>OU611961.1:2645833-5266666 GCA_914767545.1 Sesia apiformis
GTGTTGACACGAAGTTCATAGACAACCATGGGATCGTCAGGATGCTCTCGCCACAAAATCAGCTGGAATCGCCGGTCATCGCGATGAATTATCGTCTGTCTAAACATCTGACGTATGTCAGCGACGAATACAATTGCATGACGACGAAACCCAGTGAGGATATCTCCAATGTCTCGATGTAGCTTAGGTCCGGCATGGAGACACTGATTCAAAGATACACCAGAAGTAGTAGGCGCTGACCCATCAAAAACTACACGTATCTTGCCACCTGGCGTCTTCAAAACGGCATGATGAGGAAGGAAGTAATGCTCCACTGAGCGCCAACCAATATTCGACACAGACATGTGTCCCAAGTCCTCATATTCTCGCATGAACTCAATATATTTCCGGCGAAGCTCCGGATCCCGCTTCATGCGACGTTCCATGGAGACCAATCTTCGTTCAGCCAACTGCCGAGACTCACCAAGCGGAGGCCTATTCGCCAAAAAGGGAAGACGGGTGACAAGCTGACCAGAGGCGAGGCGACCTGTGTTGCTCTGGTAGAAGCTTTCACACTCTTCGTCCTCTGGACACAATCGAGGCATAGAGGGAGGTTCCTCCACTTCCCAAAACTTCTGAACGGCGTCAGAAAGCGTGGATCCCACACGTAGCCCATCCTCAGCAAAAAACACGGTCGAAACCGGAAGGATAGGACCCAACAATGCCGAACCAAAAATCGTGGGGACCACTACCAAACCACCAGGCTGCAAAGCTCTCCAATTCCCCGAACAAACCTGTCCCAAAATATTACTCCCCAACAATAGGTCAACAGGACCTGGAGTATGAAACATGGCGTCAGCTAAGACTAGACCCTTTGTCAAAGCTATGACAGGTGGAGGAAGCTTTATGCGCGGGTGGTTACTCAATATATTCTCCAGCACAATAACCGGAATCTTGGTTTTCCTGGTTCCAAGTGGTACTGGAGAAAATTCCACAAAGGTGTGACCAACTCTATTGGTCACCTTAACGTTTCCCACTCCGTAGACTGGGAAAGGAGAAGGACCGACACAGAGGTCCAATTGGCTCACCAACCAAGCTGAGACTATACAACCCTGGGCACCCGAGTCCAAAAGGGCACGAACAACAATCGAGTTGCCCTTCGGGTCCCATACCCGCACAGAGACCGTAGGCAAAAGGATGGTCTCTGGGTTCTCAGCGTGGTGAGCTGCGAGTCCCTAGTGGGAGAAGTTACAGAGTGAGGGCTCCCTCCCCGAGTGCGGCAGGGGACGATAACTGTCTACCCTGCCCTCACCGCGACGACCCTGCACAACATGTGCGGATGAGAGGGGGGCTGCAGCCTGCCTTCCTAGGCGGGGTGGACGCCGTTCCAACCTCGGTCGCTCCAACAGCGGGGGGGAGAATCTCCGGTTGCGGTAGACTGTGGAGTACTCCGCAAACCCAACAGCGCCTCTAGGGGGTGGCGAACGCCTACCCCCGCCCGTAAAGGCTCGATCCTGGGCGCTGGACCTGGCAGGACTGTCACCACCAGCGCGAGCACCCGAGTGTCGCTCAGCATCGCGAACACCAGCACCCTCCTGGTTGCGGTTCGCACACAAAAGAACGTGGTGAGCACCACCACATTGTCCACATGGACGAGGCTGAGGACACTCTCGCTGGAAGTGACCCTCCAGGCAATGGTAACACAATCGCCTCTCCTTGGCGATGTGTCGACGCGCTGCTACGCGCAAGGCCACAAATTTGTGGCAAGCAATCATCCGGTGGCCGGAGCGCTTGCAGAATCTGCAAGCCACGGGCTCCTCTTGGGAGACCCCATATCTCGGCCGTGACTGCTTGAAACCCGGCGGACCCTGCGGTCGGGCCAGTGGTCGCTCTCGGCGAACACTAGGCTGCGACACCAATGGAGTGGAACCCTCCACGGTATCCACCCTGCGACACTCGTCTTTCAGGAAACTTTCGAGTTCCTCATAGGAAGGCAGGTGAGTGGAGCTGTCCCCACCATACTGTCGCTCAAAGCGCAGCCGCATCTCCAAAGGCAGTTTCGCCAACACAATATAGAGCAGCAAAAAGGACCACTGGTCTACAGGTAAGTCCAATCGCCTTAAGGCGTTAACCGCCACCAAAACCGGGTTCACAATATCTATCCGTAAGGCTGACGCACAGGCAACCTTAGGCAGATTCAATATTTGCCCCACATGAGTGTCAGCCAAAAGGCGCACGTTGTGGTAACGGCGCTTTAACAAGTCCATGGCTGTCGAGTAGGTGCCATCATCGACCTTCAGGTGCTGTACCAGGCCTAGAGCCTCTCCCTGTAAGGAGGCCAACAGGTACGCCATTTTTTGTGCAGCTGACAGGTCGGTATGGGAGTCCACCAAACTGTTGAACATCCCATAGTAGCTCAACCACTGGTCCAAATCACCGTCAAATGTGGGAAGGTTGAGCGTGGGGAGACGACCCAACAAGGCGTGGGGTGCAACAAGTGAATCCCCACCAGAGGGAGCTGAGATGTGGGAGACCGCCTCGTTAATTGCGTCCACAAAATCGTAAATCTGGCCAAAGTCCGCTTCATAACGCTGCTTCTGCTCGTCCGGTACAGGCGTTTCCAAATTCGCCATAAACGTCAAGCCTTCAGCAAAACTCCTATCTAACGCCACCAAACGGGCCCGCATTTCATTCGCCCGGGCGAGTAAGGCTTGCTTCCGGTCCGGGCGGTTGACCATTGCAACCGCAGAAGAAAACCATCTCAGCTGCGCAGTCATTGCGGACTGATGTGTGGAAAAGGTCACCTTGACAGACATGTCTACACCTCAGGACGCACGTAATACAAAACAAAAAACAAAAATAAAAGTAAAAAAAAAAACAACAATAACAAAAAAAATAACAAAATAAAAAAAAACAAAAAATGCAGTGGAGGCACAATAAAAAACAAAAGGGGTGCGTATGTGTCTTCGAGAAGGTATAACCGTCCAAAATATTAATTAAGACTACCTGACAAAACAACAACAAAAAAAAACAAATTAAGTTATCAAATTAAAATAAACGCAACCAAAAATGTACACGAGCGTGGACTCAATAAAACCGCAATGTCCAGCTATCAAAACAAACGTGAAGCGTTATATCCAAAATGCGTTATTTAATAAATTATTAACGCGTGTGGGTAACTAGTCAGCTACTAAACGTCGCACGCGTGGATTCAAAATATACTTCAGAATACAAATTATACGTAGGGCCTAGCCTTCAAACCGTGAACGTAAAATAAAAAATCAAAAGCAAATATTTAAACCAAATTACCAATATATAAACAAGACAAAAGGTCATCAATATTAACTACCTAACGGTATTATCAATGTCATCAATATCACGTAACGGTATCAAATCACGCTCTGCTACCAGATGTTTACGATGTAGCAGGAGCGCGGACCCAATATACGCAAGGCCCTTAACACGGGAAGTTACAATTATCAAGTTGATGAATAATGACAAAACAAAAAAAAGGAATGGTTGATAACGGTATCAACCACGCTCTGCTACCAGATGTTTACGATGCGCACACTAGGCGCGCACCTGCCTCGCGTTACGCGAAAGCAGCCCGAGGAATGTGCACTCGGGCCCAAATGTAGTAAACTTACTCAATATATCCACCAAAATGGTGGGTAAGCAAATAATCAACAATTTACACAATTTAGAGGTCTCACTTACCCCAGGTGGTTTTGCCCACACACAAATCTGGAAAGTGTACCTACGCTAGTCCCTACTAGACGTGACCTATCTTAGTGTGATTGAATAAATACATACATTCACAATAGATACTTGTGTAGTAATCCAAGTCTCGTTCCGTGGTGAGCCGGTGGCCGCTATCGTTCGGCAACTCACACCCGGCAGCAAATCACCTCGAGAATCACTTCCAAACCACAAGCACAATCACAACAAATCCAACCAAAACACTCGCGTGGCACAGGATATCAGCGAACAAGACCTATTACTAGGCGCTAATAACAAATAACAACTGTCCGAGACCGCGGTGTGAATTTATCTCAATTTAACTCCGCTCGCCGCCGAGCGCGTGTTACTACTCAAAAAATATCAAATTCTCAAACCGCCTTCAATATGGCGGGGACAAAAAAATGTTGCTTCAAATAATCAAGGTATGCGGGTATGCAAAGATGCTCGCGCCAATTACAAACATTGGGGAATATGATAAAGTGGGAAATGCAGTACATTTCAAGGTAGAGAGGGGGTAACGAAGCCAGTCGAGTGCGCCCAACGGCTGTTGGATTGCAACGTGCACCCTTCTCCTCCGAAACATGGGTTATGGGTTTTTGAGTGTCTAATAAGTACATAGCTAAATAAAAAATAATAGATAGGTATATCAATGTTATTATATCAGACTTATTCAATTACCTACACCAATATACCCTGAAGTACCTACACAACAACCAAAAGTACTGGATAAGTAAAGTACTGGATGACTTTCGAACTGGAATTCCTAGGTAATATGCCGCCCTTTTTAGCTAATAATTTTACATTGAAAGTCATACAGTATTTTGATGTAGTTTATCTGTCTGTCAGTGTACTTATGATTATGATTATGATTATGATCAAAACAATCGTGAAAATATAGATGTACTCTGATTAGAATAAAATTTAATTTATTTACAATTGTTTTTACAAGGAACTGTATTATGTACTTTCCATTAAAATTTTAAAGCCGTGAGGCCGTGCCGCGAAATAGAACTTTACTCGTTTCCAAAATCATTATAAGCCCTCTAAAACCTTATTAATTAAAAGCACAACGAGAAATGTTATTTTGATTTTACATGGAAAAAATTGGAATTCCTATATCTGTATCCGCAACACCTAGATGGAATGTAAATACATGCTATTTTAATGTAAATTAATGTAAATACATATGCTACTGCTATTTTTTTTTTTATTTCAGTTAACCATTGAATAGGTACCTATTATTACACGTACATTTTAAATGACTAATCATAATGACGATTTTGCATGAAGTAGATCGCAACTGTAGTAGTTCGGCAAACGTTGATATACTCGTACAATGGCTCTTTAGCAAGTAACTTTCCTTTATGTGTTCCTAGTTAAAATGTTCACCGCCGCATCGTCAAATTTATTTCTGTAGTCAAGTCGTCGTCTCGCCGTTGAATGAAGGATGGAATTTCTCTCTCTGTGTCCATCCATTGCTTAGGTTCATTGTATCCACTTCTATTTAAATTTAATACCCCTATCCTAAATCTTATTTTTAAAGCACAGGTTCAATATTTTTTTAATCAATTATCTTGAATTGCCAACCAAACAAACAGATGGACAGACAGCACAGCTAGCGCCGCTCCGTTGCTATTAAACTCTTTGTTTGTATGTATCCCTGGTAAAACATTCGTTATGTTTCGATTGACGACGGAATCGACATGAAATTCTTAATCGACGATTGCATTCAATCGTTTACGCTTCCCTCTTCGCTGTATGCGTGCGTTAATTGTGTAACTGTTTGACCGAGAATACGTTAATAAGCTAAGTTTAGTTTTATAAGTTTAGTTTTAATTTTACGTGATTATTGATGAAGGTGAATGAATTAAACTTGTAATACCCTCAGTGTTCATGCGATTGAATAAAATTGTAACTAGCCGTAAGTTTTCTACTGAAAATAAACGAAAAATGATTAAATAGAGAAAAAAATATGTAACAGCGGCCCTCTTTCGAGATGGGATTTCCCACGCAATCAAACTAAGTCAACAAAAAACAAAAAATATATTTACAAAATATCCCACTAAATGAACTAACTAACTGCACAGGCACCTACTCTAGATAAGATTTGAAATAATATGACGGCAATCGTATCTAGAGTGGTGCTCTACGCGTATCAGCTGTACGAGTGACTTATTGGCCAGCTTATCGTGTTATCAAACGTCACTGATATAGCCAATAGTCGATGGTAGATAGATACATTTTGTTGTGACTTAATTAATTAATTTAACGTATTGACATCCAGCGTGGTGTTTTAAAGTCATACATCTCTCACGTACGAGACAATGTGCTTGAGGAGACCCATGTGCATTGCATTGCATTGACAAAAATACAAGTTTAAGCCGACGACGACGAGTAAATTGAAATTATTGAAACTGTTATTTACTTGGTTATGAAAAACATAATGGTTTTTTACTTGTTATTTTGTCAAACGATTAATCTTAATTATTGTTTCTATGATTAAAAAATAATTTACTGTAATAAGTAAAAAAGACAAAAAATTTTTTTTAAATACCCTAATGAAAAGCCTGTAAAAAGGTTGAAATAAAAACTTAAACCATATTTAGTGTATTTGGAGCCTGACAGTACCCTAAAAATTAATAGGCAGGTTGACAATTTACTTCTGGTTTTGAACCCCTAAAAGGATATAGCTTTAATAAGAAAGCCAGTGGATCAGTGGATAAAATAAACAAACATTGATTAGGAGACACGAAAAATTGAAGAAACATGGTTCTCATCGTTATTCGTTATGCTTTCAATGACGGTTGCAGGTTGCATTTAGCTATTGTAAATTGTCGACGAGATTGAACGAGGTTATTTTTAACAATTAGATAGTAAGAATAGATAGATAAAACTTTTTATTGTATAATAAAATTAAGGGACAATGTTATAAGAAGAGAATTCAAACATACGATCTTATTGCTTTAAAGCAATCTCTTCCAGACAATCTTGAGGAAGGGAATTGTGATTGAGGTACAACGCAGATAGTGTACCTACATTCTTGTCTTAAGTAATATGTAAAAAAATGTATTATCTTCTCTTAAAAATATGTATATATAATCTGCCATTTGTACAATTACTTGTGAAATTAAGTTTAAATTAATAAATATATTTTCATAATATATATTTCATATAACATAAGAGCAGAAATATTCTTAATGAAAGCAAAACCATTTAATCATTTAATTGTAGGTACTATGTTTAAACATTTGATTAAGAAACAAGAATCGGTGTAATGGCGATACTCTAACGCCCGAGTTTGTCTTACAGTCAAAACGTCTTACTATAAGTATAAACAATAGTTATTAGTTATAGAAGTACATCAGTTGAGAATTGGTTTATTTTGATTAAGTCATTCCAAGTTACCAGTTTATTCGCTCGCCTTGGCACTTTATTTTCATAGATAAGGCTTCCATGGCTATTGTTTAAACGAATCTCTTTTTGTAGTTACAAATCGATTACGCCTCGCGTCATTTAGCTCTGTGTGAACTAACGCAGACAAATGACAAGGAGTTAGTCGAGGAGAATTTGTTTCAGTTTACTCTGCCAATAAGTCGACGTCTCATTTGCATTTTCATGTGACTAGCCTGTGTTGTGTTCCTATTACAGGGAATCTCTCTGTTTTTAAGTCCAGTTAGATACATCATAGGTCTTTTGCAGACGTTTAAGTACCATACTACTTAAAATTAATATTTGTTCGAAATCTATATTATAATTTTGAAGTTACATTTATATGTAGGATACTATTATTTGGAACGATAATTAATTAAGAGTTCATTTGTTAAGAATCTGATATTATGATACAGATAGTACCACACGATGACCACTATAACTAACCCTTTTAAAATCTACTTCTGGACATAGGGCCTCATCATGCACTTGAAATTAGATTTTTCTAAATTAACCAATATTTTATGATTATAAAATTACTATTATTTTCTTTTTTATGTATGAAAATACAAATTAAAAACTAGAAAGTAACCACTAATCGACCCAACACGAAGCAACGGAACGTAAGAATACCCACGCAGTGTTTTTCAAAGAAAACCCGCTTATTTTTAACACCTAACTAGATTTACGTCTGAATGAGTAAATTCGCTTGAGTTAACGTTAAATTTTCTAGACAACAAACTGTGATGGACAAGAATAATGGAAAAATTAACCCAAGAAAGTGTAGGACATTTTTAGTTTTTTTTATTGAGTTTCACATTCGTGAGTGTCAAGTCTGGCCTAAGTTTCTGTGTAACTACGGTTTTTTTTAATTATCACGAGCTTGGCGGTAAATGCAAACATTGCAATTTCCTTACGATGCACAAATGCACGGGAATAAAAAATCCGGGCCATGTCTTAATTGTTGCTTACAAAACCGAAACTAGGCTCCTTAAATAGTACCTACCTAAATTGTGTTTACACTTTTTAACTGAATACACCGAAATACCAGCTATTTGAGTCCGTCCAACGGTGTGCTGTCCGAATTGTTGACGAACCCCCTCTTACGGTTTAGAATCCCTCAGCATCCGAAGAGATGTTAGCATCTCTGCGTTTTCTGGCGCCTCTACTCGTATAATGGGGAATATCCTGAAGTTAGTCAGTCTGATGTCAACTTTGGGTATTTATCACCTTGCGTCACCGAGGAGCGCTATCGCCACTTCTTTGACAGAGAGGAGCTACGTTTTTTTTTTTTTATAGAGAAGAGGGCGGACGAGCAAGCGGTTTCACGTGATGGTAAGTGTTACCGCCGCCCATGGACACCTGCAACACCAGGGGGTATGCGGGCGCGCCGCCGACCTTGCAAAATACTTACCATCCATCACACGGGACCGCATGCTCGTCCCGCCTACTTACTTCCCTATTAAAAAAAAGAGCACTTCAATAAATTAAACTATTTTAAAAATAATTGTTTTTTACAGAACTACAATGTAGCCGCAACTACAATTCTACAAACACCTAAAAAAATTAATTTTCAAAATACACTGATTAAACTAATGTAGTTTAGTTAGTTATAACCGCTCCCATGATTTATGGCCCTGTCTGCAGCGAGTGAACTATTTTAGTCGAGTTTTTCAGTTTTAGAAATAAAACGATTCCTCCCACGCAATGCCAAACAACACCTTTTTTCCTGAAACTATTTTTCAAGCGAGACGCCGTAGAATTAGCGTCACTTGTACTAGGCGACCAGAATATGAGAGGGGTGAGTTTTCAGCGCGTTTCATGGTGGCGTATCTAGCTTAAAATTATTGTTACGTTATCCCTCTCTAATACTTTTCAAGGGGCACGGCGTTAGGAGAAACAGAGACAATAGGAATTGCACACTCGCTCTTACTTAGGGTTGTTTTCAGTGTTTATTTTCAGGTACGAAAATGGCGGGAAATAGCCATGTTGCACGAAAATTCATGTAGATGGCGCCACACGCCTGTAGTTGAACACTGAAAGAAAATAATAATTCAATCTTCTTAACTCTGTTTAACTTTTTAATTATAAGTTAACTAACTACTTATCTAATCTGTGATAGGTAATTATAAGAACCTCAAAAAAGAGTTTAGATTAAAAAAAAGATTTTTAACATCGAGTAAGTACCTACACTTCTATTAACTGCATGCTATTATCATCGGTGAACCAAAATACACAGATAGATAATAATTCCTTGTGATAAAACTGTTTTTTTTCTTCATATGTGGAAATGGTGCAATTAGCACATTTTGCCAGTGTCAAGTTTTCTTCATAATAAACAATTTCAAAGTCGAAAACGTATTCTGTCAATGTCCAGTCCTGTAGATATAAGTCAGGAGTTGGTTGGTAAAGTTGGTATAGTAGGTATAGTAGGTTTACTGAGGACAGAAGAGGACTCCTTGGAAGCACACTTGGACGCAGTCCCACGCTTTTATTTCATTATCACAAACACCACGCTCGAAAAACACTGAAGCTTAAGAAACTATCACTGTTAAACCACGAAACGCCCAATACACAATTTTTACTACAATCAAATAAAAACTCAACTTCACATCTCGAGTTCCCGTCAAAAAGTCCAATATTGCAGTTATTATAAAAAACATAAACTATCAATAAGGGCCTGCGCAGACGAGGGACTTCTGTCCGCCGAGGACAAAAATCCCGAAGTGTGGAAAAAATGTCCGCCGAGAACTTGCCACAGACTCAACGCACACCGTGTGCGAGCATTTGTTCGCCGGAAGTTTAGTGAAGCGCACGCTATGGAAGCAAATATTCTGAGATTACGTTGTGTTGTAATTTAATTGAAGTTTAAGGAAAAGAGAAGACGTTACCAAAGAGACTACTGGGTCCATCCCTTTATTTTGGATCGATTAACGAATGGATATTTTCATGAAAAGCATATTCAGTTTAAACAATATTCGAAAAGATTCTTCAAATATTATAAAATGTCAGTTGGAACTTTCGATGAGTTGCTGTCAATTGTAGAACCTGCTATGAGACATTCTGACACAGTGATGAGGACGTGCATTTGTCCAGAAGAAAGACTGTCAGTAACTAAAATAAAATGTGTTTTGAATTAGTAAATAATTGTTTTTAATCTCCCAACTGCTTAATTTAAATTGGTTATAATCACATAATTAACTTTTATTAAGGTTTTAACCTCTCATCTATAATTAGGGAAATTTTGAGATTCTTGCAAACTTAATCATTTTCTTCATCATTGCCAAGACTTAACAAAGTGTCGCAGGTATCATTTTCTGGGGATGTGATCGATACGTATTCCCGATAAACAGGTGTTGGTACATAAGATGCATTATTTGAGTACTGCGACATCGTGCATAGGTACATCACTCTCGAGCGCTCAACGCGGACTGAAATCCGCTGTGTGCATTAATGCGCCTTGGCATGTTTAGTTCTATTTTTTTCGGGGACTCCCCCGTACTTTGTGCGGTCCGGTCTGTCTATGTCCTCGGTTATTCGGGGGACTTTTTGTATGCGGTACTTTTAGTCCCTCATGTACGTTATTCGATGCAGTTGTAAGCGATCTATATTGACGGACAAAAAAGACCCCGAGGACTGTCCGTTGTCTGCACAGGCTCTTATACTCTTATACAGGTGGTTTTTTGCCGCCAAATGACATATTGAATTGACAGTCGATATATTTGAACGCCTTACAAATGCTATCTTTTTAGGCCCGTATGGTATACATAAATTTGTATTTTGGTTGATTGATGCTGTCAATTCAGTCTGTCATTTGGCGACAACAACTACCAAGCACCTTTATTTACAATGGAAATGGATAGTTTGCTTTTTCACAATAACTGCAATATTTTTGACGAAACTGTGTATATATAGACTGTGGGTGCCAGTGGTAGTATATAATAAATAAAATGTTCCTGTCACGATACACTAAGATAATTGCGTTTTTCAGAACAAAATTTATTTAATTAAAATTTACACCTTTTGCACTAAAAAGTTGCGTAGTAACAGGCGTTCATAAATTACGCGAGACATGTGTTTCATTCAAAGTTCATATATATGCACAACTCTCTCAAAACAAATTAATTCTTCACATGGCGAGCCATATAACAAAAAATAGTATTTTTTTTTGTAATTAGGTACCTAACTAGCTTTTGGCCGCTATTTCGTTCGCGTGTTAATACAAATTACAGTCTATCTATTTGTCAAGTTTCAACGAAATTGGTTCAGCCGTGTCGACGTGATTGAGTAACAAACATCCAAACTTTTTTATATTATAATATGTATTATAAGTAGTGGGATTAGTGGTTTGAGGGGGAGAGTGCACACTGCATCCAACAGCCGCTGGGCGCACTCGACTGGCCTCGTTACCCCTCTCTCACAGAAGACTACCTTGAAATGTACTGCATTTCCCACTTTATCTTATTTCCCTAATGTAGGTACGTACGTGTTTCGGTAGTGAGTGAGATGTGCCAGAGCCCATTCCCATCCTATCCCTCCCCATTTCCCCAACCCTTTCTCCAAATCCATTCGTATATCCAAAGGTAGGCAGCGCATCCGGGGGCGTGCCAACGTTTGTCATTTTGGACTAATGTTAGCATGTATCACGGATGTCTATGAGCTACAGTATACACTTACCATCAGGTGGACTGTATGCTCGTCTGCCACCTTCGTCCATAAAAAAAAAAAACAATATAAATTAGTATGAAATTTGTTCACAATCAGTTTAATGATTAAAAGAGGTTCAATTTCGATAACACTGTTTTTTATTGTTTTATAAGTTTTATCTATTAAGTCCAGTGCCTGTAGGTAGGGGTAATAAATAATATTCCAGTATTAATTACCCTATAAACGCTAGACGCGTAATATTTTAATACTTCCAATTCTTGTTATTCGTTCGTATTCAGCTTTTCAACATCTAACCCACCCTTATGTTCGCTCCCCTCGTGACCTTTATTTAACAAGGCGCGTGTGACACACACACGCGCATATAACTACAGCACATATGTGACGGTTACCACCTCGTGTGCTTTACTGTCCTAGTACATGTGTGACTCTAAAACCTCCACGTGTCCCACACACGTGTTAATATTATTGTCGGTCATTGACTTGTATGCCGTACGTACACGCATGTTGTGTTTGTTATTTATTATCTGGTATAGTTGTGTGGCATATTATTATGCTTTATGAATATGTAGTGGTTGTGTAGTGGCTTCATAGTGGCATATAGTTAGTTGTGTCCGTTCGATTTACTTATTCGATGACTTACTTGACAACTGAATGGTCTAGATCCTAGATTCCTAGTATTTCCTAGATAAGAACCTTATGTAAGGCGAGAAAGAAACCTTTCTTTCTCGCCTCACATACACCATTCTACCACCACCTGCAGTGGGAGAGATTGAATAGAAGTTTAAAAAGCGTTAAGGTTATTCGACTACATGGTTGATTTATTAAACAAGAAATATCCTCTTATTATATTGGTTCAACACATTAAATTGGTTCAATACACGTTAAATCTTTGATGTAACTAACTACCTACATTAAATTGAACTGCTTATAATGGGAGCGCGGAAAAAGACGACGATGGTCAGAGCAAAAGACACAGGACGACATAAAGTTCTATACTGAATTAGATCCAAAGCAAAAGGGAGCAAAAGTTAGTTTTTATTTGATCTAAGTATACTGAAAAAAGCTTCTACTATGAAAAACTTAACATAAATAAAACAGTGTGTCAGAACTTATTTCCACAAACGCTCTACATACTTGTACTATAATTTTTTTCTTCATATTTCTATGGTAGGCAATTATCTCGTAGGTCTCTATTAGATTTCAATAAATAGTCTATAATTTCAGAAACACGCGTGATTAACGCCTATAAGCAAATTTCTTTTATGTTGCCTTAGTATATTAAACGTTGAATGCGCCGTCTCACGGCAAGTAGCACAAGCGCAGCTCGCCGCGAGATAAACGGCACAGGCGTGTAAACAAACCTAAAGATGTCTTCGTCGCATAGCATGGCGTTATTTAACGGCACATGATTTGGATTAGAACTAATCGAAATCTAATTTGATTTCTATCCTAGTTAAACTATAATAAGAACGTGGTCCAAAATAAAGGAAGTAGTGCTCAACCTCCGAAGAGTACTCTTTAAATAGTATAGTAGCATGCCTGGCCTTTTAGTTCTAAGCGAGATAGATAGATGGAGTGAGTTAGTTGTGTAATTGCCATGCGACCATCAAGCGGACATTTCACGTGTAAATATACTAGGGCGGCATAAATATTGCAAGGTGGCAGCTATTTTAAGGAAATCGTTTTATATTATAGTAGTACTTATATAATAAGTACTATAAATATATACCTACCCCAAAATATAGTGACGTCAATATTTTGTGTCTTGCTGACGTAGTCATTAATATTATTAGCAGTTGAATTTTTTCTTGAAAACTGCAACTAAGTTTTTAATTTCATTGTCATTTTTGTATTCATCGCCACAAAAAAATGCACTTTTCATACAAGATACAACAAATAAACTAAAATTTGTTGTCCAGTGTTATTAAACATCTATTAAGATACTATATGTAGACAAATCTCAGTTCTGTGCACAGATAATGAAAATACTACAGCGGAGACTGAATTATCCGGACTTCAGTTATACGGATTCGCGATTATCCGAAAATTATCCGAACTGCCGAAAATAAACGATTTTTTAAAAAAGCGGTGTATCCGACTGTCAGTTAGACGATAAGTAAGTGAAATCAATCGCTTTTTAGTCGTTTTAGTCTTTTTAGTTCTTAGTCGTTGTGACTAAGTAAATTTTGAGATACAAAAAAAAATTTCAGTTACCTACAATACATTTTTTTATTACAACTTCTCATAATTAGTTGCCATTAGTGTCAAAACTCCATTAGTCTCTGAACAGAGATTCATTCGTCTAAACCAAGATTTAAACCAATGGCGATACTCTTCTTTAGCGAGGTCCTCAACAGCTGCAATAAGAGCATTCCGAACGTCCTCGGGGCTGTTGAATATTATCCCAGGGAGTCCAAGCTTCACTTTTAGAAACAGAAAGAAGTCGCATGAAGCTGATTAAAAACTCTTGGGTAAGTTTTGTTTTGTGGGATGATGATGCATTGTCATGTCATGATGCAAGAAAAGTCCTCTCAAATCTGTTAGGACGTTATTGATTTAACACATCGAGACACAACAACACAACACAACAAATTATTGTATTAGCTGTTATCAAAAAGTAATATTAATTATTATTATTTAGCGGTAACTATGGTATTGTACACATGCCTAGGTACATTTATTGTCAATGTTCACAACAGATTTTTAAACAGATCCTTAAGAACCCCACGTCAGACAAGAATTTGTACTTCTTCGACTTAGATGCAAGGTGTCCGACCTTATTACATAAATAATATTAGGTACATACTCGCAAATCAAATGAGAGTTGAACGTAGAAACATCTGTGGGTGCGCTACTTTTTAAATTAGGATTCGAAGGATGTGAATTAGGGAGCATGATTATCAAGTCCTATATCAGCCCGTTTCTTTGTTTTCTTTCAATGTGGTATTTTGGTTCAAGTTCACTTGGTATCTTAAAGTCTCGTTTAAAATACATATGTATTCAATATTGTTTTCATTACTCATACTCTGAAAGTAGGTCCGAAATTGCCTGTGGAGCGAAGTGAAAATAGCCCAATACACCCTAGGGTGAGCGTTATTCACCCAAGAATCCCTGGATACTGTGGAAACTCAAGTATCCCAGAAAATATCAAATATGAAAATACCGGGAAAAAACATTTCACTAACTATAAATAATTGCTCTAATATCACCTTAAACTTTAAATAAATATCTCACCAAAGTTGTTGATTTATGAAATAAAATTTATTCATTTCTTAATTTGCTAATTAGTAGTTTTATTTTTACTTTCCTTGTATTCGTAATGAAAAGCACAGTGTTTACCTAGGGGTTCAGGACTTATTTAGTCCCTCGACCTATTGGCGCCCTCGCTGCGCTCGGGCACCAAACCCAGTCTCGGGACTGAAATAAGTCACTTTCACCCCTAGGGTAACAATGTACTATTACATGTTAGACTAATCTATCGATTAATTGACGTATGGTTGTACTAATTATTTCTAATAGTACATTGTTACCCTAGGGGTGAAAGTGACTTATTTCAGTCCCGAGACTGGGTTTGGTGCCCGAGCGCAGCGAGGGCGCCAATAGGTCGAGGGACTAAATAAGTCCTGAACCCCTAGGTAAACACTGTGCTTTTCATTACGAATACAAGGAAAGTAAACACAAGCCATATATGCAAAAAATATTACTTCAACTTCCCAAGAATTTGCATTAATGTCGCTTACCCGCCTTTTTTTTTTCTTTTTTACGCGCAACATATTTCAAGCGCCATAATGCCAGTCAGTCTTTTTGAGTAGTACTTATTGCTAGCTTGATAAAAAGAACTTATCATTATAGATTATTTCTAATTTATGTCAATGATCTATCTAAATTAATTTTGACGCGGTTTAATCGGTGTCTTAAATAACATCACAAACAAAAATTCTACAAAGTTAAGAATTAATATAGTATTAATCGAAGTGTGGCTGTATAGGAAGTTAGATCATGGTTACATAGAAATGTGAAAATAGCTGTTTTTTTTTTTCTTAATTTTTCAGTTGTCTGTCAGTTGAAAACGATCACCCTAGGGTGTATTGGGCTATTTTCACTTCGCTCCACAGGCAACTTTGGACCTACTTTCAGAGTATGAGTAATGAAAAATGATTTTACTTTGGGTCTGTTACGCTCAGTACCTATGGGATAAATATGATTTTACTATGGTGATACAAAAATAAATAATACGTAAAAAATATAATATATATATATATTTTTACAGTTCTTTATTATTATTATATTTTGTTACCATTGGTAAATGTTGAATTTTCAAGGTGCTCTGAAACCGCCCAAAGATGCGGTCGCTTAGGGCGCCGCCTACATCCCATTGTTTTAGACGTCATATACCAGGATCCGTGGAATGCACTAGAGCAGGGTTCGGCAATTGGCGGACCGCGGTCCGGATCCGGACCGCAGATGGTATAAAACTGGACCTTCTACCTTTCTATCTATTTCTATTCATTTATTTCTATTGTACAATCTGAATAATGTGATGCATTTTCAATAGTAGATAGTAAATTAATTAATACGAGCAATATTTAATTATGTTCTATTGTGGCTTCTTTAATAAACATGAAAATAATTATTTATAGATAGTTTTTATTGACGTTTCTCTTTTGGCATACAAAGTTGCTTTTAATTTTTTTTTCTGGACTCTCGATTGAAACATTTTAATCATCTGGACCCCACATAAAATTAATTGCCGACCCCTGCACTAGAGTATTTTACAAGATTGCAGTTGGGTTGCATTGATTTGGCAAGGGGTAATAATATCTGTCATATGGAATGAAGCAATGTGGATAAAACTCTGAAAATCGATTTAGAAACTAAATAAGACGAACATTCAAAGCAAAGGTAGTGACATTTTTATATACAACCATAGATACCGTCTGTAATAAAATCTATTTAAACGATAAATGATTATATGAAGTGATATTCTCTTCAAACCATTGCAAAAATGAATGTCCTAGTTACACTTTACAAATTACTGTATGTATTCCTCTTAAACCAATTCTTCATGACTGCACTGCATATTATTATCTATCCTTATCTCTCCCTCAGTAACTGAAAGTGGCAACAAACCTCCCTTCGTTTAACCACACCCTCCAACTTTTGGTTTTCAAGCCAAAAATAAATGTGAGCAAGTGATGTACTGGGTGTGCCGCCAAAAGGTGATTACAGCGTACCACATTGACAAAATTACATTAAAATTCTATTTTGTAGATTATAAGTGAAAAATAAAAAAAAACTATTTTGATATTGTTTGTTTGATAACATTTAAAGTCGTGATAGGCTCCAATGGATATTAGTTTGAATCGAGAATCAACAGCAGTGAAATAGTGATGGGCCGAATATGGATTTTACCGAATTCGAACATTCGACCTAATGTTCGACAACTTTGGCGCGCTTTATCGGGTTTTGCAAGTTTGTACCTACTTGTTTACGCGATCGTTTAGATTTCAGAAGATTACAAAGCTTAACAGATTATTATAGCCAAATAAAACAGAGCAATTGGTTTTTTTCACCACATCTTACCTCTTGTGAATTATAAATAGGTACCTACTAACTAAAAGATATTTTTCTAAATTTCAAAACTGATAATTTGATTGTAATGTCGCCAAACTAAATCAGAATCCAATCATGATTGTAAACATAGACTGCTAATATAGTAGTAAATAATTCCTGATTTAGACTGATTATTGCAGAATCTCATTGAAATAAACGATTAAAACATTACTGATTTAAAAATGCTTATTTTATTTGTTGAATTTTGTTGTATGAGATCAAATCTAAAGTAAAAAGTAATCTCTTAAGTAATTACATAACAGATCCCTCCCTCCTCCTCCCAGAAATCACATCACACAGACTCTTACCACACACTCTTATTACATCACACTCTTATCACACAGATAAGTTTTCTTTTTGATAAATATCAAGTCAGACAAGCTTAATACACAGGCATAGAAAGCAAAACTGAGCCCATTAACTTGCCGAATATTCAGAATTTTAACCGACTATTCGGCAATCTTGCCGAACACCGAATAATTATATCATCTATTAGTGAAAACAGTACCAAAATCGGGCCAATAGATATCTACAGAGATTAACTCGACCTCGAATGGAAACTACGTACGTGGACCAACTGTTTCAAGAATTTCGCAGGTGGTGGCTGTATGACAAGAGTCGAAGATCGTGTTTGCCAACACACCTTGGGAGAGGCCTATCTATATCCAGCTGTGGCAAAAGATAATAGGCTTATGGTATTATAAATAAATTATAATAGAGGATTATTAAACGACGTCGGTCGTTATGTGAGGAAACAGTAAAGACGTCATAATTGAATAATTTATTCTTCTCAGGTCGTTGGATTTCCCAACACATACACGTTTCTGAAATACGAGCACAGTAAACAGCGACGCACCCCTAGCAGGCACACATCAACACTGATAAAGGACCGGAGGGTGAGTTCAATGCTCCTTTCATGTTCTGATAGCCTGGTAGTGCATAACTGGAATGCAGGTGGCGGTGTTTGTCGCGTCGTGGATATTGTTATTTATTTATTAAATAATAAGACAAATGAGTACTCAAATAATAAGTTTAACTATAATAACTATCATATATAAGTATAAAATAATAGTACATTGTTGTCCAGGCCTGAAATAAAGCAATTGACGGCCCAGTAATATTGGAAGGACGAGGCGAAGCCATTAATTGCTATTTCGGCCGAGATAAGTACTTTTCTCTAATTTGCGAGGAAATAATAAACAAATTAATTCAAGAAACAGGAGTTTCATTCCTGCCAATTCGACTGCGCGCGACCTTTGTTATTTTTTTAAACTTTTGTAAAGAAATGCACATTCAGCCTTTATAATAATAAATATCGTGTACCTAAAAAAAACCTAATTTATGTTAGTGTGCACCAATAATAACCTCGCTACTGTCCAGCAATCTCTATTATTGACGTGTTGGAAATTGCTGGCATGCGTGCAGAAAAGAGCCGATTGACGTATTCCTTTTTTAAAGTAATGAAGACATTTCCGAGCAAGTAGGAGAAAAATAAATATTATTTTAATTTTTAACATTTTATGGTTTAAAATGGTACGTACGTACGAGAAAGAATTAAATTGTACAAAACATGATGGATGACGGACGACGGACGACGACTCATAAAGGATTCCGATAATAAAGACTTTGTAGGTAAACTACCTACTAACGACGAATATTTTTTCGCATCTGGATGGTTCGGGTTCATCTTTGTATGATGTGTCTCTGGATACAAAGTCCCACGATACAGGACCTATATCGTCCCCCGATACAGCGTGTCAAGAATCCCATTGTGGATTGAAATTGATTAAGTTAGGTATAGTTTTTTTTAGGTAAATTAATTAAGAAGGCGACAGTTCACCTGGTGGTAAGTGGAACTGATGTCCATGGACATCCGCGATACATGCCAACTCCAGTCCAGAACCTACCCTTGGAGATGTGAAAATGGATTTGAAGAAAGAGTTGAGAAAATGGGGAGGGATAAGATGGGATGGGAAAGGGCTCTGGCATATGTCATTCACTACCGAAATACGTGCGTACATTGGGGAATAGGATAAAGCGGGAAATGCAGTACATTTCAAGGTAGTCTTCTGTGGGAGAGAGGTAACGAGACCAGTCGAATTTCTGTAGGAGAGGGTTAACGAGGCCAGTCGAGTACGCCCAAAGGATGTTGAATTGCAGCGTGGACCCTCCCCCTCCCAAACGGTACTGAGTGCAGTATAATCAATATCTAGATATTAATTATACTGCACTCAGTACCGTTTGGTACTGAAACTGTCATGTAATTTGTCCAGCAATTACGTTTGTTAATGATATAAAAAGTATCTAAAAAACAGGTAAGGTGGGCAGAACAACTCTTCGCCAAATCTCGGGTGAAACGCTACAACACTCCATACCCAGACCAAGAGCTGCACCGGGTGAAGAGGATCAGGTCTAATCGAACTGAGAGGACTAAACGCGGCACGCGTAAGCCACTGTTCAACGACGAATTATGGAGCCACGAGTGGTATTTGGTAAGAAAAATTTAAGAGAAATCAGAGATAGTCTGGTAAACATGAAAAACAACGGTAGACTTATTTATATATTCTTTACATATTTTCTGAAATTTCTAATGGAAATTCATGATTAGGTTGGTAGGTCTGCCAACGCTGGAAATAAAATGAATTTAAATGAGCTCAACGTACCTATACATCTGAATAGTACCTGATATCTGTTTTATATCACAGGAATAGGATATCACATCCACCTGCAATCAATCATCAACCGGTTATACGACAAATAAGTACCCATTTGCAGGTACCTAATAAGTACCTTTTTATTCGATATTACTCCGGCTTACTTACTTTATTTACTTAATTTGATCAAAAATTCGAGTAATAATAGAAACATATGAGAAAAGACCGTTTTATGCACAATAAGCTGTAAAAGTATTAGATGTTTTTTATTATGCCTAATCATAACATTGTGATTTTTTTCTCTCTAGCAAGACACCCGCACTCTTCAGAACCTGCCCCGATTAGATCTGAACGTGTTACCAATTTACGCCATGGGCTTCAATGGCAGTGGAATACGAGTTTCCGTGTTGGACGATGGCATTGAGCACAACCACACCGATCTGCATGCGAACTACGTTAGTTTATGTTCTCCTGGTATTATCGGAGTTCGTTCAATATTTCCGTGGTAAAACGACACAAAACGAAATGAAACCAACCAAACAACCGAACCAACCAACCAAACCAACCAACCAACCCAACCTACCGAAAACAAAATTCATGTTTGATGTGATGTGATTGTAATTTTCGTGCTAAACAAATACTATAAGTGTATAGTGGAGGAGCGTTACACTTTTTTTTATCTCGGAACCGGTCTTAACAAATAAAATGATTCTTTTTTTTAATTACACAAATAAAAAAATATTTCTTATGACTAATCGAAATACCCTGTCGCACTGTCAGAATTAACGCGAAAAGATTTTAACACTGATGATTTTTATGATTTCAAAGTTCACTGCCTCCCCAAGAGTGCAGATCCCGACTTCAAAATGCTTTTGGACATGAAGTACCACATTAAAGCACTGTGAGGTGTTGGTATACGCTGAAGTTAATCGTAGTCATGTTTCTCTCAATAGCGCTATTTGTTAAGGTTGTCTTTCAACTGCGTTCACTGAGGTAAATGTGGCTGACTGCTGTCAGGCAGACTCACTGATGAAATACGACGAATCACATATGATGAAAATCACTTATGACCGATCCCCAATAAATGTTAAGGATTGGTGGATAAACCAAATTCAAGAGATTTTGCACAAACATTTAAAAGTTAGAAATCTGTTGCCGCTGAATTCCTGGTGAACTCACATCGTGCCAGAAACGGACTCGTGTTGATTGGTGCAACGAAATATAAGTAGTAGAAGTTTAACCATTGGCGTGTTTCTAACATTGTAACAGGAAACGAAACATAGATTTATTGTTACGACCCGGAAAAAAACAGCATTCCTGTGAATGGGTGTTTGAAAGTGACAGCAGACCAACAAAATTGCTTCAAACCAGAAGCGTTGGCAAAAAAATATTTTGTGTTTTTTCTCTTAAATAGTCCATGTCTATATTGAGCCTTTAAAGAAAACAAAAAACAGTGATTAGTGGTACACAATCATTTGCTTGCCCAGTGTCCTAAAAAAAGTTCACAAGAAACAACTGATAATTTTCATCCTCTTGGACCGTGACAATGCGGCTCCTCACACAGCTAATAAACCAAATAATAAAATAACAAGTAAACAAGCAGATAGCGATGCAGATAGATTAATTGTTACTACGGCACTAGATTTTTCATCCTCCAATGTTGCTGTTGTAGCTGAGGATATTGATTTGTTAGTTATATTTATCGCTTTATTTATTTTTTAAAACCACCAAAAGGTGAAACGCCACAGAAAGTCCATTCGTCAGCCGGTTTCAATAGATGCATGTATATAAACAGCATATACTGCTCATACTACTCTTACATGCATTCACAGGTTGTGAGATATCGGCATTATAATAATAATCGTAAAATTAAATTCGCTAAACAATCTGAGGAGCACGAACATTTGAAAGACGCTGCAGAATTATTCAAGAAAGTGATTTAAGATTCAAGCTGATGTGACGTGACATGCATTATTTTTTATATGATGCTCAAAAACGGATCATTCGAATATCTGGAGTTGATCTAGATCAATTCAGATATCACTGTATCTCAAAAACAATAATAATATCCTGCAGATGTAAATCTAGTAAAATTGTGCATATAGAAAAACTGGGCTCTTCTGTGTGCTAGTTTGCACGGAATGCAATGTTGATACTTGCACTAAATTATATCAGTGATGGATGAGTAATTTAATTATTTATCACGTCAGCAATAATTTTAGACGATATTGAAATAAAATAGAAAAAGACAGCAAAAAAAAAAATATTTTTGAGTATCTACTACCTGATCGATTTTTAACGTATGGAAGTTTTTATATTTTAAGTTAACGATATTAAAAAAAAATCATCCAAATTGGATGATTGCCCGCCTTTTTGCCCAGCGCCACCAATAAATAGTATCTTTTTTCTTCTTTTCTATCCATTTAAAGGGTTGTAAAGGGTTAATGAAGGTTTTTTAACTTCTTAATCCTCAAGAACTAATTTTATTTGATAAAATATATTTGAAAATAAGACTATCCTGATTATAAACTACATCATCAATATGTACATTCCATTATTGTGAAAAAAAAATGGTTTCCTTCCTAGAAGTATGTTTCATTATCTCTTCGTAATATCTGGTGCCCTGGTAAATTCGCGGCCGATATGACGCGCGATCGTCCTCTAAACCGCATGGGTCCGTCCACCCGTGCCCCACACAGCGAATCCGATTTATGTGTGTGAAACATATTGACGGTGAAAAGGAGAAATGAGATAAGCGACACACAGACTTTACGTTCAAAACTAAACCTTAAGTTGTACTGTATTCTACATTTTAAAGTAAATTATATGTCGCTTATCCTATTTCTCCTTCCCACTGTCGATGTCGATGCCATAAGCTATGCCCGGCCCGACCCATTCATTTTCATTTACACCTGTGTCCATTGTGAGAGCTCCAGAGAACTAATGAGGCTTCCACGACGTAAAAAAAGCCCTAACAAAATCGCTGACGTTTGTCTAACTATTTTCCATGCCTAGTTTTAAAAAAATAACAAAAATTTCATATTTTTTCTACCTAAAAAGTACAGGTTCCTTCTTCTTTTGTATGGAGGTACTCGTATAATTTATCAACTTATCACTACATGGCACTTGAAGACCTTGTAGTAATAAGAGTTTAGGTAGCATGTAAGTATTATTTGTGTTCAATTCTGTTACTATCTGAAAACTCGAGTTACAATTTATTTGTAGGATCCAGAGATCAGTTGGGATTGTAACGATCACGATTACGATCCGTTACCAAGATATGAAGAACTCAATCGAAATTCACATGGCACCCGGTGTGCTGGAGAAGTTAGTGTGCCGTTTTTTTATAAACCAGTCATAATGATTTTATAGAAATCTAAGGAAATATAACTTTAATTAAAATTTGTTTTAGATAGCAATGACTGCGAACAACGTGAAATGTGGAGTGGGCGTGGCATATGGAGCGAAGGTAGGGGGAATCCGAATGCTCGATGGACGAATTACTGACCGGATAGAAGGAGAGGCAATAGGTATAACTGTCTTATTTCATGATCGCCTGGTGTATTCGATCGTCATGTTGAACTCGAGACGTAATTCCGTAAACAAACAACACTTGGAACCACTCACATACATGACTGACGACGATGGACTTTTAAAATCGTTTCTTTCATATTTTGTGATTTTACTGTTTTAGTTAACATTCGTCTCGTCTCTCTCTTTTTTAGGCAATCTTTTTTTGTATACAAGTGGTAGGCGGCCTTCTTTACGTTTATGATACCTTAGTAATGTGTATAAAATATGACGTAACAGCAAATCATTGATTGCTTGGTTGTGAAAAATAAATAAATAATGAAATGAACGAGGACGAATGAGCGAGAGAGAAGGATAGTCACCGAATAGTTTGCTATAACAAACCTTAGAAGAATATCGTTCCCGCACATGAATGCAAAATTCACGACAGTCGACAACAACAAAACCAAACTTCATATTATTTATATTTAATAAGTCAATAACTGGATGTGATCCGGAAGGAATAGTGCTTTAAACAGCCTAAATAGTAGTTAAATATAACGTGTCACTGAAATAATTGTTCAATTCAGTTCGAGAGTAGAATCAATTGTACTGGTTTTTTTTATAAGTGATTTCGGTCGAGGGAATACGTTATTGAGCGCTTCGAGCCATCAACTAATTAATTGTACGGCAGAAATAATATAAATATAGAAACAATGGAAACAAGTGAACAATTGATACAGACAAGACAACGCAATATTTTTTCGACTCTGGCGATATCACGTGACAAACCTGCGTTGTATCTGATTTTTAGTAGTAAACTGAGTTGGAGTGCGAGTAGTTCGACGTTCACATTTACGTGTTCGCAAATTCTAGCGAGACGCAACAATAACTTACAACTCGTACACTTGCCTTTTGTTTAAAACTGTGGTAGTGAAAAATCTGCATTCAGACGTTTGCCGCGTTCTAAAAATACTTTCACAGAAAAGTTTTAACATTTTTTTTATATTTCATATTTTGAATTCATAATAATGCCAAGTAGAAATATTACGTTTAAAAGTCAGACTATATAGTAGATTATTAACCAAGGGGATAAAGCAGTGTTTTCTGTCGCGGGTGACGATTTAAATCGCGAGCGTAACGAAGGACTCGAGGTTTACTCCCGAGCGTAGCGAGGGTGTTAAAAACTTAAATCACGAGCGAAGCGAGGGATTTAAGACGAGTCCTGAGTGTATCGAGGGATTTAAGTTCACCCAAGACTAAGACAGCTTTATCACCGAGGAAAATTCTCTACTTTTCGTACCATTTGCGAAAAAATTAACACAATAATAATATGAGATAAGCATTTATTAAAAATAATGACAATTAAAAGTAAAAGTTAACATTCGAAACATTGGTCCAATTATTGATAGAGAGAGTTACATTTTTGTTTGGTACATTTATTGTTGATGAGTTGATTTGAGTACTTGCGGCAGCATTTGCACTGATGGAATCCGACAATTCACTGTCACTGTCGCTTTGATTTAACATCGTAACGTATTTTTAGAACATTAACTTATTTATAAAAATAAATTAAAATAAACTTAACGTTTATGTATTTGAAGAAAACAAAAACGCGGCAAATTCCTAGACTAATATTTTTTTGTCGGAAAAGCAAAGGCATCAAGCTCATACGGCCTCGTCGGTTTTCGCAATTTTATTTAATAATCATAACTGCATAATAAATGCGTATTCCTTTTTCAAAATGATGTATAATGCTTTATATACAAACTCAATGGTGTAAACACAGATGTAGTTCAGTATACATTTCGGTAAGTATTCCAAATTTAAATCACATTCTCCCCCTAGAGGATGAATGAAATTCAGTACAATTTTCTTTCCCTGTTTTTAACAGATTAAAAATGACTATTGTTATGTTCGCTTTTTGTGGCATAGAATGTCACTTTTTTGAGCGAGTGGTACGAAAAAATACATATATCACGAGTTTTATGGAATAAAGAGCTCGTGAAGGAGTTCAAAACATAAAACAAGTATATAAAAAAGAACAGCGGAAGTTAGGGTAGCTTCCGAGATGCAATCTTGGCTCACAGAAAAAGAAGTCCACTTAGATTCACAAATGTTAAAACCCAATTGTATAATTTAATAAAAAATAACAAAGACCGGTTAAAAAGACAAAATATTAACTGAATACAACCACAGTGTGCTCCATCTTCCTCCATACCATCCAGATCTGAACCCCATTGAAATGGCATGGGCAGAAATATAGGGCTATGTTAGCAGCCAAAATGTAGACTAGAATATTAATCGCCTTACAGAGTTAGTTAAAGGAAAAGTAGATTCAATGCAATGGGCTCAGATCAGTGACAGAAACTAGGCGACAGAGTCAAAAAAGTTGAAGAAGAATACCTATGTGATAATGATAAGTGACCACGTTGTAGATGATTTGACAGAACAATTTATAATTTCATTAAACAATGACTCAGACAGTGATTCAGAGCTGACTTTAATGAATCGACATCATCTATAGTAAGTTATGGAGATGATTCAATGGAAGATGTTTCTCCTTTTGAAGGTTTTTGAAGGTAAAAGTGCAACACATTAAGGGGAAACATCGTCCACTGCATTATCTCTATAGACTATGACTGACTATGTCGATACTATATAAAGTAAATAGTGATTTAAATTTAAGTTTTATCTTTCTTTTTCCATCATTTTATTTCAAATAGTCCTTGGTTTTATTAGTTGTCAACACCGTATTTTTCGCTTTTAATGTAAGAATGTCTATTACAATAAGTTATTATTAAAAAGGCCAGAAAGGATGATGTGATGAATAAGGATTATATAGTAGTTTTGTTTATTTTTGACGATAATTGCTAATTTAAATTTATAAAAACATTTCAGATACTATTTTGAGCCCTTTTATTTCGATATCTAAACATCCGATTGATCGAGCAACTTGCTCAGAATTAATAATAATCAACATAATAATGAGATATCTTTTTCAATTCTTTATCTAATAAATTTATTACTATTATTGAAAATAATGTAACATTTTTGTGCGTAACTTGGTATATGGTTGACATTGAAGGTAGCCTAAACCGCACCGCTGCACTGAGATCTCACAACACAGACTGAACTTCGACATAGAATTTCTCTATAGCTAAACTATAGCTAATTAAAGCTATAGTTTAACTAGCGCCAAAAGAGCAAAAATGTGTATGTAATAAATATTATAGAATGTTAAACAGGTGGGTATTATTAAAGGAGTTAAAGCGTGTGTAACAAAGAGAGATAAACATATTTTTAAACGGTTGTCGCGCCGGGCACCGGTGGTGGTTGCCAGAGAACGCACGCGGCAAGCGACGTTATTATTTTTCTCGTAGCTTGGGAGGCAAGCGACCGGCTAAGAAGTTTTGCGCGGACTGTAACAAATAACCGGGAAAACATAACCACCGACATAAACACAGTGTTACCTTTAGTCAACAGTTAGCAAGCGTGCGTTTGATATTCATGCACCACACACAAGCACCACGACCAGTTAATTTTATTTATTGACTGTAATTTTTACTTACATTGAAAATAAAGCTATTTTAATTAATTACAATGACATTTATCAGATTTTTTGACATTTTGACAGATTTTGACATTTTCAGGAATTCGTTAGGTATTTTTTCAGGTAAACACTGACTGAACGTTTGTTTACCTTTATTATTTTATTTTTTACGTTTCGATTGGATTACACCAATAACCAGATAAACAATAACTATTTAATAGATTAATATGAGGTGACGATAACGAAAAACAACTGTTAACCAATAGTTGTTATATTTTATTATTCACATACTTCTTAAACTTATCGTGTTGCGAGGGAGGGGCAAAGATGAATCTCTTTCTAGGAAACTAGGGAACAATAGATTTAATTTATACTGTATGTAAATGAGAGACTGTCTTATCTGAATTGTAGTCATTGCAACATTCATCTATATTCTATAACTTACAGGTTACGCGTGGGACAAAGTGGACATTTATAGCGCATCATGGGGCCCTAATGACGACGGGCGCACGGTTGAGGGACCGGGGCGCCTCGCTATCGAGGCGTTCAAACGCGGAATCACTCAGGTGATTCAAGAAAAACCTCATTTCATTAGAAAACTCACTCAATTATACGTACACACAAATATTAGTCCGTCTGCGATGAGTATATTAATATTATAGTATTATGTGTAGGTATATTATACGAGTGTTGCTAAATGTTATCCAAATCTTACTTTGATCCTTTGAACATGTACCTACGTGTATGTAAAGTGTGCGTCCATTGTTATCTTTTCATGGGACACAGGTAGGCACTGGGCATACGAGTAAACAGTTCAACTGGTGGTAACTACTAATGCCAACATCAGTCCTAATACTAAAATCAGTTCTAAATCAACATCGGAATGATTTAGAAAATGGTAATTTGGAAAAAGGGTTGGGAATACGAGAAACAGGAAGTACCTACCTATAACAGGACGAGGAGTTTTCCTCGCCAATCCTCGTTGGGTGGATGGGGTGGAACGCAGAGTCAACAGTAAGTAAGTAGGTATGTAATGTTATAAAAAGTTACTTTTATATTCTCGTTTCGATGGGACAGGGGGGATAGAACAAAATATGATGGGAAAATGAACTCTAACTCGCGGTAAGGATTCAGAACTAATTCGGAACTAGTACTGAACTAATTTGGAATCGTAGTAGAGCGCATGCGCGGTTATAAACCGATTCGTGATTTTTATTTCCGCGAACGATTTCGGAACCAAACTGCGTACGATCTACTGTCATCGGCAGTGTTACCAACTCTCAAAAATATTTATCCCTAAAGCTTAAGTCAAAAACCCCCAAAATCGCCCCAATTACTTAGAAATCCCCCTAAAAAAATATATAATAAAAGAAAAAATATAAATTACAAAAATGCAATGAATTTTCTTTACCTTTTAAATCTGGATCTGTTTCCCAAATCTACGTGTACTTCTGACTGTACATTTTTTTATTTTTAGTTTCTTTAGGCATCATTAACAAATTGCTTGTCGGCACAGCAGTACAACAACAAAATCGAATTAAACAAGTAAACAATAATCAACGTACATATGTATGTCCAGTAAGCATAGGCACAATAACCACCAGTCACCACAGAGTAGTTGTAATATATTTGTACTAGATGTCGTTAAGTCGCTAGGTCAACAAATAAATATGATTAGCTATTATAGTTTGGATTGTCCCAGGGCCTATACTTTCACATAATATATGAAAAATATATATTCAAAAAAATATATGAAGAGTCAAAAAATCCCTAAAAATACCCCTAAAAATATAAAACCCCTAAAAAAACCCATCCCACTTATTTACCCCCTAAATTTGGGGGGAAAACCCCTAAGTTGGCAAGTATTTAAGTGGACCCACCAAAACACATTACTCTTATTAGAGTATTATATAAACTTATTTATATAAACAACAAACAAAACTAACCATATTTTATTTAACCCTTAATAAATTAATAAAATTTATATTTTATTTAACTATTTAACCAGTTTATTAGTTTCTAACCAACTGAATATAGCCGCAGCATGTATGGCAAATGTCGTTAGGTAAAAACTGCGCATGTCTGGAACTACGATTCTTGCCAAAGTTATAGAACTGATAGAACTGATTCTGAACCGATCCTGAACCGAGTTCGACGGTTCCGCGAACACAGAACTGTAACTAGAAATTCTGAATTGTGTGTTCCACGAACGGCATTATTTGAACTGCGCATGCGTATAGTTCCGAATCAGTTCTGAATCCTTACCGCGAACGAAGCTATTATCTTAGCAGGCCCATAGCTTGAAGCAGTCGTGGTCAGCTGCACGAGAGCAGTCGTGTTGCAGTTGGAGTCGACCGCAAGTTGACAGCTTCAAGCAGTCCTATTACAGTTGGGTTCGACCGCAACATGTTTGATCATGGACGCAACATGGACTTCGACGAGGAAACACTGCTTTTTCTATTATTGCACAAACAAAGGTCGAGCGATTCTCATACGGATACGCGGGGCGCGGAGAAAGGAAGTGGTGAGCAGTCGGAGCGGACTGCTTGAAGCGGTCCGCCTACGGCGGGTCGGTCAGCTCTCTGCTGCCGGCAGCACGGCGAAACTCGTCTACACGCCGACTGCATTTTATGGCTGCGACCGCAAACGAACTGCTTGAGAGGTCCGTATATTGCGAACGAGAAGAACGAGAATCGCCCAACATCGACAGCCCCCGACTGCTACAAAGGACTACTGGAGGCCCCTAGTCATTATTGAAACACATGACAGATTAAAAAATATCACTAAAAATAGTTGGTAAAATAATTTTGATAATTACTTACTTGAATATTCAATAATAAAATTAGAGCATTGAATTTAAGAAACATAATATGTAATTTTTGTTTTGTTTAATTTCTGAATTTTATTCAGGGTCGTAATGGCAAAGGTAATATCTACGTGTGGGCCAACGGCAATGGTGGTGGAAACAGCGACAACTGTAATTGTGATGGGTAAGGATTCCAATTTCATTTAATTAGAGCTTCTAGTTTGACCAAAAAAAAAATAAGTAGATAATTTATTTACTGCCAAGCTTTTTATATTCTAAAAAACTGAAATTTCGGTAAGATTTCCCATGAAATGTAAGGAAAATATGCCAAGTACCTAGACCTACTTCATAGAAAGGAAAGTTGTTGCTAATATATCTACTAACCTAAAAAAGAAACAAACTGACGTACCTACTATTGGACAAAGTGTCTAACTGTAACTTTTTGGCGGGAACTCGAGAAGTAAAGTCAAGTTTTTATTTAATTATTATACAAATTGTGTATTGTGGGTTTTTATGGTTTACCTAAAAGTAATAGTAACTTCAAAATGTTTCTTATAATCAAATTATTGCATAAGATTGCGTTTTCCGTGTGCATCCAAGGAGTTCCATCTCTTGTCCTCAGTAAACCTACTATCACCGAGCGACTCCTAACTTTCTTTGACACAATTGAACGTAGACGAGATGCGTTTTGAATTGTTTTGACTTTGTGTGACAGTGTGCTGCTTGCGTTATTGCCATATTAAAAAGCTTGAAAAGGATAAAGTAATATTTATTTATCCTGTCAAGCAATGCCCTTTGACCATTTTATTGTTTGCCTATACATGCCTAAAAATGTGGAAAGGTTAATAAAATAGGAAGAGATTGTAATTAGCAATCATTTTATTTTTAGTTACGTATTATAATACATACTTGTCCACTTTAATTTTAGGTAGATACGAGTATATGCTGCACTGAAAAATGAATTATAATTAAATTATAATAATTTGTTTCAGATATTCATCTAGTATCTACACAATATCAATAGGAAGCGCTTCTCAACATGGGCTGTTTCCTTGGTACGGCGAAATATGTTCATCCACTCTCGCCGCTGCATATTCCTCTGGTGCTTACAAAGATCAGAAAATTGTACGTAAATCAATGTAGTTTTCTCTCTACGTCTTTTCATGATATAAATTTATAATTAAGCGCGAAATGCTATCACTCACTACATTCTAAAGTAATGAAGTATAAAATCGTTAGAAAGAGTTAGATATGTCGGATTCTTTCCAACAAATATTGGAAGGAAATAGGTAATACAATTCCATATGTTTGTCTCTTTCAGGCAACTACAGACACGCGTGATACTTGTACGCTGTCGCACACAGGGACATCGGCTGCGGCGCCATTGGCTGCTGGGATCATTGCTCTCGCTCTACACGCGAAGTACGTATATACTTGCGCTGTTCACACAATTCTACCTGCAGTATGACATTAGCTTCATCATTTTATGTGCTCCCAGTATTTCAAACGGTAGTTTGTCTCGATGTCAATGGGGTAGCGCTGTTTCCGATATAATTTTTTGGTGGTGGTAGGAAGTAGAGAGAGGTATAAAAATCGCCCATACTTTTTTGTTTATTTCGTTCAGTATTAATTAACTTAATCTAATTAATTTTATGCACGTTTTACAGTCCTAATCTAACGTGGAGAGACGTTCAACATCTTATCGTATGGACTGCAGAATACGCTCCATTATCTGCTAACCCTGGATGGCAAATAAATAGGTAAAAAAATGTTTAATTGTAAAACTTCTCATTATAGAAATTAGTCTATTATGTCAAATTTTGTATTCCAAATCAACAGATGAAGCTTGTTTGCCGATTTCAGTTCCAGCAAATCAAGAAGACTGACTAGTTTCGACAATGAAAATGGCGCCACTGTTATTATTGAATCGACTTTGCAATTATTTTCTATCACCAGTGGTTGTGGTATATATATGAATTAATTAGTATCAATTAACAATCATTATTAATGCATATTAGTTTATCACAATCTTTTTAATCGATACTTCAGGTACATATTGATTTTAAGAAACTGGTGAGTGCATTTTTCCATTTTTCAGCGCTGGACTTCGTTTTGACGTGAGGTTTGGCTTCGGCCTTCTAAACGCTGGTGGTTTAGTAACAGCAGCTCTTAACTGGACGACTGTTCCCGAAAAGCAAATTTGTCATAAGGAAGCAAAGCCGTAAGTATAGCAACGTCAAATATTGTCAATGTTATTCGCATAACAACCCTAAAAAAATGTTGGTGAGTAAAATTCTGATAAAATTAATAGTAAAATTCATTTAATTGTCTTTCTCATTGAAATTTGAGACCGTATTATTAAATGAATCTCTTAAAAATAATGTTCACCGTATTCGTCGCTAGCGACGCGCAGCGACCTGTAGAGTACATTAATTGCAGTTTCCTCTATTAACCGCTAGTAGAAATAACCTTCTATTATTCGTCGCTAGCGGCGCGCAGCGGCCAGTAGAGAGAGTACATTATGAATCGCAGTTTTAACTGCTAGTAGAAATAACCTCTATATTTATATGAGCTCCTGGTAGAATGCACGTTGTGTTCCGAATCGAACTTTCGATTGATGCGATTCTCTGTTTCATTCGGCTTTACGGGACGGATAAGTTCACCAGAGCGTTTTGACTTGACGAAACGAAACGTTGTTTTAGAGTATTTCTGTCGCTCTTGATTCTAGGATAGGCTCTAAGGGGCTTATAGTTTTCTTCTAAAAATATTTTTCATGTTTGGAAGTCCTAGTTTTAGACTAATAGAGAAAAACTAAGTACTATTTATTATTAGTAAATTATTATTTAAATCTGAAATTATTTTTTACAGATTTGAAAAGGGTGAAGGCGGCATAACATCAAAGGAATCTTTAGATGTGTTAATAGAAGTGGACGATTGCGTTGTAAATTACGTAGAACATGTAGAAGTAATCGTCAACGTACGTCACAATCGTCGTGGAGCCTTGGAGATTAATCTCCTATCGCCACAGGGTGAGATATTTATTATAACCACTTTCTGTTATTTATGACTGCCTAGTACTTTATACTACTCCACCAACGTCACTGTGCACCTGACTCCGATGACGTCATAGAGACTCAGTATGGTCAACACAGCAAGCGAAGATCAATCAATCTATAAATCAAACAGCGTGATGTTTATGCATATCTACTATATTATATTTATTATATATTTATTATTATTTATTTTACAATGGACATTGAAAAAAATAAATTTGACATGTTTTTATCACATCTATGACAAGATCTGTCCGACTCTAATTTGTCCGGCCTGAAATGGATTCCTCAATGGATCCCTCCACTTTCGTTTTCGGTGTCACTTTCCGAACTAACATGTGTTATTTATTAGGTTATTACGAGTACCTATGTCGCTTTCTTGCAGGTCTCGTAAATTGTCTTTTTTTCTATTATTTTTTTTTCTGCCGTTCAATTGCTTCAATATACCCCAAATGTAATCTATTAGGTTGAGGTCGCACTGATATGGCAGTAGGCGTAGGATCTCGAATCCCCATGACTGTTTAAAATTTCGTCCGCAAAGTACATATATTTTTGGTGGCTTATTTGTTTTTATTAGGAAGACAGAGCTCTTGATACAGTAAAGTAACCATTAGTTAAACCAGTAATTAGTTGGTAACCATTAGAGTAGATGTAACCATTTAGTTTTAATTTGAACAGAATGGGTGGTATTTAGTCAACTCATCGCTTTTATTGTTTTATTGCGTTTGCTCCGTGATACAATTTGCACGACGACGTCTACTAACACTCGCGTATACTTGTTATTTGATGAATACACGGACGTGCCTTCTTAAAATTTTGGTTGTTTTCGCCGTTATCGCTTTTGGACGTTTGACATTGTCACTTGATATTTCCCACGCGCGCACAGATTTAAATGTTTAATTCAGAGTAGTTCCGATAGCAATTCGGTAGTGTCAAGTCAGTTTAGAATTAATTAAGGGCAAGGAAATATTAAGCCAGTATTAACCAGCTCTGAATTGGTATTTTTTTCTTCAAATGGAATATTGTGTGTTTCAATCATGCTTGCATACCTAATACTCTTTCTAGTGTTTGATGTGGGTGGCTTTTTGTACGGTTTACTGTGGTATGGTGCATTGTCTAGCACTAAAATTGCGCCTTTTGGCATATTTGGTATTAATTTCCCTTTTAACCATTTTGAAAAAAATATCAAAATGGTTTTCACCTTTCTTGCACGTGTGAACTAGCTCTCCGCACCATTAATGAAACCATTTTTACTGCCGCCATGTGCAATAATCCATCTCATTCCCGGACTATCATTTTTCTTTATCCCAGTGTCAACTTCGTTTTACTGGCACTTGCTCGCCGTATAACAAAAATGAGCCCATGTTTTGGTTCTAACAACAACTGGTCTTTTCTCTGCACCATGAGCATCATTTTCTCTCAATCGTCATAAATATAGAGCCCTACAAGCCTTTTTTTCTGGGCTTTATACGAGAATTTCTTTTTGCTTCCTGCATTTGTCAATTTTATACGCCAAGTTATTCATCAATATTTTTCTTAACGTTTCTCGCTGTCCGGACAAATTAAAATATTATTTGACTGCGACGAGAATTTTTTTCAAGGTCGGGACCATTTTTTGTACTTCGTACGTATCCTACCCCTAACAATATTTCTAATACCTATCATGAAATTATTTATAGTATGTCCAATTTTCTATGCTCTCTGATTTACATTTTTCCCGGAGTAGTCTGTAGAACAGAAGTTGAAGGAGCAGAAGTTGTCTCGTCAATATTTTGATCTATTGCATTTGATTGTTCCGATATAGTAGGTAAAGAGGAAGATTTACCTACTACCTATTGGTCAATACCTATTTGACGTTCCCGTCAAGTCTCGATATTCTTTCTTTATATTCATCATTGTTCTCTTAGAAACTTCCGTTGCCGTGCATGTCTTTCATTACCTGGTCAACAAATATGATGAAACGACCACCCCCCTTTTCGCTTTCAAAAGACTGCAGCAATTTCAAAATAACATTTCTTTCATCACTATGTATGGTTTTACCCATGGTAACAAAACAACAAACCGAAAATTTAAGGATTAACAATTTCAAAATATAACGATGCTGCGAGCGCCTGTTCTATGCATACCTATTATTCCAACGGTACTGGCAACATGACGCGCGATAGTTACGGGGAAGGAGCAAGCGAGAACGCATTCCAGGCGGGTGCAGTGTTACGTTTAGTACGTGCCATTTAGCATGGCAATAGCGGTCATTGCTTCGACTTTCTTCTCGATGTTGCAATTTGTTAGCGATAGTATCGCTATTAATACTAATCTATACTAATCTGTAGCAAATATGATATTGCTAGAGTATCATAATAATAATTCGGTACGAAACAAAGTTAATCTAAAAAAATACGAAATTGAGGAAAGTCACTCTGTGAATTTACATGTCGTAAATATTACAATTATTTACTTTACATTATTAAAACATTACAGTATGAGAAATTAATAAATATTATGTAGCATTTTCTATAAAATACCACTCTGAATTAAAAAAAATGTTCCAAGCCCAGTGTAGATATAGGTATTAGGTAACTAGGTATACCAAAATATGTTTATTTTAATAAATAAAACAAATTGTAAATGCTTACAATTCATTGGAATTGTCGCTTAAACATTAAGCTGAAATTTTAATACGTATTTTTTCTAATATTAGAGAAATTGTGTATGTATTTCAATAATAAACATCTCGTTTCACGTGTTCATCGCGCCAGGAGCGCATCACTTTTATCCGCCAGCTATCTTGTTTTAAATTGAAAAAAAAAACTCCAAGCGACGAATGACGATGATACTTTCTCTCCGAATGACGTCATTGCGACACATACTGAAACATTTACAATTCAAATATTTGAAGAGTAATGTCAAAAGTGCGCTAATCGACCGTTCGTGACATTGTTTGATGGTGCATCAAATATTTAACCGAAATAAAATAATTTTGAGGGAAAGACTATAACGCGGGTAATACATAATAAGACTTTTTTCCTTATTTTTTATTCCGATCACATGCGACCCATTTTACGACGGAGCAAAAATTTCCTTTAAATTTTGATAAAGCATTACTTAGGTAGCTAGGTAAGTATTTTTTTTATACACCTAGCTTGGCTAAAAAAACAGTACCTTACTATTTGTACCTACGCACTCTCCAATGGCCATTTGTATATTTTCGTTCCTTTCTAAGTTTGAGTAATTTTACTTATTACAGGTCACACAGTGGGGAAAACCTGGGTGGACACCAACTTCAGTCTGCACAACAAGCATTTAAAGTAGGGTTATCAAGTGGAGTCAAAGTATTCGTAGAAGGGTGTGAATGGGTACTTGAGTCCAGTAAGAGTCTATAATGAGAACATGGATGCTGCTCACTTTGAGGAGTGGTTTTCAAAAGTTTTGGATATGCTGCAGCCGAACGATGTGATTGTTTAGACAATGCGAGAGTTATCATTCAAGGTAAATTAATTACTTTGTGACACACACAAATACTTACTTTACAAATTACTTTTTGTCAATTAATTATTCTGTATTACGCCTTGTTTTGTCTCTCTTTCTCCTGTATTGCGGGCCAAAATATGAATAAGGTACTTCTGTACTCAGCGCCCCATTCTGTTTTTGTACTTTTGAAATCAAACTCTCGTTTGTTGTACTTCATAGCATAATTAATGATTATATATTAAGTTATTTTTTTAGACGTGTTGAAAAAACTCCCAACTATGACGTGGAGGACGAACGATGTACAAAACTGGCTGTGTTAAAAAAATATATCTTTTGAAAACAAAGAAGTTAAAAACAAAAGAGGGTGACAGTTTGTGTCTGTCACCGTACCGCTGCGAGCTCAACCCAATCAAGTTGATTTCGGTAGATATGAAAGGTTATGTCGTCAGATATTATAACATAACACAACTTTTAATTTTAGCGATGTGAAAAAGTTTTTGGAAAAAGGAATGTCTCATGTGACGAAACATATGTGGGCAAATTGCGTGTAACACGTGAAGAAGGAGGAAACGAGAATGAGGGGTCTCGTACATGAAATCAACAAAACATGCGACAAATTTATAATAAACTAGTTGTTGCCGGCGACTTCGCACGAGTGGTCTTCAAGTACTAATTCAGAAACCTTCGTGCGCACAACAACTCATCAAAGTTTCATCGCAATCGGATGAATGGTATAGGAACGCACACGGAACAAACAAAGAAACATTCATTTATTTATAGATGTAACAGACAGTGACACTTCAGAGTTCAGTTCTGATAGCGAGGACTCGACTTAATTAATTTTTTCAGCTAGTTTTATATGGGTCCCTCGAAGAAAGTTGTTTAGTATCATGAATACCTATAATTAATTAAAATAGGTACATATTTGTTTTCGAAAAGTAAATGTATATAATTTAAAAAAAAATATTGTTTAATTATTGCGTCATGTTTTATGCCCCTATAATGACCTTGATGATAACGTGGCTGCTACCACAATACGCTGGCGCGAGGTATTTTCGCTCATTACGGGAAACATGATGGGTAAGCGTCGCTATAGTAAACAAGAGTACATTAGTACTCTTGTTTAGTCACTAATTTAGTCATTAAGTACATTAGTACATTAGTCAAGAGGGAGGTGTGAATGGTCGCTATTGCCATGCTAAATGGCACGAAATATAGTTGAGATGTTCGACCGAAGCCAAAGAGGGTTCGATGTGACGCGATCGACTCGGTTCGCTCGGTCATTCCGTCACACCGAAAGAGGTGGTTGTGTTGGTTCATCGGTATCGAATGAGAAACTAGCTTTCTATCCATGGCTTCACCGCGTGGATTTTGTTTTAAAAGTAATGAACTCCCTCGGGAAAGCAACACCGGATAAAAATACCCAATACTCTCTATACCTAATTTCAGTCACCAATTTAAAAAGTTTTCCAGATATAAATTCGTCGAAAACCGACCCTTCCTATTATGCCCCCTTCTAAGTCAAATATAAAAAAAACACCGATACACATATTTAATTGTTTTAAATGAGAAATCTATATGCTAAATTACATGTCCCTAACTTAAAAAGTTCTTGAGATACAGGCATTGCATAAAAAATCTCCTTCGCCTATTACCCGTCTTCCCAGTAAAATTTCTAAACATCCTTCGGATATACATGTCATAAAACCTATCTACTGTGCAAATAGTCAGTCAGGACATTTCTTATTATATGTATAGATAAATACGTTGAACGTATACGTTGAAAGTCGATGTAATTTCTAAATTTTGCCGTATTTTTTAATTATTTGAGAATTAAAAAGAAGTCGCTCACCCGTTATGTATGAATTTATTTTTTTATTTTACTTAGTTGGTAAATAAAATAAATAGTTGGTAATAACAATCTCAGTTCATACACGTAATTCACGAAGAAATAATAACTTTGTCGTAGGTACAAAAGTTCAGGTTCTAAGTCCGCGTCCAAAGGATTCATCAACAGCTGGATTTGTTAACTGGCCTCTCACTTCTGTGGGAACTTGGGGTGAAAACCCTGCAGGTGTCTGGAGACTCACCGTCAAAGATAACGTGAGTATAATAATTGATACACCCCGGGCGTTTTATCAAGTAATATTTTCCAGATACTTTTGAAGATGCTGAAATTTTAAGGCATGATAATGATGAAAAAATAAGATGACCCAATTGATTTTCATGTACCATTACATATTTTCCATATATTTTATATTTCTATATATTTATATTATTATTTATTTATATATCTATTTATACTCCGTATATTTCATATTTGAAAAAAAAAAAATTAACGGCTGCTGACCGTTGGTTGATCCGAGATATTTTAGCGATGTCATTCTCTTTTCTAACTGAACGTATAAAAATGTTTTATAAACTGAAATTATTTTAAAGTTTCAATGAGAAATAAAACCAAGTCCGATATAAAGTTGTTTCAACATTATTTCAGACCAATGAGCAGAATTCCGGTGAAATTGGACCCATTACTCTGGTTATTCACGGAACTAATCAGATGCCTGCACACATGAAATATGGTCTCAGGGTTTACAACGATGAATACAATTACCAAGAAGTATTCGACTATTTTAACAATTCAGAAGATACTTTAAACACAAATGGTAATGAAGTAGAGGAGCCCGAAGAACATATTAACACTGAAGAAGATGATGTGGACCCAACGATATTGGCCGAAGTGGAAAAGGAATTGTTAAGGTTTCATCACAGGAAAATTTTTAGGTCGCCTGTATATTGATTACTTTGATAACATATCCAAGTGTCTAGCTAATATTAATTATTAGGTACTTATGCATTTTCACATTGCCTTTTTATCTCATTAAATATCTAAAGCATTGACCAATCTAACTTTCACACGATTACAAACTTTTTTGTTTAAAGGTTTTGTTAAACGGTCATTTTAAAGTTCATATTCGTTGTTCTAATTGCATTAATTAGTTTGTTCCCTCGCTTTGCATTAATTTGTTTGCGCTTTGTTTGCATTAATTATCGCTCGATATTCGATTGGTCGATACTGTAACATTATTATGTATGCGTTTTTCATACCGCATATAAAATTTATACCCTTCGAACAGATTACAACAATTAACCATCTGTTAATAAAACAACTATCCATTGCTTCGTTTTTCTAATCATCTTTGATTAAAGTTTCGAGATTTCATTTATTTTTGTATCTATTGTCCCATCTATTTCTTCTTATTATCTAGTCAACTTGATAGTATGATATACTTAAACATTATTCTATTAAACTTAAAGTAAGATATATTATATATCTACAAAAATTATAGAAGTGACGAATTTGCCAGAATAAAAAAAAATATATGTTATATCATGGTTATCATATCAATTATTATTATTTTTAATTATTAATTCTATAATATATAATAAAAGAAAAATGAAATTTAAGTTTAGTAATTGATCTGTCCTTCTGCCTGCTATATTAATAAAATTAATCTCAATAAAAGAAGAACCTTGTATTAGAACCTTTTTTATTTTCTCGCAACTATACTTTCCTAGCTACCTTCCTAGGTAGGTACTTCTGTGAGTAGGTAAGAACCCGCAGACCAACTGCTCTAAGGTTTCTGAAAGAACCATTATTACAAATGGGAAAATATTTCATCCTTAGATGAAACTAATACGAATAAAGAGAATACATTTAAACGAATACAATAAAATTGCATTTAAAAATATCAAATTAAATTAAAATTCCCATAAAATATTCAAGAACAGCCTCTAATAAAATTTAGAAAACCTTTGTGGGAGTTTCTAAGTAGATACTTACTAATAATTACTGTAATTTGAATGAGCATTTTATGGGGTGACTACCCCATAAAATGCTATATATATCTTTATATATATTAAATATATAAATAAAATTATATATATCTACCTATTATAATATAATATAATGGTTACAATGACACAGAAAACTACCTTGAAATGTAGGTAGGTTCCTACTTTATCGCATTTCCCCAAATGTACCTACATAGGTACGTGTTTCGGTAGTGAGTGAGATATGCCAGAGTCCATTCCCATCCCATCCTATCCCTCCGTATTTTCCGAATCCATTCCTTAATCTGCAAAGGTAGGCAGTGCATCTGGGGGCGTGACAACGTTTGTCATTAAGGACTGATGTTGGCATGTATCGCAGATGTCTATGGAAGACATTATCCATTTACTATCAGGTGGACTGTATGCTCGTCTGCCCCCTTTTTCTATAAAAAAAACAAAAACTATTATTTATGGTTTAGTTGTAACTGACGTTATCTATTGACATTGACAATTATATTAATGATTTTCTATCCTATCTATGTTATTATTTCATTGTTTAGCCATATGACATTTGTAATTATGATCTGAGTATCTCGCTACTGATTCTTATATTAATTAAGTAACTCTAATTATGCAAATTGTCTTATTATGTTAAATTCATTTATTTTGTACATCTTATTACTATGTTTTAACAAATATTTTATGAATTATAAAAAAATAAGAATATATCTTTTTATTGAATTCAATCACAATTTTAAGCTTAGCGGATTTATGTTCTCCTAGTACAAGAAACGTTAAGTTTCGACAGATGGCTTTCGTAATTCCGAGATTTCATGAAATTAAAACACAATCAATCGTACCAATTAATAAAGAACCCTGATTTTTCATAATTCACTCCCAGTCACAGGTTTTATTACATTGGATAGAATTAGAAAGTTCCAGTTAATAAGATTTTATTAATAAGTTAATGATTTCCAGTTTATTAAAGCCCTTACTTACCATAGGTTTTATTAGATTGACACTTGTTAGAAATCTTCCAATTAAAAGACCTCTCATTTCTTACACTTTGTTCTAAGTTGTATGCAGCATTTTATTACATTGGGGATATATTAAAAACGTTCCAATGAAAATCACAAATAAATTCCAAATTCCAAGCAGAGACCAAATCTTCGTTGATAGTGAAGTCTATTACAAGGAAGTCACTGTGGTAATTTTTGATCAATTTGATCAGTTATTTGTACAATATTGTAAATATGTACAAAAAAATTAAAAATTAATTACATTATGCTGTGTAAAAATGACTTTAGTTTACTTAACGTAAGACTAAGCGCGTTTATATTCTCCTAGTACAAAACCGATTGCGACGGGGCAAATTCGTACTCTGAACAACACGATCGGACCAATTAATAAAGATCTTCCATTCGGTACATTTTGTTATCAGTCACAGACATTACTATATTGGAATTGTGTTACGATTGGACCAGCTAACGAAGAGCCCTAATTTTTCATATTTTTCTCTCAATCGCAGACCGTGTTATATTGGATATTATTGTTCATAGTTATAAAGAATCTTTGATGGATTTTAGACTCGTCCAGGGAATGGTCAACCATCATATTGTTCAGGCTAATTGGTGTGATCCCCATCTGTGTCATTTTATATATATTTTTTTATAGAAAGTGGCGGTAGACTAGCATACAGTCCACCTGATGGTAAGTGGATACTGTCGTCCATAGACATCCGCGATACATGCCAACATTAGTCCAGAATGATTAACGTTGGCACAACTCCGGATGCGCTGCCTATCTTGGGCCGTAACACATACGTACATTGGGGAAATACGATAACGTTGAAAATGCACATTTCAAGGTGACTTCTTCTGTGAGAGAGGGGTAACGTGGCCAGTCGAGTGCGCCCAGCGGCTGTGGGAATGCAGTATGTACTCAATTAAATTTTGTTTATAATAACATCCCTATTTATTGTTTGTTTTATTAATATTTTCCACTTAATGTCGTCAACTGTTCCCTTTAAATACTTCCACATCAATATAATTATCTTACTTACTACTTACTTACTCTTACTTACTTGTAATCTTACTAAACGAGTTTAGTTGTTACTACTTAGAGTTGCGAGTCTTTTGCAAAAATGCTGAACTGGTTCAGTATTTTCGTCAAACTTCCTAGATTTTAAAAGGGTCAGCAATGTAAAAGTGCGAGTTGTTCGTGAAACGCCTAACGTGAATACGACTAGGTTCAATTTTATTTGTCTGGAATCTCACCTTTTTGCTATTTCATGTAAAAGTACAAAAAAAGTGTAAAGGTTTTTTAAAATTGAATTAATTTGTTAAGGGCGATTACACACAAAAGGTTTTTGCTCTATCTATAAATAATTCTTTAAACAAGTCTGACTAAACTTGTTTTTCATTCCTTTATGCATTTGCATTTGTAGTGCTGCTATTGTTAAATCGACTACATTTCAATAATAATATAGTTAAAATTTCCAGGTGCTCGTTCCCTTACATTTTTAAGGTCAATGCGCGTGCCAGGATTCACTTGCACAGCTTGTTTGTTTTGGGTATTACTTAATTTATATTTATTTTTAAAAAAATATTTGGTTTTGAAGGAGGTAAAACATAATAAATTACATTTAAAATACCAGACTTTTTGCTGGGAACTGGAGAAGTGAAGTTATTTTTTACAATAATCAAAGAAAAACTCGTGTATTAGACGGTTTGAGGTTCAATAGTGATAGTTTAATAAACTTCAAAGTGTTTATCGTGCGTGGTAGTAGTGATAATCAAATAAAAGCTTGAAACTGCGTTTTTCGTGTGCTTCTAAGGAGTCCTCTTCTGTCCTGAGTAAACCTACTATCGTTTTATTGAGCGACTCCTGACTTACTCTGGCGGGACTGGACATTGATAGACTACGATTTAGACTTTGAAATTTTTTATTACGAAGAAAACTTGACAGTGGCAGAATGTGCTAATTGCACCATTACTATCTCTATGAGATGTTTTTAGAAAACATTTATTTATAAACCAACTCATTCATAATTAAATTTCCAAATTTCTCGATACACGCGAACATGACGCTGTGCATATCTTGTATCCTGGTAAAGTTTTGTGTCTTGGTCTGATCTGATGACAAGGCTAGGTGCACACTACGAGTTTTTGACTGTGCGGCGAAAAAGTACTGCGGCATAATGCCGCGCCGCAGTTTTGTATTATAGAGTTTTCAATTGTATTGCGCGCATGTTGTATTGCGTAGCACAGTCGACGCAGCGGCGAAAAAACCTGCGACATATTAACGTGCGACAAAAATAATAAAAAACAGCAGGCGCGCGCACTATAGCTTAATGCCGCATCAAAGGAATCAGTTTCAAAATAGATTTTGTAGAAGTGGAAACAAATTACTACCTTTTTCTCTTTGTTGGGTTTCATTCATTTCACTCCATCTTCTAAACAAATTTTGACAAAGTTCTACCCACAATATCTGTTGAATGTTTCTATCGCTGTATTCTTTTAAAGCTATGTCATACAAAAATGGTCTTCTCTCAACTTCAGTAATAAGCATTTCAATATTAAAATCTTCATCCAGATTTTCTAAATCAACGTTCACTGTAGTTATCGTTGCTCCAGAAAATATTTATAAGGTAAAAATTATTCAGCGAAACGCCGTAGCGCGCGCAGTCAAAGCTTAAGGCTAGGCGCGCACTATGAATTTTTCGCCGTGCTGCGAATAAACCTGTGACATTTTAACGTGCGACAAAAATAATAAAAAACAGCAGGCGCGCGCACTATGTCTTAATGCCGCATCAAAGGAATCGGTTTCAAAATGGATTTTGTAGAAGTAGCTTGTATTTCCATTCTTACAATTAGTTCTCGCAAAAAGAAAAAAACGATTTTGGGTACACCTATTGTTAATGAACGTTCAAATAAGGAACATTCTGTAAAATATTTAGTGAACTTAATGATTATCCCGAAAAGTTCTTCCAATATTACAGAATGAGTGAGTGTTATGAACTTTTATTGATTAGTTTGATTTTTGGAATCAACGCTCACTGTAGCCATCGTTGCTCTAGAAAATATTTATAAGGTAAAAATTATTCAGCGAAACGCCGTAGTGCGCGCAGTCAAAGCTTATGTTACAAAACGACGATCAAGCGCCGCGCCGCAAACAAGTTGTAACTTGTTTATAGACATTTCGCCGCTACGTCGACTGTGCCGCTAAGTGCGCGCAATACAATTGAAAACTCTATTGTTTTCGCCGTGCTTTTTCAGTGCAACGCAGTGCTTTTTCGCCGTGCGGCCAAAAACTCGTAGTGCCCGCCTAGCCTAAGTCAATCACAAAAACATACAAAATTAACTACCAACATGATATCCGAGATCTTTTAACTCGTTTACCATGAAATCGTCTTTGTATTTATCTATTTTCGTTATCCACTCCTCGAAGGTGATTACGTGTTGGCAGTGGCCGCCATATTCTGATGGTAAATATTCAGGGTGTATGTGTTTGTGGAGAGAAGTCATATCTCCATGGAAGTGAATGCGCTCCCACGCAGCCTTCGGGATAAATTGCTTGAACGCGTAGAAGAAGGAATTCAGAAGCCAACTGTAGTTGATGATGTGTAGTCCGTGCAAGAAAAGCGGGAAAGCCACCTGTAATTTATGAACTCCTGGTAAGTATTGTAATATGGCAATGTAAAATTTTCCTTTCCAGTACGAAGACAGCATGGAGGGACTGCATCCTATATCCCATCCAATGCTATCAAATGGGAAGTATTATATATAGGATAAGAAAAGTACCTATTTGATCACATTATATGCTCCCTACTTCCGTATCCCTGCAGCCTATAAATTTCCATTGCAGTTCTGCAGGAGAATTTTGTATAATAGACAATATTGATGATGACTGAATGTCACGTTAGGTCTTCTTCACCTATGAAATTGCCGTTTTATATGGAAAAAATCAAATATTATTTTTGGTTGAAAATTATATATTTAATTAATCGAAGTACTGTTCATTATTATTAATGCACTTTTACTATTTTAATAGAAGTTGTGATTGATGATGACTCTACTATAGAACTCCTGGGGACGGGAATCGATGAATTCTCTGAAGGCGTTTTCACTGCCTCATCGGAGTTAAAATTATTTCCCTGTTAAAAGTTATTCAAATTTCGAAAAAATGGAAATCAGTAGGGGAAATGTATGGTGGGTGACGGAGACTTTCTAGTCGAAGCTCGTGTAACTTTGAGACTGTCTGTCGTGCAGTGTGCGGCCGAGCGTTATCATGGAGACGTTTGGGACATTCTTTGGCCGTGTCTCCTGGGTTGACATTGTGACCAACGTTTACCATTATCATATAGGATCCACTTCTCGGGTATTAAAAACAACACAATTTAAATATTTGTAGGTACTCGACTTCATTACTCATTTGCGGTCACAGTAATGAGTTTTATCATTATTATATTATTGACAATGACATAAATGATATTGTGATATAAATGATATAAATGACTTTAATAATCGGTTCTAATTCTGATACAATAACGATAATTGTTAAATAGAAGGAAAATGCAGTCAAGTAAATATTAAATAAACTCTGACAGCTTGTTTCATTTTAGTTTTTTCTTTTTTTATCCTCCAACAAATATTCCACTTTTCAACAAACATAGAATGATTAACTTTTTGCAATAAATTAGGCTGATGTGTTTCGTAAAAACTAGTTAATTAATCATCACAGTTAATTTAGTTAATTACGTAGATATACCTACTGTGTACACACATACAGTCTTACTTTACGAATCAAGTCCATGTTGCTAATGAGTACCAGAATTAAAACAAACATTTACAACACACATTCACCTAGTCAAATGTGTTTCGGTAGTGAACCATTCCTATCCCATCGTATCCAATCCCTTGCCATTTTCTTACCCTTTCTCCATTCTTAAATCTCCAAAGATAAGCAGCGTAACCGATTTGGAGTGCCAATGTTTGTCAATCTGGACTGATATCGCGGATGTCCATGGGCGACAGTATCCACTTACCACCAGTCTTACCTACTGCCTGCTTGTCTACCATCTTCTTTCTATAAAAGAAACCTCTTTATTTTCTTTGGGAGTATTTTTTTTGGAAACATTAAAGAGTATAGTAGTTTTCTTTTTACAGAAAAGTTGGAAGACAAACATGTAAGCAATTATCACCGTCCATGGACCTGAAACAACACGGGGATGGGACTCAGCCTTATAAAGCCTTCACAGCCTTCTTAAAGAACCCCATGTTATAGTAAATCTCTTAATTATTTTCTTACCCCCATCAAACTCGCGACCTGATTCGCAACTGTCGGCGTCAAGTGCCTCGCGTGCCTCAAACTGACGCCTTCAAGGTCTACTATGATGGACACTCCTAGGATCTGCAATTTGGGTTGCATGACTGCTATCTCATCCATCAGCACAGCACTACGCAGAACATCTTCTATGGGTGTCGTGTCTGAATCCCATTTGCCTAAAATAAAATAATTAGTTTTATCATCAAATTATTATCTCACAGAAGACAACCGTAAATAAACTTCGTGCTTCAGTAGTGAGCCAGAGCACATTTATTATCTCATCTCACCCCACCCCATGGAGTAGGAAGTGTGATGGAATAATTGACATTTCTGACACCATTCCTAGTCTATACTTTTATTCCTTCCAATGCCATCGAGAGGAGAGTGTAATGGGGTAAAGAAAACTTCCCGTTCCGATTACACTTTTTGCTCTTCATCTTGTTCCCCCATGGAAGAAATGGGCTGTGTAAAGGGATAAGGAATAGGTACTCTTCATTCATACTCCCTATCGCCGTTCTTCCCAATTCTTTTGTTTTTAATCCACTACTAAATCTCCGTACGTAGATGCCGCATCTGGGGGTGGGCGAATTTTTTAAAGGTCTCTAATGTTGACATGTTGCGATGTTGACATCTCATCTGCGATATATATCTATTTCCCACCACGTGGACTATTTGCACGTTAGCCACCTTCATATAAAAAAGTAAACGTTAATGGTGTTGACATTCAATGTTGAGGTTGTAAGAGATTGTAACCCTCTTAAATTTTAAAGATTTAGAGTAGAATAATCTGCATTTAATGCCTAGTAAAATTATAAATGTATTTCCACTTGGTTACATTCGATTCGGCGGTCAGTGACCACTTAAAATATCTTCTGGATAGGACCACTTCATTGGACGAATAAAATAAAAAAAAACGCCCTAATGTTGAATGTTTGAGTGAATTATTCGCTAAATATATAGACATTTTCTTTTATCTTACTTATACCTAATTTAACTGAACTAACGTACATCGACTATTTATCTGTATGTCACCTAAGCAGAGCCGGCTTTACCTATGGTGCAGGGTGTGCGGCGCACACGGGCGCAGGGTTTTAGGGGGCGCTCTCAAAGACCCTGCGCTCGTGTTCGCGCGCCTACTAGAGGGCGCCAGGGTATTGATTGCACCCGGGCGCTACATGGACTAGAGGCGGCGCTGCTGCACCTAAGCAAATAAAACCTTTGCTCGCTCCTTACCTGCTCTCATTATGGAAATGCGGCCATTGTCAGGACTCTCTGGAAGGGTACCTCTATAAACATTGAGAACTTTTTTTAATCCGAAGGCATCGCAGTTGTATAGGGAAGCATTTTCACAGCGGAATTTCTCGTAGCGGACTATCTGAAAGAGATTTTATTTTTTAGCTTTAGTCTTCCGTCCAGATAACATTTGAGATTTTCGCGCTTTTCACTAGAGATGAAATGGATACTCGTTTGGCCGGATACCGGATATTTGGCGACCTGTGAAGCCGGATGGCCGGATTTATGAAAACAAGCGAAATCGCCTCTTGGGGGCGAACACTGAAAATTTAGTCTTTAGACTGAAAATTTAGTTTGGCCGGATACCGGATAGTACCGGATATCCGTTTCATCTCTACTTTTCACACATATGTATCTATTTAAACGGGTCTTAACGCGAATGTTTATTTTCTTTATTTTCCTTGGCGCTTCGGTTGGCTTGCACCAACCATACTGACAAGCCCAATGTTCCTTTGCGCCCAATTGTAAATCAGATTGGTTCACCCACATATGACCTGGCCAAACACATTGCAGCAGTATTGCTACCAAATTAAATTATTATTGCAAGTATTAATTATTAGTATTATTAAGCAGTATTGCAACGAACATAGACGAATTAAAATTATATCATTGTGTAGGTCGGTTCAATAATTCGAAACGCCTATAAATTATGTATTCTGTCATATCTTTCTGCAAGTATCTTCTGTTTAATCCTGATGGGTATTTTAAATTTTTATCGAGTTTCATGTTACGATTAAAGATTATTATAATTAATTACCTTTGAAATGATTTTATCAGTTTTAAGTATATAGTATTTAAGTATATAGTATTTTATAGTCATTTTTAAACATAACAATAAAACAGAAGATGCTTCGCTACTTTGACGTGATCTTTGAACTGTTAAAATGAATGGTCCATTTGATAAGCAGGACACGTTTTGATGTCAAGGAATATACGCTGGCAGGGTGCTGATGAGAATGACAATGGATTTAATGTCCTAAATAACTCGGACTCCAAAGAAAGAGTAGCTACGTGGTTAAAAAATTGATCGTTATAAGTTGTTCTAAACTGAATTCGTATGAGATGTTTGGAAACTTTTTCGAAAGATTTATTTAGAATAATAGATAGTCAATGTATATATGTCAATGTGATAGAATAATGTATTCCATAGTCAGGGATTTCCTAAAGAAAGTCGAAGGTAATGACTAGATTAAGAAGAGTACCTAGGAGAGGAGAAGATCGTGTGTGTGAGGCCTAGGAAGAGGCCTATATTTGAGAGTATAGGCTATCTATATAGTACAGATGAAGGTATATGAAGTAGGTATAGGTTTTCTTTCCCAACTTATATAAATGTTTTACTAGTTATTCAGTTTACACCAATGTTCAATATTGACCAAAAAAAGTTATATAAAAACAATTATAGTTCATGTGTGTGAAAAACTAAAATAGTAGAAAGAAGAGATTTGAAACATTATGTTGTATATGTTTATAGTTATTTGTATTACTTAATTGGTACACACAAATGAAGTGCATATTAATATGCATATTAATAAGTTGCATAATGAGTATTCAAAGATTAATAATTATAAAATTATTAATCTTTGAATACTCATTAGTGCGTCTTTGGAGACGTATATGTTCGATAGTGTAATTATACTCAGGTACCCAAGTACAATTACAGAGTGTTACAATTTCCAATTCTATCCAATATTTTCTTACCAATCTGTGTGCCAAAGCCGGGATAAATCTGCGACAACGCAGAAATCTGACGAGGTAGGCGTCGTCTATACGTCGAGGGTTACATTCCCCCCTTTCTGGAAACGAAAAAGGAAATTGTGAGTAAAGGATTCAATTTAAAAAATATATATATAGGTACCTATGGAATGCTCATAGAATCAGCACGCTGAAGTGACAATGATCATGTGATATTTACTGCAGGACCGATAACCGTAGACGAGTTCTCGAATGGACATCACGGAAAGCGTAGTGTGGGACTACCTCGGCCAGGGGACCGACAACTTATAAAATTCCGCCAGTGGTGCTTGGTTGAGAAGAGCCGAAGTTCATGTGTGGTGACGAGTCTTGGTAGAGGCCTATATCTGCTGGCAGTGGGGAGACATAGACTGATGGGATGGAATGGAAAATAAAAAGACGATTTTTTCTACTCCTTGTCTCTTTCGATTTCATTCGTTTGTCAAGCGGTCAACTTAAAAACGATAATTTTTCAATTATTAATTCAGGCACAACACATTTATTTAATACGTAAAAACACGTGTACGGGTCCGTCGCGGTTTTAGACTACCTTGTCGTGAAAGTCTTGTGTATGATAAAACAACAGGGGAGAAAGACTGTGCGTAGAGGGATACAGGCAGATGTTATAATAATACGAGTAATACGTTTTATGATCCGGTTATCATAAGAAGAGCGTTTGACAGTTCTGTATTTAATTCAATTTATCTAAATAGCATTTCTTTTTTAAGTCATAAAATATAACACCAATACAATAGATTTTTTTTTATAGGACTATCGATTTGTAAAATGATTTTTACTAAATGTTAAAGATTTATGTTTAGATTTGCGTTAGCTGTCAGAGCTCTTTCTATAATAACCGAATCATCGTAGGTATACATACAAAGATAACTGAACTGACAACCTTTAAACCGGGAGTTGGTCTAGATCAGTGGTTCTCAAACTTTTTAAATGACGGAACCCTTTTGGGAAGCAAAATACTTGATGGAACCCTACAATAAAACAATTATTTTTATAAGTGTATTCTATATTAATCAGCATAATAAAAGTACAATGTATCAGTTACTAATTATTATTTACTTCACCACTTGGTAAGGACAATAATAGAAAACATTAAAAAAGAAAAAATCTAACTAGTGGGAGGTATGAAACTGTTTTTTATTTTTCATCAATTGCTTGATATCAGGTTTGATGGAAGAAAGTTGGAGTCTCATATCAGCTTCGGCGTCCAGTCTATTGCGATATTTTGTTTTCGTGGCTGCGTAGGTAGAGAATCCTGTTTCGCACAAATATGTAGTTGGGAACGGGAGAAGAATATCCAGAGCCATTTGGCCAAGCATTGCATATTCATCTTGGATTCTGCACCAAAAATCATTAAGAGGCGTCGTTTTGAACAATGACTCCATACTTGTGTCTGATGACATTTCTAAAAGAGATTCATATATCTCATTTGACATGTTTTCAGGCTTTTCCAAGTTGGGTAAAAAAGGATTATGAATCCAGGAGTTCACTTTAATTTTTGTATTGTGTTCTTCGGGAAAATACTTTTCAAAAGATGCGCGCATCGAACTGAGATATTGGACCAATTCTTCAAACACATTATCTTCAAACATTTCTGAGTCGTTTTCGCTAACAAACTCACTGAGTAACGTAAAACTTTCTATTTCTTTCTTACCAATGCAAATGATCCAAAAATCTAATTTTCTTTTAAAAGCAGTTATTTTATTATAGGCCTGAAACACTGTTGTCTGTTTACCTTGCAACGATAAATTTAATTCGTTAAGTTTTTGAAAGATATCCGCCATAAAAGACAATCGGAACAACCAAGTTTTATCATACAAACGGTCCTTCAAATTAAAAGAAGTATCTGCTGAAAGAAACATTTGTAACTCGGCTCTAAGTTCAAATAGCCTTGTTAAAGTTTTTCCCCGAGACAGCCATCGCACTTCTGTATGGAGCAGCAGTGTTTTATGTTTGCTGCCATAATCTTCACACAATAATGAGAACAATCGGGATTGTAGTGGTCGTGATTTGATAAAATTAATTATTTTTACCGCTTCATCCATAACTAATTTTAGATTAGACGGCATTTGCTTCATCGCAAGTGCTTGTCTATGCAGAATACAATGACTGGAACTACAATTAGGCGCTTTATTTTTCATTCGTGACACTGCTCCTGCTGTTTTACCTGTCATCGCCTTGGCCCCATCTGTACAAATGTCAATGCAATTGTTCCAACTGAGATTATGTTCTTCAAAAAATATATTTATTTTATTAAAAATTTCTTCCCCGGTAGTGTTTGTAAGCAGCGATGAACACATAAGCATGTCTTCTTCAAAAGAACTTTTATATGGATATCTCACAATAACCAGCAGGATAGCCAAACCAGCGACATCAGTCGACTCGTCCATTTGCAAAGCGAATCGTGTATTTTGTAGACGTGTAACTAGTTCTTGTTTGACGTAGCTTGCCAGATCATGGATTCGTCGTGAAACAGTATCGTTTGATAGCGGAACAGTAGAAAGATGCTTTGCAGATTTTTCATCAAGCATACATTTTGTTATGTCTAATACACATGGTTTTATTAATTTCTCAGCGATAGTGTGCGCTTCACCTGCTTGTGCAATGCGATAGCTAACTAAGTATGATGCCTCCGTGGCCTTTTCGTTGGTAGTTTGTGTTACATGCATCATATTTTTTTGACTTTCTAATAACTGATCTTTTTTGCGAACAAAAAATTCTTTATTCTTGTCTTTAGTCTCGGGGTGTACGGTTTCTAAATGTCGACGCAATTTGGCAGGTGCCATGGAACTATTAGGAAGCAGTTTACTACAGAGCATGCAGAGAGGTGAGCCGTTGGAATCAACAAATCCGAAACTGATATAAGATTCATCATACTTCCTTTTTTTCGTCTTTGAAACCGTCGAGCTTGACGTCGTGGCACTCGTGGCATCATCTTCTGGATCGGTGATTGCTAAATTCTCCGCGCGCATTGCTTTTGAACATTCAGCGTCATTAGAAGATGTTGTTGGAACACGTTTAACACCTTTAAGCCAACGTTCCATTCTTCTTTATTTATAATGTTACAAGTCAGGATAGTGGGGTTTAAATAATGCACAATCGTTACTGCGTATAAGAGACTAAATTTAGAACCTACAGGGAAGAAATGTATAAAACTGAGACAACAGAATACAGCAGGCAGTAAAACAATGAACACTAGTTTCTCGCTAGCGAGCTTGTAAGTAGGTAGTAACTTATCGCTCCGAACGCTAATCATCAACTGACGACGCCAACGCGCGATCGCCGCTTTTATACTTAGTCCTAGACTCGATCTCAAATATTCTCGAAAATACTCGAGTCGGCACCTTTGATAAACAAAAAGCAAAAATAAAAACAGAAATTTAAAAATAGCGTTGTAAACAATATCGACTTTATCCTTTGAAGTTAGAGACGAAAGTCGCTAGTTGACAACTATAGCGTCTAATTCAGAGGCGGCTTTTATCAAAGAGACTGAGCGCTTACAAGTATACTACCCGCTCGTTTTAAGTTTGCCGCTGGCGATAGGTATGAGTGTATGACGTTCGAAATTTTTTATTTAATTGTAACAATAAAAATTGTGTACGTTAGATATTTGGGTAAAACTATGACACATTATAAGTTTTGTTGTCACGTGGGGGAGGGTACGCGCATTCCACAGACCGGCAAACTTAGAGCGAACGCGTTGTACAAGTATAAAATTGTTGAGACCAAACTTATGAGATATTGTACCAGCTAATGTAACACAAGCTTATACAAATACAAATAAATAAATAAATAACATTCATAGCGTTTTGTCTCCGCGCGGCCGCGGAGTCCGCACAGCCGCGGAGCGACCAGAGAGAGGTGTTTTGATTTTTTTATTTCTAAATTCTTGCGGAACCCCGACAGAGGTATCACGGAACCCTAGGGTTCCGCGGAACACACTTAGAGTATAGCTGGTCTAGATAATGTTCATGTACCTACATAATACGGGTAGGCATCTCCTTACCTTTTATCATATGACGTAACTCCTCGATCGCTTTACTTCTTGTCTCCGGGTCCTCATTGCAATTCCGTCTAGCAAACTCTTCAAAATCTGGGTCCTCATACCTGCTTATGTCAGCTTGGTACGCTATATCTATGAACGGCATCTCTTTTCGTTATCTAAAAAAATATTTATTTGCCAGCACATTTTTATCACATAACACATAGGTACGTAATTGGTAATAATAGTATAATTACTTATCATGTTTATGTTATCTCAGTGAGTCGAGGATGCCCTCGACTCACTATTGTAATAAAGTTAATCAAATCACGAATGTATTGGAACTCATTTCAAAATAAACTTTGGAAATGTTCTAAAATATATTTTATTATTTCAACGTGCCTTTCAAAAGGCCAAAGCCAAATTGATATTTCTCTTACAAGAATAGTATTGTAGGCTTACACAAAAATTTAGCTCCATCGGAATTATTTCAAGTTTGTAATTTTTTTGTGTCTATTTGGACTGGAGTAACGCTAGTAGGTACTGAACTTCTAAATTGCTTTTCATAGCCAGAAATGTCCGTATTTTTAACTACCTACGTTCATTTTATTTATTTATTTACTCTTTTTGCATTATGCAGAGACGGACTTAATGCCTTAAACCTTAAGGCATTCGCTACCAGTCGCCCGTGCTTTTCATGCAGATAAAAAAGCATAGGTACCTACAAATTTTAGAATACTTACCATTTAATCTGCCTAAAATTCCAAACAGATATTTTTTTCTCACAAACGTCACTCCACTAACAGCATTTTAACAACAAGTTACCAGTAATTTTGTCTATTTAAAAAAGACGTAAATGTTTCACTTTTATAAAGGAATAAGTTACAGTAAATTTTAGTTTTACCAATTTGTTCGGATGCGCAGGAGTCGCTTTGTGAACAGAACTTGCCTGTAGGTGTATGAATAAATGCGTAATGTAACCACAGCGATACGTTCGCTCGTATACCTATAGGACGACGGAGTAACCAAAACAAAGGCTAATCGCCAATACCTACATTGAATAATAAAATGTTACTGATAAATAGAAGCGTGATCAATCACAATTATTACAAAAATAACATAAGTGGCGTAATATCTATACCAATTAAATAAACAACTTGTTTGTCTGGATCCATAACGTTTAATTTTAATTAAATTTATAGTCACTTATTATAGTATTTAACACAAATCTTAATCGCTTTTATGTTCAAGTTCTGATTTAGTTGTAGTACTGACTTTTAATAAAACAAGATTGTATATATTTTTAACTAATGTAAGTGTTATATTCAATTATTAAAGAAATAACAAAGTGAACCTCTGTATTCGAACACTATGATCAAGTGTCTGAGTGTGTTTATTCTGCAAGTGTCTAATTTATTTTTTCTGCAACTAAATGAAAATGAGCAAAAAATCAATGTAGGAAGTTGTAAACATTCTTCTATTTATAACATTTACGTTTTGGCACTACTCGTACGTTACTGGTTTTCACACGTTGTACATTTCATTAAACAATTGCTTTATTTCTTTATGAGTTTGCTTAGATGTACCTAGTATTCAAATGAGAAATATTTACTTCTTTGTCAGCGTTAAGGAAAACTAATTATTCATCCGTTCATTTGTTTCAAATATATATCTACGTACTTACATATCACTACTTATACAATATACATACCTACATGTGGGCTTTACAGCTACAACATATAGGTACCTATTTATAAATATTTCATTCTAATCCAATTTATCCAAAATGTAATCAAACATGGCGGCCTGTGGTACCTAACGGAGTGAGGTGATAATTGTTTACATATCCATAATTTGATTCATTGAGACTGCAAGCTTTGGAGGGGTGCACGCTGTAGTCCAACAGCCGCTGGGCGCACTTGATTGGCCTTGTTACCCCTCTCTCACAGAAGACTACCGTAAAATGTACTGCATTTCCCAATTTATACTATTCCCCGCTGCACGCATGTGTTTTGGTAGTGAGTGAGATATGACAGAGCCCATTCACATCCCATCCTATCAATCCTCATTTTCCCAACCCTTTCTCCAAGTACATTCTTACATCCCCAAAGGTAGGCCGCCCATCTGGGCGCGTGCCAATGTTTGTCATTTTAGACTGATGTTGGCATGTATCGCGGGTGTTCATGAGCGATAGTATCCACTTTCCACCAGGTGGAGTGTATGCTCGTCTGCAGCCTTCTCCCTATAAAAAGTATGCCCTTAATTTAAAGTTAAATGTTGAGATATTTCATTGATTTGATTTTCTTTTCGGCAAATTCGATTAGTGCGACGAATAGGTTAAAAAACGATTTAAGTTTAGGGTATTTCGTATAGTGGTAACGCATGTTATAGATATGTATGCTAAAGAAATTAGAATTCACTGGATGCGGTCGAAATTAGTTTTTTTTTTCAGTAAACTTTTACTAGAAGTAGTAGCTATCTACCTAACTAGAAGCTTTATTTCTACTATTTTGTGGGCCAAAATAACATAATCTGCGAGATTTTTGTAGTGTAGTGAACGCCAGTTAAGTTGACTGTAGATTCAAAATCTAATAAAATCGAAAACGGTAGGTATGTCTTCATCATAATTTCCAAAAATGAAAATATGTATTTCGGAAAATACAAGTCGTCATTATGTACTTTTTTTGCATAGAAAATCACAGATTTTCTTACAATAATCGTACTAGTAGTATGAGTAAAATTGGAAGCAATGAAAAAAACATTATTTTATCAATAATATTATTTACTATAAAAATGTTAACACAAAACATTGTACATACCTTAATTAACATACCTATAAGATATTTTTTATTATTAATAACATATAAACACAGCACTTAGCTTTTAAAAAGTATATTAATCTACCACCAAGGCACAGTCATTAACCTAATATCATTAATAAGTCAATGGGGACAATTTATCCTTTCAGTAAATTGCAAACGATTGAGCTTCGTTTTATCATTATACTTAATTACCTACAATGACCTACATTTATTCTATATATGTAGATCAAATATTATTTACAACTGTTATAGTCTTTTCTTAATACATATAATAATTTATTAGGAAAAAAAGAAAAAGAAATATTAATTATTTGTTGGGAAAACATTAAATTCCCACCAAATTAATTTGACGAAACCTCGCGCTGTGCATACATAATAATATACCTTGCTGGATTTTTTACGATATGTGTACAATATGCTTGTATACACGGTTTTATAACCAGGTTATTTTAGTAGAGGTTCCATCTGCAAGCACGTTCTTAAAGCAATAACATTATCTAAAGTTTAGATGACACATGCATTTGCTAAATTTGTATAGAATTATAATTATAAAGTTCACTCTTTTCATTTATAAAAAAAAATAACTACCTACCACCAATAGCAATTTTTAATAGCACCATAATTAGAAATATAACCCTTATAAATTTATTATTACTTACTCAAATATAGCTCAATATAGGGTATATTCAGGGCCGTCTTTACCAGGGGGTGCAAGGGGTGCGGTGCACCCCGGGCGCTCACCTTTTAAAGGTAATGAAAAAATATAACGCTATAGTAAACAATTACACAATAGGATATTTGACTGTCATAGGATACACAATAGGATATTTGACTGTCATAGGATACACAATAGGATATTTGACTGTCATAGGATACACAATAGGATGTTTGACTGTCTTAGGATACACTCCCGCACCCCGGCGCAGAATAGACTTAAGACGGCCCTGGGTATATTGATTCATTTACATTGATAACTGCAATAGCCGAGGGATTCTTATTCTTGAATCTTGACCTACGTTTTGAATTTTTATGCATTTTTTTATACAAATTGCCAAACAGCAGAATGACAGCAAAATCAACGACATAACTTTGTACTAGCGTCTGACAAATTATTTATTTTGCAAAATGAAAAATCATGATAAATCATTGTAGATAAAATTAATTATTATTCACATTAATCTCGATTTGATCATTATTGTCGCAGCACTATTCGAGGCACTTTGTAAGGTGTCATTATAATCAAGCTAGATTTAAAACTGTAGTAATTTCTAGAAAAAAGAAATGCAATATGTATATCATATATCAATTTGTACTTTATATTATTTATGAACGAAAATCCACAGCAAAAGGAAACGTGAACTTATTAATATTAAACATGTAAATAAAACTTATTTCCAAAAATGGATTTTTCTATGTAGACAATGCAAAACAGATAATTTATTGTAGGCGATGGGCTAACATATACAATGAACTTACTTTGGAACAATCGCGTAACAGTCAAGTGAGTGTGTATGAATATATATGTGTATGAATAGTATGTTTTATGGACGAAGGCGGCAGACGAGCATACAGTCTACCTGATGGTAAGTGTATACTGTCGCCCATAGACATTCACAATACATGCCAACATTAGTCCAAAATGACAATACGTTGGCACGCCCCCGGATGCGCTGCCTATCTTTGGAGATATAGGAATGGATTTGGAGAAAGGGTTGGGAAAATGGGAAGGGATAGGATGGGAATGGACTCTGGCACATCTCACTCACTACCGAAACACGTAAGTACATTAGGGAAATAAGATAAAGTGGTAAATGCGGGTACGACAACTATAGATGGTGCTTGAGTGCCATAAGATATAGAGGGCGCTGGGTGATACCCGAGAGGCGAAAAAACTACTAGCAACCTCATTTTATTCCCGCTTATTAGCATCCCTATAAAAGCCGAAGGTAGGAACTAGGAAGCAGACGATCTCTTTATGAAGGGATCTCTATCAAGTTAACAAACATTAGTAGTGAGAGAAGTGTACTGCGTGTGTACCTATAGGTAACTAATTACGGTGATTTATTATATCCTGTCATTGAAATTACTGATCTATAGTGTCCCGTGTAGGTAATGTTACTTTGATAAAGATTATATTTACAAGTGAGCTTCTTGATATCTTTTGACTTGAAGAGGAACGGCCCGGGGTGATGTGGATATTGACTCGAAGTCTTTGCTAGAAATGTGTTTGCTAAATATCGATCCAAGAATCTCATTAGTTAAAATAAACTAGTCGAGATTTACCCCATTGTTTTCCATTTGCGGCATATACTTACCTACATATACCTACATATAAAACCGTTCTAGAGAACAATTAAAATATTTTAGGGAATAAATCCAAAGTTACAAATATGTAAAGCTTTCTTGTTATATTTAAAATGTTCGTAGCGCTCATTACTCAGAAATAATTTGGTAATAATTTGACGCTTATGCGTAGCACAGAATACCTATACTAGAAACGAACCATACCTAAGTTATGAAAAAAAAATCAATTGTACAAATAGAATCGATTTACTCTTAATACCGAACAACCCATTTTCAGCTTTGTGTTATTTCAACGACACGTTGTAGGTGTGTATATACATACTCTGTATCAATGTTGGATTATTTATTTATTTATGTACTTAAATTTTATTGCACCGACAATATGTAGGCACAAAAGGCGGACTAAATGCCTTATGACATTCAAGAGGGGTGCATTAAAGTTGATTCATTAGCTAACAAAAAATAATGAAACTTATCAACCGTCACTCGTTTGCTTGGTGTTGTTCGTATGTAACGCTTTGCGTCAGTTCTGTCTTCATAGTTGCTTCTATATTTTAATCAGCAATATATCCCATGTTCCTCATTTCATCGTCAAACTCCTTGTTCTTGTACTGTTTAATCTTGCTCAGCCATTGTTCCAGTGATACTTCCTGCCGGTATCCACCGTATCGCTTCGGCAGACACTCGGGGTCTATATACCTGGAAGTTGTGATTAGAAATTATTTTTAGGTATTATATTTTAGAGAATTAATACGAGTAGTATGCACATATCATGCAAGATTAACTATTGACTAATCAACCTCTTATTTGTTTGTCACAACTTAAATTACAATAATATATTCAAATTTACGTTAGAAATGGAATATTGGCGTGTAACCTAATTAATATTACATATAATAATGAAACGATGTTTGTTTCTTTGTACGAAGTGCTTTAACGCCAAACTACTAACTTTTTTTACACGGATCGCCAAGCTACTAAGATTGACAGAAAAAGTAATGTACCTATAATAAGTAATTGGCATTATTTTCATGTAATTGTTCACTAGCGACAGTATCCACTTACCACCAGGTGGACTGTTTGCAAGTCTGTCGACTTATTCCTATAAAAGAAATTAAACCCTAGGACCAAATATCATAGACACTTATAGTTTTATTAATTTTATTAGAACTTCGAATTATATTAGACAAGAGCTACTGGGGGCCCAGCTAGTACCGGACTCTTACCGACTAAGAAACCTTGATTTGTCTTAACATCGTGAATACAAGAGCTACTCAGCTCTTGTCAGTTCTAATAAAATTCGAAGGCAGCAAGAAAAATCCAATGCCACAGGTTTCATTGATTGGATTTTTGAATTTTTTGGTGAGAATTTGAGGAGTGAAAGTAGAATTTTCATTTGATTACACTCTATAAAAAATGTGTAAGTATTGTGAATTTTATGGTTTAATAGTAGATACCTAATAGTTTATTAAATTACAAAGTGGGTCATCTTTGTTCATAATATTTGTAATAATCAATGAAAGATACATTTTTCGTGTGCTCACAGAGAACTGTACAGAGAAAATGCTTGATAGAAATCAGGAGATTCATTTTTATAGGTCAAATCAAATCTATGTCTCATTTACACGTGGCGAGAAGTTTGCTACACGAGCGCCCGTTCACACATTCGACGAGATCACAGTCTATGCTTGGTCGCCAAACACGGATGACTCAGAAGTTATTGCTGCATCAGCGTTATGTTATGTTTGATGAATTTTTATTTCATTTTATTTTATTTCAACAACTATTACTATTATTTATATTACGTCAGAAAAAAGGACGTAGAGAAAACGGAAAAGGGGATGGTGGATGATGGTCTGTCAGTGAAACAGAACCCTCGAAAGCGACCGAACCGTGGCGAGCATGTAAACAGACGTTCACGTTTCGTCCGAACTCTCTTTGACTCGTGCACAAAAACCGACATCGAGGCGAGCGTCCGTTTACGAGTTCATACTCGGTTGATTTCGTCTGGTTTCGGCGAACATGTGTAGGTACTATATAGTCACATCTTATAATATTCTGATAGCCATGTTGACCACTGTACAGCGACATCTGTTAAATGACTATGTAATTACTTCAGTTCAATGACATTGATAAGTGTTTATGGTCGACGAAAGTCACCTGACCAAATAGCGCCGATGTGAAATGAGATTAAGACAGATGACGCTACTGACATTGAATGGAGTAGGTAGGTAGCTATTTAGTTTCAATGTTCTTTCTCATCGATGTTATGAGAAGTCAACGGAATATTTGAAACAAATAGTCGCAGTATCTGTGAATATAAATATTTATTACATTGGTATCTATGATTATATTATAAAATTCAAAGGGCCTTTCTCACCACCTTCTGATAAGGTATCGGGAGGTATCAGAAAGTCAGTATCATCTAGATTTAATTGGCAGATTTATTTATCACTTACCTTATCAGAAGGTGGCGAGCCGTGAGAAAGGCCCGAGTATGAGAATTATTTATATAGTACGAGCACAATCTAAGTTTGAAATCCCTGTAATAAAGTGTCGGACCTCAAAAGAACACTAAAACCTATTATTTTAAATTCTAAACAATATAACAATACAGAAAAACGTGTACAGATAAAAGGTGACCATTTAAACCAAGCAATTATATTATACACCTACAGTTAATAAAACTACAATGTTCTCAGAAATATAAGGAACAAAAATACAAAAGAAATTGCAATTAATAAAATGTCAAAAGAAGTAAAATGGTGTTTCTGTACACGTGCAAGGACAAACGTTTTGACTTAAAATAAAATGATAAAACCATTCCGGAGTCTAGACCTTATGATAATTAACATAATGTAGGTGTGTGTATGACAAAATCCACAATACTCAGTTTTTATAATACCTACCTACTTAATCAAAAAAAAACTCGAGTTCCCGCCAAAAAAATCTGGTAAAAACTTTAAAAGATTTGATTGTTTTCACCATACCTATGCAAAGAGTTGAAATCGTAGCCATGGAAGTAGACCTTCTTCCAGAGCTCGTCAGCTGGAGCTATCCGCTTGAAGAAGTGGAATGCGGTCTCAAAGATCCTGGAGCAGTTGATGACGTGGACTCCTCGTTGGTGCAGCGGGAAGGAGAACTGAAATGTAGAAAGTTGAACTAGTTATCGGTAGCCATTCGGTTGCTTCCGATGAATAGTTAATTTGATTTTAGGTGACCTATGTTCTTAATTTATTGTGTTATATGTTCGGATATTAATAGAAACACTACTAGATTGTCCTCCAAATACTGATCTTATTTTTGACACAATTACAACACATTTTTTTTTTAAATAGAACGGTGCGCGGGAGATGACTGAAGACAGGGGCGTACGGTGCCGCTTGGCTTCTGTTGTCATTAAAATATGTGTCTGACCTCCGACACCGTGTCGACAATGTGTCCCGATATTGAACATCTTACAAAACACTTGATCTCACAAAAATGGACGACGTCGTCCACCAAAGCCAGTCTCGATAACATTGACAAATAAACTACGAGTTATATTAAAAATATGCGTTAAAAAGATTGAAGAAGAGATAACATTACATTAGTTATTGATCATAAGCCCACAAGCTCTGTGAAACTACACCCCCTCTAAAGGAGTGAACTCGCCACTTTTGCCTTCACCCCAACGTGTGCACAATACAATGTACATGAGGTTGTATGCCTGTGTCCAGCAGTGGATACTATAAGGGTTGGTTATGGTTATAGATCATAGAATACTTACCCCAATAATATTCATGGCCTGCAACCCTATAGAGGGCGTGAAGTGTCTCACGTGTTTCATGGTGAGCCCTTCGCAGTCCACCATGGCGGTGCCACCCAGCACCTGGAGCTTGGGCTGCATGATGCCGATTTCTAGCAGCAGCAGGAGGCCGCGCACGAGTTCGTCCACTGGAAACTCCTCTGGGTCCCATAGACCTGATTTTAAACCATAAACCATTTTAAAAAGAGATATGTATGTCCTAATAAAATGGCCCAATTAATAGAATAATTAAAGGTAAACACAAGGCGGTTTTAATAAACTCCGTGCGAATTTTGTCAGAAATTTAAATTTCGTTTATCAGTTTAGTGTTTTCTAATAAATAGTTTATTATTGACACTATCTACTTTTCTAATACTATTGCCATTAACTATTAGCTTATATCTTATCCTATATCCACTGTCTTCTCTCAAGGCTCGTTGAGAGAGATCAATCTCTTTTCGTAAAACAGGCGTTCAAATGCGAGTAAGATAGCGAGATTTCATAGCTTTGTACTAACCTAGCCTGCACATAATGAGTCTGCCGACGTCAGGCCTGTCGAAAAGCACGCCCTCGAAGATACGGCCGAGTTTTGCCAGTCCAAACCAGTCGACATCGCGCCAGAGGTGTTGGTTTTGGTTTCGGAAGTTGTAGTAGCGGACCATCTATAAATTCAGATTAAAAAAAATGATAATTAGTACGGAAATATTGGAACTGTTAATCTTGGCTGTTTGGTGTTCGCCGGATTTAGGATAGCACCACCGTATCGCTTCCCGCGAGTGTCGATTACACCTATTAAGGTGACTAGGGGATAACAAAACTGCATCCACAAGCCCTGAGGAATTTGCATCACCTTTAAAAGATTTGCCAATCCGCTTGGCCAGCGTGGCGTTTTAATGTTAATGTGCATTAGGGGGCTTAGGACCAGCAGATGACGGTAAAAGGACTGTTAACGGTGAGGTATTAAAAAAATTGGCATTACGTACCTTTGCTATCAGATATTTAAAAAGAATCCTAACAGTTTAAATAAAATTTCATTATCTAGGCGGCGAAGGAAGACATCGTGATAAAATCCCCCATGTTCCAGAATTCAAGAAACAGTAAACAGCAATCCCCACTAGACCCGTGTGATCGTAGTCCGAACCCCGTCGGGGATTTACAAGCGGAAGCCTGTGCCCTGCTGTTGAACATTACAAGAAAGACTGACTTTTCGGTATTACTAGATGGACTGTTTACTATTTTATTTAATGAAAGGTAATCCATTACGTTGTATTTAAAGCCCTCTCAATACCTTACATCATTGAGATGAACATATAGGGTTTCGCTAAGAATTGACCGGTGATGTCAAGGTCTACAAGATCAAAGCTGTAAGCGACTGCAACATTCAAATAAATTTCCATATTTTGCCACTGTATAATACATTACAAAGCGGTACCTTTACATCGTATTATATACTAGCTTCGGTTATTAAGAGCTTTTTTTTTTCAAAATTAAAAAATAAAATATAGCCTATATTAGACACGGATAACGTAGCTTCCTATTTGTGAAAGAATTTTTGAAATCGGTTCAGTAGTTCCAGAGATTACCCCCAACATACCTACAAACACACAATTTTACTTCTTTATTATATTAGTATAGATAGATAAAATAGGTTAATAATCGCAGATTGCAGTCATCTGTTACGCAAACGGTTTTCATGGGAATGGGTTCTTTTTTAATCCACCACGCGAGTCCAACGCGGATTGACGTGTCAGATTTCGTTTTTCACGACCGAGCTAATGATAATTGAATAATCTGTACTTTAGTAAAAACTCAGTGGTGCGGGCTGAGGATTTGATCTTACGAGAACATACTCCCTAGACTGTCATTGTTCAAGGTAAGGAATAGGTTTATCAGGTAAACATTAAAACAATACCAACCAGTCTGTGAGCCCGCGCTGGTATTGAGCCCCGTGCTCTCAGAAACCGCATTAAAAACGCGTCGTCCACACGATGCGGGTGACATTCTCCTCTTTCTGGAAAGTAAAGTTGCGCAGTGGAGTACATACTTGCACAGCAGAATATTATCGTTAACAACTAGAAGTATACCATGGCATCAGCCTATGTTTCTTTACTGCTAAATTTCTGGACTTTCTCAATTCTCGCTATCACCCACGGTTTTCCGCTCTTCAAATCCAATCAGCACCGGTGAAATTTTTCAAATTGTCTGTCCATTTGATCGGAGAGCATCCCACACTGAGTTTCCATTCATTGTTGGCTTGACCCTGCGGCAAGTATGACCCGCTTATTGCCAATTTAGTATATTGATTTTATGAGCTACGTCGATAACTTTAGTTCTTTGGCAAGTCTCTTCGTATTGGATCTTTTCCCGCAAAGAAATTCCGAGCAGTGCTCTTTCCATATGTCGCTGAGTGATTTTGAATTTATGGATCAGGTCTACCGTTAGAGGCCACGTATCGGCACCGAACGTCGTATCTGGCCGGACGCACTGATTGAAGATGTACGTACCCATCATGGACAATGAAGGGCATTTTGAAGTTTAAATGAATATTTTGTCGACTCACTTTAGCAAATGGAATGTCATGAACTTACTATATTTTATGAGTGTAGAACAAAAAGTTGAACATAATGGACGACACCTGACTTCAAAGTTACTTATACTCAAAGTTCAAAGTGTTATATTTTACTTGTGATATTTAACCTAGGGTGAGTTCGAGTTACAAGACTTACCAATAAGTTTTTATTTAAGTATGAATTTTTATCATTTCACATTGGGTATCACTAGTTCCGTGATAAAGAGAAGCATCATATTTTGACTGTCCAACGACGCGCTATCCAAGTTGCCGCTCAACATCCATAGAGACGTTGCGTATCTCGGCGTTTTCTACCGCCAAATTAAGGAAAGTGCTGAAGAGCTGTTCAATTTGATGTCAACTTCGGGTTTCTACTATCGTATCGCTCGTCTTCGTCGTGTGGCCCGTGCGCTTATCCATCTATTCTACACAAAGAAATCATGAGCAACGTCACGATGTTTTTCTTTTTTCTTCACCGTAGTGCATTATAAGATTTGAAATCCGCGAAACAAATTACAAAATCTTTGCAGAATTTTGAAGTATTGGAGCATTTATGCATATCGGTGATGCGATTATTTAATGCCATTAGACGTAAGAATTGCAAATGTATTACGCGTTTCGCAGTTTGGCAGCAGTGATGAGTGATAAGCTTAAATCACATCTAATATGCTACATCCGCTCAACTAGTCATGTCGCGGCTCACAGACGGCCATTTATCAAGTCCATGGCCTTCGTTCTACGGAAATTCACGGTTTACGCACGGGAACGAAGTGTAACAGCACAGTACGCTCGTATAAAATCCAGTGGTGAATCTTCACGCATATTTATATTTATTATTATTTGTCTATTATTTACTAGCCGTGCCTGTGACTTCGTTCGCGTAAACTTGCGTTTCCCGTGGGAACTCTATAATCGATCTGGATAAAAAGTACCTTAAATATTAACTCGGTAAATAAGCTATAACTATATCAAGTTTCATTAAAATCCGTCCGATAGATTATGCGTTATGCGCATTCAGACAGAGAATCAAAAATTCAATAAATAGTTGTTTTGGGTTCTATGTCGTTCGTAGAGTACACTGCAACGATTTTTTAAAAACATATTTTATGCACAAACACGGCTCTGTTCATTTTATTACATGTATAGATATATATAATAAAAATAACACTAATAATGTTGAAGTAGAAAGTAATAAGTAATTAATAAAATAATGGCTAGAAGTAAATAATTTACAAATGAATATAAACAAAAATCTTACAATTTCAAACCTGTAATAGTAAAATTCAAAATATGTATTTGTATAAAAACATACAGATAAAAATATAGAGACAGTAGATTCTGCAATATTCTTAGGTATAACTACCTATAGACAAATCCTGTAACTGGAAATGTCATATTGACACATTATGTACTTAAGTTAACATATATGTAATTCGACGTATGAAGCAGATAGCAATTTTTCAAGCAGCCATCTCTGCTTATCATGGATATATTTCGTCCATTATTACATATGGCAAAATTCAACGGGAAATTCTGGTTCAGCTATGCAAGCTTTTAGAGCACAAAAAATGTTTAAGATCGTTGTGCGATCTTTTGACTAGTCAATCTTAGGTTTGCATGTATTCGATGACTAGTTAATAAAATAATAATTTTTGATTAATTATGGCTTTGATTTAAAGCGGCGGTAATATATTACAATTTCGGTCAGTACGAAAAAAAGATTGGGCGGTAAAATATGAGCAATAACAAATGGACATAAGGAGTATAACATATCTTGAAATGAGTAGCTCAATAAATATTTTAATGTGAGAAAATAAGATTGAGCAGTAAAATGAATAAATTAAGAAATTAAGGCAGTAACGCTTACTAAATACTACAAAATAGAAAGAAGAAGAAGTTACTATATAGAAATAGGTTCTCTAGAAATATTGGGATGAGCAGTAAATAAACAAATTGTTTCTGAGTTTGAAGGAATTTTGTGTTGTTTAAAAATTTAAAAACAATCACAGACCTTCATGGTCTAGTTTTTAATTAGAGATATATATGTAAACAAAGGTGAGATCATTGCAAAAAATAGATGTGAAATAGTAACTTACACATCCCAGCCGAAAGTAATACACACCGACTATGATCGGCTAGCTTCGGTTTTGTAGAACGTCGTCTCTGTCGTAACCCCGTCGTAAGGCCGATGTGTATCACTTTCGGCCGGGAAGTGTACCGATTTGTGACAAAAAACAAAGTTATAATTTTTGTTGGCCCTTCTATGGATACATCTGAATTAAATAAACACTTTAAATCATTAACATGATGTAAATAACTATCATAACTACATTACCACCAAACGGTTTTGTGGTAATTTGGTTTCTCATGACATTACAGCTACACCGAGGATTCACCAGTCAAAGTCATTTTGGTTTTGGGGTTTGACTGCTCAGTTTAGTTAATCAATCAAATTAATCAGATTGATCAAAACTACACCAGTTAAGGTCGAAATTAAAATTGATTACGGGGTTTAGGCAAAGCCATTAGTCATCCAAGGATCAACTTGTCCTTCCGCGAGAGTCCGTCTGTCCTCGACAACGAACTTTGACTATAACATATGATAATATACTGGTCTAAGTTCTAATGAATGTTTAAAACACAAAATGAAGAAATAAGACATTTAATCGTTTGTACAGAGATTGTCTACTGGTTGCTCCTATTAACTGCAATAGCAGTATTACAAACTGATAGACATTCTTATATTTTTTTACATTCACCATCTTGTTGAAATGTCGAAACAAGGGGTATTAGAATGTTACGGTCAAGTTGTCTTGACTGACCATATCGTTGCCTAAATCTTATTTAGAGCGATAGTATCGCGTTTTACCAAGAATTTCGTAAACCGTTGGTTTAGTTCATTTTTGGCCTGTTTTCGGTGTTTATTTTAAAAAAATATCTTATTATGTTTCAAATTGTTAAGTTAATCCTTAATTGTTAAGTTGAATTAACTTATAATAAGTTTAGTTAAATAACATCTTAATTACATTTACAGTTAGTAATTTAGTATAATATTTTTAATAATTCAATATATAAATACTACGCGTTGTTATTATTGTTACTACCATAAAGTTAAAAACAGAACATTTTTTTATTTTAAGGTACTAATTTAATAAATTTTGCGTTTTTGTGCTGCTAAGTACAAAGGCGATAATAAGTACCTATGTAACTACGAGTACAAATTGCTTCTCTACCGATCAAACGGCTCCAATCGCCTGATTGTGACACAGTAATTTAGGATCACGATTCGATTGCAAATGCGACATAGCTTATGTCCCAATGTAATGTTTCATCGAGAGATAATATTATTACTTTTTGTATATCTATATACAATTTATAAAAGGACTGACAAAAAGGATGGAGACTGACTAGCTTTTCGGACAGATTACTCGCAACGAGACTCAACTTAATTAATTAATTATTACCTTGAAATGTACTGCATTTCCCACTTTATCTTATTTCCCCATTGTACGTACGTGTTTCGGTAGTAAATGATATGTGCCAGAGCCCATTCCCATCCCATCCCTCCCTATTTTCCCAACCCTTTCTCCAAATCCATTCCTATATCTCCAAAGGTAGGCAGCGCATCTGGGGGCTTGCCAACGCTTGTCATTTTGGACTAATGTTGGCATGTATCGCGGATGTCTATGGGCGACAGTATCCACTTATCATCAGGTGGACTGTGTGCTCGTCTGCCGCCTTCGTCCAGAAAAAATAACACGATATAACCCAATCCAAAACTACTACTACGTAAATAGTCGACGCCTGTTGAAATGTGAAATACGAAAAATTAAAATAATGAAAAAACAGTTACTTCGACTTGACTGCTACTTTATTGATCACAATAAGTCCCACATGGGACCTAAAAGCCCCTTTCAGGGACCAGAGGTTAATTTCTTTGTGACATTATCAAAGAATAGGGTTTTAAGTGAAATCTGAACATAAAATAACACTTTTCTCCCGATGCGACTGTGGCACGCAAATGATCAATTATTTTACAAAATAACTCAAGCTATCGATATATCATTATTTAAAAAAAAATATTGTCGATATGTTGCAGCACCAAAGAGAGTTACGGCCTTAACACCTAGTAGCTGAAAATCAACGCCGTCACCCATCAGGTGACTTGGGCCGTCACCCAAGTCCTTAGACTTGGGACAATCTGATACTAGTCGGCCAAAGAGGATAGAACATAATAAAACACAAATAAATTTTTTTAAATAAAAGAAAGTCGCATTACACAAATCACGCCCACTAGTTGCCATACTGCCATTCTAGTTGCTAATTTTTGTCCCTTCAAAGGTGCCGACTGTCCCAATTTGACGTAATCTGACATGTATCAGTTAGGTGGGCTGTATGTTCGTCTGATACCTATTTTCTATAAAAAAAACCTACCAGGCTGTCATTATGGCGTAATGGTTCTTTTTACTTACTATATATCATGATCCTGAGCTCGTGGATATTCCGAGCCCTGGTGGCAGGGTCTTCCCCGCAGAGGATGAAGGCTTGCTCATCGAACTCTGAGGACTCGTGCCGGTCCATCTCCGCCTGAAAGGCGATCTCTTGGAACAGCATCCTGGGCCTAGAAAAATGAACTATTTATTATATGGTTGGCATTTTCTTTTATAAGAGTAATCCAGGTAAATCAGGATGTGAGCTGCGAACAGTTTTATCAATTACCCACATTTGTCAAATTTGTAAAATGCGTATGTACCTATGTATAACAAAATGCAATATTTTAAAAACGTTATATTAGTAGGTACTTGTTTATATTAGTATTAAGTTATGTAGTATAATTCAATAAGTATGACAAATATTTGAATCTATGCAGTAGATAACTTAAGTTAGATAAGTTTTAGTAAATTAAAATATTTGAATATTGCGGAGCTTTCACCTCGTCAAAAACAAACTGACGTTCTGAGGTTGCTTTTTGCGGTTTACAGTTGAATTTTTAACATGTTTACTTTTCTCATAGGTACTGTCACGAACATACCTATTATTATTATTTTCATTATCATACCATATACGGCTGTGATATACGGGGTGTAACTGATATATTCACGAAAACTTATTAAAATTGGTATACAAAGTAAATTGAATTTGTAGAGTTGAATTTAATCGATTTGGTAAAGAAATTATTTTTCATAATCTGCTCGTACTTAGATTAATGTTGCAAGTTTCTATAGTTGTCGTCTACTGTCTACTTTTCTTGAAGATTTTAAGTTTCTCAATGCGACCGCTAGAGGCGCTGCTTAATGGTCTAACTAGAGAAATACGACGCAAACGCGGTAGTGACTTATGTAAACGTACTGCATTTCCCACTTTATCTTATTTCCCTAGTGTACGTATGTGTTTCGGTAGTGAGTGAGATGTGTCAGAGCCCATTCCCATCCTATTCCTCCCCATTTTGCCAACCCTTTCTCCAAATCCATTCCTATATCTCCTATAAAGCCCTATAAAGATATAGGGACTCCTATATCTTTCTATCTTTCTTCTTACATTTGCCAACGAACCACAGTCACTGATATAGCTCGTAAATTCGGCATGTTGAAGTGGCAATGGGCAGGCAGGTCATATTTGCCACAGGATCGATAACCGATGGGCTAAACGAGTCCTCAAATGGAGGCTACGTACTGGGAGGCGCAGTGTGGGACAACCTCAGGCCAGGTGGACCGACGGCTTAAATAAATCCGCCGGTAGTGGTTGGATGAGAAGAGCCGAGGATCATGTGTGGTGGCGAACCTTGGGAGAGGCCTATATCCGGCAGTGGAGAGACATAGGCTGATGGTATGGTATGTTATCTTCCAATATCTCCTATAAATGGATAGACCTCTAACAGTAAAATTTAGTTAAAATTTTACCTACGTACCATATTGTGAAAGTTGGTACTTATGAAGTACATAGGATTTATTACCACAATTTATGAACGTAATTTTAGTTTTATTGCAAACGTAATTTTATATTTCGGATCTTACTGTACTCATGCCTATTTGATTTATGAATCTAATTGTAAATTTAATTATGAATTTTACATGTATGTTATAAATGATCTAGTCATAGGTTTGTTTGAAGATATTTTAATGGCTTATATTTAATGGAGCATTAAAAAAATACTAAACGGGCAGCAAATCGAGATCGGCACAACAAATTATTCTTGAATAACTGAAATAAACAATTTTCAATTATTAAGAATGTCAACACAAAGTCGGGATTCCTATTTCTTTGTCACCAGAGAATTTAAACCTAATCCACATTCTGTTGCTTATTTAAATTATTTCCCTATTTGCATTGTCGGAGGTTCAATCTCGGTAGGTAAGTTTTGGAACAAATAAGATTTAGTTTGGGCGATGACAGTCTCATGTCCCGTCATCAGTTCGTTTTTTCGCCCACTGCTGGAGATGGGCTTCCCCATGCACACTGCACATTGTCCTTGGAGAGAATAATGTGTAATTTTATTTTATGTACATATGTTTTTTTCGTTGCTAGGCAGTAGACGTCGTCACTAAGTTATTCAAATCACCATAACCGGTTGGTTTGGACATAATTTATTGAACAAATAAGTGATGATGGTGTTGACGGTTCGCCTTTCGAAATATAGTGTGAGGTCACACATCATTAGCGTCTTGTATGACGTCGGCACGTTAACGGCGTCATTTTACTTTAGGGTTTTGTATCTATAAAAAACTCAGATAAATTTCTGTTTCTGTTTGATCTGGTCGTTCATTGGTAGAAAATGCCGTATGGCATTAAGTCCGGCATTTATATGAATAAATCTGCTAATAACATATTATAAAAAGTGGTGTGTGCACCGAGGACAGGTCTACCAATAATTAGGCATAATATCAGCCTATGTCTCTCAGTTACTGGATATATCCAGTATAGCCATATATATCCAGTATATATCCAGTAGAGGCCTATAGGCCTCTCACAATGCTCGCCACCATTTTCGGCACCTTTCATCCAGTTATATACTATTGCCAAACTTCTTCAAATCGTAGGTCCAAGTGGCCGGAGGGCATCTCACACTTCACTTCCTTATCAGCGGTCTCCATTCAAGGATTCGTCTACGGCATCGCTTGTTGGTGCTGTGGCAGATACGGCCTGCCCATTTCCACTTCAGCTTACTAATTCTGTAAGTTATGACGGATATTTTAGTTATTTGTCGATTTTTTCCACTAAAGAATAAAAATTTAGTCGCTTTTTTTTTTTTTTATGGACGAAGGTGGCAGACGAGCATACAGTCCACCTGATGGTAAGTGGATACTGTAACCCATAGACATTCGTGATACATGCCAACATTAGTCCAAAATGACAAACGTTGGCACGCCCCGGATGCGCTGCCTACCTTTGGATATAGGACTGGATTTGGAGAAAGGGTTCGGGAAATGGGGAGGGATAGGATAGGAATGGGCTCTGACACATCTCACTCACTACCGAAACACGTACGTACATTAGGGAAATAAGGTTAAGTGGGAAATGCAGTACATTTCAAGGTAGTCTTCTGTGAGAGAGGGGTAACGTGGCCAGTCGAGTGCGCCCAGCGGCTGTTGGATTGCAGCGTGCACTCTCCCCCTCAGTGAGCTACGAAGAGAACTGTTCTCTTCATAGCTCACTGAACGATTAAATTTTGGATCCATTAAGCTAAAATAATGAATGTATGAGGTTAAGATTTATAATTAAGTACAAAGTACATACACTCATGGAATTCCTAATACTATACGAATGGAACCGTCAACAGAGTTTTGTTTCTTATGAAGAGACGAAAAAAATCGCTTACGTAATTACTTCGAGAATCAAATGCGTAACATGCGGAAGAGATTAGAAAAAGAGTTGCCATTTTTAGTTTACAAGGGATAAAGAGTGAAAAATTATTTTAAAAAATCACGGGGCTGCGTCATTTGATTGTGGTAAAAGATAACACCACAGGGAAATTATAATTTAAGTTTTTAATGAGAGATATTATAATTATTGTTTTCCATAACAAACTTGGCCGTGTGGTGTTGGTCAGATTCTTTTCCCATGGTTGTTATAAAGGTGACTGAGGGATAACAAAGCCATTACATATGTTAATATAATTCCCACCTCGGGTTTCTACAACCGCACCTCCCGTCACAGAAGTGCGGTCCATCCGCATTTCCTCGATACGGAGGTGTCGCGCACTGTTTGGTCCAAAAATTATTTTATAACGCGAACCCGTTGGCTGTGGAACGAACTGCCTCAAGAGGTCTTTCCATTATGCTACGATATTGGGGTTCTTCAAGAGTGCTGTGAATAGGATTTTGCAAGGTCAGCGGCGCACCCGCATACCCCCTGGTGTTGCAGGTGTCCATGGGCGGCGGTAACATTTACGATTGTTGCGATCACGCAACAAACATTGCGTTTTAGTGTATAGTTTACGCTCCAAATATAATATATAAAACGATATAATCTCTCGTAAACGTGAGACCCTTTCGGGTGAAAGTGTCCGTATTACGAAAAGAGAAAGTCGCTCGCTGGACGAATTCAAATGTTTGTCAAAATTCGTATTAAAACTGACGTGGTTATAAAGTAAATCGAATTTAACCGTGCAATATTTGCAAGCTGGTTCTACTCGTTTGCATATATACATATATATATATATATATATATTTAATTTATTTACCTTTTAAAATTTTCACTATTTGCAATATATGTAGTTCAGGGTTTTCCACTTGATTAAATTATTTATTTATATACTTTATTGTATACATATAAAGAAAAATGGTTACAAAAGAAATCGTTTTAGCTCCCACGCTCTATTCCCTCTACAAGTCTACACTAATGACATCCCCTTCGTCCCTGGAATAGAGCTTCACCTCTTTGCGGATGACACCGCCTTCTACGCCTCAGATAGGAACTTACGAAGTGTCTTTCTATGCCTCCAACACGCAGTCACCGCCCTAGGGTAAGGTGAAGGATAGAGGTCAATCCGGAGAAAAGTGCAGCAATGTACTTCCCCCGCAGTCCCCGCAGGCGGCGACGAGGACGTCCCCCTCGCTACACCTTCAACACACACCGGCCTTCAACCAACACTTTTATCATGTATCGGCACGTGCCTGGGCGCTTCTCACTGACTTGTAATCCCCCAGTACCCTCCTAAAGCAACCCCCAGAGCACCTCGGGGTGCGTTCCTTCTACCGGTTTACCGGCGAGGGTGCCCTTAGGCTCGTTGCTACACATTTATTGCTTCTGGCTGAGCGCCTCCTGCGCTCGCCCTAAATTATGTACACGTCCGGTGACTCTTGAAAGACCATTAAGGCCACAAAGAAGTTAGTCATTCCGAAAAAAATACGAATACAAAAGAGTGCCTTTCGACTGAACGGTAAATAATTGCATCCCATTGTCTCTGCGTTTCCACGCATCATAAAGATTCAATTGCCTTTTGACGGTGAGTCGTACACGAACCAGGGAGTCTATTCTGAAAACAAGAATAAAGAAGTTTCGGCCGATATTTCGGAATATTCGTACCACGAAAACACTTACTACCTACGATATATCGGCCGGAACGAAGTTAATTTGACATTCGAAATTATTGCGATCGCACGAGACAACGATCGAAATATGGATTTTGACAAGAGATACTTGGGGATCAAACGTGAACACGATAACAATACATATCTCACTCGATATATAGAGCTTCGAACGATAGAAAGTCAAAGTAGGGTTAAAGAATTTCCTTCGATTGGAGCTCTATATATGAGGTATCTCCGATTATTTTATTGTAATCGTGAAATTTGACGTTTGATCCCGACGTAGATAGAAACAGAGATAAAACTCTTTATTCCACACCAAAACAAAACAAGACAGTAACAGACACTGTAACATATGAAATGCACAAAACAGAATATAGATTTTAACAGAGTATCTCTTGTCGTTGAGTCGTGTGATCGGAATAGTTTCAAATGTCGTTGAACTTCGTTTAGGCCGATATATTCCTCTATTCTTAGAAGTTCCATGTTGGCAGTTCCACATGGAACTACTGTAACCTACTTGTTCTATAAATGGAACTATTGGGAACTATTATATTTTTTAATAAAAAAATATAATTTTAAATATTTTAATTAAATATAAAAATTCCCGGAAGTTCCATGATAAATACAAACAAAAATAGATGTCCATCAAATCTATATAATTATATATATCGCAATCGTATTTGTTAAAGCTTACAAATAGAAATGAATTAATGAAGACTATTTGACGATTCATTTTTATATTTTTTACAACTAGTGTAAGCCAATGAACAATTAAGTATACCTACACATATTTATAAGTAACCATTTAGTATATAGAGGAAAGAAAAGAAACTCAAAAGATGAGAAAATACGAGTACGGGTTAAAAATTTGTATAAAATTACATTGAATCGTTGAATTACATTACATTGAACTATATCGCATTTTGAAGGTTACAAAACTCTATGTGGAACTGCAACATGGAACTTTGGGGAATAAAGGAATACATCCTAGTGAACATTTTCGTCGTAGGAATCTGAAATATAGGCCGTAGCTTCGTTTTTCATAATTTCAGAGTAGACCCCGTGCAAGTCTTTTCACACATTGAATATGCAATGTTACAAAATATGCACAGTGCTACAAGTAGAATTGTCAAAAACATAAAAATATATTTTGACATAGCTTGCATGACGGTTGGGTGGACGTGTAGGAAATGTATGGCTCGACACAGGACGCACGGTGCTATATGTTTGTTTGATAAGCTGTTTCATATTAGAGTTATCTGGGTATATACTCTTTATAATATATGTCAATGAGCTCTGTCAGATGACGCTCGATCATGGCAGGCATTGTTACCTTCGCCGATGACACGGCTATTGTGTTTCACGGAGAGACGTGGGAACATACTTACATATATGCTGAGAATGGACTCCATACTGTAGTAACCCACTAACGTTAACCCGACAATGACCTTCTCCCCTTATGACCAAATGACCTTTATGAGCTTCTCCTTGAGTAAAAATATGTATATGCGTAATAAAGTACCTAATAAGTAACAATTACCGTATAGAAAATATGCCAATGTCTTGAATAAATAAATAAATTTATACTTATACATAATGTACATTTTAATATTTGCGTAAATATGTAGTTATTTATTTATAAATTTTATTTATTTATTATTATTATTCGTGTATGTTTCTTATAATATTTCAATTGTTTGTGTTGCCCTGACGTTGACTGAAAGATTTGACGTTGACTCACGGGGTGACTGGGTCAAGTCCACTGCAAAGTGTTCGAAACGTCGGGATATAAATAATGTTAAATATACGCGATTTAAACCGTTCAAAGTTGTTTAATTGCTATAGTAGTTGACCATTTGGACGCACGCTGTGCAAATCAGGCTTAATTTAAAATTATTATTTTTCAATCGCTGAAATAGATAGTGAAAGCAGTTTTAAATATTGGTCAGTTATTGTAAAATAACCAGTTTAAAATTGCGAAAACGAAATTGGTTTCGAAAATGATATCACACCTATAAAACTATTGGATGTGGCACTTCGGATCACAATTGTAATTTAGTGTGATAATTTTTAGAGTTGCACGCGTCAAACGGAACGAAACGACTGAGATGTGAACTTACGTCTTGAAACAGTACATGAGATGATATCTCGCTGGGTGGTACTACAGGATTTTTTTAATAACAGTATCTCATTTTGATGAACACGCATGGTTGAGATTTAGAGCGTAATATTTGAGACGTTCTTAAGATGAGACCCTTTTTTCGGTTTGAGGTAACCGACGACGATTAATAAATAAAAAAGCCGAGGTCAGGCACCAATCAGAGGTAGATTTCACTACGAGTATTTGTCGTAAGTGGAGCTCACTCGTCTTGCCACGTTACCCCCTCTCTCACAGAAGACTACCATAAAATGTACTGTATCTCCCACTCTATCCTTTTCTCCAATATACGTACGTGTTTTGATAGTGAGTGAAATATGCCAGAGCCCCTTACCATCCCATCCTATCCTATCCCTCCCCATTTTCCCAACCCTTTGTCCAGAATCAATTCGTACATCTCAAAAGGCAGGCAGCGCATCCGGGAGCATGCCCGCGTTTGTCAGCGTCTGGACTGATGTTGGCATGTATCGCGGATGTCTATGGACGACAGTGTCCACTTACCACCAAGTGAACTGTATGCGCTCGCCTGCCGCCTTCCTACTATCAAATTAAAACTTAATATGTACATATAGATATCGATTTTTTTTAAATTGTTTATACTGTTATAACAACTTTGGAACTAATGGTTTATGATTTTGGGGTTTGTGATTGTCTTTGTTTGTGTCTGTGGACCTACGACACAGGGAATCCTAGTGTGAGCCATTGAGTGTGGCTTTATTTATTTATGAACTGATTTAACTTATCCTCAAAGTTAATCCAGGTATTGATCCAAACTATTTTTCTGCTGAACTACGTTTCAGTCGGTTAAGAACTACGCAATGCAGTTTGTCAACAAATTTCATTATAATTCATTTTATATTTGAGTACATTCAATTGCAAAATGCACCGCCTTCCGTATGACCGCTTAACCAAAGGTTAATTGGCAGAGAATACACGAACGTTGTTTTTATAGATTATAAAAGTTATAACCAAATATATAAGGTAATCTAATCGGGAATACGTTAGCGTTCTATATAAACAAATTAAAAATAATCACTTTATTGTAGTTACTTTTATTATCATTATAAAATCATAAAAAGAACAGAGAAGTATCCAAGCGAATCATGGACTTTTTATTTTATAGATGAAACCAGTTTTATAAGTACAGTTGATAACACGTTTGTAATATATATCAGGGTTATATTGTATAACCTAGTGTTATGTTAGTGTATATCAATTGATATTTATCATCAAAACTTGAATTTTGACAGATCCCACGTTTTTAAATTGTTATACTTGACATAAATACAAATTATGATCACTGGCTACTGCCAATGGTCCAACACCAAAGATTATAATTATAATTTAGTTGAATGTTGATTAAGTAGACTGATTATTAATCTCAAAGACTCTAATTTTTGTTACTCTTATTTTACACTTTTTTTTTGTTTTGCTTAATAATAAATAACTATAATAATCAAACAAAAGTTTCACTTAATAATTTTGACACATTAACACAGAATGAAATTCGCGTCTTTTTTATATACATCGGATATGATGTATATATATATGAAAAATATGGGATATAGGTATATCAAATATCGGATATTTTGATATTTATTATAAATATCGGATTTTTATGAACCCTGACATATATAGCTTATCATGCTTTAAAACATGTCATGCCATTAACACGCCATGCTTATATAACATGCTATTAATTAGCATACGATTAGCGGCCGTGTTGTGTCGGTCCGCTTTAGAATAACTCCACGCCATTTCTTCCCGTGGCTGTCGTAAAACGCAACGTATACGCTACTACGCTACCCGTTGCCGATTGCAGGTACAACAATTAAGTTGTTTTATTTTTTTGGAGGTAAGTTAACCAAACCTACATACAAACTACTCATTAAACTTGCTCCGTGGCTGCCTATCATTTCTCTTTATTTAAACTGTAGATGTATGTACTCGTAGTTATCCGGTTTTACGGGAACTGCGATTAAGTTTTATGTTTACATGACTAGGACGAGGCCAAAAAGGGTAATGTTCCCGCGCGTGTTGGTTTTTTTAGACATAAATCAAAAGTTTTTTTTTCTGTTAATTCATTATTTATTGTGTGTATATTATATCCGTGCATGGCGGGAATAAGTTGATAAGTCAAAATCAACTATTTCAAAGTCTAAGGCAGTTTAAAAGTTTAATGTTTTCGCCTCGAATATCGAAATATCACTTTAATGCTGAGATCAATATCTCTTACCTAAGTTATGGAGTATTAAAAGTTTTTTTTTTATTGTAAATCCAAAGTTGTACAACGTGTTTAACATTTTAAATCCATAAATTTTAATTTAATTTTTTTTTTAATATTTTTTTTTATATGATAGACCCATTTTTATCAAAAATTGTACATACCATTTATTGTTCCAATTCAAATTATCTATCGAACGGTAATTTTTTTGATCGGATATTTTTCCTAAGTCCACTTGTATAATTGAAAAGCATTATATTTGGGTACAACTGTTAGAATAGTTTTATAAAGTAAAACTAGATGGCGCTGCCCCATTTTTAAACATGCTAACGTTTGGTTTTGTAAATTATATATAGTTTAAGAATATTTTAATAAAGTGCTTCGCGTTTCCGGGTAAATAGTAGTTTCATTACCCTGGCTCTATCGACTGAGAAAACACCACTATTTTGAAAATCCTGACCACCGTGCGGCAGGCTGCTTCATTCAAAGGTTTGATTCTACTAACTTTTTGCGGTATAATGTTCTAGTTTTACTAATCTAAAAACAGTAAAACAGTCTTAAAACTAAGCAACATGATCGTTAATTTCCCAAAAGAAATCTGAGAAAAACACGTTTAAAAAAAAGCTTTGATTAGTATAAATAAAAATAAAACGCTCCCGGGAATCGTTACAATTGCCGAATCTTTCCAGAATTTATTTCCCTTACTTAAAGGTATAGCGCGATAAGGTGTTTATTAAAACTCCCCACTCGACGGATTTAAATAGGATGCAATAAAAGTTATTAGACACTTAGTACGATTTTTTTTAAAATAATGAAGCTGCAAAAAATGCGATCAATTGATTTATTTTCTTACTCATCCGACAACCCTCGCATGGTTACTCATTCATACGTCACGTAGGTACCATAATAAACAAAACTAGTTTTTGATATTACAAAGCGTCATCGCATCATTCATCAAACGTACACGTAAGGATGAGGCTACACCTTACAGGGTTGGCCCAAATTTTTTCATGGTTCATTATTTATTTATTTATTAATTATACATGTACATTGTACAACTTCTTGTATGGATGTTTCAGACAAAAGCCTAGGAAATAATATCGAAAAATGTAAAATATAGGCTATGACGTCACAATTACGGCTGAATGGATTGCTAGTTTTGTCATAATGCATAAAAAAAATAATGTCGCCACAGATCAAAATAAACTTCACTGGAGGAGTTTTTCGCAGGAACTCAGGAAGTGAAGTTGAGTTTTTGTTTGATTATTGTAAAAATTTTGTATTGGGCGTTTTGTGGTTTAACAGTGATAGTTTCTTAAACTTCAGTGTTTTTCGAGCGTGGTGTTTGTGATAATGAAATAAAAGCGTGGGACTGCGTTTTTCGTGTGCTTCCAAGGAGTCCTCTTCTGTCCTCAGTAAACCAATGTCGCTTTACTGAGCGTCTCCTGACTTACTTCGACGGGACTGGACGTTGATAGGGTACGTTTTGGACTTTGAAATTGTTTATTACTAAGAAAACGTGACACTGGCAGAATATGATAATTGTACCATTGCCATATTATTATACGAAGAGAAACAGAAATTTACAATCACTTGTCTTCGAGCTAAACAAACAAAAACATAACCTGTATTTGTAGCAATAATCTTTTTGTTATGAACTGACTGCGGCTTCATTTATTTATTTCTGAGTTTAAACTTTTTTTTATAGAAAAAAGGTGGCACACGAGCTTATAGTCCACCTGATGGTAAGTGGATACTGTCGCCCATAGACATCCGCGATACATGCCAACATTAGTCCATAATGACAACTGTTGCCACGCCCCCAGATGCGCTGCGTACCTTTGGAGATATAGGAATTAATTTGGAGAAAGGGTTGGGAAAATGGAGAGGGATAGGATGGGAATGGGCTCATCTCACTCACTTCACTCACTATCTCACTCACTACCGAAACACGTACATACATCGGGGAATTGAGGTAAAGTGGGAAATGCAGTACATTTCAAGATAGTCTTCTGTGAGAGGAGGGTAACGTGGCCAGTCGAGCGCGCCCAACGGCTGTTGAATTGCAGCATACACTCTCCTCCTCAAAAAACCTGTTATCGGCGATTTCAACGCCAAAGTGGGGAATACGGAAGCGCGGAGATTCGTAGTAGAGAAGCGTAGTAGTCATACTTCCAGCGGTTTCAATAATATTGGAAAAATTCGGAATTTGAGTTTGAAATCCCAATTCGAAACTTTGTTTAAAAAACACAAAAATTCGGATTTTTCTGACTGCATTTCCTAATCAGAACTCTTTCGTTTTTGAGCGTCAGCCAACACTCGCGGTTAGGTACATAAAAAGCAAAGATTATTTCGTAATTGGATATAATGGTAAGAACGAAAATCTTCAGAACAAACATTACACATAAAAAAGCAAATACAGATTTTCGTTTGTTGATTTTTTTGACATACTTTGCTCTGTGCAAATGTAAAGTGGCAAGTAAATATAATTTGTGTTCTTGGAATGACCGAACAAACATGATATCACAAATATCGAAAGTTGGTCAAAATGGCGCGTTGAAAAATTCGCTTTGAATGACAGGACTTATTTTATAGATACAACAACAAATTTACAAACTTATCTAGTTGCAGACACATTTTATAAAACACTAGCTGTGCCCGGCATGCGATCCAATGCGTTAGATTTTTTTTTATCTGAAACCTGTGCGCGCGCACAATAACTCACCAAAGTTTTATCTAAATCGGACGAATGGTTTAGGAACGCATAGAAAACGAACGAACAAACAGACATTAATTTTTAGATATTAGAAGATTTGTACGTTTGTAAATTCACTTAGAGTTATACACAACGTTAGTTATAATCATGCAGATATAATAAAACTATCTACATATAATATATTTAAACGGAAAATATCTATCCAACACAATTATAAAAGGGCCGGTATTTAGATTGAATATGTCAAACTTGTTATCCAGATCGTTATAATATCGACATATTCTATAGAATTGATTATTGTAAGAAACATTATTTTGATCCCGTGGTATGTCAAATAATCGTTGATTGATCAGATTGAGATTCTACAAGAGATCCCCATCTAAATGGTTATTCATGATCTTATATAATATATTAAATGAGCTGATTTTACGCCTCACTTCTAAGCTTTTGAGATTCGAAAATTTTAATTTATCCTCACAACACTTTGAGTGTTTGATAAATGATAATTCACAAATTTTAAATAAAAGTAACGGCCAAATTTTCTTTGTACCGTTTCTCATATACTAATGTGTATGTGTATTTACTAATCGAACAATATTCAAGAATTGATCGTATTAAAGAAATATATAGAAATTTAATTGGTAGGGTACTTTTAAAAGGTTTGCAAGTGCGTATCCAAAAACCAAATAATTTATTCGCTTTACCTATAATGGAAATGTAATGTGGTCGACACGCAAAATTTTCATCAAATAATACTCCAAAATCTTTCACAATGTTAACATTCGTAAGAGGTATACGATTGATACTATAATTATATACATATAAGGCTTTTTATTTTTCGTAAATGATTATAATACGACATTTACCAACATTAAGATACATCAAGTTTCTTTCGCACCATTCTGATAATTTATTAAGGTCTTGCTGTGAAGCTGTGTCATCAGTATTAGAAGAAACTGTATTATATATTTTAATATCACCAGCGTACGTTAAATGATTCCATGGTAGTACGGTCAGAAGATCATTAATAAAATTTCGAAAACAATAATGGACATAACTTCGAACCCTGAGGAACGTTAGACATAGCCGGGAAAGGGCTGGAGTCATATCCATACACTGCTACAGGTTGAGATCGATTAAGAAGGTAAGATCTTAGCCATCTGAATAAAGAACCTTGAATCGGTATTCAATGGTTTATCTTTGCGAGGAGAACGACGTGATTAACTCGATCGAACGCTTTAGCAAAGTTTGTATAAACAGAGTCAACCTGAATCCCTGCGTCAAACGTTGAACTTAGATAGTGAATGTAATATATACTAAAATATTGGAAGTTGTTGAGCGATTGTTGACAAATTCATATTGCGATGTACTTAAATATGGAGAAATGAAATTATAAATTCCGGAATATATGAGACCTTTAAATACTTTTGAGAAGCAAGATAATATGCTTATTGGGCTGTAGTTTATACGAGCAGTTTTCCATATATCCGGAAATATGGGATGGGATGATATGGATATATGGGAGGTAGGCCCTCAGGGCCGGCCCTTTGCTTGTGTTTAAAGGTCTTTGAGACCTTTAGACACTTTTAGAACTTCCCTTTCTAAGCTATAAATTGTTGAGAGAACAATATTATACGTGAAGAAGTTGGGTATATAATTACTATCAGCAATCGGAACTAGTTTGTATACAGATGATAAATATTCTGCAAACATGTTGCTAATAGTAGGTAGTCGGATAAGTTCGCGGCCTTTTTATAGCGAAAGTAATAAAAACTTTTTGTATTACATAAATATTTATTGAAGAGAATATTGTCCATTTAAGTAGGCTATATTTCGCTATTATCCTAGCAGAGCCTTATTAGGAGCCTTAGAGCCTAGCGCTATTATCCTAGCGATAGGATAATTCCTATCGCTATGGAATTTATGAGGTTCCTGAGCGTAAAACTGGTTTAAATGGTTTTATACAGGCTTTTCTTGAATGTAATTTTACCTCATTTAGAGAATTTTGTAAAGAGCAAAACAAATGTTAATCCGAAGGTGCTATGTCTGAACTCTATGGAGGAAGGATTAAAACTTCCTAGCCAAGGGTTATCAATTTTTGTACAGTCATCAAAGATGTATTATGTCGTGATGGAAAACCATGCCTTTTCTATTCATTCATTCTGGGCGTTTTTCTTCAAGTGCTTGTTTAAATTTTAATAATTGCTGACAGTAGACATTAGAATTAATCGTTTGGCCATGAGGTAAAAGCTCGTAATACACAATGCTTTTCCAGTCCCACCATACACCTAACATGACTTTGTTCGGAGTGAGGCCTAGCTTTGGGAATATTTGTGATGCCTCACCTCGTTTAGACCAAGATCATTTTCGAACATTGATATCGTAGGTGATCCACTTCTCATCGTCTGTTACCAATCTCTTCAGAAATGGATCGATTTCATTTCGTTTTAGCAACATCTTGACTTTTAATAGAATTTTTAATGGGACGACCACACCAAGGAACATCATTCATATCAAAATTACCAGACCCGACACGAACACGAACTGAACCATTTTTTGCAGTAGTTTTAGATAAAGCATCTTCTCCGTAAACACCATACATTCTTATCGAGCATTAGAAGCATTCATCATACCCTTGTCGAAAAAAATGTAAAACATATAATTTTTTTTCTCTTTTAACTTCCATTTTAGATTTTTTTTTAAATATGCAAAGATTAAACTATAAACTTGTAATTTCAATTTGCCGCCATTACAAAAAAGTCAGCTGTCAAACGGTATATCACCTTCCCGCCAATGATCAGTGTTGCCAGAAATATAGCACGCTAAAGTCATACGTTCAAAAAGGTCGTGAATTTTTCCTACTACCTACTGTCATGGTAGCATTCAGCAAAACTCTCATTTAATCGCACTCGTAAAGGCAAGCAATGGTTTTAATATAAGATTTAAAACACTCGTCAGTTACGCTCTTAGCTTTTCAGCTTCAGGTCTTTTATGAAGTAGAGAATAAGTATCATAGCCTTGAGGATTTTTCCTTTTTGACGATGTATCTTTGACAATACTTATTTCTCATTTAGTACGATTATTAAATCAAATGTGAACCGAACCAATCGGGATAATTAAACTTTTTAGAGTTATATTTAGGCGTATGTTTAGTGTGAATTCAATATACGTGTACGATTGGTGTGTTGGTTTTTAAAATTATATTTAGGTTCGGTTATATTTTCTTTCGTCAAAGATTGCTCCAGTGTACCAATTGATAAAATAAAGGGAGGATGAGCGGTCAATACATCAATAGCGTATGTACGGTTTTGACCAATCGAATTTTACTTTATTAAATTTTATTTAATAAAAACTTACAAAAACGTATTGAGTATCTGTTTAATAAATAGAATATTAATAATTATTGACTATTTAATTTAGACATTAGTTCAACACTGAAATTTAGACATTTGAAACACTATGTTGGTAGCGATCGATTTTGCTATTGCAAACTGCATTGTAATGCAATTTTGTTATTATTACTTTTATCAAATATTTTATCAATTTTTATCAATATTTTATCAAATATTCCGCACGACGATATTACAACAAATAAGTTTGTTCTTAGGTTTAAGATTGTTTTTAAAATTATTTTCATTTTAAACTATGCATTTCTTTTCTCGTCAGTAAAAAGTTTAATAATAATTATAAAAAGAAATATTTTTATACACCAGTTATTACATTAAATAAAATAAGTTGTTTTTGATACACAAAACAAAAGATAAACAATAAACATAAATTTGATAAACAAAGAAGATAACTTACCGGTTAGTCGTGACCCGGGAACTCAAACTGGGTCTTGTAAAAGTTTGTAAACAAACATAATTATCGCCTTTCAAATCTGTTCCCCTGGTACTTCAAGTATTGAACAATTGCACTAAGTTACACATTAGCACTAACTTACACTAAATTTGCAACTCAATTGTCATCGGGAATCACTTAACAATAAATTAATTCCTAATTCTATGACAGTTTGTTTGTTATATTTATGTTTTTGAAATATACAGAAAAATTCTCAGAAGTTCGTCGTGTTAAAAAATTCTCGTAAAATTAGTGTCCAACTTGTGCGTATGCGCGTGCGCGAGCCGAATCGTTTGGAAATGGAGTGCATTATAACCGCGAACCGCGGCGGACGGTGTCTATCCAACGTGCGGTCTGATGCATAAGCTTTAGCGTTATAAAAATCTAAAGGCATCAAGTATATGTGTAGGGAGAAGTGATATTTTTTATGTTGATATGATATTAATGTCGGCCTGGATGAGCAATGAAACCTCTCGCAGCGAGTGCAGTTGAAACACCAATTTATTACATATATAAAATGAATAAGCACAGCGTAGGCAGACGCAGCAAATTATGTTTAATTATGAATGATGAACTTATACAACATGGAATCGCCTGGTAACGCAAATCAAGTCGTACCTACTTGACAATTGAGGCTGGTTTAGATGTATTTTTTATTTATTTGATTTAGGCCCATATAATTATGTAACTCATCCTAAAAATACGTAATAATACTACAATATAAAACTTAACAACTATTCGGGATATTATTAGACGGTTTCGCTTCCCTCCTGACCAACCAAAAGTCTGGACTCAGGAACCATATTAAGTTGAATCTGCGCCGGCCCTTATTAGACGGACTAAGTTTACATCTAAGTAACTAAACGTTATAGCAAGACAATAAGTATTGTTATTTGACGTTTGGTGTACACACTCATTGTAATAAATTTAGTTAAATACTTATCAATTTAGTACGTCTAAGGGCTGGCGCAGATTAACGGGACGGCACGGCAAGGAATCCTTCGCCATCCCTAGATGTAAGCGCACACTGAAGGCAACACAGCTCGTAGAAGCGGCCTTCGCCATGCCGCGGTGTCCTTAGGCTTGCCGCAGCGTCCTTAAGCATGTCACGGCATCGTGCTCGCGTCTTGCCTGCCACTATACATACAAAATAGTCGCAAGGTTGCAAACAAATATACTTGTGTGCATTAAAAATGGTAGATTGACGCCATGCAAATGCGTGGAGCGCGGACGACGGGCGTACGACTGCGTCTCCATCTCCCCCGCCCGTTGTCTCGCCTAACAACTATAAATAGCGAGGGAAGCTGGATGCCGCACCGCACCCCAATGCAACGCCCTAAGCCGAGGTCCGTTCCTTCCGCCGGTTTACCGGCGGGGGAGCCCTTAGGCTGTTGCAACGCACATATTTCTCCTGGCTGAGCGCCTTCTGCGCTCGCCCTACATCAACGCGACCGGTGACTCTTGAAAGGCCACTAGGGCCACAAGAACTATACATACACGATGTTGAGGCAATCAGGTTTTTTAGTCGGTAGGAGTCCGACACTACCTGGTACCACCTAGGCTGGCCCAGCCAGACTAGATGGTACCAGGTGTCCCATGCAGGATTTTTCCTGATTGTCTCTCCTAACAAAAAAAAAAAAAAAAAAAAAAAAATGCCGCACCGCAGGATGCCATGTGCTACTATGGCATCCCGAGCGCTGCCGACTAATGCTGTTGCGGCATCCCAAAGTATGCCGCAGCCTTGTTTTTATAACTACGACCAGTGCCTTTGAAATTTAAACTATACGTCATGTTTATTTAGGTATATTATGATTCATCACTTTAAAATAACGTTAAAGTAAACGCGTCTGTGCGATAGTGACAATTTCGAGCGACTTCACAAGATTTTTCGAGCTATTACTATAAAGCCGACCGTTTAACTCGCGTATCGCCTGCGCGGTAAGAAGGGAGCGGGGGCGGGTAACGCTACACACGGAGTCAATGATCCAAAGATTTATCTCGAGATAGACATTGTTGGTAAAGAATAAAATAATTATCTTTTTTTTAAGTATTTATTTTTAAGTTTTACAAATATTTTATAATAGCTTCATAGGTACAAAATCATAAAACAATAATTAACTCCGTTTAAGAAATATTTAACCACAGATAAAATTTTTATAGGACTATTCGTCACTAATATCCATATCGCTTGAATCATCATCACTGTCTGTGTAGCTTGAGGAGTCAGAATCTTGCAAATTAATAATAAATCGGTCCATCTCTTCATCAACGATGCGATCGTGCAGACAATATTCATCTTCAATAGTTTGTACATGTTTATCGCAGTTAACCCATTTTTCTACAGAGAATTCGGCAAATAACTGTTCCAGTGTATTTTTCTTTTTGTCTAAATTAGAATCAATTTCAATTTTTGCGAGCTGTCCTTTGATATCCCCCCAAACCAATTCGATTGGGTTCAAGTCTGGGTGATATGGAGGCAGTCGTAAGACTTCATGACCTGCCGCCTTTAAAATTTCATCTATTTTGTAAGTATTTTCTGTCGCGTGTTGTTTAATTAAATTCAATAAATCACATTTTCTTAAAGACGTATCAAATTCAACATTGTGTCTTTGCAGCCAGGTCTGCATGGTGGCTTTTGTGGATGTCATTGTAGGCTTTTTGTCCTCTTGTACCGAGTGGTATGCGGCATTATCCATAATAATAACTGAGCTTGGCGGTAAATTTGGCAATAGCTTTTCCAGGGCCGTCTTAAGTCTATTCTGCGCCGGGGTGCGGGAGTGTATCCTAAGACAGTCAAACATCCTATTGTGTATCCTATGACAGTCAAATATCCTATTGTGTATCCTATGACAGTCAAATATCCTATTGTGTATCCTATGACAGTCAAATATCCTATTGTGTAATTGTTTACTATAGCGTTATATTTTTTCATTACCTTTAAAAGGTGAGCGCCCGGGGTGCACCGCACCCCTTGCACCCCCTGGTAAAGACGGCCCTGAGCTTTTCTCTAGTCCATTTGCTGAAGTTTACAAAATTCATATCGCTATGATAATCTCCGGTTTTGCTTTTGGATTTAAAAATTAAAAGAGCTCCATCGATAAATCCGGCTTGTCCACCAGCATGTACAATAATTAAACGTGGCCCTTTGCCAATATGCGACAGCACCCCTCGTTCTTCATTGGATTGCCAACACGCCGGTACATTTAATGACGAATTGACATATGTTTCATCGAGGTAAACAATGTTTCTTTGATCTCTTCTGTGCTTCTTTATCGCATTAAGATAACGCCACCGCCACGATACGATGTTTGGTTGTTCAATCAGTAATTTTCTTTTTGATTGACATTTCTTAAATCGAAAGCCAAGTTTATGAATCAATGTTCTCAAATATTCTCGGCCACAATTTAAAATTCCTTCTTCTCTGAGTTTCGCATTCAAAATTTTTAATGTAGGAACCTTCTTAAAAACCGTATAAAATTGAGTTATTTTTCTTCTAACAACGCCCTCTGTAAAACTGTCAACTTCAATTTTTTTCTTTCGGATTTGTTTAATTTTTTTTGGTGATTTAAAATTTACATTATTTTGTTCATCTTTCAGTTCATTTCCTTCTTTTATTATTTTACATATGGTAGTCACCGAAAGTCCTGTAGCTTTAGCAACAAGTTTGTTTAGGTTTACGTCTTCAAGATACTCTGTAGAATTATGATCTTGTTTTCTGGCTTTAAAAAAGGAATATACATTGTATGCTATTTGTTTAGCTTGCTTGTTAATTTTGTTCGCAAAACTGGAAGAGCGATTCATCTTGAGATTTATCTTGGCAGTCGTATACCTTGTGCGTTAATGTCCAAGCGTCCGTAACAAAAATACCAACCGCGCGCTGCGAGCACAGCCAGCGCACTGCCGCACTTGACGTAAGCTCTCTGCTCCGCGCACCCCTTTCACCCATCCGCTAACATTTCCCCCCGCTCCCTTCTTACCGCGCAGGCGATACGCGAGTTAAACGGTCGGCTATAGTAGTTGCTTGGTTGTGAATTGCCGCGATACCGGGAAACGATACTTTGTGCCCGATGCATGTAAAATGATATAAAAATAAGTCCTTTCGAAAATTTATCACTTTTTTATCGCTTTTTAAGAAGTCTCACTGTCCATTTAATGGTAAACGATTACTGCGATATCTGCGATGCATGACAATATTAGGGGCTTGGGGAAATAAAGGTTGTGAAAAACAATTGGGAAGAATAGGAAGTATAATTGGATGGAGAAGTGCTCTGGTAACACCCACTCACCTGTGGTAAATTGGTACGTTTTACAGAAGTCTTCTTTAAAAGTGGGGTTATTTGGTCAGTTGGATGTATCCAGTGTCTGGTAGATGCACTCATTGTTCTTCGTTGGAGATGGCATGAGTTTTTATCCTCACGCCTGATTGCCCAGGAAAGTGTTGTGAGCACCGGTAATGAAATGGAACAGTGCTTATGTAATTACTTACATACTACATTGTGGATGGAGCAGCAATTATGAGCGCCCCTGGAACAGCTGTCCACAATGTCCAGGCACTGTACACGAAACACGAACATGAAACAGAGTCAGTTATTTTTAAATTTTATGGACGATAACATGAACAAAAACTCGCCAAACGCTCGGGAATTGTAGTAAAAATAAATTATAATTATAATTATAACCGCTTTAAATTATAAATTTTACCTCGTTGTAAAGTAGCAGCTATCAATTAAAGATGAAACGTTTGTTTGTTTGTGTGTTCGAGGTAATCTCTCGGTTAACCCATCTTTTCCCGTGGATATCGTAAAAACTAAGTGACTAAGGGATAACAAAGCCGCTACTACAAGTCCCGAGGAACACTGGCCAAGGAGATTCGCGAGTCCATTCGATTCTCTTTTTGAGGTGGTGAAGTCTCTCAAGGCTTGTTGTAGCGGCCTTTTATGATAACCACGGGAAGAGATGCAGGGATTGTACAATTCTAAAGCCAGCTGACACAATACGGCCAATATCCCTCATTCACAAGCCAATATGCATGAGGGTAGCCAATGTGCAACAGTGGACGATAAAATGGCTAATGACGTTGATGGTGAATATTTTGAAATACACACAAAGTGGCGCTAAGGTACTTAGCAGATATGAGTTTATAGGACTCGGAAGTTCTCACCGACTCGCGATCCCGCGGTACCCTTCCAAAGCAACCTAGGTAAGCCTAGGTCCGTTCCTGCCGCCGGTCTACCGGTGGGGGAGCCATTAAGCTCGTGGCTCGTTGCTGCACACACTCTTTGCTCCTGGCTTTCTGCGCTCACCCTAAACCATACATGTCTGGTAACTCTTCAAAGGACATTAGGACCACAACAATTTAGCCCTTCCGAAAAAACATGACTTGAAGTGAAAAACGTTAGTAATTACTGTCATATGTCGGTAACAGTTAACCGGCCGGCGGAGCACGACTGATGTTTGCTCTCATGCGACGTTAAAATGTTCATTGTGGAAGCGATTATTACTAACCGAAAAAAAAACACAAGTATTGACTATTTATTTTATTTTTAAATATTTACTTATACTTTATTGTTTTAACAAAAGACGGACTTAATGCTATAAAGTATTCTCTCTCAGATAACCTTGGGAGCTATTTATAGTTCGTGTTTTCTTAAGATTAGACAAAAAACGAAAACAAAGGAGTAGTCATTGGAATTTTTGGCGGGAATTCGAGAAGTGTGTACTGTAGGTACATTTTGTGGCTTAATAGTGATAGTTTATTAAACTTCAAAGTGTTTCTGTGCGTGGTGTTTGTGTTGTTGGTGTGTTTTTCATGTGCTTCCAAGGAGTTCTCTTCTGTCCTCAGTAAGCCTACTCGTACTTTACTTAGCGGCTTACTTTACTTACTTCGACGGGACTGGACATTGACAGGATACGTTTTAGACTTTGAAATTGTTTATTACGAAGAAAAATTTGACACTGGCAGAATATGCCAATTGTACCATTGCTATAGGGTATATGAAAAAAAAAAAAAAATAGTGCTTGAATCTTTTTCGCCAAACAACAAATTATTAAAACACTATTATTTTATGATATTGTTATACTGACATAACGAATAGACCGAATCTCTCCATAAGCTCTGCCTCCGAACGAATCATTAGAAGTAGATGCTTCACGCTGCCTTCCTTCTGTGTAATGCTAAAAAATGTACTATACTGATAGATAGAACATTATAGAACAACATTACAGATAATAAAAATTGGAAGAAATAAAATGTACAAATAATAATAAAAACTTAATATTACACACGCATATATACACGTACACTAATATTTCACACACATAAAAAATTACACACAAATATATCATACAGATGTAGTGAGAAAACGCTGTAAAACATTGTATTAAACGCTGGTTTTATTAGTATAACTGTTAATACTACGAGTATATATGCTACGTTAGTACCTTAGTATAACTGTATATTGGCGAAATCATGAAATCCACCCTTGCCCCGGTTGATGTATGAGCAATATGACAGGACATGGTTTTTAATAATTTAGTAGATCATTCTTCTCATATTTTCAAGTCACTTGCCGGCAACTTAATTGTAGCAAACACATACACATTACATAATCAAAACTATAATTAAAATATTAGGCAAGCGAACGTGATACAGCCAAGGCTATAAACTACATCGATTACAGTTCAACTAAACTGTAACAATAATAATTCCTTTCACCATTGAAAAATGTCTAAGGTTTGTGTAATTAGTTATTACAAGCTGTTTTTTTAATACATTACAAATAATACAGTAGTTGTCTATCTATATGTACCTACAGAATTTTGCCAGATCGGGTAGTTTAGTCACATGCTTCCTGTTATTACGGATGTCCATATGCGGCGATGAGCACTTCCCATCGACAATATGTTAAGTGCCCAGTAGCTCCCAAACTAAACATAGTTAAATACTGCTCATACTATCAATCAGTTTACAATTCTTAATAAATTGATATAGAGTTGGTGAGGTTTGGGAGGTGGCTATTATTTTCTTGAAGACCTAAACTATTTAATGGCTCATTTACACAAGGCGAGTTTCTCGAACATCCGTCTAAAGAGAGTATGAACTGTTATCATCATCTGAGCACTGTTATCCGTGTTATTATCGAGTTTTTATCATCATGTCAACAATTGTGGGCGAGAATTGTATACAATATTCTCGCTCGAACCGTTCGAAAAACTCTCCTTGTGTAAATAAATGAGCCTTAACTAAAACTTTGACTTCTTTTTTAACAATAAATTAACATTATTTTATTCTTTAAAGTGTGATGACATGATTGATATTCTAATACAATTTGTAATTGTTATAATGAATAAATTAATAAATATACATAAGTAGCTTGTACGTTTAACGTTTGCTGGTATTAAAAAAAAATATTTAGATTGCGTAGGTCATGTGTCCTCTATGATGTCACACCCGAGTCACACGTAACGATTCCAATTTGCATTCGACCGAGATACTATGTCAACGATCTTTCGTCTTTTGTTGGTGTTGACTAATATTTCCATGGATATAAACAAATATGTCATGAACTTAACATAATAACAGGTCATGTTTGAGATAAGTGGTATATTCCCATCCTTCTGAAAATAGCACACGTTAGACTTATACATAAATCAGGTGATATAGACAGCTGTGAAAACTATAGACCAATTAGCATCTATTAGTCAGGTTTTGCTAAAATATTAGAGTCTTTAATTTACGATTATATTTTCTCATTTGCAAAACGTTGTCTGGCGAGGGAGCAGCACGGATTTGTTAAAACAAGTCTAATATTTCTAATCTACTTGAGTATTGAAATTTTATTCTAGGTTTGACAATCGTACACAAGTACTGAAGTACTCGCTCAATACACAGATTTAAAAAAGGCGTTTGATAAGGTTAACCATCGAAGAACCCTAACGAATTATGCGATCAAATGTAATCGATACAATATTAACCAATTACAGCATCGAGGAATATTGTTTTCGTAAACATGGGGTACTAAAAACTGAACTACTCAATAATATTGTATGTTTTTGTCCCAAAGCGAGAGCCAAGGCATCGTGAATAGATTTTCTTGCCTCCACACTGCACTAGACAAACATTTAACAAACCCATTTCTAGAATGTGTAAAAAATATAACCAATTAGCTTCCGAACATAACTGGACTTATCGCAGACGGTTTGCTGACTTTCAATAACAAAGTCAAACGTTCTCCGACTACAGAGCGTCATAATTAGGTCTCCCTTCGTTTTGTTCTCGCTCAAGTTATTTTACTTTCTTTTGTTTTTTTCTTTACTTTTAACCACCAGCTTATTTACAATTAAATTTATTGCTAAAATGTCAATCATGCTGTCGTCACATTATTGAGTTGTCAATTAGATTTAACATATTTGCACACACTATATCATTTTGTGCTTTGATATGTTGATCCTTGGTTTATGATACAAAAACAAGTAAATAAAATTGCAGTAAGAATTTCATTCACTATTTGAAGTTTATGAAAGAATGGACCGATTTTTACAGAACTGTATTTACTGATTCTTTACTGTTTTTTCTAAAATCTTATGTTCCATTCTGCAACTTAATGAATATAATGATTATATAAAAATAAGATTTAGGTACGGTACCCTATGAAAAAATAATAATACAAGTATATTATTTATTATTATTCTTATGGCGGTACCCAGGGATAATGGTCACGTGGTGTGGGCCGGGCCGGCTTGAGAATAGCAAAACCCCATCTCTTCTGGCGGGTGTTGTAAAACGCGACTCAGGCATAACAAAACCGCTACTACAAGCCCTAACGAACCACGGCCTCTAAAATGGCGAATTCAACAACCAGCTTCACCAGAGCGTGGCGTTTTAAGGCCATACATCCCTCATGCACAAGACCATGAGCATATGAAGGCCAGTGTCCCAGCAGTGGATGGTAAAAGGGTTGGTTATAGTTACTTTACACTAACTTACAACTCTTCCGTCCTCAGTAAACCTACTATTACTATACCGAGTGACCATTAACTTATTACCACGAGACTGGACATTGAAGGACAGTGAGTTTTGAATTGTTCAAAACAATTTAAAACGCAATGGTAAAATGGTTAATTATGAAGAAAACTAGACATTGGCACAATGTTCTAATTGCGTTATTGCCACATAGGAAAAGAAAAAAGTACGTGTTATATAACAAGAAGAAGCACAAGAAAAATAAATACAAGAAACGACCGTGCAATGTTATATCGTACAAACAAGAAAAAATGAAAGTGTTGCCATACAATAAAACAGCGTAATCCGTAAGTAATTTTCTATTATCTCCAGCTACTTCTATATGTAATGCGTACCTAATAGCAACGCGCAACGAGCGAGACTTTTAAAAAAAAAATGATCATCTTCAAGTTAAGTACTTTCATACTGGCGCGATGGCGTATTTATACCATTTACTGCCGGGTATGGGATTCTCCCGAGGCTCAACTCTACACATGCTCGATCCTTCGCTCTTCTCATCCAATTACCGCCTTTCTTTAAGTCCTCTTTAAGTCGCCTTTTTTTAATTTCTTTAAGTCGTCGGTCGACCTGGCCGCAGGTCGTCCCACACTGCTCTTCTTCCCGGTGCGTGACCTCCATTCGCGGACTCGTCTACCCCAACGGCTATCGGCCCTGTGACAAATATGACCTGCTCATTGCCACTTCAACATGCTCTTCGGCCAGTTCTATGGCGAACGCTTTCGTTTCGGATGGAGTGTGTGTTATACTTTTTTATTTTGCTAAGCTGACGGACGCCACGCAAATCACGATTCCTTTTTCTGTATTTAAAACTGCCGAAGACCGTTGTTAGTGATTAGAATAAAAAAAATAGGTTACGGTTTGTCTTCCGCTAATGTTTTCACGTTACTGTTACGTTCGTATGAAATCGGTCTCATTTTATTTAATTATAATAATTTATTTCATTTATTTGATAATAAATACAGTTTATTAGAAACCTCTCTTTCATTTCATTCATTTATTTAAACTTTAATGCACAAACACGTACTTACATTGGGGAAATAGGATAACGTGGGAAAATTCAGTACATTTCAAGGTACTCTACTGAAATAATAATTACAAAAAATCACGTCATATAGTACCTACATTATTAATTAATTATTACATTAAATTACAATCATTGACAATGTTCATTTTAGCCATTAATGTCTTCAGCAAAAAAAAAAAATATTAGTTCGTAATTGGCCTAAAATTTAGTAACATTGTTAAAGTACTCTTTCCATAAATCGAAACAGATATCTAGATAGATAAATTGAAAGTTAGAAGAAACAGTATATCTAATCTTATCTTTACCTACTGATATTTCTAAGCGATGTAGAAGTATGTTAATGCATCGCGTTTCTGTTTATTTTCTTGCAGAGATGCTTTCTCCATCTTAAAATATTGACTTGGACGCATTCGTGTATTGTGATTCATTTTACAACTTTAATATGTTCGTTGGAAAGAGCATAGTGCCTTTGCAGATGTATAAGTTCCTGGTGCTTGCACATTTTTGGAGTTTAAAATGTAAGAGTTACATTTTAAATGTATCACGTGAAAGTTAACTTTTTTGAACAATTATGGCACATGACTTTAATTTGTGGTGTTATTTATTGAAACACGAAAATATTGTTCGTTTTTTTTTGTGACTTGACCTATTGAACAAATATATGGTAACTTAAAATTTTCGCGTATTTGACACATGAAACGGGTCTTAAACGAGCCAGCTCGTGACTATGGTTAGCCGAAAATATTGAAAGAAAAGATATTGAACCAATTTTGAATTTTTCCTTGCCCGGTGGAAGAAAAAATAGTTATTTAGAATCTTTAAATACATCGCTACTCCGCTACGTAAGGTACGGTACGGTGCGATCGTTTGTGGTATTTGGCCCATACACACTATATTGTGAGCTGTCTGACTTGCGTCGGTGCCGCGACGAAACTGATATTCAAAAATAGCAATTTTAAAACAATTTTACTTTTAAAACAATCGCATGAACAAAATACTAAATGAACAAAGTACAGGAAAACAAATGAAATACTGAATTTGAAATAAGAACATCGTAGCTATTAGATGCATTTTGTTTTATTTTGAAATTAGAATTAGAACAGAAACTCAAAGTGGACAATAATAAAATCGGTCATTTCATAGGTAAGCACCTAATTCATAATATCAAAAACAGCCTTTGATTGACCATTGTCGAATTTTTAACGTATTTCGCTCAAATTGTGAGGAATCCATCTTGCACAGAGCTTCCTTAATCGTAGATGATCGTGTAAAATAGGTTAAACTTCACTAATGAATACCAAACCTAATGATGCCCGTATCTGCTGATATGTGGTTCGTTCGTCTGCATCAATCATGAGCCGCACAGTTTTGATGTTTTCCTCCGTCACCGCCGTCGCAGGACGTCTTTCTTTAACATTTTCACTGAGGTGGTTTAAAGACCACCTTTAAATTTATTAAACCAGTAATAAACAGTGGCACCGGATGGGGCTTCATCACTAAAGGAAATCTTTCATAACTTTGTTTCTGGTTTAGACAGCAACGAAAGATATAAAAAATCATTGAACGAAAATGATCTCTTGTTAAATTTATTTTTCCTCAAAACCCTTAATTTTCAGAATTCCCTTAATTGCTGCCAGAAATCAAAAACAAAAACAGCATTGAAAATTTTATGGCATTTGACAAGCAAAGAGTCCCATTTTCAAAATTATAATTTGTTTTTTCTATCGTATTGTACAGTAGCCAGTTCTAAGAACTTTTAGTTTGACATATCGTATACACCGTCCTTCAAAGTAGCGGGAAACGTACGTACACCAAAGGATGTAATACCCTATCAGATACCAGGTGTCTATAAGATAGACTGCAGCTGTGGTACCTAGTTCGTACATAGACCAAACTTTTCGGAAAAGTATCGAAAGCGAAGAAAAGTATCAATACCTTGGCGTATCGATACTTTGATGGGTACGATACTTATTATGAGTAGAGACCGGATTATATGCAACATAAAAAGCTTGAAATATGCATGCAAATATGCATGAAAAATGCTTAAAATATGCATGAAAAGTGTCAAAATATGCAACATTAAATAATAAAAAAATAGTAAATTTTAGTTTTTTTATTTCAAGATCAGCATACAATTAGTATCGACGATAATTAACAATTATTTATTTACCATTTTGTTACTCTTGTAAATATAGACAATCAGGTACTGTTTCAAATGTTCGTAGGTATTTAAATTTGGGTGCTATGTTAGCACTTATTGTTTCTGGCAAAAGTTCACCAGTCCCATTAATAAACCTATCAATTTGACACAAAGGTTCAAAGTCTGGGGTATTGCTCAAAATGTTTTCAAACTTTTCTTTAAGTTTACGCGGGAATACCTCTGGCAATGCGGAGTTCATTTGGCGGATTTTATTCATTAACTGAATAGATTCAGTCCACGCCATACCATGAGTTTCAAACTTTTTAATACTCGCAGGTATGTGGGAAAAATGAGTGCTAATCACAGCTGTTTTTTTTTTATACTAGAATCGTTAAATGCTTCCTTGGACTGACAATTCTTAACTACTCTACCGAAAAATATTGTAAATATAACGAAAATGTGCATTATCACTAGATTTTAGGTAAAATATGCAATAACCGGTGAGAATGAGCTAAATATGCTAATGCGAATCCGGTCTCCACTTATGAGTAAAGTATCGATACCATTCGTTCGATGTCCCTAAACATAATGCTAATTACGTATTACAGACATATTTATTAATATTTTAAATAAATATTTATTGCGGCACATAGAAAAAATGCCACAAATCAAAAATTGTTATACGCCACTCTAGGAGTACGGTGGATAAGGACTGGAACTGCCAGTCCATGAACCAGTAAATACACTAATTGGAAGAGTACTGTTATTGGTATGAAAACGAAACCATAGCGCGTTGTAGAATGACTTCACAACGCCATCTGTTAATGTATATATGAACTTAATTTAATTAAATTCTATTTGCATTCAATCATTTTTCACCTCTTACATTTATTTTAAATCTTTTTTATTTAGGGGCCTTTGATTACAATTACAAGAATTACAATTAAAATTGAATACAATTTAAAACTGAAAGAGAAAGTCGGTTAGTTTCAAAATTGTTTTTTAACCCTGTAACACACACCTGGGGTCCAATGGACCCCAGGTGTGATATTACTGTAGATGTCTCGGAAAGTATTGATGCTGAAAATCTGAAATTTTTGTAATTCCTCTACTAGCCACCCCCCCATACCTGTGGAAGATTTGGGTGATTTACAATTTGTCGTTCAAACGGAAAATAAAAAACAAGATACTTCGGGCATATTTTACACACCTGGGGTCCAAAGGACCCCAGGCTATAACATTGATTGACACATGATGCGACTGCTTTATTTACAGCTTGGACACTCAATTATTGTGAGTGATGCGACCTGTACTATACTTAGGCTGTTATTTTTTTTGTATTTTTTTGGTGTATTTGTTCACTATGTAATCATTAGTTTTACACATTTGTAATTCTTTATATTTTGAAGGTGAACAAAGAGGCCAGGTAGGCCTGTGTTCACTATACACGTTACGTTACGTTACGTTATTATTGTTTACATATTATGCTATCATTGTTTACATGAAAATAAAATGGACGCCTACTGAAAAAGAATAATATTTTTATCAATACAAAACTATCTTAGGCTACAGGGGCGGCGATCCTGGAGGGGACAAGGGGCGGTCATCATCAATCAAAATCATCAATGGCTACACGATTTTCATTATCAGAAGTTGTCGCTGCAGTCCTGGAATCAGAAACTGACAGTGATGTATCTAATGAAAATTCTTCGGACGAGATGAACGATGAACCATTTGAGCCAGATCCAAATGATGAACCAACCAGTGTCGAATCAGAAGCGCATGATCAGTCTTCATCAGAGAGCGAAGGTTCTCCGACGCCACAACGTCGCAAAAGAGCTCGACGCCAGTCACCCTCACCACCGGCATTTCCACTGACACTAGCAGGCAGAAATGGTTACACTTGGTCGACGACTCCACCTCAAACAGGCAGGGTGGTACAGGCCAACATTCTTCGACAGGCAAGCGGTGTGAATGCGTCAGCTGGATTATTACAAGATATATGTGACAGTTTAAATCTGTTTGTCACTGAAGAAATGCTCCTAGTGGTTGTCAGGGAGACAAATCGTCACGGTCGCAATGCAGCACGAGTGTGGAATGAGGCCCACGTCGACAACGAACCGCAGATGTGGGTTGAAACTGATATAATTGAGTTGCGTGCGTTCATTGGTCTGCTGGTGTACGCCGGAGTTCATAAATCTGGAGGTGAAAGTTTGACCGAACTTTGGTCTACAAAGGAAGGTCGCCCACTGTTCAAAGCCACAATGAGCTTGAATCGTGCCAGGGATCTCCTTCGTCACCTACGCTTCGACAACTTCAACACGAGAGAAGAACGTGTTCGCATAGATAAACTAGCTCCGATACGAGACCTGTGGGAAATGCATCTGGCAGCACTCCAAAGTTACTACAAACCAGACAACTGCATCACGGTGGACGAACAGCTGGTGGCAACTCGCGGGCGATGCAGTTTCCGTCAGTACATTCCAAGCAAGCCAGGCAAGTATGGCGTGAAAATATTCTGGGCATGTGATGCTAAGACATCGTACCCTCTCAAGGGTGAGGTATACGTTGGTCGACAACCAGGCGCTGCAGCAAACAGCAACAATGTAACTGATCTTGTAAAACGACTCGTACGTCCATGGTACAACACAGGAAGAAACATTACTATGGACAATTACTTCACCTCAGTACCACTCGCTGATGATATGCTTGCAGTAAGAACTACCATAGTCGGGACAATGAAGAAGAATCGGCCTGAAGTACCGAAGGAACTTCTACCTAGTCCTCAGAAAGAGCAATATTCGTCGATATTCTGTTTTGATAACCAGCTGACGCTGACGAGTTATGTACCAAAGAAGGGAAAGGCTGTCTTACTTTTATCCAGCATGCATCATGACGCCACTGTCGATGCTGAAAATAATAACAAACCGGAGATAATAGCATACTACAATTCAACAAAATCAGGTGTTGACAATTTGGACCACCTCGTTGGTCTATACTCATGTAAACGTAAGACTCGACGGTGGCCCATGACTCTTTTCTTCAACCTCATCGATACAGCAGCAGTTGCTTCTTATGTTCTTTGGTGCCGCAAACATCAAGAATATCATGCTGGAAAGTCACACAAAAGGCGGCTCTTCCTGATCGAACTGGCACACAGTTTGGTCCACGATCATCTTCTTCGTCGAAAGAGCAACCCCCAGGCTATGCAAGGCGGTGTGAAGCTCGCCTTCAAAGCCATTGGCTTTGACGCACGCCCAGATGCAGTTCTGGCCGCTGTACCACAGACCAGGAAAACTCGCTGCCAAATCTGTCCACGCACAGTTGATCGAAAGACGAAAACGAGGTGCAGTGAATGTGGCAACGCATGCTGCCATGAACACAGTAAACCTGTTTGTGAACTATGTCGTCACTTGTGAAATGCTCTCTCTTTGAAGATACATTAACTGATGCACTGTCATGAAAATGATAGAATAAGTAACATCATTATAATGCTTGTGCGAGTAGTAAAAGTATATACTGTAGACCCTAATGTCGTTTTCAGGACTATGACCTTGTTTTAGCACAATCTATTTAAAGTTATTCCAAACCTTATTCTCTCTATACAATAAATACTATAGTTGGTTCATTTGTTTTCATTTCATGTTAATTAAAACGATAGATAAGTTAATCGGAACCTATGTTAATCGATGGGGTCCAATGGACCCCAGGTATGTAAAATAGGTTGGACCGTAAGGTATGTGTTACAGGGTTAAATTCATATTTTTCTTCAACGTCTACTGGTATATTACAAAAATATACAAATTATTTACAAATAATAACACAGATACAAACACAGGTCTCCGCGGACTGCTGTTGCACCACTCAGCGCAACAACAGACTTTTTAGACAGTACCGCGGTTAAAGGCCACCCGACACCGACTTGTCCTTACAGTCCCGACTTGTCACCCTGTGACATTTTTATTTTCCAAAATTAAATTCCAACTAAAAGGGAAGCAGTGTCACCGGAAGACGCGCGGCTACGTTCGAAGATGCTGTGAAAGAGGTACCCGAGAAAGTGGATTTTTTTTTCACAACCGGTTCTGATGCATGAAACTTTGTATAGATGCAAGCGGAGAGTACTTTAAAAAAATGTAATAAAAAAATTGGAGCCTGTAGGACATTTTTTTCTTCTTCGCATTATTTGTGAGTTCCCTCCGTATATTCAGTAAATACACATCTAACTGTAGTATAAAGAAATGTATTTGTACTAAAGTTAGATGTACAAATAAATTTCAATTAAGGCTTATTAACCTGCTGCCTTATATCCAATATGAAGTCTGTTAATCAAACTGCGGTTGACGGTAACGAACTACCCGTTTATTTCTGCTACACCCATAGACACACACACCACATGATAGATGGCACTAGTTACATATGATTTTGTTACCATAATAAAATAACACCTCCACTTAACAAAATCAAACAAAATTAACTAGGTCACCGGTTAAATGCCAAGCTTTTGCATAAAATAATAATGTTTGACAGACCTTAGGCTTTTAGTCAAAATATCTGCTGGCATATCAGTGGTTTCTAAATAACATATTTTAATACTCTCTTGGCATGCTTCCAGTGTGTCTCATTGTATGAGTTATTAAATTGACTAAAATAACTAACACTGTATGCAATATCTGATCTTGTCAAGACTGCCAAGTACATCAGCCCACCAATAAGTTGTTGATATGGGTACTCACTACAAACATATTGAGATTTCTCTAACTTTAAATTTACCTCCATAGGAGTTTCTGCTGTTTTACATTGTGTCATATCAAATCATCATTCATCAAATCTTTTCAATAAATTATCCACATATCTTATTATCCTGATCTATAGTTATTGTATTTTTATTCATTTTAACTCTTATACCTAAACACTGTCTCATTTGACCTTAGTTTTTAATTTCAAATTTACAGCTCAATTTTCAACTAATTGCTCAGTAGCTTTGGCACAATTAGAAAAAAAGAAAAAAAATCATCAACAAATAATGCAATCATAATTCTGACATTATCTTTAAACTTTGTAAATAAACAGGGTTCATGCTTAGATTTGCTATAACCTAATTCAATTAAATAATCATCAACTTTTTGATACCAAGCTCTGGATGATTGCTTAAGGCTTAAGGATGATTGGATGATTGCTTACTATATAGCTCTCTTTAACTTTAACACCTTATTATCACAATCTTTATAATCAAAAGTAACAGGTATTTTCATATACACAGTTTCATTTAAGAACCCATTTAAAAAGGCTGTGGTTACATCAAGATGAGTAATATCTAAATTTAACTTTGCTGCTAGAGCAAATAATAATCTTAATGTAGAATATCTAAGGACAGGGGAAAATGTTTCATGAAAGTCCACACCGGCTTCCTGCAAGAAACCTTTCGCCACTAATCTTGCCCGATACCGCACATTGTTACAACTGTCATACTTTTTTTTTTGAAAACCCACTTACATTGAACCACTGTAGTGTCTTGAGGATGATCAACTATTTCCACAGGCGTCATTTTCATGGAATGAGTCCAATTCTTCCTTCATGCTTGCTCTCCAAAATATGCTCTCTGGTCCATTTATTTAAAGCTTCATCAAGTGTGATTTCTCTATCATTGCTGTCTTTACACTTTGCAATACTTAAATTATTATAGCCGTATCTTTCAGGTTGTCTTCTCAAACGTTTTTGTCGAGCTTCTTTTTCATTCAATTCAACTAGCGTGACATCTGTATGTGAAGTTGTGTCGAAAGAACTATAATTTGAAGTACTCTTCAAGAAATTTTCTGAATCTAAGACATATGAGTCATCTTTTTCTTCCCTTTCTTCTAAATTGGAACTTCTAGTACTTTCTACCTGACATTCCTCCACTGAAGACTTGCATTCTGCTGGTATCTGTACCGTATTTCGATCATCTGAGCTCTCCATTATAACTATGCCTCTACTAGTTGTCACAGTATTGCTAATAGGATCATATACCCTATATCCTTTCACATTTTCTGCATATATCAACCAATATCAACTTTCTAGCCTTTTTGTCCCATTTTAAATGTTTTTCCTTAGGAACATGTACCATAACTGTACTTCCAAATATACGCAATTGGCTTAAATTTGGTTTCTGGCCTGTCCAGATTTCATATGGAGTCTTGTTATTTAGTGCCATAACAACAGATCTATTCCTTAAATATACTGAAGTATTTACTGCCTCTGCCTAGAAATTCTTGTCTAAACTTGCTTCTGTACTAAGCTCAATCCCCGAATGTTCTATAGCCATAATCATAGGTGCGTACTTTTCTGGCAATCCTGCTAACATTAATGCTCCAATCCACTCATCGGCTATCTTGAATCCTGTTCCTTGGAGTCTCTGACCCGTTTCTACAATCTGAGTTACATACTGTGTCATTGACTCACAGTTTTCAAGTCGAATGTTGATGAGATTTCTTAGCAAACTTATCTTCCTTGAATAGCCGGAATCATCAAACATGTTCTTGAGTGTACTCCATAATTCGTATGTTGTGACTGCCTGTTTTATGTGAACATATATTGATAGATCGATGGTCAAAATAAAATAACAATAACATAATAATATAAAATATACTAACATAATAAAATAAAACAACATAATAAAATAACAAAGTCAGAACCCCTGTCCAGTATCCAATGATGGGAGTCGTATATCTCTTCCACTATTTTCATAGTGCTGTTGTTACTTCTCCTTACTCCGTTATAACAATGCTTAGTGCTGTTTTATGTATAATAAGAAGCACCTGTAGACGAAAATTCGTCTACAGGTGCCTCGGCGAACATTGCCAATGCACTGCAATAGTGAAGCAGTCACAACATCATCCTGAAGGCGTTATTGTATTGCAGGACTTGTAAGAATTGTGGGCTTTTAACGTGTAGTTCAGCAACGCCGTGTGACACAAGCCTTATAAAATATCATGCTATCAATATCAGTATCAAACCGATACAAGTAGGATTGAAATCGTTTTCTTTACAAGATCTATTCCAACATTTTATTGCTTTTTAGACTTTTTTGCATTATTTTCAGTACTAAAATTTTTAAACATATAACATTTAAAAAAAGAAGATATATTCTGCCGCGTTCCTAGGAGTTTTTTTTATATGTGGCAATGGTGCAATTAGCACATTCTCTGTCAAGCTTTCCTTCGGAATAAACAATTTCAAAGACTAAAACGTATCATGTCAATGTCAAGTCCCGTCGAAGTCAGTCAGGAGTCGTTCCGGAAAGTGATAGTAGGCTTACTGAGGACAGAAGAGGAGTCCTTGGAAGCACACGAGAAACGCACTCCTATGCTTTTATTTGATTATCACAAACACCACGCACAAAAAACACTTTGAATTATAATAAACTATCACTATTAAACAACAAAACGTACAATACACAATTGTTAAACAATCAAACAAAAACTCAACTTCACTTCTTGGGTTCCGGCCAAAAAGTCCACATAGCAATTATCTGTCAGCAACCGCTACGTGGGTACGTGTCACCCGGTGTGGTGGTATTAAATTCTTCTACTGGTATTCAATTACTAAATTCGTAACGACACACTGCCAAACACTTATGGTATATTACAGCAGTTTCAATGAAATTCATCTAGCGCTTGTTGGGTGATGCGTGAACAAACAATCACACAATTCTAAAAACTACTGTTTTACGTCCCAGCATCGCCTCTATAATACGTAACAATTACTTTAACCAAAAATATTTCATGTACAGTTTTGGTCTGTTTACTATTTTATTATATTATGTGTAGTTATTCTGTCTGGAAGGTTGCCTGAATTTATCACTAAAGCGGTAATCCATAACAAAAGGTAGACCTTAGCCTACCCTTTGTTATGGATGCGAATAAAAAATAAATGAAACGTAAAAACACCTTTTAAAAACAAGCTTTTATTAAAATGCACTAATATGAAGAAAATAAACATAAATAGTCACAAATAGTCATTACTATTATTTGTTAATGTTTTATGTGAATTAAAAGTTTGTCGCGAGATTTTCGTGTCAATTTAATTAATTAGAAATAAATAATTCTCTTAAAAGACATTTTTTTTGTTTACGTCCATAACTAAACTTTCTTGTGTTATATGAAGATGAAATATACACCAATTTTCCTTCCAAACAGCTGTAAATGCGTGAAAATCCCATCAAAACCCGTGGTAGTTTTTACGTGATTCGGTAACAAATAGACATATGTACAGACAAACATACAGACAAAAATTCTAATAACTACTGTTTCCCATACTGTAAATATGCTTCTAAAATGACCCTTCAATTTCATTAGTTAAAATTAACTTAACGTGTTAAAATCTTAACTCTCTTACTGTTTTATTATATGTAGGTATAGATTATGATTCAAAATTTTGCAATTGTCTAAGTTTCAATGTGGAATGATACATTTCAAATTAGTTATCACTGTTGCAAACTTTACTGAAGTTAGCCATTTTAGTGGGTTTTGTGGGCATTTTGTGTAATTTTGACCGTTGCGAAAAGGGAGCTCATAGCCTAAATAGAAATAAATACCCATGTCACTTTTTCATTGAAACTAAAATTCCCCGAATTTTGAGTTGTGTCGGTTTATTATTAAGCGTGCGATGGAGTACATGAATAACTACAACTTGGAATTCATAAATGGACCTACGCATTTCAATTTATTGATAGATAACGCCTGTTCTTTTCTTACTATCAATCCTCCTGCGATCAGCCTACCATTTACTCTAGGTACTTTTTGCAGGCGTTTGTCCGCAAACAAGTTAAACGTCGATGAAATACTTACAGAAAAAATAAAAGAGACTGTATTTATATAATTTATAACAAACATGTTATAGCTGCAAAAACATTTTATTCATAAATATAAAATAATATTGTATTATAGTGTTTATTTATAAAATGACCGATTTTATTACTGGGCATTTTGAGATTCGATATTTTCTTTTCTAATTCGAATTTCAAAATAAAACAAAATGCATATAATAGCTACGATGTTCTTATTTCCAAATCAGTATTACCTACATTTGTTTTTCTGTAACTAAATTTTGTTCATGTGGATGTGATTGTCTTGAAAATAAAATGGATAAATTGAAAATTCGTGCTATTTTTGAATATGAGTTTCGTCGCAGCGCCGACGCAGTCAGACAGCTCACAATATTAATAGTGTGTATAGGCCAAACACAATATTTCGACTAACATAATAAATATTTTTATATCAATATTTTTTTTTCCTTTATATCAATCGGTCATTTCATAGGTACCTAAGCATATAATTTTTTACATGCTTACCTACGTGTTAGAAATGTTTTAAAGAAAACAAACATATAGTTCAACAAGTTACGAGGGCGGGATGAGAAGTACCTGGCCTAGGAAAGAAATACTCAGTTCAACGTAACGAAGTGGTTTTTATTTTTCGACATAGTCTCCTGTAAGCTCTACGCACTTAGTCCATCTTCGCTCCAAAGCAGTTATGCCCTCCATAAAATGCGTTTCTTCAAGGCCGGCAAAATACTCCTCTACAGCAGTTATAACGGCATCATTCGTCTTAAATTTCTTACCGCCTAAAAAAGTTTTGAGCTGAGGGAACAGGTGGAAGTCCGACGGTGCTAGGTCACGCGAATAAGGTGGATGGTGCAACAATTCGTAGTGTAATTCGTTGATTTTTGCCATTGCCTTAAGGCATGTGTGAATCCTTGCGTTGTCTTGGTGAAAGATTTTTTTATTTTGAGTCAAACCTGGTCTTTTTTGCTGAATACATTCCTCTAACTTGTGTAACAGATAAGCGTAGTAGTCGTCGGTAATAGTTTGACCCTTCGCAAGGTAATCTGTCATCAAAATTCCCTTCGCATCCCAAAATACAGATGCCATCACTTTCCCTGGCGATTTCACAGCTTTGGCTTTCTTTGGAGCCGAACACCCAGCTTCTGTCCACTGCTTTGATTGAATTTTGGATTCAGGTGTATAGTGGTGGACCCACGTTTCATCTGTTGTTACAAATCTTCGCAAAAAATCAACTTTATTACTCTTAAAATGATTCAAACAGTGTTGGGAGTCTTGCATACGAATTCGTTTTTGATCGAGATTAAGCAAGCGCGGCACCCAACGGGCGGACAGCTTTTTCATATGCAATTCTTCACTCAGGATGTGATGTACCCGTTCTTTCGAGATGCTTACACTGTCAGCTATTTCGGATAATTTCAACCTTCGATCGCCCAAGACCATCTCATGGACTTTGGAGATCATTTCTGGGGTGGTGACGCTTTTTGGACGTCCGGATCGGGATTCATCTTGGACGCTTGTACGGCTGCGCTTAAATTCGGCAACCCAGTTCTTGACTGTGGCATATGATAGAGCACTTTCACCAGAAAACATTTTTTAACTCGTCAAAAATTGTTGATCCCTTTAAACCCTTCATATGAAGAAACTTTATCACTGCTCTTTGTTCAATTTTATCCATTTTGTGAAAAATTCAACTCAAGATTTTCTAAAATGTCAGATTATTAAAAAGTATTGGAGCCGTCGATTTCAAATTTAGAATATGGATAGCTAGAAATCTCTTTTGTAAAATGAGATATTTTCTTTAAATATATGTTCATTTTAAATAGTTTAGGCCAGATACTTATCATCCCGCCTACGTAAATAATTCATATACCTATGGTCATGTAGCCGATTTGATTTGAAAAAAATCCAGCACATTAACACTAGAAGCGCCGAAAATCCTGTTATCCTGCTACTGAGCGGTTGGGTCAATTTGGACCAATGTTATTTTTTATTAAATAAATGCGAAAGTGTTTATCCAATAAACTCGTAATTATTAGGTATCTAATATTTTTTATTATCGAATAAAATGTCTTTGGTGTACTTTGGCATATAATAGTTATCAAATTACACAGTAGTAAGTAACAAACAAAACAAAAGTAACAAAAGGTTTATATATAGGTGCTATATTACTCTTCTGAGTCACATACTGAGCATATGGAAAATTCTTTATGTGTGCATTTTTGGCAAACCGTTTTCCTAAAGACTTGTACACATGATTTATTTCCGGCACAAGATACATGACTTTACCCGACAACGACTACGTTTGCCTTGACACTTGGTAAATTGATAAGATTCTTTGCCGTTTTCCTGCTAATTACATAGGTACTTTTTAGTTAGCTCTTCTCCCAATCTATATCTATAAATAAAAATGTAAACATTCGTTTGTTCAAAATCTTAAATCTCCGAAAGTTCTTCACTGATTGCTTTGAAAATTTGATACAACCTTGCATTCGAATACGCGCGTGTTTTAATATAACAAAAACAGGTAATAACAGGGTGAGCGCTGTAGCAGCCTTACCTGAAACATAAAACATAAATTAATAAACTATATACATAGATAACCTACATAAAATATATACATAGATAAATATATACTTACACACATAAAACAAATAAGATTTTTATACTAAATCTAAAAGCTATTCACAAAAATATTGTTAAAATTTTATTGTAAAAACTCACGAGCGTCGCAATCCTTCTGAAGCGTCGCTATTGTTCTCACCTCTGCGCTCGCGCCGACAGGTACCCGCCGACCGGCCGGAGTAGAAATCATTGTTTAACATCGAGCGCACGCTAGTCTGGCTAAACTCAACGGTGCATTTTTTGGTTTCGTATTAATGTAACTGCGCTCACGAAAAGATTTAAGTGCTTATAGGTCTACCGGAATCTCATGGCAAATGGGGAAATAAAAATTTGTTGTGTGCAATACTGGGGTAATTGGATTAAAAGATCTTGATACTGTTTAATTTTTATTTATGTCTTTAGTATTAATGAACATGAAGTATATTAGGTATGTGTATGACGAATGTTGTTATACATCGGGTTCTTAATATAGGAAAATATGTAATGAAAAATAAATCAATCGTATATTACTTTATGTACTAATTTATTATATATCATTTAAATCATACTAATCATTTAACACCTCATTCAGAACTAGAAAACGATTCCAAGAACTCCACTTGCATTTCTTGTTCTTCATCAGATGATGAAGATAAAGAGGTATTTATTATAAATCGCTCTTTCAATTATTTTCATTCAATTATTCTATCTTGCTCGATGAAATCGTTTTCAATTTTCTTTACATGTTCACAACATTTTCGCCATTCCTCTGCACCAATTTGTGAGAAAGCTTCTTCTGTTAATAATTTAATGTCACTTGCAGGCCTATTTACATTTTTACCAGCAACTTTTTGCTTCATTATACCCCAAATCATTTCTATGGGATTCAATGTGCAATGATAAGGTGGGAGCCTTAAAACTTCGTGACCGTGCGATTTTAATACTTCATCTATCTCATATAAGGGCGCAGACATGTTTTGTTTCACTACTTCAAGTAGTTGACATTTACGCCAAAGATCATCATAATGTACATCATTTGCACGAAGCCATTCTTTTATATCAGCGATACGATTGGCTTGTGTGGGCGGTTTGTTCATCCGTACGGAATGATAACTAGCATTATCCACCATAACAATTAGTGAAGGTCTTGTCAGATTTGGAATTAGCTTCTCTGTCACCCATTTTGTAAAATTGTCCTTATTCATATCGTGGTGATAGTCAGCAGATAGACTTGTTGACCAGTACACCAGACAACAATTTGGTACAAAGCCATTTTCTCCACCAGCGTTTACAATGATCCACCTCGCTCCAAGTGAAATACTTTTAGATGGACCTGCAATATATTTGATTTGCCAGCACTTGTTCACAGAACATGAACCGTGAATGTAAGTCTCATCTAAATAAATCACATCCAATTTATTATGCTCTTCAGCTTCGCGGTTTTCCTTTATACGCTTCAAAAACTTGTATTTTTGTAGTTTTATGTCATTTCTCTCCATCAAAATGGTCCTTTTTGATTGGCATTTAACATATTCAAAACCAATCTCCTTAAGTATAAGTCTGTAAAATATAATAAAATTTATCATGTTACTCAAACGATAGCTTAGTCATTCATCATCATCATCATCAGTCTATATACGTCCCACTGCAGGGCACAGGCCTCCTCTTACGAGTGAGAGTGAGAGGATTTATTACTTAATATTTTTCTTACCTCAAAGATTCTCTCCCTCCATTGAAATCAATATCTTGTCGAAGAATTTGTAACAGTTTCATTACTGTTGGAATTTCCTTCCGAACTGTATAGAATTCATTTACTTTATTCCTAATCAACTCTAAATCGAAACTGTCCAATTTGATTTTCTTCTTCCCCCCTCTCCTCTTTTTACCAGGCGTGGAAAATACACCATCATTCGATGTGCCCTCACCTACGATTCGCCGTATAGTAGTACTGGAAACCCCTATAAAGAAGCTACAATTAAGTAAGAAACATATAAAATAAACTAAAAGTATCAAAACAACTCAGTCCAACTTACCGGTCAACTCTACGACGCGCTTTAAAATCAAAGATTGAGTTTGATTTACGCCATCTTCTTCCCTTATTTTACGATACACATTGAAAACAATATTTCTCCCTTGAGATCGAAGTGGCTTTTTCGACATTTTCACAAAAACAACAAATTGTCAAGAAGATATCACAAAATCTCAGCAGCGGTTGACAAATCTCGTACTTTGATTTGACAGGTGACAATTGACATTGCCATATGAAAATCACAATTTTTTATTTTGTTTTTATGCCATAAGATTCCGGTAGACCTATACTTGTGTCGATTGTGCAAACTGTGTAATAGACGTTTGAACGCATATAAAGTGACTTTCATTTGTGTATCTCCTAATCAAACGTACCACAGCGCCATCTGTTGGGCAGTCACAGCAACGCGTGGCCGGGCACAACTAGTTACAATAAAATTTCTTCGGCTGATTTTTTTTTCAATCAAATCACAAAACAAAATCCAAGCATTTATCGCTGCTATGTCTAACAAATTATAGAAAGTGTGCTACGGAATATTTGCCAGCCATTTGTTCCATAACGTCCACTCCATATTTCGAACTATTGTAGAATGATACTACATCCGGTTTCTTTTTTGTAGCAGCCTCAATTTGAATAACTGGGTGCATAGTGCTAGGAAGAACATTTTTTGTACTTTCCCTGATAGACTATCAAAGTGATATCATTTTTCTTCAGCACCGTTGTGCTGTACAATTCTTCTTTTGCTTGTTTGACGCAAACAGGTATCTCCCAACCAAGTTTATTTATGATGCCTACAATATTTGTGCCCTTTTGAGTTTTAGCAAGAGACAGAGCCGTGAAAAAGTTATCACATGTGATATTCCATCTCTTTTTTAGGTACGGCTCCATCAACTTTTTGACTACGTAGTCACCAAGACGTTCGTCATTTGACCTGACGTCGTCCTTGCTTTGGTACTGAAATGCATTCATTATATATATACATATTTTGAATTCTTATCTGTCGCCAATCAGAACTTTTGCCCGTACCTGCTTCTCCGGTTTGGTGACTATAAATTGAGTGAATCTGCATCGACATTTGGACGGGAAAAGTTGTTCATCAATTGTTATGTACGGTCCTGGTACATAACAGCTTTGTGCATTGGGGATTATACCACACTACTGACGATGATGCAAACTATTCTTATTTCAACCTTTACGTTTTCGTATATTTCGCGTCGAAATTCAAAAATTTCATTATGTCCCGGAATTTACGCCGAGACATTGCCGCTGTTACAAAAGGGTAACCTACCCCATTTCACTAACCATAGCGCATCTAGATCCAAAGTTTTGGCTCCTATAGCCCCACGGGCCTAAGAAAAGCAATCAAAATATGATAAAATTGAACTTAAACTTTAGTCATCCGCGATTAAATCAAATTGACCCAGCTACGCTTTGAGGTACATTCAAATTAAAAAATAATAATTTGGAACCTATAAATTTGAAATTTCATGTAGGTATATAAATTAGGGCTCTAAGTGTAATAGAACATTTACCACACAAGGAAGAACCTTGAAATAGGTCAAATTCGGGAGGCCTGCACTTCTAGTATTAAAAAATTAAAAATAAATAACGGCACATATAATAAATAAATAGATAAGCCCACTAGTGTGGTGGGTCCAGAGACACACATTAAGTCAAACACACCCCCAGACCCGAACAAATATTTGTCTTTAAACAAGTGTATGTCCCAACGGGAATCGAACCCCAGAATCTTTTCAACAGCAACTAGTTTTAATTTACCAAGTCGTTTTAATGTAAAGACTAGTTTTAAATGTCTCCGAGGAGCTAGGTCGAGGTCTAACTAGAACCACTCTCGCCCGGTTCACTCAATGTACCTACGTCGCGTACGTGTCGTGGGTCGCGTACGCGACTATGTGGGTATGCACTTAACACCTTTTTAGAACAATTTAATAACAAGAATTAGTAATTTATGGTAATTTTATACGCTATTTTTTTGGTAATTTAATAGAAGTAGGTATAAGACTATAGAAAAAATGTATACATGTTTTATGCCTTATTTCCGTGGTTTTCAAACTTGGTGGATTCCCGCCGCCTAGCTGAATACAGATTATATCAAATTCTAACGAATAAGTGTAATTTGCGAAATATCTAATATATTTTGCATCAGTAGGCAAAAATAAATAAATATAACATATAAATAAGTGTTATGCACCAGTGCCGCTAGATGTCGCGTTCTATGATATTGATTTGAAAATGGAAATAAAATTATGAAGAAATCTCGGCTCCCCGGGGCGCCGAGGCCACAATTTTCATATTCACTGGAAAATTAAATAGATTGTATATGTATATGTAAGACTTTGTATATGTAAGACTTTGTATATGTAAGATGGCAGTCATCGCCGTCTTTGTTATTCACGGATGATTGTGGTGACACTATTGTATCAGCGACGTTATCAACACAGTTAATCCTTTTTCGTGATTTTTAACTCGTTTTATTTACCTATAAAACATACTTAATATATACTTGAAATATTTAACATTGAACTTGTTATAAAACATATTTAACATACTATTGAAATAGTCGGTGGACAAATAATAGCAATAAAAATAATACAACATTTTGCAATATACCTAAAACAATTTCATGTTTCATCGTCAAAAAAATACCAATAAGTCATTAAAAATTAAATTTTATTATGTGTTATTTCTTCAAAATATTATTCACACACACACACCGCATGTTGTTATGGCTTTAGTCGAAAACTGCTAGATAGATACATTTTTAATTGACCCGTAGCATAAAAAATAATTTGCCTCATTTATGTGGGTCGTCTTATGAGGTGGACTTATGATCATAGCAATCATAAACAACATTTAATTTTGCAGCAGCGTATTTTTTATTTTGTTTCTAAGCCGCAATGACTATTGTTCGTATTGACGTACTAATACGACAATATGACTTTTATTTGTTCTTCTTTTTAAGGATCATTATGCCTTGGCACATGTCAGTTCCATCGTACCCTAAACTTACACTCTACAACATTAATGTAGGTAGGTACCAATATATCAGCCCTAGTGATACTCGTAGCTATACGAATCTCTACAAACTAAATGCTGCTCGTGAATTAGGTTCTCCTAGTATCTTATGGAAAATACAAACATCATTCCTGTTCAGATTGAGAGCTCTCACTAAGGCCTCCTGTTCCTGAAGATTCCGGATACACTCCGCCAACAAGTGTTGGACATCTTCAACAATTCTAGATATGTCGCAATTTGGAGAGCAGGTCTTTTTCATGAGACATCTAAACTTATTGAGTGGCATGTGTCCAGAACGCAGCCAGAATGCTAAGACCGTGTATGTGTATTTAACTTGGTTTCAGAAAACCAAGGTATATGAGGAGGCTCACACTGAATGGTTTTACACCATATACCCTTTTCTCGGGATTTTTCATCAAATTACTCTTTCCATATATTATTTTTTAATCAAGTCACAATAGTTATCACCATCGAGAATTAATTATATTATTGTAGTTTTTCACTTTCAAAAATGAGAGAATATTTACGTGTATGAGGTCATTACACGCGTTGAATGAACGAATGTTTCTTTATTTGACATACACATAAGACACTTACACAAAATATGTATATAATTTTTTGTACTAAAATGATAGCATCACCGCTGCAGTGTTACGTCAAAAGGTAACTTCACTCAGCTGCAACAGAAGACAACGACGCTGATTTTCAGTGGAGCCTCATGTGAATTGTACTCCATCATGATGTACAAATTTTTCTTCCAAATATTTATATTATATATTTCATTTTATATGCAACCAGCCCTTTCAGTATCCACTGCTGGAGATGCACTCTCATGCGCATTGTCTTTTGCATGAGAGATGTATGACCTTAAAACGCGGCACTGGAGCGGGTTGGTGAGTCCACTCTTTTAGAGGTGGTTTTGTTATTCCTCAGTCGCCTTTTGTTTAGATCCAATAGTGCCATATAGTGATTTTACGACGCCAAATATTGAGTTGGCGCATAAGTCGTTTTATATTTTAATCTGATTTCTTTGATTTTTTAACGAAGAATATAAATTAGTTTTACATGTCAAACTACCGTTGAATTGTCACATTCAATCTCCTGAGCTATTTCTCTAGTTCAGACGTAGATTTAAGTGAATAAGATGGTTCAATCGGGTCTTATCAAACTCGACTGGGCTTTCTGAGGTAAAAACTATGATATATTGTATAAAAACAACCGGTATATCGTGGTTTTTATAAAAACAACAACGATACTGTAGAGCATATAATTTTTATCTTTCTTAGTGCCAACTAATGACAATGACATACACAATAAATAATGACATAAGCAATTGTTTGGCGGGAATTTTTAAGTTTGAGAAATAGTTACAAAGACGTATGCACCAATGTAATAAGATTTAGGCTTATTATTTAGGCTTAGATTTAGGATTTAGATTTAGTTTGATGCATCTCTTTTCAAATGTATAAACGAAGAAGATCCGATACTGTCAACCTTTAGTGACGTGATGTGAAGCAAGTTGGAAGTCACCACCACATCTATTTGTTACCTATAATTATCTCAGTTTGTTGCACTCTTTTCGGTTATTATGTAACTTCCTTATTATGCGGTCGAATGATGTAACTCCGTGTTGCTATTTTGGTCTTAAAGAAAGATGTTTAAGAGACGGCTAAGAGGTGTTATTCGATTTTTGCATTCATATTGTAAAAAAAACTTTCTTACACATTACTAATATTACTTAATATTACTAAAAGCGAGCTTAATGCTTCAAGGCACTCTACTGGCCAAATTTTGGGTTGATCACAGAGATACATTGGGAGGTGAGATGAGAAGTATAAATATATACCTAACTTAAACTATAAACAGAATAAATAATTTACCTATTTAGGTATACATAGATAAAATCGTATTTACACATAGATATCTAAAATGTTATGTATAACAGTTATTCTAAACTTTGTGAGGATACTAGTACCTATTTATTAATAATTATAGTTTTTAAGATTCGTCGACGTATACTATACGTATGTATTCTTGAATCTGTGAAAATTGAAAAGAGATTTAAGAATATTTAACGCTCTGGTATATGTCTCTGGGCACACTCGACTGGCCACGTTACCTCGCACTCACAGAAGACTACTGTGAAAGACATCACATTTCACAATTTATCCTATTCCCCCAATATACGTTCATGTTTCGCTATTCAACATATTCTATACATATCTCTAAAGTGTAATGAACTAGCCTTAAACAATGGACTTCCGAGTTCATTGACATGATAATTTTTCGAATCGTTATTCGTAAATAAAAACAATTTTTGGAGTTTTTACCAAATTTTTCATACAATAAATACAAAGTGCATTTTTGTTAAAAATTGTAATATTTTATTAACTCAAAATCAACCTTTCTTTGTTCGGGCTTCTTGTATAATATACTGATACTAGTTTTCGTGTAACAAGCGAGCATAACATCAACGAACTGGTTGTACAGAGGTCCGAGTCAAGGCGAATGACAGCGGCCTCGGTTATACATTGTACATGTTACACAACTATGTAGCTATTACTCGAACGGTTTTAGATGTGGTCTGGTCCCGTTGGATTATTATCTCATTTGAGAAAAAAAACATTACCTTGCAGAAAAATCATTGATCATAATATGACAATAGAAAAAAAACATAGAAAATGTCTGAACAAAATAAAAAATTTGTAGATTTTATAAAATATAGTCATTCTTGATATTAAGCCCCTGTTTACAATAAAATTAAATCAACGGTTGCCCCGTTATACAGATTATTTTAGTGCGGGGCCCAATAGCAATTTTATATAGAAGCTTTCTTATTTTGTTTTTGATAAGGATTTTTATTTTTGTTTATGAAAGAGATTTATTTAATATTCGATCCCTGGTTGGACAGATATTTGTTTCAAAACAAATGTTTTTAGTTATTTAAATTAGTTTTTATTTATCTAGTCTTTAGTTATCAATATCATACTTAATAGCTCACATGACAAATACAATTTTTTAGGATGGAGTTAATAATGTAGTTGTAATGATAGATAGAATTTTATAAAATCTGGACATTTATCAATTTTAAATTGAAACATCTACAATTTAATTTAATTTAATTTTTTTGTCACCATACTGTTGGTTATGGGAAATCGTTTAACATACGTATAGTAGTTAGCTACAACATTCATATTAGATCCTTTTCACATAAAACAGATTGCAGTAATGGCTTTATATTTCTGAACCAACAACCCAGGAAATTAAGTGTGGCGTTATTTTTATTTAAATCAATTGTACCAATTCCAATGTCAAAAATGACGTCACTGATGTTATTTTTGAACGCCAAATGTCAAATATGCGTAGCTTGAGTCGAGGAAACACATTAAATTGCTCACTACCGTATAAGATACACGTACGTAGACCTTGGCCATCGCGTGTTGATGTGCATTCTAGGTGCATTGAGTGTTATTATTCTTCGGAATCAAATCATTTTATGTATTAAGTATTTTACTCTGAAAGATGTGTAGATAAATAAGAAATAAGTAGACGTTGTCCTCAATATCTATTTGAAATTACTTCCAAAAGATGTCCTGGTGAATGGATTTGTCAAGAAACTGAGTTGTAAGTCTTTTCAATATGTTACTAAAAGTTCTCTTAGTAAATTGTTAGATCTTCTTTTTTAAAGGAAGTAGGCGGCAGATAGCCATATAGTCCACCAGGTGCTAAGTGGATACTTTCGCCCATGGCTAGCCGAGATGCATGCCAACATCAGTCCAGAATTACTAACGTTGGCATGCCCCAGTATGTGGTGCTCAATTTTGGAGATTTATGAAAAAAATTAGAGAAAGGATTAGGAAAACAATAAAGGACAATATAGGATGGAAAGGGAAGGGCTCTGGTATATCGCAATCACTATCGAAACATGCACGTACATTAGGAGAATAAGATAAAATAATAAATGTAGATACTGTGGTCAGTCGAGTATGCCCAGCGGCTCCCCCCCCCCCCCTCAAAGTAAGCATTAAACGCAAACATCTTGAACATTGAAAGTTTCATAGGCTATTTTTTAGGTTATCCTTTGTAGGTGTATGAAATCAATGTGATTGCACGTGTGAGAAAAACATAAGCAAGAATGGAGAAACATAAGCAAGATACCTTTATGGAGAACGGCAGGCAATTACCACAAAGTTCATGAGCATGACCTACTGTAATTACACCTTCTGATAGAGATACAAAACTCTACTATATAGCATCATCTCTTTCTTTGTGATTTTAAAATAAATAAGTTAAAGATTTCAAATTCGATTTTCAGTTATTTCCAAAATACTTCTACGTGCTCCACGAAGTATTCTAACTATTCTAGGTTTTTTGCATGATGTTGGTTACTTCCTGTAAACGTCAATTGCAGTGTATTATTGCATGTATGTATGAATTTAATACTACTGCATTACCATGCCATAATAATATTAAATGTAGGTATATACCTTTTTTTTTAATATTTAAACTAATTTACACTAGGTATAAAAAATATTATATTTATCTATTCACCCACTTACAGACTTTATTATTACATTTACTCGTTATTAAAGATAATAATCATAATAACACTTTTGACACATTAATTGCAGTTAAAACCTTAAAATTTCTGCGCATATTGTTTTGACAGTCAAAATGGTAACTGGCGTAATGGGAACGCACCGTTACGGGCGCGACTAGATACGATTAGTTAAAAAATTTATATTAGCTACAATAGAACGTTGTCGCCAGAAAGCCGGTCGTGTTTGTGTATGGGCTCATGATGCAGTGAAGTGTTGATCTGAATTTATTTATTGGATTTTAGTTTAGAGGTAAGTATATAGATTAGTATATTTTTCTGTTTTGAAAAAGTTTTTAGGCAGTTAAAAGGGATCACAATTGCACAATTGCAGCTCATCACAATTGCATGGCACCCTTTCTATTTTTTGTTTTCATATTAACTTCTTACTAAGTAACATCTAATCGAGAGTCGACTCATTATTTTTTAAAATAAATAGTAAAATAATTCATAAAATATTAAAATGTAATAATTGGAAAATAAAGAAGACAAGAATATAATAGGACTCTTTGTATTTCAACGTAACTTCGTTGTTTGGAAATAAAGGCTTTATTTATTTTCTTACTAAGTAACATCTAATCGCGAGTCGACTCATTATTTTTGTTTTTTTTAAACGATTTTTTCGAGATCCATTAAACCGGTTTTAAAAATGTCGCTTTGTTTTCGATTTTGGGAATTGTTTTAGATTTTTAAAGGCCCTATTATACACTCACCGGCACGGAAAGTTGGCCACGTGTGATTTTTGCTGTAGCTTGCATTTAAATAAATTTTCTTCAATAAATTAAGTGTAGGTGGGCTCGATACGTGTCGCTTTTATTTTTTTTTATAACTTTTTGAAAGATTACTATACAAATTTAAAGTTTATTTAAGACCACGCACTTTTACACATAAAAAGAATTTTAAACACTCAATTTTAAAACGCTAGAAAATGAAGAGTTTGCTAATTTTCTTTATCGTCTATATGTTTTAGTATCGGGTGTCTCCTCCTCTGGCCCTGATAACCGCATGCATTCGATCTGGCATGTTTTGAATGATGTTTCTGACATCAACTTGCAGTATGTTTTCCCAAGCGTCCAGTACTGCATTTCGTAGCTGATTGAGTGTCTGTGGCAGGTTAGAGCTTGACTTTATCTTTCTTTTGAGCATGTCCCAAATGTGTTTTATTGGATTTAAGTCCGGGCTACGAGCTGGCCACTGCAAGTTCTGAATGCCGACCTCTTGAAGGTACTCATTCACACAATGTGCGACGTGTGGGCGTGCATTATCGTGCATTAAAAGGAATTGGTCGTGTCCCCAAATAAGGCATAACATGATCTTGAAGGATCTCCTCGATGTATCGAGTTGCAGTTGGCTGATTATCGACGATAACCAACTCCGTACCAGCGTCGGAATTTATTCCTCCCCAAATCATTATGGAACCTCCATGAAAATTCACTGTTTGTGTGGTGGTAATGGGTAAAAACCGTTCTCCTCTTCTTCTCCAGACTCGCTTCCGACCATCTGGAGCACGTAAAGCGATTCTACACTCAACTGTAAACAGAACTTTAGCCCATTGCTCGTGGGTCCAGTGTGCGTGGTCTCGTGCAAATTGAAGTCGAGATACTCGGTGCTCTCTGAGAAGCTGTGGACCGCGTGCTGGTCTCCTTGATTTAAAATACACTTCCTCCGTGCGTCTTCTCACTGTACGTTCGCTAACATTCACGCATCTCGCGATTTGGAGCCGCTGGCGGATCTCAACAGCGGTAAGATGGCAGTTTCTCAAAATTTCCAGGGCAATAAATCGATCGTCCCGGGCTGATGTGCATCTTATGCCTCCACTGCCTGGTCTAGAGATGTAGTGGCCAGTCTCCTGGTATCGTTTCAAAGCGTGCTGCATTGATGAACGTGGTACATTAAGCGCGATAGCTACTTCACGTTGTATCAGGCCCTGGTCTATTAATGCTACGGCTTGTGCAACCTGAGCTGGTGTTATGGGCATTTTGTTTGGTTTTAAGGTACCTCTGAATATTGAATTCAAATTACAAAATCACGAAAATGCAGTAATCTAACAGTACACTTTTCACAATACCAAATTTAAGACTTCAACTTGTTCGCTCAAATTACCAAATTCCATTAAAAGTTAAAAGAAATGTCACAGTACACTTAAACATAATGAATTACCCTCTTGAACTAAAGGTAAACATTTTTTCAACATATCGTCATAACAAACATTCATTAGAAATACTATAAAATAGATAAACTTTATTTATCGCGAGATAAGCGCTTGGCCAAGATTCCGTGTCGGTGAGTGTATATACATATTTATTCAATTGCGCTGCTTTCCTGGGCGTAAGCAAAACTTACTTTCAGTGCATTATAAATATTTATATTACGTTATTTTTAAATGTTATCTATTATTTGATTAAATTTACACTATACAGATTTTCTAAATTATTTATAGCATCAAAATATACATGTGCGAAGTAATTTTTTGAAAATATTACTACAAAATATCATCTCCATTCCTTTGTATTTAAACAAATACAACCAATTACGTCTCTTATTTGTGTGTAGGCAAGTACCTACTTTCACAAGGGCTAAATGGATTTTGTTAAGACTTTAACCAAAGGGTTAGTACCTAAAAGGTTACACGAGTATTAAAATAGATATTATGGCCGCTAAATCCTGTTTAAACAGCTATCAGTTTCAAGGTAAATATCATTCATAAATGGAAATATGTATTTCTTATTAATTATTTACATTAATGTTATAACTAAATACGAATGTTTTTATTGTCTACTTGGGATTACCTTGTAATGCTTTTTATGTAAATGTTCGTCTTTTGTTTAGTTTAACTAATGTGGTGTAAAGGTGGTATCATATTGCAGCTTGTGAATATTTATACAAGTGTGAAAAGGATACCGAATTGCGACATAACGCGTTTAATTTAAAGAGAAATTCCGACAGCGATCGTCTGATAGTGACCTGCGTTTAAGGTTAACCGATTAAACAAATAACTCTTTCGTTTCGGTTAACTGCAGAGCGATCAGATTAGATTTCACATTAGGTATTTTTGTCAACACCAATTCCATGTGATGCGCAATTAAAATCGGAGTATTTCCGTCCGGCGCGAATTCTTGTCCCTGTAGCATCGTGGCCCGATATTTGATACTAAACAAATATTTTCTTTGTACTAAATCTAGTTACGGAAAGGCATGAATAAGCAGATAATAAAAAAGCAGGCATAAAAGAAAGCATTTATAAACTAATTTATGAAATATTGGAGCTCTCTCAATGCAGTTTTTCATTGGAAGAGATATAGGTACAATATGGTATTACAATAACATCGCGTCCCTAGTGGCTTATATCGGGGGATTTTTTTTATAGCGAAGAGGCGGACGAGCAAGTGGTCCCACGTGATGGTAAGTGTTACCGCCGCACCATGGACACGTTACCGTTTTATAATCAAGTAAACGTTACCGTTTACTTGATTACCGTAAGTGTTACCGCCGCCCATGGACATCTGCAACACCAGGGGATATGCGGATGCGCCGTCGACCTTGAAAAATCCTATTCACAGTTTTCTTGAAGAACCCCATATCGTAGCATAATGGAAAGACCTCTTACCGTGGTAAGAAATTTACTTTCAACTCGGTTTTTCGGATTTCACCTCGCTAGCATTTTTTTCAATAATCATACATATTTTTGTCTCATTATTTTATCCTTAGCTACTCTAGTGTGCATCCTTAGATAAGCATTAGGTTAATTAAGTTAATTAAACCTATTAGGTTTAATTGTCTGTCCATCTTAACTCTTTTGTTTTATTAATGCCTAGTTTCCTATGTAAACATAAAATAAAAATAAATGAATAAATAATAAACAGTCTTTTTAATAATAATATTAGGGGTTAAAGTATGAAATTGTCGATTTTTACTGAAAAATTAAAACTCGTTTTTTTCTAAAATGTAACATATTTATTTAATCAAAATATTTACCCTCATTATCTATACATTGTTGCCATCTAATCGGAAGTTCATTTATGCCTTTGCGATAGAACTCTGGGGATGTAGATTCGACAAACTGTGTGAATGCATTTTGTACTGCCTGCCTCCTGGGAAGAAAATTTTTTACCACGTAGAAAATTGTCCAAATCACGAAAAAAATGGTAGTCCGTTGGAGCAAGGTCTGGCGAGTACGGAGGATGACGTATGGTTTCTAACTGCAGCTCCTGTAGAGTTACAACGGTTTCTCGTGCAGTGTGAGGTCTTGCGTTATCATGGAGCAATAATGGTGAAGATCGATTCACGAGTCGGGGCTGTTTCACTGCTAGTTTCGCCATCATTGTTCGAAGTTCGGCACAGTAAACATCTGCTGTTATTGCTTGACCAGACCTGAGAAAGCTATAGTGAATAACACCATGAATAGACCACCAAACAGTTACCATTACCTTTTTATTGGTAAGCTTTGCCTTAGGGCACTGTTGCAGCGTTTGACCTGGGGTCAGCCATTGCATTTTTCCCTTTCGGTTATCGTAAAGAATCCACTTTTCGTCACATGTCACAATTCGATCCAATATTCCTTCATTTCTGTACCGATTCAACAAGGCAACGCAAGTTTCAACACGCGTTTCTTTCTGCAGATCAGTCAAATCATGAGGCACCTATTTTTCATATTTTTTTATCTTATTGATTTGATGCAAATGAGTCAATACCTATTGTAGGTAAGGTAACGTTAAACCATGCCGCTAATTCCTGGGTAGTTTGACTCGGATCGGCTTCCACCATCTCCTTCAATTCAGCGTTATTCACCTGTGTGGGCGGTTTTCCATGTGGTTCGTTCTTCAAGTCGAAGTTTCCATTACGAAAACGTTTAAACCAAAAACGCACGGTTCGTTCATTAGCAGTCTCCTCTCCAAACGCAGCATTCATATTACGAGCCGTTTCTGCCGCGTTAGTTCCGAGTCGGAACTCGTATTCAAAGATTACTCGGATTTTCGAAGTATCCATCTTTCCCGTCTAAGCTGAATAAAAAAAACAATTGAAAGTCCAAAACCGAATGATGCACATTTTTTAATACAAGAACCTCATAGGTATCGTGTGAAAAAAGTTTCACTCGAAAATCTCACACCATGAAGGTTTTATGTCAATTCAAAATATTTATTACTATAAAACGGCAATTTCATACTTTAACCCCTATTAATAAGAAGTAATATTCAGGTTCCCCAGGAAGGGTCATGTCTCACTGTTCTATAAATTACTTCTGCATAAAACCAATGAAGGCAATATTAAACTGAGTAAATGTTTTATTAGCGTGCAGTATAAAAGCACCTTAATGAGGCATTTACTTTGAAATACAGACAATAATAAAACTTATTATCTTAATATGGTAATTTAACACTTATTCAGCGTTTTATTTTCCTTAAATGAACGGTACAAGTTCATATAACGGTACAGACAATTTCAGCATAGGTATATATAAGTAGGTATGTATATAACGACGTTATAGTATATGTACTTATAACGTTGAGGTTTCAAATAGTGAAAGAGCGCTAAATAAAAAAGGGTGTTATCTCGAAACCTGTCAAAAGTACTCCGATTTAGATGTTTATAGGTTATAGTTTTTAGACATGTATTTTATTTAAAATATAATATATTGGTATTTCAACACCTTTTTATAGGGGGAAAGTGCACGTTACATTCCCACAGCCGCTGGGCGCACTCGACTGGCCACGTGACCTCTCTCTCACAGAAAACTACCTTGAAGTGTACTGCATTTCCTACTTTATCGCATTTCCGCAATGTACGTCGTTCAATAAGTCTTTAGAAAATCCAAGAGATGGCGCTCGTAGCATCGAAAATGGTTCATTTTTAGTAAGTCTCAGTTTCTGTCAGTCTCAGTTATATCCATCAGGTGGTTTCATTTTTATTGTCGATTGAAAGAAGAAACTTTTGTTTATTTAGAAAAATGGAAAAAAGTGAGTTTCGAGCGGTGATTAAACACTTATATTTAAAAGGCTTAAGACCGAAAGAGATCAAAGCTGAATTGGATGAAGTTCATAGCACATCTGCTCCTGTGTTTGCAACTGTTTACAATTGGGTAAATGAGTTTAAACGTGGCCGCACATCCACAAAAGATGAACGTCGTTCGGGACGTCCAGTGGAAGTGACTACTCTCGAAATGATTGACAAAATCCACGATATGGTTTTGAATGATCGACGAATTAAAGTGTGCACGAAATATTTGAGGCCACAGGCATATCGTAAGGTACAGTGTTTTCAATTTTGCACGAAAAATTGGGTGTGAAAAAAGTCTCGGCAAGATGGGTGCCGCATTTGCTCTTAGTGGAGAATAAACGCAATTATGTGGTCGACTCTGAGGCTATTTTGGCGCTTTTTCGTCGCAATCCTAACGAGTTTCTGCGTCGATACATAACTGTGGACGAAACGTGGATACACTACAACACTCTAGAGTCAAAGGAACAGTCAAAACAGTTTGTTTTTGAAGGCGAACGGGCTCCGAAGAAGGCGAAAACGGTGAAATCGGCCGGCAAGGTGATGACCATGGTTTTTTGGGATGCACGCGGAATCATCTACACCGATTACTTGGAAAAAGGGAAAAACAATAACTGGACAGTATTATGCGTCGTTATTACACCGGTTGAGCGAAGAAATCGAGAAAAAACGTCCTCATTTGAAAAAGAAAAAGATCCTCTCCCATCAAGACAATGCACGGGTGCACACTGCACACCTATGCAGTTTGGATGACCAAAATCATTTACTCGTAATTAAAGTTCGAATTATTACAACATCCACCGTATTCACCGGATTTGGCCCCCAGTGACTATTTTGTATTATAAAAACTTAAAAAAATGGCTCGGCGGACAACGGTTCACGTCGAACGAGGAAGTCATCGCCCAAACAGATGCCTATTTAGAGGACCTTCCGAAATCTTACTTTTTAGATGGCTTAAAAAAGCTGGAGAAACGCTTGGAAAAGTATATAGAGCTAAAAGGAGATTGTGTTGAAAAATAAAAAAAAAATCTACCTAAAATAATTTGTTTTTCCATCTTTTTCTAAGGACTTATTGAACGTGTTTCGGTAGTGAGTGAGATATACCAGAGCCCATTCCGGTTCCATCCTATACTATCCCTTTCCATTTCCCCAACCCTTTCTCCCAGTTCATTCCTTAATCTGCGCATCCGTAGGCGTGCCGACGTTTCTCATTCTGGACTGATGTTCGCATGTATCGCAGTTGTCCATGGACGACAGTATCAATTTACCACCAGGTGGTCTATATGCTCGATGCCGCCTTTTTTCTATAAAAAAACCTTGCGATTTAATTGGTATGAAGCAAGCAACAAAGGAAAAAAATACTATATTTAATATATTTGTTTTGTTTTATAGCTATTAAAAATTGTGTTGATCAATAAATAATGCTTGTCTTTTAGTGAGCTTTAACAATCTAAATGCCAAATTTCATTGTGTGTTTTACGGATGTGTTTTACGCCCCAAAAATTGTTATTTCATTCGTTTACGTCCCATCAAATAGCTTTTAAGAAATCATTGGTTGACGTATTCTCTAGTAATTTTGTTTCTTAAATTCTTTACAAATCTTTGGTATCATTCAGTATCCAGTATCATTCTGAATTTACTCCGCCTATTGACGTTAAAGCCATACTTTATGTACAAATTAAAAGCTTTTTAACAAGAAATATTAAAACAAATAAGTTTACATTTATAGGAAAATCATTAGTAATAGTTTTTAGGGAGGGACCAAGTATCGAGTCATATTGTTTGTTACAATTTATTTAGTTTATAAATTATTTGTGAATTTAAATGATTTCATGTAAATTTACTTATACGAAAGAAAAATGTAACAAAGATATATAAATAAAAGTACTAGTTACTTTTATTTATATATCTTCTTTAACCTTTTTTAACCACTTTTGTGTAAAAAGAAATTGTTATTTCATGGTCGTAAAGGCCATTTGATTTTTGTAACTATAAGAAAGGTGGCTTGGACCATTTAGGAGTAGGTAAGAAGGGATTTTTACTTTTTGTATAACACACTATCATACAGTCATTAAATTAATTAACAAACAATTTCCCGCTAAAAACTATTGTATTCCATAACTGAGTTCCCTTTTTTTTAAAACGATTACAATAATTCAAATAGGTATTTATGAATGGTCAGGACTATAAACCTTTCAGTGTGCTCGATTTACTAATTTGATAAAATTCAATAATTAGTTAAATAAAATATCAAATGTCGTCAATTTTTATTCTATAAAGAATTTTATACTTTTGATTTGTGACATTTTAAAAAGAGAATCATTCAAATCGGAATAGTTTTAACCGGTTCCGAGATAAAAATGTACTCTTCCATTAATAGCCCATTCCCATTCCAACCTATCCCAGTTTTAACACAGTAGATAGTACCGAAATTTTTCAATTATTCCTGTTGTGTTGTATGAAATTTATTTATCTGTTCTTATTTCAAAAATATAAACCGCGTTTTTGGTGGCGCCAAGAAGAAAATTTTATTTCTGCATTTCTGTTAGTCGCCCGAGAAGTGCAGTGGGGGGAATTATATTGACAACAGTGGGGTATAGTATTTATTTATAATTCCCTAAAAATATTACGTATAAACAATACTAATTAGTATAGTACAACATATGAGTATAAGTAAAAACTAATTTGGAGAACATAATGGAAAAATTAAATACCTAATTAATTATGTTTTTATAATAATGACCACAAGGTATTTGTATTCGTGAATAGTGTTTTTCTATTATTCGAAACATGCCGACCTACTTACTATCTATCTATTTATTAATTATTATTGTATACTTACACTATTTATGTGACTAACTCTTGCATAAAAATGCAAATTATAAAAATTGACACATTTATGTTAATGATACTCTCCTTCTGGAAAGTAAATTTAAATGTCAAAATGTTTACGAAATCCGATTTTACAAAGTCCTTATATTTCATTTGGAGGTTTCGTTAATGCAGCCTTGCAACCTTGCAGCTATTTATAGAGTTGAATATCGCGATATATATACGAGTATTAGCAGAGATTGTTATAATTATGTTAATAATATCAAATTTATTCATAGTCTTACTAATCAACTATATTAACTATTATTATATGTCACATTTGTAGTCACGCCATGGTCACCGGTGCGGCTCCAACTGAAAATGAGCGTCGCAGTTCACGCTGCTGCTTGGTCTTATGCTGAGTTGGTGTTGATCGGCAGACCAATTAGAACTCGTTTCTTATTTATTTTCCGCTCAATTTATTATGTATTCTAGTATTATTATTGTCAATAAAATTATTTTCTTTCTTTGTTCTAAGTTAGGAGATATTATTGAAAATAAAGGCATTAGGTCCCATCTGGGAAATATTACTGATTGTAAAACTAAAATCTTAATACCATTTATTTTATGTCGTAAGTACATTAATACATATCTAAAAACAACATAGCAAACACGTGAATAGAGAGGGCATGCAATCTAATAATAGCTAATTGAATAGCCTTAGAGCCGGTACTAGGATATGTTGTTTTACTTATAATTGTGTATACGTATATATATTTTAACATGGGTGCAAATTAAAATTTAAAATCCGTCGAAGCGTTTTGTAACTAATTAAATTTTGTCGGTACGAGTAACAAGGTAAATTAACGTCTAGGGTGTGTTCGGTTTATACTCGTAGATACACGATAAACAAATATAAGTACAAGATAATATGAAAAAGTCATCGTGCATCACTAGTCCGGTCAATTTAGCTGTAAAAATAGGGGAACCCTTGCAAAAATTCCCAGAAAGCTGAAAATTTGCATAGATGTTAGGGACACCATTGTTATGAAATTGTGAAAAGTCCCCATTGATCCCATGTCTGCAAAAAATTTTATTCAAGGTCAAAGGTTGCAAAAATAGGTTTTTTGAATTTTTCAGCGAAACGGTTAGTTTTATGATAAAAATATGTCAGACAAAAATTGTAGATCATGCAATTATCTACAAAAATTATCCTTACACTTTTTTTCATAACACTAACCATATTTGAGAAAAAACAATTACAAAATTTTCTTACGCTGTATTGTTCATAATAAGCATGACTAAGCTGCCTATGACATCATTGGGCTTGTAATATACACCGTCTACTTTCGTTTAGTAATCCCTTTTTCGCACACGAATCATAATTAGTCGCCTTTGAGACAGCACAGGAGTAGCTCGTGTTAAATTAGAATATTTATATAGAGCAGTTATAACATCAATTACAAACTGTTATGGCATCTGATTTTAAAAGAGGGAAAATTATTCATTCACAAGCTCGGCAAGTTGCTTATAAAGTAGGTATACTTATACTGTCTTGGGGCTAATAAGTTCAAAACTAATGATAGTACCTATTTTAATAAGGTTCAAGAACGTGTAATTGAAGCTACTGGTATTTATATAGGTGTACTTTGAAAAAATTACTAAACGAAGCCGACAATAGAGAAAACTTACTACATTTAGTACCCTAAAAAGGGGCAGGTCGAAAACAAGTTTTTATTTAGATCCCTGATGACCTTGATTATGGGGTAATAAGCAGAATGGTTTACTGATATCCACTTAAGATTCAATGAAATCACCATTAAGTCTTTGAAAATTAAGTTAATTGACGCTATTAATTTTAAAGGTTCTGTATTTGGGGTGTAAGAGGCTCATCTACCATCTTTCGAGCCTAAGCCAACCTCACTTGCTAGTGGTGCACCCTGCTGTTAACTAACGAGGCAATGGCGTTCCCTTTTTTGCGGTGGGAGGGTTACTCCGTCGGCAAAGCTACCACCCTTCCGTCGGAGTCCGCCGCCATAATGGTGCCATATTAGCCGCGAGGCCCGCATCGTGTTCCGGCGGTGAGCGGAAGAAGCCGTCCCGAGAGAGAGATTGTTACGTGTGGAAAGAAGGACCACCTCCACCCATGGTCCTACCAACCTTTTGGTTATACGGATCAAATCGTCGGGAGGTACGCGCCGTTCGCCTGCTAGGGCTATGTTATACCGCATAACAAATCTCCCCCTCGTCCCAGTAAAGTGTCAAAAAACCCATCCATATAGGATACTTATGTCGAAAAATCTATCTACTCTGCAATTTTTATGTTTCCATCTTCGGCTCGGCGATGATGAATCAGTCAATCAGTCTTCACATAATATTGTTCTTGTTCAAAATTAATTAAAGTAGTAAAATAATTTTGCCATAATATAAAGTTTATTTTCTTAAAATAAAAAAAAGAAATATCTATTTAATTAAATCATGGTACGTATCATAATCCAAAAATCCATGTATATTTCTCTCACGAACACATACCTAAAGATTGAAAATTCACGTTATAAATGATTTTCCATTAAGTACTCTTATTAGATTTCATTGTCACTTTGTTGATTACAATCACACTTGTAGTTGCTGTATGTAAATACAACGCAAATTCATTTTTAATTTGAATTTAGAATATCGATTCAAATAATGTTGTATGAACTTTTAAAAATTTCACTTATTTACAATCAACGACACATGTGACATAACAATTCTAAACTTTATTGGTGTTATCATAAAGTATTCATTCAATAATTTAAATAGCGTGTTGAAGATTTTTCATTAATTTAGTATGCGATCGTGAATAAACGAAGAGACTGATGTCTCGTGTCATTACACGATGGCTTTTTCATATTCTCTTGTATCTACTGTACATATGTATGTATCTACGATATCAACCTATGAGACATCATATAAGACTGTCGAGCTCTATACGATACCAGGGGCCTTACCACAATTCCTTATAGCAGTATTATTTTAACCTTATTTCTCAATTTCGTACCACGGCTTCCTTAATGTAAGCTTATATTAGTAATGTTTTACTAAGAAGTTTTGGTGACGTCACGTAGCTTACTGTAGTGCAAATTGGAACGTTTTATGAAAGAAATGGCGTTATACAGTTCATATAGCGTTATCTCGTTTTGTTTTTTAGCAGGGAATAGACAAATAATTAAAATCATTCGTTCTTTCGCAGCACTAAGCATTAATATTTTGGTGGAGGTCATGGTACGAATATGAGTAATGTTATTTTAGGCCTGAAATAAAACGTTCCTGCAACAATATTGTTTTGTAAAAGATGGTGGTAAGGCCCCTGGTCTGATTGAGTAGGCATACTTTTGTAGGCATATGAAAATTTAATTAAGAAATGACGTTTATTTATTTTCAATTATGTATCCATTTATTACAACTTCAATACACAATGATGTGTATTAAAGGCGGACATATATCATAGTTAAATTAGAAAATATAAATCACAAAAATAAGAAATACCTAATGTAACGCAATATATACATACATCTTATGCAAAATAAAAAAACGTGTGCGGTCAGGGGACCCCTGTCAGGAACGAAGATCCTCAAGCATTTTTTTTAAACTCCGAATGTAATTGGAAATAAAATCTGTTTAGTTCATGTATTTTTTTTTTTTATTTTGTATCATATTTTCAATGCAAATAATTTAAAATAAGAAATCAAATCAAAAAAAATACATGAACTATACAGATTTTATTGTATAGTTCATGTATTTTTTTTTATTTTGTATCATACTTTCAATGCAAATAATTTAAAATAAGGAATCAAATCAAAAATTTAGATTATACAACCGGCGACGCACTAGTCTGCACGTCTGTTATTCTGCTTGAGTCTCGCTCTCGAAACTCGCACGCACACACACAGAGAAAGGCGTATGGAGGGGGTAAAAATCTTACGTGACGTTACATTTTCTCTCGAATCACACCTACCGCAAGCCGCGTAAAGGAACTTCGTACCAAAAATATATATGCATACGCATAAATACATACACGAAAATTGTACGGAAACCCTTCAGTAAATTAACCATTTTGTGTCGTAGCGACAGCGACAAATTATTTAAAAGCAGGTAATGATTAACTCACATGGAATTACGTTAATTATCCAGTGACATGCGCACAGAACGCGGAGGCAGGTTGCCATGCGAGATGAACCATTCTATTGTTCTAATAATATCTCATAGTTAACAATAACATGAACTTCGTCAGGTTCAACTAAGTAATTAGTATGTAAAAGAAAAAGGTGGTCTTATTGTATAAAATACTTGACTGCTCATACAAATGAAACAAAGCTACATTTGTTAAAAGCCGTGTAATTGGCGGTCCTTAAGTAAATACATTAAAGTACTTAGAACTGTATAAATTAAAAGAATGATTGGCATAAGTGTTCGTGAGGAGTGGCTTTTTTTACAGATCACATCAATTGCTGAACTTTGATAACAAGTTATTTAATTAATTATTTATACAATTGGAATAGACTTCAAAAAACTCTTTAATGAATAAATCGTCTTACCGAATACAAATAGCTTTTTCTTATTTATAGGAGCACACCAGGTCGCCATAATGTATGAGCAGTTTCTAGAGATTGCATTCGAGGCAGAAGTAAATACAGAAGAGAATGAGGAGCTGATGGCGTTAGCGCCAGAGCTCTGCGACGAAGACCCGGCTACCAGGGCGGCAGCGATCGCGGAGCTCAGAGAAATGTTATACGGTCAGTTTTATGACTTAATAGTCAAATATATAAGTACATCAAATACATTATAGGCGCCGTCTACACGAGCGACACTCTCGCGGCGATATCATCGCACGAGCCATTAAATTCAATAGTAACTATATGAGCTATCGCAGAGCAGTCTACACGGGCGGAATTATCGCCGCAAGAGACTCGCTCGTTACTCGTGTAGGCGGTGCCTTAAATACTCAACTTTCGCTATTCATTTTACTCTATATTCCTGTAATAAAGACATTGCAGGCAACGTGCATTTGGGGACTGCTAACGTTTCTCATTTTGGACTGAAGTTGGTATGGATCGCGGATTTCTATGACAGTAAGTGTCCACTTACCACGAGTTGGACTGTATGCTCGTATGGGGTCGCGAAGTGAAACAACTATGTCCGGAGCATGGTTTGTTTTTAAATCACCCTTAGGTATAATGTTGTCGTTAATTAATTTTAAATTATAACTTTTTACTGAATTATTAATTCAAACAAGGCAGTAAGTAAAAATATATTTTTTTATAGTAAGAATGCGGCAGAAGCGCATACAGTCATACTAGTGGACGCCCATAGACATTCACGATACATGGCAACATCAGTCCAGAATGACAAACGCTGGCACAACCCCGGATACGCTGCCTACCTTTTGAAATGTAGGAATTCATTTGGAGCGAGGTTTGAAAAAATTGGGAAGGATACGATGGGAATGGGCTCTGGCATATCTCACTCACTACCGAAACACGTACGTACATTGGGGTATAGAATATAGTGGGAAATGCAGTACATTTCAAGGTAGTCTTCTGTGAGAGAGGGGTAACGTGGCCAGTCGATTCGAGGAAAAATATTCGTACGTCAACTTACGTGTTTCCTTTCGTGCATTATTACTAACAACAAAGAACAAAAACTTGGCAAGTTCCCCGTTGCCGGCAACTTTCCTGTATTGATGTTTGACTAACATGCTCAGTAACAAAGATTGTGCTTCGAAGTTGAAGAGATCCGGAAATTTAAAACTTGTTCCTTTACTCTTGGTCAGTTTGCAATATAAATATTTTTTCTTCTTTAGCTAGGCAATGCTCGCGACTTCGTTCGCATGATCTTTAAAGTACGTGTTATTTTGCAATTATTCCCACGGGAACTTAAATAATGCTCATTACCTAAAAAATAAGGTGTCGTTTTATATATTTATAGATAGATATAAATATAAAAATATGAACAAACAAACATACAAACAAACATATGAGATATTTCTATGAGATATTCACAAACAGGCGATCTATAAGATATTCATAAACCAGCGATCGATGGGATATTCACAAACAAGCGATTTATGAGATATTTACAAACATAAGCACTACTGATACAAAAAGCTTTAGTAGAGTGTAATAAGTACGTCTTTGTGGATCAAAAAACAGATAGCAGGATGAATTTGACCATATCAAGTTCATTCAAATCCGGCGGTTCCACCTATGCGTGTTACACCCAATCGGTCTTATTTCTTTATAGCAATTTCTTCCAGACAACCTTGAGAAAGGGAATTGTGACTGTGATAATAATGCCGATAGTGTACGGTGGAACTTACGTTTAAAATTTAGAAATCACAAAATATTAAGTGCTCATCATTATCATTGGCGGACTGTACATGTACATGCTCGTGTTAAGTAACAAAAATTATAAATATATTAATAACTATATTACTATATATTAATAACAAATTTCAATAAAAAAATGTTTTTTTTTTCTGAAAACTTTTCCAGGACCATAACGAACAAAACAAAAAAAGAATTACGCGTATCCACCGTTCGAATCGTGAGTTATGGTCTTGAGTTCATACAAAAATCCCAAAGAAAAAAGCACTCAGTTTTTCCCGAATTTTTACAATTTTCCGGGCAACTTTTTCAATTTTTCTTTCCCTAAAATCTTTATTCGGACTATCACGAACATTTTTTAAAAAAAAAATAGCCAAATCGGTCCAGCCGTTCTCAAATGATGCGCTTACCAACGAACGGCATTTAATTTTTTATTTATATAGATAAATACTATATGTAACTATAATAAATATTGTTTTGTTATCTTACAGAACGCGGCGAGTGTATGCCATATAGGACAGACGACGAATTTTTATTAAGATTCTTAAGGGCCCGGTATTTCGTCGTGCGGAAAGCGCATAGACATGTAAGTAAATGAAGTCTGTGTTTAACTTACCTATACAAACAATATCTCTTCTGCTTGAGCTGTACATTTATGTAGTTGACGCTAAAATCATTGATCACGATCTACAGTACACTACAGACATAATGACCAAGGGGTATCTATTCTCGACTCTCATTCGCAAGGTCGTGAGATCAGATCTTCGGCCTGTACCACTGGGTTTGTACTTAAGTAGAATAATTAATGTTTATTTTTTTTAAATATCACTAGTTCGCATGTTCTAGAATTAACAAAATATAGAGCATATGTAAGTGTATGCACCAATGCGCGTGGTGGATTATGGCCCGAAACCCCCCCGTGATATACCAGGGGAGGCCTGTGCCCTGAAGTGGGAAATGGGAGATTATGGACTGATAGCAGTACAAGTACATGTGTATTTTCCAATACCCACTGGGTACGCTTGTATATGGGCCATATCCCACTGCTTGAAACTTTGATAAAACTTAAATTATTATCGTTTGCAGCTTGTACATTACTGTGTATGTTTACTTACATATGTTTATCGTTATTATCGTTAAATTATTATCGTTTGCAGCTAATTATGTAGTCTGCCGTCGGAGGAGCGAAAAAAAAAACAATTTACTAATATTAAGTTTAATTATAAAGACAATATTACAAGTTAACTAAGTCTAATTACAAGCTAACGTGCGACCCTAATCGAGGTTGGATTATGAGTGCCCGGAATTTTCCATGCTTCGGTGCGATGAAGTCTTTCCACAGCTAGCTACACGTGCCGCACCGTCAGCAATGTCCCCGTTTCCAAGTCCATTTGGTAACACGCGGTAGGTATTGAGGCGTCAGCGGTTTTCCTAATGTGAGCGCGCGTAACAAGCTTGTACATTACTGTGTATGTTTACTTACATATGTTTATCGTTATTATCGTTAAATTATTATCGTTTGCAGCTAATTATGTAGTCTGCCGTCGGAGGAGCGAAAAAAAAAACAATTTACTAATATTAAGTTTAATTATAAAGACAATATTACAAGTTAACTAAGTCTAATTACAAGCTAACGTGCGACCCTAATCGAGGTTGGATTATGAGTGCCCGGAATTTTCCATGCTTCGGTGCGATGAAGTCTTTCCACAGCTAGCTACACGTGCCGCACCGTCAGCAATGTCCCCGTTTCCAAGTCCATTTGGTAACACGCGGTAGGTATTGAGGCGTCAGCGGTTTTCCTAATGTGAGCGCGCGTAACAAGCTTGTACATTACTGTGTATGTTTACTTACATATGTTTATCGTTATTATCGTTAAATTATTATCGTTTGCAGCTAATTATGTAGTCTGCCGTCGGAGGAGCGAAAAAAAAAACAATTTACTAATATTAAGTTTAATTATAAAGACAATATTACAAGTTAACTAAGTCTAATTACAAGCTAACGTGCGACCCTAATCGAGGTTGGATTATGAGTGCCCGGAATTTTCCATGCTTCGGTGCGATGAAGTCTTTCCACAGCTAGCTACACGTGCCGCACCGTCAGCAATGTCCCCGTTTCCAAGTCCATTTGGTAACACGCGGTAGGTATTGAGGCGTCAGCGGTTTTCCTAATGTGAGCGCGCGTAACAAGCTTGTACATTACTGTGTATGTTTACTTACATATGTTTATCGTTATTATCGTTAAATTATTATCGTTTGCAGCTAATTATGTAGTCTGCCGTCGGAGGAGCGAAAAAAAAAACAATTTACTAATATTAAGTTTAATTATAAAGACAATATTACAAGTTAACTAAGTCTAATTACAAGCTAACGTGCGACCCTAATCGAGGTTGGATTATGAGTGCCCGGAATTTTCCATGCTTCGGTGCGATGAAGTCTTTCCACAGCTAGCTACACGTGCCGCACCGTCAGCAATGTCCCCGTTTCCAAGTCCAGTTGGTAGCACGCGGTAGGTATTGAGGCGTCAGCGGTTTTCCTAATGTGAGCGCGCGTAACAAGCTTGTACATTACTGTGTATGTTTACCTACATATGTTTATCGTTATTATCGTTTGCAGCTAGTGCGTTACTGTGCGTTCCTGGAACAGTATCCCTACTTGTACAGGGGCGTGGACCTGTTCGCGCTGGACAAGATCAAGGACGCGTACGAGGGAACCATGATAGATCATCCTGATATTGGAAGACTCACGATATTTAGATTTGGTAAATTTTATTCTTCTAACCTATCAATAACAGTGCGAGCTACTGTAGAGTATTGCAAGTGTTGTATATAACAGTTGGAAGTTATATACAATATAGTTAGAAGTTATACTTTGTCGTTTTTGGCATTTAACTTAGGAATCTTTTAATAATAATGTTACAGAATGTTAATGTTAGTGTTACAGACAATGTGATTAAATAGCAATTATTCATAATGGCTAGACATTATGTATATTGACTAAATTGTGTAGAAAATTTGATAAATTAATTACTTTATCTAGATATTATTCATAATAGCCAGTTGGAGTTGGTTAAAGTAATAAACACGGTCCCATTCGCTACCCCTCCCTCTCTCCATTGCGCCGTGCGGTGCACAAGGAACCAGTTCACTGTCTGCAAAGAAACAATAAATATTTTATTTTTGTAGTTAGATTAGGTTAGGTTTAGTTTAATTTACAAATGCCTTATATGCAAAGGTAACTTGAGATATAACTTTATATCCAAACTACTTAATATTTATTGTGTACTTCATGCAATATAAAATAAACTAAAATATATTGTATTTTCTTAGGTTTTCGCGATTACTATACGTAGCAATTAAACAACTTTGAACGGTTTAAATTAGTCACCCCGCGAGACCACGTCCACTGCAAAGTGTTCGAAACGTTGGGATATAAATAATGTTAAATATACGCGATTTAAACCGTTCAAAGTTGTTTAATTGCTAAAATCTATTGTGTTTTATTATTTTATCCAAGTCTTACTAGATATTTTGTAAAATAGCTAGATTATTTAATTAATTCTGCGCCAATAATCATTTTGTCTAAATTAGGTAGATATTATATATAATGGCTGGATAGTATAAATAATATCCAGATTAATTACTTTGGCTGTAACATATATACAACATACAACTGTCAGCTGAGGTTTTTCCACTTAATGAAAAAATGGGGCTCTTGAAAAGGGCCGTGAATCGGATTCTGCAAGGTCGGCAGCGCATTCGTATCCCCCCAAAGTGTTGCTGGTGTAAATGGGCGGCGGTAACCACTTGCCATCTCGTGGGTCGCTCGCTTGTCAGACACTTCTTCTAAAGAATAAGAATTCTATAAATTATATTATATGAGTCTCTGACATCAGTCTAGTTTTATATTACTGTTTTTGATACCATGTTATCTATCTCTAAAATAATATCTTCCCAATTACGAATTGAATGGACACTTGAAATGTCCTTGTATCAATTAATTATTGTATAATTAGAAGGGCTGCTTTCGACCGAAAACAGTTTGACTTGTAATTCACGTTGATTACGACTATGCACAACACAACATTCGTATAATGACAGTTTGACACAGTTCAACACAGTTTCAAGAGCTATATTGATCAAGATATATGATATAATTTTTAATAACTAAGTAGGGTGTAAATTAAAATTATAACATTTATATGTACACATAAGTAGCTATAGTATAATAACCATTCTCAGGTTCATGGGATCCAAGCGATTTTCCGGTAGAAGAACTAGTAAAGGCCGGTATGGCGATCACAGAGATCGGCGTGCGGCAGCCGAAGCTGCAGGTCATCGGCGGGTCCGTCATCGTAGACCTGGAGGGCATCACGCTGAGACACGTGGCTACGCTGACGCCGACCATAGCTTATCAGATTGTTTGTTTGATGGGAGTGAGTATTCGTACCTTGCTAAGCATACGCTAACGGATTTAGTGCCAACTATAGTGGGTAAAAAAACAGCATCACACCTGTACCTATAGCAGGGAAATACAGTTGTCCTGTTGTTCAATACTGCATCACGGTGCTGAATACCTAGGTGCTGCACCGTAGACTCAGTTTTTTCCACTTTTATTTACTAACATATAGTTATTAAAGTTCGTACTAACAAGAATTGGACTTTCTTGTCTGAAATAATAAAAAACGTAGGGTCTTCATAGGTAAAATTAGGGTCTTAACACGAATGTCTATCTTTTTATTTGAATCTACGTTTCAATTGGTTGCATCAACCATGGTCACGTGCTGACTGAAGAGACGGGTAGTCCACGGCGAGAAGTTTCATCAACTACCCGTAGATCTACTACATTTATCAACAGATAAATATGTGTCAAAAACGCGAAAATCTCAAACGTTAAATTAGGGTCTTTTGGTTGGATCTTGATCCAATAAGAAGGCCGATAAAATGAAAAGAATTTGCATACATTCGTCTTTCTTGCCTGATTTTAAAATAATGCAAATTTTATCAAAAGTTTTTGCATTCTTCTTCGATGTCATCAAAACACTTGCGCCTTTTTTCTAATGAGGCCAGTGTAGATATGTTACAGATCGATCAAATAGTCGTCTGCCGTATTTTCTCTATAAAAAGTCAAGCAAATAAGATATGAACAATAAGGTGTGAATAATTTGTTCAGATTGGAATACTTCGAATACTACATACGAATACACGCCGTTCATCTGTTCAACATAGACTGAATACCTTAATGCGCTACAGATAACGACTAAAATACAAGGGTTTTGGGTATATTATTCTTTTGACTTGAACGTCCTAGGTTTACTTTCTTTGATTTGATTTCTTTCGATCTTACGAAGTCGGGTTACGTTTAGTGGAGGTTGTGACCGTATACGTAGGTACATTGTTTTAGTGTGCGTAAACTTGAGAACGCTCAGTTGGGTGCCCGACGCCGCCGCGCACACTAATGAAGCGATGTACACGTATGAGCAAAACCACCACTAAGCGTAACCCGTCTTCATGAGATGAGAAAACTATACCATTTATCCTGAGTAGGTTGCATAAGCCATGTTCATTTTTCAATATATGTAGTTCACTATCAGAAAACCATTTTCTCCTCTCCTAAATTTGAATTTTCCATTAATTGTTGCAGGTGGTAACACCAGGCCGCATGAGGAGTTGCCACATGATCAATTACTCCTGGATTCTCAACACCTTCTTCTACCTTTTCAAGCGGTTTATACCGCGCCAGTCATACGACAAGCTCTTCTTCCACGGATACGACCTCAAGTCTTTACAAAAACACTTCAAACCAGAATGCCTTCCAGTTAGATACGGAGGGACCTGCAGGAACCACGTGTCCCTGGGTCTTTGGTTACAGAAAATTAAGAAGTATCGCGATGAGAAGTTTGATGAGGACCTGAAGTCTGTGGGATATATTATAAAAGAGTGATATGGTTCATTCTCATTTAGCAACGCCGCGGCCTGGATCTACATACAGGTATATTCTGCAATTAGTATAAAAACGTTTAAAATCACTTAAGTGAAAACAAGAAGTTTTGCGATGAGAAATTTGATGAGGACTCAAAGGCTGTGTGATATACTATTAAAGAGTGATAGGACTCGTTTTCAGTTAGCTACGCTTGATGTATATATAGTATAGTTTGATGTATATTCCACAATTGGTATTAAAAAAATGGAATCGTTACCACTTAGTGGAAACACCAGTAACACAGGTGCTTTAAGGCAGTTAACCTCCAGATAATTGAAAGCAAAAACTTGTTGTCCTTATAATTTATCCAAAGAGTCACAACGCTTTATCGGTGCGGGTTTTAAGAAATAAAGAAAATCAGTTCCTGTACACAGCGACGAGTCTAACGAAAACTACAAAGAAATCATGCTAGAACAAATATATATATATATATTACTTTATTGCGTCATTGCGATAGGAAATTGGTATCTGTCTCAGCATGATGCTGCAGCATACACTGTTTTTACGCGTGGTATGTTTTTATATGACATAAATGGGCATTGATTACCTGGAATCCATAATCTATTTTCCAGTTAGTTACCTATCAGCTCTGATTTTGATAACCAAATTTTCCAACGTGTATCAAAATGACGAATGCTAATGAGTACCAATTTCAATACGCCGCCTTGTCATGGGAATATTTAATTTTGTCGGGTATTACTTGACACATTTGGACAATTATAAATAATACTTATGGGCTAGAATATTAAAATTTATAATATTATGCAAACATTTTGGATACATTTTAACTTTTATATACAGTTTTTTTAAATATTTTAAAGACTGAATAATTACCCAGTTATTCAAGTACGAATTAGTATACCTACCACAAGATTGAAGGTTTTCTTTTTTTTATTTATAGAAAGAAGATGGCCAACGAGCATACAGTCCACCTGGTGGTAAGTGGATACTGTCGCCCATAGACATCCGCGATACATGCTAACATTAGTCCAAAATGACAAACTTTGGCACGCCCCCGGATGCGCTGCCTCCCTTTGTTAATGAAAGAATGGATTTGGAGAAAGGGTTGGGGACGTGGGAAGGGATAGGATGGGAATGTGCTCTGGCATATCTCACTCACTGCCGAAACACGTACATACATTGGGGAATATGATAAAGTGAGAAGTGCAGTACATTTCAAGGTAGTGTTTTGTGAGAGAGGGGTAACGAGGTCAGTCGAGTGCGCTCAGCGGCTGTTGGATTGCAACGTGCACTCTCCCCCTCCTTAAATAAATTAAGTAAATGTAAGATTAAGTATTAAGTACATGGATCGCACATGTGCAATCTGAGAGTATACTCGCGTCTTAAATTTGAAGTGGCTCTAGAGTAGGTTATTTTGTTTGTAAACACAACTATCGCTTCCTGATTTTACTTTATGTATAAAAAATTAAGCAGCGCCTTTAAAGCCTTTTAGTGTGGAGAGCGACGAGCGGCAGCGACGCGGTGAGCGGTGATTTTAATCTATGGGTTTATCTGGAAATGGCAAGCGTGCACGGTGGCGGCAGGCAGCGGAGCGGCGTCACATCCATATAAACCTGTAGACTAATGTCACCGCTCGCCGCTCTCTGCGCTAACAAAGGCCTAGTGACGCATTGAGAAACTTCAGAAAACAGACGCATACGCAATAGTGACGTGTAAATGATTAATCGTACACTCTGGGCCTCTGCTAATGCAAAAGTTCCGTCCTTAGACTTAAGTTTGGATTATTGTGATATTTTTACAAATATTAATATTTTTATACCTCGTATTTTTAATAAAATTGTTACATGGGTACTTTCGTTTTATTTCAATGGATTAAAGGCGACCTCTCTCACGTATCTCGAACTCTATAAAGCCGGGGGAGTTCAAATTCATCAACGTGTCGCATGTTATTATGGCTCTTGTGAAAATTTTGTACTGAGCAACGTTTCAAGAGACAATCTCCACGTTATTCCTTACTGTCCATATAAGGCTCTGGTTCCACTGGTGGCGACTAGTGATAAAAGAGTGATAGGATAGAACTATTTAACTAGTAACGAGAAGCGTGAAGTGGAATGAGTGAGTAAGCGAGGCTCTTTGCCAATATATATAGTTAACCAAACCCATACCATAGAAACTCGATGATAACAGTGATAATAGTGACCATGATAACACATTTTCTCTCCAGCACGCGTTCTAGAAACTCTCCGTGTGTAAACGTTCTGTAATAGTAAATAAAAAAAATCAAGTCTAAATCTCTTAAAAAATAAACACGAGAACGTGTATATATTTAATATTTTTTTGACACACGGCGAATAAAAGCGATGGTTTGATAAATCTGAATGTAAAGGATAAAATGAAACAGATTGTGGTCTCACATAGGTACCAGCATGTAGGCGGATGGATGAAAATCTGTTTTCTATATTTGTTTTTAATTGAATTGTTTGCTTTGTGTGCCTTTGTTTGGGACACGTGTAGGTATGATATTTATTTTATTTATGGAACGGAAATTTACAATTCTAATTGATATTCAACTTCGTGAAATTTGTTTTTAAGCGGTGAACGCAATTTGAACGCTAACGTTAATCCGATAACGAATGCTGTGGAAAAACAATTGAATACGTAGACAAAGGTAGCTGTATTTTTGTTTTATAGATTTTTTTATAAAGATATTCCACGTGTGGTGAAGTATCGGCGCGACGCTATGTGAACCCTTCCAAGTCACCTTATATAGCTCCTTTTTAATTCCTTTCGATAGCTGCGACTTGCGTCTATTTGATACGGCCGGTATGCTCGATGCCTAAAGATTATTTATCGTGATGAATATTATCATGTAACACTACAAATTAAAAGCAAATTCCTTTGGAGAGGGTCTTGTATAATACGTATCACGAATAGGTTCAATTACGGCCATCCAACTCCATCGCCTCAGGCCAATCCTACCCTTTCTGATAAAAACATTAGATTAAACACGACCAATTGAACTTGACACATCAAACATCGTAATTCAGCCCTATGATGTACAATTGTGTTTGATTGCTGAGAGAAGAGAGAGATCAAATTAGAATGGTACATGAACATGTCACGAATCACGAACGAAAAGTTTATGTAGGAACATCACGTGGGTTTCATTTGATTATATTTACTTTCCAGATAAATTATTACTTCATGAATACCTACAGGTTGTGTTGACAACACTGAATGTAGGTAAGTATAGAAGAGATAAGAATATTTATTTCAACACCTAACAGCCCTAATTTGGCTTCATGGTGCAAAAACCTTATGGAATACAAAGCGTTAATATTTTACCATACCATCAGCCTGTGTCTCTCCACTTCTGCATCAAACCACATTAGTTGAATTATTCTTATACTTACTTATACTTACTTCTTATACATATTTTACTTGAACGCTAAACTTTTATTTATTATTATATACTAGCTGTGCCCGGCCACGCGTTGCTGTAGCTGCCCAACAGATGGCGCTTACAGTGTTTTTACCTGCTTTCGGGTAAGAAGCATGTTGTTACCCTGTGATAGGTATATAAAAACACGCGCGTATTCGAATGCAACGTTGTGTCAAAATTTCAAAGCAATCGGTGAAGAACTTTCGAAGATTTAAGGTTTTGAACAAACGAACGTTTACATTTTTGTTTAGGTATATAGCCATGACCGGTGACTCTTGAAAGGCCACTAGGACCACAAGAATATAGACATTCCGAAAAAAAATATATATAGATAGATTGTTAAAACTAAATTCTGTGGAAGGAAAATTTGTCTGAAATTTATTTTACTTATTATTATTGTTATATGATTCTTATTTAGAAATTACCTCGAAATTGTATGTGACAACTAACCTATGTTCTATATTTGTACCGTACCGGCTTCCTATTAGTGGACTGTATGTAACGATACCTATGGTTGCCGGTACGGTTGTTGCTTGCTGTATACACTGGTTTTTTCTTCAGGATGCCATACAAACATTTCTTCTATTTTCTTGTTTATTGTTCAATTGTACAATTCGGAATGAATCTACGGACATTTGTTCCTATATTTATATAATATTCGCTTAGTATGTCGACCAATCAGACAGCTTGTTTTAATTTTGTCGTCCAATGACAGCGGCTACATTTCTCTGTTAATTCCGGCTTTCTGATTGGTCGAGCAAAACGACAAAATTTTGTTCTTTTATTTACTAAACAATATGTACTTTAGGGCTTATAATTATAATAGTAACTAAAAAATTTAATCTGCGTAATAACCAATCAAACAATAACAATGTTAACTATCAAATCAATACTAACTTAAATAATAAAATTATGGAATCTATACAAATAAAGACTTAAAACTATTGTCGCATCGGTTGTCCCGAACAATATTTTTACAGGGTTATCCTAATGCGGAGCCCAATACCAACCCCGTGTACCTAATTGATAAGTGTTTTTGATAAATAAAGTATATGTATTTGAATCTAGGCCACTCCCAAGGACCGCCATCATCACACACCGTCTTCTGCTGTTCTCATTCAATCACTATCGGCGAGTTTATTCAAGTCGTCAGTTCTCCTGTATATTGGAAAATAATTGAACTGATGCATACATGAATTATAATAACAATGAAGGGCCAATAAGGTGTTGAATCCAAAATGATATGACGTGATAAAACTTCTTATTTAAAATTTGCTAGACATACCTCCTGCCGTGCATTGATATTAATATTGACTGAATAAGTGAACCACATGAACAGTCAGGGGACGACTTGCTACTGCCAAGAACGGTGGCGCGATTTCTTTTTTCATTTTTTAGTATGAATATAAGTATTCTAAATATGTCCGCTAGAGGCACTACTTAATTTTCTCTATACAGAAAAAAAGTTGACGCACACGCAACACCGGGAAGCGCAGTGTAGGACGGGACGCCCACCGACCACATGGACCTACCCTTATTTTTTGTTTTATTTTATAATATATTAAATAAGTCTATTATTCAAACTCAAAGTTTCATTTAACAATTTTGACATATTAAAACCACTTACAGAATGAAGTTCGCGTCTTTTTTATATACACGTTATATATATATACATATATATATATATACATATAAGTATTATATATATATATATATATATACATTATATATTATCGTATTATCGGATATTTTGATATTTATTATAAATATCGAATTTTTACGAACCCTGATCGGGACTGACAGCCCACAAACAATATATCGAACAAATATGGCAAACTTAAGAAAGTTTGGTTCGAAAACTAGATAGATATCTATAGATAGTGGGACTGGAGACACCTAACTTCACATGACACTTACTATATTTATATATCAAAAAATAATACTCACATGGGGTTTTTGGTCAGAATTTTATACAGGGAGGGTCAAAGCAAACAATTATCTTGTAATTTTAAATAGAGATTGTGTAATGCAGAAAGTCTGTTAGGGGAGACCGAGGAGAGTTGTAACAGAGGAGAGTTGTGACAAAGTCGATTTATTGGAACCTATGACCGTTAGCAAAACTGGCAATGTCGCACATTTATTGCTTTTTCGCTGCACCATTTAATGTATTTCGCGTCGGCGGCCCATGGGAAGCGGGTGTGTCTATACGACGTTTGCGTCAAAAAAATTGCAAAAAGTAAGTTTTTGACCAATATTTTGATATCCTATTATTCGATACGTATTACGTTAGTGTTATTGTGATAATTTTTATAATATGCATTGGCTCTTGACGTTTCATTGCATGATGTTGTTTTTTTGGGCTCGCCTCGTGTTTGGAAGTTAAGAGTCATTATTTCGACCGAAGCACGATTTTCTGCACCGAGGAGAATTGTGACAGCTTGTCACAACTCTCCTATTTTGTATATGTTCTAGCAATAATGTTCGGCGGTGTAACTTTGCATGCGGAATTATTATGTTATTGTTTCAGAATGCCTAATAAATATGTGAGAAAAACTGATAGGGGCATGTCTAGTGTCGAAATATATGAACTGGCCTTTGAGGAGGTGACGTTGAGGGGTGAAAGTCTTAGAAATGCCGCATCCTCTTACAATCTCAACTACATGTCACTACAAAGATATATTAAAAAAGGAAAAGGCATATCAGGCTAACCTAACAGACGAGCCTCCATCTGTCGGGTATGCCAGTCCGACGGTTTTTACAGAAGACGAAGAAAATATATTGTGCGAGTATTTGTTGACTTGTGCAGCATCCAATTATGGGTTGACCACAAAAGACACGAGAAACTTGGCCTACATGTTAGCAAAAAAGCATAATAAGAAATTTCTGACGTCGTGGGAAGAAAAAAAAATGGCAGGAGAGGTATGGCGCAAGCTATTTATGGAACGCCATCCAAATTTGTCCTTAAGATTGCCTCAAGCTCCAAGCATAGCTCACGCCACGAGCTTTAATAAAACGAATGTGGCCGCTTTCTTCAACAACTATACAGATGTCTTGGGCAAACATGCATTTGACGCAAAAGATATTTGGAATGTCGACGAAACTGGGATAACGACAGTCCTGCCCGCAAACAATAAACATGTTGCCTCCACATCCACAGCTCGTAGTCCACTTGCCACTACATCCAGTGTATTCTTGCCGGAAGCACTTAGACTCCACCAAGCTCCACCAAGAAAAGGGAACCAACCTAATAGACGCAAGATCAAATCTGCTGTGCTAACTGACACGCCTATTAAGAATGAAATTGCTGTTGTAGAAGCTAGTAGAAAGGTAAAGAACGTGAAGAAACGTATTTTTAGTGAGGAAAAGACGAAGTCTAAGAAAAGAAAAAAAAATAAACCGAATACGAATAAAAAAAAAACGATGACGAACAGGACGAAGATACAGAAAATAATTGTTTCTGCTTGTGTTGCCTCGAGCCCTTTGCCAACAGCAAATCAAAAGAGAAGTGGGTTCAGTGCATCAAATGCAATGAATGGTCACATGAAGCTTGCACTGGAGGAGAGCTCCGATATTATTGTATCCGATCTATGTCATAATTGCTTGTCGGACTAGATTTCGGACGGAACTTGATTTTAATTCCATTGATTTCACACAAATGCCATATTTTATTATTATTATGTTGATAATAGATATAATTTACATTAATTGTTATTGAAGGCCATAAGGATGTATCAAATAATGATTAAAGCAATCTAATTAATGTTAAAGTAAATATTGTTGGTCATAATTACATACCAAAGTTTGATAAAAGCAGTAAAATTTGAGTAATGTTTATTATTAGTATTAAAGTTTCTTTTATTCACTAATAGTAGCATTTAAATTAAATTTCTTACCTTATAATTACCAAATACATAGTTGTCACAACTTATCTCGACCTCTGTCACAACTTACCTCGGTACTAGGAGAGTTGTGACACGAGGAGTTGTTTCAGTTTTTGTCGATTTTCTCATGGACCCCCATTATTTTTATTTATTTTTATGTTAATTTCACTTAGTGTATAGAACTAACTATGTTGAGTTATAGAGTTCATAGATGTAGGACTTTTATTGACTGAGATATGCTAGTTAAAGTGAAAATTGTCACAACTCTCCTCGGTCTCCCCTACTTATAAGAATACGGGAGCACCCTTGCCAGGTGGGGAGGGGGTACGCCCCATCCCGTCCCACCATGACTACTCCCATGAATACTACGCATATTTTGTGTATCTGATATCATAAACTTGAATGGTTTATGGTGGTACTGCACATTCATAAAAATGCCTACACACAGGTGCCTATACAGGGCTACTGGTAAATAGAACAGTTACTATCGGTGGGTGGTAGTATGGAGTGTAAATATTATTTCTCACTATTTCATACCCAAAAGTTGATAGTTTCCGAGATATTTAAGATTTTGTATTTTTCTCAAAAATACAGAACCTACTATTGATGAAACTCAATTATTTTGATAATTAAAAAATTACTATTGACTTTTTGTTCTAAAGCTTAGTTGAGCATTGCAGTGAACTGATACGAAAGTAAAACTATCTAGAAGAACTAAGAATAAAAAATAAGAGACACTAAACCGAAAAAAAAATACAAAGGAAATTACCAACCAGTGAAAAAAAAGTCTGTTTATTTAAAAAGAAATCTACTACAGTAAGGGTAGAAACACCATAAATAACAAGCAAAGTTTGTCTTCTAACTGACGAGATACAAACATCAAAGAATTTCCGACAATTCCAGGAAACACAGCCGTTCTTTAATTTGTAAGGTTGTTATTGTTTTGATAAAAACAGATAAATTACAATTTTTGGAGATTCTTTAACATTTTGAAGTATTTTTCTTGATAAAACTGAACTTAAATATCATGTTCAAACTGACGTCCTGTGTGTCGGATACAAGCTCGAAGTCTAGCCCTTACTTCTGATTGGGTAATTCTTGTAGTCAAAATTTCCTTTAAGGTTTCTGCTGATTGAACAGTATTTTCTAGTCTTCTCTTCTTTTTTCTTCTTTGAATTCTTCTCTTGAATTAATAGGAGAATCATATATGTCTTTCATACGTCTTTCAAACGTAGAAATCCAGAGGCGTTAAGTCAGGGTTACGTGCAGGCCAAGGAATCGGTCCTCCTCTGCCAATCCATCGAGCGGGAAATTCTCACCAAGTTTAACTTAGCGCTTTTCAAAAACTTCAATAGGTACGCTAAAACATAGAATTCTTTAAAGCGCGTTTTTTCTTTTGTCTTTGAAGGTTGTACATATCTATAGTTGCGATACTTGTTATATTAGGTATTTAAGGAATGTCGTTTAATAAATTAGTTGTTTAAGGGGATTGTATTTAACAATTGTTTTCAAGTGAAGTGTTGGTGTTCATTCAAACACTAGAAATCACTATACCATTTCAATAGCGGTTCTTTGAGTTAGTTCCAGCGCAATCGTTTAGCGCCTGCTACCTTTTAATGGTAATGATTGTGTTTTGTAATGATCGTGTATCTAGTATATACTCGTAAATATTTTAAATATCGTGGTTCTACTCGTTTTTTGCTGCAATCTAGGCCGTCATCTCGTGATCCAATCTTGAATTTATTTGGATCGAATCGCTTGAGGGTTTGTGTACAAATTCGATTATTTCTGTTGGCTCTTGCAGATACACTATTGTTTGAGTGAATACATGTATTTTATTTGTTCTGTTCCTTTTCTAATTTAAACTCTTTCTCTTTCTTATTTACCTCTTCTTTCTCTTTCTTTCTTATTTCTAAATAGCTTTATTCTTATAGTTATTTCACAGGTCAGTTTTCATGAACGGGTTCGTGAGGTATCCGCACAGGACGTATCAGAATTTCAAAAGTTTTTTATTCATGAATACAAACCCATATCTACTCAATAAACCCATCATCGAGCAATACAATATAAATTCGGGAAATCAATTCATTTTATCTACAAAATTTTCTACTTATAATTGTCTAAATAATAGCAGATTCGTATATTGCGTTGATGACATGGGTTTCATCGACGTCGCGTGACTTCAACAATAAAACAAAACTAATTATTTCATGCGTATGTTTCGATGAAAATCTGGCTGAATCGATAATATAATTTATCATTATCGATGTGACTACACGACTTCCATATACTCAATAGAATTACCATATAAAGTTAAGTTAGGGATGTTGGATAAAGTCAATAAACTGATAAAGTCATTGCCAATATTTTTGGTCTGCAGATACCACGGGATAGTTTTACATGTGAGTACCTAGGTAATTCGAGCTGTACTTTAGTAAAAACATCCGCATAACCTGCGCCGAAACTCATTTAGCGTGTATTGGCTTTCAAAACTTCTATTAAGGGTCAGGAATGGGTTCAAAAGATAAAAAAATATAGGTAAGTTAACGAATTGTAAATATCGGTTTGACGGAATCGATTGAAAAATACCTTTGGTTATTCGTAAATTGGATCGAGATCAAAGAAGGATCTTTTAAAAGCTAATTTTTCCTATTTACGCTGTATAATACTCACTTAACACGTTAAGCCCATTTTAGGATAAATTTTCCAAAAAATTCTCCATCACTTTTGTGTGATAATTTGTTTATTTCTCGTACAATGAACCATAAACCATTTATATCTTATAAAACATGATATATATTCATTATTTACTAGCTGTGCCAGGCCACGCGTTGCTATGGCTGCCCAAGAAATGGCGCTTACCCTGGTTTTATCTGTTTTTTAGGTAAAAAGGATGTGTTTACCCTGTGATAGGTACCTATATAAAAACACGCGCGTATTCGAATGCAATGTTGTGTCAAAATTTCAAAGCAATCGGTGAAGGACTTTCGGAGATTTAAGATTTTGAACAAACGATCGTTTACATTTTTATTTACATAGATTTAAACAACAATTTACGGACCAATTTACACCTGGATTTTAAAGACAACCACACGCCAACAGACAGAAAAGGTGAATAAACCATAACTATCCAAATAAAGAACAAAAATTGTAGAAAACAATTGGGAAATATGTATGTATGTATGTTGTTCCAACCGACCAATAAATACAAAAATGACTATTTATTTGTTATAATCTACCATAATGGTTATAAACACTCTCGTACAAATCGTGACTGCTAAAGATAGTGGGGTTTTTACTAAAAAATATGGAAAAAAACAAAACAAATAATGGATAAGAACAGCAAAGCGGTTTATATTATCATGGTTCGCCCACGGTCTTCTTGTTACTCGTAACTGCTTTTACAATAAATATCTCCAGTGTGATGTTGATTTTTTTTTCTGATACTTTTAGCCATCGTCCTTTTAAACTGTTCCTTCCATTGTGTTAATTCAATAAAATGTAACACATCCCGGCTGAAAATAATACACATCGACTATGATCGGCTGACAGGCACACGGCAGAGAACACACTCTACAAAACCAAAGCTAGCCGATAGTCTCTTTCTAAAGGCCGATATGTATTGCTTTCGGCCGGGAAGTGTACCTATTTTAATTGATCGTCTGTAGGCAGCTGCTAATAAATATTGTTCCCACTCTTGAATAACTGAAGGTTGGTCTATTTAAGTACAAGTTTAAATTTATGGCTGCCAAACTAAGTTTAGCCAATTCTAAGGGTAGGTATAAATTTAACGTCTGTCTGAAACATTGAATGTTTCAGACAGACGTTAAATTACCTACGCACAGCTCAAGTTGAAAGCGAAAACATGCCTGCTAAGGGGCAACAAATGTACGCGCACCGAGATAATAGTCTTTTTCTGTTTGACCAGTCAAGCGCTGTTCGGTGCAGTTCGGGTCACTAATACAAAAGGGAACAACTGAAGGCACAACGTCATATATAGCTTGATTGAAATGAAACAATACATAGAATGTATTCATATATATATACACACGTACTCCTACATGTCTCAAATACATAGAATCACACAGAAATGTAACTATAGAAGCTGTAATGTATATAGGTAGTCAGCATCGTTAATATGTATCCAAAAATATATAAATAGTGTTTTGTGCAAAATTACGTCCATACTAGTAATGCATTTTCCTATAAGAGTATATGTACATTGTTATGCAGTAAATACTACTTATATGTATACTTTTGTAAATATGAAACGTAAACGTATCAAATTGATTAAAACACAAAAAGTCACAAATACACAAAAATACATCCCTCCATACATCGCTCATACACAAGACAATGTGCGTGAAAAGGCACATTGTCATGTTCAGCAGACGAAAAAGGGTTAAGGTTTTCCGTCGGTAACAAGTTCCTCGCCATCGGATGGGGCCGGGTGGGCGGGCACACGAGTCGATCCGAGCGGACCGTCTTCACACTCGCGCTCGCCACCACTCGCCTACACTCGCCGAGCGTGACGGCGAGTGCTGGCGAGCCTACTCCATCCGTAAAAGAGTGGACCGCTTGAACAGCATGGCATTTTAACACGATACATCTCTCATGCACAAAACAATGAGTTTGAGAACACCGTGTAATTGTGTAGGCACTTGAAATTGTATTTTGCCATTCTATTCCCACTAACGCGTGAGTCCGGGACATATCTACAAACACTAGAGATTAATCTTCATATTTTTCCACTTAGGTAAGTAAGACGAAAAATATTAAAGCAGTTCTATATCCGGCATACTGTAACCGATTCTTTTAGGCATTACAGTTTGTGTATTATGTAAATAATTCTACGCAGAAGTAATGAAGTAAAGATTGACATGAACTTAGTAAGAAACTCCTGAAGAACAAACACAAAACTAATTACTAACAAAAGCAACAAAGTAACTACAGATAATTATTTATCGGATTAGTTAGATACTCTTAGATATCTTAGTTTAGTTCTGAAACGCTCAAGGATATGTATCGTACAGTTATGTAATCTTCCGAATTCAACATAAACTTTAATACTCTAAAAATTAAAAGCAGAGGATTGTAGAATTGATAGATATAGAATGTATTGAAGGTAATGAACAGTCTTGTCGACTGGTGAATTATGGTACGTACTGGTGTCCACAGGTTAACGACATTCCCTATAAATCTTGTCTATAATATATAATTTTCCTATTTATCCACTTTATCGTATTTCCTAAATGTATTTACGTGTTTCGGTAGTGAGTGAGATATGCTAGAGCCAATTTCCATCCCACCCTATCCCTCTCCATTTTCTCCTTTCTCCAAATCCATTCCTATATCTCCAAAGATAGGCCGGATGCGCTCATCCGGAGGGCGTTTGATATTTTGGGCTAATGTTGGCATGTATCGCGGATGTCCATATGAATCAGTATTCACTTACCATCAGGTAGACTGTATGCACGTCTGCCGCCTTCGTCCATAAAAAAAAATTAAGACGACCACTAATTCACTAATCAAACAAAACTTGCCGCTTTTGTATGTGTTAAAGGAAAGAAAACAAACTTGAAAATTCTGTTTCAATAGAGAAAAAACTTGCTCGTAGATTTGATTTTTAAGATAAAGCAATACCTTTTTAAAATGTCACTAAACTCAGAATATCTGCAAAACTAAAATGCCACTATAATCTCAATATCTGGGAAACTAAAATCGAAAATAAGGTCTATTTTTTCAAATATAGTATATGTTATAATTAGTAACACTAAGACGGGGGAGGGGACCTCAATAAGAGGGGGAGAGTGCACGCTGCAATCCAACAGCTGCTGGGCGCGCTCGACTGGCCACGTTACCCCTCTCTCACAGAAGACTACCTTGAAATGTACTGCATTTCCCACTTTATCTTATTTCCCTAATGTATGTATTTGTTTCAGTAGTGAGTGAGATGTGCCAGAGCCCAGTCCCATCCTATCCCTCCTCATTTTCCCAACCCTTTCTCTAAATCCATTCCTATATCTCCAAAGGTAGGCAGCGCATCCGGGGTCGTGCCAACGTTTGTCATTTTGGACTAATGTTGGCGTGTATCGCGGATGTCTATGGGCGACAGTATTCATTTACCATCAGGTGGTCTGCCGCCTTCGTTCATAAAAAAAAATATACAATACTACATGAACATGTTTTCCTATATGAGAAACAATACCAAAGAAAAACAATTATTAAGTATATTTACGTATTTATCTATTAAAGGGATCCTAACGCGCCCTAAGAGACTTCGCACACCGTTGGCATAAAACAGAAATAGGTAGCAGTAGGGAGGCCGCTAGACACTGGAGGTTTAAATCAATAATATGTCGTCTAGCCTAGAAAGGGGAGAGTAGAATAAAAGAGAAGTATAGTATAAGGCCTTTGTTAGCGCGGAGAGCGGTGACATCATGCTATAGGTTTATATAAAATATATTGTTCTAGGTATGGTACATCAGTTAGTAGGTCAGTATAAACATACATCGTCCACGTACTTAACCGCCCTCGATATACAAATTTACAATTTATCACTCAATTATTATTATTTACAAATTACAAAATTAATTAAAATTATCGTTTATTTGCTTATTAGTAGAGCAAATAAACGATAATGATATTTTTATCGTAAATTCTTCGCCACTTCAAAGTTACATCGTCCATTCTCTCACGACCTGTAAAGAACGCATTCTCTCAGCGGCCGGAGAGTAATGTCAGTGGTACGGCAAGACCACTAGAACACAATTCGATGCTGCAGTTTCAAAAGTACACGATGATCGCCAACGATCGTTAGAAGAAAAGTTAAAGTTACTGCAAATAAAAGATTATATACTGGCGACAGACTCTGCCTTTACTCATGTGGCAACCCAAACATAACTTGCGTATTAGTTTAACTACCAAAAGGTGAAAAAGAAATCAAAATCGGTCCAGTAATTTCTTAGGCTTCTATATAAATTTAACAAACAATAATGCATTAACTGATGTCATGTCAAAATAGATCCATTTAATAATTTTCTAATTAATTACAAATACACGGACAGACGCGTTTCAGAGACGTCATTCCTACACTATTTATGGAATTAAATTCCACACTAAACAATTTATGAACTAATTTATTCAATAACGTTAATTTTGTATTCACCCGTGACATTTCGTATCTCGTAAGAATCAAATATTTCTGAATAAGCCTGGAACATCTCCCGTAGCCTAGCTACGAGCGCTACAGGTAACCAGTGCGCTACAAGCTACGGCGTAGGGAGCATGTGCGCTTCGTAGACACTTCAAATCTCGCTGTACGAGAAATTTCAGTGTTGAACATTGTATATACATACAGTATTATTATTGTAATAAAAGTCAGTTTTGTTTGTGCGTTTGAAGTGTTTTAGTTTAGTTAAGTTTTAATATAATCGATAATTAGGTGAAAAGTTTCTTTAGTTCGTGGTTTTTGAACTGTCCCTGCGAAAGTGAGTAACAATGCAAGTTTAATTAAATTTGGAAACAATAACCGCATGATTAGTTTGTGTAACGCTCATACAACTCAGAACTAAAACGTTACTTTCCAATTTTTTACTATCAGCAAAAACCGAATTTTTATGAACATTCATTTTGAAAATTTCGTAAAGCAATTGCCTTTTGAATACCATTACTAAATAATTTGTAACTGAAATGATATGCGATTTTACAATTATTTTATTTTATCGGGCACAACAGCAGCTTACAGACATTAAATATGCATAAATAAATAAAAGTTATATATAAAAAAACAAGGTTTAAATGAAATTTATTTATAATTATACAGGCTGTGGCATAAATAGTGGTCCAACGTTAAGGGGTCGACACACCATACCACATACCAGAATTTGAACAATTTTTTACCATGGTTCTCTGTTTTATTTATTATTATTATTTTGAAACATCGATACCTTGAGTTACTAATTTGGCTGTTATTTCAACAAGTGCCATTATTTTTTAATTTTGTTGTTTGCTTTTTATTGATAAATACATGTGCTATCTCATGCAATCATTTTTTTAATGGAAACTTAAAGATATTAAAGACAAAATATAATAAAATGTAAAAAATGTATATAGAGCTTTTGTAAATAGCTTTTTTAAGTAGTTATAAAAATGAGATTGTCGTTAAATAGTTGTAGCATACCTGTAAAGGTTAAAAATGAATAAATCATGAACAACAAAATAACATTGAATCATAATTGATAATGTTACAGTGCCCTATCAATGGTTTTATGCATATACGAGTAAAATGTAGGATTATTTATAGATTACAGAATCACCTAAAAATATCAATTCATATGAACCATCTTACTGTTTAGCAAACGGTAGTCTATGCATACCCTGACTGTTTCACCATACTTTTTAGTCAGCACTGATGGACTAGAGTATTCGGAATGACTCACTTGAATTGTGCCATTAGCTGGACACTCGTCTACCTGTTGTTCCACTATTTGCTGCTCCATCAGAGATAATCGTCGTGGTTTCAAAAGTATTTTGAGCTGAATTGGTTCCTCTTTAGTTTGGACGGGTGTGTAATTTTCAATACACTGCCTCATTTGCCCTTTCCTCACGATATGATTACGGATATGATCTGAAACAACATTCACATAACTTGTATCACAATTCAAGCAACGGATCCACTCACCGCCGTGCGGCAATAACGTCACAGATCCGTCATTCATTACCATGGTTACACTCCGTTATTATTCGTTTATTTAAACTTCATTGCACCAGTAATTAATTGTACAAATGGCGATATAAAAAAAAAACGATATTATATATATATATATAATTCATTTATTTCAGACAAAGTCCATATGTGTTAGTAACAATTTTAACTTATAGACTATATTAGTACTTATTATTAAGATTTTGTTATTACTAATTATATATATATGTATGTACATGTACACGTGCACATGCATACACATACCCACACACACTCAAATTCACACACACTCACGCACGCAAATATATATATATACATTCCACCATATATATCCATATACATACACACATACATATACATGCACGTACACACCAATCACATATACACACATATATATTTTACATCAGACATTGGCTGTCGCCGCTCGTCACCTCCTATAGGATGCAACGAGCGACTCCACCCAATGTCTCAACATGGGGCCATCCACCCTCTCCGCAAAGATCCTCAGCAGCGTGTTGGGGCTGCCCCGCACCCTAGACATCAGTGATGCTATTCTTTTTCGCAATATGGCAAAGAAATCATCCGTACGGGCGTTCGCGAACATCTCCGATGCGCTACAGTAGCGCGGCAGCGCCAACAACACCCGGAATGCATTGTTGTATTGGATACGCAGGGCTCTAAACGATTTCTGCATGTAATTGAACCACAGATTGCACGTATAAAAAGACTGGCAGTATGTCCTAAATATCGTTATTTTAACATATTATTATTTTAACTATTATTTTAACTATAATATTATTATTTCCTAAATACATATTATTTTATTATTTTAACATAGTTTATATAGCATTCTTAATAATTCTTGACCAATAATTAACTAGCAAGGTCACACTGTCTCTAGGTAAAACGTGGAACACTATTGTACGTCTATTGTTAAATCCGTCGTAATTTGACCTAATGAAAGCACTTTGTAATGTCCAAGTTCGATTAGAATCACATCATCTTGGGTTTTCACAACTTCTAATGAGCGATATAAGTCCGAGGACCTAAGGTTTACATCACTTTCCGAATCAATTAAAGCGTTTTTACTCAATCCGCGTACTTTTACCTTCTTCACTGGCTTCACGCAAACATAGTAACGACAACTCATTCCAAGGGTCTAGTACGCCATTTATTCCCACAGATGACCCGCCCTTTCTGTTTACCATAAGAGTGATGTTGGACACTAAACAAACCCTTTTGTTAACCATGCTCGTCACAAATATTCCTTTTGAAGTAATTGGGGGAGGTAGATGGACTGACATTAAGTGGTTACCACCTCCCATTGACAACTCCTGGACGATGTCAGCCTTCAATGTCCCACTGCAGGATACCCCTAGTAAATTACTAGTATCAATCCATAATCCGCTACACGAGTCCAATGCGGCTTGGTGGACATACATGTCTCAATTTTTTTTTAATTTTTGAACATACGGGTTTCCACGCGATGTTTTCCTTGCCCGCCGACATACTAATATTTATTAAAAATTAGTCATTCCGTAGAAATTCAGTGGTACGGGACGAAGATTTGAATTCACGATCACGCGGATGTGAATCGAGTATGGAAGTAGGCTATCACCGCTCTTTATTAACCATGCTCCTAATCCATGTGCACACCTTCAATTGTATATGTATAATTTTGGGTTATTATTTAGTTCGTACACTATTACTGCGTATTTAAGAAAAAAAACAAAAACAATAAATTATGAAAATTTACAAAACAATAATTATGAAATAATTTATTTCAGACACCACACGACTCCCCACCCCATATCACCCCCCCATCTCTTCTAACAATCCATACTAATACTAACTTCCATAATAAAGGATAACAAAGCAGCTACCACAAGGCTTGAGGAACAACATCCTCTCTTAAAAAGTGGACCCGTCAACCCGCTTAGCCAGCGTGACGTTTTACGGCCTCCCATCCCTCATGTACGAGGCAATGTGCATAGGGGGGGGGGGGGATCCGTGTACAGCAATGGATACCGAAAGGGCTGGTTACTAATTATGAAAAAAAAAAATTAATGTACAAACTTGTAGAAACGATTTTACTCTCTATACTGAACCTATTTACCATTGGTAAAATTTACCAAGAGGCGTTTAAGTGAAATAGCCGTTTAACAGTCGATATGTGACATATAAATATTTGTATAAACGAGTGAATAAAAAAATATAATACGAGTCCAATCGAACCAAATACAAAGCTTTCACAGATAATAGTTTAAAAATAAAAAGCGACCATCGCGTTGGACGTGGCGCGCCTTTGTTTCTTTGTTTGCACCACGGAGCTCACGTTATTTTACTTTATACTTCGTGGCGTAACACATCACATAGGAGGGAGAGGGTGCACGCTGCAATCCAACAACCGCCGCTGGGCGCACTCGACTGGCCTCATTACCCTTCTCTCACAGAAGACTACCTTGAAATGTACTGCATTTCCCACTTTATCTTATTTCCCTAATGTACGTACATGTTTTGGTAGTGAGTGAGATGGTGTCAGAGCCCATTCCCATCCTATGCCTCCCCTTTTTCCCAACCTTTTCTTCAAATCCATTCCTATATCTCCAAAGGTAGGCAGCACATCCTGGGTCGTGCCAACATTTGTCATTTTGGACTAATGTTGGCATGTATCGCGGATGTCTATGAGCGACAGGTGGACTGTGTGCTCGTTTGCCACCTTCTTTCTATACAAAAACACAGTGGCTAAGTACAAATACCTCAGCATGTTACGCTGTAATTAGGTTCAAACAAGCTCAAAAAAGCTTATCATATCATACCATCAACCTATTTCTCTCCATTGCTGAATAAAGGCCTCTCCTAAAGCTCGCTACCCACACGGCTCTTCACATTCAAACACCAACTGGAGAACTTCTTCAAATCAAGAGAAATTCACCTGCCGGCTTACACTGCGCCTCCATTCGAGGACTCGTCCATTCCATCCATTATCGGACTCGCGCCAAATATAACATACTATTGCCACTTCAGTATGCTGATTCCGTGAGCTACCTGTATGTCGGTCACTTTAGGCGAACTCTTTGGCGAATCTCTCGCTTCGGATCTTATCCCGTAACGAAACTCTAAGCTCTCTTCATAGCTAGTTGAGCGCGAGGTGGTAGCGCGCAGGCCATATCCATCGCAGGACCGAGGTCTAACCTCATTTAAAAATATTTGATTCCCAAATAAAAGTTGACAACATGATGTTTTGTGAACTACAATAAAATAATGCTAACCGAGGCACAATAAATAACATATGAATTATTTCAAGCAAATTGTTTCTGGATATACTATACTAATAATTTAAAAATCACTTTCGAAATCATACCTATTTCCTACCATTCCTACCATACCATCATACCTATCATACCGCTTTTTGCTTAAAGAAATCACCAATTGGATGACGGTACATAGGGTGACTAGGTAAATTTTGAGATACTCAAATTTCAGAAAGAGAACTCATGTTAGCTGTACCGTTTTTAAAGCATCATTTATTTGAAATTGGAATTCCGAAAGCCATTTACTTAAAACGAAAAAAATTTAAATGTTGTATTCACTTTTTTATTGCATTTCGGTCGCTTTTCTTTGCAACAATGGAATTCGAACGAGAACATTATCGTGCAATGATGTTATACGATTTTAAAGTTGGTTTAAATGAAAGTGAGTGTAAAGATAGATTGGTATCAACTTTTGAGGACCTCGCACCGTCCCGTGCAACAATTTTTAGATGGTTTTCTTAATTTAAATAAGGAAAATTTTCCTTGAACGATAATGAGAAAAGTGGCCTTCCTGCGACTTTTGTAACGACTGAAAACATCGAGGCGGCAAAGAAAATGTTGCACGGAGACCCAAAAACTACCTACAAACAGACAGAGGAGACTCTTAAGATTTCATCGCCGGTCTTCAATGAAATTTTATCCCAACACCTCCAAGTCAAGAAGCTTTTTTCTCTTTGGGATCCTCATTCACTAACTGCTGAACTAAAACAAGCTGACGTGACATGGTGCAGGGAAATGATTGTAAAATTCGAAAATGGAGAGAGACGGAATATATTTAATATTATTAGATGAGAGTCGAATCTATCAGTATGACGCACTAACTAAGCGGCAATCAACGGTTTGGTGTGTTTCCAGACTAAGAGTCTACCAGGAAGGTCAAACGTGGGCGCAGTGTGGGCAAAAAAATGGTGACAACATTCTTCTCTGCCATGGCCACCCATGTGGCGACAATTTCTTTAGACGCTCAAAAAACTGTTAATGCCCAATGGTACAGTGAAGTGTGTTTACCAACTGTATTCGACGTGTTAAATCAAAAACTTTCTAAAATAAATCCTAAAACAGACTTTTCTTACATCATGACATTCCATCATCTCACAAAGCAAAAATTCCCCTAGAGATTTTGAAGATCACAGAGATCCAAGAATTGAGCCACCCTCCTTATATCCCTAAAGCTCCATGCGACTTCTTTCTCTTTCCAAAAGTGAAGCTTGGACTTTGTGGCATTCTTTTCGACAGCCCTGAGGACGCTCGGAATGCTTTTATGGCAGCAGTTCAGGACCTCGCCAAAAAAGTGAATCGCCAGTGCTTTAAATCTTGATTTAGACGAATAAATCGCTGTATAGAGACTAATGGAGAGAATTTTGACAAGTGTTGTATTGTAACCCAAATATTTTGTTGTATCTCAAAATTTACCCAGTCACCCACGTAACATCGATTAATTAGTAAAAGGCCGTGTCTGTACAATTATTATTTTTTGAAAAATGTCGTTGCAATGTAAAGTACGAATGTAACACTCCAAAACAACAATGAATTTTCAACAAGTCTGTCTGTCCGTTGTGTCGGGAATCATGCTAACGACACACCCTCTCACGTTTACGCGTACGAAGTGCACTGCTAGTTTAATAATAATTATAATTTGTAAGGTATTTTTTTAAACAATTAATATTCGATTACAATTTTGTAATTTTTACAATGAATAAACAAATAATAAAAATGAATATAAATGGGCCGAATCGTGACTATTTCTTCTTTTCCAATTCGAACACAGTGTATGCGTGTTTTTAAATAATTACAACAAAAATATCTGTTCTAATAGGCCGTGTCATAACATATTATGGCGTTATCTATGTCATTTTATGGGCTTAACGACGTCATGTGAACAAAAAGGTAGGCGAACTATAAAAACACCGTAAAACATTTATTTTACGACAGGTGGACACAAAGAGATGAAAACCAAATAGAAATGGATGGAAATAAAATATTTTTCGTTGGTGAATTAGTAACCTGATCTTTTATATCTGATAAGAGCATTTGTACGTGTGTTTAATTGAGTCAAATGTCCATTTTCTATACCTACTTTATACCATACCATCAGCCCGTGTCTCTCCACTGCTGGTGGTCTCCCAAGGACCGCCACCAGACACGATCATCAGCTCTTCTTATCTAGGCACTACTGGCGACTTTCTCCACGCGGGCCCAGTGCTCATTGGTAGATGCACATCCTCCAGGTTTATTTTTATTTCTTGAGCATGCGGATTTCTTGACGATATTTTCCCTCGCCGACGAACTAGTGGTAATTTTTAAAAATCCGCTCTAACATGGTAACTTTGTGGTTTCTGGGGTTTTAATTCACGATCACACTAATGTGAATGGAGTATATAATACCCCCAGACTATCACCGCTCTAGTTAGCACCAGAAAGAATGCGAATTGAACGAAAGTACCTTAAGCGAACATTATAATCGTATAAATGAAATTCACACATTTTTCTTGTGTCCTAGTGGAAAACGTCTTAGGAAATCGTTTTATCTTTATATTCATTATGCAACTATTATTCTATATGTTTTTCTAAACTCTGTTTCCGCTGTTTTTCCTCAAATAAATAAATTAACTGTCAATATACACAACATCCAGAAAGATTTTTTTACAGAGAAAACAGTACATTTTGGGGTTTTTTTTTTTTATGGACAAAGGTGGCAGACGAGCCTACAGTCCACCTGATGGTAAGTGGATACTGTAGCCCATAGACATCCGTGATATATGCCAACATTAGTCCAAAATGACAAACGTTGGCACGCCCCCGGATGCGCTGCCTACCTTTGGATATAGGAATGGATTTGGAGAAAGGGTTGGGGAAATGGGGAGGGATAGGATGGGAATGGGCTCTGGCACATCTCACTCACTACCGAAACACGTACGTACATTAGGGAAATAAGAAAGTGGGAAATGCAGTACATTTCAAGGTAGTCTTCTGTGAGAGAGGGGTAACGTGGCCAGTTGAGTGCGCCCAGCGGCCGTTGGATTGCAGCGTGCACTCTCCCCCTCATAAATTTATTTTTGGGGTAATACTTTTGTCGCTCTGTGTGTGCAAAATTAATTTGAAAAGTCTTTTATAATATGGATTTGATCTTCTTTAAATATCTAATCTTTTATACATACTCGTACAAAGAGAAATGTCGCAGACAGACTCATCAACGCCGAGTTGAAACATCAGTACCACGTCGGGGTCACCAATGTGAAGGTTATGTGTTTAGGGTATTTGATGTAGCTTCAGAAGGTGTGTTAAATAACTTCCATTGTCCTCTATTAATTGAAAGTACGCATCTTGTTGGCGTGCGGGAGACGACTGGCGAGAACGGTGTGGAAAATGACGCTATATCACAAATTGCTGACGACGTAAAACACCGTGCGCGTTCTGCGTTCACTGTGTTGACACTGTGTCCCTACACCGTCCAAGCTAGGAACATGAAATTTGAACAGTATGAAGGGATTTCTCGAAGTTCAATTCCAGATAAGGTTGAAACGGGGTGTTGAATTTTGTCTGATAACAAAATATTTGATGGTCCTATTCACACGAAACTTGATATAAATAATTAAATACACGTTTTAAACTTTTCTCAAAATTCTAAAATTCAGGTAAATAAGGTACTAAAATACAGTAATAAGGTAAATAAGAGTCAGCATAATAAAATACAGGCTGTCAAATTTTATACGATACTGTGAATTTAAATACGATTTCCACGCGAGCGTAGCCGCGGGCAACAGCTAGTATGCTATAAAACACGATACCAGAGTTGTGAACGGTTACTTACCCTATTTTAACAGAAGTTTATAAATTAAAAAGTGAAGTAGGAGTAGAATTTTGCAAAATGGAGTCTCATTTCGCGAAATTGCAGGTATAATGATGAGGTCAGGTATAACGAGGGCGGATACCGCGTTTCGCGTCAAAATTCCTCGGTACATTTAAAAAAAAAGGTGCGCATTAAAAATGTAAGTGGCCAGCAAGTATATGAACGTGAAGACGCTTGTACGGTGCAAGTATTCCGGAAATCAATCTTAGGCAGCCCCTTATAATTAAGTGTGCCGTCCTCAAAAACTAATCACAGGCAGAATACATTTATTGGCAGAGCCAGTAAAGGTATGAATAAATTTGTTTAAATTTCGACATGTTTTGCACAAAAACAACACATCATAAAAAATCCATGGCAACTGATTATTTTGCTAAATTATAATTTTTTGCACTCTCTTCTTCTCTTCTATTTCTTCAGTGCATTTCCTTTAATTTCCATGTTGTCGTTTTTTTCTTATTATAATAACGTTTAGGCCTTTTATATATACTTAAATACACATTTGTGGCGATTTAAAATGGCATGTCCCCTAATTTATTTATATTACTTTAACAATACATTTAACATGGCTGTAATCTTCTTAAGAATTTATGAAATAAATAAAATAGTTGGAATAATCCGCGTTGTTGCCTGCGCCCGTTCTTTAATCTTACTTGGAATGAGTTGTATTACAACTCCATTCTGTGGATTTCCGTTAATTTGCTCTACCTATATCCCTTTTATTTTTTTCTATCGCAAGGTTGCCTGGAATAGATCGCCTCAGCGATAAGGTCGTCTATTGTATTCTGTCATTTATTATTCGTGCACATGTAATAACTATTTTAATGCAATAAAGAGTATTTATTACAGTTTCGTTTCTGGACCTCTTGGGGGTCGGTATTTTCCGTTCGTTCCGCCCTCAAGGAGTCCCTCAAGGAAGAGAAGGTTCGGCTCTCCCAATTTCTTCACCCAAAACTTTTGAAACTATTGTCATTATGTGTATTTTTATTATTATTACAACGGTCACCGTACGAGTAAGTGCTTTAGGGATAGATTAGTAGGTCCAGCTGTGCATGTTCTCTGCGTGCTTAACCTTTGCACACTCTAAGCACTTTTACATTAGTACCAAATTTTAATTACTTTCAAACCGAAATAAACTTATATAGAGACACGAAAACTCAAATATTTGTTTCTGATTCTCTAAAACCCAATAAGATTGGAACACACACACACAAACACCAAAATTTACATCTCATTTTGTGTGATTAAGCATTATGTCCTTAAATACGTTTTAGCCTGGGGTTAAATGTACACAAAGTCGCTCTAGCTTCTCAATGAGTACTTTCAGACCGCTATGTAAACACGTGTAGAGTAATCTAGGATTTCGCTAAAAGGGATGAATGTGTTAAAAGGTTTTACTTAAAGTTTTAGCCCTTTCAGTATTTTTAAGGATGATGTCCTATATATACTCGTCAACGTTGTCTGTATTTGTAGCAGTGGTTGATAATTTTTAAAATCATTTTTTCCAAAATCCGCACCAAAATTTCGGTGTAAAAATTGTCTTTTTCTTCATAAATCCCACCCAACCCAATAAGATGCTTTTGATCTGTCGCTACATTTGACAATTATATTGATATAAATATATCTGTTTTGCACTATGTCGAACAATTCTCTTAAACATATAGGGAGGAGAAGGATGCATGCTGTAATACCACAGCCGCTGGCCGCTCCCGACTGCCGAATTACTTCTCACACAAAAAACTACCTATATATAAATATATATATATATATATATACAGTAATCCCCCCTATAACACGGTACTCTTATAACGCATTTTCATATTACGCGATTTCAATCTCCCGTATAACACTAATTTAAATGTTTTATTTTTTTCAGCAACATATTTTTTAACTTGTCCCGATATCAGCTCTATTGGATTATTTGGATTATACATTCTGTGGCTGACTAAACACTAGGATTTTCTGTGTCACGTGTCCAGAGATGAACCATCACCACCAGTTCACCTGGTGGTAAGTGGGTACTGTGGGCCTGCGGCATTTGCAATACATACAGAATGACAAACATTGGCGTTAGAAATGTTTAGAAACGAATTTAGAAAAAGGGTTGGAAAATAAAGCCTTCTCCATGTAGGAATAGATTTGGAGAAAGGGTTAGGGAAATGGGGAGGGATAGGATGGGATGGCAATGGGCTCTCATATCTCACCCACTACCGAAACACATTCGTACATTATGGGAATAGGAGAAAGTGGGACATGTATTACAGAAACTTGGTCAGTCCAGCGTGCGCCCAGCGGCTCGGCTGTTGGATCGCAGCGTGTACAACATGTTACTGAAATAACGCAAAAGTTGAACATCGGTCATTAAATATCGAGAGTAGAATCGAGTTTAACCCTCTTATTAAATAAATAATTGTATTGTGAAACACCTTACATTCTAAACAAATTAGTAATAAAATGAAATAGTCATTAGTGAAGTGACCGCTGCTCTGCGCAGCGGCTTTCGCCCATTTAAAGATAAAACATCTGACTATTTTTATACTGGGATAGAAATGCTAATTAAATGATCCGAAAAGTGTGTTAAAATAAACATATTGAAAAATAAAAATTGTTTCACGAATTCGAGTGTCCTTTTCCTTTTGAGGCCAAATCTTTTGGACCTCACACCGTATAGCCTTAAAGCGCCTTGTTACTTCCCTTGTTACAAACCAAAAACAGAAGAACGGAAGAATACACTTTTTATGATATCATATATTCCATAACTCATTTTACTTTTAGTTTCAGTAACAACAAATTAAAAGAGATCTAAGGATGATAGAAATAAGACATATATCTCGTGTAAAAGAGACAATAAATATAACCTTTCTTCAAGTTGGTATAAATGACGTCATGTTTAATCTTGCATAACCCACAGATGAGTGATCGTCCGTGAAACAAAGTGACATATCGGAAAATAATAAGCATTCGGATACCGTTATCAAGGAACGGCAACACAACCAATACATTTATGCCATTTATATCTGACATTTATGTTTATATACTTGGAAATTATTGTATTTTATCGATCTACAAATAGATTGATAAATATTTATTGATGTTATTAAGGAAGAAAAGGATCGGTGGTAGCTTAGGAGTATGTGTACTTGACTCACATTCTTGGAATAGTGAGTTCAAATCCTCGTTCACACTACCAAGTTTCTGCTTAAGTACGGATTAGAAAGAAAAATGTCACACTGGCTCAGTGGCGATAGAAAACATCGTGAGGAAAGAAACCTGCATGCTCAAAAAATAAAAAAAAAAATCTGGAGAATGTAGATTAGAACATCCATATGCTGTTATCCACTCGCGGGCCCGATCGACATGTTCTAGTTCTTTTTTAATTCTAGTGCATGCAGGCTTCCTCATAATGTCTTCCGAGCTAAAGCGCGCGTCATTAGCAGGAATAATTTCGATTATTGACATGAGATCAGCCGAGACTGAACGGAATAGAGATTTGTATGAAATCGTCGTGCACCGACCGCTTTACTAGACCCTTCATATTGAGGTTCAATAATATGAGGGGTCTAGTAACTTTACTAACTTAGTCTAGTAACTAAGTGGTCGGTAGATCATTTTTCCGTCCATTCCAGTCCGAAATTCTTTCTGCTCGTGGCGCGCGCTTCAGGGATAATCTTAAAAATCCGTTGTCCCGCATGTGAACCGCACGTAGTCCGTCCGCTCTTTTTGTAACAAAAATCTAAGTACTGGGTTACGCCATGCATAATAGGTATATAAAGTTAATTCGTTTTTCTCTAAATAAGCCACGTCTCATATTATTATCATTCGTAACATTCCTGGAGTGAGTACCTCCGGTTAAGGAATTTTCCTTCATTCACAATATGTAATACAATCTGCTACCGTCTATTATATTTTGCACTTCCGTACTAATGGCTCTTACACGGCTAAAACTAGAAGTAGGCGTTGTATTATGTAGGTACCTATATAGGTGGCGGCGTGCTATTGCGTTTCTACAAGTTAATGGTCCGTACTTATGGAACGATTATGGGGCCATAACGTTTATTATTGCACTAGCAAACGGTCTGGCTCCACATAGCACCTTATGATAATAAAGAGTTATAATAAATAATTGATAGATACCGATAATAAAACCAAATTCTAATAAAGACAAAAATTAAGATTTATATAAAATTCTGCCGGTTTATTTAAAACTACTAATAATCCGGGTTCAGAGACGTATTTAAGACGCCTCGCTCAGCTTCCTCATGAAACAAGCTCCGAAGACTGCTACGAGAGGCGTCTTAGCTTAGCTTCTCCTGTTATACTTATTTTGTTTTGTTAAATTTGAAACTGATCGGTGTTATGGATACAGATGATTGAGATGTAGTAAAATTTATCTGAAATTCCAAAATCGTGATCTCCCAATAGGTTGATTTCTTAGAAATCTCTAAAACAAAATCAATGTAGTAAAGAGGAGATGTATAGGTAAAATGTGATAAAATAAATCAAGTCAAGCGATAAGAACTCGCTTTCATAAAGGAAGTATCGGCAAATAATTTCCAAATGAATAAGTAATAAGAGATTTGAAAGCGACGACGAAATTCTTTTTCCGTTGAGAGAAACTGGTTTGTAAAACATTTTATGGCATTATATAATAATTTCAAATATAATATTTACCATGGAAATGTATCAAAAACAAACAAACAAGCTTGACAATCTTAATCAATTTATTAAAGGCTCTTTGGCGATAAGATTTCGAGACTATTCTTGTTTACTCACTAAAAATATTTGCGTAGCTACTATGGGTTTACTAAATATGAATGAAGCAAAGCCGAATGAAGCGGATTGATCAAGAAAGGTAATCTATATATAAATGTCATCATCATCTTTCATACTCAGATTATTCATACTTAGATTATTCAGCCATCTGCTTCTTTTACGTAATTTGCGTGTGTCTTGTGATAGTCGCATCCAGGTCATTATTTAGTCTGTTTATGGCATCTACCCACCTGGCTGCTGGACGGCCTACACTTCTTTATCCAGCTCTCGGCCACCACTCAGTTGGGTTTTGCTCCATCGGCCAGTACCACATCTGGCTATGTAGCCCGCCATCGTCATATAAGTCTCGTTATCGTCATATAAGTCTCGTTATCCTCTTTAAAAAAATGTAGAAAATTGATATCATCATTAACTTCCTCCGACAGTAATCTTAATCTTCTGGCAGTGCCGTCATCTAACGAAGGTTGGCAATCATCATGGCTATTTGTACTTTTGAAGCTGCAGCAGGGAATATAAATATAAACATCTGGCCACGATGGTTGATAACAAATGTGACCGACCATAGTTTAGAAATTAGGTGCAGAATTGAACAAGCGCGTAATGCCTTTAGAAAAATGAAAAAGGTTATCGACGATCGTAAATCAAGCCTTGGTCTACGCACTAGAATCGTGATGCTACGTTTTCTCCTTTATCCTCTACGGACACTCACAGAAGCCATATGTAGAATCTCGAAATCTGTCTCGAAAGTTGTCGAAATCTCATATGTCACCGAGTTCGAAATACGACAGGGTTGCAGAGAGTGGGCCAAAACGCAGAAATCTTGAACACTATTACACAAAATCCTCCAACTCATTGTACAGAACAAGATCAAGGGCAGGAGGATGCGCGGAAGATGAAGAACATCCTGGCTAAAGAACTTATGCCATTGGTATGGCAAGAGCACTCGTTTACTATTCCTATGGGGTTCTTCAAGAGAGCTGTGAATAGGATTTTCCAAGGTCGGCAGCGCACCCGCACATCCCCTGGTGTTGCTGATGTCCATGGGCGGCGGTAACACTTACGGTAATCAAGTAAACGGCAACGTTTACTTGATTATAAAAAAAAACCGTACTGTTGCTTCGACAGTAACATATTTTGATAATTAAAAACCAAAAGGTCCTAGTACCCACTCCCTATTTAAGTACATATGTAAGTATCTATAAAAGTTCCTGTTTGAAAGCACAGACGACCCCAGCGTCGGCGACGTATTGTATTTTCACCATTTTGTAAATTTGCCACATTTATAAAAGTTCATACATTTATTGTATATTCGCCATAGATAATTACAAATCTACAAATGTAACTTGTCCGATTTATAAAGTCGAAATATTAACTCGAATTTATAAAGTGGTCCTCAACTTTTTTCGGTCAATACTTTTCAAACTTTGTGACATAAAAAAAACTTGTGACGAATTGACACATAAGAAACTGGACTGTGGTGAATAGACATACGTTTTTTTCAGTGGCAAATTTAGAAGTGTGGTGAATATACAAAAAGCCGGAGGGGTGCACGCTACAAACTCGAAGTCACTTGGCTAGCCGGCTACCCTTCCCAAAAGAAGAAAACAAAAGACAGTAGTCATTTGAAAATAGGAAACGTGTTATAATGAAAATACTTACAATATTGTTCGTTCATATTTAGATCAATAATAAAACAATACTGTATAACAAGCTCTTCTGTAGACGATACATTTAACAATTGTATTTGTATGAATTGTTTGCTACTTCGAGTATCCACTTGTCCCTAAAAAGCGCTTTTACCTTCTAAAATTCGATAGTTGACGCTTTTCCAGGTCTAGTTTCCATATCTAACGGAGCGAAACGTATTAATGCAACCTTCAGCGGTTAGCATGCATAAAACATTTTGTCTGTTGAAAACTGAAATGGATAAGTAAAAAAGGTGCGACAAATTGTTACTTTGTAACTGCGAGATGTGTTGGTTAATAATGTCAAAACATTTCGATTATGATATCATACAAATTGAAATTGTCATCAATTAAATTGATTTATACTAGCTAGCTGTTGCCCGCAGCTGCGCTGGCGTCAATTTACGCGGTTTTTTTATAGAATAGACGGCAAGCGATTCGGCGGGCCACGTGATGATACGTGGTCACCGCCGCCCATGGACACCTGCAACGTCAGAGGCATGCGGGTGCGCTGTCGATACAGTCCATCTGTTGGTAAATGGATACATACATGTCAACATCGGTCCAGAATGACAAACGTTGGCACGCCTCCGAATGTTATTACTATCTTTGGAGATTTAGTATGGGATGGGAATGGGCTCTGGCATATCTCACTCACTACCTAAACACGTACATACATTGGAGAATTAGTGTAAAGTGGGAAATGTAGTACATTTCAAGGTAGTCTTCTGTGTGAGAGAGGTAACAGGGTCAATGGAGTGTGCCCAGCGGCGGTGGGATTACAGTGTCTCCCGCCAATAGTAACATATAAAGTAGTCTTAGGAATCAAAAGTAAATAAAATAACAATTACAGTGTGGTGTGTCGTATATAAAATACTTACCCTACAAAGTAGAATCGATCGGCGCTCATGGTTAAACCGCCGCGCGTGCGCCGGCCGTCTCGATGCGCAGGAGTTCTGCGCATGCGCCGCGCCGCCGCGGCAGTCAAGAGTCTCCTACCTAACGTTTACACAAAACTTACGCTCTGGACATTATATGTATACTTCAATACAAGTTCCGTCGTAGTTACATATTAAATATATGGATATAATAGGGGTTAAAGTGTGAAATTGCCGTTTTATAGTAATAGATACTTTGAATTGACATAAAACCTTCATGGTGTGAGATTTTCGAGTGAAACTTTTTTCACACGATACCTATGAGGTTCTTGTGTTAAAAATGTGCAACATTCGATTTTCGGCTTTCAATTGTTTTTTTTATTCAGCTTAGACGGGAAAGATGGATACTTCGAAAATCCGAGTAATCTTTGAATACGAGTTCCGACGCGGAACTAACGCGGCAGAAACGGCTCGCAATATCAATGCTGCGTTTGGAGAGGAGACTGCTAATGAACGAACCGTCCGTTTTTGGTTTAAACGCTTTCGTAATGGAAACTTCGACTTGAAGAACGAACCACGTGGAAGACCGCCCACACAGGTGAATAACGCTGAATTGAAGGAGATGGTGGATGCCGATCCTAGTCAAACTACCCAGGAATTAGCGGCATGGTATAACGTTACCTTACCTACAATATTGACTCATTTGCATCAAATCAATAAGATAAAAATATATGAAAAATGGGTGCCTCATGATTTGACTGATTTGCAGAAAGAAACGCGTGTTGAAACTTGCGTTGCCTTGTTGAATCGGTACAGAAATGAAGGAATATTGGATCGAATTGTGACATGTGACGAAAAGTGGATTCTTTACGATAACCGAAAGCAAAAATGCAATGGCTGACCCCAGGTCAAACGCTACAACAGTGCCCTAAGGGAAAGCTTACCAATAAAAAGATAATGGTAACTGTTTGGTGGTCTATTAATGGTGTTATTCACTATAGCTTTCTCAGGTCTGATCAAGCAATAACAGCAGATGTTTACTGTGCCGAACTTTTTACAATGATGGCGAAACTAGCAGTGAAACAGCCCCGACTCGTGAATCGATCTTCACCATTATTGCTCCATGATAACGCAAGACCTCACACTGCACGAGAAACCGTTGTAACTCTACAGGAGCTGCAGTTAGAAACCATACGTCATCCTCCGTACTCGCCAGACCTTGCTCCAACGGACTACCATTTTTTTCGTGATTTGGACAATTTTCTACGTGGTAAAAAATTTTCTTCCCAAGAGGCAGTACAAAATGCTTTCACACAGTTTGTCGAATCTACATCCCTAGAGTTCTATTGCAAAGGCATAAATGAACTTCCGATTAGATGGCAACAATGTATAGATAATGAGGGTAAATATTTTGATTAAATAAATATGTTACATTTTAGAAAAAAACGAGTTTTAATTTTTCAGTACAAATCGGCAATTTCATACTTCAGGGGTTAACCCTAATATATTGTGGTTACAATACGTCTAATGTGTATTAAGTATAAAGTGACAATAACAAACATTAAATATAAACTAGACAAAGTGATTTACTGTCTAAGCACCTCACCGTACTCCCATTATTACATTATAGATACTAATTGAATTAATACAAAACTAATTGAATTTAAATGCAAAATGTTAACACTAACAACGAAATCTGATTAAGAGCAAATGTCAAATGGCACCCCACTCAAATCACCGCACTCCAGCGCCCTCTTGCAAGCAAGTGTCTTCCGCCTCAGCGCTCTCTTTTCTTCTTTTTTTTGTCAATTAAGTAACCTCCAATAGTACTCGTAGATATAAAAATATATAAAGTAAATATGAATGTCGTTTGCAGATGCCTCGTATACCGCACAACGACATGCTTCTCCACGAGGCGGTGATCACGAACGAGCCGAATGCCGTCCGGGAGGCGCTGCGAAGGCCGACAGATGTCAATTGCAGAAATAACGTTAGTACAATTTCCATTTGATTTTGATTCATATATTCTATCGATCATGATTCCATATTATCGACTAAAAAAGAACAAAAATTGCTTCAATAAAATAAATTGCATTTTTGGCGGCTTCTTACATATTTGTTTCTAGTAGTTATAATGGTGCACCATCTACCTTATTTATTACCTTATTTTATCTTATATATTATATTTATACATCTCCTCCGGCCTGGAAGATAGATTTTTATACCAATAAAGCGATAAGACCTTTCAGTATCCGACGAGGACGTCACCTTCGCTACACCGTGAACACATATCGGTCTTCAGCCAACACTCATATACCAGATATCGGCACGTGCCTGGGCGCTTCTCACCGACTCGCGATCCCGTGGTACCCTCCCAAAGCAACGCCCTAAGTCGAGGTCCGTTCCTGCCGCCGGTCTACCGGCGCGGGAGCCCTTAGGCTCGTTGCTGCACATACTCTTTACTCCTGGCTGAGCGTCTTCTGTGCTCGCCCTAAACCATACCGCCTGGTGACTCTTGAAAGATCATTAGGGCCACAATAATTTAGCCATTCAGACGAGCATACAGGCTACCTGTTGATAAGTAGATACTGTCACCCACGAATATCCACGATCCTGGGAACCTCGAGGCTGGTAAGAGATTCATCGAGGCGGGAGCTTGTTTCGCAACCAATAATAATAATATTTATTTAATTACAATTTCCAAATATACAATTTACAATTTCTTCAATTATATTTATTATTACCTTTACTGTCATCTAACCAAAACATTTTACTTTACTGACGAACCACTCAGAAAAATTTACTTAAACTCAATTTGTATCACCTTCACCGTAATCTCTGGTGTGCAATAAAGTGTACTTACGTATGTTTGTTGCAGTTTGGCAGAGCGCCTATACACTGGGCAGCGAGCCGTGGAAACGTGGAGATTATCAATCTACTCATCGACGCGAAATGCGACATAGAAGTTGCAGATAAGGTACCTCCTACGTCATACACGTATGTATAACAATAACGTGATAGATCGCGTACCTTTATCTAGCTGATTTTATTTTTATGCTCAATACGAGCACTAATTGATCCTTATAGTGAGTGTGCAGCAGCGGTAAGAGCCGATGCAAAATAAACACCTATCTTTTATAAAAATTTGTATGGCTGCCCGTATATTGAACTCATCGGAATTATTCCAATGTATGATGTCTATTTCGACTGGACTATTATAAGTTGTGCCATCAGTTGGAAACGCGGAAGACGACTGGCGACTGCCAAACACAGGACGCACCAAAATGACAACGAACACCAACGATAATATGACAGTATACACCATAAAATGAACTTCATCGGAATTATTCCGATATAGTTATGATGTCTATTTTGCACTGGACTATTAGTTAGGAAAGCAGGAGACGAGTGATGACTGCGGACTTATCTGGCATGAACGAAACACCGTCTCGTCCAGTGTCTTGTTATTTAATTATTTATCTGTCACAGTACAATAAAGAAAGTAAAAAATTCAGTGAAGAGAAAACTTATATCTATTACATAGCTTGTACACAGCGGTAAAGGCTGATCCCAAAACTATGTACCTAGGACCTGTGCTATTTGGATTAGCTACAACAGTCCCTACAATTTTATATTCTAAATCGGGTCTGAACGCGTATAATAAAGGCATTTGTTTACCTTTACCAGAACCCCTACCTTTGCTTATCTGAAATATAAAAAATTCAACGGGAAAGATGGATATAAACTGTCGTCTACTTGGAATCCAGTGATTAACAAATTTAAACCTTGCGATTTACCATCATTATAGTGTAGGGTGTTGCAGTCTTTCCAAATGTGAAGATCAAACGTGTAACCCGTGTCGAAACGTCGAGTAGGAATATAAGGTAAACAAATATGTATTTTTATTACTCGCGTTCAGACCCGATTTAGAATATAATATGTGTACAAAACGGGAAAGTTTAAAAAGTCCCTACAATGTCGTTTTGTTACAGTTCGGCATGCGACCGATCCTGATGGCCGCGTATCACGGGAACCTAGCGGCTGTCCAGAGATTCGTCGAGGCGGGAGCTTGTCTCGCAGCTACTAACAAGGTATGTTTGCAGGGTACAGGAAATCTAGTGCGCGATCTTTGTGCTAAACGTCTGTGATGCGCTTCATCCGTGAAATGAAATTCTTGAAAAATTACTGAGTTATAGGACTTAGAAAAGAAACGAGCAATGACGTCTCTAAGCGCCAATAAATTCGCGCCACCGGGACAACGACAGCTGGCTAACAGAGCAAGCGACTGATGAGAAATAAATCCTTAAATAAAGATAGCAACAAAACCTCACCTCAAAATATCTCAAGATTATAATATTATTTATTTTTTAATTATACCTAGTTTACATTAACGTAGTTCAAACCGTGCGTTCTTCGCGAGACGAGCAGAATGGAGTTGCTCGGGAGCCGCGCGATTGATTTCAACTTAACAGTTAATATATCAGTAACAAAACAAACGATCGCGACCGCGCGCTTGAACCGCGCAATGTGAGCTAGCTGTTAATTGGAAAAATGATACGGTTTTTTTTTCTAGTTATCGAGCGAACCAAGTTGATGATTCAAATTGCAATGTACATTTAAATTTCGTTCTATATTATCAAATACCAACACCATACTGCATTTATTTATGTCACTGATAACAAAACAGGCATATTTTTATAAGTTATAGAAATACTATAGGTAGTTTATAATAATAATAATTCATTCATTTCAGACCACAAGGTCCATATTACCATTCTATCATTAGTATTAGTAACAATTATATATACATAATATAACACATAACATGATAATTTAACAAGTAAATTTAATAAACAATGTAATCACAAAATTACGCGCACACAGCCCCTGGGTATTTCCTAATACCTATATGAACTAAATTTACAATCTTCAAAGCGAATTCACGACATTGAAATCTCTTGAGCTCTCCGCACATACACAGAACACCGCACATATACAGAATATATTAATTACGAACTTCACGAGTCCCTTACAATAAGGAGATTATAATAATGTCCTATCATATGAGGCCAGGTTTAAATATACGTATTTCATAAGGAAAATTTAGCAAACAGATATAATGCGAATAATAAGATAAGATTAAATAGAAGTTAAGTGGTACGGATCGCGGTTCGACTTCTCGACCTCACGAATGTAAGTCGAGGATACCTCTATGATGTGTGAGTGATACCCCATAGTCCATTACCGCTCATAGAATTTAATGTACATCTTTTTCTAAAACATAGTGAATAGTGCATATTTGGAAATTTTAAAAATCTAGAACCAATCCGCACTGAGCCCACGTGGTGAATTATGGCCCGAAACTCATGATTAAATATTGTACTAATATTGAAATGAAGTGAGCTGATGACGAAAACCGTAATGCTGTTAAATTAATGCCGGTACACAAACATTACCGTAAACGTAATGTTTGTGTACCGGGCTATTGGTGGGTATATTGCAACCTCTGTTTGTGACAGAAAAAGGTCTGGCCGTCCACGCACTAAGTATTCGTATTAAACAGACGATTAAAGATGTGAAGGAGAGAATCCGAAGAAATCCCATCCGGAAGCAAAAGATTAATGATGTAAAAGATGAGAGATGAATATAGCACCCAGAACCATGTCACATAAAGATGGTTTTGGACTTGCTGCTTAGAAAAGACGTCATTTCTTAGCTGATAATTTAAAGCAAAATAGAGTTGACAAATCAATTCTACTTCTTCGGCGGGACACAAAGGAAGCTCACAGGCAAATCTTATTTACGGACGAGAAAATGTTCATCATTGAGGAATATTTTAATAAGCAGAATGATCGAATTCATGCTCATAACTCTAGAGAAGCTACTCAATTATTCAATAGGGTGCAACGTGCCCATTATCCGGCTTCAGAGACTGTTTGGTGAGGTGTTAGCTATCAAGGGGCGACTGAAACATATTGTTGTGAAAAAGATATTAAATAGTCGGCTCAAGTGTATCCAAGATACGATTCTTGAAAACGTAGTAAAGCCGTAAAGAATGATATTTAAATTTAGTTTTATCAAGAAAGACTAGTGTTAAACCATCCCTAAAAAGGGTAATTTATCTGTTTATGTCAAAACAATAATAACCGCACAAATAAAGGAACAATGATTTATTGTATACATTGTATTTATTGTATAAACAGCTACTTCTCTTTTATATTCATTTTAACTCATTGTTTCATTTTTGTTTCTTCCATCTGATGAAATTCCCTTTATTACGATTTTTTTTCTCCTATTTATAAACAAATTAAATCCTACGAGTTTGTGATTCAAACTGAATTACCACAGCATGTCTTATTAGCAGCCTCTCTAATTCTGAATATAGGCCTCTCCCAAAGCTCGCTAGAAAAAAAGATGATTTATCTAAATTGTTTTCACTAGCAGAAACACAACGATGTGCTTCAATGCGCGTGTTCTCGTGGCGCGGCCGACGTGGCAGGGTACGCGCTGTCGTTGGGAATGAAGATCCAGGGTACTGACGCGACCGGGGACGCACCGTTGGCGCTCGCGGCGAGGGCTGGACATGACGGCGTCATCAGCTTGCTGCTCGATAAGGGAGCTGATATAAATGCTGTGAATAAGGTAATGAAAAAGTTAGTTACAAACATTTGTTCATATTATACAAACTTATACAAATATAGATTTGCGGATGAAATGAAGTGCTACACTGTGGGTGTTTTAAACTATCTCCATCCATTACATCTGAGAATGCATATTGCATTATACCTATGTGCATTATATGGATTTGGAGGAAGGGTTTGGATATGTCACTCAATACCAAAACACGTACGTAAATTCGGGAAATAGGGTAAGGTGGGAAATGCAGTACACTTCAACGGTAGTCTTCTGTTATACTTCTGTAATCTACTTATACAAAAGACTTGAACCCGTAATATGACTCACGACACATAGATATCAAATCTACGAATGACTCTACTCGTATTTACCGACATAGTTGCAAGGATTTAATGAAATACCTTTGCGACGAAAGCTCAGTAGGTGTTCATAATAAAATGTACCAGCTTAGCTTCACTCTGTATTTTATTACCAATGGAAAAAATCTGTCAAGGTGTTTTTTTATTTCTTACTGTAAATGTAATAATACAGCGTTCTATGCGGTAAGATTAATATCTCACTTTTTTTTCTCCAGATATAGCAATGGTCCAATTAGCACATTCTGACAAGTTTTCTTCGTAAAGTCAAAACAATTTAAAACGTATCTTGTTAATGTCAAGTCCTGTCGAAGTAAGTTAGGAGTCGCTCAGTAACTTGATAGTAGGTTTACTGAGGACAGATGAGGACTCCTTGGAAGCACACGAAAAACAAAGTCCCATGCTTTTTTTTCATTATCACAAACATTACGCCCAAAAGCACTTTGAAGTTTAATAAACTATCACCATTAAACCACAAAAGGAAATATACACAATTTTTGCAATTAATCAAACATAACTTCACTTCTTGAGTTCCCCCTAAACAGTCAGCTGAACTGTGTTGCCCTATTAAAATTTTCCGTTAGGCGCTATAATTCTTAGATGCGCGCCAGACATAGATACCAAAATATCGTTAGATTTAGATATCGCGAGAGCTATATCTCAACAAAACGAACATTTATTTCAATTCGCGTTTATTTTGTTCGTAGTCGTAATTTGGGCAATTGTGAAATTTCGCGCGGCGCTAATTAATCTTTCATTTAGTTCTTTAATTTTGATTCTAGCTATATTCTGTTCAATATAGGCAGGCAATTACACGTAGGTAAATAATGATTCATTTGAATATAAGTAAATTTTAAGTAAAAATGCATACCTAGCATACATTCGATAATTCACAAGAGCAGCAGTTCTAATCCCGCTGGTTCAGGTCTATCTATCGGTGTACTGTGGCATGTTCGAAATTAGAGGTGATACCACTTGACACGCCCTCGAGTCTAAGCCACTATCCACTCCCGGGAATCCTCAGCAGTCCAAACCCTTGTATATCCAAACATCCATCATTCTAATTTTATCAAAATTGTATCCGAACATGAACATAGTCCAAAGAGCACACATATCCCCTTTATAATAAGGTAACTGATATCCGAATAAAGACTGCCCAAAGAACGGACAAGCTCCGAAAAGGAAAAAAGTGTGTCCTTTATCATTCACCAGCGACCTTTGCTTCGCTTCGCTTCGGTTTATAAAAGATTCTTTTTTAATTTCTTTTCAAAAGTTCAAAATAAAATATAACCTATATTAAACACGAATAATGTAGTTTCCTATTTGTGTAAGAATTTTAGAAATCGCTTCGGTAGTTCCAGAGATGACCCCCAACATACAAACGCACAATTTAGTATAGATTGCCTTTTTACGACTGGAACGCCGTATCACTGCAAGTTCGTGGCATACCCTCACATTACAACAATACATATGTCCGAATAGGTAGAAAATTGCGATATCTACAAATTGGATATTCATATTGGCGGGAAGATTTAGTCTTCAAGAGTTATTTAACTTATTGTCATTTCAAAACTCACTCGAGTGCGTGTGACGTTGGAACCGCAACTCTGATAGACGGATTAAAAGACGAGGTCAAGGTCGCTTTTTAGTTCATTTGAAATTACCAAGGTCACAGCTAAGTAAGCTTCTTAAAGAAACACTCGTATTACGTTATTGCACAATCCAAAGACTAGGTCAATATTACCCCAGTGGTGAAGCAAACAGGAGCGGCGCACAGCGCTACTTGGTAAGTAAATAACTAATACGAAACTGGGAGGGTTGCTGCGAAGTTTCACACACATGCATAAGAAATAAAACTGGTTTATATGCTGATTTACATTACTTACTGCAGAATTTTGAAGTGATATACGTACATGGTAAGAGAGAGATAAAATCGTATTCATTTTTGCATTGTCCCCGACAGGAATGTCCCACCCTGCTACTGTCGCTCTCGGCACGTCCTAGACGAACCCGACGATCCAATTACCGCTGCCAATGCGATTCCTACATTATACTCTACACAGGTACACCGTCCCCGCTGGCGGAGACGAGGACGTCACCCTCGCTACATCGTCAACACACAGCGGCATTCAGCCAACACTTTTACCAGATATCGACACGTGCCTGGGCACTTCTCACCGACTAGCGATCCCGCGGTACCCTCCCAAAGAACGCCCTAAGCCGTGGTCCGTTCCTTCCATCTATCTACCGGCTCTGGAGCCCTTAGGCTCGTTGCTGCACACACTTTTTGCTCCTGGCTGAGCGCCTTCTGCGCTTGCCCTAAACCATACATGTCCGGTGACTTTTGAAAGGCCATGACGTCAAATTTATTATAATATTACACAGTCTTCGAATATTTTTTTCCAACTCTCTGACATGTGGGTTTCCTCACTGATGAATAACAGTAGGAATCAAGTACGATAAAAAGAAAAACATTGTTTTTGTGTAAGAAGTAAGTATATGTATACCGTTCTATGTTCGTGAACTTATTTCGCTTCTGTATGGTCTAAACTTCGTAGCTGGCGAGCTATGTAATTTGTCGCAGAGTAAATTGAGTAAATTGAAACTTTACTAATTTTAGCGGAAACCTAATCTTTGACTAACGCTTATTTTTGTTCTGTGACCATTGAATTGAGTTAGTACATATTACATTGGTTGCTAATTATTTGCTAATTGTTTTACCTTACATAACGTGTCTTAAACTGAAATAATGCAGAATCTGCAACACGTACTTTTCTAGTAGTGGCCCAGAAGTAACCTTTTAAATTTCTTTTTATTATACTAATTTTACTAAGTACAGCTGCGTTGACGTCCGTTGTAGCGAAAAGTGAATAGTATCTATATACACTAATAACAAAGTGAAAGGCTTCAGTTAAAAAAATATATTTTTTGAGAAAAATAACAAGTTCAGAAAAGAGTCATAGGAACCAAAGTTGTTAGTTTTAACTATTGATATATAGTGTTTGGATACCGACCTCCAAAACTTTAAGGGTATATTCTATGCTTCATTTTATTCATAAAAAGAAATAAAATAAAGGGCACAAAAGGGCACCAGCCATATAGATGGTAGCTATTTTAGTTTTTATTTGTTTCATTCATTTTTCATGGATGTGAGTCATAAAAAATAATATATTTGGATGTAGGAGCCCTACAAACATAAAAATGGACTCATTTTACAGCCTTTTACAGTAAATAATGCATTTATTATTCTTCTGACCTAACCCACATTCAAGTTTGCTACCATCGATTTCCTACGCATTCAGTATTTTCTGCTGTTCATATTTATTTCAATTACCTTACAACAATAATTAATTTGTATTTGTAATCCTCGCTGTAGCAAAGTAAAATAAGAGTAGGGTATCTTTATAAAAATAAATCACTGACTCACCAACTTACACTAACCGTGTTTCAAAACTTTTGTAATTCTAAATGATATACTTTTAATTAGCTATTATTTATTTATTACTGTTGTTTATTTTTTATATATCTATTTTTTTAAGTTCGAGAGATGTTATCAAAATGTAAATTTAAAAAATGCGTGTGATAAAATAATAATGATAATGCAAAAATAAATCATAGAATTGTACAATTGCACTCTTTTGGTCGACTGGTAGAAAATACCTTTCGACATTAAGTCCGACTCTGCACAATATACAAATACAGGCAAATAAATAAATACATAAATAATGCAGCTCTTTTTCACTGCAAATTGAGTGCAGGTAATGATCTCACGATCTCGACATCAAAACCGGGGCCTTTTGTCATGTACGAAGTTCAACTACTGCTATGTTTTTACTATATCCGTGCAGATACTTCACAAATATTTAATGGGGACTCCACTTTCTGCAGCTTGATTAGATTTCGCCATTTCCATCCGACGGGTCCGCTTACTCGATTCAGTTAGATGTTATTTTACATGATTTTATTGAACGTCAGTTCTGTGGGAATTTACCACAATATCTTCACTATCCAAACGATGGATGAGAACAAGAAACAAATTGAATTAGTATTTATTACAGTATCTCGTATCCAATTCACGAAACAAGATTCTTATATTTAATTCACTTTCGCTGAAGTGAACAGTGATAAATAAGTAAATTTCAATGTTCTCGACGAGTACGTGAAAAAATAACCATTTCGTAATTTAGAAAATGAGGCCAATAAAATATTTTCTTAGGTTTTCGCGATTATTATACATAACAATTAAACAACTTTGAACGGTTTAAATCGCGTATATTTAACATTATTTATATCCCCACGTTTCGAACACTTTGCAGTGGACGTGGTCACGGGGTGACTACGGGTCTCATAAACCGGGTCTCTTTAGCGAGGATTTGTGGATTATCGAATCGAATGTAATGGTTGGGTTTGTCCAGAACATGTTCACAAATGTTATAACACAAACGTAACATTATGCCAAGAATGTTACGCGAGGCTATTGAAATCAAGAAACATCCAAATTTCAATAGAGAAGATGGTTGGCAAGTACCACCGGCTTGGGATCCAGTCATTAAATTAATTAAATCCCAAGAATACGTGAGCGAATACTGCGTGCATAGGGAATGTTATGAATAAAAAAAAAATTCAGACAGTAGTTCAAATAATTTCTTAATAACTCAAGTGAAAGGCCTCTAGGCCAATAAAAGCTTTTTTTTTATAAAAGTGCTTTATCGCATTAAGAGCGATGATAATAAACTTTCGACTCATGTTCATGAGATAGCGAGTTCCAACTACCCGGGCCGTACCACTGAATTTCCACTAAAGAACGATGTTTTCATTTATCACAACCTAAGCAATGGTGAAAAGCCATATCACCTGCCAATTCTGGGGCATAATATTCACCAATCCACAATGGGCCCACTTGATGGATTCTAACCCGACCCGGTACCCTGCAGGCCTGAACCTTGCAATGGGTCGATATACGTGCAACTGTCAATTGATTTTCTATTATTGGCGGGAAAATATTTACTACATTTTATATTAATTGTATTTAACTAAATATAAACGTCATGCCATATTTAACTGAATTTGATTTGCGTTATATTACCTACCGAAAGAAATTGTTAACATTCGAATATTTGGTTACGAAAATAACTGACTCTTTTTCTAAGGTTACCTCGAATACGGCATACTTCAACGAATGCAAAAAATGTACATACTCGATACACGTGGTTTTAGTACATAATTACACGTACATATTTTGTTATTAAAACTGGAGCTTCATTGAATTTGAAATCAAAACACCTTTTTGACTTATTATTACGTTTAATTTAAAAGACTATTTAGGCGGAATGTCATACTCGTATCATTGAGCTCGGGGCGCCACACAAATTGCAGATCCATTTTCCGTGCGGTGGGAAAGTGATCATCTTTTATGCGTTTGAGACGTAATAATTTACATAACAAATGGGAAAGATGTGAGCTTATTGCTTTTCATCAAATTCAAACGTTAATGGAGTTAGAACCAAAGTGTATATATACCGTCGCATGTGAACATGATTTACATTTCTAAAGTTGATTCTTGAATCTCCTGAAATATTAACGGAGATTTATGTGCAAAACGGGATACGGGCTGCAACACACAGCCGCTGGGCGATCTTGACTGGCCAAGTTGCCCCTCTCTCACTGAAGACCACCGTTATACCGTAAAATGTAGTACTGTTCCCACTTTATCCTATTCCCCCAATGTATAGATACCTACATTACGAAACCATTGGTTATCGGCTAATCCGGAAACACCAGAACGCGTCATCCACGTTTATGAATTACCGTACCTCTAATTGCATACTTTATTAGGAGATACTTTATTGCATAGTCGTGGATGACGCGTTCGGATGTTTCCGGATTAGCTGATAATGTATCTTTACGTACAATGCAGCCAATTGTATAAATTCTTCATTGTCTTTTTTTTTATTTTAATATAAAAATTAAACAGTCTTACAAAAATAAAACACATTGAAAAAGTCATTTACAAACAGACTAATAGTTCTATTAAAGTGTACTTTATTCTATACTTTATTGTGTATACATTACTTATTTTGTACTTATTGTGTACTTTATTAGTTATTAGGTTATTGCGTATCTATTGTTAATTTTTATACAATATAGTGTATTATTATTATTACGAACGGGTTTCGGTAGTGAATGACATAACCCAGAGCCCATTACCATTCTAGGAACGGGTTAGATATCCCTCCCCATTCTCTAATCTTTTCTCCAAATCCATTCTTAAATCTCCAAAGTTAGGCATCTCATGCCAACGTTTATTATTCTGATTTGATCTGAGCATGTATCGGAGATGTTCACGAGCGACAGTATCCACTTAGCTAAAGGCGGACTGGTCTGTTGCCGCCCATAGATATTGCAACACCAGCGGGTTATATTATCACAAGTATTCTATTATTATATACTAATGTTTCCCTCCACACGTTAGGGATAATTCTTAAACGCAACGCATTCTTCTGTTCCCCAGGTCAGTCGCACGGCGCTCCACGTTGCAGCAGAAGGCGGCATGGCCCCAGCAGCGGCCGTGTTGCTGTCCAGAGGCGCTTCAAAAGAAGCCCGAGATAACTCGGGGAGAACGCCGTTACATTTAGCTGCGTTGAACCGACAGACAGAGCTGGTGACAATGTTGTTAGAAAGCGGGTGTGATGTTGATGCGACTGATGTAGTAAGTTTGATAACTGTCAACATAAAGAGGGCATTATGGTAGAAATAAGAGGAAATTCAGGGAGATATGGGAATTATGATTTAGGGTCGTTTCAACATCGTGAAAAATTTTACATGGTGATTTAAGTTCTTTTTACCTAATATTTCATAAGGAGAACTTTCAAATCAAATTATGCTGTTTGATGGTTTGGTTTTCAAATCAAACAACACCTATCTGTAGAATAATACCTTAAGAAAGAACTTCTGATGATAATGATTTTAAACTTATAGTAAAAATATTTTAATTTGTAAATCCTCAAGCTAATTAGGTATAACAAGTTCTAAAATGTTTATTTATTATTGTTATAACAAAAAAAAGTTACGACAGCATTTTCTTCTACATTCTTATAGTTAAATGTCGTAGCATAATCAATTTTGTAGCACAAGAACGGCACACCGTTTAAGAAACACGATGTTTTTCAAACTTTTGCTGAGCTCTTTGTTTATAGTTTAAACGATACTAGGAGCTTGCAAGGGACATTTTAGTTAGCGCTTTGATAAAAAGTTAAATAACATTTCTGTATTAGGTAGGTGAAAAAAGTTTAAAATAAATTAATAATACGTCACAAAAACGTGATGTTGGTTTGTCTGCGATGAGGCATTAAACATCATTAGTAAAATCTATTCTACTTGTAACATAATTTGCGATCTACTGCATTTACACCAGTGGACACTTGGTATTTCCATGGTGTTTAAGCGTTCCTGGTGACCTTTATTAAGTGTCCGCTTGTATGGAGGACTCTGTTCTGTGCTTCTTTCTTCCATATTCACAAAAACCTACGTAGGGTACAGGGCGGGAAGCACCAATGGGTGTTGTTGTTCGCAGAAGGGTCTGACAGCGCTGTACATGGCTTCCGCTCGAGGCTGCAATCAAATCGTTCAAGATCTGCTCTCACATGGCGCCAACGTCCACGCACAGAACAATGTGAGTATCATAAAAACAGGGACCGCTTTTTATATTATAGAATGAATGTGGATAATAAGATGATAGTTTACTTGATGTTAAGCGGACATCTGTTGGACAGTTGGATATCTAATATTAGAAGAGAATTTGATTTTATGTAAGAGAAAAACAAAATATACGACCAACTTTTAGATCACTTTCAGAACAACAAAAATAACAGAATACATAAAAAAAGCCTGAACTGCGACGCTAATGTGTTGACACTACTCTTTACTACCCATCTCATCTCCTTCTCCGAGGATGAATGGGGAGTGTAATCAGACAAGGAAAAGTCCTCGTTCCGTTATTAACCCTGTTTCAAATCCCTTTTCCTAAATCTACTCCTGAAACTGTAAAACTAGGATGTGCATACAGCATGACAACATTTGTCGTTCCCTTATGATGTCGTCAAGTGTACACAACGGCTCTCGCAGTACGACAGTATCCACTTATTACTAGATAGTCTGTCTGCTTGACATCTTTCTATAAAGAATGACGAACGTTTGCGAGTTCACATATGTGTTGCCTATCTCTGAGGATTTATGAATCAGAAATCTAAAAAAAATTGAGAATAATTTCAAAAATTTATCAACACCGTCACCGTGTGTAATCTTGTATAACTGCATCTATCATTCTGCAAGTCGATTACATTCATTTATACTTATTTCTATTTATTCAACTGTTTTTGTCAACACTGGATATTTCATTTTGTCTTGTAAATTTTCCGTTTCAATTTGAAATGGGTCCGTAAGCGCGACCCTTTTCTAGACGGATAGAATTCACCACTGTCACTAGAGAAACATTTCAATTTTCTACCCTCTCCGGAATTAAGAAAATTTCTCTCCGGACCGATGAGAATTGGATGCTTTTAAATTGTACACAGTCCAGGATCTATCTCCATTTCCTAAATAATAAAGTTTGTATATTGCTAGATGCGAATGAGGGCAAGTTTTGTGAAAATGAAACACAAATTGAACGGATCGAAACGTCCTTTTGATATCAAAAGTTTATGACGTATTGATGCGAATAAATTAGATTAATGTGATAAGAACAAAGCAACGCACTTCCATTCCCGTCCCCATTCAGGCTTCTCGCAATTATATTGACAATTTTTTTGTTATAAATCACTAAATTTTATTTTTATGCAAAGAAGGTTGATTTATATATAGAAATAGGGTGGCAGACGGGCAGACAGTCCACTGTTGTATAGCAAGCGTATGCAAATAAAAACCTATTAAATAATTTTTTTTCAAACATTTTCGTACTTAGTTGCAAACACATTGGTGAATAACGTGGCAATTAAAATTCGAGGTTTATTTTGTAGTCTGAGTGCAATTGCTAATATTTGAAAAAAAAAAAACATCCTTAAAGAAAGATTCCAAATTCAAATATATCATTTCGACTATGCTTATTCGACAACAAAAGAAAAAAGTAAACCAACATATTATATTGATATGGGTTTATGAATTACATAATTCCTACATTATGTAGGTACCTACTATTAAAGTACCTGTTATTTGACGACCGATTAGCCCAGTTGGTAATGCCCCTGCCTGCTATGTAAAAGATACCGATGTAGGTAGGTACCTACTATTAAAGTACCTGTTATTTGACGACCGATTAGCCCAGTTGGTAATGCCCCTGCCTGCTATGTAAAAGATACCGATGTAGGTAGGTACCTACTATTAAAGTACCTGATATTTGACGACCGATTAGCCCAGTTGGTAATGCCCCTGCCTGCTATGTAAAAGATACCGATGTAGGTAGGTACCTACTATTAAAGTACCCGGTATTTGACGACCGATTAGTCCAGTTGGTAATGCCCCTGCCTGCTATGTAAAAGATACCGATGTAGGTAGGTACCTACTATTAAAGTACCCGGTATTTGACGACCGATTAGCCCAGTTGGTAATGCCCCTGCCTGCTATGTAAAAGGTACCAGGTTCGACTGTCGGTCGAACACTCATTTGTTTAAAGACAAATGTTTGTTCGGGTCTGGGCGGTGTGTTTGTCTTTGTATGTGTCTCTAGACCCACGACACGGAATCCTCTATTGAGTGTGGCGTTGTTTATTTATAATGTTCTACATAATAATGTAGGTGGGGTCGTCACCCCTGCACGCGGCTTGCGCCGCGGATGCCACGGACATCGTGGAGATGTTGCTGAGACACGGCGCCGACCCTGCACTCACTGACCAGGTAAGGGTATTGGGCATTGGCCAACCAAGCGTTCGGACAATTACAAATTTATTTAGCGTTCTTAAACGAGCTATTTAAAGTAGTTTTTATTGTTCTGACTGAATACAAAGATTTGTTTTACAACGTTATATTTGCGGTTCGCGCTACCTAACCGATTATTATGTCCCGTGAGAGATCAATATTGTGTCATGTGTTGTCAGCCGGCTATAGAATAGTACCACCCTATCTCTTCCCGTGGAGGTAGTCAAAGGCGACTAAGGGTGAAAGCCGCTACCTTTATGGTAGGAATTATACCATCTCTAAAAGAGTGGACTCGCCTACCCGCTTGGTCAGCATGGTATTTTAAGGCCATACATCCTCCATGCCCGAGACATGAGTCATGTCGCACATTGCATGAGGCCCATGTCCAGCAGTGGATACTGCGCTTATTGAATAAGTTCATACAGAGGGTAACTAGGTAAATTTTGAGACACTCAAATTTCAGAAAGGAAACTCATTTGAGCTGTACGATTTTTAAAACATAATTTATTTGAAATTCGAATTCGAACGAACGAAAAAAATAAAAATGTTCTATTCATTTTTTATTGCATTTCGCGCGCTTTTCTTTGCAACAATGAAATTGCAGACTCACAGAAGACTACCTTAAGGGTGTAGATTGTTGGCCTGAGATCTCGATTTCGAGCGACCGCAGCGCCAAAGTTTAATGTAACATCCGACGGGGCGGATGAATGACCTAGAGAGCGCGATTTTCAAAATGTTTTGCAACAAACGTTCCACGTTGAGAAATTGTTATTGAACTTGAATATTTACAGCATAACAATAACGTTGAATTTTTGGAAACTAGCTGTTGATTCTTTTTAATAGATTAATAAGAGTAGTTGAGACACAATTTTTATGTTTTTCTATCATTTGACATCTGACATTTTTGTATTCTACTTACCTAAAATTCCAACTATTTATTTATTTGTAATTTCACTACCAAAATTTATTCTAATTCGTAAAATATTCATTCAATAAAATAATTGCAAATTCAGTAGGAAGTGTGTTTATCTCTACGCAAGGAAATGTGCCTATTGCGTAAACTCAAATACTTACTTTTTGTTTACGATCACCTCGTCGATATCTAAAAAAAATCCTAGGGTTTTAAAAAAAATGTCAATAAATGAAACACAAGTATAAAAATGATTTATTTACTACACAATAACAAATATGAGTCGCCATTACTCGCTATCTCAAAAGCGTGCTAGGGTTGTACAAAAATTAGTAAATAATTCATTTATTTACTAATTTTAACAGAAGTTTGTAAATTATTAATATACTAATTAAAAGTATGTAATTAAACAATAACGAAATATGAGTTCAAAATTCTAATGGTTTTTCATTCGATTACGGATCAAGTTCTGATTTCTGCTAATTTGATGATAAAATCAATGGCTATCACAAAACCTATCAGAATGAAAACGTTACCAGCTGCCCGATTCACGTAAGTAATAAAAACCGTAGCGCAGTGACGTCACTTCGTTTTTTGCAAATTTAGCCCTTTTAACCGACTTAAAAAAAGGAGAATTCTCAATTCGCTGTATTTTTGAACCAATTTTTATGATTCTTTACACCAGGTAACTCAGAAATTGTATAGTAATTGAGCTATTGGAAGATTTATGACAATCCAAGACTAGATAAGTAAGTGCGTTTAAAACAGAAAACCAAAAGGCGATTTCTAAGTTCCTAAGTTAAAACGACTTTTGGACTGGCGTGTTTACGTGAATCGACTGGCTGGGTAGTTAAGTTACCTGTATCTTTCAAAATCATTAGGCGTTCTTCTCTTTCATAACACGTAAAGCTCTTTCTTTCCTCTCTTTCATAGCCTCTATGATACTGGGCGCGTCACGAATGGGCATGCTTCGTGACTGCCGAGGATCAACTAATTCTGGAAGTAGGCAATCGTAATAAAACCTAACTAATTTCATCTCCATTTTCTCCTCCCAAAATTTGTCGTCCTTTTCTATAATATAAACTTTCATAGGTACAGTAGCACCAAACCAGATGCCAAGCATGCAAACGTTTCTTTTAGTAATATGTACCTGTCCCTGAATTTGGAAATACCAGTTATGATTTTTATTTATGACATAACCCTTGGAAGCCTTGTCCTTAACCCAAAAGGTATGTTTGGCCATTGCTTCATCAAGAGTCATGCCAGCTAAAGAATGTGGGCACTTAATTTCAATTAAACCGTTTGCATAAATGCCATCTGGTGTAGTACCAAGAAATTCATATTGATCGTCGACGAACAAACCGCAACCTTGTATACTAATATTCTCTTGAATTTCTAACTGTTTAATTGCGGTTTCTTCGTTTTCGATACCGTACCGTACAGCAGGCAAACTGGAGATATTACTACCATAAACGATTTTACGAACAAGAACAGCACAACTTGTGCTCTCTCGTTTTCTACAAACTTCCCCGAACGATGATGAGGTTAGTAATTTTCTCCTTGTACTCATCCACTCAGAACTACTTCTTTGCAAATGGGTCGACCTTTCAAGCTCCTCTCTTTCAGCACAAGACAACTTTAAATCGGCTAAAAAAGATGACTTGGCTTTCTCATATAATTCTGGACTCAGATCAGGTTTTTCGCAGTTTGGTCCATAGTGAGCGTCTTTCGATACAGCGCTGTGGCTCTTTTTCAATCTTAATTTAGGTTTAGCAATTAAACGGATTCTACGATTACAATTTTCCACTTTCGCGATCAAAGGATTAGGACTAGATTTAAATATTACTTCATGAGTTTTACTATGAATCGATCCTGTATTAAAAGACACAACAGCAGCTGCGCATCGGCCCGCATAAGAACCACGGGAAGAATAATTTACACGCTTACCCCCTACTAATTTGGCAATCACTGAGTTAAAACTTTCAACTATATTACTTGTACAATTATGAATTAAACTTCTAGAATGATATGACAGTCTTTTACTTAAAATGTGTACCGCGTCCATTAATCCGCATCCAACAATTGCTGGAAGCAACCCAACAGGTTCTATTCGACGAGTATCAGGTCTACAGAAATACTCCTTGCAATATTGGTGATTACCAAATACGTGTTGTGGACCATTTAGGATATCTTCACTAAGATTTTTTATTTTTTCTTCGAGTGACTGATTTTGATCGCCCCAATATTTAATAGCGCATTTTACACCCGTTCTTAAACGCAAATACCTTTCTTTTAGGAATTTCCGCAATTCGCAAGGATACTTAGTGTCTTTCGACAGTTTCTCCAAGCTATTGCAGTAGTTTCGTAAAAGATGATTTTTGCATTCAATTTTCTCTACTGTTAAATTACCGTACGGTCGCGAATCTAATATTTTTTTATAAGTACTGGAATCGCCGTCTGCTACAAATTTATTATAAATTACACCGTGATCAACAATGGAACGTTTAAACCCCTCAACTATTATGGTCGATTCCATACCGGTAGATGATCCCGAATAATTCTTGAAACAACGGTGTTCCGAGGGCTGACTGTCGTTCTTTGCGGCTCGTGCACAAACTACGCAGTATTTATTTTTAACTCCAAAAAACAATACTTTATTAGTTTTAATGCCAATTATCGCAGCTGCGCCGGACAAGGCGGAAAAATTCTTACCATAAGATCTCTTGCTCCAACAACCGTCAACAGCAACAGATATTAATGGTGTACCATTTTTATCAACGCTACCTATAGACACTGCGTACTCCGCTTCTTCCTTGACAGCTTCTGCCATGGAATGTGCTGCTGTCTTTTCCCACCAATCGCAAACCGTATTATTAATTTCATTGTATAATGAAGGTGACATGATTGGTAGGGCTACTGCGGCAGTTAATGTTTTTAACTGATAGTAGCTCCCACCAGATGATATGATACCAGATACAATTTGATGATTCACTTCCATTCTATCTTCTTTCTTTTCAATCAAACACACAGTAAATTTCATACTACACATACTACATTTCATGATGAGTTTTGAGTCCAGACCAACTTTTACTTCACCTATTATACTGAGGTAACTTAACTTACAATCCATTGGACCGTGGTCCCCTATGGCCTGAAGAGCTTTAAAAAAAAAAGAAACGTCTACAACTCTACGCCCAACTTCCATTTCATCCACCTTTCCCTCTTGGTCGTTTTCAATAACTAGTTCCTGTAAAGAAAGATAATGGCTTGATTTTTTTTATAAAAAATAATTAAAAATTTAAAAAAATGCAAAAGAATTAATACAATATTAGGTTCCTGATGAATAGAAATTATAATTTCTTTACGCATTAGGTATTGTTTTTTTATGACGTCACCTATTTGAACGTAAATTTTCTTTTGAGAAAGTAATTGAGAAGTATTTCGGTACTAAGGTGTTTGTCTCTCGATGAAAATAATAAATATTGCAAGAAAAATCTATAGGTAGGTATTGAGATTTTGTCTTCGCCCATCACTAACTAAGTAGTTTGTTTATTTATGTAACAAGTCTACAAGAATTACGTATAACAACTTACCTCTATACAGCGCGTAGCATTGTTGCTCAGAGTCTCGGCCCCAAGGTTTTCTTTATTTTCAATACTGGAAATATTATTCATCAATATTATCCACTTTTTATTTATTTTGTACAACCCTAAGCCAGACGCTAGGCGCCTCGCGTCTGTTTGGCGGTATAGGTATGTCGACAAAGTTGCGCTGTCGCCTACCTACTTCCACAATTTGATATTTAGACAATACTAGCCGACCCGGCGAACTCCGTGTCGCCTTTTTTTTTTTTAAAAATCCTATTATTTTGATATTACATACAGATACTTCAATTTTATTTATCAGTATAGATATAGATAATACAAACCAATATTTACATGTTATTGTAGGTATATGTCTGAATCGGGCGATCTAAATCATATGACATATTGTATTAGCTTTGTAATGTACCCTGTTCAAATGCGATAATAAATAAGTAGGGAGGAACTTACATTTTATTCCGAGATCTTTTGGCTTTCATATTTTTATAATGCGTACAAAACTTTCTTTTCCCTGGCATGCCACTCAAATTCAATCAGTCCTGCGAAAAAAATAGCCTATGTTACTCAGTGATAATGTAGCTTTCGAATGATAAAAGAATTATTAAAATCAGTCCAGTACTTTTTGAGTTTATTCGTTACATACAAAAATCCAAATCTTTCCTCTTTATAATACCTATTAGTGTAGATATTGTATTTTTTACGATTTATATCTAGTTCCATCATGGTTTTCTTTCAGACATTCATTATATCGATACTTTCTACTAACTGAAAATAAATTAATTATAAAAATGTTATACTTACAGTTTTTTACAAAAAACACAAATTCACAATACGTAATTCTGCTGTCTGCAGCCGACAAGCGTGGTGTCGCGTTCACTTACAGAAAGGAACTGCCGCTGCAGACCACCGAGATTGCACGAATGAATCGAACGTTTTATCCCATACATTTGTGTATGAAAAATTTACCTTAAAATATATCTAGACTTTAGGGCTTTAAAAGAGGAAGTCTTTGTTTGTAAAGGTATAAAAAGAAGTATACAGCTATACTTATTGGTTTCTTCAGTGTTCAAAAAGTGTTTCTTTTTATCAATTTGTGTTGATTTATGGGGTTAAATCTGAAAAATACGAAGTCATGTTTTTGCATTTTTACTCAATTTTGTGCGTTTGTTGACGTTTATTATATAACAACTATTAGGTTTAAGAGTTTAATATAAGCATGAACATACTTATTGGTCTTTGATTGTAATATATACAAATTATCATTGATATCAATCATATGTAAATAGGTTAAATATGAAAAATCGTAACACTCTTTTCGGTGATTTTCACGATCTACACCCTTAAAATGTACTGCATTTCTCACTTTATCGTATTTCCCCAAAATACGTACGTACGTTATTCAAAATTTATACTATTTCAACAAAAGAAATCCGAGGCTAGCACAGTTGTTAGCAATACAATCTATAAATGAAAATATAGTAAGAGATCACGACATCTATTGAAACAGAAAAAAACATATACAAAATAGCGTAAATGACAGGGGACACCCGGGTTTGAACCGGGGACCTCTCGATCTGCAGTCGAATGCTCTACCACTGAGCTATATCCCCCAATGATTTCATTTTACAAAATAATCGTATATTTATTGTTTATAAAGTATTGAATACATCTATGCCGTCATCTGCTAGATAAGTGTTATTTAAATATCAGCATATTCAATACCTACGCATACTGGCTATGAATAATACATATTTCTAGATTGCTTTGCAACATCTAAGATAAGCGCAACTTATACTTAATTTATTTAGGTAGACAACATTAATAATAGCATGCATATTAAATTCACTGATATTGTTATCATTAAATAGGCCAGTGGAAGTAGGGAAGAGATAATGGAATGAAAAATATCGCTTTTCCCATTAACTCCTCTGTTCAATGGGACTTTAAATCGGGTTTAAGCGCGCACCAAGAGCAAGAAGAATTTCGGCCATTGACATGAGGTCAGTCAAGACTGGACCGTAAAGAGATTTGTATGAAATCGTCGCACACTGACCACTTTACTAGACCCCTCATATATTGAAGATCATATATAATACATATATCATAGAATTATTGAAGGTTATAATTTAAGCTTATTTTCATTATTTTATAATCAAGCTAAAAACTCCGGAGATTTAGCTTACTTACATCAATCATTCTTCCTGCTCATGGCGTGCGCTTTAGCTACTTTCACTCACTTACCAAATATGCTGGTATCCAGACTGTATTCTCTTCATGTAGCTCTTGGCGGTGGCTTCGTTAACATACTAATTTATTGATAATTAATTATCAATTTATTTATCCATTAGTAATTTTTATTTAGTTGGCATATTTATTTGATTCTCCACCCGTCAAACATTCACAAATTTATATCTACTAAGTTTTTAAATATATCTATATTCTTTTTTTTTATTTACTATGATACCTACTTATTTTAATATTCTTATTGATTATATACTATGCACCGCTCTTCGAATATTTGTTTACCGAAAGGTTGATTGGCAGCGAATGCCACTTTCTTTGTACATTAAAGTTTCAATAAATACATATATAAAATTGTGGAATTGTTTTCTTCCATCAACATATCGATCGGTATCAGACTATAACGTCCCACTGCAAGGCACAGACCTCCAGTAATCTCGAGTAGGTTTCGAGTCATAATTAACCACGCGGGCACAGTGCCGATTGGTGGATGCACATGCACCAGATCGTTCTTCATTTCACGAAGATGCGGACTTTTCTCACGATGTTTTCCTTCACCGACCAGTCGTGATATTTTTTTAAGAATGCGTACCACTGAGTTTTTATACTTAAGTACGATATATGCTTAATAATGAGAATCGGGATTAGATACTCTTAGGCTATCACCACTCCTTTTCTTTCTTAATACTAGTAATAATACTCCCTCCTTAGAAAAAATAGGCACAAGTGCATTTTGATGACATTGGCGAAAAATGCAAAGAAGTTGGTAAAATTTTCATTATTTTATAATCAACCTAGAAACTCGAAGTCTTAGTTGAAACAAAAAAAAATAACCACTGATTATTCTCTCTCTTTATTCTTATTTCCGAATATAAAGTTACTCATGCTATCATTAAGAATTATACAATGCCTTTTTGGCTTAGGAAGGCAGAATAATTGTCGATAAGTCATCAAACATGTCAATTCCAGGAACAATCAACTAACCTAATGTTTTAAACTTAATCAGCATTTCATCCAAATTAAACCCGACATAATACTCGTATATAAGTAATTCAAAATAAAATTTGTATGTACACAGTGTGAGAATATAAAACCGGTAGGCTACGTTCCGTTTCATGCATTATTGAAGCTCACCCCGACGCGACGCGACGGCCGTGCGAGTTTATGATGCTCCAAAATTCATGCATCCGTAAATAGTAAATTATGATGTAACGCTGGAGCAGCCTGTATCGACGACCATGAGGAACCGGCTTCTCTGTACGATTGGTGGCATCATTATTGTCACTGTTGTGTTGAGTGAATTGTGTTCATTTTTTAAAATAACAAACGAGCAATTTATACGAATGAGCAGTAGGCGACATAAATGTATTTGTACTTTGGTATATTTAAATAAAAATGATAAAAAATAATAGCGTCAGAAAACATCTCGTAAAGGTATTTCATTTTAATAGTATTATATAATTTGTGGTGAAGTTATATCAAACTTCATCACGAATTATATAATGAGAGATTTCACCACAATAGTGAGGTATCACCACAGTCACCACAACAAAACTTTTTTTTGGAAGAAGGTGGCAGACAAGCTTACATTCCACCTCATGGTAAGTTTAGCCATACTGTAGCTCATGGACATCCGTGATACATGCCAAAATTAGTCCAAAATGACTAACGTCGGCACGCCCCCGGATGCGCAGCCAACCTTTGGAGATATAGGAATGAATTTGGAGTAAAGGTTTGGAAAGGAGCGTCCGTAGTTACACGGTAAACCGATAGTCGTGTTTAGGTCGTCATGTATGGGTTCAATATAAAGGTTTGGAAAATGGGGAGAGATAGGATACGATAGGATCCCAATGGGCTCTGCCATATCTCACTCACTACCGAAACACCTACCTATGTAAATAGGATAAAGTGGGAAATACAGTGTGTACTGCATTTCCCACTTTATCCTACTTCCCCAAATCTTCTGTCTTCAAGGTAGTCTTCTGTGTGAGAGGAGGTCGAGTGTGCCCATCGGCTGTTGGATTGCAGTGTGCACTCTCGCCCTCACTATTTATGTATTTATTTTTGATTTTTCTCAAATCACATCAATCACCTTTATGATTAGTATAATTAAATCTAGCAAATAAATTTCCAGCACACGCTAAATAAATACTGACTCGAGTCGCTAGATATCATTGTATGATGTCTTCGAAATGTTTGTGAACTTGTTGTATTTACTCGTAATGTCTATAGTTTTTTCACAAACAATTTATCCTAAAGTTTATGGGTATTTGGTTAGATTTGACGTAATTGGACCACAAACGGGACCACAAACTGAAATACACAAATGGCGACCGTCAGAAACAATAAAATTTATCGAAGAATAAATCAGAACTCTATTTATAAAACGGTATTAATATTTGCCGCAAAACGGCTCGTTTATAAAATAGTGTACCGGCAAAAGGAACAGAATAAATAACAATTCTGCCCGACTGTTCCGGTCAGTAATCGGTACTTACAGTATATAGCAGGGTTGGCCAACAAGTCGATCACGATCGACCGCTCAGAGTCGAAGACAGAGCTGTCGATCGTGAAGGGAATTTGAATTTTTTTATCAGTATCAAATGTTTAATGTTGGCGTTATCAAATTTATACTCTCGATTTTGTTAATTTGACAGAAGAAATGAAAGCACAAAGGTTTCCAATTTTTTTGGTACACATTAATATTAATTTTACGTACATATTAATAAATAATATAAAAAACTACTTATATATTACTTTTTTCATCTCACCACAAGCCATACGATTAAGTCGATCCCATGAGGGCAGAATTTTTTTGAGGAGAACACTGGTGCACACAAGTTGGCCACCGCTGGTGTATATGATGTATTGCACACTCTAAAAAACGGGTAGCCGAAATAACGCAAAGCCGAAACACGTCAACTAATTTAAAATAGTTCTAGAAATAGGAATAAATCAAAAAGTTACAAATATGTGAAATTTTGTTGTTCTATCTAAGATGTTCGTAACGCTCATTACGCAGTACAGGGTTTGACCAGCCGTCTAGGCGGTGCGGCGTTGGTGACGCAACTGCGTGTAGAATAAAAAATATACTATTGTATAAATTATGAAAAATAAACCTATTGTAAAAACTGATAGAATCGATTCTACCCTCAGTGAGTTATTTTTGAGTAACATGTTGTATATTGAAGTTTAATTTAGGGTGTAACCAATATATTCCGAATACGAAAGCCATGTTTGTTCACGATTCTGAGTTATTTTTTGTAATTCTTCAAAAACATACAGCGAGTCTGCAAACATGCCTTTTGTATCATAGATGTCCACGAGCGACATAGTAGACGCTTATAATTTAGTTTGGTACTTTTTTAAATTATATATATATATATATATATATACCTTCTAAGCCACTACACCTATGTATCGATATAGCCATATCTATTACTATCCTTTATTTACATAACTACATAAAAAGTTTCACCGCAATGCTTCTGCCAGTTACAAGGATGCTCCAATTAATTATTGAAGCGCTCCTCCCACGTCTCTCTGCTCTCCTGGTAACAATATCCTGCATAAACTTACATCAAACATTACAACAGTACCAACTGTTATGGTTACAATTTACGTACAATTTACAAGTTGCATCGCAGCGCATACCATCGGCGCATAAATTCGGCTGGCAAGCGACCCGTCAGTGCGATGCGTTGCGGCACGATGGTCCGAATGAATTATGCGATGGTTTTCACAAAATTCATGAAAATGATTCAGGAGGATTTGTGCAATGCAGACGTTTAAAACATGTTTGGATGATTAGCACAAACTAACGTGCATAGATCACGACTATCTCAGTTGTACAGTAAATGATTGATGATACAACAGCCATTTAAAAAAAGTTGAATCCGTGGGAGTGTTAACAAAGAGCCTAAGTTGTGAATCATTCTTAGCTGAGTGGATTTATATAAAGTGGGTGGATTTATATAAATAGAGCAAATATTAACCCGTTATTCTCAGGCATCATTAAATATTGCATTGGTTAAAATACAGTTATAAATACTACATTTTCACCTCACTACAACGGCACTGGTTACTTGTGGACATACATGAATGAATAATATACCAATTCGGACCGCCTGGTGTTCACAGTCAGTTTCAACGGCAGTTTTGTGACACATTGTGTGTGCGGACACGTATGTGGAATTTGGTTTCGAGGAGTTTAAGTGGTTTTAATAAGGCAAAAATATCAAATTACAAAACTTAGAAGAATCATTAATTTATTATGTTCAGTTTTTTTATCCTATGGTAATCGTTCTTCTGAAGTGGTCAGTCTGAGTCCAAAGCTATAATATTTCAATATTTAGCCGATGTTTTGGATATATATACCTACATGGGTACTCTAAAGTGTAAATCACACCAGAGAAAAATCTACGAGTGAGTAATTGAGGTATTTGAGGCGTTGTACTGTTTGTACTGAGTAATGTTTGATTTGTTTCTAACAAATTAATTAATAATATTTTCTAAACATCGCGTTGCGCCATTCCGGATGGTCGCTTCCAAAATTCAGTTTTTATTTGTTTCGCTGAAATGTTAAACAACACGCGCCGTTTGTTTGTAGAGCACATTCAAGTGGAGCGGTCGCGCTTCCGATTTTCCTAATTAGGTACATACCTATATGTGTGATGTATATTATATTGAGAACGTAATAAACTCTCTTCCATCTTAGCCTTCACCTTCTGCAGTACATTACCGCGTTCGTATGTTAACTTTAAAATTGCAAGTGATAGAAACTTGTAACTTCATTTTTTCTTCTAAACTTCTCCACGGCGTTCACCACACCTTACTTAAATATGGTGCAGTGCCCGTAACTGCCTCGGGTCTTAACGGTGATACTACCGTGACCCTTCAATATATTAGACTACATAAAACAAGTTTTTCTGCAATGTTAACATGCTGTCATTTAAAAATATTATAAACAATATTCCTGTATTAATGGTTAAAAATATCAAATTCCCACTTATCCCTTTCATGTTTGGTCGTATTTTTTTTTGTGCTATTCTCTTGACTTTCTGCGCAAAAATTAACAAATCACCCAATTTGAAGGAGATATTAGTCCCTTGTTGCACAGGAATATCTCTCGCGGGAAATTGGTGGAACAAAACTTTTGGGATTGTGTTAATTTAAAATTTTCCGGTAAACATACATCCCTACTTTAACTTCTAAATAATTCATGATAAATTACTGAAATGTGTATGTAATGGAATTGTAATGTTTCTTGTCTAATTTAATTGTTTCTTTGCTACTTTTACAAATATCAAAGGTCCCGATGGCATATGCCAGTTGGAAAGATTGATTTCGCCATTTTTCTTGAGTTTTGTAAAAATTTAATAGCTGCATTGGCCCTATCGCCAGGGACGTAACTAGGGGGGGGGCTGACGGGGCTTGTGCCCCGGGCGCCGGGTTTTCAGGGGCGCCAAAATAGCAATTGTTGATTTCCAAAAAAATACAAGTGGAAAATAAAAATAATAAAATAAATAAATAATATTAATAAAATTTTAAACTGGCGCTCCAAAGATTTGGAGCAACGACTTATCAACCTTGGCATCATTTCCATAGAGCACCAAATAGCTTCTAAACTATCTTTTGACAAAATTGTAAGAACTTTTGCAGCTACAAAAAGTCGTAAAGTAAAATTTTAGTTCATATTCAGGTTTTAAGTTTCACCAAAGTTTTTCACTATTTTTCAGAATCTTTTAGATATACATAAATATACGTGTAACTGTATAGGCCTAATACACTATGTAACTATTGATTGCGTGATTTCAATAACTATTAAATTAACTTTTTACCTTTGGAATCGAGCATTTACTTACCACCTACCCAAGTTAATTATGACAAGTATAGTAAATGTTTGGTAACAATCTCAGGAGTGTTGTTTAGGAGAGTTTTCGTTTCATTCGTCATGGTTGGACATTCTTCGTTTAAGTGGGTGAAAGGGGGGGGGGGGGGGCGCCAAAGTGAGGTATTGCCCCGGGTGATATTTAGCCTAGTTACGTCCCTGCCTATCGCATTGATGGGCAATACCTATATCGTATAGTAATTAGGAAATACTCGTATGGTAATAATTATTGTTGCAAGACTAATAATTGTTTCCTTTTAAGCTAATATTTTCAAAATATTAAAGAAACGTGTATTAAACGTATAATTTTTACCAAAAATACTTTCTTTTTACAAGAAACATTTTCCTTGTAATCCACTTAAAACTCCATTCTCTTGATATCAACAAAGATTTTCTTCGCCAAGTATTTTAATTGAAGAAAGTAGGTATATTTTTTTAATGTATTCTAACAATATTTCTAAAGCTCCCTACCGTTATTAAATACCGACTAAGTTCATGGAAGTATCGCCTAAGGCAAAGTACCTAATTAGATACAAACCTCGACGTAACAGCATAGATACAATAGATATGCGTCTTTCATGCAAATGGTTAAAATTCTTCTTTATACATACACACGACGCGTCTTACACACACATAGGCATTTCTCTGCGCAAGAATTTTGCAAAACTATTGTACATTCGTTATCACTGCTGGTTGATTGATCAACTCTTAGATCACTTAATTGTTACCCCTTAAAAAAAGGATTTTCCAGACGAGCAGGCAGTCCACCTGGTGGCAAATGGATACTGTCACTCATGGACAGCTGCGATATATGTCAACATCAGTCCATAATGACAAACGTTGGTGCGCCCCCGAACGCGCTACCTACCTTTGAAGATTTAGGAATGAATTTGGAGAAAAGATTGGGAAGGATCGGATAGAAATAAGCTTCTGGCTTATCAAACTCACTACTGAAACACGTATGCCCATTGTGGAAAAAGGAGAGAGTGGGAAATACAGTACATTTTACGGTAGTCTTTTGTGAGGGGGGGGGGGGGGATAACTTGGTCAGTCGAGTAGGCACCCTTGCAAAGTTGCCACAAGAAATAACGCCTAGTTCCGTTACTTACCGTTGCCTTTTCATGTGCTAACGACCTAAACTTCTCAAGTTAAATTTGAGTTATTTCTTTAGAGCTTTCTTGAAACTAATATACTTTTATAACTAATTAAATTGGTTTACAACGTCTCGAGGTAAAACTTTTTTTTTTCAATAGAAAATTAATAGAATAACCGCATAAATAAACTTGTGTTTAATTAATTTCAGTGTTGATTCAGGTGTTCCATTAATTTTCGATAATATTGTTATTATCGAATTTATCGACATTCGTTTATTAGATGTCGATTAGATTAGCCTAACAGACGAGATTATTTTCCGCCATAACATCTAGTCATTCTCTAAAATGCTAGGCTTTATTAGCGCATTCGTTTAATTTGTGCATATCCATCATTGAAATTTGGCAGTGACAATTTCTTCACATATAAGCGAATACTCCTTATTACCTGCTAAGATTTTAAACTCTTGCTATCCTCCACAGTGTCATGAGTGTTGCGATTGCAAAAAAATCGAATGTAATATTTATCACCTAAATAAAATATACTTCAAATCAACATGGGTATACTTTCAAATATATCAGTTTTAAAATTACAGTGTTTTTGCCTGAAAAATTGTAGAATTGTAGAAATTATCGTGTGTCGGCCGGCTTTATTAAAGCACCATCCCATCTGTTCCCGTGAGTGTCGTAAAAAGCTACTTACGAATAATAAAGTCGCTACCACAAACCCTGGGAAACTACATCACTTCTAAAACAGTAGACTCGCCAACATGCTTGGTCAGCGTGCGGTTTTAATGCCATACATCACTCATGCACGAGAGAAGAGAGGAGGCCCATTCCATCCCATTTCCATGCTAAAAGAGCTCGTTACGGTAAATATTTCCCGGCGTGGGCAGGCTTCAGAATATATCTCGTCCAAAATAAATTTACGTTCATTGTAACTTTGGTCGGACCTCATCTATGATTAAATTTTAATCTTATTCCATTTGTGGTACGATTGTAGTGGTTGCAGTCACCGGTTGCCGTTGCCGGAGGGGCAGCGGAGTTACCACCGGAAGGGTACAGACGAGCAGCGAGGGGATCCTTCTCCGCAATATTAGATCTGTTAACAGCCACCACAAACTTGGATCCTCATCAGGTAATGTACAGTTTTTAAACTTACAATCTTAAAAAATATGACTACTTTGAAATTATGAAATAGGTAACTGTATTTGTTTATTAATAATAAATAACATACTAAAATAAATACTTAAAAACTCTGCAAAAGTTTGTCGGTAAAGCAAAAATCTTCACAAATTGCTTTTTGCTTCGGCAAAAACACCAATTATGTAAAAAGTCGCCATTCGCTGTTAATGTTTTTTTTTATTTTCAACCAAAGTTAACTCAATTCAACAAAACTCAGCTTTATTCTTAAGAGACTCCTATTTATTCCTTAACGAGCTGTCCTACTTAGTGGGAAGGCAAATGTGTTGCAAATGTATTTCATACACAAAATGTTTCATACCTAAGTTTAATGACACAACTTAACTCGTTACGTGAGGGCGACTAGTACCGAAATCCTTTCCACGCCGTACGTGCATTAGTCAAATCACTTGAAAGGAATTTGTAGTACTTTCTTTGAGTTAGATACTGTTCTAAACTCGTGTAATTGTTTTAAAGGTTCGATCATAACATCTTAACCTTAATCAACCCTTTTAATATCCACTGCCCGACATGGGCCTCATCATGTACATTGTCTTGTTCTTGTATGACCATAAAACGCTACGCTGTCTAAATGGATTGACCTGAGGGCTGGTAGTTGGGGCTTTGTTATTCCTTATTCGCCGTTAACGACACCCACGGCTAAAGATGGGCGGGAGTTATTCTAAAGTCGGCCGATGCGACACACTACGGCAAAAAGTTCAATGTTAAATACACACTAAAGTGTTTTCTGAAACAACTCTAGACAAACAAATAACTACTCAATGAATGTCATTTTTTTAGGAAAATGTTGTTGACATTTGTAACGTCTCCGTAAACAAATCTCGTATTAACATCTCAGTAACAATACCATCAGATTAGAATGACAATTATTAATTTGTTTGAGACTGTGTTATGTTGTAATTACGGCTAAATCAATAACCACATATTTCTTTCTTTCATTTCTTATGTGTAATGCAAAAAGGAGAATTTCCCGTTCAATTTATTTTATAGCGTCGAATCGACATGCCGTACATAGTGTTCCCCCTGGTACGGTTTCAGCTTTACATTACATTCCCTTTAACTCGGATTATAGTCTGTCTGTATTGAGCTGTTGATTACTGAGTGATAATTACAGTTGACAAAAGTGAGCGATCGTTTAAAAAATAATCGATTAATAAATCCAAGGCTCTGGTACGCATTATTGGCAAGATCAGACCTAGTTTTAAGACAATTTCTACCGAACTTGAAATGCCAGTGGCAAGAAAAGTAAAGCAAAAACTAATTTTAAGCAAAAATTAAACGGTAACATTTAATTCCCTTACCGTTACCAGCCCTTTCAGTATCCACTGCTGAATATGGGCCTCCTCCTACTCATGGACCTTATGGCCTTAAAATGCCACGCTGACCAAGTGTGTTGGCGAGTCGAGTCCAGCGTCCACTCTTTTAGAGGTGCTATAGTTTCTCAGGGCTAGTGGTAGCTGCTTCGTTTTTTGTCTTTTACGACCCCCACCTCTGTACTTCCCGTTATTTAACTCATAATTTCTGATCCTTCTCATTTATAAATTCAAAGTAATGAAGAGAGATGCACTCAATGTGTCTTTTACCCACCTTCGAAGAAGGATCAAAGTTAAAGACGTATTTCAAAGATTAAGAATAATCTATTATGGGACCGATAACCGAATGGACCGGGTAGACGAATTGGCACTCGAAAGGAGACCACGTATCCGTCTTCCAAACAGATGGACTGACAACTTAAAGACGTTTGCCGGTATTGAGTAGATGAGGAAAGCGTAGAATCGTGTGTGGTGGCGAGCAATGAGAGGGGCATATCCAACAATGAAGAGCTTGATTGTCTGGTATGCCCATTAATAATTCATTCTTAATACATATAATTCATACAATAATAATAATACACACACCATCTGATCACATTGATACTTTTTTTTTATAAAAATACAATCCAACAATGAAGAGCTTGATTGTCTGGTATGCCCATTAATAATTCATTCTTAATACATATAATTCATACAATAATAATAATACACACACCATCTGATCACATTGATACTTTTTTTTTATAAAAATACAAAAGCGTATTCATGCTGTACCGATTACAATAGGTGTTTTCATTTATTTTCACGTGTTTTTTTAATAATGACATTTGTTTATACAGGTGTGCGTCATTTCTTATTTATAATAAAATATTCTGGAAAGTTATAAGTACGAGTATTATTACAGATACAATTGTGTATACATATTATATTGCATTGAACATAGACGTCAAATGAATTCTCTAATAATATTGAAAGATTCTTTCCCAGTTTTCTTGAAAGAAGTGTGTAGTAATGCACTAGGAAAACATTGGGTTCAGTTCACTCGCCGTTAATGCAGAAATTGTGTTCATACAGAAAACGAAAAATTTTGTTTTTAACTTTGTTAAACGTGGAAAATACAAAGAGAGAGAGAGAGAAACTTATTCTATACCCGTGATTGAGTGGTGATACTTATAACTTCCATTTTTAATTAATAAAATGAAACAAGATTACTATTATGTATTCTGTGATCAAATATAGAATCAAAAAACAAACGGGACGAAAATATCGCAACATCGCACTAAATTATAGTTTTAAAACTCGGTAACGAAATAATACAATCCATAAATATTTATGTCCGTGAATTCAGAGTTCGTAACTTGTTATTTATACATATACGATCAAATTACTGTTTGAATTTATCTGTTTACCGCAACCCATATAGTAAACAAACCCACACATTTTAATTTAATTGTAATCCCATTTAAAAGCAATAACGTAACAATATGTCGGCAAAATAGGTGCAAATCAATTTATGAGATTTGTAGAACTTTTAGCGGTTTCTAAGTTTAAATCGGCGATAGCCTGGGAGCATGTAATTTGGTCTTTTATTCGCAAGGTTGTGTGTTCAAATCTTAGCTCGTATTACTGAGTATTTACTTAAGAATAGATTTTTAAATTATCGCTAGTCCGTCGATGAGATTACAATTTGAGGTATGTGCTCTGCAATGAGTTAACTGGTAGACTTTGTTTGCGCGAACAAATCGACAGCTATTTTTAAGTGCTCTCACAACTGGAGCCGTCGCTCAAATTGGTAATTTGCAGTCGTCCTCGATATTGCGCCGTTTTGTAGATAGTGTTGGACTACAAAAAATGCAGTGGGGAAGAAAAAACATTTTTTAAAAGTCGTAACGTGACTAATTGTGAAACTAACTGCTGCATTTGAGGTTCCACCACTGTTCTGTAACATCTCATACTACTACGACATCTCCAAAAATTGTAGCCCTTGCTAAATGTTGCAAGTTTAGGTACACGTTAGCATCTTCACTGTTGTAGGCGGTAGCTACCGGACAGCCTACGGTTACTACCATGATAACCTATCAAAAACTGTTTTTATCATGAACTTCAATTGAGCAAATAGTTAATTTACTTTCATTTTAATATTCAAAACTTTCAATATCCCATTCCATCCCAACGAATAGTATAATTTACTATATTCCCTATTTCCGTCCCATTCCATCTCATCAAGAAGGAATTGTGATGGGATCACATCGACATTCAACCGCATCCAATTCCATCTTATACTATACAGTAGAGGGTAGGTATAATGGAATGGTAACCTTATCGTCCCACCTCATCACCTCGTCCCGAGGAAGAATGAGGAGTATTATGAGGTGAGGGAAACTCATCTTGCCGTTATACCTCATATTTCCCGCTACTTTTCTAAAACTACTCCTAAATCTCCAAAAGTAGGTGATTTATCTGGAGACATTCCGACTTTGAAATTCTTGACTGATGTTGACATGTATCGCGGCTGTCGATGGGCGACAATAGGTATTCAAAAGAAATTCCTACACCTGAAAAGGCAGGCAGCGCATCCGGGAGCGTGGCTGCGTTTGTCATTCTGGACTGGTGTTTTTTTTTTTTTTATATAGATTAGTGGGCAGACGAGCAAGCGGTCCCACGTGATGGTAAGTGTTACCGCCGCCCATGGGCACCTGCAACACCAGGGGGTATGCGGGCGCGCCGCCGACCTTGCAAAATCTTGATGACCTTGATGTTGGCATGTATCGCGGATGTCGCAACGCGACAGTATTCACTTACCGCCAGGTGGACTGTGCTCGTCTGCTGCCTTGCTTACTATAAAAAAATATGCCAATGTGATACTTATATGTGAATACATATAAGACAAAACAATTGAGATAGAAATAAACAATTACAAACAATTCTCTGTTCATTATTCTACTTACAATGCAGTCATCCTCTCGTAATCTTACAATGCAATGCAATCACATATGCAATGTCTTCTGCAAACCGTGCAGACCTGAAGGCATGCGGCACTCTCATCTTACACCTCTCGTGTTTGTGTAACACTAGCGTGACACGTGTTGTGCACAGGGCCGGATTTATAGTGAGGTGAGTTGGGATTAGAGTTACGGATGTCAGTTTTATGAGAACGCCATTATGAGCAAGTGACTTATTTAGTTATTTATTCTTTATTTCACAAAGTGACAAAAGGCGGACTTAATGGTTAGAAGTATTATCTCCCAGTCAACCCTTGGGCTATGCAGATATAGTACGATAGGTGCAATTTTAAACAAAAGGAAACAATAAAAGGTCAATTGTCTGAGTATCATAAATTCATAATATAAATAAACACTTATAATAATAACTTAATAAAGATTAACAGGGCCTGACCTAAACAAACTAAGTCCGATCACAAATCGTACTCGGGGCCTTTCGTATGACAGAATACTACTAGTTGGGCTAGCTGGTCATCAGATAAGTTTTTAATTTGCTTCATCGAAGAACGGATTAAAAAGATATCTGCCCCCCCGTAGAGATGTTTAGATGCGGAACTGGTGATCTACTTTAAACCTGTGGGGCTTGTATGAGTAGTAGGTATGTCGCCCAACACTAGTTGAAATCCTCCATTAAAAGTTTTTAAAGGAGTTGCAAATTTATTTGTTTTTTATTTATTTAGACTTTAGTGCAGAAAGAAACATTGTACAAAAGACGGATTTAATGCCAAGTGGCATTCTCTGCCAGTCAATCTTTGGTTAAACAGTAATATGAAGGGAGGTGCATCGTGCAATCATTAAAAATGACTACTAGGTAACAGTACATAAACTAACAGTACAAATGCGTCAACGATTGAAATACAGTTTCCATAATTTCAGTAACTACCTCCTTTGTTGCTAGTTTCATGAATGAAAATCTAGTTTTCTGTAATTCTGCTTGTAGTTTTAAAACAATGAAGAGGTAATTATGGAGGAAAAAGAAAAAAAATGACAAGTTTCACCTTTACGATAACCTTTTTCTTTTGTATAAGACCGTTTTACTAGCATTTTTGTAGGAATACCATAACGTCTATCTGGGTTCTTCGCTACTACTTATATAAGCTAAATAATCTTTGATTTTTTAATAGAATTTCAATAACGTGTATTACCTACTTGAATGGTGCTTCGCTGGCGAGGGTTTTTGTTGAACTTATTTCAAGAAAAGTATTGTTACAAGGTTTCACACGACGGCGGCTGACCATAAAGGGGCTCTCTGAAAAACCAAACAGCCACTTGCTTTTTTTTATAGATAAAGGTGACAGACGAGCATACAGTCCATGTGATGGTAAGTGGATACTGTCGTCCATAGACATCCGCGATACATGCCAACATCAGTCTAGAATGACACGTTGGCACACCCTCGGATGCGCTGCCTACCTTTACAGATTAAGGAACGGATTGGGAGAAAGGGTTGGGAAGGATAGGAAGGGATGGGAGTGGGCTCTGGCATATCTCACTCACTACCGAAACACGTAGGTACTTTGGGGAAATACGATAAAGTAAGAAATGCAGTACCTACATTTCAAGGTAGTCTACTGTGAGAGAGGGGTAACGCGACCATTCGAGTGCGCCCAGCGGTTGTGGGAATGCAGCATGCACTCTCCCTCTACCAACCCTACCCCTTGCTTCTTTCTGATTTACCACCTGCCATGGATATTGTTGCATGCTTAAATATCAACTAATACATTCAGCAGAATTTTAAAATGCATTCATTCAAATCGTCGCAGTGATTTTTCAGTTCTGTATCCGGGTGAGTCTGGATAGATCAGAAATCTCCTAAAGGGATAAGTAGAAGCACGCTTTTTGTACGTACTTTCGTAACAATTTTTCATTTTAATTATTTGTGTGTACAATAAAGTATGTATAAATAAATATGCAATAAAATATGAGTAGGTAAATACAAAAAAAAAACTTGTTCGGGTAAAATAAACCAATAAAAGTAGGTCACGCAGGAAATTGATATTCATACTGCCACACCGGACAATCGATGGGATATTGCAATAACAATGTGGCAATTTCAAACAACAAACAGTAATAATATTGAACGTTATAATTCTGCAAATTCGTCCAGTGATTCGAGTTTGTTTAACACTACATTTGGGGGATTGTTAGCTTAATGGGGAGGAAGGAATTAGGGGAGGTTAAATTATTGTTTTCCTTATTTTACTGGCGCTTTTGTACAGGTATCTATTGGGCGCTAAAGGTCCTTACAATACTTTTATTTGGTTCTTAATTTGCCATCAAAATAAAGAGCTATTTATTGCCTTATTCTGTATCCGTTCTATGAAACGAATAAGATAGCGGGTTCTTATTATTGGTCTAATCATCATTAAAAATATGTTATCTGTTAGGAAGTCCAGTATGAATCATTTGCGAAATTCTGTAGCTGTCACCCGCGTGTAAACGTCGCGAGTCTCGCTGCGTCCAGCGGAACACCATACCTCGCCCACGTTACGTCGTTAGACTTATATCGTATACTACAGTATAGTATAGATATACAGTATAGTATAGTATCGTATAGTATACTCGTATTATTAGTTATGAGTTCAAACTCAATGGTCCACACTGGAATTGCACTCGTATTATTAGTTATGAGTTCAATCTCAATGGTCCACACTGGAATTGCACTCGTATTATTAGTTATGAGTTCAAACTCAATGGTCCACACTGGAATTGCACTCGTATTATTAGTTATGAGTTCAATCTCAATGGTCCACACTGGAATTGCACTCGTATTATTAGTTATGAGTTCAAACTCAATGGTCCACACTGGAATTGCTGGTGTTGTCAGTGCCGAGACACGTACATACCTACCTAGAAGGACTCAAATTCAAACTCGCATTTTCAAATTTTTATATCAATATTATTTTTATTTATATTTGAATTGTAAACATTGTGAACTCATGCATTACGAACTTATTTATCCCCTAATCAGTTGTTATCAACAGCTGTAATAACTATTATAGGTAATGCGTGTTGTAAAAACGAGCGGAACGGAATCCTATCGATCCTTAAGTGAGATTTTGGCGACGTTAATACTGTCTCTTATTATTATCAGTAGCAATATTTATTTTACATTCTTGAAAATAACAAATTTAGTTTTCCTGGTATGTACAGGCAACGAGGGTATTAAACCGGAAGCGGATGTCCGACAAATTATTCAATTTGCCCCACTCCCGCTCGCCTCCTTCCGGTCGCACGGGCGTAGTGTGTCGTGTCTACTTACTGCAGGGCTTGTAATATTAACTCTTATAACTTATACTGAGAGGTTAACTAACTGCATTTAATTGTGTGTTACATTGTTACTTGTAGGTAGGTTATGTAGGTTTAGATTAAAAATATACCTACGAGTATGGTACGGACGTTGGACATGGACAGAGTACCATACCACACCACACCATCAACCTGTAGTCTACACTACTAGATGTAGGCTTCTCCCAAGGACCAACACCACACACTGTCTTTTGCTCTTCAAGTGGATAGTGGTGACGGCGTCAGTGGAGGTAGTTCACTATTCGGCCTATGACCATGTTGAGAATGGGTCGTATACAAACCTGAACCGAATCAACATATTATATAATAGCGTATTACATAGAATAAATATTCTTTTTGTATAAAAGTACATTGAAACAAACATTTAAAACAATGTTTAAAGAAGGGAACATCTCGCGCTACCCGTTATTTTCTGTGGTTGCACCGCAATCCGCCAATATGGACAGGTGCCTGGAGTGGCCCTGTCTGGGCCGTGGTACCGCCCAATTAATTAAATTATTATAATTATTACTGTATTACGATTTTATTTAAATAATAAACCTCTATGCACTTACCAATAAACATATAAAAATAAAATACATGTGAACAAAACTACGAAAGTAAGCATAATGCTCTATCATCGAATTGTGTTCTTTTTAAAGATGGCAAATTGTTAAAAAAGTAGTAAGTTGTAAGTAGGCATAATACGATCTCATATATGCAGAACAATGTTTTGAGAATACATATCTACCTACTATATACGTTATACGAGCGCTCTAGGGCCGGCACGCACGTTAGTCTAAAGTGCTCCAAGTTCAGTAGGTCTCGAATTATTTAATTCATGTGTTTTGAAAATGGAATATTCTTATTATACATTTAACATTAAATAAACTCCTTCACATCTGCTTCAATGCACAATGAAGATTGTCAACCATGTTTCTTTGATAAGAACGGATGATGTGTCATCTAGTTTTTTCCCGTTACGAGTAGGTGCGAGTGGTTAGCTTGTTTCCCGTGGGAACTTTACAAATTGATTTGGATAAAAAGTATACATGTTAATCCGATATATAAGTTTGAGATGCTCGTTCTGACAGACAGACAGATAAAAATTCCAAAAAAAATGTTTTGGGCTCTGTATCATTCGTAGTGCTCTACGACTTTTTCAAAAAATATTATATGTACCTATTATAGAGAAAAAACAAAGAAACAACAAAAAAAATATAGGTACAAAAAAAAAACAAAGAAAAAAAATGTTATCTAGAAATAAATAGGAAACGGGGAGAATTAAGAAGTAATCTCGAATCTGCTTCTAAGTTAGCCAACGAAAGCACTCGGAGTAGCTCGCTGTAGTGGGTTCCACAGTATATAGAACACTGTGAAGGATTTAGAATGCAAACCGAAAGATTTATGATGAGGATTGTGTAACAGAATTTAATAAGTTTTAAGACAAAAGGCCATGACAATTGGTGAGGAATTCAAAGCGTTCCTTCAAGTATGCAGAGGTGTAGTGGTATTATTGCTTATTCGCTGTTTATTAGGTAGGTAATTATAAGTGTAGTTCTTCAGAGGGTATATAGGTTTTATCCTCTGATACACATGTAGGTACATGTAGTCCTATGTAGGTCTGTATCCTCTGATAATAGAGTAGGAGTACAAGGATAATAGACGACTAGTTATTAGGCATGTAGTATAAACTCATAATTTAACTCTAAGTATGTATATAACCTATACGTTCCACCGCAATGCGCAAATCTTTTCTTAAAGCTAAGAAATTGTTTCATTTGAGACATTCATCACGCGGATCCAATTTGGATTGGCATGTTTACGGAATTTTCCTCAATTCTCAGGTGTTTTACCATAATTTTAGGGACTGTTAGAACAACTACACTAAGGAATTAAATGTAGAAGAAAAGTTAGTTATCACTAAAATACTGTATTCATAGACTGTCTGGTTCTACAGCCGGTGTTGTCTTAGAAATAATGAGCCAGTTTTGCTAATTATAATAACTAATTACGTTTCGTCTAACAATGACGAGCACAGATTTGCAGAAAGGCACAAAGAAACTCAAACAATGAACGGATTAATTAATTAATGAAAGGGAACTGAAAATCTTAATAATTAAATTAAGGTGCAAAAACGTCTCATTTTAAACGAACCAGTCAAGTAAATTCTTGCTAAATTCGCGCTCCCTACTACATATAGTCGGATTATTTATTCAAGCAGAGATATGACATGTAGGACTGTCAATATAGTGTCATCTCCGTATAATTATCACTCTGTTTGACAGTTCTATATGTCATATCCTCGAATCGAATAAATATTCTGACTTTAAGTATATTTATATGTTATTTTAAGGCAATCTGGTGAGTGTTGCAATCCCAGAGGTGGACGGGAATTATATTTCACAACCCATTTTTATTAAATTAGTAGATAAAAATGCCAACGTCAAAATGTTCTATATTATATTTATAAGATCCCTAAGGCTGGATGATAGAACATAAGACCATGTGTGGCGGCGGGCTTTGGTCTATCTTCAGAACACATCGAGACTCAGGCTGATAGTCTAGTGTAGTATAAAATTCTCAAGGTTTAGCAAATTTCGGTTTACCTACTTAACTACCCTTAGTTAGTCAAAACTCTTAAAAACCTTAAAAAGTTCTTAAGTCCTTAAAAACTCCTTAGTCAATTTGTTTCAAAAATATTTAAAAATTGTTGTTCTATATGAAAATACATTCTTTATAATATTCTCTATTTTAACATCTATACCTAAGTAGATATATTTACGTATCTTCGGCCTGTTTCTCAGATATTGGCGTATCTTATTAAATTATTATATTACACACGATCAGCTCATTCACACACTACACCTATCGACGACGTAACCACAGTATAAAGACCACAGTGGCAAGACTGTGACGTAATGACGTTATTTCAACAACACGGAAGATCTTGAGAGTTAATATAATTACACTCAGTGATGTACTTCAATTAATTTAATGTCCCATCTATAATAATTATCTCTCTACTATACAAAAATTAAAAGCCAAAAGAAGCGCTTAGTAACAAGCTATGCTTACGCAAGAGAATCCCAGCGGTATTGTGGCAGGTCAACCGTTCGGCAATTTGTTACTGTTTATTCTTTTCCACAACAACAATCCAATTATTTATTATTATATGTATCTAAGTACTCCCTTTCTTTCTTGTTCTCTTGTAAACTCTAAAATATTGTGTAAATATCTGACAGCCACAGACTGTCATAGCGAGACAGCCAATAAGTGATCAGTTGATCACACGTCCACAGGATTAGATACACTTAAGATTGCTCGATCTACATAATTACCTATGTTAAATTGTACAATTATTTTTATTTGTTCAAAGATGAATCTGCAGACCTGCTCTGATTCACATTTCTGAATATTCGAATAAAAATGATGCCGTTATTTCGTCCAAATAATTGTAGAAGTCTCTACAAATTATAAAATTGTAGTAAGCTTCTTCTTTTATGTTTTCGATAAATTTTATTGTTTTAGTCCTGGGGAAAATTATAGAGACTTGGCTTTAATGAAATGAGCGTAGCCTCACTCTTGAGCATTAGGTACGATACCTGTTAATTTATCGAACGTAAAATGAATACGTCGGCCTAAAGCTTTAACAAGTGGACCAATGAGGTTTTTATTCCTTTTAACGTTCCTCTGATTCAACATTAATTAACTATCGAAATGGGACCGTGAAAAACATCACGCACCCGAAATAGTTAATTAGTTCCATTTTTATTTTTATGTAAATAAATTATTTTTTTTAATCCTTTTGTTTCTTGTTTTCATAATGCCTTCCTACGGGGCTTAGTGAATAAACCCGAGGGGAATTTTCAGTCAGATAAGCAGAACATTTTTTAAATTCCTTGTAAATTACTCATTTACAAGTTTTTTAAATTTTTTAAATGGATAAATTTTATAATACTCATTTTTTAAAGGGATAGAATCCCTTCGCCCTTTGAATATCATTTGTTATGTTTGTATATTATATTTTGTGAAATAACTAATCCTTTTAGACATTTCCATTACGTTTTCACCTACATTAAGTTACAGTTTCCTGCCGCTTAGTCCCATGTTGGAATCTAAAAACATTATTGATTTTAAAAAGCCCCCTCGAAGGGTTAAATAAACAAATTATTGTATAAAATACACATCTTTTTTTATAGAATAGGCGTTAGAAGAGCATACGGTCCACCTGATTGTAAGTGGATACTGTTGTCCATAGACATCCGCGATACATGCCAACATCAGTCCAGAATGAGAAACGTTGGCACGCCCCCGGATACGCTGCCTACCTTTGCGGATTATGGAATGGATTGGGAGAAAGGGTTGGGAGAATGGGAAGGATAGGATGGGAATAGCCTCTGGCACATTGTGCGCAGTTATGCACATACAATGTAGTGCCAACCAACTTTAGAGTAACACCATTCCATCTCTTCCCGGTGGTGTCGTTAAATGCAGCTAAGGAATAACAAAGCGGCTACCACAAACGCTGAGGACCTGAACCGCCTCTAAAACAGTGAACTCCCCAACCCGCTTGGCCAGCGTGGTGTTTTAAAGCCACACCACAAATACCTACCTCATGCATAACACAATGGAATGGAATGTCCAACAATGGAAGAAATATTGTTTTAAAAATATACAATAGTATCCAATTAAAAATTCGAACATTTACTGTTGTATTAAACAGATCGTTCAATGCTCAAAGTTCTGTTACAAGTAAAAGTTCTAAGTACGCAGTTGAAGAGTTTAATTTAATTAAATACAATCTAAACCTATATTGCTATCGCTTCTTATAAAACAACTGATTTATTTTTAGAACAGACCCACCTGAGTCGCTAATGTCTCAGTTGCTTTCAAGTACAAAGGGCCACCGCAAACCTTTTGTGTATAAAATTGTATTTATCATTGGTAACTTTGGAAAAATTTGTTTTATTAGGTAGGGTTTTGTTCCTACGTTTTATTTAATTCTGCGTAATCTTCTACCTACATAATTATCTAGCTTCCATTTGTATTCATGAACAAAGGGATAGCCCAGGGTTATTTCTAAATACCTCTCGGGGGAATCGTGTTCGAACCTTTTGGACAGAACCACTGAGTGTCCTTTGTGCTTACGTATGGAATTTTCAATTATCACTATTGACAGAAACAAAGTAAGTGAGTTCTCACCTGCGCGGTGGCAGAAGAACGAGCGACAGGTGCCCCTGTCGCCTGCTCTCCGCGCAATCCCCTCGTTCTTCTGCCCCGCACCCCTGGGACCATCTATAAATCGGCGGTGAAAGAAAACCTAAGCAAATTCGCGAGAAAATTAAAAAATCTAGGACATAGTATAATACCCATCAATACGCACTGGGCCCGAGCGGTCGATTATGGTCCAAAGTCCCCTAGTGATTACAAGGGGAGACCTCAACCAAGTAAGCTGTTACAGATATTGATTTGTATTCGTTTAGCTTGACTAGTCTTCACCACACGACGAAAATCACAGTTTTATTGCTGAAACCAATTAAACCGGTTAGCCCAGTTGGTAGTGACCCTACTTGCTGTGCAAAAGGCAACGGGTTCGATTCCCAGTCGGACATTCATTTGTTTAAAGACAAATGTTTGTTCGGATCTGGGTGTGTTTGTATGCATGATTGAACCCATACTGAACCCATGACATGGGAAATCCCAGTACTCAATAACGCCGTACTCAATGACCCAGAGTACGGCGTTATTTATTGATTATTATTATCCTATTCTTTCTGTTGAGGCAGTGAATGTCAACGTTAAATTCATCGTAATAATTTGTTTACGAAAAAAAGTATGTAAACTCCGGCCGCTGAGATAATGCGTTCCCGACGTCTGTCAGTTGGTCATGACTAGCGATGGGCAATATGTAACATTATTATTTACTTTTTTCAACCGACCTAAGAAAAGAGTGACACAAGTTTCAATACTAGTTTGTCTGGCGTCTAATTTCTGAATGTAACTAGAGTAAAGAAAATAAAAATGCGATAGTAATATTCGGAAATATTTAATATAAAATACAACAATAAAAGTACTTTGAAAAATAGTTGCGACTGGGTTCAAACAAATTTAATCAGACTCCGATTCGCTTGACTTCGTGATCATCTTCATCTACATGTATAATTATAGTATTATCAATCATAGTATCAATTTTCTTTATTAATATTTGTTATCGTTCGTTTGCTAACTCCAACAGCCTGAGAGACGCGATCTTGTACCCATTCTACAGGTATCAAGGGTCCACCATTTTGCCTTTCACGCTCAAAGTAATCTTGCAGCTAGATAATTAGCTCACGGGTTTCACTTTTCAATGATTGTCCAAGTTTCGGCATTATTATTCACCAAAAGTACAACACTACACAATGCGAAACACAATCGAAGTCCAATTTAGCGCCGAGGTCAGTATAACAAGCAGGAACAGTCAATTAAACGAAAGCCGGGTCACAAGAAAAACAGAACGAGAAACACTGGAGAACGTAGTCTATGCGCACGAAACGACAGCAGACGATTGTTTTAGCGTCACAAAATGGCGGCCCATTACGCCATTTGGGGTCGTTATTTTTTACCAGAAATATAAAAGTAGCTACTCATATTACGCTCTTCGTGCGTTCGGTTTGGGCGCAGCTTTATAATATTATTAAATTTATTAGTACATTCCAATATTATCAAATTATTAGAAAGAAAATCGTATTATTTTATAGTATAACGACAGATAACGTTACAATTGCCTAGTATTTTTGGCACATCACTACAAAAATAAACAGTTGACATAGCCTTGTAACACAGCGCAGTATGGATTTAAAAAAAATTGTTTTCTTATTTATTTAACATTACATTTAGCGCAAAATTATAATATTTATTGTACGTTGACATAATGATAGAGTTTTTAATGATATTATTCGTTAGTAGAGCAAATAAACGATAATAATATTTTTATCGTAAATTCTTCGCCACTTCAAAGTTACATCGTCCATTCTCTCACGACCTGTCAGGAATGCATTCTCTCAGCGGCCGCACAGTAATCATGCAAATGCTCGATAGAACAAAGCTTTACACAAATAGATAAATCACTGAGTTTTCTCCGTAAGTTTTGCACTAAATATAAGGATAACCTTCGATCATATGGTACTCAGCAAAGGTTATTGCCATTCAGAGCAAAAATCTGATAATACGACCTTAAAAATAACATTTTCTGACTATCTAGGTATCGAGAGCTCAGTTATTGAGGGCATTCGTGCATCCCTGTTATCATACGCCTCCTAAGGGCGTCATTGCTACCAAACATAAAACCGTAATGTCAATAAACGCCCGATAAAATAACTACCGTAATGAATCAATTACTGCGCCAATATTGCTATTGGAAATTTCAGGATCACTCGGACGGTTCGACGTCTCCCCGCACCAATGACAGATCCGAAGGTCACTCACCTGCCGCTGCTGAAGGTAGTATATCAATTTTTTACCCTACTACTTACAACGTATAATAGAAATGCAGCTATTTAAAAAGGAAGAAGACTACACCCTACAGCCGACTGACCGAGTTGCGACAACACTGTCAAACCTAGTAACGTCTTTTACTCGTACTCGTAGTAACACCAACGTTTGCCATTATGTACTGATGTCGTGTTGTATCGCAGATGTTGCAAGGTGACAATGTATCCACTTTTTCTTTCTTTATCTTTTTTATGGAAAAAGGGTGTCAGAAGAGCATACAGTCCACCTGATGGTAAGTGGATACTGACGTCCATGGATATCCGCAATACATGTCAACATCAGTCCAAAATGACATATGTCGGAATGTCCATTCCTTTTCAGATATAGGAATTGATTTGGAGAATGGATTGGGAAAATGAGGAGGGATAGGATAGGCGGAGATGGGAATGGGCTCTAGCATATCTCACTCACTACAGAAACACGTGACTACGTAAGTTTGGAAAATAGGATAAAGTTGGAAATGCAGTACACAGGTACACTTCAAGGAACCTTCTATGAGAGAAGGGTAACGTGGCCAGTGGAGTGCGCACAGCGGCTGTAGGAATTCACCGTGCACTCTCTCCCTCCAACTTACCACCAGATGGACTGTCTGCTCGTCTGACATTTTCTTTCTATAAAAGAAACTTTTCGCGTGAAGAATAAACAACAGCGAAACATGGTACCTATAGGCACGAGTGCTACATAGTAATTATAGCTTATATTTCTTTTTTAAAGATCGAAAATATGTTTTACATTATAACTATTATTATAATAAGTGATAGAAAGAAAAAATAGAATATATAAATGGGATAAAACGGACAACACGACCCAGATTCACTTAAATAACTCTACATACTAATTTTAGAAATTGGATAAGCACCTACCTATAATAACTTTATTGAATGCAATCTGCACCCGCGAATAACAGTATTAGCTATTAGCTGTGTCAAGGTGCAACGTTGCCTTGAGATCTTTATTTATACCTACTTCAAGTTGGTCCATCTGTAAAAGGTAATAAATTATTAATTGAAAACCATTAATTAATAAAGACGTTTGGCCCGTAAAACAGATTGTTGACTATCGAGTCGCCCTGTGTGAAGAGTGATTACACTCTTTCTACTTTTTCCGTTAAGTTTAAACGGTAATTTCTACGTCAGTGATAAATATTACAAAATATTCTTACAATATTCTTTTTGGAGTTTATTAGCGCTACGTTAAAGATAGATTTCCAATCAGTGCGGCTTGCGATCTGCGTCAGTCGCGACTGTACTTTGCACTGTGGGGTTGTATTTCGATTTTTTTTCAACGCGATAACATGACGAATTCGATTCTCGCACGAGTCGAAAGTCACCGCGATTATATTGCGATCGACGCACGCCGCAGTCCACACTGCTCGGAAGTCTACCTTGAGAGGCTCCCTAAACCATCAATCATATTGTGCAATTTCACACTGAACATTGCGCAATCCGTATTTTTTTTATGTACGAAGGAGGCAGACTAGCATATAGTCCACCTGATGGTAAGTGGTACTGTCGCCCATGGACATGCGCGATACATGCCAACATCAGTCCAAAATGACAAAGGCTGACACGCCCCCGGATGCGCTGCCTCCTTCCTTTGGAGCTATAGGAATGGATTTGGAGAAAGGGTTGGGAAAATGGGGAGGGATAGGATGGGAATGGGCTCTGGCACATCTCACTCACTACCGAAATACATAAGTATATTAGGGAAATAACATAAAGTGGGAAATGCAGTACATTTGAAGGTAGTCTTCTGTGAGAGAGGGGTAATATGGCCAGTCGAGCGCGCCCAGCGGCTGTTGGATTGCAGCGTGCACTCTCCCCCTCAAAATCAACTAGGGAGTCTCTCTTGGTGCTCGCGCGCTCTGCGCTAATTTTTGCAACACTAGTCATACACATAATTCCTGAGCGCAGGCAGTGAGGGAGGCGGTGAGCGGTGATGGTCGGCCTCTGCGCTGATGGAGCGGCTCGCACAGCGCGGGTTCGCCGCAGACACCAGGCTCGCGCTGCCGCCCACAGGTCAGGTTTCAAGAGTCACTCATTTATATAATGTGTAGTCTATTATTTCCAGGGTTTGATATCGTTTGAAATTATTTTTGTGTTTGAATTTTTGTTATCACTGTAGTTGTTATGAAATTTTAACGAGGCCTTTTTCCTACCAGTGGAACGTTATATTTTGTTTTGTCAACTCCATGGCCAACCCTGAAGTTCTAGGGTCAATTTTTATGCGCATAGGTCTTCGGCTACATAGTTGCGCCACTGGCCTCAGATTCTTTGGCATGCGGATTGCCTCACGATGTTTTTCTTCTCCTATGCTAAGCTAGTGACAATTGAAGTAGAAACTTAGGCAGAGTTTAAAGCTCACAACCTCTAGAATATGAATTGAGGATGTTCAGTGTGATAATAGTGAGTTTACATGTATTCCTAGAATATGATCGCCATAAACGTGACGCAATAAACAGTGCGACAAAAAAAGAGTTGACAAAAAATGAGGGCGCCACCGTCGTTTAGATAGCAACACGTGTATACAGTGTACTAACCAATTTTGATACTGATTAATATTTATTTCAGCTCTAGCTTTCAAACTTTATGTTTTTACTGTGCATGCTCAGAAGCGCATCCGACGCTATTTACCAATTGCGTAGATGATTATCTATCACTGACAGCGGTTGATTATGTCAGTGCTTGGAGTGTCGAGTAGAAAAGATGTTGAGTGAACATGGACATGAGGTCGTTCGATTAACACCTTACCATTGCGATCTGAACCCATAGAAAAAATATGGGAATTGTAAAAAGACGAATTGCCGAAAAAAATATCGGTCAAGCCGCAAACCAGATGGAATTCTTAACTAAGATTCCCTTACTACAGTTACCTACCTCAGAAGAATGGGCAAATGTTTACGCCCATGTAGAAAAAATTGAGGATCAATATTTTGAGTCAGACAATTGTTAGACATAGAACTAGATAAACTCATAATGAATGTATATAGCGAAAGTGAATCGTCAGATTCTTCGTCAGAAGGGTCTATAGACTCGAATAATGAAATTGATGGTATTGAGTCATTGCCATTGCAGGATCACAATTATTCAAAAAATAATAAAACTGATTATTTATGTTGTTCGTTTCATTTCGAGTCAAAATAAGTACCTAACTAAGCCTCTTGAACAGGAGGCTTATAGCAGACCTCACTAGGACATAATAGTCAAGTCATAATACACTCGAGTTCGTTAAAACAGGGCTTATAGTAATTAAGAACTTAGTCCTTTTCCTTTGCCAATTAGAGAAAGATTCTGTGTCAATTAAAAATTAGCAGAATAGTGCAAAAAAGTAGGCTGCCTAATCTTAACGCTCACGAGTGTTACACTTTTCCCTATAAAACGGTACTTTGTATTTTTGTTAGTATGGCAACATTTGACACGCCATCAGTCGCAGTTATCTGGCGGGCACTTTTGTTTGGCGGCTCGAAATTTCTCTATAGAACGCATAAAGAATTCTAAGATTGTTTAAATTGAAACATATTAGAACATGTTCTGATTTTTAAAGTGGAACCGTAAAGTGGAACCCACACTACGGTCGCTTTTCTCACATAATGTCATATATCAATTTTAGCACCTATTCTAAACTTGTATAAATACTTTAACTCATCTTGGCGTGCGGCGCTATGTGTGCGTAAAGCTTGTATAGATACAGTGACTGCGTGTGCGTGACAAGAGGTACAGTCAAGTACGTTTTTTTACATGAAAATGTCTGTCGAAAATGTTCGTTTCTTATTTGTTCAAATTTAAAATAAAACAGCTTAATTAGATAAATGCATATTTATTGAACATATTATTCTGTATCACTACTAGAAAAATCAAATGAGGAACTTTCGGATTCGCTGCTCTCACCAAGGTTAATTATTGGTTACCACGTCTGTTATCCACCGTTTTTCGCTATTTATATCCCAACTTTAACAGAACTGTGCGCAGAGTCGAAATACTTCCACCATAGTTAAGTTTCTCTTGGAATATTCTTTTTAACTTTAGCAAGGTAGGTAACTCGTGATGTTCTAAATGGTAATTTTGAATAGTTGAACGTATAACATCAATATTAAAGTCGTCTAATTCCAACTTTTTGTCACGTTTTTTACGGTCTTTATACGGAGATTTAAATTTAGAACCAGATTCTTTTCCTTCGGCCAATATACGAGTTATTGTTCTCTCTGATACCCCCGCTGCCCTTGCTGTTCTATTTCGCACGCTGTTTAAATGCTCACCCAATTTCGATATCAAAACTGGGTCTGTATTGAAAAGTGGATTTTTGACTAGTTGCAATATTTCTTTCACATCTCTTTTCAGAAAGTCGTATACTTTGGCAATAGTTTCACGAGTCTAAAACAATAATAATACATTAATGCTAATAAGATCAAAATATTTTCTAAAGCCACGTTATTTAATTATATAAGGAGTAGAGTAACAAACATACTAACTCGCACACATACACTCACAAACTTTCGCATTTAAAATATTAGTGGGATTACCTACGTAGGTACATATTATGTAATAATAAAGATTTACCTGACTTCTTAAACATTTTCTCCGTGAGGAACTAGACATTTTTATTACTGACTGTACCCGCACAACAAAGCGATAAAAACACGTATCGCTCTGTCGACGACTGCCGCGTCACTGTCACACTGTCACACAAATCAAAACTGCATATTTACAAACACACGCACACATAGCGCCGCGCGCCAAGATACGTTAAAATATCTCTACGTACTACGGCGGTGTCAGGATGCGCTCGGTACCGCGAGCTGTGCTACCGCGCGGCGCACGCGCACCTCCCGCCAGAGGCGGCCCCGGCCCCCTGCCGCTGCACCAACTGCTCCGCGCGCGCGCAGGAAGACCACGCGCCATGAGACGCAGCCGCTGTGCGACCCACAACCTGTCTAACGACGCCCATCTTGTCCACTAGACCATCTGAATAAATCAATGAAATTTACGAGATTCATAAAGTCCCTTATTGGCCAAATCCTCATTTCGTCTAATTATAGAATTAGTCCAATATGCAATTGATCACGTCTATACTTGTATTATTTACAATATATAATTAAAAGAAAAAATGTAAAAACAAAATTACCTACTATATAAAGCTCGATTTTTATTATTATTCATTTTTAACTCGTCAACCCGCAGGGTCAGCGTAGCGTTTTAAGGCTTTACATCCCTCATCTACGAGGTAATATGCATGAGGTATATGTACCTACAGCAGTGGATACTGAAAGGGCGGGTTGCCATTGAATTGCATTTAAAACTAATTATGTTTTACCTAGCCTACCTACCTTGAAATATACTAAATTTTCCACTTTATCGTATTTCGCCAATGTAGGTAATGTAGTGATGTGTAAGTAATATGCCAATGTAAGTACGTAGGTAAGTCTTTCGGTAGTGAGTGAGATATGCCAGAGCCCATTGCATCCTATCCTATATCTCCCCATTCTCCCAATCCATTCCTTAATCTGCAAAGGTAACACCGTTGCACGCGGGGGCATGCCAACGTTTCTCATTCCTGACTGATGTTGGCATGTATCGCGGATGTCTATGGACGAGAGTGTCCACTTACCATCAGGTGGGTCACTTTATATTTTTTCAAATAAATGGTATAAAAATATCATTTTTATAATATTTTTCTACTACATACATGGATTTGACCAATTTCATATTTTACTAATTCTGTAATTTGACGAATTACCTACCGATTTGGCGAATGTCATTTAAAGCAAATCAAGTAAATACTAAATTATTGAGTTCAGCGTTTGGCTGAATGATTATATTACGAGTATGTATATGTAAAAACTATGAATATTACGAAGCCAAACTGTAATATCGTTGATGTTTTAAAGCCCGTCGTTTTCTTAGTAATTATCCCCAAAAATAATAATATAATTTGTAAATGCAGTGTTTTATAATAGATAGCCGTTAAATAATACTAATGATGTTAATGAGTACTATGCTACCGAAGAAAGCGATGATGATATTTAATTAACATAATAATCTTCAAGAGAGCTGTGAACAGGATTCCGCAAGATCGGCAGCGCACCCGCAAGCCCCCTGGTGTTGCAGGTGTCCATGGGCGGCGGTGACCTCTTACCATCACATGGCCCGATTCTATAAAAAAAATGTACAGAAAATAAATATTTCTTATTTTATAAAAATAATTAAAATTTGTATTTATAAGTTAATATTAGAATGCATTTTTCTTTTTATATTAAAGTAATAGGTATACAAATATATCAAAAAGTCAGCGACATGGAGAAATGAAAAGCAACAAATTAAAAAAGAATATTAAGGACGAGCAAAGAATTATAATTTTTTTACATGTTTATAATTAGTACTGTAAAAACGCAGGGAGCTGCACGTCTGGCAGTGGTATTTCTGGTATTTAGATACGTAATTTAATGCAATAAATAAATGCCCGATACGAGCAGATAGCTTTTTTTTTACAAAATATTTTATTTAAAAAATCAGCGACATCGGAGCTTGAATCCGTTTTCCGCAGTCGTATTTTCTAAAACTTTCATACCTATAATTCTTAACGACGAGCAAATCATATACCTACCTAAATTGCCACCAGCTCCCAACTATAAATACTAAGGCTTCAGGCGGGCTGGTGCGGCTCTGACGGCTTGTGTGATACCATGCGAAACTAGGCTATTATCGGGACATTGAAATCGTTCGGCGCGCGAGTTTCATCTATACTTGTATTATCTATTATTCTTATGGTAATAAATAGAAAAGTACGAGCAATTCTGTTTTCTAATACTCCAAAGGTAGGTAACGCATGGGGAGGCATGCCAACGTTTGTTATTCTGGACTGATGTTAGGATGTTTCGCGGATGCCTATGGAAGACAGTACCCACATACCACCGGTGGACCGTGTGCCAGACTGCCACCTTCTTACTATAAAAAAGCAAAGTTGGTATCGTTTTTATGGCAACTTCCATGCACATACACGACTTCACTGTGAACTAGAAAAAAGAGGAATACTTCAGCTCTCCCCCGTTTTAATTTCATATGACTGGAGGTTGACTCTTATCAGTAACATCGACTGACCTGACAATGATGTTACTGAATTGTCGCATGTCTGCAATATCGATCCACCTGGTCTTAAGGTCTCTCTTACATTGGCCAGATAAATAAATATGGAAATGAGAACATTCTTTCATTTCATTAATGAATATTCTGTATTCGCCCGATTGACCGTTTCCGATTTTGACGGCGTGTGGCTAATAAATGAGCAAGTGTGGTTATAACCATAAGAATAGTAAATAATTACTTGTATTATTTATTATTCTAATATGTTATTTATTAATTATATTATTATAACCTTTAAACGACCGGCAGGTTAATTTTAACACTCACCTCCTATTTGATTGGTGGTGCTGGTTCTTATGAAATATGGCCAATAAATATTTTATTTATTTAAGATCAGTAGTTAGGTAGAAAAATGTTTAAAAATTGCATATTACAGTTTTAAGATACTTCCACCTTTTATATTCGTATTAAAGAATTTATCAAATAATGTATTTTCCTTTTAACAATTTGTAATAAATGTTAACATAGATACTGTTACCAAATTAACAATTTATCAAATATATTATCAAATACCCTTCTACACTGTCAATTTACCTTTGTTTCGCTTCTCTTCCCTAGTACCTTAATCAAACCGGCAAGTAATATCGTAAAAATGACTGCTGTGGGCTAAATGAATGTTAATAAATCTTAAACTCGAGCGTTAAACATTCGTGAGCGTACGCCACTGGTCCCACGTACGCAACGCATTATCACATCTGGACTATTGGATTTGCATGAAATCAGACACACTTATTATATGCAACGCTATCACACGCAACGTTCGATCCGTATCTCCAGATCGGCGTGGAAAGGTGGAGGAGATGTCGCACGCTATCCTACGCGTAAGACGAGCGTGTTTCTACGAACTTAGGTTCGCAGCGTGTCAGTCACGAATAGAACGTCGCTCGTGAACATACATATTTGTTTAAGTACGTTATCAAAATGGGAGATGAACAACTGATTGATTTGATAAGACGATATGGGGCAATCTATAATATTAAATGCATTGAATATCGTGATGCTATATTACGCAATGCATTCCTCTTTTTTTGTTTCTATGGCGCGAACATATTCATTTGAAAATAACAAATTTAATAAATCGTTCTCAAATTCGCTCTCAGAATCAGAAAGCATGTTTTTGTACCAATACTAGTGCACCTTGAGAAGTGACAAGTCTCTGATGCCAATGCACGTTGCATACGTGAGACAAGCGTGCACACATACACCCCAACGTTGCATCGCATACGTTGCGTACGTGGAACCAGTTTGTCCCTACCCTTAGACTCGACTAGAGCATTTAACGCTCAAGTGTCCTTTAAACCTTTAAAACCATCAAACGTTAAAAACAAGGCGTATAACGCTCGAGTCTAGAATGTTTATTAGCGCTTACACAAGGCGTTGAGCGGTCAGTGGTCATTTTTAAAACACTACCAGCAGGCCGCCACTGTTAAAATGACCACGTCATGTCATAAGAAGTTAGTACTTAATAAGTGCCTAATAATAATAAACTTGAACTAAGAGTAGGTACCTCTTCAAAAGTGGGTCTGCTGGGCATCTCGAAAAGTACTATACCATAACTGCAGTTCTAGGAATCTAGAGGACAGTACTGAAATGATTTAGTTTGAGATTTTACCACAAGGCCACTCCTCCCCAGTGTAAACTGTATAGACCCACATTTTTTTAAGTGTCATATCTCAAAATAATACCAGGGCACTAATAGTTTTCGTAATAGATATGACGTAATCATTTGGTAGTGGGCCCGTGGCATGCAGATGCCATTCTCGCAGTTTCAGCATTATAACGTTTAAAACATCCTTCCAATTATGCACTATTTTATACTTTGTATATTTTAATAGTTTTATACATTTTTAATGGAGAGTTCACCTCCATTAGCTACAATTAAATACGAGTAGGTGCCATTACTTATGTGATCTCTTAGAGCGGGTTAAGATTATGAGATTTTTAACGGGCGCGATTTCCCGCTGGAGTTTTTTTTTTCGGTGGGAGTACTTCTAGCGAGAGAGAATTTTAATCCCATACCGCGTGCAATTAACGTCAAGTGTAAGGTATGTCAATCATATTTTAACATTATGTCAATCAGTTCAGTACATTAAAACTATTATATCTAAATAAAAATTCACATATTGTAGGTATTGGATGATTTTTTTTTAACACAAAAGTAAATAATTGATGATTAATTAATTTGCTCGTATGTGCATAACAACGTTACTTAGTTCATACCTAAAATTAATAGAAGCGGGCTCGTTCAAAGGTCAAAGAGCTAAGCGAGCACCGTGGATAGTGTTATTTACATAATTACGAGTAAATTAATCACCAATTATTTATTTCATGTGTAATAAAAAAAAAGACTGACGCGAAACGGATTGTCGTTCATCGTGGTAGATCAACGAAAAAAGCAAATACTATGTAATCGAATCAACGAAGGTGTTGCGTCGTGTAGCAACAGGAAGCTTGCTCTTAATGAAATTCTCATGTGAATCGTCGAGCGGGAAAACTTCTCGCGGCTTAAAAATCTTTTTATCTTAAACTTGGCGCGTAACACCGTTTGAACCCACTGTTAGTTAATATTTTAGGTAGGAAATAATATCATTATCAATGTCGCACATCCGAAGTCGCTTTTATAATTAAAGTGTAATCACGCATATACCGTGCGTGACGTTTTAAATATACCTACATATTTATAGCTTCAATTCGTCTAATGCAATTTTATCTGTCCATTTTAGTACTAAGTACGAAGTACTCGTATACACACCTATAATTAATTCTTAGCGTAAATAAATAATATGAAAATCACTCTTTACATATTTATTTTGATGATTAGTTACACATACATGAAGAATTTATTGTAACCGAGAATGTGTTATCCATAAGACATATACTAAACCAAAATGGATTACTTAAAAATAATGTTTTATAATAATTACGTGTAGTTTGCTAAAATTAACTCTATGGCGTTACTCTGTGGTCCTTCGTGTTGCTAAACTAATGCCAGCTTACAATAAAACCTCTTAATTTTAGTATCTATTATTAATCAGGTAAGTCTAGAATAGTTTCTATATTAATATTGTATGGGGTATGACCTAAAACGTGATCGATCTCACTGTGTCCGAACTTTATTATTATATAAGAACTTTTAAAATACATTAACTTCTATTTTATATTACATCGTTATAATTACAAACATTAATTTTAATTACATTTATTACATTACTTGTGATCTATTCGCAGTTGTACTTACTTAGCCGATGTCTATAATTTTATTAGTACATTATTATATAATATACAAGATCTATCTACTGACGCCATAAAATGTTATTCTAAAATTATTCAAAAATCAAAAACGTTATTTATAAAAATATATTTAAATATTTATTTCAGCGACCTATTATATTTAATAATGTGGTGATTATTTTTATTATAGATTGATCTATTTACGTAGAGGTTATCTAGCCAGTCTTGTATGTAAATTTAAATAAAAACTTAAAATGAAGAGGACTTTTATTTAAGATAATCAAAAATACACGTAACGACAAAGAACATTAATATTGATATTGGAAAGAAATTAAAAATTTCATTCTAATCAACTTTAAACAAGTGCCAATGTTTATGAAGGATTGCATTTTGCAACGAACATTTGAATTTAACCCTATGTTCGAATTTAGGAATCCTAACCTAATTCAACATGATTTGTTATTATCACGACATTACACTAAGTTAGAAAAAAGTTAAAACTGTTTAACAGTCACGAATAAATTTTAACCATATGATATGGTTAACAACTTAAAAATATATCAGAAAACAGTTCGGTTACACTCAAAGGTGAAGTATGAACAGCGGTTCAAATTTTTAGAAATCAAAAGATATTAAACAGATGCATGGACCTTATATTGGAATTTGGTTTTATTCACCGAGTGATGTGTTATCATTTATTTGTTTTATTATTAAATGATTTATCTGCAGATTGTTATTCTTTTCAATCGTACGAGAATGATGTATTTACGTACACTAACAATTTCCACTTTCAGCCACATGCCATCCGAAAATCTTTCGGTCTAAGCTAAAGAAAAACAATCAAAAGAATAAATCTACTCTAACCTATGAAAACGGACACGAGTTTATAAGAAAATGATTTATAAGTCATCCTATATCATTCGTCAATTTATCGTGGGCATGGCTTCACCCCCGACTTATATCCAATATTTTACATATAGAAAAATATATCACCAGCGGTGACAAAGTTAGTCAGTTTTGAAAATAAACTTCCAATCAACATAAGTGCTTTTTAGAGACTCGTATCCGCAAAAACCATTTACAAACTCGATTGCGTTCGTAGAAAAGAAATATAATAACTATTTTACAAGTTTGTCCGACGATTGCACCCTTATGGTAAGCCGTTATTTGGTCCGACATTCAAAAACAATTGCCAGCCAGATTTGAACTTATTTTCCAAAAAGCTGGCCATTGCCTACAACGGCACGTGTCACACATTTGCTTACAATTTGCCTTTGACAACAACACGAATACAAAATTAAATGAGCGACAGAAAATACTAAATGAGCAGCAAATCGATGATAGTCAATTTAAAGGTGACAATAAAGATATAGGTGTCCCGCGATCCGTTGACTTGGTGACAACATTAGGTACTGGTAATTGAAAATTATTTACTTCTTTTAGCTGCATTATCCGCTGCATGTCTAAATACAAGCCGATATTATTTTCATCAGTAAACAATACAGAAAAATAACTTTGTACAAGTCAAGGACGGAAGACGTGAGACAAAAATCAACTTTAAAAGTCCTTATGCGATTGTCAAAGGCTTATATATAAGCGTGGAATGGCACATGTACAGGGGTTATTGGAAAAAATACCGGAGCCGCCGTAAATAATGAATTTCCAACATGAAAACAATTAACTGTTTTACATTTATATGTGCGCTATGAAAATATTGAAATTTATTGATTACTCTGCAAATTAGTATCTAAAGTGCAGATCTGTTGTATTAAACGACAGGCCTTGTTCTCACGTACGAAAAATTCGCCAACAAAAAAAAAGCTAACAACTAATTACAATGTTCATAGTAAGTGATCAGTTCAGAATCAGTACATGACGTAGACAGAAAAAAATGAAGGTCAAAAAAATAAGTGCGTTCTATAGCTGACTTTTTGATTGAATTTTGCTGACACGGAACAGGGCTTACTTTTGTATGAGCATATTTTATAGGTGTTTGCAGTTTTACCTTAGTAAAAATGCGGTAAAATTAGTTTTACCTTAGTAAATGCTACCCGAGTAAAACTAACAGTTTCTACTAGTCAACTCCTTAGAGAACTTTGTACACGACGTATTCGTATTTGTATGTATTCTGTGCTAATACAACTCAAGTAAGCGATAAATCATATCCTATTTATTTACATATATTAGAATAAATTAGAACATAATTATTAATATTTTTTTTGTATGAAAAAAGATGCAGTGAAAAATAAAAAGTGGTAGAAAGTTAATTGTTTTGATGTTCGAAATTCAGAAACGTCTTTGCTCAGACTTAAAGTGATTGGAAACTAGCTTATAAGCAAAGTGCATACGGTCTATAAATGCGACTGAGACTATTCTAAAATCGAGAATCTATTTATTTTATACGGGAGTGTGCCGACATTTTTCCAAAAAGCCTGTACATCACAGTACCAGGAGCGCATGGGTCGTGCGGAGTAGTGTCACTCAACGTCTATAGGGATGGTAAGATGATGCGGACGTGGTTCCGCTAGAAGAATAGCTGCGTTTAGATGACCTTTGATAGCCGTCGCCGGAGCCACCGGTGTATTCATAATCATCACCTGTACATACAAATAACATTACACATTTCATTATAGAAATATTACTTTTATTAGCAATCTATGTAAGCAATTCTAAAAAACTTTCCATTTGAACGACTTAACTACAATGTAATCTAATACTAAGACAACTGTTTAAACAACTTTGGGCAAGAAAGAGAAGAAAAATAGAAAAAATAACTTACCGCACCACGCCCCATTTCCACACGCATGATCCATAATATTTAATATAAATACTAGTTAAATAAATTATGTATAAATATACAAGTCCCACAACCATTATAAATGGAAACTAGGTGTTCGAACGATTACAAATACCTTTGCGATTCATTATCAACTTATTCAATAAGCGACTACGTGATGCTAATCGCGAAAAAAAAATTACATTTCATTCAAAACACTGAATATATTTTAATCAAACTCAGTTACATTGCGAATCGCAAACGTACGTTGTAAATGATCGAACGATTTGTAGCTGTGTTTACACAGGACATCTACTGAAATCTATCTACCTAGAGTCTACAATGACATCTAAAAAGATTATGTTAATGCAATTATGAAGATATTTGAAAATATATGTTAGTAATAGAAACCTGATGCGGTTGCAGATATGTCTGAGACGTTACAATAAGACGGCTGTGGAGACACCATGCCACAGTACATCACAGGAACCTGCCATGAGAAAATGCTTTACGTATTCTTTAGAAAATAAGGCGATGCAACAAGTAATGACTTCAGTAGGCGTATCATCTCACAATGACCATGACGCTACATAAAAAAACAGTACTTCATTAGTGGCCTTTTAACATCTAAAAACTATAATTAGCGCCAAGTAGATACTTCTCAAGATATACGACTTCAGAGATTCACTTTATCTTCTCAAAGTGGTATATCTCTCAAAATTAACAACCATTGTAATTTTTGAGCCCGAACATATAAATACTAGGTATTACATGTACCTAATACTGTATGTAAATGAAACTGCTAAGGTGGTTCAGTTTCACGTAACGCCAGTTTTATAACACTCCCCGATTTTGCGCTACTGATACGAATAGCTCATTATTTTTTAAAAGAAACAACTTTCTACAATGTGAAGACTCAGAATAATTCTGTCCACTTTGAATCTATAAAAGTCTGGCGTATGTAAGGATATCAAGTAAAACAAGATTTACCGACGAGTCTATCGCTACTGAATATATGAACCGATCCAGCAGGTCCACATTCTCAAAATAACCAAAATAATGAAGTCCATCAAAAATATTAGTAACCCTTTAGTGTTCAAAAACTAGAATTGAATGTCAGAGTACTTTCCGAGATACACCACTTACTCCAAGGTGGAGCCACATTTAAAGTGATATATCTCGAAAAATCATTTGCGCATGTGAAGTGGCTTTTAAGCCACTAACTTTTATCGCAGATACGGAAATGTAACAAGATCTAATTGCCGGTCCACTATTGAAGTCGTACGAGTATTACATTCGAGATCGAAATGTAATAGGGTAATAATTCTAGTTTTTAGACTATAATGAAAGACTATTTATGATACGAGGCACGGTCAAAAAGTTCGCGGAATGGAGAGAATGGAAAGTGGTAGGGGAGTTCGTTTCCACAGTAGGGGAGAGTTGGATAATTGCGCGCGGTTGATAATACAGTGCCCACTGATATCCAAAAAACCAATCACGTTAAGGACATCTGAATGCGTAATATTCAGAGATCGGAATTAGGTAGTGTGATTTCTGTACTTGCAATGATATCAAAAGAGAGCAAAAGAATAATATGGATATTCCTCAAATCCCGGGATTTCAGTTTAAAGCGTATTAATAATCCGATAATTTGCAAAGTAATAAAATAATGTATTGTAGATAGAATTGTAGGTTAATGTTTGTAAATATAAAAACTGAAACTGAATGTTAACGTGTGTAAATCATTAATATATTAAGTACTATTGAATAATTTTGTTTTATTTATCTTATCTCTGAGATATCGAGACAACCCTAAAAACCATCATGGTACCTAAACATAGTACATATACTATTGGCAATAAATTACGGTTCCCGGGATTATTATTCAGAAAATCTCAGAAATGCCCATGTTAATATCAACATTTGGTTGCAAGTACATAAATCACACTACCTAATTCCGACTAATATCATAAAAGTCTGGACTAATATCAGTCTGATAGGCAATAATCTTGCTGCACCGGCGATCCGTGCGCTGTGAACAACCAACCATGTGAAGTAGGTGAAGTATGTTTGCCGCGCTTTTGTTGTAATTTTTGATGTATTTCCATTACAAGTTATCATTTATTTATGCAAATCTTTATTGTTTGAATGTTTGTTATTTGCTAAAAATATTAAAGAGCGGTGTGCAAATACTTTTTAATATTAAGCAAATACTTAATATTCATTAAGTACCTATTTGCTTAATGAATCTTAATATTCACATTCAAATTTTAAAATTCGGAGTTTGAGAATTACACGCGGAATTATTTTTGCTGGAGAAAAACAAGAGAATGAGGTATGTGAGCTTGTTGCTTTATTGGCTAAAGCATTTTATGCAATTACCCAACATCACGTACAAAAACTGGCGTATGGATTTGCGATTGCAAAGGTTGCATCTCAGGACTTATTTCATTTCTAATGTAATTTAAAATTATTTGTATGAAACCATTTTCATACAAATAATTTGAAATTAACTTTGAAGCAATAGAAAGAAACTTCCGTTCTTGTCAACCTCAAGGTGCCTCCACACATGTAATTTCGTGTTTTGCATTTTTGTTCCTAATATTTTTTATATTTAGATTTCCATAATTTCGATAATTATAGCTTGTGGCCAAATAAATTCTCTTTTTAACAATACTGATTTATGTCAAACATGTATTAAATTATAGGCATATTTCCTTAAGGGCTCGCCAATATCGAACTCTCCCCTACTAGTTGAGTGACACATAATTAGTATATATACAAAGTTTCAGCCGCATTGTATCATTAACATCTGAAATATGGCCGAGAGTAAGCAAGTCAATTGGGAAGAAATTGTCAAGAATGGAGAAAATTAAATATCGCGGTCATTAAATTCCTTACGAGGCAAAGAAAATACCCTCAAACTATTTTAGAAGAGATGCCGACAGTTTACGGGGACTCTTGCCCTGGAAAAACAATGATTTACAAATGGCACGGTCTTTTCAAGCAAGGGCGAAACTCGATTGAAGACGTCCCCCGTCCGGACCGCCCCATTGCAGCCACTACCGAGGAAATTGTCCAAAAAGTCGCAAAACTTGTACTAAGGGTGCCCAGCTGAAATAGAAATAATTTGCAGAAATGGTTGGAGTATCAGACACAACCATTTTGAATATCCTCCATGACTATCTTGGAATGGGTGGGTGCCCAGAATGCTCACATCGCCCCAGTGATAATAGCGCGTGAAGTGCGCTCGCGAGATTTTAGACCTGTGTGATGACAACAAGGACGAAGTCGTGGGCAGGATTGTTATTGGAGATGGAACTTGGGTTCATCACTATTAGCCTGAGTTTAAGCAAGACTCAATGCAATGGCATCAAAAGGGTACACCTCCTCCCAAAAGTTCAAGGTGTCGTCGTCAGCTGGAAACCTCATGGCTACTGTTTTTTGGGATACCTAGGGAATACTGTTGCTAAACTACAAAGAAAAGGGTGTCAACATAACCAGGCAATACTACGGTAGGCTGCTGGAGCGATTGAACGAGGCAGTGAAGGAAAAAACGAGAGGAAAATGGTGCAGAGGACTGCCCTTGATGTGGGTTCCAAATTGTGAACCTTACAACCCCGATCTAACCCCATCGGACTATTATTTATTTCAGAAAATGAAAAAAGAGCATCTAGGAAAGTAATTTGATAATGATGAAGAGGTGAAGGCAGCATGAAGGCCGATGTTATAGAGGATTTTTTATTTCGAAGGTCTAAATAAGTCAATCGAACGTAGTGAAAAATGTATTAGTCATTGGAGAATATATTGAAAATAAAAAATTGATTACATCTCCCCCTCTTCCCGCGAACTTTTTGACCTCCCCTCGTACAACCTGCTCAGTATGAGAGCGTTGGCCTGCTGGGGTGATTCGCGTCTAGTGAATTTACTTTCTCTCCCCAAATTCACATATTAAATCATCAAGAAAATAATGTATTCGCTATTATTAGTCTATCGAAAATTGAAATGTGTCAATATCAATAGGCAGTAAAATTACATTTACTCTTCACCCTCAGTTCGATCCACTCATGTATTTATTGTTGCTCCTATAAATTTGGTTTCATGGCTTTAACATGTAGGAAATATTCGAATAACGGTTATATTTTCAACATCAATTTCAGCCTACTTGTTCCTTATTCTGAATGGGACATAGTGATGGATTTGAATTCTGACTAGACAAATAAAAAGTTGGTAATAGTTAGTCGAAATTAGCCAAGATCCGATTGTTCGCAGAATTAGTCGCCAAAATAAGGGGTATTTTGGTGGCCTTGACCAGTATATTCAATCCGGCAGGGCTATCGCCGAATCTCGAGTTATCTACTTTGTCAATAAAGATCTGATCGCACCAAGAATTAAGTCACAAGAAATCAGAATTATCGGAATCTTATTCTGGCAACACCAAGACAACTTTTAAACAGCGTACCGACTAGTCGAATTTTTTATTCGAGTTAGGGATATGACATGTAGAACTGTCAAAGTGAAATTTGTACGGAGATGACACTTTATTGACGGTTCTAAATGTCATATCCCCGAGTTGAATAAAAAAATTCGACTAGAATTATGCTTTTTTGGGACTAATTATAGACTTTCACCCATCTATATCTTCGCACAGCCAGAATAAGGGGCACCTACTTATGAACGTTCTGTTTCAGTTTCGCATATAAACCGATATTTAAGAAAGAAATTCTGAAACTTACTCAAGTCAGCGCATTCTCTGTTAACATTTACTGAATGACAGAACATGATCAACCAATAGTTAGGTAGGTACTATAAGTATCGCAAAACTTCTTGGGCTCTGGCGATATCACTTGACAAATCTGCGCAGAAGCTTATTTTTAGTTCCGTTTGGTGGTGCGGGGTGGAATGCGACATATTATATTGTAAATGTAAATTTACAATACAATATGTTCGCAAGTTCGAGCGACACGCAACAATAACTTCCTACTCGCACTATTGAGTATTGTTTGAAATTGTGGGAGGGACATAAGTAGGTACTGTTGACACCCAATTAAGTTCAAAGCCCAAGAAGTTTTGCGAGGACTATAACTGTGCTCATTATATATTTTCCAAATTTCAATATGACCCGTACCAATTTCTGACCAAACCTTCGCTATTGACAATTTAGACTTGGGTTCTTGTGAATTATTAGTCCAACCAAAAAGACGTGTATCCAAATCCAATTTTGTGGAATAGCAAACAATTCTTAAATTTTATTTAATCTCGTATGTAGGAAAACTGAGTGTGTAGAGTACAATAAGTGTAAATATAGTATCCGACGATAAAAATTGTGCACATCGTAATGGGGTTTTACGACATGCAAGATAAGGCAATCGGACATTTTTTTGTAGTGTTTTCGTGCCTGTAACTTCAAGCACACTACAATTCAACAGCCGCTGAGAGAACTCGACCGCCCTAGTTACCCCTATGTGACAGAAAACCGTGGACATGTACTACATTTCCCACTTTATCATATTCCCCAATGTACGTAGGTGTTACGGTAGCGAGTGAGATATGCCGGATGCCCATTCCCATTCTCTGCATTTTCCCAAACCTTTCCCCAAATTCGTTCGACATCTCCAAAGGTAGGCATGCCAGTTTTGTCATTCTGGAGTGAAATTAGCATGTAACGCGGGTGTCCATAGGCAACAGTATCCACTTATCACCAAGTGAATTGAATGCTAGTCTGCTGCCTTCTATAAAAAAAAATTATATAAGAATACGTCATGTATCCTCTGGTAGGGAGAAAAACATCATTATAATTTATAACTTTTAAACGGAAAACCGACTCATTCTGATTCTTTGGGACTAGTAATCTCGATTAATTATCGACTTTTTACCTGTCTAGTTAGAATTCAAATCCTTCACATGTCCGAGCCAGAAAAGGGGACACATCGGCAGGTGTTATCATCTTGGCGCTGTCTTGGGTTCCTATCAAAAACTGTCTGTCTACTAGGGTGATGATATTCTACGTGTTTGTTAGATATGAAAATGTGTATAACCTGTGGTGGGGTTCCAATGCCGTCACTCATGTGCGACACATTCATGAACTTGGGACTTCCTGCGACACTGCCCACACCATCAGCCTCTGTCATACACAACTAGTCAATGAATGTCGCTGAGAAGTGATATTAAGATCTATTGTGACTCTATGGCTGTCATAAGGAGTGTTGTAAAAGATAAGACTAAAATCTTCTAGAACGTCTCTTATAGCGTAATCTACCACGTTTACATAACAATGAGACTACTCTATCTCTAACTAGGGTATCTGTAGAGCAGTCATTTCGAAAGTGGTCGATATGGATCTCCTGGGATCGAATTGAACTTTCAAGGGGTGGATAGTTTCAATATAAAAAAAAATGGGGGTCGACTGCTAAAAATAGACCACCCACATAACACAGTTATTCGTTAGTTAGTTCAAAATGTCTATGATTCCCATAAACCTAATTAAGATAAATATTTTTTATCTCTATGTAAACTGCAGAAAGAATCACACGTAAGAATGGATGAAATAACACGTAGGAGTCCTACGGTAGGACATGTATGTGGATTATCGCCTATAACGTAGGAAAGTGCGGTGAATGAAAATCAGTTGCAAGTCCGCATTTGGTCGCGGTTAATATAATAAATTGTTTCCTGGTTTTGCTATATTAATAAAACCTTTTATTTCTTCGGATAAAAATATGACTGAAGTAAAAAAGAAATGCAGACAGTACAGCTTGGACTATTTGAAGCTTGGATATGTCCCGTCATTATCAAACAAACATTTACCAACGTGTCTCATATGCGAGTCTTTAGCAACGACGCTATGAAGTCATCAAAACTAGAAGATCACTTGAACAGAATTCACGCTGACAAAAAAGATAAAGATTTGTCATATTTTCAATCGCTTAAAGATAAAATTCTGAAGAGACCTACCAATAGATACTGTTTGTTTCATCATCGAATGCTTCATTATCGAAGCAAAATGATGATGAATTAGGGGCATCGTACAATATCTCCTTACTCATCGCGAAGTCTGGTGAACCGCACACCATAGGAGAGAAACTGATTCTACCGGTGGTCAAGTACCTATTGAACATTGTAGGTACCCCACAAACCTGCACATGTTATAAAAGGCATTCTTTTGACCAATAACCACAGGTAAAAGACGTATCGACGAAATGAGTCACAAGGTGCAAAACTATTTGTGTACCTAATCATTTGCAAAAAAATGTGTTCCCTCTAATTAGACGAGTCAACATTAACCGGTAATGAAGCTTTGTTGGTCGCATACGTACGCTTTATTCGATATCAGTAAATGCATCAAGAGCTGATTTTTGCTAGAACTTTAGAAGCTGACGCCAGAGGCGAATTGATTTTTAAACTAATGGAACTAGTTTTCAAGGAGAAAGCGATTCCATTGACAAATATAATATCTGTTGGTCGTTATCGCGAGCACCAGAATTGGTTGGTCGTTATCGCGGTTTCACAATTGATCTGAAACAACACGTGCCCGAAGTACTTTTCACTGCGTAATCCATAGGTAACATTTAGTATCTAGTCAAGGACCTTAGTGCCAAATTGCCTCAATCGCTTTAGTTTGATATAACAGCTGTAAACAAAATTCGAAGTAACGCTTTGAAAACTACGCTCGACTATGCGAGGAAAGCTAAGAAGATTTCTATCGATTGATTCTCCATATCTAAGACCGATGGCTTTCAAAAGGTTTATGTTTGATAAGATTTTTTGCACTTTTCCAATCTGTTTTAGTTTTTGGAAGACAAGGATTACTTACTGAGTAAAACAGATTTGCCTTATTTAACAGAATTATTTGGCACATTTAATGATGTTAATTTGCAACTGCAAGGAGACAATTTGAATATCATCAAAGCAAAATCGATTATATGGGCTTGAACACAGTGTCGAACGCTAGTGTTTTGTTAACTTAGCAGTAACCTTCGATTTCTGATATTCTATATACGTGCTAGTCTATTGATTACCATCTCTACTAAAGGCTTTTGTTGCCAGAGGACTGTTTTTTTTTTTAAGCAAAATATCGCAACACTTGAGGTTTGCCCGTTTCTCAACTTATTCAAGATAGGCATAATCCAAGAACAAAACATCTGTACAGCTGTACGTCAACTACTTGGAGGCGTGGTGCCTTTAAGACTTCACTTAAGACAAGTTAAGACACTTTAAGACAACCACTTCAGACTTCAAAACTAGATTCGAAGATATTCTATTATTGGAAATACCGGACTGCATAACAAACCAAAACAGTACTAGCGCAGACACAAATATAATTTTGAAAAATGAAAAGGGTTATCATTATCAAAAGCTTTGGCTACAAAATGATATTCCACTTCTGTACCACACTATGGATTGTAGTACAAAAGTATTTACTGACATTTCCATCTTCGTAACTGATAGGAAGAGGTTCAGTGCAGTTTTAAATCTGCTTGAGAACAGGAATCGATTAACATATCACTGAACGTGGAGATAGATTTGAGAATGCAACTCACTAATTAAAAACCGGAGATAAATTGTTGACAGTTCACCATGTGCACCCATCTCATCGAAATTATTTTTACAAGTTGATTTATTTGGTCTATTTAAACGGGTCATAAGGTGAATGTTTACCTTATTTACTGACGTTTCCGTTGGGTTGCACCAATCATGGTTACGAGTTGACCGAGCTAAATAGATAAATGTGTGAAAAAAGCGAAAATCAAGTTATTTGGTAATTCTTATTTTTATAATTCAGATGAAAAACTAGTTTTTTGTAATCTTGTTGATTTTTAATTCTGGCTGAATGATTGTTTCTCACTTAATTATTATATTTAAGTGATTTTAATTTTTGTATGTAGGTACCTACTTATTTCGAATTTGCATTATTTCGTAAATGTCAAAACTTAAAAATAAGCTCGTATATTTTTGCTTAAATTTTCGCTAGTGAAGTTTCGATATTAACTGTTGCACATGACAATGCTATTTTCCATACACTATCTTTTCCAATCATTTTTATCCTTTTATAACAAGTGATTAATATCTAATACAACATCTAATATACTAGTGAAATATTTAATATCGAGTACAAGTGTATAAATTGATTAGTTTGGGTAAATATAGTAAATTACTTGGTGGTCAACGGTTTTAATAGTTTTTGGGAAAGAGGTCTACGACCGAGAAAGTTTGGGAACCCCTGTTTGGGGGCATCGTCAAAGTAAATCAGAAAAAAAAAGGTTAGAATTTATGTACGACGACAAGTTTTTTAATGAATTAATTGTTTATAATCAAATATTAAAAGGTAAATACATAATTCTATTTTTAATATGGGGGTCGTGAGGTTATTTATTTGATTTTTGATATTTAAAGGGGGTCGCGACACAAGTTTGAGAAACTATAGAGTCTATGTACTCTGTAGCTTGTCTTCAAGAACCCGACTATTGTACGGTGTAAAAAGCTGGTTTTATTTGTCTCGTTGTTCTGTGACAGTTTCAATTGTCGTAGTAAACACATGTCAATTTTGCAACAGTTTCAATTGTCATAGTAAACAGATGTCAATTTTACAACAGTTTCAATCGACATAAATAGTATAGATTTTATAATTCTGCAACCGTTTCTAATTCATGGTAGACAGATTAACAATTCTGTGACTGTTTCAATTGCTATAGTGGACAGATTGACAATCTGTCTCCTAGTTACGAGCATAACAATTGAAGGACACAAAACATGCCAAAAAGTTTTAACACGTCGAGCAGTCAAGTACTCGAAGAAAAGTTAATCAACTCACTACTGTGTACACTTAGTAGATTGCACTATGAGAGATGTTCTACAAGATTTTTAAGTCTATGGATGTCGCTAATTAAATAGAAATAGGATATTTGTTGTTTTTTAAATTATCTTATATAAAGGTGTAGTAAGAGGATGGTATTAGTTGCAGAGACGGTATGTGTGTTAAAACTGTTAGTGGTAGAAATTGAGTGTGTGGTGAGTTATCACGATATAATTAATGGAAACGGCCAGTTGTTCGGGTTATGTCCGTCTGATGTTAGGGTTTAGTAAGACTATTATGGAACTTCAAGTAACTTTAGGTCGCAATATAAAAATAAAAATTATGATACGTGTACTTCAATGGTATTTCTAGGGGGTTCTATTCTAAAGGAGAAGGATGGAGGCAAACATTAAAAATGCCAGTCGTATTTTGAATTTTTTGATTTCTTTTAATTATCTACGTTTTATAATGTACTTAAAGTAGATAAATATTCCATCATAAGATATCTCAAATATTTGCAGTGGTAATATTAATATTTATTATTCAACCAGTAGTATTATTTAATTCATTAAAATAGAAGAAGCTTAATAATAAGAAACTACGACAAAACTGTTTTTCCATTACATTAAAACTACATACTTATATGTTACCAGTTATATCTAAAACACTAATATATACCCAAAATCCTAATATGAATAATGCATAATTTCTACTTCGAAAACCTCATTGTTATATTCTGTGGTAGCACTTTTAATTATTACATCAAATACTTCTTACAAGCTTTTCGTCTTATTTTAATCGCTTCGGTTAAAATTAATAATTAAAACCGTAATTAACTAATTATCATTAGGTAATATTGTTAAAAAGAAACAACAAGGACGCTCATGTAATTCTATCATAATTTTCCTTTTTATACAAGGAACATAAAGTAATGGCGGCGGGCCGGGCGGGTGCGCGCGTTCGCGCGCGCGCGCCCGCCTCCGCGGGCTCGCCGCTTTCTCGTTACGGCTACGTACAGTAGTTTACACATTACAAGATTACAACAAATCTAGATAATAGTCTTACATTCGTAACATGCTTAGTTTGTGGCTCGGTCGCGATCGCCGCTTCCAATTAATTACATTTTAGAAAATTAATACAAAATCTGTATATAAATATAACGCCCCGTAGTGGGGCGGCGTAAAGTAAAACTTATATACTGCCGTAAGTAAATTACTTTAAATATTGTACATCAGTCGATAGTTCACCTAACAATTTTGTAATCTAATCGATCGAGAATTATGTACTTTAATTCACTATAAAGAAAAAATATAGTTTAAAAAATAATCAACATCAAAATTTTTTTTAATTAAAAACAGAAATAAATAACAACTTGCCCTAGGTTTTTAATAATTAATGTTATAATTAACTGTAAAAAAGCCCGTGCATATTATTACGATAAAATGGGTTTAATAATTACATTTAATATTAAATTCTAGTATAAATATGAGGTCTTTTTATATTAATAATACCTGCATTGTTTTAAAATAAGTTTCGAAAAGACTACATGTAAAAACGACATATCGGCCGATACATTTAAATGCAAACGATTTAGTTTATAATAAGTCGAGTATAATTTCAACTTAAAAAGAGTTATCCAGCTAATCTAATGTTATATCACTAGGGGTATTGTATAATTAGTCAATTACGATCATAAATATAATTAATAAGAGCACGGCTCGTGATGGCGTCCGCGGGCGCGTGCTCTGTGCGGCTAAGTTAGTTATTAAATACCAAAAATACACTTTTACACAAACATTTTTTCATTATACTACTGAATAAACATACATATATAAAAATCGCATACACTATAAAGTAATACAAACGAGAGACGAAAGGTTAACTACACAACAGGTAGGTACACTACAGTTAAGCCATGATTATATTATTGATAAACATTATAATTAAGATACAGTATTAATATCTTATGTCGATATTCAGTGTAATAGTAAAATGCTAGTGCAAAGTATGCAAGTGTGCCCACTCACGTTTGTACAGGTATAGTCCGGGTACTGGGTACTGGTACCGGGTACCGCGCCGGGCGGGACGCTGCCCGCTTTGACACATTTGACAGACGAGCCTCTAACGAGTCTTACCGTATTTGTATTTTGCTAACTATTTTTAATTAATATAAATTCATCCAATATTTTATGCTCTTCTATATAATAATAATTAAAAACCCATATAAATAGTTAATTTTCACAATAATTTGCACTAAGTTTAAGGTTGTGTAAATCTAAAACTCCTAATACATATTATACTTTATTTAAATAAATTATATTCTTTATGTTACTTAGAAGATTGCCACGATGCTTCATTACAAACTAACTTCTTAAAAATTGTTCCAAAGTTTTGTGAGTGGGGGCTCGAGCCCGTATCTAATAAACACCTTAGTGCTATACAATATCACTGAAAGTAACACAATATAAAACATCTATATATTCACTTAACTTTTTGTAAGGCATCGTTTCCTAATATTAAAAACAGGTGTGAACAATTTCATCGCATTATCGGTGGTTGTACATTAAACCTACAGTAAGTAATTAATTATAACCGAGACGGTTGTCGCGCGAACGAACGTTATGCGAATGCAAGTTAGTGAAACGAACAAATGCGTTACAAAAGCGACCACCGTGACACGTGCGACCGAAACAGAGAGAACTTACACATTGACAGTTAACATTACTGAGGAATGAATCGAGACAAATTAACCTAATATAGGAACGAACTGAGTGAACGAAGCGGAAAGACTATACGTAAACCTATGGGCAGTTAGGCACCGACGTCCTAGTTAAATATAACATTACCGTTTTATATAAGGTACAGTTTCACCGTCTACGCACTGTGATCTGCCTCAGTCGAGTATGTAATATAGAGCTCCTAGAAATGTACCAATATGCGCGTATCTATGAAGATCACAATGTAAAGGCTTTTATATTTTACTATTTTTTACCGTTTAATTAGAGACGCCGCACCCCTCGCCCCGGACCTTGACACTTAATTTGCTTATATACCTCACAATATTCCTCATAGATAAATTATAATTTACTTATGGAGCGATCTTACATAACCCTATTCTAAACGATCAAATTATGCATTCAATGTAATCACCAACAATTTGTCTATTTATAACGTTTCTAACAAATCTTATCGAAGGCGGCGTGCGGCGGCCGCGGCACTAATCGCGGTACTCGTACAAACCGAAGGAACAGTACCGCCGTAAACTCTAACACATACAACAAATACGTGTACTATACAAATGCTCCACACAAAATTCAGTTCTAATTTGTCAAATGACTATGTCAATATTTCATTTGCTCCTGGTATTCCCTTCAATCCTTATCAAGATTGCAATTAAAATATTACGTATTAAATCACTTGACAAATTTGAACAAAGTCTTGACCAGTTGTATAGTATCCAGATGGGCGCGCCGGCGGCCGCCCGGCCGCTGTCCGCTCCAGATATACACTTAGCTTATCACTAAAATTTTAATCAGTCGATCGGTCAAATGATTGAGCGATATAGTACAGTAAAGGACTAACATTAAATTTAATCTAACAATGTTATTTTAAATTATAACTCACTTTGTAACGGAGCGGCGCGGCCGCGCGATCCGAAACGGACCAAAAAAGCTCTATACAGTTATAAAATTATTTGGCAATCACATAAATTAAAATGTTTAAAACTATGTGACGAGAGAATTGATTAAAATTATGTTTTACACATAAGTTATAAATATGTACAGTTTGTCCGCGCGAAGGGTGCGTGTGCCCGCGGCGCGAGCGGTGGCCCGATACCGAACATCTATATCCTAAATGCTTGAGCTTTATTACTTAACACATACGTCAAACTATCGTTTTCTCCATTTAACAATTTGGCAGGTCAATTTAATTCATTTAAAGTATAAATTCCATCATTATCAACTTAAAATTGCGATAAAAAACTAAAATGCATACTAGAAACAAAACTAAATTACGAATATATTTATACAGATAGAATCCGCTCCCTTTTAATAAGTGGGATAGAAATTAATAATATAATTAAAATCACTTCAGTCATACTATGTTTTGTTAAATATTAACACATAATTACTTCATTACCTCCCTACCGTTTTCCTATATCTAAGTGTGTGGTAAATAACCAAAACTCTAATATTAAACATACATAGATACATATAATACGATATATTTATACATAGTCATTAGCTTAAGTTTAAGTTCCTTTAGGTTATTTTTTCCCTAAGTTGGCCTTGTTTAACGTTGTCTGTCAAATGTGTCGCGCGCGACGCCCGGCCCCTGCGCCGCGCCTACTGCACTCGAGCGATGCCCGACTCACTACTACGCGATATAGTGAGATCGAAACGAATTATAATAATATGTCATCAAAAGAAATCACTAAACTACTAAAAATAATATATTTCCAAAACTGTGAAATAAGAATAAACCTTTCACAATAAGCCCACATCCAAAAAAGAATATTAAAAGCAAAGATAAAAAAATCTGTGTACGAGAGCGTACACGCAAGACGTCGCAAGCATCTTTCAGCTTTAAAAGAGGGTCGCGGAACTTCGGGAAGGTGACCGCGAAGTCGCTTCGAAAATGCGTTCATCATTGAAACTTTGTAGAGAACGCATTCAAAAAGTGGATGTTTTAATATCAGTTCTTTAAAAGCGTTCAGAGACAGAATGGAGAAAATCTCAATTTGATCAAAATGACATGAGTAACGCATGTCTATGAACAAGCTCAAAAGTTTTTTAACACCTAATACGCTGATAGTTAATTTATACAACTATTTTAACATATTAAATTAAATGTCCTTAGTTACGCGTGTGGGTTTGTGTTAATGTAGTAATGGTGAGACTTTTTAATAATTAATAATAACAATATGCCTTATATGGCTTTAAAAATTGCATGCATTTTAATCTAACAGTCAAGTTTTATTTTAATCTGATAATAATTAATATTGGATTGTTATAACTTACTGCATTATACGCTTAATAAAAGTTATATTGGGTCACTTAATTTAGTCGAGTTTGTTAGGAATTGACACTAACGCGCGACATAGTTATTACTACTAACACTTTTATTCGGGAGAGCCTCTACTTTGAAAATTTTGCCGATCAATTTCAGTCTATATCTACTATTGTTATATCTTCGATAAGGGTCTAGTAATTTCGTGTTGGAATCAGCAACCGTTCAAACACGCATTGGGGCTTAGTCGAGATTTTTTAATACTTGAAAAAATTAGCAATATTAAAACATTTGGGTGCGTGTTAGACGGTGTACTGGTTTATGTTTCATGTATGTGATTGGTGCGTAGCGTTGCGTACGCGAGCACGTAATATTGCGTACGCAAAACGTAATTGCATTACAAGCACATAAAATTCGATAAGTGACAAGGACAATTTAATAAAAAGAAACTTGAATTCAAACAAGTCTGATTTGAAATTTCATGTCATTCAACTGTCACGATTAAATTAGAGCTTGTCTCGAGTATTTGACTACTGGACGGTGTTAAGAACATGTTATATTTGCTTTGTTGTTGTTCAAATTAACATTTTGTCTACTAAGACAATTGAAATAGTCACCGAACAACAACTATAAGACAAATAAAACAAGTTTTTATCATCGTCAAGTAATCAAATATTTGAAGACAAGCTATAGATAAGTTTGCGTACAGAAGCGCAAAACTTTGCGGATGCAATCGTGTAATATTGCGCAGGCTACGCTGGAACGTGTCATATGTATGTGTTGTGAATAGTATTGTTAAAATAAGCGCTGAACATTTGAGCGCTGGGACGCTAATTTATTACTATTAAACTTTAACCTTAACCATAGACTAAAACTAGCTTTTAAAAAGGGTTCAAGTTCAACAAAGATTAAAAATTTCGATTGTTGAAGGTTCATTAGCGCTCACCCAGCGGTCAAAGCTCCTTTTTCACAAGACTAGTTGTGAATGAGCGGTGTCGTGTGGTGTCCTCCTCGGGAAAATTGTGTCGTGTCCACGCCAGGTGGCAGGATGATGTGATTTTAAAATTAAGTCATTTGTAGGGCATCAAAACAACGTGGATAACAAGTCTGTTTTACTTGCCACAGCGAAGACAATTCAAGGCGGATTGGTATTACTACGAGTCCGAGATTAGAAGCATCCTTTTTAACAGAAGAGGTAGCACAGCTATTATCTTAACCAAGGCAGGCCACCTTGAATTAACTATCTAACCACTACTACTTTCAAATTACACTACGCCACATGTAGACATGTGGTGTCGTATCTAGGCGTCAGGTCGCTCCTTGTTAAACTCATTAATGTTTGGGCGCGTGGTGTGGGTGTGGATGCTAATGAATCTGACATAAGGCTTGCGTTAAAAGGCTAGCGAGCGTTATGGTCCAATTTTTTAATGTTTTATGATCTTAAACGATTGTAGTTAAAAGCGAGTCTAGAACAGTTAAGATTCAATAGCACTAACATACTGTTGGTTAGTTCAACGCTCGTTTTAACAACACTACACCTGGCGGGTGCGCCTGTGGCGCGGGCGAGACTCCATGGTACTCCCCGCCGCTGTTACTAATCCTTTCGTTGAAAGTGTTACGAGTACTAATGTTAGGAGGGTAATTAGTGTCGTGGTGTGTTGTGTGTGTCGTGTCTAGGCAACGGGCCACTCCTTGTTACTCGTTGAAGTGTTTGGGGGTGTGGTGCGGGTGCGCGTACACTCCTACCGGCGGCGCAGTGGTACTCCCCGCTGCTGTAATTGCGTGAATGTTACTTATGCCGTTTCTTAGGAGGGCTGTGTGTATGTCGTGTCTTATGTCTGGTGTGTGGTGTCGTGTCTAGGCGGCGGGCCACTCCTTGTTAAACTCGTTGAAGTGTTTGGGCGCGTGGTGCGGATGCGCGTGCACACCTGGTGGCTGCGCCTGCGGCGCGGGCGCGGCGCCATGGTACTCTCCGCCGCTGTACCCGCGCGAGCCGCCGCCGTACGACGAGCCCTAGCCATCCCGCACATGTTAGCCGACCGCCGGCCGCAGCCTCGACACGAACCTACTCGCTACAACTACCCACTGGGCGTAGTCAGGATTTTATCCAGGGTTACAACTATAATTTTAAAGAGATTGTGACAGAATGTTTGTTACGCATTCTTCCCTTTGCCAGGGGGACAAGGGACCCGCCCTGCGACACCGTGGCTACGCCCATTCCACTACCACGAACTGGGCGGCAGGATCATTACGAAAACCAAGCGCGCCACACGTGGTTCAATTTTATAGCTTGAAAACACAGCTATTAATTTTTGATGTATAGAGATTCAAGCAACGCCTCTATCAGATATAGGGACTTATTACTCTTCACGTTATTCAGGAATCTAAGATATTGAGTGACTGAATTCGGGATGGCGTAATAACCATTGTCTACAGTCTACACCATCCTAAATTTAGTCATTAAGTGAGTTAGGATTCGTGTAATAAGTTCAGTACTAAGAAACTTAAAATAATTATAAAGAAAAAAAAATTGAGCGTGTACGTGATAGTAGTGTTTGCTAATGAGAGAAATTTACACTACTACAGGGCCAGTACTGTAGGTATACTATACTAAGCCGTCAGTATACTATAGTACTTTCTTAAATGATTCTTCAAATTACCGAGATTTACTTAGCACGAATATTAGCGCTAACGGTGACTAGCAGAGCAACCATGAACGCAAACACTGGATCTTATGTTTGGGATTTGCCAAATGCACAACAACACACTTCAGTTTTGAAAATGTCTGCTAGAGGCGTCACTGTCAATTGCAATTTTGGACGGCAATTCATGTTCAGTCACTTGTAGTTGCGTGTTATGTAATAAGTAATAACCCTGCCGGTTCCAACACTCGGATTAAAATTAAATACTGTCGAGCCGAGGCTGAGGCTTCGGCGCGTCCGTGCCGTCATGGAGCATCGAAATGAGGCCGTCACAAATATTTGTTAAAAAATTTATTTATATATAAATCAATGTTTTTTTAAATCTATGGTCTTTAAAAGCCGCATTCTATGATGCCCACATGATTTATATTGAGTAACATATTTTTTTGTAATTCTTGCGTTACATTTAACATAATAGTTGAATTTTCATCTCTGAACACTTAAAGTACAGCTCTTAATATTATTTTTATCGATTAAATTAACGTTAATGAACCTGTAACAATATGAGAAATCCAAATTTTACTAATTTGTACTTTAAATGCCAATTTACAAGTGTTGAGATGAAACAACTCCATCTCGCACGGCTATAAATGCATTATGAAAATCAAATGGAACTAAGGGTTAAGCTTATGTCTAGTGCGATGCGATGCCTTTTTGATGAGCGCGCGTAAACGTCGCAAGTCCGAAAGAACCGAATCGTCCACAGTGAGAAATCCCCAGTTTCGCGACATTCCCTGATCCGAGACCCGCCCTTATCTCTAATTGTCTTTCTGGAGGAGCCACTCTTGTGGGCCCTGATCGACCAACTGGAAAAGAAGAATTACAAGACATAAAGTCCCACTCGCCACAATGTACTGGATCCTTAGCAGATTTATGTAAGTAGCGCAGCGCGTGAAGATGGACCGGTGAAAGCGTGTGAATATCCCCAAGGGCAAGATGAACAGATTAGCGGGAGGGTGGGAGAGGGGCGGGGGGCAGTGATGAGAGACCTTCAGCGAAACTTGATACAACACTAATCTTCTTGATTTTTCACTATGGATAGCGGTGCCATTCTGAACTATTGCCTCGCAGGAGCGGCTCGTGTCGCTCCGAAGCGCCGCGTCAATTATTCACAATTGAAACCGCAGCATAGCTCGTAAAATCAAAAAGACATCGCACATTTAATCTCGCCACTGAAAACATGCAGAGAAGTGGACGTCATTATCTCCGCATAAGTTTATTTATGATAAACAAGCATTGCATACATCCGAACACAGCACACAAAATGCAGAGGAGGCAAACTATTGGCTCTAATATAATTCATGCTCATTTACGCCGGGATCATTTGTTTTGCTTTGGTATTCGTCGGCGTTTGTTTTCGCTGAATTTCACTCACTCACCGACGCAGAACCATGCACACGCACGCGTTCATTCATGAATCGCAAACAAAAAACTGTAGGCAAGTACAACCAAATTGAGCTAGCTGTGTGGATAATGAAACGGAAAACAAATTCACCCCGCTCATTCAAATTGCCTTTCACATACACATTATGCCTAATTTTAATGATGGGAATTGAATGAAATAACTGCATACGTCATTCATGCAATCACACACTCTAAAACACGGCAAACTAAGGTGGAGATAAATGCAGGACGAAATTAAATAAATAAGCGAGGAACAATACGACAGAGTGGGAGGGGAGGATGCAAGCCCCGAGGGATTTAGCAAATAATAGAAATAGGTATCAACTTGGCTGTACTTTTAATAATGATGCAAGTTAACTCATAGCTAGCGCAAAACGCTATGAGCCTTAATCAAAATAGTATATCTTGGATGAACAAGCAATACATGGTAATATTAAACAATATCAAAATAATAATTATTAAAAATGTAATTACTGTAGAGTGAAAGTACCGTAAGAAATTAGTATTCATCCAAAATACAACATAATAAATGTTTATTGTTTGCAATTTTAATGTTGGATGGATTGCATAAAATATACAGTTTCAAATAATAACCGCGATATATTATTTCTAGCGAAGAAAATACGAGACGTTACGTGGGTGAAGGAATCTTATTGTCGGAATAGACTAAGTTCGGTTAAGATTTTCTAACGTAAAATCTCGTAGTTTTAATTCGGTTTAAATAGAAATATGCCCTAAAACTGTATTTTGATTTTTAAGATAAGATTGACTGGTCTCAATATTTCGGAACCCTTTGCTCACAAAACGTCACATATTATTGGCTCTATAATAATGTCTAACATTAAAAATAAAGGTGGCAATACTTTGAAATTTTTATACAGGATTAAATAAAAATACCTACTCTCTTATAGCTGAATTTCTTTCGTGAAAACATACATTTGTTCTACGACTTTTTAAAATTCAACACTTTTTCACACAAACCACTCTCTCACTTGCACCGACTTACATAGATGTGTAGGTATATCTAATAGTAGCAGTTCGATTACCAGTTATTTATAAACGCAGAGTGCGGCGTTGCCACCAGTACTAGCGTACAGCGTACAGTAAGTAATACACAGCAACAAAACCAGAGGCTTCATTGGGAAAATCTTTTTAAACCCAAACATCTTTTTTGGGAAAAATATCAAGTCGTAGAACAAAAGTTGTCAATCTTAAAAATAGAAAATCAGTACTAAGATATTTAATTTAATATTTACAGTAATATTTATATTTATTTAAGTACAGTTATTTAATATTTAAAGCTGTATAAACAGTGAGCCATTTCTTTCGGTAAAATTAGTATGATTTCTTTTCACTTTCATGCAAGTATACCTCCATCCAACATCATCAAAATATCATACAATATCATCGGACAGACGTTAAGTTTAATATACAGATTTAACATTTGTCCGTTAGTCACACACCACTGTAACTTTTACTATGACACACTGACACAGATCATGTTCCAACAATAATTGTTCGTTAATAGTCAATTCACCTATGCTCACGTTTGTATCTTTTTCTTTATTGCGCGTTTTTTTTTTCTTTTTTTTTTAAAGTTATACATACCTACCTACCTACACTTGTTATATCAGTTCTTTAAGGAATGGTTTTAAACAATTTTAATGTTATCAAGTGAAGTGTAGGTGTGAATTAGCAATTGTAAAGAGTTTTGAAGACAGATCTGTGTCAATGATCACAAACTCAAAACGTGTAAAAAGCATTGAATGCACTAACGATGGAACAAATACATTTCTTTTTTATTTTACCAGTTTATGTTTTATAATAATTTCTTTCTCATATGTGTCTCATATGTCCCATAATAGTGAACCAGTTTTTTATCTATAGTATTAATATTCACTGAACTAATGATAGCAAAGTTGAATTAAAAAGTATATTCACAGAAATGTATTTGTCAAAAAATCAATTATCATTTTTAATCAATTTCGGATAAAGCAGTTTAACCTAGCAAAAACCATACCAACACCGGGGCAAACATTAGTTTTCTCTTGGGTTGTATTAAAACATGCCTAATGGTTCATGCTAGGTCACTAGGCAGATCAAAAGAAGAAAAAATATATCTTATTCAGTAATCTCTGTGTTGATACACTGTCACAGATTTTGAATAAAAATAGAAAAAAAAAGATATTTTATAACATATAGCATTGAGACCAACCAAGTGTTAGTACAATTACAATTTCGTTGGAGTTTGAAAAAAGTTATAATGGTGACATTCATATTCATTGTTTCAACTGAAAATACATATTTGTTCTACAATGTTGTATTTGCTGTTAGCGCCAGAGAGGCGCCTATTGAAAAAGTCGACAATAGACTGCAAACGACGAGTTTGTATTTGTTTGAACACTTGATTGGCAAATACTATAAATGCACTCAAATTCATAAAAAAAACATCAAACCAGTGTGATCAACCATGAGGTAACTTCAGTAATAAAATGACAGTCTTATTTTTGAATTCATTTAGCAAATTACAATCTGTTTGAACACATCAAGCAACTGTTAAACATCAGCGTATTTATATTACTGTAGAATCTGATGGCAGGATTGTTTAAATAAAATAGTATGCAGTGTCCGAGCATAGTAACGAGACCCTAACTGATGCTGTGTTAAATTACAGCGTCATATCAGGCTTTATTAAAAGAAAACAATCACAGAGAACAGCTAACTATAAATTTATAGAATTGAATGTTGAAAGTTCATTTCTATCGTAGTAATTTCTCAGCTAATGACTAATTTTTCCAAAATGTACTTTTTTCACGTTTTGCCATCCCCATCATCTTCGTATTAAAACGGTTGTGATAAACGTCAGGACACTGTTATTCCAGTAGTTTATACAAGTGGAATATGCCTCACAGACGATAAGAAGATTCAGGACTAGAAGAATGTTCAATGTCACAATTGTCACATGCAACACACTATTATTAAATTACACGTTTAGTTATTATAAATATAACATTTCTGTTCTACATATCTATCTATTTTGATATTTGATGATTTTATAAAATCTCTTTTGGGTAGAAATATTAGAGTTAATTTTGCGATATTTAACATTTTAGCATAACTGTTGGGTTTCTTAAAGTAAATAAACTAAAAACTAAGTCGAAGAATTCCGATGATCGTATTAAGTCAAAGTGATTGAGAATCCGAAATGTACACTTTATCATCCCTAATATAGTATTATAATAATTATAATTTAAAATGTATAAAAAATAATTAACTCTATTATATAATTCCATTTAATAAGGCTTGATATGACAATTTTTAGTAGCGACTGACAATTTCGTATGCTATACAAAGACACTGGTATTTATAATAGTAAACGGGTCTTAAACATGTTTATTAGAGTAACTTATTTCATTAAACGTTTGAAAAGGCATCAATTATTTATGTTGAAATTTATTTATTTTTAAGAACACAAGTTTCCTACTTTCAGTAGGAAACCGAATAATTGAAAGCAAAACAATTCATACTTTCTTTATTTTTCCAAAATCGTCTAAACTTACTTGTCAGTGTAGATTCTAGGCGCTGACTTGTTTTTCTTATTAAGTGCTCTGTATTATTTAATGAGGCTTTAAATATACATGAATAGAATGTTTGGCCCAAAGTCTGACTGAAATTGAGCTAAAACAGTTGAGTAAAAATTGGATAAAGGATAAACTAACAGTGTTCAGGTACAACATTTAATTTTAAGACCCATTCACACAAAAAAATCAAAACCGTTACACGGGTTAATCACATACCTGGTCCTGCTGATAGGCAGGCGGATACTGCTGATAGGTGGAATAATCCGCCGAGGAGGACTTGCTGAGAGCCGCGGCAGAAGATAGGGCTCCTGAGAGCGCGGGCGCTCCGCCTCCGCCGGCGCCCCCAGCGCCGCGTCCGTACATCTCGCCGCCTTCCGATAGTGGGACGTAGGAGCCTGGGTACAAAACCATCATGCTTAAAGTATCGGCCAATCGAACGTTCGTAGGGACACGGAAAAAGTATCGATACTTTTTGGTATCGAGTACTTTTATGTTCGATACCGATACTTTTGTACTCGGTACTTGTACTCATATGATACTTTAAAGATAGATATTGTAAGGAAATTAATATTAATCATGAGAAAAGTATCTACGTAACAGAAAATATTGTAGATCTTTAGGAAAATGACAATATTTTGGAGCTGTCTGACGTTTTTTTTTCGATATCCAATGTGTATCAAGGTAAAAGTTACTGATGAGATGTTGGGTTGTCGACGCTTTTTTTTCGCAATCTTTTGTAGGAAAAGTATCGATACTTTTTTTGCGATACTACTCATGATGAAAGCCGCGATACTTTTCTTTTGGATCCCTAAACGTTCGCACGATTACAAACTTTTCGCCTTCGTAAACGAGTTATTGTGGTAATTTTAAAGTTTATATTCGTTGGTCTAACAGGAATCATGCTAATTAATATGGATCATTGATATAATACGAAACATGTACGCGGGGAAGGTAAGAGTGGACAATATTATTTTAATACGCAATTTAATATAGGTAAAGGCAATTTTCAATACAATTCTACAAATTAGATTGTATTAAACTCTATCTAGGCTTAATCTTAAGTCACTTAACCACCCCCAATGCCCAAGTCAAATACAGAATAATAGAATGCGGGTGTATTACCTCTAATACTTTTTATAGAATCATTGCGATGCGGATTCGCAACCACAGCCCGTATTGGGCGGCTCGCATTTAAGTTTATCATTTTTTAGGGGCAAATCCTTCCCTTTTATTCATACGGTCAGCAACACGCTAATGTACTCAAAATATTCAAAACTGGCCCTTATTAGTAGCGAATTAAGGTAGCCGTGGGAATAGGTTGACTTGTTGCTGACTGTAGGTCATATATTTCGTCACGCGGGCGGCACGCATTCAGTGGAACTATCAAACACGCTTGCGGGTTGTGGGTTCGCATCGCAATGGTACTAACAGAAAATTAACAGTCTTGCTAAAACAAGCAAGTTTCGGTTTGGATGGGTTTATTCCGCGCAAGCTTATATTGATTTTTAATTGCAAAATTTTAGGCGTTCTAAAGCCAAAATTGTGTGTGATAGGATGTCCCCACTAACCGGAGCCGGTCGAGTTGGAATTCTGCGGCATATTCCAGTTGTTCCACGTGCCGCCCGCAGACGCGCCCGCCGGGGCGCTACTGTAGTTAGCTATACAAACAAACGACAACTTGTTAGAACAACTTGACGCAGTTTCACTTAATAGTACTAACGTAGACGATTCAATTTCTATTAAACTAGGTTTAGTACCGCTTTTTCCATACCTAGGAAAACAAGTCGCCGTTCCGTGCGAGTTAAATTGAACTTCGAAATCAGCGGTTAGTTAGTATCAGTGATATGTCGCTTGGAAGATTGTTTCGAGTCAACACGGCCGACGCGTTGTCACTAAATTCGCGGCTACCGACTGATTTGAGATACCGCTGGTCAATTTTGTAGACATATCTAACTGCGGAATGAACCAGACACGATTTAATATAAACGATACCGAGATAATGCCAGTTGACGCCTATACCTGGGGCATTTTGACAATCTATATACATCACGACTGGATTTGCGGAGTTGTAGCTGCTGTTTCCATTTACATTTATTTACGCCACTGTTGAATTTGCTAACAGTCTACCGACTCACCCTTGAGTTGGTGCCAGGCCGCTAAAGCGTTACGACGGACGGAAAATTGATGTTTTGTCTTGTCGCTATTTTGCTCCATGCGTTGATTCTATATCATTAAGATATCGATAAAGTGGGAGAGGGGGAGTGATACTGCATCCCACAGTTACATAAGCGATTGCACAAAATTACATACTACGTACTGACCGAGTTAGCGAGTTAGGTAACCGTCTGCGCGTCTGCTACCTTTTTCTATAACACAAAAACCTAAAAATTGTCAAAAAATAAACATGTCTCAAGTTATCTATTTAAACAAGTCTTAATGCGAATGTTTACTTTATTTATTTTACTCGATGTTTCGGTTGGGTTGCACATACCATGGTCACGAGCTGACTGAAGAGAGGGGTGGTTCACGTCGAGAGTTAAGAGCAGTTTTATCAACTACCCACATTTAGTCTTGTCCGGAAAGTCCGGAAAGTTGCGGGACACAACGCTCACAATATCAGAGGTAGCGTAAGACGAAAAATCGCGAGGTTTAATTAATCACTGCATTCCATGTCTAAGACAATTTGTATCCATCTTCTCGATTGAAATTTCTGTTATTTTATTTCAATTGCTTCACGCACAATCCTGGAGGAATAGTGGCGATCAGTGTAGAGAAGTTTTGGACTATGGAGTTCGGTGCAGTTGATTGATGACGGCGTTGAGTACATTGTCCGCTATCGTCAATTTATTCGTCTCGCGATTCTTCACAGTTGCAATATGTTCTTTGACTCTTTCAGCAACGGTGCGCTTTGTTTGGCCTATGTAGGAACTAGCATAGCTCCAATTGACACCTGGCATCTGATAGGGTATTACATCCTTTGGTGTGCGTACGTTTCCCGTTACTATGGAGGACGGTGTATATAGTCTTAATGGAGTATTTTCTTAATACTGTTCCAACTTTGTCCGTCACTCCTCTAACGTACAACATAAATACCCGTTGTCTACTGACCTCAGGATGTCTTTCCCTACGATAGCACCGTGGTTGCTTTCCATTCACTTTATATCCATTTCGTATAAGTACCTCCTGAACATGTAACAACTCATCCTTTAAATGTTCAGGGTCACAGAGGTCTTGTGCTCTAGTATTCCAAGAAATAACTACTGATTGTAGTTGTCGAAGGTGGTGATGTGAGGAGGCATTGTAGGTATCTATCGGTGTGTTGATTTTCTGTACAGTGGGACAAGGAACCACCTTCTCTAACCATTATTTTAACGTCTAGGAACGCTAAAATTCTTGTTTTTCCTTTATTTCAAATGTGAATCTATTTTTTTGATGAATGAAATTCAGGTAGGTGTTGAATATATTTTTCTAATTGAATATACATATTTACTTCGTGTCTACTTCCTTTGATAATACTGAATATGTCGTCAACATATCCTTTCTAAAGGGTGAGAGCATTTTTTTCAAAATGTTCCATCCAAATATTGTAAATTAATTGGTGCAACGGGACTACCCATAGCGTCACCATCCACCTGGAGATAGTACTGACCTTGGTATATGAAGTAATTGCCTTTCAGACAGTATTCAAGCAGAGTAATGTAATCTGTTCATAGGTTACTAGAAACTAGATTATCCTTTAGGAGGAACATTCAGGAATATCAGTTAGCCAACCGTGGTTGGTGCAACCCAATCGAAACATCCAGTAAAATAAATAAGGTTGTTTACCTTATTTATTTTACTGGATGTTTCGATTAAGATGCGATTAAGCATTAAGATGGGTTTAAATAGATAAATATGTGTAGGTACGCGAAAATCTCAAATGTTATGTCTCACAAGGCCTGCAAATAGGTTATATTCACAAAATGCACAAAATAAAGGCTCTGGTGTACATGGCGTATTTATATGGACAACTACAGCGAATCTAATGATTTAAATCAGTCATTCCCAAAGTGGTCGATATCGACCCCCTGGGGTCGATTTGAACTGTCTAGGGGTCAACAGTTTCAATAAAAAAATGTCGGGGTCGACGACAGCTACAAGTAGATCCCCTTACCACTGCTATTCGTTTGTTAGTTCAAAATATCTATGATTATAATAGGTGCCTAATTAAGAAGATTTTATGGCTGAAGATTATTTTTTTTATCTCTATGTACAATGCAAAATGAGTCACACGTAAGAATGCATGAAATAACGCGTAGCACAAACATATATTGTCCATGCATTGTCTCGAACGTAGCAAAGCAAGTGCGGACATGAAAAAACTGTAGCATGTATGCACTTGCTTACATGTTGCATGACAGTATTAAGTAAGTAAGTAAGTAAAGTTAATTACCCTTGTTGGTTAACGGGTTTAATAGTTTTTGAGAAAGGGGTCTGCGACAGAAAAATATTTGGGAACCTCTGATTTAAATCGTTTAATTTATAAATTCGTAGTTGTTTCTATAAAAATAACTTGTCTTTATTTAATTCCGAGACCCGACCGTTCTGTGTTCATAACATTGTAAGCGATGGCTCGCCGCCAAGTAGAGTAACGCTTCAGATTGTATGGGGTGGGTCAAGTTAATTACTCACTAATGCATACCTAATTAAGATTTAAATAGTTGAGGCTACTCTAGCTGTTATAATCAACAGAGTGGACAATGAGAATAATAAACATGTGATTAACACGAAATTAGACACTATAATATCATGATTCATGATAAATACACGTTTATGTGTTGAATATGAAACGACAATAGTGTTCATTGATATTAGGGGTTAAAGTATGAATTGCTGATTAAAGTATGAAAAATTAAAACTCGTTTTTTTCTAAAATGTAACATATTTATTTAATCAAAATATTAACCGTCATTATCTATACATTGTTGCCATCTAATCGAAAGTTCATTTATGGCTTTGCGATAGAACTCTGGGGATGTAGATTCGACAAACTGTGTGAAAGCATTTTGTACTGCCTCTTGGGAAGAAAATTTTTTACCACATAGAAAATTGTCCAAATCACGAAAAAAATGGTAGTCCGTTGGAGCAAGGTCTGGCGAGTACGGAGGATGATGTATGGTTTCTAACTGCAGCTCCTGTAGAGTTACAACGGTTTCTCGTGCAGTGTGAGGTCTTGCGTTATCATGGAGCAATAATGGTGAAGATCGATTCACGAGTCGGGGCTGTTTTCACTGCTAGTTTCGCCATCATTGTTCGAAGTTCGGCACAGTAAACATCTGCTGTTATTGCTTGACCAGACCTGTAAAAGCTATAGTGAATAACACCATGAATATACCACCAAACAGTTACCATTACCTTTTTATTGGTAAGTTTTGCCTTTAGTGCCCCTGTTGCGGCGTTTGACCTGGGGTCAGCCATTGCATTTTTCGCTTTCGGTTATCGTAAAGAATCCACTTTTCGTCACATGTCACAATTCGATCCAATATTCCTTCATTTCTGTACCGATTCAACAAGGCAACGCAAGTTTCAACACGCGTTTCTTTCTGCAGATCAGTCAAATCATGAGGCACCCATTTTTCATATTTTTTTATCTTATTGATTTGATGCAAATGAGTCAATATTGTAGGTAAGGTAACGTTAAACCATGCCGCTAATTCCTGGGTAGTTTGACTCGGATCAGCTTCCACCATCTCCTTCAATTCAGCGTTATTCATCTGTGTGGGCGTTCCACGTTACCACGTGGTTCGTTCTTCAAGTCGAAGTTTCCATTACGAAAGCGTTTAAACCAAAAACGCACGGTTCGTTCATTAGCAGTCTCCTCTCCAAACGCAGCATTGATATTGCGAGCCGTTTCTGCCGCGTTAGTTCCGCGTCGGAACTCGTATTCAAAGATTACTCGGATTTTCGAAGTATCCATCTTTCCCGTCTAAGCTGAATAAAAAAAACAATTGAAAGTCGAAAATCGAATGTTGCACATTTTTTAAAACAAGTACCTCATAGGTATCGTGTGAAAAAAGTTTCACTCGAAAATCTCACACCATGAAGGTTTTATGTCAATTCAAAGTATCTATTACTATAAAATGGCAATTTCATACTTTAACCCCTATTATTTAATACATGTATGTGTGACGTCACTCACGTCATGCGACACACCTCGCAATGCAAATGTGTACGCTTGTATTAATAGGCTTTAAGTATTAATATAATTGTACCCATGACAATTCACATATGTAGCAATGACTTTAAGTATAGTTTTCTGTTGTGTTACCTAATAAAAAATACATATTATCAATACACAATAAACATTTAAGGAAACGATTAGTTTATAGACACAGAAATATGTCAGGACCCTACGCCTCTGCAAATTTGCCACATGACTCTGGTTTGTGACGTTTTCTCACTTATGGTGAACGTGCTATGGTTTGAATACTCGCTCGCACGCGATGTTGAATTTTGTGGTTAGCAAAAAAATTCTATATCAATGAAAGAGACAAACAGTCAAACCTCAAACACCGGCAAAGGAACATGGTATATTTGGAGACTGAACTATTGTGTTATTAGGACAATCAATGAATAACAGCCTATAATTTAAACTACGGCATAGAACTCCTCTTGTACGAGGGTGTTTCGAGTCACATTTTACAAGGCGAGGACAGCGCAGACTGGTAAATTAAAATTAGGAAGGGTCATTTAGTCTTAAATGGTCATTATAGTCAGTAAGTAGACTCTTTTTGGTATCTATTTAGGTCTCACGGTTCGTGGTAGCCGATTTGACGAGTCACAAAGGTGCGCGATATTTGACCTTATGATGTTACCTATGTAGCACCACCCGGCGGACACGTGTATTGGTTGAGGTAATTTTCAAGTCGTGAGCAAGCTACCGACTTACTTTGATATTATGACAATATTCTGGAAGAACAAAATCAGGTCTACACGGGCCGAATAACCAGCTCGGAATGTATATCCATTAGCAGTTTTGTTCGTCTCATGAACCAAACTTGAAGCAGAATTGACAATTCACGAGTTAAAGAGTGGCAATTGTACGACTATATGTTGTGTTCTCTAATGAAAATTCTGTGGTGTGTGACAATGGAACTGTGTATATGTGTGTGTCTGTGTGCAATTACTCACGGTAGTTTCCGTATCCCTACCGTAGCGTATGTAACTTAACGAAGTCAGCTGCGTGGCAATTTTTTGAACTGCGCATCTTGTGTTCTCTTAAGAATGTGGTCTGGGACAACTGTGTCTGTTCGTGTGGGTGGGTGTGTGTGTCTCTGTGAGTGTATCAGTGTCTTTCCCTCTTAGTGTGTATGTGATGGTGTGAGCAATCACTCGCCGTAGCTACCGTATCCTTACCGTAACTTCTATAACCGTACACCTGCGGCTGAATAGCAACTTTTTATCAACTTCCGTGGCTACGTTATGTTGTGTTCTCTTATGAACGTCGCTTGTGACAACTGTGTCTCTCTCTGTGTATATGTTTGCGAGGGACCGGGTGTGTGTCTGTGTGTGGAAATCGTGTATCATTTGTATATGAACGAAGTGTGTGTTTGTCTGTATGTGCCAGCCTGTGTATGTGTGCAATCCACTCACCGTAGTTCCCGTAGCCCTGCGCGGACGGCTACGTGTAATTGTTGGTGGCCGGCCAGCCAGGCGCGTGCGGCGGACTGTGTGCCTATCTGTCCGTATGTTTGTCTATCTGTGTGTGCGCGTATACTATCCACTCACCATAGCTGCCGTAGCCCTGCGCGGGCGGCTGCGTATGTTGCGTGTAGTTGTTGGTGCCCGGCCAGCCGGGCGCGTGCGGCGGCGCCTGCGGGGCGGGCGGGGCCCCCCAGCCCTGGTACGAGCCGGGGCCCGCACCTGCGCCCGCCGCGCCGTAACCGGCGTACGATGTCTGCCCCGGTGACGTGCCCCACCCTTGGTAACTGGTGACAATAAACGCTACTTTAAGTACGAGTATCGCCCTTTCATCTCACGATGGCAGGTTACGCTGAGTAGTGGTTGTGCTCGTAGATGTACATTGTTTCAGTGTGGGTAAACTTGAGAACGCTCAGTTATATTCTCGACGCCGCGACGCACACGAAAATCATGTACGCGTACGAGCAAAACCATTACTAACCGTAACCCGGCTTCCGAGATGAAATAACTATACTTGTTAAGGACAGAGCATATTTTCTTGTTTTGAACAAAGCAAATGTTTCGTTTCAAGCAGAGCTTATTTTTTGTTTCGAACAGAGCTACCAGTGAGAGTGAGGTTAAAGTTTTATGCCTGACATATTTCTAGATGTCTAAAAAAACAAATTATACGTCCTTGCAATTGTCATTTATCCCGCTAATTCGTACACATTTCTCGTTAGTTTCGATTCCTCGACTCTTAGAACAACAGGAAGTCGCAAAATCTTTAAACTGGAATATTGTTCCATGATTAAGTTCCTTACAAAGGCAGGTGTTAGCCCGACCGATATTAAACAAGTTGGATAATGTCATCTCCATCATTTTCCACCTTCAAACATTAGTGTAAGCAATTTCGTTTAGGACGAGGGTCCATCAACGACGAACCTCGCTCCGGTCGACCCGTTGAGGCACTCACTCCAAACATCAAATTAGTGGAAGAAGTTCTGAGCGACCGACGGTTAAAGACGAAAGAAATAGCAGCAAGGACAGGGCTTTCAAAAATTACAGTCCGTAGGATTCTTCTTGAACATCTTCATATGAATAAAATTAGTATGAGATGAGTGGCAGCCAAAATTTCTTTCAAGTGTGCAGAGAAGTGAACGAGTAGCGTGCTCTAAGGAAAAGCCTATAGTAATGACTTGGCTCCCAGTGATTACTATTTGTTCTCAAAACTCAAGGCAAACTTAAGGGGTAGAAGATTTTCCACTGATAATGAAGTGACCGCTGCGATTTTCGCCCATTTTTAAAGACGATACTTCTGACGTACTTTTATACTGGGATAGAAATGCTAATTAAACGATCCGAAAACTGTGTTCAAATAGACTCAGAATATATTGAAAAATAAAAATAGTTTCATGAACTTGAGCGTCCTTTTTCTTGATCAGGCCGGAAACTTATAGACCTCCCCTCGTAATTTGAACAGAGCAGATGTTTCGTTTTGAGCAGAGCTAATTTTACGTTTTGAACTGAACAAATTTTTCATTTTGAACAAAACAAATTTTTCGTTTTGAACAGAGCTAATTTTTCGTATAGCTGTTTGATGTATTTGTGGCATACTTTTGAAACTTTCTGCTCACATGAACAAAAAGCATATGATTAATCTACATGTTATTTTACCACAGACGTACCGTCAGGATAAGGATAGCACTGCCTGGATATGGAACTCGAGAACATTGCATTATGAAGTTCATATTCATTGTTGATAAAAGAACACAAGATTCAGAACTTCTAATAAAAAAAAATGGAATAATTTCGTTTCTGTAACATGTACATTAAACATTCTTTTCTTTTTTTATAAAAAAAGGTGGCGGTTCAGAAGATGATAAGAGGTCACCGTCGCTCGTGGACACCTGCAACACCGGGGGGAATGCAGGCATCTTGTCGATCTTGCAAAATCTTAGTGACAGACCTTTTGAAGAACTCTATGTCGTAACTAAACGAGAGAATCTCGGTAGTTCGTCCCACACGTTTCGTGTTCGCAGCATAAAGTGCCTTGAAGACCGCACTGTATGCAATAATATTTGTCAAGGAAGTGAGGAGGAACCACTCTTCTATGACGAGGTGCGATGATAAAAAAAAAATAAGTTTGTGATACTGATAAGTCTGCAGTAACATGACAATAATAAAGCACATTCTCAATACTTTTGAATTGCACTCTGTAATCTTGGGTTCTTCTATCATCGTGACTTAAAAAAATATTATCAATGAAATATCAAATAACGATAATGTCAAACAAAATATCTGTATGCAATAGAATCTATCGGTAACCATAGGTTCAACCAAAGATGACAATTCAACTGGTTGTATTTCTTCTGATGACATTGGTAGTTATTCTACACTTTTGAATGAAGAAACACAGGGAACCATGTAATAGAGAAGAATACCTTGAAATTGTATTTTCCACTTTATTCTATTCCCCAATGTACGTATGGTTCGTTTTAGTAGTGGAGTGATGTGCCAGAGTCCATTCTCATCCGGTCTTATCCTATCCCTCCCCATTTTCCAAACCGTTTCTCCAATTACATCCCTAAATCTCCAAAGGTAGGCAGCGCATCCAGGGGCGTATCAACAGTTATCATTGTGGACTGATGTTGCATCGCGAATGTCGCACCTTATAGTGGTAAGTATTCACTTACCACCAGGTGGACTGTGTGCTCGTTTGCCGCCTCCTTTCTATAAAAATACTTATTTATAAAATAACCTGTTTAAAGAAACCAGTTTCCTGCAATACATATCACTCAAGTGCTAACAATACATAAACACTCACCCCTGCATGATGTTAGGTCCAGCCATGGGCATGTTGATCGGGGGACCTCCCATCTGTCCATTATGTCCCTGGATCATATTTAGGGGCGCGGCAGCCGGCGGACCCCATTGTCCGGCGGCGGGCTGGTCGCCCGGGGCCCCTCCCATGCCGCTGCCGCCCATACCTCCACCACCGGTTCCGAGTTTACCAGATCCATCGCGAGGTTCGGCGCGTTTGATCTCCACCTACGATTAAAACGTCGAGGTGTCAATTGGCTTCCAATTCATTAAATGGCCACACACATTCATCAATGGACCGACTTTAGAATAGCACCACCTCATCTATTTCCGTGGGTGTCGCAAAAGGCGACAGGAATACCGGTCGCTACCACATGCCCTGAGGAACCATGTTGATCGCGGGGGACACCCATCTCATTAATCTCAGCATTAATGAGATTACCCATCGCAGGATCATATTAAGTGGTGCGACAGGAGGTGTATCCCATTGTCCGGTAGTGGGCTTTTCGCTCGGGTCCCCTGCCATGCCACTGGCGCCCATACCACTATCACCCGTACCGAGTATACCAGACCAGTCTCGAGGTTAGGCGAGTTTGATTTCCACCTACGATTAATAGTGGCCGTGTCAATGGGCCAAAATTCATTAATTGGCTATATAAGACACATTCATTAATTGACCACATAAAACACATTCATTTATTGGGCACATGAGACACATTCATTAAATGGTCAAATCATACACATTCTTTAAGTGAGCGTGTGGTGTCGGTCGACACCACCTATCTCTTTCCGTGGGTGCCGTAAAAGGCGATGGGTAACAAAGTCGCGAGCACAAGCCCCGAAGAACAATGTTGACCGGGGGGCCACCCATCTGTTCCTTGTACCCCTGGATTATGTACACGGGCGCTGCAGCGCTTGTACCCCTTGTGCGGCGGCGGGCTGGTCGCCAGGAACACCTCCAATATCGCTAACGCCCATACTACTACTACCACCTGTACAGAGTTTACGAAATGCATGACGAGGTTCGGCACGCTTGATTTCCACTTACGATGAAAACGTCCCTGTGTCTATTGGCTTCCAATTCATTTAATTGATTACATAAGACATATTGATTAATTGGTGCTATGCGGCCGGCTCGACGCTCGAGTACTGAGTGAGCGCTAATGAACTTTTAAGATATCGTAAGACTAATCTTATACTACTAAGTGCAAGCTCTACAGCTTGCATTTAGTAGTGTGACTAAGGACACTATGGGCGGCTATATCAAGGACACGAACACATCGCATGGCGGGTGTGGCGGGTAATGTCAAATCTACCGCATCTGACCGCGTAGTATGTTTTGGGGCTAAGATTCAATTTTTAAATCTGTTTGAACAATTATTACAAAATAATTATGATTAACCAAGAATACCTACCTATATGTACATTTATAGATCTCATAAACAGTGAATTTAAAGCTAATTTTTGTGGCAAACTATAAACTCTTTGTCGAAGTACGATAAAAAGTCTTACAAATATGCTTTGCTATACCACAAATATCTGAACATACCATAGGCAAAACAACCAATGGCACTGCCTTGATGTGGAATATTACCCGACTGTTTAAAGTCGGGGACCATAAAAGTATAATAATATAAAATGTGTCCAGTACTTACTAATACCAGTCTGCTATCTTCGTATTTTCGACCGTGAACAACGGTGAGAGAGATTGTATATACGAGGCGTATTCGAAAAGTAAGGGCCGTTCGCTTATATTTCAAAATCGACAAGTCGTAACACGTTTAAACTTGTGCATATCTGTACGTGCACTACTCGTGCAGCTATTTCAGGTGTTGTTTTGATTCAGTAGTCATTTGCCTATCTGTGCGTACAGTAAACAATGTCCGCGATAATCGTTGCTCCCGCCAGCTGAGAAGTTCGCGCTGTAATAAGATTTTTGTGTGCAAAAGGATCTTCAGCTGCTGAAATTCATCGAGAGTTATGCCTAGTTTATGGACCTACTGTAATGAATGAAGGAAAGGTTAGACAATGGTGTCGTGATTTCAAAACTGGACGAACAAATGTTCATGACGAAGAGCGGAGTGGTAGGCCCAGTATGCAAACCGATGAAATTTCTCTGGTGGACCAAAAACTGCGATCTGATCGTCGGTTTAGTGCCCTGGCTGATGAATTTCCTCATCTTGGACGCACTACTGTCTACACAATTGTCACGGAAAAACTTGGATACCACAAATTGTGTGCAAGGTGGGTACCAAAAATGCTTACCGACCAGCACAAAGAGCAAAGACTGTCCAGTGGACGAGTTTTTGAACCGTTACCGACAAGATGGAGATGATTTGTTTTCCCACATTGTTACCGGTGATGAGACGTGGATATCCTACATCAATCCAGAAACAAAACAGCAATCAATGCAATGGCGCCATTCAACTTCACCAAAACCAAAAAAAATTAAGCAAACTCCTTACAAGAGTCGAAAAATGATGGCTACCGTTTTTTGGGACGAAAAAGGTGTTCTTTTGGTTGATTTTATGGAACGTGGGACAACAATTACAGCTGACGTGTATTGTGAAACGCTCAATAAGCTAAGACGTGCGATCCAAAATCGACGACGTGGTAAACTGTCATCCGGTGTAATCCTCCTTCATGACAATGCGCGTCCTCACACCGCAGCCAAGACCCAAGAGAAAATTCAAGATTTACGTTGGGAAGTTTTTAACCACCCACCGTACAGTCCCGACCTTGCACCCAGTGACTACTTCCTTTTCTTACATTTCAAAAAATGGCTCGGTGGACAACGCTTTGAAAACGACAAGGAAATTAAGAACGCCGTTGAAAACTGGTTCAACTCGCAGGCGGTGAGCTTCTATGCAGAGGGGTTAAGGAAGCTGGTGCAGCGGTACGAAAAATGCTTGGAAGTGAACGGCGATTATGTGGAAAAGTGAAGTAGATTTTTAGTAAACTAAATGTGCTAATAAAACCTATTTCATATGATTATAATTTTTTTTATGACGAAACGGCCCTTACTTTTCGAATACGCCTCGTATAATAATAAAGTGATTACAACATATCGTAAAGAAGCTTGAAAGTGCGTTTGGACGTTTGTTTCATTTTTACTCAATGTTTTTACTGCATATGAAGATGGTTGCCGTGTACTATTTATTCAGTAGTACTGGAGATGCATGATAAAATGTGAGAAAGAGTAGAGGCCTACATTTGCAGATTAAGAAATGGATTGGGAAAATGGGGATGGATAGGATGGAATGGGCTCTGGTATATCTCACTCATTACTGAAACACGTACGTACATTGGGGAAATACGATAAAGTAGGAAATGCAGTATATTTCCCGGTAGTCTTCTGTGAGAGAGTGGTAGTAACGTGGCCAGTCGAATGCGCGCAATAGTTGTGGGAATGCAAATGTAATAGTCGAAAATGCCTGCATTTTTCATTACGTATTTTATGAATGAATTTATACAATTAATTGACGATGCTATTTATCTAGTCGGCAAATAAATATTTGAATTATACTGTTGAAGTTGTAGTTGAATTATACATTTCGCTAACTTTACAGGACGCGGTCGGATAAACATTTTTTCTCACATTATGAGTTACTGTGAAATTAAATAAAACACGGTATCTTTTATTGATGTTTGTCATCCATATGTTGCAATATTTGTAAGAGACAGTATTTGTAAGACGTAATATAATTTATTTTTTCTACATGGTCTCCAAATAGTATTATATTAAATATGGAGGTGTTGAAAATCGCATTGAAAATGAATGATATTTAGTACATTTTGTTTCATTGATGAGTGATAAGATAAATCTATACTAATATATAAAGAGGTAAAATTGTGTATTTGTATGTTGGGGGTAATCTCTGGAACTACTGAAGCGATTTCAAAAATTCTTTCACAAATAGGAAGCTACATTATCCGTGTCTAATATAGGCTATATTTTATTTTGAAAAAAAAACCTCATAAACCGAAACGAAGCGAGGGCGGGTCGCTAGTATTACATATTTTTATGATAACTGAAGCCAGATTAACTGGTCATAAAACTTGAAGGCTAAATGCTTTATTCATCAAAAAAACTGACCGATAACACAGAAGTTACTAGCAAAAATAACAGTATACTTTGGACTTAAGATATCTAAATACGATTTAGTACAGGAGTATGTTTATTTGCATCAATTATCTCCTGTTATAAATGTTGACTGTTAACAATTTATTCTACTTGTAGTCTGAACCTACTGCATTTAATTCTGTTGTATTGTCATTCTGCTTGTATTGCGAACCTTTTCTTAACATATGAGCCCATGACTTGGACTAATATCTCAGTAACTGTTCACAATATATTTTGTTTTAGAATTTTAGTGCTTTAAATAATTTTATTGTATTTTCTAAAAATGGTCAATTCCTATTGTACATTATGCCTATGTTGCTTACCTGTTTCCCATTGAGGTTGATAAAGTGCTCTTGAGTCACTCTCTCGACGGATATCTCTTCTTCAAAGGACAGGAAGCCGAATCCTGTAACAATTAAAATAATTATGTTAACCATCGTCGAGTCTGACTATATGAGATCTCAATAAATTAGGAGACAATCTTTTTATAGATCTTGATTTAGAATCAATAACTGCATATATTAAGGAAATATTTAAGAATGGTAATTAAATGGATGGACAGTGTAATATATACCTGTGTTTAAGTTGTATATTGATTTATTTAGAAGTAATCTGGCAATTTTGTTATTTTTGGATTTATATAACACTGCATCAAAGATTGGTCATCAAGTAAATTGAATTATAAAGCAATAGTAAAATGATAATGTTATTGCATATTAGATAAAAATGTTCAGTTAACACTTCTAAATCACGTCTTAAAACGATATCTGTTAATTTAAGAAACCTGGAATTGAATTCCAAAATGTTAATAAATCGCTTTCTGTCAATCTAACTCATAGTTTGTCTGTGTTATGAAGATTGAAAAGACGCAACGTGATTTACTGTCAAAGAACGATTATCGCACGATAACTTTGCTAGAAGTACTTCGGTTCGTGCGTGACGGCGTCAAATTTGAAGATATATCTTGTATAAAATGATACTATGCATAGTGTAATTTTTTACCTCCGTCACACATGACCCAAAACAGTATATAAGTTTTTAATACTAAGACATTTACTGAAGATACTTGTCGCAAAACGTGTAGCCTCTTTGCTCACATGAACAAAAAGGATATGCTACGTATGCATGACACTTTACCACAAACATCTGAATATACTGTCAGCAATATGGCTGACTGTACTGCCTGGATGTGGAATAAGGTAAGGTGTCTAAACTTTAAAATCAGTTTATATATAACATTATAGTTTGAAACCGATATTTCAAACTGTAAAGTAGATAAACATATTGCACAATGATACGCAATTATAATACAGCTATTTATATTTACAAGCCTCTGGAATTTGAAGACATACTAAACAATCCTTTAATAGAACCAGGACTACTTAATCAAATAATAAATAAAAAAATACATAAAATAAAAATTAAACATAGGCCTTCCAAACAACAGCGATTTTTCACGTCTAGCGAAGATTACGACGATTCGAATTTCAACTATTACAAGTCGCTAAAATTCAAACATGAGAAAATAAGCCCCTAGCGAGTCATTTTTCTAGAATATTTATTATAAGTTTGATGGGATCAATGGGACTTAAACAATACAATCATGTTATAAATTCTAAACGAGATCTTACCTCTAGACTTCTTTTTCTCCTGATCATACATGATGACGACCTCCATAACCTTGCCATAGCGCCCGAAGAACACTCTCAAGTCGGTTTCGGTGATGTTCGAAGGCAGACCGCCGAGGAACACCTTTGGATAGCCCCCACCACGCTTCGGCTTTTGCAGGGTACGCGGGTTGCACGGCTTCGGGTCAATCGTTCTATTGTGGGATATAAACGAGGGTAGTATTATACTAAATGCGATCAAAATATTTGTATTATATAGATATAAGTAGCGTTGCTGTCAAACAACGAATCATTCTTCGACGCAGTCCCATAAAAACAGATGCATACCGCCAACGAAGTTGACTATGTTCTTAATCCTAAAAAAGCATTTATACACACCCAGTTTATACTGAATGGATTAGTATATTTTTTTGTTGTATTTCTAAGGTCAATACAGTAATAATAGTAATTAATAGTTTACCCTTTAAAAATTACTGCAATATTTTTTTTACACAGATTGAAGTTTTGTCGTGTGTTCATATACTAGATACTTTATTTTTTCAAAGTACCGTTCTTGTCAAATAATACATTTCTCCAAAAGCTCATTAATCATTAATCCAACCTTCCCATTTTTCATTGTGAATTTAATCGAATTCTGCCTCAAACGCTCCTATCAACTGCGCCTCTGTTGAGAATTTGCCGCCCTTTATGCAAAAAATGGGAAGGTTGGATTAAGGAATGATTTGAGCTTATGTATTATTTGACAAGGAGGGTACTTTGTAAAAATTAAGTAGTATTAAATAGTTATATAACTTTTAAATACAATTAAAAAATACACAAATCCATTCAGTATAATGGAGTTCCGAAGTTTATCATTTTTTATGTCTACACTTATTCAAATGTATTTGTCGCAAACCTTGTAGACTCTCTGCTCACATGAACATAAAGGATATGCTAGTTTGCATGACACTTTACCACAAACATCTGAATATACTGCCAGCAATGTGGGCTGACTGTACTGCCTGGATGTGGAATATGGGTAATGTAATGTAAATGTAATATGTAAAGATACAAGTAACCTTATAGTTTGAAATGTTGATTGCACAATTACAAAATACAACTTTCACGTTTCACCTTTGAATTTTGAAGAATGAATAAACAGTCCTTTAATAGGACTATATTATCATAAATAAGATGATTGCTAGTGTGTGAGCAGCTTTCTCAACAGGCGGTGTGTGCCTACCTATATGGTACTAAATGGGCGACTACCACATACCGCAAATAAATAAATTATTATTATTACTATTAAAAAATTATGAACTTATTCGTATTGGCCAGTTTTGCGTTAAAGGTCTTAAAACCCTCTTGTGGACTACAACAGGAGACCTATGTGCAGCAAGTTGAATTTATTGGCCGATTTAGATTTAAAACAAAAGATTTATTTACTCCGCGGTAATAAAGGTGTCCATGGGCGGCGGTAACACTTACTATCACATGGGACCGCTTGCTCGTCCGCCCACTAATCAATATAAAAAAAAAAAAAAAAAAAAAACTACCGTTTACAATGTAGGATTTCTATTAAAATATGTCTTGTTTCATTAAATTATAATTGACGGGTGACATCCATAGTAATTAGTGATGGCTTGTTGAGCGTATATTCTTCGCGGTTTGATTGTCTTAACAATTAACAAAAAGTAGCCATTATGTGCACTATTTAATTTGCAAGTTATGCCGTTTTAAATACGTAATTAAAATTACGATAAAATAATATTTACAACTCGATGAAATTAAATTTACACTTTTAATTATGTGTAACGTTAAAGTTTATAAAGATAACGTTAAAGATTTGCAAGTTTATATCGATAAAATATTGTTATTAATTTGAAACCTTATAAGGTCTTGGACGCTACAGCATAATTTCCCAATTATCTGTGAAATTATTCGATAATCCTATTTGATTATGTAATTCATATAAATAATCTGTTTAAATTTGTGTTCATTAGTTTATTAAGATAATATTCACAAAAAAAAGTGAGATGAACAACATACATTAGACTGAAAAACCATTAATGCAATGTACACAATATGTACACTTGGTTCAATATGTACAATATGGTTGTACACTGTTGTAAGATGAGACAGACCGCTCGTAGTTAGGATTCCTTTTTCCTATAGAAATGAATGATATGCGAATAAATACCGACATCAGTCAATAATGACCCATGTAGGCACACGCAACCCCGGATACGCCACGCCGTCTTTGGAGACGGCTACTCCTAAATCTTTGGAAATAAAAAAATTGGAGTAAATTAATAAAAAATGGGGATTTAAATATGAAGTATAACGGAATGAGAAAAAGGATTGAGTATTCAGATTATCGAAGATAAGGCAATGTAATTTGCTTGAATAGAATAGTGTAATCGTAACGAAATGTGACAATTAACAGATGTCACCTAAACGTCCGCCATCTTGTTTGTAGCATCTGAATAGTAGTATATAAATATACATTGGTTGAGTATTTATTCACCCATTATGTGATATTCCTTAGTTTTGTTCATGTTATTTTTAATGAACAAAATTACTAAACAAAATTCCGTATTCCCTTGTTCATATAATCAATTTACAATAATTCACAAACTTTGTTTTCGCCGCTGATTGTTGTACAATGTATCAAAAAAAGATACTACCATACAAAAAATATACTAGCCCGTCTCTAATGGTGGTTTTATAGATCACTCCACACAGTACCTTCAGCTCTTATTATTCGGGTATTATAAAAGTGGCTTATGTTATATGTACTTAATTTACAACAGTTATATTCAAAAATAAAATAACTTTTATTTACGTTCTCAAACGTATTATTTTCTCAACAGAATACGTTACACATAGCATGTAACGCAAACATATGAATTGTATTGAAATCTGTCTATTTACTTGCCAGTAAGTATTTTCGTAATGTCAAGGCCGTACGTTTATTTTTATGTGCTGTGGCATTTTTAATTGGGTCAGCATATTATAGGCCTTGAGAATTTAATCTTTCTCGACGTTCATAAAATAAAATAAATACACATAAAATAAATGAATAATTTGATAATTTTCATGTGAACTCCATAAACTCAACATACCGCGACCTCCACTAATCAGACTCAAATAACATAAGCACCCTATTATATAAGAAACAAATGACCCACCCTGGCCCCATATATATAGCAGTGGCCAACCGAGCGTTAGAACGATTACAAGTTTTTTTTGCGTTCGTAAACGAGTTACTACGGTGATTTAAAGTTAATTTTTGTTGCTCTAACTCAGTGATACCCAAAGTGGTCTATATCGACAGATAGTGGTCACAGATAGTACCTATTTACTTACATAATACTTTCTTATAATATAACACATATATCTATCTATATAAATTATAAAATCACGTTTAAAGTAAAAAAAATTAAAACATAAATGTTCATGAAACGAAGAATTATATTAAAATTTAAATTATTAGGTATATTTTCTGATATATGAAACTGTTTAAGAATTATTACAAACTAGCAGTTGCCCGCAGCTCCGCCCGCGTTTTTTATTTTCTCTGCGTGTAAGTTTTTATTTTGTAAAAAATATTTTTCCGCGGTAAATTGTAGTCTGTGTCAACTTTTTAGCTGACTAGACCTCCACCTTTATCTGTGCAACTTTACCTTTACCTGGTATGAAGCATTATTATTAGCATATGTTCGTTTTATTATGGATCAAGAAATCCACGAAGAACTGCCTTTTCACGAGAACTCTGACAACTGACACTAAAAGTGAATCAATATTTAATGTTTTGAAGGATTACTTCATGGAAAAAGCAATCCCTTTATCAAATATAATATCAGTAGCAACAGATTGAGCACCTGGCATGTATGGGCGCTATCGTGAATTTATAAGCCATTTAAAACAAAATGTACCCGGGGTGTTAGCAATACACTGCGTGATCCATCAACAACATTTAGTTGCTAAAAATCCGAGTGATAGATTGCATGAATCTCTTCAATTAGTCATTAACGCAGTAAACCGAATCCGAACGCAACGCGTTGAATACGCGGTTATTTGCGCAGTTGTGTGAAGAAAATGACGAGAACTCATTAATTACTCCTTCGCTGGCTGTCGAAAGGCTTGTTTGACAAGATTTTTTGCACTTTTTGAGACTAATTTTTGGATGCTAAAGATCCAATTTTAAAAGAAAATTTAATCAAGTGGAAACCAGACATTACCTATTTAACAGATTTGTTTACTAAATTTAATGAGGTTGAGGTTAACTTGCAGTTACACGGTGACAGCCTAAATTTGATTAAAACAAAGTCCATGATTTCAGCGTTTCTTAAGTAAGCAGGGGGTCTACCCAAAACCGAACACTAAAAATGGCAAGTGGTCTACGAGACAAAAAGTTTGGGGATCTCTGCTCTAACTGAATGAATAGCTTCGTTCTACAACGTTACATCTGAGTTTAGTGCTGCCTAACCGCTTATTGAATAAGTCGATAATGAGATGTAAAGGTGTTTGTAATTGTGCGAACGCTCGATTGTCGGATACTTTAAATATATAAACAAACAAACAAAATCGGTCTCTATAACGTAAGTATACATTACTCCAATGATTATTTATGTATGAGCAAATGAGACATCAATTCTTAATTTGCATAAATGAATCAATTGCCATTTTACCTGCTAACTTCATAAACTGAGCAAACCGTGTATAATTTGCGCGGACCGTAACTAAATTGAAACAATTTTAGTATTCAGCATGGGAATACACTTATTACTGCATTTTTTTCACAATTTGCGTCAGATTTTGCAATGTGACATATTTTGCGATTTTTTTGCTCAATAGTTTGTCGCTGGTTTGAAAACAAGTGAGATTTCTCGCGACTGTAAGAGTGGTGACCTCTCACACTTGTGTCTAAAAGTGCACGTGAATGATAATTTAGCACTTCAGGACTAGTTGAATTTGAATGTGACTGGACCACCTACAATAGTATTTGGAATTATAAGAATAAATTTAGATATTATGTAAATATAGCCTGTGTAATTTAATGTGAATACATGATTAGTTTGATATTTAAGTTATCAACACATTTTTTTTAATATTTTTTCTTAGTATTATATGGTAGACGAAACTGTACAGACTACTTCAAAGCTAAACATTCAATAATTTCAACTAATGTTGGCATATTAGTTGAAAATATTGAACGTTTGCAATATGCAGAAGCACTACCTATCTTGGGAATAATCTAATATCAGTATAGATAAATTAAATAATGAGATTTATTATCGGTCCTTACCTGCCATCGAGCTGGTGCGGTCCACTCTGCAGAACGACGTTCACCAACGAAGGTTCAGCGAAGGTGACGAAGCCGAAGCCCCGCGAACGGCCAGACTCGCTGTTCTTCATTACCACGCAGTCAATAACGTCCCCATATCGGGAGAAGTAGCGTTGTAAGTTCTCCTGCGACGTCTCCCATGACAGTCCTCCCACAAACAGTTTTCTGTGGAAGATAAGTAGATATGGATACTGTAATGTCTGGTATCCAAATGACGTATAGTCGTTGGGAATGAAAATTCACTTACGTGTACAAAACGTGTTTTAGAAAAAAATGAGAGAAACTGTATACTGAAAAATTTTTTTAGGATGGTATCAAGATCACTTATATGATTTTATTCCATTTAAAAGGACATTCTAAAAGCTACATTTGTTTTAATTTCTTGCCTTGTATTATTATTTAGAAAATATTTTAAATTTATTACTCGCATTTTTTCATTTTTATACACAAAAGTTTTTAGGAGAAAAACATAAGAAAGTCAATGTAAATTTATTATTTATTTATTTCGATAGGTTCCAAAAATTAAAGTCATTATTATAATATAAATCATTAAGTTTCACATGTATATTTTAAGGAATCATAAAATGGATGAGTCCTTATCGAAAACAATTTTTAATTCTTGTGGATGTCTAAATTTGCTTTCCGTTATTGGTTTTATTGGTTCTGAATACAGCATCTTCTTCTCATCTACATGTCTCAGCCTTTATAATATTGATATCTGATAAATATTGTAATCCTCTCAAATCTACAACGACGGGGTCATCCTTTCTTTTTCCGGGTGGTATTGATTTTTAATTAATTGAAATGTCCTTCATAGTTCAAGAAAAAATCATGATGAACTGATTTAATGTTAGATGGACTATTAAGTCGAGCTTGGCGCATTTGAGTACCATGATCGCTAGGGGCGAGTATAGGTGGCTTAATATTAGGTAGTCGAATAAGCTCGCGGCCTTTTTATAGTGAAAATAATAAAGACTTTTTTGTATTACATAAATATTTATTGAAAGGAATTTTGTCATATAATTTGATTATCTTTTTTTCTGACGTAGCCATAATTTTTGATAAGAATGAATTTCTCTTCTGTGCTCAGTGAAAAGAGCACATTGTTGTTCCCTTTAGATGTTTTGTTGGTATACTGACACCGCGGCTTTAATACTCTGGTTTTCCAATACATGGTTTCAATTTACCATCTATCTTCTTAAAACCAAGATGAGGGTTTCTTTGAACTCTGATAATTTTTGATCTTTTTGCAATATCAGTCCGCTTACCAAGAATTATCAAGAAGATCCTTCTGGTCCTACAACTTATATATTAATAGATATACTTATAGATACAACTTATCTGGTCCTTATAGATCCTACAAACCGATGGTTGTGTAGAAGAAAAAATATAGTCCAGTCGAGATGGTAATATACCTTCTTCACTGAATGATATAGCTGGTAACTTCTTTGAATTATAATCTGAGTCCAGTTTCCATCATAATCACTATCATTACTTTGCAAAGGGGGTAAAATATCCATTGCTGTACTTTAACTTAGAACAACATCCATATCTTCTAGTGATTACTGATTAGAGTTAGTGTACTGTACAATGGGCACACTATCAGTGGTGATCATGTTCCTTGTGAACCTTTTGTTTTGCGAATTTAGTGATAAAGACACCAATAACTTCCCTTCCGCGACTCATTGTTTATAAGTAACATAACACAATATTAATTGTAACACAACTCCCAAGGATATCACAACGCTACTATTAATAAATGTGTAAAAAATATCGACACCAATGCACTTTTTTCGAACTACCCACACAAATAGAAGAGATTAAATCACTCAGTAATATTTATGAATTAATTTTTTTCTGAAATACCGATGTACACTACACATAGAAGCTTTTACTTATTAGCAATTGTGTGACAAAATCAAACATGCACTTGAGAGGTTTTTTATATACATTTCTTTCGTTTTTAAGTGATTAACATATAAGATGTTTTTCTAAGATAGTTGTCGCAACTTTACACCGAACTATGCGTAAGAAAATGTGAAAACGTTACAAGAGGTTTTTCATTCCTGCAAATATCTGTTGGTGACTCATTCGGTTCCTAGTTTATGATTATATATTAATTAAGAGTATTAATATTCATTTTGAATATTCAATTTCAGATATAACAAATACATTTTAATGTATAATATAACAAAAAAGTAACCTGATATAGATAACTAAAAGTACAACCGGCAGCTTTATCGGTAAAGCGATTTCTTCCAGGCAATCTTACCGCCTGGTAAGGAAAAATCTGATGACAACTATATTATTTTCTAATAAAGAGTACTTACTTATGACACCAACTTTACAATGCAGCTCTCTTAATTCCCTGTTTACCTAAAGATTGACTGGTAGAGAATGCGATAAGGCCGGCTTTTGTAAATTTTTGTAAATTTTGTCCGTGCAATTAAGTTTAAATAAATAAATAAACTGTAATAAAAAATGTGATGAGAGTAAAGAGAAATCAGAAGACAATTATTTTATTAGTGTAATAAAAAATGTGTCCACATACATATGTATATATATACATAAATACAATTATGTATATCATGAAGTCATTTTAAACAGAAAAGACAGTAGGTCTATAAGGGAACTATTATTCAGAGTGTTAAGAATACGGAAAGCATAAATTCCGAAAGGAGAATGGCCACAAAAGTATGGAGCTCAGGCCGTAGTGTTAAAATTTTCATAATATGTAGCACTAATTTCGTAATGAATGATATGAATATTTTTAAATCCAATATCCAATCCGCAAACAATTCTATAGGAATTAACGATTGTAGGTTAGTTTTTGTCCTTATTGTTATTTTGACAACTTCAAAACATTTACGAAGTATGCTATTTTGTTTGTTTTTGTGTAATAAGTAAAATCGTATTTAAATATTATCAGTATTTATCACATAAGTAAGGTATAATTCAATATCTACAAATAGAGTAACGTTTTTATTCAACATTGTAAAATAATATTTGTTAAAATACGGATATAATAATCTCGAAATAAGATTCGTAAATGCTACTTTATAGTCAAAGATATAAATAAATAAGTCTTTATAAGCTGTATCAATATAATTACTAATATAATTAATGAAATATTATCCCCACAACCAAATTGCGCAAATCTTTCTTGCAAGATTTACGCATTTATATTTATGCGTAAAATGTAATTCCTATTTATATTATAGTTACTCTATACAACACTATACTTACTCTATTGTAAAATTAGGGGCCTACACATGGGCCCCTAATTTTACTTTAAAGGAGAATTCCTTTCGAGATATTGAGCGCACATTTTTTTTAAGGCGGACGAGCAAGTGGTCCCACGTGAAAGTGTTACCGCCGCCCATGGACACCTGCAACACCGGGAGGCATGCGGGTACGCCACGCCGCCCACCTTGCAAAATCCTATTCACAGCTTTATTGAAGAACCCTATATCGTAGCGTAAAGGAATCTCTTGAGGCAGTTCGTTCCACAACCTAGTGGTTCGCGGTAAAAAATGTTTTTTGACCGAACAGTACGCGACAACTCCGTATCGAGGAAATGCGGGTGCACTGCACTTCTGTGACGGGAAATGAGGTTGTAGAAACCCGAGGTGGGAATTATATTCATCAATTCTTCAGAATATTCTCCATCGTACAGGCGGTAGAACACACAGGAGAGACTCAACGTCTTTCCAAACGCTGAGGGGTTCTAAACAGACCGTGACAGAAAACTTTATGGAGAAAGGTAAGGCATTTCATAAGTGAACTGCTTTAACAAAGAAACTAAGAAATGGGAGTACAAAGTAGCATAAAGAGGAGTTTTAAGATTTTCTAAAGATCGAAGGTTAAGAGGTTGAATTGTCTGAAAGTTAATCTCAATTTTATCAGAAAGTTAGTTTAATGTTCTTATAATATTCAGGTGTCAATGGGTTGAAGAGCATAGTGTACGAAGTTTATATAGCAAATTGGTATGTTAGTAGCATGGAACCAGGAATTTGTTCTCTGAATCTGTATTGATTCAACAATATGGACATATTTAAGTTTTTTTCCCCAATATTCTTGGGTTTACCACATTATCGTAATTCCGATTCGAAAAAGTATTCCGAAACTTCGTCGAAAATCCATGCCTGCCAACGAGGTCGCGGTGATCATTCGACCGACATTTTATTTCAATGTGTAATGTTGAAATAAATTGATCTATTTATGTAAATAGAATTTTTTACGAAATTCATTCAAATATGGTGTTATTAAATTTATTCAAAATTCAAGTTTTGTTGAGACAGCCTTTGTATTAGAACACTGTTCCCCAATATATTCTGCCTTATTAGGCGTACAAATTTTTTTTCATCATACTTAATGTGTTTTTTTCTATAGACAGAAACTTACAGTCCACCTGGTGGTGATTGAAGCTGCTGGTTGTAATGGATTTGAAGAAAGAAATTGTGAAAGATAGGATAAGGTGGGATGGGAATGAACTCTGAAATATCTCAGTCACTACCAAAACATACATTGGCAGAACAGGATAAAATGGGAAATGCAGTGAATTTCACAGTATTCTTCTAGATCATGTTAGATCCTATTATATTTAGAATTACCATTATAACAGGATATTACAGAACATTATAGCAGGGTTTACAATGTCATGATGAAGTGATATTATGATTATATCAGTAATTGTGTAGAAACTGTTTTCATGAATGAAATGATTTTTATTTTTTTCTTAAATGGTTTTTCTAGCAGGACTTTTATTTACTTCGGCTGTTAGTAGCTTGTTAGTTAGGTACTTTGATAGTTTTATGGAAAACTAGTTTTATTTTGTCTATAACTAATCTGTCTCATTGTCTTACGACCACAAAGTCAAAATTTCTAGTTATACATTTATTTTTCATTTTTCATTTTGGTTTTTAGTCTTATTATAGTTTTTCCCTTAAATAGCAAAAATGTAATAAATGTGTTTCACTATAATAGCTATTTGCAGCTTTATTTATGTGTGCCCAATATTTTTTTAATATATATAATATGTAGCAATTAAACAACTTTGAACGGTTTAAATCGCGTATATTTGACATTATTTATATCCCGACGTTTCGAACACTTTGCAGTGGACGTGGTCACGGGGTGACTGATCATCTCACCCCGTAGTAACCCCGTGGCCACGTCCACTGCAAAGTGTTCGAAACGTCGGGATATAAATATGTAATGTCAAATATACGCGATTTAAACCGTTCAAAGTTGTTTAATTGCTATGTATAGTAATCGCGAAAACCTAAGAAAATATTATATATAATATGTATTGTTTTTGTTGTTTTCTCGTTTCTTTTTTGTTTGTTCGTTTTATACACATGGCCTCAATGAGCTGTGCCTGTTGTATTCTGTTCAACCTGTTACAATATATTTACATACATTCTTGCAAATGAAGTTACCACAAAAATATACATGCAAGGAAGTGCATATACCCATGTGAATTTACTATTTAAATTCTATACTTCACAGCTCATAAGTCATAATCATAACACAAAAATAATTAACGCTAATAGGTAAATAATACCCAAATCAATGTTAAGAAAAATGGCCTTTGATCAAATTGTAATTTGTAGGTAAGTTCTTGTGTTTCTTGTGATTTTTAAAAGACCTTAAAATGGAATCAATTATTATTATCAACTAGTAGGTAATTTAGTACTTATTTCATTATTGATAAGATAATTGAGTCAACACAAAAAGGGATAAGAAAGCAAGACCTTTCTATAAGGGGGCATAAGGTGTGAATTATTATCATTTTACCTAGTGTGCTATTTACTGAAACAATGACAAATGCAGATAAAAATAAAAAAACATGCCTATAATGGCCATACTTCATTTTTCTTTTAAGGGAATGAAAAACAAAGAAAGCATGACATTTATAAGAATGAATGAACAATGAAAATAATGTGCTACACCCCCCCCCCCCCCCCCCCCAAGCACTTATAATTATGTTTGTTTTCATATATAATTAATTTATTAATTATGTGTTTTTATATTATCATGAATGATTGCTTCAGTATTCTTTAAAAAAAAATGGTTAAAATTGTTGTTGTCACATGCTCATAGACAAAGTTGATGCAGTGGGGTAATATTTCATAGTATAAAAATCAGGCTTTCTTAAAGAATACCGCACATGATAAATAAAGTACAAAGTGTTCATACGTTCTTTTCTCTTTTAATACAAAATGAAAAAGAAAGAGTGACATTCATTTCATAAATGCCATGTCTTCATAAAAAAATTCAGCACATGGTAAATCCAATGGTTACTAAGCACGATTACTTGAAGAGTGAAAGTAACATTCACTTTAATTCGGTCACAGTTTTGCTTGTCTTTTATTCTGCAATTTCTCCATAGCTGTCATATTCCAAATTAGTATCATTATTAATTACTCCGTCTTGTAATGCTATCATATTATAAATAGACAAAGTTATGCTCCAATGTAATTCATATTAGCAATATTGATAAGGAATATAGGTTGAAAGTATAAAGTTTGAAAGTCCTTGAATCAATAGAATCATAAATGGAGCTCAGAATTGCTATTTGATAATTGACGATGCCGCCGAGGCGAAGGCCATCGGTGATTGGTCAGTACACTCGAAAAGAGGACATGTTTTCATAGAATTAGTGTAAGTAAACAAATTCTGGCATGATAGATAGCTAATAGTTTGAAATTTGATGGAACTTTTATTTTTATTTCGTACGTGCAACATTGTAGGTAACCATATGCAAATGAATCAGCACGTTTTCCGCGTCTCGAATCGAGATCGAGCTACGCGGCACTTTGTACACCGCCAGCTCTAATAACCTCATTTCATGAACGCAAACAACGTTTTAGAAGTTCTCGTAAAAACACACCGTTTCAAATGCCCTTACGCGAAATTCGTGATAAGAGAAAGTAAGATTGGTAGATAGGTTAATTTTGTATATTACGAAGTTTTTATATCAAAAATACAAGACAGAGACCAGTTATATAAACATTTGATTAAAGATTTACAGAGTTTTGAAGGTTAATCGTTGGAAATCTGGGTAATACGCTATGGGAAAGTAATAGCTGCCATGATCGCATACACGCAAGTCGCTTGACGAGGCTTGGGGTCGGTGTCCGCTCGCCGGTAAAAGGATAATTGAGTATACGCGGGCTATAGGCATTCTACTCAAATCAACGTATAACATCAGATAACACAAAAAGCAACGAATTATTCAGGTTTTGTAAAAAGACACATAAACGTGTAACGCTATCTCACAAGCCTCGCTGGCTATTCGTGAAATGCGACACACCAAGCGAACATGCAGTTTGACCTATTATTGTTTCCACGTCAAGAAAAGCCACAAACCTAACGAAAAATAGATAAAAATAAACTTACCCCTTCTCGTCATCGTCCATGTCTGGATTCATACGCATAACTTAGTACTAATTAAAAATAATGGTTGGCACCGGTAAGACACCCAAACCACACAAGCACAGACCCACACGATTATGGCGGACCAACACTTTCCGGTATCTCAAAAAAGTCATGAAAAAAAGGAAGTAGTCAATTGCTTGACCAGAAATTATTTAAATCTTTATATACCAACGAGAGTCTAAGTAGGTAAGAAGAAAAGTATAAAAAATATGTACTTTATATTGCACTAAAAATATAAATTACAAACACTATATGAACGAAAATATATATTAAAAGTCTATCAATTATTCACAAATGTAAGATTATATTTATTTATACCAGATGGCGCCACTTTCAAAAGTGTGACCAGTTGTAAAATTGTGAGACTATTATATTTTAAGATCTATACTAACATTTTGTCACTACAAAGAAAGCCTGTCATTTGATTTTTTTGTTTGTTTTGAGGTAAACTCAAAAGCACTCTGATATTAAAAATTCACATTTAAGCTGAACTAATTTTAGATGAATACCTAAAGATTGTTTAAGTGAAACCAAGGCGGGTGGCTAGTATTATACTTTTGCTATAAACAATCTAGTTTTGAAATTTTAATATAGCTATCTTATTAATTTTGATGACATTGAAAAAATAGGAATAAATTGATATTCTCAGAAAGTTAATTTTCTCCATCCACTTGTTTAAATTACAACACATCATCTGCTTCGTTTTAACTAAGACTTGTACCACAGTCTAAGAATTATACACTGCTTGTAGTAAGTAATTCTAACTTGAGTACCTTGTTCAGACTGTAGCCTTGTACTAGGGACTAATTAATGAATTGTTCATTGCTTTTTTAATACCTAACACATTTAGGTTATTTATTAGAAAATACGATAAAATTTAGAATGCAAAGAATCACTTGTTTCGAATTGTTAATGTCATTAAATGATACAATCTTTATAAATCAAGTTACATTTAACATTTATTGTAAATACAAACATTCAATAAAAGAACAGAAATATATTATTTTATTCTTGTACCTACATTTTTATATCTTGCCATATACGATTAAAGCCCATGAAACGCCACGCAGACCATTAGGAATTGGCGAGATCACAGGTACCTACTTTTTAGGGGCTGGGCTATTTAGCCCCCACGGTTTGCGGTAGTCGTCCTGGCAAACCTGGGAGTTGGGTTATTGTCGCCCGATATTTGAGTTTGTGCCCATTTAGCATCACCTCGGAGAGACGTGTACGTACGGTGCTGAAAGGTAATTGCTACGGACGTGAGCAACTCTACCACTTCAACAATGGGCATGACAGACGAGTCTCCGAATAGAGGCCACGTACCAGGAAGCGCACGAGGGACGTCTTTCGGCCAGGTGGATTGTGGTAACGAGCTTTGGGAGAGGCCTATATTTAACAGTACCTAAAGAGATATAAACTGATAGTATGGTATTGTATATCACCATTGTATATTATATCACTTTTTTTTCCTAAACTAACTAATTGTATCCCACTGTCGAACAAAGAACTCCTTTTTCTTACGCTAGCTAGACCGTCACGTTTACTAATTTAGTGCAATGCTTTTCCAAGTTTGGGACGCACCTATGTACCTATACCACTTAATTATCAATATCATAATGGATTACAGGAACCGTTGCTACCGTTACTGGTACATCATGGTACAATGTAGAATGGAATGGAAATATAACTTGTACCTGAAAATAACAATAACAAAATGATATTTGAATAAATAAATAATTTAATTTAATTATTTGATAAATATTGAACAAAATATTAAACCACAAAAAATGTATTGCTTGCTCCATTGATTGTCCATGGATGTTTGTAATTCAATTAATTTACTCATTTTTAGGTTTTGAAGTAGGTAGATAGGATGATGATGTATTTTATCCATCACTTTCAGCGACTTTTGATATTGACCATGCAACATTAATTTTATGCAAATCTATTTCAAAACTTTGAAATTATTTAGTCAATTAGTCAGTTTAGATTAATTAGTCATTACAGACATCCATATAGAATCAATTCAATAGAGCAAGCACGTGAACTTACAACAAAAACTTATTTTTTGTTGTAAGCTATCAATAAATATTCTTTTAGTAATCTGAAGTAAATTATTTACCAAAGATGATGCAATTCGGGAAATTTAACAAAGACGATGCAAATTTAATTCGGGAAATTTCATTAAAAAATATTTCCGCTTCACACTTACCCTGAAAATATATGAAATATTAACCATAGGATTAGTTACATTGATACTAGATGGTGGTATCTGTGGTATTTCCATATATAATTTACAGCTTTGTTTGACAGAAATTGAAATTTTGTTATTTCCTACTTTGCATATTTTTTTTTCATCTGTGGCGTATCCTGATGATACGTTATATTCCAGTTTCTGAAACAAATCAAACAATAACGTGTATTCTACATTTCTTGCAAAACTTTGTACATAGGTCCAAATTATATTATGAATACTGTTTTATCCCGGATTTTATCCCGCAAATAAATTCTGAGCATAGCTCTTAGCTATGCTAAAGTTTTGCAAGAATACATGAATGAAAGAATGAAGAAATGGAGAGCCATAACTCGGCAGATTGATTTTTAACTTATGGCTCAGGCCTACCGTCAGTGACATTCTGAAGTGACGATATTTTTAATTAAATGGGTACGGTAATGGTAAATGGGTAATGGGTACCGACAACAGATGGAGTAAACCACGGTTGAATGGAGACCACGTATCGGGAAACTCAGTGTGGCACGCCCTTGGGCCACGTGGACAAGCCAGTTGAAGAAGTTAGCTTGTAGTGGCTGGATTAGAACAGCTGAAAATCATGTGTGGTGACGGGCCTTGGGACAGGCCTTTATCCAGCAGTGGAAAGATAGACTCATGGTATGGAATGATGTATGGATATCAATGCACCTTTCACTATCGTAAGTATAAAATATAACCCAGGTCGTATTTAATTTTCTTCTAAGTGATTGTGATTATTTTCAGTAGTTACCTGTAGAACCAGAATACCTACCTGCGACCAAAAAGTGAAATGCAAAATTGACCAAAAAATACGAAGTCTTAATTATAATTAATTATCGTAATAATTAGAAAGACTATGACTTGTGAAGTTGATAACTTACTTGTAATAGTATCACATATATTTTGGATATGATAGCTTCACTTTCATTATTAATTTCAATTATAATAGGTATATTTTGTTTGGAAGCAAATGCAGTGTAAGTTTTTATGTTTAATGAAAAATCGTGTGAATTCCAAAAAGTTTTATGAACTTCAATACACGTTGGCACCTAAAAAAAATATTACTTTTGTTAATTGTGAGTTATGTTATGAATGTTATGATATACAAATAAATAACTATGTAATTTTGAATATAATTTTAGAAATTACATAAATTAGTCTACAGTCAAACAAGACAAGTGAGTTATTTCCTGCTTCCAGGGTGCAGGAAGGGCAATGCGGGGATTGCGTACGCGTACGGGTTCGTGTGGTTGATAATGCCTCCAAAACCCTTGTGATCAAAATGGGAAGCCTGTGCTATTGCCATATATACGACACAAGCTGTGTGGAAACTCCAGCAGATGGGCGACATTAATATTGTAGTTGTTAACAGATATACATCTGTGGCACACAATCCGCCTTTTGTAATAATTTACAAAAAAGGGTAAATTAATAAATAATCCTGTGTAGGTTGCGTGTATGAATCGTACTTACTATTTTTGCAGAAAATTATAAACGTAACAACGATCGAGTTTTCTATGTTAATTGGGAGAAAAGCACACCACATATTATTTGATGGCGTTGGCATGATAAATGATTAACTGTGGTATTCCATAGTTCAATTATATCTCTGATAATATTCAAAAAATGAAAAAAATCTCATTTGACTGGGATTATAGCATTCTTAATTACATTTACACTGTAACAGTTTACAAGTAGCTGTAGGCGATGAGAAACAAGGTTTAATACGACTGAATAAATTGTACATATTTTTTTACAATTTATTTTCGTTACGAAACAAGGTAAAATCAATCGAGGATTAAATAGTCTGTCAAGTATATTTCTCAATTTATAAAGATATTTGCTATCTGAAACAATGTGATAAGAGGAATGAATAGTCTGGCGAGTATTTTTTTTAATTATGAACCCATTTGCTATCTGTAACAAGGTGGTAATGGGACTGAATAGTAGTTCAAATATTTTTCAATGGAGTGAGCACATCTCTATAGATGATAGATGATACATTAAAGTGATGAGAAGTAAATATCATATAACTAAGTAAATATAATCGAAAAGAACTGTGTTTCGAGATGTGATCAGTGATTTAATGTATCTACGTTTGATTAATGTCGTAACGATGTTACTACATTGTAATTTCATGTGATTCCGTGAAAACCTTAAAAATACATACCAAGAAATCTTGTTTATGGTTAAGGTTTATGTTTCCTTCAACGTTGAATGGCAAAAATTTAGTCTTTTTACTAAATCTATTGACGGCCTTGCCTTCTATTTTGATAAAATAATGTACTTTTGCTATAGAGCTTTTAAAAGTAGATGGTAAATCTTCTGGCAAAAGGAAGTCAAAATGAAAGGTACATAAACCAGAGTCCACTGATTTTCCTAGAAAATTTTAGAATAAATATTAGAACCTGTTTTTTATTTTTTTTAAATATATGTAGATAGACAGTTAAAATTCATAATTTTATAATTGAATCCTTTAAATTATACAAACTATTCTTACCATTTATACCCCTAAAAATATCAATTTCTATATCAAAAACTTTAGATTTTTGAGAATAAATTTTTATGTAAGGCATAGTTGGCATCGGTCTGGTCCAACTTGCTTTACTTATTCCAATAACTTTGAAATACACTTCTGGAAAGTTCAGAAAATATAACATTTAAATAGGTACGGTATATATAACACTAGGTAATAACTTTACACTAATAAAATTAATGAGTAAACAAACGGATTATTAATTACGGTCTATTTTTTGCTTGTGTTTGAATTCCAATACCACGTTACCGGTAACAATATCGCCGGAATAAAAACTTAATGAACCTCTTGAATTTAAGAATAAATTACAATTCTCCCAAGGCATTTTATAAAACTAAGCAATAAACTTGTATATCGTTGAATTGATATTCAACAGTTCGACTGATGGGAGTATTAGGTAATAGATAAATAAGTAAGTAGGAGTAGATATAGATAAATAACATTTTTGGTAGATAAGTAATGATAACACTTAGTTAATTGCTTATTAGTAATTTGCCTGCCTGTGTAGGTAGTATGTTTGTTGTATGTACGAGGGTGAATCAAAAAGTTCTTAGAATGATCATTAAAACACAAAGAAATTCAAATAAAAACATTTTAGTTCTCTTCGTAACTCCTTGTATCTCGATAATATTTTTATCTGTTTTTCTAATTTTCTTATTTCTTCAAAAAACAAAATATTTCTTGAGTGTCAAAAAACTCCTTTACGGCATTTAGTTCCATATGCTCCTTTAATTTTGGGAATAAGTGAAAATCACCTAGGGGTTAAATGTCGTGAATATGGTAGGTGATTATGAATTTCGAAACTAGCTTTGCGAATTGCCGTGAGTGCCTCTTCGGTTCGATGAGCTGGAGCATTATCGTGGTGAAACAACACGTCCAATGACAATTTCCCTATACATTTTTCTTTAATCGCTGCACGCACTTTTGGGATCAAATCTGCATACTAGGCACCTGTTATCGATTTTCCTTTTGGTATGTAGTCAATGATAAGGATTCCTTCAAAACTCCAGAACATAGAATTCATAACTTTGCCTGCAGACGGAACTCTAATTTTTTTTGTGGGTAGAGAAGATGGCCGTTTCCAAGACATGCTTTGTTTCGTCGTTTTAAGATCAAAATGGTGGACCCACGTTTCATCCACGGTTACAAAATGACGACAAAATTTATCAGCTTAAAGATTTTGACATTCCGCTTTGAAACTTCCAAACGTCGGTTTTTGTTTTCATCAGTTAACATTCGCGGAACCCATTTTGCCGATACTTTCTTAAATCCTACAGTGTTCGTTAAAATGGATTGAACACTACCAAATGAAATCTAGTCTCTGCAAAATACGTTATCGTGATTCTTCTGTCTTCGAAAATCAATTTCTTCACTTTTCTGACGCTTTCTTCCGTGACGGAGGTGGAAGTCCGACAAGAACAGAGATCACCATTACAGCTCGATCTGCTCCTTTTAAATTTAGGAACTCAGTAAGCGATCGTGGAAGGTAAAGCTTCAGCCTCTAATGTCTGCTGAATGTCCGAAAAAATATCCTTCGTGGACCTTTTTTTTTTCAGCCAGGTAGGTAGGTACCTACTTTTACAAACCAAGTGTTGGAAGGTCGTGATGCTGTCCACGTATACTTGTCTATGATGCACTGCATTTGAATTTATATTATGTTCTTTTACTTTTGATGTGCGGTGTCATTATGTATTTTATATTTTCTGATATACAAGTAAACACAATGTTTTCTAGTATTATTTACGTTTTAATTAATTGCTATAGGCGTTAGTCCACCCTATCACCAAGCAACTCCGTGACTTTTATATTCCCGCAATCCTATTTATTATCGAATAATACAGGGCTATCGGTAAATAGAACAGAGCCTTTCGGTAGCTGGCATTAAGGGGTGTAACGATTATTTTTCACTACTACTTAAACTGGCCAAAAGTTAATAGTTTCCGAGATATTTAAAATTTTGTATTTTTCTCAAATAATTCTACCTATCATCGATAAAACTCAATTATTGTGAAAGTAACGAAAGTAAAACTATCTAGTAGAATTAAAATTAATGAGGGACACTAAAATTAAAAGAAATACATTGAAAATGATAAACATGCGAAAACAAGTCGATTTATTTTAAAAAAAAACTACATTTTGTGTAAAAACAATATATCAAGCTTAGTTCATCAGCTCACCGACGAGATAAAAACGTCAAAGAACAATTCCAAGAAACACAGCCGTGTATATCAATTATGTTCACCATTATTTCTTGTCAGCGCTTCTTATCCCTAAAATATAAAATTGACAATTTGCAAACGATTGTCGGTATTCTGTCAAATATTTTTTCGCACTTTTCGACGGTATCTGACGATATGTTTCGTTCTGTAAAACCGTATTTTATGTGAATTTGTACGGACATTTTAATGTTTTGATTTGCGTTGAAAATAACTCATGTGTTTTCAATTACTTTTTCGTCTTAACTATTGTTAAGTGGGTGTCCTACGCAAATATTTTTAGGTTATGCTAAGTCCTCTGTCGTTTTGCGGTGAAAAGTAAGTTTTCGTTAAACTACACCGTTTATTCTGTCGTAATTTCGCCATTACCCATGATATAATATTTTATTACACGAATTAGTTGTTACTGAAAGTATTTTGCTTACTATAACCATTAATTTCAGTTTTATTATTTTTTTAAATTTTTACTTACGGACATTATTAACGACGAACTTCATGGATCATTTTAGTTACCTACATTTTATAATCATTGTCATTGCTGTAGCACAGCGTTTTCTTGTAAAAAAATCAATAATACCATCAAGTGAATAATGAATTCAGCTAAAATTTTGTATAGATTTTCTTAAGCACCACAAAAAGCACATAAACTACAAAACTAACCCTTTCGTTTGACAGTGAACCCGTTTAATAGCCGGCAAAGCCCCAAGCGAAAGTAAGCTTTTTTATACTTAAACCTTACTTTGTCTAAATTGCTCCCATAAGATATTTTTAAATCATAGTCTATAAAATATTTAATATCTACATTTATACTATCCTTCTGTCCTCATAATTTGGACACCTTGATAGCTGCTGGGTGGATTGCAATGACATTCTAAATCCACTTCTACTCTTTCCAATATAGTAATATAAGAGGAAATTTTCATGAATTCCTCATTGAGGCCTTAGGTTTTAATATATTTTAATCATTAAGCTCTGACAACAGAGAACTGAGCAGTATCAGTTTTAGTAAAAGAAGTTAGAGTAAGAAAAGTTAGGTAGAAGAAAGGAAAGTATATGAATGACACTATCTAAAAAAAGCATATGCATCTGGATTGAGGGATCTATTGGTAAACCTCCAATATATATTGGTATAAATATACCAATAAATAAACACATATATTTACTGTTTTTAAAAAAAATATGTTAGGGGCCTAAAATACAGGATGTCAAATTTTGTATTGAATCCCTTAAATATTCTAAGTGTTAAATATTGTGATATAATTTTAAATTTAACTTTACTAAATATCCTGTATGTACTATAGGAATAAATAATAAATGCATGTTTTTTATCTTTTATGTATTTTTATCGAGAGTGAAACCATGGGTAATAATTATTATTATTATATAATTGAGGGTTATTTAGTCCATAATATTTATTATGGACTATTATATTAATATATATATATTAATAAATTATATATTAATATTTATTTAGGTTACTGGGATATGAATGATCTATTGTGACCCATGGGCAACAATTAGTGATATATATTGTATTTTCTGCAGTTAACAACTCACCATGGATCCCAACATCTATGCAATGGTCTTGGACACTTTAAACCGTGCCACAAGCCAGGACACAGAAGTTTTGAAACCAGCTGAGAAGAAACTTCAAGAATGGGAAATAGAACCAGGATTTTATTCTGTACTATTGGTAATATTAAATTGTTTTATACTCTTCTGTTTGTTTTTCTTTGATGTATATACTTATTTTTAAATATTGGCTCTATGTTCGAACTTACTGTTTGTGTTCAAAAACAATTACCAATCACACATATTTGGCTTTGACATAGTGCTTGTTATATAAAAATAAATAATATTAATTGGTAAATAAATCAGAGAATTGAATCTTTGCACACTAGGTAAGTTACCTAAGTCTAAACAGTTACCTAAGGTAACCATTTAGACTTGTTAGATACACCTGCACACTTGTGTTGACTCAACTAAACAAGTTGAAGAAAAGCTTTTTTTTTGGAATGCTTATATTCTTGTGGCTCTAATAGCTTTTCAATAGTCACTGTACATATGAAAAAAGATCTAGAATATTTTCATACAAACAAGTTGGCTGATTAGCAGACTGTTTGTATGCATCCACATAACCCTGTGTGCAGTATATGTCTATGGGTCGCGGCTGTGACAATTTGCTATTTGATGTGCTGTCCATGTTTACCACTTCTATAAAAAAAGCCTATCCTCTACTAATCTTATTTGTACTATATTTTTCTTTTCAGGATATTCTATCTAACCATTCTATAGAAAGCAATGTTCGCTGGCTAGCTGTCATGTGCCTTAAAAATGGCGTGGATCGTTATTGGCGTCGGAACGCGCCGAATGCCATTACAGATGACGAAAAACAGAAGCTTAGACAAGGATTACTAAGCACAAATATACTGAGTGAGCCTGTGACACAGATAGCTACGCAGCAAGCTGTTTTGATCTCTAAGATTGCTAGGTAAATGAAAATCTTTGTTATTGCTGTGACATACAAAAACAAAAATTTGCACAGTATTTGAATCTATGCTACACTTATTAAATAGAGTTCTGTCAACAGCCAGTAGCTCCCAAAGTGTGTACCTTACCCCCTAGGGTACCACAAAAAGTTACAAAATTTTCATAATTTTATTATCATTTTCAATTCAATGTCATAGGACATGGCATATAGTGGGTCTGGTGCATACCACATAGTTATACCTATATATTATGTACTATATTTTATTTTACTCTAATTTTTGCAAAAAATATTGGTTTTACTGCAAAGTGCACATATTAGAATTTGACATAGGGTGCCTTGTAAAATGTGTATTCAACAAGGGCACCGAGACAAGCAGATGTAGCTGCTGGAGCATCCCTGGTGCACTTTTTTCAGCTTATTTGTGTTGTTGTGAGTTTGAATCCTAGCTTGTATCACTGATTTTCTACTTAAGTTATTATCTAACTTAATGGTGAAGGAAAACATTGTCAGGAAATTGTGCAGTTGATTATGGTCGCAATTATCTTTATGATTTTGAAGGGAGGTACAGACCCTGCAGTGTATTATTATAGGTTGATGTCTATCGATCCATGCTTTTTGCATTTATGAGTTACTACTGTCATTCCAATTTTAGTAGCAAAAATAATGATTTTTGTATTTCAATATCAGGTTCGACTGTCCAACAAATTGGCCTAACTTGGTCCCGGATTTAGTTGGTGCATTAAAGGCACCCCAACCACTGGTACAACATAGATCTTTGCTGATCTTCCACCATATAGTGAAGGCGTTGGCTTCTAAGAGACTGTCCGGAGATCGAAGGACTTTCCAAGTAAGTTGTTATAATAGTCGACAATTTGCAAAATAAGACTTATTTCTAGTTTTAATTAAATTATAAGGGAAAAATTGTTAGTTTTGCAGATGTTTTATGTAGTGAACTTCTTTTCAATTTAGCCAATTTTGCAGGTAATTAAAAGACATTCTGTTTCAATGACATATTAAAAGATACAATGGTATGAATCATTCATTAATAGCCTCTGAGAGGCCCTATGTATGCTTACAACATCTCACATCCGAACTCATATTTGTTAAGCATTAAGGGTTTCTACAGCACAGTCCCTTTTGTTTACTCATATTGATATCACTCATGGACATTTAAATTGGCGTAAAGGACAAACCAATACTTTTCAAGGATGAGTAATAACGTTTGATTATAAGAAATCTTCTGTAGTTTTATAATTACATAATTACCATGAGAAATGATTAAATGAGAAGCAGCAAATATTGAATGTTCAGCAAATGTATAGCAAAGTGGGTTAGGTTTAGCTGTTCGCTGGATGACAAGAAATACGATCACAACAACGTCCAGGTTGTGATGACATTATTATTAATTTAAAATTATTCATTCAAAAATTTATTCAAAAATACTTTGTTTTGTTGATCATAATTTGCTGCTCATCTAGTATTTTATGCTGCTCGTTTTTTGTTCTTTTACAATTATTATTTTGCCCTGAAGAACTTCCAGGTTAAAACGATATCTTTAACACTAATAAAGTTACTTTTTTTACAAAACATCTTTTGCCTGTTTTTTTTAAAAATATGGTTGTCCCTTAAAATACGTTGCCAATAAAAGTCAAATAAATAAATCCAGTGTCGGTATATTTATTTGGCAACATCACACTATATGACTATTCTTTTCTTTCCAGGAACTTACAAACTCAGTATATTCCTTCATATTGAATCTCTGGCATGAAAACACAGAATTATTCCTTCGACATATCCAAGAGGGTGGTGCGACGGAATTAATTACGGAGCACTTAGTAAAAGCTCTCCTCTGTTTGAGAATACTCAGGAAGTTAACAGTGTTTGGGTTCAAGAAAGCGCACGAAAGTCAGGACGCTAGTGCGTTTCTGAATTTAGTCTTTGACAGGGCTAAGACGGCTTTGGAATGTAGTAAGTAAATTCTTACTTTTAACGGTTGTCGAAACATAGCTTTACAGTATTTGCGATCAATATATAAAATATAAATACCTGCCCCCTGTTAACCCTGAACTTCTTTAGTGGCAACTAACAACTTTTATCCTACAAGTTTTTAAAATTCAGTACCTACTTTTTTTCGCACAAATATGCGTGGTTCTATTAGCAACTGTGTATGAATGGAGTGTATTCATATAAAATTTAATAAGGGTCATATAAAATCTATCAATTTAATATATTTGTCAACATTTGTGATAAAAAATATACGGCCACCCACCAATCCGGCTTTCATCCTGGCCACAGTACAGTTACATCACTTGTAAAAATCACGGACAATATTTGCTATGGGATGGATCACCGAAACCTTACGTTGCTGACATTAGTGGACTTCAGTAATGCCTTTAATACTGTTGATTATGATCTATTACTTGGTATACTACATTCTCTTAATCTCCACTGGTTTCATAGTTGATTTAATTGATTGGTTTCATAGTTACTAGTATGGACACCGGCAACACATACAAATTGAAGATAAAATTTCTATCTGGTGCAACACCAGTGCAAGCGTCCCGCAAGGTGGTGTGTTGTCTCCGCTCCTATTTTCTATTTTCATAGTTACTTGTATCGACACCGGCAACACATACAAATTGAAGATAAAATTTCTATCTGGTGCAACACCAGTGCAAGCGTCCCGCAAGGTGGTGTGTTGTCTCCGCTCCTATTTGCTATTTTCATCAATTCTATAACTCAACAGCTTGCCTCTTCCTACCTATATGCAGACGATCTCTAGATCTATATGCAAGTCCCAGTTGATAATATCAATCAAGCTGTCTTATTATTTATGTCTTATCATTATACCATTATTAATGTGGACTTAGTAACCATCGCAGACTGGAGTGATTCATACAGCTTAACCGTTAATACATCAAAACTCAGGCAATTAATATTGGTAGCTGAAGATTGACCTCCATGTTGGAAAGTTGGAACATGTTTTACCTGTTGTCCTTAATGGCGCAAAAGCTCTGTACAGCAGCAAAGTTAAGAACTTAGGTGTACTTTTAGAGAGTGCGATGTCCTGGGGCCCTCAAATAACTGAAATTAGCAGAAAGATGTTCTCAGCAGCTAGTATGTTCAGACGGCTTCGTAATTTCTTCTACCGATACTTGACTATGGTCATGTCTGCTACTTGGATTTGATAGAACTTGAGTGTCTTCAGAATTTCAGCTTACTGTTCGTATTTGGACTGCGCAAATATGACCATATTACTCAATTTCGTCAGCAGTGGTCACCGTCAGCGTCAGCAGTCAGTCAAGTGGCTTCCAATTCGTCGTCGTCGAGATGCTCCATACACTCTCCCTCCTCTACAGTATACTGTTTAACCCATTGACACCCAGATACCTTAAAGAAAATTTTAACCATCTTTCTTCACATCCTTTCAATCTGCGATCTTCAGATTATCTTCTTACAATTCCTGACCATTCTTCTACTTTCTATTCACATTCATTTACAATCAAAGCGGTTCACTTATGGAATGTATTATACCTTTAACTATAAAGCGCGCTCAATTTGGCTAGTTTTAAAAGACTCGTGAAAGAACACTACCTTGCAGAATAAGAGTTCTCTTACACCCAAATTATTTTGCTTTACCTTTCTCTATGTATATGTATGTATGTATGTATATACCTATATATTTCTGTATATATGTATCTATGAATGTATATATACAGACATTATTTCCTTATTGTACCATCTACCTCTATTTTGTCTACTGACTTCCCTTTACCACCCAAAGGTTGCCTGGAAGAAATCGCTTGAGCGATAATGCCGGCGGTTGTACTTCTAATAACTTGTACTTTGTATTACTCTTATGTTTTCAGTCTACAATAAAGTGTATCTATCTATTATAAAAATAATTACAAAAGAAAATATATACGAAAGGCCCTTAGGAATTCAAGAATTCATATAAGAAATCCCCTTAGGTGATTTCTGGTGAAACATTGTAATTCGCCCGTGATCCATACAAGTACATGATACATACAAATTTAGTTAAGGTCTGAAGTCCGTCAGGAAATTCATTAGTTAATTTTTTTTTCAGGGAAGCTTCTAAAGGGCCGTGGTATATACCCTCTAGAACTTTGCGAGAAGTTCATCATACACCTTACCAAAGTTGCACTCGGTGTCCTTGGCTTTCATCCCTTTTCATACGTACCCTTAATCCGGCCATCCATTGAATTCGCTCTTTACTACTGTTTCACGGAGCAAGGAATGTCTCTGATATATGAGAGATTTACTATACAGTGCTTGAATTTGGTGAAAGGGATATTACAGTGTGCTGAGTATAAGCTGCCTAAAGGAGGTACTGATCAGGTCAAGGAGCCATGTGAGTGATTATTTCTGTATCACTGATTATATATATAGGGAAAAGTTAAAAATCTATTACAGAGATCTTAATTTTGGAATTTCAGAAAAAAAACATTATATTTCGACTAAGGGTTACTAAGACTAAGGACTAAGGGTAAGGATGAACCCAAAACCACAGTCGGTTCCATTTATAATTAAAAAAAATGCATTTTCCTTAAAAATACTATAGGTTTGATTGACATATTTCACCAAACTGCTGAGTAGCTTGTTGTCGGACATGTTTAATGATATATGTAGGATATATCGGAATTTCAGAGCAAACTGCAAGTCGCATTTCTTAATGGATTAAAATGAAATTCCGTACTAAAATAGTTTGAGTCTATATCTTGGTTAAATTCAAAGATTCTATATCTTGGTTAAATTCAAAGATGAGACAAATTGGTTTAGTATTTTCAAAATTAGAACAGTGTAAACTTTTCATGTTCGAAATGTCCACGCTAATACATGGAAACTATATGTCGTTGGATAGGGCCTGTAAATCTCCACAATTATCTAAACACTTTTTCTAAAACTTATGGAATATGGATTTTTCCGACTGGCGCTGCCATCGGGTTTTTTTTAATGGAAAGAAATTGGCAGACTGTTCACTTGATAAGTGGATACTACTGCTCCTGGCTTTTTTTATTTATTTTTTATAGAAGTAGTTATTTTTATAGACGGGCATACAGTCCACCTGATGGTAAGTGGACACTGTCGCCCATAGACATCCGCAGTACATGCCAACTTCAGTCCACAATGACAAACGTTGGCATACCCCTGGATGTGCTGCCTACCTTTGGAGATATAGGAATGGATTTGGAGAAAGGGTTGCGAAAATGGGGGGGGGGCGGGGGGGTTAGGATGGTATGGGAATGGGCACTGGCATATCTCATTCACTAGCGAAACACGTACATATAATAGGAAAATGGGGAATGCAGTACATTTCATTGTAGTCTTCTGTGAGGTCTGCAATACATATCAACGTTAAATGACAAACTTTGGCACGTTTCCAGATGCGCCGCCAATCTTTCGAGACCTCCGGGTGGGAAGTTTTCCTCTACACTTGTTATTTCTACACATGGAATGGGATGAGGAGTAAAGAGTATAATGAGATATTCCTTTATCTCATTATACTATATGTTAGGCAACACGTTTTGTACAATAGAGAGTAAACCTAAGAGGAAAAAAAAACGAATTTACAACTGAAATCGGGCTCTAAACGGGCGTTGACGCGGTTCAGACATAGTTTATTATTATTATTCCTTTATAAAAACAGTGATTTTTATTTCTACTCTATAGTGACTCTACAAGCTCACCAAGAAAAGATATCAGTACTAGATCAAAACACAGTCTGTCATATGTGTCGGCACCTGGTGACACATTACTTCCTACTGAGTGCGGATGACTTGGCTTTGTGGGATGCTGAACCAGAGAGTTTCGCTACTGATGAAGCGGGCGAATCCTGGAAGTATAGTTTAAGGGTATGTTTAAAAATAACAAACTTTTAAGATGCATTTTTCACACTTATGTATTTATTAAACAGATCTATTATTATTAACGAATCGTGAGATTAGTATTGCCCTCGGATAGCTTATGGACGATAAAGCCCCCTGAAAAGACCGTATAATATACAGAGCTTTTGAAAACCGGAGGAGTCCCCGTCTTACGAGAGCTGCTACATCTTTTTAATGCTAAGATGGCATAACACTGGAGGTATAGGATTGGATTGTAGTTGAACTCTAGGTCAATTTATCTCCTGAGCCACATATATGAGCTGTTCTTAAGGATAATTATGAAACTTCATCTGTTCACTTTTCACCTTTTACCTTGAAAGTTTCGGGCCGGAACGAAGTGCTACTCTGTCTTACCTTTCACTGGAGCTCTTTACATCGGGTATTTCGAGAGTATCTAAAAGGTCTCTCTTGTTACCGCGAAATTTTACATTTGATCCAGAATTATCGTCAACGTCTACAATTAGATCTTTGTCTCGTGTTATAGGAAGAGTGAAATGAATGAAATGAACTTCGTTCGGGTCGATTATCGGAGTGAACGTTTTTGGGTGTAAGAATCGCCCGAAACATCGGTCGATACTCGTTTTTTTTTGTGATTTCCAAGCAGTCCTGAGGCGATTGTGCTTACAAAGTTTAATATTTGTTCTTCCATAGCCGTGCACAGAAGCGGTATTCATGGAGTTATTCCATGAGTTCCGCAGCATACTGGCCCCAGAGCTAGTCCGTTTACTGGCATCTCTGCAGCAGCGGCAGATAGCACCTGGCGACTTGCCCGCCATATTGAAGAAGGACGCCGTTTATAACGCGGTCGGGCTCGCCGCTTTCGACTTGTATGACGACGTGAGTGTTAATTAAAATTGTCGCTCTTTTCCCGTGTCACCTTTTATTTGACAGAATAGTTCGTCTGCTGGCATCTCTGCAGCAGCAGCCGGTAGCACCCGGCGATTTGACGACGTGAGTGTTGATCATAGAAATCTAAATATTGTGAGAATAGAAATGGTATCTACCTCATATATTACCTGAGAATGCATGTCGCCCCCTCGCTGCTGCTACTACATACACAGACAATAAATACCCAATTACGCCTACATACGTACCTATCATGCTGTGCAAGCTACATTAAACCCTAACTGTTGCACCTTAACGTTGCAAATAGGTAGCATTGGCTCGCTTACTCACAATTGAACATAAGTTACTGTATTTGTGTTATCGTTTAAATTGTTTACACTAGTGCTTGACACCAAATAGGGATGATAAGGTAATGATTGATAATTAAAGAGTAAAAGGGTACCTAATAAAAATAAAATACTTGTTAGTATGTGCTTCTATTTTAATATTAATAATTTGTTTATACATAAGTACCATATATAATTCAGACAAATCTTCTCTAAAACTTCTCTACTTCTCTAAAACACATTTAATTAATTGAACTACGTGATTATCGTTTGGAGACTGGTCATTTTGATGAAAATTAATATCTTCAAATATTTTAAGTTCACGTAAAATGTAGCATGATTTTTGTAATAAATTGACATTTAAACTTTTTATTTGCAATTAATTATCTTGTCGTCTAAAACAATATTTTTAAGTAATGTTTCTGTCTTTGCAAATGATGATTACATCTTCACTGGGTATAAGGAGACCTCCATTGTCTTTCAATTTTATAAATTCAATTTGGTCATTGCTATTGACAGGCCCCAGTAATGCCGATATATATTTTTTTTAATAGGAAAAGGCGGCAGACGAGCATATAGTCCACGTGATGGTAACTGGATACTGTCGTCCATAGACATCCGCGATACATGCCAACATCAGTCCAGAATGACAAATGTTTTCACACCCCCGCATGCGCTGCCTACCTCTGCAGATTGTTGCAGAGGAATGTATTGCAGACTACCTTGTAGAGGAATGGATTGACACACAGGGTTGAGAAAATGGAGAGGGATAGGATGGGATGGGAATAGGCTCTGGCATTCTGTGAGAGGGGTAACGTGGCCAGTCGAGTGCGCCCTGTGGCTGTGGGAATGCAGCATGCACTGTCCCCCTACCAAAGTCCATGTCCTCCAGTTTGTGTGTGCAATATTTATGATTTCATCTGAAGTCTAATGTCAAGCATGTTGAAAATGTGAAGCAAAAGTGTAAAATCACTGAATTTTTTCAGACTTTTCAGAAAATATACGTCTCTCACGTCATTTACAAAATAGATATATCCATTTAGAATGTTGCAACATGCGAAAATTTTTTTGAGACTACAAATAATTTTGTCTCTTTCTATAGTATGAATATTGAAAAGCATGCACTTAGATTGTCAAAGTGCGATTATCGCGCGTTTTGCAATTTAGCCCTAATATTATATTATTATTATGACATGCTTATTTACATTTGTAGGTGGATTTCGACGAGTGGTTCACTAACGTGTTGAGTCAAGAGTTGAAGGTAAAGGACGATAACTACAGGATTATTAGGAGGAGAGTTTGTCAATTGATTGGTAAGTGTATATTGAGATTGGTAAGTATATGTATAATTTGGTAAGTATAAGTATAGTTTAGAGTGTTTGAATGTTTCCGAATCTCCATACAAAATATCTGACATGCGCGTCACCTTGTATGGATTAAAAAGGACTTCCAAAAAGTTCAAATAGTATTATTATGAAATATATTCAGCTATCGGCTTTGAACTACCTACCCTTTAAAAAAATGTTTACTAATTTAAGTAGACGTGATATATTGTCTTCCAAACTAATATATGAAATTTTGAAATAAGGTAAAAAATAGATAACATTTCTAAAGATAGATTATTTTGTCCAAATATTCAAAATGTGGACACTATTGGAAACTCCGACCGGACGCTCTTCGGACACCTTCCAAACTTAAACAAATTTAGTGAAACCTTGACGGACGGGGCTACCTAGATATAAGTAAGCCATGTCACTTAGGCTATGCAATGCAATGTAATAATACATAATAACACCGCCCCATCTCTTCCCGTGTGTGTCGTAGAAGACGACTAAGGGATTACACAAGTGGTTGAAGAACTACACCACCTATAAAAGAGTGAACTCGTCAACCCAGAGGGCGTGACCTTTTAATCCCATCCCTGATGCATTTCTTCTTCTTCTTCTTCTTCTCAGCCCTTGGACGTCCACTGCTGGACATAGGCCTCCCCCATTGTCCGCCATTTAGACCTATCGGCAGCGACCTATATTATGCATTTGGCCTATACAAAATAAAAATCAGCGTGTTCTTTGTTCTCAACCCATTACAGGTCAATGGTGCGGCGTCCGCGCGTCGCAGTCCCTCCGGCCAGCAATGTATACTTCCTTATTAGAACCTTTGGCCCGAACTGATGAAGACGCTGCTGTGAAGTTAGCGGCCGCCGAAGCGTTGCGAAGTACTATAGATGACTTCAACTTCGATATTGAGCAGTTCGCTCCGTTCGCCCCTCATGTATTGGCTGCACTTTATGATCTCCTGGTATGTGGATTTATAAACTTGTATAGAATATTTTAATTTTATGGATTTTAATTGGTACGTTTCTTTATTTGTGACTTAATAACATAAGGTTAAAACAAAATAACAAAAATAAATCTTGGAAGTGGCCAGTGTCGAACAAATTGCATTCAATGGGAAGTTCTTCTTGCAAAGAAAATTGTACTTTGCCTGTTTATAAGAAAAATATATTATTACAATACAATTATGCAGAAAAAAAAAGTCCATTTACACTTAACGATAATATTCAAGTAAATATTGAGAGTTAATAATTCTGCTGTGTAACTTGTATGTATATTTTATTATATACCAAAACACAAGAAAGGAACACCAAATACAGATAATTAGAAGTACAAGCGGCGGCGGTTTTTATAATACCAGGCAGATTACGGGATGCGTTAACCAAACGTCATATTGGAGCCATGACTGATTTATTAACTTATTTTCAATACTTACCCTCCAATACAATATATTAATATAATAAAATTGCGTACAGTTTTATCGTTAAAGCGATTTCTTTCAGGCAACCTTTGGCTGGTAAATAGACGTAGATGGAGGTAGATTGCACAATAAATTTACATTGATGTGCAATAAATATATATATACATTGATATATATATATATTTATACCTATATAAAAAACGAACTATGTAATGTACATTACGTGAAATTTTTTAAATTGATGAGCCGTACTTTATTTTTATTGTCAACGGAACCGTCTCCGTTAAATAAACGGATCGTCTACAAGGACATCCGTTTCTCACCGGTCCGTTACCCGTTAAAAAAATCCTCCATCAACAAGGGCCCTTACTCATAAGCGCGCTTTATGAGTAAATTTATTTATAAGCATTTTATAAGCAAACCGCTTTGACGGTCAAAGTATGTGAATAGAAAGTAGACTTCATATAAAATAAGAATCAGTCTATGTCTCTCGATTACTGAGTATTGGCCTCTCCCGCGGGTCGCCAACACACGATCTTCGGCTCTTCTCATCCAATTACAACCGACGAACTTGTTTAAGTCGCCGGTCCACGTGGCCGGAGCGCGACTCACACTACGCTTCCCGGTACATGGTCTCCATTCGAGGACTCCTCTAACTGAGCGGTTGTTGGTCGTGAGGCAATTATGACCTGCCAATTTTGAATTAGTTCTTTGGCAAATTTCTTCATTTCAGATCTTATCTTGTAAAGAAATTCCCAGCATAGCTCTCTCCATAGTTCGCTGAGCGGTTTTAGACTTATGGATCAGGTCAACCGTTAGAAATCACGTTTCGGCACCGTACGTCATAACTGGCAGGATGCACTGATTGAAGACTTTCGCCTTCAAGCGTTGTGACATAGACGATCAGAAGAGCTGGCGATTTTTTACAAATGCTGTTAAGTCGAACTGGATGCGTCTGTCCTTGTCGGCTTCTCGGTGTGTCATTGTAGGTAAAATATTGAATTGAGACACGTTGTCGTCAGGTGGAGTCCGAGGAGTGTGACACTAAAATGCACGTGTTGCACGTGGTCTCGTACGTGATGGAGCGATGCGGCGCGCACGTGGCGCGCGGCGGCGGCGCTGGCGCTCTGTTCGCGTATCTGCCGCAGCTGTGGCTGCATGCCGCCGCGCACAACATGCTGCGCGCCGCCGCGCTCTCCACGCTCGTCAACCTGGTCAAGGTGAGTGAATATGCCGGTGGGACTGCGGGTGGGGCATTTCGAGCAAATTAAATCCTTCTGCACACACTAAGGCTAGGGATAAATCAAGTTAAAATATATTGCAAGCAATGCGTCCGTTTTATTGCACATACGTTGTAATAGAGCGCGCTATTGCTGAATTCCCCTCTTTACGGTAGTGTAATTTTTTGGTTATTTTGTGTTTGTTTTGGGTTCACAAGTGTTTTTATAATGTTTAACATAGAAAGATTTCTAATTGAAGTACAATCACATCAATTACTACCGACAGCGTACTGTCGGTTGCGCAGCTCGCGAAGTTTCCGCGGTGGTCCGCTAGATTTGTTGAGTGATGGTCGAAGCGGAAATCAGCACGTGAAATGTCTACGCCAATTTTTCGCTAGATTTATCCTTAGCTTTAAGGTAGATTTCGATAAGAATATACCCATTGCGGAGACTATGGCCTTCGAATTTCGGAAAAAAATCAGAAAAATGCATTGGAATAAATTTTATACTGCCCTTCTAAAAAGAAAAAGCATTAGTAACATTTTTAACGAAAAGAGGATAAACAGTGATTATTGTTTTTATTTTATCTAAAATTTCAAGTTTCTAACTTGGTAACGTGTCTGCTACGCATGGCGTCTGCAGATGTGAATCGAGCCTAACTTGGTTAGTCGGTCGCGTCCAGTGTTATAGGGGTTGCAGCGTGCACCCTCTACCCGTAATCTATTTCAATAAATAATAATGATAAAGGGAAATAATTAAATGAGCAGCAGAAATACTGAAGTGGCAGCAAATCGAGGGCAACAAAAATGGTGGGTTAGGTTATCTGGCGAAAATACGACTTGTAAAGATACAGGAGACGGTACTCCGTCGTCTTTCGGGTGACATACTTATTCTTATGAAACACTTTTTTGCATGCTATGTTCTTCTGTAAGGGAGCTGCCATATATGTTAATGTACTCGTATAAGCAATTTATAATGTAAATGTATGATAACTTTTTTTGGAGAACGTAATAAAATAAATAAAAATTGTTTATTTCAGTAGTTACACAATAGTTTATAGTGGAGTGTAGGCTTTCTCGGCCGGTGTCCATATTAATTGAATCTTCCGGGCGACGAGGACGAAGAGGAGAGACTGAGAAGTCGGCCGTAGCTAAAAATGCCTTGTCGGATGGGGACTTGTTCAGGGACACAAAGATCTTGTCAACCGGGAATCATTATTATTCCCGTCTCAATAGGGAAGCTATTGAAATCTACAAGCATCCCAACAATTTTAACAAAAAAGAAGAAAATCTGAGACTCCGTAATATCTGGTATCCAGCACTCTGAAGACATCAAGCTCACGGGGAAGAGAGACGAGAGGGGGGGACAAAAACAGACTCGGTACACACACAATCACAACTACCCTCGCCCACTATAAATACCGGTGCGCCACAGTCGTCGAGTCAGTTGCGCTCGACAAGCCGAAGAGATAACATCTCTCCGAAAGTGAACGCAGTCGCCACTGAAGATGTCAACCGCAGTTGTTGACGAAACGTTTGGAAGAAAGAGAAGAGATTCCAAAAGACCTCGGCCAAGTAGCCCGGAAGATTCAATTAATATTAACACAATAGTTTGTTTTGTTGATCATGATTTGCTGCCCATTTAGTACTTTTTGCTGCTTGTTTAAATACAAGCCAATGTAAAATCATATTTATAGGCTCTCGGTGAATGTGCAGCGGACGTTCGACCGTGGATACTGAGCGTAGTAAACGAGTCCACAAAACTAAGCGAGCCAGCACACGTGTACCTGTTAGAGGACGCGTTAGAACTGTGGCTGGCCATTCTAGAAACTTCGCAGGTTGTCGATCCGGCGACTCTGCAATTGGCTGACAATCTGTATCCAATTTTGGGTAAGTCCATATTAACATTCTCCTATATAAATGTCGTAAGCCACAGTTACTTTTACATGTTATTTTTATTTGAAAAATCTAAAAGACGTTATGGTTACAAATTAGACAATATTAATTCGACAGATTTATACTAATTTCTAAACCTTATTTTAATGAATTAAATGTCAACCAATGTTTCACTTTGAGGTGATTCAGAAAATTTTAATAATTTGGTACCGATTTGTTTAAAGTCATTATTCATTTGCTTTTGCAAGTATAACACTGGTCTTCAACTTCTCAAGTGCCCCAACGTTAAGTAGTGAATCTTATACAGGCTTAAATAAAAAATACCTGTATCTTAAAACACGGAATTTCTATTAATATATCTAACCATTTGTTTTCCGACTTTCTCTTAACTTAATATATTTCCCAAACAATTTTTTTTTAAATGAACCCTGTGAGTTTGTTACTCTGTACTACTCACTATACGTTGCCACTGGCGACAATAAGTATTGAATCGTTACTATTCAATACTTATTAAACACTATATTTGTGTAAACTGGCGCGAGTGTTCCTACGCGGTGCGAGTTAGTGTGCGTCATGCATGAGAAATGCTGAATTTAAACAAATCGTAGAACAAAAGTTATTAGTTTTCACGAAATAAATTCATTGTTAAGAGGTTCAATGTTTTTTTTTTACTTAAGCCTGCTTACTTTATTGCAGAACAATCATCTGAACATCTACGAATCGTCGTGTACATAATGCAAGCGTACGCTTTATTATGTCCCGAAGAATTCTTCCTAAGCTCCGGTGAGAAGTGTATGGCGCTTTTAGAGGATATGTTGAGCGATATGCGAACTGAAGGGATCATTACAGTACTCAAAATGGCGGAGATCTGTATAAGTGTCACGTATCCGGAGAGGAATGCGTTCTTAGGTGTGAAAGTTATATGGCCGATTTTGAAGAGGGTTATTCTGTAAGTATTTATTTACTTTATTCTTTATTGTACGTATTCTTGTACTTTTATCAGCCTATAACGTCCCACTGTAGGGCACAGGCCCCTAGTAAATCACTGGGGATATTTACTAGGGATATAAATACACTATATGTATTATACAAATCGTGCATTTTTGTGTATATATTTCCATGACGCTATGTAATTTAACATTTAATGTACTTATGGAGTATTTTGTCTGAATTAAAATAAAAAATATTTTTTTTTATGGACGAAGGCGGCAGACGAGCATGAGCGTAGTCCACCTGATGGTAAGTGGATACTGTCACCCATAATGTATAACTTAGAAGATTTCTTCCAGTATCCAGATTCTTGTATTTTCAAATATTGGTATGTTTGCTGTGTAACGTTACTCTTCGGTTTAAAGGGTCATGTCATAATCTTATATCAATGAGAGTCCATACAGTATTTGTCAATCGAGCCCTCAAATCTAAACTTATTTGCAGCTCATTATCAATTTAATAGGTGCTAAGTGGCGTCAACCGCAAATACAACGTTGTAGAACAAACCTGTTCATTCTGTTAATGCGACAAATGTTGACTTTTAAATCACCTTAATATCTCGTTAATAGAAACGAGTATGCATAGTAACGTTTGCAAACGATCAAAACCTACACATAGACCTCTAAGATTTTTAAGGGTCTTTAAAGACTTTGTTACATTGTAACTTGGGGTTCTTTAACAAAGCTCTGACGTTTATATTAAAAGCGATTTTATAAGGTCAGCAGGGCATCCTCATCTTGGTTGTTATAGTAAACTTTAAAACACATATATACCATGCAATTTGACTTTTATTATTTAACTGTTTAATTTGTACATTGTTACAAGTACCTATTCAAAGTAATTATATTACAGACGAGAGCAAACATTATTTTTTGGGACATGACCTAATGACGATGACTAAAGGCAACAAGGAAAGTAGCGGAAAAAGAAACCCATACATAATAAATTTTGAAATGAATTGTGGTTGCCTTCAGCCAACACTTTTACCAGGTATTGGCCTAGGCGCTTCTCACCGACTCGCGATCCCGCGGTACCCTCCTAAAGCAACGCCCTAAGTCGAGGTAGACCGGCGCTTTGCTCCTGGCTGAGCGTTTTCTGCGCTCGCCCTGAACCATACATGTCCGATGACCCTTAAAGGCCATTAGGGACACAAGAATTTAGCCATTCCGAAAAAAAAAGAATAGTGATTGTTAACTTAATTGTTCACAGACTCTAATATACAACAATGGTGACCACTTATCCATCTCGTGGAACGCTATTCGTTGGCTATTTGTTGCTATTCGCTATTGGCCAATACTTAACATGATATCTACTTGTCTTATTTTTTCCAGCTGCTTATTAGAAGGCGATGACTTACCAATGGTTTTCTCTGTACAACTCTGCCTGCTGTCGCGAGTAATACTTCTATCATCTGATCTTTTCTATAAAGCCATTGAGGAGGCATCAATTGGATGTGCTGAATACGACTCAGACCCGGTAAAGGTGTTGAACAGAGTGCTACATGTTTGGACTGATAGAATGAATGTTATAACGCAGGTGGAGAGGTGGAAAGTTGTTGGTGAGTAACATGTCATCCCATCCAATGTCATTCCATAAAGTCATCCATTGAGTAAATTTTCCCACCCCTTTTTTCATCCATTCAAAGGTAGCCAGCGCGCATTCGGGAGCGTGCCAAAGATTGTCATTTTGGACTGATGTTGACGTGTATCGCGGTGTAACTGGGCGTTAGTATCACCACCTGTTTGTTCGTCTGTCACCTTCTTTCTATTAAACTATACAATTTTTCTCTGTATTCTACGCTTTATTTCATCTATCTAATGGATAAGGAATACTATTCAATCCGTTGTTTTTATTATCTTGCGAGGATTTCTCTATCCTTTTCTCCGTCTCTAAATGCATCTGCGGTCGGGTCAACAATTGTCATTTTGAACTGATGTTAGCGTGTCTCAAACTCACAATTTTCTAACTAACTAACCTAACTAAACTTCCTAACTTATTTTGAGAAAAAAATATTTTCAACAGCAGTAAGTGTATTAGGCATAAACATAATTTCTAAGCATAGTTACTCAAATAAAACAAATTATGATTTCTGAAAATTTTGATTGCAGACAAGAGGTTCATAAATTGCATCTATATTTTTTTTTGTTAAAGATAACTGATTTTGCTTTCAGGACTCGGTCTAGCAGCCCTTTTGACGACCCAAAACGCGACAGTGTTACAAAGGTTCGCAGCAATTTTGCTGAATTTGACTGAAGTATTGAACGATATTATGAAAACAGATGACACCGGAGTGTGTGTTGAGTAAGTTCAACTTAATTTTCATAGTATAGAACCTAAAAGACTTCGCTGGGGGTATGCCCTTTTGATAATTGTAGATAATAATTACTATTTTACTTTAATTAGACATTTTTGTGCCTGTATACAGATCAGGTATACAGAAGTTTTATACCCAACCGACCGATTGGCGCAGTTGGTAGTGACCCTACTTGTTGTGCAAAAGGTCCCGGGTTCGATTGCTGGTCGGACATACATTTGTTTAAAGAAAAAGAAATCGTTTGCCTTTGTGTGGTGTTTCACATATATATGTGGAGCCAAACATAGTAGCCACGTTAATATCCAGTTTTTGCAATTTGAATACTTTTCCGAAACATGTTTACCACAAAATTCTTCAGTGGATGCAGTTTTCTAATTTTGCAAAGAAACATCTTGCAAGTCGGTTATCTCCATTTGAAGTGAAGACATTGAAAGACTGAACAACTTCGCAACCACATCAGTTCATTCTACCGCTGGAGAAACTTCAATAGGCGATTTTAAGAATTTAACAGCTTCCCTATCTCTGCCTTTAAACGTCAATATTGCTAGCAATTCATCCAACAATACTTATCCTTGTATTGCTTCTTGTCAAAAATGGAATACCTTAATTAGCGGCGACGATATCATTCTTCTCTTCAAAAAGTGCTGTGGTCATCTCTAACATACATTCTTTTACTACTTCAGAGTCTGAAAATTACTTCTGGTGCTTATTAAGCGTCCAGCACACATGCAACGCTGCTTATCTAGATTTTTCTGGCTCTCTCATGCATCAAGCTAGTACGGCCGTGCTTTTTTGTAAGACGTTAAATATGCTTGGAGTTTATCTTGACGCGCGCTACTGTCACAGGGAAAGTTTTTATGGAACTGCTGATGAGTTGTTTCGTAGTATCGCTTTAAATTGGCACTTTTAACAATGGCGACCCTTTTGTTGCATATGAGACAAACTGGAACCGCTCTACCCCCTATCAGGCAGCGTAAAATAATATTGTACGGTCCACTCAGTCAGAAACATCCTATTTTCACTGTCAACTCTAAGGTTTTTACGATCCATATTGATGCACAAAATGTTATTAGCACATGACAATAAACAAGACAAACGAACGAACGCTCGCGCCGCATGAGATCGCAACGACTGACACGACATGATAAAATAATGAGCCGGCCGGCCCGCCCCCGCATCGCAATGCACTCTCTTGCGCGACACAACATGGCAACCATATTCAAAAAATCAAATCAGTCGCGCTATTACTTGTGAAGCGAATTTGTTTTCTATTTCTATCTACATTTTAGATTTAGAATTTAGATAAATGTCGCGTTTTATTACAGCGGTTCCACTCTAACCGTGTGTGTTAAATAGTAATGTGTCTCGACTCACATTCGTTAGTTCAAATCCTCGCACTGTACCACTGAGTTGCTACCTTAAGTAGTGCGGTGAGAGGTGAAAACACCGTGAGGAATCCCGCACGCTACAGAAATAAATAAAAAATCCTAAAAATAAATAAATAAATAAAATAGTATGTGTATCCAATCTTCACTGGGCCCGCTTAGTGGGTTATGGCCCAAAACCCCCTAGTGATTTACTAGGGGAGGCCCACGCCTTGCAGTGGGACATTAAAGGCAAATATATACAAGCCTGAAGTGGGAAATACAAGGCGACTTCTGTGCGAAACGACCAAGCCTGAAAATCAGCACCCAAGTCAGTCTAGTCTGAACTTGCGGCAATAGGCCGAGTTGTGTCCATTTCATTGCTACAAATAGAACATGTAGATTGAAATATTTGATTGATTTCTTTTATAGGTGTATTTTCCTGCATGTTTTAATAGTCTTAATTTTATCTGAATATTTACTTATTTTAGTTTGTAGCAACGAATAAAGATATCTCTATTTTATTCTGTACAAGTAATGTGTCGTGTACAGCGTGTTAATGGCTCCACCGGGATCGCGGCCTGCGTCACCGCTAGAGGGGCGCGGCACGGAGGCGCGGTGGGGCGGCGGGGAGGGCGCGGGCGACACGGCGCACGAGCAGCGCCGCCGACACCTCGCCGCCGCGCACCCCGCGCACGCGGTCGACCTGCGCGCTGCGCTCGCGCACCAGGTCAGTATCAGGTTTGGCTGACTTTTACAAAATTAGCCTCACTTCAGGCACGAAAATATGCCTACAGCGGCGGGCACCCGCGCAGGGGGGTATATTTCAGTCCGGAGCCACGAGCTCTAAATAAAAAAGCGTTTAAAATAATAAAAAACTAATAAAAACGCGCAAATAAAAGCGTTTAAAAACTACTAATAACATTTGATATTTTCGAGTTTTGTATACATATTTATCTATTTAAACGGGTCTCATTAATAGTAACTGATTATGTTTTTTTGCAGTTGGAAACCCTAAAGCGTCAAGTGGGAGCGGAAACTTTCGATCATCTCGTACAATCAGCCGACAAAGAGACCTTGCAACAAATTAGAGAGTTCATACCACTCTGAATTTAATGTAATAAAATAATATTTTAATGGATAAAATTCTATAATAATATTCTAGAATGTGACAGCATTTGTCTCTAATCCACCTTTGATCTGCAACATTTGAAAAAAAAAAAACATGGGATTGATGACGTGAAATAATTATTTTGTATGGATTGTTTTTCTTTTCAATTATTGTAGATTGGCTTCCTAATAAATGGAGTTCATTCATACTGATGGTGTTAGTGTAGAATTTTCTCCACTCATTTAATATGTTGTATGTTATTGTAACTATGCGTTTATCCCATCGTGTATACTGACTCTTGTACATTATGTATTGCATGTTATTATTAATTTATGCTATTTCAAACATTGACTTTAAAGTAACACATTCAATATTGTTCTTTATGTGTATGCAAATAAAGAACATGGTCTAGGCCGTATTTAGTGCTCTACTGACGGTTAGTACTGACGGTCGGTCGTCCGTAGCTATTGTATCATATCACTATAGAATTCAACTATTGTGTTTAGTAGTGCACTGACTGCGTACCATACGGTAGCTACGGAGGACCGAGGTCAGTACTGACCGACAGTGGTGCACTAAATACGGCCATACCAACTTTTAGATAGTCCACGCTGATTAGCATCAAAAATATTTAAAACCATATTAAAACGTATAGAGCTGTTCATTATAAAATCAGAGCAATCTTAAATGCGCAGGCATCATTTGATAGAATACTTCCGTCAATCTGAAAGAAGACTGAAAGAAATTAAGCTGCGGTAATTATATTTTATCTCTTAGCCTCCTCATAATTTGCCTATTTAAATATACAGTGCGACCTGCTGACCAGCTATTTGGTAGTTGCCGACTTTTTGTACCATACCATCAGGTTGCGTCTCTCTACCATTATACATAGGTTTTTTTCTACTGCTCACCACCATATTCGATCTTCCGCTCTCCTAATTCAACTACTACCAGTAAACCTTTTGAAAGTTACCGGTCCCATGCTACGTTACTATCTACCCCAGCGTTTTATAGTCCTTCCACTTATTTGACATGTCCACTACCCCTTCAACTAATTCTGTGAGCTATGTTGATGACTCTTGTTCTTTGGCAAATCTTTTCGCGTCAGATCTTATCTCTCAAAGAAACTCCGAGCATAGTTCTCCCCCATTGCTTGCTGTGCGACTTGGAACATATCAATTAGGTCTGTCGACTTCAAGTATTGTGGTATGGGCAATGATTCTTGAGCTAAGTGGTAGCGGCGCATGGCCAACGCTTGGAATGCTTGCCTGCGCGCGCACGGTAAGCTTCCGCGTCGCGCACCTAACTCCCCTTATACCATTTCCTGTCCGATTCGCATTCCTTTGTTATTAAATAATCTAAATTACGTTACCCAGTACAGCTACGATCCAATCGTGCTTTTGTAGCTCATCATTATATTCAATAGGTGGCTAGGTGGCACCAAACGCAAATATAACGTTGTACAACAAACGTGTTCATTCAGTCAGACGAATATGAACGTTACATTCTCCATAATAAGGCGTTTATGAACACCGTTTATTTATATCTTTGATGTTTGTAATTGTTCAAATGGTTTCGGTAGCTGACCCGAATTTGAATGCTAGCTCGCACTGTGTATTAGGCATTTAGAAATATCACATTATTTTTTGTAAAAACAGTGGTTCAAAAAAAAAACATACAACTTTGATGGAAACAAGAAATGTGTTTTTTGTTCATTTCTTATGATATTTTTGTTAATTAATATATATCTGTACAAAAATGTGTTAAAGGATATTGTGCTTATTAACAAAAAAAAATGAATTTGACATGGTTATTGTGTAAATTATTCCTAAAATGAACTAGAATCTAGATTAGTATTTCGAATTTGCTTAAACAATGTATATCTCTGTAAACATTTCCCCATTGAATATTATATAACTTGATTATAGGACTTTATTTTATTTATTTTTGTTTTCTTTAATACCTACCGTCTATTTTCGTATTCTTTAATTGTTACCGTCTATTTTTCGTATTCTTTAATTGTTACCGTCTATTTTCGTATTCTTTAATTGTTACCGTCTATTTTCGTATTCTTTAATTCTTACCGTCTATTTTCGTATTCTTTAATTCTTACCGTCTATTTTCGTATTCTTTAATTCTTACCGTCTATTTTCGTATTCTTTAATTCTTACCGTCTATTTTCGTATTCTTTAATTGTTACCGTCTATTTTCTTCTTTAATTCCTACCGTCTATTTTCGTTTTCTTTAATTCCTACCGTCTATTTTTGTTTTCTTTAATATCTATTGTCTATTTTTGAACTATTTAAAATGAATCATTATTAAAAAAATAATTAAAATTATGTATATTTGATAAATTTACAGTTTCCTATTACTATAGCTTTAAATATAGGAGAGATAACATTTCTTATATTATTTGTCATATACTTCAAGAATTTTGTAAATAAAATGGCCGCCAACAGGAGTATAGAGACATAGTTTGGGCTCATTTCGTGACAAGATAGATTGATTAGACTAAGAATATGCAAAAAACAGTTTTTCTAAAAGTTTCGTCACTCATTTCCTTACATTTCGTGGTTATATGTGACGTTTGAGCAAAGAGACCTTTAATATACGTAATGGACTTTATCGACCTTGTTTAAAGATTTTCTAACATAAAATTACGTTGCTCGAAGATACTGTATATCCGATTTTTAAGATAAAGCATATTTTTTTTAATATTTCACTAGTCCTCAATATGTGTGAAACTAGAAGCGTAAAATAAGGTCCCTCTTTTCTCAGATAAAGTACTATTGTACAACCATTTCTATAGAAAGAGAATATTATATCACAAGTACAGAGAAACCAAGTAATAAAGTGATGACACACGACTATCTTTCGACATACCATACAGGGTTACATAAAAAATATCTGCACCTCAACACTGAATATTGTATACAATACAAGAATTGTGTTATACAAGCACTCCAAGGCAGGCACATTAGTCTAATAGTATTCTATGTTCAGTTCTATGCTCCCCAACTATTTAATTCGTGTTTTTGAAAAATGGAACATTTTTATTTCAAGTTACAAATTTGACTTTTTAATGAATTCCTCTTTATTTGAATCATCCCCCCCCCCCCCATTCCCTTAGAAGTTGCTAAACAGGTTTCTTTGATAATGTATGATGTGTCATCTAGTCTATTCCCATAACGATGGTATACTCGCACCGATTTACATAGATTTGTGATAGCCTAATGGTATCAAGACTTGATTCACATTCTTGTGATCGTAACTTGAAATCCTCAGCCGGTACCGTTAAGTCTTACGTACGGATTTAAAAACAATGTCACTACCTTTGCGAAAAAAAAAATCTGAAGTATGTTTGTGATCTACCAATCTGCACGGGCGTGGTGCATTACGACCCGAAACCTACCACTGATTTACTACGGTAGGCCTGTGCTCTGCAGTGGGACGTTATTAATGGCGTGTGCGGTGTTGCCACCAGTAACAGCGTATAGCGAGTAGTACAAAGTAACAAAGCCACTTTACTAAATAAAACTACTTTGATGAAAATGTCAAGAACAAAAAATTGAACAATAGTAGCTACTTCTAATGACACATTCACTTCTGACAGTGTAAATTTGATCTAACCACGTATAACGAAGATATTTGTTTGACATTTTATTTCTACTCGAAGACCAGCCGAACCTTTGTTATACACTTTCAGACCAGATTTACATTATAAAACGTGTACAAAACTCCAAGGTTTAAAAAGTTACACAGACATTCACTGTTAAGAGGATACAGCTAATTTCCATTTAACCCTTTATAAATTACATCAAAGAATTGAGCACTAGATCTTATGCAACAATCTTCCTTATTGTTTTATAAATAAAGTATTTATAAACTTTTTAATAAAATTGTCTTTTTGACGTTGTGCCGCTTCATAATTAACTAAATTTTATCATAATACATTTTAAGAATCTTATCCAATTCAATTATGAAATTCCTCTGTTATTTAACAAGTAATAGTCTGTCTTCCCCCCTGATCAGGAATGTGTGTAATTGGATGAGAGAAAATCCTTATTTCGTCTTACTTTCTACTGACAATAACTTCCCAATCCGAAGACAGGCGGCGCAACTAGGAATAGTGGGATAGGGATAGGCATCGTTTCTCATACTTGACTGATATTAGCATGTATCGTGAATAGTATTGTAAGAATAAGCGTTCAGCGCTGAACGCTTGAGAGCTGCGTGAGCGCTAATTATAAGACTTGAGCGTTTAACGCTCGTGACCGTTATCGTCCAAGTTTTAACGTTTGATGCTATTAAACTCTTGAGGTTAAAAGCTCGAGTCCTTAACGAACCAAGTTCATTAGCGCTCGAGTAAGAAGCAATGCGTGTAAAATAGTAAATAAAATAGAGTGAGATGGAATGGAATTGAAAATTAAATTAAATGTCCGAGATGGGACGAACGGTATGGGATTGAATGGGATGGAATTAGGTGAGATAGGATGGAAGATCTTAGGCTAGTGAGGTATGGGACGGGGTAGGTAGGAGTATAATTAACCACACATACTCTGAAATCTGCGAAGTTGCCGGCATTGCTATAGTCGAACATACAACTGTAATATTAGTCAATCGGGCGTGCGAACGGATGAAAATTCCTTTTCAGTTACATTATCATCTTATTCAATGCGCACCTAGGTAGCGCCAACTTCAAATACAACATTCTAGAACAAACGTTTTAATTCAGTTAAGAGTAACGAATATGAGTTTTTTAAATTCACCGTAATAATTTTACGAACGCAGTAATTGTTTGTAAGGAGTCACGATTTGCACACAAATGCACCGTATTCGTACACACAACTATAAATACGAGTAATGCTGGCGAATGGAATGGAACGTTCGAACAAATACAAACTAGTTTGCATCAATTTCATCTGTAGGCAACCGCAAATGTACTTGTATGTAGGTAGGTACTTGTAACTTGTACTTGTTCTTTTAATGTCCTACTGCAGGGCACAGGACTCCCCATGTAAATCGATGGCGGCTAATGTAATGTTGTAACCAATTATTGAATAATAAATATTTTTTTTTTAAATATTTTAATACATAAAAAAACATTATTTGAGTATATTTTATTTTAATTCATGACATAGTCCTATGACATAGTAAAATGCTGTAAATTCAGTTAGAAAAATGAAAAATCTACCTTAAATTCACGATAATAAGGTAGGGTACTTAGGTTAGGTTATACCATGTTAATACCTAAGCTAGCGTTCGCACAATTACAAACTTGCTTTGCATTCGTTAATGTATTATTATTATGAATTTAACGTTGATGATTCGTTTTTATAACTGAAAATACAGGTTTGTTCTACATTACATTTGCGGTTGGCGTCACTTAACCGTCTATTTATAAAATCGATAATAAGCTGCAAACAAGTAAAAACTGCAAACTGTGCATGGAATCTCACTGGGTTTTATATGTGCTGCATCGGCTCCATTTGACGATTTTGCGTAGATGTGTGTATGGAACCGGAATTCACACATGTAAATTTTGACAAGTGTTTTTTGAAAAGATAACATACTTTTTTACTACGACATTAATTAATCAATCTATATGTTGTTAGATCTAACGGCAAATTATAATATAGAGGAAATAAATTGTTTTACGACGCGAATAAAATGTGTTTTTGTTAATTAACCTTTCCTGAACCTACCAACTCTGTATTACTGTATCCCGTATACTTGTAATTACTTTATCCCATTTCCCCAACACGTACGGTGTTTCGGTAGTGAGTGCGATATGCCAGAGCCTTCCAAATCCTTTCCTATCTCCAAAGGTAGGCAGCGCATCCGGAGGCGTGGCAACCTTTTTATTTTTCTGGACTAAACATAATATATCGCGTAGGTCCATGGGCGACAGTAGGTATAGGTACTTATAATCTAACTAACCAACCCCTGATAACTCGTCAATGTCTATCGTCTGAAGCAGAGTTCTGTAATTACACAAATAAATGATATATAAGGAAACTAATGTAAGTCCATAAAACTCATTTAGTAATAAGGAAAAATAATTCACAGTTTATTGGTATTAATAGGAGAAAATACATATTAATAATAGAAAATAATCTGCAATGTAGGTATAGACAGATAAGGGCTATGTTTATAGGAAGAAATAATCGTCTATTTCCACTAGTTCAGCTGTTGTCCAGTTCAGTTGACTGAACTAGTGGGAATAAACAGAAATAATCTACAATTTTAGTAGATATGGGGGGTGGTCATAAAGTTCGCGGAATGAGGGGAAGAGGGGGAGATAAACTTAAGTTTTATTTTCCTTTTCAATATATCCTCCATTGACCCTAATACATTTTTCACTACGTTCGATTAACTTACCTATTTATTGTCCGATTATGGATTAACGATCCATATATTTGTTAGTAATAATTATACTTATGAACTATTGTTAGTATACATGTACAAAATATATAAATAAGGCTAAAATAAAAATAAAACAATACGCGGTAGCCGATCAGCCTGTCCGAGAGCGGGGCACATCCACCTGACTGCATGCAATCGTATTCAATGCCCCAGGATCGGAGAGTCCCATCGGTCAGCTAATGCGCTCAGGATGGTGTTGGTGCTAGATCGCACGCGACCCATTATGGAGGCACAACGCATGCGCATAATGGTTTCAAAACCACCAACCCGCGCCTCCAATCCCATCAATACCCTGGACACATTATTGTATTTAACGCGGAGGATCGCTGTACACAGCTATGTACAGTTCACTCATAGGCTGCACTCAAGGACTGGTAATAAGCTTTGAAAAGCGAAACCTTAATTGAACCTTCAATGGGATTGGTAGGTATGTCAACAGCAGCTTGCCTTCTGTTTGGAAAAAGTCAAAGAACGACTACCACATAGCAAAATGATCCTCCATCATGACAATGCACCACCTCACTCCGACAGAGAAACGCAGCAATTTTTTAATACTGTAAATGTTGAGTTAATGGGTCCGTCATCCTCATCTCATACAGTCCCGACCTTACGCCCTGTGATTTTTATTTATTCCCTAAAATTAAGGATAAACTCAGAGGAACACATTTTATGAATGCAGAAGAGGCAGTAACGGTCTTCCAAACGGCTATTGAAGAGGTGCCTAAAGAAGGAAGGGTGGGCTGAATGTTTCACACAATGGTTTCATCGCATGAAAAAGTGTACCTACAGATTGTCGCATAGAATACTTGGAAGTGCAATAAAACAACTTCCATATTTATATCAGATTTCATTTTTGAGATTATAAAAACTTTCCGTGTCACCTATGTACGTATCCGCATTACTACAAAAAAAAGTTCCTACGGAACATTTACTTTCTACACAATATTTAACCTTTCAAAGCAACCTTCATGTAATACAGAATTTAAGTCGGAAAACTAGCTTAGTTTGTGAGGTTGGTCTCTGAAGATTTCTCGAGGGGTCGCGCGCCTAATGGGAGTGCATTTTGGAGGCTGAACCTATACGGAATCGTTGGAACTACGCCAGAAGAATCTCGCGTACTTAAATCGATTTACTGACGAGTACAAGGAGAGATTTCCAAAAGACCGTACAGTGTGTTTGATTAGCCTTTCAGAACAAAATTGCCAATGGAGGATACAATGTAGATACCTAACTGCGATTGAATTATATTTGTTATTAAATAATTCGTATAATTAAAGCTAAAGGCTGTCCCCGATTACGCGCTAGATTTAATTTAAAAAAATAAATAATGCTGAGCAATAACTAGAGCCTTTATTGTCCTGTATTGTCGCCCCAATTCATTTTGTATTGAAGCGATTAAGATCACGGCGTAACAGCCTCCGGACATTTTTATTGAGTTGTCGATGTGGCGAAGCAGTAAGCAAAGCTCTCCCCCGTTTCGGTTCCATGAGATCCAAAGTCTCGCTTGAGAGTTCGGACTCTTTACAGTCTACTTCTCGGATCGCTCTCAGCAAGTTGTCGGTGATATCGTCAACATTAGCCATAGTTTCGAATAGAATCGATTCTGGAGTTCCAACTGATTGTTCCAAAACCAACTCATTGGAGTCTTACACGCGGTACTCTATTGCGGTACTTACAGTTAAGGTGGTGCGGGACGAAGATTGGCCTCTCCAGCGTATCGTCAATATTTAGAGTACCACGTACAAGTCGTTGATTGATTTCGATTTTAAAACTTTAGATCACTGTAACACATCTAAATATGCGCCTCTTGTCTGAAATTATAAAGTCAATTTCGTACAATGTCATACGGCCTGGGCTTTCGTCAATTTCGTCCACTTCCTGTGGGGCTTCTTTTTAAAGAGAGATTTCACCAAAAAGCGTCCCTGCGTCTCAAGGAAGTTGACCAGCGTTTGCCCTCGGTGGTTCATTTACTCCAAATCCGTGCGGATCCACTTTCGATTCTCCATTTTCTAGTATTGGCACTTTGGTGTTGAAATCCCCGATAACAACGCTGAATTGAGTCTTGACAGTCTGATTCAGTGCTCTTGATCTCGTAGTCCGTGTGTGTAGATGTGGGAGTATATACTTGTACAACCTTTAAAAATTTGTTTAGTAACCTCAGTACAAGGTACGCCACGCGCGCGCGTAAATACGAGTACTTTCACAACGTTGTTAACCGCACCGGGACCTTGTTAACTAGAAAATCAATCCCGCCTTGGGATGGTTGGTCTCCTTGCCGGTAGTAGAATAGGTTTCTAGATTCAATTGTTATCGTATCCTCTCCCTCCCTTCGGACTTCCGATATACCAAGAATATCCCACTTTATCCCACTCAGCTCGGTTACCAACTCCACTGTATTCTCGTCAAGCCTCAGAGTCCGTGTGTTGTATATCGCCAAATATAAACGTCGTTTTTGGTAGCCTAGGCTCTGTGTTTCTCCCACAATGTTTATTCTGCATATCAACGACTGGTTACAAGTTTCTAACATGCGTTGTTATGCAGCCTACAGTACTGGGGAAGCTTTGTTTATGGGTCGTGCGAATATCCCTCGGACCGTGGTGAAAGAGAGTCGTGAAAGGCTTGTGTCCGAAATCGAGAATTCCTTAGACCGAGTCTCGATTTGGGGTAAACTTAACGTGGTCCAATTTAACCCCAGCAAGACACAACTTTGTGCATTCACCGCTAAGAAAGCTCTACTTGTTCAGAACATTCCTCTCAAGATCTCGGATCCTTGACGTCGATATTTCGAGCAAAGTCGAGATTCGGAGTCATCTGGCGAGCAAGACAAAACTTGCTAGTAGAAAGCTGAATAGAGCAAAGCAGTACTTCACTTCGGGGTAACGCTTGTCGCTTTATAAAGCTTAAGCTAGACCCCACATGGAGTACCGCTCACACCTCTGGGCCGGTGCACCGAAGAACCAGCTGGACCCTTTTGACTCCGTCCAACGACGCGCTATCCGAATTGTCGACGATCCCACTCTCATGGGTGGTTTAGAATCGCTCAGCAATAGAGAAGTTGCATCTCTCTGCATTTTCTACCGCCTTTATAATGGGTATTGTTCGGAAGAGCTGTTCAATTTGATGCCAATTTCGGGTTTTTACCATCGTCATGCGGTTCATCCGCACTTCCTTGACATAGAGTCGCTGCGTACTGTGCGGTCAAAAAGACACTTTATACCGCGAACCCGAAAATTGTGGAATGAACTGCTAGCTGTGGTGTTTCCGTTACGCTACGATATGGGGCTCTTTAAGAGAGGTGTGAACAGAATTCTGCAAGATCTGCAGCGCAGCCGCAAGTCTCCTGGTGTTGCAGGTGTCCATGGGCGGCAGTGACCATTCACCATCATGTAGCCCGTCAGCTCGTCTGTCATTTATTCTATATAAAAAAAAGCCTAACCGAACCGGGGGATTCTTCGCATCCTCTGCCCTACCGTTATCGTAGCTGCTACCTAAGGAACAATAGAGCCGCCAGGGACTGGGGGCCGTCGTAGTGTGGTTTGTTTTTCCATGGGAGGTTTATGCCTTAAGATAAAACAAAATAAATATTTTTTTTTAAAGATATCAGCAGCCTCCAGTATTTTATTTAATACTGTATTATTGGTATCTGTGTTTGCGTTGTGTTGTGATAAAATGTTTCTTTTTTTCTTTCTTTAAGTATTTATAAGTGGTCTATTGAGTAAAAAGCCTTAACTGTTTACTCATGGGCCATATTATGCCCCGTCTCGTCGTAATCAAAAACACATTCACATATCGCTGGTGGTTTAAAGCCTCAGTACTTTAATGTTACTCGCCTTATCGGCTGGGTGTAAGCCAAGAAGTGACTTGTCGTATACTGTTCTAAGTAGGTTGCGATATCCGTACTAACTTATGGGACGTTGTTTGTTTTTTGTTTCACTTTGCTGTTGTTTTCAAGAAATAGATAAGAACAATAATAGCCTAGGGGTACGTATTCTCGGCTCACTTTCATGGGGTATCTAATAATGAGTTCAAACCTGAGCCCATATTTATTTAGGAAGCTTTATCCCACAGATCTATACACCCTAACCCAATCCATCTTCCTCGAGAAAGAATGGGAGATATGAAGGGACAAGGAAACTCTTCGTCCCGTTATACTTCATATTCCCCATCCTTCCCTTTTTCCTAATCCATTTCTAAATCTCTAATGGTAGCACATCCGGGGACGTGATATCTGGTGTCAATCTGATGTTGACATGTATCGTGGATGTTTATGGCTGACCATCAGATTAACGCATCTGCTATCGTCATTTCGTAATCAAAAAATATTTGAGGAATATCGTCCTACTACAAAAAAAGTAAAAAAGAAGTATAAATAAATACATAACTGCCTCTATAAAGGTATTACCTATACAGAAAACGTAGGTATTAACACAAATTAAAAAGTAAAATATTCACGACCAAAAACAATAAGTGATAAGGATAATATTTTATATTATAACTAGTTTTATGTTATAATATTTAAGAAAACAACTTTGGATAGGTTAGAGTTCTGATTAAGTGTGTTTTTTGAATTATTTTTAATGGTTCGGCGGTAACAAACATCGCGAAGAAACCAACGTGCCCGTTAAAAAAAGAGGATTTTATTTAAACGGGCTACAAATCATGATCTGCAAAGCAAACTATTTTTGAATAACTGATATAAACATTATTAATTACTAAGAATGTCAACACTAAGAAAAGATTCATTGCTTCTAACTAAGAAACTATGAAAGATTTCATTGCTCACCTATCGCTCTCCTAGGTTTGCTGGTAGAAATCTTCTAAGCGAATAAGCACGCCCTTTGTATGTAGATATTTTCTTTTGTAATTGTTTTTATCATTTGTGGAAACTTGCAATAAAACATTCTTATTTATTTATTAAGAATGTCAAGAATGCATTGACATTCTTTGCGTTGACTAGTGACCCAGAGAACCTAAACTTAACCCGCTTTTAAATTTACTGCCATCGATTTGCTGCCACTTTCAGTATTTCTTAAGCTCATTTTATTATTTCCCTTAAAAAAATATATACCTACATTAATGCGGACCGGATCCACATGGAATTATGATTTAAAATCGCCTTGCGATTTAAGGAGATGCCTGTGACCCGCAAAGGGAAATTATAGTCCGATATCGCGATTATCACTAACACAGATGATTTAATAAAAATATCTAGCCTGCTTTTTACATGAAAGATATCTTCCCTTTATGATCAGTAGCTTTTTATGTAGTCGCCAGAGTTTCCTGCTCTGTGGTTTGATGAAAACAGTCTCCAATGAATAATACCGACATATTTATCAAGCTGGCAACATTAATCACGAAATGATATTTATTTCAAGCGTTCGTTAAGCCGGCTAATTGCCGCGTACCCGTCCTAGCGTCCTACTATAAATTAACGAGTGGTGCAAGTTTTCAGCGAATGGTCAACTAAAAAACCAAAAACTATAGACTCGCTGTACTCAACCTCACAGGGGAAAGTTTTTCTCCAGTCGTTACTAATGCTTGCAGAGTTATTAAATATATTGTTATTTTTAACATACAAGCTTATCCTTTATTTTTACTTTATATTCTTTTTTATTTGTTTAAATCAAGTCCAAAGCAACATAACTAGATTATAGTCTAGGGTAGAGCGCACACTATTAAACAGGTCTCGTAAGTTTGGTCAGAAACATAATAAAAAAACAATATCGTCTTATGACGTAAATAATATTAAGTGGTTGAGGGTTAACAGAGGGTCTGTTAATAAATTTATTTGCTGGTTTTTTAATTATAGGAGTCGAAGGTGAATTAAAAGAACTTAAGAAGAGGTAATAGTTATTCAATTGTGTAGTTCTCTTTTAATAACAACACCACTCACGTCGTGAGTATTTTAGACGTTGCTATTGGGTAAGTATACGGGCCAGGGGTGGAATAATTCGAAATTATATGCCAAATTATCACTTGAGTTCCTTCTATACTAGAAGAGAAGAAATCTGAGTCTACACAACCGCAGTTACTCCTCCCGCTCATACCTTAGATCGCTTCTGCTACCTTGGGCTCTCATGTTCTTTACGCCATCAGATTTATTCTTTGTAAATATTTATATTTTATTACAGTAAGAAAAATAAATGTCAAATTATCCCATAAATCGCTTATGTTTTAACCGCAAATCGCTTATGCCTTAGCCTTTATTGTCCTGAGCTCTTGTGCTGCTTACGTCGCTAAATTTATTTTTTGCAAATATATAAGTTTTATTATAATGAGAAAATTAAATATCAAATTATCGCATGAGTTCTGTCCTAAGAGAAGTAATTTGAATCTACATAACCGCAAACCGCCACTCCAGCACATGCTTATGCCTAAGGTAATCTCTGTTGTCCTAAGCTCTTAAGATGTTTCGGCGTTACAGCAAAAAAATATGTTTCATTATAATGAGAAAATTAAATATCACATTACCGCGTAAGTTCTGTACTATGAAGTGAAGTTACCTGAGTACATAAACTGCAAACGGCTACTGCGCCAATTTCGTTTTTTATTGTCTGAAAATTTTATTTCAAATAGTCGTTAAAATTCACTGTAAACACTCACTATACAACCGCATACCGCTACTCCACCCGTTTATGCCTTAAATCAGCTCCGCTGTCCTGGGCTCTCGTGTTGCTTACGCCATTAGTTTTGTTTCTTGCAGACTCCAAATACCCGGACTTTCTCAAGTATTAGTTAATGAACTAGCGGAATATAAGCCAACTGATGTCGCGCTGGATATTTGATAAGGACGACTATTTATTATCCGGATTGTTTTGTGTTTCCAGTAATTGTATTGTATTTCGCTTAACTATTGTAGAGACACAGTGTTGACACAGTGCACGGTGTTTTACGTATGTCAGCAATTTGTTCAGCGTCCCCGTCCAAACTGTTTTCGCCATAATCGTCCTTCGTGTTCCGCACGCCTCACGATATGTACATATACTTTTATTTAATTCTTGTGATTATTTAATAAAATAGTATGGACCATTATTTGTGACCTTTTATTTTTCTCTACAAAAAGGGACACATGTCAATTCTTAGATAAATAAAAGTAGAATAAATTATGCAGTAAACCACTTAAGGACATTGTTAGGTTTGAATTGTTAAAGCGCCTATATGTGCAATCCAATTGTCAATTTTGTGTTTTTTGTAGAGATAGATCTCTCCTCTTATTGCAGATAAATGAAAATAAAATCGTCGAAAGAATTTGTTTGTTTCGCCTTTTATTTCGCTGAATTGTCAGTCGTCGTACAGGCACACGACAGAGACTACGCTATTCTAAACCGAAGCTGGCCGATCACACTCGATGTGTATTATTTTCGGCCACCACGTGTATTTTTTAAATTATTTTTCATTGCATTCGGTGTTGACATCCTAATGCCATTTTATACTATATTTTAAAAATACCTTTTAAACGTCTGGTTGATAGCACTGTAACCTATAGAATTGGTCATTAACTTGCTGCATTGCGATCCAGTGAGTAATGCCACCAGTATGTTGAATGCAACAGGTACCAAATTTGTACAACATGCTCAATATAATAAAAGTTTATTGTATTTTTATTACTATTTATTTCACGTGAGTTTCTTTAAAATGACAACGTTTAAAATTTCTTCGCAACGTTCGTTATTCTGTTTTTTGCTCGTTTAAAGAAAGGCATCCCTCCCGTACCTACCCGAGTTGAATGAAAGTTTTTAAAAGAGGCAATTTAAGTTGGTCTTCAGCAGTTTTAAATGCAAGTGAACGGTGGATAAAATGTTTTATAAAATGCAATTTTAAACTGTCAATTAACAAGTAATTTAACTCGATTTTGACCTGTGTTGTAGTCGAATCAAGTAGAATTTTCACGACAAATACTTGCAAGAAAAAAAATTGCTGCATGTAAAACTTCCAACAATATTCAAAATCTACATACAGCATGTGCTACATGCAAGGGCATTAAAAAAAACTACAGAATTTGAAATATTCACTGATATTTAAAAAAAATACCTGCAGAATATGTAATATTTAACGATATTTAAAAAATACAGCATGTGTAACATCCAACAATACTCAAAAAATCTGCGGAATCTGCTTTCTTTATTAAATTTTAGCCAGAACAGTAATACATAATGACATCGGGTATTTGACTATTTTAAAAATATTATACAGTTAAATGATTTAAGAAATTAGATATCAATCAGTGAAATGAAACTTAAAGTATGTATTTCGAAAAGTGGCTGAGATAAAGGATTCTCATATCTAACGAATTGTATTCGATTTTTTTTAATATTCAGAAAATTTTCAAAATAATTTTGAAATTCCGACGACATTCATTCGAGACAAATATTTGTTCAGATTAGGGTGGTGTGCACGTCTTTTTGTGTATCTATGGACTCACGACACAGGAATTCTAATTTACGCCATTGAATTTGGTGTTATTATTATTATCTTTAATATAGTTTTATTTTTGTAATTCTTAAGTAAACCTATTACTTACAAGAACAATCGAGCACTTTCTTGCAAGTAATTAGAAGTCGTGTACACAGAAGAGTAGCTAGTTTCTTCATCCAGAGAAACAAAAGCCAAAAAATGCAAACCGAGTAATAATAAGACATGGATTCCACTCGACCTTTTCCGGCAAAGTTCGTTGCTTGAATACGAGTAACGGAAACTTGTTAACGCCGCCTAAAGAGTTTTAGGCTTTTCGGACATTGCTTTTCTTTGATGATGAATACTTTTACTCCGTAACTTCTCAAATCTTGTTATGTAAATAAAACAGACATCTAAGCAAAAAGGGATATTAGGAAAAGCCAATAATAATTACGTCTAGACTGTGATTTTAGTATAGATTGAAATATAGCTATCTATACATAGTTATAGTATAATCGTAACAAAGCCTGACGTGTAATATTTTTTTAAAAGTCGTTGCAGTAATGCGATGTTTGGATTTTTATCTGTCTGTCCGTCTGTCTGAACGCGCATCACGCGAAAACCTCTGAACATTGAACCACTGAACCTATGTTGCGTGATGCGTGATGTGGTGAGTTAAGTTGGCTACATTTTATAAAGATAAATTATAAAGTTTCCACGAGAATAAAACTAACCTCACTTACTTTAACATCTACCCGCCCAAACGCAGGCACCGTTAGTGTACAATATAAATCGTCGCTTCCAATGTTAGTTGACATTTCGTGCTTGCAACTGCCTGGAGTTAGCGCGATCTGGAGGTAGATGTGAACTGCGTTGTCTTCTTGGGCCAATGGGATGATCTGGCGTATTTAATTACCATCTGCTTCACTCACATTGCATATAAGTGATTTGACATTTCGAAGCGACATTTTTTTTATGGACGAAGGTGGCAGACGAGAATACAGTCCACCTGATGGTAAGTGGATACTGTAGCTCATAGACATCCGCGATACATGCCAACATCAGTCTAAAATGACAAACGTTGGCATGCCCCCGGATGCGCTGCCTCCCTGGATAAAGGAATGGATTTGGAGAAAGGGTTGGGAAAATGGGGAGGGATAGAATAGCATGGGATGGGAATGGGCTCTGGCACGTCTCACTTACTACCGAAACACGTACATACATTAGGGAAATAATATAAAGTGGGAAATGCAGTGCATTTTAAGGTAGTCTTCTGTGAGAGAGGGGTAACGTGGCCAGTCGAGCGCGCCCAGCGGCTGTTGGATTGCAGCGTGCACTAGGTCCTATACTAGGCGTATTATTACTAAAACAACCCCTAGGTCTCCCCCTCTCCAACTTGCCCCTCTACGCTTTATATACACTGTGAATTTATTATTGGCTTGGAATTTATTATTTAATGCACTGTTTAGATTTTAGTTGAAACAGGTTAGCTTCTGTAACAATTACGTTAGATTTAGTTAAGCTAGGCTAATGAATTATGATGATGGACTAAAATTGGTAAAATAAAGTTTAACGGAAGTTTTATTTTTATGTTACTTTATTCTTATTAACGATCCTCCAACAGTGAACATTACACATTCAAATTTGTTAGTCCAACTGGTCGGAGGACGTTCTATGCTACATTAGCTGGTACGCGGCCTCCACTCAATGACTCATCTACTTTCGTGTAGATCTACTGCTGTGACTGATGTGACCCGCTCATTGCCAGTTCAGCTAACGGAATCCTTGAGCCAGGTCGGTGACTTCGCTTCTTTTATGAAGATCTGCGTTCCGTATCCTATTCATCGTCGAACAACGGCCAGGTGGATCCATAACTTGAAAAGTTTGCCGAGACCAAGTGTAGTGACCTCCTGGACATATCCAGTAGTGGAGACATAGGCTGAAGATATGTAGTCAATACCTAACCTAAGGTCAAAACATGGTTACTGACAAGATAGTACTGTGGTTGCAATATCAGTAGTACAAAACAAAAATATGATAATGAATTTATGTGGAAAGTAATTGTTATTTATCCATTATTTTTTTATTTCTGTTGTTACGCTAGAAAAACCTCCGTTACGAATCGTATAAGGGACTCTTCGTGAGAACAACACATAATTTTAACAAAATGGCGCCCGTTTCACTATTCCTCTACATTGAAAACTAAATTGTTTCTGGTTTTCGAAACCCTCAGTTTCCGGCCAGTTTCTGTGTAAAATGTTTACAAGATTTTTCACACACTATTAAATAATAAGAGGGCCGGCAAATTGTGGTGACCCGTTGCGTGTACGTTTTCGTTGGAGTTGATACCACGAGTTGTCGATGACGTGTCATCTTGGAGGGGGGTGTACGCTGCAATCCAACAGCCGCTGGGCGCACTCGACTGGCCTCGTTATCCCTCTCTCACAGAAGAACCTTCAAATATCACCTTGAAATGAACTGCATTTCTCACTTTATCCTATTCCCCAATATATGTACATGTTTCGATAGTGAGTGAGATATGCCAGAGCCCACCCATCCTATCCTTTCTCATTTTCCCAACATTTTCTCCAGACCCATTCCTACATCTCTAAAGGTAGCCACGGCATCCGAGGGCGTGGATGTCCATGGGCGATAGTTCCACCTACCCCCAGGTAAACTGTATGCTCGTCTGCAACCTAAAAAAAATATATTTGGACGTAAATATTTTGTTATAACAGTAAAAGGCAGTTTCTGTAGATTCACCACAATTGTAAATTTATCATAGAAAAAACCATAGCCCAGATTTTTACTTGTTGATTCGTCACAGGGTTTTTTTACGTCACTAACTGGCCGCTAATAATAATTCTGAATTCAAATTCGTTCCTAGCGGCAAAGTTTATCTATTCATTTTGCTATGTACATATTTTTGATCCGTATCAGTACTGCTAATCTATACATACAATAAACCAGTAAAAGGGTTGAGTCTGTACATTGACTTAATTGAAAAAAAATCTTAAGAAGTTACAAAACCCGAAACGGTAAGTACATAGATTTATAAAAAATTAGTCTGTATGTCTGTTTGTTTGAGCATCACGTAAAAACTACTGGATGGATTTTCATTCGTGAAAGCCATCATCTCGGTGTTTTTATAGGTGTTACACGAGCGAAGTCGCGGGCAGAAGCTAGTAAAATATATAAATAAATTACGCCACACTCAATGGCCCACACTAGGATTCATATAGATCGCTTATTTGCGCATACTATTCAAATTCTTCTTAATTTTTTGAATTTGAATTATGTGAAATTAAGATATGTTACTTTGCAAATAGTAAGGGCTAGGTAGGGTCGCGATTGTGTTTAAATAATAAATATTTCGCTAGTCCACAACTCTAAGTTCGGGTCGTTAAGGCCCGGTCATTGGAGGTCGGTACGACGTGACATTTGAACGCTGTAGGGTTAATAAATTATTTGGGCCAAATATAAAGTATGGCTTGTAAACTTAAACATTCACGAAGGGTTCGTTTATTGTGTTGTAACTGGCTTCCGTCTGCAGATAAATCGTATGCCCTTTTTTATGTTACTGGAACGTTACAGATAACGTAGGAAACCATAGTCTCTGTATATTTTTATAATTTATTTGGACACTGGCATAGCTATTGCTCCACAGACAGCAACAGATTTTTTATGATGTCATTGTCCAGTCTCGTTGAAGTAGGAGTCCCTTAGTAAAGTGATAGTAGGTTTACTAAAGACAGAATGGGGCTCCTTGGAAGAACATGAAAAATGCAATCTCACCCTTTTATTTAATTATCACAAACAATACGCATTAACACCTAGGCACTTTGAAGTTTAGTAAACTATCATTATTAAACCACGAATTCCACAATATACAATTTTTACAATAATCAAACAGAAACTCCACTTTACTTCTCGGGTTACCGCCAAAAAGTCCCACAGTCTGTGTATTTATTATAGTGTTACCAACACAAGCAAAAGAAATATAGGGGGCGCTGCACCAGATATAGCGGCATAGCGCCATGACTGATAAATCGCTTTTGGGTCGGCGCTAACCCTAGCGCATTGACAACTCAGCTATTTAGTGTTCCTTTGATTTTATTAATTTATTATTTAAGGGTTGAGACACATCAACGCTTCACTTGTTAACAATTGTTAAAGGCATTACTTAAATAACTAATATACCTAACAAGTGTCGCGATAATAGGTATGTACAGATACATTACGAAAACATTGGCCATCGGCTAATCCGGAAACACCCGAAAGCGTCATCCACGTCTATGAATTACTAACATACTTTATTACAAGATAGGTACTTAATTACTATATTGCATAGACGTGGATGACGCGTTCGGGTGTTTTGCGGATTAGCCGATGGCCAATGTTTTCGTAACCTATCTGTACAACATTCCAAAGAAAAGAGCACATTAAAAATAAAAACCTTTTTAATGCCTCACTTACATAACTCCGTTATCTATGTACCTATCAGATTTTATAATAGAATTGGATTGATTAATATTTAATACAAATAATAGGTACATATACAAATAAATGCAGCTGACCCTAAAAGAATATATATATTTTTATAAGGAAATAGGCGGACGAGCTAGCGGGCCCACGTGATGGTAAGTGTTACCGCCGCCCATGGACACATGCAACATCAGGAGGTATGCGGGTGCGCCGCTGACCTTGCAAAATCCTATTCACAGCTTTCTCGAAGAACCCCATATCGTAGCGTAATGGAAAGACCTCTTGAGGCAGTTCGTTCCACAGTCTACGGGTTCGCGCTATAAAATGATTTTGGGGTGAAGAGTACGTGACACCTTCGTATCGAGAAAATACGGATGCACTTTCGTGACGGGAGGTTCGGTTGCAGAAACCCGAGGTAGGAATTATGTTGAATAATTCTACATTCCCATTGTACAGGCTTTGGAACACGCAGAGAGAGGCAACGTCTCTCGGAACGCTGATGGATTCTACCGCCCGCGAGAGTGGGATCGTCGACAATTCAAACAGCACGTCGTTGAATGAAGTCAAATGGGCACAATTGATATTTCAGGTGCGCCGGCTTAGAGATGTGAGCAATACACTAATACATTTATTCTCTTTCTTTCCTTTTCAAATTTAGGATGCGGCAAAATGAGCATTGGCTTTTCTTTTCGCAGTGATGGATTAAAAGGTAATTTAAGCGAAGCGTAACGACGACTACTTAAAACGCAAATAAAGACTTAAACTAGTTAAAACATTTAGTGACTGTGTTTAAACCAAGCGAAATTAACTTTACACAGTTCCGTTAATCAAGGTTCACCGCAAATGGGCGACATAAAGTTGATACTAGATGTGCCATTTTGTTCGTTTGTAATTGTCTTAGAAAGTAAAAAAAAAAATCCTAAGTAACAGGATGTAATCAAACATTCTCGGAAGCCCGAAACTTTTCCGCTACGGTCGTAATTCGTAACGTGATTGATATGAATAACTCCAAATGTTCGTACCTACCTTCTTGTACCCCATATACGTATTCGTTCAATATACAATACGTACGTGTTTCGGTAGTGAGATATGTCAGTGACCATTCCATCCTATTCCTCCCAATTTTTCCAACCCTTACTGCGAATCCATTTCTGAATCTCCAAACGTAGGTAGCGCTCCGGGGACGTGCCAACGTTTGTCATTCTGGATTGATGTTGGCATGTATCGCGGCTGTCCATGGGTGATAATATCCATTAACCATAAAAAAGTGGACCAAGTACCAATTGCTAGAGATTACACATATTTATTAGAGGGAGAGTGCACGCTGCAATCCAACAGCCACTGGGCGCACTCGACCGGCCACGTTACCCCTCTCTCACAGAAGACTACCTAGAAATGTACTGCATTTCCCACTTTATCGTATTTCCCCAATGTACGTACGTGTTTCGGTAGTGAGTGAGATGTGCTAGGGCCCATTCCAATCCCATTCTCCAAATCCATTCCTATATCCAAAGGTAGGCAGCGCATCCGGGGGCGTGCCAACGTTTGTCATTTTGGACTAATGTTGGCATGTATCACGGATGTCTATGAGCTACAGTATCCACTTACCATCAGGTGGACTGTATGCTCGTCTGCCACCTATCTTCAAATAGGTATCTTACAGACTATCTAACTATCTACAGAAAGACTATCTAACAGAAGACTATCTTCAAATGCACTGCAGTGCATTTGAAGATAGTCTTCTGTGAGAGAGGGATAACATGGCCAGTCGAGTGCACTCAGCGGCTGTGGGAATGCAGCATGCACTCTCCCCCTACCATTTAGATAGTGATAATTTAAAAAATCACTGTCCCACTGTCCCAAGTGCACTGTCCCCGTTATAATGGTCGAGTGTGGTTCAAAAACCTCCTGTAGATATACAAGGCTGACATCGAGTGTTTGTAAATATTATTAATGTTTGTTTGACTGCCGCAACTTGTTTTGACGGCCTTGACATTTTCTTGTAAAGCCTTGTGTCTGTGAGTCCGTGAAATATGTCACGCATTTTTTATAAGTTGACCCACTGTGCCCTTGTTTCGGCATAACTACCCGCAGTAACATGATAGATAGTAAGTCCGTGCATGCAGTTTTAAGTTAAAGTTCTCAAAGCTCTTCACCACACACGATCTTCGCCTCTTCTCATTCAACCAACTTGAAGAAGTCCGCCGAATGTGGTTCAATGTTAAGTGTACTGTGAAAAATCCCGACCAAAATACTTGTATTCTGGTTATATCACAATAATAACCAGAAAATACAATTAATACAATTATAAATACAACAAATACAATTAATAAACAAATGAATTATAAATACAATTAATACAATAATAAATACAATTTATTCTTATTAATTCTATTATAGGACTTATGGGACATTTAGACTTCTGATTGAAATAACAAGTTGGATTGTTGTAATTATTAGTATAATTAGTAAAATTACTAGTTACTAAATATAGTTGGTCGTTCTCTTCTCTCTGGAATTCCCTCTGAACAACAATAGAGAACAAAGCCTTCTACTACACTAGCCTTAAGTTACTTCACCATCTCTAAAAGAGTACACTCGTCAAACCCGCTTAGTCAGTGTGCCATTTTAAGGCCATACATCCCTTGTGTGCAGGAGGAAGCCCATGTCTATCAGTGGACGATAAAAGGTCTCATAAAAACGTAAAGATAACTTACTGGTTATAGCAGTAAGGTGGTAATAACGCATCGTTCACTGCAGACTTTCAATTACGACACAGTTTACATTTCATTAAATCTGAAACCGCTTACTTATTGTTCGGTTAATTAATATTCACTTTATCAATAGCGATAGGCATGTTGTTGAAATTTTACAACGACGTTATTATATTATCTTCTTGTGTAATAAAATGAAGTTGAGGAAGAATGGAAAAATGCCAGTAAAAAGTTATCAGTCGCATAAAATTATAATTGGAAAGGAAAAGTTGGTTTCTTTTTTTCTTACGTATAACTCAGAAGCAATTCAACAAACCGTTAATATTATGTAATAATAATATTGAGTACCATACCATCAGCCCGTGTCTTTCCACTGCTGCGCTGCTGGATATAGACCTCAGCCAAGGGTCGCCGCCACATATGGTCTTCCGTTTTTCTAATCCAGGCTGTAGAGCCTTTACGACGTTCTTCAAGTCGTCAGACCACGTGGTCGGATGGTGTCCCACGCTACGTTTCCCGGTACGTGGTCTTCAATCGAGGACTCGTCTTCTTCATCGGTTATTTGTCCCGCACATATGGCCTGCGCAATGCCACTTCAGCTTGCTGATTCGTCGGCAACCTAACATACCTATTAACTCAGCAAGAATCAGAAAAATATGTTATTTGACATAGAGCGACTAATATAAACATCAGGTCAACACAATAATGATTTTACGACCAAATTGACCTTTGCTTTATTTACGTCGTGACCCCCCTCATGATCCTTACACGAAAAGTTTTTGTGATTTATTCTCCCACTAGCTGTGCCCGCGACTTCGTACGCGAGGAATTTCAGTTTTTAAACTCTCAATTGCGATATCTTCTCTTCCCGTCCGCCGATTTCGATAAAACAAAGTCTATTCGAAGCGCCAAGCTAAGCTTAATTAAACTAATTAATCCGTTCAGTGGTTTTGGAGATTAGTGTGTTCGAAAAGACAAACAGATAGACAGACGAGAAATTTCAAAATGGTCTTTTTGTATTCTGATACTCTTCCTACGTCGCCCCCAATCAGTTTTTGGTAAATATATTCAATGTACAGACACGCGCCGGTTCTACAGTTTTATTAATGTATGTACAGATAAAGATATCAAGTGAAAGTAGGTGTTTTTAATATGTTTATTATATTTAACCCATGAATTTCCTCGTCAGTTCGCTCTAGTTCTGTGTAATGCCACAAAATACAAAGTTTACCTCATCGAAGTCTGCCGACTTAACTTTTACCGTCAAAGCGACGAGCTCACTCAGTCTGCACACAGCCGCTGAGTTATTAAGGAGATTTGACACTTTGTACCTATGTATTTAGTTTTTTTTGTAGAATATGTTGCAGACAGTGGACGACCTTCCAGGCGGGGTCAGTGCGCTGTTCACTTTGCAGAGTCATATTAAGAAATAATAATAACTTGAGCAAGAGAAAATACAGAATGGGCAGTAGAACGATGTCAGAAAATTTTAAGGTTTAGGTTCTCTTGTTACAATAAAATTATAGGAGTCTCGGAAAGTGGAACTCTATGACTATGACTATATAGCCACATGCCATAGCTTAGTGGAAAATCCACAGCTGGTATTTTTTTATTTTTTTCTTATTATTACCTAATTTACAAAGAATAAGTATAGAGCTAACATAACTGTATCTAATAAACCATATAGATTTATCTAAGATATAAGTACTGCTCAAATCAGTAGTCGACACATTAAAAACCTACATGTGAACGGTGAACAAATTATAATTTGGGCAAGAAACAACTTCCCAATTTATATTTTAAATAATTTTCGCAGTGCTCTGTATGCTTGTTGACTGTTCACTTACGCAAGCAATTATTGTTGCACGGTGATCCACCAGTACGACAAACGCCGACGAGTACGGAACCAGCGTCGGCATACGCGCAAAGTGAGGTCAATACACGATTTTGTTGTGTAATTATTTCGGGTTTCAATGGGTATATTTATGGGTATAGTCAGATATGCCACAGCTCAGTCCGCATTCGGCAAGCACATTTAGGTATTCTTTAATCTGTGAGGTAGTTTTAAGGTTAATATTAATGTCACCGGCGAGTAACAAATTATCGTTGCGGCATGCGTTATGCGAATGCAGGAATTTGTGTAATTCTTTAACAAACAAGTTTTTATTTGTGTCGGAAGGTCTACACATAGCACGGACAGTTATGGTTTGGTTGTATGATTTTTTTAATGTTACAGAAACGTTTTCTAACGTTGAAGTTTTGATTGAATGTTGATACCTCAATGTTATTTTTTATATATAAAATTATACCACCCCCCTACATGATCCGATATAGCCTCTTCAGATTTTTTTTTATGGACGAAGGTGGCAGACGAGCATACAGTCCACCTGATGGTAAGTGGATACTGTAGCTCATAGACATCCGTGATACATGCCAACATTAGTCCAAAATGACAAACGTTGGTACGCCCCCAGATGCGCTGCCTACCTTTGGATATAGGAATGGATTTGGAGAAAGGGTTGGGGAAATGGGGAGGGATAGGATGGGAATGGACTCTGGCACATCTCACTCATTACCGAAACACGTACGTACATTAGGGAAATAAGATAAAGTGGGAAATGCAGTACATTTCAAGGTAGTCTTCTGTGAGAGAGGGGTAACGTGGGCAGTCTAGTGGGCCCAGCGGCTGTTGGATTGCAGCGTGCACTCTCCCCATCAGTTACAATAATAACATCAATAGGCGTTATGGTGCAACTGATAATTTGATGTAATTTAGAAACATTTTTAGATAAGGACCTTATGTTGACATGCAGACATATAAATGTAATTTTACTAATAGGTTCATGTATTCGTTTAATAAACGAGTTAACGCTCACACGATCAAACAGTTCCTGGACATTAGGGTCATTCTTCATGAGTTACTAAGAGAAAGTAATCAAATATACTCACAAGACAAAGAGTAACAAAATTGTAGGGTCCACCTTAATTTTTCTGATTTATTCTATTAAATAAATTTTGAATATCTGGAAGTGAGCGAATGTGGAATACTTTTGAATTAGGTTTTAGTCTAACTAAAACTTTTCCGTCTTTGCATCACACAAACTTGTAGGGTCTTCGGAGCTGCGTCCTTGCGCTAAAGTAAAGATTTTTCGTACTATGGGTAAGGGCTTCACGGATATAAACGTGTTCGTTCTCCTCTCCCTCGGGTACCTTGTCCAGTAATCCTCCTACCTTCAGGGCTGTCCGTTTCCCAGCGGCAATCCAGTGATCGCGGGACTTCTTTGTTTTTAGCTCCACAATCACTGAACTGGGCTGGTATGTTTTTGATGGTAAACGACGAACATCCTGCACCTCACTTGAGTCTACCTCCAGTTTAGCAGCCACAGAGATCACGAAGCTTGATGGGCCCTGGTTGACAGTCAACGGTATGCCGGAAATCTCAAGGGCGTTCGAGAGAAGTTTCTGGTTCGTTTCCAACTGTTGTTCCAAAGACGCGACACGTAGTTCAAGGTTTTTATTCTTATTAGATAGGTCTTGGTGTTTGTTCTCAAGTGACTTTATTTTTACGTTTTTATTTTTTAACTTTTCTTCAATATTTCAATGTAGACCAATGTTCTACATTGGTCGCTTATTATTTCAAACGACCGTTGAAAATTTTTTTAAACCCTCTCTCACCGACCTTTTAGGTTACTGCTAAGTTTCTCTATCAATTTCTTTACATCGATTTCATCAGTTGTTCGACGGGTATTGGTTATGCTGCCTTCTTCAGATTCGTCGGTCCGAAACCACAAAACATGATCTTCTGATAAGGTGGCTCAGGCAATCGTCGCAGCTCCACTCAAGTCCACCCGCGTTATGCAATGCCTGCAGTTGGCATTGATTAGGCTCGCACAAGTGGAACTGGCATGAACAGTTTTGTTACATCTGCTGCATTCAAGTCCCGGATTTTTCTTTGTTATGTTACATATTTTTACAAATAGTACACTTTTTTGAAATTTCATTCTACAACTATCGGTTTCGTGGTAGCTGTAGTGTCTTGATGACTTGTAGTGTCTTGTCTTGATGAGCGCACTGTACGCAGCACTGCGGATGATGCCAAGGAAGTGGGGATGAATCACTTGATGACTTGTAGTGTATTGATGACTTATAGTGTCTATACGCAGCACTGCGGATGATCTCAAGGAAGTGGGGATGAATCGCACTTTAGAGTTCGGTGATGACAAGTGCAGTAGTAAAAACAGATTAGAAAAAGTAACATTGTTTATTAAAGAGTCTGTAGAAAACGCAGAGAAATAATATGTTTATGGATATAAAACGATAAAATAAATAAATAACGCCCACACTAGGATTCCCTGTGTCGAGGGTCCAGAGACACACACAAAGACAAAGAGAAACACACACCCAGAAATAAAAATAAAATAATAATTTACAAAAAATAGTTTTTAGATTTTGTTTATAAGTTCATCGTCTGAGGAATGCGAGGAATCGGATTTTCTTCATCACACATTTTTATTATAATATACTGAAATAAATATTATAAGTATGAATCTTTTCCTCAATTTTCTTTCTTTCTTTCCATTTAAAAACAAAAAAAGACTATAATATCTCAATTGTACCCGAGGGCCGGGATAATTTCATCAGTGCGAACACGGTAGGTGATAATCTGGTACTACGCAGTGTGCGTGATCAGAAATGATAATGTTGCTAGCCTTATATCGTGGAGATGCTAGCTAACTTTTTGCAACATTTTTTTTTCATATATGGGCAATAGTGCAATTATCACATTGTGCCAGTGTCAAGATTTCTTCGTTAACAATTTAAAAATTTGAAATACATCTCATGAACGTGATACATCGCCAAAGAATATTAGAAGTCGCTCAATAAAGTGATTAACCGCGGACCACGAGCAGGAAGAATTTCGATCATTATTATTATTGAACCTTAATATGAGGGGTCTAGGGGTCTAAAGGAATCGTTGTGCGATGATTTCATACAAATCTCTTTGCGTATAGTCTTGGTTGACCTCATGTCAATGACCGAAATTTTTCCTGCTCGTGGCGCGCGCTTCAGTACATTTACTGAGGACAGAGTTGAACTCCTTGGAATTACACGAAAAACGCAGTATTATGTACTTTTATTTGATTATCACAAACATTACGCACTTTGAAGTTTGAACTAGATTAGACCACAAAACCCTCAAACAAAAACTCGACTTTCACTTCTCGAATTCGAGCCAAAAAGTCCTTTTACAACGTTCGTGACAAAACTATTCCTGACATTGCGCTTCTGCTTTTTTGTTATTTTTTTTTACTGTTATTTCAATACGTTTTCAATATTTCTTGGAAATATAAGTGGAAATAATCTCGGTTTTATCTACAGTTTTACTCAGCGGTGACCACATTGTCAGCTCTCCGCCCAACTTTTCTATATTTTTATTTTATTCATTCTAAACCAAACATAACAAAAATTATTACAGGTTTCAAATGGGATTGAATTGCTAATATTTCAACCAATAAAGGTTTAACTGTGTTACTAGAAGAAATAGAACACAACTGAACATTCAACACTTTTAGAACAGAAATGGATCAAAACTAAACGTGCAAATACATACGAACACAATAAAAAGTATGTAATTAAAATATATATTGATTTATATAAAAAATGTTCATTTAAAAAAAGGGTTGGAACCCATTTTATCGTTCTCATTAAAAGTTGTCATTTTTTAGATCGATTTTTTCATTAGAAGTACGAATATGGCTTTTTGATGTTTTGTCCAAAGCTATTCCGAGAACCGCTACTAACTTGAATCTGGTTGAAGCCTGTCACGGGAAGGCAACGGGATGTTATATTATTGTGTTTAACTTAATAAAATCTTGTAACCCAACATTTTAAAGAATATTTAAATACTGATTTAATTCAGTAATCCGTTGAACAAGCCGAGTTAAGAGTTAAGACCTAAGTTAAACACTTGGGGGCAACTAGATAAACTTGGCAAGCAGAGTGGTTGCTTGAAGAGGATTGTCACTCATTTAATTTAAGCCCAATTCTAACATTCAAACTAAGCTCAATTCTAACATTCAAGTTAAGCCCAATTCTAACATTCAAGTTAAGCCCAATTCTAACATTCAAGTTAAGCCCAATTATAACATATGAATGTTAATATGAATCTGAATTAATATGAATAACATATGAATGTCATATCTTAATATGAATTAATCCGAGTTAAATCCTATGGCTAAGTGTTAGTTATATTTATTTGTGTCACAGCAGTGTGACAGCAGGGGTAAGTATTCTCAACTCATATTCATAAATAAGCTTCTGAATTGAATTGTTAACCTTTATTTGATATTGTTATCTGTTTTCTTCTTACCACCCAAAGTTTGCTTGGAAGAGATCGATTTGGCGATAAGGCCGCCTGTTGTACTCTTAAGGCTCGTGCATATTACAGCGGCGCATCGCACTGAAAAACTGCTACAACGCACATAACAGACGCGGCGGGCCGCAGCTCAACGCAATAATTTAAGTCAGTTAGCTGTTGACATTCAATTCTCACGTCATCGTGCAGCGAATAACTCTTCAATTACCTCCGTGAACTGCGCCCGTTCAACGCATATTGAGGCAGGCCACGTCGCAGCGCATAACACCGCCGCATAAATACGGCTGGCGAGCGATCCGGCAGTGCGCTACGATGCAGCGCAGCTCTAGTGTGCGATGGTTTATACAAAGTGTATGAAAATGATTCAGGAGGATTTTTGCAATGTTATGCCCTGCGATGTGCTCCGTCGTAATATGCGCGAGTCTTAAGTGTTACTTATTTAAAGAGTCTTTTTGCAACATGTGTTGGCGTACAATAAAGAGTTTATCTAGCTATCTATCTATCTACTAAAGTAGATATTGATTTTTTATTATCAGCACCTATCTATTAAAGTCGGAAACCTCCGAACCAAAGGCCTATGTCCTGATTACGCGTGGACGTTAAAAAAAGCATGATTACGGTAGTATATTAGTGAATCTAGAGATTCACTAAGTATGACACTTAGTAAATGTGGTTGTTGAAAGAATCGTTTTATTTAACACAAGCCCGGAGTGAAACACACGCACACACCAGTAAATACTATTGCGTGACGTTTTCATTTGCATCCATTCTACGCACTCATGCAAGAGGATGAACGTTTTTTTACAACACACAACTACATACTTTCTTCTTTCTGTTCTATGATATTATTATATTCGGTTGTCTTCATAAATACCTACCTATATACACCCTTAATTGTGGGTACTTTTTCTTGTGTATAAATTGGCGGACGCATTTGTGTAAGCCATTATATTTGAGCATTGCATTTTAAAATCGTATTGGAGGGTAGCCAACATTCGAATACAATATCTTGGAGAAGTTTGCAGTTATTTTTAAATATTCATTGTTCCGGTATTTTTGTTGTAGAAAAATCTTGGCGTGGGTAAAGTAGGTGCCGCTGTTTATTAGGTGTGTTGACCTGTTTGCCTTTGATAACTATTGAATTATTAAACAGTATCCAGACCTATTACGTCTTGACTGGAGCAGTAATTAATTGAGAGCATACAACATATCTAAACCTTGTACAAAATCAGTTTCGTTTACTAGGCTGAATGAAAAAATTGATTTCTTTGTATATTTGAGAACGATACTGTCATTTATAAAATGATTTTTACTATACTATCATGTCACGGAAAAAATGCATTGAGGACAGTCTGGATTATTTCTCAGCTTTTTAACGTTCCACTGCAGGGCACAGGCCTCGCCTAGTAAATAACTAGAGGGTTCGCGCTACATCTAGCTAATCTTATATTAATCAAACTAAACTTAATAACGCCAATCCATGTAGAATTTACCATGGTCCCAATACTAGGCTAATTTGTATCAGTGTCGATTGTGGCGCCAAGTAATAGTACATTAACGAATTAATAGTACATTTTTTTTAAAAACTCGCCTTCTTTTGTAGGAGAATACGGTACGGTGAACCTACCTAATACACTATTCCTTGGGTTCGGATGCTGTGTAATCTCGATGCTGTGTAACTAGTGTAGCCAGGACTGGATAGGACTATGGCAATACATCTACCTATAACATCACATTCACTCTCCGAACACACACTTGCTCTATGCGCGCACGTACGCACGTACTCGCTAAAACACACATACACACACAAACAAGCACGCATACGTACTAACACACACGCGTATATACATACATACCATCAGCCTGTGTCTCTCCACTGCTGGATATAGACCTCTCCCAGGGACTGCCGCCACACACGGTCTTCAGCTCTGGTCATCCAGCCACTACCGGCGACTTTCTTCAAGTCATCAGTCCACCTGGCCGTAAGGCGTTCAACGCTACTTTTCCAGGTACGTGGTCTCCATTCGAGGACTCGCCTCTCACATCGGTTATCAGTCCTGCGGCATATATGGCTTGCTCACTGCTATTTCAACTTGCGGATTCTTTGACCTATGTCGACAACTTATACGGTACTTACGCATATATACTTACAATTTAGCTCACAAATTTTAAAAATTACATACAGGCACCTTCAGTCACCCTTGTTAGGTTAAATAAATTATAAAAAGATGTATTAATCATATTAATATAACCATTATAAGTTGTCTACTAATTAATATATTGTGTACTACAGTGTAGTTATATCTATATATATACTATATAAAACAAAATCGGGTTAGTTACACCATTTATAACTCAAGAACGGCTGGACCGATTTTAATGATCTCTGATTTGTTGGATTCGTCTCCGCCCCGAATAGCAGAATAACTATTAAAATATCTGAAAAATTCACGAAAAAAAAGATAATTAATCTAGAAATATATTGAAATAAATAGAAAATATTCGAATCGAAATTTAAGCACAAATGCTTTTTACTCAAAAACAGGTAAAAAACTGGGTAAGCGCCATCTGTTGGGCAGCCACAGCAACGCGTGGCCGGGCACAGCTAGTTTATTATAAAATGTTTACTAATTTACTATAGCTGTTAAGACTCTGTGAGGGGCAGCTGGTTCCCACGATACGGATTGTCGGAGTGTGGGGGCCAGGGTTTCATTTAATACGTGTTAAATGGTTATTAGCAAAATAAACGATTTATTATTATTTGTTTCTTCTAGTGTCAAATTTTATTTGTCAGACTATAGCACATTTTTTCTACGCAATGTCAGTAGCAAGGTTCGGCTATGTAGACTGACGACACCTCATAAAACTTTTCCTATTAGTGAACACTCAGTTTGCTCCCTTAATAATTAAATCGGGCATGTTTACGGAACTAGAGGAGGGTGACGCGACAATATAAAGGTCCTTCAAGATAAGACTGTTGTACCTAACTTTGCTACTTGTGCGTGACGTAAGAAGAATTCTTCTGGAAACTCTTTAGAACTTGGCGTTTGTATGTTTTGAAGTTATCAATATAAGAAATAAACAAAAGTAAGACACGATATTTTGAATACTGCTGTTATTTTTTTAAGGAAGATATGGTTGATATACTAAATAATAATACAATGTTACTACTGTTACAATGTGTTCCGACCTCTGTATTTAATAAATCAACTACAATAATATAAGAGAAGATAAGCAATTTACTATGAAAACTCTACAATAACTTATACTAGGACACTGTTAGGTCAATTAGTACATTGCACGCCGGTGCCAACTAGCGGTGTCAGCGACTTCGTTCGCGTGAACTTGTAATTCCCGTGGGAACCCTATAATCGATCTGTATAAAAAGTACACTAAATGTTAATCCGGCACGTAAGCTATAACTATTCCAACTTTCATAAAAATCCATTCAGTAGATTTTGCGTGATGCGCGCGCGTTCAGACAGACAGGCACCCCGACAATCAGACACACAGTTTAAACAAAAATTCTAAAAATGGTTATTTTGGGCTCTGTATCGTTAGTAGAGTACATTGCAATGCTTCTTTCAAAAAATCTTTCATGAACAGACAGCTCTGTTACGATTTTATTATATATATATATGTACTAGCCTTTACCCCGCGGTTCCATCTCGCGTAGTATATAAGCGAACCTAATTATACTAAATTACAGTAACCACAAACGCTGAGGAATTACTCTTTAAAAGAGTAGACTCGCCAACCTGTTTGACCAGATAGCATGGCGTTTAAAGGCGAGGGTATGCACAAGACAATGTGAGTGCATCAGGAGACTCATATCCAAGCAGTGGACGGTGAAAGGGCTGGTTGTGGCTAACGGATTATATTATCCAATTATTTATTTTATCTCCTCCGGATTGCTGATACTAAAACGGACGCAAATCGTGTTTCAGTTCGTATATCATTCTATATCTATAATTCCTCAAAGGCCTAAAGCTATTTCATTGAACAGATATATGCATGTGCTGAAACTGAATCGATTTAAATCGAATGCAGTCTGGATACTGTATTGCATTTGTTCGTTATTGACATATGTTTATATATTTATATCATTAATAATAATGTAACTTATATTAAAATTACAATTATATAATTTATAGCCAAATATTAAAATTACAATTTTATGGGACATAATATGACTATCTACATAATAAAAATAACCAAGAAAAACAAGCTAGTTTTTGAAACTGATTAATACACATTTAAGGGGCGCCCCGCCTCGGTGATCAATTATATTGTGCAATTTTATTAGAACTCATTTGGGTGCAAGGTGCGATTCAATGATAATGTGCAATGACATTATAGTAAAATTTTGTTGTTGGTTTAGGGGCCACTTATAACACACTATTTAGGTCAATTAATCTATACCGTCAGCCTATGTCTCTCCACTGCTGAATATAGGCCCCTCCCAAGGTTCGCTACCAAACACGATCTTCGGCTCTTCTCATTTAGCCACTACAGGCGAACTTCTTCAAGTCACCGGTCCCAGGTGGATCGCCGGAGCGCGTCCCGGACTTCGCTTTCAGGTACGTCGCCTCCATTCAAGCCTCCACTCATCCATAAATAACATCGGTTATCGGTCCTGCGGCAAATAATATCTGTCCATTGCCACTTCAGTGTAATGATTCTATGAGTTATGTGGCGTAAATTATAGGGTAAATTCTACACTTCCACACTAATTCACATTCACCCCCCCCCCCCCATATTAAACAGACGGATAAACCCACCGAAAATGTGTGTTGTCTGCCCGTTTGTTAGTTCTTCACGATTGAATTATTGAACCGATTTAATCAATATTTTACCGTGAAGTAGCCTGAAACTGGAAGAAGGACTTAAGATATTCCAGAAAACTGATTAGATTTTTCACAGAAAAAATTTACGAGCACGAATCTGCGGCCAAGAGCCAGTCCAGATCTAGTAGAAGATTTAAAAAAATCAACAGGTTTTATACTTTATCAGTGGCTTCAATCAGTTCTGTGGTCTAAACCTTGTTATCTATTTAGGTTCTGAGAAATTTAGAGGAAACGTTTTTATCTTGACTTTCCATCTTGAGAAACATGATAAATAAATCACCATCACTGTCACAAGGCTCAATTTTTTTTGTCTATAATTGTTTAGGTTAAAATCACCGGAATCATTCTCATTTTATTTTTGAAACGCTTGTAATTATCTCGTTGATATAATGTTGGCTATTATTATTTAACCGAGGAGCAAATAAATACTAGGTGAGAGTTTGATAATTGCTCGCGGTTCATAATATCATACCCACTCATATACAAAAAACAATAACGTTACAGGACATCTGAGTGCGTAATATCGTAGTCTAATAGGCAATGATCTCCCTGCACCGGCAATCCGTGGGTTACGAACAACCATGCAAGACAGATTTACCCGCGATCCGTGGGTTACGAACAACCATGCAAGGCAGATTTACCCGCGATCCGTGCGTTACGAACAACCATGCAAGGCAGATTTACCCGCGATCCGTGCGTTACGAACAACCATGCAAGGCAGATTTACCCGCGATCCGTGGGTTACGAACAACCATGCAAGGCAGATTTACCCGCGATCCGTGCGTTACAAACAACCATGCAAGGCAGATTTACCCGCGATCCGTGGGTTACGAACAACCATGCAAGGCAGATTTACCCGCGATCCGTGCGTTACGAACAACCATGCAAGGCAGATTTACCCGCGATCCGTGCGTTACGAACAACCATGCAAGGCAGATTTACCCGCGATCCGTGCGTTACGAACAACCATGCAAGGCAGATTTACCCGCGATCCGTGCGTTACGAACAACCATGCAAGGCAGATTTACCCGCGATCCGTGCGTTACGAACAACCATGCAAGGCAGATTTACCCGCGATCCGTGCGTTACGAACAATCATGCAAGGTAGATTGGAAGGATTTCCCTTACAAGATAAGTTATAATTTACTCATACAAATATTTATTGTTTGAATGTTTGTCATTGTTATAAATATCCACATTTAAATTTCAAGATTTCTTCTCGATTTGTAAACAAAGTACAAGGCAGTTTAACAATTGCACGTGGTATACATGTACACGAGGTGGTTACTAGTGAAGTGATTACCAGAGAATTACCCCCCAGTCCTCTAGTACCCTAGGAGTGATTATCCCCTAGTGTAGGCCTGTGCCCTGCTGTGGGACGTTAAAAGGCTGAAAAAATCTACCTAATGGCTCATTTACACAAGGAGAGTTTCTCGAACATCGGTCAAAAGCTAGTATACATAATTGTAATCATCATCTGTTATCATGTGAACAGTTGTAGGCGAAAATGTTATGTAGTGTGAACGCATATGATTATCGTATACAATATTATCGCTAGAAACGATCGAGAATCTCTTCTTGTGTAAATGAAATTTTAGTGTCGAAAAACTTACTGAAAAAAAGTTTAATATGAATAATATGATTTAATATGTCTAATTGAAAAAGAAAAAAAAAACTGTTTAGGTTAAAACCAATGTCACCATTTACATTCCCTTCTTTTAAAGGGCTTGTATGTAAATTAACAGTAAATATGAGTAAATGAGTATAATAACCCACGCAATTAAAGAATAGGATTGAAAAAGGCATCGCCTCTACTCGCCTCTCGCTCGCACGCTATCTCTGTCTATACTCGGACCCGCCGGTGCCGGCAACAGAAGTATATCGCGTTACTTCACGTTTCCGACTCAATCCGGTTTTGCGGACCGGACATCTGATTCACCATAAGCAAAATATCATAGAGGAGTAGAAAACATATTTTATGGCTAATTACAGTACCAACAATTAAAAAAAATTAAAATAAATTGTTTATTTTTTTCTGCTGACAGTACAGTCTCGAGTGCTATGCTATTTTCAATTCCATTCTTTAATTGCGCGTTGTAGCAAATCATGATCAACAATTTTAACTAATTTTTTTATAACTAAAAAGAAATTTTTACTTACTAAGAATGTCATTATTAAGTCGATTGTCCCAGAATCACCAGATAATCTAAAAGCTGTAGCATAGCACTACCATGCGTAAATGTCGTAAATGTCGCGGATGTCGTAAAAGGCGACTAAGAGATAACAAAGCCGCGACCACAAGCCCAGAGGAACTACACCACCTCTAAAAGAGTGGACTCGTCAACCCGCTTGGCCAGCGTGGCATTATGGAGCCATACATCCTTCATGCACAAGACAATGTCCACTAGGAGGTCCACGTCTAGCAGTGGATACTGAAAGGGATGATTGCAAATTAAATTTTTATTTCCACCCAAAAAATTCCCAACGAAATTGCAAACTAAAATACCTTAAGCAGTGCGTGTGACTTTGAAGGGCGGCTAGATTTCGGCACACTGAAGACACGGGGCGGTATTCGGGCATTCCGTGTAAATCTTGGGGGCATGCGCGCCGGAATGCGGGCCTGTGTCGCCGCCATGACAGTTTTGTAATTAGGTACCCACAATGGCGACGGCTGAGAATTCTGAGAGATAGTCCGCACATAGGTTACTAAGAGACCAGTGGGGAAACAATTTCATTTTTCATTATTCATATCAGCCCCAAGATACCAAAACTTTATACCAACATTATTATGATTGATGATATCAGCTTATAAAGTCCCACCGCAAGGCACAGGCCTCCCTTAGTAAATTGCTGAGGGGTTTCGGGCCATAATCCACCACGTGGGCCCAGTGAGGATTGATAGACACACATATTATAGATTTTTTTTATTTCTTGAGTATACGGGTTTCCTTTCGATATTTTTATCTTACAAATCCGTACTTAAGTAACAAATCAGTGATAAGGGTCCAGAATTTGAACTCACGAACATACGAATGTGCGTCGTGTGTGAGTCTCCTAGGCTATCATCACTCTATGATTATACATATACATTATACACGTGCACGCTTATACATATGGAGGTACATACTCGCAATTCAACACACACATTAATAAACACTTACTTTGCGTATAGATATCCTCTTTATCTCTTATATGTATAGATATCCATCTATACATATAAAGAGAAATGTTCCGACTGATACATCAACGCCGAGTCGAAAGCGTTGAAGTTTGGAATAAGAAATTTGGATAGTAATTTCCTTGTAATAATGACTTACTAAACGCGTTTTCACTAAATTTAATCCCCGAAAGCGCACGCACGGGGTGTAAAAGTTTGTATGGGAAAAAAATGGTAATCGTATTAACATGAAACTTAAAATACAAATAATAAAATATTTAGTAACGAATCAAGAGCCTATAGTACAATGGCATCAAATTCTTACCACGAGGTTTTGTTCCCAAACAACTGCATCTCACAAATTTTGTGCAGTCTAATGAAATTAGTAGTCCGTGAATTATTTCTATTGGTTTATTACTTTTCTAAGCCTGTTTGTTATCTAAAAATACCACACCAGCGGCCTATGTCTCCCCACTGCTGGATATAGGCCTCTCCCAAAGCTCGCCACCACACACGAGCCTCGGCTTTTCTCGTCCATCCACTTCAATGTGCCGATTCGACAAAATATATTCTAAAAATAGATAAAAAGAAATGATAATACGTAATACTGATAACTTTTATTAATTGGAATGGATCCCGACGACTTCTAATCTCTTCTAACTTCTAATGTGCTTCGGTATATTTCCGAAGTTTGTCTGTGATTTTGCATATTCCGTACGGACTCCTTCTATTGTCTGTGATACAGAAATGACAGTGTTTTGTGTTAGTGTCTTGATTGAAGCAAGTACTACATATAGTCGTGTCTGAGAAAGCTTCGAGGATTTACGTAGACGGTTTTCGCAATGCAAATAAAACATCTGTACACTATCTTACTTATGGTCGAAATTTTTATTTCCTCTCTACACAAAGGTTGTCTGGCAGAGATCGCTTTACGGCATTTGATATACGTCATATGAATGTGTTATATACAATAAATGGTTAATGTTAAAAATAAAACAAATTAAAAAATACATTCCTCTATTCTTGAAGAATTTAAGGTTTATCAATATGATAAGTTTAGGAAAAGAAATCTTATGTTTAGAAGCTAACGCCTTGAGCGCAGATACTTTAATTATTTATACCTCCCGCTACTCACCATCGATGCCATTCGAGTCCCGTTCCATTAAAAAAAGGTTTTTTCCTATTTGGCACATATTCACCGCAATACAAGGCGGTCTTATTCAAATACGTTAAAAGCACACCTCGATCTATTTACCGATACACTTCGGTGCCATTAGGAACGAGCTGGGGTCGTCGGTAGAAGAAATAAGCCGTGCGTATCGTCGACTGAGAGCTGTATTATTAAGTTTTATGAATTCTACTAAATATGTATAAACGTGTTAATGAGAAAACTAAACATTATTATGGCCACCACACACGATCAGTTCAAACTGTCAGTTTTGACTGAATAGTTTAAACTGACACTGAAAGAACCTTCGTAGTAAGAAAAATTTACAGTTTTCATACTATACACGATCACTTTTAAAAGTCAGGTTAAACTGTTCAGTCAAAACTGACAGTTAAAACATTTTATTTCTTCATATATGGCAATGATGCAATTAGCACATTCTGCCAGTGTCAAGTTTTCTTCGTAATAAACTGTTTCAAAGTCTAGAACGTATTCTGTCAATATCCAGTACCGTCTAAGTAAGGCAGGAGTCGCTCAGTAAAGTGATAAAGTGGTATACTGAGGATAGCAGAGGACTCCTTGGAAGCACACGAAAAACGCAGTCCTATTTGATTATCGTACACACCACGCGAGAAAAACACTTTGAAGTTTAATAAACTATCACTATTAAACCACAAAAGGCACAATACACAATTTTTACAATAATCAAACAAAAATTCAACTTCACTTCTCGAGTTTCCGCCAAAAAGCCTCAGTTAAAACTTGTGAGAAACGTGTATGAGTGGTATCAGTGGTAGAAATAAAACTTGTGAGAAACGTGTATGAGTGGTATCAGTGGTAGAAATAAAACTTGTGAGAAACGTGTATACATGAGAGGTATCAGTGCTAGAAATAAATAAATATTACTGTCACGATAAACGATTAGTAATAATTATTTTTTAAAGAGTCTTTGTCTTATTTATTTATTTTAAATCAATTATGCAAACACATTTTTCGTTAAATATTACTTTGTTAATATTATTTCGGTTTAAAATATATAAAAAGCTTTGATTTTCAATTATAATATTTACATATTTCTTATATTTTTTACATTTACAACACCGCTATGTCAAAAATATTACAGTTATTGTAAAAAAGGTAAACTATCAATAATACGTTCTTCGTAGTTTATGGCGCCAAATGGGAAACTGAATTGACCAGTCAGTGTATTTGACCGACTTGCAAATGCCACCTTTTGGTCTTATTGCTAGTTAGATCTCTGTTTTTTGGTTGATCGATAGTCTAACCATGGTCTGTATGTAACTTTAAGCCAATTCTTAAGACTGACACGTACGCTCGTTTAATAAATTTATGTTGATCTTATTTATTTCTAGTCGGCTTGGGAGCATGCATATACTTACCAATTGTTATAAATAAAAATTAGATTAAGCGCTGATGGAAAACCTGAGTTACGTAACAGGATTTATCAAGGAACCGCGAACGACTTTATCTTCCGGTAACGAGATAGTTGAACTTTATTTTCTTTGCTACTGTGTAAAAGGTTTAACCAGAGATTTTTTATTATGGAAGAAAGCGGCAGGCGAGGCTACAGCCCAATTGATGGTAAGTGGATATAACATTAGTCCAAAATGATAAATGTTGGCACGCCGCCGGATGTGCCTTTGGAGATGTATTTGGAGTAAAGGTTGGAAAAATGGGGAGGGATAGGATAGGATGAGATTACTTGTTTTATCGTTATATAACATTATTTTTGTACTAGCTGTGTCTGCGACATGGTTTCAATGGACTTTAGATGTTAATTCATTATAACATTAACATGTGCACAAATACGTGTAAATTATTGACTCTCCCAACACTGTGTTTGAATTATCGTATTTGATCTAAAATTGAAGCCTTAATAACGCCTGTTGTCCTCTATATTCCATTCCAATGTGTCAAAAAAATGAACAAACATGGCGGCCTGCGGTGACTGAATGGGCCTTAAATTAAACTTTTAGTTTTACATTTAGGACAAATTATCGATGAATCAAATTATATATGTATACGTAAACACTTATCACCTCATTATTAAATTTAAGGCCGTGTCAGTCAAGCCACCGTGTTGGTTTATATTTTGGCCAAATTTGATTGGAACCGAATATATGTTTATATTTCTAACATGTATTAGCAATATCATGTGAATATCATGCTATGTGAATGTAGTATTCACACGTCAACATTATGATGATTTATATGACTTAACGTCTTAACTGCAAATAAGGCTACTATCATTCAATAGTCACTTCTTGCAATGAGCTCTAAAGATGGAGCATTTGACAACGCAAGCCGTTTTGACCGATGTTGGCATATATGGCTGCAATATTCATTTACCTGCAGATGGACTGTCCGTTCATTTGTCCACGATCTCTCTAGAAAAACACTATTATAAAAATATGTAGGTGTAATAAACAGTGAAAGTTAGACAATTTAACTTCGTGCAAGCGACAATTGTAGTCACGGAAATATATTGCGCACGGCCATAATTGTTACAGAAGCTATAAAATTGCGACAAAAGTGCGTGCAGTGTCCATAAATTTGGTGAATTTCCGAAACGTTTTGTGGCGGCAGACCGTACGGGTTTAATGCAAATCAACTTTGCTGGGGTGACAATGCGATGCTTTCAGGTGGGATAAGTTGGCACACGTACCTGTACGGAGTTGGAATACCGATCTTTAGCAGCATGCGAAGGGTGGAAAGTATTCCGTGAAGCATTTATTTTTGAATTGCACTACTGTTTTTTCCACTTTCGTAAAGCAAGCTAATCTGTATATTCATATAGTAACAAAATCGTAACAAAGCCGTGTCTGTACATTTAAGATTTTTTTGAAAAAAGTACACTCAGTATGAAACAAGTGATACAGAGCTCAACAAAATTATTTAAGATATATTTGTTTGTCTGTCTGAACGCGCATCACTACTGGATGGATTTTAATGAAACTTATCATACTTATAGCTTATGTGCTGCGTTAAGATTTGGGGTAGGTACTTCTTATCCCAATCAATTACAAAGTCTTATGGGAATTGAATTAGACGTAATCTTACGTTTGCGCGCATAAATTCGCGGGCACTGCTAGTATAAATATTAAAAATAAATTAAAATGATTTAAATGTATGGTTACCCTCTCCATTGGATTTGTAGCATTCAAACGACGCAGCTCTGTGGCGGTCTGTTACTACAGATTTGCAGTTAGAACCGAACTTCTGCAGAAAGCCAAACTTGCTAATGGTGTAAATAATTAATGAACAGCGTTTGTATTATTTTAGGAGAGGGACAAGATTTATACAACAAATATCGACATTGAATATATTTTCGTACCTTTTCATTTCGGCACTCTAGGTCTTGGCCATGTGGTGTCGACCGGTTTTAGAATAGCACCACTCTAATCTCTTTCATGGAAATCGTAAAAGGCGACTATGGGATAACAAAGTCGCTACCATAAGCCCTGTGGAATAACACCACCTCTAAAAGAGTGAACGCTATCCCGCTTGGCCGGCGTGCTGTTTCCAGGCTATACCTTCCTGAAGCATAAGACAATGAGTATGAAGAGGTGCATCTCCAGGACTGGACGACAAAATGAGCTCGTTACGGATACTCTAGGCACGTAAAAATCTGGTTACGGATACTCTAGGCTAAAGAGCTCGTTACGGTTACTCTAGACACGTAAAGAGCTCGTTACGGATACTCTAGGCACGTAAAGAGCTCGTTACGGTTTTTTTTTTTTTTTTTTTTTTTTTTTTTTTTTTTTTTTTTTTTTTTTTTTTTTTTTTTTTTTTTTTTTAAAACTAAGCCCCCGCAAGTTATGCGAGACTGTATTTACAAATTTATTCAAGTTACTCATTCATTCCAGTTCTCTCATTTATGCCTCTCGCACTTTCATTCAGCATACTTGTTCTTTCTTTTTTCCTTCCTCATTCACACTGGCTTAAGGCTCTTACTTTTGGTACTTATAATCTATTAGCTCTGGGATAATGAGGGGGGAGAACAGGTGTATCTCTTTATTTCATTCACATATTTTTTCTTACTATCTAGTCTTCTTATCTCTAACCTTAATCTACTCTTTATTTTTGCATTTTTATTTACAAGAGGCAGACTGAAGAACAATAGTGATTTATCTATAAATACTAACATACCAACTATAATACTAAAATACAAATTGTTTTATATAAAGCTAATTTATATATTACAATTTTGTTTACTTATAACTACGTTCCTAAGTTTAATAACAAGTTTTTATATGTTACATTAAATATACAACTATATTTATTTAACATAATTTGCTTACGTCTTATTTCTAATATTAACTGTTTTACATATTTTAATACAGAATTTAAGGAACAAGTCTCTGTTCTTTCTACTTATTAGCTCCGATAAATATCTTTCCTCAATTTTGGTGTTCATTGCAAACTCAAGTTCCTGCCTCTCTCGATCGTGGACAGGGCACTCCAGAAGGACGTGGAGGACAGACTCCGAACACGCAGGGTCGCAGATGCACGATGGACTCCCCTTACATTTGAAGCGAATTCGTTACGGTTACTCTAGACACGTAAAGAGCTCGTTACGGTTACTCTAGGCACGTAAAGAGCTCGTTACGGTTACTCTAGACACGTAAAGAGCTCGTTACGGTTACTCTAGGCACGTAAAGAGCTCGTTACGGTTACTCTAGGCACGTAAAGAGCTCGTTACGGTTACTCTAGGCACGTAAAGAGCTCGTTACGGTTACTCTAGACACGTAAAGAGCTCGTTACGGATACTCTAGGCACGTAAAGAGCTCGTTACGGATACTCTAGGCACGTAAAGAGCTCGTTACGGTTACTCTAGACACGTAAAGAGCTCGTTACGGTTACTCTAGACACGTAAAGAGCTCGTTACGGTTACTCTAGGCACGTAAAGAGCTCGTTACGGTTACTCTAGGCACGTAAAGAGCTCGTTACGGTTACTCTAGACACGTAAAGAGCTCGTTACGGATACTCTAGGCACGTAAAGAGCTCGTTACGGATACTCTAGGCACGTAAAGAGCTCGTTACGGTTACTCTAGACACGTAAAGAGCTCGTTACGGTTACTCTAGACACGTAAAGAGCTCGTTACGGTTACTCTAGACACGTAAAGAGCTCGTTACGGATACTCTAGACACGTAAAGTGCTCGTTACGGTTACTATAGGCACGTAAAGAGCTCGTTACGGTTACTCTAGGCACGTAAAGAGCTCGTTACGGTTACTCTAGACACCTAAAGAGCTCGTTACGGTTACTCTAGACACCTAAAGAGCTCGTTACGGTTACTCCAGGCACGTAAAGAGCTCGTTACGGTTACTCTAGGCACGTAAAGAGCTCGTTACGGTTACTCTAGGCACGTAAAGAGCTCGTTACGGTTACTCTAGGCACGTAAAGTGCTCGTTACGGTTACTATAGGCACGTAAAGAGCTCGTTACGGTTACTCTAGGCACGTAAAGAGCTCGTTACGGTTACTCTAGGCACGTAAAGAGCTCGTTACGGTTACTCTAGACACGTAAAGAGCTCGTTACGGTTACTCTAGACACGTAAAGAGCTCGTTACGGTTACTCTAGGCACGTAAAGAGCTCGTTACGGTTACTCTAGGCACGTAAAGAGCTCGTTACGGTTACTCTAGGCACGTAAAGAGCTCGTTACGGTTACTCTAGACACGTAAAGTGCTCGTTACGGTTACTCTAGACACGTAAAGATCTCGTTACGGTTACTCTAGACACGTAAAGTGCTCGTTACGGTTACTCTAGACACGTAAAGATCTCGTTACGGTTACTCTAGACACGTAAAGTGCTCGTTACGGTTACTCTAGGCACGTAAAGAGCTCGTTACGGTTACTCTAGGCACGTAAAGAGCTCGTTACGGTTACTCTAGGCACGTAAAGAGCTCGTTACGGTTACTCTAGACACGTAAAGAGCTCGTTACGGTTACTCTAGACACGTAAAGAGCTCGTTACGGTTACTCTAGACACGTAAAGATCTCGTTACGGTTACTCTAGACACGTAAAGTGCTCGTTACGGTTACTATAGGCACGTAAAGAGCTCGTTACGGTTACTCTAGGCACGTAAAGAGCTCGTTACGGTTACTCTAGACACGTAAAGAGCTCGTTACGGTTACTCTAGACACGTAAAGAGCTCGTTACGGTTACTCTAGACACGTAAAGATCTCGTTACGGTTACTCTAGACACGTAAAGAGCTCGTTACGGTTACTATAGGCACGTAAAGAGCTCGTTACGGTTACTCTAGGCACGTAAAGAGCTCGTTACGGTTACTCTAGGCACGTAAAGAGCTCGTTACGGTTACTCTAGACACGTAAAGAGCTCGTTACGGTTACTCTAGACACGTAAAGAGCTCGTTACGGTTACTCTAGACACGTAAAGATCTCGTTACGGTTACTCTAGACACGTAAAGTGCTCGTTACGGTTACTATAGGCACGTAAAGAGCTCGTTACGGTTACTCTAGGCACGTAAAGAGCTCGTTACGGTTACTCTAGGCACGTAAAGAGCTCGTTACGGTTACTCTAGACACGTAAAGAGCTCGTTACGGTTACTCTGGACACGTAAAGATCTCGTTACGGTTACTCTAGACACGTAAAGTGCTCGTTACGGTTACTATAGGCACGTAAAGAGCTCGTTACGGTTACTCTAGGCACGTAAAGAGCTCGTTACGGTTACTCTAGGCACGTAAAGATCTCGTTACGGTTGCTCTAGACACGTAAAGTGCTCGTTACGGTTACTATAGGCACGTAAAGAGCTCGTTACGGTTACTCTAGGCACGTAAAGAGCTCGTTACGGTTACTCTAGGCACGTAAAGATCTCGTTACGGTTACTCTAGACACGTAAAGTGCTCGTTACGGTTACTATAGGCACGTAAAGAGCTCGTTACGGTTACTCTAGGCACGTAAAGAGCTCGTTACGGTTACTCTAAGCACGTAAAGATCTCGTTACGGTTACTCTAGACACGTAAAGTGCTCGTTACGGTTACTATAGGCACGTAAAGAGCTCGTTACGGTTACTCTAGGCACGTAAAGAGCTCGTTACGGTTACTCTAGACACGTAAAGAGCTCGTTACGGTTACTCTAGACACGTAAAGATCTCGTTACGGTTACTCTAGACACGTAAAGTGCTCGTTACGGTTACTATAGGCACGTAAAGAGCTCGTTACGGTTACTCTAGGCACGTAAAGAGCTCGTTACGGTTACTCTAGGCACGTAAAGAGCTCGTTACGGTTACTCTAGACACGTAAAGAGCTCGTTACGGTTACTCTGGACACGTAAAGATCTCGTTACGGTTACTCTAGACACGTAAAGTGCTCGTTACGGTTACTATAGGCACGTAAAGAGCTCGTTACGGTTACTCTAGGCACGTAAAGAGCTCGTTACGGTTACTCTAGGCACGTAAAGATCTCGTTACGGTTACTCTAGACACGTAAAGTGCTCGTTACGGTTACTATAGGCACGTAAAGAGCTCGTTACGGTTACTCTAGGCACGTAAAGAGCTCGTTACGGTTACTCTAGGCACGTAAAGATCTCGTTACGGTTACTCTAGACACGTAAAGTGCTCGTTACGGTTACTATAGGCACGTAAAGAGCTCGTTACGGTTACTCTAGGCACGTAAAGAGCTCGTTACGGTTACTCTAGGCACGTAAAGAGCTCGTTACGGTTACTCTAGGCACGTAAAGAGCTCGTTACGGTTACTCTAGACACGTAAAGGGCTCGTTACGGTTACTCTAGGCACGTAAAGAGCTCGTTACGGTTACTCAAGGGGCTTGGGGTCGAAAGAGCCATTACGAATATTGTGTATTTATGGATTATCAAACACTTATTTGATCACATAAGCGACCCCAGGGCTGGTGACTGCCGCGTATAACGTATCAGTTCTGTTATTCAACGAGGTAATGGTTACAGAGAGCACGCGAATTCAATCATATGTAGAATACGTAAATGTCGACATATTTGGAATCGGATTATATAAATTTTCGTCTAAATTCATATTTGTTACAAATTCTATTCGCTGAAAATGTTCAAATGTTATTATCTATTAAAAGTTAAGGTTAAGATTCTTAAGCTTCATTAGCGATGACTCAGCACTCATTACAACTTTTTTGTAATTCACAAAATCTCATACTCATATCTTATATCTCCTGAACATAACATCACAGGTGGAAGCAGATAGTTCAAATGATTCATAAATGTTTTAGATAAAAGTGAGAAAGTCGATTATATTAAAACCAAACGATTCACCTAAAAAAAATATTTTATTAAACAGCAAAAACAATCCCATTCAAATTGGCGGCATTAATCGGCAAATACCCGCAGTGGGAGCAAAACAATGATTCCAGAACTTTCCGTTCGGTCGGAATAAGTTTTTTTCTAATTAAGACCCGATGAATTGGCCCTTTCCGAGTCCCGTGGGCTGCAAGCTGAAGTAATTAGCGACTCCCATTTCAAGTGAAATCGAATCTAGATACGGTGCATTTTAGTTGGTTATAAGTAAACCGAAAAAAGCTGGATAGGAAAAAATCCGTTCACGTTTCAACTTTAGGGTTTATTAGTCTATTGTTCATTCTTTATGATTTGATCTGTCAATAAAGACATGAAACCGGTTCAATTTGTAAATCGGTTTCGGTCTAAGTACAGACGAGCATTAAAATAGCATCCGCTTGTGTCATTCCACTGTTGGATATACACCTCTCCCAGGGACCACCACCGCACAGGGTCTTCTGCTCTTTACATCCAATTATTACTGGCGATTTCCATCAATTCATCAGCCCATTTGGCCGGTGGACGTACAGACGAGCGTTGTACTTGTTGTACACGCCACTAAAATCCACTAAAATCCGTAAAAATCACCGGGAACCACTGGGTTTCAATCATATGTACACATTATTGTACACGCAAATGATAAAAATAGTGATAAAAGAAAATACATACAATAGGTGTGTTTGTCAATTTCTTTATTTGTTAATCGTCTTCTTTTACTGCTGTCCGACGTCCGTGGCGACGTGATGGTTCCCCTGAAAACCAGCGCCGCTGTGGTTCACTGCAGCTTATGCTGAGTTGAAGTCCATTTCCGGCATCGGTACGATTATACTACGGCCCTTATTCTGTGTATATTATTACTATATTGTTTTCTCTTTAAATTCGATGTTACAAATTACTGTGTACTGTGTTGTCCGGATTAAATTCTTGTCTATTGTCTATGAACTCACTGTGATTTGAACTCCCGATCACATGAATGTGAGTCGAGTATGACCCCTAGACCAGGGATGGCGAACCTTTATTGATCTACGTGCCATTTTTTCTGAAGAAATGTTTAATGAGGCCATGACGTGCCGTCAAACAATCTTGACTTAGTGATTAATGGCGAACTAAAGTAAAACTGAATAGGTACTATCAACTTAAATCTTTATTTGCAACCAGAAATATACATTTTGTACAGCAATCGTAACGTAAACAGTTTTATGTTTATTTAAATGAAAGAAAAAATTAGTGCAACTTTTGCTGTTGCCATTCCGGCACCTGCAGCCCCCCGCTCATAATGATACTATGACTTCAAATGTAGACGAAACAATAAATTGTCTCGATTAGGTACCTAAATTCCTTAATTAATGTGGTGTCCAAATTATTTTAGTGCCATTGGTTCGCCATCGCTGCCCTAGACTATCACAGACGAACGTTATGAAACAAAAAAAAAAGGTGAGAGAAAGTCGATCATTCCGTTGCGTATCGTGTCGATTAGTGAAGACCTACTGTGGTCTTCACTAATTATACTTATTACTGTATAAGTATGTAAAATCGAACTTAAAAGTTTGATGCTGGTAAAGAAACGTTGGGAAACACTGCATTTTATTATTATGTAGTACTTTATGTAGTCATAGCATTATTTACTCATGCTTAAATCTTGTTTTTTGGAAAATTCAATGATATCTCAAAGTCATTTTGTACATTTGATTATTACATTGCTGATAGATAAGTGACTGAATGATTTCTAAATAAGTAAATAAATGAAAATCAATGTGAATTTGTAACTATTATAATAAATAAATATAATTACCTCGGAAATTGATTTTTTATCATACCATCAGCCTATACTTTTCTACTGCTGGATACAGGCCTCTCCCAAGGCTCACCACCACACACGGTCTTCCATTCTTCTCATCCAACCACTAAAGCGTTGGCCAACCGAGCGTTTGCACGACTACAAACTTTTTTGTGTTCATAAACGACTTATTGCGATGATTTTCAAGTTCATATTCGTTGCTATAACTGCATGAAGGTTGTAATGGATGTCCTGCATGTTCTGTGACGTTATATTTGCGTTGCCGCTACCTAACAGCTTAATGAATCAGTTAATAATGTGTTGCAAAAGAGTTTGTCATTGTGCGAATGCTCGACTGATCGATACTTTACCCGCAAACTTCTTCAAGTCATCGTCGGCCCATCTGCCGGGAGGGCGGAATTTTATTATAATTATATAATATAATAATATATTATAACAATTATAACGTTGTATAAATTATAATATAATTAACACGTATAATTATAATTAAGTATAATTATAATTATAATAACATGTATAATTATAATTAAGTTATAATATAACGTTGTATAATTATAATAAAACAATTATAACAATTGTATATAATTATACAATTATATTATAACAATTATATTATATTATAACGGCCGTGTCAATACCTAGACCTGGATCGTGTAGTATTTTAAAACCCTGCAGCGCGAGCCTAATGTGTCTGGGAGCGACTTCTCGGTCGAGGATGAATAAGCAATACTCACCCTTTAGCTGCGCCGTCTCCCCAGCATCCAGGGGCTGAAACCAGGACTCCGTGAGTGGCACTCTCCTGCTCAGGCGCTTGGTTTTGTAATAGGCTGCTGAGCCACTGAACAATATGGTGCTGGAATTCCACGCCTAAGGAGGCCGTCATACCTCTTAATTTACAATATTCTTTTTTTTTTTTTATAGAGAAGAGGGCGGACGAGCAAGCGGTCTCACGTGATGGTAAGTGTTACCGCCGCTCATGGACACCTGCAACACCAGGGGGTATGCGGGCGCGCCGCCGACCTTGCAAAATCCTATTCACAGCTTTCTTGAAGAACCCCATGTTGTTGGGTTGCACACCCGGTCGAAGTGACATTTCGTGTCAGACGTTTCGGGCTATGTCGTACTATATCAATACTAAACAACGGGCCATTTCGTTCTAAATTAGTACTATAATCGATCGGTGACCCATATTTTATTACAACTTGAATTATTTTCAAGTTGCAATAAAATATGGCATACACAGTTGAATATTTACAGTTGAATAGTTATAGTTGAATACACAAAGAATAAATTCCTTCAAAGTAACAAAGACTACTTTCCCTTTCTGCGCACTTTATTTTAAAAATTCCGCGTGCCCCGTTGAATACATAAGGAGGGTAGTTACATATAGGTTGTTACACATGCAATAGTCTAAACAAGCCGGGCTTTGCGTGCGAGATCCCGTTCTTGGCGGTTTGTTTGCTGTGGGTACGAAGCATGTAATATACAAGTTGATATGGCAATATTTTCATTTATTTTCTTATTGAGTGAGTAGGTACATTTTTTTTATGGAAACAAGACGGTAGACGAGCATAAACACCACCTGATGGTAAATGGTTACTCTCGCGCATGGACATTCGCGTTACATGTCAACATCAGTCCAGAATGACAAACATTGACACGTCCCTGGATGCGCTGCCTACCTTTGGAACTGCAGGAATGAATTTGGAGATATAGGAGTGAGGTTGTCCCCACCAGTGGGGACAACGGTATCAAACCCTACTAATGCCACATCTGTTGAAATATTTTCCTTCATAAATGTTGTGAGTAAAGCACGTACTAGCCGTTTGTTTCCATACACGCGAGACTGTTTCGCGCTAGCGGCGGATGTCGAGCGAAGTCTTGCTTATAGCCACATAGCAGTTGACGCTTCCGTTCATTTCAAAACTGAAAATTATGAGACAATAATATTTTCTCATATTTAGATTAAAAGGTTAATATGTATTTTCATACATTAAAAGGTGTTTTGAGCTTTTCCTCATGTCAAGGAATTTAGCAGAGGGGATTTTCCTAAAAGTCATGGCCACGTAACATTCGGAGATTCCAGTAATCTTGAGAAGATATTGGTAATAAGACAAGTCGCTAAGAGGGCGTAGCCCTATGCTGATCAATTCAATTCTGAGAATTAGGTCTGAACAAGGACGAACATGGAGTGCCTTCTTGTTGAGGAGTGCCTCGACACCATAGACTGCAATACATGAAAGACGATCGTTGACAAAATTCGTCGGCAGAGATATAATCATCAACATTGAGGGAACGACTATGATCCATTATGATACTTGGTTAACTTCATAAGTTACTGTTAACATGACAACTGTCTGTGACAGTAAACGTCTACTCTAGATAGGTTGTATTCTCAATTTACAACATTCAAATATACTGACAGACAGGTGTTGTAAATATAGATAGATGATGATTTTCAAATTTTCAGGCAGGGATTTTCAAAGTTCGGTTGGAAGTAATAATCATTTATTTAATCAGCAGCGTATCTGTCGTTTTTACCATTCAATAAAATATAATTTAGTTTTATATTATTAATCAATACAGTCATTGTAATTATGAACGATCTTAATGGAAGTATTAAACTATATGTTTATAAAAATAAACATAAAGCAAAATAGGAGCATGAAATTAGGTTTTACTGCGTTGTGTTAGAGTTTAGTATTGTTTGCAAGCTACAGTGTACTTGTTACAATTTGGAATAAACTGACTACAAAGTGTCCAATCCCGGCTAATGCCTTTGGTTTCGCGAAACCCTCCTCACGGTTATACACCAACCAATTTACAATGGTGTCAAAAGTCAAAAGGCCTATAGAGAGCTTGTTTATTCAAAAGAGCCTTTAAAAAAATCGATATATCGGCTCGGTAGGCGAAAAAGACCGATTCATTTTTGATGAGGCAAGTTGCCTTTAGGAATTCATGTAGGCGCCCAATTGAGAAATAACTGTGTTGGGGCGGCGGCGGTACCAGGTATGCAGAAATAGGCCGTGCTCCGAGGAAATTGTCTAGGAGTTTCTGATGTACTTATTTAAAAATACATGGAATAAATGGAATTTTAAAATACTTATATTTGCAATTTCATGATTTAAAACTGTACATTTTTATGGTGGTGTTGAACATTCAAACGCAGCTAATCCACATGTGTCCATTAATATAAAAGAATAATTAATTTTATTTGCCATTTAATGTTTTAATTTTAAAATACTTATATTTGCAATTTCATGATTTAAAACTGTACATTTTTATGGTGGTGTTGAACATTCAAACGCAGCTAATCCACATGTGTCCATTAATATAAAAGAATAATTAATTTTATTTGCCATTTAATTAATTGAATCTTCCGGGCTACTTTCCGAGGTCTTCTGGAATCTCTTCTCTTTCTTTCAAACGTTTCGTCAACAACTGCGGCTGACATCTTCAGTGCCGACTGCGTTCACTTTCGGAGAGATGTTATCTCTTCGGCTTCTCGAGCGCAACTGAGATTGCGATCAGTTGCGCTCGGCCAAGTAGCGCGGAAGATTCAATTAATATGGACACCGGCCGAGAAAGCCTACACTCCACTATTTAATGTTTTAAAAATTGTATATTTTAAAGTTAAGTTGAACACTCAATTACTGTCAGCTATTGTCATTAACGACATTATACTACGTCGTACCTTTTATTCCTACTCGACGTTTGGGCACGGGTTACGCCAGCCGTGGTCACGAGTTGACTTGACTATAACTATGACTACTCGGGGCAAACAAACACCTTTATTGTACGCGTTCAGACCCGATTTAAAATATAAAAACTAGAATCGATTCTACTCTATATACCGAAGTACCTATTTTTAGCTTTTGCGTTATATTTCAGTTACGTTGTAATATTATACAGTTACGAAATAAATTTATTAGAAGAAGCGAAACTCCTCGCATGATATCAAGTGCCGTCATAATCATTAATACATCTATTATGGTAATAAATATCATTGATTAATTTACTGGCAATTCCGTCCACTTTACGACATAGTATAATGTCGTTAATGACAATAGCCGACAGTAATTCACACCATAATCGTAAATTTGTTATTCATTTCGGTCAGTAATGTTTCCAACATTCCAACATTAACGGCCAATTCGCAATATTGAAATCTAACTAATATTCTACAATACAAATCAATAAACATCGTTTTTCAAAGTTGTGTAAGAGGAGACATACGAGCTCTTAACTCTTTCACTTTCAAAACATTTTAAATCTCTATGACACTGTATAGCATTTACTATACTATCTTCTACAGTTTAAACATTTGGGATTATTACAATTATCTACATTAAACATACCTAATTAAATATCAAAATAAGAAGATACGTACAAAGTACTGAACTAATAAATTAATATTAGCCTAATTATGTATTAAGTGGACTAGCCAAGATAATAGAATAATAAGACAATAAAAATACTCGTATTGTTGGCGACGCGTTGTATTGTAATTATTTTAATTTTAACTATTGTAAGTAATTTTACTTTGACGAATGTTGCATATATGGTACACATCCCGGTCGAAAGTAATTCGGCCGGGATGTGTACACAATATGGACATTTTGTTTAAGGAAGGGCGAGTACGGTCGCGCGGTCGTGTGACGTCACGAAAAACGGTCAGTTGCAAATTTATCAAAAATCACCAGATAATCGAGCCTGTACAAATAACTCCTTGACAAATAACTCCTTGACAAATAACTCCTTGACAAATAACTCCTTGACAAATAACTCCTTGCCAAATAACTCCTTGACAAATAACTCCTGTACAAATAACTCCTTGACAAATAACTCCTTGACAAATAACTCCTTGATAAATAACTCCTTGACAAATAACTCCTTGCCAAATAACTCCTTGACAAATAACTCCTTGACAAATAACTCCTTGACAAATAACTCCTTGCCAAATAACTCCTTGACAAATAACTCCTTGCCAAATAACTCCTTGACAAATAACTCCTTGACAAATAACTCCTTGACTTTTAGTTGGGATTTAATTTTGGGAAATAAAAAAGTGACAAGGTACCAATAGGGACTGTAAAGAGGATGATCTAAAGGTTTAATCGAGGTACTGTACAAAAATTTCCTTGTTTTAAGTGTTAAGTGAACGGGCGCGTTGTCGTGGTGCTAAGAAGTCCGCGGAGATCTATGCTGGGGCTGTTGATACTCACTGCAGTAAACACTAATTCTGCAGTAAATATAATTTCTTTTTTTTCACCAAAATGTGATAATCAAACGAAACTCCCCTTTTTTAGTAAATTTGACCAGACAATCAAAAGGAATCCAATATCGACTGGCTCATTAAATAACTCTGATGAAACACATTAATTTTACTAAATGTTGATATTTTCTTATATAAAAAAAAGTCTACAAGTAAATAAATTAATACTAATCTCGAGGACGAGGCACTTCGTTCATGATAGAATTTCATTTCCTGTAAGTTCGTTAATCATCGACTATTATCCTCACCAGTCTGTATTTTTAGTATGGATTATTGTATAAATATAAATATATAAATACAATATAAATCCTAATTTGGATTATTGCAGTGTCTAATACTTAATATTTTGTATGGAGTCACAGCAAAAGGCAATTAAAAAGGTCATTTTATTCAGACAATAATCAATAATGAGGTCTAACAGCCCAAGATTTTTCAAATTAGCCGCCTGTTTCTTATTTCAGGTTTCAATGGCAAATCTGTAATACAAAATATTTTGGTGTGTAACGTAATCGCAGTGTGTATTCACATAACTGCACTTTAAAAGTGCAGTTGCCGAACTAATGGTCACTGGACCGTAATATCAGAGCGAACGCAGCGCTAGGCTTTTAACTAATAATTTCGAACAAAAAACGCTATTGTTTCAGTTATACTTTGATTTATTGAGGCTTTGACAGTGACTGGTGAATATCAATAATGGAATATGTCGGAGGGCCAATATCAATAGTGGAATATGTCGGCGGGCCAATATCAATAGTGGAATATGTCGGCGGGCCAATATCAATAGTGGAATATGTCGGCGGGCCAATATCAATAGTGGAATATGTCGGCGGGCCAATATCAATAGTGGAATATGTCGGCGGGCCAATATCAATAGTGGAATATGTCTAGTCCGCACGGAAGTTTTATATTGGTTAGTTCAATATTTGAGAGGGGGCGGGTGTACGCTGAAATTTCACCGCCGCTAGGTGCGGTGCACTCTACTGGGCATGTTACCTGTCTCCAAAACACACTTAGTGTTACACTTACACTACAGTGAAATGTACTGCATTTCCCAATTTATCCTATTCCCCCAATGTACGTACGTGTTTTGGTAGTGAATGAGATATGGAATGCCCATTCCATTGTATCCTATCGCTTCCACATTTCTCCAATTTTTCCTACAAATACATTCCTAAATCTCCACAAGTATCCGGCGGCGTGCCAACATTTGTCCTTTTGGACTGATGTTGACATATATCGAGAATGTCTTGGATGATATGTCAGTGGTATGTATATCCACATACTACTTAGTGGGCTGTCTGCTACATACTTTCTATAAAAAAAACACGCAAGTTTTGTTGGTTGGGCACATGCTGTATGCGTTATAGACATTTATAATAATAATCTGAGGGTAAGGCACTTGAGGCTCAAAGCAAATTGGAAGTCTAGAAAACAAAGGAATCGCACAGATTAACACGGAATAGAATAGCTGAATTGTTTTTCGAAAATGATTAGTAGGAACTCTGAGGAATTCAGAAGCAAGAGCTCAGCAAATCACAATGTTCGGGAGAGCATTGTTAGAAAATAAGTCCGGCCACTTCATCCCTTAAGTAACAAACCAATAAACTTAGTAAAGCCAACTTTGTAACTGCATAAAGCAAAGATTATAGATACTAAAATTTACATTTAAAAATCTCAAAGAAAACTCTATTAGAGATCAAACGTTCTTACTAAAATTACTTGGATAGCAATTTCATACCACTGCGTTCTATTGCAGCATGGTCACAGCGTACAAATTACAGTAACGCAATTTAGTACGATTCGCAAATAATGCAAATATGAGACACACACAAACACACATACGGCCTCACAATATATTTTTCTAATTAAGCAGGTTTTAATGATTAATTTTTACAATTTATATTTCAATCTACGTTTCGGCTGGGTTACACCAATCAAGGTCACGAGCTGACTGAAGACGCGGGTAGTCCGCATCGAAAGCTCCCCAAACAGCATGGCCTGCGAAGCGTTTTAAGGCTAAACATCCCTTATGCATAAAATAAAGTTATTTTTTTTTTTTATAGAGAAGAGGGCGGACGAGCAAGCGGTCTCACGTGATGGTAAGTGTTACCGCCGCCCATGGACACCTGCAACACCAGGGGGTATGCGGGCGCGCCGCCGACCTTACAAAATCCTATTCACAGCTTTCTTGAAGAACCCCATGTCGTAGTTTAATGGGAAGACCTCTTGAGGCAGTTCGTTCCACAGCCTACGGGTTCGCGATATAAAATAATTTTTGGACCGAACAGTACGCGACACCTCCGTATCTAGGAAATGCGGATGGACCGCACTTCTGTGACGGGAGGTGCGGTTGTAGAAACCCGAGGTGGGAATTATATTGAACAATTCTTCAGAGCATTCCCCATTGTACAGGCGGTAGAACACACAGAGAGATGCAACGTCTCTCCGAACGCTGAGGGGTTCTAAACTGCCCGTGGGAGTGGGATCGTTGACAATACGAACAGCACGTCGTTGGATGGAGTCAAATGGGTCCAATTGGTATTTCGGTGCGCCGGCCCAGAGATGTGAGCAATACTCCATATGGGGCCTCACCTGAGCTTTGTAAAGCATTAGGAGTTGCCCAGGGGTGAAGTACCGCTTCGCTCTGTTCAGCACACCGAGCTTTTTGGAGCTTTCTTTCTAAATGACCCCTAAATTCGACTTTGCTGGAAATGTCGACACCAAGGATCCCAATACTCTCCGAGATCTTAAGTGGTATGCTCTGAAAGCGAGGTGCTACGACAAAAGGGTTTTTTTTTAGCGGTGAATGCACAGACTTGCGTCTTACTGGGGTTGAAATCCACTAGGTTCAGGGAACCCCAAATCGAGACTAGATTTAGAGAGTCTTCGATTTCAGACACAAGCCTGGCGCGACTCTCTTCCACTCCGACTCGAGGGATGTTGGCGCGGCCCCTGCACAAGGCGTCTCCAGTGCTGTCATCCGCATAGCAACGTATATCACCAATTTGTAACAGGTCGTTGATATGCAGAAGGAACAGAGCTCGAGACAGCACTGAGCCTTGCGGGACGCCAGAGTTAATAGACATGGTGTCGGAGCAGCTACCATCGATAACGACTCTGATGCTCCGTTCAGTCAGGAAACTGGCAACCCATTCGCATAGTCCCTCGGGTATCCCGAAAGATGGTAACTTGGAAAGCAGCGAATTGTGCCATACCCTGTCAAAAGCCTTCGCAATGTCTCGGCTTACAGCCAGAGCCTCGCCTCTACTCTCAATGGCGTCAGCCCAGCGATGTGTCAAATACGCTAAAAGATCACCAGCTGAGCGATTATGGCGAAATCCATATTGACGGTCGCTAATCAGCTGGTGATCCTCTAGGTACCCAAGGAGCTGTGTGTTTATAACACGCTCCATCACTTTGGAGAGGAGGGAGGTGATCGCTATTGGTCTGTAGTTGGCCGGGTCGGTGCGGTCACCCTTTTTAGGCAAAGGGTGAACATGAGCTACCTTCCATGCTGACGGGAAGCTTTTTGTGGAATATGAGAGCCTAAAGAGTCGCGTAAGCACCGGAGACAACTCGGGAGCGCAAAATGTGTACGAGGAGGCCCATATCTAGTGGTGGACGATGAATGGGTTACGGTACGAATTGTTCCCAGCGTTGAATAAGCCAGTTTCCGTCGATTTATTTGTTTACCGGTTTTTAGTTACGATGTATACTAAAAATTACAGAACACTTACTGTTTCTGAGTCTCCTGTGCCTTGGCTTTAATAAAATCTCGTGAGCGCACTGCACGCTGCGTGCCGACGACAGCTCTCTGATTTAAGGCGTTTGCCGACAAAGAAAACGTACCGGTTTTATGGCCACTAAAGGGTTGTTTAGTTAAGCCGCCGTTTCTTTGCTTTAGATGCAGTTTTGATACGTAGTAAAGAATTTTTAAGAGAAGGTGACACTGTGGAGATCGTGAAGATATTCTTTGCAACTTTTCCCGATTTATAAATATATTCATAAGAATCAGTTAATTGAAACGGCAGTGGGTAGATCACAATTTTTTATATAGAAATAAGGCGGCAGCCGAGCATAGTCCACCTGATGTTAAGAGGATAATGTCGTCCATAGATATCCGCGATAGTCCAGAATGACTAAAGTTGGCACGCTCCCGGATGCGCTGCCTACATTTGCATTGTATACATTTTTAAACTAATACATTTCTAAACAAACTGCAGGGCGTAGTTATTTCCTAACGCATTGATATGAAAATTAGAAGAAAAATAGCTTTATATATATCTCGGATAAGTTTGAACATGAGCAAAATCCATTTAGTACCTAGTTATAAACTATGACGAAATAAACTATAGAAAAGTCCCATTAAACTTACATCATTGGATAGGACTCACAAAGTTCCATAACTTTTGTCTGAATACTTTTACGTAAACTGGGCCTTTAGGCTTGTATGTTTTAGGCACTGGTCTCATTGTCGTTGAAGCTTGTATCAAAGTACCGTCACCGATCTCATTATCACTTAGGCTTATATGGAAATATCGTCACTGGTCTCATTATCTTTTAGGCTTATGTGGAAGTATCGTCACTGATCACATTATCTTTTAGGCTTGTATGGAAGTACCGCCACTGATCTCAGTGTCTTTTAGACATGTATGGAAGTACCGTTACAGATCTCATTATCATTTAGGCTTGTATGGAAGTAAGCACCTTCACTGATCTCATTATCATTTAGGTTTGTATGGAAGTACCGTACTGATATCATTATCTTTTAGGCTTGTATGGGGAGTACCGTTACCAATATCATATCTCTTAGGCTTCTATAGAAGTACCGTTACCAATATCATATCTCTTAGGCTTCTATAGAAGTACCGTCACTGATCTCATTATCTTTTAGGCTCGTATGGAAAAATCGTCACTGATCTCATTATCTTTTAGACTTGTATGGAAGTACTAATCTCATAATCTTTAAACTTAAGTTCAAACGGTAATCATATTTATGTACTCAACCTGCAACCGCAATAATAGTTATGTACAATATAAAGATATTAAGGTTACACACAGTAGGTACCGTTAACAGTATGGCCCCGATGTTTATTGAAAATAACTTTAACTTTGAGTCTTAACCAGTACAAGTAACAAATACCTAAGAAAATCAAAATTAGCAGGAATAGGCGTCCAGAATTCAAAATAACTGGAGCTCTCAAGTGACAAACAGGTTCGTCTGTGCTCTGTGATTTGCGAGGCGACTCGCCGAGTGGCTCAAACTTGCTCTTTGTGTGACTTGCTTCAACTTGTTAATCTGCAACATTTAAGTTCAGCGCTGCCGCTGTTTACTCTCTTATTAAGGCCGGAAACACACTTTTAATCAGTGATTTACTTCAACAAAAAAAGAAATATTTCAATCGATTTAATTTGATAATTACTTGTATAAAAATCGATATTGTATAAATTTATAAAAAATAAGTTGCTAAACTAAAACGCGACGAGGCAAAAGTTTTAAATACGTTTCAGGTTCTTAGAAGGGATTTAAAACTGACGAGTACATACATACCGTATATACTCTCTTAAACCCATAACCCTTCTTATTTGGCTTTGCCATTGTCAGGTAAAAAGGGTCCAAGTGTCGGCTTCTAGTTTCCGAGATATTTGCTTTGTTTTGGGAAAAAATTGTCATTTTTATTTTATTTTACATGAAACAACGACGCAAACACAATGTAACAATTACATTTTAAAAATAACTAAACACATGCCTATTAATGTTTCAACAAATGATAAGTAATTGCTTATATTATACTACACTTTTATTAATATACCTTAAAAAAATTGTTCTAAGCTTATGAAGACAGGTTACTAATTATAATATGTAAAGATAATAATGCCTTTAAATGTGCGTGTGTGTGTGTGCGCGTGTGTGGGTGTTTATATTATTACATTACGATTATAAATCTATGGTTACTTAATTATACTCGTAGTTCCATGCCACAAATATCAGTGTATGTCGTTTTCAACCCACAGAATTTCAATACTAAATTAATCCAGAGAGAATGCAAAGTCTTTGTGTCTGATGATGATAATAAAAACCTATACGTTACAGAGCAGGGCACTAGTCTCCGTGCAATTGCAAGGGGGTTTCATGTATCGTGGCCAAAGTCGGTTCGTGCAAAGCCGGTTGTCAACGTTGTCAACCAGGTGATTCAAAACGATTTTAATCGTTGACAACCGGTGACAAATAATATAGATGGTTTAAAACATTTGGTTAACTTTTTTTTTATCGAACCAGAATTGTCTTATGTAAAGTTATTTCGATCAGTGTGAAAGAGATTTAAAAGTGTTAATACTCATTTAAAACAAAAACATGTTTTAGTTAGAACACGTTCCAAAAGCGTGTTCATATTTGAAGAGAACTAGAGAAGAGAAGAGAATAGTTACATTTCTGTGCGTTATAAACACGGGCCACTGTATAGAACGCAAAGTGAAACGGAATGCCTTTGTCTCCACTTAGCTTAGTTACCATTATAAAGGGTTCTAGGTGACTACATCTGCACAAAACTTAGATCAGCCAGTAGTCAGTCTCGGTGTTTTTTCATAAATATAAATTAATTTACAGCTGATTGAAGTATTCATTGTTAGATGGATAGTTCGTGTCCTGGTGGATACACAAAGTAATTGTATGCTGACAGATGATTACGGAAGACTTGTCACTTAATGCAAGGTCGAAGGAAAGGCGATGTTGTATCCTATCGTTAACACGACGAGCCTCCCAAGCTCTGTTATCTGTCACACGAACTAACGAGAGAGAGAGTTGCCACATGTAATTACCCGTCCCATTCCATCGAGTGTAAAGTATAATGGGATAAGGGATGTTATTCATTCCATTATAGACCCCATCCAATTCCATTGAGTGGAATGGTATACTTTTTACTTCTCATTCCATGCCCCCTTTCTCCAGGAAGAATGAAGTGTGTAGAAAGATAAAAATATCTACATCCGTACTTACCAGTCCGTAATCTGTACTGCAACGAGCTGTTTTTTTCGTTCACTGCTGAACACGGGACTCTCCATACCGGCTCTCCAACACCAAACACTCTCCAACACTTAAAACGCACGTTGGCCAAGAGGGTTGGCGAGTCCACTCTTTTAGCGGTGGTTTAGTTCTTCAGGGCTTATGTTAGAGGCTTTGTTATTATGGTTTAGTTCTTTTTTACAACACCCGCGGGAAGAGATGGCGTGGTGCTATTCTAAAGCCGGTCGATATCACACGCCCATTATTCGAACAGTACCACCGGGTGAATACCACCAAATGAATTGTTTACTTGTTTGCATCCTTCTTTCCATAAAAACTACTCCTTTGCGGTGACAATATTCAGTTATTAATTAATAATTGTATAATGTCCTACAAAAATAGTGTGAAATATTTTAATTTGTCACACAGTACAACTAACTATACCTAACTAAAAATTAATATATATTTTATGATTTTTTTTTAATACAATATTGTACGGGCATGTAATAGGGGTTAAAGTATGAAATTGCCGTTTAATAGTAATAGATACTTTGAATTGACATAAAACCTTCATGGTGTGAGATTTTTGAGTGAAACTTTTTTCACATGATATATATGAGGTTCTTGTTTTAAAAAAATGTGCAACATTGGATTTTCGACGTTCAATTGTTTTTTTTATTCAGCTTAGACGGGAAAGATGGATACTTCGAAAATCCGAGTAATCTTTGAATACGAGTTCCGACGCGAAACTAACGCGGCAGAAACGGCTCGCAATATCAATGCTGTGTTTGGAGAGGAGACTGCTAATGAACGAACCGTGCGTTTTTGGTTTAAACGCTTTCGTAATGGAAACTTCGACTTGAAGAACGAACCACGTGGAAGACCGCCCACATCGGTGAATAACGCTGAATTGAAGGAGATGGTGGAAACCGATCCGAGTCAAACTACCCAGGAATTAGCGGCATGGTTTAACATTACCTTACCTACAATATTGACTCATTTGCATCAAATCAACAAGATAAAAAAATATGAAAAATTAGGTGCCTCATGATTTGACTGATCTGCAGAAAGAAACGCGTGTTGAAACTTGCGTTGCCTTGTTGAATCGGTACAGAAATGAAGGAATATTGGATCGAATTGTGACATGTGACGAAAAGTGGATTCTTTTCGATAACCGAAAGCGAAAAATGCAATGGCTGACCCCAGGTCAAACGCCGCAACAGTGCCCTAAGGCAAAGTTTACCAATAAAAAGGTAATGGTAACTGTTTGGTGGTCTATTCATAGTGTTATTCACTATAGCTTTCTCAGGTCTGGTCAAGCAATAACAGCAGATGTTTACCGGTGCCGAACTTCGAACAATGATGGCGAAACTAGCAGTGAAACAGCCCCGACTCGTGAATCGATCTTCACCATTATTGCTCCATGATAACGCAAGACCTCACACTGCACGAGAAACCGTTGTAACTCTACAGAAGCTGCAGTTAGAAACCATACGTCATCCTCCGTACTCGCCAGACCTTGCTCTACATGGTACATGGTACATTTTCTACATGGTAAAAAATTTTCTTCCCAAGAGGCAGTACAAAATGCTTTCACACAGTTTGTCGAATCTACAACCCCAGAGTTCTATCGCAAAGGCATAAATGAACATCCGATTAGATGACAACAGTGTATAGATAATGAGGGTAAATATTTTGATTAAATAAATATGTTATATTTTAGAAAAAAACTAATTTTAATTTTTCAGTACAAATTGGCAATTTCATACTTTAACCCCTATTATTACCCGCACTGTTGTGTGTGCGCTGGGATTGTGAAGATGAAAAACGCAGTGAACCACTCTTGAGACTTGTATTCGGTGCAGAGTTAACAATTTGACGTATGTTCACTGTAGTGACAGCGAGTTGACTGCTTTGTGTTTGTGCCGGGATCGAGCCTTATTAATGTTTCTATAATGAGAGGCGTTGGAGTTGGGCGTTCCGATTCTTACGACCAATAGCGCGCTGATTGATTTTGGCCTACATGCCCGCTGTACACATGTGCAGGCCGTTTGTCTGGTATGCGATTTCTTTTCCTTTGTCTGTTCAATGTACAAACCCTTTGCTTGATAGCGCGCTTTCTCTTCCCGTTCAACTCAAACGTCCCTTAATATGAGCTTACAAATCAAATGAAATAACTATCTATCTATACGGATTGTTCGTTACAAAGACAATTTAACTATAGTATCCTACCTTAACCTACTGTTTTAAATGAACTGTATTTGTACTTAACCATATACTTATAGGCTTAAATATGCTATGTACAAATTATTAGGACCTGGTGGTCACGAACAAATATAAATAAATGAACTGGTGATAAATTTACTCGTAAGTGCATAACACTATCCATATTCGTTCGCTTAGGTTATTGACCTTTGAACGCGTCAGCTTTTAGTTAGATATAATAATAGTTTTAATGCACTGATATTCACATTGAAATATTTCATACTATTTTAGTAGGACTTTATATGTTGTTATCTACTGGCAGCTGCTCGTTATATTGTAAGTCAACCTTTCGTATGCAATATCTTCGTCTCTTTCCCACTCGAGGAAATCAACGACATTGGATCTCCAACTGCATCCGACACTAAGATCCTTAACTTAGGATTTAAGTCAAAACTTGAAGTCTTTTGTGTAACTTGCGGTCTCGAGTTATCAAGTTAGTCGGAATGTTTTACCGCTACTGAACGTTTAAGTGGCGCCCAGGTGCTTATTGCTTGGAGTCAAGTTGTCTGCTTGCATTTTCATACAAGTAAAACTATTGGGCCCTTAATTATGAAATTTGGAAATCAAATAAAGTTTTTTGTATAGAAATTATATATTTAATTAATCGAAGTATTGTTCATTATTATCAATGCACTTTTGCCATTTTAATGGAAGTTGATTAACGCCTGTGTTATAGAACTCATGGGGACGGGAATATATCAACATTTTAATATTTAAAAAAAAAAGCCCAAAATAACAATTTTTGGAATTTTTGCACATCATGCAAAATTTACTGGATGATTTTTAATGAAACTCGGTATAGGTTATAGCTTATGTGCTGGGTTAACATTTAAAGTTTTTTTTTTTTATACAGACTCGTTATAGAGATCATTCCTAGTTCTGGTCACGAATCAATATAGTTACGAACACTATACCTGACATTGAAGTTTAATAAACAGAATCAGGGCGAAACCCTCCAAGTGAATGAAACGCACCTAAGTGGCAACCCTACTTCATACTTGGAGCATCTACTCCGATAATCGAATTTGGGCCAATTCTCGTTTACTGTATACTAAACCAATATAACTTGATCCGCGTCCTTAAAGTATGATGATGAACTGAAAACTAGCGTCAGTAATGTCGAGAGGTCACTCGATCTGGTTAAGTTATTGCCCAGGCTTTTCTCAAAGGATCTAAAGGAATAAAATGCACTTAGTAGAGTGCCTGTGTTGTTCAAAGGACCCCTTTTGAAAAGAAACAAGATTATTTTGCGCGATAGGCTCTAGTAACTTATTCGATTGACGCTGTATTAGGTGATATAGATGTCCGCTGACGCTTTTGAGGGAATTTGGTAGGCTGTCCTATTTAAACGATGGTCCAGTTTTTAGATGGACCAGAAATTTCTTTTTGTAAGTATATTATGAAAAATTTAACAAACTAAAACTAAATAAATTGTTCGCTAGATTTGATACAAGATAAATAACACAAAAATCAGCGCATGCTATGGGTACTCGCCTACACAGCGCTGATTTTCAGCTTGCCCATGTCCATTATTACAATGTTTGTAAAATGCTATACGTGGGTAGTCTATATAAAATGATGCTTTACTAAAGAGTTTATGTAATATAGAATGTAATCTATATGCCCACATATAATAAAATCGTAATAAAGCCATGTCTGTACATTTGAGATTTTTTTAAAGTTGTTGCAAGTAAATTACAAGTGATAAAGAGCCCAAAATAAGTCACAGCTCTCTATCCCCGTCTCTTGCTATGGGTGTTATCAAGGGATAACAAAGCGTCTACCACAAGTCCTGAGGAAGTACATCGCCTCTATAAGAGTGGATTCGCCAACTCGCTTGGCCAGCGTGGCGACCTTCTAAGACCTTTCATCACTCATGCAGGAAACAATGTGCCTGAGGAGGCCCATATCCGACAGTGGATACTGAAAGGACTGCTTGCATTGCATTACATTGCAACACGCAACACGCAAAAACTACTGGACAAATTTTAAAGAAACTATTTAGTACAGCTCGTACGTGGGGATAACATTTGGAGTGCTTTTTATCCAGACCCAGACCGATCCAGTTCCTATGGGAATCATTCTAAAGTTCATCCGTTCTACGTCACTGGCATCGTTAGTAAAATACAATTTCGTGGTTTAGCCTTATTAACGTCCCACTGCAGGGCACATACCTCCCATAGTAAATCATTAGGGGGTTTGAAATCATAATCATAATCCACGCGAGCACAGTTAGTGTGCAGATTGGTGGCTACACAATAATAGTCTAGACTTTTTTTTAAATTTTGGAACACGCGGGTTCTTAACGAATACATTGATTAAATTTTGTTTGCTTAATGACAAGTAGACGCCATTTTTTTTAAATAAACGGCTACAAACTTAAAAAGGTAATACTACCGATGTTCTCGACTTAAAAGCCAAAGTTCGAAGTTCAAACCTCGCTTGCTTGAGTTGCAAATTAACGACTTCTCTCGGAATTATGACGTCACCTGACGCCTGTCCAATCAGAAGATCGCAATGAAGAATGAGTGCCAACATTAACAGAAAACTTTTCTTTAGGTGTGATAAATGACTCCACGATAAAAAACGAATTAGAAAAATAACGTGAAACGAAATGTGGAAGGGACTTATTGCTCGTGAATTGATGAAAGGTCTTTAAAGTATCGCCCGGAGTGTTCATTGATGTTTTTCTCGGAATAATTTGTTGACTTGTTGGTTACTGGTGATATTTTCATTGGAAGCCGCGTTTAAAAACGTTTGCCTCGTTGAATCTGTGTCCTTTGATTTGATTTTGTAATTCGCTTTGAGTTTCATTGGGGATTAAATCCCCTTATTTAAATGTTTAAACTATAGGGAGAAAGTGTCGACACGGTGTCTGTAGCGTGATGCCGTTGATGGTCACGGCACCAGTTACTCTGGGTCGGAAGATTAGACCAAAAACTCAACATAGTAATAATATATGCACAACACACATGCCTGCTGGCAGTGTTGCAGTTGAGCTGTCACTCAACCTTTCTCCAGGGCTCGTGTCCACGCTAGCCGGCAAAAAGTGTCACAATTCATATACCGTGTAGTGTTACTTATTTTGAATTCGGTAAAGTTGGAGAGAGTCATGGATGATTAGCGTTTTTCTCGGAGCTCAATGTAAAGGTCCTTATACACGTTGGTCCAACACATTGGGCCAATGGGCTAGACCGACATTACTAGGCGTCTTGGCGTAGACTCACCATTGGTGACAAACGTTGGCCGCCAATCAGTAATATGTCGGTTTTCTTCACACATTAAAGGATCTTGGCGCAATGGCCAATAAGGAATAAACAATTCACCAACGTGTAAACGGTTATGTTATGTAATCGCCCTCAGTGAACCCTCTGATTGTCTCCTCCCTCACCTACATACCGGACAGGAGTGCCCCTCCCCGATACCGTCGCCCGCGGCACATCCGATCACTGCTGCCAATGCAGCTCTCACACTGCACTCAAACACAGCACACAAACACCGTCCCCGCCGGCGGAGACGTGGACGTCCCCCTCGTTACACCGTTAACACACACCGGCCCTCAGCCAATACTTTTACTTTTACACGTGCCTGGGCGCTTCTCGCCGATTCGCGATCCCGCGATATCCCCCCAATGCAATGTCCTAAGCCGAGGTCCGTTCCCTTCCTGGCTGAGCGCCTTCTGCGCTCGCCCTAAATCAAACACGACCGGTGACTCTTGAAAGGCCACTGGGGTGACAAGAATGTAGACATTCCGAAAAAAAAAAACGTCGAATCAGTTGCGCTCGAGAAGCCGAAGAGATAAAATCTCTCCGAAAGTGAACGCAGTCGTCACTGAAGATGTCAACCGCAGTTGTTGACAAAACGTTTGGAAGAAAGAGAAGAGATTCCAGAAGACCTCGGCCAAGTAGCCCGGAAGATTCAATTAATAAATTGTAATCTTAGTTAATAAATAAAATCTAAATTGATTTTTATTTGAATCCTCTGCTGTAGCCACACGTAACTGGTACGTTAATTCAGGCCCAGCCTGTTGACCTAAAGTAGGTATATAAGCTGCAGCATTATATTGCTTGCGCGCTCACAGCTAACGTCGATCGACCGCCATTGTTGTTCTGTCTCTCTCACACGAGATACATTACTGTCCAGTAGATGACAGTATGTTGTACAGACGCGAATTGAAATGTCGCTTGATGAACTTTTGGTCATGATCATATAGTATGTAAACGAATTAGAGAAAAAATATTAAGGATAATTTATGATGACGAAACAGTGATGAAAGCTAGACACAGTGTTTCGATGACTTAGTAACAGAGGTCAAACGGCCCCATACGCCCCTGTTTCCTTCAGTCGTCTCCCGGGCACTGTTCCATTCAACAGTTTGTTTTGTGATTGTGTCAAAAATAATATAAACAAATTAAATTATTTTGATGAAAAATTTTAGGTGTCTCAATTAATATCCGAACACTTAAAGATACAAATAGGCAATAAATTAAGATAGATAGATAAAACGTTTATTCGGAACACAGTTATAGGACACTACAGCTACAAAGGAAAATACATATCTAAATACATACCGTATTTAAGAACACATGGTCACTTAAAGAAACCATAAGCAAACACAGACGAGTTACATATATTGAAATTTATATAACCAAATTAAACTGACGGTGGACAGGTCATGTGGCTTGTATAGATGATGATCGCTTTCCACATACGGTCGACAGTGTGGAGACCGCCGCCAGGCGTAAGGGGCGTTGGTCGACCCTCGGCAAGGTGATCCGATGATGTTAAGGCTACTGCAGGAGCCAAATAGATTACAGAGACATACCATCGTTCGAAGTGGAGACATTTGGAGGAGGCTTATATCCAGCAGTGGATGCGAAAGGGCTGCAAATTGATGATGATGATGCAAAGTTCAAAACCGCTCAACGTTGAATAGAAATATACTTGGAGTCTCTTTGTTTGTCAAAATTCAAAATGAAGAAATTAGATGAAGAACATAGTTCAAAATAATAAGCCCCTGAGCACTATTTCTCATGGCAATAGCGTCATCGATTTTCGCGATTTAAAAAAAATGTTGCTCGAAAAAAATGGCCAGTACGCAACCTCTCCAAATAATAGCAACAGCTAAGACTCGTTCAATATATTAAAAGCTATTTTCAAATAACACAGGCTATGAATTTATCCAAAATTCTTCAGAAACATCCAAAGTAAAACGCATTTTTCTGAAGTCGCTATTGATTACACCGGTGAAGGCATTGTAGGTGCGGACTTTCTATGTCATTTATGAATGTTTAGCTAAGAAAAAATAATTAAATAACACAAAACTTTAATCAGCACATATAAGCGGTCCCAAAGCCGTGAAAACATCCGATGTTGTTAACAATTTTCAATAGACTATCATACAACACTGCTCGATATCTCGCCGTTAGATTTCACGTGTGTTGCTGTGTGTGTCCCATAGAGCTCCCATAGAGGCCCTTACAATACTGATGACCATCGGTTTTCACAAAGAAAAACCGCGTCGTTAGCAAGCGGCCTTTCTTTATTGTTTCAAGAGCTGCGAATAGGCTCAAATAACATCATTTAGCTGGCAGAGTGAATTAACGAGCGGAGACGGAAAAAATGAAATATGACGTCACTTGACGCCTCGCGAAAATCGGCCTGTTTGAAGCGCTACAAAGTAGTGTTTTTGATAGTGAATGGATTAACATTTTGTGGATCCGTATGAGTTCAGATGGGAGATGTACTATATTTTTTTAATAATAAGCGCTACACTCAATTCCCTGTTCGTGGGTCTAGAGACACACACAAACACAAAGACACACCGAAACAAACAATTTCCTTTAAACAAATGAATGTCTGACCAGGAATCAAGGACCTCGGGAATCGGGGGCCATTACATAGTAAGCAACCAACCAACTGCGCAAAACGCTCGTCAAATTTCCTGTTCCTATCTTATTCACTCCAATGTACATACGTCTTTTAGTAGTCAGTTAGATATGCCACAGCCAGACACTTTACACTGAAAGATACTGTAGAGTTTAAATGTAATTAAAATGAATTAATTGTAAGTTTATAACCTAAACAAAAGATTACCGTAAAATGTACCACATTTCCCGTCCCTATTCCTATTTCGCAGTTCCCGGGTTCGATTTCCGGTCGGATAATTATTTGTTTAAAGACAGATATTTGTTCGGGAATGGGTATGGGCACGTGTTGTGTTCGTCTTTGTATGTGTCTCTGGAGCCACGCCACAGGGAACCCTAGTGTGGGCCAATGAGTGTGCCGTTACTTATTTGTTTATTTTATATACAAGGTGTAACAAACAATAGCAACATCCCTTAACTCCAATAAAATTGAGTACAAATATTTTCTTTAATTATTTTTTTATTTTCAATATTTTCGTACACTACTCTGTATAATCGTTGTCATCTTTGTTCGTAGACTGTATAGTCTAATAAGTGTTGTCTAATAGTACGGTATATATAAGTGATCTCTAATAGTAGTCTAATAGTTAGTTAATTTGCCACTAATTGCTTAGAACATATATCTATATATAAGGATGCATACAAAATTATGTAAAAAAATCGTAGTCGATTTGAATCAAATAGAATTTAGCCAAATTAATTATATTCGTAAACAAGGATTTCATTTTTTTACAAACTGTTCATGTGATTGAAGTCTTAGTTAAAAAATATATAACAAAATCACTTTCAAGATTAGAAACAGACTAAAGTTTAATATACTTACTCGTATATTTTTTTTAAACTTCAACTTATTTCATTTTCAACTGGCAAGTTGGACGATAATTTTCCGAAGTTCGCCTCAGTGTCGTAGTTTATAATGTATACCGCGGTCTCGGGAGGTATATTGTTCTTTAATGTTTAATGTGCCCGATGTTTATTTTAATGGCGTTTGTATGGGTTGTAAACATTAAACATGAAAATGGTACAGTGGGTTTTCTTTTATGTATTTCTCAAGTTTAGAGGACAGGGCGAAATGAATGAAATTTGTATAGATTAATTTTACTTTCATTGTATTGTATTTTAAATGTAGAGATAGATATACGCATCCTCTTAACAATGTTTTTTTTCTGGAAAACTAGTACATTTTGTTTAACGGCTTTTTAAAACACGTTTTTTTTTAAACAAATAAAAAACATTTTTATGTTAAAAAGAACTTAAAAAAATAATCTATAGGTACACTGTGAAACGAAAATTACGCAACATTGTCAAACTGTTGTGAAAGAGAAATTGTAAACGGATGGTGTATTTATTAGATAATAATTTAAAAAAAGGCGGGATAGAAAAAAAAAACCTTGTTTTTGGCGAAAAAGCTGAGAATAAAATTGTAGAACAAACGTTAGTTTCAATGTTAGGAATTCAGTGTTAAGAGAGTGCACTGTGCAGATATTTTTTATTTAGCCCTTTATAAAGAGAAAGGTCCTGACTGACTGACTGATGCATCAACACCGAGCCGCTAAAAGTAGAAACATGAAGTTTGTACAGTAGGTAGATTTTATAACACAAACAACCATTAAGGAAACTTTTTTAGAATCTATCTACACTTGGTTATTGGCCGTGTTGTGTCGGCCGGCCTAAGAATCGTACCATCCCATCTCTTCTAGTGGGTGTCGCAAAAGGCGACGAAGAAATAATAAAGCCATAATAAAGCTACACCACCCTTAAAAGAGTGGACTCGTCGACTCGCTTGTCCAGTGGCGTTTTAAAGCCATACATCCTTTACCACAAGTCAATGAACGTAAGGAGGCCCCAGGTCTAACAGTGGGTGATGAATGGGCTGTTTATGGTAACTTGGTTATTAAAGTCAAAATAAATTTATGTCGTTGTTGATTGATTTACTCGTGTACAACACTATGAACACTCGCTCGCTTAGGTTTTTGACCTTTATACGCGTCCACCTCTGTGTTCCGTTTGCTTATTATAGGTATACTAGCGCGCATGGATGTGTTATACCAGCCATACTCAAAGTGTGCTCCGCGGAGCTCTGAGGCTCCGCAAGGCCTCTACGAGGGATCCGCCGAAATAATATCAACCTAAAGAACGAAGCAGATCAAGTCTTATCACATAACAGCCGAAAATGAGGCGACACGCAGCATATAAATCTACAATAATGCTACGATCAAAAACCATGCACATCGTTGTATCCTAAGAGTTTAAAACAGTATGGAACTCTTAGGATACAGACACTTGTGATGTATGATTTTTATTAAAGAATAACTATAAAACCAAGTTATGCTTATTTTAGGGCTCCGTAAAATATTTACTGGTTCAAAAGGGTTCCGTCGCCAAAAAAGTTTGAGATCCGCTGTGTTATACTTTAATTATAATTTATAAGATAATTTTAACCACCGAATTTTTTTTCAGGTTTAGGAAATTTTATATAAATATTATCAGTATAACCCACTGAATGACATACGGGATATTTCACAGCATTTTTGTAGGACCTTATATATACGATAACATGCATCGTAACACGAGAATTCTGAATGGTATTGTATAGGTAACTTAAAGATGCGACAATAATTTGGTCTACATATTTCAGACACACCTAGTGCAATACATACGTTTCATCGTGGGCGGTTGTCGTCCGCGGGTGATAACTCACAGCGTAATTATTAAGCAACCGTCGCGGTCACGCGCCTAACATTAAACCTAACAAAACTGCCTCTTCATTATTATTATATTCGGTTATGGACATTATCAATTTCCATAATTGCCCCAAATTTTTTCCTTTATTGCCTGCCCAGAGTTATAAAAGACGCAGGTGCTCCATAAAGCGAATCGATTCTTTTCTTTTTACAGATTGTTCTTTCATAAAATCTGATTATGTTGTGTGTTCACTTCGTTTCAGTTCAATCAGAAAGAACTCATAAATGGAAATTAATAAATATACGTATAATATTGACCAACCTTTACAAAAACATTTAACAATTTTTTAATTTAATTTCTAAACACTTCAATTCATTGGAATTGGAATACGTAGATAGATTGCAAGTCAAATCAACAAAATGATTTAAATCTTTCGGCACGCGTGCCTATTTGGCTTACATGAGCAGGCGCGCTGTTGTACTTTTTACAACATAGCTCAAGTAGTTATTTATTTATATCATTTTAATTTTTTTTTTTTTTACGTACAATATGTATTTTGTAAGAAACTCTGGTATTTTAAAATACTAAATAATACTTTATTATATTTTCTTTAATACTTAGATATATTAAAAATAAATAAAAGACAACTCTTCCAAAACGTTGTCTTATTAGTTCACAAAAAATCAACTGAACAAAATAATGAATGATTCAGTAACACTAAAAACAAAATATATTCTTCTCCTTCTACATTACTGCTAATACATCGTAAGCATACAATTTGTTTTTCTACGTGTTGCTTGCATATAAATCTGGAACATTTGTCACACTTAATAGAACAAACAACTCTGACAAATCTGTTAGAAATAGATTGAATATACTTGTTTATGCAGATTATTCATCTATTATAGTAAAATCCATAATTTTTAAAAGGCTTTAATTTCTGTGTCTGCATCTCTAGCACATCTCTAGTCCTGGAAGTTTCTTAATATTTTCTTTTCTAGACTTACACAACTGTGAAACTCCCGATGTACACCAAATAGTTTCTAAATCTTTTCCGAGTACAAACTCTTGTTCCGCTTCCAATTCCTAATCTCCATTCTCACCTTCAATCTCACTGTCATCAGAATGGTCATCAAACTCAATATTTTCTTCACTCAAGTCATTTTCGCTTTTACCTAAATCACTCATTTCACTTGTATTATCCTCTTCAAGTTGCTCAAGATAACTTACTATTTCACCGTTACTTAATGGACGTGACATTTTGTACTAAAAAAAAGTTATATTGTGGTTGAAAGAGAAAAAATGTTACACGAGAACACGCGTTTTGTAAAAAGTACAACAATGGAACGTACGCGCCGTTCGAAGTATGATTCACAATTAAACGACGCCGGGATGATTTGTTGTGATACTGTCGTAGTAGTGTCTATTCTTCTGTTGAAGTCTCCTATATGGGAGGTATACTTCTCACATTCAAAATAAGTTAAATAAAACGAAAAAAATTGCCGCTGTTGTAAAATTTACAACGGCGCGCGTGTCGGAAGGATTTGGATAAATTGTGAAAGTGTACCTATATTTGTGCACGCTGCATTCCCACAGCCGCTGGGTGCATTTCGACTGGCCATGTTACTCCTCTCTCACATAAGACTATTTTTTTTATTCTTCTTTTTAAGAAATTACTTTCATGTCTTGGCACATGTCACTTACATTCTACAACATTAATGTAGGTAAGCAATATATCAGCCTGAGAGCTCACGAACCTGTACAAACTAAATGCTGCTCGTGAATTAGGTTCTCCTAGTATCTTATGAACCATACAAAAATCATTCCTCTTCAGATCGAGCGCCCTCACTAAGGCCTCCTGTTCCTGTTGATTCAGGATACACTCCACTTGAAATTCCTACTTTATTCCTACTTCCCACTTTCTACTTTATCATATTTCCCCAATGTACGTACGTGTATCGGTAGCGAGTGACATATGCCAGAGCCAATTTCCATCCCATCCTATCTCTCCTCATTTTCCCAATCCATTCCTTAATCTGCAAAGGTTGGCAGCGCATCCGGGGCGTGTCAACATTTGTGCTTCTTTTTGGACTGATATGGTATACCTGAATATCACGGATGTCTATGGATGACAGTATCCACTTATCATCAGTTGGACTGTATGTTCGAGTGCAACATTTTTTCTATATATAAAAAAAATAAAAATAAAAAATAAATATGACTATATAATTCATCAACACCGAATCAAAATCGTGGAGCTAGGAAATTGAAATTTGAACACTACCCTTCATTTATAATGCAAAGACTTATTAAGAAGGTATTTCTTCAAATTCAATCTCTAAGAGAATGAAACGGGGTGTCAATTAAACTTTGCATGGAAACAAATATTTGACGGTCCTGTTAACTTGAAACTTGGTCTAAATACAATACGCTTACTAAATAAAATACAATACAATAGCTAGTACAATACGTTCTTCAATGCAACGTTGTCACATACCGACTTAACACTGAGTTTCTTTAATTAAATCTAATAATATTTTTTGTACTACGTAAGTTTGTACTAATTTTTATCTCAACGTGATATTTTCTCAAAAAAAAAAGAAATCTAGGATTTTGTTACTCTGTACTCTGTCTGCTACTGGGCAGTAATGGCGGCACCGCCGCACACTCCACTCATAAACAGCCGCTAATCGAACCACTACTATTAGATACGTACATCAATGTAAATCGGTGGGAGTGAGAGGTTTGTGTGGAAATAGACTCCTGAATTTTAAAAAGTCGTAAAAAGTTGCTAGTTTTTACAAACGAAATTCAAAGTGGGTGCAGGTATTTTTTATTTAACCCTGTAGCTCAATTGCCACTACAGTAATATCTCGACTTACGCTACCCCGACTTACGCGAACCCGGAGTTACGCGATTTTCAAATCTCGTCGATTCGTCTTTTGTTTGAGCGTCACACAACTCTCGATTATCGATTATAGACTTACTGCCCTAATGCTAAAAATTATAAGCATGCTACGAGGAAATTTTGCGGAAGAAAAAAAAATCAAACTACTTTGTTAGATTTTATGAAGCCATCTACATCAAAATAACTGCGGTTGGCGATTTTATATTTGTATAATCTAAGATTTTATTAAACATTTTTTGTCTCAATTATTATTTTCTTCAGCTTCCGGTCCCAATTAAAAATAATTTATACATATGTACATTTTTATACGTATGCGAAATTATACCTCGACTTACGCGAATTCGACTTACGCGGTTATCGCTCAGTCCCACCTATTGCGTAAGTTCGGGGTATTACTGTATTGCGTTTCACAAGGTCACTGGAACCAAAGTCATGTATGTATCGTATACTCAGTAGTGTTAGGGCCAGACGGGACGAACTTATTTACCTAAAAGGTTTCTTGCAGTGACTATTTAGGTCTATGAATAATGAGGAGAACTTTTTAGAGCGTTCAATCCTTTGAGCGCCCTGAGTATGCTTCATATTTTGGAGGGTTGGACTTCTCCGTTCTCGAAACAAACACCCCATATCGTCCCATCCTCCTAAAGAGGATGGAAGAGGGAGTCTCCTTTTTTTTTTTTTTTATTTTTATTTTTATGTTAGGAGAGACAATCAGGAAAAATCCTGCATGGGACACCTGGTACCATCTAGCCTGGCTGGGCCAGCCTAGGTGGTACCAGGTAGTGTCGGACTCCTACCGACTAAAAAACCTGATTGTCTCAACATCGTGTTTTTTGACTAATTCTTGTGGCCGTGCGGCCTTTTAAGAGTCACCGGTCGCGTTGATGTAGGGCGAGCGCAGAAGGCGCTCAGCCAGGAGAAAAGTGTGCGTTGCAACAGCCTAAGGGCTCCCCCGCCGGTAAACCGGCGGAAGGAACGAACCTCAGCTTAGGGCGTTGCATTGGGGGATACCGCGGGATCGCGTGTCGGCGGGAAGCGCCCAGGCATGTGTCAATGCCTAGTGAAGGTGTTGGCTGAGGGCCAGTGTGTTTTCGGTGTAACGATGGGGACGTCCACGTCTCCGCCGGCGGGGACGGTGTCTGTGTGCTGTGTTTGAGTTTAGGGGGACGCCTTGAAGAGGCCAAGGGCGCTAAGTACGGACTCGTACTTGATTATAAGGTCCAGACTGGCCAAAGGGTTACCGTCGGTGGTCCTTAGGGCTTGGGCCAGGTCTTTGATTTCCTGGGGGTTTATGACTCCCAGGAAGTTTCTGACTAGGGCCAGATCCTCCATTATACCAGGACTAGCCTGGCTTTGGGAGGAGGTGGCCTTAGGGGCGGGATTGGGGGCCGGCGCAGTTGTGGCTGGAGTGGTCCTCCGCCAAGATTGCGGCTCGGGGGCGGCTGGGGTGATCCTGCGCCAAGATTGCGGCGCAGGTTTGGGTGGAAGCGAGGGGAAGCTCGCGGGTGTGAGCACTGCGGCTGGGGTGGGTTGTGCAGAAGGCACGGGTACTGGTGCTTTCACTTGCACCGACATGAGGGGGGGCCAGTAGCGCCTGTGTAGGAGAGCGCTTGGCGGGGGGTGGGGGCATAGCGGGGGCCCTCCTGGTGCACCTCCGCGGCGCTTTGGGGCATCCGCGATAATTCGCAGGATGCCCCAGTTGTCCGCAGAGGATACAGCCAGGGGGGTGAGGGAGTCTCCTCCTAAAGAAGAGGGAGTAAAATATGATTAGAAATATTCCTCATGTTGTTAACTGTGTATTTCCCATCCGTTCCAATGCATTTTCTAAATCCACTTCTAAATCTTTAATAGTATCTAAGCGATGCACTCGGCGAGTCAACCTTATTTTACGAATCCAGGATATAAGGGACGGCCCTTACTACACTTTTTTTTTACACATACACTTATTTTTTGTTTGCTAAGTCAGTAATTTAAGGCTACCACCCCGCTAATCTGACGATACCCACCATTGGGATTGGTTCGCCATTTCCCGAAAACTTATTGGAAAATTGTTAAAAGTTGATAACTATCAACTACTTGAAGGTAATTACATAATATTTATTGCGTTCTGTAAATTAAAACTGCACCTAAATATTTTATAATATTATTGACATATACTTTACGTATGCATATTTTATATTCTAAATCGGGTCTGAAAGCGTATTGCAAAGGTATTTGTTTACCTTTTATTCCCACTCGACATTTCGGCACCGGGTTACAGCCGTGGTCACGACTTGACTCCAACTCGTGACCACGGTTGGTGTACCCCGTGCCGAAAACGCGTGTACAGAACGCGAAAGTTTATAAAGTTATATTGTACATAAATTCAAATTTCCGTTAAATTTTTTTTTTTTTAATGGACGTTGTGGCAAATTCCATAAAAGTTCGTCATTCTTCATTGGTGTTAGTTATTAGGGGCCATCCATAAATTAAGTCCATAATTATCCATTAATTAAGAATTTCATGATTTTTGGAGCCCCCCTCCCCCCCGTCCTTGTCACTTGTGCTCACATTTGTGTAACCCCCCACCCCTGGAGTGACGTCACATATTTTGCAATTTTAAATTTAGAAATTATTAAATTAAAACAACCTTATAATAATATTGATAGAGTTGGTAATATTTTAAAGTTTTTCGTTAGAGTTGAAGTTTAGTTTTTATACTTTAGATTTATACATGTCACGTCACGAAGCTTATGACTCGTCCCCCCCTCCCCCTGTCACACGATGTCACGCTCTGTTGACCCCCTCCCTCCCCATTAACGTGTGACGTAATTTATGGATGACCCCTTATCGATGTTCAGGAATGACAGTTTTCACTTACCATCAGGTGAATTCTCTGTTCGTCTGATACCTTCTTTCTACAATATAAAGACAAAAACAATTTAAAAGAATACTAATAAGATTTGAATCTTAATCGTACAATAATACACCGAATAGTGGCTGTCAAATCAGCGGAGAACATAGGTTTTGATGTAAAGACACTAGTCGTGATATAAATGACTTATATGGAACGCCTGTCTGCCCCAGATTCCACAAAAACAAGGTTTAAAAATTGTGGTAAAAAAAATTAAATGGAGAGCACATACGCGGTGTTTATTAAAAAGTATCGCAAAAAATTTTAGTGGCTCAACAATGGCCGAAATTCAGTGTGGAAGCAACAGGATTTTTCGAGTTTCGTATGGTCCGGTGCAATGAGAGAGCGGGAAGCGAAACACACGAAAAACGTATATTTTAAAGCTTTCGCTGTTTTCACACATATTTATCCATGGAATTATATGAATATACTATTCTGTCAAATAAATTTCGGGATTTTATGAATAAAACTAACTATATACTAAAAAAAATGTAAGTATGTATATATAATAATCCAGTGTACTTGTGTATGTTATATTTATTTTTTCATACCATCTTATTTTAAATCTTTCCTGCATCTCCGAATTGAAACTTTCTGATCAACCCAAAGGTTGGCTGGTAGAAAATGCGTTAAGGCATTAAGCTTGCCTTTTGCACGATAATATGCAATGCCGTGAATAAATGAATATGGGATTGACATGGCACATCTCTGTATTTATCTATTAAATTAGTCTTAAACACGGATGTTTACGTATTTCGTTTTATCCGACGTTTCGGCTGAGTTACACCAACCATGGCTACGATTTTACCGTCTAATAGGAATATGAAAAACTTAACTAGTCGGAAAGGATATTTCTTATCCAGTTGAAATATTTAGCATAGACTATATTTGACACAAATTTGTGCTAAATACGATTTACTCAATTGATATTTTTGGCACAATTTATTGCAAAAATAGATTCGTATAATATTGATGCCAGTGTACTCATAATCATTAATGGAATTCATGGTTGGAATCCATCCAATCCAATACATTGTACAAATTTAGTTCCCCTGGCAGGATAAGGTGTATACATTATACAGGTCTAGTTGTATAATATAAATAAAGTATTGTAAAAATAGGAAAGTAGGGAAGCACATAATATTTCGCCAGTATTATCAGCTTACTGTGCTCCCGCTTATCGCTCATGACTTGGTTCGCATTGTTTGGTCGACAAGCGAAATTAACAGCAGCGGGACAAGGGTCGACGCATGTCACCGGTCACGTTCGCCGAGCGATATTGCGACCGTCTATTTATTTACCTATTTACTTACTCCACGGTATATAAACGCTTTTTGTGCGTTTATTTGTCAGTTAGAGTTGGTTTTAGGGCACAAAGTTGAATACGTCACGATTTTATTGTTCGCGAGTTTCATAATTTCGGTCATCGACTTAATTATTTGATAGGATGAAACATAAAATCGGCTTTTAAATTGCCTGGGTCTCGAATTAGTTAAAATATCAATATCAAGCTCAGCTTGGTCTCAAAGATCCACTAAAACAAAAGCAAACAGCTGAAGGCCAAAAGACATAAAGATGAACTTCGATAATAGGGTTGATACACAAGGTCATCCATCATTCAGTTTGTAAACAACAAAAAAAGTATGTAATGCTCTAATTCTACATTCTGTTTGGATTTGTCAGTTTAAACATTTATACCAAAGCTGTAGAGTAATTCTTTGTGTTGCTATTTGAGTTGGAAAAAAATCAACTCAAATATTATTTTCATCTAAAATTTGTATAATTTTTTGATAAAAATAAAAGCGTGAACTAACAAAAACAAATAATATGTTCTTTCTGGATATATCATTTTGAGGATGCTATCCACTGCTGCTTATAGGATGCTATGAGTTTTTGTTGTTTGATTAAGAAGTTCTAACAGAATGTAGCATTTACTTTGGTTGGACGGCACTTTCAGTTTTTGGTCGAAAAACGTATGAAAACTTCGATGAAGAACCAATGTTACATAGCTCAAAGAATTCATTAGTGGAAGTGTCATATCTGTTGCAGGATCAATAATCGATAAGGTAAATGAGTCCTTGAATGACGACCACATTTCGGAGTGTGGGATGCCCTCTGGTTGAGACGGGGTGATGGTATAATATGGTAAGGTTAATATGTGATTAAAATTAAGATTAAGTTATAATTGTGTGTATGTATGTAGATAGATATAGGTAATCTTTATTGTACAACGAATACATGTTGCAAAAAGACAATTTAAGTAAGTAAAGAACAATAGGCGGCCTTATCGCTAAAACATAATGTATAATAATGTCATAATGTCATGTTATAAACATAATGTCTGAATTTACTATTTTATGTATCTTTTATATTTTTATTTAAGTTCATTATGTATGTATGTTTATTATAAATATATAATTATGAATCAAGTATATGTATGTATTTAAACTAAAACCGCACCCGCGTTTTCTTTTCTGTTTGGTGGTTAACTTGTAGAGAAGGCCGTTGAGTATTAAGTCCGCCTTTTGTACATATCAAATACTTGTGCAATAAAGTTATAAATTACATCGAGAACAACAGATTTGCTGACGTTTTATATATTTGGAATTAATATTATTATTTGGTTTATTAACGTTGGTAATAAACGGTGAAAACAATGAAATCGGTTTAATTTTGTCTGTTCTGTAACACTTTATTAGATTGAATTCCTTACTAGTGGGTATATGTAAATCCGGTTCTGTAAATGAGCGCTAATTCAACAAGACGATGACGGAAACCGGTTTGTAAATAGCGAGCACTTACGAGGCTACGGACTTTATTACTTATAAATTTAGATACCACCACTCATACTATGAGGTGGAGGTGCAATCTAACAGCCGCAGGGCGCAGTCGACTGACCTCGTTATCACTCTCTCACAGAAGACTACCTTGAAATGTATCGCATTTCCCACTTATATTTTATTCCCCAATGTTCATACGTGTTTCGGTAGTGAGTGAGATATGCCAGAGCCTATTCCAATCCTATCCTATCATTCCCCCATTTTACTAACCCTGCTTCTAAATCTATTGTTACATCTTCAAAGGCAAGCGGCGCATCCGGGGCGTGCCAACGTTTGTCATTATGGATTGTTGTTGCCATGTACCGTGGATGTCCATGGGCGACAATATCCACCTACCACTAGGAAGACTGTTGGTGGGCTCGTCTGCCGCCTTCTTCCTATAAAAGAAAAAACTCATGGGCTAAGATCATAAGGATCCTAGACCATAGGTAAAGACTCGTGAAGAAATCGTGGGTCGTATGCGGTGTTAGTATATTTGTGGGCTCTCTCTCTCTCTCTCTCTCTCTCTAGTATTTCCTTGACTTCCTACCGATTATATCTTAATTTCTTTTTAACACCCCTAAATATTATATTTCATGAAGTCCAAAACACAGTATTTAAAAGAAATTATGGACGCGTAATACGATAAAGGAGCCATCATGAATCAACTAGATACAATCTTTAGCTTATTACGTGTGGAAGAGCCTATACAGCATCCAGACTTCTTTGACCTCCCTCCGCCGTCTAGCCTATTAAATTACCGGCGAAAATGGGGGTGGTGAAGTCATTAGTGCGGGTCTACTTTCACTGGTTGGGTTGGAACCACACTCTTCCCGATTTGTTCTTAATGGTGCGGAACGAAAAGATTAAAACTGGCATTGGCAGTTCTGTGGAAGGCTGGATTTCACCGGGCATATGTATTTTTCCGATATCGTGATACGTTATTAGTTTTCCGGGAGTTATTGGATTAGAAAGTATTGGCTCTGGGACTAATACGTTTAATGTTGATGTAGGAGAATCTATCTGTGATAAAACCTAATGAGGTGTGCATTAATGAGGGTTACATTAATGAATTCATGTTAGCAAATTTTAATAACAGTCCACTACATAATAACAGTAAAGGCCTGCGAAATCCGATGTTTTTCGGGTATGCGCATGCTATATATATTTCGGGCATGTGAATTTCCTGACTGTGTTTTTTTATTCACCATCGAACTAGTGATAATTAGAAAATCACTACTTCGTCCTTCATACACCACGTGAATAAAATTCACAATCAACTGGTCCATATGGTGAATTATTATGCTCTGAAACATCCTTGTGATTGCAAGAGGAGGCTTATTCCCTGCAGTGGGAAAATATACAACATTTTTATGTATTGATCATATTAACAGATGAAATTTATACTCAATGGAAAAAAAAGAATTTTAGCACACACTTTGTCAATCGGAGCAATTGGGTAGACAACGGTGTAGTCCAAGCAAAATGACACAACTAACAATGCAAAGTGCTATCTAACATTAGCTAATAAACTGACTAGGACAAAGAAAGCCATTAAGCCGGTGTTAGCACAGTTTTATGCGACAAGTTTCGTATGCAGGCTTTTAGTGGATGCGGAATAATGTCCGTGAAGAGAGGTTAGTTTTGTCGTACATACGGCTGCAGCTTGCGGTACGCCGCTCACTGGTGGTTCACTAGTACTCCATGATATAATAGAAAAGAATAGAAGAGAACAGAGGGGAATGGAGGGGAACGGAGGGGAACGGAGGGGAACTTGCAAAATCCAGGATAGTATTGTTTAATGCTTTAGTTCGCAGTGGGTAGTACGCACGCTTAGAATACGCGAGTACTGTCTGGAATCTATACCTGTGTGTCCACTCAAATCGTATTGAATCTGTAAATATATATTTCACCAGGTACCTACCTGGCGTTTCAATCGAATGACATTAGTGTTCAACACGATTACGAAGAACGACTCCAGTTCTTTAAATTAGATAAGCTCTGTAACCGACGGCTTATGTTGGATTTATCGTTTTTGCATAATCTAATACATGGCAAGGTGTTATGTCCGGAATTGCTGGAGAAGATACAAATGCGCGTTCCGGGTCCAGGCGCTGGTACCAATCGCAGTTGTTTGTTTGATGTGCCGCTCTGTGCCGAACAAATTTGGGCCGAAACTCTCTTCTCTACCGTATGTGTTGAACAATATTTTCCGTATATAATACGAAGATGTTGATCTGGATATATTCAGTGAAAGTGTGTCAAAATTTAGAATCAAAATACTGAATTCTCTTTTTCATTCTGATTTTATTTCACAAACTTACTCGTCCCATTATAAATATTTGTAATTACCTTTAAGTTATAAGTTTTTGGGCATGCTGAGCTTGCCATTAAATAATGTACCGAATGTCTCGAATGTCCGTTTCTACAAATTGTGTGTGTACATTGTTGGCGTGCCTTATAAATAAATAAACGTAATCTATAACTAAATAAAGGGCAGTGATCAACGAAATAAGGTTCCCGAAGGCAGTAGTGCTGTTCGTTTTAGGTCGAACTCATTGACTTTCAAAAATGCGCGAAATAGCTGGCAATATTGTACACTTTGTTTCCAAGAGATGTAGAAAGAAACAACTGTGTAAACGATTTGTAGTTGTTAAAAATTGAGCTGAACAACGCGCAACGTGCAAGGAGTCGAGCGCTTCTATAGCACATAAACTAATTTGTCTTTTCAGTGCTTTTTATTACTCATTCGACTTTTCTGCGCATTATTGATGTATGTATTATTGGCTTATTTAATTCCGACCAAATATTCCGCGGTCTGTCGAAATTATCTTAATTAACAGATTAATAGTATTAACGTACACATGGTACAAACTGCAAATATCCTACATAAATATACTTACAAAAAAGAGATGGCGTCCCAATTTTTATTAAGTTCTACTATTGCTGTACTGTGGTGATAAATCTCGATGTTTGATTTCCAACAATTTGATCCATTCTAGATTTTTTTATTCATTGTGATATTGTTTTAATGTAACCTCACTATTAATTAAGGTTGCAACAACAACCTTTACCTATACTGCCCATTAGTTTACAATACTAAGAGTCTTTCCCACCACCTCCTGATGCCTTATCAGAAGATGGTGAGAAAGGTCCTAAATATTTAATTAAATACTCGGAGAACATAACGTCTGTGTGTAATATTTGTATAGCAATATGTCTTGATAAGAGGTGAGAGCAAAGTTGGGGACGCATTGTTGCACCTCTTTTATTATGATTGTTGCATACTGTTCTGTAGATTATGCTGTCCTGGTACATTTAAGTACAGCGTTAGGAAATATATGAAAGTAACGAATCTCTTTTATTATTTTTTTCTTCGTAGAAATGGACTGTGTTGACTTGATGACAGTAGTTTAAAATTATTTACTGCTGTTTCAAAAAAAATAGGTTGTTTTATTAATCATGATTTTCTGCAAATTTAATAATAATAATAAATAGGCGACCTTATCCCTAAGGTGAACTCTTCCAGGCAACCTTAGGATAGGGAAAAATAAAGGGGATATAGGTAGTGCAAAATGACCGAAATCCACAGATTGTATCATATTCAATATATACATACCGGCAATATCGATAATAAATACAGTATAATAATAAATAACTTAAGAATATATAAATATATATATACATATCTACATCTACATCGCATCCGATATCAATTCGCAAATAAGAATCAAAGTTGACAAAGATAGAAAAATAAGAGGGAATTGAGATCTCCAAGGGACGAAATAGAACAGGTTAGAAACAAAATGGTAGCGAGAGGAAATTACTTGGTAAAGAAAGAAAATAGAAAAATAAAGGAACTAATTAATAAAAAAATTATCTCTAACTTGTCTTTTAAAACTAGACAGCGACTGAGCACGTCTAATGACAACTGGTAAGGAATTTCCAAGCCTAGCAGCCTGCACAGTGAAAGAGTACATTCCGTATTTTTTTTGTAATTTAGTATTAATTTAAATTTAAATAATAACGGCCAAGGGCCTTTCTCACCACTTTCTAATTAGCTAATTGTTAACAATCTAATAAATAAATTATGTGCCAATAATTATCTGCTAATTAAATCTAACTGATAAGGACTTTCTTATAGTATATGTGATACTTCCCGATACCTTATCAAAAGGTGGTGAACAGATAGACAGACAAAGGTAGATTATAGATAGAGGTAGATTTATAAATAGACAGATAAATTTTAACTTTTTACAGATATACTGAGGACAGTTGCAGAATTTGTTGGTCACCATTAGTTGATATGTAGTGAAATTTTAAAGACTTTAATCTCTGCATTGGGTACATTTTCCATGAAATTTACCAAAAAATATAAATAAATATGCTAATCTGGTATCGTTTGTGCTACTAGGAGCCTGGGTTTAGGACCATATATCACACATCATAAAAACACGTCCCAAGTTCAGTGTCATTACTGTGCGCGTAAACGTTTAAAATTAATCCGGGAAATGGTCGTAAATCATGAACGACGTAATAATGCGTCATTTGACTTTTAGGGATTAGCGTTTATAACCGGCAGGTGTTAAAATATATGAATTTTACGCTGCCGTTTCAATTATTGCGTACTTACATAATATTTTAAGTTCTAGATTTGATTAGGTTTCTAAAAACAAAAAAAAAAGTGAAGGTTTAATGAAAAATACCTGTACCGCTTTACCATTGAATTTCTTTTATGAAAACTAACGAATTGAGCGACTAGCGGGAACTTGAGAAGTGAAGTTCAGTTTTTGTTTGATTGTTGTAAAAATTGTGTATTGTGGGATTTGTTGTTTAACTATTAATTAAACTTCAAAATGTTTTTCGTGCTTGTAATAATCAAATAAAAGCGTGGGACTGCTTTTTTCGTGTCCTCAGAAGCCTCTGTTGTCCTCTTTTGTTATTACTAAACCTACTGACGCTTTACTGAGCGACGTCTGACTTACTCCAACGGGACTGGATGTTGACAGGATACGTTTTCGACTTAGAATTTCTTTCTTTCGAAAAAAGCTTGACACTGGCAGAATGTTAGAATTGCATCATTACTAATTATTACAAAAAAAAAACTAACGATTTTTGTTCTATGACTTATTAAAATTGACCACCTTCTTTTTCACACAAACCACTTGCCCCGTCACCATATAATTTTATTAATATTGTCTTCACTGGTGTATAGATTCCGGAGTTCACTTGGCATTTCGTTAAGTAGGTATTGAAGGTGGGATGTATTTCCATGCTCGCTCCATATACGTTAGTGTACTTAGGTTTTCTGTATGTGTACAGGAGGAATCTGAGATCTCTTAAGTGACTAGGTCTAGTGTTCTTTTTTAAAAGACGCTTATTTTCCATTTCATTAATCAGTACTGATAATTTAATTTTCCTAAATACATCCAGGACTTTGCAGTGCTTGAACAAATTGGAGTAACTGTTCTCATTGTGCTGTGCTTTTAATTTTTAGGTATTATAGTTTTCAAATTTCGCGGTCTCCACTCTACGACTTTTCTACCCCATCCCAATGGATGGAAGATCAAAACGATACGACATGCCATTCGCCATCGCGAACTATTACCGACAGCGTGACATTTTGATCTTCTTGAGAAGTGAGGTTACTATTGTAAGATGATTTTATAAAATCGATTTAATAAAAAAAAGACGTAAGCACTTATTGGAATAATTCAAAACATTGCATTCATTTCAAATACGTGAAGTGATAAAACTTTTTCTTAAAATATATCAAATATGATGTCATATTTGATATATTTTAAGAAAAAGTGCATCAAGAAAATATAATACGTTGCATCAAATACACAGGAGGGTGTGTACTGTGGGTGTACACTGCAATCCCACAGCCGATGGGCGCACTCGACGAGTCACGTTATCTCATAGAAGACTAAGATGTATCCTACAACTAAGATCTGTCCTATTCCCCCTATGTACGTAGGTGTTTCAGTAGTGAGTGAGATATGCCAGACTCCATTCACATCTCACTCCATCCGATCCCTCTCCATTTCCTCATCCCTTTTAATGTCACTTATAATATCGATTATCTGCATTACTATTGTAATGAACCCTAGTAGTATATAAAGTCACGAACTAAATTACTTAATTAAACAATTTTAATTGTAATAAATATCTTCTGTCGGCGACAGATAACTAATGGCTTTCTTTTGAACTATATCACTCGCCATCGGCTTTTATAAAAGAAAATGTAAGGGAAACATCGCTTCTAATGATTTCCTCTATAGTAGGGTCAAAAGGCAAATTGTCATCTTGTTTTTATACCATTCTATTAGAATTAGCGTAATGACCGAGTGGTGTATTTATGAATGAATGATCGAATGGATTATTGAATGACTTAGAGAATGACTGAATTAAAGACTAAGAAAGGGGTTTATGACTTACTTACATGATAATACAAAAGACATAGACAAGCAGTAGAATGAAAAGTGGTATAAAATTAATTGCAGGCCCGTGTCGGCCGGCTTTAGAACATCACCGTTCCTTCTCTTCCCGTGGGTATAGTAAAAAGCGACTGAAGGATAACAAAGCCACAGAGTGGACTCGCAAACGCGCCTGGCCAGTGTGGTGTTTTAAGGCCATACCTCTGTCATGCCTGTAGAATGGGGAATGTTCTGAAGAAGTGTTTAGTTTGATGAAAATTTCAGGTTTTTACCCTCGCACTTCCCGTCATCCTCATACGGTTAATCCGCACTTCCTTGACAAAGACTTCCGCACTTCACTCGGCACAGTGCAGTCATCAATACTCTTTATACTGCGAACTCGAAAATTTGAAATTAATTTCCAGCTGAGGGTTTCCCGCTATGCTACGTCTTTGTATCATTTAATGTACATACATACGTATTTCGGTAGTGAGTAAGATATACCGAAGCCCATTCCCACCCCATTGTATCCTATCCCTCCCCATTTTCACAACCTTTCCTCTAAATCCATTTCCTCTACATGTTCAAAGGTAGGCAGCACACACGAGGTTTTGCCAACTCTTGTCATTGTGGACTGAACCACTTACCACTAGGTGGACTGTATGTTCGTCTACCGCCTTATTCTTATAAAAAAATCTACAGAATATGAATAACGAAGAATTAATAAAAAACATTAGCTAGCACAGTCGAACTTTATCCCAAAAATCTATAAAACATGACAAATCCATATGAATTCAATTATTTACATAATCGATTGTCAGTATGTTTGTCGAGTCAGTTCGGCATTAGCTGGACAAACAACGATTATGTCGGGCTGGTCTATCGTCGGCAAATAAACATTTTACTGTTTATTGAGGTCACATAAGAAAGGTTAACTTTGTATTTACAAGTAGAAAATAAGGAGCGTATAAAGAAGATGATTTTCCAACTACGGGAGTCTTAGAAACTACGCTAGTCGTATTTAATTCTCGGAGTGCCAACAATTATTTAAATAAACAGTTATTAATAAATAACTGTAACACCAAAATACAGAGATGTAGCAACGCCCTACGGCCTTATTGACTGATGCATTACATCTTAGTCACTATTCAAGTGCAGGTCACACACGGTCCATGACCGACATGCAAATTGATCATCATTATTATAATGTTGTATTACTATAAATGTCGATATAATTCCGAAGTAATTTACCCTACAATTAAAAATATCTCAAACACTGTTTCATTCGCATACATATATTATTATTATCATTTTAAGGTGCTGTGTTCCACCGCACAAGAAAATTCCTCCAAAAAGAAAATCCCACCAAAATTTACACGTTGTCCTTAAATAATGTTGGCAATAAACTCGCCGACACGTACAGCGGACCACACTCTTCCATTTCTCAGCAAATTGCTGTGAGACGTGACCTACGACAAACTGAAGTCTGGAAAGCTTTGTTTTCGAAAGGAATATATTGGCTTTTTTTAAATTGTTAGCAAAATCCACATTAATAACTTGATTCTACTTATTTTAGCTTAAAGTAACGTTACATGTGAATTTTAAGGGCGTATTAAGGGTATATTATATTAAGGGTGCCATATTTCTTTAGCCTTAATCAGAAAAACAATATTTAACATTACAATTATAGAGGCAATAGCGATCTTCGATTGCCATAAATATTTCATAATTTGTTTTAAATATAGTCCACGCTATGTTAATAATAACGAACATATCGTATATTTTTTTCAATTGTTATTCTCAGTTAGCTAAATTCAATTTGTAAACCAATTGAAATAAAATAAAATAAAAAATGATAGGTGTACCGTGTGAATCAAAGGTAAGCATTACAAAATTTCCAAAGGTAAGCAGCGTTTGTCATTCTAGACTGAAGTTGGCATGTATCGCGGGTGTCCATGGGTAACAGTATCTACTTGCCACCAGGTGGACTGTATACTCGTCTGCTGCCGTTTTCCAAAAAATAATCCAAAAAAGTGAAACCCAAATTTTTTCGATAAATGAAATAATATAAAACTTAGCGACCAATTTCGCAATTTATTCTGTGCAGTAAAGTATAATCGTTGCAACTGGTTGAAGGAATGATTACCAATTAATTTAATAGAATGAACAAAGAATGAGTTAAGTTTCATTCATTGAAACTTGAATGAGCCATTCATTTGTTAAGTTTCTCGTACGCTCCCAAGTACACATTGGGCGCGTATTTTAAAATAATAGTAAAGATCTCTAAATCGAAACTTATAAGTCGCGCTCTGGTGTAAATCCGTGAAAGTCGTGACGTGCCCATTAAAGCCGGACACAATACTTGCTACCCTAACTCCTAAGGTATGCCAAATCATGTTTATACTCATATCTGTTCGAATCAAACAACCACAGATTGGGTAAATAGTACGATTTAAATCAGATTATTTTCACAAACAAATTTTACTGCGCTGCACACAATCTACAATGTGTCACTAAAATAACGCAACAGCTGAACATAGGTAGAACAAAACAGAGAGTAGAATCGGTTCTACTAGTTTTTACAATGTTTTTTTCATTATTTATATGTAGTACAATTCTAGTATATCTTATATTCTTCGTACGTCGCCCGCGTCGCGTCACTCGCGCTGCCTAGGCACCCGGTTTGAGTAATGAGCGCTACAAACGTTTAGACAGGACAACCTTACATGTACAAGACGTGGCACAAGATGCCACCACCGACCACTAGCCTTATTTATGATCGAGCTGTAGAATGCATCAGTCTACCCTCAATCATAAGAACATATGTGACTGATGAAAAAGACACGAGGGTCATAGACAACAACAACTAAGCAAGCTATCGTAGTTGATAAACTAAAATGTCCTAAAGTTACGGTAGCTTTACTTGTTTTAGGCCTATCTTAAAGACACACCTTTCATTCTATACTGTTTAAGAAAATAACGTCTCTCATACCGTTGTGCAATTTCTGCTCTGTTGTGATTTAGGAGTCTAAGCGAGAACAAACTAAAGGTATAGCGAACCATTGTATTGACACCAAGAAATAATATGAGTGAGGTTTATTTTTCAATTTACTTTATGAGTTTTCAAGAATTTACCGAAACTAGTGTACCTATATGAGTATTATCAGACCGATGGAACTACCGCGGCACTGTAACTTTGGCTATTTTTAAGGGGTTATTTTTAAAGTAAAAACAAAAAAAATCCTAATATAAAATATAAATCCTTTAAAAAATTTAATATATTAGTGACCCTGACAAAAGGCGGGGTCACTAATATAAAAAAAGATCAATTCAAGATCAAAGATGATGTAGTTCGATAGATTAAGGTCATTTGGCCTAGTGAGCTGAAAATACTGCGTTAAAAAGTACGCGAACGCAATGTAGTGATGTTCCACTATATTGCTACGACAAATTGTTCTGTTTCAAGGACACAATTAAAAAAAACAGGCAGTTTGATAGTTTATTGTTCGCCTTTAAAAATACGGCTGCCTTACAATGATTCGCATTCGTTTTGCGCTTTTTCCGCATCCATCTTGCACTCACAATATGTTTATCGCTCGTATAAACTTTTCTGACTCTAAAACTTTTTCACACATTTACTACTTTATAATTTTTGTAGTGACTGTTTTGCTTATTTTATTATTTGCATAAAGGAATCTAGAAAATGATCTAAAGCAAACCTTTCGCAAATTCTGCAACTATCTACACGATGATTTGTTATGTTACGTGGCAATGTATGATTGATGTCGGTTACGGTCCGGTGTGACAGTCAACCTATCCACCTTCTGGGCCGTTGTTGGCGTGACTCCGCATACATTAACGCCCTCCCACGGCAGTTTTGCGAAAGTCGGATTAAATTTGAACTCCGTTTAACTTTAATAAGCCTACAACATGGATATTGTTTGCTAATATGTCAAGCTCATGTTATGCTGGCCGGTTTAACATGTTTTGCTGTTAAAGAGAGTAAGTACAGTTTGTGTCTCGTACAGATTTTCTGAAGGCTTTCTAAAACTCTGCCAGTGCAGTGCTACGCGTTTACAGTTCGAATACCGCATCGCTTTTCCCTGTTGTAAGTAATAAAATAGGAAATCACCTTCTGTATGATGAGCTACTACAATTCCGGAAGAACTATACCACCTTTAAAAAAGTGGAATCGCCAAACAGCTCGGCCTGCGTGCCGTTTTAAGGCCTCTCATCCCACATGCATGAGACAATGTGCATGAAGAGGCCCATGACCAGCACCGAAAGGGCTGGTTGCACTGCATGGTGAATATATTATAATTGTCAAAATAAAAGGCGTAGATTACTCTAACAAGAATTATTTAAGGTAATAAAATTAAAAAAAGTAGAACGACATAATTATTAGGTATCCGTCGAACGATTGTGGTGGTCGGCCGCCGTCGGCCGCGCCCGAAGTCCCAACGAAGGTATAGTACGCGCGTAAGTCGTTGGCCTCGCCCTAGGTGGCGACAGGGGTGAGGCGGGGGAGTGCTTAATGAACGGGACGCACATGAGATAAAAAAAATAATGCTTAATTTAAAAAAAAAATGGAATTAAATTTGTTACTTTTCAGGTAATAAATTCAGTGTTAGGAGTGTACTTGTAGCCTTCAATGTGTAACTTGTAGAGCACAGGCCTCCCCTAGTCAATCACTAGGGGTTTCGGGCCATAATTCACCACGTGGGCCCAGTGTGGAATGGTGGATACATAGACTCCATTTTTATTTGATTTCTGGAGCATGCGGGTTTCTTCACTCCAGGCCAAGGATTAGAATTCACAATCACAGGAATGCGAGTCGAGTATAGATAAACCAAGGCTGTCACCGGTCATTAAGAGAGTGCAAGTATTTCTTTTTATTATTATTTTACCTTGTATGAGATGCACGTCCCTGGAAAACTCCTACGTTTGCTCCTCCCCGTTAACGTCGTCGTCGTCGTCGTCGGAGGCACGTTCTAGACGACCCAATTACTGCTGTCAATGTGGTTCTTACGCTACACTCACAGGCTACACATATACACCACCACCGCCGCCGGAGACGAGGACGTCCACCTCGCTACACCGTGAACACACACCGGCCTTCAGTCAATACTTTTACCAGGTATCAGCACGTGCTTGGGCGCTTCTCACCGACTGGCGATCCCCGATACCCCCCCAAAGCAACGCCCTACGCCGAGGTCCGTTCCTTTGGCCGGTTTACCGGCGGGGGAGCCCTTAGGCTCGTTGCTGCGCACACTTTTTGCTCCTGGCTGAGCGCCTTCTGTGCTCGCCCTAAACCATACATGTCCGGTGACTCTTGAAAGGCCATTAGGGCCACAAGAATTTAGCCATTCCGAAAAAAAAGTAAATAGAATCCTACGTTTGTGAAAAGTTCTATATAGGTTGGGTTAGTGTACAAAGCCCCTTAATATATTCTTATCCCATAATTAATTGTACGGACGGACCTCACTCATGAATGTTAAGCTTGTGTACATCAGGCGTTTGGCTCGTAAACTGATAGAATATACGAATAGAGAGTACACTACTGGAATCCACTTAGTTGATGAATGCGATTGTTTTTGATATTCATTTGAATTTTGTTAGGACCCAAAGATGACTTATCATCTGTACCATCAGACTCGGCTAGTGGTCTGTGCTCAGAGCATGTGCCTGTTAGTGACGTGTATTGGTTTCGAAACTTGATAAATGGCAGTGATACAGGTATCTATAAGTATATAAAGATCGTGTTTAATTTATTTAAAAACCCTAAAGTTCGTACAGGTTAGCGTAGATTTAGCGCAGATGAGTATTAGTTGTGCGGTTCGGTGTCTGTCGGCTATAGAATACCACCACCCTATTTCTTCCCGTGGGTGTGACTGAGGGATAAGAAAGTGGCTACCGCAGTACCACAAGCCCTGAGGAACTACACCAGCTCTAAAAGAGCAGACTCGCCAATGTGCTTGGTCAGCGTTTTAAGGCCATACTCGTACATCCAGCTTTCAATGGCCAGCAGTGGACACTCAAAGGGCTGGTTGCATTGCAAGTGTTACGTTTTTAAATATTTTTAATTTAATTTCATCAGAATACCATTTTATTTTCTTTCGTGATAATGGAAAAGATTGGTCATTATAATGGCAACACTAGCATAACAATGTCCTGGTAATATACAAAAAGGAGAGATGCTTATTCGGAAGGACATTCGATCGTGAGGTGCCAAGAAAACAAGACCTAGGAAAAAGTGATTGTAAAAAGAGTAATTTCTGATTAAACGTATTATTATCCCGGAACGTTAAAATTTCATTTCACAAATTTTAGTTTTGTTTATTTGAGTGGCAAGCATCTTATGTCTAGTTATCTCCACATATGGGCATATGTGGTTGGTGACTACGTGGTCGTTTCGACTCACAATCCACCACGCAGGCTCAGTGCGAATTGTCGGATGTGATAGATAACAAAGGTTTCTTCATCAGGAATGCGGTGGTCTTCGCTACATTTTCCTTTACCGCCGAGCTGATGTTAATTGAACATATCCGTAGTATAGAGCTGACTGGTGTCGGCCGGCTATAGAATAGTATATAATAAAACTTTTAGTATATACTAAATAAATAAAATACTTTATAGTTCTACTAGACACTTTATACCACGAACCCGAGGATTGAGGAACGACCTACCACCTCCTGAGGTCTTTCCCCTGCGTTACGACATGAAGTTTTTCAAGAGAGATGTGAATAGATATTTGCAGGGTAGGCAGCGCGTCTGTAATCTTCCTGGTATTGCAGGCGTCCATAGGTGACGGTAACCACTTAACATTAAGGCCGTCTGTCTGTTTGCTAAATTTAATATAAAAAATAAATAAAAATACCCACCTAAAGCAATTCATGTACTGATATTCACCTGAAATTTCACGGAAAGCATGTACTCAAAAATACTTGGAGGTGCATTTATCGAAAATAATGTTCTGATGAACAAGCCCGTTTACGTAACCTACATTTCATTTGTCAAGGACGTCTCTTATTCAATTTCGTTGCTTTGCTTCTGTTCCATAAAAATATATTAATTCCCTTCGTGGGAGAGCAAACTAAACTGAGTGGTGTTAGGTGTCAAGTTATAGCGGAAACGGATTTTCTAATAGATGTGGCTGTACATGACTACCACCATCTATGCACACTTGCAAAATCACGAGGATGTGAGTTCGCTGTGAGACTGGTAAAGTGTATTTCACAACTTTTGAAAAACCCCGTATAGTAGCGTAGCACAAAATAAACACATTGAAGTTAGTTTACATTATGCCAAATCCGTTTATCTCCTGTTTCCCATTATCTCGTATTCCTTTAACTATAATTAACCCACCAGGCGGTATGATTTTTGAGCTTCTGTTGTTGTACTTTTTTGTTAGATTGTCTGTCATTTTCTTATTAGAAAAAAACTTAATTGTGCGGCCAACTTAATATTTCATATTCATGCTAACAAAGCTTAATTACTATAGAGTTAAAGCTTATTCAAAGTGTAGTGGATAATAGACCACCTTAGTTTAGCTGTTGAAAATTGAGAATTACATGCCTATTAAATTGAATTGAATTAAACTTAGATACGTTTACGTTTTCACCATTTTTTTCTTAAATAGGATTAGAAGTTGTTGTCCTGTTGCTTCAGAAAATCTATTTTTAAACTTTATTATCCAGATTTTTATATGTCTTTGATTGTAAGGCTGGTGTCTTCTGCGTTGTTACAATGTCCACTGAGTTGTCAGCAATTTGAGTTTCAACAAAATTCGTCTGTAGTGAAGATCCCGATTAAACAGTCCTGTTTATGAACTTTAAAACAAAATCTATTATAATACCCATTATTTAGCCTTATAATTAAATTAAATTTTACTCTCAATGAAATCAAAGACTTGCAATGCGCTTATCTCCGCTTTTCTTATCATCTTGCACCACATCGAAATACAAATAAAATGTCGTCAGTGCACGTCTTTTACGTCCCGCTACAATAAAGGACCTTCCCTGTTATTGGCGGGAATGTATTGTGTTTTGACGTTGACAGCCAATCAATGGCCGCCTACAAAATATATAGTGGATGCGAGATGAAAAAATTCCTTGTTATATCGCTGTACCTAGTTCTGTCTGGGGATAAGTGTAGCAGAATTGTAGCCAGTGTTTGATGCGATTTTTATTGATTGATTTTGGACATGTCGTAAGGTTCTACGAGGACAAACATAAGATTTTCTGTGTAATGTACTCGTACGAGTAACTGATCGTATAATATTAATGTTTACCCGTGCGTCTGGGCTCACTATTTGATAGATTATAAACAGCATACACTTCACCTCGTCGGTGTTCTGATAGATCTTATCAGAGGTTCTGATAGATCTTACCACAGTATTTAGAATACAGGACAACGGTTTTTGCTACTAGAAGCCGGCGTCACAACATAAGTACGGATGCGACATCTCACCACCGCCCGGGCGTTTGACGATCTATGTTAACCTATTGCCCCCAAGCTAACTACTTGGTAGAGTATAAACAGCAGAGACTTCACCTCGACAGTGCCGCGATAGATCCCACTAGAAGTACCACAATATTTAAAATTACTTTAAAGGTCTAGTTTTTTCTTATTAGAAGCTCCCATCATAGCATACAGATGCGTCACCTCCTAGGCGTTTTCTAATTACTTTACTAAGTGGGCCGAAATCTAGCTTTCTTAAGGCAATATTTAGGATGAGTGCATTTTCATCAAGTCACATATGGCGATTTTCTTAAGTCAACAGTCTGCTCTATTCGTAGATGTTCCTCGATACGCCTCCTGATATGTGTCATCCATTCCCCGATTTGTCTACCACATCGGTTATTGGTTCTGCGACAGAAGTGGCTATTGCCACTTCATCTTGTTGATTCTTTGAGCTGCCACTAACTTTAGTTCTACGTATAATTTCCTCGTTCCATATTTTGTTTAGCACAGAGACTCCAAGTATTGCTTCTACCGCCAGTCGCCGAGAGACTTTGAATTTAAGAATCAAGTCTACCACCAGAGTCCACTTGGACGTCACAACCAAATGAGTGACTGCTTCACGATTTTAGTTTTCAATCCGTGTATAAGTAAATGTAAAAAAATTGAGATCTGTTCATCAACAAAGTCAGTTAAATATACTGGACAGGGAATTCAATCCGGATTATCCGAATTTTGAAAAATCCAGGTTTTTGTGTGTTTTAGACAGTTTCAAATTCGGATTTCAAATCTAAATCCGGATTTTTTGAATATTATTGAAATGGCTAGAAGTAGGAATAAAACACGCTCTTAATTAAATGCGTTACATGTGGGGTTCAAACCAAACCGAATAATCGCGTGCAATGAACGCATGAAGAGGCTAACCAAAGACTCGAGAGTCTTTATTGTTCTTTGTCGTTGACTCAATTCGTTTTGTATTGAGTTGAGTTGTGTTTTGTTTTGTTTGCACTTTTTTCTATATTTTTTTCTAGACAAGTAAGCGACACGATCTTCCGCCTCAGTTCCATGAGATCTAGAGTCTCGCTTAGTAGTTTGGACTCTCTGCCTTTGCGTTGTGGTTTGAAGTATTTACAGTCCACTTCTCGGATTACTCTCAACGAGTTATCATTGTCTCGTCAACATTAGGCGTAGTTTCGTGCCCATCGAATCGATTCTGGAGTTCTAGTTGAAACTCGTTGGGGACTATACTGTTTGACTTGGTGTGGGACGAAGATTGGCCTCATCAGAACAAACCTTGTTAGCGTTAAGGTGCCACGTACAAGTCGGCGATCAATTCAAGTCTTGAACCTATTACTCGCTGTACAATCTCTAAATATGCGTGCGGCACTTATCTGTAATAATAAAGTCAATTTCGTAAATATGCTCCATATCCTGTGAGATTACTTTTTGAGGAAAAAATCATCTAAAAGAGCCCTGAATCTTGAGGAAGTTGACCAGCGTTTACACTCCGTGGTTCCTTTTCTCCAAAACCGTGCAGCATCATTTTCGATTCTTCGTGTTCTTGTTTGACGTTGAAACCTCCGATAACAACACTGAATTGAATCGTGACAGTCTGATTCAGGGCTCTATTTATGTCGTCATAAAATGCCTCGACTTCATTCCATTGTCCGTATGCGTAGATGTGGAAGCATAATGTATGTTTCGTTTCAATCCAATTTGTACAAAATTGACTAACATGACTAATTGACTAACAAACTAACATGACGGCCCAAGGTAACTAATACGGCATTAAATTAAAGAAATATCTTAACATTTAAATCTAGGACAAATTTAGCTTTAAATCTAGAGCAAACTTGCACTCTCTCACCACAGGCCGCCATATCTATTTACATTTTGAATAAATTGGACTGGAATGGAATATACTTGTACAATTTTTAATATGTATTTTTTATTTAACCTGAGTACAAGATGTGCTTCCTGCGCAGCCACACCGGATACTTCCAAAACGTTGTTAACTAAGAGCTTGTTAACGAGAAAACCGACCACGCCCTGGATGGTTGATCACCTTGCCGGTGGTAGAATATCTTTCCAAACTCAAGGGTCATCGTGTTCTCCATCTCTTCGGACTTCCGATAACCTAAGAATATCCTACCTTATTTTATTTGGCTCGGTTATCAATTCTACTACATTCTTAAAGTCTATTTGTTGTATATAGCTGAGTATAGTCGTCGGTTTTGGCATCGTAATCTAACCCAGGAGATCTTAGCACTCCCTACCCTATCATAAGCGTAGCCGCTGCCAGGACTAGGACTAGGACTAGGACTGGCTATGGTTCGTATTATTTGATTCGTCATGGGAGGTTTGTAGGCCCTTGAAACGCGACGCTGACCATTGCGAGTTGGGGAGTCCAATCTTTTCTGGAAATATATAGACTGGCTCGTGGTAGCCACTCTGGCAAACCAGCGTAACTGGTTTGCATTCCCTGATATCGGATATCAACTGTTAATAGAACTGACAAAATATTAATTAACTGGTATATTTACTGATAGTTAATATACCAGAAAAATAATACCAATTAACGATTGGAACTGAAACAAAACATTCGTAAGAACTTAAGCCGAAACCGGTATGAAAATTTAACCGTTTTCCAAACCGTTGATTTAACCAGTTCCAAATGTTTGGAACCTTGTTTGACAGACTCACATACAGTTATAGTTAGCAAATGTAAAGACAAATTAGTTTTCACGACAATGCCACTTTAAATAATTACATTGAACAGCGCGAAGGTCATTTATTACTTACGTTTAATCGAATTGAACTCATTAATGTGCCTCGTTACGTTTTCTTTACGACTCTAGGTGGCACTTAAAATACCCACCATTTCCACGTTCAGTTTTCAGTTTTAATTTTAAAAGAATAAGGTTGAAGTTTGGGTGAAAGGGTGTTTTATAGGTGTTAAGTCACTGAATTTGAAGTTTATTAGTGAAATGACTTGATTAAATTGGTAGCAAAGGTTTTATGTGACATTTTTAATTGATAGATATTTATGAATAGCAATTACTTTTAGAACATAAAAATATTTTATAATTATTTATGGCATAAGACGTTACTTAATTAAAGTTCACTACGCACTTTGAATATATTTAGAACTAGCTGTGCCGACGGCTTCGCCCGCGTGGAATTCGGCTGTTGCGGTAAATAAACTTAGTCTGTCCCTGGAAATTATCGTATGTCCGTCCCTGGGTTTTGATCTATCGCCGTACGAAATTTCATAAAAATCGGTTCAGTGGTTTAGCCGTGAAAAGGTAACAGACAGAGATACTTTTTCGCATTCATAATATTAGTGTAGATTTGAAGTACTATTATCCACTGAAAGTAATGCCATTACACCAATTACTCAGTAAGTAATCGGTATAATAACATTACTTTGCTTGAGAGAATCGGTTACTATGCGCCATAATAAGTCGCGTATTGCAAACAGTAATTGATAACGAATATATGCCAATTTCCGTTAATATAGTGAAAAGCTGCAATTTTGTCCATTTGCGTTGGTGTTCATTGGTGTCAATTGGTGTATTTCGAATATCGAATATGCTAATTTCATTTACTAATTCACTTACGAATACTAATTGTTTATTTGTGTTGGTACAATTGGGAGTATTTCGTATTTTAAATATGCCAATTTTGTTTAAAACTACAAATAGTTGCCATTTTGTGCGTTTGCGTTGGCATCGTGGATGACAATTGGTGTACTTCGAATTTCGAATATGTTAATTTCATTTAATTTAATATTACTAATATTTGCTATTTTGTTTATTTGTGTTGGTACAATTGGGTGTATTTCGAATTTTAAATGTGTCAATTTCATTTAAAACTACAATACATACATGAACATACAGGCACATACATAAATTACATTACGTGGGACCGCTTGCTCGTCTGCCCACTAGTCTATAAAAAAAAAGTGTGTCTATTTCATGGCATCTATTTTCATAAGTATGTCTATATGGTATACGAGTATATGGCGTGTCGCTATAATCTTTGCGATGCAGTAATAAAACGTCGAAGCATCGAAAGTGATTGTCACTCGTCTAAGTTCCTTAGGAAGCCTTTTTATTTCTTTTTGTCAATATTTAATGTCTCCCCGCAGGTTTGCCATAAACTACCTCGCTGGTTCAATTCCGGTTCGGCCAATACACAAGTCGATCTTCATCGATTTCCGTTTTATTGACTATCGATATTTTCGTTTACTGTCTTAAGCTAATGGTCATGACACAGAACTACGATTATTACCATCGATTTGGGAACACATAATTACTAGATAATAATATGTTATAGAAGCACTATAGAGCAGGCATCTAGAGCCTAATACTGTTCTATTTTGAGTAACTCTCGAATTATTTACTTCATATGTGTTTTGAAAATGGAACATTCTTATTACGTAGTACCTACTTAAATTTCAAATTTGAATTGAACCCTATCTGCTTCACTCAACCCTAGAAGTTGCCAACCATCTTTCATTGATAAGAACGTAGGATGTGTCATCTAGTCTATTCGCATATCAATGGGTAATACGAATTGGGTTTAAAATCTAAAACTTATACATTCTTTTAGAATATATAAAATATGGGATGTTTTGTGATATATCAGGCTTATTGAACTCCTGTTTTTGTGACTGGATATTGTATTTCATATTCCGTCATGCAAATTACCGACTCAGCTCAGAGCGCCTCGAAACTGAAGAGCGGTCCGCCACGTCCGGATGACAAACGGTGCCGTGTCAAACTGATCGCGAGGTTCATAAACAACGGTGTGGCCGGAATGAAATGTGGACTGTATTTGCAACTATTTTAGGTAGGTGAAAATAGAGTAGGTATATAGTTACATATATGAATATAGATGCATATATGTATTATGATATATAAATGGAATATTCTAGACTTGTTCACACTTACAGTGAACACACCTTAATTACAGTGCGGTCTTTAAGACACTTTATTAGAGCTATAAATCGTGACCACTTACCATTATGTGGATCGCCAGTCTGTAACTTATTCTTTAGAAAAAGAGTATGGGTTGTGTGAAGTGTACACTTTACTCTTGTAACTTGCTAAGCACCAGGAAAACTGGGCCGTAAGACGAACGTCGATGTAGAGGTAGACTCGGGTGCCTAAAGTTTGCATTATATAGAGGCTTGTGGCAGACGAGAGCGGAGGTATGGCCCATCAGTGGGAGACATTTTAAACGAATTAAAAATAATTAGTTAATGTAGGTAATTATAACTATAATTTATGTTTTTCCAAAACTAAGAGCCCTTATTCACTGGGTACCATACTAAATGTGGTCACTGCACTTTCATGTAAGACAATTATATTGACTTTTACACGAGTGCGATATAGACCACTGCGGCCCAAGTTGTGTGGACGTGTCGACCACATTGAAACCACACGACACCCGACGACCGCCAGCGCAGTGTTGTTTGTTCGATAACTAGTAACAAAAATGAAAAAGAAGCAAGGTCTCGTTGATACAATTGCAAGATATCGTCGCCTGAGCATGTGGATCAGGCGCATTTTGAAGTTGGAGCAAGTAAAGACATTTTGTGGCTCGTGAGCCTAAGTCTAAAACAACATCCGGTGAGATGTTGCTTCTCTGTGAATGTTCTATTTAACTCTGTAAAAAAAAATTCAAATATAATTATTGTTTAATAGAGTTCCTACCACTGAATAAATGTAATTGTTTATTCGCGAGGCATTTCCAACAGTCTTGTTTAATAGCAATGTTTATTATACGCTCTGACCCAAACTGGTAATTTGCGCATTCTCATAAAAGGCGAATATTTAAAACTCTCTGCGATTTGCATTTTTTTCTTTAAAACACATGTTGATGGCCGCATTTGCATGTTAAAAGTTTCGCTTTTTTAATAATGTATGCGTAATTTTGGTGTACATCTTTTTTCGTGAGCTGATTTGTGGGTTTTGATATCATGTAAAGGAACATGTCATCAGGAATATGTTCCCAGCTAATGGGGAAATCGCAGCGATGATGCGGTTCCTTAACCTTAGGACCTACGACCTATGGGGTGAATGAATACTACAACCTTTAGAAGTAGAGTGGGTTGCCCTTCGGCCGGGGGGACTTAATGTCTTAGAGCGATTTGAAATTTCGGAAAAGACCGTGAAGAAACCGTTTTTAGAAGGTTGAAGTTGTCCAGAAACTCTGTATAGTACGAGTACATCTTGCATATATTTAATAACAATTCCATTATTCTGTTTTAATTTAGTTATTGGCAAAATCATGTAATCTCAAGAAAAGTTATTGACTATAGCAGCCTTCGTTGCTATGTATCAGGCTGCCAGAGAGACTAAGAGTCAGAGAGGCTACAGGTCATTAAAACTTTTCTAATTAGACTAAGGATTGTTGTGAAGGTACAATGACGAAGCTTTAATTATTAAAAAATATTAATATCAAGGACGTTTTAAAACATTACGTTGTGGAATGAGCTTATTTGAGCGTATTTTAGCGTATTTGAGCTTATTTTCCAAAATATGAAATACATTTAGTTAATCATAGTATAATAATTAAAACTCTTGTTGTGATTCTAATCACTATTGATTATAATAAAAACACGCTTACAAAGTGCGAAATAATGAATGATAATACGAGAAATATAGTCGTTTCTAATTTCAGAGTACACTCTCCCCTTCCATCGGCTTTCAATCATTCTCCTATCCACTGTCAGAGCAGAGCTCCCCTGCGCCATGAGGGCCAATGAAAGAATTGCAGAATTTATACAAATGCAGACAATTTATACAATTTATGCAGAAAACCTTTGAAGAATTTATACAAAACAAAATTCTTTTTGTTTTTTTTTTGTATATAAAGTCTTAAATAAAAATTAAGTTTAAAAACCGACTACCCAAAAGTTTCAAACAAGATCTCGGGTTCTTTAGAAGGACGTTTTTTACATATGGCGTAGTCGCACGTAAGTTATAAATACTATTTAAATTTGTAAACGTTCGACTACGCCACATGTACCATAAACAATATTTCTATCGGGCCAATTCCAAACACTTCGAATTCTAAAATTTCCTTTCACTCTCATATGTTATGCCGTATTTCAACATGAATTTTGAAAAATCCTAATGGTGGTCTATAGAAACAATTCGAATCTTCTCACGTAAAAGGCCTCCTTTTAGAGAACCTGTGATCTTGTTTGAAACTTTTGCTTAGTCGAGTTTTAGTTTTTAAACTTATTTTTTATTTCCTTCTTTGATAGCATCTCCTCCGTCATCATATCTTTCCTCTCCTAAAGGTTGGCTGGAAGGCAATGTCATGTAGCATTAAGCGCGCTCATTGTACTTAGTGAAGTAAAGTGTTAAATAAGTAAAAGAAATTTAAAAATTAACAAGTTAAATTGAAACACTTGTATAACACAAGTCACTGTATCTATAGTAGGAGAACCGCTGGCCTCGTCAAACTCGTGCGCGTCGCGTCGTAACTTCCAGGGCGTACATCTCATTTGCTATTCTTTTTTTATGGTGCATAAATTTCAGCAATATCCGACATGGCCGCCGGACCGCGGTTTGAAATCTGCATTTTTTACATATTACTGTTTCATTTTCGAGAGTGCTTTTTAATAATATCAAGAGACATGTTCAATGACTTCAGACATCCATTATTCTGCCAGGCTTTGTCCGCAAAACCGAAAACTGGCCAATTTGACATCAATTGACAAGAAATAAATATTGATGATGGAAATTTCAACCGATGTATCTTCTACTTTTCAGGATATGCAAAAAACTATTTTTCATAGAAAATTCTCTATGACTACATATATTAGTGTTACAATTGTGGTTTGAACCTTAAAGACTTTAATATTAAATCAATATCTATAACATTTATAAAGATACAAATGATTTTTTATGAAATATATTCGTTATCTTTATATATATTTATATCTTTATATATATTCGTTATCTTTCGTTATATATATTCGTCCTTACAAATATTGATTTGGTCTTTACGTTAATTGAAATTTCTGTTAATATCGATATTATTATAAAAGATTACTATTGATGTTGTAAACCTTACTTTAGAGCAGCTTTCGAGTAGCTTTAGAGCCAAGAAACTTTTATGGTTTGCAGGTGTGATTGGACACGTAGAGGATTGATATTTTCTTCATTGTAAATAAAAGACTTTCTGCTGAGCTAATGTTCTTTACTTCGACATTCTAGTGACATATAGGAATAAAATAACAGGTACCTTAAGAATAACATAATGTACAATAGTATAAAGGAAAGAGGAAGAAAGTTATATGGCACCAGTTTAAAACACAAGTCATAGATATGGTCATCATGCGTTCTTATCAAAGACACTCTAAAAGCTGGCAGCTTTTAGAGTGGGATGAAGCAGACATTCTAATTTGAAACTTGTGTACTACATAATAAGAATGTTCCATTTTTAAAACACATATGAATGAAATAATTCGAGAGCTACTGAACATAGAACACTAGACTCTAACGTGCCTGCCCTAGAGTGCTTATACTATCCATTATGTATTTAGATAGGTCGTACGGAATAACTGTTTTAATCTTTAACCTTTTCCTTTATTCATAATTTCACCTACCTACGAACATAATTGAATTATATATTATGTTGTTGATGTTTGATTAATTCTGCCAAATATTCTGAGTGTACACAGACCTAATCCAGTATTTCAACAGAAACATCACCTTCGTACTTTCAACCATTTATATTTTCGAAGCAGAATTTTCTACGAACAAACAAATTATAGGAACTCCTTTTAACTTCCCTTCAAAATAACAATCCACGATTCCGTGATGAAACACTTAAATCGAATACCCACTGAACAATCATCATTATTCCGCGGAATAAATTCCCGGTTTTTCCCGGCCACTTCGGTCCCGGGGATAATCCCGGCTTAAATCCCGCGGCTGTCACGAACGGATCCCCCGCTCCCGATATGAAATTCCGCATTAACGAATCTCGACAATCGATCCCGGTTCATTAATTTCACAATACTCGTACAGGTGTTCAGTTTTTTTTTAACGGGTAGGTCACTTATTTAATGAGTCGGACTCACGGGATACACAGGGTCGAAGTAACTAGCGACACGACTGGTCGATAAAGTTGCACTACTATGCGACGGCACTGAAGACTACCTTAAAATGTACTGAATGTCCCAATATATTCTTATTCCTCAGTGTACGTACGTGTTTCGGTAGTGAATTAATAATTGTCCCACTAGTTAGATAGAACTAAAAATATGTTTACTTAATTATGTGAAACCTAGAATATTGGGACTAAAAAAATTTAACAGTTCTATGACGTCACAGCTCTATAGAACTAATGGGAATTACCGCTTTTCTTATAAGTACCACCACTAACTAACTTTGGAAACGATTGTAATCCATTGATTACTCGTTCAATGGTACCAAGGCTTTATGTTCTCAAGGAGCTAACTCCGCGGTACATTGCCTGCATTATGGAGCCTTTACAAGCCAAGTTCCACACTTAACTCGGTCCACTCCGTTATTCATGGGAGCGCAACAAGTGCTGTTCATAATTGAACACACCTGGCTCCTTTGTCTCACGCAGACATTGTTATGGGGTCCTGGTGCATTTTTTAATTATTTAAGGTATTACAATAAAACAATATTTAATTAATATACTAAAGTTTCGTTTCAAAAGCGGTCTATCTGTCAAGAAAGAAATAGAGGTTCTGTTTAGCTCTATTAAAGAGCCGACAATAAGGTTCATTTTCTCAGATAATGCCATAAATTATTACTAGCTCAATTGTGAAGGAAAACATTTTGAGGGAACCCGCATGGCTGAGGATTAAAAATTTGGGGTATGTGTATGTATGTACCGACCTGCAATGGGCCCGTGTGATGAATTATGGACTCAAAACACCCTCATGATTATTAGGGTAGGCCTATATCTTGCAGTGGGACGTTATGGGCTGTTGAAGCCCCAAAAAAAATCAGAAAAAATCGTATCAGATAAAATTATTTTATTCATTAAACAATATAAAATTTTAATAGGATATGTGTCATAATCATAGTTAAACAAAAAATCATAATTTATTATTGTATTAAGAAATTTAATTTTGGTATTCAAGAGCGTAAAATATTTAAAAATATTTCAATATATATATGTTGTTACTTAAAAGGTGTCCGTCCTGTTTTCCATAAAAAATATTTGAACTTTTTATAGAAATCTGTATCTCGAGTTGATTGATTGTATCTTGATTTCAGTTGCGTTGGTTGAGTTTTTGTTTGATTAATGCAAAAAAATGTGTATTATTGTGGTTTAATAGTGATAGTGTGAAGCACACGAAATACGCAGTCATATATTTTTATTTGATTATTATCATCAACATTGAGTACAAACATTATGCACTTTGAAGTTTAATAAACTGACACTATTAAGTCACAAAACATACAATACACAATTTTTATAATAAATAACCTAACAAAAACTCGACTTCACTTCTCGAGTTCTCGCCAAAAAGCTGTCGTTTTGTATTTTTGTCTTCGGAATCAGATTTTTTGTTCTTTTCATCAAAGCAATAGCACAATCGGCGCATTATGCCAGTGTCAAGTTTTATTAGTAAAAATACAGTCTTATGTTTATATTTCGTCACCACAAACACTATAGGCACTTTGAATTTTAATAAACTGTGACTATTAAACCACAAAACTCACAATACATAATTTTTACATTAATCAAACAACAATTCAACCTTCACTTCCCGAATTCTCGCCAAAGTTAGATCTACCGTCGTCTCTGTCACAGGTCCAGGCGGCCAGCTAGAGTCACATCAAAGAAGATTGGACGTAACTACACCAACGTTTGCCGAGAAGTGGCAAACAGGATAAATATTAAACAATTGTAAATTTTGTTTCATCGGAACCGGTTTGAGGAATTCCCCGTATACTATTAGGTGTACAAATAAGTTTCCGCGGTTTGTCAAAAGATGGCCCCACCAGAAGGTTATGGAGAAATTATCAGATGTAAAACGTAATATCCCAAGTTTCGTCATCTGGCAACACCATAACCTTAAAGTACAAGTGATTCCGTATCAGCATCACGTAATTTTTTTCGTGCAAAAATGTCAAGTTTTGTGCCGAATAAGCATCATTTGCGGGAACTTTTGATTTACTTCTTTAATTTGAAAAAATCTGCAGCTGAGGCGCATCGATTGCTTCTAGAAGCATATGGTGAAGCTGCTTTAAGTGAGAGAAGTTGTCAGGAATGGTTTCAAAAGTTTAAGAACGGTGAGTTTGACGTGAAGGACAAAGAACGCAGTGGAAGGCCGAAAGTGTACGAAGACATGGAATTAGAAGTACTATTGGAGGAAGATTCGTCCCAAACGCAAAAAGAACTTGCACTTACATTACAAGTGACTCAACAAGCAATTTCACATCGTTTAAAATCGTTAGGAATGATTCAAAAACAAGGAAATTGGGTTCCATATGAACTAAAGTCGAGAGACGTTGAACGCCGATTATGCATGAGTGAAATGCTGCTTGCCAGGAATAAAAAAAAGAGTTATTTGCATCGTATAGTCACTGGTGACGAAAAATGGATTCACTACGATAATCCAAAGAAGAGAAAGTCATGGGTTAAGCCCGGCGAACCATCAACATCGACAGCTAAGCCGAATATTCATGGAAAAAAACTCATGCTGTGTATTTGGTGGGATCAGCTTGGTGTCGTGTATTATGAATTGCTGAAACCAAGCGAAACCATTACTGGAGCTCTCTACCGAACACAATTGATGAGATTGAGTCGGGCACTTAAGGAAAAACGCGCCCATTACTACTCCAGACACGACAAAATTATTCTTTTACACGATAATGCTCGTCCACATGTTGCGGCGCCGGTAAAAACATACTTGGAAACACTCAACTGGGAAGTTTTACCCCACCCGCCGTATTCACCAGACTTAGCCCCTTCCGATTATCACCTGTTCCGGTCGATGGCACATGGTCTGTCTGAGCAGCGCTTCACATCATATGAAGACACCAAAAATTGGGTAGATTTGTGGATAGCGTCAAAAGATGAAGAGTTTTTTCGACGGGGTATCCGAATGTTGCCAGAAAGATGGGGAAAAGTAGTGGCAAATGATGGAAAATACTTTGAATAAAACGTAATGTACTGTTCCTTCACAATAAATTCCTAATTTTTTATAAAAAACCGCGGAAACTTATTTGTACACCTAATAACAATTTATTTACATCATAATCACACCCGGTTACGCTTCGTTTCCTATATAACGTGTATACATCTTACAATGGACCAGAATATAACACATTAACATTTAAAAATGAAACTAGGAATATGTTTGGATGAAATAAAGCATTTTTTTTAAATGTGACAAGTGTTCTGTGAATACAACAATGGGGATACAGGAAAATATTGTGATATCAATTAAAATACTTTGTATTGGTATTATTTATGGTAAGTATTTAGTATTAATATTATTGGCCTTGGGTTTCTTGATAAATTAAAGCATATTGTTAAGTTTAAACACTTATTCAACAAGAGGCTATTAAAAGATACATGTCCAATACAACTGATTCATTTGTGGTGGTTTTTGACAGAGAAATCTCTCAGACCAAAATCTCCTCTCACGCAACATCTGCAATGTTTATTCGCCTTTAGTAATATTTACCGAAACAGTTACGCGTATCTTTATTCGATATTTATTATTAAATAGAATTTAATTACAGAAAAATAATACGTTACAGTTTTAAATGAAGTGGCCGCAGCAGAAAATTTAGAAGTAAGTAGTGAAAAATATTCAAATTACAACAGCAAGAACGGTAAGTTCATTTCACAATATTAATTCAGCATCAGAGAGGTGATCGCCAAAAGCATCGCTTTTCAATCTGGGAATCGCGGCCCCCAGGGGTTTCGCCATCACATTTACAGGGGGTCGCAGTTGGTCAGGGAAAAATTAAGATCATACGAGTATGTACGAAAAAAAATAATTAAATAACTATTTTTAGTCGAACGTTAAACAGTAAAAAACATAATTAGGACGTAATCATTAGTATGAAAGACCCTAGGTTATTATCTTTATTTTTGTTTTTTACACTAAAAAAGTTGAGATACGATAACCTAGAGGTATCCTATTCTTAACTCTCATTCCTAAAGTCGTGAGCCCACGGTTTCGTTTGCGTTAGAGTAAAAATTCCTCTTCAACTTTTCAAGGAAGGAATTTAAAAAAAAGCTCAGTTCGTCCATTAGTCAGTTTATTGTTATCTTTTTATTATTGAAAATGTTAAATATTTCAATACCTTTTAGCAAAATGACAAGTGGGTGTGGGGTTACGCCGATGACGTCACGAATATTACGGTGAGTCGGTTCTCTAAATCATGGATTAATAAATAATTAATAAAGGAAAAAACAATAGCTGTTTCGAATTTGTATTATTATTTCATAGCAAATTGTCATTGAATGATAATTAATATAGTGTATACTATTAGTAATTAATTGGAGCATTATTAGTAGTTAATAATAACTATTGATTTTTAGCAAAAACCAAATGCAAAACCAGAAAGCATAGGCATTCCAGACTTTAGTTATTCAGGACGAAGAATGAGTGACGCAAGTAAGTAGAAGTAATTATGAAGCAATTAACAATAACAAATTATTTTAAGAATAATATTATTGAATTTAAACCATGTACGTTAGAGATAAAGTTCACGATACACGGCCTACTTGACTCATTGTGCCGCTGCCGTGGCGTGCGGTTGCTGGGAATCGAGCCTAATTAAGACAGCTCTCTCATGGTTACTAAAAAGTATCACCCAGTCAAGCGATCGCATAAATACAATCTTCTTTGCAGCTCATTATCAACTTATTTCAGCAGCGCCAACCGCACATATAACATTGTACAACAAACCTATTAATTCAGTTAGAGCAAAGGAACTGAACTTTAAAATCACCGAAATAACTTGCGAACACTCGGTTGGCCTATGCTTGAGGGAGGCCATTATAGGCTGATAATGATCGATCGATCAACGGAGACAATCCCGATGTTATACCGCAAATGTTATTAGGCGTCACGAGTCGGGTACACGGTATCACTAGAGTTGCCAAATATAAAATTACTTTTCCGGGACATTTCTTAGACATTTAGAATTTGCAACGAAAAATAAAACCTCATTAAAGTCACAAGGACCAAAGTATTAAAAAAACCAAGTAACCCCTAACTAACTAAACGGATGTGTTACATACATTTGGAGATTTTGGAATGGATTTGGAGAAAGGATGGGAAAAATGGGGGAGGGTAAGATGGGATATCTACATATCTGGCATATCTACCGAAAGACGTAGGAAAGACGTAAGACGTTACCCATGTTGCCAGTCGAGTGCGCCCAGCGGCTGTCTAAATATAAAAAAATAAATTATGGGCATGATTTGCAAGACAGCAACGGAATAAATTCTTTTCTATAATTCTTTTTACATATTCTTTTCAGAATGCTTAGAGTACATTTGGCAAGTGAAATGCGGGTCCGGATCGAATAAACCATGTGAGTTGTAAACAATTGTTACTATTTTTTGTTTTTATGGACGAAGGCAGCAGACGAGCATACAGTCCACCTGATGGTAAGTGGATACTATCGCCCATAGACTTCCCCGGATGCGCTACCTATCTTTGGAGATATAGGACCGGATTTGGAGAAGGGGTTGAGAGAATGGGGAGGAATAGAATAGGAATGGGCTCTGGCACATCTCACTCACTACCCAAACACGTACATTGGGGAAATACGATAAAGTGGGAAATGCAGTACATTTCAAGGTAGTCTTCTGTGAGAGAGGGGTGACGTGGCCAGTCGAGCGCGCCCAGCGCCTGTTGGATTGCAGCGTGCACTCTCCCCCTCAGTTACTGCAGTTACTTATCATTACTTCGTATGAACAATTGTTAATTTTCCTTGGCTTTAACACTGTATGTATTTATATAAAAAGTCACGTGGCAAATGGCACATGTTTTCAATTAATTGCAGAGGATTGAAGTTGAAACTTGCATATTAGTTAGGAAGTGTGGTGTTTTATTTAGGGCAGTAACAGTGGTTTTAGGAATCTTCTTATTATTAAGAGTGATAAATCCTGTCCAATCAACAAGTGTGCCAGCTCATTTTGAATTATCTATCCATTTTGTAGTATGTTTATGTTTATATATATAGAAGAGGTAGCTGTCGGGCTGCAGCCCACAGGATGGTAAGTGGTTTCCACCGTCCATAGACACCTGCTAGATCAAAGGAAATGTGGGTGCGCTGCCGACCTTACAGTCAATATATTCTTTGAGATCACTAAATATATGTATTTATATTTGTGAAAAATTTGATTAACGTAAATTTATGTATAGGTACAGAATATATCCTAAAAAATGGCGGCCCCACCGGACCGTATTTCACTCTAGGAGATCGGGATCCACTACCTGGTGAATTTCCGCATATGGTGAGTATAGGAAAACTAGGTGTTCGTACAATATCAGCTTATTAAATATCAAAGTGTTTTTTGTGCGTAATGACTAATGATTGTGATTATCAAAAGTATCGGACTGTGTTTTTCGTGTGCTTCCAAGGAGTCCTCTTCTCTCCTCAGTAAACCTACTATCACTTTACTAAGTGACTCTCGAATTTCTATACTTCGAGGGGACTGGATACGTTTTCGATTTGAAATTGTTAATCATGAAGAAAATATGACACTGGCATCATGTGCTAATTGTGCTATTGCTATATGCATACGAGAAGAAAAAGAAATTACAGTACAACTTTAATTTTTATTCCTAACAAATTATTAAATTGCAGGGGGCCGTAGGTTGGAAGAGGGTAAACGGGTCGTGGTCGTTTATGTGTGGAGCCATCCTCATCAGCCCCAACTTCGTGCTGACTGCTGCGCATTGCACCAATGGAACAATAAATGTTCATTCAATTGCTGATCCTGTACCGAAGATAGTCAGGCTTGGTTATTACAATTTTGTGAGTATGTTTTGACAAATAAGTAGCAAATATATTTTACATCAAGGTTTCTTTAAGTCCAATAAAGAAGCCAGTGAAGACTATTTGACCACCAGCTTAAAATACAACAGTAATATTGAAAATAAAATAAAATTTTGGTAATTTCTAAGTTACAGATTGGAATACCATAACGTAACGTTGTGGTCATCGATATGGTAATAGACTAGATGACACAACATGCATTCTTATCAAAGAAACCTGGTTGTCAGGGGCGGGGGTAGTCAGATGAGGAGGGGTTTAAGGGGTCCAGGGCCTGGCTGCCCTAGAGTGCTTATATATGTAACATATCTTGGATGTAGTCTCAAATCGATGGTTATGGTGTTGACATGTCATGTAGTTTTTATTTGACGAAAAGGCTATTGTGCAATTGAATAGCTCACGGAAACAGGTCTTGTTTAACATGTTGTGTCTATTTTTCTATGTATTGGGTCTGTCTAACACGTGTTTTATTTTTGTTTCTGGTTATTTCAAGTGTTTCGGAACAGAGCAGGTATTTTAAAACAAAAAGGTATTTGGAATATAAGTATTTTTAATTTATATCAAGTAATGAATAAAAGTTGTGAAGATATATATTTTTATAGAGCGGTTATACAGCCGCATAGTGGTTCGAAAATTGCGTTTCATATACTTAGGATTGTGGAAAAGTCGAATGGGATTTTTTTAAATATTTTCTGATTGGAAATGATTCCAGATAATAATACAAAAAACATTTATTGTCCTGAAAATGCTATTAGAGTAATACTTTGACGGAAATACGTTAAATAATACTTTTTATATCGAGAAAAATATAATAAAAATATTTTCTTGCGAATGATTAGGAATCACAAACTGTAATTACTATGGTATCATATCGGCCCAACAGCGACCCGCTCATACAAACGAGATTTTCGAAGCACAGTGCGCCGCGCCGTTGTAAGCTATAGGCTCACAGCGGCCGACTAACATACATAAATCTGATTCTGTTTCAATTTACAATAAGTACCTAGTGACTATTCATTGTAAACACTTTTTGAAGATATTCTCTTAATCAAATAAAATGAAATTTGGCCCAATAATAATTTTTTGGTCTATAACTTGCTAACATCGTGTATGGGCCAAATATGAAACGTACTTGCAAAATTTTATTCTATTGATTTTCAGACAAAGGACGTGAACATTCTCAGATCCATCGTTCATCCTCTCTACGACCCTCCGAAGAAGTACTACGATATCGGTCTTATGGAGTTAGGGGAGTCTGTGACATTCACCAAATATATACACCCTGCTTGCCTTTGGAGCAACATGGATACCAGCGTCCTGGGAACTCAAGCCACTTTGTCAGGACGAGCTATTAAAACAAGTAATATTAGTCTTTCAAGCTATATGACCTTTGACCTCCAATTGTTCTCTTTTTATTAGTGGCGCTATTCGTAGACGCGCTTGATCGGTCAGAATATTTAATTCGCAAGATTTTCAGAATTATGTTGACGTCATATTTAGGGGAGATATTTTAGTCTCAGATCCCTATCAAATTTTTAATAAGAAATAATTAATGAAAACCAGAAAATATTCAGAAAATCGATGGCAGAAAAATTAAACATCGGTTAGAATTAGGTTCTCTGTTGAAAATACGGAAAAAGTCGACTTGATTGAACATGACATTCTTAGTAATTTAAAATTATGTACACTTCTCGTCAGAAAGTAATACACATCGACTATGATCGGCTAGCTTCGGTTTTGTAAAGCGTCGTCTCTATCGTGTGCCATTACGACAGAGACGACGCTTTACAAAACCGAAGCTAGCCGATCATAGTCGATGTGTATTACTTTCAGCCGGGAAATAATTTACTTTAGTTATTCAAAAATAGTTTCCTTTGCTGATCATTTAGTATTTTTTACTGAACGTTTTAATACAACCTATTTTTAATCGACTTTCACAGAAAATAGACTCAGGTCTCCAGGATTACAAGCTGTGATAGTGGATTTGGTAGACACGCCGCCTTGTGTCGAAATGTTGAAACGTTACTGCAATAGGTTGTGGTGCGGAGTACGAGACCATCAGATCTGTGCTGGGAAACTGATAGGTGGCGTCGGGTCTTGTCAAGTGAGTGGTGACCTTAAGATGAATTACTGTTAAGCGGAAGATTATGAACAAGTAACTGTAATCAGCCATTTTATCGTTCACTGTTGGGCACGTGCCTCCTAATGCTCATCGTCTTGAGCTTGGGGGATAACGTGGCTACTACAACCGCTGAGGAACTACACCACCTCTAAAAGAGTGGACACGCCAACCTGCTTTAAAGCTTTTAAGGCCATACAGCGGCTGTTGGATACACCTGTAGTGTGTAGAGTACACCTGCCCACTGCTAAATTAGTACTGTATTTAGTATATTAATACTGTATTTAGTAGGTATACATAATTATGAAGTTAACATTATATTTCTTTATACAGGGTGATTCCGGGGGTCCATTACAAGTGGCCTTCACCTTACCGCCAAATTCCGAGGGATACATGCATTACGTGGTCGGTGTGATTTCATTCGGTGCTGGTTGCGCGCGCTCCTACACACCCACCATCTTATCTAGAGTGGCCAGTTTCACTGAATGGATCGAGGATATTGTATGGAAGTGATTCCGTATTGATTTGTAATTTATTTAATAAAAGGAACAAAATTAAGACTTAGACTTATTATAGTGGAGCACCCCAGCACATTAGGATTCTCTGTGTTGTGGGGACTGTTTTCTTCCCAATTTATACGTTATTCATTAGAGCATTCAATAATTAAATATGTTCATTAAATAAGTTTTTTTTCGTGATTTATATAGTACAATTCCAGTATACCTTTTATTCTATGCGCGCCGTCCGAGCCGCGAGCGCGCGCCGTCTAGGCACCCGGTCTGAGTAATGAGCGCTAGGAACCTTTTAGACAGGACAACAAAACTTTATAATATAATTACGACTTTTGATTTATTCCTTAGAATACTGTTGTTTTCACTAGAACGGTTTTCTTATATTTTAAATTGTTTGACATGTTTCAGGTTTTCCGTTGTTTCGTTGAAATATTGCATATAAAATAAAGCGTAGAAAGTTTAATAAAAGTACATGAAAGAATACTAATTTAATAAATGATCTGTAAATTGTATATAGCAATTATTTCTCAAGGTTTTTTATTGTCAAAATGAATAAAAATAGATAAATGAAGGTACTCGTAGATGCAGAATGGCTCGGAAGAGATTGGTAGAGTCCGTTACCCAGCAGTAGGACAGAATATAGGCTACTTTTTTTAAATATTATTTTTTTAATTTTATTTTTTATTGTATACACAAAACAATATATCTATTTATACATGATTAAATAAGATAAGTTGTACAAAAAGCAAGCTTATCTCCTGTGGAGATCTCTTCAAGCAGACCCGACCATATGTTGAAGGATTTCTCTGTAATACCGAATAATAAGTGATAATGTCAATGTGTCTATTCTAGTAACGACCGTTCTGTGTAATGTGGTCACGTATTTTGTTGCTAATTACTTATATTACAACTATCAAGTTATTTTATAAAATACTAGCTGTGCCCGGCATGCGTTGCAATGCGTAAAATTTTTTTATCTTGTCTTTGCGGGCGAAAACCTTTGCGGGCTCAAACTCACCAAACAACTTACTAAAGTTTCATCGAAATCGGACGAATGGTTTAGGAGCGCATAGAAGACGAACAAACAAATAAACAAATATTATTTTTATATATTAGATTAGTTTGTTTACTCGTATCTAAAGATCTTGTTTATTTATAGGACTTTTTTTCTCGTGAATTGAATTATTAATTGTTTTGATAATAAACTTCTACAACCGTATAATGAGTTTCATTAATTATTAATGTATCATTTAAAATATTTATTAAAAGTACTGCCCGCTATTGACATTTGTATGAGTTATTTTTGTTGACGCGTTTCAACGGCGGTTTCCCAGTGGACAGCACGAGAAATGTATTCGTTTCAATTCAATTTAGAGGGGGAGAGTGCACGCTGGATTCCCGCAGCCATTTGGCGCGCCCGACTGGCCATCTTACCCCTCCCTCACAGAAGACTACCATGTTATCTTATTTCCCCAATGTATGTACGTGTTTCGGTAGTGAGTGAAATATGCCAGAGGCCATTCCCGTCCTATCCTATCTATCCCTCCCCATTTTGTCAACCCTTTCTCCAAATTTGGCGTGTCAATGTTGGTCGTTATGGACTGATGTTGACATGTATCACGGATATCTACGAATGACAGTATCCACTTACCATCAGGTGGACTGTATGCTGGTCCACCATCTTTATTCCATAAAAAAAGTTGCCAAAAACAACCAAATTAATTGTATAGGTCAAAGTCCACAATTTACTATCTCTCGAACATTGACGAGCTCAAGACGGCGCTGTTAGAGGAGTGGGAACGGATTTTACAAGATGTAAAAAAAAATGATCAGATCGATGAGGAACCTGTGATCAGCGAGGGCTAGTTTAACACTAAGTATTGAATCAAAAAATTTTCTTTGTTTTGTTTGGAATTTTTTATTTTAATTTAAAGATAAGTAACACCTTTCCTAAATTTCCATTCTTCCTGCACTATTATTCAGATCGTAATATTTAAAAAAAGTACTGAACCGATATTTATGATAATGATACCTTAGTAAAGCTGAAAGTCTTATGTTATTAAACGATATACTATATGATTTTTATATATCATTTTACTTTTTTTCACAAAAGCGACTCCGTTTACACGTTGGCGGGTGAGTCGATTTGGTTGCTCGCGAGTGTAGTTGTGCCAGTTGGTCGGTGGGTAATACGTGGAAATTGTATCTCAACATTTAGCTTTAAATCTAGGGTAAACTTGCAGTCGCGATGAAACCAATTGTCGATATATAAACAATTACCACCTCACTATTTTATTTAAAGCCCTTTCAATCATGCTTTTTCAAACTCAGTTATGCGGTTGTTTTTTCCGTTTTTGCTTTGATTTCGTTGTTTGCGATCATGGAATAGTTGAAACTTCGCGTTATTTTCGAATATGAGTTCCGACGTGGCAGCAACGCACCAAAGACGTCACGCGATATCAATGATGTGTACGGACCAAACACCGCAAACGTTGATCGTTGCCTTTCTGGATATTTCGACCTGAAGAACAAGTCGATAATGACGAATTGAAAGGAATAGTGGAAGCGGAGTAATCTCAAATCACTTCTGTATTAGCAGCAGCCTTCGGCGTAAGTGACGAAATGATATTGATTCATTTCCGTCAAATCGAGAAAGTGAAGAAGCTCGGAAAAATGTGTATCGTATGAGCTTAATGAATGTCTGCTAGAAATACGCAATGAAGCTTGACTTACTTTGCTGAACCGTCACAAAAATGAAGGGATTCTGAATGGTATTGGCATTTGTGAAGAGAAGTGGTTATCGTAAACGTTCGTCACAATGGTTGAACCCAGGGGACACAGCCAAACAATGTAATTTATTGATAATTTATTGATTGATGTCATAATCTTCTGTATTTTTATATTCACTGCGTCATCGGCGTGACGTCATTCGGCATTGGTTGTGCGCGGGAGAACACACCTTTTTTTTTTTTTTTTAACGTGGGGAAATCCATCATGAGATACGCCCCCGCCGACATCTTGGCGGGAGAGTATGCCGGACTCTTACCGTCTAAAACCCCACGAATACCATCTCTCCACCTAGTGCCGAGGTTACGGGAACGCTTCAGCACTCGTCCGCGACCTCGGCGGTGGCGGCCCGCCAGTGCGGGCCCCGGACTGATGTTCGCCGGCCCATGGGGAAAGAAACGCCGTCCACCCAGGCAGTGCCCCTGTACCTGGGTAACCCTATTTTGTCACTGGGATGTCTGTGACATCTCAGGACCATCCACCTACTTTTTCTCCACCGTGCCCTCTGCTCATACAGAGGGACACGCAGAGACGATCCCTGATTCTCCGCAGTGCCCTCCGTCTCGATAGAGGGACACGCGGATACCGTCCATGTTTCTCCAAATATCCCCAGCTTCAAAGGGATACGCAGAGAAACCTAAGGGGTAACACCGTCCACCCAGGCAGAGCCCCTGTACCCGGGTAATATCGTCTCCTTGTTCTCCGCTGTGCCCTCGGAACATGAGCCCGAGGAACACGCGGAGACCGTCCCTTTCTCTCCATGCGCCCCCCAAACCGGAGCACATAGAGAAAAGCTTTTCCTGGAGGCGTGAGAACAAATGTATCATCAATTTGGTCTCCGCCTCCCCCCTCCCCCCTCCACCGCTGGAATGCCGAGAGGCATCCCAGGGTTCACCACACTGTCCTCCGCTGTGCCCTCTGTACGGAGGGACACGCGGAGACCGTCACTGCCTCTCCATGCGCCCCACGACACCCGGGCCACACAGAAAAACGCCACCTTCTTCTTCTTGGAGGCGAGAGACTAATCAATTGGACTCCGCCTCCCCACCTCTCGCCAGGATATTAGCCAACAGCCACCAAGATCTCCGAAGCAAAGAAAAGTTGCTGACTGTTGCCCAGGGTGCACCGTCCCTGATCTGTCGTTGAGCCATCGTTCCCCACAGACGCATCCAGAGGGACAAATGGACCAGCGACAGACCGGGCACACGAGGAGGTTCCCCGGCCACGCCACCCCGCGGGAGAACACACCTGGCGTATACACTAGGTTCTCCAGTTTCATTGATTGGATCGAAGATGTTGTATGGAGTTAATTGGTTTTACCATCATAATTTTTACTGGATTTTATAATTGTATTCTATTTTTTGAAATAAAGGTTTTGACATTATATAATGATGTGATTATTTTTTTTTTATTAAATAATAATGATAATCACTTTAAAAATAAAATTTTAAATAACTTAATAATATATGGTTAATTTTATTTATGTATACCTACTATTATTAATTTTGTATATATTTAAAATTGCATCCGCGTCCCTATTTCTGTTTGATCTGATGGTTGACTGGTAGAAAATGGCCCTATGGCTTTAAGTATGCCAAGTAATTTGTAAAATTACTTGTGTAAAATAAATAATATTTTTATTATATAAAGTGAGTTATTTATCATTTATTCATTCCATATCGAAATCTGTATTTAATTTCGTTTCCGATGGTCTTAGTCTGATATGTTAATAATTTGTTAATAATTTTAATTTGAATAATTTGTTCATAATCAGTTTTTTCAAATTTCCATTCATTGCTTAGCAACTACTATAGAACATTTAATTAGTAAATTGTGGTAACTATGTATATAATAAAATATTAGTATAAAAGATAATTCTGACCGCTAACGACACCACTGGTGGTGTAATCTTCCGTTCAATCGTAAAGTAAATACAAGCGTAATCTTCATTTTAATTTACCACTGGTGATTTGTAGATATATTTTTTGATTTTAGAACGACGTTCTTCACATCAGAAACTAATAACATATACATTACGGAAACATCTACCAATGAGAATTCGTTACGTCCTGACTCGAGAAGGACGGATTGATACTTAAATATATTTTTATTTGCTATGTTATTAATAGAGTTGAATAATTATCTCACGTGTATCGTGAGATAATTATTCATGTGTTTCTCATTTAACATAAGGCTTGCTTACGAGATACAAGAATTGCCATAAGTTATATAAAAGTTTTCTATTTCATGTATACAAAATAAAAATAATTGAGTAATACATTAAACAAAAACACGTGTTCACGTTTATCAGGCAACGCAATAATTAGTGTTTAAACTATTTGAATTTAGATTTGGCTAATAATAATCTAGAGTGAAAGTGATAATGCTAAAAAGTATTACGATACTATTAATTATTACATTTTATACAGGTGACTTGTTTTATTATATTATTCATTTATAATTCATATTATATATTTTTATTTGCAATTTTATTTAATGATTTTAATAGGTTCCAAATATTTAGTTTAATCTCTAAAACTAATATTTTTCTATAGTATATAGTGGTATTATCTATTACATTACAGTGTTAAAAGAAGTTTATACCGGAGAAATATCTAAAAATGAATATAATAAGGTAATTGAATTTGTTCCAATTACAAGAACGAAAAGGGTGAGTATTTTTTCTTTACATGGACACGAATACTCTACTCGTCGTTTCTCAATCTGGTGGTGACCTCCAGGGAGGTCACCGTCACACTTCAAGGGGGTCGCAGTTGGCCAGGAAACATTGATCACTTATATACGAAAAAACCTTTTATTAATGATTTATAATCTAATTTTAAACGATGAAAAACACAATTAGAATCTAATTATTTCGAAGGGAGTCGCGACGTTATTTACTTTATTTTCGGCCTTTTTGGGGGTTTCGAGACTAAAAAGGTTGACGAACGACGCCTACCTAATACTTGATATGATGCGCACACCTACTTGATATGCGTACTTACTAACAGAAGCGGCCACGTTCAAAGGTCAAAGACTTAAGCTAGCGAGTGTGGATAGGTTAATCACCAGTTATTGATTTTTAATGTAATAAAAAAATTAACATGAAATACATGTTAATTTTTAGTTAGATACAATAATTTTAACATACTGATTGATATATTAAAATATTTAATACTATTTTTGTAGGTTGTATGACCTTGGATTTACAATAAAAAAAAACTTTCCTTATTCGATACTTCGCTTCAAAAAAATATTTTTTTGTGCATCTAAGTGATATCTTGATATTCAAAGTGAATTAAACTTTTGAACTGTGCTCTTGAAAAACAGTTGATTTTGAATTATCGATTCAGTGTATTAAAAATATGATTATTTTTAATTATTTGAGTATTTCAGCATGACGAGGATAGGTGGTCGTGGGGATATGTTGATGATACGGTGAGTAACTTAAATAACTTAAACTTAATTAGATTAACTTAAATAAAGCGTATCATTATAAAAAAAAAACAATTTTAAATACTTATATTTGCATCATAAATGTCCCATCAAAGATGTAATAATTATTTTTAACGTGAAATAATTAATAAAAAATATTAAATTAGCAGCGAATCACTTGAAGCAATTTTAACTTATACGGTGGCGGAGGGCCACCGGTGAAAATTTAAACAAAAGAAAACAATAAAAGGTCAATGGTCAATTCTCTGATAGGAGGTAGGTTAGGTTTAGGTCCTCTGGTGATAATAAAGAAATAGGTATCCCTCGAAGTGGAACTCCGTTGACTTGGTATTAACATTCTTTGCAATTTTACAAATTGGGTTATTAAAAAAAGTTGTTTTAAAAAGTTGTTTTGTTGGTCACAATTTGCTGTTAATTTAGTATTTTTTACTGCTCGTTACACGTTTACACTCGTTTTTAATGATTCATAGAAACATACTTAAAAATAAATAATTTCAATTGGTATAAGGTTTCACATCGGGAAAAATTATTTTGAACCTTGTACTTGCTCAATCTTTAAGCTTTGAAACTATCTTTATAAACAATATATATTTGTTTGTGAACATTTGATTATATATAGAAAAAATATATTTTAATAACATTAAAAGAAAAAATCAAGGTCAATGAGTGACGTGTCATACACAAATCATATAATTTGGTATTATACCAATTTTATAATATCAAGTAATTTTTGTAGGACGGTCCGTCGGCGAAACTGTTGAGTACCGACACATCTACGAGTAGTACTACAACTATAGAAGAGCCCCCAGAAGATCCCTGTGCACCTTACAATCCCGTATTACCAGATTACAGGATTCCAGGACGACGGATCAGCGCAGTAAGTAAGTACAAAAAGGTCTATTTATCTGGGAATGTTTTTAAAGGACGGCCAATTTAAGAACAGCACCACCCCCATCTCTTTACGTGGGTGTCGTAAAAAGCCACCAAAAGCGGCTGTCATAAGCCCCGAGGATCTACACCTCCTCTAAAAGAGTGGACTCGCCAACCCGCTGGGCCAGCGCGCGCGCCGTTTTAAAGCCATTAATTTAGTCAGCGCTGAATTACTCAATTTTTTTACGGATAAAAGGTGGCGGACAGTACAGTCCACCATACAGTCCACCTAATGGTAAGTGGATACTGTTGTCCATAGACATCCGCAATACGTGCCAACATTTGTCCAAAATTAGAAACGGTGGCACGCCTTCAAATGCGCTGCCTACCTTTGGAGATATAGGAATATATTTGGAGAGGGTTGAGAAAATTGGGAGGGATAGCATAGGAGGGGAATGAGTATATCTCACTCACTACCGAAACAAGTGCATACATTGGGGAAATAAGATATCATGGGAAATGCAGTACATTTGAAGGTAGTCTGTGAGAGAGGGGTAACGTGGGCAGTGGAGCGGGCCCAACGGCTGCAGGAATGCAGCGTGGACTGTTTCCCTTGGGGTTATAATTAAACGACTTTATATTTAACTAGCAACCCGCCCTCGCTTCGCTTCGGTTTATAATTTTTTTTTTTAAATTTCAAAGTAAAATTTAGCCTATATTAGACACGGATAATGGTAACTTCCTATTTGTGAAATAATTTTTGAAAGCGGTTCAGTAGTTCCAGAGATTGCCCCCAACATATCCACAAACAGACAATTTTACCTCTTTAATTAGTATAAATTATTAAGGCTTGTACTTATATTTAAACGAACAGCCAAAAAAACATACTAACAGCAAACTGTGATCAAAAAATCAACCTATTTTTGTATACGTATAATAAATAATGTTTAATTACTAATAAATAATGTTTAATGACTAATAAATAATGTTTAATTACTAATAAATCATGTCTAATTTTAATAAATAATGATTAATTTTTAATAAATCATGTTTAATTACTAATAAATAATGTTCAATTACTAATAATTTGATTATTACCAGCCCACTATTACTTTAGTGTCACCAGATAATTTAAATAGCACTTCTCTATTTATCTGCTGCTTATTTCATTATTTCTCTATTATTATTAAGCCAGTTTATTTATTTTCCAGAATGTTTAGAGTTCATTTGGCAACTGGACTATCGGCACCAAGTGTATTCAAGATTCTTAACGTGTAAGTATAGAGGGATTGTTTAAGGTAATATTTATCTGACTATGGAAGTCAAAGTCCAGCTTCCGTTCCAATAGACGTTCAATAGACGTTCCAGCGCTGAACGAGCGCTAATGAATCTTTAAAGAATTGAGCGTTGAGAGGCGTTATTTTTGAAATAGCTGAAGCGCATTTCAAAAATACGTATTTTCATATTTTTTGCTGTCACGGAAGCGGGTGATGCAACTTCATTGAGAGAAAGGGACAGCTGATGATACCCATATTAATTCGACAAAATCGAGGTTCCGTATTCCCCTGTTACCTCCCCCAAAAATGAATTTAGTTACAAAAATTTTTTCGCATCAAAGAATACTTTCTCTATGTCGGTAAGTTTTTATTTTTAAACAAGTTTGTTAAAGCACACTGGGCTTCTTTTTTGCAGCGTTTTAACGGGTAATTTATTTTCTATTTTTAGAGGGTTCTATCTGCTATAAGAAACAACTAATCAAAAAAATCAAAACGTATGGACATGCTCATATATCTATCTGTAACGTTGCCGGAATTCAGAGAGAAAACAGGGGAGAATACGTTTGTATGAACAAGACGCTGCTGTCGTCCCCTCTTAAACACTCGCAAACGTTATCGTCAACTTTTTTCATGTTTGAAGGTTTTAAACCCTGAAAATCGCGAGTGTAACAAATGAAACAAAATGAAAATGTAAACAAATTAATTGTGACAACATTAGCGCGTTGCTGGAAGACCAGGAAGACCGAAGATCTTCGGAAGACCGAAGATCGCGTAATGACGTGTCGAGGGCTATTATAAATACATATTACGCGTATATGCTGATCTTCCGCCTGATCGATGATCGGCTGCTCACTAACTCACGTGACATATCTTCTCCCTTAGTATTATTGCGAGTATTAAGTACGAATAGCATTGCAGTCGTAATTGCGCCGATAATCAGTCGCCGATCGTTGTGTAGCATTGCAAATATACCATCTGAGTCATAATCACCATTATGATGATCATCGAGCCATAATGATGATCATGATAATACTTCACGGATTTCCTGGTTAATTACTGTCAAATGATCACCATTGTCCTGTCGTCAGTAATGTCATAGGGCTGCGATGTATTGTGCTGTATGATGTCTTGTGCGCTGAATGTATAATACAAAAACAAGTAGCTATCTCTAAAATCTAAAGTTTCTTTACTCAGCAGTCAAATTAATGTCACATTAAATTAACCAAGTTAATTTTTTGTAGGTGAATATATGAGACTCGCAAAGTTACATCCTGGATACGGCTTCTCTGTAGGAGGCCGTAATACGTTGCCCGGGGAATTCCCTCACATGGTGAGTTTTACTTTAGTAACTTATTCTTTCTGGTCAAAATATTTTATCTTTTTATAACAAGACCCATGTTTTAAATGTTCACTTTTTATATCAGCCATGTCATTTATGCCTTTTTAAGGTTCTATTAGGATTCCCTATGACACGTATTTTTGAAGTTTCTAAAGTAGAGGTCTCTTGTACATGACAAGTAATTTGTTTCTTCAAAATTAAAACAAGTAGGTATATTACGAGTTTACATAACTTACAAATTAACAAGATAACAAACATAACTTGAAGGAAATTTAAAGAGTTTGTAAAACTCTCTATAGTTTATATGTTGTACTCTATGATAAACGTTGGTGATCGATCACGTATTAAGTAATTTGTTACAGTAAACAAAATCGTATTGAAAGAATATGTTGATTTTTCAAAGTAAAGAAACATGACAACAATGAAATTGATTTTTTTATTAAATTTATTCCAATAAAAGTGTTTTAATTACCAGGGTGCCATAGGTTGGAAGGCGGCTGTAGGAACATGGGTGTTCAAGTGTGGGAGCAGTCTCATCAGCCCAAACTTCCTGCTGACAGCTGCGCATTGTACCAGGGCGGCAGATAGAGACACGACTATTGCTGACCCTGTACCGAAGATAGTCAGGCTCGGTGATAAGAATATTATCGATGTTGTAAATATACTTTATTGACATATTTAAAAAAAATCATTATCTGTATGATTACGTCAACCAATGCATTTACAAGTGCATGTAGCAAGTGCTTTTGGGGTACAGTTCTTGCCGTTTTGAAAAAAATCACTAAAAGCTATCTGACATGTGTTTTATACAACACATGTGGGAATAGTTTTCTAGATATAACATGAAGCTGTCTCATTCCTCGACGCAGCGGGATCGGCTTGATTCGAATTCGGACTGTCTGTCATATTGTGTGCTGCGTTATATAGAATCTCAGCAGTTAGATATATCAAGATTTCAAGATAATCTAAGATTTTCTGCCAGTCTATAAAGGCGGAACACAACGGTTGATTAGACGTTTCATTCTTATGTATAATCTCTTAATATCAGCCTATAACGTCCCACTGCAGTGCACAGGCTTTCCATAGTAAAGTAGGAGGCTAATAGTGTGAATAGGTGAATACACATGCTCGAGATTATTTAATATTCTCAAGCATGCCGGTTTCCACATGATGTATGTCTTAATCGCCGTGGTAGTGATAATTTAAAAATCTGTACTTAAGTTGAAACTGAGTGATATGGGCTCGCGACACTCATACTTCACGAATGTATAATCTCTCACAATGTACGAATTTACGAAGAATGACTTTGACCTTTTTGAGGAAGAATGATACTTACATAGTTAATGAAAATGTCCAGTTGAAATAGCAATGAGAAGATTATATCTGCCAGAGGATTACCAATTGATGTATTATGCCAGTTCTTTACTGGAGACCACGTATTTGGAAGCGCAGTGTAGAACGCCTTCGCGTCAGGTAAATCGACGACGCAAAGAAGTCTGCCGTTAGTGGCTGGATGATTAAACCGGAAAATCGTGTGTGATGTCGATGGATGGGAGAAGTCTTTATCCAGCAGTGGATATTTGGACACACGTATGTTGATGGTATGTTATAATTCCATTTATTTTCGGTTACAGAAATATAGAGGGTACGAACCATATGACGTGAAAATTCTCAGATCAATTGTTCATCCCCTCTACAACCCCCCGAAGAAGTACTACGACATTGCTCTTATGGAGTTGGAGGAATCGGTGAATTTCACCAGCTTAGTACAGCCAGCTTGTTTATGGTCAAAGTTTGACACGAGTTCTTTGGGTATTGAAGCTACTCTGACGGGATGGGGAGTTATAGAAACAGGTAAACATATATCGTAACTGTAACTAATGCACATGGGTCACTTTAGGCACATTGTCTTGTACATGAGGCATGTGTGGCCTGAAAGAACCTAGCTGGTCAAGCGGGTTAGTGAGTCCTCTCTTTTAGAGATGGTGTAGTTCCTCAGGATTAGTGGTAGCGACTTTGTTATCTTTGGTCGCGTTTTACGACAAAAACGGGTAGAGATGGGGTATTTACTATTTCGAAGCAGGCCGCCACCACATGTATGGCTTAGAGTAGCATCTAACAAGGCATAATTATAAAATCTTATGCTATTCTAAAGCAATTAACGAGGAATAATATTAAAATTTTAAACCTTCCTCTTAGGAAGCAGAACAACATCTCCAGAACTACAAGCAGCGGTAGTAGACGTCATCGATTTATCAACCTGTGATGATTTGCTGAAGTCCGCTTGTAACAGACTATGGTGCGGCGTTCAAGAACATCAGCTCTGCGCTGGGAAATTGGCTGGCGGTGTAGACGCTTGTCAGGTGAGACCTTTTACATTTAGCTTTTCATAGTTATCTATTAAGAGGGTCTTAAAGCGTATGTTTACTTTTTTAAAATTGATCTTCATTTTCTTAAACAGACATTTTTGCTGATTCCGATATACCCATCGATTGCACCCTTAATGTAGACCTGAACTATTTGCTCCCAGATTTCGTTTCAATCGTGATTTTGGATTTTTGGGCGCTCTTAGTGGAAAATTTAAAAGTCATGATCTGCCATATCTTTCATCGTAACCAGCTCCTTTATCGTCCACTGCTGCACACGGGCCTTTTCATGCACATTGTCTTGTGTATATGGTATGTTCCTCAGGGCTCGCGGTAGTGGCTCTGTTATCCCTTAGTCACTCTTTCCGACACCCTCGGGAGGAGATACGTTGGTGCTATTCTAAAGCCGGTCGACACCACACTCACATATTTCTATTATCACATAATTGTTCTGATTATAATTCTTTACAGGGAGATTCCGGAGGTCCGTTGCAGGTGAAAATCAACATAACCACCTATCTTGAGGGACAGATGCACTACGTTATCGGCGTGACGTCATTCGGCATTGGATGCGGGCGGGAGAACACGCCCGGCATATACACTAGGGTGTCCAGTTTCATTGATTGGATCGAGGATATTGTATGGGCAAATAATACGTAAAAATTAATTAATTAATTAATAATAGTACTATCGATTTTATCTAAAGAGTAAAACGTTCTAAATTGATTTTGTGTATTGTATAATTTAAATAAAATATGTACAGAAATTTTTTTTTTTTATTAAATATCCATTTTAACGTAATCTAAAGGTAGATAGAGTACTCGGGGGCGTGACAACGTTTTTTTGTTATGGCGAAGGTGTCATACGGTCCACTTGATATTAAGTCGCTACCGCTGTCCATGGACACCTACAACAGCTACAAACACCAGGGGTATGCGGGTGCGCTGCTACAGCTTCCTTGAAGAACCCCATGTCGCAGTGTAGCGTTAAAACCTCAGCAGGCAGTTCATTCCACAAGTTTCGGGTTCGCGGTATAAAATTTTTTGACGACCGCACTGTGCGCAGCGACTCTTTGTCAAGAAAGTGTGGATTAACCACACGACGATAAAGGGAAATGGGATGGTGAAAACCCGAAGTTGGTATCAAATTGAACAATTCTTCAGAACATTCTAGATCAATGTTGAAATGTAACGCGTATGTTCATGGGCGACAGTATCGATTCATCACCAAGTGGACTGCCTGCTCGTCTGTCAATTTCTTTCTGTCTACTAAAAAAATCCGAAAACAACTTTAACAAACAAGTTTAGTATTGAAGAAAGCAAAAAAGTGTCTAGTTTCAGTAAGAAAGAACGAATTGTTAACGAATTTGTCCATCATCTTTTTATTTTATTGACTTCAATATTTTATGGCACACAAAATAAAAGGAATTAGAAGAGTTTTACAAACTTAAGAGGGTTGATAAGTGAGCAACTGATTAGATATAATGCGTACAACATTTAAATATCTAGAACTCAGTCATCTCGACTTATATGTTATACATTGCATTGTATGCTGCAGCATCACGCTGAGTCAGGTATCCATTTCCTGATGCAGTGACACAAATAGTTATAGGTATACTGTATACATTTTCACTATTGTTTTTGTAGTGCACAAGAACAAACGAGAGTTATTTTGTATTTCTCTTCAGATTTGTCATTGTATATAGAATATAAACAGTTTTTATTTAATTACAAAAACCCTTAAAAAGAGTAAAATTAAAACATAAACTAGTCTTATATACAATCTACAATAATAGAGACAATAAGAGCTTTTATTATGATTCCAAATTTAAAAAAAAAAATCTTAAATCTCAAACTGTAACTTTTAAAATTTCTTTTCGACAGTAGTTCTCTCCCGCACAATCATACAATTAAGACGTACCTTAAATTCTGCCGTCCATTGCTTATAATGAAACTGAGGCGAACTAGGAAAATATCTTTTGAGGCTGACTAAAATATGTACTGCCATTAAAGTAAACAACTGTCTTTATCACAGAAATAGGTATATTACATTCATATTTTCATGAATCGGTTTTATTGAGTCACATACAAGTTCATGTGTGTTGTACATCTCATTTACCATAAAACCTACTTGTGAGACACAAGAATAAAATAAATGTACCAATAGTATAATTATATTTAAAAAAAAGTTTTTGTGTGAATTTATAGCGTAAAAAGTGTAAAGTATTGTAGGAATTTATTCAAAACTTCTCAGGATCAGGATCAATCACAGGATCGCAAAAATAATACTGAAAATAATATTTAATGTTTAATATTTATATAGTATACAATATAAATATAGACTGTTTTTAAAATGAAAATGCAGGAGAAGCTCTTGATATTTCTTATATTACACTCGTATATTGGTAATACAAATGTTTTTTATGTTTCATTATCCATATAAAAAAAATCAAAATCGTCACATTTAAATATTTCGATGCAATATTTTTTAGAGTTTTTGTTTATAGTGTCAGAAGAAGTATGTGCGAAGGAAATATTAAAAAATGAGGGTATTGAAAGAAATAATTCCGATGTTGTAAGAGAAAATCGGGTGAGAAATTTTGACATTTTAGTAAATGGAAAATTGATTAAGTATCGTTTTTTTTCTCTAATTTTACTTTTGTGTGTCTCTCCACTCCTGGATATAAGCCTCTCCTAACGACCGCCACCACATACGGTCTTCCGCTCTTGACATATACTCGTATTTGAAAATTTTGTTTACAAGTTTTTTCAAATCGACTGGCCTCGTTACCCCTCTCTCACAGAAGACTACCTTGAAATGTACGGCATTTCCCACTTTACCGTATTTCCCAATGAGTATGTACGTGTTTTGGTAGTGGGTGAGATATGCCGGAACCCATCCCATCGTATCCTAACCTTCCCTTTTTCCGTACTCCGTAAGATCCGTCGGTCTTAAATAATAATGTAGTCAAGACTCATTCATTGCATATGGTTACATATGTTTCATTACGTGACAATATTAAAAGCATTACAAAATGTAAATATCGTTAATACTAACTTCGTTCTTCTATATTATTTTCCTTATATCAATAAGGAAAAATAAATATCTATTTACTCGTTACATTTGCGGGATTGATTTAACAATGCTGGTATTCCACAAAACTTGAAATTGACGTGTTGTTGCGTAACATTAATACAGCAATTGTAATTTGATATCTGCAATTCTGATGACGTTAGTACAATGTCACAATTGATCAAAAATACTTTTCGGAGTTCGGAGTTTCCTTGTGGTTATCCGAAAAGAAGAAATTCATAGAAAAACCAAAATCATCTATATATAGGGTTGCCGTAGGTCCGAAATATTCCAGACGCGTCCGGAAATTTAGCTCTTTGTTCGAAAAGCAGGATTCAGAATTTTCACTAGTGGAGTAAAAATATAGAAATGAGAATCAAATAAAATTATTTAATAAAATCAACATTCAATAATATTGTAATTATACATAATTATTATAATACTATGTCTATTTATTTATATGTTTATTTATTTGCATTAATGGGTGTTGCATTAGTAGTTACAAAAGTATTTGAGATCATATATGGACCGGGGTACAGGTATAAAAGGTCTAGACAGGTCCAATAGGATACAGCAAATCTATAACTATATTATATTAATTAAAATTACAGAATATGTATTATTTCTAACATTGGTAGCACTAGTTCTAGCTGAAACTAATAATGTTTATGCATTAGCAGACTTAGGTTGCGGGGCGACCGTTAAAAATTGTCTGTCAAAAATTCAGGATGGTTAAATGTTTTGTCAGTTATCTTCATTTTTATATTATATGGAATTTTGTTATATATTTCTATTGATCATAGATCAATAGATCTATTGATCAATAGATTGATCTATTGATCAATAGATTGATCTATTGATCATAGATCGAAGTATGTATCCTATTATACTTGTAGACCGAACTACTTTTTATTTTGGTATTAATTCTAAGTTTAGAGATTTAAGGAATGCATTCCTTTTGGCCTGAACCAATTAAGCATTTCCTTTTATAGTATATATATCTAATTTTGTTAACAAATCGTGACGGACGAAGTCAAAAGTTATGCTCACATCGAAAAATAAAACACCTTCATAGACCTTAGTAATTATTTTCATTAGATTAAAACAAGAAATTACATGGAACTGTATTTTCGAAAGTCAAACTGTTCTTTTTCAATGTCGCCTGTAGTGGCTGGATGTTTCGTGCCAATATTCAAATGTCGAGAAACAGGCTAATGGTATGATAGTTCAGTCAGGCAAAGCTCTTTCATGACTTTTGTGTTTCTTCTCTTCTTCCCTTTAGTAATTAAATGATACCAATCCCCAGGGCTGTTGTTCTTCATTTCAAATTCAATTGGTCAACCTCATGATGAATGTGTTCTTGACACTGAAATATATTACGAATGGATATCAACAAAAAGACTTGCGGTCTTGGGACCTTCATATTCCGGTGAGTACATATTTTTAGATAACGTTTTATTTTATTGAAATCTTAAATATAGAAACGCCGTTTTCTATAGTATTCTACAGATAAATTTTCAATTCCCATTGCCTTTTTTATGAAAACGAAAACTACCAAATGAAAACTACTGATAAACTTGGGAATAGTTTATTAATAGAACAATAATATGTTACTTACTAATAAACTTAATAAAAAACTAACAAAAATTGCTCTCATTGAAAAAAGTGTTGTCCTTGTTAGGGGACACAAACGCATTGTGAAAATCATCAATGCATGATTTTTTAACACAGAAGGTTTTCAGACATTTTTTACATTATCAACTAGTTTTTATGTGGCACCTCACACAACCAAGTCGTCGTAACTGTTTCTCGGCGTAATGGCCAATTCTATCGTACTGCAAACCTGGCACAATAGAGGCCGATGGACGCGAAAAGTAAACATTTGTCTGTTTCAAATAGTAACGAGCAAGGATATGGAGAAACTGAGGTTCATTGATGATATTGTCCATATCTTTGGTCAAATTATGCACGCGCCAAACGTTTGCAATAGCTACATGTAACACGTTCGTAAACAGATCTCATCACCATTTCTTCCCACGTATAGTGATACGGTACAAAGAAACCGACTGTTCAATTTGTTATACAACAATCAGCCCATTGTTGGAGCTCATAAACACCTGAGATATGCCGACATCCACTGTCTGTTTTTCTGCTGTTCTCCACCTTTTCACTTTTCAAGAGGTGCCATAGTGTCATAGTTTGTACCCATGGTGCAGACATGTTGTCAAGCTATTCAATAATGTAAATTTTATAGACTGGTCCCACTCCTCCTCTTATAGTTTTCGGCTGTTAAAATCTCCGTGCGTTCCGGTATATCTCACGGCAATAGATAGCTATCACTATTGTTTTCTTTCCCTTCTTTTCGTCTGTTAGGATTATTTGATTCTTGCGGATGAGTTACTACATCCGACTCCTCATCATGATCACTGTCAGCTACTACGGCTTCCAAAACCTCTTCCAGCTCACGATATTCAATAGAGGCACTAAACACTCGTTTTTTTAATTATTTACTTTGAAATGTGTCTGAAGAAAGAAATACCACCGCTGTGACCATTATCGCCAGTTGGGAACACCTCTCTAATCCATGAGGATTTATGAAAATTGCATAGGTACCTCTTTTTCATTTTTATACCATAGAGTAACATAGTCCCTAATAATATATATAAAGATACAAGAGAAAAGCATATAAACAAATGTACACTTACCCCGAAGACGATGATAAATAATACATTTTATAAATTAAAATGTACAATCGGTAATTTTTCAACACTTTATAAACAAAACTAACATATTTATGGAGGGGAAGAGTTCAGGCTACAATCCAACAGCCGCTGTGTGTACTCGACTGGCCTCGTTACCCAGTTGGTGTTACCCAGTACCTCGTTGGTGTACTCAGAGAAGACTACCATGAAATTTACTGCATTTCCCACTTTATCCCATTCCTCAATGTATTTTATTTTAATTGTCCTCAATTACATTTAGAAAGATAGGCAGTGCAACCACGGGTGGCTTGCCAACGTTTGTCATTCTGGACTGAAGTTGGCATGTACTGATGTCTATGGGCGACAGTATCCATTTCCCACCACGTGGATTGTATGAACGCCTGTCGCCAATTTCCTATAAAAAAAAACTGAAAAAAGTAACACCAATAAAGGATGGGAATTTGATTTTATTATACGAATTAAATATAAAATAAAAATAAAAGAATGTGAGTAAATAAACTGACGTCCCTATTTTGGAATACGCCCGTAATTAGATTAATCGTAAGAATAAACACTGGGCTAATCAGTGGTATTCTTCAGTTACAGAATGCCCATTAAATTAATGTAAGAAAAAATAGATTTTTTTTTAACGAGGATGTTCGGTGTATTGTTTGAAAAAGACGCAACGATAGAAGATAATACAGAAATTGACTAGCCGTTCACAATCACGTTCTACCTAGTGTAGGTACACGCATGAGGAAACTAAACAATATCATGCAATGCAACCGGCCCTTTCAGTATCCACTGTCGGATATGGGCCTGGATATTGTCTCGTGTATGAGGGATGTAAGACATTAAAACGCCTCGCTGATTAAGCGGATTGGCGAGTCCATTCTTTTAGAGGTGGTGTAGTTCCTGTTGTGTCGGTGGTGGTTTGCGGTAGCCGCTTTGTTATCCTCCCACGGAAAGAGCTGGGAAGAGAATAATATCATAATATAATTTATTTCGTAGACAAACGATACTCTACAGAGTACTGAAGTACCCTCCACTACCTCAATTACTAGAAATAGTAGTACTACAGAAGAACCGCCAGTCGATCCTTGTACCCCCTATGATCCAACACCACCAGATTATCGTGCTCCAGAACGAAGGATCAGCGAAGCAAGTAATTGTAATTTTTTTTTCTTAGAATATTTTGTAGCTTACTATACTTTGTTAAAATTAAGAAAAATGTTACCTCATCGATTCAATGTAGCATGTAGCATTTACAAAATTAAATAAAAAGGGTGCATCCTTTTAACACTGAGTTTCTATCATACTAGCAATTTTTATATTACGACTACTTTCTGAACTTGATATTTAAATTAAGTCTCTGACTTTGTTACTCTACACTACTCACTACATTGTTACGCTACTACGAACGGCAACGCCGCACATTCCATTCATAGATAGTTACTAACCGAACCGCTATTATTAGAAACTGGTATCTATGTAAAACAGTACAATTATACTTGCGCGGTGCGAGTGTTTTGTGTGGAAATAAGTATTGAATTTTAAATAGTCGTCGAATGTCTGGTAGTTTCATGAAAGAAATTCAATGTTTGGAAGGTGCAGCTATTTTTTATTTTGGAACTGTATATGTCTAGGGTATATTATATATTGGGAAACTTTTTGGCGGGACTCGAGAAGGAATGGTTGAGTTTTTGTTTGATTGTAAAAAATATGTATTATGGAGGTTTGTGGTTTAATAATGATAGTTTATTGAACTTCAAAGAGTTTTTGATAATCAAATAAAAGCATGACTGCATTTTTCGTGTGCTTCACTAATTTTACTGAGCGACTCCTGACTTGCTTCGACGTGACTGGACATTGACAAAATGTATTTTAAATATTTTTTAACTTAATTACGAGGAAAACTTGACACTGGCAGAACGTGCTAATTGCACCATTGCCATATATGAAAAGATAAAAAGAAGATAAGGGGACCTTGCGAGTCAATAGTTTCAACGGCGAATTGTTGGACCTCTTCCAACTTGGTTACCATATACGTAAGTCTTTTGAACATCAAAGGGCTACATTAGCAAAGCTTGTTCGTTGGTGTTTTATCCATTAATATAATTTAATAATTGAAATAATCGATATCATAGACAATAATCATTACTATAAAGGCTTGCGCTGACGCGTCTACATCTGTTTTCATGATCTAAGGTATTGGTCGAGTCTCTTTTTGAATTGATTAACGTTCTCAGATGATATGACTTCCTTTAGGTTATCTGCTCCATTGATTAATTACTCTATTTGTAATGAAGTGGTAGTAAGGCTTTGACATATCCTCATTATCTGATTAATATTCTCATTTATTTGATTTCAGAATGCTTAGAATATATTTGGCAACTGAAACTCCGGGAGACCATTGTCGAGAGAAGATTAGGATGTAAGTTATGGTGATGGTATTATGAAAGTTATTCATAGTGACTTTATTATAGAAGCGTGCATTACAGTTTGTTAAGTCCGTTGCCCAACATTCTTGTAATTCGAATATTGTTCTAATTGTCTAATTATTATTATTATACACGCTTATTATGACGTATAAAAAGTACTTTTCATATTTGTTTACTTTTAAACAACCATAACCTGAAAATCATTGATTAGGGTCGTAGTTAACGAAATTTTCCTGTAAATAAGTAACGAAATGTACGAAAAGGTGATTTCTCTTTGTAGGTGAGTATAATCAAATGAAAAAGGAATACCCCGGACAAGACTTCATTTTAAAAGGCTATGACACGATGCCCGGGGAATACCCTCACATGGTAAGTTTAGTTTCAATTCCTATTAAATCTAGGATTTTATTTTGCTTGGGAACTATTTCGGATTTATTTTGTAACATCATTATGTCGAAATAAAGTTCTGTCTATTGTTATCGAAGTATTCGGGATAGAAATGAAGTTGAATTGGGATTGGGAACGGAAACTGGGTGGAAAAGACTGAATACATGAGCTTTGATAACTTGTACTCTACCGAACCGTGATATATTCCTGACTTAGTAATTATATTGTAATATGATGATGACAACATTATATTTCTATTCTTATAAGCTTATTTCCACAAGAGATGCTTACCTTCTGTACATCTTCTCTCATTTAATCAAGTATCGCTATAGTTCATGCCATTTGGCATGGCAATAGCGAACATTCACACCTCCCTACTAATGTACTCGTGTTTACATATCGTGTCGCACTTGCCAATGTTCCTTGTAATGAGCGAAAATATATAAATAAATAAATTTTCACTGTCAGGGAGCAATTGGTTGGAAGGCAGTTTTTGGTACATGGGTGTTCATGTGTGGAAGCACTCTCATCAGCTCCAACTTCGTGCTGACTGCTGCACATTGTACCAGGGCGGCAGATCTGAATACAAATATTGCTGATCCCGTGCCGAAAATAGTAAGGCTCGGTGACAAGAATATTCTTGATGTTGTGAGTAATTTACTTCATAAATTGTATACCTTTTATGTAATTGTGTTTATTTACTGACTAACGTGTCTTTATTTCATTCATCCCAGGAGGTAAACGATTTCAAACCGAATGACATGAACATCGTCAAATCTATCGTTCATCCTCGCTACGATCCACCGAGGATGTACTACGATATCGCTCTTATGCAGTTGGCAGAAAGGGTTAATTTTAATAGATTAGTGCAGCCAGCCTGTCTCTGGACGAAGTTTGACACCAGCAGTTTGGGAACTCAAGCCACAATTACAGGCTGGGGAGTTATAGAAAGTGGTATGAATATTTTTTGAATTTATAATAAAGGAACTACTGCCATCAGCTTCGCCCACATAGAATTGGGATTAAAAACTGCCTTTTTGAGTTAAATTGTTTCAAGAAACACTTAGCTACATGACTATGATTATATTGAAGATTAGTATAAATTGTTTCAGAAACAACTTGAAAACTATAAAACTGGTAATGGAATAGTTAAAGCTTAAAGCTTCCTTTTAGTGTAATAACTTTTATTTGTACTGCAGCTAATAATAGGGGTTAAAGTATGAAATTGACGTTTTATAGTAATAGATACTTTGAATTGACATAAAGCCTTCATGGTGTGAGATTTTCGAGTGAAACTTTTTTCACATGATACCTATGAGGTTCTTGTTTTAAAAAATGTGCAACATTCGTTTTTCGACTTTCAATTGTTTTTTTATTCAGCTTAGACGGAAAAGATGGATACTTCGAAAATCCGAGTACTCTTTGAATACGAGTTCCGACGCGGAACTAACGCGGCAGAAACGGCTCGCAATATCAATGCTGCGTTTGGAGAGGAGACTGCTAATGAACGAACGGTGCGTTTTTAGTTTAAACGCTTTCGTAATGGAAACTTCGACTTGAAGAACGAACCACGTGGAAGACCGCCCACACAGGTGAATAACGCTGAATTGAAGGAGATGGTGGAAGCCGATCAGAGTCAAGCTACCCAGGAATTAGCGGCACGGCATGGTTTAACGTTACCTTACCTACAATATTGACTCATTTGCAAATTTTATCAATAAGATAAAAAAATATGAAAAATGGGTGCCTCATGATTTGACTGATCTGCAGAAAGAAACGAGTGTTGAAACTTGCGTTGCCTTGTTGAATCGGCACAGAAATGAAGGAATATTGGATCGAATTGTGACATGTGACGAAAAGTGGATTCTTTACGATAACCGAAAGCGAAAAATGCAATGGCTGACCCCAGGTCAAACGCCGCAACAGTGACCTAAGGCAAAGCTTACCAATAAAAAGGTAATGGTAACTGTTTGGTGGTCTATTCATGGTGTTATTCACTATAGCTTTCTCAGGTCTGGTCAAGCAATAACAGCAGATGTTTACTGTGCCGAACTTCGAACAATGATGGCGAAACTAGCAGTGAAACAGCCCCGACTCGTGAATCGATCTTCACCATTATTGCTCCATGATAACGCAAGACCTCACACTGCACGAGAAACCGTTGTAACTCTACAGGAGCTGCAGTAAGAAACAATACATCATCCTCCGTACTCGCCAGACCTTGCTCCAACGGATTATCATTTTTTTCGTGATTTGGACAATTTTCTACGTGGTAAAAAATTTTCTTCCCAAGAGGCAGTACAAAATGCTTTCACACAGTTTGTCGAATCTACATCCCAGAGTTCTATCGCAAAGGCATAAATGAACTTCCGATTAGATGGCAACAATGTATAGATAATGAGGGTAAATATTTTGATTAAATAAATATGTTACATTTTAGAAAAAAACGAGTTTTAATTTTTCAGTACAAATCGGCAATTTCATACTTTGACCCCTAATATTTGAGGTACTACTATATTGTAGCATAAAAGTAAATATATTTATATATTATGCATATCTATATATAGGTGTTTGTCTTCTTTATTTTAAATATTGTAATGAAATATGTACATATTTGACCACTCTCATAATTATAATTTTACATTTACATTTATTTAAACACCTTATAGGCCCAAGAATTATGTTCAACGGCGCACACCACTGTTACACCCATTTCACGCGTCTTGGTTCCGTCTGAAAATCAGCGCTGTATGCTGTTTTTACGTTATACAGCTTGTGCTGAGACGCATACTCGGATACTCCCACATACATGGGACCGCGCAGTTTATATCGCCTTATTTTTAATTTCATTGTTTTGTTTGCATAACTATGCTTAATTAATTTTTAGAATAAGACATTGTCACGTTATTGCGATCACTTGTGTGTATGAAATAAAAATTCTATCTATCTATCTATCTATGACTCCATAAGGTAAGGTTGAGTGTCCGGAAGGACCTGATCAAAATCAGTTTAGTACTGCAATTAAACAACTTTTAACGGTTTAAATCGCGTATATTTGACATGATTTATATCCCGACGTTTCGAACACTTTGCAGTGGACGTGGTCACGGGGTGACTAATTGATTTTATTTGTCACTTGAGTTATTAAGAAATTATTACTACCGTCTGAAATTTTTTGAACTACCGTCTGAAATTTTTTAATCATAACATTCCCTATGCACGCAGTATTCGCTCACGGTGTCCAGAGGTCTTGCAGTATGGCGTTGGCCTTGTGATTTAATTAATTTAATGACTGGATCCCAAGCTGGTGGTACTTGCCAACCATCTTCTCTATTGAAATTTGGGTGTTTCTTAATTTCAATAGCCTCGCGTAACATTCTTGGCATGTACCGGGTCTCTCTAGCGAGGATTTGTGGATTATCAAATCGAATGTAATGGTTGGGTTTGTCCAGAGCATGTTCACAAACTGCAGACTTGGTCGAGCGTCTGTTCTTCATGTCAGCTATGTGTTCTTTTATCCGGATACCGATGCTCCTCTTTGTTTGCCCAATGTATGATAACCCGCATTCACAATCAAGCTTGTAAACACCTGTAAATTACATGATAAAATCCAATTTACTATGGAGTCTGAGGTCAATAAATCCTTGGCTTTCCTTGACATTTCAGTCATCAGAAATCCTGACAACTCTCTTGGTCATACTGTGTATAGGAAACCCACCCATACAGATAAATATCTCAATGGTAACTCCCATCACCATCCATGTCAGTTGACTACCGTAGGCAAATCTTTGTTACAGAGAGCACACGGCATCTGTGACACTGACCACCTCGAGGAAGAGCTTCTGCATGTGAAACAAGTACTGCGAAGCAACAATCACAAACTCCCACGAATGCGTCACAGAAGCCGCCCCAAGCCTCCTACAGTTGAGCGACAACCTGCCATCTTACCATACATCAAGGGCATCACTGACAAAATTGGCAATATCTTAAGACGAGCTTCAATTAAAACTTACTTCAAGCCGCACAAGAAGATTAGCCAATTTTTAAGACCGGTCAAGAGCAATATCCCCCTACAAGATGCAGGTGTTTACAAGCTTGATTGTGAATGCGGGTTATCATACATTGGGCAAACAAAGAGGAGCATCGGTATCCGGATAAAAGAACACATAGCTGACATGAAGAACAGACGCTCGACCAAGTCTGCAGTTTGTGAACATGCTCTGGACAAACCCAACCATTACATTCGATTTGATAATCCACAAATCCTCGCTAGAGAGACCCGGTACATGCCAAGAATGTTACGCGAGGCTATTGAAATTAAGAAACACCCAAATTTCAATAGAGAAGATGGTTGGCAAGTACCACCAGCTTGGGATCCAGTCATTAAATTAATTAAATCACAAGGCCAACGCCATACTGCAAGACCTCTGGACACCGTGAGCGAATACTGCGTGCATAGGGAATGTTATGATTACAAAATTTCAGACGGTAGTTCTAAAAATTTCAGACGGTAGTAATAATTTCTTAATAACTCAAGTGACAAATAAAATCAATTAGTCACCCCGTGACCACGTCCACTGCAAAGTGTTCGAAACGTCGGGATATAAATCATGTCAAATATACGCGATTTAAACCGTTAAAAGTTGTTTAATTGCAATGTATAGTAATCGCGAAAACCTAAGAAAATATCAGTTTAGTACTCTTTACGTGATGCCGAACTGACATACAGGCAAACATTCTGAAAAGTACTTTTTGTTATCTGTAGTTAGTTCAAATCAATTAGTTTCAAATAGTATGCATGTGCCTAAAATTATCAAAATATAGATTGTTACATACAGGCGTGTCCCAAGGCACACACGGTCATCTGCTCTTCTCATCCAACGACTACCGACGACTTTCTCCAAGTCGTCGTTCCACTTGACCGCAGGACGTCCCACTCTATGTAGTTTTCTTTCGAGGACTCGTATTAAAAACAAAAAAAGTCATTTTAGTAATAAACCCATCTAACTTTATACTCCGAAACTTATCTACCAAATATATATATATATATATCAACGATATTTGATAGTTTATATTTACATATGTCACTTGCATGAAACATGAATATTTAGCCTATGTAGGTTTCAATAATCTGGCAACAGATGGCGTTCGTTCCGTTTTCGAATTTCTCGATTTACAAAAGGCAATTAAAGCCCGATGCTGTTGTATTACCTATAACATGGCTAGAAAATAATAATAATATAAAGCCATATTTTTATTATCATTATTTTGCGTAGCGTTGGACGCACTCCTACCACATGGGAAGGTTTACTTGAAGGAAGGCGCCGGTAGTGGCTAAATGAGAAGAGTAGAAAGCCATGTGTGAGCGTATTAACACAGATTACGGGAGCCATAATACATATTAACGAAACCTTAGTAATAGTTATAAGGTCGAGAGGTGCCAATGATGCCATTGAATAGAAATTAATTGGAAAAGGTATACCTTTAAATAAGATTAGTATTTGAAATTGGCGCGAGCGTCTTTGCATACCCGCATACATTGAAGTTTTCGAGGCAACATTTTTTGTCCCCGAATATTGAAGGCGGTTTGATATTTTTAGTAGTATGACACGCGCTCGGCGGCGAGCAGAGGAAATTTCACACCGCGGCCTCGGACAGTTGTTATTTGTTATTCGCGCCTATTAATTGGTCTTGACCGCGGATATCCTGTGCCACGCGAGTGTTTTGGGAGTTAAGTTCACATCGCGGCCTCGGACAGTTGATTTTGTGATTCGCGCCTATTAATTGGACTTGCACGCGGATATCCTTGAGCCACGCGAGAGTGTTGGTTGGACTTGGTTATTGTGATTGTGCTTGTGGTATTTGGAGTGATATCTCGAGGTGATTTTGCTGCCGTGTGTGAGTTGCGGAGCTATAGCGGCCACCGGCTCACCACGGAACGAGACTTGGATTACTACACAAGTATCTATTGGGAATGTATGTATTTATTCAATTACACTAAGATAGGTCACGTCTAGTAGGGACTAGCGTAGGTACACTTTCCAGATTTGTGTGTGGGCAAAACCACCTGGGGTAAGTGAGACCTTTAAATTGTGTAAATTGTTCTTTATTGTGCTTACCCACCATTTCGGTGGATATATTGAGTAAGTTTACTACATTTGGGCCCGAGTGCACATTCCTCGGGCTGCTTTCGCGTAACGCGAGGCAGGTGCGCCTAGTGTGCGCATCGTAAACAATTAGAACTCACAAAGGACTGTATGCAATATACTATTGTAAATTGAAACATTTTTCAGGAAGCAAAACAACATCTCCAAAATTACAAGCAGCGATAGTGGATATTATAGATACACCAACCTGTGATAACCTATTGAGATTTGCTTGCAATAGATTATGGTGTGGAGTCCAAGACCATCAGATTTGTGCTGGGAAGTTGACTGGCGGCGCCGACGCTTGTCAGGTCAGAGCTATAACATTTTATGTTTGGAATGGTGTAGAACAACATTATTTTGTTTTTTATTTTATTTACACGGAAGACTAAGCATTAATAAAACAATACGCCGAGGAAGCTTTGGGTACACTACCTCCGTTATTTACAGAGCTAATGGTATTTTTCTCCTTGTATTATAAGTACTTACCACTGTGCACTGTGTATTTATATTATCTAATTCATATGTATGTATATTTAATATCTATTTTAGTACGTATATTTATATATTTTATCATATAGGTATAATATTAATGTATTGTTATATTATTTATACAGATAAATTAACTTTGCTATTTGAGTTCTTCTGATTAAATTGTTCACATTTAACCAACGGTCGACTGGTAGTGAATGTCTTAAGCATTAAGTCCGCCTCTACACAATAAAGTGCATAAAGAGTAAATAAATATGCAAACAAAGAGTTGTGATGAACAGATAATTAAAGCTAATAAGTTTCCACAGATGGTAATCTAACGTTGAAGACAAGAGTAAGTTAGACAATAAGTAAGAATGATTAATGAAAAAAATTCTAGCGACCACAATAGTTCTTATCACAGTAGGCTTACCATAGTTCTAGTGATTTACACAGAGCGTTATTGTATTTCGATGTTGCTCTGTAAAAGAATGCATTTTTTCGATATCTAGTACTACCAGATGGTATGTGCAAAGAAATATGACTTCTAATGTTTTTTAATCACATTTACACAGATATTACGCAAGAGCGAAAACGAGTCAATATCCAATATTCCGTTTGCTATATTCATAGTAATATCAGTAATACTTAGCAATTAAACAACTTTAACGGTTTAAATCGCGTACATTTGACATTATTCAGCAATACTTATTCACGTTTTCAATGGTAGAATGTGATGTTGTTTACATCGCGAGACGTAGTCCATGTCATGGTGTCCAGTTTTGTATTGAAGATATGGAACAAATCTTTTCTGTATGCGTTCCACCTGTAAAGAGTAGACACCATACTTAGGATTCAACACTTACGCAGTGTCGTCGAGGCATACGACACTGTGTATGCAACTGCAATATCGTCCTTTAATAACCTTAATATTGGAAAACTTAGTGCAAGATCTTATTATAAAACCTAAGGCTTTAGAAGCTTTTGGCCTTATAAAATTAATATTTTTTTCATATAGCAATTCAAAGTCTTGAATGACTCCAATATCTATGTGTTCAACGGTTGTTAACTTCTGATTTTTGACTGTGTGATGGTTGATAATATTACGCTTCCTTTGTAAAAGAAGACAGTCATCGAAGTTTTTCATGTATTTCAAAATTTTAGAGTAATATTTTAGAATCACCCATTTCTTTCCACGGGTGTCAGACAGGGCGGCTATGGGATAACAAAGCCGCTACCGCAAGTCCTGAGGAACTACACCGCTTCTAAGAGAGTGGACGCCACCCTTTACGGCCACACAACCTTCATGAACAACACAATATGGATGAGGAGGTCCATGTCTTGCAGTGGACGTTAGAAGGGCAACAGTTACCTCTTACCATTAAACCTTTTTTATAGTGGCAGATGAGTAAACAGCCCACCTGGTGGTAAGTGGATACGGTCGCCCTGCCAGATCCGCGGCTGCATACATGCCAACATCAATCTAGAGTAACAAACGGCACGCACCCGGATACGCTGCCTACATTTGGAGATTTAAGAATGGATTAGCAGAAAAGATTGGGATAATGATGAGGGTATGCGAAAGGATGTGAAGGGAATGGGCTCTGGCATGTCACCCACTACCGTAACACGTACGTACATTGCTTTGGGGGAATGGGACAAATTGGGAATGCAATTTACGATAGCCTTCTGTGAGTTAGGCCTGTCTACTCGATTACCACCTTTTTCCTACAAATAAATCTTATCTTTTTTCAGGGAGACTCTGGAGGCCCTTTACAGACGAGAATCGATATAGGGAATTCTGATATAGAGGGGGCGATGCATTACGTTGTCGGCGTAACGTCATTTGGCAGTGGATGTGGGCGCGAAAACACGCCCGGCATGTACACTAGGGTGTCTAGTTTTGTCGATTGGATAGAGGACATTGTTTGGTCATGATTTTGTAGTTACGCCAGCTAATGATATGTGTGTCATTAGTTATGTGTTATGTGTGTTGGCATTTAAGTTTAGATCATTTAAGTCACTAGTTTATTTTAAAACTAGTTGGTTTATTTTATTATTCTTTCACATAACGCTGCGGGTCTTCAAATGTTTATAGTTTTTGAAATAGTTTTGTAGCTTTGTCAAGTACTCGTAGCTATTGGATTCACGACAGTGACTTAGTGAATCAATTTTTATTTTGATAATGTAATGATATTCACATGTAAGTACTCTTAATATTTAAATTGAATTAAACTTAATATAATCATATTTATTACTGAATTGTTATTTTTTATTGTGTTTTATTTATAATTTAATGACAGAAGACCACAACGTAAAATGTACCAAGATACCTATTTCTATACTATTCCCTGTATGTACGTGTTTCTATAGAGAGTGAGATATGCCAGAGCCATTTCCCATCCCATCCCCTCCTATCCCTCCGAATTGAGAGTATAATGTAATAAAATAAATTGACTTCCATTGACTCCCCACGGGGCACTCTTTAAGTGGAGTGATAATTTGAAGAAGATTGGCGGTAGTACCCGAATGAAAAGACTTGTTCTATGCCGACCTTCAAGATGGCAGATCAAAAGATTTTTAAAAAATTGTATAAGAGCTTAATTTTAAACGTCCACATGGATCTATAGTGCTTCATTAAAAATCTGTCTTCAATGACACTAATATGTAAATTAGATCTTTTATTTCTTGGAACCGGTTCTTGATGCGGCTTCTGACTTGGGTAATCACATTACTGTTTACACCTGGAGTGTGTCTCATTTATTACAAACTGCGCTGGTGAGGTGCACGATTTAGAAAAATACTCGTATATAAATAAGTATTAATCAAATTAAACAATAAAAAATTATAAGTTGCAGAATATAATAACCAAGAAAGCGAGCACTAATTCAATTTATTTAAATTTGATTATTTTTATAACAAAAATGTTAGACAAAATTGTGATACTATTTGCATTTTATATAGGTGATATCTTTTTGATATTCTTTATTTAAATGTTTATTATTTAATTCAATACATTTTCAAACATTAACTGATTTAACAATATTTATTGTATTTATTATATTACAGTGTCAAATGAAGTTCATACAGTAGACATATTGAAAAATAAAAACATACAAAAAAGTGAATTTGTTCAAATTTCGAGAGTAAAACGGGTAAGTTATTTTTCTCTGTAATATATAAAGTATTGGAAATATTATCCAGACTTTATATTTTGTCATAGTTCTTTTTTTCTTTCTTTTCATATATGGCAATGGAGCAATTTGCACATTCTGCCAGTGTTAAGTTTTCTTCTTAATGCAATACTTGATGCAATACATTTACGCCAACGAATAATCCAGTAGTTCAAACACTTCTTGGAGGCACTTTCAGGTATGGCCTTCAGCTTCTTCAGCGATTTATGTTTTATGGCATCAATGGACTGAAAACGTCTTCCACGAAGTGGTAATTTATGTTTCTGGAACAAAAGAAGTCACAGGGGGCCATATCTGGAATACGGTGCTTGGCGATCTTTTTGAAGAAAATTCAACTCCTTCGGAACAAGTCGTACAGTGACGCATTTCATGCCCAAAATATTAACTGAAATGGTGCGAACAGATTGACGATTAAATTCACGACATTAAATGACGATTTTCTATTACTATTATATCATTTTGTTGATATTTTCGTCGGTCGAAGACGTCGAACGTCGACAGGAATGAGGCATGTCTTTAATCATATCTCCGCCTTCTTTGAAAGCATTGCACCATTCGCATGCTAGTGTCCTTGCCAAAGCAGACTCACCGTAGGCTTTCTCCAACAATTTCAACGATTCGACACAAGAAATTCATTGGCGAAACAAAATTTAGGGCAAACTCTTTGTTCAATATTTTTATGCATCATAAAACTCACTGAACACACTTGAAGTCAACTAACTTAATCAACAGGCGTAAGTAAACAAATAGGCCGACAGATCGCGTCAAAACTTTACGTGACAAATACATACCAACTTCTAGCAAAAAAAGTAAATTATCACTTTTTGCGGCGGCTTTTCTAATTTGAGTGAAAAATTAAGAATTTTAAAAAGCAGAGCAAAAGGAAATTCAATGTTACGAAGGCTCAGTTAGTTTAACTTAATTTAACTTAATTTAACTCCGTTAATTAAACTCTGTATGCCTAATAGTTTTTTATTTTTTTTTTTTTTATAGAGAAGAGGGCGGACGAGCAAGCGGTCTCACGTGATGGTAAGTGTTACCGCCGCCCATGGACACCTGCAACACCAAGGGGTATGCGGACGCGCCGCCGACCTTGCAAAATCCTATTCACAGCTTTCTTGAAGAACCCCATGTCGTAGCTTAATGGGAAGATCTCCTGAGGCAGTTCGTTCCACAGCCTACGGGTTCGCGATATAAAATAATTTTTGGACCGAACACTGCGCGACACCTCCGTATCTAGGAAATGCGGATGGACCGCACTTCTGTGACGGGAGGTGCGGTTGTAGAAACCCGAGGTAGGATTTATATTAGACAATTCTTCAGAGCATTCCCCATTGTACAGTTACTATTATACTGTATTATGTACAGATTTATTACTATATTAATCACTATTAATATAGTGATTAACTGTATTATTAGTACAGGATCGAGCACCTAATTCTAATGTATGGATTTGCATACACACTTAGGTAATTTCTATTATAGCATAAGCAATTATAGCAATTTATAGCAATATAGTCTTATAGCAATAAGGAAAAATAAAATTATTGCATACACATATAAGAGAGAAACAGGTTTATTTAGAAGAAAAAATGCAAAATACAGTTCAGGTATTTGTTTACGTTGCAAGATAAGCCATGATTTTTTTATATAATGCCCGTATAAAAAATACTACTTGTATATATATATTTTTTTTTTATAGAGATGAAGGCGGACGAGCAAGCGGTCTCACGTGATGGTAAGTGTTACCGCCGCCCACGGACAGCTGCAACACCAGGGGGTATGCAGGCGCGCCGCCGACCTTGCAAAATCCTATTCACAGCTTTCTTGAAGAATCTCATGTCGTAGTTTAATGGGAAGACCTCTTGAGGCAGTTCGTTCCCAGCCTACGGGTTCGCGATATAAAATAATTTTTGGACCGAACAGTACGCGACACCTCCGTATCTAGGAAATGCGGATGGACCACACTTCTATATATATCCATGTTCATTAACATTATCACTAACAATAATCATAGATAAAGGCGCTATCTCTCCGTGCCGTAGTTACTGGTGATTTTGTATCTAGTATATTCCTGGCGGACAAACCTAATGGAGACAAAAGATTTATTTTAAATTTAAAAAAATTGAATAAATTTATTAAGCCTCCACATTTTAAAATGGATGATCTGAGAACTGCTATAAAACTGGTCACACCAAATTGTTTTTTAGTCTCTGTCGATTTAAAAGATTAAAAGATTTTCTGATACCGGTACACTTAGAACATAGAAAATACCTGTGGTTCGAATTTCAACAAAATTGTTACGAATTTAACTGCATACCATTATTTGGTTTGAACACATACCCACTGGTGTTCACAAAAATTATGAAACCAGTCATGGAACATCTACGTCTGCATGGATGGCTATCTACAATTCATTTAGATGATATATTGTGTATTGATGACTCACTTAAAGGATGTATAAAAAATGTAAATGCTACACGTCTGTTAGAAAATTTGTGATTCATAATAAACCATGAAAAAAACTCTGTTAGACCCAAGACTAACTGTAAATTTCTAGGGTTTGAATTAGATATGATAAAGTTCTGTGTAAAACTTCCACAAGAAAAGTGAAATAGAGTCAAGACAGAGTTAGAGAAATTCAAAACCATATCAAAATGTAAAATTCGTGAATTCGCTAAATTCATTGGTTTATTAATATCTATTTGTACTAGAATTGAATATGGTTGGATACGCACAATTGGTTTTTAAATTTCGGCAACAGTCTAAATTATGAAAAAGTTATGAATATCGATCAAAGTTAGTAAACTTAGTAAAGTGACGATATAAATTGGTGGTATAACAATATCCGCAATTCCTCATGCCCCATTCGTGCCCTAAACTATAATCTGGCGATTTTCTCAGATGCTTGTTTGACAGGTTGGGGAGCTTCATGTTTGAATAAAACGGCAAATGGGTTTTGGACCGATGAAGAAAAAAGCTATCACATTAACGTATTAGAATTATTAGCAGTATTATTTGCCATAAAGATTTTCGCTAAAGATGCAGTTAACACACAAATCCTACTTCGAGTACATAACACAACTGCAATATCGTGTGTCAAACGTATGGGCAGTGTGAAATTTCCCCACTTAAATAACATTGCTAGAAAAAATTGGGAATTTTGCGAACAAAAAAAGTTCGTTTATTTATGCTTCCTATATTAAATCAGCCGAAAATATTATTGCAGATTTGAAGTCTCGCAAAACGCAGACTGAGACAGAATGGGAATGAGCACCTTACGCGTTTCTAAAGACTACTAACGCATTTGGGGATCCCGAAATAGATCTATTCACAAGCAGATGTAAAAAATACGTTTCTTGGAAAGCCGACCCATACGCGTTTTGTATTGATGCCTTTACGATGAATTGGACTGACAATTTCTTTTATGCATTCCCACCTTTTGCAATTATTCTAAAAACTTTAAATAAAATTATCACAGAGAAAGCTGTAGGCATATTTGTAGTGCCTAATTGGCCCACCCAGTCATGGTATCCAGTTTTCAAAAAATTGGTTGTGTCTAATATCATATACTTTGAGCCTTATTTTGACTTATTTTATTTTGACTTATTATAATGACTTATTTTCTGGCGATTCCAGGTTACAATACAGCCTACACAAAAGTCTTACCCTGGCAGCAGCAATATTATCAGGGAAGCCCTTTTGAAAAGATGTGTACCCCCTTCTATAGATATCATGATAAACTCATTAGCGCCTAATACCCCAAAACAATATGAGTGTTACAATATGGTATTATAAAGAGTCAATCCCAAATATTGTCTATTTTTTAACTAAACTTTATAATTCGGGCTATCAATGTAGGAGTCTGAATTGTTGCAAATCCGCTTTATCCTGCATTCTGGGTCGAGCTATTATTAACGATGACAGAATCGCGCGGTTCATGAAAGGTGAGTTTAGATCCCGACCACCACAACCAAAGTATGGGTTTACATGGGATACTGATATGGTATTAAATTATTTGTCACAAATGTATCCAAACGAAACTCGAGTCTCGAATTGATGTCTAGAAAATTAATCACATTGCTAGCTATTGTCACAGCTCATAGAGTGCAGATTGAAGTCTTTGTCTAAGATTGAAATTAAAAATATAATCCTTGATTCTAACGGTATATCGATTAAGACATCAAGACCAAACGTTCATCAACCATTATTAAAACTACCATATTATAATGAAAAACCTCGAATTTGTCCAGCACGGACCTTGCTGTGTTATAAAGATAAAACTGAACCTTTAAGAGGGAATGAGAATAATCTTTTTATTAGTTATAGGAAACCCCATGCAAAAGTGAGCAGTCAAACTCTTAGTCGCTGGATAAAAGATATTCTCAACAAAACTGGTATTGACACAAGCATATATAGCTCACATAGCACGCGTCACACCGCGACGTCAAAAGCGAAAGCTATTGGTGTTAGCGTTAACACTATTAGAAAAACCGCAGGATCGAGCTGACCGTCTTCCGTTTTTGCGAGGTTTTACAATCGAGATATTACAATATCTCGAGATGAATCTTTTGCACGTTCGATTCTTCAATCACAATAATGATTTATAAGAGAAGAGATATCGATTTTGATTTGTATACATGTATTGAGAATATTAAGTCTTAATTTTTACTTCCAGTTTTTACTGGTGAATCATTCACATTTCCAAAAAAACGACAAAGGGGTAGTCCTGATTTTAGTGAACTTTAAACATCTACAAGTAAAGATTAATCGTGATAATTGAGCAGCGTAAACATAATTAATGATAAAACGAACTTACCCTTACCATGATAAAACGTACTTACGTGAAGTTCTGTTATAATTATGCAAGGTGCTAAGTCGGGACTGTATGGAGGAAGGCTCATGAGTTCTACGTTTTACGCCTTCAAAAAGTCGTTTGTCTGTTTGGCCGTGTGAGAGTTGGCATTGTCATGGTGCAAGATTATGCGGCATTTACTGTTGTTTCGTCAATAACTTCAGACAATAAAATGGTCGTGATAAATTGTTGACAACGGTGGACGGGCGACCTTCACGAAATTTGTCACTGAGATTGACACGAGCGCGAGTGAATTCTGCAAACCAGCTGTAAATTGTCGTCTTGTTTGGTGTTTCATCGCCAAAAGCAGTTTGAAGCCGAGCGGGGCTCTGTTGAGATGTCAAATTACAATTAAAATCGTAGAAAATCATACTGAGAAAATTTTCACGAGTTAAATCCATAGTAATGCAGACACGCACGTTTTAAAATGGCGCCACAATGAAAAAACAAATGACTGTTAGATGAAACAAACTTTACTCTACAGCCAAAGAGTTCCATTTTCAAATATTGTAATTACTTTTAAATATTGTTTATGTAAGTGGCCAGTTCCGAAAATTTTCAGTGTGACCTATGTACCTATGCCGTTATGCTATCATATATATCATACCATACTATCAGCCTATGTCTCTCCACTGCTGGATATAGGTCTCTCCCAAGGACCCCCACCATACACGGTCTTCAGCTCTTCTCATCCGGCCACTACCGGCGACTTTCTCCAAGTCGTCAATATATATTGAGTCAAAAATAACAGTAATGTGTAACTGTGAGAACTGTATGCATGACAATAGCGTGCAATGTACTCGTATGTACGAGTACATTGCACCAAAACAAAACGAGACTGAAACAGACATAGCAACACACGAAATGCACTAAAGAGACTAAATTTACCGTTGCGACCAGCGTGTGTCATCGACCTTTGATGTATTTTATGTGTGGACTTAGATATACATCAAGCCCTAACCAAGCCATTACTTTCTAACGAGTTTAAGGAAACCTCGTCAAAAAATATCAAAAAAAAACTTAACTTGAAAAACATATTTATTTTAAATAATATAAGAATATTTATATTTTTTTGTTTTTTTTTTAATTTATTTGTTTCCTAATAACTTAACAAGTTTATAGAAAAAAAAAACTAAAGCTTGTACCTACCTATTAAATGTTTTTTCCATTATTTACTAAAATATATGCGTACCAATAATAAAAGGGTGCAATATTATTTCAATATTTAGATTTAAAATTTCATACAATTAATGATACTGAGTACACAAAAGAGATAGATTTTTTTCATGAAAATGACCCGTTCCATAGTGCGCGGGCGCTGTATACACACGAAGACTGGCAGACTCGTTTTACAAGAAGGAAATTGAACCGTAACTATTTCTAATTAAATAGTACGATCTAATTAAATTGTACGATAGGTCAAACTAAAAGTTTTTAGAACTAGCTACTGTACAATACGATAGAAAAAAAAATCGAATTTTAAAAATGGAACTCTTTGCTTGTCAAACGCTATTAAATTTTCAAACCTGTCATATGTTTTTTATTTCTTTCGGCAATTTGAAAATTAAGTGTTTGCGAAAAAATGAATTTAACCATAGAACATTCACGTTCAATGATTTTTTATGACTTTCATTGCGGTCTAAACAAGAAAAAAAAAATTATGAAAGTTAGTTAGTATTTAGTGATGAAGCTCCATCCAGTATCACTGTTATTCAGTGAATTTAAACTTGGCAGTACCCACCTCAGTGACGATGTCATAGATGGGTGTCCTGCGATCGCGGTGACCGAAGAAAACATCAAAACTGTGCGGCTCATGACTGAAGCAGACAAACGAACGACATATCAGCAGATACGGGCATGTATTGATATGAGTCAAGTTCAAACTATTTATATGATCATCTACGGGTAAGGAAGCTTTGTGATAGATGAATTCGTCACAATTTGAGCGTAGCTCACAAACACTCACGTCGAATGGTGTTTCCAAATGCTTGAAAAATTCGACAATGGTAAATCAAATGCTGTTTTTGATATAGTAACAGGTGATGAGAGCTGGATCTACTGCTATGAGCTCGAAACTGAGAGGTAATAGTGGGTCTTTCCTTTCGAAGAGTTTTTTTTTATGTACGAAGGTGGCAGACGAGCATACAGTCCACCTGATGGTAATGTGGATACTGTCGCCCATAGACATCCGCGATACATGCCAACATTAGTCCAGAATACAAACGTTGGCACGCCCCCGGATGCCCAGCCTACCTTTGGAGATATAGGAATGGATTTGGAGAAAGGGTTGGGAAAATGGGGAGCGATAGGATGGGAATGAGCTCTGGCACATCTCACTCACTACCGAAACACATACGTACATTAGGGAAATATAGTAAAGTGGGAAATGCAGTACATTTCAAGGTAGTCTTCTGTGAGAGAGGGGTAACGTAGATAGTAGAGCGTGCCCAGCGGCTGTTGGATTTCAGAGTGCACTCTGCCCCTCCCGACGAATTTCCCGTTCCGACGAAAACGAAGAACGGGCGGAATGCTGAGAAGAAGTTGATTGCCGCATCGGGCCACTTTGCTACTGTAACTTTAGAAAATGAATGAACAGTAACAGTAACTATGTGAACAGCTTCTTGCCTTCTGTTTTGGAAAATTAAAAGAACGACGCCCACGAAGCAGAATTATCCTCCATCACGACAATGCTCCAGCTCAAGTTTTGAGTACCGACTGTAAATGTACAGTTAATAATGGGTCATCCGCCATATAGTCCCGACCTTGCGCCCCGTGATTTTTATTTATACCCTGAAATTAAGGATAAACTCAGACGACTACGTTTTATGAACGTAGAAGAGGCAATAGCGGTCTTCTAAACGGCTAAAGAAGGGTGGGTTGGATGTTTCACACAATGGTTCCATCGCATGAAAAAGTGTATCGTATGTCGCGGAGAATACTTATAATGCAATAAAACAACTTAATTTTTGGAAATTCTTTAAACTTTCAGTGTTACCTATACATAATTAAATGATTATAATTTTAATGTCTTTTAGCAAAACGAAGAGCGATGGTCGTGGGGTTACGTTGACAGTGAGGTGAGTAAATTAAGTAAATAGTCGCGTAAGATTACAGAGATCGTTATAAAAACGTAATGTAATAAATTATTGTTACATTACCATTAACTATAACCAGCACTTAGTGACTGAATTACTCTATACATTGTCTTGCATATGAGGAACGTATGTATCACGCTGGCCAAATGGGTTGGCGAGTTGGCGGTTGACGCGTTGGAATCATAAATGGCGACTACGGGCGCACGAATAAAGGCGTTAAACATCACACCGAGAAACTACACCACATCTAGAAGAGTGAAGTCGCCAACCCGCTTCATCTGCGTGGCGTTTTATGGCCTTATATCCAGGTTAAGGCTTGTTACATTACCGTACTACACTTCTCTCTACCTTGAGGATTTTTCTAGGCAAAACCTAAACAGAATCTACAGAGTACCGAAGCACCTACTACACAGGCACCTCCAGATGATCCTTGTGTTCCTTTCGATCCCGTTCAGCCAGAATATAGAGCTCCAGGACGAAGGATCAGCGAAGTAAGTAAGTATAAACCGCTTATTGGTGTAAAAATATTGTAGTGATGTGATTATATTGTTATAGTAGGCGTTGCTCGCGAATTTCTTTACATAAAACATATGCTTTTTATATGTTAATCCATTCTAAAAACTTCTAGGAAATTCTTCTTCTATGTGTGCCTTTGGTAGCACTTTGTACGTTTGTAATATAATTATATGTATATAGGAGTTATTTGTGATATAAAAAAAAACAGGTAACAAACAAACAAAAACAGCTTTTTTTATATAAATATATGGATGAAAACAGATGCAAGAGCAAACTCTTGAGCAAACTTTCATTAATTTAGTACAAAATGTTCAATCAGTATCAGCTCGGCGGTGAAGTAAAACATCACGAGGAAACCCGCATGACCGAGGACCAAATAATATTTTTTAGTATTTTTTATTGCTGGATCGCTGACATTCGCAGTATGTTGTGATGAATTATGGCCCGAAACCCGCTCATGAATGCGAGGAGCATGTACCGCGCAGTGAAATGTTATAGATTGATAATGGATGTTATGCATTTTTTATGGGGTGTAATAACATTAATCTGCACCATTCAAAGGTTTAAATCAGGACGACATTACAATTTACCTTAATGAAAAACTAATTAAACATGTTATCTTTTTTGCTAAGCACATAAAATGGAGATTTCTAAACGAACTGTAATCGCGTTGAAGCACTAATCTTTAACCTATCTGATGCCGTATGGTCATCCGTACGGCGAAATCTATCTACAAAATGTAAACGTTCATTGTTCCTAATCTTAAATCTCCGAAAGTTCTTCACCGATTGCTTTGAAATTTTGACACAACGTTGCATTCGAATACGCGCGTGTTTTTATATACCTATCACAGGGTAAAAACATGTTTTTTACCTAAAACCTAGTAAAAACAGGGTAAGCGCCATCTATTGGGCAGCCACAGCAACGCGTGGCCGGGCACAGCTAGTAGGTAATAAATAATACCAGTGTACCTTTTTTTTTTATAGAGAAGAGGGCGGACGAGTAAGCGGTCTCACGTGATGGTAAGTGTTACCGCCGCCCATGGACACCTGCAACACCAGGGGGTATGCGGGCGCGCCGCCGACCTTGCAAAATCCTATTCACAGCTTTCTTGAAGAACCCCATGTCGTAGTTTAATGGGAAGACCTCTTGAGGCAGTTCGTTCCACAGCCTACGGGTTCGCGATATAAAATAATTTTTGGACCGAACAGTACGCGACACCTCCGTATCTAGGAAATGCGGATGGACCGCACTTCTGTGACGCGAGGTGCGGTTGTAGAAACCCGAGGTGGGAATTATATTCAACAATTCTTCAGAGCATTCCCCATTGTACAGGCGGTAGAACACACAGAGAGATGCAACGTCTCTCCGAACTCTGAGGGGTTCTAAACCGCCCGTGAGAGTGGGATCGTTGACAATACGAACAGCACGTCGTTGGATAGAGTCAAATGGGTCCAATTGGTATTTCGGTGCGCCGGCCCAGAGATGTGAGAAATACTCCATATAGGGCCTCACCTGAGCTTTGTAAAGCATTAGGAGTTGCCCAGGGGTGAAGTACCGCTTCGCTCTGTTCAGCACACCGAGCTTTTTGGAGGCCATTTTGGCCTTACTTTCCAGATGACCCCTAAATTCGACTTTGCTGGAAATGTCGACACCAAGGATCCCAATACTCTCCGAGATCTTAAGAGGTATGCTCTGAAAGCGAGGTGCTACGACAAAAGAGTTTTTTTTTTTACTACATGCCTAGTGACTACATGCCTATGTTACATGTGATACCTATGTTGCCTATGCCTATGTTACATGTCATACTAGCCTTAGTATGAGCTTATTTTACTTTCATTGTGAACAGTAGATCATTCATTTCAATTATAATCTGAGATTAATAAACTTCGACACCTTTCGACATATATGTATTATTTCATGGAGAAGGTTTTCATGCTATCCACTTCGTTGTAACTTGCCACTAGATGGCGCTGCAGCATATCAACTTCTATATCGTTCAATAGATCGCAAAAATCATATCGACGGTAAAACAGAAGAATTTCTGATTTTAACGTGAATATACAGAGGTAAATTAATATACACAGGCAGGACAACGTCTGCGGGTTTTGCTAGTATATTATATATTACATTTACAGTAGCATCTTAGAATGTTGCAGGATATTTTTATTATATAAAAAACCGTATATCTATTTAATTTGCTTTGCAGAATGTCTAGAGTATATTTGGCAACGGAGTAATCGGGACGAATGGTATTCAAGAAATTTTTCATGTAAGTTTTGAGAACTTTAGCTTTTGTATTCCGCTTGCAACCAGATTTATAAATTAAACCTTACGTAATTAAAATTAATTAACTAATTAATTAAAGATAACCAAATTAATTAAAAATTAATTAAAATTAACCTACATAAAGTATCAGTGTGCACAATCAAAAGTATACATCGCACCGTCAGTAGATTAAAGACATAACCTGAAAATTATAACTTTTCAGTACTGCAAAGAAACCGTAACATGTTGGATAACTTTTATTATTTTCTTACAAGTTTTTATATTTATCATAAAAATAATAAAATCTTAATCGTTATTACTTTCTGTAAAGTGAATTAAATATTGATTATACCTAATTTTCTCAAATTAAGTGATAAAATTGTGAAAAAAATGAGCTATATGAAGTTTAAACAGATTGTTTCACCAACACGGCGGCGATGAAATTTCTGAATTCCGCGATTATAGACAACAAGGTCATTGCTTGAATGGTTAAAGTAACATTTTGTATTTTTGTGTAAAAAGGTAACTTTAGAAAGCTGTAGAACAAGACTGTATTATTCAAGGATATTATCGACATCAGCAATGTATTTCGTAGTAAGCAGAATTTTTGCATCAGTCATTAATTCCATATATTTTTTGTAGGTACGTATAATCGATTGAAAAAAAAATATCCTGGACAAGATTTTGCTATAGGAGGTCGTGAGACTTTGCCCGGAGAGTTTCCTCACATGGTACGTGTAACGCCACAGTTCTATAAGTATGCAATCAAACTATAAATCTCAATGATATTTACCTAGATATACTATCATATACTTACTACAATACCTACGTTTAGCGTCTCATTTTATTCAATGACAGCACTAATAGAAATTTTAATCAAAATTTTGTATTTATCTGGTAAGCAGAATTTAGTTATACAGAGTTAAATGAAAAATATCTAATTTCTATAATATTTTTTGTTCTACGGCCTTTTCCGTATTTAATAACATTTTTCCCAAACGAAGTTATTTTTTTCATTTGTTTTCGTCCAGCTAAATATTATATTCTTTGCTTTTTTGTACAGCGTCTGCTTGCAATTTTTATTTACCAACTGCACCTTTTACTTTCACACACTAGGGTCTAAAAATATGCTCTTTCTTCTACCAGGGAGCCATAGGTTGGAAGGCAGCAGAAGGAACATGGGTGTTTAAGTGTGGAAGTTCTCTAATCAGCCACAACTTCGTATTGACCGCCGCACATTGTACCAGGGGATCAGACATAGACACCTCTATTGCAGATCCTATACCGAAGATAGTGAGGCTGGGTGACAAGAATATTCTAGATGTAGTAAGTGATTTTTAAATTTGTATAAAAAAAGATGGAAAATTAGCAAAAAAAAATATTACCCCTAGTTAGTCCCTCTAGGGTGGCAACAGGAATCCGAAAATAAAATGAAGAGTACGTTTGATGGTAAGCGGTAACGTCGCTCATAAACATCTGTAATCATGTTAAATTAAAAGTTAAGTGGCTAAGCAAGAATTTATTAGATCCTAAGCACATAATATTATATTACGGTTTGAAATACTCGTATTAGGTTTAGCATTATATACATATGCCGCAAACACCATAATTGCAGGATCAAGTAAGTAACTAAGAACACCATTACTAAGTTGACGGAGTCCCGCTTCGTTGGATTCCTGGCTCTTTACTGTCACCAGAGAACCTAAACCTGATCCGCCTGTAAATCTCCTACCATCGATTTGCCGCCCATTCAATATTTTTCGCAGCTCATTTCTCTGAATTTAATTCGAAGTTTAAAATTTAGACGTCTCATTCTCTCGCCTCTGCCTCGCTGTACCACTATTGAGACTCGAACTAGCGGTTGCAGACAGACCTCTAGTATCAGGCGATAGTCGTATTGTAAATTTTCAACGTTTTTTTATTACAGTTATTTCTGGTTACAGGAGTTTAAGGGTTATGAACCAAACGACGCGAACATCCTCAGATCCATCATTCACCCTCTTTACAACCCTCCAAAAAAGTACTACGACATCGCTCTTATGCAGTTGGAAAAATCAGTGACTTTTAACAGCTTGGTGCAACCGGCCTGTTTATGGTCAAAGTTTGATACAAGCTCTTTGGGTTCTCAAGCCACTCTGACGGGATGGGGAGTTGTAGAAACTGGTAACACTTTATTGTCTTTTGACTATAAGTAAATGTGTAGACATTTCAGGTTTTATTAATTGATATTTTTCTGACAGTAAGTAGAACAACGTCGCCAGAACTGCAGGCAGCTGTAGTAGATATCATAGATTTTTCAATCTGTGATAATCTACTGAGGCCAACTTGTAACCGATTGTGGTGCGGGCTCGAGGAACATCAGCTCTGTGCTGGGAAGCTAGCTGGTGGTGTAGATGCTTGTCAGGTGAGAGCTATTATATTTTTATAAGTGACAAAAGTTTAGGAGATAACAAGGTCATTTTAGGGTGTATAATTATTAATGTGAAGGTTAGTTGGTACAAAAGGCTCACAAGTAGCGTCACCTGAAAGATCTATTGTAACTCGAATGGGTCACAATATATGTCTTCCGTACCCGTACCAACTATCTAATTATATGCGTGCAAACAATGTGCCATACTGGATCTACGAGGTGAACTATGGCTCGAAACCCTCTCGTGATTGGAACAGGAGGCCTATATCCTGCAGAAACAAAGTGCATTTATAAATGAAACTTAGTGCATTCTAGCGTTCGAGCGCTAGGTCGGCGTTATTGAACCTTACGAACCTTAAACTTACTTGTTTTACACTTAAGCTTTTAGCCACAAGAATTTAAAACCATCAAAACCTAAAAACTTGGACTATGACGCTCGCGAAGGTTTAACGTTCGTGTCTTAAATATTCAATAGGGCTGGTTTAGTGTTCGAATGTCAAGCGCACTGGACTTATTTTTACAACACTAATGGAACGATTTCTAAAACATAGCTACCTGATAAATTATTGCCTATATTTATTTCAGTGTTAGTACCTAGGTATAATATTGGTTAATCGTCAATCGATCGTTCGAATTAATATAATTAAGTCGAATTTAGGGGTCATCTGGAAAATAAAGCCAAAATGTCCTCCAAAAAGCTCGGTGTGCTAAACAGAACGAAGCGGAATACCGCTGATATAGCGGTATTCCACCCCTGGGCAACTCCTACTGCTGTATAAAGCTCAGGTTTGGCTCCATATGAAGTGCTGCTCACGTCTCTGGGCTGGTGCACCGAAATGTCAATTGGACCCATTGGACTCCATCCAACGACGAGCTGTTCGAATTCTACAATCGCACCTCCCGTCACAGAAGTGCGGCCCATCCGCATTTTCCCGATACGGAGGTGTCGCGTACTGTTCGGACCAAAAATCATTTTATACCGCGAACCCGTAGACTGTGGAACGAATTACCTCAGGAGATCTTTCCATTAAGCTACAATATGGGGTTCATCAGAAAGAAAGATGAGAATAGAATTTTGCAAGGTCGACGGCACACCCGCATACAGTGTTGCATGTGTCCATGGGCACTAACACTTACCATCACGTGGGACCGCTTGCTAGTCTGATTACTTCACTGTAAAAAAAAGATCTCCTTTGGAGTTCTTTAACAATTTATTCAATAGGCGGCTAGGTGGCGCCAACTGCCAACGTTGTGGAACAAACTTGTACTTTAAATTAGAGCAACTATTATCGACATTAGAGTCGTCATAATACCTACCTGATTTAAGAACGCAAAAAGTTTATAGTTATGAACGCATTGTAAGCTAATGTATTTACATTATCAATATATTATCTTTTAAATTATCAAAAATAATTACCATTTGGTATGCGTGTTTTAACTTTTTATCTGAAGTAGTCATAATTAAACAGTGTATACTCACTTTTATTCTCTCTTCGTATTTGTCAACACCTTAATATGTACTTGTATATATAATTCTTTATTTATGTATATATACATTTATCTTTAATTTAATATGTTATATATGACTATTTATAAAGTAATATACTTTTGTCCGTGCTTCACCGATGGCTCCACTGAAAATCGACGCGGTGACTGATACTTACACGCGACATACACATGCATGAAATAGCAACGTGAATTTTTATATCCTTTTTTTTTATTTATTAATTTTTGTTATTTCTTGTATTTTTTTTAATGTTTGTCATTGTCTTTTGTTTTTCTTATTGGCCACATTGTTTTTTCTTTTGGTCATTTTATGGTATTTATATTGTATGTATGTTAGTATAAATCGTAATAAAGTGTTGTGTATTGTCCATGGTCTAATGCTTTACTCACCGTTTTTTTTTTTCAGGGAGATTCCGGAGGTCCGTTGCAAGTGAAAATTAATTTAAAGTACTCTGTGGAGGGCGAAATGCACTATGTCATCGGCGTGACGTCATTCGGCATTGGATGTGCTCGGGAGAACACGCCTGGCATATACACTAGGGTGTCCAGTTTCATTGATTGGATCGAGGATATTGTTTGGAATTAATTTTAGAATCATTTATCTTTATCAATATTATTCTTTATGCATTTATTACGATTACAAATTAATTTGAAATTAAAATTAAAGTATATTGCTGTGATAAAACTTTTTTATTACAATGCCATTCCATGCCATCAGCCTATGTACATATATCCACTGTTGGACATAGGATTCTCCCAAGGCTCGCCACCATACAGGGTCTTCGGCTCTTCCCATCCAGCCACTACTGTCTATTGTCATCAGTTTATAAAAGTATAAATCTGTTTATTGATATAAAATTACCCATTACATAACGAATTCTGTACTTATTTTTGATTTCCTCTTTGCCATTTTATATTAATTTGACGATGAAAGTTGTCTAACATTTTCATTTAAATATATTTTTAATAACATTTGTAGAAACTTCAATCAGTAAGTACCCTTTATAAGAATATACCACTATACCATCTATAGTTATTACTTATACTATTTGTATCATTAGTTCCTAAATTCATTAGTAATTTATAATTTATACATAAAACCTATAGCATATTAATCATGTAAATATCCCTGAAGCAGCAATAGAAATAAAAAGTAGAGGCGTCACCGGACAACACATTAGAAACATATCCGATAGTAGTGATGGGTAACTCCGGAGTTAATGAATCAAAAGAGTTGAATCCGCGAGAATCCCTTAATTGTTCCATTGAATTGTTAATCATTTCGATTCCGATTCCGGCGCCGATCTTGATCGTGAGTGTAATAATATAAGCAATATAGGTGAATCAAAAGAGTTAAGGAGTAACTAAGAAGAGTCGAATCCGCAAGCGGAGCAGTTGAGATTGAGTTAAAACACTCCGCGATGTCTTGATTACCCACCACTATCCGATAGCGCGATGGTTCTAGGAGTCTTAACTAAACAAAAGAGTAACATGTGGCCTGATAATGGAATGCCACCAAAACCTAGAATAGATCAGTAACAAGGTGACACTGCAGTGGATTAAAGATGACAGTGGATACCTAGGTAACGATGCAGCGGATGATTTGGTCAGGAAAGGCTCTAACATAACACCCATAGGACCAGAGCCTTTCGTCCCGATTCACCCTTCACCTAACATCGGTACTGGCTACGTGAAATAACTAAAACCTAAACACTGTGAAATGTGGAAGAACACATTGGACTGCAGGCAGGCACAGGAAGCAATGCCAGCAATTCGCCCGCATCTCACAAAACAACTACCTATGTACTTCAACTGGACGCAGGTAATTTACGTATATTAATACGGACACTTACAGGACATTGTCCATTAAACAAACATATTTACATTATATGGTTGACAGTCCTCTATGCAGAGCATATATGGAGGCTGAGGTAACACCAGCCCATGTGTTACTGGAATGTGTAGGTGTAGCGACAGATCGGGCAAGCATTATTGACACTATACTAAGAAGCCAAAAGAGCTTCTGGGTTTCTGAAGGGAGCTGAGTTGGCTGGTGTAGCGGAACGTCCATACTGGGAGTAAACGAACATGCACAATGGTCTCCGAGCTCGACTAAGTGCGGAAACCTAGAAGATGAAGATGATTAATCACGTTTTGTAAATTAATAAAAACTTTAAACATAAATGTCTAATTGCCTTCAAATCGATATCAAAACTTCTTCTTCCCGTTACATTCTCTATTCTCCATCCTACCCAATCCTTCAAAATGGTGAAAGTTCGATGGCACTATTGGGTTTTATCAACGTTTGTCATTCTTTAATGATAGCGGATATTCATGAGGAAGTATCCACTTACTACCAAATTGATTTGCTGCTCGCCTTTTTTATAGGAAAAAAGGCAGCAGACGAGCATACAGTTCACCTGATGGTAAGTGGATACTGTCGTTCATAGACATCCGCGATACATGTTAACATCAGTCTAGAAAGACAAATGTTGGCACGCCCCCGGATGCGCTGCCCACCTTCGCAGATTAAGGAATGGATAAGAGAAAAGGTTAGGAAAATGGGGAAGGATCGCATGGGATGAGAATGGACTCTGGCATTTCTCACTCACTACCAAAACATGTATACATAACGGACATTGGGGAAATACTATAAAGTAGGAAATGCAGTACATTTCTTCTGTCTTCTGTGGGAGAGGGATAACGCGGCCACTCGAGTGCGTCTAGCGGCTGTGGGAATGCAACGTGTACTCTCCCCCAAAGAAACTACATTTTTCTGCATAATAAGTCATTATATAATCGTATATACAATAAATAGAGAAATCAAAATGCATGGAAATAGGATCACCGCTTTCCCTTCATTTCATCCAACTTCATTCGAAAGGTCGTGGAACTACTGTTTTGGAAGGTTTAGGAACTACTAAACAGAGATTTGCCTCATCGTCAAATGTAACCGACCTATTGAAGCAAACTACTATTTTACCATATTTCTTCTTAATCTATAAGAAAATGTGGCTATGCAGTTTGTCCACAAAATTCGATATATAATCCATATAATCTCGAAATGGATTGGCCATCAACTGAAATCTTGAAACTGATTGGTTATAAGGCTAATCGGACTTACGAGTAGCTGGTGGGGTCAAACAATTTTTCTGCCTTTATTAAGAAAAATATGTCCTGCAGTTTCTCTATAAATTTCATTACAATATGTCATAAAAACGTCGAAATTGCTTCAGCTTGGCATAGATTGAATGTATGAAATCTTTGTATAATTAATTATTCCGAATGTATTTGAACATCCACAGAAGTAAAGAGGACATGAGTGCTGGTGGTGCTGTTTTAAAGCGGGCCGACACCAGGCGGTCAATTTCGTAACACCACAACTACACGGCTAGAAAATTTTGTAGATTATAAATAATTATGTAATTAGACAATAGACAACAAACAAAATAAATGTAGTCAATAAGAATCACAAACATTAAAAAAATGGAAGAAATAAATATGTACACGTCGCAGCTTTAATTTATTGATACTTTTCTCACAGTGGTAACGAAACATTACTGTACTAATGAGATTTGAATACGTGTGGTAAATCTCTGCCACGAGACGGGAGGCGAATAATTGTGTATTTTGAACGATGAAATAATTATTACATTTTTTGTGTAAGGTTAGTTTTACTAAAGCGACACACGGGCCGACGATACGCGCGACGTATTACACGATTTGATAGAATTGACTTAATTTCATGCAGTGTGTATCATAGATGTGCACGTATTGCAACGTTGCCGATCTTCCGCGTCGGCGGCCGTACATCGGTCGTGTAATCAAATCAAATAATTTATTGCGAGGCTACAGATAAAGTATATAAGATGTCCGCAAAATGAAAAGTTCTTCTAATTGTTATTTATTAATTGTAAATATTATTTATATTCTTAGCTTCTAAATTCCAGTATTATATTTAATAACGTAATTAGAAATATATAATTCCAATGTCAGCAATAAAATAATTTAATAGCCTATAAATATATAATTGCACGCGTAAAGGCGGATCTTCCGCTTGACACATTGTCGGCTGCTCATAGAAGGACGGAACTTATCATTCGCCTAATGTGGAGCGGGTACCTAATACAAAAACCAGTGCAGGTGTAGTTGGGTTGGTGATTTCCTTGAAAGTGTTTTTATAATAACCGTTGACGTGTATCGTAAAATATATAATAATTATATATTTAAAGCGTCTCATCATTTAACATAAACCTTGCTTACGACGCGCAACTATAACGATAAATGACATAGTTCTATATGAAGAATAATGTGACACATGTGACCAAGTATAAGAAACGCGATGACTATTGTTTAAAAATTATTTTAAACCTGATTTGTCTTAAAATAAAATATAATAAAAGTGATAATGCTCAAAAATATTGTGATAATGTTTTATATAGGTTTATACTGCGATATTTTATACTGCGAGTTTTACTCCTTTGGCGAAATAAAACCCGAAAGCTTTGCTTGTATTGACTGGTTTTTATTACTAGATACAATGTTAATGCGTCTCGGCTCAAGATTTTGATTGACTGAATTTTATACGTAAAACAAGTAGGTAAGCACCAAAAACGGCAAATTACCCATACTTTGTGACGGTAAAAAATGTTGAAGCGGCGAAGTGGAGCCGCGACAATAGGTGACTTGTTTTTTACTGTTTATTACATATGTTATATTTAGTAATATTTTCAATTATAATTTTATTTAATTTAATTTCTATTTCAAAATATTTAAAATACTTAATGATAATGATATTTAATGATAGTTACTCTTCAATAATATATTTATGATTTTATTTATTACATTACAGTGTCAAAAGAAGTTTATACAGTAGACATACCTAAATATGGAAATTATAATGAAAAAGAATTTGTTGAAATATCAAGAGTGAAACGTGCGAGTAATTTTTCTCCTTATGGACAACGACTTAGGCAGCGCATCTGGGGGCGTGCTAGCGTGTGTCATTCTGGACTGATGTTGGCATGTATCGCGCATGTCTATGGACGACGGTATCCACTTAGTATCAGGTGAACTGTATGTTCGTCCGCCACCTTCTAACTATAAAAAGGACATCAATTGTGTGCGTGTGTTTTGAATTCTTTAATTATTATGTATTTCAGCAAAACAGATGGTCGTGGGATTATGTTGATGATGCGGTGAGTAGATCTATTATCTTAAATAACCGGTATTTAAGCGAGCAAATTTAGAAAAAAAAACATCAACTAATTTTCATTTTCATTTCAATTCTGTGGGTACTGTTAGTTTTTAAGAATATTTTTATAAACAACATTTCTTTGGGAACATTTGTGGAAGATACAAGACTATCCTTATTTTATTAAAATGAAACTATAAATGGGGGAGTAAATCATAATTAAATCAAATTAAAAATATCAAATAGATCAAAGTTTAAACTACTAATTTAAAAAATAACAACTTTAGTAAAATAATTTATAGGACAAAAAAAATCCGAGACTACACCTTCTAGTAACTCTACTTCTACCACTATTTCTACCACTACTTCTACCACTACAACTACTCAAGAGCCCCGAAAGGGTCCTTGTGAACCTTATAATCCTGTAATGCCAGATTACAGGATTCCAGGACGTAGGATTAGTGAAGCAAGTAAGAATAAAAACGCCATCGAGCCGATATAGCCGATTGGTGGGGAGCCCCTTTTATTATCCTCATTTTGATGTTGTTTTTTGATATTTTTTTCTGAATAATGTTTCTATTGATATATTACCTATGTACTGATTTCTTTACAGGGAGATTCCGGAGGTCCATTGCAGGTGAAAATCAATTTAACGACCCGTCGTCAGGGCCAGATGCACTACGACATCGGCGTGACGTCATTCGGTGTTGGATGATTTTTTTTTTTTTTCTAGAGAAGGGGGTGGACGAGCAAGCGGTCTCACGTGATGGTAAGTGTTACCGCCGCCCATGGACACCTGCAACACCAGGGGGTATGCGGGCGCGCCGCCGACCTTGCAAAATCCTATTCACAGCTTTCTTGAAGAACCCCATGTCGTAATGCGCGGGAGAACACGCCCGGCGTATATATTAGGGTGTCCAGTTTCATTGATTGGACCGAGGACATTGTTTGGCCAAATAATACATTGTAAGACTGTGTTTATAACAACACGATTATACATAAATAGTAAAGTTTCGGAAATAGCTTTTGTGTATTGCTTAATTTAATTAAAATATGAACATAAATATTGAATTGTTTTAAAATAATAATCATTTTAATGTAGGTTGTTTGTATCAGCCTATTACATCCAACTGCAGGGCACAGGCCTCCCCTAGTAAATATTCTATATTCATATATTTCGTGTATATGTTACTGTAAATGCTCGAATATGTAAAACCTAAGATTTACCAATTCTTTGTGGTAAAAGTCCGAAATATTCTGCGATCATCGTTAATTTCGAACTTTTACTAGCATTCACTCGGTATATCTTAGGTTTTACCTCAGAGACATGGTAAATGTTGAAAAAATAGTCAAGTCTTGACTCATCCTGAGTCATTGCAACTGTTCCGGCGCTACGGGAAGTGCAGTCCCTTCGCTCTTGCGTAACACAGCACAAAAACCCATGCTTGTCTCCGGGCTGCCCTCCCTTCGCGCCTCGGGTTTATAAAAACACTTTAGGGGTAGGGCAGACAAGTACCACGTGGATTCGGGGTCGACAAATTGACAAGGTTGACATTCGGGGTCCAAAACCAACATTTACTAACCGTCTTTAGTAAAACCTAGCATGTACCAAATTCTGATGGTAAAAGCCCGGAAAATGATCTCACTTTATAAAAATCCTTACATTTACCACTCCTGTTGGTAAATCCGAAGATTTACAAGTAAAACCTAGGATTTACCAATATACGTGCTTTTACAGTAACATATACATTAGTTAACTTACGAGTTGGATTGGGAGCATAAATATGTATTTCTAACAACTAAATGAACGTACCGGTTTATTTCTAACACAACAATGTATGTCATACAATTTTTCTTATTAATAACTTCAAATAAAATATATATGCATAAATAATGACTTGTTCTTAAATATCCGTTGTAGAGGGATTTACCAAAACAGGGATCATGGCCACACACGATACCAACGAGATTATGGAATATGAGGCATAGTTATAGTAAAGAAGTATGAGAAAAAGACTTTTCAAAACCACTATATCAAAATTTTAAAATCAAAATCGATTATATCGTACCTTACGGCAGCAGCTATCGATTTTCATGAACCACTTATCTGTTCACAGATTACAATTTACAGAGTCAATTACAGAGTCATCATCGCTCACGACAGTAGACGTCACCTTATACCCAATAGTGCTCTGTTGAATTATTAGGTCTGTTACACTTTTTTTTTATTTATTTCATGTCATGTGTGTACACTAAATTATTAAATAAATAAAATATAAAGGGGGTAATTAATATTATCCAATTTATAATTTTGTATTAAAAATTTTTAGTCACAAGAAAAGGAAAACATCTAACAACAAATTATATGATGACATAATTTTCATATTATAGATATGATAATATAAATATAATATATATGACGTTTGACGTTAAATCAACCTATAATTAATAATAAATAAATAACACTTCACCCAATGGCCCACACGGGGATCCCCCGTGTCGTAGGACAAAGACACACACAAAGACGAACACAGCGCGTACAAGATTGTCCCTACCGGGAATCGAACCCGGGAAATACTGCATAGCAAACATGGGCACTACCAGCTGGGCTAATTGATCGTCTTAAATATATTTTTAATTAGTCCATTTTATCCCGATTCGTTAAAGAGTTCTCACGGGAATCGGTAGAGTTCACACAAAAAGTTGCTGGAATCGCTGGTGTATAATTTATAATATATATGTTTATACATATATCTATGTGTATAAGTATTTATATGTCTGTGTGTATTCGTATAATAATATATTATTAGTATTTAATAATCGTATTATTAAGAGTTTATTGTAGTTTATTTAGGTACGCACTGTGTCTACCCATTCTAACCCATTGCTTGCTAACCTAACGCTCTCCCAGGTTTGCTGGGAGAAATCTTCTAAGAGGATAAGCATACCTTTTGAATGTATTTTCTTTTAGAACTGTTTTTTATCATTTGTGTGTACAGTAAAGTATGAGTACATAACTACATAAATATATTTTATGGATATTCGTAACTCACATACGTAGGTAGCATTTGAAGAATTGAATCGTCTCGATTAGTGTTTATTGGCCAGTTGACAGTTCTGTTTAAAACGCCGTTACGGAACTACCGGTACCGATCTGTTATTCCCCGAAACCGGTTCTCCGAATGACCTTTACTTGAATCATCACATTTACAGTATATCATAGTTCGCAGGTGTTTACGTCTCATTTGCATCAAAACGTTGGAGTGGCGACTAAAATATTAAAGAAAACATTTTAAATGAAAATTAAATAAGTCAAGGATAAAACGCGAGTAAATAAGAATAAACGAGCGTTCAGTTCAAAACAAGTTCGGGGACTATTACAGTGTTTTTAAATTTTGTTTCTAATAATAAAATAATTATAAGAATAAACTCGAGTTTAGTTCAAGAAAATCAATAACAATATTAAACTAATTATTTATTTATGAAATAAAAGTGAAAAATGCAAGGGAAAAATGTGATATTAATTACAGTGTGTTATTTAAGTGGGTGATATTTATTTTTACATTATTTGTGTAGATTTATAATTATTACGTATTTCAATAGTTTTTATTGTGTTACAGTGTTAAAACAAGTTCGTGCGGTAGAAGTATTGTCAGATAACGAGTTTGCGCAAATATCAAGAGGGAAAAGGGTGAGTAGCTACTTCTAAGTACATAATAAGGTAATATGATAAAAGTTACATTACATTAATGTAATATGTAATATACATACTGCTTAATATACAAATACATTCTGCATATTTATAATAACGAATAACAAACGATTCTGACGACATGATAGACTTTTCTTTTTTATTTTCTTACTTTTTTACTCTTTGCTTTTGAGCATGGTATTTACCCACGGTATATGCATTTGGGAAAAGTGAATGTATGTATGCATGATTGTGTACCCATTTGTTACCACTTTTCTCTGAAACGAATGGAATAACATTTCTACCCTACCAATATTAATACTCTGATGTACGTGTGTGTCATCGCTGTCAATGTCCTGTCAGTCCGGTATGAATCTTATTAGAGCTGCATATCAAACTTTGGCTACCGGCTAATAGCTGTACTTTACATTTTCCTGTGTTTAAAAAAATTGTCATTAAAAAAAAATGTAAAAAATTGTTATGTCAGTTGTCATAACAACTGTGATTGCTTAAGAATCCAAGGATTGTGTAATTGATCTAATTAATAAATCAATCGCACATTGCACAGCTAGTTATAAACAAAATCGTATTTGTTAAATGCAGTTTTCTATATTTACGACTTTTGTAATTTGATGGAACTTTTGACAATTTACTATTTTGTCATAATGCTAGGAGCGATTCGTCCATTTGCATTTTTGACAAAATGTGTTTCTTGACAACTTGCTTTTTTGATAAATTGCTATTTTGACATTATATCGTCCCCCTTTTCTCCCGTAAAAGAAAAAAGCAGTTCAGAAATGTCATCGACGAAAAGTAATATAGTTAGTTTCCACGAAAGAAATTCACTTAAGACGGTGCAGATATTTTTTATTTAACCTTTTACCTACATATTTGTAATTATTAAATTTAACGTTTTAATATGATAGTCAGAGACTCAAATCTGATTACAATTAAATTATTAATCTACAATACAATTAAATATATTCTTATTCAAATCTGATTAACTTTTTTTTTTCTTATTTGAACTCAAATATTTTATAGCCCATGTTTTGATTGACATTAGACATCAGAATTAATTGAATTAATTGACCATGTGGCAAACTACTGTCCAAATTTTACTTTTCTGGCTTCAGCAGTTTCGGCTCAGCGTTGACGAATCTATCAGTCAGTCGGTCAGCAAATTTCTCTTTATATGTTTAGATTGGATATATTAGAAAGTAATGGAGTCGCCGCATTCCATAAAATTCTAATTTATAAAATTAGTACTAATCTAGTAATTTCTGTCATTTATTTTTTGCAAAAACCCACGGTCGCCACACTATCCATTTTTCGTTGGAAGTGATTACCCTTTTCAGTAATTATTTCTTATTCAGAAATCCATAATCAATGATGTATCATCACTAAGGGCCCAGCCCAAATGGGCACGCAACACCAAGTTGACAATTTTGACGAATATTTCCCATTAAAAAACCTGTGATATCTACTTTTCAGAACGATGATCGGTGGTCGTGGGGTTACATAGATATTAAGGTGAGTAACTTTATTAAATTTTCTTTAAGGGTGGATTTCAAATGGTCGCTGTTAACACTTCATATATCTCTAAAATATGACTGTGTGGTGTCCACCGATTTTAGGACAGCACCACCACATTTCTTAACGTGGCTGTCATAAAAGGCGACTAATGGATAACAAAAAGGGCTACCACAAGTCTGGAGAACTCCATCAAATATAAGAGAAGGGACTGGCCAACTTGGCCAGCGTGTCGTTTTAAGGCCCCATCCGTCATGCATACGACAATGTGCATAACGGAGGCCCACTTCCAGCAATGGACCAAAAAAACATTGATGGTGTCAAAGTATGGAACGTACGCGTTTAAGGTCTATTAAGTGCATAATTAAACATTAGCTAAAGTTGCCTATGAACATTTGCAAAAGCTATTTAGAGTGGAGTAGAACGGGTTTTGCCTCTTGCATTTAACTTTAAGTTTCACAAATTTCTCACTCTATTGGATAAAAAGACCATTTAGTCTTAATGTAAATCACCAGCTTACGTAATGTCAGCGTAAATTATTCTTTGTTTGAAATGTTTATTTAATAGTATTCGATTTAAAAAAAAATATCTATACCCGGTGGACTTATTCGTGAATCAGAGTTCATTATAATATAATAATTAATAGTGGAACAATTACGTTAGGTGTTAGTAGAAGAATACTTAATAACTATGTTAGTAACCGGTTGACGTCAATGTATACTTAAAAACAAGTTCCTGGCTGGATTCAATAATAATAAATCCATTCAAGATCTTCATTAACATCCAATGATAGACGGAATAGCAAGGAGAAAATGATGCAAGTAACGTACGAAGTCCAACGATCCATTGCCGAAATTTATACGAATTTTGTTGCAAAAAATTGATTTTTTTGAGTTTTTACCAGTTTAATTATACTTTATTGAATACAAAGTCCAAAAAATGATATTTTTATAATAAAATACTTACATAACCTTACTTATATATCAATAATTACCAACTTACCATCACGTGGGACCGCTTGCTCGTCGTCCCACTAGTCTATAAAAAAAGAAAAAAAAAATCAGAGTCATGAGGAGCATCCATGATTTTAGGCTTCGGAAAAGTTTCGGTTACAACCTGTATTTTTAAACATACATACATAATCAAGTATTTCAAAACATAATTATAATAATTCAATTTTTTTTTCACAGTCATCTACAACACATGCCCCACCTTCTTCTACTGAATATCCACCGGACCATCCTTGTGCCCCTTATAAACCAGAACAACCAGACTTTAGAACTGGAGGGCGAAGGATCAGTGAAACAAGTGAGTTCAAAATCTTTGTTACAAAAAACACGGGACCCTCCATTTGTTTTTATGAGAATGGTTGACGCGATTGTTAAAGAGCCGTCATACACATACGTGTTACTCGCTCAAAACCATACCTTGCAAGTGCGTGTCACTGGCATGGTATATTCAGATTTTGCCAGTCAGGAGAATGCGTTTTAATAGCACACCAGTAGATCGCAAGCCATTCGATTTTTCGTGTGCGTAGGTCCCCCGCGGGGAAGCGGGAAGGGAAACTACAAAGTTACGAACCTCCATTTTGTGATTTTCAGCTGGCAGCTTACTATCACGAAACGTGTATAGTAACTGTCATGCTTCTTACTGGCATGCGTTGAGTTGTCATCACTTGCTAGTTATTAGTATTCCAGGTACATCCGCCTGACATGCTTTTTAATGGTGACATGCTTTAAGGCAGACTATCAGCGTGTCAGTTGCGGGGCCTACGTCGACCGTGATTCCGTGGCGGGATGGTCCGTACGATTTAACTCCTTTCGAGCCATTAGTCGAGTCGTGTGCCTGACGCCTTAAACTACTCCCATATAGAGGCAGGCTTGGCTCACTCCGCACTTTAGGTATGAAAATGTGCCTATAGCCGCGGGCCCTTGCGCAGGGGTTTATTTCAGTCGGTTGTCGCGACCTCTTTGTAACACACTCGCAAATAAAAAAGCGTTTATAAACTACCTTCATATTGTGTGAGTTAACTATAACACTTTTTTTAAATTTAATTTGAGAACTAATTTAAAATTTTGTATTAAAACGAATAAAACTACTATAATTAGATATATTGTAACTGTATATTTATATATTTAGACAAACGATATGGATTTGGAAACCACTGTAAAATGTTATTTTAAACTAATAAATATAATCTATTCGCTTTTCAGAATGCTTAGAATATGTTTGGCAAGTAAAATCCCGGATCGACATTAGTGCGAGAAGTAACGCATGTAAGTTTAAACAACTGCTTTGTACATTGTGCCGTATGTTGCATGTAACATGCACATGTAAGCACCCGCGCAAGTTACTTGCATTAAACTCCGTATAATGAAATGGAAGAAAATTCCTCTTTTCGTTACACCTTCCAATATCTATTTTTTCTTTTCTTCTCAATTCATTATTAATCGCGGACGACATGAAAATTTTAAAAATAATTCGTACATGATGTGGAAGATCTTGAAGACGGTCTCATTAAATTTGAAACCGATTGTACTAACAACAAATTAGACTCAAACGTTTCTAAATATTTTTAAATGTCATTTTAGCGGAACATTAACATAATTGAGGGGGAGAGTACACGCTGCAATCCAACAGCCACTGGCCGCGCTCGACTGGCCATGTTACCCCTCTCTCACAGAAGACCTACCTTGAAATGTCCCACATTCCCCACTTTATCTAATATCTCTAACGTACGTACGTGTTTCGGTAGTGAGTGAGATGTGCCAGAACCCATTCCCATCCTCTCCTTCCCCATTTTCCCAACCCTTTCTCCAAATCCATTCCTATAGCTCCAAAGGTAGGCAGCACATCCGGGGGCGTGCCAACGTTTGTCATTTTAGACTGACGTTGGCATGTATCTCGGATGTCTATGGGCGACAGTATTCACTTACTATCCGGTGGACTGTATGCTCGTCTGCCGCCTTCATATATAAAAGAAATGATTCTTATTATAATGTAAAAGTGTGTAATCTACAAAAAGTTACTATGATTAGAGACGTGGTCGTTATTTATGTTTCTATGTTAATTTTTAACGAACGTATAAATAATATCGTTAAAAAATCGTCAAAAGCACTAAGGTTTTGTTTTCAGAACATCAGAGAACTTTCGCAATGTTAAATCCTTGGAAGTCCTGTATTGCGCATACGTGCGCAGTCATCTGGAATTTGCTGCTCAAATCTGAGAATCCCCAATATAAAGTTTGTAAAACGCGTATTGAGGGTATTCAGATTTTTTTTCGACTTCTTGATTTCTAAACTAGGCATGTATCTCGTGATTACTAGCATCGTTGCAAACGCTATCATTTCCCGCCTCTGACTGAAAGACGAAATATTGCAGATATATGTTACCTCATGTATGTAGCCAATGGAAACCGTTGCCCCGAATTACTTTCCAAAACACAACTGCGTACACACAATAATAACCTTAGAAAGTCCTTAAAAAAAGTCCCTTTACGGGCCCTTAACTAAAACGAAGTACTTACGGACAGAATGTTTTCAATAAGTTGCCCAGTAACATACGAGTAGACTTATTTTGCATCAGCACGGCATCAATAAGACGAGCCCTAGCAGGCAACTTTTTCTCCGAAAACATTTGCATTGTTTAATTTCTGTTTCTCTAAGTGTTTTACGTTTAAAATTTTATGCTTTATTTAAATGTTTTTATATTTCAATCGGCTTAAGTGTTTGTATTGTAGTATAATGTGTAGATTTAATTAACAGCATTTGTTATGTATTATACCTAGATATACCTGTTAACCTGATAAAACTGTTATACCTAGATTTATATTTTAAACTAGGTGTATCTGGCCACGCGTTGCTGTGGCTGCCCAACAGATGGCGCTTACCCTGTTTTTACCTGTTTTTGGGTAAAAAGCATATTTTTACCCTGTGATAGGTATATAAAAACACGCGCGTATACGAATTCAACGTTGTGTCAAAATTTCAAAGCAATCGGTGAAGAACTATCGGAGATTTAATATTTTGAACAAACGAACGTTTACATTTTTATTTATATAGATGACTGTAAATCTTCCATAAAAATAAGGGGCGATCCATAAATTACGTCACACGAATTTCATGATTTTTGGAGTCCCCCCCGTCTGTCACAGGTAGTCACATTTGTGTGACCCCCTACCCTTGTGTGACGTCACATATTTAAAGTTTTAACATTTTAAAGTTTTTCGTTAGAGTTGAAGTTTAGTTTTAATACTTTAGATTTATACATGTGACGTCACGAAGTTTATGACTTGTCCCTTCCCCCCTTGTCACACTTTGTTGACCCCTTCCCTCCCTCGAAACGATGACTTAATGTGTGACGTAATTTATGGATGACCCCTAAATAAAGCATAGCTAATTTAATTATTACATGATTATCACATAATATTTTTTGAACATTAATAATACCGAGTAAAAAGATATTATTATCATAAAAATAAACTACCAAAACAATGTTTATTAAACCTGAAACGTCAGCTGACAAAATTTTCTCGAATTAAAAATCATAGCTTATATGGTTATATTTTCTGCGTAGGTACAGAATATAAAATAAAAAATCGCGGTCCGAACGGACCGTACTTCGCTATAGGAGGCCGAGACACACTGCCCGGGGAATTCCCTCACATGGTAAGTTTAATTTTTACCCTTTTCTAACCCCTCAACTTAAATCCCCGGGGATTTGCTATATGTTGTCTTGTTATTAGTTTTTCGTTATTTTATTTTGACTTTTTTTTATTAGGTTTCTTTTTCTTTACTATTCAAGTAAATAAAAAATGAATACATAATACGAATTATATTCTTAAAATATATTTCCCGCAAGAGTTATATTTAAATGTTTATTTCCATAAAAATGTTGAATTTTAAAAAACTCTTAGAACAATTAATGTTGTTAGTTTCCACGAAAGAATTTCAATGTTAAGAGGGTACCGATATTTTATATTTAATGCTGTATAAAACAATGCAAGTTATATGTATTTAAATTGAGAAATAATTAAATAAGCAACTGAAAATACCTTAGGTTAGGTTCTCTAGGTTTAGGTTAGGTTCTCTAGGTTTAGGTTCTCTGGTGACAATAAAGAACTATAAACTCTGTCAAATTTATAATTACATCTTAGTAATTTACAATAATTTACTGCAGTTATCCATAAATAGGTTGTTTTGTTGATCACGATTGTCTACATGTAAAGAAAATATAATTTTTGTCATGTGAATTTTGCCGCGCTCCGCGCTGTGGGTAAAACTACATATCATATTGTCGGTAAAACAGTGTAGGCGTCAAGTGAAGAGAATCATTCTGACTGTCAAATTGTAGGTAAACATAAATAAGAGTATTGTAAGGATTGTATTATAAGGATAAATAATAGATGTTAAAAAGGATTGAAGAATAAACTTTATATGTCGTTTCTTTGTATACCGAAGCAACACCATATAAGTTTGTTTCATTTGACAATCCTTTTGAAGAGAAAATAATCGACCTTATATTGTGTTGTTTGCTGTTTCTTTAAATACAAGCCATTTATATTGTATGATAAATTCAAATCATACACTATAAATGGTTGCTTCATAATTCATAACGAATTAGTTTATTAGTTCTAAAATTTTTTAACATGTTTATAAGTTTGTTACTAACAAAGATATTGTTTATAGTCATCTGAATTAAATGTATATTAGTGTTATGTATCACATGTCTCCCCTTAATAGATAGATCACTGGGGAATTCTGGACCGTAATCCAGCAAGCCGGCCCAGTGCGGATTGGTGGATCCATCTTTGTACACCCAGTGTACACCATCATTTTTATTCTTTGGAGCATGCGGATTTTCTCATGATGTTTGCTCTCACCGCCGAAATAATGACAATTTATAAAAATCCGTACCAAGTATTTCAACGAGCTGAGTATTTCAACGAATGTGAGTCGAGTATCACCTCTCTATATTAATTGTTATTAAATCTATGGTATTTTTAGGCCGCCATAGGTTGGAAGGCCGCAGTAGGGACATGGGTGTTCAAATGTGGCAGTTCTCTCATCAGCCCCAACTTTGTGCTGACTGCAGCGCATTGTACCAGAGGATCGGATAGAGACACGACTATTGCTGACATTATACCGAAAATAGTTAGACTTGGTGATAAGAACATCCTTGACGTTGTAAGTACTGCTTTTATTAAATTTATATTTTACATTGTGTCAAAATTAAATGAAATATTACATTTTATACTAACATTAAAACCTAGTAATTAGTACTAACTTAAATTATAACATATCTACGATAAAATGACGAAAGTAGATTTCCATAGAGACAATAGAGTAAAAATCAAGCCCATCCTTAAAAGAGACGATAAATCTGACGATTGCAGCAATTGCAGACCTATCGCGCTGTTACCGGTGTCATCTTAATTCTTTGAAAAAGAAAAACAAAGATAAATGGTATTTACGGCTTTTTGGAGAAGCCTTCTTGACTTGAGTATTCTTGATCAAAATTAAAAATACTACAATGTAGAACACTGAACATACCAAAAGATGTTCTACCAAAAGATATACCAATAAATTTAGAAACATTAATTAACAATTTAAATATAAAAGAAATAGAAATACATATAAAGAAGAAATATAAAAATTAGGCATAACTTTATATAATATTATATACTTTTAGAGATTTACGAAAGAAAAAATGGGGAGGGATAGGATAAGATGGAAATGGACTCTGGTATACTAATTCGCTACCGAAAGACATTCCTACTTTGGGGAATAGGATAAAGTGGGAAAAGAGTGAATAGTTAAGTATAACGTGACGAGTTTTCCTCATTCTATTTTACCTCCCAATCCTCTTTGGAAGTAATGGGGTCGAATGGGGAGATGAGAGTTTAATGGAATAGATAGTTGATTAATTTGTTCCATTATACTCTCCATTCAATAGAATGGGAGTGGACCAGATTGACACAGAAGTGCGGTCCATCCGCATTTTCTCGATACGGAGGTTTCGCGCACTGTTCGGTCCAAAAAATATTTTATACCGCAAACCCGTAGGCTGTGGAACGAACTGCCTGAAGGGGTCTTTCCATTAAGCAACAGCTCTCTTGAAGAACCCCATATTGGTATCTTTCCATTAAGCACCAATATGGTGTTCTTCAAGAGAGCTGTGAATAGGATTTTGCAAGGTCGGCGGCGCGCCCGCATACCCCCTGGTGTTGCAAGTGACCATGGGCGGCGGTAACACTTACCATCACGTGGGACCGCTTGCTCGTCCGCTCACTAATGTATAAAAAAAAAAAAGGATTGAAAATTTGACAAAGTTTACCATTATTGTAACTAATTTCCAATTTACAGTGGTACAACGGCCTTCCACCACTGGATGTGAAAATCCTCAGATCCGTCGTTCACCCCCTTTATAACCCTCCGAAGAAGTACTTCGATATCGCTCTCATGCAGTTGGAGCAGTCGGTGGAATTCACTAAATTTGTGCAACCGGCTTGCCTTTGGTCTAACTTTGATACCGGCGTCCTTGGAACTCAAGCTACTTTGACGGGGTGGGGAGTTATAGAAACAGGTAAGTCTTTTTCATGTTTATTAATAATACTCCCCAGATACTACTTAGTCGGTGATATAATCTGACAACAGATGGCGTTTTTTGCGCATTTTGAATTCAAACCATTGGAATTATTTTTAATGGAAAAAGCCGACAGATGAGCGTACAGTCCACTTGATGATAAGTGAATACTGACATCCATAGATATCTGCGATACATGCCAACATCAGTCTGGATCGACAAACGTTGGCACACCCCCGGATACGCTGCCTTTCTTTGGGGATATAGGAATGGATTTGGAGACAGGATTGGGCAATTATATGATAGGGGTAGAATGGGAATGAGCTCTGGTATATCTCACTCAGTACCGAAACACTTACGTACATAGAAATGAGATAAAATGCGAAACGCAGTACATTTCAAGGTAGTCTTCTGTACGAGAGGAGTAACGCCAGTGGAGCACGTAGTGGATAGCGTGCACTATCCCCCTCTAAAATATTATATAAGAGTCCATCGTTATAATATTTCAGGCACAAGCAAATCCTGCATAACTTTTTAATTTTTTAACTAAATATTTTATATATTTTTTTTCTATCAATGAATTCTTTTGAGTCTTACGATATCTGTAACTCATACTGTGCTTAAATTTACCATCACCTCTAAAAAAATTACTAATTCTAGAGGAGAAGCACTGACTTCCAAGGCACCAATGCAATTTACTTTACTCAGGCTTCATTTACGCATTGGTATTAAGGTAAATAAACAAAGACAGTAAGTAAATTTCAAATTTGTTTAGTATTGTCTCCACTGCTGTTCAGACTAGTCCTGATTTTACTGCTGGGTAAATGTGTTACTCCATCAAGTTCTATAGCATTTTCTACCGCCTATGACTGAGGAATGTTTTGAAGAGCTGTTCAATTCGATACCTACTACAGATTTCTACCATCGCACCGCTCGTCGTCGTCTTGCAGTTCATCCGCACTTCCTTGAGTCGCTGCGTTCAGTGCGGTCAAAAAGAAACTTTATACCGCTAGCACGAAAGTTGTGGAATGAATCGCCAGCTGAGGTATTTCCGTTACGGGCAGGCGTAAGCCCCCTGGTGTTGCAGGTGTCCATGGGCGGAGGTGACCACTTACCATCATGTGGTCCGTCGTTCGTCTGCCATCTATTCTATAAAAAAAAGGAAAAAGTAACTGCTTGTCCAATAAGTATTATTCATTTCCTTGCATACTTTGTGCTGTAATCAAATAATTATCCCAGACATGCTAAAATCGAAAACTTCTTTCTCAGGAGGTAGAACAACGTCTCCAGAATTACAAGCTGCGGTGGTAGATGTCATAGATTCTCAATACTGTGATGATTTACTGAGACCCAGTTGTAACAGACTATGGTGTGGAGTTCAGGACCACCAAATTTGCGCTGGGAAGTTGGCTGGCGGTGTCGATGCTTGTCAGGTAAGATCTTAATGTTCGGTCATCAACACAATGGATATCACCAACAAGAAGGTTGAAGAATGAACTGCCTGAGAACTGCCAGCTAAGGTTTTTCCACAACGCCACGACATGGGATCCTTCAAAATAGCCGTGAATTGTGTGAATTGTTCAAAATAGCTGTGTTTCATATTTCAATTTTTTTCTAAAAACGAAGAAATTCAAATGTCTGCCCATTTCATTGCTCACCTATCGCTCTATCAGATTTGTTAGTGGATATCACCTAAGGGGACAGCACGCCTTTAGTATGTATTTTCTTTTGTGACTATTTTTATCATTTGTGTGTACAATAAAGTAAGTATATACATAAGAACTAGAGTCACCAACATAACTCCGAGAACTGGTAGGCTTAAATCGGCATGCCATATTTGCCGCACGACCATCGACCATTGATGAGGGAGACGAGTTCCTGAATAGAGACTGCGTACCGGGAAGCTCGATGTACAATGCTTATCAGCCATGTGGACCGACGACTCGAGGAATGTTGCCGGTGATGGCTGCATGAGAAGAGCGGTGTGAGTGGTGGCGAATCATTTGAGAAGCTTCTATCCAGTAATGGAGAGACTTAGACTAATGGTATGGCACGGTGTCGAGTGGTGTTTTAGAGCTCTAGTTCACGAATATCTTTCATTTTTACAGGGAGATTCCGGGGGTCCGTTGCAGGTGAAAATCAATTTACCGACCAATGAGCAGGGGTCGATGCACTACGTTACTGGCGTGACATCATTTGGCCTTGGATGTGCTCGCCCAAACACCCCCGGCATCTATACGAGAGTGTCCAGTTTCATTGATTGGATTGAGGACATTGTTTGGCGATGACATTCTTGATATTTAATCATGGCTTTTACTATTGACGGTAATATGTCACAAGGCCTAGGTTGTTAATTTCATAAGCGACGAGAATATTATAATGAACTGAATTTTGAGATTATAAAATTATGCAACAAGCATTTGGTTTTATTTTGATATATGTCCTGGGGTTACGCTTAGTATGCCGAGGTGTTTTGGAGGAAATCACTTCACAGAGTTTTAAAGTTATTTGTTTAATTATCACGTATTACACATTATACAATAGACGGACGGTTTGTTATTTATTTAATATGTAATGACGAGGGATACTTGATTATAATATCAATAATGTCCAGAGCGCAATAATGTAAGTAAGTATGCGCAACCGTTAGGTAGGAGATTCTTCACTGGCTGCGGCGGAGCGGCGTATGCGCACAACTCCTGCGTATCGAGACGGCCGGCGCACGCGCAGCGGTTTAACCATGAGTGCCGAGCGATTCTACCTTGCAAGGTAAGTATTTTATATGACACACCACACGTTTTTCTATGAAATACGAGTAGCTGTGCGTCAAGACGCGTTTGTTGAGTATGACAATACTAAAACATTTTATGTTATTAAATGGCTCTTGATAGTAACGTAAAGATAATTTTAAACGTATCCAAAATTTAATAAATCTTTGGTAATAATATGAAATATTGAAACCAGCCCTTTCAGTATCCACTGCTGGGCATGGGTTTCCTCATGCACATTGTCTCATGCACGAGGGATGTGAGGCATTAAAACGCTACTCTGGAAAAGCGGGTTGGCGAGTCCACTTCTTTAGAGGTGGTGTAGTTCCTCAGGGCTTGTGGTAGCCGCTTTCTATCTGGATTCTTCGTTTTCTTCCAGAATCTACTTCTGGACATGGGCTTCACATCGTCTTGTCCATAAAAGTTAAAGCCACACAGGTCAAGAGAGTCCAAGAGTCTACTCTTTTAGAGGTAGTGTAGTTCCACAGCGATTGTGGTAACAGCTTTGTTATTCCTCAGTCGCCTTTTACGACACCCACGGGAAAAACGATGTTTCCTTCATCTTCACGATCTTTTCCTTCACCGCCCAATTAGTGATAGTTGAAAAAACCTGAATGCAGTCGTAAGTCGGCAGTTACGTACGTTTTAGAAACCATAAGGTTTAGACAAAGGTTCTAAAGGTTCATATTATTTATATTAACATTATCGTTAGGATATTTTGAAAATTTTACGCCGCTTATAATTTTGAAACTACTGAACTAACCAATTTTCATTTCGATTCATTAAAACATACTCTCCGGAGTTCTTCATAATCAATCTGAAAATCAGTATATATTTAGTTGAAAATTTTATGACAAGCATTACGAATTCACAATCTCACAATGTGATACGTCTACCTCTATCTAGCCAGGCAATTATTGTTGTATTACAGGGTTTCACAGCATTAACACTATTAATTTCAGTAACCGTCTGTCCGTCTGTACGTACCGAAAACTAGAGCACATAATATTAGAGCCACAGCATCTTCCGCCAATCACCCGGACAGGTTAAGGTTACAAAATGAAATAAGGTGAAATATTAAACGTCAGGGCGTAACATGAGTGATTTATGAAGCCAACAACCACTTTCATTTAGACGGATTGCCCGAAAGTACGCTAAAAGTTAAATTCTGTAAAAGATATATTTTGATGAAGAAAGTGGCTCGATGTTAAAACGTTACATATTCTGCGTAATTCTAAAATCTATTGCGTAAAATAATTCGTAGAAACGTTCTTTTGTCTGTGGTCAGTTATCACCGAGGGGGGGGGGGGGGGGTATTTAAGATATTTAACGTTTGTTATAACTTATCGTAGTTGAATCACAATAATTGTTAAGTAATTTCAAGAATACGTTTCTTATTGAATAAATCCTTATATAATTTAATCTAAACTGTTCAATACAGATTTCCCAGTATAATAAATTGAAATATTTATATCCAAACAGTTTGATCATCGAACTACTAGTAGGACTAGATGGAATAAACGATATTTTCTTAGATTTTTTTAAATTTAAAGGAGGTAGGTATAGACTTAAATTCTCTGGTTTTCTGGGGCTCCGTCGACTTATTGATAACATTCTTGATAATTTGAATATAATTCTTTCAGTCTTGTTGATCGTGACCTGCAGTCGATTTTGCATTTTTTCCTGCTCGCTTATAAATTGCTAGATATTAAAGTAGGTAGATTTATAAGTAGGTATGTAATGTAGTTTTAGATATTATGTCAAACAACTTTGTCAAACGGCTTTGTTAATCGATGTTATGTCAAACGGGACACACGTGGTCTTTTATTTAGCAAATATGAGCCTATTTAATCCGACATATAATTGCGCGTGACATCTGAGTTTTTAATTTCAAAGCATTTTAAAACTTGTTGACTATTAGGTTTTTTTTTGAAAAGTGGAAAAACTTATTCAAAAAATTCTAATGTGAGGTTTAAGCTAATAATATTCTAAGGTTGTGAGATATGCCTTGACTACGCTTGACTCAGTGAAAAAATGGAGGACATGTATCAGATTGAGTCAAAGAAGCCGTTCTCGACTTTCCTATTTGACTGCAAGCGTCTAAAAATATATCACCGAAAATAACGTCTCACTCACTCGTAAAATGAAAACTGGAAACAATAAAACTGGCCGGAGCCTTCGTGGATGTTTGAGGACGTAGGCTTTAAGGGTATGTTGCTCACACCGTGAAGTAACAAGTGAGGTTTTGACTTCATGTTATGTTCATTTCTCATAAATGGCCCACTTCCCTATCCCTCCCCATTTTCCTAACCCTGTCTCTAAATCCAGTTCTTCATCGTTAAAAGGTAGATAGCGCATCGGGGGCGTGCCAACGTTGGTAATTCTGAACTGAATTTGGTATACAGGGTGGAAAATATGAACGGGACATGGAGGAAAAGTGCATTAAATATTGAAGATATCAAATTTCACTCAAAGGAAACATTCTTTTGTTTTTTAAAATAAGAATAACTGTATTCAAACATTTTTTAAAAAGTTTACCTGGGCCGGGAATCGAACCAACTAAAAATGCAAAAAATAGACAGTCACTATTTTATTGAACCAATCGATAGGGTCTATGATAAGGATAAAATCTCTCGAACAAACATTGTATCTTACAATTAAAGAAGATCATGAAATCTAACAATTCGTACCTATCGAATTAACCTGAACGACACGTACCTAGATAGATAGATAGTAGAATATCCACTGCTTATGTTAATAATAATTTCAACGTCTGGATAGGTACAAACGGGACAATTAAATGCCCTGCAAGATCTCCAGATCTTACGCCGCTGGATTTTTTTGTATGGTCATTTAAAAAAAATTACAAAAAATCCTATGAGTGTGCGGAAGAGTTAAGAGTTGAGGTTCAAGATTTTATCACGAACATTCATCACAACCCATTGCAGAAGGTTACACGAAATGAATTTCTGAAAAGACTCAATCTTTGCATTCAAGAAAATGGATCCCATTTCGAGCAACTTATCAGTTAATTTATAAAAATGTTGTATCAAAATTATAATTTTAATCGATGTCTAATTTAGGTAACAATTTACAATAGTCTACTTTAGGTAATAATTTGCATATTCAATGGTTAATGTACCTAGTTATTAGGTTACCTATGTTTAGTTATGTTTCTAGCATGTTATGTTATGTTATTAGTTAAGTTTACCTATGTTCTCTAGCACTCTTTTTTAAGAATTCTTTGGTAGTAAACGATTGTCTGGAAGAGATCGTTACTTAGCGATAAGACCACCGATTGCACCTTTTCTGATTGTAATATTGTTTGTAAGCATTTCTTCTAATTATGTGCAATAAAAAGTTATCTATCTATCAAAGTACGTGTCCTTTAGGTTAATTCGATAGGTGCGAATTGTTAGATTTCAAGGTCTTCTTTAATTGTAAGATACAATGTTTGTTCGAGAGATTTTATCCTCATCATAGACCCTATCGATTGGTTCAATAAAATAGTGACTGTCTATTTTTTGCATTTTTAGTTGGTTCGATTCCCGGCCCAGGTAAACTTTTTAAAAAATGTTTGAATGGGGTTATTCTTATTTTAAAAAACAAAAGAATGTTTCCTTTGAGTGAAATTTGATATCTTCAATACTTAATGTACTTTTCCTCCATGTCCCGTTCATATTTTCCACCCTGAATACCGTGAATGTCGCAGGGCGGCAAGTATCTATCAGGTGAACTGTATGCTCGTCTGCTGCCTTCTTCCTACAAAAAGGAACTTGGATTTATCAGGGGGGCCGTTGGACACCAAAAAAAATTCTTTCCTGTTGGCCCACTTGAAGTAATGAACCGTTGGAGCTTATTTATGAGGGGGAGAGTGCACGCTGCAATCCAACAGCCACTGGGCGCACTCGACTGGCCACGTTACCCCTCTCTCACAGAAGAATACCTTGAAATGTACAGCATTTCCCTCTTTATCTTATTTCCCTAATGCACGTACGTGTTTCGGTAGTGAGTGAGATGTGCCAGAGCCCATTCCCATTGTTTTTCCCAACCCTTTCCCCAAATCCATTCCTATATCTCCAAAGGTAGGCAGCGCATCCGGGGGCGTGCCAACGTTTGCCATCTTGCACTAATGTTGGCATGTATCCCCGATGTCCATGGGGGACAGTATCCACTCACCATCAGGTGGACTGTATGCTCGTCTGCCGCCTTCCTCCATAAAAAAAAAAGCTAGTTTCCTAGAGAACCCAAACCTAGCCTATTTTCGTCTGCATTTATTAGCTTCCTAAAATTTAAAGAATTTTCAAAATCGTTCGAGTGAATTTTAGTTTACCTCCATAAAACGAATAAAAAAATCAGTCGCTCTTTAAAATAGTACAACAGATTTTTCTTATTGGAATACTCACATATTTTCATCCCACTTTCTTGAGAATCAGTTAAAGAAATACCTAAAGTCAGTAAAGTAACGTCTGCAATGTTTCTACGTGAACCTATACTTCATGTCCGATGAAATCCTCTTAGGAAATATTGCTAATGGATACGAAAATTCTTAACATCGATGCCACTAGCACCACGCACTTACGTGTAAAGAGTATGAAAGATGTTACGTTCGTTCTAATGTTAGGCGATATTTAGCTGTCCGTTCACATGGATCCACAATCAGGGTCCACCATGGACCATGGATTCATGGATAGTTTTTCTTTCTCTTCGATCCACTAATTTAGGAATTCAAATATAATAACATTTTTTATGTAACTTAGATTCACCAATTTCGGGATCCAAGTATAATTATATATTTCTAGGCCACTTCAATCCACACATTTGTTAAGGCGGCGGAAGTAATTATTAGAGGTAATTATAATAACTACACATTTTATTTAAAACTCAAAAATGAAATTATTTACTAAAAATCCGCGGATCAAAGAGGACAAAGAATTGTCCATGAATCCACATATGGATCCTCTCCTCTCCACTACTTTCAGTTGTCCATTCCATTTTGGTATATGTACCATATTAATATATGTACGGATATGTAGATACTTATATATATTTTTTTATTGGTTTTTTTATTTAATTTAACAGATCAATTAATTAGTTGTGCCATTGGGACAATTTGAGCGTTCTTTTAGCCCACTGCTCAACTAGTTGAGACTTGCAGTTGGTCCGTGGGTCGGATACGATTTGTACAGTATTACTAATTAAATAATACCGGTCGGCCATCTTCGTATTCTGCAATAATTTCAACATGATTGAGTAAAATAATAAAAGATACGATTGTTTTTGTACTCTAACAACTAGAATAATTCTAAGCAATTGCTAATCGATTATTATCATTATCAAATAGTCATAAAACGAAATAAACCTATTTATTGTCAAACATCTCAAAGATTTTTATTGACTAAGGTAATTTAAGTTAGAGTAATTATGCCGTACCATACAATCAACCTGTGTCTCTCCAATGCCGGATATAAGCCTCTCTCAAGGACCGCCACCACAAACGGTCTTCAGCCACACTTTCTTTAAGTCTTCAGTCCACCTGATCAGAAATAAATGATATCAGATAAAAATAAAGTAGGTAATATACCCAATTGTTTACTTTTATTTACTTTCTACAAAAAAATACATTGTCTTTAGAACTTGTCTTTAGTCACACAAGCATTACGCGTCGGTCTGACAGAAATACAGCTTTACAGTAATCTTCCATTTGAGGGAGCGATTTGTCTACTAGACGGATAGCAGTAGTCTCTCTGAAGCCGCCCTGATCCACGGCCATTCGCTCGGGACGCACCGCTTATTGCAATTGTGTGTGGAACTGATGTACCGGATTACTACGCTTTTGAACGCTTTATCCTGTGATTGATATTATTTTTATTGAACCGCAAACAACTCATGAGCGCCTGGTACTTGCCAGTCATAGTCGCTAACGATTTGATAATTTTTTTTAAATAAAGAAGATTAGCAGATGAGCAGACAGTCCAATTTGGTGATGAGTGGTGTGGTCCATGGACTTTTGTCATATACGCCAACGTCAGTCAAAAATGACAAACTTTGCCACGGCCCGCATATTCCACCTACGTTTGAAGATTTAGAAGTGGATTAGAAGCGGATATTTAAAATATGGCGGAATGAGGGGTTTTCTTCATTTCACTTTACTTCCCATTTTTCCTTGGAGAATTGGGAGTATAGAAGGAAGGAAGGAATATAAGGAATATAAATAATCATATCAAATTATCTTCCATCCCAACCTACCCAGGTTGGGTTGGGGGATAATTTGGACTAAGACATCACATTCTTATAACCACACGAATTAGATTGTATAGAGAAATAGATAATAGAATAGGACGGGATACTATTTTCCAATTCTCTTATTCTATCGATAGGATGGGATGAATTGGGAAACAGGCAGTGGAAAATCTCACTCATTCGCCTTAAAATGCCACGCTGGCCAAGTGGATTGGTGAGTCCACTCCTTTAGAGGTGGTGTAGTTCCTCGGAACCTGTGGGAGCGGCTTTGTTATTCCTTAGTCGCGTTATACGTCATCCACTTTGTGGGCAGCTTCCCATGACTGTGGAAATAAATTGTCCAGAGCAAGTTACACCCACCCTGGTTTCTAAATCTAAATCTGCCTTATGTGTTGCCGACAATGATCAATTATTATAGGTCGAAACTGTATGGTCGTCTGATAATTTGGAAGAAGTATGTCAAAATTGGATCATATCAATAATAGACAAAGTAATGCCTAAGTACCGACCCTAATAAAGCCTACTGAATTAAGGCTGTCATAGTGTAGTGCGCGATAACTCTGAAACTATTGCGACGTAGAAGTATTGTCTCCTTGGTGTACGAGATGTGTGCAGATTTGGATGCGGTTTATCACAATTTATCACAGGATAGATGTAGTGGGATGCTTTCCAGCCAAGTTTATCAATGGTTTAAAGTTTAGCCCCTGGTCACTGGATTAGAAGAGCAAAAGAAGATGTGTAGTTGTGAACTTTGGTGGAGGTTCATATCTACGAGTAAAATTACAGAAACACAGACTGATGGTAACCAGTCCTCTCTTCGCCTACTCCTGGATATAGTTTCCTTGTGCATATTGTCAATATGCATGAGCATGAGGATGCTTCTGCATGAGGGATACGTTTAAGGCCTTTTCCGACACCAACGGGAAAAGATGGGCTGGTGTTATTTTTAGTCGGCCGAAACCACATGGCCACGGTTGATGCTTCCGGTCCAGTAGATCACTAGCAATTTCAAAAAATGGTAAATTCGGTCCAGTTTTTAAGCGGACCAGTTGCCACCTAAGCCCATTATTTAGTCGATCTTCCTCTATCCATGTTTCCCTGCAGGATAAGTTTTGGATATAATAACGCCGAAATTTGTTACTCGTCGATTATGACTTTGACGTTCTCTACATACAGTTTCGCGCCAAATATTTAGTACTCAGCTCATAAATCTTGTCAGTTGAGACATGTTAGTGTAGTTATATTAGAATAGTAAGTATAATTTTCGTAATCGGTGGACAATTAAATTATTTATTCTTTGTTGCACAAAGTACATGAACATTATCTTCCAGTAAACCTTTGGGCTATGCAGAGATGATGCACTAGGTGCAATGATAAGTAAGATTAAGTAAAGCTACAATTAACAATTTTACTTAATTTTTTGGAACAGTCGGACGTCTTAAAAACCGCTCGAGGGAAGAAGCGGAGAGGGATCTGCGGGAGCTCCAAATGGTCTGTTGGCACGAAGCTGCGCAATACCGAAAAAGATGGAGGCCTGGGATCATGGCCCCCTTCGGGTCGGTGAGCCAACGGATTAAGTACTTAATAGTGACGCATATTAATTAAATACCGTAATATAAATAAACATATACAAGCATACATATATACATAAATACTTAGATTATTTTTATATTATAACTAGCCTTTACTCGCGGCTGCGCTCGCGTGGACTCGGCACCTGTAAAAGACTTTTAACACTCGCTGTAAAAGCTTTTAACGCTTGCTTTGTTTTTTTTATATGGAAAATCGGCGGCAGACGAGTATACAATCCACCCGTTGGTAAGTGGATACTGTCATCCATAGACATCCGCGATACATGCCAACATCAGTCCAGAATGACAAACGTTGGCACGCCCCCGGATGCGCTGTCTGCCTTTGCAGATTAAGGAATGGATTGGGAAAATGGGAACAGACAGCATAGGATGGGATGGGAATGGGCTCTGGCATATCTCACTCACTACCGAAACACGTACGTACATTGGGGAAATACGATAAAGTAGAAAATGCAGTACATTTCGAGGTAGACTTCTGTGAGAGAGCGGTTACGTGGCCAGTCGAGCGCGCCCAGCGGCTGTGTGTGTTGAGCATGCACTCTACCCCTAAAGTCCGTCCAGATTTTATCTTTTAAAAAAATGTATGAATATTTTTGTAATATCGTTCAATATATAAAGAAAGTAAATAGTAATTTTAACTTGATCATACTATCTGTATCATTCTGTCTATTGTTTAGTTGGCACTGTGTTGTTTGTAACGCACGGTTGGACATTAGAATGCACGCACGAGCATTCATGATGGTTTGGTATTCAGTTATTGCCGATAACGGAACTGCAGCTGATTTTACTATTGTGCTGCCTCGCCAATAATTCAATGATTCGCCAATTTGGCGCGCAAATTAACGGGATTTGCGGCATTAAACCTTTGTTCGTGTAATATTTCATGTTTTGGGTAGTTGGGTTAGAAAATAATTTTGTGTATTGTTTGGTTCGTCACGTATCAATATAACACCACACTCTCTAGGATTCCCTGTGTCAGCCAGAGACACACACAGGGATAAAGACAAGTACTCACGCAGACTCGGGACCCGGAATCGAACTCGGGACCTTTCTCACAGCAAGAAGAGTCACTCCCAACTGCACCAAACGGTAGCCAATATTACACGGTGTATGTACGGAGTTTTTTTTTAATTCAAAATTATCAACTCAATTTTGGTGGGGCCAAGAGGAATGTTTTATTTTGAATTTCTGTTGCCGACCCACGGGGGCAAACTTAAGGTGGACAACAGGAATAATCCTTTGTGAGAGAGATTGACTGATGATAAATTAAAAGGATTCATAGTTTTAAATTTTCATCGGCGCATTAGACGATCGTTCAAATACTTAAGATTTTTTTAACAAAAAGTAGTCGGACGGATTGTCAGTTCACTTAGTAGTAAGTAAAGAAAGAAATAAACAAAATTATTTCATTGTCATAGTGTATTTTACACAATAAAATGAAAGGTAAATAAAAAGAGAATTTTGTACCAATCGGCACTACTCAGTTTATGTCGCGACGTTGATTTTCAGTTGGAGTCACACCGGTCATCACGGACTGGCCACAGCTGAGGCCGTGCCATTTTTAACCCATCTTCTTCCGTGGGTGTTGAAAAAGGCGACTAAGGGATAACAAAGTGTCACCACAAGCCCTGAGAAACTACACCATCTTTAAAAGAGTGTACTCGCCAACCCGCTTAGCGAGCATACATCTCTCATGCACAATACAATGTGCATGAGGCATGAGGAGACTCACATCCAGTTGTGGCTATTAAAAGAGCTGGTTACGGTTACTCTTGAGTATATTCTACTGGGTACCAGAGTGAAACGTGCATTTAAATAAACAATAAATATTGTACAATACGAATGTTACCGAGATTCTAGTTACCGAGATGTTACCGATACATTATATTTCATGCGTTTTATTTAAGTATTGTGGTAGATATGTACCCAGTGCTTACGACAACACAAAAAACGTTTATCAGTGTAAAGAGCCGTAATAAAAACAACAACAAAAAAAGGTAATCTCCGTGAAAAATGTCATTATAAATGCGAAGAAAACGAATTTATCGCGAGAAGGAATGCCTACAGTGGAGATAAGCCCCGAGCGAAAACAATTCGAGATACGAGCGTGATTTGTTTTTTATCGAGATTTCGGAGTTGTGCAAAGCGTGAGACGCAATAATCGCCTTGAGCTGTAAAAAAAACAACCTTTGGTAAGGAAAACCATTTTAAACTAGGCCGCCATGTTTGAATGTCTGAAAACTATAAGTTTGTGCAACCATCATTCTTATTCCGCTAGTCGCTAGGCTAACGGAATGAGTAAAAAAAAACCTTTACTCCCAGAAGTTCCATGTTGCAGTTCCACATGGAATTTTAGTAACCTTCAAAACGCGACGTTATGTTCCATTAGTTCAATGTAATTTTATACAACTTTTGAACCCGTATTTTGAGGTGTTTTTTCTCTGTATACTAACTGACTACTGATAAATATGTGTAGGTATACCTGATTGTTAATTGGCTTATACTAGTTGCAAAAATTATAAACATGAATCGAAAAAATATGAAAATGAAACGCCAAATTGTCTCTAAGTCAAGTAAATACTCTTAAAACATTTCGTTCATTTCTATTTGTAAGTTTTAACTAAAATGGAATGTAGGTGTGGTCGTTTGCCTATAAAGAAGTTATGAAAAATAGGCAGCTCGTACCTGTGTAGCAGTTTCTTCACTTGGGCTAACACGTTACAATTAGATGATACCTGCATTATCCGCTGCGCTTATGAATCTTGTCCCACACACGAAACACCGGTTGACATGTGACGTCACGGCCGATAGAAACAGACAGTCGCTACTTGCTCGCGCGCAGAATCGTTACTATCGGAATGTGTTATTATCATTCGCTATTTATATGTAAACATTGTCAACTCATCTGTGATTAAACCTTAGTGCTCATCTTCCAACCTGTTCATCATTTTATCCTTCATCATGTATCAACTATCAACCTCGCTTGCTTCACTGCCACGCATCTGCTTCACATGTGATCTTTACTTTTAGTCCACCTATCCCGTGGTCAGAATAGGACACAGCCACACTTGGATACGGGACAGGAAGCGGGCGAGGCTCCAAACGGGGTGCAAAGGTGGTCACGTCGGCAACTGGCGATGACCACTACGAGCGAGCGGGCATGCACTACACAATCACAAGCGGAAGTGCGTCGACCGACAGCTCGCGACTGCTGCGCGGGCGCGATGGTTTTTGGATAATATTAGACCATTAAAAAAAAAGTGCTTCCTTTGCCTTGTTTGTATATTAGAGAAATATGTACATTTATTAAAGAATATCCTTGCTACTTGACATTCCATGACATGACATAAAAGACATGACGACACGGAGAATATGCTAACAAAACGAAAAGACAGATAATTAATGGTACGCTTTAAGTAAATGTTTATATGGACATTAAAATTTATAATAGATTTATATTCTAAATCAGGTCTGAACGCGTATAATAAAAGTATTTGTGTACCTTTTATTTCTACTCGACGTTTCGGCGCCGGCGCACGGGTTACACCAGCTGTGGTCACGAGTTGCTGAGAGGTGAATAAAAGGTAAACAAATACCTTTATTATATGCGTTCAGACCCTATTTTTAGAATATAAAATGTGTACAAAACGCGAAAATTTAAATAGTTATAACAGATTGCCACGAGACCTTAAAGACTTACCAATAAAATTGTTTAAAAGCAAATTTGACCAGTGGCTATTGAGACAATGCTTCTACAGTGTAAATGAATTATTTTGATGGAAATTTAACTTTCTTATTTTATTTTAGTTGACATTTTAAAAATTCCTAACATTAACATTAACAAAATAATTGTTTATAAATAATTTATTCATAGGTGAACTACTTAGAATTGATTCTTATAATATACTAGCAAAACCCTTCAGACGCTGTCCTGCCATAGAAGTTGATGTGCTGCAGCGCCATCTAGTGGCAAATTACAACAAAGTCGATAGCTCAAAAACCTCCATGATAAAATACATATATATGCCAACTTTCATAGTGAACGGTGTCGAAGTCTATTAACATCAGATGTATCAACATCCATTTTTATATATATAGATTAATATTTTTTTATTTCTTTAAATTTTCTATATAATACCTGTATTATGTAAATTTGCATGATAGTATATTATTTTGTTAAGTTTGTATGGCGGTGTTCGGGTATTATGAAATGTTGAACTTTGTCATTTTACATAAGACCGACAATATTGTATAACATTGCATTGAGCAAATAAAGTACTCGTATTTGGTTTGATGTGGGTCCCACTTTATTCAGCCCTGTCCTGTAATTGAATTGTCGATTTCCCGTAATTCAATCTTTCAAAGTTGGGAATCTTAGTCGTAAATAACTTAATCGCGGTTTTAGGAGTGCGGCAAATCTCCGCGCTTCTAGCGTTAGTACTCGTAGTTCAAGTAATAAGTATGTACTCGTATGGTGTAAGACTCTAACTTTTAGTCCAACTATAGAAAATGTTAATATTAAAATGTCCAGAATATCAGAATGTCCAGGTATCGAAATATCTATAATTATAAATTAAGTTTTTCTTTTCAGCTCTTCGGCTGATGTACTGATTGTGGTAGCCTTTGCGGGACTTCGTGTCTTATGACGACTTTGATAACTTGGTCATTTTATATAATTGGACATTTTGATACTTTGATCATTTTATATAATTGGACTTTTTCATACTCTGGTCTTTTTGTATAATATGACATTTTGTTAATCCGGTCATACATTGGACCTTATGGATCTACAGGACTCTAACAGACATAAATTCACTTTCTACCCATACATCAATCTTAAACATTTGTTTCACTGGTCCTAACTCGGCAAGTCATTACGGCACAGTTGCTACAAAATCTGTTTCAGTAACAATTTGGGTTCGTAATTGACTTTAGTATGACCGCGAGTTGGTGTCACGCTTAATATCGGTAAGTTAAGATATTAATCTTCCAGCGCTAATGTTTGCAGCTATTGTAATTGCAATGCGGGTAAAATTCAGGCTATTCTTGATGGGTTAAGGGATTAAGTTGGGTAACAATGTGTTTTAGTTGCTTGCCATTTATTTTCGGGTTTGTGCGAGGGTAGTTTAAGATATAGGAACATTATTCTAGAACAGTATTTATATAAGATTGAGATCATTAACACCCTAAGGATATCTATTTTGTATTTAAGTACCTAGGTAAAGTAGAAAGTCCGAACTCGGATCACCACTGAAGTTCACTATGGAGTTTTCCAATTATCTAATTAGTGGGTAACTAGTTCAACGATGAATAAAAATATCGTAGGATTTTTTTAGGAAATTCCCAAATTTCAATTGAAATTTTCTAAATTTATCGTACTTTTCAGACACCTGGGAATTAAAGACAATATGGAACGTGTAAGACATACCGTCGAGCTTTAATTGTTGTATTGTATTAGTGTCCACGTTGAACCAAGTCGCGCTTATTTCATCGATTCCAGTCCTTTTCTTCGTTCTCTGCTAAACACGCACTTCCTCTTGCACGTTGTCTTGTGAATGAGAGATGTATGATTCACTCTCACTCTCACTTCACTCTTTTAGAGGTGGTATAGTTCTTCAGTGTTTGTGGTAGCGAATTTTTGTTATCCTTTAAATACTTTAGTTACCACAATAAACGCCAAAAACCAGACGGCAAAGGATAGTGTCTTTGAAATATTCCTAAAATTTACAGTTATAACGGGCATTTGATTGCTATTTTTCATGTAGACCCAGAATTTCGCTCGTGTCAACTTTCAGCAAAAAATTCTTCAATAATACGCACACAATTTATCGGATCGCCCTAAACCATCGCCCTATTATTATGACGTATGTCTCACATCACATTCTGCAACACTGCAATGTGTCACGAAAAATGTCCTCAGATCCCTTCATCAATTTTACGAGCTGGGATCGAACAATTCGCTGAATTTAGATATAAAATTGCAAACGATGTTAGAAAATAAGATCTTTACCTGACTTTGCGTTAGTCAGTACCTACTTATTACCAGTGGGATTAGCATTGACAGTTGGATATGTATACATGTCGGATATGTGCCGTGTGGTGTCGGCCGCTATAGAATAGAACCACCCCATCTCTTTCCGTAGGTGTCATAAAAGGCGACTAAGAGATGACAAAGCGGTTACCACAAGCCATGAAGAACTTCACCACCTCTAAAAGAGTGGACTGCGCGTTTTAAGGCCTTACATCCCTCAAGCACAGGATAATGAACATGGGGAGGCCCATGTCCATCAGTGGATACCGAAAGGGCTGGTTGCATTGCAGTACTTACCAACTAGACACTAGCAACAGCCCACGGCTTCGCCCTTTTTAGCGTAGGTTTAGAATAGATAAGAAGCAATGTTCATGACATGTTCGTCATGACATGACATGAAGCAATGTTGAAGCATGACATTTTTGCATCAAATAAACAAAAGTCTTTTTATAAAAGACATGGCAGACGAACGGGCGGCCTACATGATGGTAAGTGGTCACCGCCGCCCATAGACACATACAACACATGTCCGATGCAGACTTAAGACCGAGTTGTTGTTTGACCGTTTAAGAGTCACCAGACGTGTTTGGTTTAAGGTGAGCGCAGAAAGCACTCAGCCAGAAAAAAATGATATGCAACGAGCCTAAGGGCTCCCACGCTGACTGACTGGCGGAAGAAATGGACATCGGCTTAGAGCATTGCTTTGGGAAGGCGATGTGGTACCGTGAATCGGTCAGAAGTGCCCAGATACGTGTCGATACCTGATAAAAGTGCTGGCTGAAGGTGGGTGAGTGTCAGCGGTGTCGCCGAGGGGACATCCTCGTCTCCAATTTATAAGACACACTGGAGTACTCCGGGACAGAATACTTGTGTAATAAGACTTGTGAAGTGTGACTTGTAAAAGTGATACGATATTTACAATGCTGTGTGGATACTGCGATAGCAGCGGTAACATGCAGACTGTATTGTGCGATACTTAAGTGTTGTGTTTGTATTGTGCGCCGATGTTTTCGTGCTAAGTGGAAACTTATTTTACTTTTCGAAAATGCAAGAAACATTTTTTATTTGAATTATTTACCTTTTTTATTTTGTCGAACTTATACATCATTTGCTTGTTCAATTTTGAAAAATACACATTTACCTTAATTTCACTTTTTATCAAAGAAACTTAAAGCTATATGAACTTCTATAATTAAGTACCGTATCTACGCAATGAAAATGATTATCAGAATATTGTTTCACACATTTTCAGGAACTGTGCGAGTACTTACAGAGAGATTAAGCGAAAAAGAAGATTAAAGAAAGAAAGCCCAATACGAGCGGAGGGATTCCATACTTCCAATACATTTTTCTTATGTTATATCGGCTTCATTAGACCCTTTGATAAAGTGCCTCTATTCTAGCCTTTGCAAAGGGCCCCGGAGGTTATTGGCCCTATTAGGGAATGTGTTCGTACGAACAAAAAGGGAATATTATTTATTCTTAAGTAGATCAAGCTATAGTAAGTCTATAGTAAGCTATAGTAAGTCATTGTTCGTCTCGTCGACACAATGAGCTCTCCGCCCACAATATTAAATCGTTAAGAAAGAGAACGTATGAGAAGTTTTAGGTTTTAGTTTTGTTTTTAATTCGTTTAGTAATTAATCAATTGATGTAAATAATAAAATAAGATTTTGAACTAATCGCGGTTAAACATAATAATAACGTAAATAAGTTACTTGGGATATTTATTTTACCTATAGGTACTACCTTTTGTCCTCTGCTTCGTCCGCGTGGTTATTTTTTCACAGAAACCTTAATTTTATATTACCTTATTCTATGTCCTTTGCATGGTCTCCAAGTGGGTATATGCAAAATTACAGTGCGGATTCGTTCATCCGTTTCAAACAAATGAACAGATATCTCGTGTCAAACAAACAATGCCTGAGGACTTCACTCGGGCATAGTGGGTTTGAAAATACCTCGGTACTGCATGTTCGTTGACACAGTAACATTCCAGTAAACACGGCTTCGTGAACGGAGTTCACATCTGAAGCAATGAGGATTCACATCTCGCATACATGGAAAGTACTACTTTCACATGGTCACAGGTAGATGAGAGATTCAGCTTAAAAGTGAGAGTAAAAACGAACTGCAAAATATTGTTTAAAGATTAGTACTATGTATTATGAACTTTTGTACTTTAATAATGGTTAAAGAAAATAGGTAACACATAATTATAAAAATGTTTGGTTTAAGTTATACAAAATAATACTACCTACATTATTATCGTATCAGCAATAAGTGAAATTTGCTAGATTCAATTTCCCATTCCATCATCCTGACATACCTGATAATAAATAATTCTATACCCAGTCACACCTTATTCGATGTACCCGCCTGTGCACACATAGGCACAGGTCCAAACGAATGCCGGTAAAAACTGGTAAACGAACCGGAATGATTTGGCTAGGCCACGAAACAGATAAAAAACAGTAGTTATCCTTACAAAAAAACCTAAAATGCGTCTTATCGATATCTTAAAATACCGCATTAGTCACCGACTCGCCTATAAACCTAAAGCTACGCCCTAAGCAGAAGTCCGTTCCTTCCGCTGGTCTGGTCTACCGGCCGGGGAGCCCTTAGATTCGTTGTTGCACACACTTTTACACCTGATTGGGGGCCTTCTGCGCTTGACCTAAACCATACATGTCCGGTGACTCTTGAAAGGCCTTTAGGGCCATAAGAATTTAGCCATTCCAAAAAGAAAGCCGTATTAGTGGCGTGTGGTGTCGGCGGGAACACCACCCCATCCCTTTCTGTGTCGTGCCGTAGTGACTAAGGCATAACAAAGCCGCTACTACAAGCACTGGGGAAGTACACCAGCTTTAAAAGAATATACTCGCCAACTCGCTTGGGCAGCGTTTCGTTTCAAGGTCATGCATCTGTCGTGGATGTACATTGTCTTGGGGCCAGTATCCAGCAGTGGATTATCGTCTGTAGTCATCTATCCAAAATTTCAAACACTTCAAGCCACTAAATTAAGACCTTTTGTGATCTAGTAATCTGCTAATAATCTATACTTATATAATGCATTGGGCAACCCAGTTCGCATGATTATAAACTTTGTTTGCGTTCGTCATCAAGTTATGACTGAGATTCGAAAGTTCATATTTGTTGGTCTAACTGAGTGAGTAGGTTTGTTCTATATCGTTATATTTGCCGTTGGCGTTAGCTAACCACTTACTGAATGAGTTGATGATGAGCAGAAAAGGAGTTTGTATTAGTGCGAACCCTCAATTTTCAGCGTAATCACATAGTTTATGGTTGTTGTACTGTTGATGAGTGAATTTGCAGTAAACTCATTGTGTATCTTAATAATTTATGACATCCTTGCCAAAATGAGCCTTATCCACACAGGCAGTGTTTCGACGAGTTTCAAGGGCTTATAGTTTGACACAGTGAAAAATCCTACCAATAATAAGTAGGTAAATGTGAAAGTTTGGACGTTTGTTACTGAATCACGGCGAAATGGTTGAAGGATTTCGGTGAAACTTGTCTAATGGGTAGATTGTAATCCGGATTAACACATATGCTACTATTTATGTCGACAACGCGAACAAAATTACGGGCAAAAGTTACTCATAAATAATTTCAATGTGGTCTTCCAGAGAGCAATGTTTTGCGTTGACGTATATTGCGGTAGCTAATTTGAGAATAGCTTTGAGTTAAGACTTCTGTATAGTTCATGTACTGTGTCGAGAGCTTTAGGTATAGTCTCTTTAGCACTGCCACAAGCGAAATTCCTTTATGAGATCAGCGAGCAGAAATCATGAGAAAGCAAAAAGAAGAATTAGATTGAATGAAGAGCTTCATTTCTCTAGTTCTTACATTATTATTATTAGTTTAATAGGAATATTTTCTTGACGATAACAAAGGTTCATACAAATTGATAATATTTTCATATTAACCAGCTACATATAACTATAGTCAAATAGTTTCATAAGAAACATTTGCCTTATAGTTACAAAATTTCGACAGAGATAATTAGATAATTTTGATTATCCTGTATTACTGCAGACAGTTCAAGATTCCAAACTTAGGAAGATGCCTGGCGGAGCTCGTGACCTATAATGTTCATTTTTGAGTAATAAAATTTATTTAAACCCAGATGTAACGTGTAGGTCCCAGGGCGACAGCAACCACTTACCACCAAGTGGAATGTTTGTTGGTCTGCCGCGATTTCTTATCAAAAAATACGACATTACGTACACGGAAACAGTTCAGCGGAACCTTGTTATTAAGTTAAGGCTGCAATTTGTTAGCGATATATTTTATCCGTAACATAAGTCAAGTTGTTCCACTCATTTCGTAGGCTTCCAGTCTGAATGGACACATTTGTTTGTGGGATAGTTGTATTAGCGTTAAGCCGGTGTTGCTAAGCAACCGTGTTTTGGTTGTCAGTAGTTACAGTTTAAAGTATAATTAAAGGAAACTCTAGGCTATCTTCATACATATAAACGCAGGAGTGTTTTTTGTTGTTGTTGTTTTTTACTGTACTTATAAAGAATTTTTACAATAAGATATAGCAATATTGTCATCAGAGAAACAAAACCTGACTCACTTTTAAATTTGATGCTTTGATATTCATCGATTGCTGCTAATTCAGTACCTGTTTGCTGCTTCATCGATTGTTGCTAATTCAGTAACTTTTTGCTGCTTCATCGATTGCTGCTAATACAGTACCTGTTTGCTGCTCACTTTATTACTTCTCTTATATAAATCCAATTTTCTGAGCTAGTCTCTGCCCACAATATTAGACTTGTCGCTAAATTTTTTTAATTATATTTTTTATGGCAAACAACCAAATTAGTCCGTCCACCTGGTGGTAAGTGGATACTGTCGCCCATTGACATTCGCGATACATGCCAACATATTGACATTCGTTGCCTGCCTTTCGAGATTTAGGAATGTATTTGGAAAAGGGTTGGGTAAATAGGATAGGATAGAATTCTCACCCAAGTCATATTTATCACGCGTGCCGTACAAGCAAATAGTAGCAGGTAACTATTTCAACATAATTCGCTGTAAAATCCGCGGCGCGCAGAAAATTCAGTATGTGTTTACATCAAAGAGGATAGCTGAGCGCTCCCTAGTGAAATATTGTTGCTTATTAGCGCGCCATGGTTCTTGGTACGAAGTCTTTTGGTAGACAAATAAGCGAACTGCGACTTATGTTTATAAAGTCCTAGTACAAGATAGCTGGGTTTTTGGCGGGAGTCCGAGAAGAAAAGTGGAGTTTCTGTTTGATTACTGTAAAAAACTGTGTATTGCGGGATTTGTAGTTCAATAGTGATAGTTTGTTAAACTTCAAAGTGCCTAGTGGTTTAATTGCTGCGTGTGGACCAATGACTATGCCAGTGTCCAAATAAATTATAAAAAAAGTTGGGTTTTCGTCATTGATTTTAAGTTACATGATTATTGACTGTATAGGATGGTACATTGAAAAGATTGAAATTGAACTCGAACAGTGAATGGTATTTATTGATAATTGCTTGTACAATACATTATAAAATATGATAGATGGCTAATGAGTGCTTTGTACCATTATTTTTTCTTCAGTGAGTTGACGGCGGTCGGTTAGCTTCTCATTGGCCGTTGTTCCCTGCGCCACGGTTTTATTTGTCAATAAAATAAACGTTCATTGCTTTCTCTTTCCTATGTACATAAAGTAACCGTAAAAAGCCCTTCATCTACTGCTGTATATGAGTCTCCCCATGCACAATATCCTGTGCATCTGGAATTTATAGCCTTAGAACTTCACACTGGTCAAGCCAGTCCACTCAAGTTTATAGTTTAGAGCAGAAGTCCCTCATGGTTTGTGGTAGCGGCTTTATAATCCCTTACCACAAGGCCAGCCGGCCGACTAAACACTGCCTATTTTGCTAAAATCATTACAATTCATTTGGTTCAGGAACTGCATGATGTAGGAAAATCGCTCCGTACTCACTTTGTGGAAAATTTACTCTAGTTTAATTTATAACAGTAAGTATAACTTTTTCCACTAAATGCTTTGTTTAAGAGATATTATGTAAAAACCGAACTGACAGGTGGGCAGTGCCCACGACTGTCTGTCGAGGTCGAGAGCGTGGATTCTTAAATAGGGCCCCGGTACGTACAACATACCAAAAAATTAAAAACTACCCGATCTTTTGCATGGAACTATATCGTCTCCATTACATCTGTATCCACGTGATAACTTTATGTCAGAGTAATAAGACATTGGCTGTAAAAAAACTTGTATTTTTGTTATTAAAAGAGTTGTTTGCTATAATGTGAGGTAAGTGTCAGTTGAGGATGGAACTTTTCCTTCGTAAGGCGATCTAATAGTTCCAAGCGCTTTTACTGGGTGATAAATGATCTTTATTGCTTCCAGTCGATCGAAGTAGGCAAGGTTAGGGTCAAGTCAATACAGGCCTTTACATGATATAATGGCGCTAATGCTACATTTAACAAGTTATTTTTTATATAAATTTTTGAGACTACTTGTAAAGGTTACACGGTAATAATTGTGGAATTACCGATTTGAACCTCGAAACTGATTGGCGACTTGAATTCAACCGGCGACCCTAAGTCGAGACGTATTGAATTTTTATTCAAAATTCGAATGTCGTGATCTCCGCAATGGGTAGCTCCTTCAAAATCTCCCTAAAAGAAAACAAACGATTATTCAGATCTTTTAGCACACTGTGCGCCTGCTTGTGGTGTACATCTTATTTGTACCCACGTAAATATAAGATACACGTATACACCAAGAACGGCTCTGAGTACAATTAACAAACAATTTACATAAATTATTTTAATCAAGAGGGAGACTAGAGGAAATTATTCCCTTTTATTTAAAGCTGCATTGTCCCTGTTTCAAATCAAATTCATCGCGTTCAAGTCCCGAAGAAAATGGTGGAACCACAGATATAAATTTAGTAGAACTGACTTATTTTTTTTTGTAAAATGTAAATTTGTAAATTGTAAAATGTATTTTTTTTTGTATCCCACTTGTGTTAGTTTATTAGTAATTAAGATTGTTAAATCAAAGGGACATATTTCTTAAATAAACAAAGCGATGAATTTGTTAAAAACAATTAAGAATATACTTTTGAGTTAGAAAAAAAAATATGACTGCTAGAGCATTCGGACTCTAGCAGCAAACAAAAGCAAAGGATTGCGCGAATTTAATTAAGGTTTTAGTTTCATTACGACGTCGCTGGACATTATACTTGAAATAAATTTTATTATTACCAATTAATAGAGATTACTACACTTTTTTGTATAGTAAAAAGTAATATTTGTATAGTAATATTTATGTAAAAAGAGAGTATTTATTTATGACTGTACGTATGTATAATTAATATTCAATGGGAGAATATAAGTTTATAATAAGAGTAGAGTGTATTCTAATATATAAATATTAATATTTTTAATTTCTAAAAAGAAAAACAGTTATGGTAAAACAATAATTGATTGGTGGGCAGTATGCACTCATCCCTTCTAGTGTTGTAGGTGTCAGTGTCAATTCAGTGCCTCCAGTCGAAAAGGGAATAACTCATGTCGTTTACTTTTCAGGAGAAGCAAAAAACGAATGTTCTCGTGATATTTTGTAGTTTCCGCTAGAAATATGGAAGAATTTGAACATTATTGAAAGTATATTTTTGGACCTTTTTTAATTTCGGAAAGACTAGGTACATATTTATGCATATTTACTATATATGTTCACCATATTTTTCGAGTTATAGCCTAGTTAACTTTGGAGGTTCATGTTTCGGGTATATTGTAGTATAAGATGTAGTTTCAGAAGGTATTTATTAAATGATCACAAGGATAAATTGAAAGTATGCATCTCGTGACGCGTGCGGTCAGTGACGCTATACCGCATACAACGCTGACACAGTAAAACACCGTGCGCGTTCTGTATGCACTGTGTCGACTCTGTGTCCCTATATAAAGAATGCTCATTGCCATAACACGATTTGTTATGGCATTGAGAGACAGTTTCCTACCACACAAAGAAATAAAAATAAATTAAAAAAGCACAAATAAATCTTTGGGTTTGAGTGCATTCTGCATTCCCACAGCCGCGGGGCGCACTCGACTGGCCATGTTACCCCTCTCTCACAGAAGAATACCTTGAAATGTACTGCATATGCCTATGTATATAAGAAATTAAATTTACTTCAATACTGAAGGTTAGATTGGAACAACACTAATTATTTATTTTTGTGTTCTGAATATCTTAAATTAACTGCAATAATACCCATGACAATATATAAATATAAAATGTAACTACTAGAGTTATCTCCTTATGTTCCAAGAAATTGTCAATTTATATTGTCAATTGAAAATAGCTGTGCGACAAACAATGAATTATGCCCTAAATGTAACAGGGTACGTAAATCTAGAGTTATGAACTTTTGTTATATTGTGACATAAAATAAAAATATGTTGTGAAACTTGTTGATCTAATTACGATTGTATTAAAAAAATAAAAGTTAATAACTCTACGTAATCCCTTCTTGACTGGACTATTGACGGCGGTGAAGTGATGGTAAGTGACCATATATCTTGTGGGCCGCCCGTCTGCTGCGACTTCTATAAAAAAATTGAGGAGCCTTGTTTTGCATCATAAGAAGCATGCATATATTTTACAAGAAACGTGTGATTGTCTCAATAATTCTATAAGAACTGGAAAATGGGGACGTCCCCAAGAAAATCGCGCATCAGCTAATGGAAACATGAGTTACCCTTTCAGACATGCATTGCTGGGTTGTAAAATTTCCAACATTGCGTATGGACGAAGTAAATAATCACAGTCCATTAGAATAGAGGAGGAAAATTTATGTAATTTTGTTCATCACTCAAAATCCCACAAAAAAACAGTAAACTGTATGACTATTCTAAAAATCTATTTCTGTGTTCGAAACGCATAAATTAAAAGGAGTTAGATAAACTTTGTACAGGCTTCATTCAAGAAGGTGAGCGCTTTTGAAGGATTGTTTCTCAACCTCAAGAATAACCTTCGCATAGTTAACTTTTCCATTCAAAAAGTAGAACGTAATCGTTATTGTGTTGGAAATAAAGGCTTTTTGTTATAATTAATGATGTGTAGAGTGGCAAATGTAGATTGTCGACGGATATGTAAATGCAGGGGTCCCATTGGAAAGATTCCGGAGTTGGTAGAATTGGATGGCGAATCATTGGAATATTTATTAGTGTTGGGATTTGAGGTTTCAGTTGCTATTGTAAAGTATCGGGTGTTGTAAACATGACCCATTTCACGTCGAGAGTGTTGGTGTATAGATGTTTAATTGCCTTGGGGCTCCTTAATGATTGTCCTATGAAAGTTTTAATTGATATCAAAATTGAAGTTAGTGATGTAACTATTAACTAGCCTGCGGTTTCGGCTCTTCTATTGATACTTTGTACCGGCGCAAAGCGCCTTATAATTTCTTCTAGCATTTTTCATTTTATGGGCTGTTAATTGTATCTAAAAGTAAATAGGAGTCTCTGTTTGCTATCCTATTCTAACCTACGTTATATTGAACTATTTAACTTATCATTTCATTATCGCTATGCAGTTTTTAGTCAAACACATATTTTTAGTCAAAATTATTTATAACCGTAATTATACATTTGAATCAAAAACTACTGGGTTTCGTTGAAGGCACATTGTGTCAGAGAAAACACAGTTTTATGTAAGTTTTATATTTGGTCTAAACGCGTATGAATAAAGGTTTTTGTTTACCTTTTATTTCTACTCGACATTTGGGCACGGGTTACACAAGCCGTGGTCACGAGTTGAGTCACGAGTTTATGTAAGTTGTTAGATATGGATATGCATGTTTGTAGGATTTAGGAAAATAGGAATATTATCTAATTTTTGTTGATTTTTAGACTAAAATGACTAGATACTCTAAAACCCACCGTTTGAACGCTCTTCTCATGCAACTGCCACCGACGAACTTCTTTAAGTATCCGGAGATCGCCCCACGGTACGCTTCGCCGTACGTGGAACAAACGCGGTTTACATAAATATTATTTTCATTCGCGATGGGCTTCATTTGCTATTGCGTATCCACATTGTAGTCTTTAATCTAAAACTGTAGGTACGACAGATAAACTTACAATTTTACGCTACCCCAGCTGGTTGTTTGATGTCGGCCGACTTCGGAATAGCACCACCCTATGGGATAATAAAGCCGCTACTACAAGCCCTGACGAACTACACCACCACCTATAAAAGAGTGGACTCGTTAACCAACGTGCCGTTTTAAGGCCATACATGTGCATAAAGAGACCTATGTCCAGCAGTGGATGATAAAAGGGCTGGTTACGATATCCTCACGTGTCCCTGTATGGTGATATATGGTTAATTTGATTAATCTTAATTCGTATGTCTCAATAATTCGATAGATTTTGATACTTTAGCATGAGTTCACACACCGACTTAGTAACCTTAAAGAAAATTAAAAACACCAATGGCCCTTGCGAAGTCGGGAAGACAGATTTCATTATTTTTTGTATATTTTAAAAGAATAGCTGACTACAAAAATAGCTGGTTACTGTTACTGCTTTGACTGTTACTGTTTTGAGCATAATCTATAGTTACATAATCATTGTAACTCTCACAGCGGTAACTTTTTTCTTACGTTTAACAAAATCGTATTCAGCACGTGACCTATATTTGCAGATAGATTGGAATACAGACGGATACCGTGGCGGGTGTTCTTTGATTCTTTGCCGTTTGATGTTCGCCGCCCTAAAATACAGTTGATTGAACTGACGAAAGTCAATGAACCAATTTCATACATCAGCGGCATTTTCACGATTTTTTTCTCCCCAAATATACGGGAACCGTATCTACACAACGTATGAGTCTGCTTTTTTTCGGAATGGCTAAATTCTTGTGGCCCTAATGGCCTTTCAAGAGGCCTTTCTAAGGTATAGTTTAGGGCGAGCGCAGAAGGCGCTCAGCCAGGAGCAAAGAGTGTCTGCAGCAACTAGCCTAAGGGCGTTTGTCCACCGCCGCTGTCACCGGGACGTCACCGAGAACGAGATGACGGAAGATGAGAGATACATACATTTACTACGACCGCGTGTCCACCGCCACCCGAGCGCCGTCATCCCGACAGCCGACACATGCGGTAAAGTAAATGTATATATCGCTACTTCGGCGCCGTCATCTCGTTCTCGGTGACGTTCCGGTGACGGCGGCGGTGGACAAACGCCCTAAGGGCTCCCCCGCCGGTAGACCGGCGGAAGGAACGAACCTCGGCTTAGAGCGTTGCTTTGAGAGGGTACCGCGGGATCGCGAGTCGGTGAGAAATGTGAGTCCGCTCAGACGTCAGAATCTGAGCGAAAGGACCATGTTGTAGATATTGATTTGTTGCCTTTGGAGATTTTCTAATTTAAAATTATGTTATTTCAAGATACTTTACCATCTGATTGACTCTTAACTTAAAAATTCTTGATACTATCCTCTAAAAGGGAAAACATTGTGACGGAAAACTGCGTTATTGTTTTGTGCTGTGGCTACTAACTAACAACCATTAATTTTTTATGTACCTTATTGAACACACAAATGATAAAACTAGTTACAAAAGAATACGCCGTGTTTGTCCATTTCTTTGTTTATTTGTTTATCATCTTCTCTTACTGCTGTCCGACGTCCGTGGCGACGTGATGGCTCCACTGAAAACTAGCGCTGTGATTCTATAGGATAGAATGGGCTCTGGCATATCTTACTCACTACCGAAACACGTACGTACATTGGGGAAATATGATAAAATAGGAAATGCAGTACATTTCAAGGTAGTCTTCTGTGAGAGAGGAGTAACGTGGCCAGTCGAGTGCGCCCAGAGGCTGTGGGAATGCAGCGTGCACTCTCCCCCTACCGAGGTACATCAGCAAGAGCTTACCGAACAACTTGATGTTACTGAACAAGCTATTTCGGACTGTTTACATATGGTGGGATGGATATAAAAAAGCATCGATAAGTTTATGGATCATATTTTTCTCGAGGTGGGATTCGTAAATTATCTGATAGATGAAGCACAAGTGTAGAAGGAAATAGAGATCATTTAGAAGATTCAATTTGTTTTTGTACTTTATCTAAAAAAGGCCATGAATTATTTTGTACCCATATGTAAAACTTACTACACTTTTTTTGTACTTGATGTTATGAAATACTCATATTCTATCTACCACTTATTGCTATGATAAATATACAATTTATATCAATATAAAGGCGAAATTTATGCATAAATAAATCTCGCATAACTTGTTTATGGGCAGTTTACAACAGCTGGCAAATAATTCAGTGTTGCTCCGAATCTAGAAGCAATTTAACTTAGAACAGAATTGAATTGTAGATGGGGCCATGTTTATGTATTGCACTGGACCGGATTAAAGGGTACTTCGCATTTAATTAACATTTTAAAATACTGCTATACGTTTTTTTAGATGGGAGGACAATGGTCTTGAGTACTTGTGTAAATGAGAAAAGAAAAAGTATTTACTTGTAAGATATCTAAACTAAACACTTTATTTAGTTGCAATATGTGGTGAGGGAGTCATATTCTTCTGTTTTTTTTTAATATTCTTTTTATCAATTAGATTAACAAACAAAAAACTATGTACATCTTTTTTCCATTAAACAAAATACATTAGCATGTACTTATACAATTCTATTGAAACTAATACAAAAATTGAACAGCCTACCCTCACTAGCCTCATAACATAAGTTATAATTTACTTACAAAGTGCCGTTTTAATTTATTCCTTAAGTTATTTTCGTTCAGATCGTTTATGAACCGAGAATAAAATTCTTTTAAAAAACTGAGAAGTAGATAAGAGCTGGTCGGCTTTCCATATATATATATATATATATATATTGTTAGCTGAAGTTGTTAATATTTTTTACTGTGTTACGCTTCGCGTATACGTAAATGGTGTACTATTAAAGTTTAAACATTATTGTTAAACAATTGTTCTTTGAGAAGATTGTACGTCATTTCTATGTGGATAGGGAGCGCATTGCAATATTTGAGTAGTTTTAATTCGTCGTTTGCATATTTTTGTTTGCTATTGTGGGAGACAATTCCTTTTAGAATTTTTAGCTGAAGGCCCGAGACCCCATTACTACTACTGACCCTACTGACTACTGACCCCAAACGAGACAATGGAGTCCGCCAAAGTGTTGTATAACAATACACTCCCTACATCTCCTATATAGGATTAAATATAAAATACCTGTTCCCTCTTAATAGGCACTGAATTTCTATCGTGAAAACCTTTTATTCTATGACTTTTTAAAATTCTGCACTTTTATCATACAAACCACTCCCGCACACCGCGTAAATCGCTCTGATTTATATCGATCTAAGCATTTAAGAGATTCGATTAGCACGTGTTCATGAAGCGTGCAGCGTTGCCGTTCGTAACAGCGTATAGTAAAGAGTAGTAATTTTTATCTCTAATTAGATTTAAATTAATTTTATATGTAATTTCATATGAGTTAGAGCTACTAACTAACTCACTTATAGTTAGAGCACTAACAGGGGCTCATGAATGTGTAGGTACAATATTTATGTATGATCATTGTAAACTATATATAGCCATAAATTTTATAACCATGACTATGAAAAAGTCATACTCACCTTTCGAAGAAGGGGGGGGGGGTGGGGGGGGGGATTAGTGGGATACGACCCGGGATTCGAACTCACGATCTCACAATGTGAGTCAAAAATAGTTATAATACCTACTCATAATATCTGTATATCGAAGAAATACCAAATGACTACCAGGTCAACATAAAATTACAGGCGTCCGCGACCTCCTACCGAGTTCGCGTTATAAACTGCGAACATCCCTCGTCGCTAAACTTCCAGTGACAGACGCGATCGAGTATAATCTCCAAGTTTCAGTTCATTGTAGCCGTCGCGAGGTTTTGTAACTTGTTCATAACTTCGACCCGCGTAAATGTTGGAAGATTAAAATTTAATAGAGCTCGATGTAATAGAGGTTCTCCGAAATCTGAGTATACTTGTATCGTTGGTAAAAAGTAAGTATTCCTTATTTGTAAGGTACAAATGGAGAAGTGAGATAATATTATAATAAAACATTATGCAGAACGCTGGGTCGCCCCTCCAGTCAGGTGGCTCGACGACCGCCGACAGTCCGTCGTGGTGACTTGATGAGAAGAGGCGAAGATCGTGTGTGGTGGCGATCCGTAGGAGAGTCTTATACATGGGTGACTAGGTAAATTTTGAGATAAAAAAAAATATCTCGGTTACAACACATTTTTTTATTATAACTTCTCAAAGTACTCTCCATTAGTGTCAATACCGCGATTTATTCGTCTAAACCAAGATTTGAAGCACTGGCGATACTATTCTTTAGCAAGGTCCTCAACAGCTGCCATAGAAGCTATCCGAGCATCCTTAGGGCTGTCGAAAAGAATGCCACGGAGTCTAAGTTTCAGTTTTGGAAAGAGAAAGAAGTCGCATGGAGCTAAATCGGAAGTATAAGAAGCAGCGTCGGCCTTAGCCATTGGGGCGCCCCGGGCGAGATTTACTTCAGCGCCCTTTATTTCATATTATGCGAATAAAATCAGTGTTCTCAGCCAATCAAATAAAAAAAACAGCCAAGTGTGTGTCAAAATTAAAGTCGAAAGTCGAGCCTAGAGTAGTCGAAATTAAAACCTAGACCTCTATCAGTTGACTTAGAAATTTGAAATTTGGCATGGAGTTAGGTCTTTGGATATTATGTAAAAGATACAATCAGAAAACGATCAAATGTTCACCTTTGCAAAGCGATGAAAGAGATGGATAGTTATTATCAGCTACAGACTTTGGATCGGTGATTTTCCATTATTTTTAATGTTCTCTTGTTCTGTGGTGGCATTACCCTTTCTTAACCGATTAATTCGCTGGTGCGCGGCGCCCCTCTGGCCCTGACGCCCGGGTTACCCCCCCCCCCCCCAAGGGATAAGAAGACCGACACTGATAAGAAGGGTGGCTCAATTCTTGGATCTTTGTGGTCTTCAAAAACTCTTGGGCAAGTTTTCCTTTGTGAGATGATACATTGTCATGATGCAAGAAAAGCGCCCTCAAACCTGTTTTATGACGTTTTTGATTTAACACATCGTATAGAGTTGGTAAACACACTTCACCGAACCATTGGGCATTAACAGTTTTTTGAGCGTAGAAATTGTCGCCATATGGCCCACCCGCAGAGAAGAATGTTGCCACCATTTTTTTGCCCCTTCACTGCGCCCACGTTTGACCTTCCGGGAGGCTTTTAGTCTGGACACACCCAAACCGTTGATTGCCGCTTAGTTAGTGGGTCATACTAATAGATCCAACTCTCATCTCCAATAATAATATTAAATATATTACGTTCTTCCCTATTTTTGAGTTTCACTATTATTTCCCTGCACCATGTCATTTTTGATCGATCAAACATTTTTTGAGCTTCAGGCCATCAAAACTGAAAATGTAGAGTGGCTCGATTGAGGTGTATAAGAGTCAGTGAGGTGTATTCAAGGAGTGTATAAGAGTCAATACTGAAAGGCAGTCAATCACAATTACAAATGTCAAATGGCTAAACAATGAAATAATAAGAGAAAATCATTTATAGAATGTCGGTGATATTTCTTCTATTTCTTAAACAATAGATATTTCTTATAAACATCATATAATACGAGTATAACAGACTATCTCATAAAATACTCATTCGAATTATAGTAATTATTAGTACTTAGATTTCCCACAAAGCTGTTCTAAATTTTATTAGAGGCTGTTCTTTAATAGATTTCTTGTCACATGATTATATATTGTGACACACATCACATAACAATTTTACTCGGCGGCGCGCCCGCATACCCCCTGGTGTTGCAGGTGTCCATGGGCGGCGGTAACACTTACCATCATGTGGGACCGCTTGCTCGTCCGCCCTCTTCTCTATAAAAAAAAAAAAACTTTTAAACATTCACATTCTTGCAGGAGTTTCTAGTACTAGTCTTTTTTTTATGGTAGAAGGCTGCAGATAAGCACACAATCCACCTGATGGTAAGTTGATACTGTTGCCCATACACATCCGTGCCAACGTTAGTCCAAATTGAGAAACGTTGGCACGCCCCCGGATGCGCTGCCTACCTTTGCACATATAGGAATGGATTTGGAGAAAGTGTTGCGAAAATGGGGAGGGATAGGATGGGAATGGGCTCTGGCACATCTCACTCACTACCGAAACACGCACGTACATTATTCAGATAACTGGGTGACAGAAAATCAGATAGGAATCACAGGGAAATCAGATAATGTGGGAAATGCAGTACATTTCAAGGTAGTCTTCTGTGAGTCTGTTACAGTTTCAGTTAGTGTTTCTAGAGTAGTACTGTGATGCTTTCAGAATGTATTTCACTCCAAGAAATTATTTTTGAAAACATTGAACGTGCATGTAAATAAAAAATACTAAAACAATCATTTGACATTTGGAGCGAATTTGAAACTTGAAAGAGCGAATTTGGAAAGAATATCATAGAAGAAATATCTAATCAAATCAAATCAAATTAATATAGAATCCTTAGGCATCCTTATCCTTAGAAAGTTAACCATTAGTGACCAGTAAGGGTCCTTAGAAATTTAGATGCTAGAAGTTCGGTAAGAGACAATACTCTAAAGAATATCGAATCAAATCAAATGGAATCAAATGGAGTCAAACTAATTGATAGAATCATAGAATCCATTTCCGAAGGTAGGCATTAGCGACCAATACTTCGAAATTTAGATGCAAGAAGTTCGGTAAGAGACAATAATCTAAAGAATATTGTTATAATGGAAGCCGGTGAACCATGGACGGGACTGCACAAGACGCCTCTTCGGGAGAATGTAGACTTCTGGTAACAGGGAAAAGTTCTAGTCGTTTAGTTGGTTTTAGTCGTTCTTAAACTAAATTTTAACACAATACGTGTACACACTGTATTTTAACTGAACTAGGTCATGGTTGAGAAGGTTCAAGACAATATTTTTTTAACTGTTCCACCTGACGTCATCATGTAACATTTTACCAAGTAACTTGTTATTAACTTATATTTTTTTATTTAATGCAATTTGTAACTGGATTAATCAACTTTTATTTGCGTCTGGTTCTTGCGTTTCTGATGTAAATTTACGATCGTACTACCCTAGAAAATAGTAGATAATTTGCGCCATTTTGACTTGAACTCCCTCGCCCCTCGAGTTATGAGGAAAATGAGGTTTAGAGGGGATGGTCAGCTAGTATAGCAAGTTTAGTTAATCCTGGCCTGCCCCTATTAGTGTCAAGACGTCTCCGCTAATTCGCGCCTCAACTGACAAATTTAATAACAAGCAATGAAACGTGTAATTTAGCTTGTTCTGTTTATGATCTCCTGGTAGGTACCTTCCTTTCGTGTTAACTTACATTATAAGAAGAAATTAGTTGTTATTTCTTTCATTTCATTTACATTGGATACATACTTTACTCAAATTTTGCAAACATTTATTAAAAATCAATGGTGTTTACCTACTTTTACAATCTCTTTCCTTGTTTATTACCTCTCAGTCTATTTATTTGGTTCGTATAACTTAGGTTTGACTGACAAAAAATAAATACGTACATAGATAGATAAAACTCTTTATTGCACACCAAAACAAAAACAAGAGATATTACAACAACTGAAACGCAAAAGGCGTTAGAGATGCTTTGGGTATGCTTTGTGTAGAGAGGAAATAAATATTTCAATCACAGCAAGATTATGTACAGTTTACATAAATTACATATTATACATACATATGATTACACATATATCGACGCAACATATACATACACACTATATACAATATATGTGTCAGATTGAAAGATTACAAAGCTAAATAGTGTTTAGTAAGTTGACTCCTGAAGCTGGATAAAGATTGAGAACGTTTTATGTTGAGGAGAAGAGAGTTCCACAAACGAACCGCACCACATAGTGTAAAAGTAAGAATAAGAAGTAGAATGGTGAAAAGGAATACTAAGAAGAATGGATATAAAGATAGCCTAAGAAGAATAATAAATGTCCTAGTAGAACTCTCCTAAGGGGAAAAGCACGACTATTGTATGTATTTTCTTTTGTAATGATTTTTATCATTTGTGTGTAAAATAAAGTATATTAATAAATAAATACATTGGTTTGCATTCTAAAAAATCTTATCAAGGTATATACCCCCACTATACACTATACATACATGCAACCAATTTTTTGGTTGGAATTTCTATTAACATTGATAATGTTTTACTTTGACTATAAATGTACAAGTCTTTGCGGTAAAACTATCTTATTTGAGTGGCCTTAAGCATGATACAAATTCGACAGAGCTCCCACGCCCCACTCATTAGTTAAAAACATGAATTGACATTTGACAGGTTCTGACGTTCACGTTTAGGTGCTACAGGGTATAAATTATAGCTTACATGATTAATTTTTATGTTAAAAGTAAAAATAAAGCCACGGACCAACAATTTATATCTCCGAAAAATCTATCCCATTTGGGTTGTTTATACGTAATTTCCTGTAACCGTAGGCTACCACATAACAGACAACAAAAAGGGCCCGCAGCATCCCTGTTTTAAATAAATCTTTTATAATTACTTTTGCATTGTCATCATTATCGTTTACATGAAGAGCGGATGATTTTGCTTTTGATTTAATTGACGTTGTTTCTAGAATCATGTCGCATTTGTAGGTAGAATTATTGGGAATCTAACTATTGCGGAGAACACTACTCGAATTTAGGGACAATAAAAAAAATCATATAAGTCGATACTACATAACAAATAAATGAAATAAATATATTTAGTTTATTTATTTAAATAAGTAAAATTGTATACGATTTACGTGAGAAGCTCCATGGAATTATGAGCACTAAGTACCTATAATATGAAAACATAGAAAGAAATGGTAAGACAAAAAGTCCTGAATCAAACTCAAAGTCACATTCACATTATTATCGTATGTGAAGTAGGGCTCGTAAAGCTCTGTAATTTTCGTTTTGAGACTTTTTCCTAAACTTACAGAATGTAGCGAAATCTATCTTTCCGTCTGCCTAAGTCAAATAGCGAGTAACCCGTTTCCATAATATTTACAACCACACGAGGTTATTTAAATGTTTACGAATCGCTTTCCTTCCTACCTTTAATACCTTAATTCTAAACCAATATTTACTTATAATTTATTTTCAACCAGTTCGAAACCCGTACATACAATTATTTAGAAGTCTCTTTACTCATTTGAGCGATTTATCCGGATTTCTATTCATACATTTCAAATGGAGCGGTAGAAGTGATCAAGAAATGAACTAAATGGGCTAAAAAACTATGAATGGATCTACCAAATGTACATTTTCCTTCTCAAAGAGTAATAGTAATCCCTGCTTACTATTCGACGCACGCACAATGGGGCTGCTACTAATGGAGCGGACTCGACTACTCTTTGCAGTTGGTGCATCTCATTGAAATAGTAGAAAGATTTTAAGGCCTCAGAAACAGTGGCGAGCGTTACGGCTAGCGGAAGCGACGGCTGTAGAGCGGCATAACGGAATTTACGAAGAAAACTTATTTTCCCTTATTATATTCTAAGTTGGGTCTAGCTTTTCCTTTCCTTCATTAAGGGAATTTGATTAAGAGGATTTTGCACACGACGATCATCGTTGAATGTACGTACACTACGCCGCTGTATTACCGCTCTTCATATTCTCATCCTCGGTATATTTTTTCTTGAAACGTTTACGTTAAACCTTTCCCAACGCTCCTCGCTCATCAATAATACGAGTAGCATTCAGTCACTTGAAAGATAAAGAAGTAATATTGACATCTTTACATTATTACATGCAACGTATAAAAAACAAGTATTAACTGCATTGGTGGATACCGATCATAAAACTGTGTCTCAATCTGAGACCGGGTAATGCGTGACGATTAATGTTTCCTCTTGTACTACAAACTTATATTTTTATAGTATATTTATATTGTACATAATTTTGTAATTATTACCTACCTATGTACGTGGGTGACATTGAAAGTTGTTTTATTGCATTTCGAAGTATTCTCCGCGATAATCGATACGCTTTTTCATGCGATGAAACCATTGTGTGAAGCATTCAGCGCACCCTTCTTTGAACACCTCTTCAACAGCCGTATCGAGGGCCGTTACTGCCTCTTCTGCATTCATAAAACGTATTCCTCTGAGTTTATCCTTAATTTTAGGGAATAAATAAAAATCACAGATTGCAAAGTCCCTATGGCTCTGACCCTATGACGGATAACCTATTAACTCTATATTTACATTACTCAAAAATTCTTTCGTTTGTCTGGCGGAGTGAGCTGGGGCATTGTCGTGATGGAGGATCATTCTGCTTGTCACCATCGCTGCTCTAGGCTATTACCTAGGCTATTAATTACTGCTTATCTAGGCTAAATCCACGCTAAAGTAGGTGAACACCGGCTAATCGCTAACGTTGTCATTGACGTCGTCCAAACCCGGGAGGAAATACTAAAGATTTAATAACTATTTTTTCATTACTCATACTCTGAAAGTAGGTCCGAAGTTGCCTGTGGAGCGAAGTGAAAATAGCCCAATACACCCTAGGGTGAGCTGACAGACAACTGAAAAATTAAGAAAAAAAAAAGAGCTATTTTCACATTTCTATATAACCATGATCTAAATTCCTATACAGCCACACTTCGATTAATACTATACTAATTCTTAACTTTGTAGAATTTTTGTTTGTGATGTTATTTAAGACACCGATTAAACCGAGTCAAAATTAATTTAGATAGATCATTGACATAAATTAGAAATAATCTATAATGATAAGTTCTTTTTATCAAGCTAGCAATAAGTAATACTCAAAAAGACTGGCTGGCATTATGGCGCTTGAAAAATGTTGCGCATAAAAAAGAAAAAAAAAAGGCGGGTAAGCGACATTAATGCAAATTCTTGGGAAGTTGAAGTAATATTTTTTGCATATATGGCTTGTGTTTACTTTCCTTGTATTCGTAATGAAAAGCACAGTGTTTACCTAGGGGTTCAGGACTTATTTAGTCCCTCGACCTATTGGCGCCCTCGCTGCGCTCGGGCACCAAACCCAGTCTCGGGACTGAAATAAGTCACTTTCACCCCTAGGGTAACAATGTACTATTGTTATGTTACCAATTATTTTCATTCATTTTCATAGTGTAATTAAACCTAGCAAATAAATGTATTAACTGCTCAATTAACTCTCATCCACTAGATACCGACCTAATCCGTTACATAGCATTTTTCACTGCCTTCATATGAGTGCAAAAGCTGCACGTATTTACTAGTAGAGTTTATATGGTGGTGGTAGTGTTTAATTAATAGCTTAACACAAAAGGTTTTATAGACAAAAGTAACACATTTCGTGAATCATATAAAAACTTCGATCAATAAAGTCTACATTCATATAAAAACGGAAACGTTTACAAACGCGTCAACACTTTTTGCCACCAAGACTCTCAATCACACGTCCCCACCAGCACAGTGATTAAATACACGGTCGTAGGTTCAGTGCCGCCGTACATGCGACTGGCATCATTCCAAATCGTTTGGTAGGCAACACTGTCGCGTTTTTATCCACAGAGGGTAGATGTTATGTATTTGAACAGTTAATAGAGGGCAGACTTGCTTGTTTTTTCGTACATCGAAAATTCATTGGTATATATCTCAAGCGTGAATTGAAAGAGTAATTTAGTTGTGAGCGTTGTTTGATAAAGAAAGGTATTATGTTCAAATCCTGGATTGAGTTGTTTTGGTAATGAGATATGTAAGTGATAAAAGCCGCTTACCATTAGCCTGTCTATCCACTGTTGGATATTGGCTTCCCATAATGTAGTATATGAGGGTCTCTTCCTTTCGAATACAGTGATTGAAGCTAACAGACTCGTTTTGCTATTGTAAATAACTTAAAACTCGACTATTGAGTCGATAGGCCCTACCATCTCACCTATTGAATTTAGTCGACATGTGAGCAATGCGTAGCGTGGTATGTATTCCGGTCAGGTTGGCTAATGGACTTACAAAAATCGCCGATACTGGCGTATGGCGGCGGTCCTTGAAAGAGCCCCAGGAGCGGAGGTACAGGCTGACGGTAGGTATGGTATGGTGTAGTGAGCGTGTATGTTTGTGCGGATGTGGGGTAATTTAGTGTATTAAATTGTTAATTGCTTAGTAAAAAATATGAACTGTTCACACTTACAATCGGTTATATTGGAATTCAGTATATAATCCAATAGTCAATATATAATTTGACAGTATAGTTTCAATATACATATAGTTTCAGTATGTCCCTTCGGCCTTCATTGAATGGAGGCGTTCTATCTATATTTGTTTTAAAGTCTGAGGTGTTTTTAATGAGCGTGAGATAGTCGTAATTTAACCAGTTGGACAAACAGCAGCGTCATATTTCCCCGTATAAAGATTATTTTACAAAGGAAAACTAAACAGCAAAACCTTTTCAAACAATCCAGGAGCTCTGTGTCTAGACCTAATTGAATTGCTGAGTTTATTCCTACCTCTAGTGGATTTAACGACTATCGGTCAGCGTCGATGAATAATGCAGTCCATGAACAAGTATCTCATTTCTTCTGAGTCGAGCTAGTGATGGATGGTGAATAGAGCAAAATGGCCGCGGAAACTCTAGTGAGAGGTGTGTGTAAAGTTACAAATATTTTCCTTTTGGCACACCTTGGGAATTACTCGTAAAATAGTATTTATTTATAGTGGGAGTTCACGGTGTTATTAAATTGCAGTTTACTGCGTTTGAATTTCGGTTGGCTACATTGTCATATTATAATAACGTAAATGTTAATTTCTAAACATTTGTTCTTTTTGACCAATACCAGATTGACTGTCACCTGCTCTGTTTATGTTCTTTTCGAATGACTTACAACGGTCCTCAGCGGTGTTTGCTCTTTTCATGTAGCCAGTACCGGCGATTTTCTTCAAGTCATAACTTTCAGTCGGTATGTTCACATGGCTCCTATTTGTTTTAAATTTGTGGTACGCGGATTTTCTCCAGCCTGCAACATCCCACTGCACACTGCGGGTAATCGATTTCCCCTTGTAATCACGAGAACTCGGGCCATGATTCACCACGTGGGCCCAGTACCGATTCGTGGATATTAGTCATGCCCCAGATTTCTTTTATATTATCAAGCATGTTCCTTCATAACGGTTTCTTTTACCGCCGACTTAAGTAGAAATTTATTATTATTTACCGTTCGGCCTTCCATCCCAAGACCTTATTGATTGTGATGTCAGGAAAACATGAAATGTGGCGTGAGCTACGTAAAAGAACTTTATTGTCGGTATAGACTTGGTTAAAATTTTGTAAATTAAATTTTAGTTGTTTTAAGTTTTTTTTATTTAAACAACTTTAAACGAGGCGAGGTTAATGCCTTAAGGCATTCTCTGCCTATAAGCTATAAGTTAATTAAATAGAAAAATACTGTAACATCTAAAAAATAAACACTGTTTTTCAACATTTCACTAAATCCTCAAAATCTAGAGAACCGACAATAAGGTAATTTTTCTCAGATATTTTTAATGGGAATTAAAGGTATTTTTATTATAAAAACAGCAAAAAATATTTCAGCAATTTATTGGCATTATTATGTTATAGTAAGAATACTGATTCAACATTGAACAGCTACAGTTCGTTTAATTACAATTCCGCTAAGTACAATCAACAACAATTGACTGTATTATTCGATAACAATCATTAACAATTACGGAGACATTACTCCGCGGTTACATTGTTACCTTATTTCTATAACAGTAAACAGTATCAATGTATAACAATTATTGTTCTTGGCCGATACTTATTAACCAAATTGAAATACAGTTTATGAATTGTGCAAGTATCTACGTTTTTACTGTTTTTTTCATTCCTTTATACAGCCTTTCCTGCCTACGATGACGCGTCAAATCTTCAAATGAGGACTATGACAACCCAAGCGCATCATCAACTACATAAAGTTGTTTTTTTTTTTCTAATAGGTTTGATTGGAGAAGAACTGAGAGTCATCAGTAACTGACGTACATACAACAACGTGTCACTAAAATAACAAAACCTGAAACATGTCAACTAATTTAATATATAGGTATATAAAACCGTGCAAACGTAAACGTATGTAAAAAGTAAAGTAATTTTAAGTAATTAATCAAACGTTCCAAACATGTAAGATTTTATTGTCCTGTCTAAATCGTTCTTAGCGCTCATTACTCAGACCGCGCGTCTGGGCGGTGCGCGCGGCGCGGCTCGGGCTACGCGCGTAGAATGAAAGATATACTAGAATAGTTCTATAAATCATGAAAAATACCTATTTGTAAAAACTGGTAGATTCGATTATACTCTAGGATGATTTATTTTCAGTTTAGCGTCAGTTAGCGTTTCAGTGACACTTTATATATGACAATTTCGCGTTATTTGAGTGACTGGTTGTATATGAGGACCCCAGAGGTAAAGGGGTCTAAGTGACAAAATTTATGTTTTGAGATAATTGAACCAAAAGTCAACAAAATTTTGTAAGAGGGAAAGTTATTTTTTTTTTGTTTTGACCATTTTAGGCCAACACTTTGGTCATTTGCTTCTAATTAATACTAACAATAGATAGCTATTGTTAGTAGCTATCTATTGTATATTACTAGCTATCTATTGTTAGTAGCTATCTATTGTTTATTATAGTAGATACTAACAATAGCAGTGTTAGCATGCACTACTAGTGGTGAAGGGGCAACACACTAGGTAGCAGCACCTGTCAGGGAAATCATTTGGATCTCCTCACAACTAAAAAGAATAGTCTGTTACTGCATCTAACTCAATTCTTTCGAAAATGTCACTTAGACCCCTTGACCTCTGGGGTCCTCATATGTCAATTACTATTTAAATCTAAAAGTTATTATCAAATTTGGCTTACATTAGACAAGATAAAGGAAGAAATAAACTCACATTACGCCGTGTATGTACTATAAATACATATCAACCAGTCCCGGACAAGCTAAATAAATGCATTCAGGGTCTGATGACACCTATTTGAATGGGAAATATTTATATTGATAGTGAATTTATTTATTTTTTATTAAATTTCTAACAATTATAAACCAAAGTGTTGCCTGTTTGTGACTGGGGCGGGTAGTCTGTTGAAGAGAATGCACGAAGCCAGAATGCCAGTGAATAATTCAATATGTTAATGCTTAAGTTATCTTAAATATTAACATTATATTCAGTAGCGAACATACATAGAGTATTATGCTGCATGGGTGCTATATATTTTCGATTGTTATTCTATGTATGTTCCATTTGTAAACCTATTGAAATAAAGTAAAATAAAAATCTTATTTTTAACATGACATACATATTAACATATTCAATTCTGGCTTTAAGCATTCTCTTACATTCAGTCAACAGTCTATTCATCTCAGTCATATAAAATATTCAATACATTTTTGTATGAAATTTTAATAAATTTAGAAAGAAAAATAAATTGACAACAACAAGCGTAATATATGTAATTTGAAGTTATCATATTTTTGGTGTAAATGAGTTTGTCGAATATGTTTACTTGAAATTGTGTATGCAGTGATTTTGGTGATCAACGACTGTGATGAAAAAATAAATAAAAAAAAACCTGTACATACATGGCGAGTTACAAGGTTTTGGCTAGTGTAGTCAACACCATACATTAAATCTAACACAGCCAAATTTTTGATTAGAATTAAAATGATTGTTGATACATTAGGTTTTTTTGGCAACAATGAGAAAGAAATACCACGTTTAAAATATATTATAGATAAATATAGGTAGAAGATAAGTTATCTAGAAACATCTAATCAGAATCATTAATAATAGATACTAAACCGTATCCTTATTGAATTACAATACATTAAAATGTCACAGCCTATTTTGGCTTAGCTTACAACTATTTCCTCCACATCTGTGCGTTTTCTCTTCAGAATACTGTCAACGGGATTATATTTGGTTATTTGTTGTGGATATAATAAAAACGTAATTTTGAGAAAATAACGCAAGCACCCACCATCTTTAATTCAATTATTCAATATTGTGAATTTATATAATTTGTTCAAATTGTTAGATTTGTTACATTTCTTCTATTTGTGCAATTTGTTTAAATGTTTAATTCGTTTTAATTGTTCAATTTATTTAATTTTAAAGTTAAAAAGTCTAAGTTTAAGATTAAAAATCTACATTTAATTTAAATTGTTGTCGAATCAGGCGCAAGACATTAAATTCTTTTATAGCTTGTTCGCGCAAAGTCGCGTATTGTCATTATTATTTTTCTATCGCTTATTATGCACATCATTTTTTCTAACTGCACAGCCCGAAGTTAAAAGTGTGTCTCCGCTAGTCTCTAGAAGTCCTCCGCCGCGACGGCTCGGTCGTGTAACGGTCGCGAGGAAGCCGCGAGGTGGCGGACTTTGTCTGCTGCATTACAACGAGTTAGCGAGTAAAGGGTGGTACAGTTTGAAGCGCGCGCCTGCCTGCCCACTGAACCCCGTACGAAGAGGAAGAGAAGTACCAGGCTCCACAACGACCGTGGACGATGCCTTCTACTGGTGCACGTTGGGGGCGGAAAGGTACCCTTCCATTTACGTCACTACTTTGCATTTTCTTGAAAATTTATAGACCTATAAAATACAGTCAATGATCGTGGCATTCTTTGAATGTCATTGCCATCACGCCATCTTAGCTCGTTACTAACTTATTCAATAGGAGACAATATCCGTTCACAAAAATGACGTTGCAGGACAATCTTATTTTTTCAATTTAGAGTATCGAATCAAACTTTATTGTTTAATTAGTGGATTGCTGTTTATGTCAAGGATGAATTTTCTTCAATGCGCACTTTCACGTCTATACGATTAGTCTATATTGAATCTTATAAATATTAGAGCCTTGTATTAAACTTAGAAAAACGTCAAAAATCACATATTATTTCAAACAACATACGAGGTGAAAGAAAAAACCATAATTACCGATTTGTTACTAGTTCCTTACTGGAATGAACAATTGTTTCTTACAATATGATTTAGCTACAAAAGATTGACGTTAATACAGATCTATTCCTTAAGTCTAAAAACCATGGATGGATTCTATGAAAATTTTTGAGTCCTTTTTTGAGTTTTTGCTAAAATTAATACTACCAACGTATGAACAGACAAGGTTTCAGACTTTGGGAATCGATCGATTACATTCTGTATATTATGCGGATAAAGTGATTAAAGTAGTAATAATTATTTATTAAAGCAATTATCAATATAATTATTAAACTCGCAAAGAAGACAGTAAAGATATAAGTGGCGATACAAGGATTAGATATACGAATAAAATCAACTTATATTTTTAAGAGTCATCGTTTTCAACTGGTAAAAACTGCTGTTGAGCAACTGAAGACAGTATCATATCTATAGGTTTGGTATCATCGTAAAGAGATGGAGCCTCACAGAGTATTGCAAAAGTGCCCACGATGGAAGCGATAGTAAAGATCCATAGAAAGAGGCGATCTAGTACCATAGCCACGAAGCCCCAGTCTTGATCCTCCTATATAAAACAAATATAATTATATAGTTTATTTATTCATACATGAAAATCATCAGTTGCTTACCCAACTAGCAAAATGGGATGCATTATGTCTCAAAAAAAATAGATTTATATCACAAATAAATGATACTAAAGATATATGTATCTTTTTTTTTATAGACAAGTGGGCGGACGAGCAAGCGGTCCCACGTGATGGTAAGTGTTACCGCCGCCCATGGACACCTGCAACACCAGGGGGTATGCGGGTGGGCCGCCGACCTTCCAAACTCCTATTTAATCCAAATCTGTTGTGATAACTTATGATTCGTTGCAACGTCAACGGTAATAACATAATTAATTATAAGACGATGAATAAGATGACTATGTACCGCTAAATTGCAATATATCCGCGCCAAGCACTGCCTGTAAAAACTGTAAGACAAATTTTTGCTAAGTTTTGCTGTTTGAGATCGTATCTCTAACAAAACTTGTTATATTTACAAAACTGCTGAAATGATATTCTTTAATACATATATTTGAAACATTCCAGAATAGATAAAAACTTACCATATATTGCCATATATACCATTGCAACATATACCATATCATCAGCCTGTACCTATCCACTCCTAGATATAAGCCTCTGCCGCAGCTCGCCACCACACAGATCTTCGGCTTCTCGTCCAACCACCACCGGTGAACTTCTTAAATTTGTCGGTCCACGAGGCCGAAGGGCGTCCCACACTGCGCCTCCCGGTACGTGGCGTCAATTCTAGGACTCGTGCACCCCATCGGTCCAGCGACAAATATGACCTATCCAATGCCACTTCAACATGCTCACTTTATGAGCTATATCAGTGACTTTAGTTCTTTGGCGAATGTCTTCGTTTCGGATTCTATTCCGCAAAGAAACTCCGAGCATAGCTCCCTCCATAGCTCGCTGCGTGACTTTGAACTTATGCATCAGGCCCACCGTTAGAGGCCACGTTTCGGCACCACACGTCATAACTGGCAAGACGCACTGATTGAAGACTTTCGTCTTCAAGCATTGTGGTATAGGTGACGAGAAGAGCCGACGCATTTTCCCAAACGCTGCCGAGCTAAATGCGTTTGTCGACCTTCTCGCTGAAGTTGGACTTGCCTAGTTGAATTATTTGCCTAAGGTAAACAATGGTAAACAATTTCGAGTGTCACGCCTTCGACATCTACTAGGCCCGGAAGAACATGTTCATTGAGTGATAATAGAATTGATTTTAATTTTATAGACTAACCGCATTAAACTCATCCTGTCGCTGCATGTGGTGCTGTATAAACATGACATTGTGAATCGCTTTTTCGAGCTCAAATGGGTACTTCTTGCGCGGAGCCACATCACTGAGGGAATCGTCGAGCCCAGACATTACTGAGGGCAGACCATTGTAGCCAGCGCCGAGGCTACCCAGAGCTCCGACTAGACCACTGAACCTGATATAAATTGTATGATATAGTTGCATTTTTTGTATCAGTGCTATGAAGAAATCATAAGTTAGTGAATTTGTTTGTTATTTCGTCATCTGTCAACAAATGTAGCGATATTGACGATTTCATCAATATTTATCATACCATACCATCAGCCTGTCTCTCCATTGATGATTCTCGGCTCTTTTCATCCAACCACCACCGGTGAACTTCTTAAAGCCGTCGGTCAATAGATATCAATTGATGTTTAACTTTCAATTGTACTGCGAGAGATCGATGACGATAATTACAAATTGGGCCTTTGTTTTAGTATCTAACTTATACTCGAACATCTGGCTACACAAAAGTCTTGAGTGTACCGAGAACCCTGAATATACAATCCGCTTGTGTAATTTATAATGGGATACAATACAATACATTTATATATTGACTAGCTTTTTGCTCGCGGCTTCTCCCGCGTGGGTTTTATTTTAGAAGTAATGGACTTCCCCTGGTAAACAATTACAGATTCCGGGCCACCTCTCTGAAAAAATTTCATTGATATCGGTGCAGTAATTTAGTGGCGCGAAGTCATAACAAACAGCGGACACACAAAAACACTTTCAGATTTATAATATTGGTGGGGATAAGGCCAGTCGATATCGGTTATTCATTGGCAAAATCTGAAGCAATACATGCGGAGATGTATTTGAACAACATGTTCTTTTGTAGTTATTAAATATGTAGTTATTTTTATATTTTACATTCTATATTAATTTCATTTTACAAACTTTAACTGTTTGACTTTGAATTTGTCTCTTTCCCCTCTCTTCCCAGTAAGATTCCTAAAAATCATTCCCTAGTGGATACGTATGTCATAAATCCTATCCACTTTGCAAATTTCACGTTTCGAACTTCAGCGGTTTCGGCTCGGCAATGATCGGTCAGTACTTCTTTTTTATGTGTTGATGACATAAGTTAACCAAAGTACATTAGCCAAGCAAGTAATGACCTTTGATCTTTTATTGTTTGTCTATTGTTTTGCGGGATGCATAAATCCTAACAGCGTATTGGTTCCAAAATATGGAGTGGGCTACTGAAGATTGATTCAACCTGTGTAATTTCTGGCAGTTCTCAAACTAAGCAGGGACTGTATGTTGGCGACCATCACTATCAAATTAATACAATTAATTATTGAATTTTCCTGCAATATAAATGTTGCGTAATGATAATACGCGTTGCCTCGCGTAAATGATAATGTTGCGTTGACATTAATGATAAGCTACTAACGCTCATATTTTGTCAACACTGAAACAATTGTATTGTGGACTTATTGTAAAAAATACAGAAATTCCTTATTGAATATGTAAGAGAAGTTATTATTCTGATGACGTTCTTCAATCTAGTTTTTTTTTTTTATAAAAAATAGGTGGCAGACGAGCATACATGATGGTAAGTGGAAACTGCAATCCATGGACATCCGCGATACATGCCAACATCAGTCTAGAATGACACGGTGTGCAAACACCCGTGGATGCGCTGTCCACCTTTGCAGATTAAGGAATGGATTGAGAGAGCGGATTGGGAAAATAGGGAGGGATAGGATGGGATGGGATGGGAATGGGCGCTGGCAGATCTCACTCACTACCGAAGGGAATGTAGTAGGAAATGCAGTACATTTTAAGGTAGCCTTCTGTGAGAAAGGGTAACGTGGCCAGTCGAGTGCGCCCAGCGGCTGTGGGAATGCAGCGTGCACTCTCCCCTTATAAAGTTCTAAAAGTTATAGTTCTAAAAGATTTGCGCCATTTCTAAAGTATTAGAGACAATGAACTTTTCAATGACACTTTTCTTTTCAAAAGAGTGGTAATTTTTTATAATTAATAATGAATGCCTTTTTCAAAGTTTTCATACCTATTTGTAGCCGTTGTAGTATGCAATCCATTGCAGCCTCCAGGTAGGTGATGACGCAAAGAATCGGGACTCGATGCATTCGAATTAGCTTGCTCAGCCGCTGCCAATGCATCCTTGAACTTATTCTTATTCTTCATACTTCTCCCAGCAATCTTCTGTGCTGCTAGGTCCCTCAGTAAATCTTTTGGCACTCTCATTAGGAGTAACTTTGGCAACTTCGTTATGAAAAAATTTCTCACCCACGGCTTCAATTTGTGCGTGCTCGGCTTGCGGTAGTGAACGTTCAATATTATAATAGTTATCACCACCGACAAGCCCACCAATAACATGGTGAATAAGAGATACTTCCCCAGTAGCGGCAATGCGAGGGATGTCGAAGGGATAATTTCGGAAATCAGTAAAAAGAACATAGTCTGGGACAGCAGAATGGAAATGCTTAAGGCGATCTTCTCTCCAGAATCTGCTGGCAGATAGAATACTAGGACAGAGAGGTAAGATATACCAACGCAAGGGACGATGAGGTTTACTGTGTAGAATAATGTTTTTCTTCTCAGTGTGATGTTGAAAAATATATCTGGAACAAGAGTAGTTAGTGTATTGGTTAAACAAAACTTATTCTGAACCTGTTTAGAACAGTGATGCGAGGTATAAATTTGAATGATTTTAGAAAAGGTGAATTTTGTTGACAGTTTCTTAGTATCCAGGAAATTAATACTAAATTGAACACTCTCCAAGTCATAAAGAATTTAAAACTTAATTAAATCCTGTGTGAATTACCTTTATAAACTTCTGGAAGAATTTCTTAATGAGGCTTACATACTTTATTAAGTAGACTTCCAGGTGTTGGCATACTACGTATTTTCTGCTCTATATCTAATGAAGTTATGCAAAGGTGCAGTAAGGAAAATGCAAACGTTCCCTGGAACCGAGTTCTTTTGAAATCTCTTCATGACTTCTGAAATATTCTTGATGAATACTGCGATAGTGTGATGGGTTCCTATGTCATACCATAGGCATATGTCTCTGAAATGCCGGCTATAGATCTCTCGCAAGGCTTGTCACCACACACGATCTTCGGCTCTTCTCATCCATCTGCCACCGGCGAAGGTCTTCAAGTTGTCGGTTCACATGGCTGAAAGGGTATTCCACACTGCGCTTCCTGCTACGTGGTCTCGTGATGGCTCGAAATTCGTCACGGTCACAAAGGGGGACTCGTTTGATTGGTAAGGACAAACAAAAATGAAAATAAAATGTATAGACAAGGATAAATATCGGCGATGAAGATATTACTTAAATGTCATCATCATTTTAGTAGTTTCAAAAGTCGATTTACGTATGTATATTTTACATCAGTCGTACATACTGCTCGCCACCACCAGAGAGGAGATGCACTAGAAGAAACCAGAGATGTTTTACATTATATTTTTACTAAGGTTTTCTGGAAGAGATCACCGTAGCGATAAGGTCGCGTATTGTATTCTGTCATTCATTATTTGTGATCATGAAATAACTATTTGTATGCAATAAAGAGTATTTATTATTATTACTATTATTATTATATTTAGTTATTTTTGTATTGTAACTCAACAATGTATAAGCTGGTTTGACTGCTAGTGAATGCCTTGGGACATCAAATAAAAAGACTTTATTGTATACAGATGATACAAAGAAAAGAAAATACTTAAATCTATAACTAATCTATACACATTTGTAAAATAACTTCAAACTTATAAATATTAAAAATATAGTAGGTGTTAATTGTACAAAATGCTCAAAATATAGGATTACATATTGAGCAATAAGCATGTTGCACAAATTTGGCTCCTGTGGCTGGCGGCATTACCTCGCTGGATGAGTGACATAAATATAAAATGTTACAGAATTTACGCATAACCACATCGTATGGAAGGTTTATTTTATTAAACTATGAAAAAATTATAAGAATCTTAATAATTAATACAATATTTAAATAACATATAGATTTGTTACATTTTATGTACAGTTTAGTTTAGAAACGTGTAAAGAGTTAAATTCAATATGTAGAAAACTTTATTTTGCTCACAAACAAAATTCCAATTTTATCACCTGTGTAGATTGGATGAGTTGGAACATGCTGGGATATGCAAATCCAATAATTACTGACACAATCGAGCTTGTTTGTAGAACACTACTGTTATTTCGTTGCATTTTTGTTCTGAATTTTTGGTGCAAAGTTAATTGGTTTGAAAGTGATAGTCTATGAGAATCCCAGTAAAAATCAAGTAGAAAAATTAAAACAATGGATTTTTTATGTAGTGATAGTTTGCGAAAGGAATCGTTTCTTTAGCGTCTATCGTCGCTGTCACCAGTCGTTTTAATATGCACTTTTATAATTTTCTGTTCTCTTTCTTTATTTACTTTTATAATTTTTATATTTCTCCTCCTAGTGCACATTGTATTATATGGAAATGTATAGCCTTAAAACGAACGCTGGCTAACTCAGTCCACTCTTCTAAGCCGTCATTACTCCCGAGTCACCAACTCCTCCCGTGGCTGTCGTACCCATGGGAGGAGTTGGTGTTATGCTATTCTAAAGCCGGTCGACAACACATAGCCATATGAAATACATACGAGTACATATGTCTTTATTATTCAATATATCTTAATTCGATGACAATTACAACTCGTTCAAGATTAGACGTGACCAAGCAATACAAATGTCTTAACACGGTCCATTTCACACTTCAGTAACAATTACCATGGTCCTAGCACGTACATCATGATTAAAGGTGCGCCTTAAAGGGACAAATTGTCCCTCTTACACCGTATTTACACGTGTGTAATAGCTATTAGGGGACAATTTGACACCGTGAGGTGCCGTTTGTTCGATTTTCGATTTGTCTCGTAGGGTAAAAAAGGAGTTGACATTTTTGTTTTGAAAGAAGTTGATCTTGAACGTGTGTATGGTGGCGGCTTGATGGGGAAAGCACGCTTGCTTATATCATTGTGGAGCATTTTGGGAGAGGCGATCAGCAGTGGACGAACACAGGCTGAGAAAGAAGAAGAAGAAAACAAGTAAGTGGAGACTTATTGTGTGGGAATTTCTAATTTCTAGATTCCCAAAAGCAGTGCACTTCTGCCACCTTCAATCTATATAATAAAGACTCATCCCAAAAGAAAAAATCCCAAAAACGAAAGTTATGCCTTTCTTAATGGAAATTTATAAGAAATTGTCCCCACATTACGGGTCGGTGTGAATTTCGTGCAGCATTTTAGATAAATTACGTGTGCTCTAAGGCGTCTCCTCAACCGCCGAGGACGTGGAGTGGAAGCAATTTGAGTGCGAACACTAATGGTGGCGATACGAGTAAATGCTACTTAAATGCCGCCAGGGTTTTATCAGCTAACTACGAGGTTACACTGTTAATTATAACGTTAATGTTAAACGTTAATGGGTCATTTTTCATTATATTCCGCTAATTGTAATTAGTAGACGATAATTTATTGATTACTCGACAAGCTTCATTTAGACACTGTTAAAATGAAAGTAGCAAAGCGAATAGATTTGATATTTATTTAATAACAGTGCGCGCGACTTTGGTCATATGAACTTTGATTTTTGATTCATCGTCTCTGCAAAATCCATCCAGTACTTTTTTATATAATCTCACACGTGCTGACTTGATAATCATTGCATATCATTTTTTTATAATTATTTTTAATAATTACATGTTATACAACCAACTTTATGATCTCCATTCTCTATTGGTCGCGACATGCGAATGCGAAATCGGAACGCAGCCTAAATAAGTGAACTATATTTATGTTGGTAACATTGAAAGAACGAGAGGAGAAGCTCAAGTTTTGACAAGCTTCACAAGGGCGACCGACACGAAGAGAAGCTAATTATGAGGAGAGGTAAAAGTGGTCATCTCGGAGTTCAGCGGCAGCTTCGGTGAGTATATTATGTCATTTTCTCATACATGGGTGACTAGGTACATTGTGAGATACAAAAAAATATTTGGGTTACAATACAAATTTTTATTACAACTACTCATAATAATCTCCATTAGTTCATTCGTCTTCTCTCTTTAGCGATTCTCTTCTTTAGCGAGGTCCTCAACAGCTGATAAAAGCATTCCGATCGTCTTCAAAGCTGTTGAAAAGAACGCCACGGAGTACAAGCTTCACTTCTGAAGTCGCATGGAGTTAAATCAGGGCTATAAGGAGATTGGCTCAATACTTAGATCTCTGTGGTTTTCAAAAACCCTTGGGTAAGTTTTGCTTTGTGAAATGATGAATTGTCATGATGCAAGAAAAGCGCCTTCAAACCTGTTTTAGGACGTTTTTGATTTAACACATTGAATACAATTGGTAAACACACTTCACTGTACCATTGGGCATTAACATTTTTTTGAACGTCTAAAGAAATTGTCGCTAAATGGCCACCCGCAGAGAAGAATGTTGCTACCATTTTTTTGTCACGTTTGACCTTCGTGGGAGGCTCTTCGTCTGGAATCACCTAAACCGCTTGGATAGTGGGTCATACTGATAGATTCAACTCGCATCTCCAGTAATAATATTAAATATATTCCGTCCCTCTCCATTTTCCAATTTTACAATATTTTCCCTGCACCATATAACGCGAGCTTGTTTTTGTTCAGCAGTCAGTAAATGATGAACCCAACGCGAACACAGCTTCTTGACTTGAAGCTGTTGGTGTAAAATTTCATTAATGACCGGCGATAAAATCTTTAGAATATCCTCTATTTGTTTGTATGTAGTTTTTAGGTCTTCGTGAAACATTTTCTTTATCGCTTTGATGTTTTCATTTGTTACAGAAGTCGCAGGACGACCATTTCTCTCATCATCTTTCAAGGAACATTTTCCTTGTTTAAATTGAGAAAATCATCTAAAAATTGTTGCACGGGAGGGTGCGCGGTCTCCAAAAGCTGATACTATTCTATCTTTACACTCACTTTCATTTAAACCAACTTTAAAATCGTAAAAGATCATTGCACGAAAATGTTCTCGTTCGAATTCCATTGTTACAAAGATAAGAGTGCGAAATGGAATAAAAAAATAAATACAACATTTCTATTTTTCTTGTTTTGACTAATTTGCTTTCGGGATTCTAATTTCAAATAAATGATATTTTAAAAATGGTACAGCTGAAATTAGTTCTCTTTCTTAAATTTGAGTATGTCAGCGCTGTATGCTGTTTGTACGGTATACAGCTTGTGCTGAGACGGATACCCTTTCGACACACATGGGACCGCGCAGTTTTATCGCCTTTTTACTTTCATTTTTTTGGTTGTTGCGTAAGTATGTTTAATTTTTTTTAGAATAAGTCATTGTCATGTTATTGCGATCACTTGTGTGTGTGAAATAAAAATTTCTATCTATCTATCTATCAAAATTTACCTAGTCACCCTATGTAACCATTATCCATGTCGTGGATTCACAGTTTCCGAAATAAGAGAGGTTGTGGCTTCACTATGGGAAGGTGGAGGTAATGGTTCAATAAAGAAAAAAAATATTATATATTATACCCCGGGGAAAGGAATTTTCAACCACGACAGTGGAAATATTACCGAAGCAAACATTCTTGTGTATCTTGTTCATGACATTCGTCACACCATTTAACCAAGGCAGACTGCTAGAATGCCTTAAGGCATTTAATCATTATGCCATTTGTATATTTTGTATGCTCAAAGAAGTTTAAATAAATATTTAAATAGATTTGGCATTTCACTGCCTTTTGATTTTAATGCAGTCTAAATGGTAATACTAAAATAACCTGTAGTTAAAGACTTGTATTTATTAGAATTTCTTCTTTTCTTGGAGGAATCAAAATAGGAATTTAAATTTAAAACACTGAAGCTGAAACTAAATTGTGGGATCTTTGTAATTAAAAGTTAATTGGAAGTTAAATTGGAAACTACTTCATAAGTTCATAGATTCAAGTAGCTAATTCGTATTTTATGGAATTGCCGTAAATTTTTCGACTTTGTTGCACAATAAATCAGCATAATCCAATTTACTGCCCAGCTAACCCTAGTAGCACACGAAAGATGTAGTAATTTAAAACGCAGTAATGATGATAAACTCTTGAGGTTAAAAGATCGGGTCTAAAAAGGTTCTTAGGTTTCATTAGCATTGAGTTAATTGCTAGAGCGCTCAGCGCTTATTTTTACAGCATCAAATATGACAAAACAATGTGTGCTGCATCTTTATTATGCGACATCACTCCTCGCATTAAAAGGTCAAAATCACAAATGAAATGAGAGCCGTTTTTGTACAAAAGTAAGGTAAGTGAATCCTTATCTGGGTGAATACTAACTCAAAGAATCCCATTTCACTTTAAAATATATGACAGAAAATTCTATAAACAGCTCTGCGAACTTGTAGATGAGAATTTTACCAAAATATCTGTATATTTTCATTTCACGACAGTAAAACGAAAAGCAAACAATTTAACAAAGACCAAGCGTGATTGGCTACAATTTGATTCCAAAGAACCTTAAACCTAACGTAATTACGCTACTCAAAATTAGACTTCACTCCCCTGGCTTAAGACATAAATTGGTTTGAGTCTATAGAAACACGTGTCAAGTTTATTATCTTCATAAATTTTCCTTGAAGGAATAATTCCCAACATTCCCTGGGAGCGGTCTTGTTTGAAAACAAATAAATTAATACACCTGTGTATTTTGCTTGGAAAATAAAATCTTGGAAAATAACACGTTTCCCGTGCCTGTGTGGACTAATTTTTATTACATAAAGTATATACATATAAAAAAACATGTTTCTGTTTAATGGTTCACTTTTTTGGGTAGACGAGTTCGGGAAATGTAGGATGGGACGTCCTCGGACCAGGTGGACTGATGAAAGTCGCCGGCAGCAGGTGGATCAGATTCCCAAACTCACGAATACCCTTAGTCGAGAATCGAGAATATTCTCGACTAAGACTAACATCTCGAGAATCGATTCTCGACTCACGAGTCGAGAATATCCTTAGGTTATCACCGCTCTACGTGTAACTTACGTATGATTTTTTTTTAATTATCAGTGGCTCGGCAGTGAAGGAAAACATCGCAAGAAAAAACGCTACCAACTATATATACCAACCGTTGGGCTCGCGTGATATATTATGTCCCGAAATATCCTAGTGATTTGCTAAAGGAGGCCTGCGCCCTGTAGTAATGGGACGTTATAGGCTGATATCGATTCCTCTTAAAAACTGCGTTGAATATTGCTTATTTGCGTTGAATATTGCTTATTTGCTTTGAATGTTGCTTAATTGCGTTGAATATTGCTTATTTGTGTTGAATTTTTAAACAGTACATTGTCGTATTTTTGGAGCTACTCAACAGATTTCGTCCGTCTACAAAATTGACCGATATTGACCGTCTGTCTATTTTTCTGTCAAATTTCATTTCAATTAATTAAAAAATGCATCCTACTAATTAGAAATAATAAATAAACAAAAGTTGAATAGTCCAAAATTGCATTAAAAAGTAAAGCGATAAATTACGATCACTAGCGATAAAGCTAGTGTTTCATGACAGAAATCTTTTATCGGACGCGCGGGGACTAAAAAGTGTTATAAAGTGTTTCAGAATCTAAAAATAGCTTAATTCTGTCTCGTAGTATGCGAACAAAATGATTTGAGCAGTTGAGTTGTCAACTGACGAGACTAGTTCCAAATCCCTTTGTCACACTGACACCTGTCAGGTTCGGAGGATGTTCAGTGAATTTCGCGCAGTACTCATTCTGTTACAAACTCGCTCTGGTGGAAGGAATAAATGGTTTTTGATACATTATATAGACATTATATATCTCGAGTTTCATTGAAAGGTGAAAGTCACGGCATACAGCAAAATTATTAAGCGGAAGATGGCGACTTATAAGACCACATATTAAAGCTGTTATCATTTAAAATCTCATTTTCCATTTTTCTTTGACAAGTGGGTGTCACATGGAGCGATTCATAAATCGATTTACACCACGAACCCGTAATCATCGAACATACTACTCCTGTAATCCTTCCGATACGGTATAACATAGAGGTCTTCAAGAAAACTGTGTCTATATACAGCTTTCTTGAGGACCACTTCTGAAGGGATTTAAAGTTTCAGCAGCGCATCCACATCCTCTCTGGTGTTGCAAGGGTTCATGGATAATATTCACTTTATATTTCACCTTTAAGGCCGCATGGTAATCTGCTTTTTCTTACGGATAATTAAATAGTTAATTAATTAAATAATTAATTTAATTAACTTAATCTAACTTTTGTATTTGTAACTATGATTACTCATTATATTTTACCAATAAATTCATTAATTAATTCATTTTTTTATTAAAAAACAGAATATACATAGATTAAAAAAAAAAAGGAATATAATTCATTTATTTACTTTTAAGAGTGACAAAATGTCAAAAATGTCGTACAACACTAAAAAGAAAATATATATTTGCATCACTGTAACAGGAAATGGGTATCTGAGTCAGGATGATGCTGCGGAATACTGCGGGGCTGATATTCTGTCAGATCTTTGTCACAGAGGCACATCAGTACAGTAGTCAAAGGGCTGAGGTAAATACATATATATATTTACTGGATCTTTTATTATGTATCTTTTATTATTTATTTTCCGGATCCGAGGTCGACTGACCATCTTCGCCTAGGTATTCTTCGGCGTCTGTGACCGTCAAATGAGATCCATTGAGAAGTTATAGTGGTCGAAGGTGGCTACAGACCGAAAAGCTTGCTAGAGAAAGGGAGAGGCTTTTGTCCAGCAGCGGTATATGATACGAGTAGACTATTTAAAAATCTATTTCTATTTATGACCATGTCTTGTGGGCCGACTATAGAATAGCTCCAGCCCATATCTTCCTATGGGTGTCATAAGAGGCGACTAAGGGATGATAAAGCGGCTACTACAAGCGTTGTGGAACTACACCACCTCTGAGTGGACTCGCCGACCCGTTGGCCATTGCGGCGTTTTAACCCCTTATCCACAAGACAATGTGTATGCACAGGAGGATCGTCTCCGGCAGTGGATATTGAAAGAGCCGGCTGCATTGCATTCGCATGACCGTGTGGTATCGGCCAGACTTAGAATAGCATCACCTCATCTTACCACAAGCCCTGAGGAAATACACCTTTTCTGAAAGGGTGGACTGGCCAACCCGCAAGGCCAGCGTATCGTTTTAAGGCCATACATACTTTTACGTCAAACAGTAGACGAAAAAGTGCTGATTACGGTATTGATTACGATTAGCCCAGTTAATAGTGATCCTACCAATTGAGCAAAAGGTCCCGTTTCAATTCCTAGTCGGACATCGATTTGTTTAAAGACAAATGTTCGTTCGGGTTTAAGTGTTGTATACATCTTTATATGTGTATCCTAGACTCACGACACTGGGAAGCTTAATGTGGGCCATTGCACTCAATGCAATAAAGTTATTATTTTTAATTTTAATCATACTCTACTAAAATGTACCCGCTTGCAATGTGACCATACCTTCAAACCTGTAGTTAATTCCTCCTTTCTCGCCGTGTAAGTAATTTAATAAACAGCTTTATATATCACGTTAGATAAACACATTTGAGTTGGTAATGATGTCTTTTATTTAGAGTCCGTTTTATTACGCTCAATGGGGCCCGGGAGATTCGTACGGACTTTTTGTTCGTGACCTTTTTGGATTTTTTACCTGTATTGTTAATAGGTGTTTTGTTTGTTAATTTTATTTAATAACTTACGCGGCTACTGAAATATAAAACCCAGGTAAATGAATATGTGATTTTTTTTGTTTTTTCTTAAACCATTTGTGTTGTGAGATATGTACCTACTCGTAATTTCTTATGAGTATATGGCACAAATTTACTTTGTTTCGGAAGGGCAAACCTGTAACATTTGGTTCAGTGCACTTCTAGATTCTTTATTTGCAGCCATAGGGGGGTATCTGGCAGTGAATTTTAAAAGAAAATAATAAACACATTTTATTAATGAAACACCCAAACACCCGAAATTTATTAAGTAATGATGTACAATGTCAAATAAACCCGATTTTTTACATATTTTCGATATAATAAAGTCAATTAATCAGTTGTATCTGTCAAATTATTGTATGGTTTATATTATAAAGAATGAGAGTTTTTTTTGGTTTTGTTACTTTTTTACGTCTGGGGTGTTTTTCTTATTAAAAGTTTGAAAATTTTGTCAGGTTTTTTTTTTATAGAGAAGAGGGCGGACGAGCAAGTGGTCTCACGTGATGGTAAGTGTTACCGCCGCCCATGGACACCTGCAACACCAGGGGGTATGCGGGCGCGCCGCCGACCTTGCAAAATCCTATTCACAGCTTTCTTGAAGAACCCCACGTCGTAATTTAATGGGAAGACCTCTTGAGGCAGTTCGTTCCACAGCCTACCGGTTCGCGATATAAAATAATTTTTGGACCGAACAGTACGCGACACCTCCGTATCTAGGAAATGCGGATGGACCGCACTTCTGTGACGGGAGGTGCGGTTGGAATTTTATTGAACAATTCTTCAGAGCATTCCCCATTGTACAGGCGGTAGAACACACAGAGAGATGCAACGTCTCTCCGAACGCTGAGGGGTTCTAAACTGCCTGTGAGAGCGGGATCGTTGACAATACGAACAGCACGTCGTTGGATGGAGTCAAATGGGTCCAATTGGTATTTCGGTGCGCCGGCCCAGAGATGTGAGCAATACTCCATATGGGGCCTCACCTGAGCTTTGTAAAACATTAGGAGTTGCCCAGGGGTGAAGTACCGCTTCGCTCTGTTCAGCACACCGAGCTTTTTGGAGGCCATTTTGGCCTTCCTATCCAGATGACACCTAAATTCGACTTTGCTGGAAATGTCGACACCAAGGATCCCAATACTCTCCGAAATCTTAAGAGGTATGCTCTGAAAGCGAGGTGCTACAACAAAAGGGTTTTTTTTTATAGGTATAGGAAATTCAACTATGCAGATGGATCATGTCCAACTGCATATACGAATTTCCTCATGCTCTGAAACACAATTTAAACAGAGCTAATGTTCAGATGTTCAGTTTGAGTTCTATAGGAAATTGTTATGCTTCATGAGTAAAGTTAGAACGAGTCGTACGTATAAATAATGTTTACCAGGCTATACCGGAAAAATTTCTAAAATTGTAGATTTCTTAAAGAAAATGGATTTAATGGGACTTGGCGCGTAAGTGTGAGGAATGTAATATCTTTGCTGACGTCTAAAAAATTTGGATAATTTGTGTAGAGTAAAAATAACCACATTTTATGATAAGTTCTTGTATGAACGGGTTCACCTGTGTCCTCTTCACGTACCACTGTCAAGAACGACAGTTGTAATAAGGTAAATAAGACATGTTGTCATCTTTCCTGTGCGATGCCTTAACGTGTCACAATCGAAATGTATGCAACCAGCACTTTCAGTATCCACTGCTTCACATGGTCCTTGTTCATGGGGGATGTATCAGCTTGAAACGTCATACTGGCCAAACGGGTTGGCGAGTCCACTCCTTTAGAGGATGTGTAGTTCCTCAAGGTTTGTGGTGAAGTCATTCCATAGTCAGTTGACACCACACGGCACAAATGTATCCAATCTAATTGTCTACAAATGATAAATACGTCTGTACATAGTCCCGCGTTCAGTGAAACCGCACGTGTCCGAAATGAAAAAATGCTCGCTGACGAGCAAAAATTTCAAGCGCGATCCGTATTTTTATTGTAAACTTCTATGCTGTTTTATAATGAAAATGTTTGCCCACTTTCTCTTTGAATAACATACCTGTTGTGTAATTTTACTTTCATGTTATTTAAAACTGAAAATATGGCGATATTCGCATAATGGATAATTACATTTTCATAATTACAGCTAAACGTAACCGTGAAATTAGCCCTACTACTAGACCTACTGCTAGAAATGTTGTCTCCTCATGCATATCTTTAAAATGGCATGCTGGTCAAGCGGGTTGGCGAGTCCACTTTTTTAAAGGTGATGTAGTTCCTCTGGGTTTATGTTCGCGGCTTTTTTATCCGTTGGTCGTCTTTAACGACACCAATGGAAACAGATGGAGTGGTGCCCGCGACACCATACGGCCAAACAGACAATAACAAATTTTCTTAGACATTAGTGTTTGTACATAATATAAATAGGTTATAAGTTACAGTAATTATCTGAATTCTTTTCTCTCTTCATATATGGGAATGGTGCAATTAGTACATTCTGCCAGTATTAAGGTTTTATTTGTATTAAGCAATTTCAAAGTCTAAAACGTATCCTGTCAATGTCCAATCCCGTCGAAGTAAGTCAGGAGTCGCTCAGTAAAGCGATAGTAGGTTTACTGAGGACAGAAGAGGACTCCATGGAAACACACGATAAACGCAGTTCCACGCTTTTATTATCACAAACATTACACACAAAACACTTTGAAGTTTAATAAACTATCGCTATAATAAAATTACAAAACGTACTGTACACAATTTTTATAATAATTTAAATAAAAACTCAATTTCACTTTCCGAGTTCCCGCTAAAAGTCTGTCTATCTTGAAATTAATTGTTCTAGAACTACTGCAATGACTTGAGAACTTTTAGACAATCCACATTAAAGTCGGATTATTTATTCGAGTCAGTGAATTGACATATAGAACTGTCAAACAGAGTGCAATTTGTACGGAGATGACACTTTATTGACAGTTCAACGTGTCATATGACAACCTGACTCAACCTGACTCGAATAAATAATTCCACTACATATAGACTATACTTTCTTCTATTAACATTAAATTTCACGCGCATTTTTAACTCATTTACTTTAACATTTTCTTCCAGAGTTTTGAATAAAAAAATTGGCATATTATACAAGCGTCCCACTTCTCCGACGTCTAAAAGTTACGGCCTTTTCTGCTAATCCTTTCGAGATCTCACGACACCCAAACCAACAATATCGCCGAGCTAATCTCAGTACAAACGCTGTAAATTACGGTTGGCGCCGAGGAGTCTTATCTATGCAAAGTTAGTACGTTTAACTGCCGAGCTGTACAGGTTAAGAGGTTGTATCGCTGCGTTGTGTGAATGCCGATCGTGATGTGAAAATCAAATACATATTATGTATGATTTGACGTTATAATGGCTTGGGAAATTGATTTCGATTTGGAAGGAAAAGGATTTTCTGCAGTTAAGTTTTCAACATACAATCATAATCAAAAACCGTAACCAGACATTTTATTGTCCACCGCTGGACATGGGCCTACTTAGGCGCATAGTGTAGTGCATGAGAGATGTATGGCTTTAAAATTGGTTGGCGAGTTCACTCTTTCAGAGGTGGTGTGATATCTCAGCGGCTTTGTTATCACTTAGTAGCCTTTTACGACACACAACAATAATATATTTATATTATTGTATATTATTCTTACATTAGAATAATATAATTCTTATTGTATATTATTCTTATATTAGAGTATATGAACATTTGACTTATACCTATAGAATATTTACGTAAACGTATAATTGACTTATATAAATGTACTAATAAATAATCTAATGTTTAATCGCATTGTATTGAGAGTCGTATTATGTCGAATTGTGCCTTCCATGATAAATATTATAATAAGTATGTCGTATTATTATTTGTACGCTTTAAGGCCGAACTAATAAGTTCAAAAATAAATATACTTGATTTGATTTGTGAACAGTCTAAGGACAAAATCGAGCAAAGGTGAATTCCACTAGTGAGTTTTTATTATGATTTGGGAATCTAAAGTAACTTACCCGGGTACGGCTCCTGGCAGCAAGGGTAATACCTTTCGTGCCTTTCAGCAGGCACTCCCAGGATGTCCCACTCCACTGAGGGGTAGTATTCACGAAGATCGATACCGACGTCTACCATATCGCCTTTCTTGTGGTTGATGTGTTTTAGATCGATCTAGGATTTAAGATACGATTAATTAGTATGGAAAGTCTTGGTTATGTTTCAATCGTTAGACGATGAATTTTCCCGGTTGGTTGTGACCCACTGCTCAAAGAATGTGGACCACGGAGTGTGATGTTATTTATGTACCATAGTATGGTACATAATAACAAAACAAACATTCAATACTATGGGTATTGCATGGGATACCTGTGTATCCCTACCCGCTGTTGCTGGATAGACTCTTCCAAGAAGTGGTGTCTATTGCCATTGAAATTAGATAAACCGGTGGGAAGTATGCAGGAGATTATAAGGTTTCATTTTAATCGGCATTCATAATATCCTTAGCAATAACAACAATAGCGATGGCCCGTGATTACCCCGAATTAGCGTAAGTGAAAATACGTAAAAGTGAGATGGTAAATGTAGCTTGTGTGCTTATAAAAGATGCATGCCAATTGTTCCATCACTCTTCGAGATCTAAGCTATTCCCTCCTGCAAGCGACGTACTCTGTTAGACAAAGTATAAGGCTCTGGTGACTGACTGATCGCTAACTATTTAAGTTGCGAAGGCATATCTTCCGGGCTCAAAACCGAAGACGAGCAGCACAGTTACCGCTGCGAGAAGCCTAACACTGCGATTTTCAATTTACCTGCCCAGCATGCTAATTACCATACCATCTCTACCATACGTATATCTCCTAAGGACCGTTACTACATAGGGTCTTCTGCTCTTCTCATCCAGCCACCACCGGTGACTTCCTTCAAGTTATCAATTCATCTGGCCGGAGTGCGTTCCACGCTTCGTTTCCGTTCGTGGCCTCCATTTGAGGACACGTCTCCCATATCGGTTAGCGAGCTGATTAGGCTTATTTGTTTACTTCGTAGAAAATATACGTAGGTCTTCTGATCAGATATAAAATATAGCTATTATGAGAAGGTTAGGTCGTTTATTTCATCAGGGTAAAATATAGTTTTCAGGCTACACGTATGGCTCGAAGCCAAGAACTAATTTTCCGGGTTTCGTATCCACTCACAACCATACAGTTAGTTGACTCCGTTGTATATAATTATAAGTAGCTACTGAATGACATGAGTCAACTATTGTACAGTTGATACCGAGTACCGGTCTGATTGATTCAATGCCTTGTCAGTTCTTTCTTCTTACTTTCTTAAAAGTACTCTCTAACAATTTGCACGTACTAATGAATACAAGGCTTTTTTATGGAAAAATACGGCAGATGAATATACAGTCCACCTGAGGGTGAGTTAATACAGTCGTTGATAGACATCTGCGATACATTCCAACATTAGTCCCGAATGACAAACGCTGGCACGCCCCTGGATGAGTTATCTCCCTTTGGAGATTTAGGAATTGATTAGGGAGGATTGGGAAAAAAGGAGGGATAGGATGCGATGGGATGGGAATGGGTTCTGGGATATCTCACTCACTACCGAACCAAGTACGTACATACGGAAGAATAAGATAAAGTGGCAAATGCAGCATATTTTACGGTAGTCTTTTGTGAGAGAGGGGTAACATGGCCAATTGAGTGCGCCCCGCTGTGGAATTGTATCGTGCACTCTCCCACTCTCAGTTATCTTCATTTCTACATTGATGTCTTAAACTTACCAGGTTAGCTTATTTTATTCATCAAAGAAATTAATAGGGATAAATTACAGTAGAAGCTAGCTTGTTGAGTAGTTGCTGTAGTTATTTACCTGGTCTCCATCGTAACTCCAAGAGCCGAACTTCAAGAAGCAGGTCTGCTGGTCGAAGGGAAAGTATCGCACATCGATCTCGCATGAAGACTTGAAGATAGCCGGTGGAGTCCATAGCACTTTGCCCGTGTGGTGAAGAACTGCTTTTGTCATTGTGGTTACAACGTACTCTCCGTCAGCACTGTTGGAATAAATAGAAATTAGACATATAAGTAACAGGGTCTTGCCAAAAAAAAATAACAGTATTCTAGAGAACTAGAAGAATATGGGGTTTATAGTTAAATAGGGAGACTGAATATTTGAGAGAATTGAATCATAAATTTGTGTATCAGCTGGTCGAACGGCGCGGCGTCAAGTCTCTTATTAAGTCAAGTCAGAAAGAATCTATTAGCAGATTTCAAAACACTGCTTGATCAACTTGTTAGATATTTTTCTATCTGTAAGTAACACAGATCTCAACAGGGGATCTGTGAACAGTAAAAAATATTGGGAATAATTCCTTCGGAGAATAATTCCTTGCTATTTCATTATGGACACACTAGTACACTCTTCGCTACCGACGTAACTTTTAACGTAAAACTTTTGAATAGTTTCAAATAAAAACACAATCCAGTCTTGTAGACAATCTACAATAGTACAATACAACCTGCTATCGATGTCGTGTTTGCAATAATTTATTTAAGTGTACAAAAATAAACATTTGTTTAAGAACATTATTATAGTGTTATAGTGATAAGCATAATTCTGTGTTGTTTCGTTTGTGACAGTTAACATGAACCCGTCAGAAGGCAACTCGAACGTGCCGATACGAAGACGCGGACCGAAAAGTATGGCGCAAGTTATGAGCTAACAGCAATGCGGTAAATTGATATTAGTAAATTGGTATTTCTGGATAGTGAATATGTTAAACAAGAAAGTTTTGTATATTTCTAAGTGAAATCGATAACTCGCATCCGTTTCACACCCACCCCGCACATTTAAATACATAATGTCGAACGCTACTGCAGCAAAGAAACTACTTTATATCTTCTGTTCTTTAACGGTTACTGTTAAAGGTAGATCAGAGCAAAATCAAACGATTGGTTAGGTTAATAATTTCAAATTATTAAAATAATAATAATACGATAACTGATAATAAACCAAAACCCCTCAGACAAAAATGCTAGTGGTGGAGATTTTTACTTGTTCTTCTACAAATTTCTACTATTCATAGTAAACGCTCACAGTGCACAGTGGAGATTTGCTTTCCAGTATGTGGCACTGCTACGCAGTGTGGGTAATCGCTACGCAGTATGTGTAGCAGCGTAGTATGTGTCACGACCGCTGCGTACGCTACAATGGTGCTACAAGTTCAAGGAATGAACGACGGAGCACACGGGCGCCCGGGCAGTGTCGCAGCTGCGTAGCAATGCCACATACTGCGTAGCAATATCACACACTGCTACGCTTTGTAATGTTAATGACGTCACTAAACTTAGCAGTACTACGCGTTTTCGATCATTCTAAAAGTACGAGTATAGAAAGTCCTATAAAAATAGTGTTACATATTCTAGTATGTCATTCAGTGGGTTAGTGATAATAATAATAATAAAAAAAGTTAGGCCAAACCTGGAAAAAGAAATTCCGTGGTTAAAATGATCTTATAAATATTAGTTCAAATCGTACAGCATAACAAATCCACGCACGCATACAGTAGGTACTCAAGCGGTACTATGTGAAGGAGGCCGGCTTCGGTGACAAACGCCGAATAATAAATTATATCAAGCAAATGACGGCTGCGCGAACACCAAGACGCCGACGCATCATTGTGACTAAGCGCAACTCGTACGCTACTGCGTTGTGCACGCTCATAACATGTCAGTTAGATTTAAAAACGATTACGCGAAGTGAGGTCATATGTTTCCGCGCGTCATTCCTGAAAAAAGTCAAATGTCGAATTACGCGTACTCTAACCATGATTACCTACCCTAAACAAGTGCGGGACTACATGACGGGAGTGTACAGTGACCGGTGGATAGGTTGCGCAAGCCCCGTGGCGTGACCCGCTCGCTCGCCGATCCACTTCCACCTGTAGGGTGGGGTTGAGTTAAGGATCTCGTATACGGCCACTATGGCCATACAATATCAAAAGTAACAGTTAACAGTGTATCAAGTATAACAAGTGTAGTGAAACTATGCGGAGAGTGCTAGGACGTCTTTAACCACTGAAGAGAGGCAGGTCATAACGTGCCTCTCTTTGTGCCTTTCGAAAAACGTAGGAGGGACGTTCAACATTTCTTGTAAATAATATAAGTAGGATTTTGTAAAATTATTGTACCTAAGTACATTCTAATTTTAAACGCGCAAAATTTATATAAATTCTAATCTATCTATCACCGACCCATTTTACAAACAGTCAATGAACTTTTAAACAAAATGCTATAATTACCTACCTACGTCTATATCTACCCATATCTAGCTACGATTTTAGACATTTGATAAGGAATTACATTAATTTGACAGTCCAAAGCCTATAGAAGTGTGTAGGAAAATCAAAATCAAATTACTAACTGATTAAAAGTTGAATCTACTAAGTAGGTACGCATGAATTACATAAACAGAAGTGGGCATCCTCAAAGGTCAAAAAAACGTAAGCGAGCGAGCGTGGAGAGTGCTATGCACTGTACGAGTTAATTAATCACCAATTATTTATTTTTAACGCAATAAAACAAGTATGAAATACATTTTATTTTTTAATTAGATACAATAGTTTTAGTGAACTGAATGACATATTAAAGTACTTCGCACTATTTTTGTAGGACCTTATAGAGAGTATATAGTATTCGGTGATTTATTGTACGCCACGTTCGCAGAATTAATTATGTAGACACAATTACAAGAAGCGCACGAAGCGTACATCCAAATAATTAGTGACTTGTATCTTTCTTGTTTATTTTTTCTGTTTTGATGCTGTGCTGTATTCATTGTTGCCGGTGACTTATACCACGAGCAGTCGACACGCGTAAGATTAGTCGCACGTGCGTCACTCTCTCATCCGTCCGTGATTAATGGCCCGCCGGTCTGTTTTGACACAACATGATGTATCATTCCTGAACGCTTTCTTGTCGATCGACGCAATCAATTAACTTTCTCGATGCTGGCTGTACGCAATGTCGTCGGATCGTGGCGTGTCGTATGTGCGCCTTTCATTAAATAATTTATCGTAATATTTCCGTAGCAGCATTTTATTTTTATGGAACAAGCGGCGGCCGAGATAGGCGCTCATCTGATTGTAATATCATTATCAGCTTATAACTTCCCAGTACGGGGCACATGCCTCCCCTAGTAAATCATTAGGAGATTTAGGGCCGTAATCTACGACGCGGGCCAAGTTTCCTCGCGATGTTTTACTTCATCGCCGAGTTAATGACAAAATTTGGAAAATGCGTGATTAAGTAGAAACCCAATGGTACGGGCTGAGGATTTGAATTCACGACTTCACGAATGACAGTCGATAATAGAGACGCCTAAGCTATAAACGCTTTATAATGTCAATATGAAATGTGCTTATATGCAAATCTTAAATATTTAAATAAAAAATGTATTGGTAAATACTGTCAGATATCACGGAAATATAGTATTAAATAATGTAATTAGTATTTATGACCGAACTTAGTATACAAAATGCAGCTCAAAATACTATAATCGAAGTTGTGCAAATTCTTAACGCGAATTTTTCTATCAGAAAATATTAAATGGCCCGATTTAATGCGAAAGCGGATAAACTCTATTTTATGGAGAACATTCTTCAAAGTGGAGAGCCGACACAGTGCAGTCATAAACGATACTTAGACATGTGAATTATTTGTAATAAAGCTAAATAGTTATTCTACCATTATAAATAGATGAAATTCAGTAATATTCTAACAAACTGTAAGTTTTTGAGTCCCCCTTTTGTCTTTTAAAACGAATTATTTATGAAAAGAATGTCGATTAATATACATATTTTTACTTAATTTGATCTTAATGAAATTTTTAATAAAAAATATGGCTAGTTATGTATTATAAAAATATATTTAAGCTATTTAAAATTGCTTATTGTGTATATATTTTTATTTTTTTACAATTTATGAGGTTTGATATCTTGTAAAATGTTTGCCTTATACTCTACCAGAAGTATTAGTGACATGAATAATAACTCATTCTTAAAGTAGATATAGAGTATCTAGCATAGAGATGTTATATAGCTTTATTTCGTTCCCAATGTATTGTGTAGCTGGCATGGATATTCTATGGTAGCTGGGCTGGGCACATAATAAAACAATTTTATTTATTTGATTGCCAGTCATGGCCGACTTTTTATAATCAATGACATGAGAATTTATTGCAGCTCAATATTGATGTGATAAACGATGAATCCACCAATTCGCACTGGACCCACGTGGTGGATTGTGACACGAAATACCCTGCAGTTGCCTTTTTAACGTCCCACTGTAGGGCTGCAGCCCTACAGTGGGACGTTAAAAAGGCTAAAATCATAGCGTTAAACCTCAAAAGAAACAAGAGTTTACTATCTAGTCATGAATATCACCAAATATACTAAATGCATATAGAAGAACCATTCGATCTTCTAATCAAATTCAGAAGTTAGACTTTAAAAACGCGATCATTTGATTGATGTTCTTTCGATCGAAAATACACTGTATTCGCCAGCGACTGCCAATAAACCTGCTAATATAACCGACATCCGGCTTCGAACTACAAGTACCTAATGGGCAAATTAATTTGTGTAGAACAGCTTCAGACTAACTTAGTTCGCGACCGTACATTAAGAGTACGGTATAAATAAAAAACAGTAGTGTAATAGCGTGAAGTTCATGAAATGTCCCGCACGCACACTGACGCTCTGCAAAGATTAATAATTTGAGTGAGACAGAGTATGAAATTGTTATGACGCACCACACTAGGACAATAACGTATAATAAGACCACTTGAATTATTAGATAGATAGATTTTTTATTTCACATATACAAATGTGATCGCGTAACATGATTATTTCTTATTCTAAAAAGTCATTAAAAAACATATAAGCAAAAAAAAAAATTTAAACCAAGGCGATAAAACTGTGTGGTCCCATGTGTGTCGAAAGGGTATCCGTCTCAGGACAAGCTGTATACCCTAAAAACCGCATACAGCGCTGATTTTCAGACGGAACCAAGACGTGTGTACGGGTGTAACAGCGGTGTGCTTCGTTGAACACAATTTTTCGGCCTATAATGGGGTGTGTAGATAAATATAATGTAAATCATAATTATAAGAGTGAGTGTGATCAAATATGTGCATAATACATTATAATATTTAAATAGAGACGACAAACACCTATATACAGATATACATAAAATATTAGAGGTTGCTTAATCATGTTGTTTATAAACATGTCCTCCTTTATATGAAAAACAATTGATATTGTATAAAATCGCTGTAATAATCATGTTTCACGTCGACTTGTTGTTTACATTTTTTGTACACCTAAAAATGTAGTAGTTCAACCATTTCAATTGCGCTGTGATGCGTAAAATCCTTTGACGTCAGTGAAGTGGAGTGAAGTGAAAGAAAATTGCCTTGAGTTCCGTTACCGTTTCTTCCTTGTACTCGCATTAGGTAGTACAAATTGCATTGTTGCATCGTTTAACTTCCTGGAGATGTAATAATTATGCGGTATTCTAACAATAACATTGTAAACATATCGTGCAGGTATGTTCACAACAGAAATGTTTAAAACGTTTAATTTGAAGGGATCTACAAAGAAATATGCTATTACAAACAAAAGAGGGAGATATTTTTTACAAAGTAGAAAACAGTCATGATGTCAAATAGAGTCTATTTACTTTCATTTATTAATTTATTATTTAATTATTGCAGGCAACCAAGGCCCATATAATATAGAATAGACTGGAATAGTATATAGTTTATTTCGTTTCCAAAACACAATACATGTCACGATCAGAATAGTTTATATTTATTACCATAATCTACAACTAAATAGGTATAGTGCAGTGGCCACGAAAAAGGTCCCTGACTCAGCATAATGGTGTAGCCACGTACAGCACACCACAACACTGATTTTCAGGCCGGGACTATTATTGTATGTCACGGACGCCTCAAGCGAAGAATCTGAATATTTACAACATAAAGGAATGTAGGTATCTGTTCTCGAACATTGATAGATCAAACAAACTGCGGTATAGGTAGAAGATCCAATTACTGCATATAATAAAATCTTCACTAAAATAAGATACATAAGAACTGTTTCTGAGCGAAAAACTGATTTAAATGGTTTATAGAGGCTTCTCTTGATTGTAATTTCACTCCATTTAGAGAATTTTGTAAACAGGGGAATAAATGATAATCCGAAGGTGCTGGGGTGCTGTTTGGACTGTATGGAGGATGCATTAAAACTTCTCAACCGAGGTCCATCAATATCTGTTTAGTCATCAAATATGTATGCGGTCGAACATTGTCGTGATGAAAAACTACACTCTTATATTCATTAATTCTGGCCGTTTTTCTTCAAGTGCTTGTTTCAATTTTACTAATTGCTGACAGTAGACATCAGAATTAATCGTTTGGTCTTGTCGCAAAAGTTCGTAATACACAATGCCTTTCCAGTCAAACCATACTCAGAGTGAGGCCGGCCTAGCTTTGAGTCTATTTGTGATGGCTCACCTCGTTTAGACCAAGATCATTTTCGAACATTGTTATCGTGGGTGATCTCCTTCTCATCGTTTGTTACCAATCTCTTCCGAAATGGATCAAATTCGTTTCGTTTTAGTAACATCTCACATATGGAAATTCTGTTCACCAAGTTTCTGTGAAGTTCATGTGGTACCCAAACATCTAGCTTCTTTACAAAATTCAATTATGCAGGTGATCCAAAACTGTTGAGTGTTAAATGCTACGCTCTTCCGCAATTTGATGACAGCTTATGTGTCGATTTGCTTCATTTTTTCAATAATAACATCAACATTTATCTTAATAGGACGACCATAACGATATTACCAGCCCTTTTATCGTTCACTGCTGGACGATACACATGTGCCTTCTCATACACATTGTTCTGAGCACGAGGCATGTATGGATGTATATGTAAGGGTTTATATATGTATGGTTGAGAATAATGTACAATAATGTGCAATAAAGTTAGTAAAATAAATGAAATAAAATATTTAGATACACCTAGCCTATTACCGTTCTTGGATCAAAATATTCTAATCTCCGCTATTATTTCCATTTGTTTGCGTTTCAATAAACCAATTTCAATCATCTAGTTCTACAGACATCTAATTTATATGAAGGCGGGCATCTAGACTTGCTTACAGTTCCTACGTCATAATTGCTAAAATTTCCCGAACTATTAAAGTTGTGCTAGGACCCGAGCCGCTCGATATCGAATTTGGGCTGGAACCTTCAAGTCTACATGACAAGTTAATTACAAGTCTTTGTTGGATCTATGTCAAGACTGTTGATGACTTAATAATAATGTGTGTCCTCGATATTTAAGTTGTGCAAAATCGTTTTAAAATTTGGTTCAACCACTACATATTTATTATTTACACTTTAGTGTTTAACACTACATAGTATAACACTACATAGTACTATATCTATCTATACATATGAATGTAAAGAGAAATGTCCTGACTGACTGACTGACTCACCAACGCCAAGCTGAAACCACTCAAGCTAGAAATATCAAAATTTGGAGAGTAGCTTCTTTTATGAGGTAGACTTCGAAATATGTATCTATATTGAATCGAATAGTATAGGGATTGGAAATGTGCTACATTTTACGGTAGTCTATGAGAGAGGGATAACTTGTTCGACGAGGTCAGGGGCTGTGGGGATGCAACACATACCCTCCCTCTTCCCAAGTATATTTCTAAATCAAGCCATTTAGAAATAATAGTTTAATACTTACTTGTTATACAGAACGATGTCTGGTAACCATATATGTTCCGATGGCACGTACAACTCTGTTACACCGCCGTATTCAAGAGGATCCCATTTGAATTTGTGGTCTTCCCATTCCTGGGTATATAAAACGTTCTAGGATAAAATTTAAGTTGTTAAATTAATACGCAATATGTTAACATTTTTTTTTATAGAAAATGGCGGCAGACGAACGTACAGTCCACCTGATGGTAAGTGGATACTGTCGTCCATAGATATCTGCGATACGTGCCAACATCAGTTCAGAATGACAAACGTTAGCACTCCCCCAGATGCGCTACGCTGCGTACCTTTACAGATTAAGGAATGGAGTAGGAAAATAGGGAGGAATAGGATGGGATTGGAATGGGCTCTGGCATATCTCACTCCTACCGAAACATGTACGTACATTCGGGAAATACGATAAAGTAGAAAATGCAGTACATTTCAAGGTAGTCTTCTGTGAGAGAGGGGTAACGTGGCCAGTCGAGTGCACAAAGCGGCTGTTATACTATAAATATTATACTATAAACGACTTTGACAGTGGACATATAAATCGGTAAAGACCGATTGGACATCACGAATTAGTCAAGTTCAGATTTGTGCCTTAGAAATACCACACCAGTATCATACCGCACGAGCATCATCAACCTATGTCTCTTTAATGCTGGATATAGGCCTCTTCCAACGCTCGATACCACACATGATCTCCAACTCTCATTATTCAGCCACCACCAGCAAATTTCTTCAAAGCGTCGGTCCACTTGGCCAAAAGGTTTCCCACACCGATGCGTAGTCGTCGGTTGTGAATCCTGCATTAGATGTGGATTGTCCATTGCCAGCTTGCTAATCCTGTGAGCTATGTCGTTAGTATATAATTGTAAGAATACAGAATATAATTGTAGGAAGAGCGACTGCTCATTCGATTATACTTCCTTCTATTCCTCTTTCCACATACTGATTCCTAAATGTTCAAAGCAACATATAGGCAATGAATCTAAAGAAACCTTCCAACTTTCAACAATTTTTGACCTCATGACAATTTTTGTAACTTCGTAAATCTGCTTCGGGTGAAATATCTGCTCCTATACTTACATGTTCCAGCCAAACGTTCGTAGTTAAGATCTGGTCTTTCAGATTCTGAAAAAAACAAACTATATGTTAATGAATGACGTTATTGTGGGGTAAATGTTATTACAGTATAGAGATGATAAGTAGTCACTATCGACAATGGACATCTACAACACAAGGGAGGTTGCAAAAGCGCCGCCAACTTTGCTATTCATAGCTCTCTTGAATATTCCCCTGTCGTAGCTCAACTACTGGTTGATTAGATGATGCAGTTTATATGAGAATATTCATTTTTAACTTCTTTAAGTCTTCAACATTGTATTTAACATTTTCAACATTGTACTTCCCGGTGCAAGAACTTCAACCGAGGACTTGTTTAATCCAATTATAAAATACCCATTGCCACTTCAGCATGTTGATTCTATGAGGTTTGTCGCTGAATTTAATTGCGAATCTCTTCGCTTCGGACCTTATCCCGTAGCTTAAGCATGTAGCGCCCCTCCCTTCAACGGTTCCTACCGCCCCCCGTCCGCAGCGTACAGCGACGTATACGTCTCCAATAAATTATTCGAACCATCCAATCGAAAACCGTCTGTCAACGCTAGATAGAGCATGAACATGAGCATGCTGGGTTCGTTTTGTGTCCTCTATTCCTTTAACCAAGTGACATTAACCCCATATCTAGTGGAACCTGCTCGTTTCATTATATAACTTAGAAGCAGCATTAAACTACGACAATAGTTCTCTCTATAGCTCGCTCAGCGACCTTCAACTTATGGATCAGGCCTACTGTCAGAAGTCACGTTTCAGCACACTTAACTGTAAGTCGTAACTGGCTCTTTTATAGTCCACTGCTGAACATGGGCTTTCTCATGCACATTGTCTCGTGCGTGAGGGATGTATGGCCTTAAACGTCAAGCTGGCCAAACGGGTTGGTGAGTTCACGCTTTTAGTTTCTTAGGTGTAGTTCCTCAGGGCTTGTGGTAGCGGCTTCTTTATTCCTTAATCGGCTTTTACGTCAACCATGGGAAGATATTGGGTGGCGCTATTTAAAAGCTGACACCATATGGTCAAAATAAAGAAAGGGAACACTTAATTTTCCAAATTCCAATTCCGACACATTCATCTCAACTAACATTTTGACGCCATGAAAAGCACTATAAGAGCCGATTAAGAGTTCTTTTGTGGAACTGAAGTCATAGAAAGGCGCTCACAATTGGCAATATAACGCGCTAGAACTCGCTTATAACTCCTAAAGGGGCCCATGCTTATACAGCTTGAGGTTCCTTAATAATGGCGATAGTGAGTGATACAAAGGAGGCATAAAAGCACTATAGAAGCGACGCTTAGCACTGGGAGCGATTCACAAACTGTATAGAAGCTGCAACAAAAATCTAAGGCGGTAATAAGGATATGCAAGTGCATCTTTAACTTTTTGAGCGCTATATGAATACCGTTGTAGTAAAAGAAACGTTTAAAGGCATATTTAAAGGTCTTTACTGGTGATAAATTTGGCACCTAGCGCTAATACATTTTATGGATACCTCCATGACTCCGTTTTACGATTCTTGGTTACGTGTGTAACTTAAAATAGCCATTTAAAGAAAAATACATCACGTAATACACATATGATAGGAATGACAGTAAAAATGGCAAAGTAAATAAAGGTTTCATTTATTGGAGTTGGTTTCATGAAATTAAGAACTAATGCCTTTCATATTTACTGATATAGAACTTAAGGAGTTATAAAGGATTCCAATAGCACCAATGAAGAACAACAGCCGTTATAAAGACTGAGTAGACTCCTTAAACAGCTTTCAGTGGTGCATGCCGGCTAAAGCCGTAAGAGTAAGCTGTACAGGGGTTCCCATTAAGGCGACTATACCTCTATAAATTACAATATTTTTCTATATAGAAATTACTCAACTTTATTGCCATTTGAAGGGTTAAATATTGATTATATATCTATTGTACAGTCAAAAGTTATCATTGGAGCTTTTATATATATCCTTTATACCACTGTAAATGCTAAAACAGGTTACCCTTAGCGCCAATTTGTTTGTTGGGATCAAAAACAGCCAATCTAATCGTTTTTAGATAACCCAACAGCCTATATATTCGGGCCATTCCGTGACACCATTCACTATGGCACATTCATTTTGATGAGGCAAGGGAATTCCTTGGCAGAGGCCCAAGAATTGCCCATCGATCGGTGAAACCAAAGTTTGAGATGCGTTGAAAGGGCATTAACTTTCTGTTAGTTTTTGATCCAGATTAACAATCGCCTATACTGAGAATATTAGGTACAAAGTAATGTATGTTTTTGTTTTTATATAGAAAAAAGGTGGCAGATGAGGTGGTAAGTGGACACTGTCGTCCATAGACACCGGCGGTACATGTGAACATCAGTAGAGAATGTCAAACGTTGGCACGCCCCCAGATGCGCTGCTTACTTTTAGAGATGAAGGAATGTATTTGAGGATGGGATAGAATGGGATAGGAATGGGCATCTCACTTACTAACACGTACGAACATTGGGGAATAGGAAAAAGTAACATTAAATGAGAAAAAGGACCTTATAATTCGAGAATTCAGTGAAATCTTTTAAAAATAACCCAATATTTGGTGCTTTTTCTAAAATTCAGATGTTAGAGCAGGTTTCAATTTAAATATTAGTAGATAATTTCCCCCCCAGGTTTATAAGGTCCAATGTGTCAGAATGTCCATTGCACCATAACGATCAATTCACTAAATGGTCCAGTTCCAAAATGTCTAGTGTCTTAAAATTTCCATTGTTTCAAAATATCAACAGGATTAAAATGACATTAAACCTAGTAATGTCTGATTTGTAGCGACGGACACCAGTGTGACACCGTGGTGTGACTTCGAGGAAAATTATTTTCCGATAGTCACACTACCACACTACCACAGTGTAACAAATAATATTTTTTTTTTGTAAACTTAATCCAGATTTTTCAGGACTGGACATTTTGATACTAGTCGGTTTAGGGTACTGGACATTAGCGATGGGTAACTCCGGATTCAATGAATCAAAAGATCCGAAACCGCGAGTGGAGCCGAAACTGTTAATGATGGCTAACTGTTATCGACTCCGAGGAGTTATTTATTCCTTTCATTTTTGTATTGCTGATATACATGAACGAACGAACGAACGCAATGCGAATGAGTCGCTCTCAGGCTCTTATAAAATATAAGTAGGTGAATCAAAGAGTCAAGGAATCGTTAAGAGGAGTCGGATCCGCGAGCGGAGGTGGGTTAAGTGAGCCAAAACACTCCGAGGAGTCGTGAATACCCAAGACTACTGGACATTACAGGAAATTGACTATTTGATACCAGTCGTTTTGGGACACTAGACATTTTGGGACTTGACGATTTAGTGGCCCATTATGGTACAGTGCAGTGGTCATTCTGACACATTGGACTTTATAAACCTGAGCCTTAACCAAACCTTAACCAAGTTAGAAAATCTTAACCAAATTTAATAAGTACATAGTAACAATACCTTTTTTTGTCCAGATGTGTTGATATGTGTTGATTTGGTTCACAAAAAGAAAAGAAAGGTACATTTTTAAGAAACAAATATAACGCTGATGGCACTCGTCAGAAAATTAGCTCCACACCGTAGCTAATTATTGTCCATACTGTAACCAGGCCCTTTAGCATTCTATGCTAGACATGGGCCTACTAATGCACATTGCCTTATGTATGAAAAGGATATATGGCTTTAAAATGCCATGCTGGCTAAGCAGATTGGCGAGTCCGCGCTTTTGTAGAGGTGATTTAGCTCCTCAGGGCTTGTGATAGCGGCTTTATCTTTTAGTCAGCTTCTTTCTCAGTACATTTTAGAACAAGGAGGTTTAGATAAAAAATACAATTTGTTGAGCCCTTTTAAATTATTTGTTACATTTTGGCTTTGAAATGTGTTTCATGATTGTTCGAGAATTTATACCGACATAACTTTGATATTACTCAGAATTTTTTTTTTTTTTTTTATGGTAGAAGGAGGCAGAAGGCTGTCGCCCATGGACATCGAAATGTCAAAATTAGTCCAAAATGACAAACGTCAGCACGACCCCGAATGCGCTGCTTACCTTTGGAGATATCGGAATGTATTTGTATATGTATGGTCCATGTATGAACTAAATCGAGATGTAGATGTAAACTATTTTTGTGCCAAATTTCATTTCATTTTCATCCAAATTTCATTCGAATCATTAAAAATACAGCCTTTATACTAATAAGTGTACAGCGTGTAGCTACCAGCTTAGTAGCTAGTGATGTAGTGTATTTTTTCCGACAATCAAATGGATCGGAAAATCACACACGGTTTCGGGAGCAAGTTTATTCTAAATCTCTCTAAAATTTGCATTTAACTGCGCGATGCTGATTGATATCAGCCTATAATGTCCCACAGCAGGACTCAGGCCTCACACCTGGTAAACCACTATGGGGGTTTCGGGCTATAATCCTCGACACTGGCCCAGTAGAGATTGGTGGACGCTGCCAAACCATACAAATGAATAGTGAGCAATATTAAAAGAGGCGTGCTGTGTCTTAAAAAAATAATTTTAATATCTCATCTTGTTAACTTTATATTATTTTAAATTAGGTAAGGCGATGGATGCTAACCGTTTCCGAGAACTAAAACAAAATTCATTATAAGTCGTATCCACTGTTCCCACGATACAGGCATGCCTAGTGTGGAAACAATCGGTAAGCAAATTGTAAAGCATAGTTGAAAATAAATTCATTTTTCATTTTCAATGCCAATACTTAATTTAGCCAATTTAAATATACATTGAAATTAAACTTTATTACTCATATATTTCAAGTTGACATTGAAAATCGTTTTAAAATAGCTATTTGAAATGGTTTTCTATTGTAGCTTATTATGAAGTGTCGTTGTGTGAACTTTATACCTATTTCATGCCTTATACTCGTAATGGTCCACTATAGCTCAATAGCTCACTGGCTTTCCCTAGTAAACAACTAGGAGATTTCGGGCCACTCAGATGACTTACATTTTTCTGTAATTATTATTTAACAGGCATCGTGCGGCATCACGATGTTTTTCTACGCTGTCTGATACTAAGTGAGCGGTGCTACGATATGGGGTTCTTCAAGAGTGCTGTGAATAGGATTTTGCAAGGTCGGCGGCGCACCCACACACCTCCTGGTGTTACAGGTGTCCATGGGCGGCGGTAACACTTACCATCACGTAGGACCGCTTGCTCGTCCGCCCACTAGTCTATAAAAAAAAAGCCTAGGGATATCTATTATTGATTATCATTCATACGGTCTTGAGTTGAAACCCTCGGCCCGTATCACTGAATTGCTATTAAAATACGTTTTTTTTTAAATTATCACTAACTCGGTAATGAAGGAAAACATGGAGAGGAAACACGCAGATTCGAGAATTAAAAAAACTAGAGCAAATGTATCCACTAATCCGCAGTAAGCCCACGTGATGAATTATGACCCGGAAACCCCCTAGTGACTTACGTTATAGGCTGCTATCGGTCAGGGAGACACGTTGATAGGTGCTATCGGTGACACGGGCCGGGAATTGAACTTTATTGAAAATTATCAAAAGTCGACCGACATGCCTGTATACATTTTCTTATATTTCCATACATGAAACTGTTCGTGTCTTGGCCATGACCTGCATACAGGATAGCTCAAGTTACTCCGTTATAACCGGAACACCCGACACCGCGTGTCATCTCCCGGGGGCACGGTGGAATATTCATTCAGTTTGGATTGATCCCCTCAGGTTACATAATGACTAGTGACGTGGGAGTTCGACGACTGTGAATTTATAATGAAGTTTTAGTGGCGTAATATTCTAGTAAGTACTGAAGTTTGTTTTACTTGAATGTAACATTTGTTAGTATGTGGTGATAACCTAGAGATGTCTATTCTAGACTGTCATTGGTCCCCCAGACTACGGTCTGGGGGACTCTGTCAGAATCTCAATGGTACGCCATTGCGTTTCTGTTCAAGTATGCACTTTTTAATTAAATATGGATTACTAGCGGTGAACTCGGTGGTGAAATTTTGGGATTAAGACGTAACAGATAATATAGATTCAAATATTACTGGGCTGGTGAACTCTTGCGCAGATGATGTTGTAAAGAAAAAGGCGATAGAATCAAAGATTACATCTTGGTAATAGGCATGTGTATTTTCCCTTTCAGTTAAATGTTGGGTAATTCACACTTAATACCCATGTATATCAAATTTTTAACCTTCAATGATAAGACAATACGGGTGCGTCATCGCAGCAAGTTACGCAACTATAAAATCAGTATAATACAGGATTCAATTCTGATATTCTTGGAAGGTGTTTTCAGTAGGGAAACATCGAATTTATTATTTGCATAAATTTGTATCAAATTGGAAGAGTTCGAGTTAGACAGGCTTAATTATAAAATCAGGTCAACACACAAATTGTTATTGAAATTATTTGTAAAAACTTTTAAATTAGTTAAATTTGATTTAAATACGCTATACAGGCTGTTCTGAACTTCCGAACTTAACTTTTTCCGAAGACAAACCATGAATGGTGCCCATGATGTCGAGTTCATTGATTATAATTTTACATTTTTTTGGTTTGGTATTTAGCCCATTTTTTATGAAAAATGTGGTAAAATTTCAGATTTCCAATTATTTGTAAAAAAAAATAATAATTTCAGGTTAATAATAATAATTCTTTAATTTGGACATACATATCCATGTATGGGTTTGTTAGCAAAATGAGAACTTAAACTAATGTCAGTACTCGAAATAAACATATATCTAAGACCAGTTCTAGTGTGTCTGTAAGTGACAGTCAGCTTTGGCCACAATTGTCCTCAGGATGCCACGAACTCACAAAATTCATTTTGGAAGTTCGACTAAGGATTTTTTTTTTATATAACTAACCAACTTTTTTTTATATAATACATGGCAGACGAACGCGTGAGCCACATGATAATAAGTGGCTACTGCCGCCCATGGACACCTGCGACTCTAAAGGGCGTTGTGAACAGGATTCTGCGCACCCGCAGAATCCTGTTCAAGAACAACTCTCTCTCTTGAAGAGTTGTATGTCGTAGCGTAATGGAAATACCTCAACTGGCAGTTCATTCTACAAGTTTCGGGTGCGCGGTATAAATGTAGCGACTCTATGCCAATGAAGTGCTGATGAACCGCACGACGATGATGACCGGTGCGCTGGTAAAAATCCGACGTTGGCACCAAATTGAACAGCTCTTCAGAACATTCCCCATTATAAAGGTGGTAGAAAACGCTGGAGATGCAACATCTCTACGGATGCTGAGCGTCTGGACGAAGTCCAAAGGGTCAAGCTGGTAGTTCGGTGCACCGGCTAAGGGGTGTGAGCAATACTCCAAGTGGGGTGTAACTTGAACTTTTTGTAACTTGATTTCCTTTGTAAGCACAACACTTTGAGTACTATAAAACAACAGTGGAATTTGAGCCCATTTTCCCGCTATTATTATTTTACAACACAACCTAAACGGTAGGCGGTTAAGGTTTTACAACTCTGTCGTTTCGGCAAAACGTGTTCTGTTTACTTTAGTCAACAATCCGCCGTTTGTATGTTATTTAAATAAACATTCGTATCACCTTTTCAAAGTGAAGCTAAATTCACAAGATCTTCAGCTGTGCCCATAGCCCATAGCTCAGTAGACGATCAAATTGCTGAGTATGGTATTACGGTATTTTTATATCATCACATAATGTAAAGAAAAATATCTGATTTCTACCAAATCTTTGAGTTGAGTTTAAGAATTGAAGCTGAAACTTGTACTGAATTTGAAAATTTTACCCACGGTTTCGTGTATTTGTGTAAGCAGAATAAATAGGGGTGTGTTGGCACGCTCTCACAACTGCGGGCTGAAAGTCAAAGTAGGTGCAAAGAACGTCTCGAACACCCGGAGATTTAAAACGACCACGAAGTGCACTACATTGAGCTACAAACAAAAATTGAGCTAATTTTTATACATTTTCTTTTGAAACAAATTGAATGTCCTATTTTGGAAAAGTATATAAATGAAAAAGAATCTAAAATGCATTGTCTATATTTTTGGACGTTGGTGCTTGGAACGTTATTTGTAATTCAACGTGAGAAGTTAGACTTTATGTCGTGTCTAATGTCGGAAAAAGCCTATAATGTTCCTATAGCGCTAATTACACGAGCGAGTCTCTCGCCGATAATCTCACCGTGCCACTAATTTTTACATACGAGTAGTAGTCGCTCTGTAATGCGGCCCCCGTCTAATCCGCCAACCAAGAGGCAAGAGGTCAACATGAAAGACTTGGTACGAAAAATTCGATATAACCTGCCACTTCCCTGCAAAACGTTTGTTGCATTCAGGGGGGTCTACTGTATATTATGATATGACTGTATGAGCTATCGCCGAGCCAATATACGAGTATACACGCCGATATGGCTGTGTGTATATTGGCTCGGCGATAGTATATATTGAAATTTGTGGCCCGGCGAGATTATCGGCGAGAGACTCGCTCGTGAAGTCGACGCGTATGAGGGCTGCATACGGATGCATAACCCTGCAATCACAAAGGGTTGTTTTGGGCCACAATCCACTTAGCGCGCCTAGTATAAATTGGTGGAAACTAGTGTTGTAAGAATGATCATTGAGCGTTGAACGCTCGAACGCTAATGAACACTAAAGAATCTTCTCCTTAATCGTTTTAGATTCAAGCTTTTACCTAAAGGATTTATGATCGCCAAACGTTAAAAATTTGAACTATAATGTTCACGGGCGTTTAGCGCTCCAGCGCCGAACGCTCATCGCTTATTTTCACAACATTAGTAGAAATATATTCGCAAGATTTTTTTAACTGGCATATGGTTTGTTTTACGATGTTTTCCTTCACGGCCGAGCCAGTGATAATTTGAAAGTAGAGTAGAAACTTAGTAGTGCAGGCCGTGAGTCGAACACTCGACCTTACTAATGAGAGTTGACAGTACCGCAGGCTACAAATTACCTATTACTGTTATGATATTGTTATAATTAACAACACTCAATTGTATTTATTCAATACAATTAAGCTAACAACATATAACAAGTAAGCATAAAATGCAATTACATGCAGCGATTGCTGAGAATTGCCGCGCAGTATATGGGTTTCGTATTTATTCAGTAGAGAATGAATGGATGGGATTTTGATGTGAAAACGAGTAATAGCGCTATTATTACTATTACGCTATTATTATTGTTATTACTACAATAATAAGACGCCAAGTGGACTGGCGACTTAAAGAAATTCGCCTGTGGTGGTTGGCTGACATGAGCCGAAGATCGTATCGTATATGTCGTAGCCTTGAAAGAGGCCTATATCCAACAGTGAAGAGACCTAAGTTGAGGTATGGTATGGTATCCAGCCCTCTTACCATTAGGTTTACAAACTGTGCATTTATTGAATACTGATGGACATGGGCCGCCTCATGCACATTGTCTCGTGTATGAGGGATGTATGAACTTAAAATGCCACTCCGCCGAGCTGGTTGGTTAGTGGACTCTTTCAGAAGTGGTACAATTCCTTAGCGCTTATGGTGGCTGCTTTGTTGTCCTCTTTTACGATGCCCACAAGAAGAAATGGAGAGGAGCTATTTTAAAGCTGGCCGACACGACACGAAACATATGCGATCATTATTAATTCGCGGCTCTTCAATAAGAAAATGGGACTTTTTGGTGGGAACTCGAGAAGTGAAGAGTTTTTTTTGAGTTTATACAATTAATTATAAAAATTGTATAGAGTACGTTTTGTGATTAAATAGTGATAGTTTATTTAAGTTCATAATGTTTTTGTGCATGACGTTTATGATATTCAAATAAAAGCATGGGACAGCGTTTATCGTGTGCTCCCAAGGAGTCCTCTTCTGTCTTCAGTTAACCTACTAACCCTTTACTGAGCGAATCCTGACTTACTTCGACGCAACTGGACATTGACAGAATACATTTGAGACTTTAAAATTGTTCCTTGTGAAGAAAACTTGACACTGACAGAATGTGCTAACTGCACCATTGCCATATATAAAAAAAATGTTTTAAAGTGTAAAGCAAAAACCACTTGAGGCAGTCCTTCCACAAATGTATAACAATAACACAAATAAATAATCATAAATAAAAACAAACGTATCGAATACAAAGCAATACAATTGAATACAAACATCTTTATACAGTAATACAGGCTACAATTGTACATGATGACTTTAAACTGAAACTGATCTCTGGCCCTGAAACTAGGTAAAGATAGTGTTAAAAAATTGAGCGCCAAACGCTACACGCTAAGGAACCTGATTGAACACTAATAAGCATTTAAATTTCGAACGTTTTAAGGTTTGATTATTTTAAACCCTTGAGATTAAACGCTCGAGTCTGAAACAGGTCAAGATTAAAGTTCTTAATGTTCATTAGCTCTGACTTGGCGTTCCTATGCTCGTGCGCTAAGCACTGATTTTTACAACACTAATTAAAAGACTCCTAGTTGAATTGTAAACTTCTATTTCATTTCAATCAAGGACCCTGCAACTAGAGTCGTTAATGATTGTACGTTATGCTCGCATAAAACTCGCCGCTAGTTGAATTTACTGGGAAAGTGAGTAAACGCGGGCATTTTAAAGTGATCGTGCAGTTAAACCGAGGTTAAGTTCTATCAAGGTTTATAGTTAGTTTAAAAGTCGGAAAAGATGGAGTTTTAATGACTAATTTTGGAGATGTCGCATGGATATCTGTATTATAAGATTTTTTTTCTTTCTTGTATGGTAATAGGGCAATTAGCGCATTGTGCCAGTTTCGAGTTCTCGTTGTAATTAACAATTTTAAGATCAAAATAATACAAAACGCATCTCGTTAATAAATTTGAGTTGGTTTCTTGGAAGCCCACGAAAAACGTAGTCTTATGTTTCTATTTGATTATCAACAGAAAACATTTTTTTTTTTTTTATGTACGAAGGTGGCAGACGAGGATACAGTCCACCTGATGGTAAGTGGATACTGTAGCCCATAGACATCCGTGATACATGCCAACATTAGTCCAAAATGACAACGTTGGCACGCCTCCGGATGCGCTGCCTACCTTTGGATATAGGAATGGGTTTGGAGAAAGGGTTGGGGAAATGGGGAGGGATAGGATGGGAATGGGCTCTGGCACATCTCACTCACTACCGAAACACGTACGTACATTAGGGAAATAAGATAAAGTGCGAAATGTAGTACATTTCAAGGTAGTCTTCTGTGAGAGAGGGGTAACGTGGCCAGTCGAGTGCGCCCAGCGGCTGTTGGATTGCACCGTGCACTCTCCCCCTCATAAATGAAGTTTAATAAGTTAAAAAATATGTATTGTAGATTCTGTGGTTAATAGTGATAGTCTATTAAACTTTAAAGTGATTAGTGTGCCTAGTGTAGTGTGCATAATGTTTGTGATAATCAAATAAAAGCCCGACACTCGATTTTTCGCGTGCTTCCAAGGAGTCCTCTTCTGTCCTCAGTGAACCTACTATCACTTTCCTGAGCGACTCCTTAACTTGATTCGACGAGATTGGCCATTTACAAGGTGTGTTTTAAATTGTTTTAAACTCTTTAATTTCGAAGAAAACTTGACACTGGCAGAATGTGCTAATTGTACCATGGTCATATATGAAAAGAAAAAAAAAGAACTTTTTTCACCTGACGCTTTTTATACAATATTTATCTTAGTTTTTTTTAATTGTTTGTGGCTTACAGTGGGTTTTCTTCTCAGATCTAATGTTACTCTTGTTCCGAGCGACACACACACATTAAATTTACATCACTGTGAGATAAAATGAAATTATAAGTGAAAATTTGAGGTCAAACAAACCACCCATAACTCGATTAAAACTAAAAACTCTATTCGTCCCTCGTTAAAAAATTAACCACCCCCTTGGGCCGATGTAACAAGATAAAAGGCCCAGGGCCGGACTATTACCATTTAAATTACATTAAAACTTACACGACAGGTACGGATTCCGCGCGTAACTCCTTAACGTTTAGGCTGCGTGAGGAATGTTAACTATGGCACAAAGAGGAAAGGGAACACAAGAAAGGTGAAATTTTGTAGACTCGCTACAATATATACAATCTTCATCATAGCAAAACTCTGCAAGGCTTTATGTGTCTTATTGTAAATAAAACAATAAATTGTATGAGGTCGGCCACATAGACATAGGTTGACTGAGTGTTGTAAAAGCGAGCATTGAACGCTAGACGCTTAATGAGCGATGAGTGAGCGCTAATGAACTTTTAAAACTTAAGCTTTAAAGTCTAATGAGCTTTATAGTCTTATAGTATAATAGTGTCCCTTAACCTTGTGTTAGGCAATTTAACGATAATCGATCGTGGTCTGTAGAAATTCTCATCCATTTTCCTTACCCTAGTGCAAGATATTATGTCGCTATCCTGTATCTGAAGGTTGACAACTACGCCCAATTGTTTCACAACGGACACAAGATTTTCAGATTTACTATCAGGTACACCGTTAATTTCCAGATTATTTTCACGAGTATGTTGTTCCAAAAGTGTCAGCCTGGAAGAGAGCTCGTCCACCGTGACAGAAAGACGCGCATTTTCCTTGGCAAGCGAGGCTATTCTTTCATGAGACGAGGTCAACTCTGCCCTCATACGATCATAATCGGAGGCCAGGTGGTCGACTGACGTTTTCAATTCATCCAAAGTACTCAGCTTATATTTTAAAGAATCAAATACCTTGACAAAATAAGCCCTTATGGTCTCTAGGATGGTCGGGTTGATACAGGTGTCTGACAAAACGGAATTCTGATCGTTGTCTCCTGAAAGGAACTGTTCATCAACCAACTGAATAATTACCAAACGGTACGTTTATCTCACACACTATCTAAACACTGCACCGTAGCGTTGCAAGTGTTTATTACGTTACCCATCACGAGCGCTTGAAGGCTATTTACCGAAATCTGCTACGAGGGTCTACGGCGCTAATTAAAGTTTGTTTATTTGTGTTTGGACCAGCTAACGAGGCGCCGTAGCAGAGTCAACAGATACATGATATAAATGTAACATATATTCAATTAGTATTTACTTCGATTAGGGATTCTTGAAACACAGACGGGCTATTTAGAAGGAGAATATAATGAATAAATAAAAAATAAATATTAAAAGGAAAAATCTCTAGATAAAAATCAACGAAGCATATTGCATTTAATTATAAATAGAAATCATTTTATGAAAGAAATTAGGATTTTATTATTTTAGTTTCTTAGTTCTCATGTAAGTGACAATGTTTTTAATGAGAATGGAGTTTCTTTGAACCTATTTTACGAGTAAATTGTCAATATTTTTTATAGGGCTGTGCCTCGGATATAATTAACATTGAGAGTTACTTTGAAATTAACAATAAGGGTAACGTTTACCGAAACATCAGAGTTATGAATTCTGTAACATTTCATTTTTTTTATATTTTAACGGGAAAATCTGAATAGCTTATACTGAACGGCTTGCGCTGTATTTGCTTGCGATTGTATCCCCATCAGCGATTAGTAACAAAGAACGAAGCCGGTAACATTATCAGTACCTATCTACTTAAAAATGTAAACGAATAAATTGAAAGTTGAGTCAACATCACCTAAATGCCTTAAGCAACTAGAGCTAGTAGCTAGTTCGAAATAAATGCAAATTAATTTAAAGATAGCGGCAAGAGGGGAGGGTTGGGAGAAGTGGGGGATGAAATAGTTTATAATTAATTGACGGTAGTAGTAGCTTGTGAAAGTTAGCAGGTGTTGCTACATGGAGCTTATTTGCATTAGGATAATGTCATGTTAAGTTATTTAACATACATTGTAATTCTATTTATAAATTAAACTCGCGAACTATTAATTCTTCAGGGTACCAGTAATCAGCCTATGTCTGTGCAATGTTGGATACAGGCCTTTCTCTGGGCTCGCTACCATACACGATCGTTCGTTCATCCTTCCATCATTGGCGAAATTCTTCAAATCGTCGGTCCACCTGGCAGAAGGGCGTCTCACATTGCGCCTCCCGATATATGGTCTCCATCCGAGAACCGGAATAGACGAGTGTCTACTTCGGTTCTGTGATTGTCGGTTCAACGGCAAACATGACCTGCCACTTCAACGCGCTCATTCTTTGAGCTATGTCAGTGACTTTAGTTCTCATGTGAATCTGTTCATGTTGAATGTTTGCAAAGAAACTCCGGTTTATGTTAATTGGAAAAAAGTAAATTAGGTAAGTAAATCAGCTGTTTTATCGTCCACTGCTGGAGATGAGCCTCTTCATGCACAATGTATGGCCTTGATACACCACGCCGGTCGATGGCTAAGGGAGTTGGCGAGTCCACTCTTTTAGAGGTGGTGTTAGAGTCGTTTAGGGTTTTTTGGTAGCGCCTTTGTTATCCCTTAGTTGTAAACAACACACGCGGGATGGGGTGGGGTAGTGCCCCACCCCTGCAGTGGTGCCCTCTGCAGAGCCGTGTGTGGTGTCAGTCGGCTTTAGAATAGGTGGTGCTAATGGAATATTTTTGTACAAAACGGTGTATCGACTGTATTTTATAAAACGCCAAAACTAGGAAACTCTGATAGATTTTTTTAGATTGTTATTTTTATTTATTTTTTTAAAATTGGCAAATCCATCATTATAAAATTCACCTTCGAAATTCTAGGGGACGTTGGAGTATTAGAGTGGGGTCACAAAATACAAACTTTACTGTGTGGAATTATCGGAATTATCGAACTTTACTTATCGGCCTTTATTTACTGACTACACGCTTTATTAGTGTATGTGAATTCCACAGTCTGGCTTTATCGGCCTTTATTTACTGACTACACGCTTTATTAGTATAATAATTATATATAATAATAATATGATAGTACAATTATTATTACTTCACAACGTTTTGTTAACGTAACGGGTTTACAAAATACCATAATACGATGGTTACGTAACAATCATCATATATGAAATTGTGTAAAACAATTGCGGTCTTTGTTCAAACACAAATAGACTTTGCACTTTGTGCACATCACTTGCGATTTTTGCCCGCATGCTTTATATCTTTGACGATCTAACTTCCATTCAGGCCTTTATAACCCTCCACAAAGAAGTTATACTGCCACTAAACAGTCCGGATTCTCTTTAAATTATTCGACAATTTGTCGAGCGTTGGCAATTCGTTCCTGCTATAGTAGCGATAAATGTGATTTCTTATGGCATTAGACCTTCTTACTTATTTTTTAAATGGCGATTTTAATTTATTGTCTTCCGTCTTATCTTTCCCATGCTTTTCCTTGCTTATCTGGGAAACAGTTTTTCTACTAATACCGAGAGCTCAGCTACTCGGTTAGTCACTTTTGTAAGTGGCAAGAGTGGACTACCAATCTGAAACTCCCGTTCAAAGTATTCTTGTAGGCGTACCACAAAGTCACACGCTTGACTGCGCAAGACGGTTCTTTTAGTAGTCTCGGCCATTGCAGTGTTTATAAAAATAAACCAAAGAAATAACAACCACAACTTAATAACAACAAAGAAATAACAGACAGTAACAACTAACAACAACTACTTACGTAACACGTAACGTATACAAGGCTTCTGTACTCGTACTAAACAGATAAACAAAATAGCAGATCGTGAACGCGAGGTGGACACGAAGACATAGACACACTCGCGTAAAGACCCGGAATCAGGTCTTTTCGATTCGCGAGTGAGATACCGATTAAACATAAAATCGTTTCCGTTTTCCGATTCTTTGAGTCACGTCACTATGTTTAAAAGTAAAAAATATACCATAGTACGTAAACGCGGGATTGCGGTAAAATAGTAATTTAATTTTAGTTTTAATTATTTTGAGCACGATATCTTGAAAAAAAACCTGGATTGTGTTTGAGAATAAATTGTTTATTATTTTGGATTGATTGAGATTTCATTAAATGGTGATTTACTACCATAAACAAAGACTATTTATTTTTTCAATTTATATGAAATGTGGAGAATTACGTTCTCAGCGAATGTCAAAAGTGTCAAAAGGGACTTCGTAATTGGAATAACGTGTAGTGTATGTGAATTCCACAAATCTAGCTTTATCGGTCTTTATTTACTGACTACACGCTTTATTAGTGTATGTGAATTCCACAAGTCTGGCTTTATCGGCCTTTATTTACTGACTACACGCTATAAAATAAAAATACTTTAGGAGTAGAGCCGCGTTGAATTACGTGGGAAGTGGGGTTTCCGATCTGCCGTATTATGGTACATACCTATGAATGTCATAGTTGGTTTACACTGCGTACAAAACAACATTTTCAATTTAAAACAATTTTTATTTTCAAAAACATTCTAGTAAAAGTTATTTTCTGGAATGAGATTTTTATTATCATTGCATCCTCAAAAGAAGCAATTATAAGTGCGAACTCCATATCACGTGCTGTACTTATAGGCATGCCATAATATTATGTTCCCTTATAGAAGCATATAAATTACAAACAATAGTGTTGCTTTTTAACTTTTTCGTGTCATTATAACTGTATTAAACCGCATTCTGTTCATTCATGTCTAAGTGCACCATTTATTTAACAAACTTCCAAACAATTAAATGCATATGACAGCTTTTACATTAATCTTTCTTTTTTCACTTTATTAAAAAAATATTACTTACCAAATCAATCAGCTGCGACAACCGCAGACCGAGTTTCACCAACACTGTATTGTTGTTTTTATCAACAGGTCGTATAAGTCTGTTGTAATTACTCAATAAGTCATCGTAGAGTCTCTTCGCGTCTGGGTTACCGTAACAAATCCCTATAAGCGCTAGAACAAAAAAGACTGTCCAATACATCTCGTGTAGCACTCAAAAACATTCATACACTGCCCAGAATTTAGGTTAGGTTTTCACTGTACACAAATTCGCTTATAAAATCATATGTTAATACTAATCATTGAGCGAATAATATATGAATAGTTAAGAAATAGTGATGTAAAATGGAACGAAAAGATTATTTTTTGTTTTTTTGACAGCTACGCCCGATAGGTGCCAGCGATCGGGGCGCCTCTAATGGCGGGAAAAAGCGGAAAACATGGCGGCACTGCGCCGACTCCGAACGCAATTTGATTGTTACAGCCAATGTTTCGAATTATATATAGGTTGTTGATCACAGCGAAGTTTGATTTCGTGTTTACCTTTCAATACGCAATAACTTTTCATTGGAAAAATATATTTTGTCTATCAAAAGGTTTTGGAACAAATAGTTTCCTATAAAAGTTGCCGCGTAAATTGTTAATCATAATTTATAATCCCAATTAGGCGCCTTGAGGCATAGGCTTGGGATGCGTTCAGTCAAAATATTGTGATGAGATTTTTTCCTAGTCGAATACATTATTTACGTGTGGGAATCTGGATCGATGCGTAGTACGCATGCGTGTTGGCCCATTCATGGGTTTAGGGTGCGTGTATGGTACTTTGTGCGTAGCAATAGATGGCGCAAGGGTCTTTATAGATGCAATTAATTTTAGTTGTTGTTTGGGTCAGCTGTATTATTGAGAGAGGATTCTGTAGCGGGTACCATTTCACAATACGTAGAATGAAGATTGAAGTATCATGAACTTAATTTAAATATTACATATAAGTATATATTTTATTTAATTTTATTGAAACATGAGTTCATATATACATAGGATCAGGCAAACATCTCAAGCAAATTTTATGTGTAACAAAGTGGTAGACTAATTCCGCCAATCATTTATTTTTTTATCAATTTAATGCACAGAAATGATTGATTTTGGCAGCCAAAATATATTTATTTTTGGTTTTAATTTTGTCCTGTTAACACAGATAAACAAATGCATGTATTTTTTGGATGTGAGGTAAGTGCATACAATAAGGCCATGGTTAAAAAAAACAAAAAATAAATGTTTTTAAAGCATCTATTGCTATTAATCTTATAAAAGAACTATTTTAGCATCATTATATTGATAAAAAAAATAAAATTAATTGAGAAGACTAAAATATTATGATTTTTTTAAAGTATTGTCTAATTGGCCTTAATAAATCCTTATGTTACAATAAGGCCACAACAAGAACACGTTAAATATCTATGCACTATTCGCATCTAGGGCATAAAAATTTGCATTTATCATCCTTAGTGAGCCCAACACATTCTTCATGTACAAATCTTGCATTTTATACATATTCTCATGTCTAGTACCACATCATTTGAGCATACGAGTATATAGCAATACCATGAAGCATTTTCTTTTTTGGAGGACTTGGGTTTTTCAATGGTTTTATTGACCTTGCTATTTGTTTCAAAAAGATCTTTGGTAACTTCTTGTGCTCTGCTGTTTAATGCTTTGTGTCCCGGTTTTTTATTCTTCTGCTTTTTGATGTCCGGTGTGCTCATAATGTTCTGAAAGGAAGTATTAAGGAGATTTGCTAGAGGAATATCGTCCTCATCCATTTGATTGCAAGATGTTGACGGTATTGGTAAATTCTCTTCGCGAACTGGACAAAGATTTTAGCCAATTGCAGGCAGTGGTATACTCGTAGCTACAGTCTGGATATTAGTTTCTTTACTAAGATTTCCCGTGGTATCAGAAAGAATACTCGGAGCAAAAGCAGAATCAGGAATGACAGTAGGATCGAATGGAAATATACCAGTTGCACGAAAACCAGATATTACATTAGTTGACGACATGGCTTTAGGCCAAATAGTGGACAGAATTTTACCAAATCTTACTCGTGTAATAGACCTATCTGTACTATTACGCCAGCATCGTAGAACCTCTTCATCCCAGTAACTTTCGGAGGCTTTAAAGACAGCTTTGTCCATTGGTTGGAGCTCATGAGTTGTGTTACTGGGAAGACAAAACAGTGTAATGTTATGACTGTCAGCTGCCTCCACAATTCTGTAATCGAGATGACTAGCTGCTCCGTCAAAAATCAAAAGTGTTGGACCAAGACATTTATATTTAGCAAAATGATTCAGCCACATTATAAATGAATCCGTCGTCATGGATCCTTTTTCTGTCATATGAATATCTGCTCCAGGAGGCAAGGCATCTTTCCAATCTACATTAATTCTCTTTCCCTTAAACAAGACATATGGAGGAATTGATTGAAAAATGGCATTAGCACAACCTACAATTGAAACATTTTCATCATGTTCTTTTGCCAGTAAACGAACCCTTTTAGACCCTTTTACCGCAACAACAGTTGCTTGGTGATGAAGAGTAAGTCTACACCCTTTTTCTTCTACATTGTAGATGCATTCTGGTTTATTTTTCCTACTTCTTCTAATCGTTCTCATACTTCTAATTTTTTAAAATAATCTGCAACAATAAAGGGGTTTAACTTTTGGGCTCTCGCAGGATTTATCATTTGTGCCTTGCGTTTTGATAATTCTGGATGCCTCTTCATAAAAAGTCGGAACCACATGCGCCCAATCATAGCAACTGACACTTTTCATAGCTGCCACTAAATCTTCTTCCTTCCATTTAGCGCGAATGCCTTTATTACGCTGTTGATTACTCATTATATTATAATTATCTAAAACAAACAACAAATAACGCCAAATAAGACATACAGCCTGATTGTTATTTTTTCTAAGATTGTTATGTTATTATTGTGTTATTTTATAAATCTAAGAAAAAAATCTTATTTGCAATAAGGCCAACCAGTTATTCTGGCATGGCCTTAACAACCTGACACATGCACATGCAACCTGACCTCTTTATTTATATGTTTGAAATGAGATGTAAACCGTGTGTTATCACGTTAAAATTATGTAAACGAATAATCTCTAAAAACAAAAAACGATAAGATTAAATAGAAATATGTATACCTCATAAAAACAGTATAATCATAGATGGACATCTTACCTTTTTTTTCAACGACAAGTCGACAAAACAGCTGCTCGACAAAATCGCCATATTGAAATCATAGCTAGCGCCATCTTTGCGATTTGATTTGGAAGTAACTTTATTATAATGGGTTCCAAATATGGACATAAGTTTTTGCAATATTTTGTAGTTTCTACTAATTTACAACAGTATGGCTTTATTGCAGCCCTGGCCTTATTGTGTTCACTTATCTTAAACTGCATTCTTCTTTACACGTATGTAACCCATATGGCATAAAGAGGAATTGTAGCTTCGAAATTTCTTCGATTTCTCAACTTTTAAATGTATAAAGAGAATCGCAAAATTCAATCATGTTCAAATGAGTATAAAATCATGTAATTCGTCATTGTCAGCCAGTTTGAGTTGGGGAGATAATATTGTCTGTGGTACTTTCATTATGCTACGGAAATATGCATTATTTATCTTTTATTTCATTGTCCGACAGTACTAAAGTACTAAATCGGCAGTTTATAAAATCTCCGTTACTACAGAGTCAATAACAAGACGAGAAACAAAAACGAAACTACAATTCGGAAATTTGAAAGATGCGAAAACTTTTTCGTTTAAGTTGGGTAACCTTCTCGTTTTATGTTCGCATTAACCGTTAAACCTTTTTGGTCCTTCGTTCGAGGTACAGACTTGTGCAAGTTTTACAATCCGCTACGTATTTTAAGTAACTGCTCTACTGCTGGCGATCTGCGACGAAGAAGCAATATAAGTTGTCTACAAATATTTATTATTTTTTATTTATATACTTTTATTATTTATGTATACTGCCTCAAGAGGTCTTCCCATTAAGCTACGACATGGGGTTCTTCAAGAAAGCTGTGAATAGGATTTTGCAAGGACGGCGGTGCGCCCGCATACCCCCCTGCCGTTGCAGGTGTCCATGGGCGGCAGTACCACTTACCATCACGTGGAACCGCTTGCTCGTCCGCCCTCTTGTCTATAAAAAAAAACAAAATCGACGGCTGAAATAGGTCAATATATGTAACTGCGTGTTAATACATACTACTACCTACATAACCTACATACTAAGCAATAAAATCTGCGAAACGCAAAAATATGAATTCACATTGTCTCGTCTTATTACTCCTTCCCCTGTGACGAGAATAGGCGTAGAATGCGAGCCTTACAAAGGGCCGTAAAGCATCGTATTGCTGAATTCAAAAATCACAGCTGGGAAGCCCTGTTGTCAGAGATTTCGCCATCACACACAGCCTACTGGCGGATGGCGAAGTCTATGAAAGCAGACAATACGGCCTCAATGCCCCCACTGACTAGACCGAACGGACCCCCCGCATTTGACGATGTAGAGAAGGCCGAATGCCTAGCTGATAGCGTGGAGGCCCAATGCTCCCTTAGCCGTCGGCCGGTGGACGAATCCCACGTCGACTCGGTTGACGGAGAGGTGGGGCGTCGAGCCTCCATCCCCCCCTCAGACTCCCTTCTGTCGGTCACGATAACAGAAATCCAGGAGATTATCCATAATCTAAAATCAAAAAATCTCCTGGAATAGACGGAATACCCAACAAGGTGTTCAAAAGCCTCCCGATTCATCTGATCGCTCTCCTCGTGGCCATCTTCAATGCTGCCATGCGAAATCATCTCTTTCCAGTCGCCTGAAAAGAAGCCGTCGTCATCGGCATCCCCAAACCGGGCAAACATCGGTCGGACCCCTCCAGTTACAGACCCATCAGCCTATTGAATACAATGGCTAAAATCTATAAAAAAGTCCTCCATTCTCGCCTGCTGAGTCACATTAACTCAAAAAGGCTCCTCATTGACGAGCAGTTTGACTTTAGAGCCAAGCACTCGTGCGTCCAACAGGTGCATCGAATAACGGAGCACATACTCCCGCGTCTCAATCAAAAGAGACCCCTCCGAACCCTAGCTGTCTTCTTCGACGTAGCGAAGGCCTTCGATAAAGTATGGCACAACAGTTTAATCTACAAACTGTACCAACTGGAGGTGCCAGAAAGTCTCATTCTTATCATCAGAGACTTCCTTACCGATCGCACTTTTCGCTACAGAGTCGAAGGCACTCTGTCCAGCCCCCGCCCAATCAGAGCTGGAGTCCCACAGGGCTCCGTTCTAACACCCACGCTCTATTCCCTCTACACTAACGACATCCCCCTCACCCCAGGAATAGAGCTCGCCCTTTTCGCGGATGACACCGCCCTCTACGCCTCAGATAGGAACCTACGCATGGTCTCTCTACGCCTCCAGCGCGCAGTCACCGCCCTAGGCGAATGGTTTGCGAGGTGGAGGATAGAGATAAACCGGGCGAAAAGTGCAGCCATGTGCTTCTCTTTTCCCAGGGCTAACTCTCGTAGGCCTAAGATGTCCCCTCTCCCGATAACCCTTTTCGGTCAAACAATTCCTCTCGTCAGGAAGACCAAGTATCTCGGAGTCACTCTAGACCATAGACTGACCTTCCGAGACCACATCAAAACTGTCCGGAACCGAGCCGCCTTTGTGCTCGGTCGCCTCAACCCCCTCATAGGCGGGAGAAGTAAAATGTCGCTTAGAAATAAGTTGACATTATACAAAACTCTCGTCCGACCCATTATGACCTATGCTAGCGTTGTGTTCGCACACGCAGCTCCCTCCATCATTACAATCCTTCAAAAACTCCAAAACAGATTCATGCGCAAAGCCGTGGCTGCGCCATGGTACTTGCGTAACGTTGACCTCCACAAGGACTTGGAACTTCCTTCCATCATTAAATACATAAAAGACACCGCCCGACGCTACTATGACGCCATCCCACACCATCCCAATCCTCTGATTGTCTCCTCCCTCACCTACACACCGGATAGGAGTGCCCCTCCGTGTCATCGTCGCCCGCGGCACATCCTGGACGATCCCGACGACCAGATCACCGCTGCCAATGCGGTTCTCACACTGCACTCAAACGCAGCACACAGACACCGTCCCCGCCGGCGGAGACGTGGACGTCCCCCTCGTTACGATCGTTACGTCAGAAATCGAGCGAAAAATATGAAAAGGCATATGAAGATTTCATTAAGTGGAAAACTGAAAAAAAGCGAATTCTTTCTCGGAAAACTTCTGTTTCTTGAATTAATTTGTTTATTGTTTCCTCGCAAATTAGAGAAAAATACTATACAAGTCTCGGCCGAAATAGCAATCGGCTTCGCCTCGTCCTTTTAAAATCACTTCGTAAGGACTCGGCTTCGCCTCGTCCTTCCAATATTACTCGGCCGTCAATTGCTTTATTTCGGGCCTGGACAGTAATGTACTATTACTATTGATAGCTGGTGAAAATAAAATAAATATAAGGAATATAAATAATTACAATACTATTAAGAAGTTAAATGTAATTTTGATGCAACTAGTCACTAGTATGATTGATTTCCAACAAGAATAAAATATATGTAAATCTTTATGTAAAGATTTCCTTTTACATTCCATATTGTTACGTAAAAGTGAGACTGTAGAGTCGGAAGATATGAAAAACCCGTTAAAAGTTTTACGACAGAAATTTAAGTTAAAAACGCGTCAAACCTTTGTTCCTGCTTTCTAAGGCTTCTTCGCTTAACATACCAGTTGGTAGGTATCAAACCTTCAGAAATTATACTCTTAATGAATGACAGTGAAGCAATACTTTATGAAATATTGTACTCATGTTGTAGAAGATATAGAAGTTAACATGAACTTCAGTAGCATTTATTCAATACTTTTTAAGTACTTCATTTGATGTATTCAAATGTCTAGTGACAACAAAATCGATCGAATCGTGGAATCGTACTATCAGTATTTAAGAGGAAGGTAACATCAGAACTTAAAAAAAAATGCAGTCATAATTACCTTTGGTCTCAGTTTTAAATTTGTTTATATATTTTTCTTATTTTCAACATATATATTTTACATTAAAATGGACAATATAAAATAGGTGACTTAATTATTCGATGAGTACATTTTTCTTACCTATTTTTTTTTGTATTCACTAAGAAAGTTTTAATTATGTGTGTAAGTATAAGAAAAGGTCGTTTTATTTTTATCGACTATTATAAAATTTGTTTAATTGAATTAATGAGACTAAGTATTCTAGCTATTCCCAGCAGTTCAATCGTTAACAGAAAATAGCTTCAATTGAACTATTAGGAAAAAAAATCCCACTAGTGCAATGATTATCTAAACTGATCAATTGAACTAATGTGAATGTACCCAATAAGCGTATATAACCGCGAACTCGCTAACGGTGAGTCAGCGGCCTAACACGTGAACTATAAAATTTCTAATTTTGAGGGTGACTGCTTTGTCAGGTTCTTTCTCGTTATCGCTCTTATTGTGAAGTGGTAGCAAAGCACCTGTAGTGGTTTTACATTGTATTAAAAGGAATGGATATATTGTGGACTCAGATAAAGCAAAATACATAGGGGAATACTGCCGCCGCCAACGAAGATTTTTAAATTCATTATTGAATTTTTGGTTGTATTTGTTTATTTTAAAATTGTGGATTAAATAAATCAACAAACTTTACGCTTCGCCGGAAGGATATAAGGATCAGTTCACTTTGTGTCATCTTGGGTCGGCGATAGTGATTCCCTCATTCCTATTGGCTCCGCCTCAAAAGATTGTTGAATTAACGGGAAATATGTAGTTAGTGACTTTTGCCCTCGGCTTCGGGTGAAGCCTCAGTGGGCTTACTGAGGAACTATCACTGGAACTATCCCACGGAATTCTTAATTTTATAGCCTATGTCCCTTTCTCGATGTCCGGGTACATTGCAAAGCTTCAGATCGACTCGTCCGTTGACACGTGAAAGCATTTCAAACAAACAACCAGACATCGTTCTATTTTTATACAGTTACAATACCAAGACAATGTTTATAAATAAGCTTATGTCCAGCAGTTGATGATAAAAGGGCTCTACAGATATAACCGATATACGCTGCCGCCTGCGGTAGTGATATTCGTGTGAGTACGCCATAATTCCTTCGTTCAGACATAGTGGGATAATGGGATATTCGCTAACCGCTTCGGGTAGCGATGTACCGCGTATAACGGCCTAGGCCCAGTGTTAACGGTATCGCTTACAAAAACGGTACAACGCATGCCTTTTTTTATATAGAAAAAAGCCGGCAGACGAGCACAGAGTCTACCCGATGGTAAATGGATACTTTCGCCCATAGACATCCGCAATACATGCCAACATCAGTCCAGAATGACAAACGTTGGCACACCCCCGGATGCGCTGCCTACCTTTGCAAATTAACGAATAGATTGATAAAATGGGGAGGGAGAAGATAGGATGGGAATGGGTTCTGGCATATCTCACTCACTACCGAAACACATACGTACATTGGGGAAATACAATAAAGTAGGAAATGCAGTACATTTCAAGGTAGTCTTCTGTGAGAGAGGGGTAACGTGGCCAGCCAAGTGCGCTCAGCGGCTGTGGGATGCCTGGGCAGTATTCGCTTCCCCGGGCAAATTTGTGCAATTTGTGGTACTAGTACAAAATAACCGGCGGGATATCGTCTAGACATTATCGTGACCGCAGGCGGCGGCGAATGTCGCTTATATCTGAACAGGCCTAAATGGGCTGGTTATATATTCACTCGTCACCTGCTTTACTGTCTGCTCGTCTGCCACATACGAGTAGGTTGCCAAAGTTGTATAGGTTGTAACTACAAATTACAGTACTTAAAATTTCCATGCAGTAAAAATGAATCATACATTGCCGTGGCATTCTGCATAGCGGAATACACAAAGGGGGGATATTTGGCAAACGTCTTTCATTAGGCGAACAAAGACAGTCAGCCGGGAACGATACTCGCAACAACACTCATTACTCTACATTACAAAATAAACTTTTGCGCCATTGGGTTAATAGGACGGGAGCTCGGTGACATATTAAGAATATTTAATATTTAAAAATACTGAGTAAAAGTTCTCTTTCATACCAATTTTTAACTGAATAAGAGAAGATCGTAGTTAGGGTGAATTTACCAGCCTATGTATATATGGATATTGTTTTTATTTTATTTTAGTTTATTCGAGTAGGTTATAGCGTTAGTACACCATATTTAAAATGTAAATACACGAGAAGACTTAAAAGCTTTTCGTAAGCTACCACAAATAGAATCGGAATTATTATATACCTACACACTTAGAGATAAATAAGATAAAATAACAAAGATAAACGGGATAAAAAGATAAAACTTCGAGTTTAAAATTCTGTAGCTTTTAAAATTTCTATTTTAAAAGCTAAAATCTAAAATTTTAAATTCGAGTTTAATTTCTAAATAATCAGATATTTAATTGCGTTAATAGTACAAAAGTATAAGTCAAAAATAAAAACATTTATATTGTAAAAAATAAATCAAAAAATGTATAATATAATATTTAGTAGTTAAGTACAAAAAATCGTAACAAAACGGAATAGAAATATAATTCAATATGATGTTTTCCTTAATTGCTAAGTTAGTAATAAATAGAGAAAACCAGCATTCGAATTCACAACCTCATCAATTACCATATCATCAGCTTGTCCATTCCACTGCTAGATATAGGCTTCTTCCGAAGACCGCCACAACACACGGTCTTCTCCTCTTCTCATACAACTACTACGGGCGACTTTCTTCAAGTGTTAGTCCATTGGCCAGAAGGCGTTCCACTCTACGTACGAGTACATGGCTTCTATTCGAGAACTAGTTTCTCCAATCAGTCCTGCGACATATATTGTCTGGCCAGTTTGCGCATTCTTTGAGCTTAGAATTTTTGTGTATGTCAAGAATAATATCCCTAGACTGTCACCGCTTTAAAAACATAAAAATTGACACCAAATTTAATAGTATTACCCTATACCTATGCGTCGTAGTTAATACAAGAGGACAAAGCGCCTAAATGTAGGCAGTAGCTACCGGACAACTAGAACATTCTAGGGCATACATAATTCAAACTAGGGGCATACTGTCCGCATTGCAGTCTTTGGCAATAGTACCTGAACGTCTGAATACACCTTTAATTCGATTTACGTCTCCTCCGAGACACGTTCAAGGGGTGAAACGAATTGGAAAATAAATACAGCAATTTTATATGTAAATACTGGTGTGAGGAGGCTTGTCAGCTTTTTTGAATTAATCTGTAACATTATGCAGTCAATTTGCATAATTCTTTCTTCGCTTTATCATTGTTCATTGTTATTTTCATGAAAGACAAATGACTGACGTTGGTTGAAACCCAGATTGTGTGATATACATTTATAGATTTTCACGTTTTTCATAAACATTTATCCATTAACAGGGTCTTAAACGCTTGCTGGTTACATCGACCTCAATCACAATCTAACTCACTGACTGACTAACTTGTTCGCTCACGACTATGATTATTGCTACTCAACCGAAAATAAATGAGAGAAAGGAAAGAAAAAACGTTTATATATATATCTATATGAGTACACGCGTACACATGAGATATATCCAGCAGGGAGAGGAAATAAACTAAAATTAACTACACAAATTTACAAATTATCTATTTAGTTACAATTTATGTGTCAGTGTGGCTAAAATAAACATACGTATTTAAAACTCCCTTAATAGATAGGTATGATTGTGTAATAGTTGAAAACATAAAAAAATATCCTTCCTATTTCAGGCAAAAATAAATTAACAAAAGCTAATTAGTGATGGTAAACTGATACATCTGTACTGATACTGTAAACTGATGGTAACTCATAGAACTAAGTGGGACTAGGAACCTTACCCTAGAATGTTAACCCCGTACATAAGCTATACGCATACCCGTACATAAACAATTAACCATGCTAAGTATCTTTAAAATTTTAAAATCTATAAAATTAAATTATTATGTAGTTAAAATTCCTTAAAATCTTTGCGTCATGCGCTTGTAGACGGACAGACAGACAAAATTTTTAAAAATTGTTGTTCTGGGCTCTCTATCATTCGTACTTTACACTACAAAGACTTTTTCAAAAATGTTACACGTACAGACAGGACTTTGTTACCATTTTATTACCTATAGAGATAGATAGGTACTAATAATGACCTCTCTGAACCATACGTTCCAATACCGATACGCTTCCTCGTAAACGTAGGTATGAGTATAACAACGGCAAAAGGTTTCGGTCTTACACCAAGTTATGTCGATCCAATTTACAATGGTTTCTGATTGTAACCTTAGGTGACACACGCGTGAAAGAGGAAGATACTTTCATAATCGATCCATTCTGGAAGCCAGTAACCACAGTACTGGGATTATTCCATTTGAGAAATGTCACGTATTTTTTTCTTAAACTATACTTTTTATGGTCTTTGTATTTAGCAAATATTTCTATTTATTTAGGTACTTATTTAAAGTTTATCGCACATAAATTGTAAATTGGGCGGCTTTAATGCCTAGTGGCATTTTCTGCCAGTCAGACGTTGTTTAACAGATATGCACGAGGGTGGCGCATAGCAAAGTCCTTGCTTAAATTAATACATAATTTTATTACACAAAATTGTAATATGTAAAAAAGCGACTTAAACTAAATGAAATTAAAAAATTGAAATTAATTAATTAATTGAAATTAATACTAGAGGTATAAATAAAATGTTACTGTCACGGTACACGACTACTTAATAGTAATTATTTTGTACGAGTCATTGCTGTATTTATTTTCTTAAAACAATTACGCAAACACATTTACCGTGAAATATTACCTCATTATAATAGGTAATAATAGGTATTTATAATATATAGGTACTGTAGTGTATATAAAAAAATGTATTTCAATTATTTCTATATTTCTTATATTTTATTACATTGACAACACCGCTATGTCAAAAATATTGCAATTATTGTAAAAGGAGTAAACTATTAATAATACGTTCTTGATAGTTTTTGCCGCCAAATGACATACTGAATTGACAGTCGGTTTTGAAGGACTTGCAAATGCCACATTTTTTGAAGCCTTAATGCTACGTGTCTGTATTTTTGTTGATTGATTTTATAAACATGAACGGGATTTGTGATCTCAGACATTAGGAATTGCTCGGTTACATCCTTTACCTACAAAGTCAATTTATAATAACCACACAATTTTAATTATTATTTAATTATAATTCGAAGAACCTAAGAATTCGATTTAAATTTATTATCCACTACTTCTACTCGTTCCATGTAAAACCGGGACGAATTGCCAGTAAATATTAATCACCATTTTGTTCCCCCAAGATAACCCTTCACCCTCGGGGATTATATGAAAATTAGCTTTACGGATTTACAAGTGAAATAAGGGCCCGTATGATGTTTGGGAGTTAGAAATGACGGCAGACAAATGGAAGTGAGTATGTCAGAATTTCAAGCTTAAGCTTAATTAAACTATGGAAACCCCAAGAAAATCCGTTTCACAGTTTTAGAGATTAGCGCGTTCGAACAGACAAACAGACAGACAGACAAAAATTTTCAAAATCGTCTTTTTGTATTCTGATACTTTTCCTTCATCACCCCCAATCAGTTTTTGGTAAATATATCCAATGTACAGACACGTTGGTTCTACAGTTTTATTATATATATAGATATGTATATATTTCAACATAAATATGTATAACGTCTGCGACACAGAGAAATCGTGAGCTGCCTATAATCTCAAAACATTACACTTTCGTTGAAACATGGTTATTCATAAATGCTCTGGAACTGTGACGTAATCTCGCGGTGATGGAGTATATTTTATTCTACCTGATTAGAATCTGCAATTTTAATCTTAATTTGTTGGAGTCAAATATTCTACTGATGGACATATTGTAAAGCCTACTCATGTAATGAAGAAATAAATAACTTTTCTTCCAAAATAGAATCCCAAACGCAAAAGTAGACGCCATCAGATAATATAAGTTTTATTCAAACAGCCCCATAGATTCCCCGTAATTACCTTTCACTGCACAGATAACAACGAAGATTGCTGTTATCTTGCCAAGGCAGTGGGAGAAAAACGATGAATTTTGTAGATTTTTACAACTGATGCGGATGGGAAAAAATCTATTAATGTAAGTGCGAAAAAAGACGAATGCGATTGTATTTCTTCATTTTTTTATTCACAGTATGCATTACGCCCCACTTCTGGATAACCATTATTTACTTACTAATAAACTTTCATAAAAAATGAGTAAAAAGTAGTAATCGTTTTTTGTATTATTTATTTTTCGATTGTCGGGTAAGCAAAGGCCTCCCACATTTTTTTATGTTTCTTCTCCACTAAATGTTTATACAAATTGTAAAAATGAGCGGTGAGCGCTAAGCGCTCGAACGCTAATTTACTTTATAACAGTCCGCTAAATGCAAATTTATTACAATCTTTTTTTGATTTTCAAACATCATTTTGAAAGTGATCGAATGTTATTATTATTTATTATTTGTTTGTATGTTTTTTACTACTTCACGCAGTTATGCACCCTACACTTACGCATAACATCCGCGTCAGCAGAATCTGATTGTATAAAGGACATACGTGTCAAGAGTAATCTAATGCAACGTTGCAATAGGATGTTTATTGTTTAGTCTAAGTAGCCCACCTGCGAGTGGACCTTATACCATAAGAAACCATTGTAGAACACTTAATAAAGAACGGTCGTACTGTGAAGGCGTGTCGTCTTTTTAAAAAGTCAATCCCTCGACTCACAAACTTGACTCGCTGTCTACTTATCTGTTTATTTCCTTCTTCCGCTGACAGTTTGAATTTATATAGTATGAATTTGTAAGTGGAAACTTGTACATAGCTCACGTGTTTTAATTTCAGCCTCTTACTTACGTTACCTAGTCAAATCGAGACTTATACTTTTTGAGACTTCATTTTGCTGCTTTGACTTTCTGCGCCCGACCCCTTGACGTGGGTGACACTGAAAATTTTTAGAAACTCAGAAATGAAATCAGATATAAAGAGGGAAGTTGTTTTATTGCTTTTCTAAGGATTCTCCGCGATAATCGATACGTTTTGTCGCGCGATGAAACCATTGTGTAAAGCATTCAGGCCACTATTCTTTAGGCACCTCTTCAATAGCCGTTTGGAAGGCCGTTACTGCCCCTTTTGCATTCATAAAACATATTCCTCTAAGTATATTCTTAATTTTAGGGTATAAATAAAAATCACAGGGCGCAAGGTCTGGACTGTATGGCGGATGACCTATTAACTCTACATTTACAGTACTCAAAAATTGCTTCGTTTGTCTGGCGGAGTGAGCTGGGGCATTGCCGTAATGGAGGATAATTTTGCTTCGTGGGCGTCGTTCTTTGACTTTGTCCTAAACAGAAGGCAAACAGCTGTTCACACACCAATCCGCAGTTACTATTCCTTTATTTTCTAAAGTTATAGTAGCAAAGTAGCTGAATCTACCAATGAAAGATCATCATCTTCGAAAGTCTTCGAAACAGCAACTCGTCAAAAGGAAAGACAAACTGCGCAGATTGCCTCTTAGTTTCAAGCTCATAGAAGTAGATCCAGTTTCCATCACCTGTTACTACATTAAAAGCAACATTTGATTGTCCATTATTGAATTATTCAAGCATGTGGAGACAGCATTCCACGCGGTAGTGTTTTAACGCTTTGCTCAAAATGTGCGGAATCTATCAAGAACATAGCTTACTCACCCGTAGGTGATCGTGTAAAATAGTTTGAACTTGACTCATACCAATACTTAATGATGCCCGTATCTGACAATGTGTCGTTCGTTTGTCTGCTTCAATCAAGAGCCGCACAGTTTTGATGCTTTCCTCCGTCACCACCATCGCAGGACGCCCTCATCTAACATCTTCACTGAGGTGGGTATGACCACGTTTAAAATCACTGGACCAGTTACAGAGAGTAGCACTAAATGGGGCGCCATCACTAAATGCTAACTTAAGTCTTTCATAACTTTGTTTCTGGTTTAGACCGCACCGAAAGTCATAAAAAATATTGAACGAAAATGTGCTCTTGTTGAGTTCATTATCTCGCAGAAACTTGCTTTTCAAATTGCCGCTAAAAAATTTAATGGCGTTTGACTAGCAAAGAGTTCCATTATCAAAATTCTCATTTGTTTTTTTTTCTATCGTGAATGTAGTCAGTTCTGAGAACTTATAGTTTGACCTGTTTACACAGAAGGACAATATTTTTACCTATATTTACATCCTAGTTCTCTACGGTGATGTAGTTATATATAATTCAACTTTTAATCTTCACTGACGATAGTTTCTAAGATGGAAACGTGTGAACATTCATGTAGAAATTTCAGTGAGCGCAGTTATGATTTAAAGAAGAATAATCCATTTGTGCTTCTTGGTCATATAAATAAGTAAAATGTATTACAATACATCTGAGCAAAGTCTTAACTATTTGTATACTTTATTGTACACACAAATGATAAAAATAGTTACAAAAGAAATACAAACAAAAGCTGTGGATTTAGGAGATTTCTACCAGTAAATGTGGGAGAGTGATAATTTAGCAATGCGGGCAGACACAATGCGTACCTAAATACCACTACTTTTACAATACGATTATTATATACAAATAATATATTATTATACGAATATACAGAAACACATACATACTTATATATGTATATATACACATATATATATATATATATATATATATATATATATATATATATATATACATATATATGACTTATAATGAGCTTTATGACTTTGGTTAAAATATTTTAACCTATTTTTTATATAGCAAATAAAAACAACAGACGAGCAGACACTCCATCTGGTGGTAAATAGCTACTGTTACCCGTGGACGCCTGCGACAAATGCCAACATTAGTTCAGAATGACAAAAGTTAGCACACCCTCGGATGCGCTGTCTACCTTTGCAGATTTAGGAATGGATTTGCGGAAAAAATTGTGTTAGAACGATAAGATAGGATAGGATGGGAACGGGCACTTATCACTCACTACCGAAACACGTACGTACATTAGGGAAATATGATAAAGTGGGGAATGTAGTACATTTTAAGGTAGTTTTCTGTGCGAGAGGGATAACGTGGCCAGTCGAGTGCACCCAGGGGCTCTGGGATTACAGCGTGCATCTTCTCCCTCCCAAATGTGTGCAACCAACGATCTATCGCTCTTATCATCCAATCACTACCAACAAACTTCTTCAAGCCGTTCGGTCCATCTTAGAATAACTGTAAACATAACCAGCCCTTTCAATTTCCACTGCTGTATATAGCCCACCTCATGTACATAAAGTGTCGACGAGAGGTTCTTGGTTAGTAAAAGTCCACACTTTATTTGACACACTTTATTCACGTAGGTATGTCAAGATTTACAATTGCGATTTAGATTTTAAGAAGAAAGAGCATGAATTTCACACATAGGATGTCACTGATATGATAACGAATTATTAGAAATTGACTAGAACATGATTGAACAGAAATTTATAATGAACAGAAACTAAAATATGCGCATGCATTCGCCGTCGGATATCGGTAGTGACTGTGCGGCGCCCGCGCGCTCCGCTCTGCGCAAGCGCCTTCTACAAGCGGCCGCGCGTACATTCCTTAAGCAAATTTAGCATCGGCCGGCGGGTTTGCTTGCCTAATTAAATTAATTGCAGTGTAGGCAAGGTTCCTACATACATTATCCTGGCCATGTACACGTACACGTCATGTACACGCTGGCCTAGCTGGATGGCGAGTTCACCCTAGAGCTGGTGTAGTTCCCCAGGACTTCCGGAAGCGGCTTTCTGGTGCTCTTCTAAAGCCGGCCGACACTAAACGGCCATCATAAAATGCCACATCTAAACTCCAAGGTGTTCTCTCCTGCACATTTCCAGTTTTTCGTTCACTACACGCGCTCTGACAAGGGTGCGCTATTTATCATAATATCACGGGTAGCTGTCACGGCGTCGGCTAACTCTTATTAGTTTTTGGATCCCGTGTTTTATGCATGAACGAGTCGTGTAATAAACGCGCGTCTTGTATCGATGGGAATTCTTTGGAATTCGTTTTAGGGATGAGTGAGGTAGATATTTGTTTTTAGGGTATCGAAGAAATCAAAATTTAGTTTTGCGGAAATTTTATTATATGTTTAGTACGTATATTTATACATTGTATTAAATAAGTTTTGACTGTATGCTGATCGGTCGCCGTATTACTATAAAAGAAATAACTTAAGGAAATGGAAATCGGCCAGTGAGATCCAAATCGTAACGTGTTAAAAATATTAAACACTATTTTTTTACGTACTAAATAAAGGGAAATAGGTAATTAAATGAACAATACTGAAAGTAGCAGCAAATCGATAAGTAAAAAGTAGCAATTAAAAAGTAGGGTAGTTTTATGTTCTCCGGTAACAATAAAGGTAGAGAAGTCCCGCGAAACGGAACTCCCTGGACTTTGTGTTGACATTCTTAATAATTAAAAATTGTTTATTTCATTTATTCATATTTATTGTCTATCATAGGTTTTTGCTTCACGTTTAAATATAAATCCTTATTGTCCACTAAAACAATACTAACATTTATATTAATAAAGAGTGATCGGAATTATATTCGATTGAGAAAGAAACGTATTTCATATATTCAAAATTAAGGAATCTCGAAGGCATTCCTAGATGTACCTGGAAGTGTCAGTTCGTTTACCAAAAGTCGCACTACCTATTCCGGTAACTCCCAATAAAGTAATACCATTATTACCATCTATTGAAAAAATATTTTCAACATAGATTTGTTTTCTAATGTACTTCTCGAATAAACAAATGATATTTTATTCGAGAACAGGCAATTGCGATATCATTGCGATAATTGAGGGGGAGAGTGCACGATGCAATCCAACAGCCGGTGGGCGCGCTCGACTGGCCACGTTACCCCTCTCTCACAGAAGACTACCTTAAAATGTTCTGCATTTCCCACTTTATTTTATTTCCCTAATGTACGTACGTGTTTCGGTAGTGAGTGAGAAGTGCCCATTCCCATCCTATCCTTCCCCATTTTCCCAACCCTTTCTCCAAATCCATTCCTATATCTTCAAGCGCATCCGGGGGCGTGCCTACGTTTGTTATTTTCGATTAATGTTGGCATGTATCGCGGATGTCTATGGGCGACAGTATCCACTTACCATCAGATCTGCCGCCTTCGTCCATAAAAAAAAATCATTGGAAAAATATACTGCTCGCTATTGTAATAAAAATTACAAAAGTGGTTTTAACATGTTTTGTTGTACAATAATTGTCTATCCATCTGGCTGGATAGATAGATAGATCTGGCTAGATAGACGTGCGGTTGATGAGAATCGGGCCGAGGACAGGATTTCTCAGGCCTTCAAGTAACATCATTATATCGATTCTTTATGTTGTAAAAGTTTTCCGAAGAAATTGATCATAATCCGTCATACAATAAAACAAACTTTCCACCCAAACATTAAGTACACTTACACAGAAAACTTTGTTCCCCAGACTGGCCAATAACAATCGCTAGCAGGTGTATAGAAAAATTATACAAAAGGCGAAAACTTCTAGAACATAGAAGGCACCTGCTCTCAACGAGCAAGTTTCCGCGCGAAATCTACCTCCGCTTAATTACATCCAAGAGTGAGAGTTCGATCTTCAATTCACTGAATCGAGTTTACGGAAATTAAAAGTTGTTAATTACTTTTGCACGCCAGTGTACTTAAGATGTGAAATGAGATTGTAAGATACGAGTGATACAAATGTTTCTTTTGCGATGCATTACATTTGGAGACAATCTAATTGTACAATATAGTACTAGAATGTTTTATCGTTTTTTGGCAAATCTAAAAGTTTTTAGAAAAAGGACTAGCCAGCCCTAGAGTCGGCTTCGTTCGCATATGGACAGATACTCAAAAAGACAGATTCGCATGTGGTCAGATTCTCAGTCAGATAGTCAGAATCTGTCAATATGCAAACGAAGCTACTCGCCAGTGCTGTCGACTAGACACTTCATAAGGTACCTAGAACCTATTATATACTAGGTAGCACCACGGATCTAGGACTCTTAATATTAAACTTAGGTAGAGGAGAGTGCACGCTTCAATTCCACAGCCAATGGACGCACTCGACCAGCCAAGTTACCCCTCTCTCACAGAAGACTACTATAAAATGTACTGAATTTTCAGTTCATTCTATTTCGCCAATGTACGTACTTGTTTCGGAAGTAAGTGAGATATGCAAGAGCCCATTCCTATCCCTCATTTTCTCAACCCTTTCCTAAATCCATTCCTAAATCTCTAATGGTAGGAAGCTTAATCGGGGCCGTGCCAACGTTTTTCATTCTGAGCTGATTGTTGGCATGTGTAGCTGATGTCAATATGCGACAATATTCACATGCCTCCACGTGGGTTGTCTGCTTTTCTGCCGCCTTGTTTCGAGGTTACTACAAACAGCAATACAAATGTCAGTTATTTGCTATTATTCAAGTAAGATATGCAAGATACATTCCTATCCTATCCTCAAGTAAGTAAGCCACCGCATTTAGATACTTTCTGGCTACAATAGAAAATTGAAGTAGGTATTGGATCTAAAACTATTTATATCATGTAGTGATAGAGAAAAATAAATTAAATAAAACTCAAAGAAACACGTATCAATATATAAACAAGTTTGTGGCGATTTCACATTATTTGCGGTGATAATTTTAGGTAGAAATTATATAAAAGCACTAGAATTGTGGCGAATAATATCATAACTGGGCTTAAAATATCTTGCTTGGGACGTACGAGAATGATGTGCAACAAATAACGATGTGACCACGCGAACATCAAAGAACACCAAACCCATAGTGTCGTTGTTGTTTTTTTACAGAAACACGATAAAAACAGAAGAGCCGATAGGCCCCTGTGGTTCTTAATATGGAATAGGATGTGAATGCTAACTGTTTTGTCACTCCTGAAACACATAGATATCTACGTTTCACGGCAGTCTTCTCATGCAGCGGACGCGCACAGTTGACTGTGGGGTGGAATACATCAGAGCCCTTTTTTTTAAAATAGTGAAGTAGACTAACGAGCCTGCAACACCAGGGGGTATGCAGGTGCGCCGCCTACCTTGCAAAATCCTATTCAGAGCTTTCTTGAAGAACCCCATATTGTAGCTTAATGGAAATACCTCTTGAGGCAGTTCGTTCCACAGCCTACGGGTTCGCGGTATAAAATAATTTTTGGACCGAACAGTTCCCGAGGTGGGAATTATATTGAACAGTTCTTCAGAAGATTCCCCGTTGTACAGGCGGTAGAACACACAGAGATACTCAACGTCTCTCCGAATGCTGAGGGGTTCTAAACCGCCCGTGAGAGTGGGATCGTCGACAATTCGAACAGCAGGTCGTTGGATGGAGTCAAATGGGTCCAATTGATATTTCGGTGCGCGGCCCAGAGATGTGAGCAGTACTCCATATAGGGCCCAACCTGAGCTTTGTAGAGCATTAGGAGTTGCCCAGGGGTGAACTACCGCTTCGCTCTGTTTAGCCCACCCAGCTTTTTGGAGGCCATTATGGCCCTTTCTCGTTAAATTAAAAAAAAACAATAAAAGCTCCTTATTATATACTTTATATAAAAGAAAATATATTATACATACATATTATATATGTACCGATACATAAGCTCAAGGTCGCTTAACATCATTGCCTAGCGTGCTAAGGAGAGAGCTATTGGAGCTCGGAGTTTTTTTGCCTTATATAATCCGAAACAAAGAGATTTGCTAAAGAACTAAAGTAGCGGAAATAGCTAACAGGCTCACAGGATCAGCAAGCTGAAGTGGCAATCGGTAGTTCCGGGAACCGAGAAGCGTAGTGAGGTAGTTTCGGGAACCGGGAAGCGTAGTGAGGTAGTTCCGGGAACCGGGAAGCGTAGTGAGGTAGTTCCGGGAACCGGGAAGCGTAGTGAGGTAGTTCCGGGAACCGGGAAGCGTAGTGAGGTAGTTCCGGGAACCGGGAAGCGTAGTGAGGTAGTTCCCTTCTGCTAGGTGAACCGACGACATGCCGGTGATGGCTGAGTAGAAAGACCGCAGTGGAGAGACATAGGTTGATGGTATTGTACTCGTTAACGTAAAAGACAAGAGGGATTATTTTTTGGCAAAGGTAATAATTATTTAGTATCAATTGTACTATATTTGGCCTTTTTAACACTTTTTCTTGTAGTACCACTGCAACCCCCCAGTGATTCACTAGAAGAGGCCTACGCCCAGCATTGGAACATTATTCGATGATATAATTATACTTGATACATGCCTTAACAGAATGATACTATAAAAGTACAGCTATAGCAATACGTACTGTATCCGCATTTTGGATTTTATATCGCTAACGCTTAACGTGTCCCCGAATTAGACGCGATACAAATATTTTAAGCTTGGCCATTATAAGTTGAAAAGATGCGGCTATTTCAGTGCAGCGTGTATCACAGGAGTTAGTTGCATTCTCTTGATGATAATATATCGCGGTGGTACCACTGACACGTTTGTGTTATGCAATTTAAACTGCGGAGCCGCAATGCGGGCTCCGTACGTACTTACGAGTTTACTTCGAGATTAAACTAATTTATGGTGGGAGAATTTTACATTGTAAGGTTTTGTCAGGTTATTGTTGGAAAATGAGGTTTTCTTGTACAGTTCTCATATATTATGTACAAAGACATACTTTTAGTTGTATACAATAGAAATAAATTGATATCTGCTAAGGCGTCCAACACACAGTGTCGCGTGGTGTATCGCTGTGTGTTTTTTGTGTTGTTGTGTTTTTTTTTAATAAAAAGTAAGTGTCAAACAGTCTACCTGGCGGCAAGTGGATGATGTCACCCATAGATACATCATGCTAGAATATCAAATGTTGGCACGCTCCCGGATATGTGTACATGTATACTGCCTATGTTTGGAGATTTAGGAGTGCATTTGGATACGGGGGGGTTGGGAAAAACTAAAAGAGGAGTAGGAAGTAGGGAAAAAGTTGCCGTTACACTTCCCAATTCTCTTTGTGTCTGACGGGGTGGAATGAGAAATCAAGAGTATAATGGAATAAGGAAACAAGAGGATAATGGAAAATACTTTAATTCAAAATTGGTAATTTATAAATTCGCACTTAGAAACGGAAATGAACATGAAATATTTCAAAATTTCAAATTCATTATTTCCAGTTGATATAAGGATAAATTTCTATCGGAAAAAAGCCAAGATAGAAGAGTTTGTTAAGGAAATACCGAAAATGGCGTTTCTGTTACGAAATAAAATATTCTTAGAAATCAAGACATCTTCGTTCTCAAAATGAAAAGCTACAATTATTTAAACGAAAGGAAATAAAATTGAGAATGAAACGACTAGGATTCCTTCAAGATAATTCAGTTTGCGAGAGGGCTGGCTGCTCGGTCGTGTAATAGGTACTTCCGCTGCAGCTGCCTTGCACCTGAGCGCCATGTTTTTTGTCATAAACTTATAGAGTTGCACTCAGATGATGTAGTTCACTGCAAACGTGTAGCAAGAACGTTTCTTTCATTGGATCATTGTATTTCACGGAGAGAGGTGGGACCATACATACAGATATGCTGAGAAGCGACTCCGTACTATAATGAACTGGTTACTTAGTAATCTACTAACAGTTAACGTGGCAAAGACCAAATTAATGACCTCCTTGCGTACAACCACAGAATATCCACTACATCTTGCTCTAAAAGCCCATACCTGTGGCATAAATACCTCCTTGTTGACCAACTGTAAATGCCCTAACCTAGAATCTGTTCCTACCATTCGCTACTTAGGTATTCTCCTTGACGACCGATTAACGTGGAAACCGCACATAGATCTTCTAACATCTCGAGTTAGAAAATTGACATGGGTATTTAAGAAGCTCCGTAATGTTGTTAATCCTAATCTTCTACAAACAATTTATATCGTTCTCTGTCAATCTATAATAAGTCATTGCATATATATATGGGGAGAAGCTGCAAAACTCACCTCATACACTTAGAAAGAGCTCAAAGGTCCATTTTAAAGGTGATGACTTTCAGAAAATTTAGGTTTCCAACTAGGACACTATATTCTGAGTGCAAACTGCTTACTGTACATCAACTATACATACTGAATTCTCTTCTTCATCTCCACAGTACTCTTCCTTTCGATCCTAAAGTGCAGTGTAACAAACGCAGAAGCGATATTGTGTGCAACATAAAGACATATAAATCTCTTTTATCCGGCGAAAGCGATGTTTCCTTGTACCCTTCTTATAAAATAAAATTAATAGACAGTTGCGGATTCATCACCTAACTAGATATCAAACTAAAACAAAATCAAGAACTGGCTATTAAACCACGATTATAATGACAGCGAATTCTTACTTATACCAATACGTTAAATTGTTCTTGTCAGCCTGTACTTGTCATTTTTGGCATCTGTAACTCTTATTCGCGCACACACCCATACATCAACTCACACTAAATTACTTACATTATTGACTCTATGCTGGGTTTTTCTAAAATCGGATATCTAAGACCACACTACCGCACAATTACATACAGATATACTTACATATAACACAAACTTTATTTTACACAATAATTACCACCTGAATAAACTAAACATGATGTGACAATTGCCGTATAGAAAGAAAATATGTATATGTCATAATTAAATAGAGTCTGTTATGATAAAAAAGTAAAACAAAAATTTAACTTGTATTAAAATAGGACATTTATTTAGGGAAGGTACTGACTCCCAAGATACAGATTTTTCTCTAGTTTGGGAGTCAGAGCTCATTACAAATTGTATCATGTATGTTTAATACACATGAAGAATTTGCATTTTACGAATGTCTTCTTTTTCTATTTTATCTATCAAAATAAATCAAACATAGCTTATACGGATAGATCGCACTTGTGTTTATAGTCTAAACTGGAACATGTACTAAGTCTAAGTTTCTCTAATTGATTTGCAACGTGTGCAATTTGTATTTTCATTCATTCCATTTCATCAGCCTGTCTCTCCACTGCTGGATATAGACCTCTCTCAAGGCTCTCCACCACACATGGTCTTCTGCTAATCTCATCCACCCTCTGCCGGCATACTTTTCAACAATCTTCCGGTTTAACTTGAAGATGTTTCCAATTTGTACATTAAAATCTATGTCAAAAATATACCCGTGTAACATCATGCTCTATTCATATTAAGAAAAAAAGTGATGTCATCTGTCAAATGAAGCGTGACACAACGTTAATTGGTGAATGGAGGAACGCTCCCAGTGTTAATTGGTCAATAGACGAACACTCCCTCTCGTAATTGGTTACTAAGTGAAATCGCGTGACTGATATTATTTTTTTCTTAACTTGAACAGAATATAGCAGTCAATATGGGCAGTTTTACTCGACATCTACAACACTGCATCCTGGGGATACAATATCCCTAACAAACAAAACGTAATTATAACCTTCACAATATAAACTATAACGCGATTATTTTTTTTTATCCTTGCTGAGCGATTTTGATTATTTTTAAGAGGTTATTGGAGCTACATCATCGATAATGGTCAAAGAATAAGTAAGCTGAAGTGGCACTGCACTGGTCATATCTATCGCAGGATCGACAATCGACGGGATAGATGATAGATATCTATCTATCGGGAAACGAAGCCTCCTGTCAGATGGATCGAAGACTTCTTAAAGATTGCCCGTTGCAGCTGGTGAGAAGAGTGTAAGATTGTGTTCAGTGGCGGTTCTTGAGAGAGACCTACCTAGTAATGGATAGAGCATACACACATGGCATTATGTGAGATGTTTGGTGTATTATAGATCTGCTCGATAAATATAACTTTTGAGATTTGTCGCATTCTTTACGCATAATTTTATCTATTAAACTGGTTTTAACTTAATTAAAAGTAAAATGACTTAATTATAAATGAATATATAATAAAATTAAACGTTGCGATTTTAAGTCTGAGGTTACTTTAGATATTGTGTGTGTTGTGTGCTGCAAATTTCCGGACTATGAAGACTAGGCAGCTCTCGACTTTGATTACCCAGTCAGCTTGTGACCACGGTCGGTGTAACCCAGTCGAAACGTCAAGTGAAATAAAAAAGGTAAACTTACGCGTGAAGACGTGTTTGATGAAGTCAATAAAGTTTACTAGTTTGAATTTACTCGCCAAATTGTGAAATTCATTTCCTTACAAAGTTCATCGCATTACACTTGTATGACTACTCAAATAGGAGCATTTCTCAAGATCCTAGATTATGTCGTCACAGACAGACAGACGGGTAAAAGGAGCGGTGTGAATGGAAAAGGGCTCTCTGTCTAAAAGATAAATTATCCTCAACGTTTCAACCCGGGAACGAATTTTATAACGGTGCGGAAGCATCACCCTTTGTACGAGCATCGATTCTAAAACGATTACCTATGTTAAATGTAGGTAATAACGCTCTATGTATCCTTCATCAGCTTCTAAAGTCTCAACGATGAGGTTGCTCTCAATGGTGAGACAAGTCTCTTCACGAATCCAATCCAATAATCTATTGTGATGTAAAAATAAACGTTGTGTGCTCGAACGCTGGAGAAGTCAGCTTTAATGAACCTTAAAAACTTTAACCTAAATCGTTTTAGGCTCGAGTTTTAACCTTAAAGGTTTAAGATAAATACGTTAAAATCTTGGACTAGAACACTCGGGTCTTAATGATTCGTTAGCGCTCAGCGCTAATTTTGATAATATTAATAATGCACCACATGGTTCTATTGCCAATTGCGTATTATACATAGTTACGTCTTCGATTTTTTAATGCAACTTAAATAATTAATGCAACTTAATAGTTAGATACTTCACGCCTCTTCCACTCGCTATCACACAGAACCTTCCCTTCACCCTTCACGTTAAGCCAATACCGGCCGATACCGGGTGAATAAACTGACACACATTTTATAAAGTAGATGTAAAACACAATACCATACCATCAGCGACTGCTTCACTGCTGGAAATAGACCTCTCCTAAGGCTCGCTACCGTACACGCTCATCGGCTCTTCTTGTCCAACCGCCACCAGCGAACTTCTTCAATTCATCTGTCCTCCACATTCCATGTAATAAGTTTTTACATTTAATGAGAAAATCTACGACTGCAAATTGTCTATTGTGCAACACCGTTGACGATGTCTATCACATATTAATGGAGTGTGTCCGCAACGATGGTTTTAGAAGTAGATCAGTAAGTAGATCTATGGATGTAGGTCACTGTAACAGTGTTCTAGCTATTAATCAAGCACAGCTAGAATTCTTTACGAACTAGCTATGCTAAGATGTTGTTGATTGTTGCTAAGTTGATTGTTTACCTAATCAGGGCGGCATAATCGTATGTGCGATAAAGCTCTTTTCACTGAAAAAAAAAAAAAAATCATCTGTCCTCCTGAGGAGCCGGAGGGCGACCCACAGTGCGCTTCCAGATATTTGGCTCCCGAGGATTCGAGGATCAACCCCATCGGTCCTGCGATAAATATGACCTTCCTATTGCCACTTCAGCATGCCGACTCTGTGGGCTATGACGGCGACTTTAGTTTTTTTTTTTTTATTAATAGAGAAGAGGGCGGACGAGCAAGCGGTCTCACGTGATGGTAAGTGTTACCGCTGCCCATGGACACCTGCAACACCAGGGGGTATGTGGGTGCGCCGCCGACCTTGCAAAATCCTATTCACAGCTTTCTTGAAGAACCCCATGTCGTAGTTTAATGGGAAGACCTCTTGAGGCAGTTCGTTCCACAGCCTACGGGTTCGCGATATAAAATAATTTTTGAACCGAACAGTACGCGACACCTCCGTATCTAGGAAATGCGGATGGACCGCACTTCTGTGACGGGAGGTGCGGTTGTAGAAACCCGAGGTGGGAATTATATTGAACAAATAGTTCAGATGTAAAATAAGAATACCTTATTCAACAACTGAATCCCTAGTCCTAGAGCACTGAACAAAATTGGGGTCTAAATCTTTGATTTCACACAATCACTCCGAACGTCGTGAACCCATAATATTTTATACGGACCCGGCTCCTTTTTATCATAATTTCGGGCTATACAGCGTTTTCTGTCAAACAATACACAATATTATTGGGTTCACAGTCCCGCATGTATTATGTATGAAGATCGGAGCGCACTCCGAGGGTGTTACTAAAGCGTTATATTTAATGTGACTATATGTACGGATTTCCTTGGGACTGTCTCAAATTGCGAAGTGATCTTTTTACAAGGGGCGGTGGGTGTGGACATTTGATGCCCAACAATTTGGAGATTATACTTAACATGAGGAAGACTGCCCTTTCATACTGATTATAGCTATATGAAGCTGTTGTTTTTGAAAGTTGATTCTTTTGCATTGAAGTTTGGCAGCAGTGGAGTGCTTTTGAAATTTGATCAACCCGTGGTCGTAGTATGCGGTTATCTATGTAAAAAAATTGCTTATACGAGATGTATTATGCACTTATATTTTGCTTAGTGGCGGATTCGCTCGCGTGAAATAATTCGTGTTAATTTGATGGATAAATGTAATATATTAATTTATGTGATATATTGATATATTATACTATAATGATTATACCCAAACTTTGTATGCCTCACAACAGAACTGCGTTCACAAATAAATGGATTTGATTTAATTTGAAATCGCTAGACAATTCGACGACGAACGAAGCCTGTAACACCTATTAAAGCGAGTGCTTCTACATGTGCGCTCGCTTTCAGCCTAGATATTGTTTTTTCTCGCATTTATTCATAACCTCCTGGGGTATTCATAAGTCAAATGCTGTTCCTCCTTGTTACTGTTTTCAGAAAAACTGAATTCCATATAATCTACGCATACCTATTTTCATTGCACTAGCGGATAAGTTCCAAAAGTTGTTCATGCTCCTTACTAATTGAGAAAAACGTAATTATTGATGACACCCCAGTCGTAGTGTATCGGAATTCCGCAAGGGATAGTTCTTTCCACGATCTTATGTTAAATGATTTATATCAATTTATATACCTCATCGTACTGACGGATTCTTGTTAAAGAAGTGCGAGTACTGCACTTCAATAGCTACGATTATTATAACTAGAGACGGGCGTTATAAGGAATAATTCTGTACAGCAATAGCGTTGTATATCTAGTTAGTTGTACCATCTGGTAGTTAGCATTTACAACTCTCCTGACATTGGCGGTAACATTGACCAGTCTACCGCGACTTGGCTTTGTCAGATCAGTGAAACAAAAGAGAGCAGTTGAAGGTCAAAGGGAATTTAGATTGGTTGGTTAATAATAACAGCATTCTATAATCTATATATAATATAACTATAGTACCTACTAGTTTATTACATTGTTTAAAAAAAGTACTACGGTACCACTATGTCTACCAGTATTCATACTGACTATGTCTACCAGACTGACTATCCTTACTGACTAACCTTTGCTGGATATTTATATACCTCTCCCAAAGCTAGCCATCTGGCGAACTTTTATAATTCATTAGTAAATATTATCTGATATACTTAAGAATTTGACTAATATACGTATATTAGTCAAATTCTTATCTATAAATTGAGAACACACATCCAAAAAATAGTTACTAATTAATTACGCGATCATTATTTTTCCGTTAAAGTGGTCACCGCAATACTTCTTGTAACGGATTCGGAGTTGTTTGGAAGCAAGCGATAGGGTATAAAGTCGGCGGCGATTTTACAAAGATTTCACCAAGAGTTTTAATGGGATCAACTATAGTACAGTTTGACTGTCTCCAACCGTTTTAACTGTTTTCAACTGTAACTAGAATCGTTTACCTATAAAGTTTACTGTAACTGTAACTAGATTAATCGGAGAATCGATTATTTTGACTCGATTTTAAGATCGATTTGACACAGTGAATTCATTCAGAGAATCGGTCCTAGAACAGCAGAGATCGAATCGATTTTTTAATGACAAACCGTACATTTCAAATCCGTGATAGTTTGTAACACTTCCTGTAAGTATTATTTTAAAATACATTGAAAATTGAAACTATTTTAGTAAGATTTTCAGTAAAGAGATATAAGTATGTTTTTAATTGGATTATTTTTGTATTTTAATTTTCCCGCTATCCAATAAATTAGCCTTCAATGATTTTTACGGATTTTCAAGGACACATTAAAAAAAAATGCAAACGGGTCGATTAATCAAAGATCGAACCAATTTAGATGAGAATCGTTTTCTCGCCTCCGATTTGAATCGATTGCAAGATCGATTTCTTTAGGAAGAATCGCCATGCATAACTGTAATATTTCGTTCTGGACAAATGAGTGCAATGACAGATATTCAAAGAGGTAATACAGGTTTTAAGGTTATAATATTATACAGAGCTAAATAAAAACACGTGCGTTCCCATTAATTTTCTATTTAAAACTAATAGTTTTTTTTTATGACTAACTTTTCTGAACATTGATATTTTCCCGAAAATAAATTTATATTTTTAAGTTAAAATTCTGAATTTGTTACTTATAGTACAATTACATATGCAATGAAGTTTAAATACATATACATATTATATATACTAGCTGTACCCGCGACTTCATACGTGTGGAATTTTAGTTTTTAAACACTCTAAATTGGGATATCTTTTTTTCTCGTCAGCAGATGAAACAAAGCCTACTCGAAACGCCAAGATAAGCTTAATTAACACGTGGAAACCACATGAAAATCCGGTGCGTAGTTTTTGAGATAAGCGTGTTCGTACAGACAAACAGACGGGCAGACGACAAAATATTTCAAAATCGTTTTTTTTATATTCTGATACTCTTCCTCCATCGCCCCCAATCAGTTTTTGGTAAATATATTCATATATACATATATTTAATACACATAATAAAGTCGTAAAAAATCCGTGTCTGTACGTGGAATATTTTTGAAAAGTAATTGCAGTGTGTAATAGTACATTGTTACCCTAGGGGTGAAAGTGACTTATTTCAGTCCCGAGACTGGGTTTGGTGCCCGAGCGCAGCGAGGGCGCCAATAGGTCGAGGGACTAAATAAGTCCTGAACCCCTAGGTAAACACTGTGCTTTTCATTACGAATACAAGGAAAGTAAAAATAAAACTACTAATTAGCAAAATAAAAAATGAATGAATTTTATTTCATAAATCAACAACTTTGGTGAGATATTTATTTAGTTTATGGTGACATTAGAGCAATTATTTATAGTTAGTGAAATGTTTTTCATTTTCATAAATGTTTTTTTTATATATTTTGCCGAAATCTATGTTATTTTGAAGAAATAATTGAAAGTAAATTATAATAAAGTAATTTAAAAAAATATACTCTTTAATTAATAGGTGCGTTTCTTTATGTTATTTCAATTTTACATCGCGCTGTAATGGAGTGGCTGTATAGGAAGTTAGATCATGGTTACATAGAAATGTGAAAATAGCTCTTTTTTTTTCTTAATTTTTCAGTTGTCTGTCAGTTGAAAACGCTCACCCTAGGGTGTATTGGGCTATTTTCACTTCGCTCCACAGGCAACTTCGGACCTACTCGGACCTTCAGAGTATGAGTAATGAAAAGTACATATATGTGATACAGAGCCCAAAACAACAATATTTGCCTGTCTGAACGCGTATCACCCAAAAACCGCTCGACGGATTTCAATTAGACTTAGCAAAGGTATTTTTAGGGTAAGTATTTTTTATTCAGATCCATTATAAAGTTCCCACGGGAATCGAAACTTCATGCGAACGAAGCCCCTGGCACAGGTAGTTTATTTATATAAACGGTACTATCATCCACATGCTTACTTTCTACGTCGCTATAAAAACTAAATTATACCAGCAAAAACCCAGCGTACATTTCGGAAGTTGAAATGCCTACATTTTTTGGTTCAGTGAAATATATAAAAAAAGTTTCGCCTGTATTAATCTAAAAGCAAATCGGATTCATACCCTGGGAGGCTGAGCCGCATCTGGCCAGTTAAAAGTTGCCAGTAAACTGGGACGAATGCACCGCAAACTTTGTTAAGAATACTGCGTAAGATATGAGCGGAATTTTTAATAGATATTTAATAAAAGATAAGATAAAACGGACAACAAAAAGAAAAAATCTGGGACAACAGATAAGATTTCATTCAAAATATAGTCCTCTCATTCAAAGCTTACCTCTCTAGCTGTCGCTAAACAACTTGCTGTGTAGTATGAAAGAATACATACGTTTTTTTTTGTCATTCGATAATTTCAGAGATACCATAATTTTGAGATTTTATCAGAGATAATTTTGATATTTATATATTTGATTTATGTATGTTGAATTTTGCACGTTGCAAATTAATAACAATATTTATCATTGTAAATATTCATAACCGTTATTAAGTTTCAGCCAAATCGTAACAAATTGTAATTCGATATAAACGTTTTAATTATAATTATTAGTTATAATCGTTATATATATTATACCACACTTTAAAAAAGAAATATGTTAATGAATTTGGAAATACATATATATATATATATATGAGTATGAGAATGAGCAATGACCCATTGAAATATTAGTTAGATGATACATATGTCAATTATTATTATGACATTTAGTTAAACTAGCAGTAAAAAAATACTATTTTTTTATAGAAAAAAGGCGACACACGAGCATAAAGTCCACCTGATGGTAAGTAGACACCGTCGTCCATAGACATCCGCGATACATGCCAACATCAGTCCAGAATGCCAAAAGTTGACAAACGGATGCGCTGCGCTGCCTACCTTTGCAGATTGCGAAATGGATTGGGGTAAAATGGGGAGGGATAGGATGGGATAGGAATGGGCTCTGGCATATTTCACTCACTACCGAAACACGTACGTACAGTGGGGACATACGATAAAGTAGGAAATCCAATACATTTCAAGATAGTCTGTAGTAATGGACATAACTTATGTATGTAGTAATGGACACGATCAACAACAAAATCTCTAAAACAAACTATTTTTGAATTACTGAAATAAATAGTTTTTAATTACTAAGAATGTCAACACAAGACGGAGTGCCGCTTCGCGGTATTCCTGTATCTTTATTGTCAATAGACAACTTAACCCTAACCCACTTTCTGCCATCGATTTGCTGCCACTTTCGTATTTCTGCTGCTTATTTAATTATTTCCCTATTATTATTATTATTAACCTAACTGATAGCTACTCAAGGACAACTAACTAACTTGTTACTACTGATGAAGTGTCAACTTTGGGGTCAAGTGATAACGATAACAAATTAAATATAATCTTTCTGCCGTGCCCTTGGAAGTATTCCGCTATTCGCCTACCGCTTAAGATTACACGAAGTATCCGAGATCCGGGGAGACTTTCTACTTTGTACTGGGATCTACTACAGTTTGTAAGTGCGACAAAATATGAAGATATCATGTTATTATAAAGTTTAAACTCGGGCATGAAATCTGACCAGAGACGTGTGTAGGATTAATGCATGTCATGTTTTCAAATTATGCCTTTTAAATTTAAAATTAGACGAACATTTTTCCTTGCAATACGGACTGTCGGTAAGTATCCCTCACACAGCCCTTACGAGGGGTGAAGTTCTGTTCCTGGGTTATTGGGGGCTGGCATTGGGCTGGGTCCCACGTTTAAATATAATCACTTCACATTACAGGCATTAAATGTAACAGAACTCCTTTGCATTGTTGTTCCTTAACTGCGGGCAGGTTCCTGAGCAGTTTCCTGATTGGGAGCCTTGGTTTCATTATAGACTGATAGGCACGATATATGGGTACTCGATAGGTAATAAGTCCCACTACTGGGAACATGTTTTCACATAGCAATTAAACAACTTTGAACGGTTTAAATCGCGTATATTTAACAAAATTTATATCCCGACGTTTCGAACACTTTGCAGTGGACGTGGTCTCGGGGTGACTAATTGATTTTATTTGTCACTTGAGTTATTAAGAAATTATTTGAACTACCGTCTGAATTTTATTTATTTATTTTTTAATCATAACATTCCCTATGCACGCAGTATTCTCTCACGGTGTCCAGAGGTCTTGCAGTATTGCGTTGGCCTTGGGATTTAATTAATTTAATGACTGGATCCCAAGCCGGTGGTACTAGCCAACCATCTTCTCTATTGAAATTTGGGTGTTTCTTGATTTTAATAAGGCTATAAGGCCTCTTTCACATAGGCCTGTGTATAGGAAACCCATCCATACAGATAAATATCTCAATGGTAACTCCCATCACCATTCATGTCAGTTGGCTACCGTAGGCAAATCTTTGTTACAGAGAGCACACGGCATCTGTGACACTGACCACCTCGAGGAAGAGCTTCTGCATGTGAAACAAGTACTGCGAAGCAACAATCACAAACTCCCACGAATGCGTCACAAAAGCCGCCCCAAGCCTCCTACAGTTGAGCGACAACCTGCCATCTTACCATACATCAAGGGCATCACTGACAAAATTGGCAATATCTTAAGACGAGCTTCAATTAAAACTTACTTCAAGCCGCACAAGAAGATTAGCCAATTTTTAAGACCTGTCAAGAGCAATATCCCCCTACAAGATGCAGGTGTTTACAAGCTTGATTGTGAATGCATACATCATACATTGGGCAAACAAAGAGGAGCATCGGTATCCGGATAAAAGAACACATAGCTGACATGAAGAACAGACGCTCGACCAAGTCTGCAGTTTGTGAACATGTTCTGGACAAACCCAACCATTACATTCGATTTGATAATCCACAAATCCTCACTAGAGAGACCCGGTTCATGCCAAGAATGTTACGCGAGGCTATTGAAATCAAGAAACACCCAAATTTCAATAGAGAAGATGGTTTGCAAGTACCACCGGCTTGGGATCCAGTCATTAAATTAATTAAATCCCAAGGCCAACGCAATACTGCAAGACCTCTGGACACCGTGAGCGAATACTGCGTGCATAGGGAATGTTATGATTAAAAAAAATTCAGACGCTAGTTCAAATAATTTCTTAATAACTCAAGTGACAAATAAAATTCATTAGTCACCCCGTGACCACGTCCACTGCAAAGTGTTCGAAACGTCGGGATATAAATTATGTTAAATATACGCGATTTAAACCGTTCAAAGTTGTTTAATTGCTATGTATAGTAATCGCGAAAACCTAAGAAAATATTATGTTTACGTAATCTCGAGGTCGCTGCCGATAGGTCTAAATGGCGGACAATGGGGGAGGCCTATGTCCAGCAGTGGACGTCCAAGGGCTGAGAAGAAGAATCTCGAGAGGGTTTTTTGATCCAGAACCCACCACGTGGGAGATTAAAACACATGCTCTTCTTTTTAATTTTTATAAAAGCGGTTTTCACCAGGTCTATTTCCTTTATCACCGTAGTTTCATTTATTAGGAAAAAAATTACTACTAACAATAATCATTTTTGTTTCCCAAAATGAAATTTACCCTTGAGATTCAGACTGCTGATTAGGACGCATGCCAGCCATGTAAAACGTCCCGTGTTCCTGGTGGGACGATTATTTCTTTAAAGATAAATGTTTGTTCAGATCTGGACCTGAATTAAACCCAACTCTGAATTTTAAAGAACACTAGTGGTCAAAAAAGGTGACGCCCACTGTCTTGATTGATGACTCACTGTATTTTTAAAGCGAACCGAGTTTAACTAGTCTAACATCTAACTATGTCTGACATATGTTAACATTAACTATGTCTAACATATGTTAACATAACTATGTCTAATATAATATGTTAACATAACTATGTTTAACAAATATTTTCTTAGGTTTTCGCGATTACTATACATAGCAATTAAACAACTTTTAACCGTTTAAATCGCGTATATTTGACATCATTTATATCCCGACGTTTCGAACACTTTGCAGTGGACGTGGTCACGGGGTGACTAATTGATTTTATTTGTCACTTGAGTTATTAAGAAATTATTACTAGTAGTTAGTAGTAATAAGAGTAGTAATAATTTCTTAATAACTCTAGTGACAAATAAAATCAATTAGTCACCCCGTGACCACGTCCACTGCAAAGTGTTCGAAACGTCGGGATATAAATAATGTCAAATATACGCGATTTAAACCGTTCAAAGTTGTTTAATTGCTATATGTTTAACAAATCTTAACATAACTATGTCTAATATATTTTAATATAACTATGTCCAATATATGTTAACATAAAACATATGGTAACATAACTATGTCTAATATATGTTAACATAACTATGTCTAACATAACCACGCTCTATTACCAGTACCGTCTACCATCGGAGAATATAACGAGCTTGATCATTTATGTACGTTTGAAAAAATAATTCTTGTGATATTCTCTAAGGATTTATTTGATATTAAAATTAGTTCTAAACTAGTATGAAATTGGGGAAATCTGTTCGTTTGTGCGACACGCATAGCTTGAAATTTCTCATATCGTCTTAATCCTAATGTATATGTATGTACGTACGTTCGTATGAATCCTTGAAACTTTTCAACTCATCAAAGTTTGTGAGCTCGCAAATGTGTGTTCGTGCGTAACATTTAAATGCTATGCAAAACAGGTAAATAGCATTGAGATCCGTCCTAAATACATACATAATTTATTGAAGATCTATGTTGATATTAATAAGTATAATCAACTTTAAGACTCAACCTGTACTTCATTTTAAGACACTTTATACCGCAAACACGAATGTTGTGGTAGGTACTGCCCACTTGCGTTTTTCCTCTTAGCTATGACATGGGGTTCTTCGAGAAGGCTGTGAATAGGATTTCGCAAGGTCGGCAGCCCACCCTCATCCGCCTGACGCAGCAGGTGTTCATGGGTGGCGGTGACCACTTATCATCTCATGGCCCGCCCCTTTTTTTCTATAAATGCTATCGATATGGTTATTTATAAATCAGTGTACAAATTTACATAACTATATCGCGAAGAAAACACGCCGTACCATCGGCGTCGACCACATTCGCCATACAACTGTAGCCATAAACACGCACAAGTTCAACACGCGTACCGAATGAAAAAAACACGAGACATATCGCTAGTCGCATTTTTCAAAGCGTAAAACGCAACTCCGAGATTAACAAATGGATTGCGTGAAAAAGTTCCCGCAATAAATCGACGTGAAACTCCAGCGACACGTTAAATTATATTACTGGGAATGTAGCTATTAAACTTGGGATATTATTGAAATGATGGCAGACAAAGGTTATTATTGCAAAATATACGCGAAGTTGTGAGTGAGCGCTTAGAATTCGCACGAGTTCGATTGTTATGTCGGAGTAAAATTGTAAAATCGGTTAGATCATAATTTCCCATGAAAATTATCAAATAATGCAGAGCTAGTTTTTCAGTGGACTTTACGAGTGCAATGATTCCCGCGGTAACTTTGTTACAAATATGGATAAAAATAGTAAAAATAAAATGTCATTACAAATAGTATAATTATTTATAAATCAATATCAATATTACAACGGTTACAGTGATCCTGAAATCTGCACTGTAACAATGGGACATTGAAAAAAATTGTATTCCTAGAAGTATTGTACAGTTTCTGGCTGAAATTAATACACATCGGCTTTTAGAAAAAGATTATCGGCTGACTTTGATTTTGTAGAGCGTCGCCTCTGTCGTGTGCCGTTACGACAGAGATGACACTCTACAAAACCGAGCTAGCCGATCACAGTCGATGTGTATTACTTTCGGCCGGGATATGTGTACATCAAAGACGCAATTTGACTTAAGCGTTGGATGATTACGCTAGAACCACATCGAGGCAGTTGATATATTTGCCGTTCATTTGCCGCACATACGAGTCACGAAAAGCCACAGGAACTTCATTCAAAAACAACTGAAACAATTAATTAGCATTGTTTGGTAGAAAAAAGGTGGTTTATAATTTAATTTCTATATTGATGCAAGCCTCGTCTTCCATATGTTACAAATGTAAAATTGTTACAATGTCTGTTACTGACTTGTTTATTTTGGTGTGCAATAAAGAGTTCTATCTATCTATCTAATCCGAGTGGCCTCAGCGGCTTTACCTTTATCTTACTATTGACACGAGCCGACTTGTCTTTTAGTTTAGTTTACATCTTGACGAGTGTCGCCGGAGAGGACCAGAGACCTCCGAATCTTTGTCGAAGTTTCAGAATTAATATCCTTGAATTTTTACTGTCCTGTCTAATTTCTAGCGTGGATGCTAAGTACCAATATGCATAACATCGTCCTAACACAATTTAGAAGAAACAGCAAATATTCCTAAAATTCATCAGTAGATAATTAATATTTTTGGAGTTGACATCTTTTGATTGCAAACCTTGGATCTATATCTTCTAACTATACAGTGCAAAAATACAGAATGACATACGGGCATTTAACTGCAACATTGTAATTTAACTGGAAAAATTATAATCTTGCAGATTTTCCAATATTCCTGCGACATACATAACGCTTTTCAAAAAGTTTGTACGTGAGTTCACTGTTATTGCTTTCTCATTGGCTCACAGTGGAGGTAAATCGGTTTTGATACTGCTACTTTCGTTTCAGTATAATCTCTTCTTCTCCTTTTTTACTTTTACAAATAAGGTGTTAGGCACAAAGTGAGGTCTGCTTGTGGCGACTAGTCACGGCCAGCACTGGCTAAACCGATTATGTGATAGCACTGCTAGTAGTTAAGACACGTGACCTTCTACAATCGATTGATAAAATGATAGAAAAGTCAGCCGTACCATTATAAAAAAATAGCTATAGTGGGTATAAAGGCGCGACTGACTAATAGTTTATTGACATAAGGAGAGTTTCTCGAACAGTTCGGGCAAGAATATTGAAAACGATTATTGTATGCGACCAAACTTTATACAATTCTCGCCCGCAACTGTTCACATCATGATAAAAACTCGGTTATAACAGGTATAACACTAATCAAGTTATGATTACAGTTGTTTATACTAGCTTTTGATCGATTCTCCTGCAGGCGTTCCGAGAAAATCTCCTTATGTAAATGAGCTTTAAGGCGGGGAGCGGCTGGCTGCGGCTGGTTTCTCTATCACGCGACCAGTCCTCAAGTCGACTTGAAAGCTGACTAGCTAGCTGGCTAGCGCGACTACGGGACAACTTTTCCCACGCTTTAGAGCGAAATGACTTTATATAATTTAGATTGTATTCACAAATAAGAAAATGGTAGAGGCTACATTAATCATTATGTTTGATAAAGTGGTATCAGGCACATGTTCACAAGTGATGCAAGAAGTGGCAGTGGGCAGGCTTTGGGTGCGGCACGACCGACAACGGATAGTGTCCTCGAACCAGGCACCGAGAAAAGTAGCGTAGGATGCCCTCCACGTAAAATAAAAACATATTAACGTAGGTATTTGGCATTCGAAAGTCGTCGGAATGGTTGGATGAGAAGAAGACCGTATGTGGTGGTGGCCCTTTTGAGTAGCCTGTGGAGAGATACAGGCTGATGGCGTGGTGTGGTAACTATGAGCAAGTAAACTGTGAGTCATTTAGCAGACACATTGGTTTCAATCAGTAAGCCTGCTACTGAACGCCTAACTGAGCTGAGTAGGTGCTCATTATCTGATGAGTATGAGGCATCTAAGAAAACAGTTTGCCATAGTTTTAATTAAATTATGATCTTCAAATATTTATATTTATATCATATATCATAAGATACGGCGTGACATCGACAAACTGTTAGCTGGAAACTATTAGCCTAATGTGTGAAGGAGGTCTTACTTTAACTAGAAATATTTTAAAATATTTTCCACCAATGAATAGATTATTTATCAAGACACTTCTACAAAATGTTCCAATTTTATAAATGTTACGTATTCAAGCACGATAAAATACGTAATACGTTTCTTTACGAATATTTCATTCCTAATTTCAGTTCATGTTTCTGATGAATAAATCAATCATGTGCACAGACGGCCTGTGGAAAAATGAGCTTATTTTATATTTTTGGGTTTTAATTTGCATTTTTAAAATAAGAGATATCAGATGTGTAGGCGGTTCGGCTGATACTAATGCGGTACGCCATCAGTCCAATATAACATTGAAATTACTCGGATATAGGATATACTATAAGATGACAGGAAGCACTTTCTACTCTGAAGTATTCAATCCTTTCCAAATATAGTGTCCCATTTTTCTCATTCTAACTAGTGTCTCCTGGCTCGGTAATACAGGGTTAATGCGAGCACACGTCCGTGTTCACCAATGGCTCACTCGATAATGACGTCCATCTGACATTACGCTAATGCACATGCGCATGAGACAGAGTATTGATTATAACCAGATTATTTATCGATCTACCCACACATACACTACACCATTAAACTAATATAAATATGTATGTATAAAATATTTAGTAATTATCGTGTAAGTTATATATACCGTTGCAACTTCCATTGTATTTCTCCGTTTTTTTTCATTTTTTAAACTAAGTAGGTACCATGTGTGGGTACCATTTTTAAATGGAATAAAAATATATCATGCCAGATCCCAACCGTCCCAACCCGGATACGCTATTTCACAGGACGAACAAAAACCGAACGGTACGATTTGGCAATGCAATGCAACTAGCCCTCTCTCAGTATCCATTGTTGGACATGGGCGTCTTCGCGCATGAGGCCAAGCCCCCGAGCCCCTTCTTTTAGAGGTAGTGTAGTTTCTCAGGGCTGATGCTGGCTGTCTAGTTATCCTTTAGCAGCGTTTTACGACCCGTTTTACCATTTTGAACACAACCTTGAAATGTACTTGGGAATGTACTGCATTCCCAAGTACTTTATCGTATATACCCAATGTACGTACGTGTTTCGGTAGTGAGTGAGATATGGCCGAGCCCATTCCCATCCAATCCTATCCTATCCCTCCCCTATTTCCCAACCCTCTCTCTCAATACATTCCTTAATCCGCAAAGGAAGGCAGCGTATTCGGGGGCGTGCCAACGTTTGTCATTCTGGACTGATGTTGGCATGTATCGCGGATGTCTATGGACGACAGTGTCCATTTACCATCAGGCGGACTGTATGCTCGTGTGCCGCCTTTTTTTCTATGAAAAAATCCACAGAATTTACGACAGAATATGACGGCCTCTAGTAACATTTATTTACCGCAAAAAATCGTTTGATGGTAGTTTTCTGTGAGACTGTCCGTATAATAAACCTCTTAAAGGTATTATAGATATTTCAAATATTCCTCCTATAGGATCCCCTTGTGAGTAACAAGTTTAAATTGCTTTAGGGAATTCTGGCTTTATATTTCAAAAACAACTTGAAAATGAATTATAATTATAATTTATTATTATTATAATTCATCAAGGTTATTTATTATCTGTAGATATTATCATGCTTTGATCAATATTTAATTCGTGTCCGATGAATAGGCTTGTTTATATAATTAAGAAACAATGCTATTAATTCTAATATATTAAATCAATAAACGCAAAACCTGATACACGTCAACTAATATAAATCAAATGAAACCGTTATAGCAAAAGATAGTAAGTTATAGTAAAGTTATGCCGTTCTATTTAAAATGTTCGTAGCGCTCGTTGCGGACAGGAAAATGAACGGGCGCCCAAGAGGCGCTGCGCGGTTGACGCGCGTAGAATGCAACTGCGCCTAGAATGAAAGATATACCTAATAGAAACAAATACAACTACTTTATATGCTAAAATCCTTACATACCAGGTACACAGAGTTGCTATTGGGCTCTGCACTAGGCTACTAAACTACGACATGGGGTTCTTCAAGTGAGTTGTGAATAGGATTTTGCAAGGTCGGCGGCGCGCCCGCATACCCCCTGGTGTTGCAGGTGTTCATGGGCGGCGGTAACACTTACCATCACGTGAGACTGCTTGCTCGTCCGCCCTCTTCTCTATAAAAAAAAAAAAAAAAAACTAGGATAACCTGTATCGCGGGCGCCCACGTTGCGAATTAAACGAACAATAAGTTATGAAAAAAAAATCTATTCTAAAACCTGGTAAAATCGATTGTATTCTCGATACTGAACAATCTTTAATCTTAATTACACGTTGTATAAATTTAAAGCTATCTACTTAAGCCTTTTCCGATCAGGGGACCAATATTAAAGCATTGGCCAATCGAGCGTTCGCACGATTAGAAACGCTTCTTGCGTTCGAGTTATTAAAGTTTAAAGTTCATTCTGATTGCTCTACTCACTGAATGAATAGCTTTGTTCTATAACGTTATATTTGCGGTTCGCGCTACCTAACCGCTTATTGAATAAATTAATAATAAGCGGCAAAGGACTTTGTATTTGTTACTTCTCGCAGGTTTTTTCTAGGCTACCCGCTTCTTTAGACAGCTAGTGGCCACGATCAGTGCAACCTGGGCCAAATCGTTGAGTAAGTAAACGTAGCATATGAATTATTTCAATGGGCTGCCGTGCTACGTTAAGGCTTATATCAAAAGTGTATTATTAAACTATTATTATATATCTTATGATAATTTGAGAGAGACAAAATAATTTTATAGAAACCAGTATAAGCCCTGAAGCAAACATCAGTAATAAAGTTTTTCACTCAAATCAAAGAAAAAGATTACAATTGATTGTAAATTCTATGGTACCTATCTAAACATAACATTCACTTCAAGGCCACATTAATGGCGGATTATTGAGAAGTAACGATCGCGCAAACACTTTACAAATGATCCCCAAAAAGTTGCTTCATCATTATTTTAGATTTCTCTTTTTGTATATCTTTACTAGTGCTTTACTAGCTCTTGTCCGCGGCTTTCTTCATTGACCGGGATAAAAAATAAAGACTGATCAACGGACCGTGGCATTGAACACTGAACGAATAATAAAGGTATAAGCGGGTTTCAATCGATTTTGAGACTGTTTTGCAGAGAGTGGATAAGAGTTTGAAGGTCATCAAAACAGTCAAGAAAGATAAGATAACAGATAAGAAAATTATTATATTTTGGTCACATTATGCGAAGTGATATTTACCATCTTTTGAAATTAGTAATGCAGAGTCCCGTAAATCTGACAGAAGACAGACATTTGGCTGAGAAATCTTAGAGAATGATTCGCGATGAGTACCAGGTCTATGTTCCGAGCAGCAGTCTCTCGCGTGGGAATGGCTATGCTGATTGCCAACCTCCGTTAGGAGATGGTGCCACAAGAAGAAGAAAAATAAGCGAGTTATTATAGCATCCTACCAATATTCATAAAGAACACAGATGCAGGTCATCGTCAATACACAATGTATTGGACATGAATAAACAGAAATATTTGTGAAAAAGTGAAGATTGCAAAGCTACAAAAAGTGTGTTATTTATTACAGCCGCCTACTCATGTTTCAATTCGGGTTTCTGAATTTGTTTCTGTCAAGTAAAAATTGCTTATGAACTCGGTTTTTATTCTTAAACAACTATTGCCTTGACTGTGGTTATGGCTGCATAGAGAGGAAATTTATATTTATTTTGCCTTTTAAATTTGATAGAAATGCACAAAAATGCACATAAGACGGGCCTTTTTCTCTTTTCGTCTATGACAATAGTGCAGTTAACGCATTGTGGCAGAGTCAAGTTTTCTTCGTAATAACTAGTTAATATCCAGTTCCGTCGAAGTAAGTACGGTTCGGGACGGTGTGGGTATCATATTGGACGTGCAGGTAGTCTCCGCTCAGCGGTCCGACGACCCGATCACCGCTGCCAATGCGGTTCTCACTCTGCACCCAAACACAGCACACAGACACCGTCCCCGCCGGCCGAGACGTGGACGTCCCCCTCGTTACACTGTTAACACACACCGGCCCTCAGCCAACACTTTCACTAGGCATCGACACATGCCTGGGCGCTTCTCGCCGACACGCGATCCCGCGGTATCCCCCCAATGCAACGCCCTAAGCCGAGGTCCGTTCCTTCCGCCGGTTTACCGGCGGGGGAGCCCTTAGGCTGTTGCAACACACACTTTTCTCCTGGCTGAGCGCCTTCTGCGCTCGCCCTACATCAACGCGACCGGTGACTCTTGAAAGGCCACTAGGGCCACAAGAACTTACACATACACGATGTTGAGGCAATCAGGTTTTTTAGCCGGTAGGAGTCCGGCACTACCTGGTACCACCTAGGCTAACCTTTATAAAGGCTTGACTAGATGGTACCAGGTGACCATGCAGGGTTTTCCTGATTGTCTCTCCTAACATAAAAAAAAAAAACCGCTCAGCGGCTTCTCGATACGGCTCACAAAGAAAAGAGTACAAAGTCGAGAAAGTTGCAGAGAGATTGGGGCTACCCAATAAAGCTGCGTCCAGTCGACATCCTGCACAGTCTGTTGGCGAGGTGTCTGAAGTCGCGCCTCATACGTGAATATGAAGCGACTCTTGGTTTCCGCGATAAAGTGTTCAGACTGGTTCCCAGTTGCATCCTCAGAGGCTCTCACATGAATTGGACCCGTTTTAATCAGGTTACTTGTTTCCGACGTGCACCGAGGTAAGCGCTCGAGTGGAGACTATGGCGTGTTTAATTTACATCCCAGTGGCTACCGGCCCACGAGTAATAATTAAGATCGGTAAAATTTCGGTGGATATTTTTTTCCCTCACTAGTCCTGCGTAGAACGAATTGCATTAAACGACCGACGTTAACAAAGAGAGGAAATAAACATTTGGATTTGCTGTTCTTTTCTTGTGGCAAATTTCCCGGACTTTAGGTTTGGTAACGAAACGCATATCCTGGTTCCGTATACCTCATTACTCATTTTTGTTTATCTTGTGGGATGTTCTTTTGTTATCTTGTTATTTAGTATCTTTAAATAATATAAGTAAACAATGATTCATATCAGTAAAAAATCGTCAGATACAGATTCTCCATACCTCCTTGAGAAGTTAAGGTTTCGATGTCCGAGTCTTAACTCTCGAGACAAGTTTGTTTTTAACCCCCTTAACCCGAACTAAATATGCTGCTAAATCTTTCATCGTCAGACTCTGTGTTAATAATAAAGAGTTTAGTGAATTAGACATATTTTACCTGTCTCCTCTTAAATTTAAACCGGAGTGTTTTAAACTTATATATTTTTAGTTACTATACTATATTATTATGTTAAGTATAAAAGTATATAGGTGTACTTACAATGTAAATATTGTTTCATTTTGATTGAAACCTTTATTTATGTATTTGTATCAAGGACAAACGAATACAATTTAGCATTGTTTGGATTAATTCAATTTTTATTTTTATTTTTATTTTTGTAAGTGTTATTGTACTGTAGGTTTTCTCAAATAAATAAATGTATGATACTATACTTTTTACTATAACCTTTCTTCTGATGACGAAAGGATTTCGGACCGTAATTAAACACAATTCTTAGTTATCGTAATTAATATTATTACCCGCAATTCTTCAAGAGAGCTGTGAACTGAATTCTGTTAGGTCGGCAGCTCACCCCCAAGCTCCCTGGTGTTGCAGGTGTCCATGGGCGGCGGTGACCACTTACCATCATGTGACCCGCCCGATCTTATAAAAGAAATATATATTGTGAATTGGGTCTAAAGGAAATAGACCCATAGCACGATGGTAACTTGTATGGTTTCAACACATCGTTTATATGTTAGTGTCGAACATATATGGGAGTTATTGAAAAAAAATATTCGTAATTGATTAATTATTCCATGAGGTTTCATGGGTGGTATACTGATTATATTATCAGATTAGGTATGTACGAAATATACTTCGGTACTAAATAAGACACCAGAAACCAGTTTGACCAGAAACGACTTTAACAAAACGATTTACTGCATTCTCAAGTGTAGCAGACTGCACTTCCCTCTTAGATTTATTGAGTTTCCGTATGACACCAACTCTAGTTCTAATGACAAATATATGTTTAGCTAACGTTTAATCCATAAGACAACGTCGTTGGATTATTTAATGTTTCCAAAATAAAACAAAAACCGATAACCAATCACAAAAATAGATTAATCGGTTCGTCGTTGTATAGTTCGTCGGTGAAACTTTAAACAAAAGAAAACAATAATTGGTCAAAGGTAAATTGTCTGAGTGGTTTATGTTTAAACACATAACGCAGCACGTTTAAACAAAATTTGTATAATTTTAACACATCGTTTATTGCAACTAAATAGTTAAGTGGCAGGTGTTTTTTGATAACAAAGGGAATTTTGTAACTACTGAACTGATTTTTTTTTTCACCTATCCACATGGCTCCCAAGGTGGGATCCGTCGAGGAATTCTAGTGAACTATGTAGTGTACTTTGAATTTCTTCAATCTTCTATCAGGAAGTTGGCAGAAAAGCAGCCAGTTCAGTGGGTTAGGAGGGGATAGAATAGCGTTCCAAACCATCCCATCCTATAGATGGGATGGTTTGGAACCATCCCATCTATAGGATGGTATTATTCCAACCATCTATGGTATTAGATGATTATTAATCGTGCAGTTACTACATAAAATCGTCTAAAATTTAAAATCTAATTAAATTCTAATTTAAATTTAAATGTAAAATCTCACCCGAAATATTATCAATCAAACACGGATATTACTTTACAAAAATTTACACTTGGAAAATTGTGAACTGTGACATGAAATCATACGGAGCGATTTTAGGCTCAGCGACTGACGCGTGAATTAATAAAATTAATTACTCTCAATTCTTTCATTTTAAGGAAGTGTGTTAATATTCAGAGTTGCGGGTGACTTCGTTTAAAAATTAATGTGTTTGCTGTTATTTCACTTGTAAATTCTTTCAGCTTCACAGCTTAACATAAAACAGCTTCAATTGAACTACGGGAAAAAATATTCCCACTTGTTCAATGATTGAGCCGATCAATTGAACTACTGGGAAAAAATATTAACACTTGTTCAATGATTGGGCCGATCAATTGAACTACTGGGAAAAAATATTCCCACTTGTTCAATGATAGGGCCGATCAATTTAACTACTGGGAAAAAATATTCCCACTTGTTCAATGATTGGGCCGATCAATTTAACTACTGGGAAAAAATATTCCCACTTGTTCAATGATTGGGCCGATCAATTTAACTACTGGGAATGCATCAAACACGCATTAGTAGCATTTACAAACGGAAATACTTAATAAGATTACTAATATTGTGATACAAATACTAAGTGTCGCCATTTAAAAAACTGTAGCTTATAACAAGCTAAGATAACTAAGGTAACATATTGTGTGAAAAACGATTATTATATAATAATTCTGCATTATGAATGGCGGTTAATTAACAATACTGTGTTGAATATTGACCAAAAGAACTCGATCCCATAATTTCCCAGGGCAGCCATCATTAGATATAGGGTGTAATAACCTCAAATATAATGGATTCGAACTCCCGATAGTTAAGTATGCTATAGTATAGTATGATTAATAGTACGTTACAGTAATTTATGGTAATTTAAGAACCTGTCCGAAATATATTCGCCGCGGTCACAGGCGCAATTTCACGCAGTGTTGTCACTATTACTCCGAAAATCGCCGACATAATTCCCGGAGATTCAATTTAAAAACGCTCGGAGCGGTCGCAGCCCAGAATATTTCGAATGCCAGTAATTAGAATTCCCTTGCAGCTGCATTCGTGACACGATTGACCCAATGCGATATTACCGGCTTTTTGTGCTCGATTAGACGTTTTCTCTGATTTTTATTAGTGTTTTCTTTGTCATTTATTCGTTTATTATTATTTTTCTTTTGTTTTGCGTAATTATTTTTATAGAAGAGCTGGAAGAGGGCGGCCTACAAGATGGTCAATGGTCGCCGCAGCCCATGGACACTTGCAGCACTAGGGGGATGCGAATAACCTGTCGACCTTGCAGAATTCTACACACAGCCCCTTTGAAGAGCCCCATGTCGTAACTAAGTGGCAGTAACCTCAGGGGCAGTACGTTTATTTTACTTAGAGAGATTTATTTCTTACTTGTTTAAGAAATAACCCATTTAAGAGATCGGGATTCTCGAATTTCGGAACGAATTTCGTAAGTGATTGAAATTAAATTCGGCACAAATTCCGGCCCACGCTAAGTTTTAAGTGGAAGCGCATGGCGGATTTATCTCCAACCACGTCTGAATAAGCAGCAGACTTCAGCGTAAGTTACAGAATGATATTGATTCATTTGCGTCAAATCGAAACATTGAAGAAGTTTGTAAAATGGACACCGTATGATAACCTGCATCCCGTACCAGCTGAAACTTAGATGAAAGTTAGATATAAACATGCGTCGAAGCTTGCCTTACTTTGCTGAACCGGCATCAAAATAAAGAGAGAGGTTCTGAATCACTTGTGATGAGAAGTAGATCCTGTATGATAAACGTAAACGCATGTCACAATTTTTTTTTTATATAAAAAATTTAACTATATATAAACTTTTATTATATATAGTGGGCGGACGAGCGAGCGGTCCCACGTGATGGTAAATGTTACCGCCGCCCATGGACACCTGCAACACCAGGGAGTATGCGGGCGCGCCGCCGACCTTGCAACAATGAATTAACTCAGGAGACATAGTAAAACAATGTCCCAGACGTAGCCATGATATCGCTCACCCACATACTGCACGACAAACAGTCTCAAAGTTACAGGAGCTTTGACTGAAAACTCTCCATCACCCACCGTGCTCGCCAGACATTGCCACTACTAATTTCCTTTTTTTTCTGAATTGATAACTTTTTACACGGAAAAATCTAACTCCGATAAGGCAGTGACTCTTCAGAGAACTCATCGATTCCCGTCCCCAAAAGTTCTGTAGCAGAGCCATAAATCAACTTCCATTAAAATGGCAAAAGTGCATTGATAATAAAGGACAATATTTCGTTTAATTAAATGTATAATTTTCATACGAAAAAAGATATTAGAATTTTTCCATATAAATGGTCTTTCATAGGAATGGCAACTTCATAAGTAAGGGACCTAATGTATGGAATGAAGAAACTCCTAACAGATCTATCTCCACGTTTCCTGTATATAAATTTAATTGTTGAAATAAGTTGTTGAATAAATAACTAAAAACTTCATTAAGTTTAAACTAAGTTTTTTTTTGTTAAATAAGTTTGTTTTCACAAGGGACTTTTTAATATTTTAAAATATTAACTTGATATTTCAGGATTATCGACGTTACTTTGATTTACTGAAACGTATCATGTGACACAAACTACCGAAGCGTACGATCGAAGGTGTACTCTACTGGAAATGGTAACAAGCAATGCATGCAATCAGCTGGCTTAGGTTTAACACTAACAAGTACTACGATGCACGGAGGGGCGTAACAGATATTGCATTTCTCTTAAGTAGCAGTCTTCTAATCTAAAAAAGGAATATTATTTTATATTAGCAGTGCCAGCGATTTCATTCGCGTGAACTTTAGAGTGATTTCCATGGGAATTCTGAAATGAGTCGAGATAAAATGTACCTTAAATATTAACCTTGTAAAGCTATAATTATGCCAAGTGTCATTAAATTCCGCCCAGTGGCTTTTGCGTTATGCTCGTCCAGGCAGACAGACACATAAAATATAAAAGTAGCTGTTTTTGCTCCTGTATCGTTCATGGAGTAACACTGCAACTATTTTTTACGATTTTATTATATGTATAGGCTGACCGAAGTTTACCGGTAATAGCTGTATGAGAAGAGCCGGAGATCGCAGGAGATATATTTTTTTATCATCATAATCTGATGATTCCTAAGGATGATTCCTTTGCAGCTATTTTGCATCCATCGTTGGATGGATGCGGCCTCCTCCAAACGTCTTCACTTCAAAAGATTCTAGGTCTTTGCAATCCACTGGCCTCCCACAATAGCCTTTACAACACCGGACTGTCTTGTGGAAGCTCGATTTTTGTTTTATGAATTTCGGGTATGCCGATTCTCAGTCATCATGATGTTTTCTTTACCGACGATTATTGAAGAGGTACTTAAGTAGAAAGTCAGTGGTAAGGGTCGGGATTCGATCTCATGTTCCCATTAATGTGAGTCGAGAATAAGATCCCCATGGTTATTGTAGGGGACAAAATATTAAAAATAATAAAATACATTATTACAGTTTAAAGAATAATTTTAAATTAAATGTCTTCTCCTTAAAGGGTATCCTCTCTCTTGATCGGTAAGTTTATTGGGATATAACACGCACTCTCCGACACAGAACTGTGAGATTGCTTGTTATCTCTATTTATCTTTTTAAAGGTCTTTCCATACTAATATTTTTTTATTTATTTAAAAAACTTTATTGCCGTTAATCGTACAAAAGGCTAACTTAATACATTGAGGCATTCGCTACCAGCTAACCTGTTTTCTTTGCACAGAGAGACACGTTATTAGTTACTGCAAATGTACTCGTATTACAGAATATTACAAACTATTTCTCAACGTTTCTATCCCCACACAAGGGTTATAGGGCAAATCTGACATCAATTTAAAACCAAACAACGTCAAGCATCGCCTAAAGGCAGCTCCTTCAGTTGGAATATACACTCGATCTCCTTTTTTGTAAATCAAATCATGTTTTTGAATGTTTTATTGGTCCCCATAAGGGGCTGGCGTTGTAATTCGAATAAGGTTCTACATATTTACTTCTGCCGTTCTTCCAAACAATAATAAACCTTACTGACTTGAGAGTAAACGTGTTAGTAATTGCCGGTTAATACTGTAAGTAAAGTGGGGGTGTTGTATTCTGTCAACGCGAATGCGACACGACTAGCATACGAGTACGTTAATATTGTATGCGTTGGGATGTACAGACGCGTTATTTTTCTTTTTATTTATTCGGTGATAAGTCGGACGTTCCCTACATATTGGATTTACTTTAGTACCTTGTAAAGACTGATTTTTTTGTATTTACAGTTTACACTTTGTTAATGGGTTTGATATAGATACATATATAGATATTATACTTTATTGAACACCATAATATACAGAAGAGAAACCCAGAAATACTAATAGTTAGAATTACAATCGGCAGCCTTATCGTTAGAGCGATTTCATCGAGACAACCTTTGGGTGGTAGCAAGTCTGTTGACGTATAGAGGTAAATGTGCAATAAGAAATAATATATCTATATGTTACACTTAATACCCGTTTTCAGTAATAACTCGTTTTGCCTAGTAAAAACTAGTTTTGACTGAACGCCTTCGTTACAACTAGTTTTCCCTAGTAAAAAGTAGAATTTACTTACATAGAATTACTTACTTCGTAAATTCTACTTTTTACTAGGAAAACTAGTTGTAACGAAGGAGTTCAGTCAAAACTAGGAAAACTGAAACTAGTGTTTACTAGGAAAAACGCGTTTTTTACTGAAAACGGGTTTTAAATGTAACATATATAAGTAAATAGATTTATGTAACACATATATATATATATATATATATACATGCATATATACATGCACATATATATCAACAGACAGAAAGAACTAACTAACTAGAGAAAATAAAAAAATAACGGACAAAGTGCTGATTATAACAGAATTGTTAATCTGCGAGATAGTGGTTAGGGCTCTCACTACAGTCTCGTATCATTGCGTTCATTGTTGATCTATTGTGATCGCCACCTTTGTGCAGTTCTCATAGGCCTGTAGATATCGCAGGATAGTTTTAGCAGCGAGTCGTTGGATCTCTCCTGTTTTAGTAGGTGAGCGTCTATCTACGTGTATCTTCTCTACATCAAAAGGCCACATTCGCAAAATAGGTCGCATTGCTGTTTCATCCTGATCGGAGCAAAATCTGCAGGTCACGTCCGACGCGTGCTTTCATTACTTCTATAACACTGATATTAGCGATAAGGCCGCCTTATGTGCATTTCATGTGTTACAGTGTCTGTTATTGTCTTGTATTGTTTTTGTGTGCAATAAAGTTTTATCTATATGTGGAGGAGCTGCGAAAACACACCTTATACATGTAGAAAGGGCGCAAAGGTGCTTTTTAAAGGTGATGACTTTCAGAAAATTTAGGTTTTCAACTAGTACACTATATTCTCAGTGCAAACTGCTTACTGTGCGTCAACTATACATACTGAATTCTCTTCTTCATCTCGACAGTACTCTTCCTTTCGTTCCTAAAGTGTAGCGTAACAAACGCACAATCGATATTGTGTGCAACACAAAGATTAAACACAAATATAAAACTTCTTTTATCCGGCGGCAGCGATGTTTCCTTGTACCCTCGTTTTACAATAAAATTAATAGACAGTTGCGGATTCATCATCTGACTAGATATCAAACTATAAACAAAATTAAAAATTGGATATTAAACCATGATTATAATGACACCGAATCCTTACTAATACAATGCCCTAAATTATTCTTAACAACCTGTACTAAACATTTTTAGCATATACTATAACTCTTAATCACACACACATCCATACATCCACTCACACTCAATTACTTACATTATTGTCTCTATGCTATTTTTTTTCTAAAATTGTATATTTAAAACCACACTCCCACACATTCATATACAGACATACTTACATAAAACACGCACAAGGTACATAATATACACAATAATTGCCACCTGAATAAACTGTTTTCTTAAATAACTGTAACTTAGTACTAAGAATAGATGTAAGGGAAGGCACTGACTGACAGCTGTCAAACAGATTATTCCAGTACAGATGTCAGCACACGTTGTCCTTATGAATACCTATTTGTAAATCTGATGTTTTTGTAAACTACCATTATAAGTGAATTACCGTATAGAAAATATGTAAATGTCTTAAATAAATAAAAATATTATAAAAAAGAAAGAAAAAATGTGTGTATTTTTAAGAAATTCTGAACTACAGTCTATCGATAAATAGGTTGCAAAACCACTAAAAGTATGCCAAAATAACTTAAGAAACCGCGCGACATTTTACGTTGTTTCTATGAAGACTTGAAGACATTTAGGTAAAATTGTATTTGCTCTAGGAGGTAGAAAGACTTTGAGATAGGTATGCTTTAAAGATGTCAATGATTATATGTTTACAATTTGAATATTAACGGATTATGAAAGTTATAAATTTTTAATTATTCAAGAAACGATGTACAACACCCGATGCAGAATATAGTATGCATTGTTCTACACATTATTAAATTATTTACTCTATTGAAGTATTTTTCTATTTAATAGTGTATAAATAATACCGCATACTATCTAAACCAGCGTCACAGCGTGAACTGTAATGCTCGATTTTATCAAACGTGTAACGTTTGACACAATAGTAGGCTTTTGCAAAATGCAGAAGACACGTCCCCGCGGATCAAATGTTAGATAACAAACAAATGAGCGGGCTAGAGGTCTCACAATTAGAACGATTTGAAATTGAAAACACCATAGAGAATTGTAAGGAAATTAATCGCATGAACTTTTATCGTATGTTGGATTAGTGATTACAAACAGTACTGAGGAATATAGAATCCAACAGAACAGTGAGAGACAATGCTCTGATGAGTAAATATTAGTAGTAAATATTAGCAAATATGTAGGTTTTGAATTTGGATAATCAAATGTTGCTATGGCCTACCTGCTTGTCTTATTGGGCCGATAGAAAACGTAAGCAAAACATTTTTCCTATAGTATACACCAGAGAACTGCGAGGGATGTTCTATAGTGTACAATATGAGGCCATTTAAAATCAGGAAGGTCAACTCGGATAAAAACTGCTAACAAACAGAAGTTTGAAGTATAATTAGCACGGAGATGTGATAACAGAAAAACGTTTAGGAAATAAAACCCCATAATTAATTACGGATGGAATTAAAAAGCGATTAGAAAGCAATAAACAAAGAAAGACAGAATGTACGATTATTAATAATTTTATAAAATACAGAATAATAAAATCTTAGCTTAAAGAAATATTAAAGTACCTACCTGATAGACCAGTAAATTTCAGAGGTCTCAATCTCAGAATAGGCATGTCTTTTTATATTCTAAATCGGGTCTGAACGCGTATAATAAAGGTATTTGTTTACCTTTTATTCCTACTTTACGTTTCGGCGCGAGATACTCCAGCCAGGATGGGAGCTGCGAGCAGTTTCATCAACCACTCACATTTGATCTTCACATTCGAAAAGGCTAACACACTACACTAACAATGTCCCTGGACTACCCGCCTCTTCAGTCAACTCGTGACCACAGCTGGTGTAACCCGTGCCGAAACGACGAGTAGGATTAAAAGGTAAACAAGTACCTTTATTATACGCGTTCAGACCCGATTTAGAATATAAAATGTATACAAAACGCGAAAGTTCAAAAAGTTATAGGCATGTCTGTTTCGCAGGGACTACTCCATTAGTTTCATAGCTCGAAGTACTTGCATCGTACTCGTAGCATCAAAATTTCCGACGTTTACAAGCTGTTGGCTCGCAAGACGTCGCCTAACACAATTTATGGCGAACGTTTGCTGTGGCATCGCTAAATAGCTTATAGGAACTTTGTTTATAGACAAAGTATATTGAAACTTTGTTACAACAAAGTGTGATGAAATTCGGAGCGCGGAGTAAGATCTCGATTGGGCGGGGAAAGTAATAATCGGTTATCGTTCTTAGTCGTTGTGGATTAAGTTTTCATACAAGATGCTGTTTATATCCACTTATGGTTACGATATATCATATGTACAGATGCTTGGATAAATATGTTTTTCTGAATGCCTATTTATGAAAAAGGAAAACGGGTCGAATCATACAGTTTTACTAATTGTGAGTGACTTATTGTTTTATATGCCATCTCTGTTCTGCTCTGCTACCGATTTTAACATCTTGCGCTCTAGTGGCTATCGCAAAAGGTACGCGATATATTTCACAGTAGTCTTCTTTGAAAGAGGGTTAACTAATTGTTAACAGTCATGCACGCCCAGCAGATGTGAAGTTGCAGCATGCATCCTCCGCTCAAATTAAAATTATTTATTTTATTTATTTATATTTAATATTATCGTTTGAAAATTTCTATTCCAATAAATACATCACAAAACTGCACTTCGGTTGGTCTGCACTCTAAGTACAAAACTGCACGTCGGTTGGTCTGCGCTCTAACTACAAAGAATCTACAAACTCCAAGTGGCATAAAAATATAGCGGTATTGTATTATCATTACATTGTAAATTTGTCAGGTATACAGAAGTCCGTACACTGATTGTATATTTCTCACAAGTTTAAGTATTTAAATTTATTTTCCTGTATATTCACCATCTACCTTCTATAATTAGCAGAAAAATGGTTTTAAAATGGCTTTCCTTTCCTATAATGGTTTTCCTTTCCTACAAATCTTTTTAAGCTTAGCAACATAAATAACATTGTAATGGATTATTAACGCTTAAAAACTGGTCTGTGGTGAAATTACATATGTTTTTTCTGTGGCCAATTTACAGAAACCCAAAATATGTTTATTATCTAATATCGATATGCTCTGCTCTTATTTTTACCTTTATCTTATGGCCTAGCTTTGAAGCACCGCTATGAATATCTGGCCTTTCTGCGTCACCGTAACCTGTCTTCAATAAAATTGATTCGACGCCAGCAACCGCTAATCGGTTTATCGCCTTTGATGCCAGTACAATAAGCCGTAGAGAGCTATTTAATAATATATTCTGTATGCTTTAGCTATGTATTGTGCTAGGTGAGTATGGGTCTGAGCACTAAGATAAGCAATGAAATTTAAATGATGTAAATTCGGCGCGGTATTCTGATAAGTAGTCATAAGGAGTGACAGAATTGGTCTAACTATGATGACCACGTACCAATGAGTGTAGTGTGAAACACCCTCCAGCCAAGATCAATAATTTGAATAAGTTTGCTAGTAATGGCCGATAGATAGATACACTTTATTGTACAAGTTAAAGGTAGTCTTTGTAGAATTAATACCAAATGAATGTTTGTCCGACCGACAATTGAACTCGGGATATTTTGCACAGAATAGCAAAGGCAAATAAGCTAATCATATGTCTCAATTGCTGAAATAAATCAAACATTTTAACATTGTATTTTAGCACTGAGCATCAAAAAACTCGTTTCGTTAAGGTTCCGTATTTATTTATCCTTGCTTTCTTCAACGAATATTGGTTACGAGTGGAAGAAAACATAAGCCATATATCCTTGTCAGTATCGTTACATGTGTTCCCGAGTGCTGTTAAAAATATTGCCCCCGATGCCAGCGGCCCCCTGCTTTATATTATTATACCCGTAATGCAGTCAAAATTTTGAACAACATCCTGTTAAATGAAAATTGTCTGCACCCTCTTAAGATTAGATTTCTTTCATGAAAACTCACATCTTTAGTTCTACGACCTTCTAAAATTTAGCATTTTTTTTCACAGAAAAATAATAACACACTACCTATCTAAAAATCCAATCTGCTCTGTGAAGTAAAAAAATAAAAGCAACGTTGTCAAAATCTTGAGAAACAAAAATTGCAAGAGGGCGGTGTATTAGACAAGGACAAAAATTACAAAAGAATAACAAAATCTTTTATATTGTAAAACGAATCTGACTGCGTAAAATTGAAGGTTGTTTTTAATCTTTTATACTCGACGTTTTTTCACTGGTTACACCAGCCGTGGTTACGACTTGACTGAAGAGGCGGGTAGTTCCAGGATGGGAACTGCAAGCAGTTTTATCAACTACTCACGTTTGATCTTCACATACGGAAAGACTGCGACACATCACACAGGTAAATCGCAAGGTTTAAATTTATTAATCACTGGATTCCACGCCAACGACCTTCCCGATTGAAATTTTTGTATTTCTCAATTTCAATCACTGCTCGTACAATTCTGGAATAATAGTGACGTTCAATGGTGAGGATTTTTGGAGTGCAGCGTTGTATCCAGGGATTTATTCGAGCGTTGAGAATGTGTTCGTGGTCGGCTATGTGTATAAAGCGCGAAAATTTAAATAGTTAAATTAGGTATTCTTTGTTGAAAATATCAAGCTCGGAAAAAATCGTGGAATAAAAATGTTTAGTTTTAATGAAAGAAAATCAGTTTCAAGGTACGGGTATTTTTGTATTTGACTCTTTATAGTTTACTCGTATACATATTTCTACTTGAATATACATATTCGTAGAGTAAGTAGCCCTTTTATAGGTCACTGGTAGGCCTTAAAACTCCACGCTGACCAAGCGCGTCGGTGATCAACCCAATTGTTGGCTGGTAGAGAATGCTATAAGGCTTGTCTTTTGCTTGATAATGTGCAATGGAGTGTATCTAAGGCGCCTAGGATGTTGAGTAGCTTTAAATTCAAGTAAACGTTAATGTGTGTGCTGAATTATGGGTATATGTGCACCAAAGTATACATATGCTCACAATTTAATAGAATTTTAATTAGTTTTATTCCTAACAGTGTAATATAGTATAGTTTAGTTTTATTCTTCTTGTTGCAGTGCTGTCTTATAACGAAGGTTGACAATCATCATGGCTATTTATATTTAAAGCTGCCCTAATGTACGTACGTGTTTCGGTAGTGAGTAAGACATGCCAGAGCCCATTCCCATCCTATCCCTCTCCATTTCCCCAACCCTTTTTCTGAATCCATTCCTATATCCAAAGGAAGGCAGCGCATCTGGGGGCGTGCCAACGTTTGTCATTTTGGACTAATGTTGGCATGTATCACGGATGTCTATGGGCTACAGTATCCACTTACCATCGGGTGGACTGTATGCTCGTCTGCCACCTTCGTCGATAAAAAAAAAAAGAGCACGGTATAGTGAACGAGTGCCCACGTCATACTACTGACGTGAGTTCTTTAGCCAGGGTGTTCTTAGTTTTCCTGGCCTCTTCATCTTGCCTGGTATGATGAGTTGGAGGAGCTCGTGTCTGTTACTTTATTAGTTAAAAATAATACTGATAAGTTTAGATGTAAGGCTTTGTAATCATGTCGCTGACATGAACGAATCTTAATTCAAAAGCCCCCCAAATAAATGAATAAAAAAATGTAAAAGAAAAGAAAATCCAGACAAAGTTAAGATCACATCACTGGCATTGTGGTCGACGGTAAATTTTTTTCAGTATATAATAAATAACAAATACTGTTTATTGCATACAAAGAGTTATTACATGTGAACAAATAATAAATGACAGAATAAAGGCAACCTTGAGATAGAAAAAAATAAAAGGGATATAGGTAGTGAGTGTAGAATCATTGAAATTTACAAAATGAATTATGTTCAATATATACCCACCGACTATATCGATAATATATAATATAATGAATACTTATAATAATATATACATAACTTAATTCAATATTGAATCTATCTATATAAATGTAAAGAAAATATATTTCTTTTATCTGAATTTTGCCGCGCTCCGCGCTGTCGGTAAAACTAACATAGTGTCGGTAAAATAGTGTAGACGTCAAGTGAAGAGAATCGTGCTGACTGTCAAATTGTAGGTAAACATAAATAAGAGTATTGTAAAGATTGTATTATAAGGATAAATAATAGATGTTAAAAAGGATTGAAGAATAAACTTTATATGCCGTTTCTTTGTATATCGAAGCAACACCACATAAGTTTGTTTCATTTGACAATCCTTTTAAAAAGAAAATAATCGATCTTATATAAATAAATAAAAAGTGTAAACGTTCGTTTGTTCAAAATCTTAAATCTTTGAAAGTTCTTCACCGATTAGTTTGACATTTTGACATAACGCTGCATTCGAATACGCGCGTGTTTTATATACCTATCACAGGGTAAATACATGTTTTTTACCCAAAAACAGGTAAAAGCAGGGTAAACGCCATCTTTTGGGCAGCCACAGCAACGCGTGGCCGGGCACAACTAGTTGTAAATAAGAATTAACGTGGACAAGGATAGAAAAATAAGAAGGAATTGTAGTCTCCAAGAGATGGAATAGAACAGGTTAGAAACAAAGTGGTAGTGATAGGAAATTATTTGATTAGAGAAGAAGATAGAAAACAACGTATAGTTTGTTAAAAATAATTTAGATTTTCTAGCAAATATACCGCGATAATCCGCATTAATATTTGGGCGAAAAGCGAACGGTTTGGGTAGACGCGCAGCGGTATTGGCGGCAGGCCAGGGATTCTGGGAGGGTTGGGGGCCCTCCACACCGGCAATGCATATTTCAATACATATTTACTTTACGTCTGAAACGGACTTGCTATAATAATGTTATAAAAGGACATATTTCATTGTAATATTTGTTAGAAAGTGACTTTGTGAAAACCCGCAAAAAGTGACTTTAGATGTGATTTCTTATAAGCACGATGCGGTCATATATGCGGTTCTAATATTCATAAATTTACCAATTTATGGGGAAGACTACATGCTGCAAACTCACAGCCGCCGGGCGCACTCGTCTAGCCAAGTTACTCCTGTGTCACAGAAGACTACCGTATTATGTGTTGTATTTCGCATTATTCCAATATTATGAACAATCTAGGTATATAAAATTGAAAATAATATATCCATTTAAGTGTTTCTAATAAAAAAAAAACGCCGATTCCACACGCCGGAAGGGAAGATAGATTTCGCTATTTTTTGTACATTTTAGAAAAAAAATGTTTAGATTAAGTTTATATTTGGAGCTTCACGAGTCCTATCCAACGACATGTATATTATTTAGTATGTGTAGCCGTGGAATGATTGTAATGATAAGCCACTTTAGTAGGGGGAGAGTGCACGGTGCATTCCTACAGCCGCTGCACGCGCTAGGCGCACTCGACTGGCTACGTTACCCATCTCCCACAGAAGACTACCTTGAAATGTACTCCATTTCCTACTTTATCGCATTTCTCAAATGTATATACGTGTTTCGGTATTGAGTGATATGTGCCAGAGTTTATTCCCATACCATCCAAATACCTCCCCATTTTCCTAACCCTTTTTCCCAAGTGATTCCTAAATTAATTTTCGAAATATAAAACTGGGTTTTCAAATAGTAAAATAGTTCTTGGCGCAATCAACTGTTGGGTGCTAGATTAGATGCAGTTCGAACGATTCACAATGATTAATATCATTTTATATGTATATGTATGTATTTTGATGCAAATATGTATATTAATTTATATATACATATAATTTTCATATGCAATATCTACTTGCTACGTGGTCATATTTCGTGTTAATTTAAGCAAGTACTTTACTTTGCAAGCAAATGCATTTATTTTTAACCAAAGATTGACTGGTAAAGAATGTCACTAGGTATTCACTTCGCCCTGTGTACAATTTCTGTGCAGTATAGTTGATATAATATAGATATCTAAATTTTGAATTGCAACAACTGTTTATAGTATGAATTAAAAAAGATAAATATAATCTTTCCTTCCCTGACGTAATATGAGTAAAATCTAACAACAAAACTATACCCTTGTCCCGGCCAATTGACCTAACAAAATTTCTTAATTCGTTCCCCCACATAGCCTCCGGCTAACATTTCTGAAAGGCAATAAATATATCTGATATCCGACCAAATGAAAGCCGTTCCGAGCTCTATTTCAACTAATATTTGGTATCGGACATATATTTGTTGGACATCTAAATCCGGAACTTCTATTAAGTGATAATAAATTACATGACAACGTGAGACGAAATTAAAAAAAAGGGAAATAAAGAAATATGCAGCCGAAATGCGGAAAGTGGCAGCAAATCGATGACGGCAAAGAATGATACGTCATTTTAGCTGTCATTTTACCATATGAATACCAAATGAACTCTTTTAACATAAGCTTCAATTTTTATTATGTCAACAACGCCCTAAAGTACCGGGGAAATAAGATATCTGCCAAGTATCTAAAAATGTACGAGTATAAGGAAGAGACGATATAACCACCTTCTGAAGCACAGTCGGGCCAGGTGCAGGCCCCTAGGTGGCGCATCCTGTGGAGAGACATGGGTGAGGGGACTATTCTACCAAGCTTGTCTAATTTGTTCCGAGACCATCTGACACCTAAGGCGTACATGAGAGCGGGCATGACCCAGCCATTATAGACTTGGATCTTATTAGGGTTTTAATTTATCAAACACCATTTTTACAGATAGCCCATTAATCTGGAAAACAAAATATTTATTTATGGTAACTGTAGTTTGTGATCAATAGGTTGACATACATTACAATTTTATTAATGATCAGGCCAAGTTTCAAACAAAAGTGACCATCATTCTTTAAATGTGGATAATGTGGTTTAGGTCCTCTAGTGACAAAGTTACAAAGTTACAGTTACAAAGTTAAAGTTATAAAGTTACAGGACTCTCGCGAACGTCGACTTTGTGTTGACATTCTAAGTAATTAAAAACTGATTATTTCCATTATTGAAAAATAGAAGGTTTTCCTGATCATGATTTGCTGCCCATTTAGTACTTTTTTCCCGATATTCAGTATTTTCGAGCAATCGTATTCATCATTAGACATTTCTATTTTTTTTCTTCATATATGGCAATGGTGCATTTAGCACATTATGCCAGTGCCAAGTTATCTTCGTCAATGTCAATGTCCAGTCCCGTCGAAGCAAGTCAGAAGTCGTTCAGTAAAGAGATGAGTCCTTGGAAGCACACGAAAAACGCAGTCCCACGCTTTCATTTGATTATAGCGCCACGCACGAATGTCACTTTGAAGTTTAATAAACTGTCACTGTTAAAACACAAAACGCGTAATACACATTTTTTACAATAATCAAACAAAAACTCAATTCCACTTCTCGAGTTCCCGCCAAAAAGCCAACATATTTCTTAGATCACTTTTTGGAAGGTACTTTCTTTTTTGCATAGTAGAAGTGGCGGACGGGCGGCCCACATGATGGTACATGGTCACTGCCCATGAACACCTGCTACATCGGAGGTGTTGCGAGCGTATCTCCGACTCTGCAGGAGAACATACTCACTGCTCTCTTGAGGAACTCCATGTCGTTCATTCTTTGGATTGATTACGAGTAGGATTTTAAACTTTTGTAGTCGTGATTGAACAATCTATAAAACAATCTATAAAAGAACAATCTATAAAACGTGATTGATCTATAAAACAGGTTACTCGTGATTTATTACTTATTTAATATTTATATTTAGGAGACAGATTCTTTGCGCACTCGACTGGTCAAGTTAACCCCTCTCTCACATATGAAAGGAAACGACGTTCGTTATTTGAAACATTTATTAAAGTTCAAGTTTAATTTACAACACATAGGAGAACTCCGCACGAATTATAATATACATGCAGTAATAAGTATGAATATGCTTTTAAGCAACGATTACCTTGACTCACTTGGGCCGAACTGTTAGGCAATTCTCACTTTATCTGACTTGATTTAGTCACTCTCTTTCATTCGGATTTTCCGCTCTCCTCGACGTCCGAACAACTACCCCCTTTCCTCCGCTACCATCACCCCGCCGCCGTGCCAATCATAAAAGCAAATAGCGACGCGAAAAAGGCGGAGAGAGCGTCTAATGGTACCGATAGATGTCACTATTCACCAAGTACATTTAAGTGTTACCACGATTAATAATTCAGACATCCAATGCGATTACTATGCATAAATATCAGTAAATTTATACAGTAACCTAACACATAACACTCCCTACGTGTTTCGGTAGTGAGTGAATTACGTCAGAGCCCATTCCCATCCCCTCCTATCCTATCCCTGCTCATTTACCCAACCTTTTCTCCAAAACCATTCCTAACTTTCCAAAGATATATAGGGCATTCGGAGACGTGGCAACGTTTGTCATTCTGGACTGATATTGGCATTTATCGAGAATATCCATGGGCGATAGTATCCACTTATCACCAGGTAGACTGTCCCCGATCATCTGCCGCTGTTTTCTATACATTTTTTTCTTAGACTAATTACATTTTTCTCATAAACTTCTCAAAACGTTGTAGGATTCAACCCTGAACTCTGAAGATTAAAAATAGATTAATGAATGTACCATCTGAAAACTTTGTAATACTCCTAGTTGTAAATCATCTTGATGAATGACTTTCATCTAGTCAACATTGTTTCAGCCTCAGATAAAAGTTAGGTTGAGAACGAAATGTTGTCTTCGTGAACTAGGTCTAACTAGGTTATCGGGTTTTGTTATTGGAATTTTCGCTACGTTGTTACAAATACGGATCTATTTGCCTATTTTTTTATATAGCAACTAGCTGGTTCCCGGCACTTAGACTTAGACTATGTGTGGATAGATTGATTCCCGGGGGAATTTTATAGTTGCTCTGGATAAAAAGTACTCGAAATGTTAACCCGACATATCAGTAAGTCATAACTATGTCAAGTTTTATTAAAATCCGTCCAGCTGTTTTTGCGTGTCGCACGTTCAGGCAGACAGGCAAAAATTCTAAAAAAAATGTTTATTTGGGTTCTGTATCATTCGCAATTTATACCGCAACGACTGTTTCAATACAAGCAGGAACATGGCCTTGTTACGATTTTACTACATGTATAGATGGGTCAGACGAATGCGGCCCATACGCTGGTGAGATACTAACTAAAAACGGGTTCGGGGCTATGAAGGATGAGTATTAGAATACAAAAAGACGAGAAATTTTTTGTCTGTCTGTCTGTTTGTACGTTCGAACACGCTAATCTCCAAAACTACGGAACGGATTTTCATGGGTTTTCCACAGGTTAATTAATCTTAGCTTGGCGCTTCGACTAGGCTTTGTTTCATCGAAATCGGCTAACGGGAAGAAAATATATCCCAATTTAGAGTTTAAAACCTAAAATTCCACGCGCACAATATCGAGGGCATAGCTAGTATAATAATAAGATATGAAATAAGTAGGTTAAGCGCATGACTGTAAATTTTGCATCCCGCTGTCCCCTTTCTTAGAAATGCAATTTGTGATCGCAATATCGTCTTTCATTCGAGTATTTTGTCGTCCTTGGACCGAAGAAACGAAATGTGATGTGTAGAGTGCATTAGTTTGAGCAGTAGTGACGTTTTGTACTCTTGAGCTCTATAAGGTCATTTTGTCTTACAATTTTATGTTCGAGACAGATTTCACCTCTAGATGCTTAAAATTATAGTATAAGATACCATACTGTCAGCCTGTGTCTCTCCACTGTTGGATATAGACAGGCCGTTTGTTTACGTGAGGAAATGTTCATGGATATCCTCCCTCCGCCCGGTCAGAGGCAGAGGCGTTATGCTGAACTCTTACCGGCTAAAACCCCAGGATGTACCACCTCGCCACCTCGCACCTTGGGGTTACGAGAACACTGTTCGCATTAGTCCGCGACCCCAGCGGTGGCGGTCCGCTAGTGCGGACCCCGGACAGATGTTTGCTGGTCAATGAGGGAAACACACCGTCCACTCAGGCAGTGCAGGCAGGCCTGGATAACGCTAAATACCACTGGGGAGGCCGGACGCCAACAAACGACTGGTTTTGTCTACCTCACGGTCCGGGCGGTTAAGCCAAGACCCTCGGTCCCGTCTCCAGAGACGATTACGATATACAGCAGTGGCATAGCAGAAGAAGTATTTCCCCTGAGTGCAGAAACCGAATGGGCCACAAGGATGTACTGATTTAGGTTCAGTAAATGAAATGTCTAGGAGTCAGTGACACAGTGGAAATTATTCAGAAAAAAAAAATATAGAAAACCAAACCAAAGCACCATCAGTACACAACCAAACCAAACCAAAATCAGTATAGCGACATCTAGTAGATATACAGGAAAACAAAAGTAACAATTAACATTATACACCTTGCCTGCCCAAAGGCAGGGTTAGTGCTCGCCGAGCCCGTCTTTGTTTCTCCACTATGCCCTCTGGTTTTGGTTCACGCCGGATACCCCGCTACCGTCCACACTTGGACGCCGTTCTCTAACCCACCACTTGGGAATACGCCCGATGGGAGACCAGAAACTCCACACGGGGGATATAGATAGGCCTCACCCAAAGTTCTGAGTCTGCACGTGATAAAATTTCGTCGAATTCTTTTATAATACTTTAAGGTTGAGTTTTTTGAAATTTTTGGAGAACCGATTTTTTTAAGCTGTACGAAACACGATGTGAATGTTTATTGTAATTGGGCGTGTGGTATTAGCACCACTCTATTTCTTCCCGCGGGTGTCGTAGAAGGCTACTAAGTGATAACAAAGCTGCTGTCACAAGCCCTAAGTAATTACACCATCTTTAAAGAGTGGACTCGAGAAATAGCTTAGCCAGCGTGCAGTTTTGAGGCCATAAGTCCTTCATGCACAAGACAATGTACATGAGACGACTCATGTCCAGCAATGAAAGATTACAAGACTGGTTACGATACAATTAAGTTGACATACTTTTTATCATAATTTTTCACAAACCACTTTGCATTGAAACTGAAACCACCATCGAAATGAAAAATCACTACCTATTTTACATCGACTCCACTGCGAGTTATCAACAACCTACCTACACCGAAGTTCAGCGTCCAATGTATAGTTGTTGCCTCAGGAGGTTACGAACTGTCAAACATGGCGCAAACAGGTGGTTTGTATCAAATAGATATACACTCGCCACCTGGGAGAAGTTACCTTTATCGGTATGCGCGTCTTTTATATGTAGATATCTCTATATATCTTCCGTGAACTTACAAGAACTATCTTTATACGAGAATTTACTGGAATAGCTGTGAATAGTGATAGCTAATGATAATCAAATAACTCCAATGCACACATCATGTACAATTAAGTAAAATAGCAGTCATTATTTCTAGACTGCGAATAAAACACAAAAACAGCGATTTCCTACTGCAAATATTTTCCTTGAATAAAACGGATAATGGAGGTTTATGAAACGTACGCAAATCAGTTTCATTACTAATGTAACCTTATTTATAGATCAAGCCTTGTATTTTTTCAAGCTAATTGTAAAATAGTTTTAATTATAATTTGCCCTAATTTATTACAATTAATTTAAGTAAATAAAGTCAAAATATAACCGTAACCAGATCCTTCGTTTTCTCTTCCTCCACTACTAGAGGAAACAATGTGCTGTCTCCTCATACACGTTGTCTTAAGGGATCTTGTGTATGAGGGTATGGTCTGTTAACGCCACGCTGGTCAAACTGGTTGACGAGTCAACTCTTTTGGTATAGTTCCTCAGGGCATCTTCAAGGTTAGCAATGGCTTCTTCGCATAATTGATTAAAGATGCAGCTAGGAGCTTAGGTCATCAGTTATTATAGTTAAAAATGTAACCGACATACGGTGCTCACTGAAAGCATGCTCGATGACAGAATCCAATTTACGGGCACGCTTGGAAAGAGTAGTGTGACCATAATTTTTTTGCTAGTCCTAATTATCTACAAAGTTTGCAAGTGAATATTCATATTATTCATCCTAAATGAAAAAGAGTTCGATCCAACAGTCTGTCATTTGACATATAAGTCATGTTGTGTTGTAAAGATGAGTACTAAGCGCTCGACGCGCGAGCGCCGAGTAAACGCTCATGAACCTTTAAGCGTGAAACTATAAGATCCGGGAGCATTATAGTCCAATTTTTTAAAGTTTGTTGGTCTTAAATAATTGACATTAAAATTTCGAATTCAAAAAGGCGCGCTCAAGGGCACAGTGTTTATTTTTAAAAAACCCAGGCGCATGTTTTGGAGGGCAGGAGTGCTATCATACAATTATCTTACGGCAGTGATTTTTGTTATACAAGTAGATAAGCTCTAACGGTCAAATGTCGCGCAAATTCTAGTAAGAGATTTATAGTGCAGTAAAATTCACCTGAATTATATGGTGTAATGGAAAAAGAAAGATGAGTTTAGACTCGGCGTTTTTTATGGAAAGAAAGATGCAGCCAGACAGGCAGATAAGAGAAGACTCTTGTTCATGGATATCCGCGATACATGCCAAAATCAGTCCAGAATGACAAACATTGGCACGTCCCCGGTTAAAACCAGGTCCAGAAATATAGCGCTGCATTTTTTCTTATTTATAGGGAAGTAGGCGGACGTGCCAGCGGTCCCACGTGATGGTAAGTGTTACCGCCACTCATGGACACCTGCAACACCAGAAGGTATGCGGGTACGCCGCCGACCTTGCAAAACTATTCACAGCTTTCTTGAAGAACTCATATCGTAGCATAATGGAAAGACCTCGTGAGGCAGTTTGTTACACAGCCTTCGGGTTGGCAGTATAAAATGATTTTTGAACCAAACAGTACGCGATACCTCCGTATTGAGGAAATGCGGATGGACTGTACTTCTGTGACGGGAGGTGCGGTTCTAGAAACCCGAGGTGGGAATTATATTGAACAATTATATATCATATAGGAATTATATTGCTTACCTTTGGAAAATGAATGAATTTGGAAAAAAGAATGGATTTGGTTGGGAAGGATTTTAAATATGAAGTGTAATGAGACGAATAGATTTCCTATTACACCTTCTATTTCTCCTCGATTAGATGGGTTAGTAAAGAGTGTAATGGGCTAATTCGATTCCTTTGTTCCTTTGTTCACACAATGGGACATCAGAAAAAAAAACTTTATTCATCCTTAACAATATCTATTTATCCCTTAATTAATGCAATTGTAATTTGCGTCATATATATACATATATAGATAATCTGAGTTCAATATGTAACCTACAATACTTCTGTACTGTACTCAAATGTGCGCATAATCTTCCATTTTACGCAGACATCATGGCCACCCTACTATCTAGTTAGAGTTTGACAGTTTGGTGATGTTAAAAGGATTTGTATATCGCGATGTGGGAGCTCCGTAAGAAAGTTACTCACAAACTTTACTTAAAGAGGACGTTGACAGAGGCGTGTAAAAATTTTGCAAGATTTTTTTTTAACTTTTATCAGTATATAGTATTACTCTCCCTTATTATAATAGCTTTTACGATTTTTGTGTTATCGCATATATGTAGCTATCTATTATGTTATGGTATTTAATTAATGTGCGTCACTATTAACTACAGTTTTACTTAATCTTATCTATCGTTGCACCTACCGCGCCATCTCTGTATAGCCCAAAGGTTGACTGGGAGATAATGCTTCTAAGCATTAAGTCCGCCTTTTGTCACTTTGTGCAATAAAGAATAAATAAATAAAATAAATGTGCCTTAAATGCGCATGCTTATCTTTTTTAAACATATCGGTTTGATTGCATCAATCATGGTCGCGAGCTAACTGGAGAGGCGCGTAGTCCACATCAAATTTCAATGATCATTACGTTATACAGGATGACCGATAGGTTGAACTATTTTTTTACTACTATTGATGGTATAAAATGGATAGGTGGCATAAAAAATGGTGAAATAAAAAAGTACGATTATTGAAAAAAAAAACCTGTTTAATTACGAATTTCGCTCTCTTTCAACTTAATCTGAATGAAGTCCTAAAATGGCCCTTAGAATTCCTTATTTCCGTTAAATTGTTTCGACTAATCTGGAAGCCGGATTACGGAACCATCCATTAGCGAGCGGGTTTAGCCAGATTTTTTTTAAGACTAAGGCAGTTACCGAAAGCTCTACGGATGAAGGGATGTTTTTATTTTTGACTATTCATTGGCCATTTGGAACTTTATTATTATTTCACTCCAGATCATATTTGGTTTTCTTCTTTTACAAAACAAATCTAGAAATGATTTATAAAAAAGTATGTGAAACTACTAGACTAACTAGTACTAACAAAAATTAAAATAAATAATGGAATTAATAGAAAGTACTAGAACTTCCCTTAAAATAGTGAAAATAAAATAGCTTATACTAATAAATTCTATTAGAATATGGCATTACTTTTGTTTGGGCGGCACTTTCAGTTTTTGGTCTAACAATGTATGAAAACTGAATGAGGTCCTTTTGATGTGTTTTGTATTTTAAGGGAACATAGGTTAATGCGAGTGGTCGTAAAAAGTCTTTTAGAGATATTTTATTTATTTGTATAATATACAAATGATAAAAATAGTTACAAAAGTAAATACATACAGAAGGCGTGCTTATCCCCCTAGGATATTTCTACCAGCAAACCTGGGAGAGCGATTGGTGAGCAATGAAATGGGCAGACATAATTCATACTTAAAAACCCTTACATACACTACATGAAGGTTAATGAATTAAATGTCAAAAGTAATCTAAAATATTGTATGTATTGAATAAAAAAATATCATACACTCGTATTTAATAATTATATCCGAGCGTTTGCTCGATTTTGAGTTCAAGAATGACAATAATCCATACTAATATTATAAATGCGAAAGTAATTACTGTTACATTTTCACGACTAAACCGCTGGGCCGATTTGGATGAAAATTGACACAGAGATAGATCCAAACCCTAGAACGGACATAGGGTACTTTCCAGGGACGGACTTAGGGTATTTACAGCGATAACCGAAGTCCACACGGGCGAAGCCGCGGGCACAGTTAGTATATAATAATTGTGAACGCGACAGCTAAGCAATATAGCCGTACGCTAATCCACGTGCGGATCCATAGGTTTAATACTGATAAAGATATCCAAATAGAAAGCCTGACCTTATACGCCGAGAATAGCTGCCTTTCGGCTAAGCTTAGGATTGCCTTGTGTTCTTCCCAGCCTGGTAGCGCTTCTTTTCGGCTTCTTCTTAACTTTCCACTTGGTTTAGGCGTCCTTCGGTATTAAGCTAAGATGCAGCTTAAAGCGGATACACTCGCGATATAGAATAGGCCAAGCGTGTTGTTTGAAATTGGCGCGAGCGTCTTTGCATACCCGCATATATTGAAGATTTCGAGGCAACATTTTTTGTCTGCGAATATTGAAGGCGGTTTGAGAATTTTTAGTGTGACACGCGCTCGGCGGCGAGCAGAGCAAAAATTCACACCGCGGCCTCGGACAGTTGATTTGTTATTCGCGCCTACTAGTTGGTCTTGACCGCGGATATCCTTGTGCCACGCGAGTGTTTTGGGAGTTAAGTTCACATCGCGGCCTCGGATAGTTGATTTTGTGATTCGCGCCTATTAATTGGACTTGCACGCGGATGCACATTCCTCGGGCTGCTTTCGCGTAACGCGAGGCAGGTGCGCCTAGTGTGCGCATCGTAAACACGTGTGCCAATTCCGGGGTTCAGGAGACCACCACAATATGTGAGCTTCACAATCGACCGGCGACGGGAGGGGTCGATCGCTAGACCGGCGGGTATGCAAAAGGTGCAGCGATATAAAGGAATCGGTGGAAGTGATTATATAAAATGTGGGTAATAAAATATGATATTACCCTACAAAATGAAAGCACCAATGTTATTGGCGCAAACAATAATAATAATAATTTTATTTATTTAAGACATTAACATATTTTCTTTACAGTAGTTCTCACTTACAAAAATATCAAATTTACAAGTAGGTATTCATAATGACAATGTGTGCTGACATCTGTACTGGAATAATCTGTTTGACAGCTGTCAGTCAGCTCCCCTCACATCTATTCTTAGTACTAAGTTACAGTTATTTAAGAAAACAGTAATTATTGTGTATAATATGTATGTTGTGTGTGTTTTATGTAAGTATGTCTGTATATGAATGTGTGTGTGATTAAGAGTTACATAATATGCTAAAAATGTTAATATGTTAAGTTAATGTTAAGAATAGGTTCTTAAAAATAATTTAGCGCATTGATATAAGTATGGATTCGGTGTCATTATATGATAGGTGTCATAGGTGTCATTCACATGATGATAAAAACTCGACGATAACAGGAACAACAGTGATCACCAATGACAAACCAATTGTTGACGAACGTTTCATAACCAATCTGATCCCCGAATAACGTTAAAAGATGACGAAGAATGTCATTGCAGATTAGAAGTAAATTTTGTATCAAAAACATATACACGCAGCCCATTTCTATTGAAAAAAAAATGGAAAAACAGTTCTGCGAAAAGTACTAGCGCTTAGATTACTAGGCAGTGTTTGCTGTATACATTTCACGTAGTAAAAAGATAATGAAATTAATAAAATAAAGAATGTGAATGTTGGGAAGGATTTATGCACAAGAATTAAAAATGTTCGCAACTTAAATGTTGCAAACGGTTTTATAATATAAAAAGGTCTGAAAGTATTGAAAAATAACCTGTTAAACCTGGATGATAATATAAAGAATTTATTTTATTCATTTTATTTTCCTTATTGCACAAAGTAACAAAAGGCGTACATGCTTTGAAGCATTATCTTCTAGACAATGTTCGGGCTATTCTTCAGCGATAATGTGGCGGATACAATAACATTTAATGTTATTATATATATGCGATAAAATCATTAAAAAATAATTATGTTAAGCGATAAAATCATTAAAAACCACATATAACTATAAAGAGCCCAAAACAAGGTTTAAAACAAGTGGAATATCATAGAATGACAGCTGTCAGAATTACATTGAGTGGAATGTTTAACATTGGACTATGCAATCATGTTTTTGTCAACGCGATGAAAGTTTCGTGACACGCGTTAAATATTAGGATTTCCAAGAATTACTAAGTTCCTCGAATAAATTCGTTCGTAATTCAATAGAGAACGCGAAACTGAAGCAGGGATCTCGAAACCAATTTACTTGTTTCTCCAAAGTAACAATAATTTATTTCAAGTGGTCCATCTTGAACGACAATTTGACTCCCAATTAAGTTTGGATTGTAAGCGATCGAACAATCGGATACTTTATTGGAAATAATAAAACAATTTTAAATTGTGTTCAATTATAGAATGGGGAATATTCTAATAGTAAGTACAGTTTACAGTTTAGGATAATTTATTTCTCAAAATATTAAATAAATCACTTATGGCAAAACAGATATGAATCTAAAAAATTACAGTCATTTGGTGGCGTAAGTAGTATGAGGAGACTTTATTAAAAAACATTTCGCGTTATAATTTTATAATTTATTTATAACTTTAATGTACTGAACTATTTATAATTAACTATCAAAACCCGGCAGACGTTGTCCTGCCTGTGTATATTTATTTACCCCTTATTCTGTTTTGCGGTCGATATGATTTTTGCGATCGATTGAACGGTATGGAAGTTGATATGCTGGAGCGCCATCTAGTGGCGAGTTACAACAATGTCGATAGCTCGAAAATATTCTCCGTGCTCACATACCTATGTATACCAATTTTCATTACGATCGGTTGAACGGTATAGAATTTGATGTACTGCAGCGCCATCTAGTGGCGAGTTACAACAAAGTGGATAGCATGGAAACCTTTGGGGAAATAGGATAAAGTAGGAAATGTGGTACATTTCAAGCTAATCTTCTGTGAGAGGGGGGTAACGTGGCCAGTCGAGCGCGCCCACCGGCTGTTGGATTGCAGCGTAGCACTCTCTCTTAACGTATGCTTCTTTGAGAAAAACTTTATAAAGTCGAACGTAATTTAAACTTTCTTACTTTGAACTTCGACTCGCAACCGGTTCGACTACAAAATCGCCAATATTAATTTAATTTTAAATCCGTTGCCAATAATCCGCGTAACCGTTAGTAGAGTTGGCACAGTTCACCAAGAAGGTTTCGTTTAAATCTTGGCTAATTCTGTGTGCTGAGTTTGCAGTTTGTATTTGTGGTAGTTAACTGTACTTATGATTGAATGGTGCCCATTACCTTTGCTCATTTGTAGCCCCTTTCGTGTCACTGCTTGTCTACGTACATGAAAAACAAAAATTGTAGTTTTAAAATTTTCGTGTCCTTATACAAGCTGTCTAGTTTTTTTCCTTAAATTTATTATGGGGCTTTTATTACTTACAATAAATTACAATCTGATTAATTTGCTTGTTTCCATTACATTTTGCTTATATATTAGTTGAGTTCATTATCCGACATTCAATTCAACTCTTATTAAATCATCCATGTATACAATTATTATTATTTCCAATACTCCTTTGTAACTTCATATTTCTTATACACCTGCATCGGATAATGTACCCACCTACGAGTAATTTAGTATATATACTCGTATATACTCGTATATGAATATTTTAATATACGTAAATTATAAATTTTCATTGCTTTGGGTAGGGGGTGATGTTAGAGGTCGTTAGCAGCAGAATGTCACTAAATACAAATCTTCATTGACATAACGGTGACCAGCCCTTGAGCTCATCAATTTCTACACTTTAGAAACACTTTTTCTAAAACGTACGAAAAATAAAGGATTCTCCCCGACATCAATCTTTTTTTAATAGAAATAGGTACATTATCGTGCTAAACGGACTACAAATTAATTAGCAGATACAATAGTATTAAAATTGAATGTCTGTACATTGACATCTCCGTTGTCATGGCAACCGCCCCGGGGTCCACGTGAAGACTGAAGGTCGCAAATGGTATGACGTTCATTAATATCAGGTAAGCGATACGCCTGAGTGCCAATTAGGCCTCTGGAACTACGCACCCAATTTCTATCATTTCTCAATTTCCATCATAGAGGGCTATTGAGGCTGTATGTTATCGCAAAAGTCCATAAGTTAGTCGTTGACTGAGTCTGAGTCTAAAATAACTCATTTTAAAGAAATGTTTCTAGATGTTTATCTTGGGGACAATATTAATTAAAATCAAACAGGAATTGCCAATACCCATTTATTTATTTGTTTTAAGATTCTTCTATGATATGAATGCAATAAATCTAAAAAAAATAAAGGGCTTCGTACATTTTATTTCGGAAGTGGGAATAGTCCCGAGCCGACATTTCCATTTGTTTTCTAAATTGCAGTGCCTGATGAAAACTACGTATATCGATAGGGGGAGGTTTTTTTTCTTTTTATAGAAAAAAAGGCGGCAAACGAGCATACAGTCCACCTGGTGGTAAGTGGATACTGTCGTCCATAGACATCTGCGATACATGCCAACATTAGTTCAAAATGATAAACGTTGACACGGCCCCGGATGCGCTGCCTACCTTTGGAGATATAGGAATGGATTCCGCCTGCCGCCCTTGTCCATAAAAAAAAATGAAAACGATATTTCAATGAAATACAAACTATAATGTAATAAGTATCTGGTCGCATGTTTGTTTGTTCATGTACAAGTATGTCCAATTTTCCACCATTCTTTGAGATAAGAAACAAATTATGAGTTAACATCTAAATATTTATTTCGTTTTACCAACAGGTATGAAAGTAAGTAAAAATGGTTATTTTATAACAATTTAATTAATAGAATCAGTGATTTGTACATTTTGATTAACTCTAGGGTTATCTGATTATCTTTCAATCGTAATATCTCGGTTACGTGTCATTTTACCACATAATATAAATTTTGTTTGTTTGTTTATACGTTTCCTATCGACATATGTAGGTTTCATTGTGCACCGCAATATTGAAAAAAGTACATACAATTAAAGATTTTTTATTTTTACATCAAAGAATAGCATAAGTACATAATACTAGTGCGAGTATAATCTTTACGTGGTGAATAATGTCTAAACAAAACATGTCTATCAATGTAAAACATATACAAGTTATTGCTTATTTTATAATTTATCTAAATGAAAATAGGATAAAATTATTAACTACTTTAGGCCGCCGCTTCGTCTGTGAGGTTTCTGTTATAAAAGTAATTGGATCGCTATGGAAAAATTAATCAATTTTCCGGGTTGAAAATATCTATGACCTTCTCCGGATATCAGGCTACTTCTCTGCTAAATTTGATTGAAAACAAACAGACATGCAGACAGACAAACACATGTATTTAAAGTATGAAATAGTGATCTAATTACGTGTGGATAATATTATTATGTGATGCCTAGATCAATGCGCGCGCACGTGTGTGTGTATTTTTGATGCATCATATTTAATTTGAGTGATTAAGAATCCTTAAAATAATAACTGAAATTAGTTAGATACAGTGCATGTATTTCTATCATACAACAAAAACTTATCATTAAATTTTACAAGTTTATTATTATTAAAGTTAGAGAAGCGATGAGGAATTTAATTTTAAAAGTTCGAACTAAAAATTTTACTTTAAAGTTATAATATTGGTCTGTATCAGTCAGTAATCATAGACAAGGTTAATGACAACATCGCAATTATAGTTACGATGCATTAACATCTCTGTTACATTTATGAGAAAATGTCAAAATAAGTTTACGTTGCTAAGTATTACTCACAAGTTTTTCTAACAACTACTTGTTGTAGATGTGATGTTGAAATACTTGACTCTGAACACTTCAAAAAGTAATCTTCTCCTGACAAACTCTTTGACATAGCAATATCCACTGTTGTTCGCTTGATGTTATGTTATCTATCCATCTTTCTTTCTCTACAACTTTACAAATAATACTAAAACATGCAAATATCAACTTTATTGGACTGAGTGGCTCTAAATTTTCTTGTTTTGTGTTCGCAAAGTTAACATTGTTCTACCAAGACAATGTATGTAAGGATATACTGATTTCGAATAAATACATCAGCTCGATTTATGACCGAAGTTGTCCCGTCCGTAGACTTATTAACAAGGTCAGTTCTCAAACTTGTTTATATTGTATTTTTATTTTATAAGAAAAATACGGTACACTAAAAATAACAAACGATGCTCTAAAGGGAACCGCGACTTGTTTAATTTGTATTTAAAGTCATATTAATAACATATATTTCCCTACATTGTTTTTGTCTGGTAATTACTGCTAGCTGTTGTTCCAAGTCGGCGCTAAACGCAGCTTCAAAACAATTATCATTGCTCTAGCGAGAAATCGGCCCGTTAGCGCTGCAGCGCGATATAGGTACTTATTAAACAAAATAGTCCAGATATCCTTAATTAAATGTAATTATTATAGGTTACTGTCTTTGTTCGGCGAATAGAGATGGCCTTATCGACTGGGCGGCGCCGGTCGCGCTCGTTCGGGCGGTCTCGGTGTGACGACGCTCGGCCGCGCTCGGCAAACATCGCTCCCATTCGTAACACTTCACTAGAGATTTAAGGGCTGCGTTAGGGGTTTTCCGACAGGCGCGCTGCGTCTACGGAACGGCCATGGCACCCGCACGCTGTTACATAACCACCAGCTCCGATTCATGACTGAAAACCATTACAAATAAAAATATTCATCGTACCCTCATTGAAATGTCTCCCTACGATACAGATTTACCAAAATGAGAAGCACGCCGTTTCAGATTTAGCTTGGTCAAAGCTAAAGCGGCGCGCTCAAAAGAGCCTAAAGCACGGCCAATTGTCGTTACGACAAAAAGACGATAGTAGCAATTTCCCTTTGCCGACAACCCTTTGCGAGGCGAGAGGCTGAGCGCGCTCCGGGCACATGGCGGGCGAGGGTGGGGGCGCCGCGCGGGCGGGTGCTTGCAGGGGGATCGAGGGGCGCGGGGGGGCGGTTGTCCCGGGCCGCCCCGCCTCAGTGGCGGCCTGCAGTGGCAACGACGCGCGTGTCGCCTCCGACACTTCCGCCCCGCGCGCACACCTAATCCGCTCATTTTGCAAGTAAACGCCGCATACGGTGTGGTGGCGGTGGCACCAGCCCCGCGGCGCCGAGCCCCCGGGCCGATGCTCTGAGCCGGGCCCACTCGCCGGCCGCGCGGCCCGCGCTCCTTCGATCCGCGTCCAACCGGCATGTGATATCGCGCCGCGCCACTCAACAAAATGATTGTGTGTTCAATTGTTTACATTAACGCTAGTTGATAACCGGGAGCCGACGCTGGCATGTTAATGTGAGTATCCCACAGTCACATCCAACAAGCCTACTCTCCCAATTCGTAAAACCGCAACGTGAATTTGCTGTGGTATCGCAACACGTTTACCCCGCAATGTGGATTTCAATCCTTCATCATGGCAGTGAAATTCATCCACTGCGACGTTTTAGGAGAGCAAAATCGTGCGAAAATAAACCGCGTATGGAAAGTTGAATTGTTTTCCTGCATTGCGACAGCGTGCGAACGCGTTCTGACAAAATCCACATGTAATATTAACAACGTGGTGGATGAGCGTGGATTTTGAGAAACCAATAAAGCTCTTAAGATTTTTTATTCGTAAAGCGATGTGTACACAGGCAGTGTTTAAAGTAATGTGATATTTTCTACAGTCGGACTGTCCGGTGCGGTGTTACGTGGACTGTTCGCGCGGCTGGTGACGTGGCACGTGCCGAGCACGCGGGGGCTTGTCTTCGCGTGGATCGTTCACGCGCGAGGTTTGCACGCGCTTGCTCGTCGCGCGCGGAATTTGCCGAGCTGACGGCATGCGACGGTAGCGCGGCGGCGCGGCCGAGCGGCGAGCGGGCTCTCGTACGCTCTCGGCTATGTGCCCCCTTTGCGCTACACTGTAAGTATTACCTCTTTTATTCCTCGCAATTATAATGATCATTAAAAAGCAGGTTTGTTATTATGAAAACGTTGAGCATGAAATTCCTTTTTGTCATGACAATGATGAAAATCTGGGTGACCTAGTAGCGTAACTGTCAGAGAACACTGTTACGAATTTTCACGTGTTGTTTTCCTGTAGACACTTGTCATCACACAGATAAACACAATTTTCTTTTGATAAATATATTGTTCAAACGTAACACGTGAAAATTAAATAAAATTAAGTAAAAACATTAAAAAAATGTCTATCACTTTATCTTGTGTCACAATACGTTTTTATAAATTATCATTTTCTGTTTATATTCAATTTAAATCGACATATATTCTTCATTTGTGTTTGAATTAGCATCGCTCTATGAAAAACATTTCAATACATTTTCAATACATTGTTGAAATAAAAATAAATGTACAAAGTCACAGAGCATTATACTCCTATTCACATAAATATTTAGTTTATCTTTAAACTTAGTGTCAATAATATAATTCTTTTTCCTATAGAAATATAATATAAGTATATGTACGTAATAAATAAAGTTCAATATAGATAAGTGCAGGGTATAATTAAAAAAAAAAAAACTTCAATCATAAACATTCATTTGATCATAAATTACAAAAGCTTCTTAACAAAAATACGATGTTTAATTAGCGAAAACAAACGATATTACACAGAACGGGAAAGACAAAGAAAACAATACATTAGAGACTTTTGACGTTGACGTAAAATATTGCTTAATTATTAAAGAGCATTTGAAATTTTAAGAAACGAATGTTTGAACGCCAACGTTCATTCCATCACAAAGTGATTGTTTGAAATTAACCACTTGATTTTACACACGAGAATATTTCTATACAAATCGCTTTATATAATTATACTAACATTATACTACTAGCATTACTACTACTACATTACTAGCATTATACATAGATATGTGCAAAGTTAGCCGCCTTTGTAGACGGTTCTACGCAGACTCTACGCCGTAGCTACTCTTTGCGTCAGTCACAAATTCTCACGAAGACCTGGTTGCATTCAGTTTGAAATTGGTTTTTGTCCAATCTACCCATCTGTGTCATTGAATAAATCGGCAAAGTCTAGGCAAGCCGTGCTCGATAAAATACCATACATACATATAGGACAGAATCGTAGCAAACACACTCGTAAACTGTTCGTAGACAGGTCTACGATAGGCCTACGATAGTCAGTTTATTGGAAAATTCTTAGTGGATGTGGCTGTCTATTGAGATTCAAAGGAAAAAATACTTTGTTTTGTTGTGCAATTTTGGTACTTTAATTTATTACGCCCATCTACGCCTAGTTGTGGATACCGAACGTTGACTTGATTTTATTATGAACAGCTCGATACGGTTTTTTACAAATATTTATAACGATTAACATATCTAATACCTTACTTTGTGCCCATACAGATTGTATATATATGTATTATCTAAAAGCAGCAGCTAACCGGCCTACATTGACGTAGCAAACAAGCAAGACTCGTAGCATACGTACTCGTAGACACTTCGTAGACTGAGTCTACGATAGCTCTACGCCGTAGCTATTTGTGTTATTTACGTAGTGTATGTAGTTCATTGACAAAATTGGTAAATTTATTCATGTATAAAAATCGGTGGTGAACATATGCATAAATATTTCTATTTTAATTTGTTTTACGAATTACTTTATTTTACGTATTTAATATAATAAATTACGAGTAAGTGATAGAAAAACTGGAAGAATATTATATGCATGAATACTCGTCCAAAAACCTCATCACCTTTGTGACCCACCTTTCGGGGATTTACGGGGTCAGTAGGTCCTCAGAAGGGGAGGAACAGTACTTTAATTCAAGGGGAAAAAATCGCGGGTCAACGGGCTTGAGACCGAGATGGGTTTGTATTGTTTCTATGTGTAGAGTGCAGAACTCATCATTAAACTTTCATAACGTTTTCTAGGTTCAGTCTTAGGGTTATACTACAAGCATTTTTTAAATCTGCAAGTCCAAAAAATGTACAAATATATTTTTAGGGACAGATTTTTATAATATTTGTAACATTTGGAATTGTAGATAATTCTAATAAATTTTGCATGTAAATTTGTATTATTAAAATAAAATAATTAAATAAATTTGGGATAAATCGGGATTTAAGTAAACTAAGCCGCGACTAAAAACTGGTCTAGTGATAAAGCCCTTTATTTTTGTATTTACGATTCCATCTTATGTTGTTATATAAACTCGTGTGCTAACATCAGTGTGGTACACATATTATTTTAACATTTTCATATTAATTTAATACGTCATTAAGTAGCAGGAAAAAATCGCAAGCTAAGTCTAGAAATAAGCTATTTAATGTTAAATTCCTCTCTGCCTCGTATACGTTGAAAATACGAGACTGAAGTTCTCAAAACTGGGTCATATTCCGGATTTTAGCACGCGGCGAAAGCCAAAGATGACTACACGCACACATACTTACAAGGAAAGGCCGCCGTAGTTGAAATAGTAGGGTAAACCTAATAAGGTAACAATTCTGCTATACTTAAAAAATATAGTAATCTAACAATTTAATTTATTTTTTTAAATATTGTGGAGAAAACAGAATACAGGAAAAATTAAAGATACTTAAATTCTAGATTTCCAATTGTTAGGAATTGTTACAAATTAATGTTTCTTCTTCTTGCTTCTTTGACAGCCTGGGTCCGCACGGTTCGATATCGGCCTCTCCAAATGTGCGTCAAAATGCTCTATCGTTTGCTTTCCTCATCCAGCCGCCACTTGCTACCTTCTTCAGACCATCGGTCCATCTAGCCAGGTTATCTACAGCATTATCTCCTAGTCAACCTTTGGGCTATACAGGACATTTTATTCCCCCATCGAAACTCCGAGTATTGCTCTCTCCATAGCTTGCTGAGCGACATTTAGCCTTTCAACTAATGAATATTTATAATTCATATGAATTATAAACATTCATTAGTAAATAATGTTAAATAATATATGTTCATTTTATCTAGGAAATAATAATAAAATTATATTTTCGGTAATTTAGAGGCATCAGAAAATTACATTACTAGAGGGCGTAATAAGTCTGCATTAACGTTGTTATTTTTGCAAGGCGGTAGATGAACATACAGTCCACCTGATGGTAAGTGGATAGTAAGTCCATAGACATGACAAATGTTGGTACGTCACCGGATGTGCTGCCGTCTTTTGAGATATAGGAATGGATTTGGAGAAAAGGTCAAGAAAATGGTGAGGGGTAGGATAGGATTGGATGGGAATGGGCTCTGGCCTATCTCACTCACTACCGAAACACGTATGTACATTGGGGAAATAGAATAAAGTGGCAACACTAACCCTCCAAAATGTGTAGCATTTGATTGAAATTGCCACCTATGTTGTACCCACCTTTTCGTAAATGAACCAATATTACTATTACTGCTCGAATATGGAATTTATAGACAAAAAAAACAGAAAAAAGCTTCCGCAAGAAAAGCGGGAATATCACGTCTTTTTATTGCCGAAGTGTCAGTTAACGCCCGAGTGACAAAGATGGGTAAGTGTCAAATATGAGATTTTTTCGAGGACACTCATCCTTATCGGCGGCTATATTGTTTAGTCAGCAGACCCAGTTTATTGTGTTCGGTGTAAACGACGAGACGGGATGTGATATTGGAAAATTCATTAAGATCTCGTGTATTTTGGTCAATATTCTCGTTTCGTTTCTTGGTTAGATAGACAGATATATATATATATATATATATATATATATATATATATATATTTGTCTTAACACAAATATACTTTATTGTATACTAAAACATATAGAAGAGCAACACCAAAATAGAAGTAATTAGATGTGCAATCGGCGGTTTTATCGCTAAAACGATTTCTTCCAGACAACCTTTGCATGTTAAGGACAAGTCTGTAGACGAAATAGATATACAGAGTTAATGGAAATACTTTATATATCTAAACATTACGCTAAAGCCGTAACGATGACATTCAAATATATAAATAAACGCCCTAATATCAGATTTGCATAAATTACTTCACATTAATTTAAGAGGTAAATGAATGCCAAATAATATTTGTGACAACAAATTAAGGGCATTTGCGGCAAGAAATCTCATCTAAACCCTTAATAGTCGATTTTAAAAACGATTACCCAAACATACACCTGTATGTACAATACATTTAGTTACGTACATTACATTTAGAAACTAAAAATACATTCAGTTATAGATTCTAAATCACTTCCCAAAACATATGGCAATTTATGAAGGCCTGATATTGATAATACATATAGTTTTTATTCTTATATAAAGAGTTCTATTCCAATGCAATTTTAGTTGGGAAATCCTAGCTCAAATTGCACCACATCTCGTCTTTGAGAACACTATAATGTGTGAATCGAACGAAAGGCTTCTCGCGCCTCGAAGTTTACCCGTCTTGTACATTGGATTTCAAAGCGAACTGGTTTTCGATTTGAAATATTCTTTGTACTCAAACATAGACAAAAATTTTGTCATAGACACATGGTCAATCAGTCGATCCTTTTAATCCTTCGGTAAGTCTATTTATTTATTGTTTTATTTATATACTTTATTGTACACATAAATGTTAAAAAACTAATGCCAAAAGAATATACTTACAAAAGGCGTGCTTATCCCCTTTAGGAGATTTCTATCAGCAAAACTGAAAGGTGAGCTATGTAAATGGAGAGACATGATGCGTTCCTACATGAACTATTATAAACATCGTTTTTACTCGTTCAGATACATTACGTAAACATTGGGCTAATCCGGAAACACCCGAACGAGTCATCCACGTCTATGCGATAAAATAAAAAAAGTATGTAAAGTATCTGGTAATAAAGTATGCAATTAGAGGTACGGGTAGTTCATAGACGTGGATAACGCGTTCGGGTGTTTCCGGATTAGCCGATGGCCAATGTTTTCGTAATGTATCTGTACATATATTTCCAATATTATCGTTACAGTGTTAACAAACTGACGATAAATAATTAACATTAGATACAACAACAACCTTGCAGAAAAAAATAATCGTAAACTTGATTCTCCCTTCTCCCCTCTCGATTTTCTCCCGATTACTACCAACCGCACGTCACAGCAGAGACACGGTGAGTTAAGTTGGTCGTCTATGTTAATATTGAACTTCATTTCCAACGCATATATGGTTTAAATTTGTATGACAGGTCAGCGATCGTCGACGGATACGTGCGGCGTACCACGTAGTCGACGGCCGCTGGCACTCACAGTATCATACAAATTTCTACCGTGTATATTGAAGAATAAAGTTCAATATTGAATACACGACTTACTTGAGTGCACAGCGCTGCTGCCTGCTGTTGGCGAAAATCGGACCTTTAAGAAACTATAGCTGTGTTTATATAAATACATGTATATACAAAAAAAACGTGTTAAGGTTTTTTAACAAAACGTACTATGTAATGTACTATACCATATCATGTGTCTCTCCATTGCTGAATATAGGCCTCTCCTAAGGACCGCCACCACACACGCTCTTGAGCTCTTCTCATCCACCCACTGCCGGCGACTTTCTTCAAGTCATCAGTCCACCTGGCCAAAGGGTGGACACTACGTTTCCATTGCTATGTAATATAAAACACACGCACACGTACTTTGTTGTTTCTACAATATACGAAAATGAGTAAATATGACTTCAAAAATCATCATTCATTTTGTCTGCCGTGTTACTGTCAAAGAGTTGAAAGTTGGTCGTTTACTTCGCAACACCTGATCGATGTACTAAAGTTATAAAGGTTATAACTATTCAGTTTACTAGTCAGATTTTTAGAATATTTTTGCTTCTGGATTTTAAATTTTGTATCACTAACATAAATGAGGTCCAAATGGCCGGCCAGGTGAACTGACCATTTGAAGAAAGTCGCCGGTAGTGCCTGGCGTTTAAGGCCATACATCACTTTGTACCCGAGGAAGCCCATGTCCAGCAGTGAATGTTAAAAGGGTCGGTTAAAGTTTAGGATTACGATTGAATCACAAAGTTATTGCCTTTATATATTAGACAGTGTATTAAAAATATACGTTCTGTGACGTTTACGAGTACCTTTACTTTGCAACAAACAACTGTGAAAACATTGGGAACGATAACACTCTTCAGGATAACAATTCGCAAAAATACCTTTCGCTCTTTTCGCAGCATTTTTCGCTTCAGATACAGTAAACGTAGCTCGTATTGGCACAATGTAAGGACAAAACAGTGTGGAGTCTGCATATAAAGCCTTAAAACACACCTCACGCACACAGATACTAACTTATACAGTAACTGACGATTGAAGGTCAAAATCATGAATATTGTACTTTGGGATTCGAACAAACGTTTGGTAAATTACAGCTTTCCTTTTGCGATTCGCAAATAACTTGCCTAACATTACTCCCGCTTATGTTATGGTGTTCTAATCTGGAAAAGTAATATTGTGTTATAACTATGTTTGTGCGATTAGCGTCAGGTAAACTGCTATTGAATCCGCTGACAATTAATAAATTTGAACTCTTGGTTAACAATACACTAGGTAATTGAGAGATATTTCCGTTTGTTCATTAACTAAATATAGTTATTTGCACTTACATTATCTCCTCCTTCTGTTACTTTAAAATTAAATATATCAATATCGGCACATTGATAGCTAATATTTGGTAATTTATTTTTTAGTTTTCCTTGTTTTACCATAAAACTTAAAAACGTATGGAACGTTGCCCCGATAGGAAGTTCTATTAGTCACATGTGTCTCTTAGTGAGAAATTTTATTGGTGTCAGCTTGTGTTTCCATACGAACTTGTTACCTAGATTTTAAATATATTCCTGGCTGAGCGCTTTTTGAGCTCTCGCTAAACTATACATGTCCCGTGATACTTGAAAGGCCTTTATGGCCACAAGAATTTAGCCATTCACCAAAAAAATAATTAAATATCTTTAATTTTACCTGTATTTTCTTTTTTCACGAGGTAAAAAATAAAATGATAATATATACAAACCATTGGCGACTGAATGTTCGCACAATTATAAAGTTTCTTGCGTCCACGAACGACTTACTTTAAGGTTCATATTCGTCATTCTAACTGAAAGTACAAAATTTATACTGGAACGATATTTTTTCGATTGGCGCCACCTAGCTGCCCATTAAATTTCTTAATAATGATTTGCAAAAACAATTGTCAAACTGTCGATTGAAGGAATACTATAGATTAGTTTTATTAATTTCAAAAAGCACCGAGTTATACTACTCGACCTTATTTGCATTATGGTAGGGTCTAGGAAGGCTTACGTTCGCCGTTCAAGCCCATTGGACCTATTCCTTTATTTGAATATTTATTAAATCATCCCCCTACCCGAAACGTTTCACCCCCCTCCACCCTTACTTGTTGTGACATCGACTTTCTCCTTCATCTCGTCCAGCGACATATTTTCGACAAAATGTTCCCTGTTTTTGTACTTTTCATTTGCGTTGAAGTTTTTTTTTGTGATAATTGTTTTTATTTTACAATGAATGTTTTTTCTCTCATTATGGCAAAGGTTGTTCGTTTTTGAGAAGAACAATGAATTATGTATTTCATTGTTCGGTATTAATCAATTTCTCTGTACTAGAGATGATGACAGGTAAACCGATCTGATGTTTATTACTAAACTGGTAGAAATCGGTTTAACAATCAGTACATGATTATTAATCTCTTTCCTCTGTAAGTAGCTTCCACTGTTAGATGTTCGCGCCATCCTGGAGTATGTCTCGCTCCATTTTCAGTCACTGTTTTATGCTCGTACGAATGATGTCATCTTGCGGGCTGCCTCCAATTTGGTTAAAATGCCTGCTTTTTGAACTCTGGGATATGTCTTTTGACTTTAAGTCAATTCAAAATTCAGTACGTAGTTATAGGAAGATTTAACAGTTATACGCAGCAACCCGAACTGAGATCGAGTAATAGAATATGAACCGTAACCCCTTCGTGTCTATACTCTATTCACGTTAAGAAAAAAATGACATCATCTGTCCAATGTGGCATAACACAGCGTTAATTGGTCAATTGAGGAACGCTTACTCTCGTATTTGTTCAATAGGTAAATTTCGCGTTGACATCTTTTTTGAAACATTAAATTGAACAGAGTATAGTAGGGTACGTCTGTGTTATGTAGTACACGTTATAGCTGATATATTATTCATCAAGAGAAACAGAACAAACATATGTTTAGAAATAAGGTATACTTATACCATCAGCTTATGTCCCTCCACTGTTAGATATAGGCCTCATCCACCGATCGTTACTAAACACGATGTTCCTCTCTTCTCATCCAGCCTTCTCATCCTCTCCTCATCCATCTAATGTATGCTCTAACAAAAATCACAACTCTATATTCGTCTATTTTCGCTAAAAACGTTCCAGATATTGAAATAAAGCAAAGTTGATAAAAGCTTTATAATATTTCAGCGTGATATCTGATAGCAGCCCGTTATTCAGTCGCATAATCTTTCAACAGCAAATGAAATTTAAACAAAGAATTTTCATTGTCCAATCTTTTTTTAAATTGACGACATTAATTTAAACGTTTTGAAAAATGTAACATAAAAAACACACGTTTCATAAAAAAAGGTTTATTCGAAAAGGTTAAAGGTTTTTTACAAATAAACATTGCATACGTTTAGAATATTATAAATCTTATACTTTTATATTTTTAGTTTACGGTTACTTATTTATTTAAATTGCAGACGCATTAAACATGTACAAAAAAAAATGGCGGACTTAATACTCTACGGCAATCTCTACTTGTTAACCACCAGATCAAACAATTTTTCCTTTCTTACATTTTACCCCGTAACCTAGTTTTTCACGTCTCTGTCTTCATACTTACACATGAAAACTTTTCTTTCTTTTTATACACGGCAATGGTGCAATTAGCACATTCTGCCAGTGTCAGTTTTTCTTCATAATAGACGATTTCAAAGTAAGTCCCGTCGAAGTATTTAAAGTCAGTCCAGTCCCGTCGAAGTCAGGAGTCACACAGTAAATTGACAGTGGGTTTACTGAGGACAGAAGAGGACTCCTTGAAAGTACACGAAACACGCAGTCCCAAACTTTTATTTGATTATCACAAACATTACGCACGAAAACACTCTGAAGTTTAATAAACTATCACTATTAAACGCAAAACGTACAATACGTAATTTTTATAATAACATCGCTATTCGAGTTCCTGCCAAAAAGCCAGTGACATGAAAGCTTAATTAAATATATTATAAATTGGACAATACAAAAATAATAGCTGAAAGAATAATAAAACAAAATAAAGATTTCAATTAAAACTACATACGTTTGAACAAACTAGTCAACAAATTATTTTCAACCGAATGGTGTACAATAAATAGGTCGACAGAATATTCGTATTCAGAATATAAATATTTCAGAGTGCTATGACTGACATACACGATGGTATAGATAACTTGCAAATACAAAAAATATTCAAAATGAGGCAATCAAATTGTCTCCTGTCAGTGATATTCTTTTGCGTATCTTGCGTATTTTGCGTATCCTACATTCTCAAGGTCATAATGAAACAAAGCCACCCCCCATTTGCCCGAATTGTTTCAGGAGTGAAGGCTGTATGTAGAAACATGTGGAAAATATTACCTAAATTTTAACTTCGCCGTAGTTACGTAAAAATAGTACAGTTTCAATTGATCTTATAAACTTTAATCACAACAGACTGGTGGAAATTAACACCGGATACCTCGTTACGATTCCCCACAGATCGGAATGTAAGGAAATGAAGTGGATCCGTACTCTGTGGAGGAGGGAAGTCGTAAACCCACCCCGGATGTATCGCTCAATCGCTGGGTATTGACGGATGCCGACTCGATTGGACGTGAAAAGATCGATTAAAATTATCGATGGATTCGGGAATTAAACGGCGAGTGGGTTAATAATAATTGCTTTCAAGGGTTTGCTTAATACTTGAGATTTCTCTGTTTAAAGTGTATTAAAGATAATTGAATTATACTTGTTAATAACAAGGCGGGCAATTATTAATTTATTTAATAATTAGAACGGTTTCATAGCAAATGATGACCTATTTACTACAAGTATATACCAGAAGTCAAAAATGATAGCACAATATTCTACTGGAACAGGTTCAAGTTGAAAACGTCCATTTTTTATAAATCAAATGCGGGAACGTTTTATACAATACTAGCTGTTGCTCCCGGCTTCGCTGCCGCAAAATTTGACACCTTGTATCTTATACAATTATGAAAAAGAGTGAAACACCATATTTATTTATTTATTTTGTAGAATATTTATACCAAGTCTCAAGTTAATAGGACTACATTGAAACTTCCACATTTAAATAACATCATATTCACACTACGACATTTCTTATGTTTTGAAGGCAGCAGAGACAGAGGACAATACAATCAAACCAGTCAGAGTAAACAATCACCTATATATCGGGGAATCGAATCCTCTATCTATTAGGTGTACGCAGTATGACAATACGAATAATAAAACAAACTAAGAATTTCAATCAAAACATCGACAATACATAAAAATTCGCTGTTCCTCAGAGCTATGTGGCCTTAGCTTCTAATGTATTCACTGAGTCTCAATTAGCCCGTCAATCTTGCCAATTTATATTAGTATTTAGATGTTACGCTGTATTACCACATGTCCTTCAGTCACTGGTTCAATGCATGTTTAAAATTTATCGCAAATAAATCGGTTGAAACGAACTTTATTCTCTTACAAGAGTTCATAATGAACAATATAAAAAAAAATACTGTAGTGAAAACGCATGCTTTTGATATAAGTGTAGTATGTAGGTATAAGATAAATTATAGGTACTATAAGATATAGAGCCTCTCTCAACATCTACAGATACAGTGTTTTCGATAGTGTCTAGCATTTATCATTTATAGTTTATATTTATATTTCTGATTCAACATAAAGTGTCTGCTAACCTATCAGTATCACCTAGATTTAATAGGCAGATAACTTATCTAATACAGTTGCTTTATCGGGAGGTAGTGAGAAAGAATAGTGAAATTTTTGAATATACTATCTAATTAAGATAGATATATTTAAAAAGTACATACACAATTTTGTTACCAAATTAATTTACCGGTTGTATAACTGACATCGACTGGTTCCGTTTACAATCAATCTGCTCGTTTGTCAGCTTCTATTCATAAAAAGAAAATTAAAATAATAAGTCCATGCTCGAAGACACTTCTATAAATTTTGAAGTTAAAACGTAAAACTCTGCAAAGAGGAATTTTTAACGCCTGTATTTTAATTTCAACAAGGTAACACTTGCGAGTACTTTGAGGTTTTATTATACGTGCATATGAGTATTTTCATTGAAAGTTTCGTGCATTCCATGTGTACTATAAATGTTCATAGAATTGTAATTTTAATTTGGAACTTTGGTCCTCTTCTTTGTCAGCCTGTGTGTGTACACTGCTGGACATAGACCTGTCCCAAGGTGTGCTAAAATGCTCTATCGTTTGTCTTCCCCATCCAGTCGTCATCTACCCTCTTCAGGTCATGAGTCTAGCCAAGGGACGACTCACACTGCGCATACCAGCACGCGGCCTTCGCTTCGATGAACGCGCTACCATTATTCTCTGAGATAGATCATACCTAAAAGCGAATTACATTTCCAACAAGTCTATTTTGATTGGAAATATTGAATGAAATTAACCGGTAGTATATTTGCCTAATGAAATACTAATATTAATTAAAATTGTCGTTACTAATATTAATTAAAATGGATCAATTTCATTAGAAGTCTAACCTTTTGCTGTCGACATCACAGTGGGCAGTTCTAACCGCATAATTAGTGGACCACAGTAGATTAATTAAAAACTTTGGAATTCGATTAAAAAGAGATTAGATTAGATTAGATCTAATCTCTAGTACATTTAATAAGATAAAGTGGGAAATGCATTTCAAGGTCGTCTGCTGTGAGAGAGGGGTAACGTGGCCAGTCGAGCGCACCCTGCAGCTGTTGGATTGCAGCGTGCACTCTCTCCCTCAGTAAACACTCTAAACTTTTAAAACTCAATAAACTATTTATGGTACACTCTAAATACAACTTTTCAAAAATGTTATCATCTAAAGAATTTCGATTCTACCGTAGTTTCGTTTGTCCGAGTCTAGTTAGCGGTCTACCCACATTTCTCTACATAATGTATACGTTCCTCATGGACCGTATATTCAGAAATTTTATACAAACGCACATAAATGTCAAGCCATGTTGTCCACTAAATAAATTAGGGCAAAGAGAGGCCCTTCCATTTATAATATTGCGGTCGTTCAAAATTACTTACTTGTTACGGCAAATTGAACTTTATAGCGTATGCCGTCTGGTTTGTGAAAATATTTCCTGTAGATATCTAAATATTTACTATATATCTCTATGTTGGTAACACATATTTCAAATATTCGCTTAAAAGGAGTTTAGTTTTTTTTACAGAAATGTAGGCGTGCGAGTAAGCGGCCCCCTTGATGGTAAGTGGTTACCGCCGTTCATGGACACCTGCAACACAAGGAAGTATTCGGGTACGCCGCCGACCTTGCAAAATCTTATTCACAGCTTTCTTGAAGAACCCCATATCGTAGCGTAATGGAAAGACCTCTTGAGACAGGTCCACAGCCTACGGGTTACCATCACGTGGGACAGCATGCTCGGACGAGCATACTTCATTATAAAAAAGAATAGAACTTAGTTAAACATTTATCAACTTAGTACATCTAAACTGGCCTTTAGTCGCGCGAAGCAACACAAAGCGTCGTTGTCAGCCAATATTGTTGTAAACTCGTATTATTTCTATTTACTACATCGATGTCTGTATCCGACGAAAATTAAAGCATATTTTATAATTATAAATAACAATATTATTGTATTACGAGTGCTTCGATCGCCACAATATTGATATAATTCACGCACGAAAAATGTTTACAATAAAAACAGATAGTTCGCAAGCGATGTGATTGCCTCAGTAGCGTATAAAACCATATGGAAGTATAAAACAAACAGTTTCAATTTGATTGCACCGAACATGAAATGAATTAAAAACGATTTTCGTTTTCATATTGCAGTAGTTTAACCGTATTGGCTGTTTTAATATTGGCACTTTAATAATCGTCTAAAGGCAACGTAGTAATGTACGAGTACGTGAATGAATGAACCATTTATTGATATAGTAGGCATTTATAATATACACTCTCAAATACTCTTTGTATCCAGCCAGATGAAAAAAGTCAAGTGTTGTAGCGGACCTTGGGTTCTCCTATATCCGATAGTAAAGAAACACAGGCTGATGTTATGAACGTTTGTATGGCTAAATAGAAATAATAATGCCCGCTCTTTATAGTTCTTTCAATATGGATTCATTAAGTTAGTGTATTCAAACTCGTTTGGGTACAAGACGCGATTCAATAACGTTGTGTGCAACGACATTATTGTAAAATTTTATTGTAGGTTTAGGGACCGCCTAAAGGTCTAAGTCATCAAACATCATCATGAAATGTGGTCACTGATGGTGGGTTGATCCATAAGTTCAAAGTCGCTCGGCGAGCTACGGAGAGAGCTATGCTCGGCCTTTTTTGTGCGATACGAAAAATCCGAATCCAAAGAGATACACCAAAGAACTAAAGCCATAGATATAGTCAATCAGTGGCAATGAGCAGGTCATATCTGCCGCGAGATAACGACTATGTACTAGGAAGCACAATGTGGGACGCCCTTCGGCCAGGTAGACCGACTACGGCTTGGAGATGTTAGCCGGTGGTAGCTGGATGAGAAAAGCCGAAGATCGTGTGTGGTGACTAGCTTCTGGAGAGGCCCTTGTCCAGTAATCCTTGATGGTATGGTATGGTGTTAAACATCAAATTTATACATAGCGCTGGAATTAAAAATAAAAAAAATGCCAGATTAACATGTGACTTTATATGTAGCACCCATCAATATACAGATCGATGCAGATTAAAGTGAATTATGAAATCACACTAATGCTTAGAATAGTGTGAATTTCATCAAAATGAATTATTTATACTCGTGTAGGAAGGAAGCGCGTAAAAGAAAATAAATCACCTCCGGTTACGAGGCGTATTGTACTCTGTATTAGATCCGTATTCTGTGATTGTATCGTAGATATGGAAAATTTATGAGGTAATAGCTCTCACTACAAAAAAATTTTTGAATGATTTCTTTTCTAGAATCCACAAGGTTTATCTTGTTGTTATAATACATACAATCATAAAGGCTTATTGTTTTGTTTTATACAAAGTATTAATTTAGCTATTAATCATTTTATTAAATACGTGTAATATACGCAGAGGAAACGCGATGTCGAACGCCCATGGGGTACTCGTAGGTCGAATGACGCAGTTATAGTTCGCATAAACATAAATAATTCGCAAGTGGCGGCTGGATAAGGAGAGTTGTAACCGTAAAAATACAATAATTGGTTTTTAATAACTCACGCGTTGTAATAAAGAGCTCCATACTTGCAATATACTTGTAATTATGTAAAACATCACCTTCATCTATTTTTACATTTCAATTTGGCGAAGTACGAGAGTGAACGAGTCATTATACAAAGTGCCTAAACTATGCATCTCGAAACGCTTCAGAATTATGTTGGAAATGTGAAAGTAGGTATGTCTACTTTTAAAAACTGCACAAGAAATAAGGATTACAGAACTTCAGTTTCTATTTCTTGGAATCTTTATTGGAATTTGTATATTGACCATGTGATCTGTATGCTAATTTGACAGGATGATCATATATAATGTATATACGTATATAATGAATAAATGAATTTGATTTGATTTCTGAAGAATTGCTATCGAGCAATTCGTCATAATCGTATTATAATATGTCAACTGTGAGTTTATATCATCGCACTTCTCGTTACCGAAGCGCCGTCCACCCATACTTCCTTGATAAAGGGATATTGCGTTTTCAAGACACTTTAAACCGTCGTGTTGGTCCCCAGTCATCTGACCTCTACCATAAAAAAAGTCTCCATCATCTCGTCTCTGATTTTAAAAATAAAACCATGGCTGATTTTATTTTTAATAATAAATTAGATTATGTTTTGTCGTGTGATTGGAGCAACCTGTATATGTAAGGGTTATCGTATACTAACCTGAAGAGACAAATAAACAAGTTATAATTTCCAAAATATCCACTTCCAAAACTTAATACCTATGTCAAGTTTGTTTATATGCTTACTTTATATCTTGTATTAGGTTATAGAAATTAGATTGCGAATGTTCTGTGCCAGAACAACCCTATCGGTTTTAAGTTGACAATATGTATAATAAGAAAAAAATCTGTGTATGCTTTATAAGTAAACAATAAAGAATAATGTAGCGATATTTAGATAAATTATTTTGGAATGGTGAACATGGAAAAGGTCTTCGAAAGGGTCTGCCACGTATAAAGCAAAGTAAAATACAGATGACATTGGTTACCGGACTAACAAGAAAGGGCACTGTTTAGTAATTACAGAGTTTGGAAAATTTTGCAAAAAACATTAACGATTCGTGGAAATTAATTAGGTCTGAGAGTAATGTTAAATATGGTTTTACCGTAAAAGTTTGTGTTGTTGTGTTGAAACATTCTTTTATCCTGTGAAATTGGGGCACGAGTTCCGTGAATTTGAGCTTTGAAATTATGTAATTTTATTTGAAATTATGTATAATGCAATGAACTGGTAGTAAGTACCCTGTGGTTGTTTGGGCAAAATGTACGTTGATACAAATTCTGATCAAAATATTTGTATCTGGCATCCAGATCAAAATGTTGTTTACATTAAGAACAACCTGATTTCTGGTTAAAATTACAAGTTACACTGCTTTTTCTATTAAGTCGATTTTTAGTAATAAAATTGTTTTTATTTGAGTTAACATGTATGTTTTTCCAACAATTTAAACAAAATGTCACTCAACAAGTGAAGCTTTATCTATATATATAAAAATGGATGTTGGTATATCTGTCTGAGATTAATAGACTTCGACACCGTTTGACCGATCACCATGAAAGTTGGCACGTATATATAGTTTTCATGGAGAAGGTTTTTATGCTATGCACTTTCTTATAAGTCGCCACTAGATGGCGCTGCAGCACATCAATTTCTATACCGTTCAATCGATCGCCATGAAAATTGGATACATGGGTATTTGAGTACGGAGAATATTTTCGAGCTATAGACTGTGTTATAGACCGTAGACCATGTGCTAGATCGCTACTAGATCTCTACTAGATCGCTACTCGCTACTAGATCGCTACTAGATCTCGCTACTACTCTTTACACCTGTAATTATCACAATGATTAAATAAATGATAAAATGACGATGATGAAAAAAATGCACGAGAGACAGAGATAGCGATACTTCTATATCAAATATTCTAATGCTAATTATATCAACAAAAAAAAAACAATGGAAATTATAACTACTCTTTGTTTGAAATACTTTAAATTTATCTTTTTGGCTCCATAGGCTCTATAATAAGGCCTAGAATCTAATTTTAATTAGCTTGCTACTTACTGTACACGAACGATGATTAGCGATAGTTTTAGTTCCAAAAATGAAAACTATGACAGTGTCATACTTAATTTACCCAAAACCTGCATAAGTCATTAAATTCCATGTTTTGACCTCGGAACTAACCTTCGTCAAACTGGGCGCACTATCCTTTGACATGATACTTGTTTTAGAGAACATCCCATAGACGATATTGTTTCCCAAGTTAGGGTACTTAGTAAACAACTGTGAAGTTATAAAGAAAAAGGACGTATCTGAATCTGAAGATTTGATTTACAAGTTCAGTCACCGCTGGATATGAAACATTTTCCAAGGCTCACCATTATCCCATATTGTTTTATGAGAAAGGAAGCGGACTTGATGCCAAGTAGTTACCGCCGTCCATAGATACCTGGCAAAACCCAGACGTATACGGGTACTCCGCCGACCTTGCAAAATTATATTCAGTCTTCTTGAAAATTCCACAATCACAAATAAACGTAATTAAAAGACGTCAGTTCGTTCCACGCCTCCGTATCGATGTATCTCGTATCGTAAAATGCGGATGCACCGCACTTCTGTGATGAGAGATCTTCTCCTTTTCTCACTTCGCCACTATAAATAGGTGTAAAACGATAATGGATTCAGGTATTGGATATTTTGAAGGTATCGGAAGGGGAGGGTGCACCCTGCAATCCAACAGCCGCTGGGCGCGCTCGCAGAAGACTACCGTGAAATTTATTGCAATTCCCACTTTATCAAATTCCTCAATGTACGTACGTATTTCGGTAGCGAGTGCGATATCCTAAGAGCCCATCCCATCCTATCCCTTTCTATTGCCCCAATCCTGTCTCCAAATCCATTCTTACATCAATAAAGGTAGGCAGCGCATCAAGGGCGTGCCAAAGATTGTCATTCTGAACTGAAGTTGGTATGTACCGCTGATATCCATGGGCGACAGTATCCGCTTCCCACCAGGTGGACATAATTTAAAACATAATATATTTATTAAACCATTCTAGACAAAAATAAAATCATTTTAGGGAATAAATCAAAAGTACCAAGTTTTGTTTTTCTTTCTAAAACGGTCGTAGCACTCACTAATCAGTACAGAGTAATGACACATCAGCGTGCACATCAGAGTAAATATATATATATATATTTGAAATATTGTTGAATTTAATAAAGAGAATGTTAGTTACATCCTTCTCTTTATGATACCTGATTTGATTGCCTTGTTACTACAGTGTCATTTGTGTATGTTGTTGGAAAACTTGGGTCTTGTCCGTTGTATTATTAACGAAGGCGAAGCAGGTAATTCGTGTCCGTGTGAAAGGCTAGTAAAGGGTCAATGATTGGGCTATAAGATTTTGAAAGCGTCCCTTTTGAAGTGGTTTAGGTTGGGGCATTAATTGGTATTCTTGTTACCAAAATTACATTGACATGGATACCATGCTGATATTGTACTCATATGTACTTGAAATACACTTAGATACACAATAAAAATTTATTACATAATAGCAAGAGAGAAAAAATCACTACGTACTAATAGAGGATTATTAAAAAATAACTGCACTCTTTTAAAACTGTAAGTTTTAAAGTATCAGCTTTTTTCTTTGGATTTATTTTTAGAATCTCATATTTTCCTCAAATAACAATATTTTTTTTTTACTTAGATTAGAATTTCCCATTTACGTCATTTTCTTTTTAAATGATGTTTCTGACTTTGTTACTCTATACTACTCACTACACTGTTCCTACTGGTGGCAACGCAACCAATAAATACTACTCGCTACTGGTGGCAGCGCCACACACTGAATCCTTAAACAGCTGCTATATTAGATACTTATATCTGTGTAAATCGGTGCGAGTGTACGCACGCAGCTCGAATGAGTGCGCAAAAGAAAGTACTGAAAATTAAAAAAAATCGTAGAACAAAAAACGTTAGTTTTCATGAAAGAAATTTAATGTAAGTGCCTTGTAAGGTAATCTAGTACAAACGCAAATACAAAATCGTCTGTCTTATAAATTGGGCTGGTTACGCATAACTGTATCCGAATAATCTATCGATCTCCTCCTCCTGTCGTAAAAGGCGACTAAGGTATAATAAAGTGGCTACCGCAAGCCCTGAACTACACCACCTCTAAAAGAGTGGACTCGCCAACCCTCATGCACGAGTCAATGTGAATGACAAGGCCCATGTCCAGCACTGGACACTGAAAGGGCTGGTTGCATTACATTGGTTGCAATCTATCGATTAATGCCAATAGAGACCTACATCAACAGTAATCAATCAATAGATTCATTCCTTATGTCTTGTACATCGCTACTCCAATACTTTACTAATACGTAGTTGTTAAATTACGTGTTGAAGTCGAATATAGCTCGAACAAGCGCCAGTGTCTGGTAAACACGTGAATAAACATTAAAATTTAAGGCTGTATCGTCAGGAGTTATCGGTCTCGGACCGGGGTAAAGTTCGTTTTCTCTACTACTAGCAAGTGGGGTACGTGATAAGCGCTGAGCGGAGGATTAACCAAACATTGGAACCGATTAAAATGCCGATTAACATTAGACATTTGGCTTTTTTTTTTTATGAGTGGCACTCATTGTTGGTTATGTCGTGCTCAACTAGTCAATAACGGTTAATAGCGAAACATAGAATTAGTAAGTTAGTAAGTAAGTATTCTTTATTGTACACCCCAGATAAAGATATACAAGTTAACACAAAAACACACTAAGACATACAACATTATACAAAAGTAACAGCGATCTCTTCCGGACAACCTTTTTCAGACAATTAACACGCTGAAGTATTTAGATTGAAGTATTTGTTATTTAGTTTTGTTAATAATGGTATAGTATTATGATATTTTGCGAATATGGTATGAATTTTATAAAATAGATTAAGCTCCTGTCTTTGTATACGGTAGCAGTACATAAACAACTTGGTGAGATTAATTGTTACTATTCGATACAAGAATACATTTTATTGCATTCGATATCCAGACCCTCGGCCCATCCCCATTGAGCATTTATTCTTTAGGAACTGACTAGGCAGTCAACAGCACTGGCGATTATCTCGCATACCGCATCAATCGACATATCAACCCAGAGCCATCACCACCTTAAGTATCTTATTACAGTAATCAAATTTATACAACATGCACAACTGAAACAATTGATCTTTGACCTATTATTGTTGTCTTTTGTTGAATGTTTTACCGGTGTCTAAAAGACGACGCAAAGGTATATAGATTGTTTTAAGTTTGTTTTAATTTCTTGAACTATTCTTTAATTATTCTACAATTAAACATTTAGTTTTACGTTTATAAATTTTTTCAATTGATAATTTATTGGGAGCCAAACACGCCGTATACTTCTCTATGTATATGACATGAAAATAAAAAGCATATTCGCTAATTCATTGTCGCTTAGACCATACGTTACACCAACACCGAACGGTCACGAACTACCAAGTCCCCCCTCCCTTCCAACAATGGGCCTCCAGAAAATGGATACTGTAAAGTGTGAGCGGGATAAATTTTGTCTCGTTTAGCCTTTGTATGTGCTTTCTAACCCGTTGATTGGAATCTGAAGTTATATGACTAAACCTTAGACTAAATTTATTAGATATATAGAGTATTAATTATCCGCTACCCGACCTATAGATTAATAGAGAATGCCAGAGGACTATATATTCGTAGTTGTAATGAAATATATGTATCTTATCAAAAAATGTAGTAATAAAAGACGCAAATACAATCTAGAACTTCCAAATACATCAATGAAACTATAGGCTTTTTAATAATTCATATTTCAGACTCTGACACACTTGCTGAATGAGAAGAGCAGAAGGCCATGTGTTGTGACTGTCCATGTGAGAGGTATGTATCTAACAGTGGAGAGACACATCCTAATGGTAGTAGTGGTAGTAACTCTGATACAAAACTGGCATATTTTTTTTGTTACTATGAATGTAATCTTTCCCTATTAAGTTATATACAAATAACATAATATTCCTAGATTATAATAGCTAAACGTTAATTTTGAAATAAAAGTGTATTTTTAAATTAATTCAAATAATTCAGTTTCGTTACTAGCCCTTTTAACGTAGATTACTGGACGTGGGCTTCACATCGTCACGCACATTGTCCTGTCCATAAGAGTTGTAAAACGCCACACAGGTACACGACGAGTCCACTCATTTAGAGGTAGTGTAGTTCCTCAGCGATTGTTATAGCAACTTTATTATTTCTCAGTCGCCTTTAACGACACCCACGCTAAGAGATGGGCTGGTGCTACTCTAAAGCGGGCTGACACCACCTGACCCACGTTATTTCTAAACGAACACCTCACACACAATTAGAGAAAATAGTTCGCGAATGGCAGAGGGCTGTAACCACAAACATTTACCCACTCCTACAAGTTGTTTAGGGAACGAACCTAACCTAGTTCCAACGTCATAACTAGCCACGATACCGTATCGCCAACTGTGTTTTCTCGCTAAGAACTGGAAAAAACAAAACATTCCCTCATTTATTTGCGAGTACCGCCCTTAAGCTCGCCTGCCTCAAACCATTAGCACAACCACTGCTTCCTATCTCTTTTTGTCTCGGGCAAAGTTCCATTAAACTATCTTTGTCAGATTTTCCTGCTCTATTATTTCTCCCGGTTAAAACACTTAAAGTTTGCATTCACGTGGAAAACGTCTCAATAAGAACCCGTCTTTGTATTTACGTTTATTGTCGAACATTAAGACAAGAATTTAAACGGTTAATGTATAAAAAAATGTATTAATAATGAGAGCTTTTTTATATTGAAAAATCAATTCAAATACCTTACCATACCGTCAGCCTATGTCTCTCCACTGCTGGATATAGACGTCTCCCAAGGCTCGCCACCACACACGATCCTCGGCTCTTCTCATCCAACTATCATCGGAGAACTTCTTCAAGTCGTAGGTCCACCTGGCCCAAGGGCGTCCCACACTGCGCTTCCCTACTCAACGGCCATATTTATTTAGTCATTTATTTTAAACTGCACATTGATTTGCTGTACAAGAGGCGGATTTAATGCCTAGTAGCTCTGCTCTTTAACTCTGCTGGTCGAATCTTGTGGTTTCATACTTAAAATTCTATAGTATAAATTTAAGGTTTTGAATACTTACTCAAATATAAATGAACTAGGCCCGGTACTTGTAATGCATGCATTTGTTTTGAGTAACTACTACCCATAGAATAAAGATAATAATATACTTGCAATAAACAATAAGTTATGATACAAAAATCTATTGTAAAAACTAGTAGAATGGACTATCGATACAGATCAATCTATCTTCAGTTGTTGCATTATTTCAGGCATACGTAAGTACGTATTTTGTTTATAATACATACATTATAAACAAAATACTTACAAGTAAAATTTTTGAAAATTGTTTATTTATTTTATTGACATATACAAATGGTTGACTTATATTTTTTTTAAAATGACGTAATGAAAATCCATAATACCTTCTTAATACCTATTTGATTGTATCAGTAATTACATTTTTATCGCATTCCTGTAATCCCTTTTCCCGGATTTCTATTTCGTTATCACTTTAAAAGGTTTCCGCAAACTTCATTGTGTCTTCGACGTTCAGTCCTTTAAAAAGGCTGTTAAGTTACGGCATTGAGGTTAGCTTGGGTATTATTATGACGGTATATTGCCAAGCCCATTCTGTAGTCACTTTAGTCTTACAAAGTTAGTAATGTTTATCTCTTGGCAACTAAACACATAGACAATGTGTAAAAAAGCGGCCTTATCCGTAAGCCATCTCTGGTCGCTGGAATTCTATCCGATTTCTATCTGAGAAATCGTGCTTAGAAAGGGAAAAACTGGTCTCTATTCACTTAAAGCTCGTAACTTATGCTTGCACCATAATTTTAAAAGGCATTTTCCCGCGGTTTCCCCCTCTATCCAAAGGGTCCTCAGGAAGGCTTTTCAGGGATAAAATAAATCTTGGAGGCAATACCGTTCGATAGTTCTGCCGGTCGTAATTACGGTAGAAAATACTTATTCTACTTTGTGGATTCTGCACAGGATTTAGATCGCAATTGTCCTTTGAAAGTTCTCTCCATTCCTCTAGTTCCAGTATTGTAGTTATGGCTTTCTTAATACGCCAGACATTCGGGTAATGGGGTTAAAACTTTTGTTGATGTGGAACAGGAGAAATTGTTTCTGAAAAAAGGTAATGGAATTGCTAATTGTAAATACTTAAAGAATATAGCGAGACTTGAACCCCACAATACACGTACAGTAAGTACTTTCAAATAAATAATGTCTATTTTACATTCAGATATAGGGGGAGTAACTTTTTGCACGCGGCTTCGCCCGTGTCGATTATGTTTTAAATGTAATGGACTCCCCTGGAAAAAAGAGTACATATCTTTTTCGTATTTCAGCGCCGATTTCATTAAGTCATGAAGACATAACAAACAAACAGACAAATAAATTCACATTCAGATTTATAATATAGTACGCCTCGTTTCTTTACTGCGTAAAAAAGTCCAATATTTCATAGAAAAATTTAAATTTTCATGTTTCTAGCTTTTAGGATTGTGGCTCAGCGTTGATGAGTTCGTTAGTCAATCGGTCAGTCAGAACATTTCTTTTTATATGCACAGAAAGACGAGAAGTCTTTTTGCTAAATTTCATGTCTGTAGTAAATAGGTCTTGAGATATAGATTTTGTCGAAAACCGCCCCGCCCCTCCCTTTTATGCCCCCCTTTAAGTCAAATATCAATAAACCGCGATACACGTGTTTAATTATTTTAAATGACAAGTCTATATGCTAAATTGAATGTCTAACTTAAATAGTTTTTGAGCTGCATTGCATAAAAAATATCCTCCCAGTAAAAAATAGGAGGACCCTTTCCCCCTCTTCCCCGTAAAATTTCTAAAAAACCTTTCTTACTTCCCAGTAAGTAAGGCAGTACGTGTCATAAAATTTATCTTCTTTGCAAATTTCATGTTTCTAGCTTCAGCGGTTTTGGCTTGGCGATGATGAATCAGTCAGTCAGTCAGGACATCTCTTTTTATAAATATAGATAGATAACGCAAGCTGTCCATCGCTGCGTCACCTTTCTTACTGTTCGTTCAGTTTGTTCCAACCCGTGCAATTCGTTGTTACAAAACAAAAAATGCCTCATTGCGCTATAATCAGTTGTAAAATTCGTCAAAAGTCAAAATTCGTCGGTGAGTTGTTTCCCAAGATGTAACACGCTTGTTTTCAATACAATTTCATGAACTTGCGTTGTCAGTCAATGTCTATGGTTGAACATCTTCGTAATTCTGATCGAGACCGAACGTCTATATGCAACATAGAGTGATTACAACGCCACGTCATAATAAACTCTAAACTCTGAAGAGAGTTTGGATGTTTGTTTATTTTTTTAGGAATACGACAATGGCTAACCGATTTTATTTAATTAGAAGTATTTAATTAGAATTAATTATTAATACAGGTTATTGAAAAAAATATCTAAAAAATATATTATTCCTATTTATGAGTTTTGACCAATGTTTCTATACAAATTTGTTAAATATCTAATGAAAAATATGTATATTTTTACAAAAAAAATTAGCCTAGAATCCATGATTTCAGGATTAGAAGAAATTTTCAAAATATCTGTCTATTAGTGTGAAGTAGACACTATTCAGTTTTTGTCACATTTTTAAATCCATATACTTATGTAAAAGTCATGGGTTTTCTGTAACTATCTCAGCCATCGCCTGCAATCGTAACAGTACATTAATTTGTGGAGCAAATATCCTCTACCCGACAAACCAATTGCCTGTGGCTTAAAGCGACCTTTGAGAACCCACACAGAACAAAGGTACTCGTACACAATTCATTGCTAAACAACCCTATTTATAATTACCGATGCTAACCTCGAGTAGGGGTTCGAAAGATGTCTGGTGACCCCAGGTTTGTTGAAGCGTCTGTACACGCAACATGGAGTTTAATATTAAATACAAGCAGGTAAAATTGTATGGTAAACGATGCCGTTATTTCATCGTTTTATTTATTCTTATTATAGGGAGTTATGCGGACGAGCGAGCGGTTCTACTTGATGGTAAGTGTTATCGCAGCCCATGGACACCTGAACATCAGGGGGTATGCGGGTACGCCGCCAAACTTACAAAATTCTATTCACAGCTTTCTTGTACAACCCCATATCGTAGCTTAATGAAAAGACTCATTGTGGCAGTTCGTTCCACAGCCTACGGGTTCGCGGTATAAAATGTTTTTTGGACCGAACAGTACGCGACACCTCCATATCGAGGAAATGCGGATGCACCGCACTTCTGTGACGGGAGGTGCAGTTATAGAAACCCGAGGGGGGAATTATGCTGAACAATTCTTCAGAGTATTCCCCCATTATACAGGCGGTAGAACACGAAGAGAGGCATTGTATGTATTTATTCGTAAGCAGCATTTTCTATGAATGTATCTCTTGGGGTACACTCGTATCGTAGGATACGTACTTATTATCTAAATAATTTAAAAATAAAACTTTTTAAGACGGATTCTTAATTCTCTAGTGATTAAATATTTGTGTTCGAAATTGAGTGTTTTTTACGTTCATGGCAGCAATCCTCTCATACTAGCCACGGTTGATTATCGGTCCGATAACTCACACAAATACAAAGTGCGTACTTTGTATTTGTGTGAGTTGTAGGGCCGATAATCAAACACAGAACCAAAGTAATACTACACTGAACTATGATCCGCATAAAAATCAACCTTACACGCAACAATCCGAGGTTGTTATTAGCTTGTACGCTACAATAGTTACGTCCTTTTGTTAATAAGTAGCAAACAGCTCTGCCATTGGGTGCCGCGTGCTTGGATGTACTTACATGTGGAAAGTGATCCCACTATCCTTGGGGTGATTATCTGGATGACTCCTACACCACTTTACCACACAAGAAGGCATTTTAGTCGAAAGACAGTATCGGTAAATCGTCCTTACTCACTTGCCGTCGCGTTTTATGTTTGTTTTAAAACGCCCACCTCGGAACAGTTTTTAAGCCCCGCCCATCACGGAACACTTTTCGTTGCTCCATAATTGAGCGGTAGGAATGTTTCCATGCTTTTTACGTTCACGGGTGTCACATAAACAATCCAAATAATATTTATTATATTTTACTAAAAAGCATGATTTTAGTCGAATGAAAAATATTAATTTAAAAAAAAAATGATGTGAAATAAAGTAAAATAAAACATTGCATAATTGGAATCTTGTCCTTAGCGCTAGCTTAGATTTGCATTAAAACTTTTTTAACTAAGTAATAATTAGATGCGATTCTAGAATTACGAATTCTTGCGAGATTTCTGCTCATTCTTTTGCTCGACTTAATTGCCGATCTAATTAACAGTTGCCGGCATCTGCCAGACCTTGCAGAGTAGGATATCCGGTTATTACAGAAAAAAATATAAAAATGTGAGGAAATAGTGGCCAGATTGTTGGAAAACGTGTTTAAAATTCCTGTTTGCTTAAAGGATGTTTTCCGTTATCTGGACGTTATTATGCAGTGTTTAACACGTTCGCCGTCAAACCCAATTACCAAAAAAAACAACAAAATATTAAAAACAATTTTGATGTTTATTTTTATAATAATGCATTTTATGTAAATATTATTATTTTTCGATTTTATGTCATTGTATATCATTGTATTCGATTGTATTATTTTTCGATTGTATGTCAGTTCTGACACAGCCTATTTAACAAGTTTGAGCTTGCAATTAACTGGCAGGCCATGTTTATAATAAATGATACATCCGTTGCTTCCTCTTTTGCTTTTTCATGCGTAGTGAATGATAAAAAGGTATATTTCTTATGTATATGAATTGATGTGTATCATTTTGGATACACAGTTTAAAAAGCAATGTATTATATGTATCCAAATTGTTTCAGAAACATATTGAACATTTCAATTCAAATACCCTCAAAATTCTATATCACGACCTATATTAGCGAGATTAAACGAATGCATACTGTTTGGGAATTGTGGCTTTTCAGCAATAAAAAAGTCGGAGCAAAATTAAGTACGTGCGATCTGTATAATATTTACAAGTAGAATGGGGTATGAGTGGAACAAGACACACTTAAAACTAAACAAACGCCTTATAAATTATTAAAGCAATCTGTTCTTGCTGTTACGCTGCGTAGGATGTCTAGTAGGCGCTTTTAATCTTCAACACATACCTCTACGCAATACCTATTCACAACTAGTGCAGAAATCCGCAGCGAAAAATGAAAATAGCCGAGCATAAGAGTGAAAAAACTTCCCACTTTCCTATATTTAGCCGCAACGAGGCTATATTTAAACTCCAGTACATTAATTCAGATCCCAGACCGCTTGAATACCTGATATACTTCGACAAACTTATGGTTACACTGAGCTGAAAGCCCTGAAAACGCTTTCTTTGCATAATAACACCAAATTCCAGCCAAAAAGGCTAAAATATATGATAATTCATGATGAAAATAAGTAAAATTTTAATACATCTAATAACTTACTACGTTTTCAATGATAGAGCGGCGAAATTCCAAGCGATGGCGGTTCGATGTAATTTTGGCAGAGGCAAGGGTAAGTTTGTTGAACGGTACGGTACAGGCGGCGACGGCACGCGGCGCCAAGCTACTATTTTGAACCTTTGCCAAACGTCCGACCCTTCGCTACGCATGTCTTTGGCCTTACTACGGGTTTTATATAGGCAATTCTGGGGAATGTTTAGTAGTCGACATTTTCGTGTTACTATGCGTTCAAGTTTCGAGTATTTGCGATAAATATAAAGTGATAACGTCAGTATAATAAATTGAAACAGACTGTTTGATACAACAAGTTATCTAGAACAAGAGTTTTAAAAAGGCGTGAAGGCAGTCAATTTAAAAAAAATCACCATTGTATTAATGAGCCCTCGAATAATATGACTAATTTTTTTTTGTCATATAACGTAAACTAAGCTGTAGGCGTTTGTTAATACACATTTGATTAAACCGTGGTAAGGTTAATTCCATTTAGACGAGAGTAGTTACGCTAATAAAAGTTGAATATTAAACGAAACTTTTTAATATAAAATTGAAATTTTAATAAAACATTAATTGAGATTGAATGAAATTGAAAATTATAAAATATTTTTGAAACTTATTTATAAATTTATATTTTCATTGGAAATGTAACAAAAATATATTAAGTAATTTTCTTAGTCGTCGAAACGGTTTTGATTGTAAGGATCTGTTCTCACGAATATTTCCGTATATCTAGATAAAGATTGTCTTAAAATGAATAAATTGTAAGTTAACTTACAATAATTATGGGCTAGTAAAAGTCAGTCGTATTTTATAACTACAAATTTTCGTATTAGTGACACAGTGACGGAAATTGCTTAAATTTTCAAAATTTCCTTTTACATTCTAGAGGATAGAAACACTCTCCGTGAATCCAGATCTGAATATTTATTGGATATTGCGTCATTAAAATAAGTCATAAATGGAAACAGATTCAAAATAGACAATGTATTTCAACTAGTGAATACACACTCTTAAAGGGTGCCGTACTAAAAAAACTTTCACTGAGTTCGTTCATTTCATAATTATTTCCCTTGATGTATAATACGCACTCGTAAAATTATTAACTTTATACTTAACGAAACGACGCGATTCCACTGGGGCCTAGTGAAGGCCAATCGACCTGGAGTTTGGGTACTCGTTTCTTTGCCGAAGACCGAAGAAACCGGGTCCATAGCTGGGCAGCATTTCGGCTAGTCAATATGGTAACTGACTAAACGAGAATTTAAAAATTAATGAAATTTTATACCACTCTCACAGGTGGTTTAGAATCGCGCAGCATCCGTAGAGATGTGTGTTCCAATCACACTCGTACGTAAGTGACATTATATAATTTCAGACTAAACTGTGAAAAATAAATTGAATCTTCTTTATTGGACGCTTCTGCAAAAGTAACGGTATTATGATTCCGAGATTATTCTTTACTATAATAGGCGACTAATGGTTTAGTGACTAGACAGTGTCAGCGACAAGGTTTGGCGACCTTTGGCAATGAGGGGGAGAGTGCGCGTTGCAATCCAACGGCCGTTGGGCGCACTCGACTGGCCACGTTACCCCTTTTATCACAGAAGACTACCTTGAAATATACTGCATTTTCTACTTTATCTTATTTCCCTAATGTACGTACGTGTTTCGGTAGTGAGTGAGATATGCCAGAACCCATTCCCATCCCTTCTCATTTACCCAACCCTTTCTCCAAATCCATTCCTGTCTCCAAAGGTAGGCAGCGCTACCGGGGGCGTGGCGACGTTTGTCATTTTGGATTAATGTTGACATGTATCACGGATGTCTATGGGCTACAGTATCCACTTACCATCAGGTAGACTGTATGCTCGTCTGCCGCCTTCGTCCATAAAAAAAGAACACTTACGGAAAGCTGAATGCGTTAATTCAAATCAGTGAGTCATGAACATTGTCGACACTAGACAGCCGTTTACTCTGTGACAGCTCTGTGATTGTTCAGCTTCTGTTTTATAGTTTGTTACATTGTTATAGTTTTATCCGCGATACGCGAAGTCAAAATTAAGATAGAAAACAAAAGTTCCGATCTTGCAACCGCCTGCTCACCCACTCTCGATCTTCCTGGAACTGCTGAACAGGGAGGCGCTTAATGACGCCTTTGCAAGGTCTTCCTTACGCTACACTATTAAATACAACAATAATCACGACTCACGCGAACCCCAAGATCTCCAAAAATGTGCAGCCTACTTGCACAACAACAAATTGCTGTCGTATCGCAGAAGGATCGATCGATCGAATCGACCAGAATCGATGGACAGCGCAGCACGTGACCTCACCCCTCACCTCTCAGCCCCCTGACAATTCCGAACAAGGAAGATACGCTTGATTGTAGAAGAGAATTAAGATTTCATACTTGATACGTGCACGCTAATAAAAACAACAAACACAGTACAGCAGTATATTAAATAAATGTCCGCAGCGTGCCACTACATTTGTCCTTTAGCCTGAGAGGCTATAGAAATTAAGAAATTTCAATGGCGATGATAGTTTCAAGTTTGGACATACGTAGGATCCAGTGATTGGACTTTCCAAATACAGACAAGCAATTGCTTTGTCAAATTTGTGCGCATGTTGCGATATTCTATGACAATACCATGACAATCTATATATCAATAATAATTAGATAAATACTATGACATTAGTAGTACAGTGAGGCGTGTAAATATTCAAAAACAGTCCAATGTGAGCGGTAGAATCATAGTCGAAGCGGACGGACTATCACACATTTTTTTCGGAATGGCTAAATTATTGTGGCCCTAATGGCCTTTCAAGAGTCATGGACATGTGTAGTTTAGGGCGAGCGCAGAAGTCGCTCAGCCAGGAACAAAGAATGTGTGCAGCAACGAGCCTAAGGGCTCCCCTAAGGGCGGAAGGAACGGACCTCGTTGGAGGGTACCGCGGGATCGCAAGTCGGTGAGAGGACTTTCACCGACCACCGCAGTTTCACTATGACCAAAGTTCATGTAAATGAACCGAAATATTGTCGGCTATATGAAATAAATTTGAATAAAAACCGTGAGTTCACTGATATAAAAATGAAAACGCAGTATTTTCTACGAATACGAGATCAGAATTGCGAGCACTTGTGTAGTATCTAAACTTGTATATGAACGTGATGAAAATAATATACCAATACTTTCTTCACGATCACCCTTTTTGTTACTTGACATAAAGAATAGTATATATTTTCGGCCCGAATTCATATAATTGGAAAATCAGTTGTACCTACTCATTTTAAGGCAAAATATTTTCCCCTAAAACACGTACACGCTCGCCCAACACCCGCACTCCGCACGTTCCCATTCGGAATTTTTCTCTCCCTTACTTTTGTAGCGGCATTTTACTTTTATGGCCTTTTCTTCCCGAATATTTCCCGTTGCCTCACCCCGCTGTAATTCCATACAATTTCCAAATACTTGGCAGTGTTTCCTTCCAAACAAGGTACAATAATTTTACTTTAAATAATTTTAATTTACACTAGAATTTTTCGCGATCCCTTTCACGAAAAGTTGCTTATTCTTCTATATCTCCGAATTTTCACGAATTATCTAAATTTTTAACTATTCCTCTTAGTTTTTTATATTGTACTAGTATTAATCTTTAATGTCCCACTGCAAGACACAAGCCTCGTCTAATAAATCACTGGGGGTTTTCGGGTCGTAATCCACCACGCTGGCCAAGGGCATTTCTGGAGCATGCGGGTTTCCTCACGATGTTCCCCTCTCACCGTCAAGCTAGTGACAATTTAAAAAAAACGTACTAAATAGAAACGCAGTGGTACGGGCCAACGATTTGAACTCAAGATCACGCAAATGTGAGTCAGTCGAGTGAGTAGATACACCTAGGCTATCACCGCTATAACTTATATTTACACTTACACAAACTTCCTCAGCAAGATTTATTTCTTACAACTTACACTACCAATTGGCGCAAATGCAACCGATTTTTCTCGATTGTGTACTCTTTGAATGCAGTTTTTCATAAGCTCTAAAATCGACGCCATAGTCCCTTAGAGCAAGTTTCTCTATTTTTAATATTTACAGACTTTTCAATACTGACCCATCTTAAAAAAATACTCTGTATTACTCTTATACTGGCGTATTACTTTTTATATTAACGGACTAAAAATAAAAACCATTTTCAGAAGACCCTTGATGAAGGTAAAACATTTTCGCGCTTGTAAAATTTTAAAGGGGATAGAAATACACATATGCATTGTTGGACTAATACGTTTAATGGATGTAAAATTGTATCTACAGTAAAAGGAATTTAAAGATTGTAAGTTTATTTTGAATTTTACTAATGCAAATTATCGTTCGATTCAGCGATGTTCGATAGGGTATACCTATTTGGGTACTGAAAGTTTCTCATTATATTCCTCAGCTGGTCGCGAATTTCTTTCGTAAATATAATCGTTTCATAAGACATCGATCTTTTAATTCGAAGTATGTTCGGCGGGGTGCTCTCTGGTCTCTCTAGACGTTTCCTAACAAGATTCAATTGGGATTTGGCAGCGAGTGATTCGGGCATCGGATCGGACAATTCAATGAGGCTTGCTGTGTAAGAAATCAAATTTTTGACGCCGTAGAACGCCACTACCAAGAAAAGGGAGAAGCCAGCCATAATGTAGTTCCTCTCTACGCGATTTAGCAGTTCCAGCTTATCATATTCATCTAGATACTCGCAGAAAATGAGTCTGTGTACATTATGTAGGGAGATGTACATGCCATGGTAAACTACTGATATCAAGTAAACAGCGATGCCTAAGAAATAGTAGCACCTGTAACATTTCGCGATGCTGTTTAAGTACTGAGTGATTTTTCGAAGGTCATATACGGGATTCAACATTACAAGCATCACAGCCATTTGAATGAAAAGCAAACAAGTTAGGAAGATGCAGCTGGCGTCCATTTTCTTGATCTTGATCACTTATGAGCATAAAACATAATAATTTGCGGTTTACAGCATTTTATAATGGCATTAGTTGAAGCAGCGAGTATACATTAAATTTTTATCTTCAATAGGTTTTCATATTCCTTTTATATGTATGACAATTATTTGACAGTAGACTCGGCGTTTGTTTTCATAAAGAATATTGTAATGAAATAGTTTGTAAGTAACTTTTTTTTATTATGGGGGCTGACGAGCATACAGTCCACCTGATGGTAAGTGGATACGGTCGTCCATAGACATCCGCGGTACATGCTAACATCAGTCCAGAGTGACAAACGTCGGCACGTCCCCGGATACGCTGCCGACCCTTGCAGATTAAGGAATGGATTGGGAGAAAGGGTTGGGAAAATGGGGCGGGATAGGATGAGGTGGGAATGGGCTCTGGCATATCTCACTCACTACCGAAACACGTACGTACATTAGGGAAATAAGATAAAGTTGGAAATGCAGTACATTTCAAGGTAGTCTTCTGTGAGAGAGGGGTAACGTGGCCAATCGAGTGCGCTCAGTGGCTGTGGGAATGCACCGTGCACTCTCCCTCTACAAATTATACTTCATGCAATCTTCTGAAGGAATATTACAACAAAGGGATTTTTTTAAAATGAATGTTGTATACAATTGGACAATATTAATATTGTATCCAATTAGACCATAAATTATTTATATTTACACGATTCACACAAAACATTTTTTTTAATCTGATTTTTGTGTGTGGTGGGCTTTACAAAATTTAGTTGAAATATCCCCTGTGTAGACCACTCAGCGATATCTCATAGAGTTACTATTGAATTTAATCGATCTTGCGATGATATTGACGCGAGAGAATCGCTTTTGTAGGCGGCGCCTACATTTCAATCTATATCTATACTAATATAATAAAGAGGTAAAATTGTGTTTGTGGGTATGTTGGGGGTAATCTCTGGAACTACTAAACCGAATTCAAAAAATCTTTCATAAATAGGAAGCTACATTATCCGTGTCTAATATAGGTTATATTTTATTTTGAATTTTGAAAAAAATAAAATAAAAAAAAAACAAACGGAAGCGAAGCGAGGGCGGTCGCTAGTTAATTTTATATTTCAATTATATTAATTCGATCGTTTAAACGATCTTCCTTCGTTTAAACTTTCGTTTAAAGCCAGCCGCTCTTCCTCGCCTCCGCTCTCGACAAATTTTATTATAACTATTCTATACAAGCTTTCACCTGTAGCTTTGCCCGCGGCTTTATATCCAACAAGAACCTTAATTTTGTGGCCAATGTCCTTTTCGTGGCCCCCAAGAAGATTCATCCAAAATTTCAGCTCGATTTGTAAACTTTTTGATACGTGACAGCTTTTCAAACAAAGAAATAAATAAATGGGCATTGTTTAATTGACATGTTTGATGAGATTTTGACGCCGCCCTTCCAGCATCTTGAGAAGCTACGATGAGACACTCATGATTTGGTCCTACGTGCTCTACCTGTAGCCTTGAATTACAAGGAAATATGTCAGTGACAAGAAAGGGCATTGGGATACAGTACAGAGTTTTACTCTATATGGAGTTCGGCTTGCGGCCTCGAGAAACTTTTGAATTGAACACAGTTTAGAGATCTGTTGAGAGTCTATTATATACTCTGATTGCCAATAAATTTACGGCGTGAAATGAATTGCTTAGAAATTTCGTATTATGAACGCTTCGGCGGTACGAAACGTATTTATTGAAAGCCATTCTACTTATACACTGGATTTTAAAACCCTCGATGACTGATTAGTCATATGACTGATGACTGATTATGTCGTATATGATTATATACGAGTTCAGTCAAATCACACAGAAGTCGTTCAATTATTTTAATTACACAATAGTTAAAACTGTTGGAACTTAAATGTTATTATATTTTTTAAATGTTTCACATTACACCATTTTTGGGTCACCATTGGTCACCATTTTTTTCGATTTTTGCTATATGTGGCGTTCCTACTTAAAGTAGGTACAATCCATAGCCAAAACATTGACTGTTTATAATAGTTACTAGTTCACAAGTGAGTGGCGTCAGCGACTTGGTGGTCGTCTTCGATATCGATAATAGCTGATAACGTCCCACAGCGCGGTACATGCCTCCCCTAGTATATCCCTAAATTTCGGGCCATAATCCACTGCGCAGGCCCAGTGCGGTTAGTATGTTTAAGAGTTCGCTACTTTTTGTGAATTCTGTGTTAATATTCATTCCGCAAGTGATTTTAAATAAACGAATACGTGTCGTGTGATTTGTGAATAATTTTCAACATAGAAAGGCAAAAAGATGTTTATAAGCAAGGAATTAAACAAAAGACAGTTGTAATAAAAATAATATAACAAGACTTTTACGTAATAAGAGAAACCATCATTGGTAAATTTTATTTTATTTTTAATATTCTATAATATGTGTCATAAACAAAATTGGATTTGTAGTTCCTTATTACAAAATAAATATTTAATCTGTTCGAATCGTTTTTAATAATTTAGATTTGTTCAGAAGTAATAATCTCCCGTGATTACTATCAGGCTGGTCACTAGTAACCCGGGAAAAAAAAATTATCCCGTGGTATTTTACCAGCAGTACAACCGGTAGTACCACTGCACGGGTAGGAATGGTTGTAATTAACTATTAGTGAATACAGACTTCACCGACTTTTGAGGAGTTGATCTTCTATTTTCTCTTGTTAATATAGCATGTCTACACATGAGCTCAAATTCTAGAAGTCTGGCTAGTACAGTAAGGAATTCTATGATCCTTTCGACAAGTATCAAAAGAAAGACAGATATAAAAAAACATATGTACGAAAGAGATATTTTACTAAAAAAAAAGATCGAGGGAAGCTCAGTATCGCCAGTGTCTATAATAAAATCTCTATAATATCTTTTCTCGAAAGCAATCTCAAGAAATGTATTCATCATAAGGCCGACAGTAACAAATAGGAGAATTTTTGGCGGATGTGAGATATGTAGCTGCAAATTACACCAAAGATCTCTAAAATAATATGGTTCTTTGAAAGGTTTGAGGAGGGCCATCAAGAATAGCAGTTCGCAAAAAAGCGTTACTCCAACTAATGCACCGAATATATTGATCATTTTCGTGTATGTCACTTTCCTTCTTTTGTTTAAAGTATGAAGCATTTAAAGTTATATTAGTTTTAACTTCTGTTTCCTGCGGGATTCTCCGCTTCAGCGTTTGTCGATGCTTGAACTGTTTTATTTTTAAAAATCTGTTTATCTTTAAAGAACGATTTAAGTCTCAATTTCTCACTTTTTTCCAATTCTACAACAGAAGGCCAATTTGGACCATCCAACTCATCAGAATTTTCATCTGCTTCATAATTGATCGGTTCTAATTCACTTGCTGGGGCTTCATTGGTGAGAGATATGTCTATCAGATCATAGTCCGCTATTAAATCTGAAAATTCTTTAAGTTTAGCCGAGAATTTTATGTAATCGAACAATCTTAATGTAACCACAAGAAAGAATAGAGAGAATCCGCCAAGTAAATAATTTCTGCCCGCGTTTGTAGTTTCAATTATTCTTATTAGTTTCTGCCTTGACGTTTCGTGGGCCCTCAGTATTTGCGGGATCTTCAGTGCGCTCAGTGTGCTCGTCGGACCCACAAGTCCATAAAAGAATAACACGGTACCGTACAGAATAGCAACAATCAGGAACACACGATTATTCCATATATTCTCTGTATAAAGTTTAATCTTCTTAGAAAGAGTGACGATATCGAAGATGGGCAGCAGTAAAACCAGGATTGATAACATTTGCAGAACATTCAACGAAATAAGGAGAGTGGTCGGGAAATCAAGATGATTTCCCATAATTTTACTGAAAATTTCTTTCATATTCCTGACATATTATGGATTTTTCTGTCACGATGACAATGTCATTTAGTCCTATATACCCCTTTTATAGATTTTCAGCCAGAGTCGCGCAACAATGAGGGTTTTTTGATATTCGCTCTCGGCGATGTTTCCGTTCCTTGCCAGAGCGAAAACAAAATGTTATTATGGTGTTTCCTTAGCGATACACGCAGAGTGCGTCTCGAACATTCCAGTGATTGAATTCGTTATCAGCCGCCGCCCACAATACGATATCGAAACGAAACGTCTAACAAGATGCCTATTTACGTCGTCGGCGTCTCGCTGTGAAACAAAATAACGGGCTGCTACGTGGCATACATTTCGTCACGGAGCGTGTTTCAGTCTCGCCGGCCTCGATACGCACGACATCCACTACCTGAATGATAAAGTGAATATTTATAACAGTAGAGGAACTTCAAATACACGTTCGAAATTCATCGATTTTGTATTTATTTATTTATATTTACCAAGAAGAAAACAATACATGACAATTAAACCCATAAGGTATTCCATTCGTATTCCAACTGGTTACAGGAAATAAAATTGCTGGATTGGTTATTACTATTACTTAGTGGCATATAAATTGTGTTAGTCCACAATGATATCTGAATACGTATTTCTTCAAAATCTGATCAACCTGTCGAAAATTTCTATCAAATAATCTGTAGTAACTAATCGGTAATGTACGACGAAATGATTGTATTTTTTATTTTCGGTACAAAATGGTCTACTTTTATAAAGAAGAGTGTCATTAATGGTAGTGGTCACCGCCGCCTATGGAACTCCAAGGCAAGTGTGGATATGCAGTCGATCTTACAGAATCCTATTCACGGCTTTCTTCAAGCTGTAGCGTGGTGGAAAACCTCAATTGGCAGTTCTTTCTACAACTTTCGGGTTGTGCTCCGTAAAGTACCTATTACTTTCTAAATTGTACCTTCGTACAATAAACATTGAATGAAAATTAAAGTGCTATTTTTATTTGATCTGTTGCAATATCCACAGGAATACATGACGAAATGTTATCGAAACCCTTATTACTCCATTCAGATTTCGACCAGTGGATATTTCGCCACTTTAATAAAAAGATATTTTTCCGAAAACCAATAAAGATACAGACCAGACCCCTTTGACAATACTTTTTGTGAAAATCAAATTCTACCAAGTTCTCACTTTCCCTACTGTTTTGTACATATGTGCTACTTGTAAGCACACATATACGCCGTTAGTGCGACGGTGATAGGTGTATATTCTTCTCTCGCTCGAGCGCACGTGTTACCCCTAGGACAGGTGTGAGCCACACATCCGAGGCAATGTCTACTCATCAATGTATGCTCAACTGTTGACTTCGGTGCTATCAATATTTTTAACTCCTACAGTAATATCGGAGCCTGATATTTCGCTGATAACTATTAAACGCCCGTCTCATTCACAAATGCTATTTTAACGATTTCTTAAAATCTTCTGTCTCTTTCTTACCATTAGAACTTCAGACAAGTTAAGGCAACAACTAATAAAGAAATATACTAAAAAACATGTCTTTACTCATATAGCACACTTCAATTCGCAAATGTGCGTCGAAGCCGCGTCCGGGAAGCGTGACGTCATTATCTTAGGCACGTGACTCGAGGAGCGAGGATTTTGGCTCAACGTGTATAATAAATGCTGTTTTATATGACATTTTATGGCTGACGGGTTGAGCCGAATGTAAAAATGTATACAGTTGTTAATAAATGTCAATAAATTTGATAACGTCAAGTAAGCAGCAGCGTCTAGGTATTATACAAATATTTTTAAATTGAAAAATCACATAGCGGAAAATCAACGAGATGATCGATTTTTTTTTATTAAGATACGAGAAAGAAGTTTCTTTGGATATAGTATCTAATTTTATAGTACAATTTAAAGCTAAGCGCATTTTAAAATTGATATTTCATTTACCTATAATAAATAGAAGTCCTTATAATTAAATCAAGAAGCCTTTTTTATTCAAATTGAAATATTTCAAAACTTTGAAAATAAACTCCTTGTGGAAAGACGATGCAGTAACATCCCACGCTAAACCGATCTTTATTACCTCTAAAATTAATTTCCCGATGTAAATGCTTAATTAATTTCTACCTACGAGTGACCTAACATTGTCTTCCAAATAGGAACAAGGTCGATTGAACAGATAAAATCGTAAATATACAATATGCTCTGTAAACTTCATTTATATTCAAATGATATTGCTCCTACATTACTTTGGAGGACGCCTACTCTTACAACATTATGGCAGCTAGGATATTGTACTTGGATATTTATAGAAAAGTTTTTTTTTTTTCTTCACCTAATATGAAAATAGTGCAATTAGCACATTCTGCCAGTGTCAAGTTTTCTTCGTAATAAAGAAGGTTTACTGGGGACAGAAGAGGACTAATTGGAAGCACACGAAAGATGCAGTCCCTCGCTTTTATTCGATTATAACAAACAACGTGCACGAAAAACACTTTGAAGTTCAATAAACTATCACTAACCACAAAAGGCCTAATACACAATTTTTATGATAATAATCAAACAAAAACTCAACTTCACTTCTCGAGTCCCCTCCAAAAAAGTACTATAGAAATGTTTTAACTATTCAACCTCTTCTGTTGGATAATAATTTTGAAAATAAAGATAAGCTTGATGAAGAATTTTTATTTTTAGTGTTTATCTATACCTACAACTATACATATAATAAGCCGGGTCTGTACATGAAACTGTACGTAAATTGAAAAAGTGACTGTATTATAAAATTTATAAAGTACAAGTGATACAGAGTCCAAAACAACAATTGTCATAATTTTTGTCTGTCTGTCGTAGGCATTTCAATTCCGCAGTAAATTTAAATTTCCGCACGATCTTGCATAGGTTTTTAATAATTTATTATTTAAAATAAAAAATACCTTTTCTTAATAAATTTAGGAGAGGGAGAAATCACGCTGTAATCAAGCAGCCGCTGGGCGCACTCGATTGGCCATGTTACCCCTCTCTCACAGAAAACTACCTTGAAATATACTGCATTTCCCACGTTAACGATACGAACGTGTTTCGATAGTGAGTGAGATATGCCAAAGTCCATTCCCGTCCCATCCTATCCCTTTCTCCAAATTCATTCCAACGTTGCAACGGGCGTGACGACGTATGTCATTCTGGACTGATGTTGGCATGTACCGCGGATGTCTATGGACGACAGTGACCACTTGCGACCAGGTCGACTGTATGCTCATTGTTCCTATAAATAAAAAAAATAAAAAGCATGTTTATCCGTCTTCAATTTTTGACAATAGTATTTCTTGTAACAAAACCACATTAATTTGAATCAAATGTCAAGACCCCGTTAACTAATAGGTACGAGTAAATCAACATCGCTTATACATAAAGCCACCTTTGTGTAAATGAACTTTTGAGTGTCAATTATTTAGTTCTGTAAGTAAATCAAAATTAAACTTAATCAAGTAATGGTAAGTAATCAGTCATACTGTGTAAATTTCATAGTATAGTTTTCATCCCTTCTCCCTCCCTTCTCCCAAACAATCTGGCATAAGCCAGATCGTTTTGTTAAGTGCTGTACTTCGTCAAATTTTAATAAAATTACGGTTTGAAGATGAGTAGATGCATGTTTATTTAGGCTTTAAAAGTGCCTAAATAACTTGCATTGCAAAATGAAACATAGTGAAGATTTATCACAGCATAAGAAGATTTTGTCTCAAAGCAGATGGGCCTTTCACAACAAAAGGCCAATGTAGAAAATACAGGAAGTTCGGCTTTGGATGGGAAAAGTTACCGTATGAAAGTTTGAGCATGTATTCTCCAAGTAAACTAAGTAACTGCAGTACGCAAGGTTTCGGGTAAATTTGAGAAACAAACACTCAACATCATGCGTAACATTCATTCCATTTCCGACTTAAGGTCGACGCAGTAAGATTTATTATACTTAATATGCTGACTTGTGGAGTCTTGTGACGTTTTTAGTCCTAACGCTGATTTTTGTGATTTTAGTTGACACATCGGGAGGGGAAGGGTGCACGCTGCAATCCCACAGCCATTGGGCACATTCGAGTGGCTATGTTACCCCTCTCTCACAGAAGACTATAGTAAAATGTGCTGCATTTCCCATTTTACCCTATTATCCCAATATACGTATTTCGATGACACGGGGTTCTTCGAGAGAGTTATGAATAGGCTTATAAAAAGACGACATCGCACATTCAACTTTGTGGATGTCCACGGGCGGCGGTGATCACTAATCATCCGGTAGCCGATCGTCCGTCTGCCGTTTCTTCTACAAAAAATACTCGTCGGTAGATATTTTTGTAATTACCTATACTAAGTAAAAAACCTATATCATTAAAATATTTATTTGGTATCTACGGAAAAGTTGTGCAGAGGGCGCTATTAGCGATAAGTCCATTTGTGCATTTCTTGTGTTATAATGTCTATTATTCGTCTATAAAGTGTTTTATCTATCTATCAATATGCAAAAAGAGACATAAACATTAATTAGACTACGAACCTTCTAACTTTTTCTACAAAGAGAGTTGGAAATATCAAATTAAAAATCAACGGAGAACTCGGTAACCGTTACAAACTTTCCCGAAAATTGTCTGATTGCGAGCCTTTTGCATTACAAGTTTCTAAATACACCGAAACCTCCTTTCATCAACGCATGCACCCCACAAATTCATTTCCCAAACAAGTTTGAACCTAAACCCTCTAGCTTAAGAATCATTAAGGAAGTGAAACCACCTTTTTATCGGTAAAATTAAGTGGTACAGTTTTATTTGTGAACTTTCCGCAGTTACCGATGATTGAAAGTTGGAATTTCCTTTTTATCGCCTCGGATTTGTCATGGGGCGAATCGCGGTGGGGGTTGGAACTCGTTTGCCGTTTTGCTCAAATTTCCAGAACTGCCCGTGGCTGTTTATCGATATTAATTTTTCAGGGTGGTTGGATAGGTATAATATATTTTTTTCTTATATTTTCGTTTGATGGAGTTTACTTGACACTCAAATTTTGCAGTGCCTATAGATGTCACGAACAAGACAATCTATATGAGCAGGACCCGGTCCAGCAGTGGGCGGAAGAAATGGGCAGGTTGCGGTACGGTGCGGTACGGTGCATATTGAAAGAAAAAATACAATTATATTCCCCGTACCAAGGTTCTTTACCTACCAAGCGTAAACTTTATTGGAAGAAAGTGAACTTAATGAATGAAAATAGCATTATGAGTTGGAGACCCTTTCGACGGGACGCACGGAATCACAGTTGTAAAATTTTGATGATTATCTTGGTCATTATTTATTTTCGGTATATAATTTATATAAATGATCGATCAACAAAATACTGCACTCAATTAAAATGACTAGTCAGCAAGAAATTTAATAACAGCAAATAATTAATTCCGTATGCAATAGTCTGAAAAGAAAAACAGAAATGTATACCAGATTACATAAACATGTCATCAGCATTGTTTATATATAGGTTTTCAAAAATGTGAATTGGAAGAAATTAATATGCTCGTACTTAGCTGCATTTACATACAGGCTGATCTACATAAGATTTGAAAGAAAGAATGAAAGAAAATATATGTATTTATCGCAACATGCCACACAAAACAGAGGAAATGCTTAGTAATAACATAACATTACTTAACATAACAACAATTAATAACATAACAATGCATAGTAATAACATACAAATTTTGTATGCATAAACAAAAATAAGTATGCGAATGTGTGTCGCGACGACGCATAGGACACCTAGCTCGGCATAGAGCTATGGAACAAAAGGAAGTGAACCACAGCGCTGATTTCTGTCTTCTATATGCTTTCAGCACAAAAGTATACTTTAGTATAAAAAGGAAACTTTAGAAGTTTCAATTTTTGTCTCTGGACATCTGATTTTGTGAAAAAGAGTATTATGGTAGAGCGGCGGATAATAAATGCCACCGATGAGAAATAGTTAAATGAGCAACAGAAAATACTGAATGAGCACCAAATCTATAATTGCAAAAAAGGTGGGTTAGGTTTAAGTTCTCTTGTGACAATGCGGAAATTCCCGCGAAGCGCGACTCCGTAGAGTTTGTAACGTAGAATAGAGTAGCGTAGGGTTATTTAATTATCACAAACACGACGCACGAAAAACACTTTGAATTTATAAACTAATACAATACACAATTTTTACAATAATCAAACAAAAACTCAACTTCACCTCTAGAGTTCCCGCCAAAAAGTCCCTCAATGTGCTTTGTGCGTCTTGACAAATAAATGTTCCTTTCTTTCTTTTTTTTCTTCGAAACACTTCCTAAATGTACTCTAACGGAACCCCTACACGAGACTTAATCGCAAGTCTTAGTTCGTAGACCTGCAAACGTATTTAAATTAGTCTAGTTAAAAGTTAAATTTAGTCTCCTTGTCACCGGCAATGTCACTTACCCCTCTCGCCCTTCTATTTAACGTTATGTCCGTCACGTCTGAACTGAAGCGAGTACAGTTTACGCCAGAGTCTAATTCTGTTTTACACTTTGCCTACTTTATTCAGATCATGACTCCTTGTAAAGTTGACAGTAGATATATTAGGAGTTGCAAGTCTTATTGCATTGACATAAAGACAAAGAAATTTCAATGTATTACATTCATACTTTCTCAAGGAATGCCGTACCCATCGATTTGAGAACACATACTAGATTTTTTTTTTATGGACTAAGGCGGCAGACGAGCATACAGTCCACCTGGTGCTAAGTGGATACTGTCGCCCATAAACATCCGCTATAAATGCGGACCAGTCCAAAATTACAAACGTTGGCACGCCCCCGGATGCGCTGTCTACCTTTAGAGATATAGGAATGGATTTGGAGAAAGGATTAGGAGAATGGGAAGGGGGATAGGATGGGAATGAGCTCTGGCACATCTCACTCACTACCGAAACACGTACTTACATTAGGGAAATAAGATAAAGTGGGAAATGCAGTACATTTTAAGGTAGTCTTCTGTGAGAGAGGGGTAACGTAGCCAGTCGAGCGAGCCCAGCGGCTGTTGGATTGCAGCGTGCACTCTCCCCCTCATAAACAATGAGATGACAATGTGACTAAACATGATGATAATGTTAAACAAGCACTCTAGGGCAGCACGTTACAGTCTAATAGTGTTTTATGTTCACTAACTCTTGCGTTTTGAAAATAGAACGTTCTAGTACTTAGTTTCGTCATCTACTACACCCCCCCCCCACCCCTCCCCCACCTCCGCCGAAGTTGCCAACCGGGTTTCTTTGATATGAACGTATGATGTATCATCTAGTCTATTCCCATATCGATGGCGGTACCTGATCACTACGGTCCTTTGCGTTTACGCATAGGTCATGTTCAAAGGCGATTGGTATTAAAAGTAACTGGCATAGAGTTAAAATTTTGTGTCATTTTATATGTTTACTCAAAAGTTATCGAGCTAGTAAAGAACATAGGTTTAGACTGTTGTTTTTTCATGTAAAATATAGGTTATTTTTGTGTATAATGCTTGCTATTTTTTAAGTCTGGTATGTCAATGTGTTGGTATAAATTGTTTAAACAATCGATGGTCTGACCCTCTGAGATTTATTAGATGAAATTTAGACTGATACCATTTCTTGAGTCTTATCTATGCTTATAGATAGTCTTTTTATTTATCCGACCGATTAAAAAATTAAGATGGCTGCCATTCAAGGAGCGGTGGAATAGGTATTAAGGTGTTTTTGTCGATAAAAATAAGTGTATAATATTCCCTTAAAATATGGATAATCGATTCCCCGACACATTGATTGTCAATTATACCTGTGTTACTTTCATTCGGAAAGCCTAAAATAATCGTCACCACTCCACCACGAACACAAACAAATAATATTTTATTACGCGGAAGACAGGCGATGAGGAGAAATTATCGCGCCCCTAACTATTATTTTATTATCGCGATAAACCGACATTAATGTTGGCTGAGTAAGAAAACAGGATGAAGAAGTAGTTAATTCAATGATGTGATGAACAACAGACATTTTCGTTAATACTAAAATGGACTTACCTATCGCGAAAGATTTTGACATCTGGGATAAACGACATCAATTATAATTATTGAAGAAAAGAGATTGAATCGCCGCGCTGTTGCTTCTGCTCTGGTTTAAAGATCTATGAAATATTTTTCAACAGATACGGTAGTAGGTACTTTAATGAATATATTAGCTGATTTCTTGAAAGACGATTTCCCCAAACCGGTAGTACACGTTATTATACTCTTTGAGATTAATTATTTTGTCGACGGAAGACCTACGAGTATTACTTATTTTTGTATTCTGTCTATCCTTTTCAGTCGCTGACTTGGCAACGAGTCGTCTGAAGCAAAGACTACGCTGTGGCTAAAATTATAGATGAGACAATTTATACATAACACTGTACGCTGTAGCACCGTATAGTGAGTAATACAGAGTGACAAAGTGAGAGACTTCATATAAGAGAATATTTTTTTTGGGAAATTATCAAGTTTAGGAAATAAAGCGGTTGTAGGTATTTTTTTTTATAAAAAATAATATAAAATATTAAAAAAAAAAATGTACAAAGAAATATATTTACTGTACGTATAAAAACTTGTACCTACTGTGCAATTAAATGCAACCAGCCCTTTCAGTATTCACTACTGTACATGAGCGTCCTCATGAACATGGTCGTGTGCATGAGGAAAGTGTGTCCATAAAACGCCACTCTGACCAAGGTGCCAACCTAGGGTTGGCGTGGCCGGGAAACCTCCTCGTGTGCCCAATCTGTCGCTGGCCCATTTGTCCCTCTCGATACGTCTGCAGGGAACGATGGCTCAACGACAGATCGGGGACGGTGCACCCTGGGCAACAGTCAGCAACTTTTCTTTGTTTCGGAGATTTTGGTGGCTGTTGGCTAATATCCTGGCTAGAGGTGGGGAGGCGGAGTCCAATTGATTGGTCTCTCGCCTCCAAGAAGAAGGTGGTGTTTCTCTGTGTGCCCCGGGTGTTGTGGGGCGCATGGAGAGGCAGTGACGGTCTCCACGTGTCCCTCTGTACGGAGGACACAGCGGAGGACAGTGTGGTGGACCCTGGGATGCCTCCTGGCATTCCAGCGGTGGAGGGTGGGGAGGCGGAGACCAAATTGATGATACATTTGTTCTCACGCCTCCAGGAAAGTAGCTTTTCTCTGTGTGCTCCTGTTGGGGGGGGGGCGCATGGAGAGAAAGGGACGGTCTCCGCGTGTTCCTCGGGTTCATGTTCTGAGGGCACAGCGGAGAACAAGGAGATAGTATTACCCGGGTACAGGGGCTCTGCCTGGGTAGACGGTGTTACCCCTTAGGTTTCTCTGCGTATCCCTTTATCGAGGCGGAGGGCATTGCGGAGAATCAAGGATCATCTCTGCGTGTCCCTCTGTGTGAGCAGAGGACACGGTGGAGAAAAAGTAGGTGAATGGTCCTGAGATGTCACAGACATCCCAGTAAAAATAGGGTTACCCAGGCACAGGGGCACTGCCTGGGTGGACGGCGTTTCTTTCCCCATGGGCCCATGGGCGCGGACGAGTGCTGAAGCGTTCCCGTAACCTCGGCACTAGGTGGAGAGATGGTACTCGTGGGGTTTTAGTCGATAAGAGTCCGGCATACTCTTCGCCAAGGTGTAGGCGGGGGCGTATCTCATGATGGATTTTCCCACGTTATAAAAAAAGGTGCCAACCTAAGAGAGTCCATTCTTTTAGAGGTGGTGTAGTTCGTCAGAACTTGTAGTAGCGGCTTTGTTATCCCTTAGTCGCCTTTTACTACACACGGGAGGAGATGCGGTGGTGCTATTCCAAAGCCGGCCGACACCCATACTTATAAAAACTTCTACTGTATTAGATAACAATACAAACGAAGATATTTTTTAATATTGTCTATCAAGTCAAAGACAATAAATGTAGGCTCGAGAAGCCGAAGAGATAACATCTCTCCGTAAGTGAACGTAGTCGCCACTGAAGATGTCAACCGCAGTTGTTGACGAAACGTTTGGAAGAAAGAGAAGAGATTCCAGAAGACCTCGGCCAAGTAGCCCAGAAGATTCGACTAATATGGACACCGGCCGAGAAAGCCTACACTCCACTATAAATGTAGGCTATTATAAATTAGTATAAGTTATAAAAAGAGACTGTCAGTTCTTTTTTTTCAAAACTAGTGAATCGTTATCGAAAATCCTTTCACTTTTAGGAAATTCAAATATAGACGAACATTTGACATTAAACATAGACATTGAAGGTACCTAGTAATTAAACAACTTTTAACGGTTTAAATCGCGTATATTTGACATTATTTATATCCCGGCGTTTCGAACACTTTGCAGTGGACGTGGTCACGGGGTGACTAATTGATTTTATTTGTCACTTGAGTTATTAAGAAATTATTACTACCGTCTGAAGTAGTAACTAGTACCGTACTGTGTCCAGAGGTCTTGCAGTATTGCGTTGGCCAACGCAATACTGCAAGACCTCTGGACACCGTGAGCGAATACTGCGTGCATAGGGAATGTTATGATTAAAAAAATTTCAGACGGTATTTCAAAAATTTCAGACGGTAGTAATAATTTCTTAATAACTCAAGTGACAAATAAAATCAATTAGTCACCCCGTGACCACGTCCACTGCAAAGTGTTCGAAACGTCGGGATATAAATAATGTCAAATATACGCGATTTAAACCGTTAAAAGTTGTTTAATTACTATGTATAGTAATCGCGAAAACCTAAGAAGATATTATTGAAGGTACCTGTCCCAAGTTCCCTGGTCTTTAGCGGCGCTTTCTCATAAGGCTTTCCTTATGGGTTGCAATAACATAAACAATAGAAAATAAATAACAGGCAAATAAAATTTACAAAGAGGTGACAGATGTGACACAACACACTTATTATAAACGCTTGCGAATATGACAAGCAATGTTCCGTTACTAATACTGTTCAAAACATCAAAACACCTTCGAGGGTACCTACACTTGCAGAACTCAGCGTACAAAATCGAAGTATCCATTATTTCATAAGAAAACAGAAAAGTTGTTAAAATGGGTAAAAATCATTGAGACAAATAAGAACGGCTCGAAGTTGCGCGCGGTTTGTTCACAAGTTCTAAAACTTCTGTGACTGCTATATAAATCATAGTAAAGGAAAACGTTGCAACTCAAACAGCGAGAAGTTTGTACATAACTTTGTTATGTGACGTGAAGACCTCTCCGAGTCGATACGAATGTCGGTATTTACTGTCGGCGATATTTTTCGTGTCTTTAACATTATTCTTTGATACGTAGCTTCGGGTGATCTTAGGAGAATAGATAGCTATTTGTAGGTTGTGTGGCGCCAACATACCAGTTCGAAAACCTATTCTTAGAATTTGACACGCCTCTGGATTAAATTGTCCTCGTCGTAGGTCTTACAAATAATAATTGTTCTCTCGTATTTGATGGGTAATGTTGACTAGCTTTTGCCCGTGACTTCGTTCGCGTGGTTTTAATCTGAATGACAATCAATCTAATGTATTTATCAAGTTTCAAGTAGATATTATAAATATACATTTTAATATACCATAAAACAACTATACTATTATAACAAAAACAAAATCTTTGTAGAGTAACTATAATTAACAATAATAAATGCAACTATAATTTCACACGAACAAAAACATTTCCATCTTTTTCGCAACATGTAAAAAAATGCAGTCGGTGTCCAACGAAATGTTGAGTTTTGTTACGATCATTTTCATATAAAACTTTTTGGGCCAAACGCAGACAATGCCGATATAAAAATGTATAACTGTATATAAAAACGTCCGCTCGCAGGCAGCGGGACAAAAAAATGTTCAACAAAAACCGTACAGCGTCCAAAACGTCCAAACCAATGTATGCCATTCCGCCCCACTAGTTATATTCTGATAAATGATTGCGGGTGATAAAGTGTTTGTGAAAAGTCGAGTTTGTTTTTGCTGCTTGTACTTTGATTTTGACGTTGTTTTAAACGTACATACATCCTTAATCATAAGATCATAAGCGATCTTAAAGACTCATATGCTTTTCTAAGAAATAGAAATTTAAACTGGTTAGCAAGTGACAAAGAATGATTAAATTTAAAACCCCTAGAATACGGGAATGATTAAAGGGATTATTATTTATATTTATTTATTATTATTTATTTTGTTTATTTCAGGCAATTAAGACCCATACAATATATACCTTAACCTAGAATACATATAATTTAATAAACTTAATTACTAATAGGGATTTTATTATTGCTCCGTCTCGATTCCCTAAAGCATCGGACCATTACCTTTTCTGACCAAAAGTCAGGACTATGGAATAGCTTCTGATGTACTGCAGCAACCCGGAACTTAAAGGTCTTAAAGTTGCTAGACCTATAATTGGACTCTAGCTGCCGCAGCTCCACTTCCAGTGGCACGCCCCTGGTCCGACCCTGGAAGACTCCTGGATGTGCTGCTTCATGTCTTCGGCGTTGTGTTCTCATCTAGGCGAGATTTTTACTAACCATATCCTTATCTCATCCAACAATGACTATAATGGGATACAAGAAATTCCATATTCGATTATACTTCCTACCTCACCCCAGGCCCACAGAATAGAGAGTGTACTGGGAAGAGGAGAACATCTCATCCACTTATACTTTATCCAGAATCTCTATCCCCATCTAGTTCCCAACATTCATAATTTTTGACTGATGTAGGCATATATCGCAGGTTGTACATAGAAGAGTATCCGCTCACCATCGGGTGGATTGTCAGCTTATCTACCGTCTTCTTCCTTTAAAAAAAATAATGACAGTAACAGTAACCAGGCCACGCAATATATTTTCAAGTTTCTTATTGTAATCTAAATCTAATTCAAGTTCTATAGATTCCGATTCCTATACATATCCGTGTTTCATTTAGTTCGAATCGTGACTAACCAAAATGCTGTCCAGCTAAGCTGACTTTAGTAACAGCTGGCTGTCAGTTACTAGTTGAGCTTGGTAGAACTTTAGATTATTCCAGGTTATTTTTAAGTATTTTATTTAAAAAATTTATCGCGTCGCAATTATCGTGTTTTAAAGAATACCGTAACCGTAACCAGGCCTTATTTCACTCACTACTGGACATTTTTTTTATGTACGAATGCGGCAGACGAGCATACAGTCCACCTGATGGTAAGTGGATACTGTCGCCCATTGACATCCGCGATACATGCCAATATTAGTATAAAATGACACACGTTGGTACGCCTTCGGATGCGCCGCCTACCTTTGGAGATATAGGAATGGATTTGGAGAAAGGGTTGGGAAAATGGGGAGGAATAGGTTGGGAATGGGCTCTGGCACATCTCATTCACTACCGAAACACGTACGTACATTAGGGAAATAGGATGAAGTGGGAAATGCAGTACATTTCAAGGTAGTCTTCTGTGAGAAAGGGGTAAAGTGGCCAGTGGAGCGCGCCCACCGGCCGTTGGATTGCAGAGTGCACTCTCCCCCCACTTGGGCCTCTTCCTGCACATTGTCTGATGCATGACAGATGTATAGCTAACTAAGCGGATCGGCGGGTTCAGTCTTTTAGAGGCGGTGTCTTTAGTTCCTCAGGGCTTGTGGTAGTGGCTTTGTTATCCCTTAAACACCTTTTAGGACACCCACGGGACCCATGGGAAGAGGTGGGGTGGGGTGGTGTTATTCCAAAGCCGGCCAACACTACACGACCAAGCCAAGAAAAGTATCTGCAAAACGAAATAATTTTAAGTTAAAATGAGGTATAAATAAACAGACAAAAGTTTTTATGTCTATCTATTATACCTTTTTTCCAATAAAATAAAAAATAAACTGCATTCATTTCCACCTGTAAACTAAACTGCAATTATATTACCCCAACATTTAGGAGCATGCATCGAACTCCGAGGTAATCAACTTGAGATGTAATTCGAGTTAAAAGTAATCACGTGTTAGTTAAATACGCAACTTGGATGCTCGAGCACTCCGTAACTTTTTGAGCGTGCACCTACATCTGGACGAGTTTCCGTTTCACAAATTACATTTACGTTTCTTTTCTGCATTGGAAAAAGCGTAACTAGTTGAGCAGCAGTTTGAATTTGTCTGTTCAAGTTTGTTACGTTATATGACAATTTAGTTTTATGAATAGAATTTCTTGAACGACATTTCGCTTGCATAAGGGTCTATATGATCAGTGTGTTTTGCGACTAGTGTGAAATTAAAAGTGTCAGCCATGGCTTTGTGATTGTTTTTGTCTACATTTTCTTGTTGCTCATGTTGGTGACTGCTTCAATCCACGCAATTACCACATATGGTACATCAAAATCTTATATGGTATGTGCGATCCGCTGTATTCGTAATACTCGCAAAACGGAACACATAAATGTCAGAAAAAAAATACAATTTATACGATTATTAATAATGTGAGACGTTAGAAATTAATCGTTGATATGCAAATTCGTATATGTATTTTGAAAATTATTGAATTCATATAATTTATTAGCATCGATTTGCAGCTTATTCCGTATTTTTTTATTCACGTTTAATTAATACTTCTTGTTCATAATATTTATATAACATTACCAGTGTCCTAATTGAACTATTTAGGACTGTTTTTGATTCTATCTGTGAACTACGATGCCGATTGTAAAGATATTTATACTCCTTGACTCCGTGTATCACTATGTATCACTGTGTATCACTGTGTATCATTGTGTCTACAATTGTATGGTTAGCCAATAAATTAAAAAAATGACCATGCAATTAAGTCGACCTTGAAAATATCAAACAAACCGTTATCGCCCGCTCCATACAACCTCATACCACGTCTGCTACTGACTAGCCATCAATTAAAAGGGCGAGCGAATCGCCGATTAATTCGCGTCAGCTAGGACAAAGAACGGTCCATTGTAATTACTGGAGGGACGTGTGGAGGGCCCTTCAAGTAATGGGCCTTAAGAGGACGCCAGAGATGCCTGTCACTCACCCACAGATAATTACTGGAGTGTCTTTATTAGACCTTGTAACGTAGATTGATGGGAATATGGAGAAATTTCTTCAAAAATAATATTGGAGCGGGAAGTGTCTCATGATACACTATAATAGTTTTTGTCCTCGGTGCATTTTCTGTCTTCTTCTGTATTGTCTTCTGCATTTTCCAAAATTTACTTTTTTATAGAAAGAAGGCGGCAGGCAAGCATACAGTCCGTCTGGTGGTAAGTGGATACTGTCGCCCATGGACATCTATGGTACATGCCAACTTTAGTCCACAATGCGTCGCATACCTCGGACCTCGGATGCGTCGCATACCTTACATTTATACAGATGCGGTCTGGCGCAATAGAACCACTAATAAAATAAAAACAGTTGAAAGACAAAGGTCATGTAGCATATGACTATAAATGCCCTAAAATCTTACGTAGAATGTGGCAGGCAAGCAAACAGTCTATCTGGTGATAAGTGGTACATGCACAGATCACTCACAAAATAACCAAAAGTTAACATGCCAACAACGGATGTTTCACCTACATTGGGATATTAAGAAGTGGATTAGGAAAAGGAATTGGGAACGGTGGGGAATATAACGGTACAAGGAGTATTTCTTTTCCGATTATACTCCTCGTTTATCTTTGAAGGGTTAATGAGTAACGAGTGTAGTGAGGTAAGGAGTTTCATTTATCCCATTTTTGTGTGTAATGGAATAAATTTGATCGATCGCGGAGATTTTTTTAATAGATTTTCATTTCGCGATGAAAAGGGATAGGAAGCAGCCAGTACAATGGGAAATGGAATGAGCGTGTTTACTTTTTCAATTGTACTCCATCATGTAGACAGCGCATTGCTCTTTGTGTTGACTTCATAAATTTTTGTCTGCTTGTTATAATATTTGTGCAATGAAGTTGTAGTCGATATCAGCGTATAACGTCCCCCTAGTAAATCACTGTGTACATTAAAAATAAATAATTGCTAATTAATTTACTCGTATATGCATAAAACGTTACGTAGTTCATATCTACTTACGCGTAATCACTGACAGAAGCGGGCTCGTTCAGAGGTCAAAGACCTAAGCCGGCGAGTGTGGATAGTGTTATGTACATAACAAAATACGTTAAAATACAAAAATATCATGAAATACATGTTCACTTTTATAGTTTTAATGTACTGATTGATGTATTAGAAGATTTCACACTATTTTTGTAGGACCTTATTTAACACTCTCACTGCCATGGGATCCGCCGGCAAGCCCCAATATTTTTATTGCAGAAACCCAGCCTTATTTTCGAGAAACTATATTAAGACGCCATGGGGGCCGCCGGCCGCTCCCAAAAATATTTTATTAGTACGCCGGCACCAAAAACAATAGCTGTAATAGTTTTGTATTTTGAGTCGTGGCGTGCTATAGTTTTAAAAATGAGGGTCACCGGCGGATTCCCTGGCCTGCTGAACTTCAATAGTCTTATATATTGTTGGCAGTGAGAGTGTTAATAAATTAATGTATACAACAAATTCTGTGTTACTACATAACTATATATCCACATGTTTAAATCTAAGTGACCACTAGGAATCGTCCCAGCCGCAACAAAGGCTAAATCGATTGTAGTAGCCGTTCAACAGCCCTCGCGTGACTAGACCAATTGTACTAGTGATATATTCTAAGCGACTTTGTTCAGACTAATGCTAAGTTTTCGTCTCGTAACATTGTTCGAGAATATCTTCAATGTTTTCTGAATGTTATTGTTCCTATTGCTTCACACTTCGTTGATTAATGAAATGTTTTTATTTGGATCAAATTATAGAAAAATATTGTATAGACATACAAATTAGGTAAAATGATTTATTGCACACCTAAACAAAATAAGATAAAACAGAAATTGTAAACACATAAAATGTACAAACCGACAGCATACTGCTAAAAGCGATCTCTGCCAGACAGTTTTTGGGTAAACAGGAAATTAATACTTTTAATTGCCTAGTGATAAGTGGTGTATGGTACATATATATAATTATATAATATGTAATACTATTGTAAGTCTATATACACTCCCTCATATTTAGTGGAAATAGTAATTAGAATAAAGGAAAAAATATTAAAATCAGTAATATTACTCGCTTATATAAACGACGATATAAATGAAAAAAAACAAAAACAAATTAAACAATTGCAGTCTTATAGTCAGACTGTAAAGATACATCTATAGTCAATATATAAATGAAATGGATAAATTTTTACTCTATAGAACATAGAATTTAGAATTAATAAGAACATCAAAATATTTTTTATTATACACACAAATGATACAAAGAGAAGAAAATACTTAAATCTAAAAACTGGTCTAAACTTATTTGTAAAATAAATTAAAAGTAACTTGTAAGTATTAAAAATATAGTTGGTTATATAAATATATTGTACCAAATGCTCAAAAAATTCGATTTCATATTGAGCATGTTGTACAGATAAATTTGGTCCCTATGGTAAGTAAGGTACCCAGCATGCTGGCGACATTACCTCGCTGGATGGCAAGGCGCATTGCGTCAGATAATGGTCAGCCCTAGGGTTGCCAGTGCTGTCGACCAGGCGCTTAGATAGATCTTTGAAAAACCCCACGGACCTAGAGTCTCAACATCGAAGGCAACAAAAACGTATTCGAGACCGATATCCCTTTATTGGACTGTCTTGTGTTTCTCTGCTTCTTCTGCCGCTGCCTCAGCCGTCGTAGTAGTTCCGTAGAGGTGAGACGGATCCAGCGTGTCGTCGTACGTTGCATCCCACACAACGGGACGACCCATTCTCCATGGCACCAATGACATCCCGTCGGGTCTCTTAATATCGTCACGCGCAATACCGCTCGGCTCCAGAAAAGCCGGTAAGTTGACGGTGGCAAGAGAACGACGTATGATGTTATTAAGTGTGGTATGAGGCGACAAGCGGCCGGCACTCGAGAAGCAAGACAGTCCGTGGTGTCCCCTAGCTGGCCGACATCCTTAAAAAAATGCCGTTTCATACCATACACTTTTAATAATATTACTAGTTGTGATTCCGTTTTAGAAAATTAACTCACGATTTGAAAGATAGTTCAGATCGTAAAAATAAACGTAAATAATAATAAATATCTCAATGTCTTTTCAGACTCATGTCTCAAAATGATATTTAGTTATTAGTTATTTTTACAGTTACAGAAATATTGAAACAACAAATGTCTAAAATAGCGGAAGGTATTGGTATCTAGGTATTGAGTTACCTGCAATTTTATTTACTAGTTAGGTACTTCCGAAAGAAAACTCAGTCGTAATGCAATTGCAACTACTGCAATGAAGTTACATTCCCAAAGGACATCGACAAGCTCTCTAACGTTGAAATGACACAAATCGAAACCATATCAGACGTAAAAATATCTAAGAAAATGTCTTACCGGTAGTTATTTATCAGGTTTTCCTCAACATGAAATATTTTTACAGAAATTTGTGACAAGCCAGTGGAAACAAATATCAAGAATTCATTTTTAAGTATCATTTTTAGAGTAGGTACCATTTAAAATTCAGAATCTTCAGGTCACAATATGAGTTTCTATCAAGGTTAGGTTAATATTATTAGTTCTAATGAAGTATTTATGTTTAGAACGAAGTAACACATCTTAAACTAACTACTTACAAGGTAGTGCAGTTAAAACTTTAGCAGACGCTGTCTCCTGATAATTTAACGAAGATAAAAGAAACCATTAAACAAAATACAAATAATCATTTTTCTGCCACTAAACGATCCACGAACACTCGAAATTGCGCGATAAAATTCAACATAAAAACTCTAGACGTTTTAGCCAAAGTTAAAACACAATAAACAGAAGGGACAGAATCGTTTTCGCTCACCTCACAATAAAAGTAGCATAAAATGGTTCAAAATGGTTCACGTATAAAAAATAAACAATGCCTGTAAATGGTAAAAAGGTATGGGAAGATATTTAGGCCTTCACGTTAAAGGTTTATGGTGTAATGTCGTTATTTCTTATGACAGTGTCTGGGATTGTTTTTGGGAACATTCTATAGTTCTGTTCCAATTTCCCATTCAGAAATTTTATTAGATTTTACTGTAATGTGCACATCTCAAAATATAGTTATCACAATAACGTGTACTGCGTATTATAAATAGGTGAGAGTTCCCTAACATATATTGTTAAATTTAGGCAAAAATGGTTTGCAGATATGTAGGTAACTCAGAAATACCGAGACCTATTAACCCTAATTTGTTTGGGAGTTCTTCAGATTATAAAACTTCTCCTTTAATACTCTATTATTTTTTATTTTGTTCTTATCACACATACATACAACCAGATTTCTTATTTTTCTGATGAGACTACATTTCTGGCTTTTGCCTACCTATTCTTTTATGTTTTATTTATTCTTTTGTGGCAGTATATTCTGCTAAGGTTAAGGTGCATTTATTATACGACAACAGTATCTTTTTCCCTCATTCAATCTTCACTTTGTGATATCCCTGTACTCAAAGATTCCTTGTACTATTCATAAATCTTAAAAAAAGCTTCTTTTCATCTATTATCCTTTTGATTCGCCCTCGGATTGCACAATATATTTTTGTCTCGAAGTTACCTTTAACAGGTGTAATTATGGTCCTATGATATTTACTCAATAATAATTTAACATACAAATATTATTTTTACAATACATTATATAAGGAAATTAACCAGTAGTTTCTGTAAATGTATTTACGTCTGAATAATTATTTATTATTAACTAGTAGTTTTTGTAAATGTATTTACGTCTGAATAATTATTTATTATTAACTAGTAGTTTTTGTAAATGTATTCACGTCTGAATAATTACTTATTATTAACTAGTAGTTTTTGTAAATGTATTTACGTCTGAATAATTGTTTATTATTAACTAGTAGTTTTTGTAAATGTATTTACGTCTGAATAATTATTTATTATTAACTAGTAGTTTTGGTAAATGTATTTACGTCTGAATAATTACTTATTATTAACTAGGAGTTTTTGTAAATGTATTTACGTCTGAATAATTATTTATTATTAACTAGTAGTTTTCGTAAATGTATTTACGTCTGAATAATTATTTATTTACTGAAATTAGTTGAAAATATATACACTTGAAGTGTTTGTGTGAGAAATTTCGAGATTATAGTTTATAATATTACCTTTCACCTTCGTATTTTACCTTTGTCTTTTATTTCGAGTAATATTAAAGAATTACCAGGATGATATCGTTATTATCATGAATAAATACATATTGTTAAAAGTTGGGAGTTGCCACAAAAACTTTTCTCATCGCAACAGGTGGATATGATAAATAACGTTGATTTCGGATTTCTCCAAATATTTTCTTGTACAGAATAATAAGGGTGATTACTCGCGCTGACAACCATGATGGAAGTAAATAGAAAAAGTGTTATTCAGTTTTTTCTCTTATTTCGTATTATTGAAACTGAAATAAATATTAAAGTAGGTAATAGCTTTTATTCAGTTAGCAACATTGGTAAGTTATGAATTCATTGAAATCGTTAACTTAATTGAATATATTTTAAGTAAAACGAGAGGAATACAAAGAACTATGGTTAAAATGTAAGGATGTCCTAACGTATCAACAAACATGAAATTAGTAAAAATGCGTTTGCTATGGTTATAATTTAACATAATCGTTATAGGCAACTGCAACTACTAAAGTAATAGTTTCTTTACTGAAGTAGGTATATATATATATATATAGAAAACATGAACATGAAATATTTTTTGAAAAAAGTTATTGGAATGTGAAGTACAAATGATATATAAACCAAAACAACGATTTTTGGATTTTGTTATTTATGTACAGACACATACTCTCTGAACGCGCATCGCGTAAAAACCAAACCACTGGACATAATTTAATGAAATTTGGTACAGCTAATGACTAGCGTTAACATTAAGGGTACCTAATCTTTTAACTTGATCGGTTAGAGAGTTCCCATGGGAATCACTCTAAAGTTCACGCGAACAAAGTTGCTGGCATCGCTAGTATGAAATAAAAGCTCTCATTTGGGGTATTTTGAAAGTATTTTCCTACCAACTTTCACTGGAGAAGCGTGGTAGGTTATGAGCCGAAACCTACTCGTGAGTACAACGGTTGACTTATATACTTCTTTAAGAGGTTAAAGGATATATATATGTATACAGTATCTTTAGTCAATGTTGCCTAAAAACTGGATTGCAACATGCATTAAAAAGATGTAGGAATGATATAACTAAAAAAAACTGAAACTGATAATAATAATAATGGTTCCTAAAATTGAAAGGACACTCAGCTCGTGAGAACTGACATTGAATTACTTATATTTCGTTTCTTCTCTCATGTTATTAGGAAAACACAAAGTAGGTAACAAATACCTTCTGACAAAGTAAAAAGTCACTCTCAATGTTTGAGATCCGCTTTCTTGTTGAAAAAACTTTGTTGTAACGCACTCACTCAACAGCTAATCGATGGGTCGTCAATCTTTGGCAGTGATGTGGTGAATATTAAACGTGGGTCTGTCAAGTAGCAAACAAAAACTTTTGTTAACTTGTTAATGCTTTTATAGGAGAGATTTTAAGGAAATTTTCCTGTAGTTCGGATATATGTTCTATACCAATTCACTTATTCATTATTTTTAAAATTTTCATATATGTCAGTATTTATTTACACAATGGGAGTTTCTAGAACGCGTGCAGGTGAAAAAAGCGTTCAAGAAGTAGTATAAACAACGTTATCATCAAGTGATCACTGGTATCATCAAAGTTTTATCATCATGTGAAGGCGAAAATCGTGTGAAGTTTAGTAGTATACGAGGATCACAATAGTCTCGACCGAACTGTTCGAGTATAAGTGAACCATGGACATTACCCGAGCAGTGCCCGGAACTTCATTTGCCCACGCAAGGTGCAAGGTTTGCACGATTCATAAATTTCATACCTAAAAATTTTCATCATAAAAATCTACCCAGTGGTATGTGAGCTGTAAACAACAAGTTTGTACTTGATGCTGTTGTAAATAAAAAATATTTTCTTGATGGTGCGGTAAATAAAAAATATTTACTAGATGGTGCTGTAAATAAAAAGTATTTACTTAATGGTGGTGTATATAAAATGTATTTACTTGATGATGCTGTAAATAAAAAATATTTACTTGGTAGTGCTGTAAATAAAAAATATTTACTTGATGGTGCTGTAAATAAAAATATATACTTGATGGTGCTGTAAATAATAAGTTTGTACTTGATGCTGCTGTAAATAAAAAGTATTTACTTGATGGTGCTGTAAATAAAAAGTATTTACTTGATGGTGCTGTAATTAAAAAATATAAAAAAACACAAAGTTATTGCAGTAGTGAATTATTGCTATACAGACAAAATTGATTGCAAATTTGTACCGTTTTATATCGCGAACCCGTAGGCTGTGGAACGAACTGCCTCAAGAGGTCTTTCTATTAGGCTACGATATGGGGTTCTGCAAGGAAGCTATGAATAGGATTTTGAAAGGTCGACGGCGCACCCACATACTTCCTCGTGTTGCACGTGACCATGGATTTTTGTTATCTCTTAATCGCCTTTTACGACACCCATAGGAAGAGATGGAGTGGTTCTATTTCAAAACCGGCCATGTAAACCATGGACTGTAGTGACCACTTAGGTATCAAGTGTGAGTGGAACCTGTGTTGTATTTTATAAATATAATGTACCGTTAGGTATTTAAAGCATTGAAATGTGACTATACTGATATAATAAAATTGATTCCAATCCCTTTACTCAACTATTTTAATATGTAGGTATATTTTAATATTTTTATTTCTTTCTTGCAGGTAAGTCTCGGTCTGTCGATGACAAAACCAAGGAGGACCCATGTCTTACTGGTAGGCGTCAATATTTTATATCTTAGTTCTAAGATCACACTTCAAGGTGTACCCATTTGTTTTCAAGGAATATTAACAAGAACGGCAATCAATACAAAACTAGTTTTAAGCCAATTATTTAATAAAAGGATATGTATGGTATAAATTGAAATAGTGAATAGTGATAAATATGTATTTTCATAAATTAAAACACTAATTATATTTCGTTCTATGATTGATAGAACATTGCTTCGCATTGTAACGAGGACCTTATTATAACATTAAACATACGAGTACAAACGTTTTGTAACTGTTACGTAAGAAGCGTCTAACGATTCTGATTCATCGAGATCTTATTAGACCTGAACGTTGTTATAAGATTATAATGCCTATGTAATTGGTATTTGTGGTAAGGAAGTTGATGCAAAAAACGTAAAAAAATTAAAACATTTTTTTTTTTATAGACTAGGGGGCGGACGAGCAAGCGGTCCCACGTGATGGTAAGTGTTACCGCCGCCCATGGGCACCTGCAACACCAGGGGGCATGCGGGCGCGCCGCCGACCTTGCAAAATCCTATTCACAGCTCTCTTGAAGAACCCCATATCGTAGCTCAATGGAAAGACCTCTTGAGGCAGTTCGTTCCACAGCCTACGGGTTCGCGGTATAAAATAGTTTTTGGACCGCATAGTGCGCGACACCTCCGTATCGAGGAAATGCGGATGGACCGCACTTCTGTGACGGGAGGTGCGGTTGTAGAAACCCGAGGTGGGAATTATATTAAACAATTCTTCAGAGCATTCCCCATTGTACAGGCGGTAGAACACACAGAGAGACGCAACGTCTCTCCGAATGCTGAGGGATTCTAAACCGCCGGTGAGAGTGGGATCGTCGACAATACGAACAGCACGTCGTTGGATAGAGTCAAATGGGTCCAATTGGTATTACGGTGCGCCGGCCCAGAGATGAGAGCAGTACTCCATATGGGGCCTCACCTGAGCTTTGTAAAGCATAAGGAGTTGCCCAGGTTTGAAGTACCGCTTCGCTCTATTCAGCACACCGAGCTTTTTGGAGGCCATTTTGGCCTTATTGTCCAGATGACCCCTAAATTCGACTTTGCTGGAGATGTCGATACCAAGGATCCCGATACTCTCCAAGATCTTAAGAGGTATGCTCTGAAAGCGAGGTGCTACAACAAAAGGGGTTTTTTTAGCGGTGAATACAATACAATAATACAATATCACTATAATGTTCCACTATATAACCTATAACGACCCTTCATTGCATGGGAACTTTGTATCATACATGCTTTTCTTGAACCATTGACCACCACTACCCGTATTTATAAATAATTACAACGTTCGTTCAAAAATTATAACTAATGAAATGTGGTTCTTATTGACACATAGTAATTCTGTGACTATCCAAAATAATATGATTAAATTACCGTCGTTTTGGTTTGAACAGGATGAAACACCAATGCACTTGTACACAAAAGGTAGGTACATGTGTATGTGTCTACGTACTAAAACCGAAGGAAGTCCAACAACTCGCTGCTAAAACAATACTGCGACATCGGCAGCCCATGAGCATTGACAGCGAATTAAAAATGAAGGTGGCGATCACAATAGATGAGCAATAATCCCAGTGATACGAGACTCCATTGACTCGCAGAGCCCCTAATCCTTAATAATAATATCATCACTTAGAACTACTTTTATTAAATTAAAAATTTAAAAATAATTACTTATGTAATTAAGCTACTTCAAACTGCAACCATAAATTACACTAATACTATCAAAATGGCCTTTGTTGTTCATATGATTACGTAGCAGCAGATCCAGCGTAATGCGTAATTATACACTCGTCTCAGAGCGCTGCGAGAGCATCATTCCTATTGTTGTCGTCCCTATTTCATATTTAGCAAAAATGGTGCGTGCATCCAACGCCGCAGGTTTTCATGTTTTGTGCCAACTGAAAATTTTCATATTACTTTTCTAGAATGAAAAATAAAATCCCGGTAGGTACGATATTATAAAATTTCACTACATAAATTATACGCATATTAACTATGATCCACTGTTCCGTACTTGATCGACATGGTAAATTGTAACCCGATATAGTGTACTTTCCATATTGCAAAGGGATGCTTGTACCCTGCAGCGGGTCATTACAATATTCTGTTACCGATATTAATAGTGGAGTGTAGACTTTCTCGGCCGGTGTCCATATTAATTGAATCTTCCGGGCTACTTGGCCGAGGTCTTCTGGAATCTCTTTTCTTTCTTCCAAACGTTTCATCAACAACTGCGGTTGACATCTTCAGTGGCGACTGCGTTCACTTTCGGAGAGATGTTATCTCTTCGGCTTCTCGAGCGCAACTGACTCGACGACTGTGGCGCACCGGTATTTATAGTGGGCGAGGGTAGTTGTGATTGTGTGTGTACCGAGTCTGTTTTTGCCCCCCCCCCCCCCCCCTCGTCTCTCTTCCCCGTGAGCTTGATGTCTTCGGAGTGCTGGATACCAGATATTACGGAGTCTTAGATTCTCTTCTTTTTTGTTAAAATTGTTGGAATGCTTGTAGATTTCTTCCCTATTGAGACGGGAATAATAATGATTCCCGGTTGACAAGATCTTTGTGTCCCTGAAGCAGATTTCGTGGTCCCCATCCGACAAGGCATGTTTAGCTACGGCCGACTTCTCAGTCTCTCCTCTTCGACAATTGCCTTTATGTTCTTTAATGCGGTTATTGACACTCCATTTTGTAGTGCCAATATACACTGACCCACAGGAGCATGGTATTTTATATACTCCAGTCGAGGACAACGGACTGGAAGATTCAATTAATATCGATATTAACTATGTTAAAATAGTACGAACATATATTTATATTAACTATATGAGAATCCGTAACAGTATAGACTAATCAAGTAGACTAATATGAAAATATGTAAGACGAAGGAAAGCAAAGAAAATTTACAGTCAGCAACAGGTCGACCTATACTCATTGATTACTTATTGAGCTACTAATAATTTGAATGTTTTTGGGTACATTGACGTATGAAAAATAGATAAAATCATGCTTGTTTATAGGGTTTCAGTGAATGAAGATGGTAAAAAATATCTGGAAATTATAAATGATGGTAAAGTTAATCACACAAAAGAATAGATACATAAAGCAATTGAAATATAATAATAAAATTATAACACATCCAAAAGAAATTGCTAAATTTTTCAATATTTTTCACAGATCAGATAATAGTTCTTACCTCTAATAATATCATAAACATCCTATTATTGATCACAGGAATATGCTTTCATGTCTTACGGCAAACCAATTCTTGGGCCGTCGTTCCTAAAAAGTTCAAAGTTTCAATAATAAAGCCTGTATTTGAGAAGCAAAATTAGGAAGATATAACATTCTACGGACCAATTGCACTCTTACCTGTGTTCTCAAAGATATATGAAAAGATAATTTACAATAACCTGTGCTCCTTTTTTGGAAAGTACAAATAGGATGTCCAAATAGGATTTAGGTAAAATAAATCTATAAATATGGCTACATACGAACGGCTTTACAAAGTCTTGACATGTGTAGATAAAAAAAATTCCGTGTCAGTGCTCTTCGTAGACATGACTAAAGCGTTAGATTATGTGGACCATCCTATCTTACTATCGAAGCTTCAAGCTAATGGTATTAAAGGAAATGCCTTTGAACTCGTAAGGTCATATTTAAGTAAACGATGCCAAACAAGACCAATTACCAGATTATGCCCTCAAACAAAAGTTGACATTAAATATGAATCTGAATTAAGACAAGTATCCTGCGGTGTTCCGCAAAGAAGTGTACTAGGTCCTCTGATGTTTTTGATGTACATAAATGACCTTCCTGAAGTGATAGATCGTCCTATGGTTCTGTTTGCTGATGAAAGTACTGCTCTATTTACTCCTAAAAATAATCTAGATTATGAGTCAGACATTAACAATTCATTAGGAAATATAATTAAATGGATGAATAATAACAATTTAATTATAAACCTTGAGAAAACTAATATAATGGACATTCAAAATAGATATAATACATTTTACAATCTTGACATTACTGTTAAACTATCAAAAATAGCAAATCAAAGTACTGTTATAACTGCCTATTATGCATATGTATCATCCATGTTGTGCTACGGTGCTATATTCTGGGGAAATTCGACTTACAAGCAAAATGCATTCATATCACAAAAAAATGTATAAGAGCAATGTGTAATAATCTATATTACTAGGATAGCTGCAGACCTTATTTTAAAAAAATGTAAATCTTGACTGTGCCGTCACTTTAAATTTATGAGATAGCAACTTTTATTTATTCCAAGTAATCCTGATAAATATATTACATTCAAAAGCAAACGTAACGTAACAAATTATGTGCAATGTCTTGTAGGACAGCTTTTCTAAAAAGAAGTGTGTTTGGTATGGGACCGCAAATTTATAATAAGCTGCCGAGGTCTATTGTGGAGACAGCTACAAATGCCTGTTTTTAAAAAAATAACTCAAAATTATTTGGAATGACAAAGCATATTACACATTGAATGAGTATTTCGCTGATAATATTGCTTGAGATAATAGTTATTTAGTGATACGTAACATGCATTGATTTTTTTGACATCCTTATTTGACTAAGATAATATATTATTATTTTGTTTATTGATTATTAACTATATGAAAATTATTAAATTTCAAGGATAATAGTAATTAAAAAGATATAGAATTAAAAATGAAATCACTAAGACAACGAAATAATATGAACTATGTTAAAACTAACAAACATAATGAGAAAATCGTTGAAACAAAGAAATTCATTAAATCAGACGTATTTCACGAAATGAATTATCCGCATCCAGATACAAATCTAGCACTTTACGGATTCATTGAAATTCAATCATTTTGCATCCGAGACGCGACAATTGGATAGAATCCGTCTATCCACTCCCAATGTTCCTTTAACTACGAACTGTTTGAATTATTTATCTACGGCTGGTATACAACAGCACAGTGGAATGGAATTCTCTACCGCGTTACTGCATCAAGGGAATAACTTACAAATAATCAAAATTAATTGTAAAGGTATTTCTTGTATACCTTTACAATTAATTTTGATTAAGTCTCTCTTATATATGAACGTTGCTTAAATTTAAAATCTCTTGTCCTTTTCTTGCAATTAGAACTTCGGTGTGTTTAGATAGTGACAAAGAATTTTAATCATTTTTTTCATAGTATTTACGAGTCCATATGTGATCTTTAAGGACTGGATAGATCTTTGTTTTATTTGGTTTTCGAATTTTTGTTGGGAATGTAACCTGTTATTGTAATAAAATCTTTGCTGAAAAATATCCTTGTGACGTAGATTACGTGGAAAAATGTAATTTTATGCAGTCCTGAAGTTATCGTAATTAATTGATGATACAATTATAAGGTACCCAATATTATTATTGTTACAGTAGGTAATCTTCATGTGAAAAACTAAAACTAAAACTCGTTACGAAATCGGGTTTACTCTCGAGCTCCTTCCTATTCTCTCCATGCTTTCGACGCGACGTACTCAAACCACCGCATTCAAGGAGTTCCTATAAGAATAATATTTTTGGTTTTAATAGTATGAGTATCTAACCGCAATAAGTATAGTCAATATTGAGTTTCTTGTTATTTTTTTAAGTACTATACCATACCATCAGACCTATGTCTCTCCGCAGCTGGAAATAGGCCTTGTGGTGGAGTAATATATAAAATACTTACCTTACAAGGTAGAATCGCTCGGCGCTCATGGTTAAACCGCTGCGCGTGCGCCGGCCGGCTCGACGCGCAGGAGTTCAGCGCATGCGTCGCGCCGCCCGCGGCAGTCGAGAGTATTCTACTTAACGGTTGCACATACTTACGCTGTGCGACATTATTGATATTGTAATTCAGTTTACCTCTTCGTTACATATTAAATAGATAACGAAACCATCCGTGGATTGTATAATGTGTAATACGTGATAATTAAACATTTAATTATAAACTCTGTGAAGTGATTTCCTTCAAAACACGTCAGCATACCCCCATAGCCTCTCCCAAGGCTCGCCACCACACACGATCTTCGGCTCTTATTTAAATCCCACCTTTCCGGATATTGCGCTTCCCCGTACGAGGCCTTCATTCGAGGACTCGTTTACCCCATCGGCTATCGGTCTTGCGCCAGAATCTGATATGACCTGCCCACTGCAACTTAAAATGCCAATTCTACGAGCTATGTCGGCGACTTTAGTCCTTTGGCCAATGTTTCCGTTTCGGATTCTATTCCCGCAAAGAAACTCCGAGCATAACTCTCTCAATAGCTCGCTGAGTGACTTTAAACTTATGCATCGGGCCTACAGTTAAAGGCCACGTTTCGCCGCCATATGTCATAACTGATAGGACGCATCGATTGACGCATGATATAGGCGACGAGAAAAGCCGATGTATACCGATGTCAATTCCATTCATCCAAAAATGCGGTTCATCTGGAAAAATGAAATGGAAAAATACAGAACTTTGGCTTTCTTAGATGTCAAAATAATAGCTAGAGAAGACGGTTCCTTATCCCACACTGTTAATAGAAAGTCAACACACACTGACAGATACCTGCATGCCACATCATCATCCTCGACACCTGCAATCCGTCGTTGCTACCTACATTAAACACGAGAGCGCAAGACCTCTGTGACCCTGAACATATAAAAGAAGGAATTATCATATATTCAAGTGGTACTAAACGGAATACCCATTCCACGGAGCGAGTGGCAGGCAACCAAGGCCCAATTGAGGGTAGAAACATCCTGAGACGCAAAGGGTCAAGGAACACATCACAGCTGTAAGAAACCGCCAAACTAGTAAATCAGCAATAGCCGATTCTCAATTTTAGAATTAATCACTGGATAGAACTCTGCACTCCCAAAATCCTCTTCACTGAACGTCACTATTATCTCAGGATTGTACGTGAGGCGATTGAAATTAAGAAATATAAAAATTTCAATCGGGAAGATGGACATAAAGTGTCGTCGACGTGGAATCCAGTGTTAACAAATTTAAACCTTGCGATTTACCGCCGCGGACGGTGTTAGTGAAGTGAAGGTCATACAGGTATGTGGGTAGTTGATAAAACTAGTTGCAGCTCCCATCCTGGACTACCTTCAGTCAACTCGTGACCACGGCTGATGTAACCCGTGCCGAAACATCGAATAGGAATAAAAGGTAAACAAATACCTTTATTATACGCGTTCAGACCCGATTTAGAATATAAAATGTGTTCAAAACGCAAAAGTTTAAAACTTATACACAAACAAACTGTAGAAATTATAAGATCATTTTGAGCAAATCCATGCGTCAGGCACCACGCGTCCAAGGTATATTATCTCCCTTGTTTTTATGATCTGTGGTTTTCTCCCTATCATTCTATCTAATACCCTAACATATCGTTTTTTTTTTATATATAGCAATGGTACAATTATCACATGTTTTTATAAAATGGATGGCAGATTTTCTGCCATTGTCAAGGTTTCTTCGTAATTACTAACAATTTCAATGTCTAAAACGTATCCTGTCAATGTTCAGTCCCGTCGAGGTAAGTCAGAAGTCATTCGGAAAATTGATGGTAGGTTTACTGGGGACAGAAGCGATCTCTTTTTTTTTCTTTCATATATGGCAGTCCAATGCTTTTACTTCGATATCAAAAACATTACACACAATACACACTTTGAAATTATATATTATTGTGTATATATTATATGTTATATACCACAATTATTGTGGTTTAATAGTGATAGTGTATAATACACACAAATGCACAATTTTTATAATAATTCAAACAGAAACAATTTCACTTCTCGAGTTTCCGCCAAAAAGTCCAACACATCGGTTGCTTTCTATTGAACTCTAACGTTTAAGTTTTTACACTAGGAAATAACTTGCTTTTGGCCATGAATCTTCATGGGTGCCACTTTAGCGCTCCCTTTGGGCCTGCTCATCTTACGAGTTATAGCTAATTACATGCTGGCTTTACAGTGAGCCCTTAATAAATAATAGTAGTACTACGCCCACGGCCCTTGGCCGCTTTCACACTGTGCTGTAATATTATGCGGCATTCGAGATAAAAATATAAAATGAATTCAGTGATGTAAATAGTTACTACGCGAGTGGGACTTTAAACGAAAATTAATTAATGTGTAATTACTTTAATGGTGATTGATAAACATTAGCTTATATTGTCCCACTACAGGGCATAGGCCTCCCCTAGTAAATCACTATGGAGTTTCGGACCGTAATTCACCACGCGGGCCCAGATTTATAATTAGTTAATAATTCAATGTATAATTTAATTATTTTAAATTATATAGTATTATTACTAGATATTTTTTATACATACATACATACATCCAAATTTAAATTAATTTAGCTGCCTAAAAGTGAAGCATTGTCAAAATCAATCCCTTAGTATTCGATTTTGCCTTTTACTCGTACATATAAAATTCAAGACTAATGCTTAGTTGTCAAATTATCGCCAACGATTTACTTTGCCCTTAACTACTTTATCATATTTTACAACTTAAGGTAAAATACATACACAACCGGATAAATTAAAAAAATAAATATTAAACATGTAAATGAAGATCTTCGTACTTCATTCCGAATTCACTATGGTGGTGGCTCTATGGAGTTTGTGCCAGTTGATGGTTACTCTATGGTTGAGCCAATGGAGGTTTGACAGAAGGGCTTGTCATTTTTGATATCTAATATTGTCGAGGTTTTATAATTGAATCTAATGCCAAAATACAATAAAGGGATATAAACTTCATAGAGAGATAGTGAGAATTTATTTAGAGATTCAATAGCATTAAATGTTGTTTCTCTTTTCAGAGCAACACAATTTCGTTTTGATTTCGAGATTCCTACATTGTCTCTAGTGTTTGATAAAGCACATTATAAACATAAAAAATGCATTGTGTATTTTGCTAAATTGTGGCTCCAAATACCTGTCGAAAGAATTTAGTCGAAACAAGTTTCTATAAATCCTGAATTGTTTTCAGTTCACGGTGTAAAACAAGATCAACTTTAATATGGAACGGGCCTAAACAACGGCCTGTTAATAAAACAACAATGTAGCGATGGCCCGACTCATGAAATTTATATTAACGCCCAAGATTGTCTCGCGAAAATTGCCAAATTTACACCGCGACTTTTTCGCTCTTGTTCATTCGCTTTCACCGGCGCTTTCTCTTTCAGTCGGCACCAGATTCCAACAACGTTAGCACTCTAACATTCAATAATTCAAAAAATTCAAACAAAATATTTCGTTAATACACGTGGTAAGTTAAGTGTAAGTATAAGATAGGAATTAGGAAAGGAAGAGTATAGGAAGTAAGAATAAGAATAGGAACTAAGAATAGGAAAGTATAAGAGTAAGTATACCTGTGTCCGGAGGCCCTGCTCTTCCAAACCAGTTTATATCTTTATATATGATTATTATGACATATAAATATTAAAATAAAAATACAAAATTTAAGTATAAGAAAGTGGTGCTAATATGTGATGTGTGTGTGTGAAACTGTGTATGTGTAATTGCATAATCATAAGTATCTATGTATGCATATTAATTTATTTACTATTTTTTAAGGAAGATTACAGACATGTTAAAAATATTGTTATAGCAATATAAATAAAATTGAAATTAGTAGACGTGCCATTAAATCTTCACAAATATATATTTAAGTATATATAAAAGACCTAAACGTTAATATAATAAGAAAAGAAAAACAACATGAAAGTTAAAGAATATTACACCTGAAGAAATAGAAAAGAAGAAGAGAGTGCAAAAAGTTATAACTTATAATTGATAAATAAAATTTATAAATTATAGAGAAGTTGTAAAATAATTGATGTGGAATATAAATAAGTGCCGCGTATATAATAAATTTTAATACCTACATAATAATAATATAATATAATCTATTTATAATCGTAGATGCAAAGATCTTAAAATGTTTTAGATTCAGTTCTGCTATCATTTACCCAAAAAATAAATAAATTCTTTATTTGCCACACTGATACAATGTGAGTTAGACAAACATGCAGTAGTACATAAAATTAATTAATTTTAAATAACTCTCTGGCACAAAACATGTAAGGTTTTGTTGTCCCGTCTAAAACGTTCGTAGTGCTCGTTAATCAATCCGCGCGCCTAGGTGGCATGGAGTCCTGGCTCGAGCGACGCTCCTAGAATAAAAGATATACTAGAATTGTACTATAAATAATGAAAAAATAACCTATTGTAAAAACTGCTAGAGTAGATTGTACCCTCGGTACTGAACAATCTATATGTAGATGTAGCTTATGCATTTCAGTGCATTCATTTATTACAGTGACGCGTTGTACTAGGTTGATCAATAAGTTTCTGGAATCGGATACTTTACATTAAATTATAAGAATGCATTCTATTTCATTCGAATCTCAAATTTAGTAGTAGCCAGTGCCAAAAGAATTAAAAAAAAACTGTTACCAATATTTTTTTTCGTTGTTTACATTTTGCGGGAATTTAATTAGTGTGCAAAATGGAGAAAATCGAAGTTCGTGCAGTTATTAAATATTTCTGTCTGGAAAATCTTTCTACGAAATGTGGTTTTGAAAAATTGCAGTCTACTTTGGGAGACAATGCTCCGTCTTATTCGTAAACTAGCATACTGGTGCGCGGAATTTAAACGCGGCAGAATTGTCTGTAACGACGAAACTCGCTCTGAGCGCCTAACAACCGCAGCTACTGAAAACAACGTTAAAAAATTGAAGAAATTGTTAAGACAGATCAACGTGTGACTATTCGACATTTAGCTGAGATTATGAAGCTTTCGTCCCTGACAATTCAGTTCATTTAAACTCATATCTTAAAATTGAAAAATGTGGCCGCGCGTTGGGTTCCTCGAATGTTAACAGACGCACAAAAGAAAGCAAGAGAAGACATTTCAAAGCAAAATTTGGCAATTATTGACCGAGATTCAGAATCTTTTCGACTACGTTTCGTGACCGTTGATGAAACGTGGGTTCACCATTTTGACCCGGAGACGAAGAACCAATGTAAGGCGTGGAAAAGGACCTCCTCCCTGCCAGCCATCGGCCTCGGTCTTCTGGGATGCGGAAGGTATCATTATGTTCGATTATTTAACGCAACATTGATCAAAAAACTACACGAGCAAATAAAAAATAAACAACGTGGAAAATTGCGTGCCGGAGTGCTTTTTCATCATGACAATGCACATTCGCATCGGTCTGATATTGCAGGCGTTGCCATCCGAACAGCTGGGTCTCAGTTGATGCAGCATCCGCCAATTTCTCCGGACCTAGCTCCTAGTGATTTTCACCTTTTTACCAATCTGCAAAAACATTTGCGTGGTGTAAAATTTCACGGAGATAACGAGGTCATGTGCGTTGTAATGTCTATTTTCGATACCCAGGATCAAGCCTTTTTTTCCAAGGGAATTGAGAAACTTTCAAAACGTCATTCAATGTATGTTAGATTAGAAGGTGATTACATTGAAAAATAAATACAATTTAGATATACGATTTCTAAAGTTTCAATACTTTTCCAAAAATATATTGATCAACCTAGTATATAAAACGTGTATACTATTGACATGTTTGAGCATTGCAATAAACATTGAATATTGAAACAAAATAAACACTCCAGCTCACAGCGGCAAAATAAAACCGCAAACATTTTTACACCATCATAATGCGATAGAACTACGCAAAAACTCGGATAAAACATCGTAGCTCCTCGGTATCATTTAGAGAAGTTCCGAAGTTTCGCCCAAGTTCTTCGTCCAAGTTATATTTTCTCTTCGTCCGTGCCATCGTTACTGGCGATCGTGACTGCGCTGATTAATTCATTCCACTAGATGGGAGGTTATTGTTTTTTTTTCACATTCGATGATGAATGGCCTCCCATTTGTGAAGTAATCGTTTGTTTTTTGGAACATTAAAAAGATTGATTAGATACTCGCAATGTGTTGATTTGAAGATATATGAATTATTTTATTTTAATAATTTGTTGTACACACATGACATGAAATAAATAAAAAAACCTTATCTCTTGCGAAGATTACTTCCGGCAAATCTGGGAAAATGGACAAAATTGACAGACATAGTTCATACGGAAAATATATATGTATAACATGTAATTGTTGCGTAAACTAAATTTGAAACTACCCCAACAAATTCCCGACTATGTTAAAGGGAAGAGGTATGTACTCACAGGACGATGAATGCTTGTCTCCAGCCCCGGGGCACCTCGTTGTGGGTTATGAGCTGGTTCAGTAATATTCTCACTACACAGACACGACACACACGGTTACTATTTTGATATTATTTGAGTTTTTTTTCTAAGCGTAACAAGCGCACTCGCGGACAGACATTTAACTGTCAGTGTTGCCAAGTTTGGCGGAATAGAACGAGGCGGGAAAAAAGGAACATAGTCGGTTTCCTAACAGTAATAATACTAACAAAATAGTTAAATATACATTTATATACAAAGAAACATATACGGAGCTAATAAATGTAATCGAACCTACATAAAATATAAATTACATGTTTTGTTTTCAATGTTAATATTTGATAATTTAAATTCGTCCGAATATCGATTTGTCTGCGATGTAAGTAAGAGGATTATTTATTCCACGACCCATTAGTTCAGTCGGTAGTATGCTTTCTTGCAGTGTTAAAGGTTCCTGGATCGATTCCGGGTTGGATATTCGTTTGTTAAAAAACTAATGTTTGTTCGAGTCTGGGTTATGTGTTTGTGTGTCAATCTTTGGTGTAAATTTAAATAAAATAGTTGCTCATTCTAATTTTAAATGATTTTTAAGAAAATAGTTTTGCAGAAACCCTTAAAGGGCATAGTTGTTTAATTTCGTTATTTTTGGTGTGCGTAGTTTCATGTACAGTTAGTACATTTGTAGCGACACTTATTTTACTGTTGCTGAAAAAGTGATTATTTAACAATTATTTATATTAAATTGACAAGTACACACACATATACACATAAAATACATGAACCCCAACCCATGAATACCCAATTATGTGAGTTATACATGTTATAGTTCTGGGCCAATGTTTATACATTCTGTTTGAGCGGGAAGAGACTGTGTACGGAATGATTTCTCGGTAAGGAATAGATAACGGAACACTCACGTATACAACCTCGTGCTGGCCATATAGGCATGCCGAAATAAAGAAAAAATACAAAGAAAGTAGTCTGCATTCCGTTGCATTCCGTCACTGTGTAATTCAGTGGCTCAGCAGCACAATACGAGTATACAGGCGCTTGAGCAGTGGGATAACACTCCCACTCCTAGTGGGAGCCTCTGGTTGCTGGAGAGACGACAGAGCACTCCGAGGACTTCAGTGTTACCGAGGTGAGTGCTCTTCATTCGTCCTATATCAAGATGTCGCTCCCAGACACAGTAGGCTTGCGCTGCCGGGTTTTGAAACCCACAGGATTCAGGACTAGGTATTTTCAAGGCGGCTACACACTCCCTCACACACACACACATCACAATAGTTATAAGAAAAGTGGTGACTTTTCTTATAACTATTCCGTGACATATACTTATTATTTTCGTAGACCACTTATATTAGTTGTAACGTAGGTATGTTGATAATTCGGTATATTGTCACCACAAGGCACAACTATCCAATAGGGGATACTGAACGGAATGGTTGCATTGGATTACTAATAAGACATAAATAAGACGTAAATAAATACATTTGACATTTTTTCCGTTGACATGTCTCTTGTATCTCGCTCTACCTATCTAGGCATACTGACAAATATACTTTGTGAATAGATTCCGAACGATTGAGGCCGCTGTTAAATACTAGTATTTATGTAAAGAACTTATAACGAAATCTCAACTTTTAAAACTAGCCCATACATCACAGTCGAAAACATTTATATTCAACAGCACCATCAGCTTTCGCACTGGAGCCATAAAAACGCCATGCGCCGTGATACATTACTGCAGAAAACCGTCCATTGTCACCCACCTACTACTGATTATGGAGCACGAAACAAACATTCGTCTCAGTAAATAAAGTTGACAGTAAGATAACTCAGTAAGTTGAAACTGGTACAATGTTAGTGGTTGCCACATGGCTTATCCATTTATCATTTGCTATACAGTCGCAGCTAGAAACGTGGCGGTTTCAAATGTACCGATGTTGCTTTTGCGTTATATCGATTTTTATTTCAGTTTTGTTGGAATAAAATTGATTGGGAACGAAATTTTCAACTTACCTCTAACCGGTAAATTTTGTGTTATGTTCACGTGGACATCAGAATGATTGGGCTTTGATTGATTGAATCCGGAATTGGATATGATAAGTCGCACATAGTACTGCCAGTCGAATGAGGGGCTACGGATTAGTTCATTCATTTTAATTTTAAACATTTTAATGAAAACTTTTGTCATCTTGCACTCTGTAAATCTTTGTGATACGTTAGGGGATTTTTGCTGCGATGTGATTTTATGGAATTTGCGGGTTTATTTGTGATGCCAGGAATCTCCCCTATAATATTTATGATGCCACGAAAGCCACGTATACGCTACGAGTATTTAAGCGGTGTCTCTGTGTGCGTAGGTTACATTTAATGCGTCTGTTCTACGATTAACTATACGATATCCTCTATGTAGTGTGTTTTTTGTACAGGAACGCGCCCAGATAAGGACTTTATGGTCGAAACACGTGGAGTTTTTGGGGAAATTCTGTAACTTTTGTATGGATACTGAATTTCAAGTAAGCTAATAGGGCATTGTTCCAGTTATTGTGGGTACAAAGAGTTTTATTGAATTATTGTACCGCCTTTTTTCAGTGTACAAGTTTCATTAGACCCTTGGATAAATACAGGCAAAAGGCAGTATACATACTTTTAGGTTCTCATTAAAAACACTAGCACTTGCATAATATTTAGCATTTAGCATCAGCTTTTTGGGGGGGAAAGTGCACACTGCAATCCAACAGCCGCTGGGCGCGCTCGACTGGCTACGTTACCCCTCTCTCACAGAAGACTACCTTGAAATGTACTGCATTTCCCTCCTTATCTTATTTCCTCAATGTACGTACGTGTTTCAGTAGTGAGTGAGATGTGCTAGAGCCCATTCCCATTCTATCCCTCCCCATTTTTCCAACCCTTTCTCCAAATCCATTCCTATATCTCCAAAGGTAGGCAGCGCATCCGGGGGCGTGCCAACGTTTGTCATTTTGGACTAATGTTAGCATGTATCGCGGATGTCTGTGGACGGCAGTATCGACTTACCATCGGGTGGACTGTATGCTCGTCTGCCGCCTTCGTACATAAAAAAAGTTAGCATCAGCCTTGTGTTGCTACTAATGATTAGTTTTGAAGAAATATTTTAAATATCTTGTATTTTTTTAAGTATATATATGACAATAAATGTGGTTTTATTTCTCTTCCTTTTTCCTTTTCTTTTCCTTATTGTTCTTCCTTTACTCTCTCATGATCTCACTAATCGAGAATAGATATCGTAAGTTTGCTAATAACGTGAGTTCGTAACGCTCACTTTAATAAAAACGTTTAATAATTCTACTGCTGCAATATACCCGCTTTTTTCTCCATCTCTCTAAGTAATAACATAATTTACAAAGTTTATAAATAAATAAATCGTGTATTTTTATTAAAAGCAGACATCTCGTTGGGTTATTCACCTTTACTAATTACTCTTCAGTCAACTAGAAATCTATTGGCCCACTACATTCCAGCAATATTTCAAAAGAAAAATCGTAATTGGTTCAGGTTTTCACCGCCAGTAGTAAATATACTCTATTTAAAAGTCCTAAAGTCGAAAATGAGTTATAGCTGGAAATTTAATTCTCAACACCGAGAACTAAATTTATAAATGACGAATGGATTAAACTGGTTCGAATGCTTGTTAATAAACTAATGCTCTTTGGTGTTGAAAATTAAATCGGATTATCTCAATATACCTAGATAAGTATAAAGCGAGATAATCCGTCAGGTATACTTAGAACGTTAGATATCTACTGTGTGGTAGGTATCATACACTGTATCTAGTACAGGGTGCGTCCAAACGTTCCTCGAAGCCTTAAGAGGGGAGCATGAGCGAAAATGGCTAGACCACATTAGTATATTGTCAGTACAGATTTATTAACTTGTTTTCTCCCTGAATTCTGGCAATGGGGCAATTATTTTTTAATATGCTACAGATATCTACTATGAGCATGTCCCTAGATTTGTCCTTGATTAGTTAGCTAGAGAAACCGCAAAAATAATAAAAAAATCCTCGTTAAAACGCTGCAAAAATAAACCCAGTGTGCAAATTTAACAACTCCTATTTAAAAAAGAAAAACATACCAACATGCAGAAATAATTCTTTAATGGAAATCAGGAAAAAAAATTAAATCGATCTTTTTTAGATGAGGAAACAGGGGAATACGAAACCTCGATTTTATCAGCTACCAGCTCATCAGCTATCAAATATCAGCTCGAAATGCAACTGTCCCTTTCTCTCAGAGAAGTTGCATCACTCCCTGCCGAGACAGCAATAAATTGTGAGATACCTATTTTCGAAATCTGCTTCCGGTCATCCTCCACTTCCGTTCGTGATTTTGAGTTCATTGTCATGAACATTTTACGAATGTTTTTTTTTGTAAAATTTTCAATTTGTTAGTTTTAACGAAATTTCTCATTCAAATTTATTAATTACGAAGCCCATATTTTCACAAAAATATACGCAACTACCATATGTCGATATGACTATTGACCGTGTGTGTGGTGTTGGCCGGTTTTGGAATAGCACCAGACCATCCCTTTCCATTGATGCCATAAAAGGCGACTAAGGCATAACAAAGCCGCTACCACAAGACCTGAGGAACTATAAAACCTCTAAAATTCTCTTTTTTTTTTTTTTATAGACTAGTGGGCGGACGAGCAAGCGGTCCCACGTGATGGTAAGTGTTACCGCCGCTCATGGGCACCTGCAACACCAGGGGGCATGCGGGCGCGCCGCCGACCTTGCAAAATCCTATTCACAGCTCTCTTGAAGAGCTTGAACAGCGCTCTTTTTTTTTAATGAAGTTATTTTTTTATAAATATGATTTTTTCTTGAGAAATAGTTGATAAATATTCAAAAATTTCAATGAACTTACAGTACTACTAATTAAATAGTTCCGGTCGACCATCTTCGTATTTCCGACTGTAACCGACGTTACGTTACGTAATAAACTGAAAGTGTGTTTGAATGTATTTTCTTCTTTTGAACTCGACTGCGGCACGCATGGTGGATAATTAAAAAATTAAAATATTAAAATATAAAAAATAAATATTAAAAATAACTTAAAATATTCGATTTAAATATGGTCTCGACTGGATTGAGTCAGATAATGAATTATCAAAATAACAAAGTAATTCATAAAATAAAACGAACCGGTCAGTGTATGCAGTAAATATATATTACAAACGTACCTGTTTTTTGAACTTTAGATTATTTTACGATATGTGTTCGTATAGGAGATGGACACTTATTGGAGATTTTTTAAATAATTAATTACTCAAATTCTCGTCGTGTTTCTTCGGAATACGAAGATGGCCAACCGGCATTGTATAATTAGTACTAGGTACTGTACGGGATTTATTGTAATTTAAATTGACATAGCAAACTCAAATTTGAAACAGTGTTTGATGAACACTTATTTCCAGGAAACAATACCTACCCACACTGCCAGTCCGCAAAACATGAATACGTTTTCTGAATCGTAGTAGCCCCACGAGTACCTGTGAAGGTTATTCGTGACGTCATCGCGCCGCTTCCCAACCCACGCGTTGCTACCAAGTTTATATCAACAAATGAAAACGTGAAATGGAGTCGTATGAATGAACTGAAATGGGCCTTTGTGTGGGGATTAAACGCACACATGCATGAGATTTGATCCCACTGCAAATCTCTCTATTAGATAGTGCACGAGTATCATTGATATAAAGTCAGTCCCGATGTTCTCTTGAAGTTCTATTCTTCATTCGGAATATGATAAAGTATTTGTAATTATTTATTTATTTATTTCAAGGCCATCAATATACATATACTTTAACCTAGAATACAGGGATACAGGGATTTTATGCTTGCTCGATCTCACTTCACTAAACGTCGAAACACAACCCGACCAAAAGTCTGTATTAAGTATGTTCCCTGATCCGACCCTGGAGTCTCTCCTGGATGTGCAGCCTGATGTCTTCCAGCGTTGTATTCTAATCCAGACGAGATATTCACTAGGATGAAAGCGTAGGCATACACGACCCGTGCATTATGTAATAAATTGCTAAAAATGTATTAGGAAAATATCGACGAAGAGAACAGTCTATAACGTCCCACTGCAGAGCACAGACATCTCCTTGTAATTAAAACCAGAATTTTGGACCATAATGCACCATATAGGTCCAGTGCTGATTTTTTTTTTTTTTTTATAGATTAGTGGGCGGACGAGCAAGCGGTCCCACGTGATGGTAAGTGTTACCGCCGCCCATGGGCACCTGCAACATCAGGGGGTATGCGGGCGCGCCGCCGACCTTGCAAAATCCTATTCACAGCTCTCTTGAAGAACCCCATATCGTAGCTCAATGGAAAGACCTCTTGAGGCAGTTCGTTCCACAGCCTACGGGTTCGCGGTATAAAATAATTTTTGGTGTATTTTAAACATAATTCAATGTCACCCCGTGACCACGTCCACTGCAAAGTGTTCGAAACGTCGGGATATAAATAATGTTAAATATACGCGATTTAAACCGTTCTAAGTTGTTTAATTGCTATGTATAGTAATCGCGAAAACCTAAGAAAGTATTATAATTCAATGTATAGTAATAGCTCTATTTTTATATAGTTCAATATTGAAAATAAAAATTGAACATCGAAATAACGATAAGAGATTTAGAATTGTTTCGTAATACAATTGTAACGACTAAAAGTTAGAATTAGAGTCAAATGACACACGTTTTCAACTAGTCAAAGAGGCCCGGAGTTCGGGAGCAACATTAATTGTATAACGAAGTTGCTTATAATTTAATAGACATTAACGTGCATACTTAATTGAAAAAAATGTAACAACAAACTAGCACACTACGTCAAATTCAATGTTATTAGGTTAGTCCTGATACCACCAGATATTGTTACAAAGTTTGAAGCCAAATTGAAGCTAGAGTAAGTAATGTGTATATTGCAATTATATGTCTATTCGCTTTATTAAAATAGTAAAATTCAGTTACTACAAATACACATTTAATCTTTGTTAAAGCCTTTATTAAATAAATAGTCTGTCTTTATTTAGATGACCACGAAAATTCAAACCAAAATGTTATTTCAAGCAGTATCTGATAATGTGATTTATTGCCGTCCACAAAGATAGCAAAAACTGAATCTAGTTATGGACTTTGATCATAGATAAACCTTAATATTAGATTACATAGTCTGCTCAATAGTCTTTCATAGTCTAGACAAAAAATCCGTAATCTAATAGAAATTTTCTCTTGTTCAGAATTTACATTTATAATTCAAGCGGTGCTGTGACGGATTCAACTATTTGGGGGCCTAATGCTAATATTATTGATTTGGAGGGCCCTAGACCGCAAAGGAAACAAAAAACGAATTAAATTAGTTAGTCATCTTTGTACAAAGCTCTTTCCTGTCCTCGGCGTGTATTATGTATATACATATATACTTTGTATGTTATTTTTTATTTGTGCAGACAATTCATAATTTATTTATTTGCTAAAACATACATTAGTAATAATAAGATGTAAAAAAAATGAACAGAAGTTCTATATGTATGTATTAATATGTTGTTGTGTATATTATATCTGTATAGATGTATTTCTCTTATATATGGACTTTGTATGGGTGTATTACTTTTGTGTAATTATTTATGTACTATTTCGTGTTCAGTTAAGCACGGAATTTGCTTTGCATCACCCTCGTGCGTTTCTGTTGAATCAGCGTAGACTGGCAGAGAATGCCACTAGGCATTAAGTCCGCCCTTAATACAATACAATTTTTGCGCGGTAAAGTCTAAATAAATACATAGATTCTATAGAGATACATAGATACATTTTAGATTCTAACCATAGAGGAATCTTCATTTCATATTTTACTGACAGTCTAGACTAAAAATCCATAATAAAATAAACGTTTTTCGTTTCTGGTGTGACCGATTCAGTGATTTGGGGGCCTGATTCTAATATTAAATTGAAGGATACGAGAATACCCGATGGTATTCTTGATTTTACATCCTAGGACAGGAACACAACCCGGTTTTAAAAATTAAAAAAATAGTGCACATGTTTAGAGACAATAATATTTTTTCAAAAAGCCCATCAACGGTAATTTGTTTTATAGTTATGAGTTCTCATTAAAGAAATAATAGCGCATACATCAGCAACCGTAAACCGTAAATAGCCCTTTTATCGTCTTCTGTTGGGTATGGGTTTCCTCACATTGTTTTGTCTATCCAGCGTATGTAGCCCTTAAACGCCACGCTGGCCGAGGGAGTTGGTGAGTCCACTCTTTTAGAGGTGGTGTAGTTCCTCAGGACTTGTAGTAACTTTGTTATTCCTTAGTCGCCTTTTACGGTATCCACGGACAGAGATATGATGGTGCTATCCTAAAGCCAGCCGACACCACACCACAAATAAATATAAACGCAATTTAAATGTTGCTCAAAATACGAATCTGATTTTTCGACGATTTCTTTGGGTACCGTTTATCATCCGGGACCCAACGTTGGTAGCGTCTAGGTAAATCCGCCACTGTGCTCGTACATTTGAATCGCGCTTTAGAAATTAGACCGCCGTTTTCTGTCCTTTTCTTACAGCTGATTAATGAGAGAGAAGAAACCAACTTTGATACGTGATCGCGATAATTTTGTTAAGCATCATTCCTTTTGTTGTCTAATTAGTTGTTTTCATACTTTCCTCGGTGTAATGAAATTATTTGAATAAACTCCCTTCGAGCTCTTGTTTCGCTTTGACGTGAATAATAAGATTTATTAACAATTTTCAAAGGATTTTTTCCGTCAACAAATATAGTTAAATAGTTCATGACAATTGCTTGCATCTGCCACAAATTGTGACATCGCATGTGCATTGTGCATGTTATTTAAATTCAAAGTCAGTCAAACACTTATCAACGTAATAATTCACATATATGAGAAATATGTATAAGACATATTTCAGAAAATACACCTTATTGTCGGTTCTAGTTTCCCAGATAGTAGACATTAGTGAAATTCTTAAAAAATAAAATATTTTTTATTAATTTATTCTAAAAATTAGATGTTACAGCATGTTTGTTGAAAATTTGTTGAAGAAAGCATGTTGGCTGGCAAAACTACAGCAACTGGAGGCATAGCTGGAGCTGCAGGCTAGTTATCACAAACTTGAGGTATGGCTGAAAATGTAGACGAAGGCTCAGCAACTTGAGGAATGGCTGGAGCTGCAGACAAGATCTCTGGGACCCCAAGCATGGCTGAAGACGAAGGCAAAGGCTCCGCAACTGGAGACTGGATCTGCAGACGAGACCCTGCGACTTGAGGCATTGAATGTGCATACAATGAAGTTGTCGACTGCCATGCAGTACTTGGTTCATTTGTGACTTCAGTTTCCAGTATTTCGGTGTTTGTTGTTTCTGAAGCAAGGTTAACTAACCTCTGTAAACCCATTCCTGTCTACTGGCCATATGCCACATTTTTAAAAACTGTGAACGGCTGCTTATAAATAAGCCTTCCCAAAGATCTCTGCAATTTGGAATGAGATCGCGACTACCCTGGATGATTTCTTAGCCATTTCTTGACTTCGGCGCAATAGTATGTACTCACAGAATTCATAACTGCCACGTCTAATGGTTGTAACGAGTACAGTGACAGGGTGTACAAAGCAAGATTGTGTGGTGGTTCTTGACGTAATTAATCAGGTCAAGGTTATCTGGATGCATTGCGTGATCATCAAGTAATAAAATAACAGACTCGTCTCTTAATGGTTTGGTGAACGCCATATACAACTTGAACCATGTCAAAATAGTTCGAAATTTATCCATTCGCTCTCACTGCAAACCCTCCAGAAAACTCCATCCATTATTTCGGACTTCATTGACTTTTTTTTTGTAATTACGCACCATGTTCGCTGAAAGATAAAGAAAGAAAGATAATGAATTTAAACACAATGAACTAAACTATGCGGGGTTTTGCCCCCGTCATTTTACCCCAAACATCAATTCGTGGAAGAGGTTATGGACTTACACAATAAATCGTAAGATTTTATTTAATGTCTGCGCCAGTAAAAAGCTTAGTAATATATCTGATGAGCGTAATTAGAGAAAATTTAACTAGCACGACAACACACCCGTCTACGCATGTCACGTCTAAAAAACGGCTTGAGAACTGAAAACTTGAAACTAGTCTACAGCAATGGAGATTTGGCGCGCATACACGTACATTAGCCATGACCCGTGCGAGGGGATAGAATTGCGAGCGAGCTGTGGCGAACGGAGTGCATAAGCATGTACCATATGCAAACAGACTCAAACGTCCCGTTTTGCCCCGAGCCTCATTTTGCCCAAGTTTCGTTACTTTACAGTACAAAGACTATTTTCAAAAAAATATTAGTTGCACATACATGGATGGCTCTGTTACGACTTCATTATATGTATTTATTATAAATTATATGTATTTAAACATTTGTAACTCGCGACCTCTACTCACAATTTAACATTGAAATTTAGGCCAAGGAGACGGAGTTCGGTCGAGATTACATGATACAAAAACCATACATAAGTATTATATGAAAGAATAAGGAAAATTTCGTATTCGCAATGTATATTTGGCCGTGTATATATCCCGAGGAAAAAGTCAGGGTAATTTAGAAAAGCTACCCGAGTTTAAGTTGATGTATTGGAGTAGAAAAAAATATACTCTGGTGGTTTGATTTAGCTAGATTTAGCTAGATATATGACTGTAGGTTAGGCTGGACTGCCTGATAGTACTTATGTGACATGACTTTTTAGGGATTTTTTTTTGTAAAATTATCGATCAATTTTTCCGAATTTTATTTAGCAAGTTTGTAGGAAGAATTATTTAAAAACAACAAGTAAATATGCAAATACGATAAAAGCTAGAATCTTCTGCTAGAAGAAATTATACTTCCGACATATTATAAGTACCTACTAATATCCTTATAAAAAACTTTTCTGCTGTCTAGTCTAGGGTCACTACACAACTGTCAGCTCATAAATCTTAAAGTTAACTTTTTTGCGTTGACATAGAGGCGGAAATGAAACGTAAACTTTTCAGAATGTAGATAATATTTGTACATGTGAGTACAATCTTATTGTGGCACAAGTGTCTCGGTTAAGAGTTACAAACGTTTGTCGCTGGTTTATCACCGGAAAATGACCCTTAATGTTTGTAGTTTTTATCGACAACAGAATGAAACGTCTAACTTTAAACTGGATTTTTGTTGTTTTTAAATACTTTTTTTGTTGTTTTGACAGGAATTATTACATAATAATTAATTACAGTTTAATTTACAGGAAATAGTACTTAAACAAAAATCTACAGATTCGAACACATTGTTTGAGGATTTTGAGTCAAGAATAGATACCCTCCCCCTGCTCCTATTTATTACTAATTTTATCTTCTAGACAGCCATATTCCAACTATATGCAATAAATATAAATTTAAATAAACGACTAGCCCAGTTGCCAATGCTCATGTCTGCTGTGTCTTGGGTACGGGTTCGATTCCCGGTCGGTCATCCATTTGTTTCAAGACAAATGTTTGTGCGGATCTAATTAATGTGTTTTTATTTTGTATTTTTTTTTATTTGTCTATTACGAGTATGTCCTGGACCCATGACACGACACGGGGAATCCTAATGTGGGTGATTGGGTTTGGCGTTATTATTATTATAAAGAAAATACACTCTCATAGCAGACTACCATAAAGTATACCTACTACATTTCCCACATTATCCTATTCCCCTAGTTTTTTTTTTCCGTAATGGCTAAATTCTAGTGGCCCTAGTGGCTTTTCAAGAAACACCGGTCGTGTTTAATTTTACGGCGAGCGCAGAACGCGCTCAGCCAGGAAGCTATTCCCCTAATGTATGTACAGATACATTACGAAAACGTTAGTCATCGGCTAATCCGGAAATATCCGGATAATCTAGCTAGGTGGATGATAGGTCGGATCCGGTTATATTTATACTCTTTTATCAGTTTCAGTTACGGATATGAAATTATAGTATTTCGGATATTGTTTCAGATACGATGTCGGTCACGGATATGTTTATATTGATTTTTTTAAGAAATGTATCACTAACAGAAAGCAAAGGAAAATAAAAACAAACTAAATATGGAGTAATTGCAACTTTACTTTCAAGGTATCTATTAATTAACAATCATATTTACTGATATATATTTATATTAAAACAAAGTTATGTGTAACCTTTATTTCGGATTAATTTCGATTTCAGTTTGAAATATTTTTTTATTTCGGATATCCGACACTTTCGGTTATGGTTACGGATCTGCATTTTTTTTTAAGCACGAAGGCGGCAGACGAGCATACAGTCCACCTGATGGTAAGTGGATACTGTCGCCCATTGACATCCGCGATACATGCCAACATTAGTCCAAAATGACAAACGTTGGCACGGCCCCCGGATGCGCTACCTACCTTTGGAGATATAGGAATGGATTTGGAGAAAGGGTTGGGAAAATGGGGAGGGATAGAAGAGGATGGAATGGGAATAGGCTCTGGCACATCTCACTCACTACCGAAAACACGTACGTACATTAGGGAAATAAGATAAAGTGGGACATGCAGTACATTTCAAGGTAGTCTTCTGTGAGAGAGGGGTAACGTGGCCAGTCGAGCGCGCCCAGCAGCTGTTGGATAGCAGCGTGCACTCTCCCCCTCAAATATAACATCTCTAGTACGTACGTGTTTGATTAGTAATTGAGATATGCCAGAGCCCAATCTCATTCGATCATACCCTATCTCTCCCCATTTTCCCAATTCTTTCTTCAAATTCATTCCTAATCTTTTATCGCTTGTATTTCTGGACTCATGTTGGGCATGTATTACGAATGTTCATGAGTCATGAGTGACAGTACTCATTTACCACAAGGTGAACAGACCGCTAGTCGGGCACTTTCTTTCTTAAAAAAAATGTACTTTTGTTACTCGAACAAAAGCACGAAGTTTATTGCACCAACACCAAATACATTTTTACTATTGTAACCAAACTTTTCTTCCCTCCCTTACATAAAAGTAACTTAAGAAATATCTCAATACAATATACTCAGTTTCCTTTAGTTTCGTCTTGAATAAGGCTTTTGTGTGTTCGTATTTTTATTCCTACTCAGCTAGAAAACTGAACCCGAATTTCGCGGTATCCTTTAATTATTGGAACGGTGCCATGATTTTATATTGTTATATACCTACGACTTTCTTTATTGTAACAGTCGAAATGTAGTTTTCAATAGAGCAAAACAAAGTGAATTCGATCTAATTAATTTTGTTCGTCCGAACTGCACGAAGTTTTATTTTTATGACGTTTTGCCTACTGAGTTAATCCTGAAAATTTCAGTTCATGAATAAATGAAAGAACTCCACGAAGAATGACGTCGAATAAAAATAATCTATAATATAATCGTTTCACTTTGCTGAATAAAATTTGACACAATTTTTTATACCTACATTTCACACTGTTAAACTCGGATCCAATCCGAGGGTGCAACCAATAAAATCATGACTATGGTTGATCTGTATTCACCTTTATTGGTAAACACACACAAATCCTACCACGTACTCAAGCCGTTGTAGCGATCTAGTACGAGTACGGGTTCAGTGATATCAGTAACCACTGTACAATCCAAACTAGCCTTTATCCGGCTCGAAGAACCATGTTAAACTCGGATCCAATCCGAGGGTGCGACCAATAAAACCATGAGTATGGTTGATCTGTATTTCCCTTTATTGGTAAACACACACAAATTCTACCACGTACTCAAGCCGCTGTAACGATCTACTACGAGTACCGGTTCAATGACCACTGTGCAATCCCCAAGCGCGCCAGTTATCCGGCTCGAAGGATCATGTTAAACTCGGATCAAATCCGAGGCTGCGACATATAAAACCACAAGTATGGTGATATAAATTCCACTATATTGGTAAACACACACATAAAATAAACCAAAATTCTCAATTTACGATTTACATAGGAACACAACCATAACGCGATGTAGCAACGGTACAGCGCCATCTGTCCACATTAACACTAACTAAACTACGTATTATAACATTAATATAGTGTTTAACACACACCTATAGAGTTTATAGAGAAATATTTTACAAATAGGCTTTGTTATTAAATAAAATCATACTAGAACTTATGGGTATAGTCTGAAGACCACACTTAAAGCAGCAGCTTCATTGTCAAGATATGTCAAGCTATGGTAAAAACCCGAAGCTGGGATTAGATTGAAAAGAACATTCCGCATTCCGCAACCAGCCCTTTTAGTATCTACTGCTGGACATGGACCTTGTCATGCATGATCTGTGCATGTATAGGGTGTATAGCCTTAAAGCACCACGCTGGCCAGACGGGTTGGCGAGTCCACGCTTTTAGAGGTGGTATAGTTCCTCACGGCTGGTGGTAACCGTTTTGTTAGCCCTTAGTCGCCTTTTAATATTCCCACGGGAAGAGTGTTGTGCCGTGTGCCGGCCGTGGAATACCCCCCCCCCCCTCCCCAACTCTTCTTGTGGGTGTCGTAAAAGGCGACAAAAAGATAACCTATAAAAGAATCGCCAACCCGCTTGGCCACCGCACTATGGGAAAAATTATGGGAAATCATGTATCATTAATTATGGGAAAACTGTTTTGAATAGCTTAAATCCTACTCATTCAGAATCTGTACCATATTATTTCATTTATTTTATTTTAGATTACTATTTCAACGTTCAAAAATGATGAGCCACCAGACAAGTTTTTCGGACTGTTTAACAAACACGCGTTTGACTCTTTTTCCTGGAGAAGTTTTCAAACTTACACTTAAGTTCTATACCATTCGAAAGGGCATATTCTAAGGTTTCGAAATCAATTATATTTTTTGTTTAGTCACTTATAGAACATATTTGATATTGAGGTATTTGAACATGGTCGAATTTTAACCAACGTTCAATTTCCGTGAAGGGTTTTGTTGTTATGGCTGATTGCCGATGTTAAGATGAAAATCATAGAATAATCATTTAAAAACAAGGGCAAGGCAAAATTTTTTGCTACTTTTTTGCATTAGTGGTCGAAATTGTACATTTTGAGCATGCTGGAAAATATATTGAAAATTCCAATGTTATCATCCTAACGTTTTATTACATTATAATTCACTATATTTATTGCATATTACAAGAAAAATATCGTTTATTATTATTTATTAATATTGACAATGCATTAAGTGGCATAAAGCTGATGCGTATAAAATAATGCGCATAAAGCTGATTTAAAACAAGTGCAGTGATGATATCACTGCATTTGTTTTAAATGGTTGTTATTTGCATATTTAATAGATAAGATAATAGATAGATAATAGATAAGATAAGATAATAGATAGATAGAGATAGGCCCTGGCGTATATGTGAATTTATGTTTTGCTGCTAACAGTAGGTAGACATTTTATTTTGATAGGAAACATTGTTGGTTTTCGATATCTCGATTTTAGTGGTTACCTGTCACGATGAGAACTCTGGCTTCCAGCGCGCAGCGTGTACAAAAATACTTCACGCATTACAGTTTTACAATGATTATATAAGTAAATGCTCAAACTGGATACAATAATAAGTAAAAATTAAATAGTTGCCTGTAACTTGTTACAGAGCCTACGTTCTCAGAAAAACATGAGCGAGTTTAGGTGTTCTAGAATTGTATTGTGTTCTAGAAATATGATAAATCGAATTGGGTCTGATAATAGGCAAACCTCGTCAAGTGAGCTGAAATAGTAACGATGGTAATACCGCTCGTAGATTTTTTTTTTCAACACTAGTTGTACAGCTGATATAACAGGGGTTGACGAAGAATTCATTCAGTGATTCTATACTATCCTCCAAGTTCTGTCATCAGGCAGGAAAATTAATCCATCCAAGTTTGGCACTTATGCTACTGAAACTGCAAGATATTATGTATCAAAGTATAATTGGTATTATATGCCGGCATCCGTACACAAGGTACTAATTCATGGGGGAAAAGTCTTTACGTACTTGCTTAGTATCATGTTACCTCTTGGTCAATAATCAGAAGAGGCGCAAGAGTCACGAAATAAAGATTGTATGCTATTTCGCCGACACCATGCAAGAAAATGTTCAAGAATAACGACAAATGAAGACGTCCTACATACTTTATTATATACGTCCGACCCTTATATTTGAAGTATTCGGAGGCAACTTCCAAGAAATCAACAAGAATTAGAAGAAGACGCTCTCCAACTAACAGACGACGATAACTAACAAAATTGTAGGATTTTATTTAATATTAATAATTATCGACATTAATTAATTGTATAAATTTTACATTTTTGTAGTTAACCTTTTTATCTTATCATTGAATATTATATTTTTAACATCATTTATACTAAATTAGACTTTAAAATTTTTATGTATTTATTTTTAAGTAATAATAAATAGAGAGAAATACTTATTCTTCATTTTGAAAGAGTGTACCTCTGACTACGTGTATGCCAAATTTCAACCATATATCTAAAGAAACTGAAAACTTATAGATTTATGACATGAAACCGACCGAATTTTCCCATAGTGCACCGTGGCGTTTTAAGGCCATACATCCCTTATGCACAAGACAATATGTCCAGGCCCATGTCTAGCAGTGGATAATGGTGGATACTGGATGAAAGGCTGATTGCATTGCGGTGCATTATGTTTCTTTTTTTTTATTAAATTTTATCAGAAAACCATTACAAATTGTAATTGCCAAACTGCAGTATAGTTTGTCGACAGTAAACATGCCTTCATTACATACTATATTATAACTATGACTAATGTAATATTGTGCATTGATTTCTGGAAGTCTCCTCACCATCTGGAAGTGAGGAGGGATCCCTCATCTGGAGGGATGTATCCTATCGTTTACAATCTCCAGTAACAAACGACTCACCATGTTTCTTCAAACCCACGGAGGTCTTAATAACCCAACCCTAATGAAAGTAAGATGAAAACTCGAAGTGGGATACGAAACTTTCATCCATAGTTCATGATTAGCCGGTACCGAACGAGATCAGACCTGTCACAATAAAGATAAGTTTTCATCAATTCTTGCTGGATCCCGGGGTGAGATTATTGAGGGTAATTCTGATCCGGTAATAGGGAAACTTTTTTCGCGAACGTCGACAGGGGTAAGTGTAATTTAATCAGTATGTTTTCTTATTCTGGCAACACATTGCTTCGGTATATTTGCTTGTTTTTAGACATACACTAGTTTTACACTAGAAATGAATTTTTTACGCCATTGAAAATTTTTTTAACAAAGGAACTTTCCAAATTTGACGGCCGATTGATCCAGTTAGCAGCGCCTCTACCTGCTGTTGTATGTGTCTCCCGTCATAAAAAATCGTAATATGGGCCATTGAGTGCAGTGTAGTCTATGTCCCGCTTCTGTGGTACAACTACTACCGTAATGTCATAATCTTCTGGCTGTAAATGTCACAATTTTAATACAAAACCTAATGACCGAAACTTTTTGAACTCGTTTTCCTGAAAAATAGGTAACAAAAATAATTTCGATTCGGTTGTAAAAACTATTGTTGTCAAAGTAAAATCTATACATATATTAAAACTGTAGAACCAGCGTGTCTGTACATTGAATAATATCTCATATTTAACAAAACTGATTGGGGCCGATGAAGGAAGACTATCAGAATACAAAAAGACGATTTTGAAAATTTTTGTCTGTCTGTTTGTCTGTTCGAACACGCTAATCTCCGAAACTACGTAAACAATTTTCATGGAATTTCCACAGGTTAATTAAGCTTACCATGGCGCTTCGAATAGGCTTTGTTTCGTCGAAATCGGCAGACTGGAAGAAATGATGTCCCAATTTAGAGTTTAAAAACTAAAATTCCACGCGTACGATGTCGCGGGCACAGCTACTGTTAAATATTTAATTAAAATTTGAAATCGGCGAAGCAATTAGATATATGCGTTAAATACGTATTTAGTCATTGAGAACCTCACAGAAACACACAAAAGTTTTTGTTAGCGTTTTATAAATTTACCTCTGTTTACTAAAATAAAAATCCTCCATAACGGCGTCTGCAAAAAATCTCAAAGTACTCAAACACTTCATCCTCCAGGAGGCGTATAAAAACCTTAATATCATCTGACGGTAGACAATAGCGAGCAAGCACATTCACAACACGTCTAAGAAATAAAATCCTTCCAAGTAGCACAGTAGAGATGACGAGCCGTAGGGAATGTCAGTGTCTTGCTCGAAATAATCGCCAACACATAACGAAAGGGTTGTCACTCGCTTGACACCTACGCGTCACTACGTGAGCAATATTGTTGGTGCTTTTTAGAGATAAACCTGTGCACATGCAATATAATATTTTGATTTAATGAAGTGTTGTGCCAATGTTTTTATACAAAACAATACAATAAAAATCTGTGTAAGAAGGAGAAAACATAGCAAAATTACAATATTTTTACGAGACAATTGTATTTCATCTACAGAAATTTCTTTATGTCACAATTAGCTGTAGTGTGTTATTTGCAACAAACATCTTTTCTAAACAGTGTATCAACGTGTAGAGGGTCGTATCTGTCACAGACGATAATTGATGATCCAGACATGTCCTCGAATGAAGACCACGTATTACGACACGTAGTAACATTTTAAGGACATTTTATGGGCAGGTGAACTAACAACTTAACGACAGAAAGTTGAAGATAGTACTTGAATGAGAAAAGTGGAAGATTGTTTGTGCTGGCGGGCTTTAAAGATCTATATATATCTAATATCCAATATTTACCTTACACAAGTGTAAGGTGAATTTCGAACATTAATATTGAAATTCCATACTGTATTTCATGTCTACTGTGAACGTAGGTTTGTCCCGGTAATATTGGCCAACCTTCACGGTTCGCTGGCTATGGACACCGATGGCACTTGGATGACTTTGGAGCACTCTAAAATTTTACAACGTAATTTGGCATACTTCCACTCGAGCGCGAACTGGATATGGGACATCGGCTTAGTTTCTCTAGAAATTTAAGAACGTAAATATGAAGGTAGAATTTTATTGACAATTCATACTCCTTTCAAATAGCGTTAAACATTTTAAGCCAAATCTAGGCTATTGTTTATTTTGTACGTTCATGTGTGTGGATTGTTTGTTTCTGTTAGGTTCTCTTGAAATTTTATAGACATAACTTGAAGTATAGACATGGGTTGATCTAATCCATAAACTTCGCTCGGCAAGCTATGGACAGAGCTATGCTCGAAGTTTCTTCGTGGGATTAGACCAGAAACGGAGCGATTCGCCAAAAAATGAAAGTCAGACACATAGCTCACAAAATTAGTAAGCTAAAGTAGTAATGAGCAGATGATATCTGCCGCAGAATTGATAATGATGGGGTAGACGAGTCCTTGAATAGAGAGCACGTACCGGGAAGCGCAGCTTGTAACGCTCTCGGGACAAATGGACCGACGACTTGAAGAGGTTTACCGATAGTGGCTGGATAAGAACAGTGGAATACCGTATATAGTGGCGACGACACCGCTTCCAAGACTCGCCCGTCTTTAGAAAAACCTATATCCAGTAGTGGAGAGACATAGGCTGATGATATGGTAAATATAGTGTTTGAAGAGTTGGCAGACGGACAGGTGAGCCACATGGCGGTAAGTGGTCACCGCCGCCCATGGACGCCTGCAACACCAGGGGAGTCGCGAGTGCGCTGCTGAAATCCTATTACAGCTCTTTTGAGAACTTAGTCTTAGTTAGTTTCTAGGTTTATTTTTTTATTTTATAGTATTTTTCTTTTAGTTATACTAATTGTAAAGATGATTAAACTTGACATTTTTTGTGTAACGATAAATATATTATTTTTTGTAACATGCAGCGGGATATTGACACCAATATTTTAGTCTCCTAGAACCCTTGACACGTACAAAATACAAATATAAAAATTACATGCCTCGCCTCGAGGATCCCATCCACTCCAGTACGGATAATTAATTTCGGATGTCAAAATTAGGGCCGCGATCTGTCTTCTGCAATTTTTTTCCTCGTAGGGTTGCCAGTTTCAATGTTTCGCGCACTCCGCCGGCCTGTCAAACGAATTTATTGAGACGGATAGCTGAACAATTTCTCGGGGTGACAATTTTTGTAATATTCGCCCTACTTTCGGCTAATATTTTTGGTCCGGTATTTGAAGATTGATATTTATGTAGTGTTACATTTTTTTCTGGTTCTTATTATACAGAGTATGTCGGAAACTGCTCGTGATTCTGAGTTCGTTGACATAATGAGATTATACTTCTATCGTTTAAGTTATGCAATGTGCCACCAAAATAATGCAAAAAGCAAAACACGCCGATCAATTTAAAATATATAAGACCGTTCTAGAGTAAAATAAAATTAATTAAATAAATTAATAGTCACAGACATGTAAGGTTTGTCGTAATGTCCAAAAAGTTCCTATTGCTCATTACTCAGACCGGTCTGAGTACGCCCGGTCTGGTGGTGCGCGCGACGCGGTCCTGGCGACGCGCATAGAGCAAAAATATACTAGAACTATAAATATACTATAAATTATGAAAAAAAATCTGTTTTAAGAACTGGTAGAATCGATTCCACCTTCGATACTGATAAACCTATTTTAAGAGGCTGTGATTATTCTTTGTTTGCCGACTTCTCTTAGTATTATCAACTCTTGAATTATTTCAGGGACATGTTGTATATTTATAATATTATACTACTCATCGCACCTTCCAATGTATTAATTCAATTTAAAAAACTTTATTGCACTTGCCAACCTTTGGGTTGAACAGAGGCATGTATCTCTCCGTTTAACCCAAAGGTTAGCTGGTAGCGAATGCCTTAATTAAAGCATTGAGTTCACCTTTTGTACGATAATGTCCAATAAAGTTTATTAAATAAATAATAAAAGATACATACTTTTTGTAAAAATATTAATTTTGTGATATATATTTATCACTTTATCATATTTCTCTAATGTACGAGTACGTAAGTGTTAAGGTAGTGAGTGAGGTATGCCAGAGTCCATTTCCATTCTATCTTATCCATCCCCATTTCCTGGAGGATAGGAGATAGGATTGATCCTATCTCCACACAAATTCCTAAATATCCAAAGGTATGCAGCGCATCCCGGGGCATGCGAAATCATTCAGGTCTGATGTGGGCATTTATCGCGGATGTCTATGGACGACAGTATCCACTTACCATCAGATGGACGGTATGTACGTTTGACGCCTTCTATACATAAAAAAATACAAGATAATGTGTACGACGAGGTTCATTTCTAGCAATGAACTATAAAGGGGCTTGTTACGGTTACATACCAGCGTGTCGACCTAGCTCACATGGGTTATAATTAAATATGACGTATGACCTTAAATATTTAATTGCACTCATTTGCATTAGGGGCCCTATCGGAACAAGCCGCTTCTGACTGAAGGTTAAATCGCCATTAGTCCACCGCCATCCCCCCATTATCCATTAGGGTGCGCCATTTGCAGGAGGGGGTGACTTATGTCCAAGGAGCAAGCCTCCATATACCACACCACTGTTTTATTATTTGACAAAGCAGACAATGTAAACAAAGACATAAAAACACATCAATTACAATAACTATGTTGTATATAAAAAGCATATAACATGCTTCGATGCAATCAAAATAATATGGGCAGTACGCCGCCGTCATATAAACTTTTATAGGCTACAAATAACTCAGTATTACCCGAGTCCCTGTATAATTTGATGTAGTATCTTATGTGAGACTGTTTCGAATTTATCGCCCAATAATTTTGAATACCACTAGAGTAAAATTATGATACAGAGGTTAATGTAACTTATATTTCTTTATATTTCTTTATATTCATAATCTAGCTAAATTCATAATCTATTCATAATCTAATAATAGCTCTATTAGAATGATTCAATTATTTTATTTTATTACTAGCTGTGCCAGCGACTTTGTTCGCGTGAACTTGTGATTCCCGTGGGAACGCCATAACGGATCGGGACAAAATGTAAGTACCCTAAATGTAAACCCAAGTCATATGCTATAACTGTGCCAATTTTCATTCAATTCTGTCTAGTAATTCTTGCGTGATTTCCAGTTCAGTTAGACAGACGGACAAAAATTACAGAAAATGTTGTATTGAGCTCTGTGTCATTCGCACTTTACACTGCAACTACGTTATTTTAAAAAAAGAAATTACAGCCACGGCTTTGATACGGTTTTATTACAGGTAAAGATTAAAATATTTTGGGAAATTTTGAAGAAATTTGACTTATTGCCTCTGCAGATTCCACGATTTTAGTAAATCGAAATGAATTTACTACATCCCGTCTGGATGACTTCAAAACTACCCGCGGGAACTCTATAATGGATCGGGATAAAATGTACCCTGAATATTAACCGAAGTTATGAGCTATAGCTACGCCAATATATATCCGCGTTCAGACCCGATTTAGAATATAGAATACGCCAAGTTTTACTAAATTATGACCAGCGGTTTTTGCGTGATGCAAACATAAGACGGACAAGAATCCCCAAAAAAAATGTTTTGTACTCTATATCATTCGTACTTTATACTGCAATCACTTTTTTCGTAAAATATTTCATGTACAGACATCTCTGTTACAATTTTATGTGTATAGATGTAGATTCATTTGAAAATTAGCGGTGCCAGCGACTTCGTTCTTGTGAACATATGATTCCAGTGGGTACTTCGTAATTAATCTGCATAAAAAGTACCCTAAATATTAACTCATCATATAAGTTATAACTGTGCTAAGTTGCATTAAAATCAATCTAACGGTTTTTGCGTTATGTGCGTACAGACAGACAGAAAAAAGATCATAAAATTGTTATTTTGGGCTCTGTATCACACGCACAGGATTCTACAAGGTCGGCAGCGCACCCGCAGTCCCGCCGATATTACAGGTGTCCACGGGCGGCGGTGACCACTTACCATCATGTACAAACACGGCTCTGTACGATTTTATTATTTGTATAGAGACTTAATTATTTACCACCACGAGAGTAATATAATTATTATAATATGGCGTTAATATAAATGATATTCCTTTGTGTCTCTAAAACAGGAAAATTTATAGGCGTGACAAAAGTTTGCTAGAAGCTTATTTATTTAGGATACTTTGGGATGCTTTAATATACTGCTGTTGGACATGCAATTTAAATTCTTACAGTGGGGGAAAAAGAGAAATAGAGGGTAAATTGTCTAGTATTTATTTTTTTGTTATACACGAATTAAATCGTTGTGAAATTAAATTAATTTAGTGCGACAGAAGTAAATTGGGGACTGAGATAGTTGTATGGTTATGCCTAAAAATAAAATTATTAATTTAGTCCGTTACTAATCATCTTTTACTAATCAGTGTTTAATTTAACCAGTTAAGCGCGGCTTGGCCCAATAGGGTTATTATTATAAAAGAAAATAAATGGAGCTCAAAGTTCGAATAAATTTATTTTATTTATATACACGATATTATTATTTAGAAACGTAGCGCGATGTAGCGTTATGTTCGTAGCTATTCTTAAGTACCTACATATTTGTAGCTACGCTACATATTCTCGTAGAATTGCTACGAATTCTCGTAGCACTATCATCTACGCGACAGGAGTATTTTATCTCCGAACCAAAATATCTCTATACGCACGACGAACAAAAACCTCGCTCGTAGTTTTTTCATACGACCCGAGGTCGTTGCCCCGCCTCTGAATAAGTCACGGAGACGATGTGAAGTTCTTGAAACCTAGACTAGGGATCTCGCCTACATTAAATATGTATTTATACGTTCTCTGTAATGTGTTTCGGGTATTTATGGTGGGTATATTTAAAGAAAATATTGCTTTAAATTATACTTAAGTGTCCAAAATAGAGTAAGAATACTACTCGCATTCGCAATTAGTACTTTGTGACTAGTGATCGCTACTCATAAAGTTAAAATGTTGTATAATATAATTACTATTGTTTTATAAATGTAGTTATATTTAAAAGTTATTAAAAGATAAGAAATATTTGCTACGAAATCGTAAATTTATACTTGTATGTAATACTATACTATACTTGTACCCACGACAGAGAATCCTAGTGTGGATTATTTAATGTAATGTCATTTAGTAGGCTAGTAAGTAATTTAAAAATTCATATTTACAGTGAATTCCATATACAACAGAGATTCATATTTTCTATTTCACACAGTAAGTACAGTACCTACTTATTTATAGTCGAAAATAATTTACTATACGGTTATTATGAAGTAATCCACCTGTAAGTACTACAGAATATATTTTATTAAAGGTATCTTCTGCAACACCTTTCATACAACTAATATCTCATTAAGATAGAAAAGGAAATGATCCAGTAATCCGTAGATAATGGTCAGAAACAAATACAAATATAACTAAGAAATAGGAAATAGAAAGCTTTATAAAGGTTCGGTGATAACTTAAGGGTGTCTATTAGCAAATCATATTTGTGAGTACGTGAATTCAAATCCTATCCACACCACTGAGTTTGTTTTTGCCGTGCAGTCGGTCGACTTTAGAATACCACAACCCCATCTCATTCCGTGGGTGCCGTAAAAGACGGTTAAGGGATAAAACGACGTTACCACAAGCCGCGAACAACAACACCACCTCTAAAAGAGAGGACTCTATAACCCATTTGCCACGGTGGCGTTTTAAAGCCATACGCCCTTCGCGCGCAAGACAATGTGCGTGACGAAGCCCATGTCCAGCAGTAGAACAAAGATTGGGATGGTTACGTTACTGAATGTAATTATGTATTGTGTATGTTTTTACACATGAGTGTGTAAATCTACGTGTAATTTGTCTATAATTAATATTTAAAGTAAGTGCAGGACAAATTTAAATATACCCTTAACCTTATTTGTGTAGTATGACTACTCGTCATATGGTAAATACCTATACTGCAAAAAATAAATACTACAAAATTATACTGAGGGAAAGCCCTCAGTGGCCCGGTACGGGCTGGCTCACTCCGCACTTTTGGTACGAAAATATGCCTACAGCTGGCCCCTGCGCAGCGGTTTAATTCAGTCGGTTGCTGCAAGCTCTTTGTAACGTAAGCGCAAATGAAACAATTCAATTTCTATCATTATATTGTGTAAGTAGGTATAATACTTGTTATTTAATTTTATTTCTGTACAAATTTTTAGATTGTGTTTTAAAACGAATAAAACTACTATAATTAGTTTACATTATAATTATGGGTGACATCCTTTGCGATTCACGCACGGAGTGTCATTGTGTGCGTGACCTTCAGGCGGTTCAGTGTAAAATCGCCTTTCTCCGATACGCGTACGATTCAATTTGGCTCGCGCTGAACGAAATTTTATTTTGTAGGTATGTTTTTGTTGGTTTTATGGAACGTTCATAGGGGTGAGTCTTCTTTACTTGTACTATTAGTTATTTTGAGGTAGGGTTAAGCTGTAATTGAATTATTACCCGTCAATGAGAAGAGCTTTGTGTAAGTTTCAGAAAATATACGATTGCGAGAAAAAATATTTGTAAGAGTGTCATAAGATGGTGTAATAAATTCTTTCTGCGCTGAAGTGCTATATTCATTCTTTATCATTAAAAATTGGTACCTCGAGTCCCCATTTCATCACGGGTTCCATCTGAAAATCAATGCTGTGCTGAAAATCACAGACACACAGTTAAATCTGCGCAGGACGTCCATTCAGGTCAGTCACAGGACACGCGGAGAGCAGACTCCGCTAACTCTTTCTCTATTCATTTTCTGGAAATTTCTCTGTTGTTATGTGCTTAAATATGTATGTTTGTATTTTCCTTTGTAATTGTAGTGTCCTGTAACCTGTATTCTGAATAAATGTTTATCTATCTATTTACCTAAATTGAAAATGAGTAACCTGAAGGTCACAAAATATTGAAAACGAGCCGTCGCCCTAATAGGACTTTTCGGTCATTTAAATAGTAAACTAAGGATTATGCCGAAACTTTCTAATTCTATGATTCAATTTATGCCGCCAACTTAGACCATCAGTTCCCGAAACTGTGTTCAGGAATTCGCCCCTTTTAACACTGGCATTTTAGTAATTAACCAACTTCCACTAATTAGGTACGTTCGAAGTAAATTTCTAGCGACGTAAGTCTTTTTGCTACGTGTACGCTTTAATTAAATGCCAAGTTTGTTGTTTCCAATTCGAAACTGAACATTTTTGTGTATTTTCTCAAATCTATCAAATTGTTCACATGCGTCAAAGAAAGCTGTGAATAGGATTTTGCAAGGCGGATAGCGCACACGCATACTCCCTGGTGTTGCAGTTGTCCATGGGCGGCGGCAGCCACTATCGTGTGGTCAACATGCTCGTCTGGCCCCTTTACCTGTTTGAGGCTTAAATTTTAGGTCTAGTGTTAATTTTACGTGAATTTGACAGCATAAAAATACAAATGCCTGCATCGTTTTGCAAGGCTTTATTGGAAGGAAAGTTCACAGGAACATCTGTCTCACAATTGATATTAACCTCGGTGTAGCCGTTTTATAAAACTAAATTTTTACTATTATGTTTCTAACACCATTATAAAATAGGTATTACTCATATATTACTCGAAGTAATATTCAGACTTGGAATCTGTTTCAAAAATATTAGTTAATAATAATTATAAATGTGGATTTAAAGTAAAGGTTCTTTTGAACCGAAATCGATTTGCAAACATTCGACGGTGAAAAGGAGAAATGGAATGAGCGACACAAGCTTTACTTTTAAAACTAAACTTTAATTCTTGGGTATTGTGGTCTACATTTTAAAGTAAGTTGTATGTCGCTTATCCTATTTCTCCTTTCCCACTGTCGATATCATAAACCTATATTTGCTGGTTTTTCTCAGTCAGTATGGCGATATGACCATTGAGTTAGCGGTAATTTTAATGTGCCAAGACACCACATCAAAGTTGTGCTTGAACCTCAATGCGGTGAATGTACTTTAAGAATTCCAAAACTATGAATAAACTATTAACATTATTAAAACTATTGAAATGGAAGCTATTGATATATTGTAATTCAAACTATTGAAACTATGGACAGATCCGGTTAATTAAATAGATATATAGTTAGGTATACATTATTGTGCACCAAAACATACAGAAGATAAACACAAAAACAAATAATTAGAAGTACAATTGGCGGCCTTATCGCACAAACGATTTCTTTCAGGTAACCTTCGGATGGTGAGGAGAAGTCTGTAGACGAATAGAGATAGATGGTACGGTAATGAAATATATGCAGATTTAGCATACATAATTATAGACATATTATTACCTGGGAGTACCATCACGAAAATATTACACACAGGTTTTAAAATGAATAAGTAGAAACCCAAATATATAATATATTTTTAATATGATTTTATATACTTCTCTAATTGTGAAATAAATCATAAAAATATAAATTTCAAATAGGAACATTTACCTTATTGTGACAAATGCATAAATGCTATAAATTCAGTACATGTTTATCAAGTTTAGTGGAAATATCGATCTCGTATCATGAAAATGGCATCTCAAATAAGTGTTGCAAAACTAATTTAAAACGTTTCACATCAAGACAACTTTACTCTCGTAACAAGCTCAGTTAAAAGTTATAGAAAACTCGCTCTATTTTCCACGAGTTAAGCGAAAAATATAAATGGTAAGAATCCAGTAGATCCGACACTCAATTTTTCGCTTATAAATTTTGCTGGTTGGTATAAAATCAAATCCAGTAGTATATTCTGTTCAATTTAGGAAGAAAGTGGGACTTTTTGACGGGAACTCAGGAACGGAAGCCGACTGCAATGACCCACTGCTCAACTAGCTGAGCACTTCAGTTGAGCAGTGGGGAATAAGAGGAGGTTTAGTTTGATTATTATACAAATTGTCTATTTTGGGTTTCGTGGTTTAACAGTGACAATTTATTATACTACAAAGTGCCTATTGTTTGTGACAATCAAATAAAAGCATAAGACTGCGCTTTTCGCGTGATACCAAGGAGTCCAGCTCTTACCCTCGGTAAACCTACCATCATTTTACTCAGTGATTCAACGAAACTGGACATTAACGAGATGTTAATTACGAAGATAATTTGACACCAAGTTGACATAATGCACTAATTGCGCCATTGCCATATCTGAAGAAGAAAAAAAAAGAAAAAGCCATGTTGACACTGTCAGGGTGATTTCATTTATTAACCAATTACAAGAGAGAGCGTTTCAACATTGACCAATTAGCGCTGGGAGTATTCCGCCATTGACCAATTAACGCTGTGTTATGCTTTGGTCATGCTATATACATTTGTTGAATGACGTCACCTTTTTCTTAATGTAAACAGAACATTGTTCTGAAATGGAATTGCTACAAAGCACAAGTAACAAGTTTTAATTACTTTGACAGAAGTAACAGACAATTAGACTGAATAAGGAAATCTTAATTAACATAGCGCTAATAGATACACGTCCATCGCACTCGATACAGATTCAAAAATGAGTCAAGAAAATGGCGATTGCTTTCTCGCCATTCGCGTTATCGTCATGTATAATCACCACTAATCTGGCTCAGCAGGGCCATTTTGACATTATATATTTTTGTCGTGTTATTAATACATGATATCTTTCATCAATTTTGACAATAAATCTATCATTTATTTATTTACAATATACAGTATGTATTAGAATATAAAAAAAAACTATGACTGAAACATTAAGCCTTACGTAAAAATTGTTTTACAGGAATTGTTCGCATAATCGTTTACAGAAAAAAAGAACAAAGGAACAAAATCGTATCGCAAGAATTCTTACTCAGCAGTTCTACTGTTGCTCTTTACGCAACTTTACAAAGAAAATGTGAAGAAAGAAAGTATTTACCTTACCTTCAAAGCAAAGTAAAATAAAGGTAGAAATCTCGTTCACTTGCATATTCGTTGGCTGACGTTAAATAGGAATTGTATCGCTTTTTCCCGGGAAAAAACAATTGCGTTTGATTTTTCTACTTTCTTACTTTCATTATTTTATATCGCGAACCCGTAGGCCGTGGAACGAACTGCCTCAAGAGGTCTTCCCATCAAACTACGACATGGGGTTCTTCAAGAAAGCTGTGAATAGGATTTTGCAAGGTCGGCGGCGCGCCCGCATACCCCCTGCCTGGTGTTGCAGGTGTCCATGGGCGGCGGTAACATTTACCGTCACGTGGGACCGCTTGCTCGTCCGCCCTCTTCTTTGTAAAAAAAAAATGCAATTATTCTAATTTCCTTTTTGTAATGATAATGAATAGCAATTATTTAATTAAATTAACTTACAATAAGTATGTGAATTAGGGATGTATGGGCTTTAAAACGTTACGTTAGTCAAGCGGGTTGGCGAGTTCATTCTTTAAGAGGCGGTGTAGTTCCTCGGGGCTTGTGGTAGCCGCTTTAATAATAAACCTAGTCGATAACCCTAGTCCTAGTCGATAACCTAGGGATAACCCTTTGTCGCCTTTTACGACATCCACGGGATGAGATGGGATGATGCTATTCTAAAGTCGGTCGACATCACACGGCCAACATAATAATCGCACACGGTATACACACACACACACACACACACACAAGGTAGTAATCGCTCGTTAATATAAGGTCGAACAAAAATAGTGTGAAATATTTTAATGTCTTCAATACACTAAAACTATTTATTACATCCGACTAAAAATTAACATGAATGTAACGATTTTTTTTTAATACATTAAAAATAAATAATTGGTGATTAATTTACTCGTATGTGCATAACTCTATCCACACTCGTGCGCTCGGGCTTTAAACCTTTGGACGCGCGCGCTTCCGATGTAAGTACGCGTAAGTAGATATCTACTTGATCATCTAGTTGATATCAACTACGTAATGTATTATGCACATAAGAGTAAATCAATCAACAATGATTTATTTTTAAAGTAATCTGATTGACATATTAAAATATTTCAGACTGTTTTTGTAACACTTTATATTGTATTACTATGAATATAAAAAACTATAGTTAATACTATAAAAAATGTGACTCGTTATCGTGGTCAACAATGCAAATAAACATGGAGTTTCGTACATGAGGATGAATAATAAAGAAAATATGAAGTTCTACATTCCATTAGAACCTGATTTAGGGGAAATAACCGTTACAAAACATCAAAATGATTTTACGTCCTCCCAAAATGAATGCTAATAGGAACCGCCATTCCCCTTATACTAGTAATTTCCTTGTCCGTGTGACGAGTATACTCGTATCTACGATTCATATACTACGAGTATATATACCTACCCAAAAGTTTTTGTTCTCTTAATATTTTGATTTTTTATTGTTTTCTTTAGGGGTACGAGATTTATTTAATTTGAACGAATTAATTTATTATAGTATTCAGTTACCTTCGTTATTTTATGTAAATTTTATCAATAACACAGTTCCTATTATAATTTTTACTGATAAAAAATAATTTATAAAAAATAATAATTAGTCTGATTATAAAAATAAGTTGACTCGTGGATGAGTGATGACGGGAGGACACTTAATTGTTCTAAACTGACTAACTTAATTGTTATATTTTATTAAATGAACAAATTAATGAAATCTTTTGATTTCTACATTATTTAATCCTAAAATATGTAATTTTGTACGAATTTGGATGCATTAATGGTCATTGTAGAAATTAGCATGGTTCATTGTGCACCACGACGTGCAGAATGAACCGATTATATTTTTTTTCTAATTCGCTAATTGTAGAAAATATAAATAATTTTTTTCAAAACCTCGAATGCTAGTTTGAAGCGTTCACTAGCTATTTGAATAAAACTCAGTCATCGACGACAACAAACTAAGACGTTATGGGTTTCCGAAATTTACCTGATTCATTGTTGGATAACTCACCCTACATAAATAAGTACGTATATAAAGTACAAATAAATGATTTAAAAGTGCCGTCAAACGAGAAATTTTAACGAAAAAGGAAATTATGACACGAAGACTCGAAGAAATGTACATATTTGTTAATCAAACCTAACTTAACTTTACATTAAAAAAAATAATTTCAAAATTCATTTATATTTTATTTTAGTTACAGATTATGTTCAGACTGTTGACATATATAGCGGATGTTGATGGGCGACATCATCCGCTTATCTCCAGTTAGACTGTTTTCGTCTTTAACATTATTTCTGCAACAACACGCGGATTTATGCATAATATACCATCAATCTATGTCTCTCCAATAACGGATATAGGCCTTTTCCAAGGTTCGCTACTATACGCGATTCTCTTCTGTTCTCACCACTTAACGTATGGTGTTTTGTTCAGTTGCATTTTCTTTCCATGAAACAATTGCCGTGTACGGTTGTTAGGTCAAATACGAGGGAATATATTTTCAAAATATTTTGGCGATTTTTGCAATACACCGCTACGTAATGGACTATACATAAACACATAACAAAGGCGAACTATAAACGGAATAAGAAAAGTTCCCTCCTACGATTTCCACGTTATAAATCGTCGTCAAAATGAAATGTGCTGTATTAATACAATAAATCCTTGCTTCACAAGAATACACTTATGGCTAAATAAAACGTCGACGATACGCTGGCGTGCTTTCGAAGTAGATTTATGAGTGAGATTTGTACATTTTTAGCTTCTGTGATAACATGTTAGTTTGAGGTTGATTTTACAACAGACTGTATTTTAAAAAAAGAACTTAGAATTAGATAGATAAAACACTATATTGCACATCAAAAACGAAACATAACAATGACAGACAATGTAGACATAAAAATGCACAAATGTCGGTCTCATCACAGAAAGCGAGTTCTGGTAGAGAGAAAAAAAGTTTTGATCACAGGTAAAGCGCGCGCCACGAGCGGTAAGAATTTCGGCCAAGACATGAGGTCAGCCAGCTACATTTACTAAACATATTATTGAACCTTAAGGAATCCAGTAAAGTGGTCCACCGAAATTCTTCCTGCTCGTGGCGCGCGCTTTCGTTGGTGTACGGTATACATAATTACGGAATATATAATATACGATATATATACACATCTTAAGCCGTCGAAAGATCAACGATTTTACATAATATAGTATATATACTTGACTATATGCTTTGTTTTCTTTTTGTGCAGGAGATGTAAACAAAACACGACCGGCATATGATAAGTAGCAATAACTCGTTGTACATGTTCAGTAATATTAACACGACACTCAATGAGCTTCTTCAAACTTTGAATTTAACATTTATGTACAGGGAGGGCTACATTTATATTTATAAGCTAATTTGTAAAACGCAAGCGTGAGCATGCATAATTTTGAGGGTGATGTTATTTTGTATGACCAGGATAAGATGTCTTACGAAGGCGTTTGTGTTGTGACACAAAATGTTTTAAAAATATTTCATATACCATACCTTCTGCGTGTGTCTCTGCACTGCTGAATACAAGCCGCTTACAAGGCTCGCCACCACATACGATCTTCGGCCGTTCTCATTCAGTCACCATCGGCAAACTTATTCTAGTTGCCAGTCCACTTGGCCGAAGAGCGTCATACACTGTGTTTACGTGTGCATTCGTTGTCGGTCCTGTGGCAAATATTCATTCCAAGATAAACGAACAGATGCGCTGAACAACATAAGTTACCGACGTGGCTCCTAAAATCAGCATGATTAAATAGTATTGGGCGGGTCATATTTGCCGCAGAACGCAACCTAACAAATCTTGAAAACGTCCAGTTTTTTTTGGAGTTTTTACTTAAATTATTTCCAGTTCTGTATTTGTTAGTAAATGTATTTAAAAAAAAATGTTTATTAAAAAATACGTAAAACTATGTTAATTAACTCCGAATTATGAGCAAAATTCGTGACTACAAGCTTTCGGAAAGTTTCAGACAGATCACCTATCTATCGTTTGAAAGATATCTGTTGATTCGTTTGAAAGAACTGACAGTAACAAAGTTGCAAATACAAACTGACAAGTTAGATTTGCAAGCGAAAATATCTTTAGAAATGGAAAATTGAAACTCAAATTCGAAGCGCTCAACATTATCATTGGCCCACTGTACAATTTCAATTACATTAAACATTCCGAGAACATTTCAATTATCTAGTCTATTACTCAAGCCAACATAACAATTCCATAACACATACGACTACTCTCTAGACATATCGACACAAAACTATTTGTTACGTCGCAACCAATCGACGATAGAATATAAATGGCCGACAGTGAGTTATGACCACACTGTAAACGTAAAATACGTCATAAAACGTAAAAAGGATAGGTTATTTCAATTAAAGTTATTTTATAGCTTTACAACTTCCCGATAGGGTCGTAAAGGTGTTTTTTCCTGACGAATGGTATTTCCGCGACATAAAAAGGGTCTGATTGTAATGAAAACAGCTTGATGCCAATCCAAGTGCGATCGACAAATTGGGGTATGGGTAAAATAGAGAAGAATCACTAATTTTTTTCTAAAAATATTTTCTAAAATCCCGTTTTGGAAGTTTTTTAACACACAATAGGTATTTAATTTTGAGGTCAAGTGGCGTATGTAGAAGGTTTATAATTCTGTGTATGCTCTAAAAACATTATTGAAGAATATATTTTTTATGAACACTAAAAGCGATTCACTAATGACCACTTACATATCGATTTTGTGTTTAATCGATAATTGCTGTTAGATTACCTCACTACGAGAACCAGTTTGACCCCTGTCAATAGTAGCCTATTACAATGACTATACTTTAGGTTATACATATGTAAAATACGAACAGTTGGCTCAAAAAAATACGTATATTAACTTGTCCTATATTATAGATATTTTAGGAATAATGTAGTAATTATAGTTATTTTATGTGACCTAGATAACACGAAATGCCTGTGAACTGAAAATATAAACCTCTCATTTTCCTCTCAGAATTACAAACATTGCAGATGTAAGCAAATAAACAGTTTGCAATGATCAAACACGAATAAACGTTTCATTAGCCCTGTGGTAGTAGCCCCGATTCAATCCGTCCGATTTACAGCGGTGAGCAACTAATTTATTTGTTCCGGTGTGGTTAGAACACAACTGATCACCTGGTTGCATGTTCATGAATGCTGACACTACGATACATGAGTGAACAGTAGCTAATCTTCATGCGAATGTAGAAAATGCTTGCATTCACACAAGCGCGCTTCCACGCAGGCCGTATTTGCCGTAGTCAGCAGAGCGAAAATTCCGAGCCGACACGAAATTTTGTCTATTATAACAACACGGCGATACTGATACCTTCCATCTTTCCTCAGCCAACACTTTTACCAGGTATCGGCACGTGCCTGGGCGCTTCTCACCAAATCACGATCCCGCGGTATCCCCCTAATGCAACACTCCAAGCCGAGGCCCGTTTCTTCCGCCGGTTTACCGGCGGAGTAGCCCTTAGGCTCGTTGCAACACACATTTTGTTCCTGGCTGAGCGCCTTCTGCGCTCGCCCTAAATTAAACACGACCGGTGACTCTTGAAAGGCCACTAGAGCCACAAGAATTTAGCCATTCCGAAAAAAAAAAACCTTCCCTCTTTCTTCGGCGAAGCGTTAAAATAACTGGTCTCAAATAGTCATGTAATTATCAAATGTGATGTTATGTGTCCTATCAAATCCACAGAGTAATTAAGGGGCTAAAATTTACGTCAGAATTATAAAGATACAATACCAAAGCATTATTGTTATTTATTTTGACGGCTGAGATTTATGTGCGTTATAACGGTATAACGTTATATTTATAACGGTTGTGCTTCTACTGTTATCAAAATCACAGCGTAAAGTAACTGGTTGGGTGAAAATAAACAACAGTATTATAAAGAAATCAAAATGATGTCTGTAAAGAATAACTACATCTCCTATTATTGGGATTCATTCGTACCGACATCTCAGAAACTCTGAGACAGTCATATTTTACTTTTATACGAGGAAGGGAGGGTTCGATATTTGTCAAGGGTTGTAGTAATAGGGCCTCTGAGGAGGCTGTCCAATCCCTTCCTTGCCCCATCTGACCTTAAATTGAAATTCCCGGCCCTTTCTAATCGGTAATATTTTACGCGGTCCAATTTGTAGCATTAAAGTCTTAGTTATGACGCCATTTGGTAGTTAATTTTGTAGTAATACGTAGTGAGGTTATTTTGATATGACTTTTCATAAAATTCGTGAATCTCATATCTTCAAAGTAACACTCCGGTAAAAAAAAAGTAACAGTAAAAAAGCCGTTACACACCCCGGAATAAATGGGATGTTTTTTAGAAAAAAGTATTTTATTAACCGTCTGGGTATATCTATAAGTTATTGATCTTGATGAGTCCTTATTCTTTTTCTTTAAGAGAGCTCTTTACCACGATTCCACGTGAACATATTAAAAGAATACATACTTTTCTTTTTTATATTTTGCGTTTTTCCCTTTCTCACACACGCGCACAACAACATTGAGTCTTGCGTCAGAGCCCGCGTACACCGTCCCTAAATTTTAAAATGAATATGTGTAAAACTACATAGTGGAATCTATTATTGGCAATAAGTTAATTGTATACTTTTTAATTTAAATTCTTTATTTATTATAATATGACACAATTAATTAACTGTCATAATAATACATAATATAATATCATACTAAAATTGTAATGCGATAATTAAACTAAAATTTATATATATATATATATATATATATATGTGTGTGTGTGTGTATGTGTGTGTATAGTGTAGTCTATCTGAGATTAATAGACTCCGGCATCGTTTGACCAATCAAAGCATTGCAGAGGGCGCTACAAAAAAAAGCATTGCAGCGCATGCCGGGGAACAGCTAGTATTGTATATATTGAGACCCTGGGGCAAAGTATCCTATATGCTGGCAGCATTATCCCATTGAATTATGCGCTAATCTTATGCGCTGAGCGAGGTAATTACCATCCCTGGGATCACTCGTGGTGTCGACCAGGCGCTTCGCTATGTCTTTAAAAAGATTATGCGCACTGGGTCCTTGTATTGATGGGCCTTGCGCTTTTCAGTGAATGGAGGTGGGAAGCAGCCAGCGTGTCTACACAAGTTGCGTCCCACACTAGAGGTCTCAGTTGTGTAGATTTCTCTGTTTTGCTGTAGGTTCATGTTCACAATTAAATGAAAATAAAATAAAAACAAATTTCACACATATCTATCTATTTATTAAAAGGGAATTAACGAATTATTTACATCCGTTTACCGTTATTGTTACAACTTTTTTGTTTTACTGACTTAGTCAACTCGTGATAATGGTTTTATTTTATTATTTCTATAACTAACCTTTCTAAACAAAGGTAACAATAAATAGTTTAATTGAAAGATGAGTAGTGGTTACAATAATATAAGAATTGTTCTGCTACTTACGGATTATAACTATACTCTATTCACAGAAAATGTGACGGCATACGTCCAATGTAGCATAAAACAGGGTTATTTGGTCAATAGAGGAACGCTCCTTCTCATAATTGGTCAATAGGTGAAAACACGCAACTGGCAGTGATGGCATCACCTTTTTCTTAATATATTTTTATGTGAAATTTAGGTTCTAGAGTATAAAAGACACAAACTTATCGGGAAGGCGTGTGCTTAGATAATGGATAAATAAGGAACATTACAAAATTATGTAATTATGTATCCATTATGTAATTAGAACATATTACATAATGAATAATTGCGTTTGGTGGTTCATTTTCACAAATGCAGCCTTTTCTAGTATGTATATACAATGACGTAAGATCTTAATATATGCATGTCTGTATTATTTTTTTGTTTATCATCTCTTTGTATTTGTTCGAAGATGGTCCACTGACATTATTACTATTGACAATCGAGATAAGTGAGTTGTAGCTACTGAATGCAGCTAGTGCAAAACTTTTCTTCAGAAGGATCCATCTAAAATTCATAGATAAGAAACCTTTCAAAATTCAGTCAAAAATGTTCACTAACTACACGCATTTACTATGAAAGTTCCATAAAATCTGCGTGAATGTCAAAGGATACGAACACTTTTCACCAAAAATTGAAAATGCTCGTAAATTCAAAAACCATGTATATAAGGGACATATACATTTGTGCTGGAATTTTTTTTACAGGAACTTTGTTTAACAACCTTTTGTCTACTACAAGCTAGGTCATTCATAGTAATATTTTTATAAAGATAAATTTGCAAATGGACAGTCCATATGATAGTATGTACGACTATTAGTGGAGTTGTATGAGAGATTTCAAGGGCTTTTATTTTTACAATATAATTTTTCATTTTGCTATACCTTTATATTTCTCGTAAATAATTTTCATGTCGAAATACTTTAGAAATAAAGAATTTTTAATTCCAATTAAAACAAATTTTGTGTTTGATCGTTTAGGGAGTGTATTGATATTCGTTTGGATGTAAGACGGGATTGTGCAATGACATTACAGGTCAATTTTCGTCAGTTCGTTCGATTCGTTCGTGTGTCAAACATTACAATTCGATGGCGGCCCCCAGACCGACAATTGTATTGTAAGGTCTGGGAGCCGCCATCGAACGTTTTAAGAAAAAATCAGACAAACAAAGTTAAGTTTATTTGTGGAATAGGTATACAATGCTGAGTACAAACTCCGAAACACATGTCGCATTTTACCGCGGAATTTTCTAGAAAATACACTTACCTACTTTAAAAGCTTTTAGCGACCGATACCGCCCAAATTTGTGTTACGCTCGCGATGTTTCCAAATATATTTTGGAATTATCGACGTGTTGTAAGTTGTTATATTATTTTCTACTTTGTCTAAAATAAAATACAGTATTCAGCGATATATACATATGTATGTATAGCACATTGTAAATGAGATCTTTCTCAAGTGTTTTCATTTTTTTAAACGTGAGTCATTGCATGATGGTGTTATAAAACAGAGCGCTGAATGTGCGCTAATGAACCTCTTTTAGCTATTTGAATATTTAAATCGGGTCCGAACGCTTAAAATTAAAGGTTACCTTTTAATTCTACTTGACGTGTGGGCACCTTATCTTATTTCCCTAATGTAAGTACGTGCTTCGGTAGTGAGTGAGATGTGCCAGAGCCCATTCCCATCCTTTGCCTCCCCATTTTCCCAACCCTTTCTCCAAATCCATTCCTATATCTCCAAAGGTAGGCAGCGCATCCGGGGGCGTGCCAACGTTTGTCATTTTGAACTAATGTTGGCATGTATCGCGGATGTCTATGGGCGACAGTATCCATTTACCATCAGGTGGACTGTATGCTAGTCTGCCGCCTTCGTTCATAAAAAGGCAATATATTATTTTAGAAGACATTTATTACTTATTTAATCAACCTTCACGTATAAAAGTCAACCTCTACAGTGTGCAGTTTTTTATTTATTTTTTAGATATCTGTGGCTCTACGTAATAAAAAAGGAACGATTTAAACAAATGCTTCAAACAAATGCTTCAATCTTCTCAATTTTACAAGAGAATGGTGCATTTCACGGAGTAACTCGGGAAGTTTTCCTCATAATTTCTGTGACACGTAACTGCAGAGTTCACATTTGTGCCACATGTCGCAGTCGTAAATTCGTTCGTTCACATTTTCGGTCGTGAGTATAGATGGTCCGAATCAGGCCCAAGAGAGGTCAACCAGCAGTAAGCTATCTCGAGGCATTCATAAAAATAATTGAAATATTGTGTGTCCTCGCAAGCACACAGCTGAGTTGGACGCCCGTTCAGCGCAGCCATAAGATACACGGACAGGAGGCTACTGGAACATCTAATTTCACTTCCTTAAAATTTCTCTAGGTGTTATGTGTCTAAATATGTATTTGTTTGTCCTTATTCTTTGTAATGTCCCGTAACTTTAACCTGAATAAACGTCTTATCTACCTGTATCTTCTATTGAATACTTTTCTTATTTTTGTATTGTTATCTGCTTTCCTCTTACCACCTAAAGGTTCCCTGGAAGAGATCGCTTTGGCGATAATACCTCCAATTAAACATTCATATAACTTATTTAAATTGTCTTTTTGTCACATGTTTCTGCACGCTGCAATCCAACAGCCGCTGGGCGTGCTCGACTGGCCGCATTACCCCTCGCTCACAGAAGACTACCTTGAAATATACTGCATTTCCCACTTTATCTAATTTCCCTAATGTACGTACTTGTTTCGGTAGTGAGTAAGATGTGCCAGAGCCCATTCCCATCCTATCCCTCCCCATTTTCCCAACCCTTTCTCCAAATCCATTGCTATATCTCCAAAGGTAGGCAGAGCATCCGGGGGCGTGCCAACGTTTGTCATTTTGGACTAATGTTGGCATGTATCGCGGATGTCTATGAGCGATAGTATCCATTTACCATCAGGTGGACTGTATGGTCGTCTGCCGCTTTCGATCACAAAAACAAATTTATTGGTGTGCAATACAGAGTCTATCTATCTAAATACATTTCCCCTCTTGAACCTATCCTATATTATTGTTTAGTAATACGCATAAGTAATGAATTTACGAAAGCCGAAGTATACGAGAACCGCATGACCAAACCCCGCTTTTCATAAGCGGAAAGGAAGTGGAGAGGGTCTCCAGTTTTACTTACCTAGGAAGTGTCGTGTCGGAAGCTGGAGGGACAGGTTTTGACATAGGTTCCGGGATTGCCAAGCCCAGAGGCACCTTCGCATATCACCGTCCCGTGTGGTAGTCTAAATACCTCTCAGATAGAGTAATACTAATTTTTAACAGTAATGTCAAATCAGTTCGGCCATACGTCTGTGAGACATGGAAGGATACTAAAGACCTTACACGCGAACTCCAGGTCTTCGTCAACTGCCGCCTGCATCTTGGCAAACCTGGCTGCGTAAAATGATATCAAAAGTGCAGGCAATTGGTCTCATCTGGAGTGAAGTGAAGCGTGCAGTCGCCGATAGAACGAGATAGAGAAGCATTGTGTCTGACCTCTGCCCCACTAGGGGGACATACGAAAGGAGTATATACAAGTGTTAATACTTATGGGAGATGTACATACATGGATGTATAAAGTCAATAGTCGATAGTTTATTTGCTAGAAATGTGGGTACATAATAAAGGTCTTACTCTAAAAAAATATCCATACACATTCTGCTAGGATAATGGCGTGCAAATGTTATACAATTATATGAATTTAAAATTGTCAAATTAACAAACTAATTAGGAGTATTCAATGTCAAGTAATTATTAAACACTTTGAATAGTTCTCTTTTTAACTCTTCCTTTGGCATTCTTATATACTTCGTAATTATTTTTTAAAGTTTGAGGGTGTTTTCCTACAAATATGTATGTTTCATATATGTATTTATAAGCAAGGCAAGGGTAAAATACGTTACAATTCATTCCACAAAATTGTCTGAATATAACCCAATTCATTTATACGGGTAGCATAACCATCTAGCTACGGGTTAGACACCATGTAGATATATGGGTACTTTATATTGTAATATTTATTGTATATTTAGCCATTAAATGTATACAAAGTCTTATTATTTAGAGTAAAAAATATGGGTTTCTTCTAAAACCTCTATACCTAATACGAAATACTAATAAATGCAATATAACTAAAACTTAGTGTGCCTAATAAAAGCGCCTATGTTTGTCCCAAACAATACACTGACTGCCCGTTGTTGTGTAGCAGTTGCAAATAAACCTTGCTACGCCTCATATACACAGCGAGCCGTTTGCGTGCGTGATGTTCATATTAATAATAATTTGTATAGAGTTTCTACACCTTCTGCACTGCTCATCACCTACATTATGTTTCTGATCACGGACTCGGTCAGTAATTTATGGCATTTATTGACCGTTAGCGCACCTAAGTACGGCCTAGGCGTCTTGAGAATGCTCTCGGCAAGACTGCAGAGCTGTAATTCCTTTAAAAATGTTGCTCTAAATTCTGCGGCAATTGAAATACAGCTGGTTTCTGATTGTTTTACCGCGTTTGTTTAACTCACCCGTTGTAATTGGTACTACTAGAAGATTTCAGGACATTTTTTTTTGTTGTAGTTGTGTATATAAGATTTTTCTGAAACCGTTTTTTATTTAGAGTTTTGTAGTTAAGTGTAAAATAAAACTTACCAATAACGAATCTATATATTTTAGTTAGTTTAGTTTTAATATTTTAACATGTTAAATATTAAAAACAGGCTTTAAAAAAAAAAATGAAGTTACTCTGGTTAAAAAAGGTTAGATAGTTATATACGAATGCTTCTAAGTCACTTCTTCGACCATATATTTTTGCCTCTAGAGAAGAGCCGCCTTAAGAGTTTCTCGAACAGATCGAGTGAAAATATTGTATACGATTCTAGTATACAACTGTTCACATAATGATAAAATTCGATGATAGCATTAGTCAGATGATGATAACAGTTGTTTATACTAGCTTTTGACCGATTTTCGAGAAACTAGCTTTCGAGAAACTCTACTTGTGTAAATGAGCCATTAAAATGTCAAGTTTTGTATATATAATACCGGAGTGGAAAGCAAACACTGAACATTGAAAATGTTCTTCTACCTACAATACAAGTAGGTAACTAAAGACGAGTTATATTGTTTTTCAAAATTGTGTCATGGCTAAAATCTACTAGGCTGTCTCTTTGCCTCTAACTCAACTCTGGACGATGGGGGTGCCACACCGCCCACGATCTCGCGATATGTAAGCTCCATGCCGGACATCTGCTTCACGCAACGTGAAGTCCGGCGAGCTCTTGCATCTCTTGATGTACGGAAGACATGCGAGCCAGATGATATTCCTGCGGTGGCGCTCCTGATTTGTCTCCAGTGCTTACATGACTCGTTAAGCTCTCATACTCCAAGAGACGCTTCCTGAAAGTTTGGAAAATAGCTGACGTCCACCCGTTGCCTAAAAAAGACGATCGTACGGATCCAGCCAATTACAGGTCAACAGCGATAACTTCCCTCCTCTCCAAAGTGATGGAAAGTGTCATCAACACACAACTCCTAGGATACCTAGAGGATCGCCAGCTGATAAATAATCGCCAATACGGATTCCGTCATAATCGCTCAGCTGGCGATCTTTTACTTTACACACCGATGGGCAGACGCCATTGAGAGTAGAGGTGAGACTATAGCCGTTAACTTAGATATGGCAAAGGCTTTTGACCGGATCTGGCACAAAGCACTACTTTCCAAGTTACCATTATTTGATTTACCCGAGGAGTTGTTGCAAATGGGTTTCCAGTTTTTTGGCTGGACTGGCTCCGACACCATATCAATTAATGCTGGTGTCTCGCAAGGCTCTGTGCTTTCTCCCACAACTGTTTCTTCTGCATATCAACGACCTGTTACAAGTCGGTAACATGCGTACTGGGGAAGCTTTATATAAGGACCATGCGAATATTCGCCGGCCGAGGTAGAAGAGAGTCGCGCAAGGCTTGTGTACGAAATCCAGAACTCCTTAGACAGAGTCTCGAATTGGGGTAAACTTAACTTGGTCAAATTTAACCCTAGCAAAACACAAGTCTGTGCATTCACCGCTAAGAAAGCTCCATTTGTCCTAGCACCTCAATTTCAGAACGCTCCTCTCAAGATCTCTCAGAGTTTTGGCGTCGATATTTCGAGCAAAGTCGAATTTCGGAGTCATCTGGTGAGCAAGACAAAATTTGCTAGTAGAGAGCTCGGTGTACTGAATAGAGCAAAGCAGTACTTCACTCCGGAACAACGTTTGTCGCTTTATAAAGCTCAAGTTCGACCCCGTATGGAGTACTGCTCACACCTCTGAGCCGGTGCACAGAAGTATCAACTGGACCCTCTTGTCTCCATCCAATGATGCGCTATCCGAATTGTCGACGATCCCACTCTCACGTGTGGTTTAGAATCGCTCAGCATCCGTAGAGATGTCGCATCTCTCTGCGTTTTTTACCGCCTTTATAATGGAGAATGTTCTGAAGAGCTGTTCAATTTGATGCCAACTTCAGGTTTTTACCATCGCACCGCGCCTCATCGTCTTGCGGTTCATCCGCACTTCCTTGACACAGAGTCGCTGCGTGCGGTCGAAAAGACAATATACCGCGAACCTTGTGGAATGAATTGCCAGCTGAGGTATTCCCGTTACTTTGAGATAGGGGACTCTTCAAAAGAGCTGTGAACAGGTTTCTGAAAGACAGGCAGCGCACCCTGGTGTAGCGGGTGTCTATGGGCGGCGGTATTACCACTTACCATCATGTGGCCCGACCGCTCGTCTGCCATCCATTCTATAAATAAAAACTTAATAGTGACAAATTATGTACGGAATCACAATTAAATTCAGAATAGTGAAGTCTTGGGCAACAGCTAGTTAATATTTAACATTAAACGATGTCTATTCGTTTGAAATGTTTTTACGTATCAACGAATGGACGAATCCAGATAATATTTTGCATGGACTTTCTCGACAACCACGAAAAGGACATATAAAACTGATATTCTCGTGGGATAAAATCAATAATAAAATTTACATTATCTCAGTCTAAATATGTTAATTATGTAAAAACATAGAGTGAACTATGTTTTTACCGCTAAATATATTTTGTTTTACTTTTTACCTCTAAATAACTATAAAAAACTTTTTAATAGTATTAAAAAGTCTTGTGATAGTATTAAAATATTATAAAAAACTTTTTACTGCTAAATAATGTAAGGCCTTAACCTTACATTCAATTACTATGCAGCAAGGCCGTTACACCGAGTCGTAGAAAAGTTCCTCTGCCAGCGTCACCAACTCTGTACTCCCGTATAGCAAGTTCATTGAACCTGAATGTTTTTCAATATCTCTCAGAGTAACACGTCATGTATATTTGGGTACTATTCACTCTACGTTCCTTTTATCGTGTAACGTGACTGAATCACACTGTCTAGACGTGTTTACGAAAAACAGAAGTTTATAAAGTACTGTCGGCAGCATGTCAGCTAAATAACACTTTTCCATTTTAGTTCTAATGTCTATTGACAAAATACATTTTGTAATGTTTCAAATCCGACGATATCGTGTTACGATATCGACATCGTGTGGATAAGGTTGAGTGTATCAAACGGCTGCTTGCAACTATGAAAGTATAGTCGAAGAATTCAACATATAAGTTTACAAGATTCGAAGAATTTTGTAATACCATTTCTAAAAACAAAAGCGGTGGAAGATGGATGTTACGTTCAAGGTCAACTCACCCTAAAATACTGAGTGATTAAATTTAGTACAAGAGCTGTACGTTCCATTTGAAAATATCCGCCATCTTGAAAAACTTGACACTGGCATGTTGGGAATTGAAACTTCTTTCCGAGTTATCAATTTACTCCGGTAGATGGCGGTCGAAGTTATTTCGTGAACATGTCAGTTGTAATAAGTAAATACGATATTTTTTGAATTCTATGTATATAAAATGAAGGACATCGCAGAAAATTCTAAGAAATATATCTGACGCGGCCTATAATGGAGAAACGAAACGAAAATATCGGATTTTATAATAAATTTGTGACGTGCCATTTTTATCGCCGGTACACATTCTTTGTCGATGAAACCATTCTGTAGACAAACTAAAAACAAGCAATATACTCAGGAGTGCATTACATTGGTTGTTGGAGTGATGTAGTCATATGTATGGCTTAACCCGTAGTTGACATTATTTGAGTTCATTCAGATTTTAGACAGTTGTATGCAATCTCACGTTCAAGCCGTTACAAGATAAATATAGCACGCGACGGGCAAATATTCTATATGTATAATAAAATCGTAATAGAGCCGTCTCCTGTACATTTAATATTTTTTGGAAACAATCGTTGTACTTTAAATGGTACAGAATCCAAAACAACAATTTACCGGTATTTTGTGTCCGTCTGTCGCAAAGCTCATCATGTAAAAACTGTTGGGTGGATTTTTATTAAACTCGGCGTAGTTGTAACATTTGGGGTACTTTTTATCCAGATCAATACAGTTATAAAGTTTCCACCAGAACCAAGCAAGTCACACATACTCTAAAATTTACGCGAACGATGTCGATGTACAAGCAAGCAACAGTGAGCAAGCAATGCATGATAATATCTTAAAGATTCTTCTTCTGCAACACCAAGTCTGCATACCAAGTCTTAAAAGTCTCCATATTAATTTTATTGAGAACATCACAAGACATATATTTTGTAATCATATTGGTGTTATTGGTTGATCTGATCCACAAGTTCATTCGCTCAGCGAGCAATGGAAAGAGCTATTCTCGGACGTATCTTTCTTTGACGGAGAGGATTCAACACGAAGAATTGGGTAGAATAAGTAAAGTCATCGACATATGGGAACCGAAACACACACATGTATATATATATATATATATATATATATATATAGAAGAACCGAAGTCAAATAGCTGAAAAGATCTGTAAGCTGAACTGACAATGGATAAGACACGTTTGTCACAGAACCCTACCCTAATGTGGTAGATGAGTTTAGAGACCGCGTAACGTGAAACGTAGCGTGGGATTCCCTCAGGCGATATTGAAAGATGTCTTAATTAAATTAAGTCGCCGGTGGTAGTGGCACGATGCGTAGAGCGGAACACCAAGTGTGGACGTATGCCAAGGCATACTTCATTTCCCAAGGGAAAGCCCTTGACAATAGAGAGACAAATGCATTACATTTTTGGAGGGGGAGAGTGCACGCTGCATTCCCACAGCCGCTGGACGCACTCCACTAGTCACGTTACCCCTCTCTCATAGAAGACTACCTTGAAATGAACCTACTCCAGTTCCCACTTTATCATATGTTTCCAACACGTACGTGTGTTTCGCTAGTGAGTGACATATGTCAGAGCCTCCCCTCCCATCCCATCCCATACTATACTTTCCCATTATTCAAATCCATACCCATATCTTCAAAGGTAGGCAGCGCATCCGGGGGCATGTCAACGTTTGTCATTCTGGACTTATATCCAGCCCACGTAGGTATCATCGGGTGAACAGTATACTCGTCTGCCAATTTCTTTTACATAAAGAAGAAAAAAAGAATTTGTACTGTACATATTATACAATTAATAGTAGTGGTAAAAAGAATCCCACTAGTTCTATCAACAGAACAGGTGGGGAGATAAACGATTTATTTGACGTACAAAACGCACACACATAAAACATTGAACATAAATATTGGCACGGACAGATGGTAGTCTGAAAGCTTTCGGCGATGTCCACGTACGTCCTTTTCCATTTCAGTTTACGAGTTGAACACGTGCCGTGTGATAAAGTTGCCGATTGTCCCTTTATGGGGACATTACATAGCGAAATTAGGTCAACGAAAAAATCTTAAAATATGTTGCAGCATAGACGTTAATTAAAATATTGACAGCAACAGAATTATACGATATATTATTTATATATTAAACTAGCTGTTGCCCGCGACTTCGTTCGCGCGGTTTTCAATTTAATCATCGTCATCATCATCATCTCAGCCCTTGGACGTCCACTGCTGGACATAGGCCTCCCCCATTGTCCGCCATTTAGACCTATCGGCAGCGACCTACATCCAGCGGGTGCCCGCAACCTTTATGAGGTCGTCAATTAATGCGATAATATGTTTAGTGCGAGCTTTATTTGGTGGCGTGCGAGTCGTTTCAATAAATGAGTGTATTGTAAAATGGTGGTACTAATTCAGGAACCTTCGCGGGCGTGCGCACTACAACTCACCAAAGTTTCATGGCAATAGGATGAATAGTATAGGAAAGTATACGGGACATACAAAGGAACATTCATTTTTATATGTGTAGATGAGATGGGATCGGTTAGAATGAACTGAAAATGGATTGAGATAAGATAGGATGGCGCGGGATGAAATGATGTACATATGTAGGAATACAGTAAACTAACCACACACTCTCTAAAGTCCACGCGAAGGAAATCACGTGCACAGGTAGATATACATACTATATTCTATAATAATAGTATATAGTATTCAAAGTTATTATTATAAACTTTGCAATTAAACAACTTTTAACGGTTTAAATCGCGTATATTTGACATGATTTATATCCCGTATTATTATAAACTTAATAACTTTGAAAAAGTCTTGGAAACAGGCTAAATTTGCGGCGCGCCCGCATACCCCCTGGTGTTGCAGGTGCCCATGGGCGGTGGTAACACTTACCATCACGTGGGACCGCTTGCTCGTCCGCCCACTAATCTATAAAAAAAAAAAAAAATCCAAACCAATTTCGAGCTAATGTAAATTCGCTCTTTGTGACCAAGATCTTAGCACTGTTCGTAGTCACGAGGGGTGGAGTTCCGCTCCTGGGCTGTGCCAGCCACCTACACTCACTGGAGTGACATCCTAGTTGGGTTTCCGTTAGTCACGTCCTCTTTCTTCACGCCGTCCGTGCGTACAAGCCCACCGGGTGGATGCCGCTTGTGGAAAGCCCAGTGTGCGACCCGGCGCGGGAGGCGACTTAGGTGTCAAAGCGCTACTTTATAGGCCGTGAGATGTTCTCCGGCTTTAGAACAGCACTACCGTATCTTTTCCAATGGGTGTCGTAAATTGTGACTACCGAATAACAAAGCCGCTACCACAAGAGTGGACTCACCAAGCTGGTCAGCATGACATTTTAAGTCCATACATCGCTCATGCACAGGACAATGTACATGAATGCCGGTAAACTTTATAGGTTGATATCGACTGATATCGGTTATAACCTCTGTAATAACTTGAAACATTATGCCTCTACTTTACTGCTTGTAACATGTAACAGCTAATTAATACACTCCAATTAGTGCTTCTCAGCATGTTCGGTTTGGTTACCGTGTTACAACATACCTGATTAAAATTTGTTATATGCTGTTACGGTGACGACTCCTCAGGCGATACATGTGTATTGAAAAAAACGCTTTTAACGGTTTTTAATACCGTCTGTCAATATTATCCGGTTTGATATTTTTGTGTTTTTCACACATATTTATCTATTTATCTCGAATGCTTTTATTTTATTATTTATTTATTTATAAATAATATAAATATATTTATTTTATTCGACGTTGGGTTGCTCTATGGTACCATAGAGGTACCATGGTAGATGCTCTACCATGGTCACCAGTTTCATCAACTACCAGCATTTGGTCTTCATAATCCGGAAAGCCTCGATGTGGACTACCCGCCTCTTCAGTCAGTATCTAGCTGGTGTATCCAGGTATCCAGATATTTCTATCAACATAATCAATTATCAAGGTAACACTATCAAGGCATAATGTTTTTCCATTCCATCCTTATTATGAAATCAAATAATCTTTATTTTATTTAATAACAATGTCAAGTATTTACTTTCTACACCATATTTGCTTACACACCACCATATTTCTATTTACTTCACCAGTAGAGTATCAAATTTAATATGATACAAAAGATATTTAAAGTACTCACATACTCCCGCGTTTGAAAAATTTGCTACAATTTGCCCACCTTATATTGTTATTTTGGCCTAATATAAAGTATCACGAACAAAAATCAATTTTACACCAATTTAATATATATATAATCTTTTCTTAGGTTTTCGCGATTACTATACATAGCAATTAAACCCTGGAAATAGTGGAACACGTAAAATTAGTCACCCCGTGACCACGTCCACTGCAAAGTGTTCGAAACGTCGGGATATAAATAATGTCAAATATACGCGATTTAAACCGTTCAAAGTTGTTTAATTGCTATGTATGTTTAATCACGAAAACCTAAGAAAATATTAGATATTTTGTTTCCAGCAATTATAATACATTATTGTTGTACTCGCACATATCTCCCCCGACGTAAAGGTAGTTTGGAAGAGATCGTTCTAATATAGCGATAAGGCTACCTTTTGTAAACCTTTTTTTTAAACTTTTGTATCACTATCACTACACATTTATGGTTTACATTCAAGTATACTCCTTTACTTAGGCGCCAACTGCACGAGCGAGACTCTCGTAACGATTCCGCCCCACTAACGTCGCGTGAACTACACGACACAACGATTATTCCATCAGTGTATCGGCTACGACTCGCAACGACTTCGTAACCGTAGCTAGTCGGTACGACTTGCCGCGATACGCCCGCCGGCGAGTGAAATAAACGATCATTTTCAATGCAGCAATGGCCGCCACTCCATTGTGTTGCGGGGTTGAGTTCGTGGTACGCGGGGCGGGTAAAGACGCAGCAATGCGCTCCGCTTCGCAGCGGATACGCGGCGAGCGAGTCCGTGGGTTTTATTCGTTGACTCCTGCCGCAATTCGTATCGTTGCGTTAAAATTGCCATGTAGAGATTACCTCGTATAATTACTATAGAAATTAGTGGGACGGCGAGATTATCACCGCGAGGGACTTGCTCCTGTAGACGGCGCCTTACAGATAACCAGAAATAATGAGAGAAACTGCCAATCGTGTTGGCCGTTTGCCTCATACTAAGTCGATTCGGCCAGAAAGAAATAATTCTTTTAAAACAGACTTAAAATCGCGTGTAATCCAAAGAATAGTCGTTACACACTCTCAATTGTAAAAAAATCCATAATTCACGAGATGGCGTAGCAAAGTTGAAAGGAATCACGCGTTTTTTAGCTATCAGCCAAAGAATTATACACAAAATTATTCATTCAAAAAGATAAAAAAAGGTCACGGGGATGTAACGCCCAGTTTTTTACCCCAAGGGGAATCGTTTCTCATCTTTCCTTTTATCTTCTTGTAATTAAAACTTGACAGAGTGGCTTTTAACGTTGTTAAAAATAATGAAATAATGTTAATATTTTTGACTTGTAAATAGGTTGATCGCGTGATGTCGTTAGGCTTTCGAAGGGTTTCTGTTACCTCAATTTTATTTATATTTTCACCAGCATTTGCCGATGGATTCGCCTCCTTTTTTTTACACAGAAAAGTTTACAAATGGTCACCGTCACCTGTAACAAACCAGGGGGGGATCGGATACGCCCCGGACTGTGCAGATTGCTATTTGAAGCATTGGAACTCATAAGTATAGGGTATATTAGGGTCTTACCTGTGAAAAAGCCGTTTGTTCATAGTGGTCACTTTGAATTTAGTTTATAATCACAAATTCAAATTCAATTCAATTTAAAGCTTTGACATTCTTTTTGAAAATCAGTTTTCATTCATTTTTCCGTCATACGACTTTTTGCATAGTTATTGTTGTTTGCGACCAATGGAAGAGTTAAAAATCAGTGTTATTTTCGAATATGTTCTCCGCCATGGCATCAACGCCGTTCTCACGGCACGCGATATCAACGACGTGTACGGATCCACTTTGTGTCGCTGAGCCATCGGAGTATGTACATTCAGAATAGCGGTATTTGGTATTACTAATTCACTCCCTGAATAAACATATCCACATTCTATACAATGTTATAGTAAAATATTTTCTATAGCCATTTTCATTATCCAACGTATGATTTAAATAATTCTAAAAATATAATGGTAAGCTTCACAAAGGATACAATAACGCAGCCCGAGGCTCTAGGATCCTTGTCATCCTTTCATTTAAAATATGTCGTAAACATATGGGCCTTTTGTTGTAGTACTGTATTGTGTACTAACTTCGCACTGCATCATTACTAAAAAGTCCTTTCAATAATATTCTAGCGCATCGATACAGGTTATTGCAAATATCTACGCCAAAATATAAAATCCCTTTGTTTGCATAAGGACAGATTCTCAAAAAGACGGTTTCTCAAAAATAGAACACATGTTTTTTTTATATGTATAAAAACGACAGACGAGCAGACAGCCCACCTTGTGGTAAATGGCTACTGCGGTCCATGGACATCCGCTATTACATGTAAATATTGGTTCAGAATCACGGAATGGATTTGGAGAAAGGGTTGAGAAAATGGAAGGGGATTGGACAGGATGGTATAACTCACTCAGCTCCAAAGTATTTAAGTATATTGGGGGAATATACGTGGGGATAGCGTGGGAAATATAAAACATTTTACGGTAGTATTCTGTGAGTACATGGTAAATTGGCCAGTCGAATGCTAAATTTTATTGAGTGCATAAATTACGTGAATATACGCAACGATGCAATGTCATGTGGAATTTTCTCCATTCGATTACGCTCTTTAGTCAGTCAGTGGTCAGCGGTTTATGGAGTATAACGAGAGATTTCCCTCGTCATTCTCATGTTACCGCTACCTTAAAACGACGAGATCTGTATTAAATCAGATTAGAAATTTATAAATTGGGTACCCATACCATAGATATTTCAATATTTGTTGGTGCTTTCTATACGTTTTTTTAATCCTAGATAGCTGCAGCTAACATTCGTCGATTCAACGAACATAAAATGAAAATACGATTGTCTGTTTTTAACGCTTGCCTCTAGCGCCTTGTCGTCTCGTGCTAACTAAGACAAGTGGACTATATTGAGAAACTTTGGACCAACTTTGTATAGCAACCGAAATGTATTTGTTAATAAAAAAAAAATATACTGAAATGTTTGTCGCATCGACGAATTACGAGTATTAGCTTATTAGCTAATAATTATTAAAGGAAAAGTATTGTTAAGGGAATGTTAGGTATCTGGGGTAAATATTCTTAAAATTTTGCGTCTACAATAAACCATTTTTGGATCTTTAATCCGATACTTATATTAACAATTTCTACAGCTACAGTTCCAATTCCAATCACATAACAGCATTCACCAAAACAAAGTCTGTACGAGTATATACCTACTGTATACACGCAAAGTGGGTGTATACTTCTACAGTGATGCCATTAACACCCACGTAAATACGCTGACTTATTTTTAGGCAAATGAGACAGAGGATCTCGTAATGTTGATCGTCTGTGCAAAATTCTAATGAAGATTGATCAAGAGATTTCAACCTTTAAAGTAGCTTTACGTATCCAATTTTACATTCGTGTACAAGAGTATTTAATCACGTAGATGAAGTAAAAGCTCTGTTCTAATTAAACTTACCTACTAGACGACAGATCGACTCTTCTGAAAGATGAATTAAACCAATTTTTTTTAATTTTCTAGAGTGTATGATATAACTACCTACTGTGAGATAGTTAACGATATACAGAAGGAGTCTTCTAGTGATCATTCCCATACACTGGAAGATTATATACTGGTTCGTCTTGCATTTGTACAATTTTATATTAGTAGAATCAGCTTCTCAGAGTGGAGGCACGATAGATTGTTAATTTTATATCCTGCCCTCAGAAAAAAGGTGCAAGCACATTTTGACATTCGAGACATATATAAAAATAATTTTGGTATTTTTTTTTATTAATTTAAAATCAAACTAGAAACTTGTAGTTTGGATACAAGAATAAGAATAACCATTTCAAATGTCTTTTTTTCTTAGGTAGTATACGAAAAATGTAACCCATGTCCGTTGTCCTAAAATAAACTGAGTCCTCTTTGTTTGCACTGTCACAGTTTTGTTTGTACACTCACATACCGCCCCCTCGCGAGTTGCTAACACTTTGAAGTATCTGCGAAGCCAAGGGCTCATTATATAACACTTTGTAATGTTCTGCCGAGGCACTTCTTTGAAACTACCCGCTTTTGTCGTCAGCTATGTCTGCTAGTTTGCGAACTAACGTGGAAGATTTTGGGCAAACTTGGTTCAAAACTGTCATAATCTTGTTACCACTAACACGCTAAGGTTTCTGGGTCATGGTTTGAAATTTTGTTGTCAATCTATCGATATCAATGTATCTACTCGTATCTATCGACTAGCTAGTCGATAGATAGATACATACCTACCTAGGTATCGCTTTGGAAATTTAGGATTCGAAATAATTAGAAATAGAGAAACATATACGATGAAAGAAGAAAAACGAATGTTTTTGCCCTCTGCCGAAATACATTTGTACATTTCAAACCAGTTTTTTTGTGAGAGTGAATTAATTCGACCTATTGGATGTATCCAGGATTGTCGGTACAGCGCCTTTCTGTCCTTTTACCATCTAGTCCTGTACCATTAGTAGTTTTTTTTTATTTATTTCATCGCTTACAAACCTATGTACTTACTTACATCGGTTGCTTGGTGCCATCAAACTGGATAGTTTATATTGGCAATACATATTCACCCACTTACGGTCCCTTACGGTTACACTTACGGTCGCTGACGATTACACTTACGGTCGCTTACGGTTACACTTACGGTTTCCTAAGAGATGCTTAAGAGATAAATAATGCTAAGTGTAACTACTTGGGTAGCCAACATTATTGACGCTCTCATAAATAAAACGAGAATACATAGTTCTGAAAAGAACCATTGTTGTTTGTAGCTATTTGCATGTTCCCATCGAAACTAAGTTGGATCGCATTCCGTAGAAACATGATGAGCTGATTTATTTCTTGGAGGTTGCAGCAGGCAGGAACAGCAAACAGTCTTCGTCGCGTACACACGAAGCTGACTTACGTACACTCGTAATAGGAAGATGCAGCTGACGTGACCTGCGCTCATGTCCAACCTCAAAAGTGATGACACCGATTCAAGCCCAACTCAGCCCATCTGAAGCCCGAACGAAACACCTTCAAAGTGGTCCTGGATCCAGATCAAGCCATGGAAGGATCTATATTCAGACAAGCTGTCACCTCTCGCCAACGCTAGCAAGTTGTCACTGGAGATCGCACAACTGAATGCAGGCCTACTATTCTTCTATCATCACCATTGCTTCGACCACGTCGCCGAATCACAAGAACTGAATCTAGCGTCTCTGACAAGTCCTGCCGCCTATTCATAAAGGACACGCTTCAAACAACACTAGTCATACCAACCTACGGCGAAACAACAGCAGAACTCGATCTCAATCAACTACGTCCATACAAATGGAAATTCATAGTGGAGTGTAGGCTTTCTCGGTCGGTGTCCATATTAATTGAATCTTCCGGTCTACTTGGCCGAGGTCTTCTGGAATCTCTTCTCTTTTTTTTTCCAAACGTTTCGTCAACAACTGCGGTTGACATCTTCAGTGGCGACTGCGTTCACTTTCGGAGAGATGTTATCTCTTCGGCTTCTCGAGCGCAACTGACAGCTGCAACTGAATGGTACTTCCACGAGCAGGTTGACGGTGTAGCTCAATGGAGGGCAGTCCATTGAGTCCTGTGGTAGCCAACTACTACATAGAGTCATTCGAACAGACTGCACTCGAAACAGGACTACAAAAACCATCGTGCTGGTTCCGATATGTGGATGACACCTTTGTGATCTGGAGTGATGGGGAGGAATAGCTCGAACTCTTTCTGAAACACCTTAACAACATCCATCCAAGAATCCAATTCACCATGGAAAAAGAAAGCAATGGGAAGCTTCCGTTTTTGGATGTACTGGTAAACAGAAATGGAGATGGCAGTCTGGGACATCAATTTTACAGCAAGCCCACCCACACCGACAGATATCTACATAAAGATTCCAATCATCATCCTAACAAAAGAGAGCAATGATGGAGACGCTGATGGACCGGGCGAAACGAGTCTGCGAACCGATACATCTACAATCGGAATTGATACATTTAAATCAAGCCCTTCAAAGAAACGGATACACAGTCTCCGAAATCAAGAGTGTGCAAAAACCAAAAAGAGGAGCCAAAAAAGCTGACAATATCGACACCAACCCAGAGAGAAGCAGGTTCTTACCTTACTTAAAAGGCGTAACAGATCGCATCAGCAAGATCTTAAAAAAGAAAAACGTGAAAGCCTACATGCCAACTCAGAAATATCATCAGATCAGTCAAAGATCCCAGAGATCCGTTGTCCTCGACTGGAGTATATAAAATACCATGCTCCTGTAGGTCAGTGTATATTGGCACTACAAAACGGAGTGTCAATACCCGCATTAAAGAACATAAAAGCAATTGTGGAAAAGGAGAGACTGAGAAGTCGGCCGTAGCTAAATATGCCTTGTCGGATGGGGACCACGAAATCTGTTTCAGGGACACAAAGATCTTGTCAACCGGGAATCTTTATTATTCCCGTCTCAATAGGGAAGCTATTGAAATCTACAAGCATCCCAACAATTTTAACAATAAAGAAGTAAATCTAAGGCTCCGTAATATCTGGTATCCAGCACTCCGAAGACATCAAGCTCACGGGGAAGAGAGACGAGAAGGGGGGGGGGGGACAAAAACAGACTCGATACACACCACACAAACATATAAATACCGGTGCATATAAATACATATATAAATATTCGCCCACTATAAATACCGGTGCGCCACAATCGTCGAGTCAGTTGCGCTCGAGAAGCCGAAGAGATAACATCTCTCCGAAAGTGAACGCAGTCGCCACTGAAGACGTCAACCGCAGTTGTTGACGAAACGTTTGGAAAAAAGAGAAGAGATTCCAGAAGACCTCGGCCAAGTAGCCCGGAAGATTCAATTAAAATGGAAATTCGTCATCGCCGACGTTTCCAAACCGATTTCCTCAACCATCAACAACTAATCGTCGAACTGAAAAGTCAAAGACTATTTGACGTTTCAAAAAGCCTCTTAGTCAAAGCTCCAATACACACTACCAACTTACCTACAATTTATTTTTGCCTCCTATCCTTAGAAACTGTTCATCTTTGTTACAAGTAATTATAAACCAGCTGTTTAACCTTTTATGTTTTCAATGCAAAACATAGGCATTGTGGTGTGAACCGACCTTAGAATAGCATCACCACATCTCTTATCATGGGAGTCGTAAAAGGCGATTAAGACATAATAAAGCTGCTACTATCACCCCTAGAACAATGGACTCGCCAACCCGCTTAGCCAATGTGGCGTTTTAAGGCTATACATACCCCATACACAAGACAATGTGCTTTAGGCGCAGGGTTGCCAACTTTTTAGACCGTATATAATATTTTCAATCCATAAAAATATAATCGTTTGGGAAAAAAATAAAATAATTAATGAGGTATGTTTCAAAATTACATTTCATTTATTAAGGTAATGAGGATTTGATTATATTTTATTTTTTAATTAATATTTTTTGATACTTTGAGCATTCATAAGCGGTTTATTTTATTTTTAAGGAAAACTTCATAGCTATCATTTGGACTCCGTTAAAAGTTATTAAGTTAAAATAAGTAAAATTATTAAGTTAAATTAAGTTAAAGTTAAAATAAACCAATAACTCAGCTTTTGTAAGATTTATGGTATGCTGGTTCTGTTGCGCTCATTTCTCCATTTAATATTCATCACAGAAAATATGGGCTCTGTAAACGATGAGGCTGCTGGAATCGATACAAGAAACGATGTATTTTTTAGAAATGTAGATAAATCTCAATCACTGAACCTCCTCCATATAAATAAATTTGTTGCCATTTTTCAGCAGTAGATTTAGTATAGAATTTTGATCTGCAAGTACAAGGTCCAGAATTTCATTCAACTGAATAGTCTCTCTGAGTACAAATTTTCAAAATTGATCTAATATCTTGGAAAAATCCAGTTATGTTGTTAAATTGAAGTCTTTTAGAAGACTCAGCTAATTTGATTCTGAAAATCGAACAGATTGTTTAAATAATTCTAACTTGAAAAAATAGTAACAAATTCCTATTAGTACCACATCAGGAAACTCTTGCTCTAACGTTTTCAGTCTCTTATTTGTTTCATATCCAAAAAATACATCATTTTCTCTTTGTACGAGTATTATTTGCTGTTTTAAGTTCTGCATAATTTTGAAAATATCTACAATTGTTACACTATTTCCCTCAAGCAGTTTGACGTATTTGTTGAAAATGTTCAGCGTTATTTGAATTCCCGATCTATATGATTTTGCTTGTCGTGTAAATATACCATAGTAGTTTTGCTTAGTATATGTATCTATTTTTTTAGAAATATAGTATTAGGGCTCCAGTTATAGTAGGATACTATATTATATAGTAGCAACCCTAATTATGCAGCTTATGTGCAGTAGTGCGAAACATTCGATTCAAACTAAACTCATCTTAAACGTCTTGTGACCATCTTTATCGTACATAATCATCAAATTATCCGCGCTTCCAATTAAAGTAGGTATGTCAACATTATAAATCTTCAACGACTCTAATCAAGCAACAATGTAGATAGAACAAAATGAAAATATTACAATTGTTGACATTAAAATTTCATAACGGTATATGCTAAAATTAATTGCACCCGCACTTGACAGCGAAATAATTTTCATCTGGCAAGTGGACAATCCACCTAATTTCGCGTTGGCTACTAAAATAGCATGAATATTTTATACTTCCGCAGCATGCCAACATTTGACTGTTGGTACAAGTGATAGTTTTGCAACGACGTCTCTGTCTATTGTCTAAGAAAACGTTCAGTTCTGTTGCGGCAATTTGCGTAGCTCGTTCTATGTTCTATTGTTTAGCAAGGACCATTCGCTCCATAGCATCTCATTTCCTTTGTTCTGTAGGCCCTGCTCTTCATCCTTAAGAATACTGAAGGATGAAGTATCGACTCATTATCATGCAAGTCGCGAGTCCGTCTACCAATTTATAAATCTCTAATTTAAATTTTCAAAAGTAGGATACCTACTCAAAACTATTTGTGTGTGACGAACTTTCCAATGTTCGTCACATTCAAATAATGTTGACATGTATCGCAAATGTCTACATAAATGTAGTAAGTAGTAATTTGCAAATGATAATCCTAGACCGTATACACTTAGGTACACAGTTTCCTATATGAATGAATAACGGTAACATTTTTAAGATATTTTCATTTTATGATAATTTATATAAAGATATCTCGTATTGCTTATAACTTGTACACAAATGTTACATGCCTACATTTGGCTTCAACGTGTACAAAACAAAACATGACTTACTTGTTTATTCATAGAGTTCACTTCCGAATGTAAGAGTTATATTGGAACAATGTAATGTTGGCTTAGCCGAATAGATGTGGTCTTTGCCTCAAACCTTTGTTCTAGTTGAAAATAGTGTTTGACTTAGTACTTGGATAAGCAAGGTAAAAGACTAGCTTGGGATTTAAGTGGCCTGTTTGGACGTAGAAATATTCAATAGAAACTTTAGCAATTTCTTGTCTGCAAGGTTGGGCATTTTGTAAATTTGGCTAAGAAATTTTGACTCAATCTTCTCTCTTCTCTCGTATTTATTCATAGCCTACTGTGTATAATATATCTATCAAACGTTGAGTCAAAATTAAATTCAGTCTATGTCATACAGGGTATGAGTTTCAATATTCTGTTCCAATTCAATTTGTTAAAAATGTCAATAAACATTGTGGCCTGATGTAACCGACATGACCTTATATTCAATAGTGTGGTGATAATTGTTTAAATATCCATAATTTGATTCATTGAGACTGCAAGTATATCCTAGATTTTAAAGATAAATGTTGAGACATTTCATTAATTTGATTTTATTTTCGGGAAATTGGAATGGAACGGACTATAGTTTCGAGTATGCATCCATTTCGAAACGTTATACGGTGTAATAATATAAGAGTACGTAGAGTTACATTTTAGAAAAGCTAGTTTTATTCAGAGTAGTAACTTTCATTAAATTATTAGAGTGTTTTCAAAAGTTATATGATTAGAATGAGAAGACAAAAATTAAATTTAAAACATTAACCTATATGATCTCTGACATTCAATTTATTGGAGGTGGACGCCGATCGTTATCGTAAGGCCAATGTTGCAGGCCGCACGTCACCGTCCAACGGGGGGGTGTAGGGATTTTGGCTTGCAGGTCCATTTTTTGGTGCAGAGATTTCGGCTCGGAGGATCAGATGTTGGGGGTGAATACGGAAATAAAACGCTGCTCTAGTTCACATTAAACCACAGGGGTGCGGAGGGATAGGCAATGGGCAGCAAGCTCACTTTTCTTGTTAGGTTTTGTTGGTGTCTGAGTGATGAGGGCGAACTGGCTTGCTGGCCGTTGGAGTTTCGCCCTTTTATAGTAGTTTGTTGCCCAAGCGATCCTCCCGTTTCCTGGGGAATTTTTATTGCTAATCGCTTCCTTTTTCTGTATATAATATCTAGGTTACAAGTTGTATATGTTTGGGCTGGTCCTCCTTTTGCACGGAGGATAAAGACTACTTTCGATGGCGAAGTATGGGTATTTATCCTTTTAATAATTTTTATCTTGTTTTCCCTTCCTCCCTCCTTGAGTAGCAAGGGGTATGGGAGGATTGAGGGTATATGGCTGCCTAGTGGCGCCGATACCGGAACTTCGCCATCTAGCCCGCAACTTTATGTTTTAAAACTTATACCTAAATAAAACACACTGCGGGCGGTAGTCTTTATTATGAACCTTATTCTATTACCCTGACTTATAACCTAGGTATCCTAGCACATTTGGAGAGCGAGAGCAAGACATACATAAACAAAATATAAGACGTTGTAAAAATACGTAAAGAAATAAATAATAGTATAACATAATCTCAATATTTACATAATCAATATCTTATCTAACGTTTTACATAATATTATCGTCTTATTTAATAACGATAATGTACGTACTAACATCTTATGATCTCTAATGAAAGGCACATGAATTTACTTTTTACGCCTTTATTGGCGTATGGCTAAGAGTTCCGCCGTTCAAACTTTACTGGTTGCGGAACTCTTTCTGGACGGCCCTTTTTTCCCCCGAGATGTGCGATGTCAGCACGTACATGTTACGCGCACTGATTCTACACATATAGGCACCGCACTTTCACTATTCACTATTCTGTCGTGCACACAATTGTTCGCTTTTGTTTTAGTAGCCCTCTAACCCAAGTAGCGTTTCACTGATCAAGTTTCGTTTTGCTACCCCAATTTTATAATATCTTTTTGCGAAAAAGGTTGCAGTTAAAGCAATATCCAACCAAGACTTATTTATTTTAGAGACTACAACGTTAATATGCGTTGCGCTAACTGAATGAACATGTGTTTTGTTTTACATCGTTGTACGAGTATATGCGCTTGGCGCCACCTAATTATTAACAGTGAAGTAACTAACTTATGAAGTAAATATAAAAAGAGATTACTCTGGCGATAAGGCAGCCTATTGTACTTTTCGTCTTACTTACTTAAATTGTCTTTTTGCATCATGTATTCGTGTACAATAAAGAATTTATTTATTTATCTATCTATATTAGATGATTTTATGATAAGCTGCAGAGAAGTTTGTATTTAAATTGCCAGTATTATAGATACTTTGTTTATTGTATTGTATCAGCCTATCTCGTCCCACTGGTGGGCACAGGCCTCCCCTAGTAAATCACTGGAGGGTAATCTGGTGCGGGTTCGTGGATCATAAACTCCAGAATATTTCTGGAGCATGCAGGTTTCCTCATGATGTTTTCCCTCACCGCCGAGCTCTTGTGACATTTTTTTATACTTAGTTGTTTTATTTTAAAATATGTAAATACTATTTAAATTTTAGCAGTAATCCTAATATTTTCTTCTGCCCTATTCTAAAAATTGCCTTTCCTCTTTCAGGTAAGTTTCAATACATCTTTGCAGTTAATACGGTAAGATTAGGATTACAATTTATTTGTAATAATCATAATATAGAAGGTATTAAATGTTTTAATACTTCGGCTACCATTTACTGAAAGTGTAGAAATCACTTGTATATACATTTTTATACTTATTTGTTTTTATGTTTCCTTTTTTATATTAAATACCATACACATTTTACAAAATAATTAACAATAATATAAAATTATCATTAAAAATTTTAACAAATCGAATGAAAGCGAAGCTTCCTAGTTCTTGGTTCTTAACTATCTTCCAATAAATTCTTACATTCCTTTCTCAACATTATTCTTTATAGGAAATTTTCATGCAACTAGCTACAATAGTTCCGACAACAAAAACATTCGGACCAATGGATATTTATATCGCTTATTTACTCACAAGAAGTAGTAAGCAAACCAATATATCCTCTGATATATATTCAAGTAATCCCACACATTGACCTAAAATTGTGATGGCATATCCAATACATCTTCTGCAAACATTGCTTATAACTAAACCAGCATAAAGAGACCTACATTTGCCTTTACAAAGTAACGAAGTGCCGAACAACACGGTTTACGTACAAAGTTTCGTAGCACTGGACTTTTCCGAAACACAGTCCAAATAATCATGACCTACCCTGCCCCGCGCGAGCTAACAAATTTTCTCAGAAGTGGAGGGTCCGTACAATTTTGAATAGGTCAGCGGTGTTTAGTCGTTTTCAAAGAGGCGGGTGTAATATCCATAAAAACGTCGGCGCGAATGCCTGCGCATGTATTTCCTGTTGTAAGTCATCGAAGCATTTTGCTATTGACCTGATCCAGTGAGCTTGGGGATGATTTTTATCGAGGGGAATAGTCCTAATCAGTATTAGTAATTAATATAACATTTTGGTATTACTTCTTACTTTATTAATACATATTTTTCTTTAAAACGTTTACATAAGTTACATGCTCCTCATTTCTTCCTCTAAACACTCTTTCGCGGCTTGCCTCGTGGTCTCTTTTGTTGTCAGATTCAGCCTGTCAATATTTATAGTGCTTTTTCTTGTGACTTTCTTTGTTCTTTGTTTGTTACTAACAAACAACTACTACTAACAGGCTATGGACCGAACTACCTCAAGAGGTCTTTCCATTATGCTACGATATGAAGTTCTTCAAGAAAGCTGTGAATAGGATTTTGCAATGTCGACGGCGCACCCGCATACCCACTGGAGTGGCAGGTGTCCATGGGCGGTGGTAACACTTACCATCGCGTGGGACCGCTTGCTCGTCCGCCATAGTAAAAAAAGAAACTGATTGCACTAAAGTTGCGTGTATCAATTTATTATCGCTTACAAAATATCGACGTCTTAAGTCGACAATTAATTGATTCATTGGTATTCATAACTTGGAAGATATAGATATTCATAACTTGGAAGGTATAGGTATTCATAACTTGAAAGATATAGGTATTCATAACTGGAAGATATTGGCCATGCATCATTAGTACTGTATTAGATATTCAGGCGTTCAAATTCATAAAACTTTTAACAATCAATATGAATGTATGTAGATTTAAATCCAACATGAACCAAATTAAACCTGTCCAAAATGAATTAATTTTCCTTTTTGTTTTTATTTAAATATATCAATGAATAAATTCATTTATGCTGCAACTTTGTGCCATTAAACCTAGAAGATTTGTACAGGCACTGCACATTCGTATATAAACTTAATTACTAAAATATGAATATTCCTAACCTAACTACCCACAAGCGAATGTGCAGTGCCGTGATTAACTAATACAGTTTTATGGCGCCAAGTAATTAGCATTATGTATCCTTTATTTGTAAATGTTAAATATTTAAATAAAATAATTATAGAATGCGTCTGCCTGTGCCTTGTCCACGTGGATGCCAATATAATTGATTACTCTTATTCCTCCTTGCATTCGGTAACTTTAAAAAAAATTCACAAACGAATATTACAAAGCGTGCTAATTTTAAAGAAAAATAATTAATAATTACAACAAATCTAAATAATCATATTTTACATCTATATTATTTAAATTACCGTAAAATAAGTAATTTGGATGGAGTAGAATGAGGCATCGTTATTTAATATTTACATTACATTGCATTTACATTTTCTCGTAAGAATTTAACAATTCAAATAATAATTATGAATATATATTTTTTTATATATACCAAAATAACGGGTATAATTCGTATATCAAAGTCGCAGTAAACTTCGGTCCCTTAAGAAATAAATTTATAACAGTAATACGAGTTACAGCTTCGGGCTAACTCGAGCTTGTTTACTTATCGAAGCGAGAACCCGATTTTACTTGACTTTTTCCTTTGAAAAATATATTCGTCATATATCGTATTTACGCAGTATATACATATATATTTAACTCTTAAAGGACCTGTTTGAATTTTTCAACCAGCCCTTTCAGCTTTCAGTATCCATTGCCGGATATTGGCCTCCTCATATACTTTGTCTTGTGCACGACGGATATGTGACCTTAAAACGCCACGGTGGTCAAGCGAGCCACTCATATCTCGGGTTTTTGGTAGCCGCATTGTTATCAATTGCCTTTCAAGATGCCCACGAGATGACATAGTTCTATTCTAAATGATGCGATAAACACCACACGCCAATAAAATAACGGCGTAGAAAACAATAGATAACAATATCTTATTTTACACGTAATATAAAATTTTAGCAGACTTAAGAACTAATTTTCTCCTAAATTTAACAAAATTGAGCTCATCACTTCTAACACTATGTTACTAACACTAGATTTTACGTTTTTATTATTAATTAATAACAATACCTATGCATATTGTTCCTTCATAACAATACCGGTTCGTCATTGACGGTCGGCTAGGCTGAAGTTCACAGTCAGGGATGTTTGTGGCACAATATAATGAATAAACAGTTATCCAACTTTATAAAAACCGTCACTTGTTAATACAACCCACAAATACACATTTGAAACTGATATTTCTGTGTTGAAGATGTATACGTGCATATGATATGCTTTGACGGTTGTAGAAAAAATATCACTGAAATTATGCAAAAGGTGAAAGTGAGTTGTCCAGTATTGAGAGTAGAATTGATTTTACAAATTTTTAATATAGTTTTTTTTTTTAATAATTTATAGTGCATTTCTGGTATATATTTTAATCTACGCGGCGTTGAGGAGCGTCGTCGCCCGCAACGCACTACCTAAGTGCCGGATCATTATACCCTGTATTTAGTAATGAGCGCTAGGAACGTTTTAGATAGAACAACAAATTTTACATGTTTGGACCTTTTGAATGTTGTAAATTGTTTTCATTTTGTTTTTCTAATGCAAGATTCAAATAATGGTTATGTTTACTTAAAGCGGTATCGGTAAATAAATAGAAACCTTCATGAAGGTCCGATACCGAAATATAGGTTATAGAGTGATTTTCTTTTACAACGGCTGGGGGTTTCAACTCGATCTTACTATTTGCGTCACTGCAAAAGGCAATGTGTATCGGACTGAGTATGATGCTGCAGCATACACTGCAGTGCTGATGTTCTATCTGGCTGTCCCTGTGTGGTCCTCTCTAGCCCTTTCACTGACACGCGCAACTAATCCTGTCAAATCCGTAATCGATCGATCAAAGTTGAATCGTCTTTGTGTGCATATTAATATAACACGAAATTTTCCGCTTAGAGAGCAATATCAAATCTCGTAACTGATTATTTTGTACGAAACAAACGATATAAATATCCGAAATAATAATATTATTATTTCGAATATTTATATAGTTTGTTTATATAAGTAGATATATATATATAGATAGAGTGAATTGTCGAGCGTTTATTTATTGCAATAAATGAAAGAAAGGATTTTGTAGAATTAATTTTGTTAAAGGTTCGACCTATGAATTATAGGCGTATCACACATCTTGACGAAGCACGACACATGACAAGATGCTCTGGCCTTTGCCCAACAGTGGAAGACAATTTCGGGCTAGGAAAAAAGTTCAACTGCGTGAATTAGCCAATCGGGTTGGAAGTTTACGAGACCGAAGCATAAAAAACCGTGTAAAAAAGGAATGAATAATGCATGACACTTCAATGACAAGCTGACAATACAAAAGTTTTGCAAAGATTGCTATAGTTTTAGTTAAATATTTTTTTTAACAAAATATAGATATCTAAACATAAATTCCAACAACGGGTTTAGCGACAAAGATTTCGAGTTTCAAAAGTATCAAAATTTCAAGTCTTGTTACACGGTTTATTACGTATATTGTGACTGTGGTAACGTTAGCCGGCTATGAAAGCTACACCAGATATAAACAAGGCCATTCACCGTTCCCGTACCATGTTTCACGCGCAAGTATCGGTTTACTACCGCTAACGGGTCATCACGTACTACTTTATGGTAATAACTCATAGATTATGGGGTTTCGTGGTAGATAGATGCGTAAACAGATGACGCCAATATCGACCATTAAACGTTTTTAATATATACGGCGTGAAAAATATATTTTACTACGCTTTTACGTATAATTAAGTGCTGTATTACGCATGCCTGCATATTACGTTTTAAGTTACACGTATGTGCAGTCTTTAAACCTGAATTATGAAGGTAATATAGTGGTTAATAGGCTCGTAGACAGCGAACTGTCTGCACGTCAGTTGGCTTCTTTCTGTTTAAAAATTTAGAAAACACACTCAATTTAAACAAGTTACAGAAACGGCATCCATCATTTGAAGTTTTCAAACCATGAAAGCATGAGTTTTCCAATATAGTTATTTAAAACAGTATTATAATAAATTGTTTTATAGACAATGTTTTTCTTCTACACAATATATTCCTGTTAACGACATGTTTTGATCGTAAACAGCATCATAATAAAACTCAATGATGTTATGTTCAACCTCCATTCAATTCATTACCTTGCAGAGATTTCCATATACACATATCATGTATCCACTATGAGCGGTGGTAACCTTATTTATAACAGACATATCCGTATTGTTTTATCGTGAAGGAAGAACTGAAGTCACATACATGCTCGGAATTTCTTTGTGGGATATGATTCGAAACGAAGGCATTCGCCAAAGAACTAGTCTCACTAACATAGCTCATAGAATCAGCATGCTGAGGTGACAGTGGGCTGGTCATAGTTGCCGCAATACCGACAACGGATAGGACAGACGCGTCCTCGAATGGAGGTCACGTAGCGGTAAGCGCTTTGGGACGCCCAATGGCGCCCAATGAAGAAGTTCGAAGTTGGTGGTTTCAGTCAACTAGTGACCACGGCTGGTGTAACTCGTGCCGAAACGTCGAGTAGAAAAGATGAACAAAAGCCTTTAATTTTACGCGTTCAGACCCGATTTACAATATAAAAAGAACCGAATGTCGTGTATTGGGAGAGGTAGTATTGGGGGAGAGTGTACGCTGCATTCCCACAGCCGTTGGGCGCACTCAACTGGCCACGTTACCCCTCTCTCACAGAAGACTACCTTGAAATGTACTGAATTTCCTACTTTATCGTATTTCCCCGCTGTACATACGTGTACTGTACGTAGTTCCCCGGGCTCAGAGAGTTTGCACACCGATGGCACAGGAAGAGAAGTCCGAAAGAGCTGCTTGGCACTGAAGTGGACGTCTAGTACTGTAGAACAGCCCCAGAAAGGGGAGAGTGATGAATGGCACACAGGAAAAAGAGAATACGCAGAGCAGATACGCGCCGCAACATAGCCTTAGCAGGCGAACGGCGCGTACCTCCCGACGATTGGTCCGTATAACCAAAAGGTTGGTAGGACCATGGGCGGAGGTGGGTCATGTACGTACGTGTTTTGGTAGTGAGTGAGATATGCCAGAGCCCATTCCTATCCCATCCTATTCCTGCTCATTTTCCCAATCCATTCCTGAATTTGCAAAGGTAGCCAGCGTATCTGGGGGCGTGCCTACTTTTCTCATTCTGGACTGAAGGTGGCATGTATCGCAGATGTCCACTTACAATCAGGTGGACTGTATGCCCGTCTGACGCCTTTATTCTATTAAAAAAATAAGGTCCACAGAAATAGTCTAATGAGATGTAGACTGATGGTATGATATAGTTTTGTATATCGACCACTGTTCAGGAATACATCTCCATTGTATGCATAGTCCAGAAATTGTGTCTTTATTCTATGGCGAGCGTTTGTCCCACGAATATAGTTAATGGCGGCAAAATGGCACAATATATTAGTTTTATACGTTCCATTCCGCCACTCCGATAGCTGAGGGAAATGGGCCTCCTCGAGATTACGTCCAATGGTTTCAAACGATATAATATTATTTATTATATTTTTTATTTATAAGAATTGCCGCGACTTTGGGATCGTTAATCAGCCTCTTAGTGCGATTATTACGTATAAATTGCCTGCCTTATTTTAATTTTGGAATTTGGTCACGATAAAGGTATGGTTAGATTTTTTTAAATTTTCATTTAACTTTTCTTTTGTTGAGTGTAAGGTCTTTAGTAAAATATCAGCACTGGGTCCGCGTATTGATTTCTGGCCCGAATTATTTTAGTGAGATACTAAGTGAGGTCTGTGTCATGCAGTGGCTAATAGCAAATGTTTAAAGTACATAAATCGGAGAATTATACTAATAATTATATAACTAGGCAAATATTAATACTAGTAACTTTAAGTCCTTTTCTATTTGAGTTCAATGTCCAATGATGCGCAACCAGGTATGTTACATTCTATGTATTCTAATGGAGACGAATATAATTACAGTGGGATTCCATTCATTGTAATCGAGGCGCTAGACGTGAAATTGTTGAGTCAAGTTCGTACTCACGACAGTGGTTACTGCGCTATTCGTGCAAATTGAAATTTTCCCGGTATTTCCCAGACCAAGGAAATGTCAGTCAAAGTCGCGCGAGCACTTTCATTGCAGGAACGTATTTTGCTAAGTTTAATTAAAAAAAGTAAATTTTTGAGTTCGCCCCGTATAAACACTGTTGAAATTCCATTTTTATTTTAAACGAGTTTTAAAAGCAGGGTTTGATGCAGTTTTGATGTATTTTTTAATTATCACTTGCTTGTCGGTGAATGAAAATCTCGTAAAGAAATTGGACGTTTCTTCACTGTAGAATTAATAAGCCTAGGGCATGTGTATCCACTTAGTGATTGTTAGGCGAAACAAGAATCTTTTAAATTTTTGTCTGTCTCTCTGAATTGTCTGTCTGTGATGCTTGATCACGCAAAAACCCCTGGACGTATGTCAATAAAATTTGATATAGTTATAACTTATGAGCCAGGTATTTATCCCACGAGAATCAAGTTAACCACACATACTCTAACATGGTATGTGCACGAAGTTGTATGCACTTTTAATAGTAGGTACATAAAATTACAATGAATGAATTTATATATTGTACTTACTGACATAATTGGCGCACGTAGTAAATCGCATATTTAATTCTTAAAATTGATTGATTCAATCAATTTGAATATATATCATTGATTTAAGTCCTTTGAATTCCTATTTCACTGCATTAGCATTGTACTAGTTATTTTCATTCTAGGCAGAATACTAAACAAAATAGGTTTCGGTGATCCGCTCTCGTCCCGACTGGCTATCCCGACCTACTTCGGGTAGTTTGGTCATTATTTTGCTAACAGTACACGTAATTTATATTAGTCAACATGAATGTGTTTTGTTGGAACACAAATTAAAAGCAATTGTGAAAGTAAATGACCAGCATTTGAAAATAATAAATAGTAATAATAAAATAGCGCTACACCATATTAAGTGTGGCGTTTATATACGAGTACAACGTTTATATCCATCTTCCCGATTGAAGTTTTTATGTCTTCATTTCAACCGCTTCACGTACAAAACAAGTATATTATAGCTGTCTTTAATTGGACGCCCCATAATGTGCATATGCCCCTATCTCCTCCCGTGGGTGGCGTAAAACCCCTGAGATACCACTCTAAAAAAATGGCCTCGCCAACTCGCTTGTCCGCCAGCTGACAATGTCCGCGGACACACTACACAGCATGTGTCGTGTGTCGCAACCTTTCCGAATGTGAAGATCAAATGAGGGTAGTTGATAAAACTGTTCGTAGCTCCCATCCTGAACCACCCGCTACTTCAGTCAACTCGTGACCGCGGCTGGTGTAACCCGTGCCGAAACGTCGAGTAGGAATAAAAGGTACACAAATAAATAGGTACCTTTATTATATGCGTTCAGACACGATTTTTAGAATATAAAATGCGTACATAACGCGAAAGTTTAAAAAGTTGTAATGCCGAATTTTTTATCTGGCATTTTTTCCAGCTACGTCCTCTACCCTTTCCGCTAGCTACTCAACTACTGACTACGACCAGTGTAAATTTGCCAAAAAATCTAAAAGCTTCAAAAGTTATACTCTCAATGAATGGCAAATCAAAATAATTGCACTTACCGGTTTCCAATTTTGTAAACACATCCATCTTCCCTCTACGTTCCCTGAAAATTCCCGGGGGCTCCCAAAACTGAGAATTCCGGTGAAAGAATGTTACCCATTAACACTAATTGTTTCCGAAAGTGTCTGCCGCGGGAGTTATTTAATTTGATAAAACTAGGGATAAGGTGTTGAGCTGAAAGAAGAGGGCTGGTGTTGGATCCCTTTGGTAGTGCTGTAATTAGTGCCTAGTGGCGTTCATTCGAGGACTCGTCTACTTTATTGGTTATCTGTCCTGCGGTAAATATGACCTGCCCATTGCCACTTCATCATGCTGATTATACGAGTTATGTCAGACATGTTCACAAACTACACACTTGGTCGAGCGTCTGTTCTTCATGTCAGCTATGTGTTCTTTTATCCGTATACCGATGCTCCTCTTACCTATACCGATACCGGATACCGATACATTGGGCAAACAAAGAGGAGCATTTTGTGAGGAGAGGAGTTTGTGAACATGTTCTGGACAAACCCAACCATCATATTCGATTCGATAATCCACAAATCCTCGCTAGAGAGACCCGGTTCATGCCAAGAATGTTACGCGAGGCTATTGAAATCAAGAAACACACAAATTTCAATAAAGAAGATGGTTGGCAAGTACCACCGGCTTGGGATCCAGTCATTAAATTAATTAAATCCCAAGGCCAACGCAATACTGCAAGACCTCTGGACACCGTGAACGAGTACTGCGTGCATAGGGACTGTTATGATTAAAAAAAAAATTTCAGACGGTAGTTCAAATAATTTCTTAATAACTCATGTGACAAATAAAATCAATTAGTCACCCCGTGACCACGTCCACTGCAAAGTGTTCGAAACGTCGGGATGTAAATAATGTTAAATATACGCGATTTAAACCGTTCAAAGTTGCTATTAATTGCTATTAAGTCCTCTTCTCTGTGCGATATAGTGCATAAAGAGTAAGTGAATAAAGTAAATAGAGTAAGTATGTCTCACCACTGCTGAATATAGGCCTCTCCCAAGGCTCGCCCACACAATCTTCGGCTCTTCCCATTCAGGCATCACCTGCAAAGTATTTTAAGTCGTTAATCCACCTGGCTGGATACCTTGGATACCGCACTGCGCTTCCCGATACCTTAACATTTAAGCACTCGTTCTGCAGCAGACATAGCTGCCGAACAGTCGTTCTTTGGCGAATTACTTCATTTTGAGATGAAAATTTCGAGCATAGCTCTGTCCATAACTCATTGAACTATTGAGCTATGGACTATAGAAATATTTTATTTACTTGTATGTTACACAAAGTACAAAAAATAAACAGAAAAGCATATTATTATGAACAGTCTTAGTAGCTATCAAATTTATGGAATCTCATAAATGTTCATACCATCCGACAGAAGTATTAACAAATTTCTAGACGAATAAACAGACAAAGAAAATAAACTTTCTCTCATAGAGTTCTATACTATAAGTCAGAACGAATGTATCGATAATTTTTGCGACAGAGTAACATCATCACACACGGTGAAATAAAATTTACGGTTGAAGTTAGTTCCTTTGCTCCTCCGTACATTAAAAGTGCCTTTGAAAACGATTTCTCAGAATTTGCGACGCGTTGTGAACATGAACAATTTAAACGTGTCTGTTTTATTACCGCGCACGATGCAGGGAAAGTTTGCTTTAAGCCAGTTACAGGATTACGAGTTGTTACAACTTTGCAATCCTATTTAACGCCTGCTAATTCCTAATTATCATTTTCATTTGCAGTATTTTATCATTACCTACGTTTTCTTAGTTTCTAAGTAACATCGATATTTATCTAGGTAAATTATCGTTATGGCACGTCTAATTTTAGAGAGATATCGAAGAAATATATTTCTACTGCGGAAATCACGATTACTGATTTTCGGAAAAATTTTGCTACATCTCGACTAAGGATCCGCAAGTCGAATCGAAAACAGCAACCAGTTTCGAGGTTTTTACATTTAAGTAGGTATATATAATATCTAACGAAACTATACCTATATCTAACAATATAACGAAAATTGCAAGGCGCATTTCTAAACGGATTAAAATGAAGTTTTCACGAAAAATAGTTCCGAGTCTATATTTAATTTAAGTGAGAACATTATCTAAATCGCTCAATAGTTCCAGAATAATGACGGTGTGAAAATAAAAAAAAAATCAGGAGCAATTACAATTAACCTCTTTGTTTTTTCGGTAAGGAGTGTTCATAAAACACCCCTAAGGGTGGCCAGGCAACAATTTCTCTCAAATTCAGTGGGTTGAAGAAGCAACAAAGGAGATGAAAACGTTTCTTTTTTTCTCAGCACCCTTCAGTAAGTGGAGCAAATTAAGGGCATAAAACGTAAATGAGGTTGCGATTTCTGTCAATTGTCATGGGGTGCTTTGTTACAATGGAGACTGTAAAGAGTGGGGTGACTTTGTATGTGCGCCTTACGCTCACATTTGTAAATATTCAACGGTACGGTCTCAGAATATTTTAATCCAAATTTGTCTTACATGACAATATTCTTATCACTTACCATTTTGTTGACCGCCCGCACGATTGCCACATCTTCCCATATGGCCATATAACAATACAATAATAATAGTAAATTTTTATACAAGTTATTTATTCTTACCAATAAACATATTTATTCCATTTCATAATACTGCCAAATCAAAAATGTAGTACGGTGACTCGACAATTAAATGTTGATATAATTGCCTAACGTATTTTAAAAAAATGTTTAGGCAAAAGTTATTGAAATCAAATTATTCATTTGCAATGTGAGTTCTAACAGATGTTAATTACATACAAAAAATAACTCGTCGCATTTTCCAGAATTGGTGTGCAAAAATAAATATAAAATTATTATAGAACATTAGTCAAACAAACAAACAAAGCGCTTGGTCGACAGTATTGGCGAACATAGGGCAACGAATCAGCATCGCAATCCAGCGAGGTAATACTGCCAGTATCTTGGGTGCCTTACAACAGGGACCAAATCTATACAAGATGCTCAATATATACCAATATATATGTTGAGCATCTTGTCCTCAGCTTTTTATTTTGATTATTTTTTTTTATTATTATAGTCATAGATGTTTTATATTAATACTTTAGTCTTTAATACTCTAACTTTAATGAGTTAATTTGTGTTTGTAATTTCCGAATTATCGATACGTTTCAAATTAATTTCGTTAAAAGAGTAAATTTTATAATTGTGTTTGATGTCGTTTGTATTTATATTTTGCCGTTGTTTGTTATTATGTAGTGCTGATCTTCGTATCAAGGTAAATTTTTTTTTTCGTAATTTCCTTAAAATATCTGATTCTACTGTTTGTTATATTTACCGTGTCTTTGCTGTGAGGAAAGTGTGATTCAAATTTGATTGTTGGCGATATTTTATAAGATATGGAGCGGCACGGAAACACTTTCTGGTTATGACATGCGTTGATAAAATTTTTGCAGCAATTCGTTTCGTATTTCTCTTCCGAGGCGGTTGTGGTTGTCATGGAAAAGTCGAAAAGTATTCTCACATTTTCGAGGCAATCAATATTATAGATCTGATTTGTATACTCTATGTTACTTTAATTTAGCAAACTAACTTGTGTTTTGCAACACAAAATCTAAAATGTCAAGTTTAGCGTACTCATTACATGTTTTTGTTACTTATTCATGTATCACATGTGAATACATCGAGGTACTTAAAAGATTTAGAAATCGAAAGTTTTAGAATTTAACAATATATATGTATTAGCTGAAAATGGATTAGGGTATAACAAAAATACTTATCAATGTACCTACACAATGTTCTATTTTTAGATACAAAAAGAATAACACAAAATTTAGAATAAAAATAAAGTAAAATAATAAAATGCAAATAATTGAAACAGGAAATGCAAATTGATACAATACTCCTTACATTCCGTATGCATTTGTAAAGCTTCCTTCTTGGTTTGTGTGACTCTGTTGTCTTCTTCGTTTAATTTTTACAATTCCCTTTTTTTATATATGGCAATGGTGCAATTAGCACATTCTGACAGTGTCAAGTTTTCTACATAATAAACAATTTCAAAGTCTAAAACGTACCCTGTCAATGTCCAGCCTAGTCAAAGTAAGTCATGATTCACCCGGTATAGTAATAGTAGGTTTACTGAGGACAGTAGAGAACTCCTTAGAAGCACACGAAACACGCAGTCCTATGCTTTTATTTCACTATCACAAACATTACTCACAAAAACCACTTCCAAGTTTAATAAACTATCACTATTGAACCACAAAACGAACAAATACACCATTTTTATAATAAAACAGACAAAAACTCAACTTCACATCTCGAGTATCCGCCAAAAAGCCAGTTTTTACAATATTCAACACGGTATTTTTTTTTATAGATTAGTGGGCGGACGAGCAAGCGGTCCCACGTGATGGTAAGTGTTACCGCCGCCCATGGGCACCTGCAACACCAGGGGGTATGCGGGCGCGCCGCCGACCTTGCAAAATCCTATTCACAGCTCTCTTGAAGAACCCCATATCGTAGCTCAATGGAAAGACCTCTTGAGGCATCTGCTACAAAAAAGTAGACTCCATCCCGTGATAACTGAATTATGTCGCCCATGAACATCCGCGATACATGTCAATATCAGTTCAGAATAAGAGACGTGGAGCCCCTGATTCGTTGCCTACCTTTGGATATGTAGCAATGGATTTGTGGAAAGAGTTGGGAAAATAGGAAAGGATATGATAGGGTAGGATGAGAATTTGCTTCGGCATTTCTCACTCACTACCAAAACACGTAGGAACAATCTGTGAGAGAGGAGTAGCATGGCCAGTCGAGTGCCTCCAGTGGCTACTAAATAACATCGTGCACCCTTCTCCATTGAAATTAGCGGGCCTATAGTTATTCGTATATTGTAAATCTTCTATTTTCATTACCATAATATCCAGTTGTGTCTCTTCACTGCTAGATATAGGCCTCTCCCAAGGACCGCCACCACATACGATCTTCCGTTATTCTCATCCAGCCACTACCGGTGACTTTCTTCAAGTCGTCAGTCCACGTGGCCGGTTCTAGGACTCCATTCGAGGACTCGCTTCCCCAACCGGTTATCGGTCCTGCGGTATATTTGGCCTGCCCACTGCCACTGATTCTTTGAGCTATGTCGGCAACTTTAGTTCTTCGTCGAACTTCTTCATTGCGAATTGTATCCAGCAATGAAAATCCGAGCATTGCTCTTTCTTTTGGCAGTATATATTATAAAATACTTTGAGTGCTGTAGTTTTTGTTATATTAATAAAAAAAAAACAGAGAATCCGAAGATTTACGGTTCAGTCGGATCACCAAATCTGAGAAGGCTTGAGAATTCATAAACACAATGTTTACCGAACATTTATCAGTAAAGCTTCAATAACATACTCGTACAAAGCAAACAATAACATAGGAAATAATACCCATTCATCTTTGTACTTATTTGTCCGTCAGAGGGTCCGCTCGGGAGGTTTTAGTTAACGACATGATATTACCAGTATTTAGGGATGTTTGCCCTTAAATATCGGAATATACGAGGGTATCTTCGGGTTGATACAATCTACAAATAGGAGATAGTTAACGGCGGTCCTGACAGAGATAATAACAGTAATTAGTGGACGAAACCCAAATTTATTATTTTTGTTATTATTTGAAGTAACAAACATTACGTTAGTAATATTAGTTAATATTAGTACGTTATTAAATTAATTATTGCTACGTTAGTAACGTTACGTTAGTAATATTTGTTGTATCTCTAGTTTTTTTTCAGTTTAACATAGAAAAAAAGTTATTTCTAATGCCACTAATTTTAATTTTGAATATTTTTACTAAATGGGGAATGCTCTGAAGAATTGTTTAATAAATTTCCCACCTCGGGTTTCTACAAGCGCACCTCCCGTCACAGAAGTGCGGTCCATCCGCACTTCCTCGATACGGAGGTGTCGCGTACTGTTTGGTCCAAAAATTATTTCATACCGCGAACCCGTAGGCTGTGGAATGAACTGCCTCAAGAGGTCTTTCCATTGAGCTACGATATGGGGTTCTTAAATAAAGCTGTGAATAGGATTTTGCAAGGTCGGCGGCGCACCCGCATACCCCCTGGTGTTGCAGTTGTCCATGGGCGGCGGTAAAACTTACCATCACGTGGGACCGCATGCTCGTCCGCCCATTTGTCTATAAAAAAAAGAATCAATTTAGCAATTTTTCAAATTATGTGAGAATTCTGTTTTCCCAGATTTTAGTGAAATCTTTTAAAACTATCAATTTTCTATCTTAAACAGTGTAGCAATACTGTTTCGCATATTGTTACATCATGCTGGAACGTGTCTAAGCCTATTGGCCACTAATGCAAACCTAAGTTTAATGCGTTCCAAACGTCGAATGCCCTTGACTCATTCTGCTATGTACTGTTTGATCCGGAAGGATGTGCTCACTGCCCTCCGCTAAACCCTTCATCGTCAATACTACTTATATTGGTGATTATTGCACTGTTAAGTAAATATCGTTTATCTGGCAGCTTGAGAAGCACTTAATTGCACATGCAACTCAATTAGTTCTATAAACTATAAATATAAAAAGAAATATATCAGGATTTTTTAAACATAGTTTACGTTTAAATAATACATACTTACATTACTGAAGTGACGACTGGCTGGTTTTCTTGAGGAATCCGTACTTTTTGAGCTAACATTGCAAGGGTAACCATAGCCTGTAAGACCTGGCGCTAGCAATATAGTCCGTTCAAATTTAGAAAAATGGGATGTCATCACTGTTAGTCACGTGATTCCACTTATTAACCAATTACGAGAGGGAGCGTATTTCGATTGACCAATTAACGTTGTATTTACTTTGAACGGTTGACGTCACTGTTTTCTTCAGGTGAATAGAGTAATAAGTAATAATGCAAATTCAGTTTGAAAATCAAAATTTTGATCCTGAGCAAATATATAAAAGCATTCAACTTTTTTCCAATCTTAATAGTTCTCAACTCCGACAATATATAGTAAAGGAAACCTTAATAAAACTTTAGCTAAGCTAACATGGCTATACGCAATGCAAGTGCAGATATTTTAACCAAGCTAAATTTAGTTAGACTAGCTAACAAGAGATTGCGGCTAACAGCATCTGTCCAACGTAATTAATATTGGGTAGACATCGCCACATCGTCGTCCATTGCGCCATGTGGAATTGCATCCACTCCATGGATGAAGCCTTTGTGTAATATATTTTAAAATCAATGAACATTATCTGAGCAAATACCTTATTGTCAGTCCTAGTTTAGTTGAATTTTCACCTCTAAACTCACGCAGTTAGCATTAGTGTTATGAACAGGAGCGTTGAGCGACACCCGAGCACTGAGTGAGTGCTAATGAACTTTAGTGACTTTAGTGTTAAAGGCTATCGAGCGTTATATTCCAATTTTTTAATGTTTGATGGTCTTAAACTCTGGTAGTGCAAAGCTCGGGTCTAAAACGGTTAAGCTTCAATAGCACCAGCTCGCCAGCGCTCGAGCGCTGAAGCGTTCAGCTCTCGTTAGCAATCAGTATAGAGGCCTGCTCAGATATAAGCAATATTCGCTTCTGCCTCTGGTAACGATATTCACATAGGTACACGACAATTCCTTCCTTCAAACATAGGCGATATTCGTTAACCGCTTCCGGTGGCGATATACCGCGTATAGCGGCCTAGGCCCAGTGATAAGTGTACCGCTTACCCAAGCGGTAAACCGCGTGCCTAGGCGATATTCACTCCCGCTGGCGAATTCGCGCGACTTGCATTGCGGTACTCGTGGAAAATACCGCAAGCTTCAGCGAATATCGTTTATATCTGAACAAGCCATAACATATACAATTTATCACTGAAATAACGCAGAAGCTGAATATAGGTTGTTCAATGTCTATAGTAGAATCGACATTACCAGTTTTTACAATAGATTTTGCAGTTACGCAATCAATGTGGCGCGCCACCATTGCCCGCGCTCCGTCATTACTCTGCACTAAGTAATGAGAGCTACGAACGTTTTAGATAGAACAACAAAACCTTACATGTTCCTAACATTTGATTTATTCCCTAAAATAATTTTATTTTTTGCTAGAATGGCTTTATATATTTTAAATTAGTTGACGCGTTTCGCTTTGTAAACACTTTGTAAATTTCCCTAAAAATATGATAACCGAAACTGTGACCACATTTATGCTACATTTACATTTATGCTAGTCACACGAAATGCCAGGTTAAAACGAAATGCAAGCCTACTGGCGCCATCTGCAAATGCCATAAAACAAAATGCCACAGCAACTTGGCACTTAGCCGGTAGCATCTCTGAGGTTTTCCCACTCCAACATATACTTTTTAAATAGTAAAAAAGAATCGGGTAGCTGACGAGCATTATCACCGACTCTGTGTAATTTATTCTATCCCAGTATTCTATTTATTTATTGATTTTACTTTCATGTAGCTTATAAACTATTGTAATTACATATACATCCTATATGAGCTTAACAGGGATTCCAGACCTGTGAAGCATATTCTAGATGACTGAAATATGTTTTCAGTCACCTAGAATATGCTTTTATTTTAACACAAATTATTTTAAGAGAGTTTCGTTTTCTTTAAAGGTTGCGATGAACGCATCACAAAACTATGTCATAAAGTCCACTGCTTAGCACAAGTATCCCCTAATAATCACGAGGCTTCCGGCTATAATCCACTGTGCCAGCCCAGTGAGAATTGGTGTTTATTTTCTTCACCGCAGAGCTAGTGACAATGGGATAGTTTCCTTATCCTCTTTTGTTTTACTAACGATCAACCAATAAACAAAGGGTACATTTTCACATGATATAAGAATAAACCGTTGAAATTTTACAATTTCAGATATTACGTCCGTGAATGGAGAAAATGCAGAAAACATTTTCAATTGTTGATTTTTACAATTTATAATCTCAGTATTTAAATACGTTTTTAAAGCTAGTATCTTGTAAGAAAGAAAAAAATATTTATTTACTTACAACACGACACACAAAACACGGGAAATATTCAGTAAATAATATAACAAAAAGTGTGCATAAACAAAATTAAGTGTGTGAATGTGTGTCGCGGCGACTAAGAGAATACCCAGCTCGGCATAAAGCTGCGGATCAAAATTAAGTGGCAAGTAACTGGCGTATTTCATATATTATTCACATACGATATTATTTATGAGTACATTTATACTTCCCTTTATAATAAGACCCATTAAGTACTTTATAATTTCTCAAGCATTACTTCAAAGTAAAGTCTACCGTCATATTTTTTTTTCCTTACCAATTAGAAGCTGTTCACACAGGCGTTTTTAACGCGCAGATAACCGCTGACTTCACGTAAGTGCTCGGGTTTTCTCTACGTTCATTACAACGAACTAATTTATTTTTTTCGGAATTTTAAATTCTTGTGGCCCTAGTGGCCTTTCAAGAGTCGCCGGTCGTGTTTGATTTAGGGCGAGCGCAGAAGGCGCTCAGTCAGGAACAAAATGTGTGTTGCAACGAGCCTAAGGGCTTCCCCGCCGGTAAACCGGCGGAAGGAACGGACCTCGGCTTAGGGCGTTGCATTGGGGGGATACCGCGGGATCGCGAGTCGGCGAGAAGCGCCCAGGCACGTGCGTGTGTGTTAACGGTGTAACGAGGGGGACGTCCACGTCTCCGCCGGCGGGGACGGTGTCTGTGTGCTGCGTTTGAGTGCAGTGTGAGAACTGCATTGGCAGCGGTGATCGGGTCGTCGGGATCGTCCAGGATGTGCCGCGGGCGATGATAGCGGGGAGGGGCACTCCTGTCCGGTATGTAGGTGAGGGAGGAGACAATCAGAGGGTTGGGATGGTGTGGGATAGCGTCATAGTAGCGTCGAGCGGTGTCTTTTATGTATTTGACGATGAAGGGAAGTTCCAAGTCCTTGTGGAGGTCGACGTTACACAAGTACCATGGTGCAGCCACGGCCTTGCGCACGAATCTGTTTTGGAGTTTTTGAAGAATTTTAATGTTGGAGGGAGCTGCGTGTGCGATCACAACGCTAGCATAGGTCATAAACAACGAACTTATATTGAATCCAAAGTAATTATATACTGAATTCAAAGTGAAATATTTTCGCATTCTGTTTAAAGTCTAATTATTATGTTACTTTCGGGTTAGTCCAAGGGCGTAGTTAGGGTTTTATCCAGAGTAGGGCAAAGCAAATAATTTTCTTATAATTTAAATAGAGATACTATGATGCAGAAGATCTGTTACTTCTTCTTCCCTATGCCGGGGGGGGGGGTGAGTTGGCATGCGCTCCAACCTGCTCCACCGCTTCTAGCGCTTTCTTTATACATCGAAGATTGCGATCACTTCGCATTGTAACAATACTTTTCCGAGCCTTTTTGGCAGAGTCCCTTACTGCCCTTGAATCTTGAATCTTGGAAGCCCTTGAATTCCTCAAAACTTTTACGTCTTCCATTAATCCTGTCTCTCAGTAATGTCCAATATCTACTTAAAAGTTTATGCCGAATAAATTCAAAATTCTAGTTGGTTTTGTCTTATATTGTGCCTATTAAAATGCTCCTGAACGTGGTTTATCAGCTTAGAAGACGGCTGTACCCTCAGCGCTCTTCATTGTTCAGGCATTCAATCCTCACTCCAAACATCACTCTTTATAGGGTCCGCATGTCTATTCAGCACATATATCATATCTTTCTATGCAACAGAGTTGATAACAAATAGATATTATTATTATATTATTATAGATATTACTAAGTATTTGTTTCTCTGTAAAATTCTCCTTGTCAATGACCCATATTGTGTTTTAATTAATTCAATGTGCTTTGCATTGTATCAGCCTATAACGTCCCACTGCAAAGCATAGACCTCCCCTAGTAAATCACTGGGGGGTTGCAGGCCGTGATACACCGCACGGGCCCGATGCTGATTAGTGGATCGGAGCATGCGTGTTTCCTCACGATGTTTTTCTTTCACCGCCGACCAAATGAGAATTTTTGAAAATCCGTACTTCAGTAGAGAAACTTAGTGGTACGGGCCAAGGATTCGGTAATTCAAATTATTGTTGTATGTATTTATATGTGTATATCAGTATATACGTATACCAATATATCTATGTATTATATTATATATAAGTAGGTATTATATGTGTATTGTATTATACCTATGTATTTATTTCTTATTGATTGTATGATGCTTTGTATTTCTATTTAACCAAAAGTTGACAGAGAAAATGCCGCTACGCATTAAGTCCACCTTTTGTACATTGTCATTGTACATTAAAGTTTAAATAAATAAATAAAATATACACGCGTAAAACTCAACGCTCCATAACTGCCATGTTAATGTGAAAGCGTAATCGATTTCAAGGTTCAAAGTCGATCAATGTGAAGTTTTTCTAAAACAGCGTTACTAATGATTGTGTGAACGAGTTCTTACATTATTTTTAGTGATAAAATTAGGTTCATGAAAATAAAGGTTTTTAGTAGCAAAACAACTTTCTCTTTCCATAAACTTGAAACCATTTGCAAAAGTTTTTGCAAAATTTTATTTACTTATAGAATCTTCGACAGCAAAATATTAAAGCCTTTGCGTAATCAGCAACTAAGTACTAGAAGTTTGATTTTATTAAGGAATCAACTGAAGGACTTTAAAACTCTAGCGAAGCTCCAAAGTTAAGTGTATGCTTTTTAAGGTTTGTTTTTGTAGCGATTCTAAGTTTGATAGAATTCTTGGAAAATTTGGTTTCAGATGTTTGAAGTAAACATGATTTGTCTACGTCCTGATTGATATGCAATATATACGTCAGTAATTGAATGAAAGATCACAAAGGTAAGTAAATCCTGAAGCTAGATAAAAATTGAGGAGAAGAGAGTATTTAATGTTAAATAACTAAATTGAACTAATTTTTTTAATGTTAACTAATTAAATTGAAACCCCAAATCCATTCCTATATCCCCAAAGGTAGGCAGCGGATCCGGGGGCATGCCAACATTTGTCATTCTGGACTGATGTCAGCATGTATTGCAAATGTCCATAGACGACAGTATCCACTTGTGAATGAACTGTATACTCATCTGTCACCATAAAGAAAAAACAGTAGTGATTCCGAAGTAATCTTTTACAAGTGTTTTTGTTTGGTGCTTGCCTAAGTTTGTCCTAAGCTTATCTGAATCCGACTGATTGGATTTATCTGAATTATTGGAATCCGACATGAAGTCAATACTGAAAAGAAGGACATATTTTTTAAAATGAATTTTATAAAACAATATATCATTATATATTGATTTCTAGAGATACAAGTGATAATAAATCTATTAAATCAAACACAGAGCAATTGCAATTGAAGTAGGTAATTATTACCTATTATCTTAATGTTATACTAAGTATTTTGTAATGAACGCTGATTGAGAGCGCACTCCAGAGATTTACTGCTTGAGCAGCGAAGGATTTAAGACATGAAGACGGTGCGGTAAGTAAGGCGGTAGCAAGGTTGGCTGGGAGTAAATGTTATTTAGCATTAATAGCTTTTAGTTTTTTTAGCATTAAGGCCATAGATTTTTTTATATATAAATTTTAACAAGATAAATTAAGTATTAATTTTTACTATCAATTGAAATCTAATACATTTCTCTGTGTTTTATTGAAGTAATTATCAAATCTAGGTATGCTATATACCTGGTACTATTGTAAAAAAATACAGTAGGTATATGATGATGGTATTTGGCTGCGCAGGAACGTCAGTGGATCTCTGGTATAGATATTACAAAATTTACAGAGGAAGAAGCGAATCAAAGATCACACCTTGAAAATGCGTATTCTCTTTTTGTTAGAATTTTTTTTTTTTGTAATTCGATAATTACCCCTAATTAACAAGTATAATTAACAACCTTGAATCTTAGTAAAAATGCAAATCAAAATGTGACTTTCCTTTGAGCATGTTAAAAATTCGATTATTATGTAAACACCGCCGTCCGACCGCCACTGTAAACGTAATAAAATCATTAATGTTAATTCCCTTACTGACCACGGTGGGTAAATATGATGAAAATATGCAAATTCGAGCTAAACTTGCTGGGTTGCCTTAGTTAAAATAAATTGCACGAACCCTGTCTACTCTCCGAAATTGTTAGGATATAGTGGATGGCAACACTTTGGGATAATCGGGAGCTGGTCCACACTCGAATAATATGTTAGGAATATTCTATCCTCCTAAGGAAAAAGGGCATTAGTAACATTTTTAACGAAAGCGTAAGTAAGCTACTTTATGTTCGGTAATTAAAAAATAATGAATTCCCGTTTTATTCAACAAATTTATTTTTGAATTTTTCTCGAACGACGATTAAAACAACAAAACATTAAAACGACGATACACTCGTGCCTATTTGGTAAGGAGGGCAGCATTACATAGTACAATGTTTTCTAAAGTTAAACGTTCTAAAATTCTAAAACACAATGCTCTTTAATACACAAGGTATTGGAAGGATCTCAGGGAGAGGTAAAATCTTCAGAAGCAATTGGGAATTGTAAAACGAAAGAAACCCAAAAGTTGGCAGGTAAGGAACGCCTTCGGGCATTAAATAATTAATTTACAAATTAATTAAAAATTAAAATACAGATTACGTATGTAATACAATAAAGGAAGGAAAAACACAGAGTTTACGTTCCGCTTGCGAATCATGTGCTATAAACTCAGATGCACTGGAGAGGGTGCCCGACCGTGATCTCGTGGGCCCCTCGGCTGGAACTACTAAAAGAGTTCCGTTCAGGCCATGGTGGACACGGGTAGTCGGCAGCTTTTTTCTTTTCAAATATGCATTATTAAATTATAATATCATTATCCCATGGCTATAATGTACATATTTATTCATTTGCATCATTAAAACACAATGGCGAATGTTGACAGTTTGTATTTTTTCATATGGCTCGAACGGAGAGTACACTGTCGGGCAACATGTGTCCGTCACGGCGCTCAACGTGTTTAAGCTCGCCTTTTGTACGACTAAATGCAAAGAGGTTTTTCAAATATACCTACACATAAAAAAATCCTTGGTTAGCCAATGCTTGGCACGCCCTTAACAATTTCATCTTAACAAATGTTATGGACTCGTCCGCGAATTTTAAAGGTTATCACTGTTAAATTTCCTCTATACGCCGGCTTATTTCCCCAATATATCGCTCCAGCGGACGAAACGTTCAAAGATAATGTCAGGCGAGTTTATATTTACGGTGGTATGTTACAAGAAGCAACAGAGCAAGGAGAAATTATGATTGGTGGGGTATCTTGGTTGGAGATCTCGAGTGGAGATTTGTCTTTTTTATGGAATATTATGACAGTTTGAAATAACAACAAAAATTATTTAAATTTATGTTCTGATATTACGTCTTTATTTATATGTGTATATCTGGTGTCTAAGATATATTTTCGGAGACTGGAACCAATTTATCAGTCTGAGATTTTCTATTAATATTTGCCAATCTTTTCATACAGATTCGTTCTGCATTTTCATTCATATTTCTGCCTATATTTATATTTCTTAAAATATGCTATAGTCTGCTTTTAACATAACTCCTTTCAGTTATTTTAAGGTTGACTAGAAGAGATTCCTTCGGGAATAAGGCCACTGTTGTACTTACGACAATACTGCAATGTCTTATTGTAACAATTATTTTTAAGTACAATAAAGAGTAATAACAACAACATAATTGCTAAGTACAAAGCAAAAAATGTGTAATGTTTTACAGAAAAGGAATACGTCATCTTAGGTACACACGGTCTTCGACCCTTGTCCCTTCCTTATTCAATAATGTAATTATAATCATACTACGCTGCTTTATCAAACTTATTGATAATTTAGACACGATTGGACAGCGTTCAATGAAATGTAAAAGAAGTTTTGACAACTATCATTGACTCTCAAAACACATTTATACATTCCACAGTAATCTTGTATAAAAGAAGTTATTTGGGCCCGCCCAACGCGCCCAGTATGCTAATATCTGTTCGTGATATAATAAACTGAACACACACACACACACACTAAAGTTTACACAAACGAAGCACACCCAGTTAGCAAATATTAGTTATGCAAATCCATGCAAAGTGAACATTCCCATAATCCCGAACAGAATGGAATTTATTAATAGAATATTATTACTCTGAATTACTATGTTACTAATGTATCAATACTTCTTTTGTGTACTGTATTTTACTGAATTTCTTGCTTTTAAATTCCTTCTAGTAAATTAGTGCAAACCTTCGAAATAAGATTAGGTGATTTTATTTCTTCTAGAGCATTTCTCAATCATTTCAGTGTCGCAGCCCTCTCTCAAAGGGCCAATAATAAAGTAAATTTTAATAACCTCACGACCCCGTTACTCCAACTAGAATTAGATACCCGTAATTAAGTAGGTCCCAATTATATTTTAAACCATTTAACATTTGGTTATAAATAATTCATTTTTTAATAAAAGGTTTTTTCGTACATACAAGTAAGTGCTTAATTTTTGTTGGCCAACTACGACTTCATATATATGCGATGGCGATACCCCTGGGAGTTGCAACCCCCACATTGAGAATCAATATTCTAGTGGTTTATTTCGTAAATTTCAAATTCGCTCCAAACATGAAATGACTTTGACTCATTTTGCTATCTATCGTGAAGGACGTGCCTACAGCGAAATCAGCGAGACATGAGCTGTATATCTGTATGAGTGACTGCCGAATTGTTCAATCCGATTGTCGAAACGACACATGAGCTTTGCATCTTTATAAATCCGACTCCCACACCAATCCCACACATTCACATACCTACTTGTAAATTTGATGTTTTTGTAAACTACATTATAAGTGACAATTACGGTACAGCAAATATGTAGATTTCTTAAATAAATAAAATTATTGTTATTATTAATTATCCTTAAGGTATCACCGCTCATTTTTGTCATATCGATAAAATTAAAACAATTCTGTCAATTAAATAAAATGAAAAGAAAGATTGTCTGGCAGAGATCGCCTTTTGTGCATTTTATGTGTTACAATGTTTTTACTGTTTTGTTGTGATTTGTCTCGGTGTGCAATAAAGATTTTAATCTATCTTATATCAAATTATTGAAAAAAAAAAGATTTTTCGAGAACCCCTACCGTCTGAGCTAACTTTGCACCAACATTTTTGTTGTATTACATTATAAATCTCGAAAACCCGCGAGCGTCCGTTTATTGCGCGAGCCTTTGAGCATGCCTGCATCCATAAAACCCTTTGCGTTCCCTTCGTAATGTCCCGCGACTGGCGCACGACAAAAAATGGGCCAAAAAATGTACTAGTCACTTCTACACGCGTCGAATAAAAATGCAAATCCACCTTTGTCGCGTCCCACTACGTAGTAATTACAAAATGAAACCTTTTTTAGAAGCTATTAGTCCGAAACTAAGTTCAGTTTTTGCATCACAAATGGGACGTAACAATCTATTTTTAAATATCGGTGGCACCAACTTCGTTCGCATGAACTTTTGAGTGATTCCCGTGAGAAATCTATAACGTATCGGGATAAAATGTAATCTAAATGTTAACCCAGCACATAAGTTACATTTTTGCCAAGTTTCATTAAAATCGGTCCAGCGGTTTTTGCGTGATGCGCGTTCCGACAGGCAGAAGAGAGACGGACAGACAGACTGACAAAAATTCCAAAAAATGTTTATATATATATATATATATATATGTATAGACTAGCTAAACCAAATTTTGATTTGCACTTAAATCAAATTAGATAAATACATATATTTTTAGTACATTGTTACCCTAGGGGTGAAAGTGACTTATTTCAGTCCCGAGACTGGGTTTGGTGCCCGAGCGCAACGAGGGCGCCAATAGGTCGAGGGACTAAATAAGTCCTGAACCCCTAGGTAAACACTGTGCTTTTCATTACGAATACAAGGAAAGTAATTTAAAAAATATACTCTTTAATTAATGGGTGCGTTTCTTTATGTTATTTCAATTTTACATCGCGCTGTAATGGAGTGGCTATATAGGAAGTTAGATCATGGTTACATAGAAATGTGAAAATAGCTCTTTTTTTTTCTTAATTTTTCAGTTGTCTGTCAGTTGAAAACGCTCACCCTAGGGTGTATTGGGCTATTTTCACTTCGCTCCACAGGCAACTTCGGACCTACTTTCAGAGTATGAGTAATGAAAAAACATATAATAAATTCGTAACAAAGCCGTGTCTGTAAATTCAATATTTAAAAAAAAAAGCAGTGGACACAATGAATGGTACAGAGCCTAGAAACAGCATTTGTTGAAATTTTTGTCTGTCTATCGGTCCGTCTGGCTGTCAGTCTGCACGAGCATCACGCAAAAACCGCTCGACTGATTTTAATGAAATTTGGCATAGTTACAGCTTATGGTTAACACTTTTTATTCAGATCCATTATAAAGTTCCCACGCGGTAATCGTTATTAAAGCCGCTAATATACGAGTACAATATCAGAGCTCATATAACAACCACTACATTTACATGAAATGTAGTTCAATTACAATTTATGTCCTGGGTCAACATACGGAATACTTTTTATCCTAAACCGTTATAAATTTCCGCGGAAATCATAGTAAAGTAACTATGATATGTATGTAACGGGAATATGTTTCACAGCTGGGCATTATATTTCTACTCTTGGACACGTGGCTATCCTTTTTTACATTAATAAAGTTATAAATATTCTCGAAATCTGCAAACGTATTAATTTAATGCATAAATACGCAGATTTCTATACCGCGGCTCCTGGACTAAGCCACTCATATTATATTAAGTGGTTCCTTTAAACCGCTTTAGAATTATAGTACTAGAGCTCGGCGTGAATCAGGTCAACCTCCTGACCTCAGTTAACGTGTACTCAAATACTAGGCACGCATTTTTTGTACCTATTTATATAAATATATCGCATGCTAAGTTATGAATGAATTTGCGCTAGCATATTTTATTAAAATATCAGTTTCTATAAATATTTTGGCGGGAAAATATATTGCTCATACGTGTACTTCAATCTCCATTTCTGTTTTGTTCTTTGGCGAGGACGTTTTTCTTTTTATTCCTTGTTTTGTGTATTTGTTGGTTATATTTAAAATCTGAATACATAAACTGTTAAAGACGAACAGAGAAATGAAAAAAATTATATTATACTAGCTATTTGCTCACGGCTTCGCTGGCGTGGATTTGCCGTAAACATAACCAACCATTATTCCGTTCATTACTTAACATGGGCCAACTCATGCACATTGCTTTGTGCATGAGACATGTATGGCCTCAAAACGCCAATCTGGCCAAGCGGTTTGGGAGTCTACTCTTTCAGTGGTGGTGTGGTTCCTCGCGGCTTGTGACGCGGCGGTTTTAGTTTAGTGGACTCGCTCAACCACTTGGCCAGCGTGCTGTTTTAAGGCTGTTGGCATACATCCCTCATGCACAAGACAATGTGTAATCTGTATTTCTAAATGGCGCCTTAAAATATATTTCAATGAATCGATTAACTCTGTTTTTGGCAGAAAAAGTTTTAAATTCCATGTCGTGATCCCTCTTTACATACTAATCCCAAACTGAAGCCACACTCCAAAATTAGCGCGATAATTCTAAAGGCCCATCTTTAAAAAGCTTACGAGCGAGTAATTCCGGCCCTCTTTTTGTTCTCGTCAAAAAGTTTCATTTCATTTATTGCCGCCGACTGGATCCCGCAAATTATTCTGGATTTTCCTTTTTTTTTTTTGCTTTTTGTAAAATTATCCACGTCCACTTAGGGATATTAAAAAGGAGAGACAAAGAATGCGAATGTAAGTTAATCGTGCTCGTTACTATTTATGGGTATTTCTGGGTTTAACCTTCGTTGGGCAATTCCGTTTTAGTTTCTTGTTGTCCTTTTACGTCCGTTCAATGATTTTACAGCTTCAACTTCAATGTACTTCCTTTGGATTTCAGTGGTGAGATATAAAAAAATAACTACCCGTTTTCAGCTGAAACTCAACGCTGGGGATCCTGGCAGGCTCACAGCTAAAGCTGAACTGGACGCGCATTCGGCACAATGATAACAAAAATATCTATATTATACAAATTTAAAATTAATAATAATAACCTTTATTTATATAAAACTGGGTAAGTACAGGATTTTGATGTAGTTATTTAAATTAATATACTTCCACAAGCTTTATTATAGCTGGCAGGCAAAATTTACATTTAAGTCTCAAAATATCATTATAAAATTACAAATTACATATACCATAGATGCGTTATAAAATTTATATATCATTCATTTAAAATAATGGTAACATGCTAAGAATTTATAGCTCCAGTTTATATTTTGTTAATTAACAAATAATCAAATAATCAATTGACAAAATTATACTATTCAGCCAAGTTTATGTCAAGCGGTTAAGTTCTGTTGTCATAAAAGAAGTTACATCAATTCCTAATTAACTACGAATATGTCAAATTATTTTTATGGTCCATTACATGTCAGATAAAATATTGAAGAAATAGCTGAAGATTTAATTAAAAATTGTCCATAAAAATCATTAATTGAATAATATTAGTCAATGGCAATTCAAACAATTGTGTTTTAAAACGGTAAAGCGGCATTTTCTTAATTTCATCTGGTAAGTGATTAAAGAATTTTATTACCATTGTGTTGTATCGCAATTGCGGCTGAATAATTGAATTTTTCTTTTTCTCTCTACTTCTGAATTTCGAAAATAAATCAGTAGATTTCAACTAAGGGTCACAAGCTGAATCCAAAACAGCAATCACTTTCTAAATTGACGTATCCAAGAAAATTGAGTAGTGTCCTCACTTTACACCCGTAAAGAGTTTAATGGAACAATGAATTTAATTTTATCCACTGTCCTCTCCATCCCATGAGATAGGAAGGTACAGTATAGGATGAAATGAGATCAACTGTAGGCTCTCTGGCACACGTTTCTCACTATCGAAACACGTAATTAGTTTTCGTACATTTTACAGTAGTGTTCGAGCGGATGTGCCATTGCAGGGTGCATCATTCTGTCAATTTTATGTTATCATGAGCCCGGCGGTGATGCACAATATCGAGAGCAAACCCGCACTGAAAAATCTGGAGTATATAGATCTACCTTTCGGCACTAGACTCGCGTGGTGGATTATGGCCCGAAATCTTTTATTGATCTACTAGAGAAGGCCTGTGATCTCCACTGGGACGTTATAGGCTTGCACTCCTACTGCATTAAGCAATAATAAAACCGCTACGACAAGCCCTGATGAACTACACCACCTCCAAAAGAGTGGAGTCGCCAACCCATTTGGTCAACGTGGCGTTTTAAGGCCATACAAAATGCACATGACAATGTACTCCTCTTTCCCATGGTCCTACCAACCTTTTGGTTATACGGACCGAATCGTCGGGAGGTACGCGCCGTTCGCCTGCTAGGGCTATGTTGCGGCGCGTATCTGCTTTGCCTCTCTACAAGTATTCTCTTTGCCCGTGTCCCATCGTCACTCTCCCCATCTGGAGCTGTTTTACGTACCTAACAATTCACTTCAGTGCCGAGCAGCTCTTTCGGGCTCCTTTTCCTGTGCCATCGGTGTGCAAACTCTCTGAGCCTGCGGAAGTTCGCTTCAGAGGAGACGAGGCCGCAATAGTATGCCGGTCCCTCCTCCCGCCGTACAATCCTCTCTAGCGTGCTCCGTCGATCTTCCTCGTATAGAGGACAGGACCATAGAACATGGTGCAAGTCCACCTCTGCCATGCCACATTCACACTGACTACTCTCACACAGCTTCATATCATGCAGTTGCTTTCGAAAGCAGCCATGCCCAGTGAGTATCTGGGAAGTTTCATAGTCCGGTTCGACCCAACGCGACTTGAGTCGAACCGCCACGTCCGGGAAGAACCTGAATAGCTCTCTGCCCTTGCTCTCGCCAACCCACCTTTCTTGCCAGCTAGCCATTGTCTCGTTCCAAATGGCCTGTTTCCCAGCACGCGCCTCCTGCCTGGTCGCAAGTAAACGCGCCAGATCCATCGTGCCAGCGCGGATCACCTCAAGGTCCGCTGGAAGCACGCCCGCCAGTACCGGTAGGGCGAGCGTGCTGACCGATCTATATACCTTCGTCAATAGGATCAACGAAGGCCGCTGAGTGCGCAGAAGGACGCTCCAAACTACGTGTTGACAATGTACAGGAGGAAGCCCATGTCCAATAGTGGACAGGCTAGTTAAGATGAAGGTGGGATACTGGAAAGTATATTTGTGTACCTACGAAGACCCGCCAACGTTATTCGGCGTGAAATTGTAAATATATCCCAACAAGAACTCGTTAATCTGGGCTCTATCTGCTACTACCCTCGTATGGTTCGTAATAACAAATATGAAACTACCCACACATGCAAAATAGTTGAAACTACACAATCGGTAGTTAATTTGTGCAAATTTTATGTTAAGTGGTAAATGGTTTGCTCGCAGTTTGTATTCGAACGATATTTGTTATACATAACGAATAAAATAATAACGATCCATTGATTGTCGTATTACTTTAGATAGACGTAACTTCATTTCGACAGCACAATATACAATAAAAGGTAAGAAACAAACAAATTACACATAAGAAGAAAAAAAGAATGAACATGAAATAACGATATACAAATAAAAAGACTTAAGATTCTAGAATTCTAGTATTCTAGAAAATTAAGATGTGTATTGCGACGTCAGAAAGTCCCCTCAAAGTCAACCTCAAAAAGTCCCGTGTGTGTGATTTGTCACAATTATTATGTATGACAGCACCTAAATACTAAAATAACAAAAAGCCACTTCGTAGCGCACATGTTTGTTGGGAGTTCGGGCCTTTTTGGCCTGCGGCAAATATCATCTGCCTTGGTTTTACACCGTACAGTGAAACTATTTAGATGTCAACAAAGCCTGCTGTTTGAAATTCAACCAAGAAATTCCAGTTAACAAATTACAATTCAAACATGAATAACAAACGGTACGGCCAAGCGGCTATCATACAATCAGATGTGGGCGGCAAAGCACCGTTGCCTGTACTGTAATACTGTGACAATTTGCAATTTAAATTTAGATTGATTATCGTAGTTTTTGAATAGAATGTATTTAAGTGACCACTTTGAAAATTAAATTATTTCTATATTGGTAAAGTACATTAAACAATTTCAAATTGAAAAACCGGAAATTAGATTGTGATGTGTTTTATGGTTAATTTTAATACATATTTATTTATTTATTTGCAAGATACACCAACAGCATTTACACGAAAAAATACAAATGATAAAAACTTATAAATTCAAAATACCGCGTGCAATACTTTAATAGGTGCATACAAGTTCAACATAGATGCATGCGAGTATGATAAAATACGAGCATGATCCAAAAAAAAAAATATTTAAACGTGGATGTACATAAATCCAATTAAATAAGGTTAAATTACAATTTACTATACTATTTAACTAAACAAATGAATAAAAATACAAAACCAAAAGTGCCCGACTACAATTTACGTGAAATTTTGCGTTTAAAATTTACCAAAGAATCATTAAAGATGTCGATGTCATGAGAATTCAACTCGTTATAAGTATTCAGAAGACGATTTAATGGTGAGAATTTACCCAGGTTTGTTTTAGAAGGTAGCGGTACCAATTGCTTGCTTAAAGGATATTTTGGGATAGAGCAAGGAACAGCAAAGCAAATCTGGTTTACCACCTCAGATATTAACAAGGCGCCATTTAATATTTTGTGCGACAAAACCAAGCAGGAAACCTTCCGACGCACTACTAACGTTGGTAATCCGAAATGAGAGAGTCGTGTATAGTAATTAGAACTATATGGGCATTGGCAGTCCTTGTACGCAAGAAACCTGGTGAACACACGCTGGATACGTTCAATCCTGTCAGAATGGACTTTATATATTAGAATGGACTCCATATTGGTGCTGCATATTCAAGACTATGAACGTTATATATTAACATATATTATGACTATAATATTAACTATATATTGACATATATATTAACTATAACATATATTATGAAGCGTTTTCTACCTCCTTTATAATGGGGAATGATCTGAAGAGCTGTTCAATTTGATGCCAACTTCGGGTTTTTACCATCGCACCACTCGTCATCGTCGTGCAGTTCTATTGATTTCCTTGACATAGAGTCGCTTAGTACAGTGCGGTTAAAAAGACACATTATACGGCGAAAACAAAAGTTGTGGAATGAACAGTCAGGCGAGGTTTTTCCATTACGCTACGATATAGGACTCTTCAAGAGAGCTGTGAACAGTTAGCAGCGCACCGGCAATCCCCCTGGTGTTGCAAGTGTCCATGGGTGGTGATGATCACTTACCATCATGTGGCCCGCCATCTATTCTATTAAAACACAAGAATTTTTCAAATTTATTGGAATGTACAGGAATATTGTACGAGTATACTGTGATGTTGGCATTATATCAGAAGATTGATTACTTTAACGAGAAATGTTCTCTAATTTATTATATTGGTTGAACATGTGACATTAAACTATAAGTTGCGACAGCCAAGCACATGACGTACAAAAAGCTCTATACCGAAAAAGCTCTGTTATATAAATTCATCTAACATAAATAAAACGTCGTGTGTTCGGTCGAACATCGTGTCGCTATATGAGCTTCCGCATATTTGATGTCGGAAATGTAACTCACGCGTGATTATGGCTCTTCTGTAATAGAGACGTCGCGTCGTCAACACCGTAGCACAATTTACCATAGTTTCTAACGTTTAATCTGTAAAGCGTAGATTTTAAAAAAATAACACATTTATTAGCAAAATACTATTTACCATATTTCCCAGTTTCAACAAAACCTTCCCTAAGTAATTTTGAAGTGTTCGAGGAAGGCTATTGTTTTTTACAATGGTACCCTAAAACCATGATCCAGCGGAAGCGTTGTAAAAATGATGAATGGTATCCACGTATTAATGAACTTTGGAAGCCTCATTTATTTCACTTGGCGTGTATTCAATGTTGACCTAATTATAGAGAATCGAAGTATTCTGAGGGATTATATCAAAAAGAATATCAAAGGTAAAGGCATAAATACATTTAGCTGCAAAGGTCTTCTTTGTTGGTCTCATTTTTTGATACTGAGGAAGATTAATGCTAATCAAAGTCATGTATTTTCGTCTGCGGCTTATTTTTCCCATAAATCATGTTTTAACCTGTCATATTTTCGAGCGAGTCATTGTTACTTTCATCAGGGGGTCCTCCTCTCATTTCATTGGTTAGAATTCTCATATCATGAATCAACAGTAATGAAAATTCCTAACTAGTTGTCATTCGCAGTATCAATATACTGACTGGATTGCTACTTACTAGAAATGAGTAGCTTACGAGTGAGAGATAAAAATGATCTAGTTCACTTCTTGTGAATCAATATTTACCTAGCTCACCATTGGTCGTACCATATCCCTCCCCATATCACCTTCATAGTTCACTCAGTGAAGTCGCTGTATCATTCTCGCTCGTGACGCGCGAAGAACGATATAGCTACGAGTGCTAGATACTGATATGATTCTACAATTATTATATTTTATTTATTTATTTCTAATATGAATATTTGACATTTTATATTTATACGTCACAAAACCAAATGTCGATTTTTCTGCGACGAGGGTAGGGGAGAGTGCACGCTGCATTCCCACAGCCGCTGGGCGCACTCTACTGGCCACATTACCCCTCTCTCACAGAAGACTACCTTGAAATGTACTGCAGTTCCTACTTTATCGTATTTCCCCAATGTACGTACGTGTTCGGTAGTGAGTGAGATATGCTAGAGCCCATTTCTATCCTCTCCCTCCCCATTTTCCCAATCCGTTCCTTAATCTGCAAAGGTAGGCAGCGCATCCGGGGGCGTGCCAACGTTTGTCATTCTGGATTAATGTTGGTATGTATCGCTGATGTCTATGGACAACAGTATCCACTTACCACCAGAGAGACTGTATGTATGTTCGACTGCCGCCTTTTTTTCTATAAATAAAAAAAAAAATTGTTTAAAATATTTTATTCGACGTTAATTTTGTACGATTTATAATAGTTAAGGTAACAAACGTAGCATACAATTCACGTACATCGTTTATAATATATTATTAATAATCAGAAGTTAGATTTATTAAAAAAAAATGTTAACGACAATTTATTACAGTTGAAAATTAGATATAAGGAAAATATTTAAACAGCAAACAAAATCTATCCACTTTAGAAATGATTTTAGTGTCTCACTAAGAACAACAATTAAGAAATATCTGGCAATTAGCACCGAAATGGTGTTCCGTGTCGGTACACTAGAGTCAATAACACGTCTACAGGAGCCGAAAGCCGCCGTCCAAGTACCCGATGAAATCAACAGCGCTCGGTGGCGCCTGCAACTCGAACGAACGTCAAGTTGGGGACATCACTGCCATCACTTTTTTTTCTTGTGTTGGGTGAATGTAAACTTACAAAATAATAACTATGGGTACCTATGAAATCAATATAAATTCGCGGGGCCTCGGCGCTTAAACTGCTAACTTAAAACGTGTATTTTAATAGTATTCATAAGCTCTGCGAGAGCATTATCTTTCTATAACAGTGCTGCGAGCGAAACATTAATTTAAATTAGCTAATTGAGCTACTGAGCTAGATGAGTGCTTTAAATCAAAAATATTAATATTTCTCTTTTTGTTTCAGTGATAATTATGTTCTTAGTATCACTATACTCTCACTGGCGAGACATCAAGTGAAACCATAGATAATTAATTCCTTCTTCTCATTTGCTACCGTTGCACTGATCAACGAAGCACAAAATTGCCTGACCCCATCGGCGAGTCTTATCAGATCTACAGAGTGACCTGTCGGCGAATTTTAGAACTAACGCTAAAGGTATTTTTGTACGTTACTGCTAATATGAATTACTTTTTACTTATATCTACATCAATTAAACTTCACCTAACCCATTCGAATTTATACTACTCATATTTACTTAATATAACATAATCGATGCTATTAATTTATCTTAAAATACCTAATCCTACATAATGTACATAGGTATGTGACTATCTAAGCTAAATATCCAGATCTTGTCTTCTTGTTTCCGAGATATGCGCATTTTTTTTCCAGCCACAATTCAGGGCTACAGTTTATCGTCACAAACGCCACAACATGACGTTTCTAACACACATATTTTAGTAAAAAAATATTAGTGAAAAGATACCAGCCATTAGTATGCCTAATTTTTTATTTGTCAAAATTATGATTTGTTATATAATTCGTATTGAAAATTATGACATCAGTATGGCTATGACGTATCTACTACTAAGTCATAAGTAAAATTGTGACAAATATGTTAAATTTTCATCACCCCCACCACTATGTATGTACGATGATCGAACTTTAATGATCGATTTCCTCGAAATGGCCATTTTTGCCTTTTTAGTTGGAATTCTTTGGTTACGGTTTTAGGCCTACCTCCTCCTCAATACCTACACCAAAGAATGTACGAATATCGTAATGTCAATAGCATTTTGAGCCGGACATATTTTACGATGTTATACCAACGACGTAACTTTATGATATCAACCTATGTCACTTTAGAATTTCCAGTAGCCCGGACCCACAAACGTTTTACTGTATGGGATACCGGCGGCTCACGTGTTACAACAATTCAATACAGCTATGTCAATTTTAGTGTCACTTTTATGTTTCAAATAATTTAAGAAACAACAATTTATTCAATTTCTCTAGTAAATATATCTTAGGAAAAAGATATAAATTTAAATGCTTGGGATTAAGAAAATGTTCAGTTTGAATGGAAAGTGCACTTACACAATATGAAATATTTCGGTGCCATGAACACGCATTATAAACAGTTTTAATAATTATATTTATAACTTTAAAACTTTCGCGTTTAATACATATTTTATGAACGCGAAAGATTAAAGGCTTCGTTTACCTTTTCTTTCTACTCAACGTTTCGGCACAGTTTGGTCACGAGTCAACTCGTGACCACTCACGGTTTGACGGCTTGTCGGTGGTGACCTCATGTTGTTATATTTAAAATATAAAAAGTTCTATTAGTTGATCTAAGTAATAATTCCGTCAGAATATGTGAAGTCTTAAACCAAAAGATACCTTATGATCGTAATTTTAATAATTTATTTCTATATTTTAGTTCTGTTGAAATGTGTAAGGATTGATAGGAAAATATTTATTATGAATAGCTGTGCCCGGCATGCGTTGCAATGCGTTAGATTTTTTTTTTCTCAGAAACCTTTGCGGGCGCACGCACAACACCACCAAAGTTTCATCGAAATCGGACGAATGGTTTAGGGGCGCATAGAATATGAACAAACAAACATTAATTTTTATATATTAAGATAGAAGATGACATTCTAAGAATACATAATCAGTATTAAAAATAATGTTCCATTTCCAATTAGATAAAGAATTTATTTATCTATATAAATAAATGTGTAAACGTTCGTTTGTTCAAAATCTTAAATCTTCAAAAGTTCTTCACCCATTGCTTTGAAATTTTGACACAACATTGCATTCGAATACGCGCATGTTTTTATATACTTATCATAGGGTAAAAACATGCTTTTTATCCAAAACCAGGTAAAAACAGGTTAAGCGCCATCTGTTGGGCAGCTACAGCAACGCGTGGCCGGGCACAGCTAGTAAAGAATATAAAGAATTTGGGGTATTAACTATTCGACAACTTTTTGATAAAAACATTATTTTAAAACAACATAAAACTGTTATTCCATATATAATTAATCCCAGAACACCTGACATAGTATACCACATATCCCAATGCAGGAAATATTTTACTCATCGATTCTCATTATTTCTAGGCCCATTCTTGTACAATAAGATACGAGGGAGATCCAAAAGTCTCCAGTCTGACAAAGAAACAGGACACTCGAGTTCATGAAACTATTTTTATTTTTCAATATAGTTTTCGTCTTTTTGAACACACTTTTCGGATCCTCTAATAACCATTTCTACTCCAGTATAAAAATAGTCAGTTTTGTTTTCAAATTGGGCGAGCGGTCGCTTGATCATCAATGGAAAATCTTCTACCCCGTATGTCTGCCTAGAGTTTTGAGAACAAATAGTAATCGCTGGGAGCCAAGTCAGTACTATAGGGTGGATGGCGAATTTCGAATTCTTTCCGTGACGGCACACTTTGAAACACCACCTTTCGTAACTGCGACGGCGTGGACGGATGCATTGTCATGGAGAAACCGCACAACTTTGTTTAGTTTTTCGCGATGTTTCTGCTTGATTGCTTCTCGTAGTTGTTCTATAAGGTTAGCATGATAGCTTCTAGTCACCGTAGTATTGCGTTATTTTATGTCTATAAGCAATATTCCTTGACAATCCCACAATATCGAAGCCATAATCTTTTTGGTGGACTGAGTCGCCTTTGCCTTTCTAGGCGGTGCTTCATCAGAACGATACCACTCCATTGACTACCTTTTAAAACGTGGATATAGCTAAGAATCATAGTTTATCATAGTAGATATAGCTAAGAATCGAAACAAACAATTCAACTTCAATTTGAACAATTCAATTCAATCTTATGAATCTACATTAAATACAATAGATAAGAATATATTTTTATTACTTTTGTGTCTGCCTACAAAATAAAGGTCTTCACAGTTCCTCGTGGTTGTGTGAAATTGGATAATTACGCTTCTTATTTCTCTTTTGTAATCGCGGTGTTAGTGCGATAATAGAGGGTAGGATAACCTAGGTGAATGAGAAGTCAGTATAAGCTTACTTAATATTCAATTTAATTATTATTACTATTTTTATACTTAATAAAAAAGAAAAAGAAATCAACAGGTTTCTTAAATAAAATTATTTCATTGAAAACCATGGGTTATAAAGTTTTCATGTTTAAAATGTACGGCGCACATCCATGTCCCCGCCCTAAGAGCTAAACAACAATTTTACATATAAAGTTTTACAAAAATGTCAACAATTTCTATTTTAAATGTTGATCATTTTATACGTTTTATATCTACATGTGTTTATTATATAGTATTTATTATTATTCACCACTATTTGTTTATTATATCGTCATTTAGGCTATAAAAAGATTTGATAACAAGAAATGCGTACAATCTCGGATACATTGAGGTATTTTATTATACTATATTTGTGGGATCTTGCAAAAGACACTCCACGCATTAATTTTGATTTCCCAGATACCAAGCGTATTTTGTGGTCGTGACGTGGAAGTGTCAAACAGCGAAACATATTTCAATTTGTTTTAACGAATATTGCATATATATATATATATATATATATAGTATATAGTTATGAATTTCTGTACTAAAAATTTATCTTTATGACGATATTTTTACACCATAAACAGTACATTTTCCGGGCCTGTCGAGAATTTTGCCGTGAAACAGCCAACATGAGCCTGTAAGTAAACCGTCGGCCCCGTGCGATACTCGCACTGAAAGTACCAACGAGAGCCCGAGGTACACTCCATTACGGTGCTTGTCTCAACCCAGTTTCCGTTATAATGGAATATTAGATTCCCCCATAAAGCCAGGAATATAACGTGTCCATTAAATTTTGACCTCTAAAATTCGACTCATTTTCCGCTCCGTCGTCTGTGATGTCAAGTGTGGTGAGGGGTGAGGGAGGTCGGATCGGGATGGTCGGGTTAGCAAGCAACGTGTTTGCGTCAGCAAACTCCGTTGTAGGAGGGGAACTGCCGAAAGATGTTTACTTCTACACAAAAGTGTTATTAGGGATGGGAGGGTATGTAATTGGGAAATTAACTTTTACATAATTTTAGTTTTAAGTAATTTTGCAGACTTTTCAGAATATAATATTTTAGTATAATAATAATTATTTGTTTTTTTATTATTTATTGCGTGTATATTATTTATTAAGTGATAAAAGGCAGCCTTTTTTAGAAGCGTTATCGCCCAGTCAACCTTTGGCCTATGCACAGATGTGCGCGGTAGATGCAATAACAGTTCAAATTAAGTAAAACTATAGTGAATAGTGATGCATATTAATTATATACCATAATATAGCTAAACATATATAAATACATACCATATATACTTAACTATAATATACTTTTAATAATACCTCCTTTAATTGGCTTATTTCTTAAAGTCTGTCAAAGTCGAATTTGATTTGGCACAAAAAAATCTCTTACTTGAGTTTCCATAACCAAGTACCAATTGTCAACGGGTCAATTACCCGTTGACAATTGGTTCTCTTTCTCGCTTATAGTTAACGTACTGTGAATTGGGTTTGTTTATTTCAGCGAGTAATAAACACACCTACATCTAAATCTATTATTAACACTGTTACTAACAGGTGATGATTGTAGAGATATGTATTAAAAAAATAAAATAAAGATTTTTCATAGAATACGCAAATTTTTCCTTTTCTCCAATGTCTAATTTAGTGGCAATTCCCTTTTGGGAAAACAGGAAATTCCTGAGAATGTTTACAATCAATCTCGCCCTCGGTATAATAATGTTATTTAGACATTTCGACAAACCGTCGACGTCTATTCACATTTAATCGCATTTAGCCCCTTTTCCTTTGTTTGCCAAATGTCGTTTCTTTATTTATGTTAAAGTAATGTTTGTTAAAGAAAAAAGGTATGTTTACACGTGACACAGAACCATGAATACACCCATTTATATCCGCGTGTAAATCTCTTAAGCTTATGTTGCGAGGCACATATATATTTTTCATAATTTATGGCGGAAGATGCCTCGAAGGGAGAGTCCTGAGTAATTTCATGCAGTGAGTTTGAATCTCTGTGGTAATTTAGTAAAACATTAAATAAACATAGCTAGCGATTTTGTACTCACTGGGGATTTGTTAGCTCCGACGTGTACGTGAAACTGTTTTTAAGTAATTTGTGGGAAAAATTGTCAGGATAATCAAAACTGATAGTTAGAAAATGAAGAAGTTAGAAGATATATAATTACTATTCTTGGCAAAATCATAAATAAAAAACCGAAGAGTTGTAATGTAGTTGTAGTTGAAAAGTTATTTATAGTTGTAATGACAACTAAAGAAAGAGAGAATGCAGACTTCTTAATACAGAAGACTAAGAGCTGGTTATGATGTTATGTGTGTGGCGTCTAGAGCCGACCTCTTTGGTCGAGCACCTAATCTGATTATTTAATTCTTATTAAGAGTGTTCTTTTTATAAGTTTTTCTTTTGTTATTTTTGTTATGTCTTGTCAACAAATTTTCATTACATGGACATGTCACTTCACTAGAAGATAGTTTTTATTTTATTAATTTATATTGTAATAATTTTAATGCATGTTGATTTAACAAGCGAGTTCCCAACGCTACAAACGTTGTACTGTATGTTGGTGGTTCAATAAATATTCATATTCCGAAGATCCTGGTTTCTTCTCAAGGTAGCTCCAGTAATACACACGCACAAATAATTTGAGAGCATTCCTCCAAATGTGTATGAAATTAATAGTGACAGAAAGAATTAAAAGCTATCTCGAAAGTTATGGAATCAAGTGTCTAATAGAATTAATCTGTTATAACAAATATAATATGAAAACTATGGGTTTGATATTCTAATATTTGTTGTATCGCATTATAACTCGTCCAACTCATTATACAAGATCCAGGGCAGGACGAATCGGGAAGACAAAAGACAAAAGCCTAAAGGACTTACGACAATTGTATGACATGAGTACTCGGCTACTATTCCGTGCTTTATTTTCAATCATATAAATAGCCACACTGATTATCAATCTTCATTAGAAAAAGAATGTGAAGATTCATGATAATTAGATTATCAGGTCTTAGAATACGTTAATCAATCAAACACTTCCGCATTCCTAAACAGAGAAGTGTTATTTGGGGAACGTACCGATTACACCAAATGTACTTACACTACTTATATAGTTCAGAATTTGGTGAATCTATAATAATCATCATTGTTGAGAGTCATAATATTAGTTTGTAATTCCAATCTAATTTCGCTCACTCGGCGGATGTTCCTGTTGTAATTGCATATTAAGTTTGTTGTAATTACAAAAGGCGAACACATGTTGAAACGAATTACGAGTGAAACGAACACGTGATCTTTAGTAACATTAGGAACCTCTTTACTTACTAAGAAATTTCTCTAATCAGAAAATCAGGGATTTATAAATTGTAATTATTTTCTTTAAACTCTTAATTTATGTATAGGTGGCTACCTTTTATCTATGTATTTGTACTAAATATAATATAAATAAATAAATAAATGAAAAAAATAAATATCTTTTCTTCTTTACTTATCTATATAAATCTTTATAGCATTGATATATGCAAATTAGAGCACAAAATTAAAAATTGATTACCTTTACTCCTAAATTAATATTTAATACTTTTAGTATGTGGAATATTTCGATTACATATTATTGTTATTACATATTATTAGATATTAGGGTTACATGTAGAATATTATTGGCTTATATGATACTGATATCGCCGCGGTAATGCAACTAAACGAAACATGGGCCCGAAAGTACAAAGGGTGGTTTCCCAAACTGCTTTTATGAATCACTGTCCTAGGATAAGCCGGTTTTTAATACGATAAAACAAATAAAAATATACAACATCTCGTATCAATTAAACCCCAATAATACACTGTTAATGAATTTGCTGTGAATCAAATGACTAAGCGCTCACTTCAAAGTCGTAAAGAGCAAAACAAATTCAAATCACGACGATACGTTAGTCACAAGGCATAGAACAAACAGTAGCCTATAATGAGGCGAGTTTATTTGCAGTACCACTACATATAACTTGCCTTTCTTCCTGTTAGTGAGTCATTCATGTTAATACTAAAAGAAGTTTATGAACTGAAAGATCAAATTCCTATATTTATTCAATGAATATAATTTTTGTGCAATAATTAAGGCATTGAAATTTATGATAATTTCATATTAAGCATAATTTGATTTATCTGGACGGACGTTAAACGATAGTCCAAGTTTTACGTTTGTTTGCCTTGAACCCTTCAGATTAAAAACTCGAGGCTAAAACAGTTAAGGTTGGGGTAGATTTACAATACTAATACCAATGCACACACATTGATTGCTATTACTAAATATAGTATCGAAGGATCTTCTTGCATCTTACTGAAGCAAAAGCTCCACGAATACATTTTCCTAAATCATGCTCAGTTTCTACAACATGTAAATTTATTGTGAGAATCTGAGATGCACTACTGCTGGGTTTCCTGTGCTAATATCCGTCTTTATTACGTTTTTCCTCATTTTGTGTGTCTCCAGTTAATTAACGACATTAGTGACTTCAACTTGTTTGCCACTAAATACCCCTGGTTTAATTTAAACGTCAACATCGTTTATTTCTAAACCGTACAAAGAAATAAGAATGAAAGAAACTTCTTGGTACCATCTAACAATCTATACATATAATAAAACTGTAGAACCAGCGTGTCTGTACATTGAATATATTTACGAAAAACTGGTTGAGGGCGATGAAGGAAGAGTATCAGAATACAAAAAGACGATTTTGAAATTTTTTTTGTCTGTCTTTTCGAACACGCTAATCTCCAAAACTACTGAATAGATTTTCATGGAGTTTCCGCAGGTTAATTAAGCTTAGCTTGGCGCTTTGAATAGGCTTTGTTTTATCGAAATTGGCGGACGGGAAGAAATTATATCTCAATAAACTAAAATTTCTACGCGTGCGAAGTCGCGGGCACAGCTAGTACACACTATTAACATAAAGCATAAACTATAGGCAATAGACAATACTTTACTCCGACATACATTAACACACATTAAATATACATACATATAACAGTAACCAAAAGAAAATCACAAACATTAATAAATACAAGAATCAACAAACAATATATTAATAAAAAAATGCCGCGTTCCTATTTTGTGGATGTGTCTATATACAATGCAATGCAACCAGATTTTGCAGTATCCACTGCTGGGTGCATGCACTCCAATGCATAAGGAGTGATTGGCCTTAAAACCATATAAGCTTATAAACTGATATATATAAGCCTACTTAAGTAAACCAAACTTTAATTAACCAAAGGTGTGTATTTGAACGTCTTGCTAATTTATCACGTTTACTATTGTCTGTGCTTCATCAAAATTGTAACAAATAGAGTGAGAAAGAACGTTTTTATCTATGAATTTCTATAACTTTAACATCATACAGTTAGTAAAAGCTACGGATGTTTGTATTGTTAATTTTGGACTTTGTCCATTTGAGCTGTCTCCGAAACTTCTTCTTTAGTCTTATTCAAGTATTAGCCTCAAGTAGGCCTCTTTAAATTCTCAACTTCTTCCCATTTTGGGCAGTTAGAGTCCAGTTTCTCTCCACCACTCTTCATGGCGTCCTTCCATCTCATAATCCAGCACTCTTCTGCACCACGAGTCAAACTTTCGTATTCTAAAAACTAAATTGTACACTGATAGACTGTTTTCTACCTTACGTAGGAAAAGGGTTTTATCCTAGACCTCATAGATAGTTTTACGTCTTTACTACCTTTTATGCAAACTGGGTTGAAAGAGCTAGTAATATCAATAGCTTAAACCTTAGCACGTTAACAGAATATTTTGGGGAATTGCTACCAGTACCGATTATTCTTGAGGAATTGGTACGAGTACAAAATGTTCTTGGGGAATTGGTACGAGTACCGAATATTCTTGGGGAATTAGTACGAGTATAATGATTACATCATCAATTATCTAACACCATATCAGTAGCGACTTTATAGACTGGCTATCGAGCATAAACATGAAAACAGAGATTTGAAAAGAAAATTGCCAAATGAAAATCATTAATTGAGAATACAGATGAGGATGAGTCAACCGTAATTACCGCGAATTTAATAACACATTACAACGGCAACACAAAATTTTCCGCTCACTGAACCGCCTTTGACATACGAAATCAAACACTACGTATTAATTTCCACTGAGGATTTGACAAATAAACAGCAATTAGGGACTCACACAGCCGAGTTATGTGTAACAAACATTACCATTGAAATTAAAATCTCCGTAGCTGATGGGAACATTGAAACCGCGATATTGACGTCGCTACGCTCTAGTCCAAATTCGACTTTACTAACTAAAAACTTAAGTTGCATTTCTCGAACAATTTTATTAAAATGTTGATTAACAACTAGAGAGTTTAGGATGGGTTTAAAGTAAGGGTAATCCTTACCAATGGCAGCTGCAATGAATTTACCGGTGACGACGCGCGTTCATTTAGCGATCATATCTCAAGTGTTTAGTCTATTAAAGTGATAATTATTTTTAAACTTATTTGCAATTGCATAGGAGTGTAAACGATATTTGTGTGCAGATAGTACAAATTCAAATTGTCTTTCATTGACATATTAATGAATGAATGAACGTTTTAATGTTCTGACTGCCAAATTAGGAGAACCTAAAGTCTGAATTGAACTTCACTTTGTTGAAATATAAAAGAGTACGCAGATTAAAAATTAATGCTGGCAATGCAGTTTATATCTATTGAGGCGATTAAATGATTTTGATTATTGCAACTACGTTACTAACTGACTAATAAAATTCACAATATTAGAAGCTGTTATGATAACGACAATTTTATAATAACGCTTCTGATCCTATAACAAAAATATCATTTTGATCTTAAAAAAGTAACAGATATTAAATTCGCAATTAGCCTTTATTTCCCTTGACAGCACTCGATAGATGAAACAAATTTAAATAGAAGAGGGAAAGAGTAATTTACTCCTTAATAAAGAGAATCTCGATTAGCTTAGTTTTGCATGAAATTGATTATATTAACCGTTGACCGAATATCTTTAGCAATATTTTCTCTTGGACGTCATTTCGTCTACAAAGGTCCTTTTGCCGTCCTTCGACAGATATTATAATTTTCACTTTCTTCTTCGTAGTCATTTTAACAAAGTTCATCTAATTACAATATGCCAAACTGGATTCAAATATATACGATTTTCGCGTTTTTCATACATATACTTCCATTAATCGGGTGTTAAAATCACAATTATTATGTTAATCTATTTTACCATGGTCACGAGCTAACTCTATTTAGTCAGCTTGTGACCATGGTTGATGTAACTGAGATGAAATATTAAGTACATTATAATGTATACATTCTCTAGCGCGGATAACAATATGGCGACAGAATTGTTTTTATTTTGTGCTGTAGTCGAAATATTAACAACCATTTATTTATTTATTTACCCTATTGTACACATAATTGATAAATATAGTTACAATAGGAGAGGTATTTGTCTATTTCTTTATTTTATTTGTCTATCATATCTTACTGCTGCCCGACATCCGTGGCTACGTGATCGCTCCACTGAACTCCAGCGCTGTGGTTCACTGCAGCTTATGCTGAGTTGGAAACCATTTCCGGCATCGCAATACACATCGGCACGACTATATTTCCTCCTGTACCGCGGTAATTATTCTGTGTATATTTCCATCTTGTTTTTTTCTATATGTTTGATGTTACAAATTATTGTGTCTTATGTTGTCCGGAATAAAGTGTTGTCTATTGAATAAACATACGCGTTAGAATCACACTTGTTAGAGTCAGCTCGTAACCATGGCTGGTGTAATACAGTCGAAACTTAGACTAAAATAAAACTGCAGATATTTTTTTATGAACGAAGGCGGCAGACGAGCATACATTTCAGCTGATGGTAAGTGGATACTCTTGCCCATGGACATCCACGATACACGCCAACATTAGTTCAAAATGACAAACGTTAGCAAGGAATGGATTTAGAGAAAGGGTTGGGAAAACGAGGAAGGATAGGATGGGATAAGAATGGGCTCTGGCATATCTCAGTACTTGGTCAGTACCATCATCATAAAAAAAGATAAACATATGCGTTTGAGAGCCGCTTTTCATTATATTTTTGTGGAATGAAGATGTCAGACAATCCAGTGGACAGTCCAGTACGTTCGGCCATAGACATGCGTAATAGATACGAACATCGATCTATGTAGAATAACAAACGCTGGCTCGCCCCCGAATGCCCTGCCTACCTTTGGAAATTTAGGAAAAAACTTAGAGAAAGGATTGGGAAATTGAAAAAGGTAAGATACGGTGAGATGGGAATGAGCTCTCTCATCGAAATCTCGAAATATGTACGTACATTAGGAGCAAAGTGGGAAATGCAGTTCATTTTACGGTAGTCTACTGTGAGCGAGGCGAATCCGTCCAGTGGCCGTGGGATTACAACATGCATCCTCGTCCTCCAAAACTGCTTTCACTTCTTTCAAAGTGTATATCCTTATTACCGATTATTAACTGTGTTTATTCATAATTATGCGATCTAGTAATAGGTTTTTGTTAGTCAAGAACAAGATTCCTCAGAACAATATCGAACGCAAATCATGAGCAGCTCTATCTAGTTTTTCCTTAGTAAGTTTAAAATGTTACAATATATCTTTGGAACATTTAACTTTGCTAGGATTCAGAAATAATGTATCAATATCGCAGTAACATTACAAACAAACAGCGGAACATTCCCTTTTTCAATAATTAAGGATCTTAAAGTTTAATTCCGTGGAAAAAACGCGATTGAGGCAAATGTTAATAAAATTCAAAGTCTTTTTATAGGAGAAAAATGTAAACGAAACGTGAAGCGCAATTTTACAGACCCACACTAGCCCACTTAAACAAATATTGCTAACATACGGATTTATGCATGTAATATCGCGGTTATAGCGAGAAACAAAATCATAAAAACAACGTTCCCAGACCGTTTGAAGTACAAATAAGCGGAATTAACTGCACGTCGGCAGTCCACCAGCAATTATTCTCTGTCGGCACTGAACATGCCGTTTTTCCACCAACGCAGCTTGTAATTTGCCCGCCTGATGTTTGCACTGACCGTCCATATTGCGTAGAGTCATAATTTATTGAACCGCATCTCCATTTATTGATAAACGACAACGCAAATCCTGACGTACGATCTCGCAATAACGTTTCGGAGCGGCCGCCTTTGTTTCGCGCGATTTATTGCAATCTAGAACTCTGAAATTGAAGCTGCATTCTCAGTTATTATTTGCCGACTCATAGAAGAATATTAAGCTCAATTGAATAGGAAATTGACAATTGAATTTCACTTGCTACCGCATAGTGTCTGCATCGGACGCTCGATGAGGCGTAGTACCGCAAGCCTTTACAGAGGTCTGCCTGATGGATACTCCGTTGCGGTTAGGGCTAAGAACATTGGCCTTATCCGCTTGTTCCATTTAGTGTTCCGGCGTTCAGTGGCTTTGCCTATATACGGTCTTTGACGACTATTGCATTACCGTTAACGACCGTTCCGGGTTCCTAAATAGACCACTTCGATAGCGACAGTTTGATACTCCAATTGGTTGTTCGTTCGAAGGACTTATACGAATGACTGTAGTTTTAATTGAGTTTCGAGTGGTCTGGGCCATGATTGCTTATCGATTTTATGTAATCTGAATGGTATTCTAGTACAACCGTATAAATTAGATGAGTAGTAGAACTACAAATAAAATCAGTTATCACCATTTTTAAGCCTTTTTAACGACCCATTGAAGGGCATAGGCGTCCCTAGTAAATCACTAGACGATTTAGAGCTATAATCCATATAAGCTATGTTTATGTATATGTACGAGGGAGAGTCAAAAATTACCTACACTTTCATCATAACACACGTTTAAGGTTGTTATACTGCCTTCTACGCATATATGCTTAGAGTTGGTACGACTGTAATCATGTGTGCGCCATCTAACCTCGATGTCAGTTGCCTTCCGGCGGTTACAGTGTGTGTGTCCGTTCCACTAGCAATTTGCACCAAGGAGGAACAACGAGCAGTGATTCGATTTCTCTGGTCGAAAGGTGTCGAAGGGGCTGAAATTCATTGTAGAATTTTATCAGTTTAAAAGGAGCGGGACGAGCGTGATGCACGAAGAGGGAGCAGGATACGCTTCAACCTCCACCACGGACGACAAGATTCAGCAAGCTCGAGATATGGTTCTGTGCGGATGGGCGAATTATCATCGATGAGGTAGCGTCTTCTTTGAAATTCAGTCATGGTTCTGCCCATCAAATCATCTACGACGTACCATCATCAGCAAGTACCATCTGTATGCTGACGACCAATAGCTATACATAGCCTCGAAAAGATCTGATCTGAGAGAATTTATAAGGAAGTTGTCACTCGACCTCGACAATATTAGGCTCTGGACGGAACGGTACGGGCTGCTGGTCAATCCTGTGAAGACGCAAATTATGTTGGTTGGTAGCTGCTAAAACCTCTCGTTGATTGACTTGCTCACCTTACCAACCGTGGTGATATTTAACAGCTTACCTCTTCTATACTGCAAGACGGTGAAAAATCTCGGATTGCATATTGTGCATAATCTGTACTGGTCTCCTCACGTCACGAAGGTTAGTCAAAAGGTTTTTGCGTCCTTCCATTTACTTAAGCGCCTGCAGAACTTCCTTACCTTGCCCACTAAAATCACTTTAGTTAATTCCTTGTTCCTGCCCATCATTGAATATGCTAACGTTTGCTACACAGATGTCACTGAAATACATACTTCCTAATAAACTCAAACGATTGCTTAACCTCTGCCTTCGGACCTTGACCTGTGACCTTGTCTTCGAAATACGTAAATAAGACTATTTGCCACACTACCTGATTCAGCTGAAGTGGCTTAACATACGTAATAGACGAAATATACACACACTCACTACGTTATACAACATACTTCACAGCAACTGGTCTCCAAAATACCCTAGTGAGCGCTTCGCATTTAAACAGTTCGTCGCACGTACTATAATAATTTTTTAACTACCCCTGAATGTCGCACCAATTACTATACCCATTATTTTACCTGTGCTACACAACTTTGGAATAGCTTACCGGTTGGGATAAGGAAGGCTCAGACAATTGATGTCTTCAAATCGCGTGTATCTGAATACTTTTTACTTAAACAGTGTGAATGACTAATATGTTTATTACTATTTTATTTATATTTTTAATTATTAATATTATATTTTTATTAAATTTATGTATAAATGTATATATGCATGTATGTGTATGTAAATTAATATTTATTTATGTTGTATTTATGTAGAGTAATATTGTCAGAACGCTGTTTTTAGCGGCACTACCCTCAGCCTGCTCTCAACCACCAAAGGTTAGCTGGAAGAAAATGCTATATAGCATTAAGTTCTTTGTACACATATTTTGGTGCAATAAAGAATTTATCAATCAATCAATCACGACGAGCTCGGCTTCCATAAACTTTCATTCAATCCATCAACAAGTTGGGTTTTGAGGTGCTGAAACATCCTCCCTACAGCCCTGATCTTGCTCGCTTCGACTTTCATCTGTTTGGGCCGCTTAAGGATGCTTTGCGAGATCGTCGATTTTCCACAGACATAGACGTGTAGGAAGCGATGCAAAAGTGGCTTCGCGACCAACCGACAACCTTCTTGGAAGGAACACGGAAGCTTGTGGAACGCTGGACCGAGTGTATTGACAAGGGGGGATACTATGTTGAAAAATGATGTGGGTAAATATCGAGCCCCTATTTTTGTATAAATTGTAGAACGAAAAGTGTAGATAATTTTTGACTCACCCTCGTATATGTATTACGTTTATTTATGTTTTAATTAAGAGTAGTTATAATATCAACTTTACAATGCACCCCTCTTAATTCTCTGCTTATCCGAAGGTTGACATGTACAGATTGCCATAAAGGCATTAAGTCCGCCTATTGTACATTTTTTCTGTGCAATTAAGTTTAAATAAATAAATCCACCATTCGGCGACCCAGTGTGGATTGATCATGCTCCGGATACTTATTATATTTAGAATGTGCGAGCGAGCTAGTAATATAATATTTAAAAAAATCCATACTTAAGTAGAAACTTAAAGGCACCGCCTGAGGATTTGAACTCAAGAATGAGATTACCGTTAGTCTAATATAAAATATAAAATTATATAACACGTTTAGGTTATATAATATAATTAGGTTGTAAATATTTACACAAATATTAGTAAAGCCATATAACTTTTTAAACTGTCGCGTTTTGGATACATTTTATATTCTAAATTGGGTCTGAATGCGTATAATAAAGGTATTTGGTTACTTTTTATTCCTTATTCCTAGTTTCGGCACGGGTTACACCAGCCGTGGTCACGAGTTGACTGAAGAGGCGGGAAGTCCAGGATGGGAACTGCGAGCAGTTTTATCAACCACCCACATTTGATCTTCACTACACTAACAATGTCCGCGGACGTATTCGACCGTCAATCGCAAGGTTTAAATTTATTAACCACTAGATTCCACGTCGACGACAGAATATTTCCATGTTCCCGATTGATAATTTGATATTTCTTAATTTCAATCGCTTCACATTTAATCCTGGGATAATAGTGACTTTCAGTGGAGGGAATTTTGGAAGTGCAGTTCTATCCAGTGATTAATTTCAGCGTTGAGAATGTGTTCGGTTATTGTTGATTTACTAGCTGCAGTCTATCTTATATTGCCGAAGCATCGAGTAGGAATGAAAGATAAACAAATACTTTTATTATACGCGTTCAGAGCCGATTTAGAATATAAAATATGTAAGGCCTTGATTGTATTTAGGCTTTAAGTATCTCTAGAAGATTCAAACGCCATCATTAAATTTTGAACACCACCAGATTGCCAGTGCCTGATTCTTTTTCTGTTTCACAGAGTTTCTCAATTATTTATTAAAAATTGGAAATCAACATTATATAATTTGCCAAGTCCAATAAGTTGCCAATCAGCCCCTCATGAGCCGCTAGTAACGTGTGGTGTCGGCCGACTATAGAAAATCACCACCCGATCTCTTCCCGCGTGTGTTGTAAAACACAACGGCGACTAAGGGATAACAAAGCCGCTACCACAAGCGCTGAGGGACTGCGCCATCTCTAGAAGAGTGGACTCGCCAACCCGCTTGGCCAGCATGCTGTTCTAACGTCATACAACCCTCATGCACAAGACAATGTCCATGAGAAGGCGCATGTCCAACAGTGGATACTGAAAGGGCTGGTTGTATTGTATTGTATCGCGACTTACAGAAAATGATGTGCAAGTGGAACGAACTGCCTCAAGAGGTCTTCCCATTAAACTACGACATGGGGTTCTTCAAGAGAGCTGTGAATAGGGTTTTGCAAGGTCGGCGGCGCGCCCGCATACCCCCTGGTGTTGCAGGTGTCCATGGGCGGCGGTAACACTTACCATCACGTGAGACGGCTTACTCGTCCGCCCTCTTCTCTATAAAAAAAAAAAAGTGGTAGAAACTACGTTTAAAATTCTTAAAATATTTTCAATTCATTATCAAAAATATCCTTAGAATATCTGATCAGTCCAAGTACAAAAACCAACATGGAGCCATGACGGTATAAAAATAAGATTACATATTAAATGCCCTGTAACGAATGATGTTCCTGCTCTGCTTTTAACGACATTTTCATTAAGGCACACTGATTAAGAATTCTCTTTCACAACTTAATAGGATTTCTTAAGATACGGCTTCGGATTCTGTTACAACTTTGGCTTCATTTTGTTTAATCTTCTTGACACGTGTTTCTAGATAAAAGATCTTTTTAAACGCTTTCTACGTTTTTCGTTGCAGAAGAGATTTCAATCTATTTGTTTGCAGCATTGTTTCTCAAACTGGGGGTCGCCATCACATATGCAGGGGCTCTCACTCGATGAAGAAAAATTAAGCATTTATTTACGAAAAAAACCTTTTATTTGATTCATAATCAAACGATAAACGCTAAAAACATAATTAAGACCTAATTATTAGTAAGGTGGCCAAGAGGTCATTTACGGGTACTTTATTTTTTATTACGGTCATTACGGCTACGGGTCATTTAAGTCGCGATACTAAATAGTTGAGAAATGATGATTTAAAGGAATTAATTGCAACGTATAATTTGCAGGTTAAGTAGGTTTACGTAGGTTTAAGAACTCTAATCGCTTACACACATTTGACGAAAGCCTAATTCTTGTATGACCACATCTGTCACACTTAATATTACAGCTAGCTTTGAAAAAAAAAAACAGCCAGTTGTATGGTAAAGCTATATTCGGAGTTTTCATGCGTTTTAGACAAATATTTGCAGATCTTCGTGAGATCTCTTCTACAACGTACCGCTTGTATATTGTGTCCGAACCTCTTCCGAAATCTATTTAAGTATTTTATGTAAAAGTATTTTTTTTGGGGTTTTATAATTAGCAAGTGTGAATGAAAAAAATTTGATGAAAACTCAAAGAAATTGAATATTTTTTAAAGCAAGTTCTATAAAAATTTAATTCAATGTACGGAATCTGTGGTTTGAGGTTTCGGCAAAGGTTCTGTATTAATTTTGCTGCTATAATATTTTTTAGGACTTCTTAACGTATTTGGCCTATTTAAAAATTTAACTGAGTCGTAAATCAAATTTATTTTTGTGGCAATCCACGAACCTTAAAAAGTTCAATATTTTTGAGAATATTTTTATTACACAATATTTGCTTAAGTTCGAAAATTACATTATCAATGAAAAGTTAAAATGCTTCATGTACTATTCAACTAAAAATATCGCTCCAATGGAAAAACGTCTACCGAAAAACTATTTCCTTAGTAAAATTATCCGAACATGGTCGGATAGATCACGTATCGAGAAGAGCTGTGTAAATAACGATCTAATGGAAATTCTGGTTCGACGCGGATATCCATATATGTTTATATATCCCTACATACCGATACATATCCATATGAAAGCGTGTGTATTCGTATATATGCGAATACGTGACACGTTCCGCGCAACACGTCTCTTTGACTTGGAATTTGAGAGTCGGAATTTCTATTGGTTTCGATTTTAACGCCGCGTGTTTTATGGTCGCATCAATGCCACTTGCTTTGTGTTGTGTATTTGTACTTGTATCAGCCTTTGATGTCCCACTGCATGGCACAGGCCTTCCCTAGTAAATCACTGTTGGGTTTCGGGTCATAATGCACCACGCATTTTGTATTTTTCCAAAATTACAAGCATAATATGATTTCTCATAGCTCCTAATATTTTTATTTTATATACTTTATTCTATACTCACATATCTTTATATATATAAAACAAAGTCGGGTTAGTTACACCATTTATAACTCAAGAACGGCTGGACCGATTTTAATGATCTCTGATTTGTTGGATTCGTCTCTGCCCCGAATAGCAGAATAATTATTAAAATATCTTGAAATATGTTGAAATAAATAGAAAATACTCGTATCGAAATTTAAACAAAAATATAGAGAACAAATGACAACAACTGTCAAATCTATTGATCTCATGCGGTACGAAGTTCGCCGAGCCAGCTAGTAGAACATAAAAGGCAATTGACAAAATTATATAGAACTGAAAGAATCGCCTTAGAATATATTTTCTGCCACTAAACCCGGCGACAGTTACCACTTGTAGAAAGAGACTGTATTAACTGAATATCGTGTATCCGTAAATTAAGAGAGAGTAACGTCACGTCAAACTAAACGGGGGGACAAAAACAGACTCGATACACACCACACAAACATATAAATACCTGTGCATATAAATACAATATATAAATACTCGCCCACTATACCGGTGAGCCACAATCGTCGAGTCAGTTGCACTCGAGAAGCCGAAGAGATAACATCTCTCCGAAAGTAAACGCAGTCGCCACTGAAGATGTCAACCGCAGTTGTTGACGAAACGTTTGGAAAAAAGAGAAGAGATTCCAGAAGACCTCGGTCAAGTAGCCCGGAAGATTCAATTAATATGGACACCGGCCGAGAAAGCCTACACTCCACTATAATTCAATATAAACTTATTTTATTCGTTTTAGTACATGGTTTGCATAAAAGCTTGTTTTAAAAAAATGTTTTTTTATATTAGTTTATTTAGACTTTTTACTATTTCTCAATCTATCCATTTCAAGTAACGCATTATTACGGTAGAAAGTCGTGTTATATTTTGCAAAGTTTCATGTGCTACTAACCTTTGAGGAGTGCCCTCATGAGGAGACATTCCTGGCTGCAGCATCAGTTCATGGTGTAAATCATGTTTAGCTATCAAAATTAAACCTACATGCAAAGTTACGTATCTCTGCTATTAATCGTTGAGGAGTGCCCTCATGAGAAGACAATCCTGGCTGCAGTATCAGTTCATTATGAATATCATGTTTAGTTATCAAAATTGAACGTACATGCAAAGTTTCGTGTCCGTGCTACTAACCGTTGAGGAGTGTCGTCGTGAGAAGACAATCCTGGCTGCAGCATCATTTCTATCATTTTAATCTATTGTCATCAGAACTGAATAAGCATGCAAAATACCAAAGTCGTAAGTTTAGAGGAAGTGGTTCAAATTTGGTTGCAAGATTTGCCCAAACATAAGCGAAATAACAGGCGAAGTTAAATAAAAGCTTGTAAAAAGGGATATTACAAGTAATTAGAAGTACAATTGGCGGCCTTCACGCTGAAACGATTTCTTCCAGGTAACCTCTGGATGATAACCTGAATTCTGTAGAAGAATAGAGGTACATAGATACTTACATGAAAATATATATTGATTACAACATTTGATTAAAAATACAAATAGCAGTATTTTCTTGAAAGTGAACGTATACAGTTAGTTAACAGGCCAATTAAACTAATTGGAAATATGTAGAAAAAAGTAAAAACGTGACAAAATTAGCAAATCAAACTAATTTTATTTTAACCTAATGTGTTGAGAATCCTCCTATAATCAGCAAATTAAAGATTAACGAGAACCAAACATAAGAGCAAATTAAACTGTTTTTATGTACAATATTTTATAACCAACAATTTAATTCACTTAATATAGCTTACATCTGATCTGAAATGATCGGATCAATAGAAAAGGCATATATTCCGTTAAACATAAGAAAAATATTAATACTATCACATTCAGTAACTGATTGAAAAACTCTAGAGATAGACCTCCTCGAAGTCCAATAAAAGTAGCTATAAACATGCTGACTACATAAACGTCAGTTTTCCATATTTACGTATACTTCGTGGCTCCCCACACTTTCACCAGAGAATTCAATTTGGTCCGCCGACGCTGCAACATGGTGTCGTGTGGCACGTTTTACGTTTCTAATTTAAATTTCAAGAACCACGTCGTAGAGGGAAGTATGTAATGTAATAAAATGTCATATATTATGGGATCTAAGTTGAATTCTGAAATTCTAATTCTAAAGAGCAGTGATGATCTTGAGGTATCTATACTCCACATTCATTGGGCGAGGACAAATCATCGGCTCTTTTCACTGAGTTTTTTTTTAGGTACGAAATTTAAAAATTTAACAATTCTCTATGCTCGAGAATTAAGAAACCTGGAGCCGCATTGGGCCTCGCATGGTGGACTACGATCCGATATCCGCTAATGAATTACTAGGGAAGACGTGTGTTCTATAGTGGGAAGTTATAACCATTCCAAATTCCATTTTAAATTTCGTACCTATAATCTAAATACTCCAAAGGTCACATACAAATGGAATTTATATATAGAATAACAAATTATGACAACAATAAAAAAACAAATACACATAAAAGTGAAGACTGCAAAGTGATAGCTATTAGTGGCGATTAGAAACATTAACACATATCAATTACTAGAATATACATTGATGTTAATACGTATCGTAGGGTAGTTGACTGAAATGTAGTAAAATTGATACGGTAGAATTGTAGTAAAATTGATATGTTGCAAGACTTTTTCGAAAATTCGATTTCAAAAACAAAACCGTATTAAAAAGATTACTTCAAATTCATGTGAAAACTACATATATACGAATAGATATGAGTTTCCGAATATTTGAGGTGGGTAGGTAGCTATTACCATTATTACCTAGTGGTTGCAATTTGCAATGGCACTATGTTGGTGACATGATGCACATATTAGCGCGTTACATTTCTATCTTATGTCTAAGTTCTGTACATAGCTCAGTAACTTTCAAGGTGTTTTGATTTTTAATTTCACGAATCGATTTCTAATATTTTCAAAATTATATTCCTATATAATTAGAAGATGCTGTATTTTCAGTTTAAATATTAACATTCATCACGTCAAATAACTATACAGATATAATTGCATCCAATACAGAACTCAGTGAACCAAAGGCAATAAATATTGAAGCGTCTTTTAAGCTTAATACAGAAAAGATGGATATTAAAAACGTGATACAAACAATTGCAGCGACCACAGAACACTCTCCATATAAATATTGAGATCCACAGAGCGTTAAATTGCTTTTACCATGGAAATATTAAAAGGCGTAGCGAGTTTCGAAAAAAATAGAGAAACAACCGTCTCAAGGAGCAGACGAGGGTAATAATAGCAAACAAAAACAATTTGAGATTCGGCGAATACACTCAGACTTCTCTGTTTCAGTTTTGGCCCCAAAAAGTTTTTCAATTAAGAGCTCTGGAAGATCGTGCTAGGACGAATGATGTAAATTGAAGAAAAAATAACCATTATTATTTAAACTCTGTCTTTAGAAGTTTACATTGTGTTCTCCTTTGAAATTAAAACATTTTTATTTAATTATGAGTGCGAGAGTTGAATTCTTTTGAAGAACTATTATGGTTCCAAAGGCAAATTTGTTCATATTGTTTGTAGCTCGGTCTTCTATTGTTGGTTCATTCTCGTCACGGCTTTTATAATTTTTACTATTAACTGCCACAGTAATGTTTCCCGTCATTATGTTTGCAGTTTCTTTTTATAAAGCTACAGTTTTTCATATTATTTTAAAAATGCTGTCGTTATTATAAAAGTAATCGTATAAAGCTCTAACCAAACTCGAGTGACCAATATTATCTTTGAAGTTAATCCTGATAAAGAGAAATGTGTACAGCGTATTTTAAATAAAATACATGCTATCATTGTTTTCTTAACTAAGTCGTAATTAAGCAATATATGCCGTATACAAGTAATCGTATAAAGCTTTTGTCAAACTTACAGGATCAGTGCGATTCCAAAGCGAGATCGTCATACGCTCGACAGACGCTACGCTTGTTTCTTTATTTTGTTCTTGTACAGCTGGGTGGCGTGAAGCGGCGCGTTGCGAAAATATCAAATATTAGCTGCACACGCGTGTGTCCCACGTGAGTAGTGCGTCTTGCGTTGCGTCGTGTGACACACGTCTGATGCGCGTCCGTTTACAACTTATTTTGCTCCTTGCCTTTCTCAACATAAATACTTCAAGTAAGTGTTTTTACTGAGTAATGAGGGACAAATTTTATGTGTTTTCATATAAAAATACCAATACTACTCACGGAAATTGCTCATGCACTACTCCCACGTAGGAAAACGCGTCCGCGATGCGACGTACCGCTCGATGCAACTCAACGCATCGCATAAATATTGACATTTACGCGACCATATGCGTCGACGACGTGGAATGACGGCGTTAGTAGAACGGAATTCTATTACAAGTTTTATTACACAACACAGAAACTCGCACCTCGGGACAAATTGTAATGTACTTTCCCACAGTTAAAAAAAAACAACACTTGAATTCAAATTTAATATTCTCCCAATTTAATTAATTAGAATTCAAATTAATTAGAAACTTTACAGACGGGAAAGTCACTCACGCATATACTACATCAGTCTGTCAACCACTTGAATTTTAATTATAATTATTAATATGTTGCCATCGTGCATTTAAAAGTCGTTTTTTTTTTAAAACAATTGTCATTTTAATAATTGAAATTGGATCAATTTGATCGTGGATACATTCGTTATAATTAGTAGTCTGTTATAAATATGTTATTTTATTGTAATTTATTGTAGAGTTCGTGTTAACTGACTCAAAAACATGGACTGAATCCGTGGATTCATTGTTGGGGAATACATCTGACACATCATGTACTCGTATATGAAACTTTGTACGTTATAGAGGGATTGATTATGGTATCCTATAATAAATATTTAATGGTAGGCAGTGCATCCGGGAGCGTGCAACTAATGTTGCACAATCTGGACAATCTGGACTAATGTTGACATGCATCGCGGGTGTCCATGGGCGGCAGTATCCACTTATCACCAGGTGGACTGTATATACGTCGGTCGCCTTCTTACCATAAAAAAATTCTGCCATGCTAGTCTGTGTCTTTCCACTGCTAGAAATAGGTTTCTCCCAAATTTCGAATGTCCTCAAATTTAGTTCTCGTTTACCAATAAAGAGATTCCGATAACATCTCTTTCAATGCTTCTATATGTATAAATTCTATGTAAATACTAGACTCTATACATATATATTGCCTTCTATAATATGTATTTTCAATTTTAATTTTAAGAGGACTCGTACAGAGACAAATCGCAATAAACTCGTAACAAGAACACTCCTTTGTCTCGATTTTTTATAAATACACTTCTATCAGATATCAATTGAAACCTTCTGAGATTCCAGACGCGGACCGAATTGTCCTCAACGGCCCTCGTTCTAAATTTTTCATCGCTTTGAGTGCTTAAACAAATTGGAAGCGAATCAAACTTTATTGCTAGATAGTCTTCAGATAAAATTGAATTTGTACATATAAATTCCGATGCCACGGTTGAAGTGTTGGCCAGACACCAATCTCTAATGACGTTATTATCGATATTGGACGTAAAAATGTCGAGTCCATTGTTAATTCGTAAAGTGCAGTTCCCCAATGACATTATCAGGAAAATATTAAGCGGAACGAAGTGATTGTTCGTTGTAGTTAATTCATTTCAACAAAATTGAACAATAAATGCTTTTGTGTTGATAGTGAATAAAATTATTGCAAGTTTGTAGAGAAAATTTTTTGGTATTATTAACAATATTAATTTGCTGTAAAACTTTATTTTGATAATTAACATATTCAACACATAAATATTTAATTAAAGTAAGGGACAAACCGATCCTTTTCAAGGTCGAGTAAATAATTTCTTTTTTAAACATTCATAATTTTAAAGCTTTTAAGGTCAAAACAATAGCTGTAAAATGAATAGTTACAACAGTTTTTTTCTATACGATTGTTATACTCTACTCTACTCTGTTATAAAAAAATTCATCGTCGTTAAAAAGTATTGTTTTTACGTCGATTGAATTTTCATAAACGATATTTTTAAAAATATTGTTAATAAACTTGTAAATGGCTCCATGTATTTTGAATCTATAATTTTTACTTATTATTTGTAATTGTCAATAGCTTTCCTTTCATTAATAATAAAAAAATATTGATGAAATTGAAACATAGAGAAAAGTTGATAGTGACGCGCGCCATCTCCTATCGGAAATTGACTATCATTGTAATAATCTTAACTTTAGAGACTAGTGCTCAGAACAGCGATCTGGTTCTCTTGAGGAACCACTCCCGTAAGGTTTTGAACCAGAAAGGACATCTGTCAGGTCTTGTGTCCTTGGAGGTACTATATTTATTTATTTAAGGAGAAATTACAGAGAAAGTTATACATATTTATTATACTAGACTAGCAAAACCCAGCAGACGTTGTCCTGCCTGTGTATATTTATTTACCTCTATATAAAATCACAAATTATTCTGTTTTGCCGTCGATATGATTTTTGCGATCGGTTGAACGGTATAGAAGTTGATGTGCTGCAGCGCCATCTAGTGGCGCGTTACAACAAAGTCGATAGTTCGAAAATATTCTCCGTGTTCAAATATCTAAGTATACTAATTTTCATGGCGATCTGTTGAACGGTATAGAAGTTGATGTGCTGCAACGCCATTTACTGGCGAGTTACAACAAAGTAATAAAAAATACATATATGTGCCAACTTTCATGGTGATCGATCAAACGGTGTCGAAGTCTATTAACATCAGATATACCAACATCCTCTTTTATATATGATTATTGCGATCGGTTAAACGGTATAGAAGTTGGTTAGTTAGGTTACAACAAAGTGGATAGCATAAAAACCTTCTCCATGAAAAAATACTTATGTATATGTACCAACTTTCATAGTGATCGGTCAAACTGTGTCGAAGTTTATTAACATCAAATATACCAACATCCTCTTTTATATAAATTGATATATACATCTATATATTCGAATACTATCTTTATATATATAGATAATATACATAGTCGTTGTCCATTTCCTTATACATTTCTCACTAAGAGCATCTAATTACTTGTTCAGCGTCTATAGCAGAGAAAGAGTAGTTTTAATATATTTAAGTATGGATAAGCAAACAATGATAGCCTAGGGTGGTAGCCTAGGTGGTATCGAGCGGTGATAGCCTAGGTGATATCTACACTCGCTTTACTTCCGTGTGATCGTGAGTTGAAATCCTCGGCCCGCATCACTGAGTTTCTACTTAAGTACGGATTTTTAAAAAATGTTGTGAGAAAACCCGCATGCAGTATGTGTAAAAATCCGTAGTATGTGATCCACCAATCTGCATTGAGACAGCGTGGTGGATGACGGCCCGAAACCTGCAGTGGGCTATGGCTATGTAACGTTATAGGCTGATACAAGTACAAATACAAGCAAACAATGAGAGAAAATAGAATGAAATACAGCATAATTTATGACATCAAATTTTACAGTGAATTTCAGTAGATACCAATACTTATACCGATTTACAGAGAAATAGAAAAACTTACTTAAATTTGAACATAGGTAATTTTGATAAATCATATACTATGTTAAACCATTTTTTATACAATTAACAATATATCTAATAAAAGCAACTGTCATCTGTGGTAACGATTTGTAACATATTGGATTTCATGATTCATCTCAAGTAGATTTCAACTATCAAAGTGCTTTGAATAATAAATATCTTCACCGATAGCTGGATGCAGCTCAGCTTTAAGAAATCCACTTAAATACGTCTCCAGTGGAGTTTACAGACGGAATATCTGATAGACGAGACAGATGTCTGATTTATAAGTGACTCAAATATTTAAAAGAAACGAAAACATTATATTGAAGCGAATGAAGGATTATGTCGTATGTTACATCTGTTACATTGGCCATATGGTGTCGGCCGGTTCTAGAGTAGCACAACCCATCTCCTCCCCTGGGTGTCATAAAAGGTTACTAAGAGATAACAATGCCACTACCACAGGCCCTGAGGAACTGCACCACTTCTAAAAGAGGGGTCTCGCCAACCCGTTTGGCAAGTTAGTGGAAAATCAAAGAGCTGGTTACCTTTATATCTGTTACACTGTTGAACAAGACGAACACAGAGCACATTAAATAACATTATTTACACAAACACAAACACACCCACCCACATACACACACATACATTTACCTGAATCTTACGCGATAGTTAATGTATAAGCCCATCGCCCATATTATCTATTTTGCATTGTATACATAGTTAAATACGTTTTCAGCAATAAGCTTTATATACATGTATAATTAAGTTCATACACTGTATTGCTGTCGATTTTTTGTTTAAAAATAAAGTAAATAAATAAATTGTTTGTGTGATGCAGAAATCCCAACGGCGCTGTAATGTTTCAGATGAATATTACTTAATAGGAACTAAGAATACTAGGACTTGTCAGATTTTTTTTTCCAGATAATGTGGGAAGTCGTTAAAATGTCTATTTTACAATTAAAATTTTTCAATTTTAAGAGAACATCCTGTTTCCGTCATTACTTTCCTTGATATATAGTTTTTCGAGTAAAAATTATACTAAGCCGTTTTTCCAACTAACGACGAAAGCGAACGTTTGCTTGTTAGTTAACCAATAACTATGCAAGGAATCAATGAAACTTTACCAAATGCATACACATGTAGTTTGTGAGATGGGCTAACACAGAATAGATTATAGTCCTAATACTAAGCTAATAGAGCGAGATCCAACAGCTAGTATATTAATAATTATAAAATTACATTTGTAATATTTACAATTATCTAATTAATTTTATTTTTGAACCGTTTTACGCGATAATTATTATGTATGAAGACTTATCAGAATAATTATATCCTGATAATATACATATATACTAATTTTATTTAATACATTTATTATAGTAAATGTTTATTCGACTGAGAATTAAAGCTTTTTAGCTTGACACATCGGGCAAGAGACTATTCAAATAAGATTTCCATATTAAATATAACAGATAATTTAAATCTCCGCAACCTTTGCGACCTCCATAAATATTATTCAAATCTACGATAACGGCTTAACAATTATCGGAAATTATTTGGAACGGGATTCTCGGAATGTAAATAAATCCATATTGGTTGGGTAAAATGGGGAACGTTTGAAAAATAAATACCTTTTTTGAATAAATACCTTTTTTCACGGAGCCCATTATCCCTGGCGTGCCACGCTGACGTAAACAGGGATGAACCGCACCTCCGCAGCAGTCAACTCCCGTATAGAATACTGGACGGCTAAAATGATGCTTCAGGCATATTTTTTCTTAATACCAGTCTTTGCCCGCGGTTTCGCTCCCGTAAATTTATTTGCTTTAATATAATTTAAAATAAACTGTAAAGAAACGTGTTAATTTAATATAATTTACGTGTATTTGTATCAGACTATAACATCCCATTGCAGGGTAGTAAAACACCTAAATCCTCTAGTAATTCTAGTATTTATATATGGACTCTTTTTGCACTATATTGTACTGAGGCGGACTTAATGTCTTAAGGCATTCTCTACCAGTCGACCGTTGGTTAAATGTGAAAAATTTAATTTAATAATTTGCCTTGACACAATTTTAAAAACCATTAAAAAAATATTCACGTGGAATACCAGCATATTCAATTCAGTGCACTGTATTCTCTGAATTTGATTTTTTAAGTGATTCCATACAAAATTTGACAACCTGTACTTTAGCCCTCAGAAATAATTATGAGTCAAATCAAATCAAATTCGTTTTTTTTGTGAAAGTATTAATTCTGCCGTAAGGCGTACAAACAGATCACATAATTATTATGTCACAAAGTTTGAGTACAATCATTACACATATGTATCACATGAAAAACATAATGAAAAAATATTAATTGAATCTTCCGGGATACTTGGCCGAGGTCTTCTGGATTCTCTTCTCTTTCTTCCAAACGTTTCGTCAACAACTGCGGTTGACATCTTCAGTGGCGACTACGTTAACTTTCGGAGAGATGTTATCTCTTCGGCTTCTCGAGCGCAACAGTTGCAGAGAAGAAGATTCCAGAAGACCTCGACCAAGTAGCCCGGAAGATTCAATTAATATGGACACCGGCCGAGAAAGCCTACACTCCATTATAATGAAAAAATAAATGAAAAACAGTGAAAGTATAAGCTGTTACATTAATTTTATAATTCTCTTTACTCGATGAGACGAGATGGGATTACATGGAATAGGATAGGGATTATGGAGTATAATTACTTGCATATTTTGTGATGGTCCTTACATTACAAATATTGATAAGTATTACGCATTTTTAGGTTGTGTTGTACAAGATGACCAAAACTATAGACTTTCCATTTTTCCCACTCTCCAAATTCACTTCGAAATCTCCAAAGGTAGGAGGCGCATCAGGGAATGTGCCAATGTTACTCATTCTTGACGTATGTTATTATGTATCGCGAACACCTATGGACGGCAGAATCCACTTACCACTAGATGGATTGTCTGATCTACTGCGTCATTATTTCTATTAAAAATTACAATGAAAATAAATGATTGAAAATTACAATTTTAAACTCAATGACCCACATCAAAATTCTCTGTACTGTGTTAAACAAACCTTTATTTTTAAATAAATAATACCGGATGGGAAATATAACCTGGGACTGTTTGCACTAAAGTACTCTACTTACTGGGGTGATCGTTCGTCCTTACGTTACAATTATATTACTGTAGCTATTTGTGATTGTGTTTCCATGGAAACACACGTCAAAAACGGTTCTTCTCGAAACTATGTATTCCCGGTTTTATTGAAACGTTTTTTTCTGTTTATTTTTATTGCTGGCTAGGCAAGTAGATACATTATGAAATCAGGTTAACATGATGGATCTCCTGTTTGTTAAGACATAAATAAACACACACACACATAAAATACACTATAATACACATACAATCTTTTACAGAAATGTGCTCCATTTTATCTACACGTGAACACTATACCAATTTCAAATACTCGCTAAACAAATAAGATTTGCATAAGGCATAAGCGTCATTTTAGCGCCCTACCCCGGGGCCCAAATACAATAAATTCTAAATTAACCCGTAAATTATCTTGTTTAAACTCAAAAAGGTGAAATGAAATTAATTTGAATCCGGACCACACGTTGTGATTTAGGTTCGTTGAAGGGATAATTGAGTCATTTATTGCATAGTGGATTTTATGGGTTTCATAAATTAATGTCAAAATCTTTTCACAACCAAATACCAATCTAACATTTAATCGATGACCGATCCGCCCCGTAGGTACAAAAGGCCCAAGTTAGATTTTCGAGATATTATATATTTGTTTGAGTTCTGGCTTGTCCGTGTTCGCTTTTTCTCTGTATTCTAGAGAATGTTAGTGTAGGCAATATATGTTTATTTATTCATTTTTTATTTCATATTGCGAGGTTTCTCGGACGGCAGAAGGGTTCTTAGTAAATAAATGATACCCGGTCTTCACTCCAGCAATTTATTTATCCGTATTAAGTACTAAACTACTAACAAAACACTGAAACAAATGAAAGGCACTTAAGAATCTGATTGTATAAAGTAAACTGTTTATATGTCGCAGTAAGATAGAAATGGCCGAGATATAGCTGTATCCCTTGAAGTAACTTCAAGATTTGAAGTAACTAGTTACTTAGCTATGTCACGGAAGATAGATTAACCGAACTGTTTTCATTCTATTTGTCTAGGGATATAGCTATATACCGAGATCAGTTTGGTGATATAAAAAGATATGATTTTTTAATAATATTTCACTAGATTTGTTCAGTGATTTAGAATAACGACCGTTTCCGTGTACATATTGCATATGTGTATCATCCAAAATATTACAAAGCGATAACAGCCGTGAATTCACTGCCGCCGTAATAAAGGAGTTGGTTGAAATGTGGCCCAGCTGGAAAATAATCAACGGAAGACCTTTACATCCAGCCAGTCAGGGTAGGTCAGCTAGTTACGAATCAAGATGCAGAAAATAAATAAATATGTTGGAACTCGACTAACTGGGCGATAACCCTATCGCCCAGTTAGTCGGCCAGTTAGATATTTTGTACAGTTTTAAAAAAACTGTTTCTTTCATTGAACTATACAGAAAACACCTTATGAAGCTCTTTTTGGAGTAGATTCTAAAATTGGAATGAAATCATATTTGTCTGAGGATTTACTTAAGTAAGCTTCAATTGGAAGAAGATCTAGAAATCATGTTAGAGGAGGACCACGATATAAATTCAGACCAATCATTACAGCCTCAGGTAGGTACATCAGGATATCAACGGGGTTCTCAAGAAGCGTGTGCGAGCGAGAGGTCCGATTTGCACCAGGCCGACACTCGAAAATATTCAAACCAAATGGTGGTTTACTCCAGTTAAATACAATAGATGTTAAATACAATCCAATGTAAATACAATACAAATAGTTATTGTATTTACAATAACTATTTATTTGCAACGCTTAACGTGGTTTGAAGGAAGGGATTAAATACGGATTAATAACAAGAAATAAATAAATATTTCCTATTGGCGCAACCACATACAGATACACAATACTTTACCGAAGTACGTATAATAGGCACGTCTTTACAGATCGAAAATTAGACAGTAGAATGAATCAAAAAGCAATCGAGTCAAAGAGTTTGAAGTAAATTTGAATTTAAGTTTTGCATTAGCGGCCAGTCGTTAGGATTTAGTAGCGAGAAGGTGGGTAAAGGACATAACTCGAAAGAGTATTGTTACAATATATTTATTATACATATATTTTTTATGTTAATTCTCTCTCTCTTTTGGCTCTACAGCCCGGGGTGGGCCTTGGCCTGATCCAGTAGGTTTTTCCAGATCGTTCTGTTCATGGCCTTCGTCCTCCAATCTGTAATCTATAATTTTAACCTCTTTAAAATCTTTATGTTAATTAGCATCTCTTAATACTATATATTGTATTTAGAAACCTGCTTGAAACGAGGCGATGACCAAACCTCCACACAATAATGCAAATATCTAATCATCTTTTTCCTATATCGAATAACTGTCTCCCACAAACTGATCCCAGTTGGAAACGAACAGTTTCAATTTGCATGGCGGTTTCATATCTGATACTCGGTGTAGGCACGTCCAAGCCACTCTTAGGTTGGCTGGGGAATTGTGATTGATTTTTCCCAACCAATTCGACGTCGATTTGAAGCGGTTTGCTTTTAATTTCACAAAAGCAAATTGGTGTCACGTAACTGGGTGTGTTTTAAATGTAAAATTTAATTAGTATAGTGATGTAGGGGTCAGAGCCAGACAACATTATCGTGAAGTTATTGCGACGCTAGAATGGTTCCAAGGAAATAAATGACACCCAGTCTTCAGTCCAGCAATATATTTATCAGTAAAAGTATTAAAATAATAAAAAAAGACCCAATAAGGTGTTTTTTTACAAATATTTTGTTATGCAACAGTATTCCAGGAACGTGCGCAATTACAAGCGTTTTGTGAGATATTCACAAACATACGCAAGGCTTTACCGAAGTGCAACAGGCACGTCTTTACAGAACGAAAATTCGATTGAATCAAGAAGCAAGAGATTGACTCGCTTGTTTTTTAGAGTTTGAAGTTTGAATTTAGATTTTCCTTAGCGGCAACTGTTAGGGATTTAGTAGAAAGAAGTTCGGTAAGCGACAATTTTGGAAAGAGTATTGTTACAGTATATCTGAATGTCATAGCCAGAAACACTGGATGGCACAGTTAATTTAAATTAGGTTAAAGTAGCTAATATAACACTGTTATTATTATATTTTACTGACATAGATTTTCTAACAACAATAATAAATAATATAGATGAAATATCTGGGAATAAATACTTATGGATGGATGCAGGTCGCTACCGATAGGTCTAAATGGCGGACAATGGGGGAGGCCTATGTCCAGCAGTGGACGTCCAAAGGCTGAGATGATGATGATGATGAAATACTTATTATTATAAGTATACTTTTATATATGATATAAAAGTATAGTATAATACCTTCAAGGTTTTTTTCTTTGAATTATTGAAATTTCTTTTTGGTAACAAATAAACGTTTAGTCGTATTCATTTATTTATTCATTCATAGTTCTTCCCAGAGTTTCATCCGCTTAAAACCCGGTTTGGTCAGAGAATTTATTTTGATCACCAAATAATACAAAATCCACTATGTTTTCAGAGCTACTTAACAGACTTTCATACACTTATAACCTTCCGGAATAAATATCGCGTAAACCCAAAATAAGGTGGGAAATGTCTTTATGTAAATAGAGGTTGGAATCAAACGTTAGAAATAGTTACACGTTTCTCCACGGCCGCTATTACTTAAGTAAACAAGGCTAGAGAAATTGGCAACACATAGCTTACAAATGTAAGAGCCAGAACTAAAAATATTTCCCATATGAAGAAATAAATCTAGCTGACCTAAGATATTGCAGTATCCATATAAAATACTGCCTCGGAACGTCCAGCGAAGCCTGTAAAATCTTTTAGAGGATCGTGGAAATCTTACTAAAGTTTCGATTCATGTGATGTAGTTTGGTGTTAGAATTTTAAAGTCTTATTTGCAGATATATGAAGAAGAGTTAGATGGAATACATTTACATGCATTGCGGAACTGTGAACATATCATTAATGTTATATACTCACGGTTTTTATTTGTTTTCTATTGCCGATTCCGTCATGTTTGTCGATACCCAATAACTGTAACCGACGGAGGAGATGAGTCTTCGATTGGAGGCCACGTATCGGGAAGCGCAGTGTGGGACACCCTCCGGTCAGGTGTGTAACTTACACAAGTTCACCGATGGTAGCTGGATGAGTAGGGTCGAAAATCATGTATAGTGGCGAACATTGAGAGAGCCCCATATCAGTGGAGAGACACAGGCCGATGGCATGGTACGGAGTTAGGCCAAAATAACATCATTATCGTTGAATGACATTGCTACAACTTTGTGAAAATGAGTTTGATTTCACTTTCTGGATAAGTGTGTAGGTGAGGCTGCATAGGCAACACATTACATTTTGAAATGTCTTTACAACGATGCGCCTCCATGAATGGTGGGTCTAAAGGTCATTAGTAGCTTGATGCTTCTCAGAGCAAAACGACCATTATGAGAGGCCAAATGGAGCATTGGAGAGACTAAAGCCAATGGTATGTTATAGTATGATACATATGTGAAATCCCGAGCGCTTCTGCAACACAAACTACTTCTATGCCCCTTCTGTTCTTTGATAAATATTCGGTTTTTAGTACTAAAATTACCACTTAACGCCGGCTTTAAAACTGTCACAAACACTTTATAGCATCACTTATCACACTATGAAATTTTAACGACATCTAAGTTATTATTTTATGAAATAAAAACTCCAACACTCCCTAAATAACGTTAGAATAAAATAGCTGGACAAGCCGAGTTTATGAGAATTTTAAACTGATAATATCATAATAAAGTGTTTTCTAAAAGTGGCTTGCTTTAAAATGGGATGTTATATTAGCTATTGCTGACCTTTTGAACTTACATGCTAGCTCACACTATTGAAATCAAGCTTAAGACTTTGATGCTATTAAATTTGTTTAGCGCTGAAGATAATCTTCATATATTGGATGTAAAAGACCTACAAACAAAAGGTAGCGAACGGTTATCGGTTATCATTAGCGTTATATTCAACTCTGTAGGTTCATGCGGGCACCTAATATCCCAACACAATAGTGCAGGGTTGAAAAGAGCATGAAATTTGGTCCTCACGTGTTATAAATGAGGGACGCCTCATTTTAGTCCTGTCAAATAATACGAAAAAAGGGCGACTCTGTGCAAAAGGTAGTTTTGATTTTGGGTACATTATACGTGCTATAGTCAATTGTAATCATTCAGAACTTTTTATAATAAATTTCGATAAGTATTTGAAAAGTCGTATCTCGGGAACTATATGGTATACGGAAGTTGTTCTATACTCATATTTTAGAAAATTGACTGTAGTTTAATTTATAAATGTAAGGTTTTCTCCAACAAAAGCACTGTTTAGGAGATATTTCACAAAAATCAAAACATACGTACAACGTACCCGGGGTACGTACAACGTACCCAAAAATTAAAACTACCTGACCTTTTTGCATGGTTCAACGTACAAACTGACGGGACTATTTGAGGTGAAATAGTTATAAGGAATAAGAGGCATTTTTTATGGTATCTCCTGAGCTACGCAATGAGGTCTTATACGTTTTAGGCCCTATAATATATTTATTTTATTTATAGAATGATTGCAGAAAGTTTTTATATTATTTCCGAAATTATGAAATAAACACTTATGTTAAGTTTATAAATAATTAACGACGAACGGAAACGCTAGCATTTATAAACTTACATTAGCGGAGTAAACACTTATGTAAGAAGTAATAATATTCTATTCATGGCTTGTAAAAATGTTCAAAGCGATTTCGGCTTAAGTACTTATGAACCAGGAGCGTTCTTTATATATTGCTTTTTTTATGAAAAAAATGCGGTAGACGAGCATACACTCCACCTGATGGTAAGTGGACACTGTCGTCCATAGACATCCGCGATACATACCAACATCAAACCAGAATGACAAACGTTTGTACAAAGGTAGTAGTGTCTACCTTTGTAGATTAAGGAATGGATTGGGAAGATGGGAAGGAATAAGATAGGATGGGATGGGAATGAGCTCAGGCATATCTCACTCACTACCGAAACACGTACGTACATTGGGGAAATACGATAAAGTATGAAATGCAGTACATTTCAAGATAGTCACATGTTTTTCAAAATTTTATATATCTCTAGTTATAGACTTATTTCTGCATATCCAAGCAGCTACTTTAACATGTTTTTTTTATCTATTCTATAATCACCTCATTATTATGAGTTACCGCGTCGTAACACCTCATAACTCACATATTACTGACCAACCTTAGCATTCGCTACTGAGGTCTGCTAGACCCTCATTCGCAGCAAATTAAACATGGGAACTATTCAGTTATTTCCCCAGGGTATGAGGGGTGGAGGGACGAGTCCTAAGCTCCAGCAGTATACGGGTTAGTATGGTCAGTGTTTCTTTACATTGTACTGTATAATGTTTACGTACTTTTTAAACCTTTCATTTTTCCCTGCTCTTCTTTTTTCAAGTTGAAGAAAGAGACGACTAATTCTGGGATTTAGTGATCTAAGATGTCTTGAGGTAAACTAGCTATAGCCAAAATTTGGAGTGCAAGAAAAGCCCTTACTAGCACAAGACTCTGGAACGAACTGTCCTCAATATCCGGAAACCTCTATCTCGGGATAGTTTTAAGACGAGGTTTAAAGATCACCTCCTCAAAATAGACACCGTTTAATTATTTTATTTACATAGTGTATCCGAATCTTAATTTATTCAATTTCATTCCATTTGTATGATATTATTATGTATGTGTGTATATAGTATAATATGTATGTATGTAGGCATATTTTGGATAATTATTTAATATATGGTTCCAAACCATCTCGTCTCTCCCTCGGTGGGCCAAAATGAGGTAGAGACGGTATAACCCCCGGCGGAAGCACAGTCAGCCGGGGATCAGAACTCGAGGGAGAGAAACCACCGGATGTCGGTGATCTCGTGCTTATTATTGCTATTATTAATTATTATATTTTTATATTTTATTTATTACAATTTTTATTTTATATAATATTGTTTTACTCACACCTACCATTAGCCCCAAGATCGGTAATGCCTTATGTCATTATGTCTACCTTTTGTTAAAACAATAAAGTGTAAATATTTTTCTGTTTGATCTGGTGGTTGACTGTTTAGAGAATGGTGTAGGGCATTGAGTCCGCCATTTGTCCACGTCAAATACTTGTGCAACGAAATATGAATAAATAAATATATAAAAAGAAAAAAATATTTACAGTATTTATCAAGCTTGTAGATGGAAGACCAATTTACGCTCAGGAGTTTTATGTTTTTTGTTGTTGATATTCAAATTTTGCGGCTGGTGCAATCTCTAACTGTCTATATGTTGCGGATTGCGAGTTGATGGAAAATTCTGAAGGATTTGTATACAAATTAATAAATTTTATTAGCACCAAGACGCTTATCTCAGTTGTGTAGTTAGAAACGTATGGGCTAATAGTTAAGAACGAATGTATTGTACCAAAATATTTATGTCACTCAGCCAAGAGCGAACGAACCGCGAAATGACGCACAGACGAGCGAATGCTAGATAAATAGTTCTGTGCTATGCTAATGCTAGTTTTTGAATGGAGAAGGAGTCGAAAATCGTTTGCAGTGAAAATTAGTCAATTAGTACTATACTATATATATTTATTCGATATACACTCGATATATTTTTATTAAGTAAGAAAAAATTAAAAAGGGAAATCATAAAAGAGCATCAAACTCATTATAATATCTCCTAAAACCTATTTCCCTGCAAATAATTTAAAGTTCTTCTCAAATAAATACACAAACGCATACACAAACGTGTGAGGGCACTCGCGCGCACACACACGCACGAGCACACGCACCGGGACACACCAATGCAAACACAAATCAACATGTATTATTAATAATTAAATTACCTATTACTTGCCGACAATCTATTAAATACTGTACTTATGTAAATGTCAGTGAAACCTATGTATATGACCATGAACATTAGAAATATATTTGTTAAATTGGTTATACAAAATTCTGTATATTACATGAATAATAAATAAATTCTAGTCACGACATCTTGACATCACGTAATTTATGAGCAGTGATAGCCTAGGGGTATACTTTATTCGCATTCATAAAGTCCTGAGTTCTAATCCTCAGTGCGAATTACTGAATTTTTATGCAGTGATTTTTATAATTCTCACTAGCTCGGCGTTGAATGAAAAACATCGTGAGAAAACTCGAATGCGCGAGTCTGTAAAGCTCTGGAGTATGTGTATCAATCCGCGCTGGTCACGCGGTGGATTACTAGGGGCCCGAAAAGTCTCTAGCGAATTACTACGACTGTGCCCTGTAGTGGGACGTTATAAGTTCACATCTAATCTATCTACTTTAACACGTAATTTACACCCTTCTTGAACGAAAATTAATTGATATCTTGTTAATTTGTTACCAGCAATAGGACAAATGCATAAGTACGGTCTCTTTCAATTTGAATTGTATTGCCCATGGTTGCATGCACTGATATAGAGGGATAGATAAAGCAACCCGTCCGTCGCTGCGTGCCTGAAGTTGGCGCTAAGCTCCTCCTACGAACTGCTCATTCAGTCTGTTGGGACTCCTGTCGCTAGCAAGTCATTGTTATAAAACACTAGAACGCCTAATAGTGCTTTATTCAATTGTATTTTTTTTAACATAAACATGGGAGGCGTTTCATTTCATCGATGTGTAGTTTCCCTATACTCACGACATAACACGCTTGGTTTCCATACAATTTCACGTACCTGCGTTGTCTATGTATAAGGATTACATGTACTCGTATGTGTAGGAATAAATTTCAACTCACATAGGTATTTTATTTGTATGTGAGTACATTTTGAAGATAAAATGTACATGAAGTCCGCATAGCTGCGCAGTCATGTTGGCAATTCATTTGAAATTTAGTACACATTAACATTCTGTGAGTGCGACGCGTATCGCATCCTAAGTACACATAAGCAACTCACTTATAGTTCCACAGCACGAGAATAGCGGAAAAGACTTCTTTACTTATGTCACAGAATGGCTTAGTAATTATTAAAATACGAAATATTCACCTTTTAGTAAAACCACCAACTTCCTGGATGCGTGCGACAGAAAGGCGAAAATCGTTACCGAGTTGATGCCACAGAATGGACACCAAAGTAGAGGCAGACCAAAGGGATGGCGGGACCACTTAGATGCATAGTACAAAACTTGGCGAAGCACAGCTTTTAATAGGACCGTCTGGCATAAAAGAACCTTTACCTACCAGTAGGACTAAGTAAAACCAGCTCTCTTTAAAAGTTCAGGACGCAAAAAAGACAATGACTATATTAAAAGACTATGACGGTAGTCCTGATTTAAACTCTCTCATTGAGCGATATTGGTACATATACTCAAATATGTATATCGTACATAGTCAAATATATATACATATGAGAATATCTGTATATACATAAATTATCATACAAACAAGTAAATAACACCACCCTCAATGGCCCACACTAGGATTCTCTGTGCCATGGGTCCAGAGACGCACAGAAAGGCAAACACAAACACACATCCAGACCAGACATTTGTCTTTAAAGAAATCAATATTACACGGGGAATCGAACATATGATTTAATCAATATTTCAGTTTTAAATACTGTAATGTTTAATGTCACGTGTGATAAAACACTAGCCCACAGTAATATGACACTATGACTCTATAATAATATGAGCCTACACTTTATTGATATGGAGTTTAAAATGAAAAAAATGTGAGCAACTCAACCATCGTCTTTGTTTACTATAAAATGAACGTCATAGCAATCACATCATGGCGACTACAGATTTCGATGTGATATAAATATTTTAATTAATAATGCCCGTTTTAAGTTATTTAGCAAATTCACAAATTATAATATGAATAGATTATTACAATGTAAACATTTTAAGACACTTTCACGAAAAGAGACGAAGACGCTATTGTTCGAAAGGTCAATGGGCCAAACGCTTTACAATTGTTAATTCAGAAATTACTTCGGTTTTACCGCGCATAGAAGTTATATTAAACCCTGAGGCATTTCAGTGTAACAACGTTTGTTTAAAATGCTTAAAGTCAACTGCAGGTTCATGGCCGTTAAATATCCTTTCCAGTTAGTACACAGAAAAGATAAATGTCTTCATTCCAATTCACAGAGACTTAAAAAGGGCTGGGCGGAAAGGGCCTTACGATTAACGGGCTCACATAACAATGGGAAGGTTGTATAGGACCCACGATTTGTTTACCACAGTGCTTTTTTACCTATGAACTTTTAAATAAGTACATACATAAAACATGAATGAATGATAAAAAATTCAATGCAGTAATGAAAATGCCTTGATATGAAAATGCGTGACCGTTTCTCCTATATTTTTCCAAGATCAAGACTCCTTAGAACTCAAATACAATACTCGTAGCTGTGAGGAGTCATTTTCAGTCCCACCCGTACGCTTATGAAATGCTCTCATAAGATCGGAGATAGTCTTTCTCTTACTATTTTAACAAAAACTACAAAAAGCCCTAATTTGTCAATCTTTCAAATAGTCCATATTGTATGTAATATACATATATTAAATATATTTATTTTTCATTTTTTATTACAAAAATCACAAACCTAAATTCTATTTACACCTCAAAAATCAATCACCACAGAGCATGCGTCTAATGACGACTGGTAATGGTGTTTATGCTATAGCAGCCCTCATCGACCGGGACCTGTGCAAGGGCTTACTACGTGTAGTAGATGTGATTTATGAGAAGTGGAAACCTGGGAGTGAACATTGACGGTAAAAATAACATATTTTTACAAAATAATAAGTAAGTATATGTGTACATATATACCTATATACCATATATGTATATATTTTTACAAACTATACTTAAGTACATAATTATATAATTATTTCAATATTTTAAGTTAAATAATAAGTTAATTTATAATAAGTTAACTTTCAGTAATAAACACATATTCTAATATGTGTTTATTACTGAAAGTTTAACAACCATGGGACACCACAATTTGAGAAGATCATCATGACTCATATCGAGTAAAACATATATAATAATGTTTTAATTTCAGACCAAAGTCCATAAATGGTTAGTAATAATTATTATTTCCATTATAAGTAATGTTAGTATTTTATATTAGGCATTATTAAAAGACATCCAATGCTGCACCAATGACTACCCTCACCCAATGTTGCTGGATAGGGCAGTTAAACCTAGCAGCAATTGTCTTCAGCAATGCTGTTGCCGCTGCCGAGCGTTATCTTTACTATTTCTGTACATGGAGCGTTCCTGCGGGCGAGCATATTGCTTCTCACCGGCAAAGCCCTCTCTATATCCTTATTATCTCTGAGATATTATATATAGTATATTATAATATGTGTATACATATGTATAATATTTATTACTTAGTATATGTATTATACCTAATGGTATCATGCGTATATATATATATATATATATATATATATATATATATATATATATATATATAGATATGTATTTTGTTAATATTATTGTACTAACAGATTTTCCGTACGCACTACGCCAGCGTTTCCGTCTTGACCTATATTTCACTTTCCCAGGTGTGCTGGAAGAAATCTCTGCAGGAGATAAACTTGCCTTTAGTACATCTTTCCCTTTTCTTCCTTTTTACTTATTACATGTTCTGTGTGTACAATAAATTATTAAATAAATGCCTTACTTTGCCCTTTCTATCAGCCTTTAATGACCCACTGCACAGCTCTCCGTCCTCATTGGGGCTTTCGGGCCGTAATCCACCACGTGGACTCAATACGGATTGGTGGATACGAATACTCTAGTTTTTTTTATGTTTTTTTTTCTCGAGCATGCGCGTTTCTTCGCGATGTTTTCCTCTCACCGCCGACCTAATTACATTTTTTGAAAATCCCTACTTAAGTAGAAATTCTGTGGTACGAGCCCAGGATTTGAACTTATGATCACGCGAATGTGAGTTGAGTATAAATACCCGTAGGCTTTTACCGCTCTCACTTTGCTCTATCTGTCCCATACGGGTTATGGATATGAGTTTATGTCTAGGTATGGTTTGTATATACGCCTAGTCGCTACCGAGTACAATGTAAAGTCTATACACAATATGGAGTACAGGTTGCAATCCCACAGCCGCTGGGCGCAATCGAATGGCCACATTACCCCTCTCCCACAGAAAATTACCGTAAAATATACAGCATTTTCCACTTTATCCTATTTCCCTAATGTACGTGCGGGTTTTAGTAGTGAGTGAGATATGCTAGAGCCTATCACCATCGCATTCTGTTTTATCCCTCCCAATTTTCCCCACCCTATCTCCAAATCAATTCCTAAATCTCAACCGGCGCGCATCCGTGCAGATGTTTGTCATTGTACATTGAAGTTGACATGGATGCTTTCATACTTCCTCCTAATTGTGTACATAATTTTCAATAACTCTTTTTATAGAACGAAAATCGTAGAGACAGACATACAGACAGACAGAAACATCGTAGAGAAAAAGTGGTTAGTGGACTGTGTCGCCCTGCCACATCGGTGATATATGCCAACGTCGGTCCAGAATGACAAACGCTGGCACGCCCCTAGATTCGATGCCTAGCTCTAGAGATTTAGAAGTGGTTTTGGAAAAAGAAGTATAACGATATGGGGAGTTTTGTTCATCACGTTGAACCTCCCAATTTTCGGGGATAGGATGGGTAATAAAGATGTATTCGAATAAAGAGCTCCTTATATTCCATTATACTCTCCATTCACCCATGTCCCTCCACTGATGGATATAGGCCTCTCCTAAGGCTCGCCACCACACACGATCCTCGGCTCTTCTCATTCAACCACCGCCGGCGAATTTCTTTAAGCCGGCGTCCCACACTGCGCTTCCTGGTACGTGGCCTCCATTCGAGGACTCGTCTACCCCATCGGTTCTAGATTTCGATAGCATACGAAGAAATAAAATAGGATGAGAAATGTAGCACATTTTGCAATAAGTCTTCTGTGAAATTTCATAAATTCCAGATTTTGAAAAAAAAATCTGATTTATTGATATTTTTGGATTTAAATAGTGATTTTCTTTGTTACAGGTAAGCAACTACATTGTAATTCATCATGGTATCAAAGCATCAGTGAACACCATCATCACCCTGGGATAACTATAATTTGTAACTTTGCCGTAAGTACGGCACACAGTGGTTCGTTTCTATGTAAGGGCTTGGACATAAATGCGTCAAAAAAAAGTTGTCGAATTATGGGAAAATAATAATGACATTGAGTTCGACTTGTTTTGTTTTAAATACTTTTCTCTAGATATTTCTTCATAACGTTCATATTAACGGAGTTATTTGGGAGAGAAGATATTGTTTCTATGAAAATGAACGTTCAAAATGCCGTAACTCCTGATTCTGTCCTTGCCGCGGCAAGTACTTAGACAATCCGGACCTTAAACAATTTGGTGAATTGAATCATCATGTATCTAAGAATAGGAAATGTATTTTTGACGTCAATGTATTATCCGCGATAGATGAAATCCATAATATTCCGCGAGCTTTTCTAGGAACTAATATACAATTGTATTTCCTGTCACGAGATCGATTTTCAATTTATTCGTAAGTTCCAATGCTTCGCTGCATGTTAGGAACACTTTATAAATTCTAGTACTCCGATAGCTATTTGAAACTACATGGTATTTTATTGAGTTCGTTGTCGCGTATATATGTATACGAGTTTATTGAAAATACTAGTAAGAACATGAAAGAAAGAAACGTTACTTCTTCTAAATTATACTACAAAGATTAGTATAAATGAAGGGGCTCTGGAGGGAAAGTCCCTTAAAGAAGATAGTAAATTTTACGCAAATTAAACTTTATTTTATTTAAAAAAAAATAAAAAACATCCTAGAGTATTATAAAAAAAATATTATTATGTTAAATATATGGAGTAATTTCCGAAATTTTCAACACTAAATATTTAAACAAAACAGAACTTTTATTGTCAGTGAAAATATGAACCTTTTCTATTTCAGTTGACGAAGGACCTAAAATACGTATTCCCCTTTATTTGCTATACTGTAAGATCATTCCTTTTCTATTTGAAAACAACTGACAATGGAACTAGACGCTTAACACGGACTTTTCTCGCTGATGTTTTTGTAATCTCATTCTCCACAAAACACAGTAACGTCGTCAGCATCAAGTAAACAAGATAAATAAATAAAAAGAAATTGTAATGCGTACCTCCCTTGAGACGACATGATATCTCAGCACCGATATTACAAACACAAAACACACAGTAAACAGTAGTCAAACAACAAACTCATTGCGTTTGAAACAATGGAGTAGTTGATTGTAGTTGAAAGGGAAAAGGCCTTCCTTCTATTGTAAATTTAGCCTAATTTATCTGCAACATAAATAGATTTAACACCTATTTGATCCTTAAAATATCTTATAATCAAAATACTTTACATTTTTTAAAATAAAGAGTACGAACATTGCGATCAACATTTTTTATAGTTATCAAGTAATTATTCGTTTCATTTGTATTTGATTGTATTTGAACATTTCTATTTCGTCACAGTATCAATATTAATATGTAACATGGCAGTTATACCATAAAAATCGGATAATACAATGCACAATATATTGCAGTGCCCAAAATAGTATAAACACTAGTGTTGCATTATAGAGAGCTCTTGAAACGATTGTGTTTTGCAATTGACTAATCGCACGAATTAAAACCATCAGTGAATCAAAGACCTGATACTTATAAAACATGTAACAATTTCTCATGTCTTTATTTTTCGTCATAAATTGCAGGATATTCCTGAAAATAAAATCATTTTTATTCCATACGAAAATAATTTTCGTTTAGGTTACATCATAAACAGTCCAAAAGTGGTCATTCCTTATTCGTTATGTAACACATATTGGAAATAATTTTCCTAATTTTATTAGAACATTCATTCGATATGGACTTATGAGTATTTAAAGTGGGGAATTATGTCGCTGATGTACATTGCGTACATTCTTCTTCTCTGTTAGAGACGTTAGTCATCGACACACTACTTCTTTTTTTGTTTTGTGACTTCTAAGCTTTATAACTCAATAGTTTTTCAAGATATTTAGATTGTGGTTTAACAGATTAATTTCGAATATCTACCATACCATACCATCTGCCTTTGCTTCTCCACTGCTGAATATAAGCCTTTCCTTATTCTCGCACATGATCTTCAACTCTCCTCATCCAGCCACCACCAGCGAACTTTCTTCAAGTCGTCGATCCTCATGGCTGGAGGGCGTCCCGCACTGCTCTTCTCGATACGAGACCTCCATTAGAAGACTCGTCTTCCACTCGATGTACGATTCGGTTATCAGTCCTGGGGCAAATAAGACCGTCCCATTGACTTTAGTTAATAGTATGTTTAACAATTCGAATATTTTATTAATAATAATGAGTGTTTATATTAAGAATAACTACTGTCTCATCTATGTACCAACAGTATTATGGCTAACGCAAACCAAACAAACTTTGACAGTTGAAGCGCGTCTACTATTCTTTATTTCGCATATTTTCGTCTCCGGGTACGTTTTAGGTGACGGGATCGGATTTCTTTTTGATCCCGGATCCTAAGAATTTGTAACATGTACTGAGTGGATATTTTCGGACGTGACGTGGTCGCATAGATTCACAAGTAGCTTAGAAGATTTGTATGCAAAGCTTAGGAAAAAAAGTTGGGCTAAACTGCTTTTACGATTTTATTCTTCATAACCGAAAAAGAACTCGAATAAAATATTCGGTCGTAATCTATCCACTTAAGTGTTGGGGTTCCGAGTTAGATTTCGGGCTCGTACCACTTAGTTTTTTACTATTTAAGTACGAATTTTACAATTTTCATTACCTTGTAGGTGAAGACAAATATTGTTAAGAAGAAATGTAGGGTATGTAAAATATTCACCAATTAATGGCCCAAAATTCCCCTTGTATTGCTAGGAGAGGCCGATGCCCTGCAGTGGGACATTACAGGTTGGTATCGATTAATCGATCGATAGAATATTCGATGACCAAAAGGTTCAAATGGCGGTCCTATATTTATAAAAAATATTTATTGTCTAATGTAGGTTGGCAAGTGAGTAATTTGTATTCATCTTCATATGTATTTTTCTGAATCCATGAATCCTAGAGTGTGTCATTTCATTGCGTGTGATGTTTCAAAATTTGTTTTTACTTTTGCTTACGTAATAGACATCTAATATAAAGAAATATTAGCCTACAACGTCTCACTGTACGACCCAAGTCTCTTGGTATACACGATATAGTTTTAGTTAAAATCTATCAAAGGGATTTTTGCAGTACGTTTTCCTTCACTGCCATACTTAAGAAAAAACTTAATTTTACGGGTCGGAATTCGAAGTCATAACTTCACAAATATGACTGCGAGAATTATATATAATACACGTGACTAAAGTTTGAGTGACTATCTTAACAAAATTTACTACGACTGATTTTAAGTGCAGTAGATATACAGTACGTAGTGTACGTGACACTTGGAGCACGCATATTTTACTGTAAATGATTTATGCGATTTTCGTCTTTGCCGTGGTTGCTCTTTCTCAGTTCCTAAAACTTATTAATCTACGTACAAAAACCCCTTAATGTTACAGCTACGATACCGTCACAACTTCAACCCTATCATTAAAACCATCGACCACACCATACGGACCCAAATAACCTCCAAGTACATCGATACCTACTGAGTTAACCTCTAAGAGGCGCAGGAAATTACTCCATAACGAAACTAAGCCTTCAATCCCAAACTATAAAATAACTATCTCAATCTTGCAGAGCTACTATTCAGCACACCTAAGCCATTCCGTTACTATTCGATATTATGCTATTAATTTAGAGAATGTGTTCAAACACAGTACGCGTGCCGGTAGCGTGGCTTGATAAAGTCGCGGTGTCACTGCCGGCGGAGAAAACAATGGCCTTAAATTTACAGAATTTTAAGACGAAAATTAACATGTTTTGAACTTGACCGCCAATATAAATATATCCAGTTCGACATATGCGTCATAAAAGTAGTAGGCAATTAATGCTGTATTTTGGACAAATGTTTGAAACAATTGTTTTTCCTAGGCTCGTATTTACACGAACAGCAAAAAATACTAAACGGGCAACAAATTATGACAGTAAAACAAATTGGTTTTGAATAACTGAAATAAATAACATTAAATTCCTAAAATGTCAACACAAAGGCGTCGTTCGCAGGACTCCTATATTTTTATTCTCACCGGGGAATCTAAACCTAACCAACCCACTTTTAAATTTGATGTCATCGATTTGCTGCCACTTTCAATATTTGGCGTGTTTATCGATTGTATTCTTCATTATTGTCAATGCAAATGTCAATACACATGTAATTATTTAAAAAAATAATATACCTAGTCTAGCCCTAAATATTGTTATAAAGAAAACATTGGTAATTTTATTTTTATATTATCATTTTATTAGCAGAATTTGTGTTATTTTTAGTATAAAAAGGTAAGCATTTTAAAAATATACCATTTATTCCAAATGGTCACCATTTGCACCATTTTATACAATACTTTAAAAATTGTGGCCAGATTTCGATTTAACACGCACCCTTTCCAATTGGCAACTGCCACCCTTATGTTTCAGAGATTCAATATTATTATGGAGTTTAGAGCATACTGTGCTCTGTAACACAGACCATAAACATAATCTAGTGGATTAAGATTGGGACTATATGACGGCAAGTCTTCAGCTCCTTTGTAGCCAAGCCTGTGTTGAGCGAACCTTATCATCTGGTACTGAGTTTTGCTGAATGGATCATTCTTGCTTATGGAACCTCTTAAACTTCTTAAAGCCTCTTAAGAACACAATGTTCTTAAGAGGCTTTACGACCGACCTTACCTTTTTCACAAAAATATGGTTCAGTCATTCCTTGATAGCTAATACCTCCCCAAACCATCACTGAAGCCGGATAATGGCCACGTTGCACCATATTGACCAATTGACCTTCTCTAGAGTTATGAGCATGAACTCGATTATTCTGCTTGTTAAAATGTTCGTTAATGGTGAACATTTTCTCGTCCATAAATAAGGTTTGTCTGTGAGCTCCCTTTGCGTTCCGCCGAAGTTGTTTTGATTTGACAACCCTATTATTTTAAAATTATCAGTTATTATATTACCAGTAGGTTTTTGTAAGCGGAAAGTCCGCAATCATCTTTCAAAATACGTGACATAGTTCTAGGTGCTTTATTCATCTCTCTGGATAAAATAATTTGCTTCCGGACGGGATTTCTTCGGATTCTCTCCGTCACAGCTTTAATTGTCTGTTTAGTACGAATAGTGTGTGAACGTCCAGACCTTTTTCTGTCACAAACAGAGTACGTTTTAATGTACCTGCCAATAGCCCGGTACACAAACATTCGGCTAATACCAAGAGGATGGAGTTTTAATATTGCATTTGGCTCCATGCCTACTTTGTGCAATGCAAATATAACAATACGGTTTTCCATATCACCCCACTCCATTTTAATATTAGTATAATATTTTATAATGATCGGCGCCAAAATGAGAAAAAAACACACTTATTTTTCACGTGAGAATGACAGATTCCAAATTCAAATGTAATTTATTTATTGTTCTTTATTGTAACGGTATGTATGGCCAGACTAAGTATAGGCACCGATAACTTCGATTTCCAGGTTTAATTGTGACATACAAAATCGTCAATGCATTTAAATCAATGTAATCAGCCCTTTCAGCATCCATTGCAGGACATGAACCTCAACATGCACAATTTCTTGTGCATAATAAATATATGGCCTTAAAACGCCACGCTGACCAAACAGGTTGGTAAGTCCACATACATTTAATACGCAAACTAAATAAATAAACAGTGTGCGCCATTGTGTGACCTAGTGTGTGCTATAGAGCATTGTTTATTACTTATTTAGTTAATAAATACGCATATTAATCCCTGTATCATATAATATCCCTGGGCCAAGAGACACAGATTTTGATTCGAAATTCGTTAGACGCCTTATACAGCGCTGTTTTAATAAAAAAATCCTATAATCTTTTAACGAAATCATGTAGCTTCACACATATCTAAAACACATCATTACAACATAATCACACTCATAATCATCATAAACACATCATAATCACATCATATCTAAAATTTTAGAACTGTCTTAGGGTCAGTTAAAAGACCATTTAAGAATCGTCTAAACACGGCCTTAGACGGTCTAAGGACCGCCCTCGATTTAGAGTTAGAAAATATAGTTGAAAATTAACCACTATGCAGACTGCACAAGGTGTCTCTGACACTTCTCAGATTCTTTCAAAGATGGAATTGTTTTTTTATCTGGGCCTTTATGTCCGCTGATAGTGAGGCCACAATTTTATTATATCTTCAATGTCGTAACAGAAATAGAAAGCCGATAGTATGATAGTTTGTGCGGAAAATTGGTAGATCCTGAACTCATGTGGTATTACTGATAAGTCCAATTTACGTATCATTAAGCAATTACAATCATCGTGGAAGAATAATGGGTAATTGGAAAAGATCGCGGCCTTCTTGAACGTATGACTTTCGCGTACTATATTTCGGGCAACGCTGATCACTGGCTGGGAAGTGATATACCGTTTGACAACTGACTTTTTTGTAATGGGGGAAAATTGAAATTACCGAGTTAAAAGTTTTATCTTTTCATATTTTTTAACAATTTTAAAATTAAAGTTGATAAAAATAAAATTAGATGTTTTAATTTTTTTTTTCGACAAGGTTATAAATGCTTCTAGTGCTCGAAAAGAGATTTGTGGTGTTTACTGAGATAAACTGAATTTTGTAAATAAGCATCTAGCTTTTGGTGCCGCACGATTTAAATGACAGAAACTTTGCTAAACAAAATGAAATCGATCCACTTCTGAAGAGATTGGATAACAGGCGAAGAGAAGTGGATCACCTACGGCCTCACTCCAAACAAAGTTGTATAATGTGTATGGTGGGACTGGTAAGACATTGTGTATAACGAGCTTTTGCCACATGGCTAAACGATTCATTCTGATGTCTACTGTCAGCAATTAGTAAAATAGAAACAAGCACTTGAAGAAAAACGCCCAGAATTAATAAATAGAATAGGTGTAGTTTTCCACCACGACAATGCTCGACGATCTTTAATGACTAAACAAAAATTGATGGACCTTGGCTGGGAAGTTTTAATGCATCCTCTATACAGTCCAGACTAGCACTTTCGAATTATCATTTATTCCACTCTTTACAAAATTGTCTAAATGGAGTAAAATTTCATTCAATAGAAACCTGCATAAACCATTTAAATCAGTTTTCGCTCAGAAACCCGATTTTTTTTTAAAACGATGGGATAGTGATCCTGCCAGAAAAACGACGAAAGATGGACAATATTCCGTTCAATAAATATTTATGTAATACAAAAAAGTATTTATTATTTTCACTATAAAATGGCCACAAACTAATTGGCATATATAGGCAAAATTTAATGGAGGGCAAAAGCTAGACGGTTACTTGTATTTTAACGTCACTGGTTGGTTATTTTACTCTCAAAGAAATACATGGTGACTTATTTAGGACTAGAAGAGTGTGTTTTTATTTACTCCTTTCCATTTAATTCTCCGTGTAGTAATTAAGTGATTCTTTATTAAGGAATTCTTTCACCAAATAGCCATGGTCTTATGCTGACACAGTAAAACTATACAATAATACAATACAATCAGCCTATGTCTCTCCACTGCTGGATATAGGCCTCTCCCAGGGCTCGTCACCACACACTATCCTCGGCTCTTCTCATCCAACCACCACCAGCGAACTTCTTCAACTCGTCGGTCCACCTGGCTGGAGGGTATCCCACAGTGCATTTCACGGTAATTGGCCTCCATTTGACGACTCGTCAACGGCATCGGTCCTGCGCCAAAATTAACCTACCCACTGCCACTTTAGCATACTGATTCTGTGAGCTATGTCGGTCACTTTAGTTCTGTGGTGAATCTCTTCGTCCATTACAATAATACAGAACTACTGCCGGTCCTAGTTTTAAGGCGTTTCGTCAGACAGACGGCAGACAACATTTTTATACCATTCCACGTATTAACGTGTCTTGATTCATTTTACGAATTCAAAAACATGAAGCAACTTGTAACAAAATCATTACGTGAGAACACAAGTTTGCCTCACACAGCGTTCGAAAGCAATGAAGATGCGGAACGCGGGTAGCGGGTAGTTATCATGAACATTACAAACAATTTGCCAGGATTGAAATCGATAATGATGACTCTGATGACGTTACTGAATTATTATTAGCTTCACATTCTCAAGAATTATCTTATGAGGATTTAGTTGAGTTGGAGGAACAAAGACAGGAGAAATAATTGGGAGACATCGGGTTCTTCCAGCATCGAGAGTTAACAATTGACTTCAAAGAAATTAATCAAGCTTTTAACCACCTCCACACTGCAATGCTAATATTTGAATTAAATGATCCCAACTTTTTGCCGAGTTTTGAAGTTAGTAATAATATTTCCTTCGCCTATTAATTTTACAGAGAAATTAATGAGAATAAAAAAGCTATAAAAAGCTTGTAGAGGACATTTTTATAATAATTGCAATTAATATTTATGTTACAGTAATTACTGTGTGCATTATTTTATCGCTAATAAAACTGGTAAGTAGATTTCTCAAAAAAATATTTTTATGTCTGAACACCAAACTACTTGCTTTTACATACTAAAGTATGGAAAATGTGTCTCGTATTACGTAGCTCATTTATGAAACGTAATCTGCCGTAAAAGCGAGCACTGCCTGTATATTGACTTCATAACATCAGTATTAAGACCTTAATGTGCCAATATTACAATACAAGTTAAACAATTACATCATCAAAGTACCTAATGAATAGTGACAGGAACATTCGGCTTTAATATAGTCTATTGATCCAATTTGCTATGCATTTAATTACACCAAGTAGTACCGGATTCAAGGCAGCCTGGGAGCTACGCAAACTTCATTAGGCAACTGAAACAGTGGAAGTCGCAGTATATGAGGAGGTAGCAATTAAGTTGAATTGATTCACACGCCCCGAAGACATGCCAAGTGTTACAATAAACACATTAAATTAAAAAATCGCAGCAATCGAAATACATTTTTGCACCATTCATTTCGGTTTCAGAAATTAGAATAGAAACACAAACAAGTTTGTTTCAATACAACAATTCATTACAGTACTTATTATTATCCTATATATAGATGTTGTAATCGCGCACAATTTCATCACTATTGTTTGAATTAAAGGAGCTTTGGACGGAATACTCCAGTATCTTGGACAGTCGAATAATCTCATTGTTGTAATCCGTCCGTAGTTCTGATTTTACTGCTCAGTTTATAGTTACAGCGTTAGCACATTACATGTGAAGAGCAGTAAGCAACCTTCATAATCCCGTAAAAATTACTCACGCACACACTTGTAATATTTAGGTGGTGTGGCAACACGACTGTTGGAAGAAAGCGAAAATGTTTAAACGCAATATGTTGAAAATTCAAATGCGTAACTTACTTTGCAAGATATTTTATTTTCCAATTCAAGGTGTTTATATAGTAGGTATATGTTTAATTTTGCATTCGTTTATATCTAAGTATTTTATACAATACATAAACAAGTGTAACATTATCAGCAAAGTATCGAAGAAATAAAAATTAACTTGTGCTTTTATCACTGTATATTTCTAAATGTTCGTTCATTATAATCGCTTTTTAAAGATGACACTTTGTAGCAATTAAACAACTTTGAACGGTTTAAATCGCGTATATTTGACATTATTTATATCCCGACGTTTCGAACACTTTGCAGTGGACGTGGTCACGGGGTGACTAATTGATTTTATTTGTCACTTGAGTTATTGAGAAATTATTTGGACTACCGTCTGAAATTTTTTTGAACTACCGTCTGGATTTTTTAATCATAACATTTCCTATGCACGCAGTTGGCCTTGGGATTTAATTAATTTAATGACTGGATCCCAAGCCGGTGGTACTTGCCAACCATCTTCTCTATTGAAATTTTGTGTTGACACTTTGTGTTGCCACACAAAATATAGTAATCGCGTTACTGTGTATCACACACAAAATAGATTATTACAAGCAACTCCTATATATCTGATTTTTTATACTTATACAATACACTCGTACTCTGATTTGACAATAAATTGTTATCCTATAAGTTTATTAAATACTAAATGACATTGCAATGAACAGAAGTAATCGGTTGAAAATACTAAAAAATCTATGGTTTCATATTTAGTAAAAAACATGAGTATACACTACATATTAACATCTTAATTACATACACAACATAGTAAACTCCGCCTGCAACAATTTGATTGAATATGAGTAAGTATACTATATCTTAAATATGACATATTGTGAAGTATAAATTAGTTAGGTCTTAAAGACAGAACACGCATTTTTTTTCGTAAATATGGTCAAAAAGATCCCAAAGATGTTTACAGAGTCATTGGATCTGTTTAATAATTTTGAGAGACGTGTTACTGGAGAATTATGGTCGCACATACGCTATCAGTTGAAACTGTTAATTTAGACTGAACAATTTAAACTGACAGTGTGCATTATGAAAACTATGAGTTTTTCGTACTACGAAGACAAACTGAAATTACGTTCAGACAATTAATTGATTGTGTGTGGCGACCATTAGAGGCTATTCATGCGTTCATCATTACGAGAATAACCAAAGGTAACTTACTGCTATGTACTCTTATCACTGTGGCATTAGAGTAGTTTACGTTGATTGGGAAGCAACCATTGAAACGTGAATGGGGGACGAGAACTCGAAATCTCGACTTGGTATTGGATTTCCTGCCGTAAATGGAGAAGTTTAATTAAGTTGATTTTAAAAAAAAATACTCGTTGATTAACTTGCTTGTAGATTCATTATCACGGTATGACAATAGAATTAATGCTAATTGTGAAAGATTTGCATATAAATGCATCCAACCCTATTGTGTAGTCATTTCAAATGAAACATGAAACTTATTAGCTAATTAAGTATAGAAAATATTAATAAACTAGTAGGCTTCCAATACTTATTATTTTTTTTGATCACTTCATATATGTGAATGACGTAATTAGAGAAGAGTCTGCTTACCCAAAGAGCAAAAAATTCTAGTTAGGGTATTTAAACTTCAGTAGTTAAGTGCACATATTTAATAAAATTTAAATACAATAATTAATTCATACATACAATAAAATCGTAGCAAATCCATGTCTGGCGAGGTTTACTCACATGGTATAGGGGTATTTAGTAAATAAATGACACCCGGTCTTCACTCCAGCAATTTATGAGTATATATCAGTAAAATTATTAAAATAATAGAAAAACACCGAAACAAATGAAAGGCATTTAAGAAACTGATTTTGTACTGTAACAGTCTGTACTGTAAGAAGTAGCAGGCTAGTAAATAATAATAGTAATGCATCTAATGAAATACAATCCCAATGGACTTATTGATTATTTTAATTATATTTATAATGAGATGAAAGTGGAAACATTTAAATTACCCTTTTAATATATGGTAAGCGGATATTATCGCCCATAGACATCCGCGATACATGCCTACATTAGTCCAAAATGATAAACGTTGGCACGCCCTGGGATGCGCTGCCTACCTTTGGAGATATAGGAATGGATTTGGAGAAAGGGTTGCGAAAATGGGGAGGGATAGGATGGGAATGGGCTCTGGCACATCTCACTCACTACCGAAACACGTACGTATATTAGGGAAATAAGATAAAGTGGGAAATGCAGTACATTTCTAGATAGTCTTCTGTGAGAGAGGATTGCAGCGTGCACTCTCCGCCTCAAATTACACATTGAGCGATTTTTAATTTTATCTGTTGGATTGCAGCATGCACTCTCCCCCTCAAATTACACATTGAGCGATTTTATATCTAGGTAGTACCTACCTACTGGTATCAGTTTCCATTTGCCACTTTTATAAATATCTATTCATATTTTTAAAACTATAAAATAATTGTACATAGAAATCTCCGCAAGAGACAAGCATACCCTTTAATAAAATAGATAATAATAATTTATTTTGCAAGAACACAGGTAGCATAATATGGCGTTACATTACAGATAATTGCTGTTGTGTTCTGCCTCAGCAGGCGTCCAAAGAATATCTTAATAATTAAATGTAATACTAATTATATACTAATAATAGCTTTGTTCGCGGTAAGGATTCAGAACTGATTCGGGACTAGTACTGAACCAATTTGGAATCGTAGTAGAGCGCATGCTCGATTATAAACCGATTCGTGATTTTTATTTACCGCAAACGATTTCGGAACCAAACTGCGTACAATCTATTGTCATCGGTCATACGCCAATTTCTAAATTTTCTAACCTACTTGTTTTTTGGTTATTGTTGCTGTATTTGTTTATGTATTTATATATTTTTAGAAATGAGTGAAAGTAAGTACTTACCACCTTATTTGGTTATAAAAACTATTTGTACAAATAATATTTTTAAATAAAGTTGCTGAAAGTATGTATTTTTTAACGTCTTTGGGTGAATTTTTGGTATTTACTGAAAAGGGCAATCTACCTGAAGATATATTTAAGTGGACCCACCAAAACACATTACTCTTATTAGAGTATTATATAAACTTATTTATATAAACAACAAACAAAACTAACCATAACAAACAAAGAAAATATAGGTTAGTTTATTAGTTTCTAACCAACTAAATATAGCCGCAGCATGTATGTCAAATGTCGTTAGGTAAAAACTGCGCATGTCTGGAACTACGATTCTTGCCAAAGTCATAGAACTGATAGGACTAATTCTGAATCGATCTTGAATCGAGTTCGACGGTTCCGCGAACACAGAATTGTAACTAAAAATTCTGAACTGTGTGTTCCGCGAACGGCATTATTTGAACTGCGCATGCGAATAGTCCCGAATCAGTTCTGAATCCTTACCGCGAACAAAGCTAATGTACCTACATATTGTCTTTCTTTTAAAAATACCTTTCTTTTATCATTTATTTCATGTTAATTCTGCTTAATAAATGATTAAATAAATCAATAATACAAAAAAAACGTGTGCTGTCAGGGGACCCCCGTCAGGAACGAAGATCCTCACGCATTTTTTTTTAAACTCCTTTAATTAATCCTTTAATTTTACTCCTTTTTTTAAACGCATTTATTTTTTTTTAAATCTGTATAATTCATGTATTTTTTTTTATTTTGTATCATATTTTCAATGCAAATAATTTAAAATAAGGAATCAAATCAAAAATCATAAATTTAGGTTATACAACCGGCCACGCACTAGTCTGTACGTCTGTTATTCTGATTGAGTCTCGCTCTCGGTACTCGCACACACACACACACACACACAGAAAGAGAAAGGCGTGTGGAGGGGGTAAAAATCTTACGTGACGTTACATCTCGAATCACACCTACCGTAAGCCGCGTAAAGGAACTTCGTTTTTAATAATTATTCACTAGCCGTTCGTTGCGTTGAAGCGATCACTTTTAGCGATCAGACCGCCTATTGTTTTTGTATGCAACCAGCCCTTTCAGTATTCACTACTGGACATGGGCCTCCTCACTCTTCATGCACAAGACAGTGTGCATGAGGAGTGGGTGGGCGAGTCTACTTTTTTAAAGGTGGTGTAGTTCGTCAGGGCTTGTAGTAGCCGCTTTATTGACCTTTAGTCGCCTTTTAGGACAACAACGGGACGAGATGGGGTGGTGCTATTCTATAGCCGGCCGACACCGCACGGCATAAATAAAAAAATCCATTCACCTATTCATTCATTCTTTCATTCAAGAACTTTTAATACGAGTTAATTCAACTCAACAACTTTCCTCCCTTTAGGTAATACATGTTATTTCAGTAACTCACCGCGATTATAACAGAATTCAACTCGGTGCGAGTTTTCGCGCGGAATATGCACATTTTGCTAACGTATTCACATACATTACTGGAAATATTCCAATTGTTCCTGGGACTTGAGATGAGAGTGGCTGATTAAGACACATACCTGCATTACCATAGTTATATGTAACTTCGTGATACATCAACAGAATATAATTTCACTTCGTAATGCCACAGATAGAAGTTCACTCATATTTTAAAAAAATATTACGTATGGTAAAAATGATTGAATCCGTTGTAAAATGACCGAAATATAGCTTCAACTATATTCAATTCAAATAATTCAATTCTATATCAGCTATATTTAAAGTTTCAACGCGCTATACGCAATGACGACGTCACAATAACATTTCGGTGTAGTTGAACTTGTTCTAATGTTATTTAGAACTAGATAAGAAAACGGACGCTAGAATTAAAATTATTTTTTGAATTCGTTAGAAAATTATATAGATGTGAGCTTTCAAATATTTGTTAGCGTTAGCTAGATGAGATTTTTTTGGGAAGAAAGTGGCGGTCGAGCATTCAGTCTACCTAGTACTAAGTGGATACTGCCGCCCATGGCCATCCGCAATACATGCCAACATCAGTCTAGAATGACAAACGTTGGCAGTAGGTACCTACCCCGGATGCGGTGCCTAGATTTGGAAATTTAGGAATGGATTTAGGGAAAGGGGTGGGGAAAAAGGGGAGGAATAGGACAAGATGGGATGGGAAAGGGCTTTGAATAAGTTGTGGTCTTAATAACACACTAATGCGATTCTTTTCTAACTTGTGACTTCTAAGCCCTGTAACTCAGAAACTTTTCAATATACGAGTATTATGTTTTTGATTTTACAGATCGACTTCTAGTATTTCAAATTATGTATTTAATTATACAGGCTCTGTCTGAATTATACAGGTTGCTTTTCCAACTCTGAAAACATGGAAAAGTTCCTCATGATTCTGAGTTAATTAACATACCTATGATGTAACTTATTTTTTGGGTTATATATTTAGCAAGTTTGTATTAAAAATTCGGTGAAAAAACTGATTTTTTTGGAAATAAGAATCATGTTGATGAACTCGGAATTATGAACGGAATTCATTGTTTCAGGCATCATGAAAGGTTTGGACACACCTACGTAACTAAAAAGTAGAAATTCCTTGTAACCGTAACTAGCCCTTGTTTCCTCGGCTGTTGGATATGGATCTCTTGCACATGGGATGTATGACCTTAAAACGTTACATTGGCCAAGTGGTTTGGCGAAACCACTCTTTTTGAAATAGCGTTCTTCCTCAGCGTTTGCGGTAGCGGCTTTATCCCTTAGCCGCCTCGATACCCGCGGGAACAGATGAAATATCCCGTTCCCAAGTGTTTCACCAATAAACAACCTCGTGGCCCTTTAACATATTGTTTAGAAACTTTGCTTTCAACAATCGAGTGCAATCGTCAACCCTTCTAAAGTTATGTTGGAACATAATGTTCGGAAATTTTGTTGGAATTTTAATGTCATCCAGCGAAGGGTCTTAATTGATAAAGTTTTGTGCCACCCCAGAGAATGTCCCAAGTCGATATGTAGAATTAATAAGGAGCTATGTCAATAATTCCGATTCAACATTTGACATGTTAAGTTCTAGTTGTTACCGAGTTTTTGTATTGGGATGCAAAATTCTGTATTAATTTTATTTATTTCAGTCGACACAGATCCGTCTCTGGCAAGTTTCATGAAAGAACATTTCGCAGGTTAACAGTTCTCATATAACCAATATCTTTTTCTTTATCTTTTTTTTTTCATAGAAAAAAAGGGGGCAGACGAGCATATAGTCCACCTGATGGTAAGTGAATACTGTCGTCCGCAATACGCTTGTATTGCAGATATGACTATATATGACGGATGGATTATATATGACAATAGAACTATGGCAGAAACAAAATAGCTGAAATTTTCCTCGATACAATCTACAGGCCCATCTCGCTTCTGAGCCATGTTTATAAGCTGTTTTCGAGGGTTATCACGAATCGTCTCGAGCGCAGGTTTGATGACTTCCAGCCTCCCGAACAAGCCGGTTTCCGAAAAGGCTATAGTACCATAGACCACATCCATACGCTGCGGCAAGTTATACAGAAGACCGAGGAGTATAATTTGCCATTATGCTTAGCGTTTGTGGACTATGAGAAAGCCTTTGATTCGATCGAGACTTGGGCAGTGCTACAGTCCCTCCAGCGGTGCCATATTGACTATCGGTATATCGAAGTGTTGAAGTGTTTGTATAACAACGCCACCATGTCAGTCCGAGTACAGGAAGGGAGCACGGAGCCGATTCCATTGCAGAGGGGTGTGAGACAAGGAGATGTCATCTCTCCGAAGCTCTTCACCAATGCGATGGAAGATGCTTTCAAGCTCCTGGAATGGAAAGGACTCGGCATCAACGTTGATGGCGAATGCATCACTCACCTTCGATTTGCCGACGATATCGTGGTCATGGCAGAATCGCTAGAGGATCTTAGCACAATGCTCGGAGACCTCAATCGAGTTTCCCAACAGGTGGACCTTAAAATGAACATGGACAAGACGAAAATCATGTCGAATGTCCATGTCGTGCCCACCCCAGTTTCAGTTGGGAGCTCGATTCTCGAAGTTGTTGACGAGTACGTCTACCTAGGCCAAACGGTCCAACTAGGTAGATCCAACTTCGAGAAAGAGGTCAATCGACGAATCCAACTCGGCTGGGCAGCGTTCGGGAAGCTACGCAGCGTCTTCTCGTCCAAAATACCTCAGTGCTTGAAGACGAAGGTCTTCGACCAGTGTGTGTTGCCAGTGACGACCTACGGCACCGAGACGTGGTCTCTGACTATGGGCCTCATAAATAAGCTCACTGTCGCACAGCGAGCTATGGAGAGGGCTATGCTCGGGGTTTCCCTACGTGATCGAATCAGGAATGAGGGGATCCGTAGACGAACTAAAGTCACTGACATAGCCTCTCGGGTTAGCTAGCTGAAGTGGCAGTGGGCAGGGCACATAGCTCGAAGAACTGATAGCCGATGGGGCAGAGGGGTTCTCGAATGGAGACCACGTACCGGTGGACGAAGCCGAGGACGTCCATCTGCTAGATGGACAGACGACCTCATAAAGGTTGCGGGCACCCGCTGGATGCAGGTCGCTGCCGATAGGTCTAAATGGCGGACAATGGGGAGGCCTATGTCCAGCAGTGGACGTCCAAGGGCTGAGAAAGAAGAAAGAAAGAAGAAGAAGACAATCTACAGTCAAACTAGCCTCGAATTTTCAGATATTTTTTTGAATTTAAAGTTATAAAGCGATTATTTGGTTTCAATTTTTTTCAGACTTCTTTAGTAATAGTGAAACCGTAATGATTTTTTAATTTGAATTGTACCTACTTTTTGTAAAATTCGTCGTTTTCTCTTACTTATCACCATAATTCATGAATAAAGCCTGCTCCAACCAGTCCGTTATTGTTTTGTTCTAATAAATATTTAATTCCCCCCTTGTACTGACAAATGCGCACTTTGATAAATTATCCTAAATTAAATTAAGCAGGCTCTATATTTCATTGCGTCATACATACTTAGGTTAATAGCACAGAAGTGATAAATACAGTAAGCAATCTTATTATTATTCGACATAATAATCACCATCAGAACATTTAATAGCAGGTTATCACGTGAGCATTACTGTAACCAGCCTTGTAGCGTCCACTGCTGGGCATGGACCTTCACATTGTGTCGTGTATCGGAGATACGAGGGGAGATCCAAAAGTTTCCGGTCCGACAAAGGAAAAAGGACACTCAAGTTCATGAAACTACTTTTATTTTTCAATATAGTATCCGTCTGTTTAAACACACTTTTCGGATCGTTTAATTAACATTTCAATCCCAGTATGAAAAGAGTCAGAAGTCTTGTCTTCCAAACGGGCGAAAACCGCAGCGGTCACTTCATCATCAGTGAAAAAGGGTAGACGGTAGGGGTAAGGCGTACTTAAGTACGCCATGAGATTTGAGAACAAATAGTAATCACTGGGAGCCGAGTCAGGACTATAGGGTGGATGGCGAATTTTCGTGAAGCCACACTTTGAAACAGCAGATTTCCCAACTGCGGCGGTGTGGACGGGTGCATTGTCATGGAGAGGCCGCACACATTTGCTTAGTTTTCCACGACGTTTCTGTTTGATTGCTCCTCGTAATTGCTCTATAAGGTTAGCAAAATAGCTTCCAGTCACTTTAGAAAGTGCCTTAAAATGTCACGCCGGCGGCGGGCGGCGGGTTGGCGAGTTCACCTCTATAGGTGGTATGATTCCTCAGCGTTTGTGGTAGCGGCTTTGTTGGGCTTAGTCGTCTTTTACTACACCTAAGGAAAGAGATTGGGTCGTGCTATTCTAAGACCAGCCGACATCACACGGCCGTGACTGAGTAATTTTCTGTTTGAAAATACGCAACAAGATACATTTAATGGTATGTGCGTAAAGCACAATTCAGATGTTTAAATAAAGTTTACATACTGTTCCTATTTATATTTGTACTGTTAAGAGGATAAGAGTTCGTAATTAATCATTAAATTAGCTGCTATCTATAAAACTGGATTTACACAAGCATCTGCGCAATTTTCCTCCTTTCTTCCCTCATATATTCTCCAAGTTAATTTCCACTCAACAAATTCTCATTATCGTCGTATTATGTTGACTTGTCTGTATTTTGGTTTGATTTTCATACAAATAAAATGATGTGAATATAAAGTTATTGAAATACTAAATTTATTATTAGTTTCAAGTTTATGATTTAAAGTATTTGAGGTTTAGTTTCACATTATGCTCCGAATACCGGCTGTGCATTGAAAGATTTTCCTCTTTTCTGGCTCAGAATCGGTAGGTTTTTTTGGAAGTGCAACAATATTATAATGGTTTGTATTTAAAAGAGCTGCAAAAAAAAACTAATCGTGCAGCAAATCATGACCAGCATAATAACTTATTTTTGAATAACTGAAGTAAATATTTGATTATTACTAAGAATGTCATTATTATGCCGACGAAAGCGGAACTCCTATTTCTGTATTGTCACTAGAAAACGTAAACCTAATCCACCCTCAAATTTACTACTTCCTAAAATTTAGTGTTTATTCAGTATTTTCTGTTGCCCATTTAATTATTTCTTTATAATAATTACAATTCCTAAATAGGTAAGTAATGACGTTTGATTAAGTTTCATGTTATGTCTTTTCAATGTTCCACCCAAAATGAGATGTATGTTAATTCGTGTTCTAGGAAATGTAAAATCGCTTATAATTACGCGTAATTGTTATCCTGTACTGTATACTCGCTTAATACACAAGGAAACATGTTATAATATGTTTAGAGGCCGGTAAACATATGTAGATGACGTTCGTAAAGTTACTTTAAACAGCAACTAAAAATTGTTGTCACTAAACTTATTATACCTATTGGAACACATAATGCAGCCAGCGCACTGCATAAACATCAAAAGTGATGACCACGTTAAACAAAATTGCTCAATTTCTCGTTAACATTGCAGCACGTTATAAAGGCAACAGTATGGATCCGTAATAAACAAATAAAATGAGTCTCACACACGCACACACCCGAAGACATACAAGCACACATGTACTCAGGCACGCATGGAAGTACAGACACACGTGCCGCTCTCTTGGGATTGCAAAAATGAAGTGGAAAAGTGGTATGTGTACTTCCGGATGCTACACCGCAGTAAAAATGCTATCACTCTAAGTAGTCATAGATCTATCACGAAAAAAAACAAAGATGTACTACTATTAATACGTACCTGCATTTATTATTATTATTATATTATGCCATACTACCAGCCATCACTCAGAATCAGAATAATTTAATATATACTGTATTTATCTTATATACCATGTATTTATATACATCTTAGTGCTTAGGTAGAACTTACAGTATACCCTCATGGAGCAATGTCAATCAGTTAATAACTCGTACTCACACACAATCTTTTGCTCTTCTCAACCGCCAGCAAACTTCTTCGAGTCCACCTAGCTGAAGAGTGTCCCGCAGCGACCAAACGGGATCCTCATTTAAGGCGTCGATAACCTGATAGGTTATCAGTCCTGCGTCAGATATGGATAGCTACTTCCATTTTTCCATCAAACGAAAGACCATTTCGAAATTTAATCTGAAACCCCTCACCGTTGATTCAACTCTACTGTTACTGCATCAACGGACAAATGACGTGGTGAATTATGACCGCGATTTAATTAAAGTTTGTCTAATTAATCAACTAGGGAGATGTAAAACTTTTGCACTGAATAATAATATACGAGTACTTTACTTTCTAACAGTAGCACTGACACGTGGTCAGTGTTTAGGTTGTCTGCGCCAAGTCGCATATTGTCAATTTATTATTGTATTATATATTTTTTATTTTATTTTATCATTCGTTGCCGCGAATTAAACTTATGACCTCTAATTTTAAACTTGGCCTCGTCAGCTTTATGTGAGTTATCGGGGAATTAATATTTAAAAAAACGTGTGCTCAATATACTTGAGTTTTTAATTATTTAAAGACACAAAAATATAAAAATAAGTTATAATATGTCCGACTTTAATCAGAGTGGATCCAACCCACAATCATACTTTTTTCATAATAAAGAATTTTGTGATAAAAAATTAAAATATAGTGCTTATTTAGCAATTAAACCGTACCTAGACGACAATCCCGCATCACACATACTTGCAGCCTCTCAGAGTCGATCGATCGTAGTCTAACAATATTGAGGTAGATCGCCAGCAGTTCAAGTTTGAGTACCCCTGATTAGACAGACAAAAAATTATTTAAACTTCGTTGCACAAGTATTTGACATGTAAAAAGGCGGACTTAATGCCTAACGACAACCAACGTTTTTGTATGCCCAAAAATTCCAAAAAATGTTGTTTGAGCTCTGCTCTGTATCAATCACAATTTACATTGCAAGGAGGTTATTTTTTTAAATTTACTTGTATAGGACGGCTTTGTTGCGATATTGATATATGTAAATATAAAAATATTTGGAAGATTTTGAAGTAATCGATTATGTTAATTGAATCTTCCGAGCTACTTGGCCGAGGTCTTCTGGAATCTCTTCTCTTTCTTCCAAACGTTTCGTCAACAACTGCGGTTGGCATCTTCAGTGGCGATTGCGTTCACTTTCGGAGAGATGTTATCTCTTCGGCTTCTTGAGCGCCACTGAAGAGCCGCAAAGAGAAGCCGAAGAGATAATATCTCTCCGAAAGTGAACGCAGTCGCCACTGAAGATGTCAACTCCAGTTGACATTTTTTTGATCATTTTTCAAATTTCAATAGATCAATTTAAAATTTAGCATTAACTTGAGGAAGTTTTCAAAATTTATGGCCGCAAGTGATTGAAACTAATTAAATTTCAATAAAACTGTTGCTAAGAGAAGAAACTTAGGCGAAACTTTGTCTAACTTTCTTGTATGCTGCAATTAAGTATGAATATCCCTGTAGATGAATCCAATTTAGTTCTGAATATTCTAAGTCCCTGGCGACTCGTCGCTTTAAAGTTACTTGATGATACTTTATATGATTAATTGTCTCTATCAAATGGAAACTATTTATGAATTTAGCGCATACAAATTTCCCATAAAGGAGAATGGGAAAAATATATGGTTGTCGTCTTAACCTACCAAGAGAAGTCAAATTAGTGACAATGAATTTGTTACGACCTACCATAAATCGTTATAAGCAATTGTAACTGCTAAATTGTAACTGCTAATTGTAACTTTTAATTAGCAATACATAAGAACAGGAATGCGGTTTATTATATCGTGGTTCGCATAGAGATTTCATCATAGATATTTCAATCGAGAAGATGGAAACAAGTTGTCCCTCGCGACTTTTCATCTGACGCTATTTCTGATGTTGTGCACTATGATGACCAAATGCGGGTAGTTGATGAATTGTGGAGTCTTAGTCGTGACCGTGGTTGATGCAACCCAACCGTAATATCGAGTAAATACGAGTAGTAAGCGTACGCATTGAGACAAGTTTAGATAGATAAATAATTGCCCTTGGATATTTTATTGTTTTCTTTTGTTTAAAATTTCACCGGTGGCCCTAAAACGACGGTGCTTTACTAGGTGAGGCCCGTGCACAACAGTGGGACGTTATAGGCCTATACAATACAGGCTTATTTTTTTCTTTTTATTTAATGTTCTAATAATAAATACATGGTAATTTTGATATGCAGAATTACAAAACTTCATTGTTTGTCTTAGTGCCGTAATATGTCGCGAACAGTTGCAAAGGACGATATAATTTTAATACCTTTTTATATCCTATACGGTTAATATATTAATATCATGCGATGCCGTGAAATATCGAACGGCTATATCATCACCCTAAAAGGCCTGCCCTGCTTAAGGCCTGCGAAATTATACCACCTCTAAAGAGTGGACTTGGCAACCCGCTTCGCTGGCGTGACGGCTTAAAGCCATACATTCCTTATGCACAAGAAAATGTGCATAAGGCCCATGTTCAGTAGTGGCCGAAGAACGGGATGGTAACATTCACTTACTTAAATAAATAAAAAAAAAAAATTGAATTAAGAAATTCTATTTACACGTGAAAATATACAACCTGTCCACCTCTCAATCGCTTGACCAAAGTAAGTCGGCGCGGGCGTTAAGGCCGTCAACACATCAATCAGGGCGTTCTGCACCGGACAGGTGATTCATGGAGGGTAATGGATGCGAGCCTTTGTATCGATGACGAGCTCCCACCAACTTAATTTTTTTACACAGCTAGTTGCAATTTTAAAATTTCAGACACAATGACGCGTGCAAATAAAATTGATTTTGCTTTTAGTTGAAAATTCCAGATTATGGAAATTTGTTTATTAACCCACTTTTACGATTGCGGACGGCCACCGGTGGAACATTACGGCCGCTCCGGCAGGCCACGGTGGGCTACCGGTGGCCCAGCTCCATATGCCTCATAAGCCCGACATAAAGACTATTTATCAAAGAACTTGATGGCATTTTAACGTCTGTGGTATACTATTGTAGAGTTTAAAAGTTTTTCTGAACGTACTAGTTGACAAATGTCATTACTACTCGTCACACAACTATAATTTTATTACTATATCGAAAAAAAAAATATTATCACACAAAATCCTGTTTTTGGTGCAACAAATATTAAACGACTTGAAATTTTCGGATGTTGAAATAGTTAAATTGTTCCAATTTATAAATTGAAACTATAAGTATAAAACTATTTATAACTATAAGTAAATATATATATTTAATATTAGGTAAATCTAGAATCTGCCATAATATTAGATTATCGAAGATTCTAGATTTCTTTCCGAAAAAGCAGTCATTTACATCTACAATTGTAGTTTTGTAATTTAGGTATAATGAAAATTGCAGTAACAGGAACGTCGATTGACCTAAATATAACGCAGCACTTAATAACAATTCGGGATTGGGGAAATGAGGGGTTGTAGATAGGAAAGGATCGCTTGGAAATGAGCTCTGGCATATCTCACTCACTACCGAAACAGTACCTACATTAGGGAAATATGGTAAAATGCAAAATGCAGTACATTTTACGGCAATCTTCTGTGAGAGAAGGTTAACTTGGCCAGTCAAATGAGCCCAACGGTTGTGGCATTGCGCGTACTCCCAAGTTGTCGAATAACCGATGAAAGATGGTATTACACTATTGGAAACATTACATACAAATATGAATTTAGGAGTGTGCGGAGCTCGCACAGATCCGAGTTCCCGCGAGCATTTTAAAATTTAAAAAGTGCTCCTTGGATTTTCATTCACGAGCCATCGGCATTCGACGACGAATTTCATAACTACATTCCACTTGTTAGAAAAGGAATTGAATTTTTTAATTTACGTGTTCGCCCTTCCGCGACTCCGTTGGGAATCCGACGTGGTTTGACTTTGAATTAATTGGAAAACTGTCGAAGTGATATCGTCGTGTCGACGCCGAATTGTAAGCTATTTTCGCTCTTAATTTAAACATAAACTACGTCATCTTACATAGATAGAAATAACTTTTGTTTACTATTAAAGCTGTTGAAAATTATGAGCCTATTGTTACTAACATTAATTAATTAGCCTATTGTTCAATTAGTGATAACATTTGTAGTTGATTTTTGCACACCTATTGAGATATAACTTACTCGTAAAGTGAAAACGGTTATAATGTAACACTGCAACGTTAGCTCAGGTTGTAGGGTCCTTACTTCAGCAATTTATCGTCTTCCCCCGATAGCCGTTGGGGAAGACAAGTCCTCGAATGGCGACCATGTACCGGGAAACGTAGCGTGGGAACCCCTCCAACTTGAAGGAAGTCGGCGGTACTGGCTGGATGAGAAGAGCTGACAACCGTGTGTGATGGCGGTCCTTGGGAGAGGCCTGTATTCAATAGTAGAGAGACATAGGCTGATTATATGGTATGGTATAATTAAAAATATGAAATGATTAATCCATCTTTCAGACTGAGTTGTGATATCAGCGTATTTGTAATGTTCGTAGATACATTAATTCTAACCTTTTAGTCAAATTTATTTATTTACTAGCCGTGTGCCCGATATGAAATCTCATCGGCAACATCTCAGGAACTTTTATACCCGTATTTTACATCTCTAGGGGATGAATTTTCAAAAATCCTTTCTTAGTGCTCACTTACGTTATATAAGGAACTGCTTTGCAAAATTTCATGCTTCTAGACCCACCCGTTTAGGCTGTGCGTTGTCTGTCAGTCAGTCACGGTTAGATTTTTATTAAGTAGATTCTTCACTGCGCAAAATGACAAAAGGCGGCCTTAATACTTAGAACCATCATCTCCCAGTCAACCTTCGGGCTATGCAGAAATCAAATCTCGACAAAAAACTACACATATGTCTTCTGTATTCTGCTTTTATAGACTATTAAAGTTTTTACAATCCCTTTACATTATAGTGACAATGGCCACATACCAGTGGATTCATAATCACAGTTAGCAATTGTCTCGGACATTGGTAGGGTTAATTGCCCTTGGAAGTACCCGAAATGACATTTTAACCCGAAATGACGTTTAATTAAAATCACAAGTGGTACCCGGGTACCCGGGGATACTTGACAAATTGCACTCCACGTCAGGAACAGTTATGTTATAACAAGGCCATGTATTTTAAGTCGGCAATTTAATTGAGAGATCTATGAGTTAATATGAAGTAGGGGTTGTAAGGAACATTCCCACTAGTTTTCGCATAAAGCGAAGTATTTGAAAATTGTTAACTTTCGCTTTTAGGGAAATTTTGAAGTAATCAATAGGAACTCAGTTTCGAAGTGATTTATAGATTTTTTTTTTAAACTATCAAATTACTAAATTCGGGCGAATTGTATTATGTGAAAGATATGCATACCTACTTATAATTTAGTTGCATACATAGGTACACATATTTACTATAATTATATTTTTATTCTATATTGTTCTCGTGTGTACTCTTGTTAGTAAACAGAATTTAAATAAATACATTCCTAAGTCTACAAAATAGACAGTGAAAAACGGACAATAAATATGTCATTACAATAACCAGACTTTATTTGTTTATCAGAAACTTTTGATTGTTATTATCAAATAATAGCAAATAGTATCTATAAATAACAATCGAGTTTAAGCAATTGAGACATTACTGTTCTTAAACATAACTAAAAGGACTGTATTTTATATATCTTCTTTCGTAACAGGGGGCCATGTTAATTGTACTGTGCTATTGCCCCCGTTGAATGTTTTCACCGGTGAGGTTAGCACTTTTTTCCCATCCTCAAATCACCGGGGACGGGCCGCCGCCGTTTACGATGGGATTAAAGCATCGTCCAACTTTTGTTATTCTTGAAATGTATCACGAATGTCCACGAACGATATATTCTCGTATCACCAGGTACACTGTCAGCTCGTCTGCAAACATCTTTCTATAAAAAAATCCGTTGTCAGTGAAATTGATATAAACTTACAACACTACAAAAGTAACTTCATGACACGGTTCCCACAAACATGACATACAAAACTTTATACGCTAACTCGACGGCGAGTTTTACGTACAATTTAACATGAATTTATGAAAGGTAACTTTCCTTATAACGCTTGCAACTACTTGAAACTGCCTTTTAACTGAATATTTTATTTTCCGTACGTATATACGAGTAAGAGGTGTTTTCAAGGACCCTTCAGTTAGAACGCCTTTTATGTTCTTGAAGATCTCATTTGAAACAACATATTCACCCATCCCACAGAAGACTGCCACGAAATGAACCATATACGCGTTTTAGCAGTGAGTGAGAGTCGCCAGAGCACATTTCCCACCCCATCCTAGTTTAGGACTGCTTGCAAATCTCCCATATTTTACCTAATTGGAGGTCAGAAAACCAGCGCTAGCACTTGCGGCTAGTATCAGCTGAGCCCCCTTCCTATTGCCACTAATTAAGTATTTTTTATTGTAGGTACTTCTTTTTTTTTGTAACTGTACTGTCAATAAACATTTTTGTCTTTCTTTCTAGTATTTTGAAATTTAACGTTGATTAAATGCAACTTAATAATAATATGCTCACCATATAACGTCTACCGCCATCTATCGGACTAACTGGGCGATTCCGAAAGAAGTGTCCAATCGGTGCACGCGAATGATAAGTGGTTTTCAAGATAGCGAAAATCATCAAACTGTGTGCAAGTCGTCCGTGCTAATGTAGTCATGGTCTTAATAAAAGGTATTTTATATCGACTGTATTCCTTCCGACGGTGTAGCATGTATTATTATACAGCCGTCTAAGGTGCCAGGCATATGGTCAATCGGATTAAAAATTCAAATGGACCCCTAGTTGATGATGATCAATATTTTTAAAATTGACTTTTATTTCTTATAATATAATCTTATTTACTCCCTATATTATCACACTTTTCTATATCTCTCTAATCTTTACACTTTTTAAAAAATATCTCTTAAAGAAAATGACTTTGTGTACCGACTGTATCTAAACTGTACCTACCACGAAGCAGTTTTCCCTGCGCTCACCGTGCCAGGTGCCAGGCAATCGTCAACTGAATTAAAAATTCAGAGTCACACGTTTTCCCTCAGCGCGTAACTGCGAGCAAATCTTGTTAAAGGTGTATCGTTTGCTAAATTTATGTCGGAAAGGAGTCTTGGCGTTTAATACAAATAGGTATACGTTTTAATACTTTTTAAATAATCAGCAAATCATGATCAACAAAACAAGTTGCATGTTCAAGCTTCATGACCGAAGTAAATAATTTTAAATTACACTCTGTTCGCGATAATAATGCAAAGTGAGTAATCGCTTAAGATTTCACCTTTTTTGACCTATAGTGAAATTGACCCAAGATTTAAAATATTAAAAAAAAAATCTGCGTTTTTAACGCTAACTACATTGTAAGTGTGTACAATCTTTCCGAATGTGAAGAGCAAATGTGGGTAGTTGATAAAACTGCTCACAGCTACCAGCTACGTGCCGAAACATCGAGTAGAAATAAAGAGTAATTTTGTTCACTTTTTATTTGAGTCGCTAAATATCAAACTCCAATATGTCCTTGATAAGTAAAAAAGAGGTATGGCAGTATTTTTGTTTGCACCTACCAACGGCGGTATTGTCTAGAGCATAAAATTCAATATACTTTACTTTGGTAATTATTACCCCTGGCAACATTTAAATTTGACGGTTGCCTTTAAAAATACGCCAAACACGATAAAAATAGTTTGGACATACTGGATTCTGAATTAAACCAATGGACACACTTGATTTTGAATAACATGTATGGTTGGACATATTCCATTTTGTTTCGAACCGTCATTGACTGACGTCATCATTAGGGTTACCAACCTAGTACGGAAAAATAAAATAATTACATAAAATAAAAATTTTAATAAAAAGATTTTTTTGCAAAGATAAATTGTTTATTTATTTACGTAGAGCGTTCAACATAAAAAAATAGTAAGTACTTATGTACGTAATTTAGTCACACAAAATCAAGAACTTCTTCGTTCTCTATATCTCCAGGACGTACTGTACTTTCACAATCACTGTCCATTACGATGTCTCTCCTGGTAAGTACATTTTTATAATAAGATAGTTTTTCCAAGTTTTGCCATTCATTTCCATAATGTTTGGTCAAAAGTTTGTTGACATCATTCAATTTTGGTGCTTTTACGGGAACTCCGGCTGGTATAGAATTCAATCTTAACTCATTAAATCTCTTTCCGCGTTTTGTCAAAGATTTATAATCACAAGTGTCATTTCTATAAGAAATTTCACCGCGAATGACAACTTTGTTAGAATTAGCTTTTTTGAATACTATTCTTTTACATTTACTGATTTGGAAATGCCAGGTCTGAGTACCTTTTAAAAATTCTTTGGTTTTTTCTTTCCAGTCATATACAGGTACTTGGGTCACAAATCTGTGAATAGTTGCGTGTTCTTCAATAATGTTTATATATTCACTTGGCATAATAATGTTCTCTTTTTTCCTTACAACTTTTTCAATTAAGGCGAACACCCTGTCGGCGGGCAAGAAAGAATGCCCTGTTACGGGATAGACAATTTCAATGTCTTTGATATTGGTAGTTATCTCAAGAAGCCATGTCATAACCATCGTGATAATAGTAGAATTCTTATTTTGTCCGCCGCAGCCATCGGATACCAGTCGTATTTTGCTAATACCAGTTAAATCTGCAATATTCAAGCAGTGATACAAAGCTGAACAGATCTCATTGGAACCTTTAGCCGCCTCGTCTTCTGTCCAAACGTACGCATGGATGTTATTAGGCGTCAAGGATGCGTGTGAAGTGCCAATAACGACTGTAAAATTGTATAAATACAGTTGTCTGGAATAGTACGTAGATTGGTCAGGTATTTTTGGCAGTGGTAGATTTTTTTCACAATCAAAAGACATTATAAGAAGACCGGGGGCTTCCGCTTGCAACATTTTGAAAAACTGTTTAGCGCGCAGTTTGTGAATTCTGTGCTGAGTTACGAGTTCTTGTTTTGCGGCTCGTGAAGTCTCAACTTTAATTTTTTCAGTTAATTGAAGGCAGGTAGAACACACGTCGGTCCTCGGGCTACCAAATCCGATGTTAAAACGGGTGTTAAATATTTTTCGGAAAAAGCTCTGTTGCACTCCAAATCCTGGTAAAGCCTGATCATTGTACATGACAAACATTTTTTTAATATTTAAATCGGGGTGAAGATATTGCCGCACTTTTATGTGTTCTCGACAATAATGACTCTCTAGTGGTGTGAAACTTTTTATAAATTTTTCTACGGCTTCTCTTTTTGAGGCAAAAGCAAATTTTTTTCTATTGCCTCCTCTGTTTTCTTTAGCTAAACCGCCATATTCATAATGTCTTTTAGCTACACCCTCTACCCTAGATGACTTTAGCCGTGATCCTCGTACAAAAGTCTTCTTACATACTGGTATTAGAGCTTTAGTATTGCTGTTGGGGATATAAAATTTTACTACGAAAGCCCTCGGATTTTTGGTTCCTTTTCTCGGACGAAGACGTTTTACTTTTTTGACGGTAATATATTTAAGTATGTAATTGTCTTGCTCAATTTTCGATTTATTTTCATAAAGTTTTTTATGATAGTGAAAGAGGTCTCTGCTTGTGAGTAACATACATTTAAAAGTTTTGGAATTGTGTCTGCAAGATGGCTTTTTCGGCAATCCCGTCGCTGAATACCTTGAAAATAAAACATACACGTTTAAGTGTTTCCCATTATAATCCCTACAATCCCAATAAGCTTCTAGTAATTCCTATAGACCAAAACTAACTCCTACCTACTTACATCCACAAATCCCATTCTACTTGCTGATTCATCTCTTGTATTAGGAAACTATTTCTTCCCCCCCAAAATTCGTACCTGAACCCTTAACTGGTATCGTGGGGTCAAAAAACACCCCACTGTAACGTATTTATCATCCTTACTTTGTAGTCTATGGACAACACTCTTGCGCGTCTATGTAATCTCAATACGTCGTGAATTGCGACAGGCAACCAACGTGCCTCACTGAGACATTGTTGGAAACGGAGGTACGTACACTCAAGGGGTGAAAAATCACCCCCGACACCAAGAACGTTCATAATATTGAACATCCGTTTTTAATGTTCTATCATTTTTTTCAGTAAATAATCATCGTCGAACTTATATTGAAGACTAATAGAAACATTACTAGTGATAATTGGTTTTCATCCATTGAGCTTGTTTGATAAACTGAAAGGAAATGGTTTGACGTACGTTGGAAGAATTCGCGTTTTTGCACATTTTTGATGCAGTGTTGATGCACTGGATCAAAAATGTGCAAATTATTCAGTCGCACGAAGAACCCAATGTTGACCTTGCGTTATATTTTCGGTTATAATAAACATTTCGGTGACTAATGGTCACGTTTTGTGAAAAGCATCAAATTCAGGAAAGCATTTGAAGAGGAATAAATGCATACTGAATATTGGAATGAAGTTAGTAAAACCATTTGTAGAAGCTAGACAAAAAGAAAATAAATTTTTTTCCATAGACCTAAAAAAAATAGAAAATTTTTGAAAGAAAATGAAGAAGAGGAATTGGGACAGTAACAAAATTTGCTTACAGACAACCTTGTGTGATCGCAAGAAGGACTAGAAATGTACAAAAAAGTGTAGCAAGTGCTTTTATTTTATTTTTAAAGACCATACCGCCAAATCTGTTACGTGTACCAAATGCTAACTTAGTTTAGATATTATAAGTAAAGTTTAAGTTAGTTGTGATTTGTCTAAGAATTTCATGTCGTTATTTTCTCATTTTTCATTGATCTTAAACCATGCTCCTTTCTTTTGTTATTTAGACTGTATAAGAAAAACGTCAATAAGGAGATTTTTTATGTTATCTTTAAGTTTTTTTTAAAATTAAGGACTTCTAAAGTCAAGTCTTTTAAAATTAACCTATAAAACTAAGTAGTTGGCTGATAAAAAAAATGCACAATGAAATATTTCAAATTCTAATAAATGTGGTTTGATGTTTAGATTATAAGTTGTTTTACTAGATTTAATAGAAAATATAAGGAAAATCAGAATTATTTGAGATTTACTAAGCATTTTCCAGTGGGGTCAATTTTCACCCCCAATACCAAGTATGTAACGTATATTAGCAATACCAGTTGAGGGTTAAATTCATTTAAGGGCATTTACGAAAATTAGTCAAATCACTACTTTCTTAACAAAAAAAATATTATTAAATAAAATGCGTTATTATATTATTAATTAAAACTATTTTATTTTTACATAGTTTCGGGTTTTCAATAAATGAACTTAAGTAAAAATAAAATTTTAATAAATAATTATTTTTTTAAAAATGGACCAATCTTTAATTATATTTTTGTAGTTTAGAATCGTAGCTTGAACATTTTTATAGAAGACGTATGAAGTTCTTTTTAAGAAAGCAACGCATTTTATTTAATTATATTTTTTTTATTTATATTTATTAGACACACCAACAGTAACATAAACAATTTCATTATAAACAAATTAAACAATTCGAAAGTCACATTCCTGCTTATGCACCAATTACAGGTTTGCAACAGCATTAGCAGGGTCTAAGGGTGAGAGTGAGAATTAGTTAGTAAAATCTAAAATAACAAACAAAAGGACAAAAACAGGAGTAGACGAACATAATTATACACATACACTTAATCTTTCACTTAACAAATTTGAGATTTAGGTGCGGTTCGATGATGAATACAGCATTCTACGTTTTTCTTAAAAAATTAATGATTTGACTAATTTTCGTAAATGCCCTCTTAACTTATTCAAGTGTTTAAAACATTAACTTAAACAGACAAAAATAAATAATCGCGCGCCAAAGTCATACCAAATCGGTTGCGCTCTGGCAACCCTACACTCAACGGAAGTTTAGCCAAATGATACTATGAAATTTTAACTCACAATTTCTGCTTTTTCTGGGCTCTCTTCTGCTGCGTCGTTATACTACTTCTTTTCCTTGCTTTATCAGGTTCGACAATTTTAACATTTGAGTCCATTTTTATTAATATAAACCAATTAAATTTAATTTAATTTGGGGAGCGACGTCGAAGTTCACAGGGAATGAAAACACTAATGGCCGCCATAATGGCTGACGGCTAGATCTGATTGGTTCGTTTGGACTTGTTGGATTTTGATATGAATATGCTTAGGGACCTACTAGATTTTGAAATGAAAGTAAGTTTTTGACAAATGTTTTTGTAGTAAAAACGTGGACTTATTGGAAAATGAAATACGTCAGACTGTTCTTCTTTTTTTTTACTATACGTCGGTATACAAATGTCATTTTTTGGTAAATGGTGGACATATTGGAGTTTGATATTTACCGACTCATTTCTACTTGAATTTTCGGTACGTTTAATTTTAAATTTAATTTTACTCGTTCAGACCCGATTTACAAAATAAAATGTGTACATAACGTATTTTATATGTCATTTTCTTTTTAAAAGTAAAACTTTTTTCCCAGCATTACATATTGCTATGAAATTTCCGCAAAAGGACATAAATTACTAATATTTATAGAACTTCAACGAACTCGTGCAATTCGTAGAACAAAGCTTCAGATAAACAGAATAACATACAACAAACAGTAACTTTGGTGTATTTATAAAATTTGATGATACGGGGCTGTCAGTTATTCCGTGAATAGAAAGCATAGATTTGCAATGATAAAAGTATTGTGTTCATGATTTCACAGATGTGTTTGTATGTAGACAATATAATATATATGTAGTACCTACATGTAATAACACAGTATGTATATGTAATATATGGCAAAAAAGGCGGCAGACGAGCATACAGTCCACCTAATGGTAAGTGAATACTGTCATGCATAAACACCCGCGATACATGTCAACATGGCTCCAGAATGACAAACGTTGGTACTCCGTTAAGGAATGGATTGGAAAAATTGGGAGGGATAGAATGGGATGGGAATGGGCTCTGGCATATCTCACTCACTACGGAAACACGTACGTACACTGGGAAAAAGCGATAAAGTAGGAAATGCAGTACATTTCAAGGTAGTCTTCTGTGAGAGAGGAGTAACGTGGCCAGTTGAGTTGCGTCCAGAAGCTGTGGGAATGCAGCATGCACTCTCACCATATAAAATAAATATTTATTCCTTTTTAATAAACGCCCCGCGACTCGAAAAGATATGCATGCATGAAGCGTATTTTAAGCGTCTGTATATGATGATTTACTGTACCTTTTCTATGTCTTATGATAAGCAAGCTGCATAAACTCCATCCAGAGTGTGCTATTTAACAAAGATATATGTCCCTTGTCTCCTGGCGCTGCGTTAAAGTCAGTCGTGATATATGTATGTGTCTTCATTTTAACTGTACATTGCGGTGCCCGTATTGTTAACTAAGAAACTGTCTAGCTAGTTTAAAAATAAATTAACATAACTTCTATCCATGTAAGAGACCTTTCTCGTGGTGAAAGGATTTTACAGTTGATTCAGTAGTTACTAGTTTATCTTCATTGGCTGATCGTACCACAAGCAATTTTGATCTGGAATTAAGACACAAGGAAGGTTGATTCTGCATTCCATATAGGATTTCCAGATATAAAATAATTTTAAGCGGGACATTTCTATCACGTAACCCATTTCGAATTTGCGACAAAATCTCATTGAAATTCTTTTTTATATTACTTTTTATGCAAAATAAACTACAAATACCAATATATTAACACAATTATGTAATACAATCTATCAGCTCCTTTGTCTTTAAAGCTGAGGAACTAAATGCATTGAGAGATGTGTAAGTAGGGTTACCATATGTAAAACTGAAAAATCCTGACAAGAGCCTGATTTCCGATATGTATTCTACCGAAATCTAACGATTTTTTCACGATTTATTTATTTTTATTTTCTTTTACAATATTTTGGAAACATACAGTTATATTATGACATCATGATCTATGACAGTACAAGAAAAAAATCCAGATTTTTTACCGATTTTAACATTTCCAAACGTAGGCAACCCTCTTCGTTTGGTATGGGTTTCGGGGAATACCTCGATTGTATGATGTCAGTGTTTTTATATTCCAATTTCTTTCTTAGAATACCCTTGTGTACTACGCGACTTTATTAGGGGATTCCCTGCGCTAATTCGCTTTTCTATATTCACGGGAGCAAGAAATTAATATTTTCCTAGTCAGTCAAGAAATATAGTCAGTTAGCGAAGTCACTTATATATACTTATTGCGCGCGAGTAGTAAGCGACCGCAAAACTGACGTTCTGCAAGCAAAATTTCCTATAATGAAAGTAGGTAGAGAAGCTACTAAAGTGTTATGTTCAATGTGTGACAGTTATGTTTCAATGAAATTCAATGGAGCTGCTAATATCGAAAAATACGTCGAAACAAACAAACGCATGAAAACACTTCGAACAATGTAAAAATGGACTCTCTATTTCAACCGAAAAGTTCTGAAAAGGCAGCAAAACAATCTGTCATTGAGGGTACTCTTGCTTTTGACACGGTAAAGCATCACCATTATTTAAGTCTATGGACTGCCCCAGTCGCTTGATGAAGACCTTATTTCCTGAGTCCAATACTGCAAACAATATTTCTTGTGCAAAAAGGAAGACTGAAGCGATTGTTACTGACGTAATTTCCCCTTGGATCATTGAACAGATAAAAATCTCAGTAGAGAATGTCAGGTGTTTCTACCGATGCAAGCAACCACGTCGCAAAAAAAATTTTTCCCATTTTAATACAATTATTTGATTGGCAAGAAGACATTAAAACAAAACTGCGCAATGTATAAAGCACGCACAATGAAACTGCTGATACGATCGTCGAGATAATTAAAACTATTTTGCAGAAGCGCGATTTGTTGGAAAAATGGATATCGTTTACAGCGGATAATGCTAATGTTAATTTTGATAGTGTAAATCGGCAACCAGTACGAAATTTTTGGACGAATTTAGAAACCATACTAGAAAAGGATATCGTTGGAGTTGGGTGCCCGGCGCACATCCCTCATAACTATACCCAACAAGGCACTGATATTCTTAAAATAGACATTGAATCTTTAGTAATGAAGCTTTTAATTGTTTTTCCGAATATCTACACGGTACGAACTGAAGCGTTGAAAGTAATATGAGACTACATAGATGGCAATTATCAGAAACTGTTGTTTTAGAGTAAGACAAGATAGCTGAGTCCTTTCTCAGCCATCGAAAGAATACTGAAGATGTAGGAGCCGTTGAAAGAGTACTTTGCGAGTACTCCCGGAGTACCAGTAACTATGAAGAACTTTTTTGAAAATTATCTAAGCGAAGTATATTTATTTCTCACCCATTTCTCTCTTCTCCTTGATGTCAATTTTTCAGGCGAAAATTCAAGAAATAGAAAATGAAAACAACTCTGTTTTGGACATCGCGAGAATTCTCCAATCTACGCATGAAATTCTATGTGTAGGAGCAGAATCAAACTTTACATATCTTAGTCAGAGAATTGCTTGTTAAGTACACTTCCGGAGAGCAGGAAATTTTCTAGCAAGACGTTAAAAATATGTATTAAACTAGCATTGAGTATTCGGTACGGTGGATAGGGCTTTTAAATTAAAAAAAACCTTTAAAAAAGGCCTATGCCCAGTAGTGGGAATAAACGACTAAAAAGTCTGGTTGCGGTTATTTTAGTATCCACTTTTATAAAAAATGGTTTTATCCGAATGGAATATATCAGTAACAACATGAACCCCAGCGATAAAGAATAATAGGTATCACTTCTAATAAAGCCTATGGAATAACCTAAAAGCCGATGATACACTGATATATAAACCTTAATCTGCATGAGCTCCTCAGAATTGGATCGTTATAAGGTCAAACGGTTCCTCAGTCCCGTGACATTTGACACTTAACCCTATCTTCTTAGACTGAACCGACGCAGAACCGTAGTAATCTGATATAAAGATTTTTCTTTTGATGTATATTGAAACTCAAATAAATTGTTACGTAACTATAACATCTATAAAAGAGAATGTTGGTATATCTGATGTTTATAGATTTCAACACCGTTTGACCGATCACTATGAAAGTTGGCACATATATGTATTTTTTCATGGAAAAGGTTTTATGCTATTGACTTTGTTGTAACTCGCCACTAGATGGCGCTGCAGCACATCAACTTCTATACCGTTCAACCGATCGCAAAAATCATATCGACGGCAAAACAGAATAAGTTGTGATTTTATATGCAGAGGTAAATAAATATACACAGGCAGGACAACGTCTGCCGGGTTTTGCTAGTAACATATAATTTCATAATAAAACAATGGCAGTGTTTCGTATTTAATACGTATTTGTACGTATCGATATCGTGTTATAACTTCTCATTGCATGGAACAGTCTTCTCTATGAAATTACTAGAGGGTCTGAATACACTTCAGGGATCCGGTGAATACCCAAATTTCATATTACACATGACCCAAATATTATGTAATAATATATACCATACACCATTTACCTATGATTCAAATATTTATTTCTTCTCTACTAAAAGGTTGCCTGGCAAATATCGCTTTTAGCGATGAGACAGAATTTAGTGCATTTCATGTATTTACAATGTCTGTTGTTATCTTATTTTTGTTTTGACATACAATAAAGAGTTTTTATATCTATCTATACATAAAATGTTATCGAGTTATAATGACATACATATTTTCTTTTCAAATGAGCGGGTTCTGAGCAGGTATGTTGTGGAATTCTTAGAGAAATCATTATAAAGAATGTACGCATTGGTGTTTATAAACTGTATGGTCAGCAACAAGTTAATATACCCAAAACAACTCAAAGTTATGAATGGCCTTTATTTGTAACGCATTAAGGTACCAATGGGTATGGGTTGACCTGTTGCTGACTGTACCTTCTGTTATGATATATAGATAAATATATATATATTTATCTATATATTATGAGCCATGCAGGTTGTGATCCACGTTAGAAACTCATGAATTAGGTATATTGATTAATTTTAACATTAAATTTAACATAGGAAAGGCCTTTACTAGAATACCTCCTACAAATTAATCTTTTTTCTTTCTGTACAAATACTTAATAAAGATATGGCTATGGATCATACATACAAACATACATAAATTGAATATGATCTAACAAAAGTCCCAATAAACGTAGGAAAATGAACCCTAAATCCGTTTCGGTAGAGCTACGGGAAATCAAATGACGCGATCCTCGTCCACGCCGGAAGTCTGTAGATGATGTTATTCCGAGACTTCCGGCGAACTCCGTGGCTGTCTTGAATACGAATAGAATGAGATATATCTTTTATATTTTGTTGGATCTGATATCGTAGAAACAGAACGAATATCTGTGATATGTGCAATTATTTGTTTAACAAATATTTAAGTACGTACATGTTCTTCCAGTACTGCGCGGCGGGCGGGGTAAGTTGAGAGGAGAAGTATATATTACAGGGTAACGTTAATTCGGAGATGTATCTGATGATATCTTCAATCTGTATACTATGACAATTGGAACAGTCACAGAACATCAACAACAACAATACAATTATAACAAGTTTTTAACAGAGTGCTAGTGATGTACTTGAACCGGCTATATTTTAAAATAGATCCCGGAACCTCTGTGTGTAATTACGAATATACGAAATACTCGACAGATTTTGATACGATTTAGTCAGACCATGTTTGAGTTTAACATATATAAAATATTGATTAGATTTACGGTAACTTGTCATACTTGTCAAACGGTATTTGTGGTATACGATCATATTCGTGAACAAAATCGTAAAAATATTGATTTCAAATTCGTTGTTAAAGTCCCGCGAAACCGGTGTGTATGCTAGTTAATGTATGCAAATTCTCTAAAAAAAATATCGTTTGAGCCGATCTGTTACTGTATTATAATTTTATCTGTTTCTATATAAAAACTAACGCATTTTTTCGTATTAACCTAAAAATATGTGCATTGTCTAACTAATGCGTATTACGTATAACGACATATTTTATTATATCTTCCAATTATTTTGGAAACATATGTTATTTTAAATAACTAATTTTGTTCTGTACAGTCTCTTTCATACACTTTGGATTGGATCACAGAACGTGTTAATCAAAACATAAATAACATCTAATCCCCAGCCAATTGTAACCAAATCAGATTACATGTCCAAAAAGGTATCTAAAAGCCTGCCACCCGTTTTTTTCAATTTTTAACGTAATCTTCTACAAACGTTGCCGTATAATGTGTTACCATCCCGGGGTTCTCTTTGTGAATTACTTGAAGCGTAAGAATCAAATAAAATCGGTGGACAGACCTTGCAACGTCCTTACGCATTTTGATCCTATTTGAACCAATATTTACTGTTCATTGCATATCAGTGTTATTATTGTGTGGTAATGTGGAAACATGATAAATGGGCTTTAAGCAGACAAACGATGTGTATTTTGATATTAAATTGGAAACCAAATCAAAACTGCTTTAGTTTTTCTGCTAGATAAACACATTTATTAGAGAGATATTTTGTATATTTTATTTTATTAGGTTTGCCAACGATACACCATACATTTCATTCGATACAAACATGATAAACATTATATTAGAAATGAAATGAAATGACCTATGAAATGTATGTATGATTTGTATGTGAAAATGATTTGTATGTATGTATTGAAAATGAGTCATCTTGCGTTTTGGACATTGTTGGGCTGCAACTCCGTTGTTGTCACTGACGTTCGTTCGGTTCATACAGTACCCACTTTTCGAGCTTCTCTATTTTGACGATTTAACGCAGATGAACCAACATCATTTTATCACTAACATCAAACTCTGCTACTAATTAAATTGTACTTTGAGATGGAGCTGCTTCCACTATAGCCTTTAATTCATTGTTATTAACCTTGGTCGTAGGTAGTCCGTAGGGCTCATCCTTAAGATCAAAATTTCCTGTATGTCCATTACGCACTATTAATATTGTGAACTGTCTGAATTGCGTTGGTGCCGCGGCGAAACTCATATTCAAAAATAGCACGAATTTTCAATTTATCCATTTTATTTTCCAGACAATCACATGAATAAATTTTGGTACACAAACACAAATGAAATAGGTACTGATTTTGAAATAAGAGCATCGTAGCTATTAGATACATTTTGTTTTATTTTGAAATTCGAATGAGAACAGAAGATTTCGAAACTCAAAGTGGGCAGTAATAAAATCGGTCATTTCATAGGTAAGCACTATACACACACATATGGTAGCTTCTTACAGGTGAAAACAGGATTCATATTGTAACATGTTAAGTGATTGAAATGGAACCCGATAAGCCAGAATGCTTCACGAAATCACTCCAAATGATTTAAATTAACCATGTAATGTTTCATGTTATCATATTTAAGATTTTAACAGTTAAGATATTCCAGCCAAAGAATAATAGCAACACAAATGTAAAATAACAGAAAAATGATATATTTTTAGAATTTACCAAGAGTTAAATGCGATTCCTTTCTGAAAAATATTAAATTAACTTTTACACTCATCTAACCCAGCACCAAATCATGATTCATTATTAAGTTTGAAAAACTATGATAACGGACTATATTTTCCTGCATTAGTTCTATGTGTCTTGATTTTGATTGATCTTGTTTATGATTTAACCATTTTCTGTCACATTACTGTTGGTTTCATCGATCTCAATTGGCCACATAGTGTCTGCCGGCTTTAGTAAGAGACTAAGGGACTACTGAGACTAAGAGACGACCAAGGGATAACAAAATCGCTACCAACAACCTTAAAGAACGACACCACTTCTAAAACACTGGACTGGCCAAACCGGTTGGCCAGCTTGGCATTTTAAGGTCATAAGACACGCATCACGCATAAGACAATGTGTATGAGAGGCCCATATCTAGTATTGGACGATAAAAGGGCTAGTTACTCTTATGATAAAACTTATTTCGAACTATCGCTCAATTTTTAAACCTTTTTCCTTAGTTGCTCAACTTTAAGAACTTACCCTCAAAAGAAATTCAATTCCCCTGCAATATGTTACTGCCGCGTTCGACAAGAGGCTATTATGAAGAAATATGGATGCGCCGGAGGCGGCTTACCTTACTACGCTGGAGTTATTAGTAGTACACGATTATTCTATCTTTTATCCACGGCTTTGTCTCATATTTTGTTTTCTTTAAAAGTAGTTTTCACGCTGGAATAAAAGTCTTTCATTATTCAATTAATCGATGTCAAAGAAAATGAGATTCTTTGTTGAACCGCTAAATCTAAGGAACAAAATAGAAAAAAAATCCATAGCCTTCAAATAGACGTCCCCCAACATAAAGAGCCTAATATAGCTCAAATTAAATGTATAAAAGTTTAAACATAAAAATTTTATATCGCAATCAAGCTCCGTAATTGTTTTTATCATAAAAGCCATATCACGTGTCAGCAACGAATACCGACCCTCATATCGAGTATTTTAATTCTAAACGGGGATTATAAGGTCTCAAGGCGCTTCGGGCTCCAATTACCTGCGTCGTACCCTAATTATGTGGTACAAGACACGAGAGATCGCGGAGGAAGTAGTACCTACCTATGACGTCACTGTTGGTCGTAATACAAAATTACATTGAAATTAAATGATAAACAACACCGTTAAAGAAGTCAAAAAGGAGATTCCGCTATTTTGATGAAATCTCGGAAGATGGCAAAATAAATATTAGAATATGGATTCTATTGTTAGATGATAGATGATGGCATCTATTTGAAGTAACATTAATGTTTTTTTGGGATTTGGTGTTTCGGTGTTTAATAAAATGATTATCTGCCTAATTTAAAATGGGTAATATATTAAAATTTTATTGATTTGAATTATAAGATTTATTCTCCACTTGTTTGTTACTTTGTTTAGGTCAAATCTTACAAGTCGATTTTAATCCATTTTCACGTGAAATTTTGCACATGTATATAAAACCGATGACAATACAATAATCTGGACCTCCTTGACCTGATCTCGATCTGGTGCTGCAGCCAGGAAGGGGCCAGCACACTGTGGAACTCCTCAACGGCGAACGGTAGTAGACACATCGTATTTGGGTTCCTAATTTTAATGGCAACACCCTAGTGTCATGACCTTGAACTGATACTGCAGCTAAGAAGGCTAGAACACTGTGGAACTCTTCAACGCCTAACATCACACACGTCGTGTTTGGGTTCGTTTTGATGGGTTCGCAATTTTGATGACAAAAAGTTAGTGACATGTACTTGTCCGTCTAGTTCAGCGAGATGAGCGTAGTCTGCAATTTAGAACACTAAAAAAGAGTAAATAAATTAAAAGTAAATAAAGCTTTTATTAAAAGCACAATAATTAAGGAAATAAACATAAAAGTCATTAACTATTATTTGATGTGATTTAAAAGTTTGTCTGGAGATTTGTAATTTGAGATGATTGTATTTATAATTAATTATTATGTTGGTACAAAAATCATGCGAGAAGCTATTAAATCACATCAAATAATAGTAATTAATGACTTTTATGTTTATTTTCTTCATTTTAGTGCATTTTAATGAAATTTTGTTTATAACAGTTTTTTAACGTTTAATTTATTCCTTTAACAGTATCCAGATGAAGCGGGAAAGATAGGAGAAGGCAAGTTTCTTTTATAGGATGGATTTTAGCATTGTTATGCAGCGGGTTCTCGGTTTGAAGCGAACAAATAATTTAATAATATTTCTTGGACATCGCACCATATGATTGCTTCCAAATTCGACTTCTTTTGTTTCGGCCATATTGTCAAACCCCCAAGCATTATACACGGGCCTTTAGTTTGTAGAGTTTTAAAAATGATAATAAGAATATTTGTATCTATATAATATACTAGGAGTGTCAAAGTGACACTATTCAGTCGTCAAACTTATTGTCAGTGGTTTTACACGTGTAGCCAATGTTTCAATTATACACAGAAAGCTCTCAGTGCTCTGCATGTCCAATACAATAATGCTATCAGGGTGCCCAGATGTTTGCTGAGGCACACGTCGATGGATTCCAGTCCATCCTACGTGGTAGAATAGAATTGATATTGCATCGCGTGCCAGTCAGCGCCAACGGTGTCCTGGCGACGTAGGGTGGAACGTTCTATACTAAGGCACTAGGCATATATAAGTGCCGTTGTGTTATTTAGTATCTCTGTGTAGTTTAGTTGTGTAGTGCAACATCTATTAATTTCATTTTTAATGTTTTGATATTTTGTATTTTTTATTGTTAGTATGTATTTTTATGTATATAGGCATGTGCCTGAATTTATTTTATTATTATTATTATTATAAGCAAAGGTCTTTTCTCCTATTAGGTACTCACGGACCCGCTGTTAAATTGGGTCAAGTAATGAACCCTGCGGTACGCCTATTCATATTTAATCTTTAACCGAGCCGATTTTCATTTTAGTAATCCCCCAATTCCAGCGATTGTTCTCGCTAAGCCAACAAAGGGCGTAATTACCAATAATTAACGTTCAACCTTGTTACAACTTTTAAGTATCTTGGGATATTTTTAAGACTGGATTAAATTAAATACCTTCAGACATTGAGCAAGCCTTCGACTAAGATGAACGTGTTGCGAGTTCATCTATGAATATTTTTTTAGTGTTTCAACAGCGATCTTTGATCTCGAACACGAATACCTACTCGTAAAATATTAATAGCAGAGCCGTTCCCGGTATTAAAAACTGCTTCTCTTCATCCTACGCTTTTTTACTGAAATCCAATAAGAAATACAATTAATAAGAATATTAAATTATTGAAAGCCAAATACCATTTTCTTTTGTAATCTTTTTATTTTGTGATTTATAATAATCTTCACGCAAAGCATCTTAATTGATATATCCAATTTACTATTGTTGTTATTCATAACCATCAATCACTACGTTATCAAATATAGACTTCCTATTTCAATATGTTTCCGGCAAGGAATACTCTGAATGTATTTTTCACTAAATGTTAAAGTATTTACGCAGAACGGCTTATGCAAAAGAAGTTATTTAAAAAACATCAAATGAAAACATAGCAGTGGGGCACTAATGGAAAGACTCCGTAGTTGCGGTAAAAACATAAATTTTTCCTCCTTTCTAAGTAGGTAGGTACCATACAAAAAATGATCAGTCTCTACCTCCTCTCGCAAACCATGATCCAAATAGAATTCGGTTTTAGTTTTTCTTGTAAAAATAAATCAAGAGACTTTAAAATCAGGATTTCGAGTAATCTCTCTTTCTATTACCTCAAAGCTATAATTTCGTTGCCATTCTAAACCAAACCTTAAACTCTTTGTGAGTGGGTTGATAGTGCTTTGTGGCTAATTTTATTCCAATTTTACGTCCAGAGTTTTATTAATCACAAACAAGTCTTTATTTTATAGACAATAAAGTTCAACTCGGCGTGTTTTGTGTTTATTCCACTTAATTCTTTGTTTAATTCTTTGAGTGATGGATACGTTTTAATGTTTTCTGAGCTTTGTTTTTGGAGTAGCAACTTAGATTATTCGGAAGCGATGAATTTAATTTTTATTTATTTTACTCTGTAAATGGAAAATCAAGAGCAAAGATTAATTTAAATAAGATAAACCATTAATATAAACGGAAATAACGAATTTTCAAAGGAAAATGGAAACAAACAACAACTTTGATTATCGAAATAAATTTTTGCTGAAGTTAGTAACTTCTATTGAAGTTAGTTTCATAAAATATTTTTTGTTAATTCTGTTTCTTTCAGTATCTTTTTATTATTTAGAACAGAATAATTCTGTTGTAATATGCCCGAAGGGATTCTTTTTAAACGAATCAGCTTATTCTTGATGAATCATCAAAACAAAGTCTAAACCGTTGTACCTATAAACGTGAAATATGACAGTGTTCAAATTCAAATTCAAATTCAAATTCAAATTCTTTATTTCATAAAACACACATTGTCTATGATCTAAGTGATGGAGCCACCCGGTAAGCAAAAATGCCTGTGTTGGGTGGCACCGCTCTTCCTTTAGGTTACATGAGTATGTGTTATGCTTAAACTACTACAATATTTAGTTAATCAAATAAGTCTTGTTAACCAAAATTATGGTGTACATGGTAATGATTGCAAAGTTAAAAGGTGTGCTATGTTTAAATAAAATAAAATAAGATAAGATAAGAGGAAACTTGGTGTTCATGAAACCAGGTGTATGTTAATACATTCATGAAAGAAATCAAAACCAGGGTGTAAATCTCATCGCTCTCTCTCTCTCTTTGTGTGTATATATATATGTATGTATTTGTGTGTGTGTGTGTGTGTGTGTGTGTGCGTGTGTGTGCGTGTGTGTGTGTGTGTCTCTGTGTGTGTGTGCGTATTGTGTTTGTGTTTGTATTTATAAGATTATTGTAACAAAAACTCTGTCTCGTTATAAGTTAAGGTCTTAAGCCAATTTGTGATTACTCTCTTGCAGTCGTGGTAAAGTTTCGGGTAAATGTCTAGTTGTTTATTCAATTTATTGTAAATATGCGAAGATTTGGAGTAAAACTGTCTGCGCGCAAATGAAGTTCTTGTTATTACGTATTCTGCTACAGCAGCTTTTTTCCTTCTATTTGTTTTATTTGTCTTATAAGGTAATATTTTATGGGTTTTTAGTGTGATATGCAGGATGTATAATTTTCTGACCGATAGTAGATCACTGAACAGATGGAGTTGCTCAGTGGGGAATCTGGTTTTTTTGAAATACATATCATTAATCAGAGCACGTTGAGCACGTTCCAGTTCAATAAAACGGCTCTTTGCTGACCCACCCCAAACGGAAACACAGTACACTAGGACAGATTGGACCAAGGATATATATATTTCATTTAAGATATTACGGGAGTTTGACTGGTTGTTCTTCCCTGGTACAATGTGCCTCAGCGCCCTGAAGATCCATGTTAGTTTCCTGACTCTACCTATGACTTGTTCAAGTTGCGTATACCAGTTAAGATGTTCATCGAGAATAACTCCTAAGTATTCTTCTTCTATATACCATACCATCTGCCCATGTCTCTACACTGTTGAATATAGGCCTCTCCTGTGGCTCGTCACCACACACGATCCTCGGCTCTTCTTATTCAACCACCACCGGTGAACTTCTTCATCAGCCGGTCCACCTGGCTGCTCCTTTTTTTCTATAACACAGATATAATTTAAAACTGACGGTTTGCAATTCAATTTCTAAGAGCAGAAAGGGGGTGAAATATTTATTTTATCAAAATAGTTGCTGTCATATCGAAAGAGTACTTGAACGAAGCCGCGGGCCCATATTTACAAATGTAGTAAGAAATCAACAAAAAAGTACCAGTTTTTTTTATCAGAGAATAAAATAAAACGATCTTTTCTTACAAACTGCTCTACGTTTTTGTTGTAGCCTCAAGGTGGCGTACATTACGTGGAATATGTAACACGAGCCGAGGAATACATGCGACAGAATACATTATGTTCCGCAAATTATGTTTGAATTTCGCCAAGGAAACACGTGGAAAGCGTTTATTTTAACGATATACCTATACTTGTACGAAGTGTTGAATGTAAAAATGGGGGAGTGGTGTCGTTAGTACGCTCTTTCACGCGAGACAACCGTAAACGTAAATAAAATGACTACTTAATTTATCGCATCGCCACCGTACACAGTTTCGTGATCCACGCCTCGTAGCTTAAGCCGCGGGTAAAAATACGCGGCCGTGCGCGCCGATACGAACGAAAACCTGTTGAACTTATTGATAAACATTGGTTGGAATATTAATGCAATAGTTATGCAATTAATATTCCATTATTTACATATCAATATCCATTATCAATATCCAATATTTTACATATTTCATATTAAGTATAACAACTTTGTATGGTGTCGACCGGTATGAGAACACCACCACATCTCTCGCCGTAGGTTTCGTGAAAGGCGATTGAAGGCATAAAAACGCAAGTCCTTCTGAACATTCGCACCACTTCTGAAAGAGTTGATTCGTCAACTCTCTTGGCAATCGGCGTAGTGTTTTAAGGTCATATATCCGTCATGTGCAAGACAATACGTATGAGGATGCTCGTATCCAGTAATAGACGAGAAAAATAGACTGGTTTCGGTCTTTTTATAACAAATTTGTTTGCTGAAGTCAGAAAAAAGCCCCAATAATTGTGCCCCTTGTAGTTGTTTTTGTCTTTCTATTATTACTTTTCTTATAGGATGTTCTTTCAAAGGTATGCGATCCGTTTAGTGGCAAGTGGTCACGGCTGCTCAAAGACGCTGGTAACATAACAGAACGATCCTTTGGTGTGGTTCGGATTAATGGTATAAAACGGTTTTCAGCCACACAGTGCCTGACACCCTCTTGTCGAAAGCAATTCTTCCTTCTTTTTGCCGTGATATCGGCATAGTATGACTATATAAATATGTGTCTGTATCGCGTGTCGACACTTAGTCTCAGTGCGCTCAGTGCACTCAGCTTCAGTGCGTCACTTTATCAAAAGGCGACGCGCGACGTTATATAACATTTTAAATTTTCGCGATTTGTACACACTTTATATTCTAAAACGGGTCTGAGCGCGTATAATAAACATATTAAAATAACGTATTAAAATAACGTATTAAAATAACGTATTAAAATAACGTCTTAAAATAACGTATTAAAATAACGTATTAAAATAAACGTATTAAAATAACTTATTAAAATAACGTACCTATTAAAATAAACTATTAAAATAAACTATTAAAATAACGTATTAAAATAACGTATTAAAATAAACTATTAAAATAACGTATAAAATGACTCTACGTCAACTGTGACCACAGCTGGAGTATCTCGTGCCGAAGCATCGAGTAGGAATAAAAGGTAAATAAATACCTGTATTATACGCGCTCAGACCCTTTTTAGAATATAAAAAGGCGACGTTATGTCTATATTTATTTTAGTCTTTGCTCATTTCTAATAAAAGAAAATTTGATCGTCATAGAGCAATAAAACGACGAAGTAAGTATTTTTTGAACAAAATGGCGCGTCTGTTTAAAAGGCGACTTTTAATAACCGTAAAATATTGTCTAGACGTCTTAATCAGAACTCCTTCGGGATAACAAAACAATCATAAGAAAACAACTTCGCAATTATTTGTTGAATGCCTTACATTTTGATGCAAGTTTTGAGATACTGACAATGAAAATATTTAAGACCATAACGATTAATTTTATTCAACTTAGATAGATTGTTATTGTATACCAGAAACACAGAGAAATACAAAGTACAAGTAATTAGCAGTACAACCGGCGGCCCCACGGCTAAAGCGATTTCTTCCAGCCAACCCTTGGATGGTAAGGAGAAGTTTGCAGACGAAATATGTAGACAATGTCTGTATACAGAATAGATTCATAGATACATACAGAAATATATAGATACCTACAGGCATATATACATGCATTCATATATACATGCAGAAAGCTCTAAGGAACTAAAAAAGATAAGGAAAAATAAAGTAATGGATTGGGAGTAAGAGTTACGAAAATGTGGAAGGATAGGATGGGATGGGAATGGGCTCTAGCGTTTGTCATTCTGGACTGATGGTGGCATGTATGGCGGATGTCTATGGACTACAGTATCCACTTACCATCAGATGGACTGTATGCTCGTCTGCCGCCTTTTTTTCTATATAAAAAAGGAGATTCCGGTGTCCTATATACATTAGGACGTTATAGGCTAATTACTGTTAACGTATCCTATATAAGTATATATATATATATATTATCTGCTTTGTTATGATCCTTATATAACGCTAAACAGTAAATGTTTGGACCAAATTTCGTGACTATGACGAAATGTAGCAAGGAAAAACCGCGTAATTTACGCGCCGTGTTGGTACTTAGGTACTTCCATTACTATAAAAGGGTCTGAAATCCCCTAAGGATTCTTTGTTTGAAAAAGAAATATTTAATAACGCCATAGTCCAAACCGGGGATCTACTCTTGCGCTTCGTATCATCTGTCAAAATTAAAATTGGAACTGAACACTGTCATAGAGAGCGCAATGCCTATCCTACATTTAGGGATAATCTAGGGATTTATTGGTCAGATTGTATTGCCACTTATAGGTACTATTTTATTTATAGGTACCTACTATTATAGCTATACCATTATAAGCTACCATTATAGGTAGGTTTTTCTGTATAGATAAAACAAGGCTCTTCAATAGGGCTGCGAATAGGATTTTTAAAAGGTGGCAAGCTCACCCACATCTCCCGTGGGCGTTACAGGCGTCCACGGGCGGCGGCGACCACTTACCACCCTGTGGGTCACCCGCCCGCCCGACTGGCACATCTTCTATAAAAAAGAGAAAAAGTGAAGTGAAGTGAAAAGTGTTCAACAGTGAAGAAAAAAGTTCCGGGATTCCCCTTCCACTTTACTATTTAGAACTTCAGAATAATCCGATATTCCAATCCAATTAGAGTAATCAATAACTAATAATAAACAGCAATAACGAATCAATAGAATAGAGAAATAATCCAGTTAGAATCCAAATGTTAATGGAACATACGCCATACTCTGAAGTAGCATACCTCACAGGACAGTAATTGACATGATAAGCCAGTTACCATCAGGCCATCATCTCTGGCGGAACATGCCGAAGAAACAGATGGGGCGAGTAGTAGATTTATCAGCCGGCAAGACCTCTGTGCTCGAGGTCATCTAGCAAGAGGTAGAACGCCTCATACACAGATCCAAAAATTATCTCCTATGAGGCCTTCTTATCTATATGTCCCACTGGTCTACCCTTAATTTTATCTTAGTTTTCTGCTGGATTGATTTATAAGGGTGCGTTTTATTGTGGTTAATCCAGGCCTTATCTTGTAATTAAGTCCGACTTTGAGCGTAATCCGAAAGGGTAGTACCGGGTCAACCTGGGATGCCGAATGCTGATTACATGTTTAATGTGATAGTTTCTGCAGAATTAAATACCAAAATTAATTTTTAGCCAGTAAATTATGGATTACAGTGATCCTAAGCCTACGCTTATGCGTTAGCGTAGAAATTTGCCGCCTTAAGATAGGAGATTCAAAAAACATTTACTTCGGAACTAATTGTGATTAAAATATTTATTTCCCCCCGACCAGATTGTCTGCCAAAGATTGCTATGAGTGATAACACCGTCTTTTTGTACATTTCATGTGTTACAATGTCTGTAACAGTCTTGTTTTATTTTGTTGTGCATTAAATAGATTTATCTACTTGTATCTAATTGTTTGAAACGGATTATTTAGAATTTTTATTTACTTTATATAGCCGATATTTCGGTCTAGTTACAATAATGCGCTTGTGATGATATTGATAGTATAGTGTTCCGTAAACATTTACAAAAACAACTTCATTTTAGCATCCGAATCAAAAACGAATTGGATAGATTCGTCTGTCAATAGCAGCAAACCGCATGATGGTAAGTGGCTACCACCGCCCGTGAAGAACCCTATGTCGTAACATAAATAAATCATCTTCAGGCAGTCATTTGAAAATTGTTGATTACTTGTATCACATATAGTAAATCCTTATTATATGCAAAGCTCACTGTAAACTGTTAGTATGACAATGAATGGTTTTGTCCTAATTCCACTCAAAATCTTAGCATTTTCATTTGTTTGTCCCCAGGGGTGGTGTTAGCCTAAGATGGTGTTGGCGCTGGTGGTCGGATTCCTGTGCGTGTGGGGCCGCTTGAGCGTCGCCAACCCTGAAGCGAAGCGGCTGTATGACGACCTGCTCTCCAACTACAATCGTCTGATCCGGCCCGTAGGGAACAACTCCGATCGGCTCACAGTCAAAATGGGACTGCGGCTTAGTCAACTCATCGACGTTGTGAGTACTATTTGTTTTCTATTACAGTTATTACAATTCATAACCACAGTTTTCCTAACAGCTAGTTTTTCCGCCACTGCGGCTGCTATAAATGCCTACTACGCATAAATCGTCGGTGATATATTAAATAAAATATGCTGTGACAGGATATTTTAGGTATAAAAGTATATTTATAATGAGTACTTATAATGATAAAAACGTTAAAATATACCTACTATTATTGATACATTAATACTTTTTATTGGAATGTTTTGTACAGAATGTATTGTAGGTATATACAATATGTATATTACAATATGTATAACATTCGTGCGTGAGTAGTCTGAGTAGTATAATGGAAGCTGTGTCATCATAACTGTCAATCAACTCTTTAATCATGCGCCCATTAAAATCATATAATTGCAGTAGTACTCATTAAATGACGGTCAGCCATCTTTCTATATTTTCCGACTAATTCGATTACATTCAATTAGTAGTACTCTTAAGGTACTCCTTGGGAGAGCCCTATATCCATCAGTAGAGAGACACAGGCTGATGGTATAGTATTATATGTATCCAGCTGTATTGATATAACTTCGCACCACTCACCATTTTCAGCGGTAACAGTTCGGTTGAACACTAAATCCATGCTAAATTTGTTATTCGTTAGAAACAAACATTTAGGACGCAATATTTAAAACAGGCGATAAATATAACATAATATAAGCAGTGATCACAATAAATCTTTAATCAATTTGGTATCAAGTCTCTAAAAATAACATGGATCTAATATTTAATTCGAAATACACTCACGTTCGGTGTACTGGTGTTTGAAGTGAAACGGACACTATCATCCCGGCATTAGTTTTAAATCCTTTCATTAGAAAGGATTTGACCAACATTCGGGTACGAATTTCTAACTAAAACTATTTATATTTTAAATTCACAGAGGATTGGCAATATTAATTAAAAAGAGTCTTCTGAAGAATTTAAAAATAGAAATTAATTTATGGTCTTTAATATTAATGTTATTAATACTATGGTTTATTATGTATTTATTTAACACTTTATTACACAAAGGACTATGGATGGTCTTAATTTTAATGCTACATGCCATTGTCATCCAGCCAACCTTCAGGAGAGGAAAGATAATAATGACTGGGGCGCAATCAAGGAAGGAGAAAAGCAAATGGAAAACGAAAAAGAAATGAAAATAATAATGGAAGTATTGTTAAAAAAAATATAAATTAATAAAATATATGGATACTTCTGTACATGCATACATACTCCACATATATACATTATATACGTACATAATACATATTATTATATATACATATCAATATATTTACATACGTATATACATACAAAATCTAATTTCTCCTTGCTAAATAACCTATTTTCTTATGAAAGTAAATATTCACAAACCGTACGATATGCTTAACATCCCCACGAATGGTAAACTATTTGAATAGTTTTTGCTCGAGTGTAGTCAGCTAACTCCCTATCAACGGCTGCCAGAACTCATTTAACTAAGCCGAACACGATGTACTAGAAATTCAATTCGAAGCTCACAACGGCTGTTCACATACAAAGGTGCAGTACATACTAAAACTTTATCCGTACTCGTACGTAAATCATTTTTTACGGGATTTTAATAAACAATATTACACATTGGATATATAGGTACATGTTGAAATTAAATTGAAAAAGATTCTATTGTTTCTGCACTTGTGCTATCTGGTCATCACATTCAAAGTGTCTGGTCAACGGGGCAATGATGAATTAATTCGGGCTTGGGAACACATATGTGAAGAAATACGAAATGAAACGTGGCAGAAAATTTTTAACGATGGCTTCATCATATGACAATGTATGGTTACTATTGATGGAGAATATTATGAAAACATGGATTTTTTTTTAATTAATTTTGATACACAAACAATAAACATTCTAAATATTTTTAATCAAACCTAATTAAATATTATAAATCTGAAATACATATATGTTAGTAACAGGTAAACATATGTTAGTAACATTGTTATTCGTGTTAAGATACATATGAGTAAGAAGTTGGACCAAAATATAAGTAGGTAAAAATGTAGCATTGTGTGGATTTTGATGTTTGATTTGGAAGACGTGGCGGAAGCTCTTTAGTGTTCTTTGTGCATCGCCAAATATATCAATACCCAAATCGTCGATAACATATTTCGAAAATAATTTTCAAAAAAATTCGTGACCTTCATATTTACGTCAAATATTTACAGTTTCAAATATGTACAAATATTACAAATATTTTAAAATAATCCTACAGGTTTTTTTCTTTGTTTTATCAAGCAATATTGACCATTAATTACCTTTCAAGTTCTGTCTCGTGTATTAGTGGCCTCGTGTGTAGTTCTAGACTATTCCGCTGTGTAATATCTGTTTTTGTACTCTAAGATTTTGGTCGAGTCTATTTTTGAATTGATAAATGTTCTCAGATGATATGATTTCCTTAGGTAATCCGTTCCATTGATTGGCCACTCTATTTGTAATAAAGTGATCGTAAGGTTTTGATGTGGCACAAATTCTTTGTATCCTTAACTCATGCCTACGTTCTCTAAGGCTAACGGTTCTTAAATATACTGAGACTAATTGTGATACATTGTAGTATTATTTTCCATACCATACCACAGCCTGTGTTTCTCCTCTGTTTAATATGGGGCTCTTTTAAGGCGTCGAGCACAAGGAGTCGCTGGTCGCGGCGACATGGAAGACAATAATTGCAACCATCTGTCACGCTGTGAAGTCAACATTTTCAAGCGATCCCATAATCTGCTTTTCGAATTATTCTGCCCACCTAACAATAAAAGGCTTTTAACGAAACGTTGTTAACGAATGCATAAGTAACAATATATTCGAAAATAAAAAATAAACAAAGTTAATATACAATGGTTATTATTTTTGTTCTATTCAAAACTCCAAGATTCTAGCTTTATTTTAAATTAAAGATTTTTTTTATATTTTTCTCGAGTGTCATCAAAAGTATTTGTGCCTTTTTTCTGAGTACTGGTCGCCGAATGGCTGGCGCGGCGGCGCGCCTATTTCACAATAAGATCATAACAATATAACTTTTAGTTATATGTTATGAATAAAGCAAGTCTTTTCAAGACATGTTCAATAAAAAGAAACGATCTTACGATCTACAGAAATTCTATCTGTCTTTAAGAAATCTCAATATCCAATAATCTTCACAAACAGACACAATATCGTTAACATCTATTTGGGTCAGTCTATTGTAAATCAAATTGTCGTGTCTCAACGAGAGGATAATCATTTCCCGAAAATTGGAAGCTCCGAATCCAATACGAGCCTTGTTTACTGTCGATTTAACAAAAACAGAACCTACTCGTCCCATAACGAATGTCCTATCCTTCGAGCCAAGAGAGACAACATTACGTATTCGGCCGGCGCAATCAAATATGCTCTTTAAAGCTATATGTACACTGTTAAATCTAGAGGTACATTTAAAATTGCTTTGTTACGTATAATACAACACGTGGTTGAAGAGAACAGTCCTATAGGTACGTTATACGTTAACAGATTTCACTTTTAGATTCGGAATGCTTTTTGCTTCTGCCTTTCATGGATATTCTCTATTTCTCTTCATGGCGACTTCTGAACTGCTTGATTAATAGAATCATTCCTATTTGTTTTTAAATTGCAATGCCAGAGGATTTTAGTAATGTAAAATTTGCTTAAAAGTTTTTCGATGGGAAATATTACATTGTTTCCTTCATGTAGACTTACTCTACATACTCTAACTTAGTCTACATCCTTAATGATATCAGCCTATAACGTCCCCCTGCAGGATACAAGCCACCTCTAGCATCACTGGGGGTTTCGGGTCATAACCCTCCACGCGGCCCAATGCGGTGGATACACATGCTCCATTTTTTTTTATTTCCCGATTTAATTTCACGTGAGGGTTTCCTCACTATGTTTTCTATCAACGCCGAGCAAGTGACATTTTTAAAAAATCCGTACTTAAGTAAAAACTCAGTGGTACGGGCCGAGGATTTGAACGTACGGCCACACGAATGTGAGTCGAGTATTTTATATACCCCTACGCTATCGCCTCTCTTACATAAAAATGTTTATAAAAAAGTAAATAAACAATTATATTTACTCTGTGTTTATAAACACATACAAAATATGAGGAAATCGGTTTCCAAGTCTAGAAATAATCAGGCGTGTCGCAGTTTAAATTAACGAAGAAACAATTATAACCTTTTATTAAATAGAAAATAATGTGAATAAAATAATGTGCGGATGGATTTGTAATCTTTTCCGTTAAAATTTGATTTCAACGGAAAAGATTACAAATCCATCCGCCGACTTATCAATTTGAATATCTGACACTAAACGAGCGGTTCGATATTCAAATTTTAAAATTCATCACGCTCTCCTTTACTTGGAAACGTTCGGGGCGCCAAGCGTGATCGTTGTCTAGCTCTTTGGCATTTCTCTTTAAGAACATTTTTTAAATAATAATTTTTATCTTATGTTTAATAGTTTTTGCTTTGTTTAACAGTTAGATCGGTGATAGCCTAGAGGTATCTATAATATAATCGACGCACATTCATTTGATTGTGAGCTTTAACCCCCGGACTGTACCACTAAGTTTCTACTTAAATACGGATTTTTAAAAATTGTCATTAGCTTGGCGATGAGAGGAAGACATCGTTGAAACCCGTATGCTCTAGAAATATCCACCTGTAAATATACAAAATCTGGATATGTGTATCCACCAACCTGTACAGGGCTGTACAGGGTTGGGGTTTCGGGCCGTAATACACGTAATACACGAAACCCCTCAATGATATACTAGAGAGGCCTATCTATGCCCAGCAGTGGGACATTAAAGACTGTTACAGTAGTTAAAATGAGAAAATATATGAGATGCACGGAACATTTACAAAGAATTGGTACAAACTTGTTGTTGCTTAAATAGCGTCCCACAATTTAATGGCGTGCGTGTATTCATGTTTGATTAATTAATTATCAATTATTTGAAAAAGAAAAATACTTAAAAAGATCCAGTTCTGCGGCAACAAAATTAAGAGCTGGAATTTTGCATAGACTTTCTTCGGGACCTAGAAAATAATATAGGTTACAAAACTAAGGTTCCCGTGGGAAGCCACAAGCAAGAGCTAGTGAAGAATTTTATAACCTACTGAAATATGAAGCAGTTTATGCTCTACTACTATCTATATACCGCTTGCTAATACATAAAAAAAATATCGTTAAAGCACATTCCTTTTATTTCCCTAATGTAATTTTATACCACTATTTCCTTCTACTTTACTCACTTCATGCGTGTGCATGTATTTTGTATTTTTTTTTTATGGACGATCGTGGCAGACGAGCATACAGTCCACCTGATGGTAAGTGGGTACTGTAGCCCATAGACATCCGTGATACATGCCAACATTAATCCAAAATGACAAACGTTGGCACGCCTCCAGATGCACTGCCTACCTTTGGATATAGGACTGGATCCTTTGGCCTTTGTATTATCATATAATTATATATTTTATATTGCAATATTATTCCACTGTGCAATATTGCAATAATATCCAATATTATTATTGCACTATTATTATATTAGGGATAACAAAACCGGTTTCACAAGCGCTAGTGGAACTACACCACCTTTAAAAGAATGGACTCGCCAACCCGCTTGGCCAGCGTGGCGTTTTAAGGCCATACTCGTACATCCCCCATGGACGAGACAACGTGGATGAGCAGGCGCATGTTCAACAGTGGATACTGAAAGGGCTGGTTGCATTGTATTGTTTTTTTTAGCATTATTTTGTATTATTTAATTTGCGATAAGACCGCCTTTTGCTAATGCATATTAATAACTGTACCTCCCCATTTTCCAAATCCATTTCTGAATCTCAAAAGGTAGGCAGCGCATCCGGGAGCATGCCAGCGTTTGTCACTCTGGACTGATGTTGGCATGTATCGCGGAAGTCTATGGGCGAAAGTATCCACTTACCATCAGGTGGACTGTATGCTCGTCTGCCGCCTTCTTACTATAAAAAATATATGTTATGTTTACCATACTATACCATCAGCCATGTCCCTCCACTGATGGATGTAGGCTTCTCCCAAGGCTCGCCACCACACGACCCTCGGCTCTTCTCATTCAACCACCGTCAGCGAATTTCTTTAAGTTGTTCTGGTACATGGCCTCCATTCGAGGACTAGTCTACCCCATCGGTAGGCATAATGTACATAATTAGTTAAACGAAGAATGCAAAAGAAAAAAATTCCTTAATTCATATAAAATTCTTCGCACATTTTCACAAAACTGTAACGTTTGAGATTCTAATGATCGAACATTTTATATTAATTTAACGCAGCATAGTTTTTACCGGCTCAATAGAATAGCTATAATTAATCTATCAACATTTGTACGAAATAAAAGCGAGCTACAACGCGAGCGATACATTCTTAACAAAGCACAACGTAATTTAGTTCCAACTCCTACACCAGTTATATTTTGTTATAAGGGTGTGGTCACAAATTAATAGTTTGATAAAGGACCTATATATTTACCAGCACTGCGGGCATCCAAAAGAACTTACTGTAAATTATTTTAACCGTACCTCTCTAATAATGATTATAAGTCGTTTGTAACAATTAAGTTAGCTTATACGAGTAATAATTAACATCACCTCGATGTCTATGACACTTGAATATTGTGAATTTTTTGTTGTAATGTTAGTTTAAATATGTAGATATGTCATCGGTTTCATTAGTAATTGGCATGATTTTACTATCATATACTTCCTGCTGTAAATCTTCTAAATAGAAAAAAAGTCAAAATCAAGGATGATCAGACTTATAATTCCGGCGACCTACCATACAATTTACTCTTTTAAAGGTCATAAGCTTCTCACCTACTACATCTGCAGCAACATTAGACTACACTAGGACCTTGGATGTTTCAAATTCAATAAAAAAATCTCCATTGACATATCAAATAAATTAATTATAGCTTGGCATACATTATTATAACAGAGATATAATTATAAACAGAATATTTTTTATAGTAATACTAACGCCACATTCAATAGCTCACACGAGGATTCCCTGAGTCGTTTGTCAAGAGACACACACACAAAAAAAAAAGACACACCACCCAGATAAGAACAAACATCGTTCAAATTAATGTCCGACCTGGAATCGAACACGGGACCTGTTACACAGCAGGCAGGAACACTTCCAACTGAACTAATCGGACATGTATTTGTTACAGTATTACAAAATAGATTAAGCGAAAATCCAATAAAAATAATGTATAAAAACCAAATTGCTTGTCTGTCTATTTACGAGGGTAATAAACGTAAATAATATTCAAGAAATGCAAATAATAATGAAAAGCCGAAAACGCTCGTTTTAAGGCTCCCACTGTATACGTGGAGCGTTTACACAATTTTCGCGTTGTTCTACCCGAGACAGGAACGCATTCGTTGTAATTATTGCAGAGTGGTGGAATTTTAAGCACAAATGCAACGTAATATATTCTTATTTAACGTTATTTAGCCAAAGGTACCGCCATTTTATGTACCTACCCACATTCACGGTATAAAATGTAAAAGGTTATTGTACACTGCAAAGGCTTTCGTGTTTGTTATTTTTTGTTTAAAATAAACAATTTTTACGGAAAATAATTTTCAAAAAAGTACCATCATTAACATTTAACGTTATTCCTATGATGCTTTGTACGTAATGGATTCCTTTGCTTTGAATTCAAGCCAGAGCATACTTCTATCATACAGTCTTACCCAATAGCAGAAAAATGCTTGATGTCGTAACCAATTTTCTCAGTAATTGTAAAAGCTAGTAAGCAGAAATATATATATATATATGGTATAGGTGGTTTAACAAGCAACACTAGTGACAATATAACAAGCTTTATAACGAGTGTTTCATCTCATATATTATATACTCGTATATAATAATATGTTATTCCTCAGGATATTTTCAAGGAAACCTATCACTATAATAATCAACATATTGTTATTGATTTAGCTCTCTTATTGTACTTATAAAGTGAATTGTTACCCTAAGATACAATAAGTTACAATATTACCGTAAGTACAAAAGCAGTACCGTAGTTGTAGAAGGAATTTCTTCCAGGCAAGCTTAGAATAACCGCGAGGAGTTATGTCATTTGAAAGCATTCATATATATGAATTTAAATTAATATGAACATAAACATAAATATACATACTACAAGGTAATATGCATATACATATTTAATATAGGTATCTATTTTTAGAACAAAAAGAAAAAAACTAATAGGACAGATGGTAGGATATTTTTATTATCACGCCATGTTGCATTCAGCCCTTTCAGTATCCACTGCAGGACATGGGCCTCCTCATGCCTACTGTCTCGTGCATGAGGGATATATGGCCTTAAAACGCCACGCTGGCCCAGTGGGTTGGCGAGTCCACTCTTTCAGAAGCGGTGTAGTTCCTCAGCGCTTGTGGTAGCCGCTTTGTTATCCCTTAATCGCCTCTTACGACACCCATGGGGTGAGAAGAGACTCCGCATGGCACATTAATCGTATAAAATTACGTATGTCTCCACTAGCCAACATGCATCGACATGATTTTGTTTAAATTTTTTCCTGAAAAAAGTTGGCATACGAGCAGGCCACCTGATGGTAAACGCATACAGCATGCATGCATATTGGTGGTAATTTTCTATTTATTTCTAGTTACCTCTTTTAATATCTCTTGTATTAATAACAATCATTTATACTTTATTAATAACTATCATGTATACTTTATTTATAATTATGATTTATATTTTATTAATAACTATCATTTACACTTTATTTATAACTATCATTTATTATTTATTAGTAACTAGCATTTATACTTTATTAATATACTTTGATTGTTCCTTAATATATTAATTATTTGTCGTACTTGTTTTTGATGCCAAAAAAAAACCTTTATTTGTCTTAACTACTGTGTAATTTTTTAAATTACTGTAACCACGTGATCGTTTTACTTTGCTTATTGTGTAGGCATATTTTTAGTCTAATGTTACACAATATACCCAGCATCAGTACGTACAGTCAGGCACCGCTCAGGCAAATGTGCAATCCCTACAGAGTAGGATACACCGATAAACAAGCATCGGCCTCCTGAATAAGAGATCCGCTATAACGAAAGTGCATTCATTATTATTCCAAGAAAGTGTAGTGAGAGTAGCGTAGTAAAGTACACGAGAGGGAGTCTCAATTTCTTATTACGATTATTGTTTGAGTCTGATACGCTTTCGTTTAGATGACTTTAGATTTTCTTGAATAAAATACTTAACTGATTTAAGTTTAAAATTTAGTTTAGGTATTTAATTGTTGTGCCACTATCCGTTATTATTAATTTTGCCATGTTATAATACTGTCATGTATTATTATTTAAACTGTCATGTACATTAAGAGGCGTGCAGAGTTTTTGGTGGGAACTCGAATTTTGTTTGAATATTATAAAAATTGTATATTGTTCGTTTTGTAGTTTAATCGTAATAATTTATTAAACTTCAAAGTGCTTAGTGTGCTTAATATTTGTCATTAATCAAATAAAAGCGTAAGACAGCGTTTTTCGTATGCTTCCAAGTAGTACTCTTGTGTCCTCATTAATCCTACTACCACTTTACTGATCAACCCCCGACTTACTTCGACGGATCTGGATATTGGCAGAATACAGTTTAAACATTAAAATTGTTTATTACGAAAGAAACTTCACACGGGCAGAATGTGCTAATTGCACCATTGACATATATGAAATGGATAAAAATGCATGCATATATGGATGCAGTCGTCTACATATGAAGGTGCCTAAAACAATTGGATACCTAGCCCTTATTATTAGCAAATTAACCTTTCAGTACCTACTGATAGGTTGTTCTGATGCTGACTCTATATTCGCGATTAAACATTGATCTGGAACATCTCCAATTGTTTATAAATAGAATTTTAAAAGAAGAGCTACACTTGAGCTTTTCGTCCACCTCCGTAAGTATCTTTCGTAATCAGCTACGAAAAGGCACCTTTTTGGGACGTGGAAAATCTTATGTAATTTTTTTTTGATAAAATAATAAAAATTGGACAGAGACTGAACAAAATATTTTCTGTATTAAATGTATTTAAATTTTTTTAACGACGGTGGCTTTGTTTCTGCGTTTAACGATGAAACGCGCGTCGATTGGGATTATAATGGCTTGGTGAACGCTGTGATATAAGATAAGGTTGTTGATAACACAAATTGTTCGGATCCAGTCGTAAACCTGAAAAATAAGAATAAATAACAACTAAAGTAGAAGGGACACTTCTATGCGACCGTGAGTTATTAATCTACAGCTGCGCGGCATCTTAGCTGTCTACTAGACAATTAAGACGCGCGGTCGCGCGGGAGTGTCACTTCTACTTAATTATTACTTATTATTATGCCTGAATCAATACATGTGTACCATACAGAGGCAGACTTGACCAATACTTTTCCGTAAATATTTATAATTAATTACACTTCATAAAGTATGAACTGAAATCATATTACATAATTATTTCAGTATTTTTTTCTGTTCTTGTATATTGTACATTACGGTCCAGGCCCGAAATAAAGCAATCGACGGCCGAGTGATATTGGAAGGACGAGGCGAAGCAGAGTCCTTTTTAAATAAACGAGGCCGTTAATTGCTATTACGGCCGAGACTTGTATAGTATTTTTCTCTAATTTACGAAGAAACAATAAACAAATTAATTAAAGAAACAGAAGTTTTACGAGATAGAATTCGCTTTTTTTTTCAGTTTTCCAGTTGACGAAATCTTCATATGCCTTTTCTCACGATTTCAGTGGTAACAGGTTTTCAGAAAGTATCTTTGCTTCTTCAGCTATGTCTGGTGGCGTTAAATCTAATTCACCTTCCAACGAACTAGTACTCATAGTTTATTAGACAACATAAAATTGTGATAAACTTATGAGAACATAACATCCACAATACAGAGTAGGTATCTGATTTTCATTCCCGCCAATGCGACTGCGGGCGGTCTTTGTTCTTTTTTAAACATTTGAAAATAAATGCACATTCAGCCTTTATAATAACAAATATCGTGTACCTAAAAGAAACCTAATTTATGTTAGTGTGCACTAAAAATAACCTTGCTACTGTCCAGCAATCTCTATTATTGTCGTGTTGGAAATTGCTGGCGTGCGTACAGAAGAGAGCCGATTGACGTATTCCTTTTTTAAAATAACGAACCCATCCGAGCAAGTAGGAGAAAAATATATTTATCTATTTAAACGGGTCTCAACGCGTACGTTTACTTTATTTATTTTACTCGACGTTTCGGTTGGGTTGCATCAACCGTGGTCACGAGCTGACTGAAGAAGCGGATAGTTCATGTCGAAAATTGCGATCTGTTTCATCGACATTTGGTCTTCATAGTCCGGAAAGTTGCCGCACACAACACTCAATATCTGAAGCAACGTCAGACGAAAAATCAAATGTTATAAAAATCTCAAATGTTATATGAAACATCTTACATGAAACATCACAATATTTCATCTTTAACAGGATTAAACACACATCGATAATATTAGGAAGTTGGATAAGTTCGCGGCCTTTTTATAGTGAAAATAATAAAATTGTACCATTTATTGGAGTAGGAATTCTATTCACCAAATTTCTGACATTTAAATCATACGGCACCCAAACATCTAGCTTTTTTACAAAATTCAGTTTATATAGATGATCTAAAACTGCCGAGTGGTAAATGTTAAGCTTTTCCACAATTTGATGACTTCTTATGTGTCAATCTGCTTCAGTTTTTTCAATGATAACATCAACATTTACCTTAATAGGACGACCAAAGCGAGGAACATGATTCACATCAAAATTATCAGAAATGAACCGAGAGAACCATTTTTTTGCAGTAATTTTAGATAATGCATCTGCTCCGTAAACACCAAAAATCTCTTTTCGAGCACGAGAAGCATTCATAACCTTGTCGAAAAAAATATTTAATTTTCTCCTTATTAACTTCCATTTTAGAATTGTTAAAAAATATGAAAAGATAAAACTTTTAACTTGTAATTTCAATTTGCCGCCATTACAAAAAAGTCACCTGTCAAACGGTATATCACTTTCCCGCCAGTGATCAGTGTTGCCAGAAATATAGCACGCTAAAGTCATACGTTCAAAAAGGCCGCGAACTTTTTCGACTACCTATTATATTTTATGGGCATATTTCAGTGATATCACATCATAGTCGTACGTATCAAACATGACAGGATTATATAACACGGCAACACTAAAAATAAAGGATATCTTTTTTTTTATGGACGAAGGCGGCCGACGAGCATACAGTCCACGTGATGGTAAGTGGGTACTGTCGCTCATAGACATTCGCAATACATGCGAACACTAGTACACGTACATGGATCTGTAAAGTTAAATAAATTATCATCATTATTATAATTTAGGTACTTATACAATGGAATTTAGTCTGTTAAGGCATATTTAACCACCCACAGGAAGAAAGCGGTGCCTAATTAAAATTAAAACTAATTTTATATGTCCTTTTCTTACGCGACAAATTATCTGCTCATTACTCGTGGACATTTTTAATGCGACTAATTAATAACTAAGTAAAGTTCGCGGAGGACTAATTACAATTCTTAATTAAAAAGCCGTACAAATTGTAAAAAAATCTTAGAACGTTGAGGTCATTTTTCACACTGAAGACTATAGATGGAGGGTAATCTAGTATGAATTTTAAAGATTGCAAATACACTGAATTTAGCGTGAATTTTAAAAGGATTGCATGATATGAGTACCACTTTTATACAACTTTTCTTTATATAGAAGAAAAGGTGGCAGACGAGCATACAGTCCACCTGTAGGCAGACATGGATACTGTCGTCCATAGACATGCCGACATCAGTCCAGAATGGCAAACGTTGGCACGCCTCCGGATGCGCTGTCCACCTCTGCAGATTAAGGAATGGATTGGGAGAAAGGGTTGGGGAAATGGGGAGGAATAGGATGGAATGGGAATAGACTCTGGAATATCTAACTCACTACCGAAACACGTACGTACTTTGGGGAAATACTATACAGAAGGAAATGCAATACATTTCAAGGTAGTCTTCTGTGAGAGAGGGGTAACGTGGCCAGTCGAGTGCGCCCAGCGTAAGTGTGAATGCAGCGTGCACTCTCCACCTACACCGTGCACTGTCCCTCTACGTCTCTTATTACGGTGTACTACTATGATCTACTACGATGACTATTCCACTATTAATATATATATATATATTATATATATATATATTATTTTAGATATATTATATATATATTATTTATTTAGATTATAATATATATATATATATATATATATATATGTATATATATTGTTAACAAAAAAGAAGAAAATCTAAGACTATTTTTTAATTGTTAATTAGTTGATACCTACTTTTATGAATATTTATATTATAGTGTTTTTTTTATATTATTTTATTACTAATTTCATGATAATGCGATAGAAGGTATTACGAGTATCAATCGAAATTTCACCTAATGCGGTTGACTTCTCTAAGTGACAACTGTATATACCACAGTGTCTTATTCAAGTACCCAATAAGATACTCTTCCGCTTATGTTGTGTATTGCGGCAATAACCATATGCAGCTGTGGGGCCACGAAACCAGCGGGCGTGATCGTCTTAACTCTCAATCATGCTGTCGGAGCTGTCGTATATAAATCTTGTAGCTTTTACGTGTTACCAACTTACTCGCTCTATTCTCGAGCAGTGGTGTTCTGACGTTGCATTCTAATAACTTGGCTCTTAGGTCTACAGGCCTTCTATTATTGTTATTGGGACCATAACTGTTGGTCAACGTGTTAATAAGGTTAATAACGTGTTATTTTTATAACTAAAAAATAACGAAATTGTCATGAGTAAAATGTTCAATACGTTTTCTAAAATAAGATTCGTCTACAAATTCGGACGTTTATTTTGATTATGCATAATTTCGGCATATTTGCATAATCAAAATAAAATCATACAATGTAGGTGGAATACCACATACATAGAAATATTTGCATAATCAAAATAAACGTCATAACTTAGTTTAGTTTAGGGTCATGCAACTGAGATACTAAAGCAGCCAGTATATAGAGAGACAAATGTTTATTACTTTCTATTACCATTTATTACGTATTTAATATAAATAATATTAATAATGACTGCATAGGATAGTATGACCTTATTTTACTTTGATTGTGGAAAGTTATAATTATTTTTATTATAAAAAATGATTGAATATTGTAACAATACTCTTTCGAGTATTGTCCTTTACCAACCTTCTTGCTGGTAAATGCTGGTAACAACTGGTCGCCTAAAAACCTAAATTCAAATTTACTTCAAACTCTTTCACTCGCCTTTTGAATCATTCCGCTTTCTAATTTTCGATTTGTAAAGAAATGCCTATTACACTTCGGTAAAGCCTAATTTATCTGTATGTTTGTGAATATTTCACAAAACTCTTGTGTATCGTATGTTTGAAAAAAAAAAAAACACTTATTTAAGTGTTTTTTTTATTTTTAACACATTTACTGATAAATAAATTGCTGGAGTGAAGACTGGGTGTCATTTCTTTTCTAAGAACCCTTCTACCATCTGAACAAAATATTAATGAAATGCCCCTTAGAATGATTTCGGTTAATTTTATTACACCACGTCTTATTTTTATTTACACTTGAGACAGTACGGTTACTGTCTTGTGTAATACAGGAAACACACAGTAATATTCGCTGATTTCCAAGCCATAACCCGTCCGTTTATCGAAATTCGCAAGAGCCTCGCGTGAAAAACTAGCGTCAGTTAACTGACTAATAGCCCACTGGATGTGCCCCGACGTGGAATATATCGCTTCTCCCGCTCGGTTGATTAAATTATATTACTGTGTTTTGTGTCTGGTGTATTCCATTTGTTATTGTCTTTGGTATTAATATTATACGGCGCGTATTCTAATCTAACCTCGTGAACTGTTGGTATATTTATCAAGTTTAATTCTTTTCTTTGAATTAATAAATACATTGGTTAATTATTTTTTAAAGAGAGAATATACTTTATAGTATAATTTTGAAGACAGATTTTTTTAATACAAGTTTGTCCTTAATCGACAGACTTCGACGCGTTAGTGGTTTAAGTGCGTTAAATAAGGTTAAATAGGTAAATCTAATAGAATTGGATAGAAAATATAGAGAATACAGGAACTTCTTCTTACATTTTAATACCTACAATAAGCAGTTAATGGGATGTAAATTGCCAAGATAAATGATAAGGCGTTCTGAGCTGGAACACACATACATAATTAAAAATAGAATGCAACACAAAAAGCTACTTTATAAATTTATGGCAATAAGTCTATTTGGTGCTACCCGCTTTCACATATAACTCAGCGATGATTCACATATTTATCGTTTTTCTTAGGATCACGCTGACTACCGATGTTTTTCTCAAAATGGGAAACATAATAATTCTTAAAGATATTCTTTCTAGTACACGTCTACTTGTGTAAAAACGTTGACATATCTGTCATTTCAATACATGTAAATGTTGATGGTGTAAATATTTTAACAATTTTCCTATATATAATTTCATAAATAGAGACATTATCAATTTATTTTTGGTTAATTTAGCATTGGTATCTAACAAAAAATATCAATTGCGATATTCTCTGTCAAATCCATAAATATTTCTGTGTATTGACCTTTTAGTCACTTAGGTAGTGGAAACTAATGAAGTAGGTAAGTTAATGTGTGGATTAAAAGTCTATAATACCTTTTCCAAAACATACGTAGAAACAAATAAGTCAAAAATCATCACATAAATTATTTATTGTGTGACAAAATGCTTAAACTAAATATATCAATGCTAACTTAACTATACTCTATTCACTTAATCAATAAAAACACGCTCCCTCTCGTAATTGGTCAATAAATGAAATCACGTGACTGATGGTGATGACGTCACTTTTTTCTTAACTTGAACGAAGTGTAGGGATCGAGGACAACTGGAGTTCAGCCGCCAGTGTAGCGCAAGCACGAGACGGTAATGTCATCCGCCGTCATTCCGTCATAGACCTATGTAATTTTTTGATCTTCTTACGAGTATTTTCCGCTGCCATTGTTCTTAATAGATGTATGTGTCAGTGAAAATTATTCTTCATCATCAGAAGGAGGAATGTATGGCCTTAAAACTCCACGCTGGCGAAGCGGGCTCGCGAATGCACTCTTTTAAAAGTGGTGTTTAGGGGTGTGCACTTTTAGAAGTTTCTCAGGACTTGTGGTAGTCGTTATGTTATCTCTTAATCGCCTTTTAAAACACCCACGAGAAGAGATGGGTTGACAGATAGATAGACACACTTTATCCTACACTAAATACATACAGAGAAATACAAAGTACAAGTATTTAGAAGTACAACGGCGACCATATCGCTGAAGGGATTTCTTTCAGGCAACCTGGGTGGTTAGTAGAAGTCTGGGTCGGTGCTATTCTAAGGCGTGCCATTTTAAGGCCATTCAATATACATCCCTCATGCATGAGGAAGCCCATGCCCAGCAATGGATAATGAAAGGCCTTGTTAAGGGTATTCCAGTTACCACAAGGAGCCCTTGCTTTATCATTATATATTGCCTTTTGTTTCCTGCATAGAAAGAGTCGTCCTTTCAATAGCTATAATAGTAACAGTGAAATCAAATTTTAATACAAGAGCAGAGAACGGCAGCTGGTGCACGGATGCGGAGAATCGTTATTTTTATAAGTACCCTGAAGTAATAAACTTGTGTCTGTCTGTCTGAAATTTGAAAAGTTTTTTAGTAAGAACATCTGCAGTGGTTACCTTTCTATTGAAATGCATTTTATAATTTCGTAATCTATTAGACAAGTTATGAAATGAACTGCCAGTTGAGTGTTTTCCGTTATGCTACGAGACGGGGCTCTTCAAGAGAGCTGTGAACAAGATTCTGCAAGGTCGGCAGCGTACCCGCAAGCCCCGCGTTGTTGCAGGTATCCATGGGTGGCGGTGACCACGTACCATCATGTGGCAAGACCGCTCGTCTGCCATCTCTTCTATAAAAAAAATCTATTCAAATAACACTTTAATTTATATCTTTACGAAACTCCCACGCTCGTCTTATTCCGGAAAAGCGAAGTTCGCATTTCTTACTCGTACACTCCACACAAAAGTCGACGATTGTTATCCTTGATTTAAAAATTGTCAATAGGAATCATAACGTCCACACTCACGCCAATCATTCTCATTCATTTTTAAAGTCAGTATTTCTAATTTCAATTGCAACAATAACGATTGTAATAAAAAATCTTTTACAAAATTAATTATGACCAAATAACCTTTAAGACGCACATTTTGCATTTTGCACACACATTCACATATTAATTATAAACAAGGGCGTAGTTAGAATTTTATCCAGGGAAGTGCAAACTAAACATTTTTTTTTATAATTCTAAATAGAGATTGTGTAATGCAGAGCCTGTTACATATTCTTCCCTATGCCTTTGGGGGGGCAAGCGCTCCACTCTGCCCCACTGTGCCTAGGCTCATAATAATATAGATCATACTTTAATACCCAATTAAACTAATAACTACATACGTCTTATATCATAATTTGGCGTTGAATCTAAACAATTTGTTAAGGCAACTCCACTTTATGATAATAATTTTAAAAACAGTTACACGCCCGCACAAATATACATGCTATTTAAGCCACTATTCCATCGACATAAGAACCAGAATTGTGTAACGAAACACTATCATGTACATGTAGCATGGATACACAACAGCTCCGCCATCGCTAGAATCGCCCCGGGACGTTTTCGTGTAACTTGATGTGGGGGACTCATCTCTCTACATTGTTGCATTATTGAGCAAGCTGCAGAATGGGTATTGCTCTGCATGCACGTAGTCTGAAGTCAGAATTTGAATTGCTAGTGTTGTCATCAATGTATTTGAGGACTCAATATTTGTGCTTCCATTCGTTCCTTCCAACTTGACTACATTATTCGTTCTAACAAATTATTTTATTATTGATTTTATTCGTAACCAGCCATTTTGTCGTCCACTGCTGGAGATAGGCCTCCTTATGCACATGGTTTTGTTCACGAGGGACGTATACCCTCAAAAGCTGGCCAAACGATTTGGCGCGTCCACTTTTTTATAGTGGTATAATTTCTCAGGGCTTGCTGTAGCGGCTTTGTTATACTTTACTTAATTCCCTTTAAACAATCTACTATGAAATTTTAACTTTACTATGAACTATATTTTATTACCTTTATATTATTACACATTTGTCAATTCAGAAATTACGTTATGTTAACGTTTTAATTTGCATTCTACATTTTAGCGACCGATCGGCGAAGTTGATAGGAACCCCTGACTGCTGAACAAAAACTGCCGGGTTCTATTGCCAGGCGGACATTAATTTGTTTAAAGCCATATGTTTGTTCCGGTCTGAGTGTGTTTGTCTCTGGACCCACGACACGGGAAATCCTATGTGGGCCATTGAGTGTGGTGTTATTTATTTATCAAGCCGTATTGATGGCAATCTTTTCATTCCAATAATTCTAGTTTTATTGCATTAGAACTATCATATGTATATTCTAAAAGTTTAAAACTTCGAATGCGACGCATTTGATTCTACAATTCTACAAATGAATATTAGAAATACTGCAAAAACTGATACCTTAAATATAAAGTGGTTCAAATATTTATGAAAGTTGCCAAGCGTGAAGTCAGTGACCGAGCCCGTTCTAAAATGGGCGAATCCATTTCTTGCAATTTGCATCGTCGCCTCGCTATTTAGGGACATTGTTCGTAACGGCTGAGCTCTGTGTTCCATTCTGAAATTCAATTCTAATATTTGAAATTCACTGTTAAATGAATTAATCCTTTGTGCAATGATTTATTTTCGTTGCTATTGAAATTATGATTTTAGTAGATTCGACTCTAAAAATCCTATGAGACACTTCATATATAAAGGATGTCCCAGATTGAACGCCGGATTTAATTTAGAAAAAAAATTAAAATAAACAAGAAAATAAAAGAGATAAATGATCACAAACGTTTACACACGAAAGAACCAAAAGAAGTGAATAAGCTGACCATGACAGTTTACAGTGATTTCTTTCTTTGTGAATCTTCAGTCCATGTAGCCTGTGACAGTAAATGATAATCTGACACTAGTTTATTTAATCATTCCTTATTTCTTCATTTCTAACATCGATTCCCTGAGACGATTATTGAGTATTATAATCGGATTATTCATTTGAGTTGGGGATATGACATGTAGAACTGTCAATAAAGTGTCATCTTCGTACAAATTTCACTCTGTTTGACAGTTCTATATCTGTTGTCTGTTTGTCACTCTGTTTGTCATATTCCTGACTCGAATAAAAAATCCGACTTTAACTACTATACAATAATGCATGTGTTTAATCGTAAAAGAAAAATATACATTTAAAATATTTATCTTATTATAATAATGTGACATATCTTCATTAATGCTTATGTAAATAACTTGTATCTTATAATCACCACGTTGTGGTAGATTGATACTGTAATCGATTATTTGTGAACGATTTGCCGATGTCTAAAAACCCGTATTCAGGTTATTCATGTTTTTAAAAAGCATATATTTGTTGGATGAGGAAACAGGACACGGTTTAGCATATTTTTTATTTATATTTAAGTAAATGATGGCCAACTTTTTATGATGTAAATAATTTTGGATAAATTAGGTATATTAAAAATAGACGATATACTTTCATTAATAAATTGCAATAGTTATTAATTGTTTTAGCCGTATTTCGTCATTATCCTTTCTTATGGCCGATTGTTTTTATGCCCTTGAAGACTTAAACTGAATAATTATATTATTTTTTTTTTAATATACTCGTACAAATTATAGTTATGTGACCGTTCTCTTTTACTTCTGTAAAATATTCAAATTCAACTTTATAATTATATTACGTTATAGTTATGAATTATTAAATAATAAATATAAATTATTTTGTGTACAAAAAGAAATTTTCAAAACCTTAGCGGTTCGTTACGTCTCTAGATCAATGTCATATTGCCAACGACTTTAAAATAGTCCGATCGAAACAATTTTTATCCTCCTTAAGATCGAAGTTTATTATTTAAAAAACTTCGCAAACTTCACACTCTTTGCTCTTTACATACTTTTTTATATTTGATACGACTAACTTCTAATATTCATACGACGTTATTACCTCTCTTCGTCACAGTTACCACATGGCCTGGTGCCATATTCCAATTCCCTTTGCCAATGCCTTTAAAAGAATACGAGCCACTTATATGGATCGCATTTCGTCTGGGGACACTTATGACACGAGCTTTGTGATCTTTGAAAATTTTGTGGTGCAAGCTAAAAACATCAACAAGTTCAAGTCCTTCTTTTTTCCTGTTTTTACATAAAGATCCCATGTTAAGTTCCTAACGTAACCAGCCTCTTTATCGACTACTATTTGACATGAGCTACCTTATAGACATTAAGCTGGTTAAGCGGATTGGCGAGTCCACTCTTTCAGATGTCAGCTCAGTCTTTCCCTCAGCGCTTGTGGTAGCACGACATCCACGGGAGGAGATGGGCTGGTGCTATTCTAAAGCTGGCACCACACGGCCAAGTTAAATTCATAAGCACACGTTGTTTTTTTAAGTCTACTTATATTTATATGAGAATGTTGACACACCTGTAATTGAAAGAATGTTACTGTGAATGTTTTAAAAATAGTAGATTAGTCTTAATAAATAAAGAATTAAATTTAGCCTTGCGTTGGAGGGTAGATGTAACCACATTCGTTATTGTTGAATGTAATATATAATAATACCAGAGAACATTTTTATTCGGAGCTTTCTTGATTCTTAAATGCATCCAGGTATGCAGTAAATATGCCGACATTAATTTATTATTTTTTCGTTACCATTGTTGCCATCCGTAACCTCTTCATGCACATTGCTTTGTACATGAGTGGTTTATGACCTTAAAACGCCACGCTCGCCTTTCATTTGCTATTTTGTTATTCCTTAGTCGCTTTTATGACACCCACGCGAACAGACGGAATTGTGCCGACACTACACGGTCAATTTTATTAACCTCTTTTCGAGGTACTAAGAACTCAAGTAGAGGACACCAGCCTTATAAATTGCAACACTAAAGCGCTAAATAAAAAATTCATCGACCCGCCTCAGGATCACACTGCTAACTGCTCCCCCCTTATGCCAGCTACTTAGCAGAATGCAGCTGCTACCCGAGTGGATGCATCGTGTGTTAAATGTATGCTCTTTACACTTGCGGAGTTATACCAAGTTGCAAATATGTTAACAGGTACATCGATCTTGGAGTTTGCAGCCCGGGGATTATTCTGATGGAATTTGTTAAGCAAGTTTGTCTTGTGGCCTCTGCTGGTCACGAAGTTTAATTATTTAATATACCTAGATTTACGTTCTAGCGGGCTAGTTGGGACAATGAACGTAGTTTGAGATTATCACATTGCATGCGATTTTGTATTGTATGCAACTGCTGTGGGGTGTCCAGTCGGCTGTGGAATAGCACTATCCCATCTTATCCCGGTAGTGAATGACGCGGGCCCATTGTGAATTGATATATGTATATTGATGTTGTATAGTATTTGAACTCACGACAGCACGAATAAAAGTCGACAATAATACCCCTAAATCGCTCTACTGAAAGTGTTATTTATTTTTGTTTAATACACAAAGAAATATTGTACTAAATTCAGATTTGATGCTTAGGTTACATTCTCTGCCAGTTAACCTTTGGTTAAACAGAAATACGAAGGTCGATGTATCGTATTGCAGCAAACTTACGTTATTACAAAATTTGAAACGACGTCAGCACGATCTAAAATCAAAATTGCCATAAATATGGACACTTCTCTAAGTTAATATGTAAACTGAATTCCCTATGCCTTTGAGGTTTCACCTTGAAACTCATCAGGGCACCGATAATTAACTTTAACCATTAACCCTACATCGCCGATGCATTTGTCACACTCAATTACACGCGAAAGGGTTCTGTTATTGATGATACGGTTCCGTACCTGTCGGTTACCAGTTTAATCAGAGCGGGAGTTGGGAATGCATGGTATGAGACAACGGTATATAGGCTGTTATTGGAAACAGCTTTATATCCTCAGAACAAGGTATTTGTAGAGCCAACAACACACACACACACACAATTTCATGCGCAATCTCTAATTCAACATTTCTTAAGTAACTTGTTTTGCACACTATATACACATACATTAGTTTTCCATTATTTAATTGATCTTAGTGTTCTTTAGGATATATGTAAATGTTTGTAACAAATTATAAATGTCTATTTTTGTAACTTTAAACCTGTGTAAGGGGAGGTACTGGCTTTCTAGATACAGATTTTTAATCTAGTTTGATTCTTTACTACCAGGTGGAGTGTAAATGCTCATCTGCCGCCTTTTCCCTATAAAAAAGGTTTTTTTCTAAAAATCACCATTGTTCTAATAAGTTTTTGATGTTATAGGTATTTTAAAGTACTCACTACCTATATAACGTATCCGCTTTTGGGACTTAAATTTCAAAACAACAAATTTTAAGCCACATTCGCACGATCAAATGTTTTGAACAACAAAACTGAACTGCGGTTACGTTTAACATTCAGTTTCTGAAAGTTAAATCTAAATTTCGGTATTTGTATTAAAATTATTAATATTCATAATGAAGAAAATATCAGATAATGCTATAAAATTTCCAGTTTCATAAAAACGTAATGTTCGTAAATATTTTTTATGCAAGTTTGTTTTAGGTTTTCCCATGGAAAATGGATTGGCTTCATTTCTATATTTTACACCGAGGCGTATTTCTCAAGACGTAATGGTTTTGTTAAATTGTGAACCATTGTGAACAATTTTATTAAAGACATCAGTCAAGATGACAACATTAATTTAGATTATTTACCCACGACGAAACAGACATGGTATTTATATTCATTTGGGGTAAGAGAATGTATGTTTGTGTACCTCTTTGTTACCATTCTTCTCAGAAACTAACAGAAAAACAGGTTTTTTGTAAACGTTTAACTTGGACCTTGGAGCATTTATGAGGATGAGTTTTGTGGTTGTAACTCGCCTGAGGGCGCGGCGCTGTTGTAATAAGTTGAGAGTTGTAATGCTTTATAATTTCTCAACGAATATACTTATTTGAATGCGTCCTTCTGAAATGTTAAACAGGTTATTATACACATAACCGTCACCATCTGATGCTGAAGCCGGAGGTGGGTAAGAGAACTCCTTAAATTTTAACGGTAAAACTATCGTGTTTGGACAAATTTTTTGGCGATGTCTAGTTCGTGGATCAGTTCCAATACATAGAGGAAGACAATGGTGTGTCCTGCATCTGATTGGGTGTGGTTGACTAGTCGAGATTTTTCACTCTCATAGACCGTGTTTCGGAGGCGAGAAAAAGTTGTCAAAGCTCGTGTTTTTCCTTTCCCAAAACACTCGGCAGTCAAAAACCCTTTAGATAATTATATAACTTTAAAAAGGTTAAAATGATACAGACAAAGATACAGATAAGACAAAGAATGTTCATTCAATTATATTCAAACATTCATTATATGTATTCATTCATTACGCACAACGATACGTGGCAAATTTTATTCGACTATTGCGGATCGTCTACAAGACTGATTTACGAATTTATTTTACCTTTTAAATTTTAAATTAACGGTTTATAAACGTGGTGGGTTTTTTAAAATGTTTAATTAATATATCTTTCTCTGACTTCACTGTGCCGTGTGGTGTATGTGCATTGAGGCTCTACATACCCAAACAGCGTAGCAATTTGAATAGGTATTAACTGTTCTATGTTTAATTATTTTAGAAAAATTTTCAAATTCTTAATGTTTCTATAGCTCTCATAATTATAGGACGCTATTCTTCGCTAAATTTGGTAATTTGCTGGTACTGTTACCAAATTATTGAAGCATCTTAATTGGCACATAATATTAAATTACTATCGGTCATACCATGATTTATGTACACCTTGATGTGCTGTTATGTGCTCCCTAATATCATTACGACGACATTCAAGTTTAGGATACAAATAGATCGTTATATCAAATGTTGTGTTAAGTTTCGAGCTGCCGGAGCTTGTAACACCACATTGGACCTTATTGTCTGTTGGCAGTTAGGGTTCAATGCAATCAATGGTTAAACAACCTTTGACATAGGCTCAGACTTGATGTACACTTATCTTTTGGGTACCTTACACAAACCACATCGTACCATACATTCATACTGTTGGATTTAATTTTATTTCTTGAAAATGATCTCCACCTTGAGCCACGCACGACATGCAAATCACTTAAAACTAAGAAATATATAAACAACAAAGTGTCTTCTCAATTAGAGAAGATCACAGCTTGCATAAATGGTCACAGAAGACTTCCTTAAAATGTACTGCATTTCCTACTTTATCGTATTTTCTCAATGTACGTGCTTCGGTAGTGAGTGAGATATGCCAGAGCCCATTCCCATCCTATCCTATCCCTCACCATTTTCCCAATCCATTCCTTAATCTGCAGAGGTACGCAGCGCATCCTGGGGTGTGCCAACGTTTGTCATTCTAGACTGATGTTGGCATGTATCGCAGTTGTCTATGGACGACGGTATCCACTTACCATCAGGTGGATTTTATGCTCGTCTGCCGCCTTTTTCTATATAAAAAAAGGAAATTTAACAAAGTGTACAAATTGATTGCTATGACTATTTTTACTACAAAACTATAGGATAACTAATTAGTTTATGCATTTGTATAAATTAAATTTGTTTATAATAAGGCTTATCACCACACACGATTGTTCATACTTTTCCAGTTGCTACAGTCCTATCAATCTTCCGGTTATATGAACCGAATCGTGGGAGGTAAGCGCCCTAATGCCGATGTTCTTTCCAGCGCGTATCTACTTTGGCTCTCTACAATTATTTTCTAAGCTCTTGCCTCGTTACCACCCCTACCGTGTCGAGCAGTTCTATTACTCACACAAGCTTCTCATACGGTGCCACTAGTTTACTAACTCTCATTACTCACGCAAGCTTCTCATTCGGTGCCAGTAGTTTACTAACTCTCACAGCGTCCTGAAGTTTGCGAACTACAAATTATCAGTCTATATAGATCCGAGACGAGTGATAATAACTAAAATGAAGGAATCGAGCTAAACAATATATTGTTCACATCATACTATACTCGTATATCTTATGCTATAGCAGCAGATGGGCGAGTCATATCTGTTGCAGTTGACAGCCACTGGAGCAAGCGTTTAATCGGTGCATTTTGATCGTTTTGGCACCAGCATAATATTAAATACTGCAACCAGTATAAGTAGATAATGGCCGGACAGGCAAAGTGTGGAACGTTATCTAGCCAAGTGGACTAGATATGAGTAGACAGTTTGATTTATAAATGGTCCCCCCAAGGATGATGGGGAAATGGTCCTGCCCTTTATGGTACTGCACATCGTAAGTTGAACTTCTTGCGCACACTATTGAATGATACTACCTTAACATACATTAGACAATTATTGACGTGGACGATAAAAACACTGGTTACTGTCATTTATTTAATCGGACAATACAGATCCTCAGCAAGTGTTAGAATAAGAAAAATAATAAAAAGACTTGTAAAGCTATGTTAGTGCTACAAACTAAAAAATGTTAACCTAAAAACGAATAAGTGACACAACCACTTCAGCTCGGATAGTTATCAAATAGTTATTTTACTTAATCAACATCCAAACGAAATACCTAATATTAGAAGGGGGAAGTCCTAGTTATCGCACTCTAAATTTATCGGGGCGCGATTTTTTGCGCACGATAGCGTGAAAACCCTCTCTTATTACGGTTATATACTGTATTTACTAGAATATTTCTAAAGAACTCCGTAGTGTCTCCAGCAGTTTATAAACTAACATTTACTAAACCTACACCTAAAGTATAAAAGTGTATACTAAGACAGCATAGTTCAGCCGACGCCAATATGAACTGTAATTTACTATGTATGAGGCACGTAGACCGCTTGATAGTAGGTAAGAAAGTAGTTGGACGGGGTTCAATACTTTAGATAGGATGTTTTGTATAGACCGTATTTCTTGTCTCGTGAAGTTGAGGTATTCTATTGTTACTCACTTTAATAGTACCTCTGGGAAAATAGTGTTTATTTTATATATTTTTATTATGTATTACTGAAAATTATTATTGCTGGACATGGACCTTCTCATTGCACATTCTCTTGTGCTTGAGGAATGTACGGCCACGCCAGCCAAGCGGATTGGGGAGTCCACTTGTTTAGAGGGGATGTAATGTAGTTCCTCAAGGCTTGTGGTCGCGGCTTTGTCACCCGCTAGTCGCCATTCACGACACCACCGAGAAGAGACGGAGTTCTATCCTAAAGAAAAGAACCACACGAAAAGAAGTAGGCCAGTGACTTATTAGGAAAATAATTATTTCACTTATTTGTAGTAATTAAATGAATAATAAAGAGGTTACTTTAATAAAAACTTTTACAAGTTTTACTAGATATGCCAAGCGGGAAAGTGCGTTTGCGTATCAAAATCCTTTAGCAACATGTATATAAGAATAGATTAGATGACACAATTTCAAAAGTCAAATTTGAAACTTAAGTAAGTACCGCGTGATAAGAATTTTCCATTTCCAAAACACATATGAATTAAAGAATTCGAGAGCAACTGAATATAGAACTCTAACATGAGGCATGTTAGAGTTCTATATTCGTTGCTCGCCATACATCGATTTGAGAATACACACTAGATATGTTCTAGATCGCCTGATCTAGAACACATCTAGTGTGTATTCTCAAATCGATGTATAGCAAAGTTAAGAAAGCAAATTTTAGGTAATATGTATTAGCTTTTTAATGTGTATTTAAGAAATATAATAACTATTACTATTAGCATATCGAAATCTTGAGTTCCTATATTAAGCGACCCGCCCTCGCTTCGCTTCGGTTTACAAGTTCTTTTTTCATTTTTTTTTCAAAATATCAAAATAAAATATTACCTATATTAGACACGGATAATGCAGCTTCCTATTTGCGAAAGAATTTTTGAAATCAATTTCGTAGTTCCAGAGATTACCTACAACATACCCACAAACACACAATTGTACCTCTTTATATATTAGTATAGATAATTAAATAACATTTTATTCTTAACTTACATCACGCGGTACTTTTTTTAGATTAGTCGATGTCACCCGCGATCAACTTACAGAACTGAGCCACACGTTATATGTGCCTTTTTTCAACAACAAACAACTAACATTTTTTTATATAAAACTAATAAGCATAAATAAATGCTTAGTTGAGTTGCTACTAACGTTTTTAATAGTTATTTAAATATATATTTCTGATATAAATATTTGACAAACCGAATGTCGGTTTTATTTAAAACTAATAAATGAAATGACCATTTCCAATGTTAAGTAACATTTGATAAAGCCGTTTATGTATTTGTGTATATATGTAGGTATGTTTACATTTATATTTATGTTTACAATTATATCTGCTTTCTTTTATATATGTTGTAGCTTGCTTTTTAATGACATCACTCCTCTCGGTTTTTGTAAGGTTGACTGGAAGAGATTCTTTCTAGAAATAAGTCCACCTTTGTACTTATGGTAATACTGTAGTGTCTTATTCTAATAATACATTATAAGTACAATAAAGAGCAACAAACATGTCGCTTATTCATATCAACAACTTACATATGTGGTGTGTGTGTGTGTGTAATCTATTCACATTACACACAGACCCACATATATTATTATTTTGTTATTTTATCATCATTTTTGAAAAAGCTTTTTAGTTTCTGTATATCTGTGTTAGTTTCCTTTGGTTTCCAACGGCTAATGAGAAAATATACGCCTCCTGCAAACAATGTGCAGTTTTATAGTTTTAAACAATGCCTCACTTAATAACAATGAAGGATTGCGCCTTAAAGCGCACTTAAAACCATTTTTTCAAATTAAATCTGACTCTAAATATGTAGATAATTTTTATACGAGAGGGGAGTATAAGTTGAGTGGAAGCGCATTTAAAAAATAGGTATTTTTACAATTTGTTGCTGTCTCAAAAATGAACGAAACTACTTCTTTGACAGAAGGGGACAGTTGCACTTCGACCTGATGATGGGGGTGATTCTTCAAAGTTGTCCATAATCACTGCCTGTAGGCTCAGTAAAGAATATATTCAAATTGTTATAGGTCTAAAATAAATCAGTATTGTTGGCCTCTACAACTGGACTGAGTACTTGAAGCTGACATGATATTGGCGACAGAAAATTATAGTACGTAGGCGGGATGATACGTATCTGGCCTAAATATTTAAAAAGAACATATATTTAAAATAAATATCTCATTTTACAAAAGAGATTTCTAGCTATCCATATTCTAAATTTGAAATCGACGGCTCTAATACTTTTTTAATAATCTGACATTTTAGAAAATCTTGTGTTGAATTTTTCACAAAATGGATAAAATTTAACAAAGAGCGGTGAAAAAGTTTCTTCATATGAAGGGTTTAAAGGGATCAACAATTTTTGACGAGTTAAAAAATGTTTTAGGTGAAAGTGCTCTTTCATATGCCACAGTCAAGAACTGGATTGCCGAATTTAAGCGTGGCCGTTCAAGATGAATCCCGATCCGGACGTCCAAAAAGCGTCACCACCCCAGAAATGATCTCCAAAGTCCATGAGATGATCTTGGACGATCTGTTACACAAGTTAAAGGAATGTATTCAGCAAAAAAGACCAGGTTTGACTCGAAAAAAAATAATCTTTCACCAAGACAACGCAAGGGTTCACACATGCGTTAAGGCAATGGCAAAAATCAACGAATTACACTACGAATTGTTGCCCCATCCACCTTATTCGCGTGACCTAGCACCGTCGGACTTCCACCTGTTCCCTAAGCTCAAAACTTTTTTAGGCGGACAGCAATTTGAGACGAATGATGCCGTTATAACTGCTGTAGATAAGTATTTTGCCAGCCTTGATGAAACGCATTTTATGGAGGGCATAACTGCTTTGGAGCGAAGATGGACTAAGTGCGTAGAGCTTAAAGGAGACTATGTTGAAAAATAAAAACCTTTTGGATAAAGTTTTGGACATTTCCAGTTTTCGGACATCCGTCAGTATTTTTAATATTATTTTTTTTAAATATTGTTAGAAGTAACAAGCACTAATTGAGAAATTCGTTTGAAAACAAAATTAAAATTCGCATCGTTAAAAGCTACGAGTATTTTCAAGTCGTTCTAGTCATGGATTTATTTATGCATAGTTCTGGAGCATCACCGTAATATCTATAATAATTGGGGAAAATCAGTTTCCGTATTTCTCCGCTTACTCCTTCAAAAATGGATCGATTTTATTTTATTTTTTTAATAGCATTAAAGTTAGATTTCGACGTTTCGCTTTTATCAATAAGAGTTTCAAATTTGCTCACTGGGCTTCTTTTGGGACCATCTTAACGGGGCGATTTTTTGACATTACTAACCAACAAAATCGACACATAGGGATATGCTCATGGTAGATGCCTCTAACATATTAAACAATAATTGCCCTATTGTCATAATTCAGGGTGGTGGCGAGTTATATATTCATAGGAAACATCTAAATGTATCCTATGAACTAGCGGACCTGCGGGATGTGAAAATAAAGAGAAATGACTACTAAATGTAGGCGCGGTGCGAGGGGGCTTAAATGTTCGGGGGGAAAATACGAAAGTGATTAATTATAAAAAATGACAAACTTATTAACTTGTAATATTATTTTAAATAACCTATATAGTGTCCCACTGCTGGGCAAAGGCTTCCCCTATTCTCCTCCAAGATCTTCGGTTTGCAGGCGCCTTCGGCCCTCATGGAAAGCATTGAGGATGTTTCGCCACCTTCGACTAGCCTTCCTTTGTGACAGTCCAGTTTAGAATTTATTTTCGCCGACCTCTCTGGATGCATACGGCACACATGTTCCGCCCAAACCCGCCATGAAGCTTGTAATATTGTTTATGTATATTAAAATTCAAAGCATACACAAATTTCTAGTAAATTGACAGAAACAATTAGGACAGTGTTTGCAATTCCTCTTAAAAATAAAACGATAATGTTCGTTAAACTAGTAACAACTGTGCAAATTGCAATAGTTGTTCGTTTTACTGTAGTATCATTCCCGCAAATTTACAATAAAGGAAATATTATGAAACGTTTCTAAAATAGTGTTTTATGTAAGTTTAAATTTATCATTATTTGTAACAGGCGTTGTATCTGTATTACTTTACGTGCGAGAACGTTCTTGTTGCATGCATTGCACGTTTGCTTTATAACACTCTGTTTTGGTTTCTATTTTATTCCTTTTAAGATATTTAAACTGCTTTCTGGACCTCGGGGCTTCCACAAGCCCTGAGGAACTACATCGCCTATAAGAGAATGGACTTGTCAATCGTATTAGGGCAATACATCCAATGTCAATATCCACGAGCAGGTCCATGTCCAGCACAGGATATTGCTTTCAGTATCAACTGCATTTGCTTTTGCATGCTTTAAAGAAGTACTACAATTAATTTGTCTGTGACCTAAATTGATTGCCTATATACTTTGAAATCTTAAAGTATTTAGACAAACAATGGTAGCAGTATGATTCTGTAAAAATCTCCTGATTTTTATATTTTATCAACTAGATCGCCTCTCATTCCTCTTCACACCTATTATAATAATAGATCTTTTTAGATTTAATCTAAATGAATTTGTTACTCACAAGGAATATAAATATAATTTGCATGGTAAAAAGTAATTTTAATGTATATATTGATTTTCAGTTCTATGATCTTTGACCCTATTTGACATTTGACCACCGACACTGCGCGGCAGGTCGACATCGCACGGCAACATTACTAAGAGAGTTTTCTAACTTTATTAACAGACTCATTTTGTTTCAAATATTTTATTGCATACCTAGACCTTTAATATTGTTGAAAACTTTTTCAACGTTGCTCTGCAAATGCAAATGCAATTCAAATTAAAAATTACTAAATCTACATACTTTTATAAAAACCATTTAGAGCATTACATAATAATAATTACAGTTAACATACGAATACATCTAAGTAGATATCGTAATACTGAGTAATACCCGCAACATTGTACAAGTACCTACGAGTATATGGTGAGTTCCTCATTTCGTTCTCTGTTGACAGTATGGAAATTAGGGACTCGGTACTCTGCGTTGCCAGTTTTAATAAAGATGTCGCTCTTATTAACGTACGAATGTTTAATACAGACTTCTGCATTATTATTATGAGGTTACTTACATAGATTATTTCGCATTGGTTTTATCGCATCTACATCTTTGTCGCATTTGTGAGCAATCTTCAATGAAATGTGTCTTTATTTAGGTTACTAGAGTTCCATTTGGTTTCGAGATATTTATATATTATTTTTATTTTTGCGAGAAGTAATTAAAAATTGCGTTGACCGAATTTCGACAAGTGAATTTTGTAAGTATGTAGGAACCTTGCCTACACTGCAATTAATTTAATTAGGCAAGCAAACCCGCCGGCCGATGCTAAATTTACTTTAGACCGTTACGTGCGGCCGCTTGTAGAAGGCGCTTGCGCAGAGCGGAGCGAGCGGGCGCCGCACAGTCACTACCGATATCCGACGGCGAATGCATGCGCATATTTTAGTTTCTGTTCATTATCAATTTCTATTCGTATCTTGTGCTAGTCAATCTCTAATCATTCGTTATCATATCAGTGACATTCTATGTGTAAAATTCATGCTCTTTCTTCAATAATCTAAATCGCAATTGTAAATCTTGACATACCTACGTAAATAAAGTGTGTCAAATAAGGTGTGGACTTTTACTGATCAAGAACCTAGATAGACACTTTAAGTATATTATGGCGGCAGACGAGCATGCAGTCCACCCGAGGGCAAGTGGATACTGTAGCCCATTTACATTAGAGATACCTGTCAACTTCAGTCCAGAATGCCGGATGCGCTGCCTACCTTTGCGGATTAAGGAATGGATTGAGAGAAAGTGTTAGGAAAATGGGGAGGGATAGGATGGGATGGGAATGGGCTCTGGCATTTCTCACTCACTACCGAAACACATCAGCCTTTAGAAAGAACCTATCGGTTAGCTTTGATTTTGTAGAGCATTGTCTCTGTCGTGTGTCATTACGACAGAGACGATCGACAGTAAAAAACCGAGCTAACCGATCATAGTCGATGCAGTTCATTTGTACATTGGAAAAATATGATAAAGTGGAAAATGCAGTACATTTCAAGGTATTATTCTGTAAAAGGGGTAACGTGGCCAGTCGAGTGCGCCCAGCGGCTGTGGGAATTTACATGCACTCTCCTCCTACAAGTTTATAGGTAGAGAAGTTTTGGCTCCAGAACAAAGAACAATTTCGCAGGTATGTTGCTTGGTACATATATGACACCGTGTGAATGCCTTACAAGCTTTAGCGTAAATTCGTATCACGTGAAAATTTAAGCTTTTGGAACCTGGACATTGCGCTTGGAGCGTTGTATGGAATTAAAAATTTAAGGTTTTAATGTAAAAAAGGTGACAAGGTATATAAAAAAACACTATACTTCCATTAATGGCACAAAAAAGTCACATTATGAAAAAACAAATCATAAAAGATATCTTACTTAAATAGTCATCACACAAATGATAATATGTCGTCAAAGGGACTTAATATAAAAAATGTAAGAGCAAAAATCAAAAATCTTAAAACTTATACATAGACGTCATTGAGAATATTCCTACTGAGAATCGAGATAACATTTGATTAAAGACATCAAAGTTGAAATATTTCCTGTTATATTTTACACACACAATATTAAATTTGTTTTCCTTTTCTTTGAAAAATTTCATCGAATTTTGATACCTCAAAGAGTATTATATTAAATCACGGTATCTTTTTCATACGTCCCGCACCAGAACCTCTCGATTTTTTCCTCAACTCGATTTCTTACACTTTTTCAAAGGACTTGATGTTAAATTCCATTAATTCGGCCATCTAAATCCCTTTTAGGGTCAGCGAAGGAAACCCATTGGGTACTGGTGATATTGAGTAGCCAGTTTAAATTGAGCCCTATGCTTTACCATAATCTCGTCAAGGGACGTAATATACTAAGGTTTTCCCCAAATGGGGATTTCTTTCTCCCTAAGTCCTGAATCCTCGTGAAGATTTAAGCTGGTTTTCTTACAGCTTCTCCTTTGACGGCTTACCACGTGAGGCTTATTATGGTTTACTACATTTTTATTCTCGTAAATTCTAATGGAATTGAAGATCACATTGATATTAAGTGCGAAGTTTCATGGACACAAATATTTACTTACAACCGTTTTCTAATTTCTTAATAGTACCAATAATACAAGTATTTGATACATCGGTATGTTCTCGTTGCAAAAGAGAAATCCGGTTCTGTGTATTTGAAAGAAAAAAACATTTTTGTTACACATTATTTTTAGCGACAAACATAGTTTGCAACCATACATACAAGTATATAAAAGTCTAAAACGTATTCTGTCTGTGTCCAATGCCGTCAAAGTAAGTCAGGAGTCAGTAAAGTGATAGTATGTTTACTGAGGACGGAAGAGTCCTCTTGGAAGCACACGAAAAACGTAGTCCTATGCTTTTATTTGAGTATCACAAACATTATGCACAAAAAACACTTTGAAATTTAATAAACTATCACTATTAAATCACAAAATTCACAATACACAGTTTTTATGGTAATCAAACAAAAACTCAACTTCACTTCTCGAGTTCCCGCCAAAATGACTAAATTTCTACTTACAACTTACTCATGCAATAAAATTTGATACGGTTTCTCTTGACATTTTGACTGTACATATAGACGTAGAACCCATAACGGACTTGGGCCTGAATTAATAGTAGATAACTCTGAATTTATTCTAGCGCGAAAGAGATCTTCAAAGTATATTATCGTACCGCAGTGTTAGAACCTAAGTCGGTCACTGAATTTTTTTACAGCGTTCAGTTAAACGATTCTATGCACCTCTTCTGAGAGGACCCAAGAGTCCTATAATTTTCAACTATGGTCCAGACGGTGGTCAACTATGGTCAACTATGGATGACGGTGATATCTACACGAAAAAAACACAGTCAAGAATTAAAAAAGCAGTTCTAGAGGAAACAAAAATCTGACAATATTCTCTACGAAGTAATTAAGCTGGCTGGTCATTAAAAAAAATATAGTAAATGTTGAAAAAGCGGCGTGCTGACGACCCCTTAACTGTGGGACGGAAATCAATGGGTTGACACGAGGTCTCAGCGCGTTGGACGCGTTATCTACCGATCCGCAGAGTGTGACGCAACCCTAATTAAATCAGATAGGATCGTATGGCAGTCCCTTTTGGGCCCATCCGTTTGACTTTGCTTTTGACGTATTTGGGGGCATGTGGGTGGTTGAGATATGTAATGCCATTTGCAGTTTTGTTTACAGACATAAAACAACATTCTTCAAACATAAGTTGTATTATTTACAGTTGTCTATCCTCCACAAAATAAATCAAAATCAAAAAAAAATTTGGCTGGTAGATAATGCCTCCCGGCATTAAACTCGCCTTTTGTTCGATTAAGTGCAATAAAGGTTTTTAATAAATAAAAAATAAAAATCATTGATAACATAGTTGAGTTTTTTTGCAGATTTAGGAATCAATTTAGACAAAGGATTGGGAAAATAGGGAGAGATACACGTACTTACATTGGGGAAATAGGAAAAAAGGGAAATGCAGTAAGTTTGACGGTAGTCTCCTGTGTCTTTTCTAGTCCGATTACAATATCACCAAGACACAAAATATTTAGTATGTTTTTCCTACTTTTTATATTAAAAAAATGTAATACAAGTTCACCAAAAATTTATGTACATTAGGGTGTCCCAAAAATTCAAAGTTTTTCTTTTAACGCATACCCATTTATATTTTTGCCTTATATCAAAACACACGCAAATCAAATTTCATGACATTTGGTCTACGGCAAACCGTGCCGGAAATGGACTTGCATGGAAACATGTCACAGTACTTCCATACTTAGGCGAGCGGGCGCTTACGCGTCGACGTGCATGTGATTTTCACTTGTATTGTCAGTAAACTTATTCCTTTTAGTCGATAAACATGTCAGTGGAATTGTGCAGTTCTAAGAAAGGTATATTTTTAGTAGAGGACGTAAAACATCTAATAACGACGTCAAATCTTCCCTCCAATGGACAAGTACTCGCAGTTTTGTTTTATAACATCCGTGAAGTGAAATTAATTATTAATTAAAACGCAAATCTCACCATTCGCGATTGTGTTATCTTTTGGAAAAAAGCACGAATACCTACCAAATCGTTACCAAATTATGTGAAAATACTTGTGGATTTTTATCTGGTTTGGCGAGACTTACAAAAAAATGCAAAGAAACACAAGACATATTCAAGCGACGTAAACAAGAATTAACAATCAATTTGGACAATTTGTTTGATATAGCACACGCCAATGCATTTCAACTAACAAAAATAGAGGAAGATAAGATCTTCTTGCAGCCAGAGAGAGAGTCAGGTCGACCCGGTAACTTGGCTGGAGTGGATAAAAAACTGGTTGACAAAGAAGAAAGGGCGCGACTAAGGGCTATTAAAGAAAAAAACCGATGAATGAAATATCTTTCCGAGTCAACTTCTTCAGCATCGTAGTACTGTATTGAACCTGTACTGCATTCCTGTACAGGACGAAACAGCTTCCAGTTCTAGTGAAAATATGTATTCACAAAATGATCTGCCAACTGTGATTGAGCACATAACCTGGAACTGTGACTGCAGTAATGGTAACAAAGAAAGATTATTATTAGATTATTAAAGATTATTATAGAAAGATTAGATTATTATTAAATTACTCCAAAAATAAGTAGCTGCATTAGACAGGTGTCAGTTGAGTATGAAATACTCTGTGTTTATTCTTTAAGTTACTATCGAGGCACTTGGACATATATGGACGAATTTCCGATAACCATCCGTCTTACATCCAACGAATGCGTACGGAAAAATGAAAGGGACGCACGGAATGTTGATACAGATTTCATAAATGTTGATTTCATAAACAAGGTACCAGACGTAACTGTTCAATGGGATGGCAAACTGTTACCTCCACTGGATGCTCGGAAATCCAAAGAAGAACGTCTTCCAATAGTCATTTCGTTTGGAAATAAGGATCAATTTATTGCTGTGCCAAAATTGGATAATTCTACCGGCAAAGAGCATGCACAGGCTGTTTGGAATGCTATCACAGATTGTAATCTCAAAGATAAAGTGCAAATTCTCTGTTGTTATACTACGGCTTCGAATACAGGTCGTATCAATGGTGCTCCTAGAGCAATCCTTGACAGGGAATTGCTTGTTTTTGCTTGCCGCCATCACGTTTATGAACTGGTGCTGAAAAGAGTATTTGAAGTAAAAATCATTCAAGTGACCACATACCTCGATATTCCGCTCTACAAGAAGTTCAGAGAAAATTGGAAAAGCATCTACTTCGACAAGATACAGTTCTATAGGGAAAACGTGGAAATATACTTTACCGCTTCCGAAATTAAAGCTCTGCTTAAATTCTATCGCGCTGAATTGGTAGAAAAGAAATAGTCAGAGATGATTATCGAAAGTTGATAGAGCTCTCAGTCATATTTATAGATAGAGCGAAAATTCAATATTAGGCCCTCAGGTGCCTAATTTTGTACCGGGCGAGAGCAATCTATTCCCTAAAAATTTCGTTACTAACTTCTCAATTTAAAATAACCAGTAAGGACAAGGCAGCTCTGCTAGACGTCTGCTTGTTTATTGTGACATCCTATGTCAAGCCATATGGCTTCAATGCAATTCAGCAGTAAAATCACCTTACCAAGATTTGTGCTTTCTGAAGTCATTAAAGGCTTACAAAATTTTAGAATTTTAGCCAACACTTATGGTATTTAACTAATGTAGCAGCTAACTTGTCACTATTTGACGATGAGGTGGATCAAACAACAAAAGTAAAGCAAAAGCAAATTTACCTGAAGTAAATATATCGACCACTGGGAAACGATACATCCCATCGAAGGAAGAACTTTGTGATTCATTGTACGGTCAGTTTGACAGATAAATGGTGTAGTTGTTTATTTAGTTTTCTGTCTACCTCATGTAATTTCACGCTAATTATTCTTATTTTATTTCAGAGAAAAACATCTATTTTTTTATATCAGTCAACAACAAGTATTTGTTCTCTCGTCTCAGTATTGATGACAATTTTCTCCACGAATGTCCTTCTTTATGGGAGCCTAATGCCTCGTTTCTAGAAGCCAAAAATACTGTGTCAACCCTTAGAACAGTAAACGATACAGCCGAAAAGGCTGTAAAGTTGATGCAAGACGTTCATGGTTTGATTACGGTTGAGGAGGAATAAAAACAATTTTTGTTACTTTGTGTACAAGAGCACGTAAAGATTTATCCTGACTGTAAAAAAGAAACTTTGAAAATAGAAAAAAGAAAGATTTTGAAACGTTCAATAATTATTCTTTTTTAATGTAAAATATTAATAAATGTACAATTTGGACCAATTGGTGTTTTATTTTCCAAAACTACATAAATTTTTATGTCAATTCACAATACCTCAGTACAAAATCTCAAGTTGTAAGTTTGACGTCAAGTCGGCACGGGTTTTCGTTATTCTGAGGCAATAATATTTCATAATCGCGTAATTAGGACCAAACGGAAGAAAACAAGAGGGTATGCGTATCTGATTTTGTAAAAAAAATCCTCCCTTATATCATGGGACATGTTAACGTTGTCATAAATATTATAACGTGTCAAAATCATATTATTCTGAGTTACACCAATTTCCCTTTAAAACGATATTAAGTATACACGCGGTAAGTAATAGGTATTATGAAAGTCATAAAAGTGCCTCATAAAATACATAACAGGGTAAAGGCCCGTTGTCCTAATATTCCCTGAAGAAAACTACCCTTTCATCTAAGGCACTAATAGCGAGTCTGTGTACTTTGTACAAGTTATGGAAAAGATATACGTATTATGAACAAATTATATTAGAATTTTACAATTATATTTAGAATCTTTTAAATTTATAGAATCATTATTTAAAAATATATTAAGTAAAATCTTCATAAATTAACTTTTCTGAATGAATTAAGAATTAAGTAATCTTACCTAAGTTTCTGCTTAATTGATGTTTTCGTGGTAAACTTAACGTTACGAGTCAATGAATTTCTAAAAATGTTTACCCATTTGATACCACATCTCAGACTATACAGATCATAAGTAAATAATACATAAACACACATATTTCACTCCATTTATGGATATAGACCTCTCCTCTCTCCAGGCTCGTACACCACACACGACTTTCAACTTTTCTCATTCAACCACTGTTAGCGAACTTCTTTAAGTCGCCAGTTAACTGATCTGGAAGGTTTCAGAGTCCTACATTTCACTTGGCGGTGCGTGATCTCCATTCAAGGACCATTCTTCCCCACACATTCTTAAGTTACCATGTGTTGTATTGATATGCCTGCAGTTAAGCATTACTACTATGTGGAGTTCGTCGTTAAATAGAAAGATATATCAATTTTGAAACACTACTTTATTGCATTTTTAAGAGATACAGGGTATAGAATAAACTATCAATATAGAATAATCAAATATATATATAAACAGCCTTATATATAGATCTTAATCTATACTTTATCTCCAACTACTCACGTGTAACATCGTGATAATATTTTAAACTAATTTCTTTTAAAACAAACGTGTAAGTATTTACTTGACATTCATCACAAGAATGCGTCTGCACTACAGTCAGTTCAGTAGCACATATGACCTGCTCATGCCACTTCAACATGCTGATTCTATAAATTATGTTCGTTATTATTAAATAATACGTCACTAGTAATGTTTTTGTATCTACTCTGCGTAAATATTAATAATGATCACGTAAAAATAAACCAATGAATATACTGATACACTGACACTTATAATGAACAAGAATTTCCAACAGGTGATAATATAATAACAGTGAATAGAGCGTAAAAGAATAATAACAGTTTAATAAAATTGAACAGGAAAATATCGCGGAAAATCAAACTAAGAATATTCATTGAATGGAAAATAAAGTGAAAACTACACTTATGGAGCTGCAGAAAAAATAAAATGGAAGTAAAATAAACGATCGCTCTCGAGCAATTGCTCAATTCTCCTCAACGTATTGGCTTTAAAGATTGAATGCTGCAATACTGGTGATTTGTATAGCTTCTGATACGAAATAGGGGTGTCTTCTAGGAAAAGTTTTTATAGAATTTATATATTTATATATTTTTATTTTTATTATTTTATAGAAAGTTCAGTGAACATTATAGTTTGTGTGTTTGATGAAGCATGATGATAATGTAATTGATGTTTTATACATGTTAATTTCGAATATGGAACTATGATTATATGTACGTGCATATATTATTTTCATGCATCATTTTTTTTATGGACTAAGGCGGTAGACGAGCATACAGTCCACCTGATGGTAAGTGGATACTGTCGCCCATAGACATCTGCGATACATGCTAACATCAGTCCAAAATGACAAACGTTGGCACGTCCGCGGATGCGCTGCCTACCTATGGAGATATAGGAATGGATTTGGAGAAAGGGTTGGCAAAATGGGGAGGGATAGGATGGAAATGAGCTCTAGCACATCTGACTCACTACCGAAACACATACGTACATTAGGGAAATAAGATAAAGTGGGAAATGCAGTACATTTCAAGGCAGTCTTCTGTGAGAGAGGGGTAACGTGGCCAGTCGAGCCCGCCCAGCGGCTGTTGAATAGCAGCGTGCACCCCCCCCCAAATCGTTTCTTCTTTCTTGTCTTTCTTTCTTATCTTTTCTTGTTGGAAGTTTTGGAACAAATTTATGCTTTTATGTCTAATAGATGACCTATTTCATAGTCACGGGTTCAAATTTCAGTCCCGCATTCAGTTCAGTTCGAATTTCATTTTAATAGGTCGCATTTGTTTTTGTGTATCCCTAAATACAGATAATCCTAGTTTTCGATATAGTGTCCGATGTTATTTTTTAATTAGTTGAGATAGATCTTTAAAATAATAAATTGCATTTTTGTTAATTATTAATTTTATTAAATTATTAGATTTAGTGTGCATACTCACTGAGACGATTTAGCAGACTGCACACTGTAAAACCACGTAATCGACTTTTTAATTTAGTTTTTTTAGTTAACATGGAACATTTCTTAAGAGTCTCTCTAAATAAAGTGCGTTTTTAATAAAACGTTTAACATGGAAATACGTACAACAACAAATGGATTGAAAATGGAAATCGTAATTTTCAGACGATTAGTTATTGATTAAAAATAATTATTTAATTAAATTCCATTCATATTCCATGGTCTCAGACATTCCACCTAACATCATCCCATTCGGCAAGCTGTCTATTCCCATTGAGTTGCACTGATTTAACGTTCAATTTAGCCAACAGAATCACTAAACCAACTGAAATAATGTCACATGTATACTAAATCACTGGATTCACTCCGATTACCGACTTACTGAAGCAAGAAATGGGTGGAATTTCTTGCGAATTTGAATCCTATTGTCCAAATGAAGATTGCTGAGAGATGAAGAGATTTGGAAGTAAATGGATGAAAGAAATTAGTTATGTAAATACCAATATTAAAAAGGGACATTTTGGAAATTGACGTACAAACTGGATTTTATTACAGTAGTGGTATAAGTTACCGCACCAAACAAGGTGATTACTAATTTCTTAAACTGTACTTGTTAACTGTTTGTTGTTACTTGTAGTTGTTTTTGTTACTTGTAATTTCAATTTGCCGCCATTACAAAAAAGTCAGCTGTCAAACGGTCACTTTCCCGCCAGTGATCAGTGATCACGCTAAAGTCATACGTTCAGAAAGGCCGCCAACTTACCCGACTACCGATTACTAAACATAATTCAGAAGAAACAGACAAAATAAATATTAAGAACTATGTTTGCACCTTAAATCGTGGTAGACGATTAGATCATCATAATAGCTTCAATTTTCACTATACAAGATTGTCAAATAAACCCTTCAGACTTTTTAATAAATACTTTAGACTTTTTAATAAACACTTTAGACTTTTTAATAAACACTTTAGACTTTTTAATAAACACTTTAGACTTTTTGAGATTGTATTTTTGTACGTTAAACTATGATAACTCTCTAGAGAAGTGTGCTTATTTATTTATTCAGTAAATATGTCCATATAATCAGTGCTCATTGAGTACTCATCCGGGAGAGCGTCAACGTTTGTCATTCCTCTCTGATGCTGACACGTACCACGGGTGTCCATGGACAACAGTATCCACTTACCACCAGGTGGACTCTTCTTTCTATATAAAATAATCCTCTTGTTATTCCTATAAATATACGACTTCTTCAGACTTCATACTTTCATACTAATGGTAATTTTATTCACTACTTATCCAATCACAAATTACTCTCTTATAGTATTAGCCAATAACGTCCTACCATAAAACGGAGGTTGTATATATAAAGGAATGACGTAGGTACGTACAAAACTGATCAATTTTTATCCATGTCGAGTAGTTTTAATTTTCAGTACTGTTATTTTCAGTACAGTCAGTAATTTCAGTATTGTTATTCACTGTTATTCGCTGTTATTCACTCAACGAGAGATCTTCAGTAGGTAAAACGGGTCATTTGTACATTTATGAATATTGCAAGGGTGTACCACAATTAAATCTGTCTCAGTTAATAGTTGGTAAAGGGCTTGGGAGGCTCGGGCTTGGGAGTTCTGAAACTTTCCTTCCTCCTGATTGATGGACAGATTTAGTAACAAACTACTAATACGTATTAATATTATTTTTAAAGGTATGTCGTAACACAATTACTTTGTAGTCTAATATATGTTTGTATTTAGAACTAGAAGGTTAGGGAACCGATTATTTAAACATTTTCATTAAAATTGTATATGTTTAATTTACATGATTTCTCTTAATTCAATCTGAAATGTAAATACTCGGTTATAAACTGTCGCAATTTTTAACTCAGTTTGTAATGCCTTTACAATGCAAAAGGTTCGATTTCCTTAGTAAAAATATTCGTTAAAAACAAATGTTTGTTCGGGATCTTGTTAATTCGTTGACGTCTTTGTATGCCTTGACTAACGCAAGATATTCTGGATTGGACCATCAAATATACAGTTACGAGTACTTATTCACCCGTGTTTTGTTTCTTCATAGCACTTCCAACAAAAACTGACAGATTTTTTGATTAGCGTATCATTTAAAAAGATAAAAGCAAATTAACGCAAGAACGATACGATACCATACCATACCATCAGCCTACGTTTCTCCACTACCACCACACGCAACACTTGCCTCTTCTCATCCAACCACCGCCATCCAATTTCTTTAAGTCGTCGGTCCATCTGGACAGAGGGCGTCCCACACTGCGCTTGCCGGTACGTGGACTCTAAACACCCAAAGCCACCGACATAGCTCGTAGAATCAGCATGTTAATGACAGTAGGCAAGTCATATTTACCGCAGGATCGATAACCGATGGAGTAAACGAATCCTCAAATGTAGACCAACAACACCAAAATAAAAGAAGAAAGTACAAAGATTTACAACTTGAAGCAGTGAAGAGCAGCGTAAATACAAACTATATCGCGAAAAAGATAAAGGAAAAAAAGTAAAAAGAAAACGAAAGATTTACTAAGTGGTCCATTTACGTGTGTTTGACAGATGCTTTGTATTTGTGGATGTTTTAAGGAAACGTCGCGTTGGTTTTCTAGATCATGATACACAATTTCTAATGTCATTTTTGTATTAAACTCTTGTTGACTAAACATGAATTAAGAGTATTTATTTCTTTATGGATCATGTCGTAAACCAATTCCTGTATATACAGTACACAATAAAAATGTACACAGTTGTGTGTTTATATACAACTTAATTTGATTTTTAAACGTATACAGTAATGTGCAATTTGACATGATTACCTGTATTTACGAAACTAATTTTGAAAAGATACTATCCACCATATCTAAAAGTGATGATGTACAATGAAATTATTAGTTGAAATACAAAAAAGTGTGATCTTAGGGAAAAATTCACATAACACATAAACATATTGCTCAAAATACATACACTTTGCTGTCTTGAACAAAAAGGGGAGACGTTATCCTAATAAAAATTTACGCAACCATTAAACCATTCATTTTAAAAATAAATCTTTGCTCAGAAAATTGTTAAAGTTGGGGCGATAACGACTACATAAATATGTACAGTTTCCAAAATATGTTTTATATTTGTTCAGTGAAATTAAATTCAGTTTGGGTTTTCAATGAATACGTAACAGTTAAAAATAGCGTTGCCAATTTTAGTGTACTGAGCTACGACAAATCAATTTGGAATTTCGCCAGTGCAATTTTGTAGTACATCCAAATACTACTTAGAGTCATCGTATACTGCACGGTTTTTGTCAGTAGCGGCCTAACGCATAATACATCATATTTTATACATTATCATCGAGCAGAATAAAAATACAGATGTAGTACCACTGATTGTGTGATATTAATGACTAGTAATGAATTATAGCTTTTACTGTCCCATCATTAAAATTGCATCATCTCATAACCGTACAGACCCTTCTATCGTCCACTGCTAGCTAAAAAAGAGCTATGGAAGGGACTGAATATTATGGAAGTTACAGTTAAACTAATAATTCGCAAACAATTGTGAAATTTTTTGATGAGAAAACAATGTAGTTCTTAGTGGAATTGTCAGAAATTTCAATGAGAGTATTATTTATAATAATTATCGTCCACTGATCGGTAAAAAAGAGCTATGAAAGGGACTGAATATTTTTGATCTTACAAGTTACAGTTAAACTAATAAATTCGCAAAAAATTGTGCAATTTTTTGATGAGAAAACAATGTAGTTCTTAATGGAATAGTTAAAAATTTCTATGAGACATAGTCTCATTGAAATTTCTATTATAATATAATTACGTTTCTAAAGACTTACACGCCAAAAAATGGCATACTACATCTGCCTGAATCAACGTATCATACGCGGTAGACATCTATGCGTTTTACTCAAAAACTCCCAGTGGGAATTTTAGTTTTTGCTGTTTTTGGTACATTTCAAAAAAGTTTGAACAAAAGTTGTGAAGCTCCATGTCGGATAGACAACAGATCGTTTGTACGAGCATATAACGCTTTTGAAATATTTTTTCGAATTTTTTAAAAAGTTTAAATCGTTGCAATTTTGATACTGCTGAACAAAGTTCGATGGGTAAAAATGTCCAAAAAATCATCCCAAATAAAAGCATTTGAAAACTATCATAAATTATTATGGAAGTAGGTATAATATAATAGCTTTGGAGATATAGGAATGGATTTGAAGAAAGGATTGGGAAAATGGAGAGGGATATAATGGGAATGGGTTCTGGCACATCTCACTCACTACCGAAACACGTACGTACATTGGGGAAATACAATAAAGTGGGAAATGCAGTACAATTCAAGGTAGTCTTCTGTGAGAGAGAGGTAACGTGGCCAGTCGAGCGCGCCCAGCGGATGTTGGATTTTAGCATGCACTCTCCCCCTCAAGGATGTATGACCTTAAAACGGCACGCTGGCCAAGAGGGTTGGCGAGTCCAGTCGAGTAGTGTAGTTCCTCGGGGCTTGTAGTAGCAGCATTGTTATTCCTTAGTCGCCTTTTATAACACCAATCACAACACCTTACTTTGCTTTTTACACGGGATGAGATGTGGTGATGCTATTCTAAAGCCGGCTGTAAATCAACTTCATAAATTTTATCAATGCGACAAAAATATTGACCAAGTCTACAAACGGCGCCCAAAATGAACTAGTCCACTTATACGCAGCTATGAATCCAGTTATTCCGAGTCCTGTAACGTGGCCCAGTTTTCTTATAATCTGTTCTGTCTTGTCCCATTTTACGGCAACATTACGCGTTAATACTTTTTTTTATATTGCGGGTATTCTCAATTGTTATGCAGTCATAGTTGGTATATCGGCTTGCAGTGCATTTTTGTTTCGTAATTTTAGAAAATGAGTCTGTGCTATTATCAAATAATAACGTCACATTTAATATAACGTCATACTAAATGGTATACACTGGGATTCTTTGTACGGTCCAGAAACACACAAAGACGAATACACCAAACTCGAACAAACATTTGTCTTTAAACAAATGAATGTCCGAACGGGAGCTGAGCTGAACCCATAGACCGAACAGCCCGAAACACATTAGTGATTTACTTATAGGAGGCTTATGGCCTGCAGTAGGACGATATATACGCTGACATTGAAAAACAAAGTTGTTTTTTTCTGTTCAGAGCAATAAATATAAAAGTTAAATCCGCTTATTACTTTGTTTAATCATCACAAAAAGTTTTGTAATCGTGAAAAGGCTTGGTCAATCCAATGTTCACCTCATTTTATATGAGTGCATGAGCTATTTATAAACCCAACTCAAAAACCTATTTATTCCCATTGTGTCATTCAAAAGCAATTCGCGTTCACAGTGCCAAAACTTGGCACATATTCCAGCTTCAATTCGTGTATAAAAAAAAATAAACGAGATAAAACTAAAACCGTGCTTTCAACACGGTTCACGGTTGTTACCGAAAAATAAAACCAACTCGGGGTCGCGGCATCTTTTGTTCTAGGCGTTTCATGTCCAAATTTTGCTGACCCTTCCCTTTCGTGTTTTCTTTCCATTCTTTAGTTTTAGGGTTCATTGATGTGGGAGTTAAATCCTTATTTCGCTAGTAAATTGACCAACAGACGCTAAAGTATTGACGTTCTATGTGATTGACATATTAAAGGATTGCAGTTAGCAATAAATGATTTTCACCTTGTTTCTTAAGAAAATCTGCGAAAAACTCCTATTAGCTCGTGCCTATTAATTGGAAGAGAGATTCCACTATTTTCTATAGGCTGTAAAAAATATATATTTTTAGAACAAAATTGCAGAGCTTTTACCAAGCCCTATCCAACAATATAGCGTTTATAAATGAATACCAGCGATGAAACATTTTTCTTTTTTGGAATTTTACGTTACGTTAAGAGACCCATTGGAATTTTATAATAACTAATAATAATACATTTGACTAATTTATTTATTTATTTATGTAATCTACAGCCTTTTATATAACTTATTTAACTAATATATTGCTAGTGCTAATGGCCAAATATAGATTACAGTGACTAATAAATATACTTCGGTCGTGTGATGTCAGTCGACTTTAGAATATGATTATCCCCCTTCTTCTGGTGCGTGTCGTTAAGCTACTATAAGAACGTTTTAAGGTCATACATTCTTCAGGCACAAGACAATATGCATGACCAGACCCGTGTCCATGCACGATAAAAGGGTTGGTTACAGTTCACAAGTATACTTTTGCGTCCAACTACAATGATATTAATTTCGAAAATTATTACATATGCAATTATTAACAATGTATTGAAAGGGAAAGTAGCCAAATTACTTAGGGTATATTCCCACACAATTATTTCGTCACAATTAATTACATCATAATTCTCAATTTATGTACAGGACCACCACTCCCAACTACCATTACTTGACCGTTACTTTGAACAGCACGATAAAGATGCGTGTGCCTTACTAAACTGGTCATAATAAACTAGCGTGGTCACGTACAGAACAAAGGAACTATGACGGAGGTCCGGTTGTTATTAAAAACGTCCAGAATTCTAAGCCTTTTTTATTTATACCCGCCCTTAGAAGGTCACTGTAACGGGATAACGACGGTGGTAGACCGACAGAGTTATGTTTGCGTACGACGGACTAACTTCAAACAACAGAAATATCTTTAAATGTTATTGTTATTTAACGGTCATTTTCAGTGGTGATATAAAATTAATGGGTCAACACATTCGCTGTAAATCATTTCAGGATGCAAAATAAAATTATAAAGTGTCATTTTTCTTTTTGAAACTAAAAGAAAATCACAAACTACTTTGTTTGATTGTAAACGGTTAATGTCGCCCATGAGCCATTGCTCTGCTAACATCAGTTAAATCTGACAAATGGTATGTCTGCAGAAGCGCTGCTGAAGGATTTAGAACTTGGGAAAAGATTCGTAAAGATGAGGAAATACAGTAATCCTATCCAATTCTATCCATGAGAGAGACGAGATGGAACGCCGTGGAAGTGAATGCATCCTATGTAGGGAATTCAAAAACCGGCCCAAATCAAAAACCGTATTTTTTATTATTTTGTCGTATAAAACCGGTTAACCGATTTTGAAACTGTTTTTTTAATCCATATTTTCATGACAGACCTTGACCTTGACCTTGACAGTCAATTAATATTGACAATTTAAACCGTTAGATGATTAGTAAAATGTAAAACTTACTATTAAATAATCATTATTAAACTTTTTAGAGAAGTTCCTAACATATGAGTATGTACGAGTATGTATGTACTCGTTACTAGCAGATTTAACATATCTGCTATCACTAATCAAATTCATACACTGTTCCAAAATACAACACGCTGAATTAAAATGTATCGGTTGCCAATTCTAATATAATAAGTTCACATTCCTGTTACTTTACTGTGGATTATAGTTCATAATTTAAAAATAAATAAGACCAGTTGCCACATACGCCTGGGCACTGAGTCTAAAAGAAGAGCAGAAGTTAGCGGTCTTCCTTTGGACCAGTGCGAGAGGATTCTAGCGAACATCGTATCAGGATGAACCACGAACTGGAGGGCTGGACATAGAGAGGATCTCTGAGTCACGACGAGCAATACAAATTTTCAAATAGGTCCCGCAGCATATTTGCTGAGGCAGACCAAGAGGCAGATCAAAGAAAAGAAAGGATTGACAGACAGTGTTATGAAAGACCTTGCCAAGTTAGGAAAGAAAACCAACCGGAAGAAAGATTCAAAGAACCATACAAAGTGGAGGAAGATAGTGCAGGAGGCCAAGACCCACAAAGTGTTGTGGCATTCAAGAAAGTAAGTAAATATATTCCTAACTAAAATACCTAAATCCCTGAAACCGAATCTGTAATGCTAATGAAAGCTTAAACAACATAATCCCATAAATACCCGCATATTATCACAGATACATGTAAACTATGCCTCGTTATAACCATGGTGGCCCTATTTCGGGGCGATTTGGTCCTAATCTGCTATTATGTTATTATCTGGGACACAATTGAATGAACGGGTACTTGCTAACAGAAATCAGTTTAGATTCAGTATCGATTAGAAGCCGTCTACAGATACAGGATTCAGACAGGGAACCGTAATCCATCTATGCTCTATTCACATTAAGAAAAAAGTGATGTCATCCGTCAAATGTAGCATAACACAACGTTAATTGCTCAATGTAGAAACGCTCCCTGTGGTAATTGGTCAGTGGAGGAATGCTCCCTCTCGTAATTGGTTAATAAGTGAAATCACGTGAATACATAACTTTTTTCTTAACTATCTATATATACATATAATAAAACTGTAGAACCAGCGTGTTTGTACATTGAATATATTTACCAAAATTTGATTGGGGGAGATGAAGGAAGAGTATCGGAATACAAAAAGACGATTTTGAAAATTTTGTCTTGTCTGTTTGTCTGTTCGAACACGCTAATCTCCAAAACTACTAAAAGAATTTTCATGGGGTTTCCACAGGTTAATTAAGCTTAGCTTGGCGCTTCCAATAGGCTTTGTTTGATCGAAATCAGCTAACGGGAAGAAAATATATCCCAATTTACAGTTAAAATACTAAAATCCCACGCGTACGAAGTCGCGGGCACAGCTAGTATAGAATATAGGCGGACAGTGGATAAATTTGACCGACTTCTATGCCGTCTTCTTATGCCGTATCGATGGCTTTATACAAGGATGTGTTGTTTCGGCCACCTCAATGATATTGGCCACCTTGACACTCCAAAAATACAAAACCGTAAGAACGAAATCGGATAGCCCTTCTACTGGAAGAAGCATAGATTTGTCTCTAAAGCGGGCAGTTGACACACTGTTCTCACAATTTTAATTACCTGTATCTAAAACGTGAATCTTACCCGCAAAGATCAAGACGGGTGAAGCTCCTTATTTTCGATGCTTATTAGCGATAACCAGAGCCACAAAGAATGACGTGACGGGTACCCATTGTTATTAAAAAAGATGTCAACTTTTACTGGTTCTGTTGATTTATGATACTCTTTTGTGGCTCGTAATAAATTTTGTTGTGTAACGCTCTCAGAGAGCTCATTAAGGATAATGATAAATAACGTTGGAACACAAGTTTCGGTGTAGTAACAACGATGATAAACGGTAGGGTATTTACATCGAAAGACCTAGAACAAATCTCATTCATTTACTCTCATAAATCCACAATCATATTATTGTTTATTTTATTTATAAACACAAAAATTAACAGCAAAATCAGGAATGTGAACCTATTTGTACATGTAAATTAAGCTTATTGTTAAAAGCGGATTTTATTATTTATACAATGCAAAATAAGTAATTTATTGTAGGCTTACTTATTCAATGAACTATCACGTAAGTCTCAAGTGAGTGGTATGTACTTATGTATGTATCTATGTATGTATGTTTGTGTGCGTGCATTTATGTCTAAGAGTGAAGAAAAAAAGTAAGTATAGTGTATGCAGTAATTGTGGTGTGTCTGTGTGAGTATTGAATGTTGCGACGGATGCACGTCGTGACATATTTATTTATTTATATTTGTATTTCTAACTCATATTTATTTATTTTACAACAATGAATTCAGTATGAGAAGCTGTGTTCCCTGTGCAGAATATAAAACATTTCATACAAAACTTTGCTTAGACTCGCTCATTTTTCGTCCACTTCAGGACATGGGCCATCTTACACACATTGTCTGGTGCATGGGGAAAATATGGCTTTAAAACGCCACGCTGGCCAAGTGTTTTTTTTTTTATTAATTTGTTTATACTATTTAGTTGACGGGTCCACCGTATTTGGAGGCGGTATCCCTTAGTCGTCTTTTACGGTACCCACGAGAAGACGGTGGGTACGATTCTAAAACAGTCCGACACAACACTGCTCATAGTACCGCGGCCCAAATACCATAGTACTGCGGGGATATATTTATCTCAGTACCTATATCGCATGCGACAAGACGCGATATTTACCATTACCCATTTCCACGTATCACAGCACTATGTACAAAGCCTTCAATGTTGAACATATGCGAGTGATCATTTAGAGGAGGTGCCGTGTTGTTTCCTGTTATCCTAGTATAGTTTCTAGAGCATTGCTACAATGTTCTTGTTAGCGTTTGATTTATCGCTGAGTAATGCTGTCCGTTTCCTTAAACTAACTACCAGCAACCCTTATCCTATCAGTTTGTTTAGGGCTTGAAGCTAAACTATTAGTATTTGGAAATTTCGTCTACTATCAACCAATATGTTTGTACAACGAACATTGTCATCAATTTAACATTTTGTTAAAATTAAATACAGTAGACGGCGTTTATAATAACACGTTTGACATAAAAAAGAGACAATTGACTATTTGTTTTTAACGAGCGCTATTAACGCCGTGTCCGTTTATCTCTTGCTCCTTCGCAATGTGTCATGTATATTGTCAGGTACTGTACAATACATTACGAAAACATTGGCCATCGGCTAATCCAGAAACATTCGAACGCGTCATCCATGTCTATGAATTTTCGTACGACTACTTGCATACTTCATTATTTTATTGCATAGACGTGGATGACGCGTTCGGGTGTTTCCGGATTAGCCGATGGCCAATGTTTTCGTAATATATCTGTACCTATTTATCCCATTGAATAACATTCTTAATGAAGCCTTTTATTATTTAACCGATGCGTCGTCTTTAGCTACCAGTGTGAAATTAAAAGAAAACAAGAAATGATCATAGGTCAATAACAAGAAAAAACAATAAAAGGTCAAAGGTCAATTTCTCCAATGGTTAATAAATACCAAAGAATTTAAATTAGCTATAATGTATGGCTTTTGATTGAATTATTTTATAAATGATTATTTAAAACTTGAATAATCCTTTCGTCTCAGGAAGGCGGACAAAATTGCTATAATAATACCTTGAAATCGCATATCACGACACATCGTATTTATGTGTAATCAATATACTAACCAATTTACATAAAAAATGGTACAAACATTTTCTTAAATACCTTGCTTTACAATTATCCTATTCATATACATTTGTGAGGATGGATGTATGGATGTTTGTTACTCTTTCACGCAAAAACTACTCAATGGATTTTAATGAAACTTTACAATAATATCACTCACACATCAGAATAACACATAGGCTATATTTTATTTTAAAAATATTGAAAAAAAAAAAACTTATAAACCGAAGCGAAGCGAGGGCGGGTCGCTAGTATAAAATACAGCAAAGTGATCCATAGATATATAAAAAAACTTAAAACTGTTCGTTTTTTGGTGATTCCTTTTTATATACTTACTAATCAAAAGTAAAATCAACAATAATAACTCATTTACCTACATAAGGAGAGTTTCACGAACGCGAGTTTCTAGAACATCGGTGAAAAGCTAGTATAAACAACTGTTATCATTATCTGATCACTGTTATCCCTGTTATCATCGATCATCATGTGAACAATTGTAAGCGAGAATTGTATGTAGTTTGGGTAGTATATCATATACATATAGAATATTACATATATATACATATACATATACGAGAATCATATACAACATTCTCGCCCGAACCGTTCGGGAAACCCTCCTTGTGTAAATGAGCCTTAACACCTGCGACAGCTCGACATACGCCCATGTGCACAGAATGTACTCACAATAAAAGATAGGTCGCTGCCACTGAAGCCAGGCCACATCACTAGTTCTAGCTAAATTTTAATTGAGAAGCTCTTCAACTGCAAAAAGCCTCGCTCCAGATTATTTTCAAGTGGGTAGGGCTGTGCAAAATTGTCCACTCCCGACTAGTTCTATCTCTGACCCAGACCGATCCAATTATGAAGTTTAATTACTCATCAGCGTTAGTGTTGTTCGTTGCCGGCAGATGGCTCTGAATGCGTTGACTTATGTAATAAACTAGAAAAGTTCGGGACAGCGTGAAATTGTTCATTATTGTTTCACATTAGGTTTTCTTCGTTGTATTCAATAATATATTTATAGAGGAATAATTATAAGTATATTGAATACCTTTTGTGAAAACTATCGAATAGTCGAAGTCGAATGAACAGTCGAGCGCGCCCAGCGACTGTGGGAATGCACGTGCACTCTCCCTCTACAAACTGGGTCCCTTCTCTGGCATAAGTTTTGTGAAGGATATGCAATGTATACTTATAATTTAGATGCATACGTACAATTTTTCCGTGTGTAGCTGGTTGGTAAATAAATCAATATTTGATTACAGTAAGATGATATTCTTTCAATAGTAGTCATGATTGGTATCGTTTGGTGCAATCGTCATACCGCGTTTTCTGCGCACATGTATTGCTGTTATACTATTGTCTATATATTTTCAGACATTAACTTTTGAAAGTATGTAATAACAAGTACCTAATAGAGAACAGGGAGCTCGCCTAATTTAAACTTGGTAATTGGCTTCCTAGCGTTCTTGTCGGAACTCAAACGCGCAGCGTTGATAACTTGCTCGACCGTGTATTTTAATTTATTAGGTTTATTAGAGGGTATCTGTAAACAGGCCCTACAGTCTTATCTGTTGGATGAGACGTGTTATTGTTTTGACGTCGATATTGTTTGCCGATTACACGTAACTATATTAGAAATCTATTTACACGTTTAACATTACAGGTGTCAAGTACATACAGGTCAGATTAATAGTACAGAATATACAAATATACTCCAGTATTGACGATTAATGATTTGACGATCAATTAGTCCAGATGGTAGTACCCCTGCCTGCTGTGCAAAAGGTCTCAGGTTCGATTCCCGGTCGGCCAAAAATTTTTTTAAAGACAGGTATCTATAATATTAATACTAATTTTCAAATCTTTTTTTCTTTTCATATATGGCAATGGTGCAATTAGCGCATTCTGCAAGTGTCAAGTTTTCTTCATAATAAATAATTTTGAAGTCTAAAACGCACCATGTCAATGACCGCTCCCGTCGAAGTAAGTCAGGAGTCTCTCAATAAATTGCTAGTAGGTTTACTGAGGACAGAAGAGGATTCCTTGGAAGCACTCGAAAAGCGCAGTCCTATGCTTTTATTTCATTACACACAAAAAACACTTTGAAGTTTAATAAACTATCACTATTAAACCACAAAACACAATTTTTATAATAATCGAACAAAAATGAATTAGCGTAATCGTGTTCCCGCCAAAAATTCCAATATTTTGACCTTTAGCCTAGGAATTTCTTCAGAATTAAAAAGAATCCAGAGACGGCTTTTTTCTGAACTTAATATATTCCTCAAAAAAAGTTATTATTTTAAAATGAAGTCTCTGATTTTGTTACTATGTACACACTTCATTCAATAAACAACTGCTAATCGAATGGCCTACTATATCATATATCATGTTTGCGACTTTTATGACCACTTCACTTATTTTTACGGAACAATGACTATTCAAAAACAAATCGCCTCTCGTAAAACAAGGAATCGCTACCATCAAAATAAATCCTATTTGTTTATGTCCCTTAGCATTTGTAACGTCTACAAAAGCCGTAACAATCATCGTTTGCAAATCCTCAGATCTGTTAACAGGCCATAGCAATCGCTTTATGTTAGCAATATAATTATCAATACATCGATTTGTGTATTAGTAATTATTGTAATATAGAGAAGAAACGAAACTGTTTGTAACACATTGTACGCAAACATAAAACACATTCGGAAACGCACACATACGCGCGCGAACTCACACCCACACACACATACATAAACCCGTGTTCAAAAGTTTTAGTTTTATTATTTTATACTTCATTACAAATTTACTGTAATAATTATAAATAACGAGTAATTAATAATTATTATGTGAGACACTTTGTTGACATATAATAATTAGAATTAATGGAGTTATGCCAGAGCCCATTCCCATTCTATCCTATCCCAAATAATGACTGAAGTAACATCTAATAGGACAGTAGATCTAATAGTGTGGAACGTTGGCACGCCCCCGGATTCGCTGCCTACCTTTGGAGATATACGAATGGATTTGGATTTCTTGTATTATGTCTAGAATTTTGAATTTGAATTTTGAATAATAAACTAAATTTAATCTAATAGTCCTAACTTACACACATAACTCATAGAATGGAAATGCTGAAGTGGCAATGGGTAGGCCATATTTGCCGTAGAACTGAAAACCGATGAAATAGACGAATGTCCTTGAATGGGGCCACATACCTAGAAATGCAGTGAGCCCGAGGTGGGCGTGGGGGATATATTGCAGTAAAACGCCACGGTCGTCAAGCTGGCCATGCCACTTTTTTAGATGTTGAATTCAGGGCTTGTGGTAGTTGTTATCCCTTAGTCGCCTTTTATAATACCCACAGGACGAGATGAGGTGGTGCTCAAAGCCGACCGACACCCCGGCCACATGCGGCCAAGTGACGCATGCTAAGCCACGGCTTAGCAGTGTGGTGTCGGTCGGCTTTAAGCACACGTGCTTATTAGGACACGCGTAACATCGTTCTTGAGCAGACTGCGGGGGACTGAAAATGCCATCCTAAAAGCCGTGAGTGGCGACTTGACTGGCAGAGTTTTTAAACATTGGTTGTTCGTCCACCAGAGCGTGAACGTAAAATAAGTTTTGATGCCACAGTTACTGTTATAACTATATACCTACTTAGTTATAATTATTGACTTTTTAAGTGTACATATTATACTTACTTTGTTTTTACCTAGTTTATTGTTTATAGATTTTTTATGCCTTTAATAAAGAGATTCATCATCATCATCATCATCTCAGCCCTTGAACGTCCACTGCTGGACATAGGCCTCCCCCATTGTCCGCCATTTAGACCTATCGGCAGCGACCTGCATCCAGCGGGTGCCCGCAACCTTTATGAGGTCGTCTGTCCATCTAGCAGATGGACGTCCTCGGCTTCGTCCGCCGGTACGTGGTCTCCATTCGAGAACCCCTCTGCCCCATCGGTTCTTCGAGCTATGTGCCCTGCCCACTGCCACTTCAGCTTGCTAACCCGAGAGGCTATGTCGGTGACTTTAGTTCGTCTACTAAAGAGATTATTATTATAAATATACAATGAAACATCAACAAATAACTGATAAAAAGTAACTGATTCGGATTTGTTACGGTGTAATTTTCTTAGTGAATGTAATACTTTTAACAAGAAGTTTCTCTTCGACCATCCCTTTTAAAATCTGAGTACAAAAGAACACCTTCAAATAAAAGACACGAACAACGAGCACTACAAAAAGTTCCCGAGAAAATCCTCTTTGTACTAAAGGATTCCATCCTGGATTCGTTCAACTGGAACATTCCGAATATTTTCGAACACATTTTAGAAGAATACTTTTAAATGCTTACTGCACACGTTCGAGTTACGTTTGTTTCGATCTCGACGCGAAAAACGATATGTGGTAATAGAAAAAAACAGAATAAAAACTAACAATATTATTATTTGGCTTAAAATTTTAATTTTTAAAGTCTAATTTTGAGGAGGGACGGTGCACGCAGCAATCCCACAGCCGCCAAAATAAAATTAATATTTTTTCACATACAAAGTAACACAAAGGTCAACACAATGCAAAAAAATACTACTCCATTAAAGATACGAACACGAGACTAACCTAACTTCGACGACTGCAGAAGTCTCTCCAGACTTTCGGAATGAAATTTTATCAGATTCCTTTTGTAGTCCTGGTAATTAAAGTCAAGGAAATCTAAAGTTACCTTGGTGCAAGCAAAGTTTGGATTGTGGATTTGTTCGAAGTCACGCCAGTAATGTCGGCTAAAATTTTAATTGTTTACTGCGTTTCAACTCAACAGTTAGTAACTGCAAAATATTTGAACAGCTTTTGTTACAGCTTGGATTATTTTCAAGTTTGTTAACGCTTGCACGCTCGATTTTGCTGCGCAATTTTAGTACATAGTTATTATTTATAGAGTAGCAAAATTTTCAGAAATTACTTCATATTAGTAATATCATAAACATAGATAAAAACGCAAGCACGTGAAATTGTATGGAAACCAAGCGAGTCACGTGACATGTAAATTATTCTGATGGAAAATCACGCACCGATGAACCGAAACATCTCCCTTGACTCGGTTCACCACTTTTAACGTATTTTTACCATTAATTATAGCGTAATTAGGCATTTTTGTGTTTTGTAATAACGACTACCTAGTGAAAAGCAGTGTTGCCAATGCTTTCTAACGAAAGCGCGCTGAGGTGGCGTTAAAAAGCACTTGATTAGCATGTTCTTCGGAAAAACGTGCTAGATCAAAGAAAACATTAAAAATGAACGGAAATTTTCATGTTACATAAATTATCAGTGCTGATATGAAAAGAAAGTAGGTACCTATTAGGTATTTGACAGACGTGTCACAGTGGTGAGGGCGTTTCTCCACCACCGCCGTCACCGAGAACGAGATGACGGCGCCGAATTAGCGATACATTTTTTTTTTTTTTTATAGAGAAGAGGGCGGACGAGCAAGCGGTCTCACGTGATGGTAAGTGTTACCGCCGCCCATGGACACCTGCAAAACCAGGGGGTACGCGGGCGCGCCGCCGACCTTGCAAAATCCTATTCACAGCTTTCTTGAAGAACCCCATGTCGTAGTTTAATGGGAAGACCTCTTGAGGCAGTTCGTTCCACAGCCTACGGGTTCGCGATATAAAATAGTTTTTGGACCGAACAGTACGCGACACCTCCGTATCTAGGAAATGCGGATGGACCGCACTTCTGTGACGGGAGGTGCGGTTGTAGAAACCCGAGGTGGGAATTATATTGAACAATTCTTCAGAGCATTCCCCATTGTACAGGCGGTAGAACACACAGAGAGATGCAACGTCCCTCCGAACGCTGAGGGGTTCTAAACTGCCCGTGAGAGTGGGATCGTTGACAATACGAACAGCACGTCGTTGGATGGAGTCAAATGGGTCCAATTGGTATTTCGGTGCGCCGGCCCAGAGATGTGAGCAATACTCCATATGGGGCCTCACCTGAGCTTTGTAAAGCTATGGCCATACATTACTATGGCCGCGTGTCCACCGCACGACCGTCACGGCGTCCATGACCGGTGACGGCGGCGGTGAACAAACGCCCTAAGGCTGTTTTAGATCGGTTTTACGGCTTTACTATTTTCCGGTTTAGATTATACGGGTTTTAGATTTAATAAATCATTTCATTGCTTTGGTGTCTTGTCCATTAGAGCTAGTATGTATTTAACTTAAACAATTACATTTCATTACACGATGGAACTCCCTCATGTGAAAGGAGGAACGTTATTTAAAAAAAGCGCCAGTTGCGCCAGTTGGGCGCCAATTGGGCGTTACGCGTCAAGTAAATTTGTGGGCGCTAACAGACCCAAAAAAGCGTCAATCTTGGCATCACTGGACAAGTGTTATAACAGACTGAACGAGCAGCTCGAGAAGTAGGAGTTTGTACCAACTTTAGGCACGCAGCAACGGACAGTTTGCATTATCTATTCTCTATATATATGAGTAAAACAATAACAAAAATTAAAACAAATTATATTTCGTTCAAAAACAAAATTGTTTACCATTAAGTAACATAACGTGTGGACATACGAATGAAACTTATAAATATTATGCGCTTAGCGAGGTGACCTTGTTGTTACGTGTCGGGATATGTGCACAGAGCGAGCGGCGAGCGATCCAATCATAAATGAAATGCAATCAGCTCTTTCCACTGCTGGACATGGGCTTCCTCATGCACATTGTCTCGTTCATGAGGGATGAAAGGTCCTTAAACGCCATGCTGGACAAGCGGGTTGGTGAGTCCCCTCTTTTAGAGGTCGTCTAGTTCCTCAGGGTTTGTGGTTCCTCATTGTTAGCATAAAGTTTATACTTATTTACGAATAAAAACAATGCAAATGTCTCTAAAACTCTTATAATGAATTAAAATCAAAAATGTAAAAGACGTTATTCAGATTTGAGCCTTTGAATATCCCATTGAAATGTTTCCCGTTAAACAAAAATGAGGTTGTAAAAAATTACGTAATGAAATGATTTACTTATTATTTGAACACCACGTGTATTTAAATCAATCATTTACAAAATGTGATAGTTACGCAGTCAATTCACAATGGTGTCTGATATCAGCTTAGAACATCCCACTGCAAGGCATTAATTGGCCTTCGTTCACCTTTAGCTAAAAACAATGTCATTAAATGTATAATTAAAATTTTAAAAATACAAAGGTTAATTATATAAATTGGTAAGTTGAATAAATAAAAAAAAAACACGAAAATGTAAAAGAATTTATTTTTGAAGATTAATTATTTAATTGTCACTTCACTATTTGTCAATTTCTTAAATACTGCGTATTGTATATAGTATGTATTAAATAAATTAGTTTATAATTATAATATTTATATATTATACTTTTACTTTTATTATTTAGGTATCTGTATTTTGTTAGTATTAATTGTACTATTATTATAAATACATACATTCCGTATGCACGCCTGTCTGTCTGTCTTGACCTATGTTTTATATTCCACTTTCCCAGGTCTGCAGGAAGAAATCTCCGCGGAAGATAAGCGTACATATTTTCTTCTTCTTTCATGTTTATTCAATTTCATGTTACGTGTATACAACTTCATACCATACCATACCATCAGCCTGTGTCTCTCCACTGCCGGATACAGGCCTCTCCCAAGGACCGCCACCACACACGGTCTTCAGCTCTTCTCATCCACCGACTGCCGACGACTTTCTTCAAGTCCTCAGTCCACCCGGCCCGAGGGCGTCCCACGGTGCGCTTCCCTGTACGTGATCTCCATTCGAGGACTCGCCTTCCCCATCGGTTATCGGTCTATACAATAAATTATTAAATTTTAAAATATATCCAAATCCAAAAGCCTTATTAAAGACAAAATTAAGATAAACAATCGATAATCATTAGCCGTCGAAATAAATTCTATCCGAATAAATTCTATAATATATAAAATAAATTCTATCCGTGAAGCAATGAAACACAGCTAAGTTAAATCACATTCATCCGAAGTCGTTCAAACCAAGCTGATGGTATCACGGCCACCGATATCTACCAACCCAACGATAACTTTGTTCGATTGTTCTCAAGAAATTTCATTAAACTGCCTCCTTGAACTCCGACTGAGGGCCTTTCACGAACTAAGACCACATTATAGATAATGAACAGCGGTGAATTTTAGTCATATTTTCATTTCATAACAAATTTATCGATTAAAATCATCAATCATTGATGAAAACCTCTGTGCGTAAGTTTTACCATACACATAGTGCAGGTTTTGTTAAACTCAACTGAACCGCTCACTTCAAAAGAATGTATTAATTTATAAGTCATACCTAAGAAATACGGAAAATAGTAAATTAATTATTTCATCATGTTTTAAGCTGTTATTACCGGAAAAGAAATATTTCATTTTGTACTACAACATAAATTATTATTTGTATATCAGCTATTCTGTTAGTGTGCTTTTTAATGTCGTTGGGTCCAAATTTACAAGGCTCCTTCAGTAATAGATCTAACAGTGATTAATGTATATTATAGCAAAAACGACTCTAATTCGACTACCTATATTATATAGTTTAGAATTATATGTACATGCAAAAGAAACATTTTAAAGATTTTGACTCCATCTTCGAAATTAGCCCAGATATAGATTCAAACTATTTCAATACAAAATGTCATTTCAATTCTTTAAGAAATGCGAACTGCAGTTGTTTTCTACAAGCCTCGACACTGATTAGTGTCCATTATTTTGGACTCAGCTAGAAACCCTTAGTCGAGATATATTTAATTCTTTTGAAATTCGAATATCGTGGATATATTCCTTCCTACCTTTTAAACCTACCTAAAATATAATAATATAATATATATAAACCAATAAAATAATGTTATTGCAGAATTGTAAAGCTCATAAAGCTCCACAACTTTCGAACAAAAATAATTAAATCTCCCATTGAGATCTTTTGTCCCCCGCCCTCGTCAAATATGACATCTGCGTTATGCAGTCTATGATGTGGACTGGAACTTTGTTAACGTTAATTTGGTCCCATTTTACCAGCCAGGTAAGTTAAGAGACGATTCGGCCCCACGTGTGTAACCCAACAGAGTGTAAATACTCACAGACTGGAAGATTTTTAGGGATAAGTATTTTCGCTCGACCGGGCTACGATCAACCCCTTTCGTTATTGTAATGCAAAATTGAAATGCTATGTTTTAATTTCCAACACGTACACACAACCGTTTGAAATCAAAACATGTCCCTTTGAAATTTTATTATGGGTATGTTTTATTTATAGAAGCGTCCACGTGAATCGTACATATAATCTTTCAGATTTTATGTCTGAATTAATCAAATCAATCGTCTGAATTTTATGTTTGAATCAAATTTATTTATAATTTAGCACCGAACTTAAAATAATTTGATCTTTTTAACGGATTAATTCAATCTATTCAATTTATTCTTAGGTACTAGCTTCTTAAGTTTTCATATGACATTTGATAACTTTGAGATTAATGATCAGTAAAGTTCTTTCTATGTATTCGTGCATATTTCAAAATATTTTAGAATAAATCTGAGTAGATTATTTATTATTAAAAACTTAAATATTGCAATATTTTGACGTATTTTATGCTCTATAAATAAAATTGGTTTGCAAAATTTGATATTTTTTATTGAAAGGAGGTGGCAAACAAGAGTGTAGTCCACCAGTTGTAAATAGATACTGCGGTCAATATATATTTAAAATATGCATCTCGAATGTCTATTAACTTCAGTTACGAATGATTAACGTTGGCGCGCTCTCGGATGCGGAGCCTACCTTTGCAAATTTACCAATGGATTAGGGAAATGGATTGGGATACAATAGAGGGCAAAATGGGATAAGGAGGGGATGAGACGGATTGGGAATTGAGGTATATAATGAGATAAGAAGTTTCGTTTATCCACTCTATACTCAATTTAATGGAAAATATACTTTAAACAAATGTCACTAACTCCATAAAGCTAATATTGTTATTATGTACGAGTATGTTAATGTACTATTTCCTACGATAAAAGAAACATAATGTATGAGAGATAATGAGTATGTATGCAGCTGTATAATACCTAAGCTACCGAAGGAAATGAAGGATATAGCTAAGTTCAGTGAATTCAGTTAATATTATTATAGATTGCAAAAGAGATTGCAACAACAGTGAATATTATTATGTTCTTTGCGAAATAAAGGTCGAAAACCTAAACCTATTTCTAAATTAGTAATCCTTAGTTAGATAAATTGTTAAATCGTTAAATTGTTAATATAAGTTTTTTACTATGTATATAGTATGCCTGATCAGGATAGACTCTTCCATTGCCATAGCTAATAAGACCTAGCATTAACATAAACAGTACAACAATAAATAAAATTCTAATTTCCGAAATCCGTATGTTGAATATTTATGAACAGTTTTCTGTGAGATCTAGGTAATTCAGGCAACCGAGTCTTAGATGCTTAGAGACTTAGAGGGATTCAATAAGATACTGGAGCATGCGCCTTCTCCCTCTAACGCTATTGAATATTTAATTAATTCCAGTTTCTTTCTTTACAGAACCTCAAGAATCAAATCATGACAACGAACGTGTGGGTAGAACAGGTGAGTTTTAGAATCATTTTACCGTATTTAATAAAACTTTAGTCAAATAAACTGAACTATGTAGAACTTATTGAATCCCTTAAAAATAAAACCATTTTTAAATTGCCGAGCCCTACCTCTCGAAAAGGAAAAAATCTTTTGAAAAGGAAGATTTGGCTGACCTTGGAAAAATGAAAAGTATACTTCAAAAATTATATAAGTCTACACTTTCAAGATGCTGGAATGTATATTTTATAAAATATAATTGAATCCATAAAGTATCAATAAGGCGTTGCAATCAATAAACGATTCAATGAAAATGTGCCCATGGGCGGCGGTAACACTTACCACCACGTGGGACCGCTTGCTCGTCCGCCCACGAATCTATAAAAAAAAAAAAAAAATTCCCTCTTCGATTATACAACAGTTAGGAAGGCTTCGATTACATATTATAATTACAAAGACAAGTTGAACAGTTAGTAATTATAATTCTTTGTCGTTAATTCACATATTGAACCACTTCAGAGAATTAATCAAGAATTATAATTAATGTCGAAAAATAAGAATAGATTAATTAAATAATTAATAAATTAATTAAAACTGAGACTTAATAAATAATTTGAAAGATATAATTGCTTGTTTTTGTTTTGAGAGCAAATCATAAAATGACATTACTGAACGTAAATACTGGTACATTTTTATACTCCGATATTGTGCTCACACAATTATAATTTATCGTCCTATATAGATCCTATCCCATATTATATCCCATCCAAAAGTATCGTAAAACATAATTCAAAGTCGGCTCGACATCCCCCGATATCTCTACACAGGGCAGAAAATATTGCCTTTTTTCATTGATGACTTCCTAAAAGCGCCGGTTCTAAAAGGATTTCCACTTCATTAAATTCATGAATCATCAAAGAAAATTTAACTTGGCTTTGGGCTTAGCTTAGCCCTAAATGAACGACCTTCAAAGAAATTAGTCATTATTTAACCGAGAACCGCAACGGTTTTTATTTTTATACCACTTACCAGGAGATTTTCTAATATACTAAAGTTAATTTTAGTATATATTTCACTACTCGATGATGTAATATATTGTGTAATGCGTTTGCCTATTTGTATCTCACATTGATATATATTTTATTTTCGGTAAGAATGGCATGTGAACATTGTTCATCCACTGGAGTGTGAACTTATTACATGCGTTAAATAAGTTGTGGCGCCAAAGTGTAATTATTGACTTTATGGGCATTTACATTTTCTTAAAATTAGTTATCAAAAAGATATAATACAATAATAGACGCAAAAAACCACGGAGGTTTGTCCTATACGTTATACTGCCTCGCCAAGAAGAAATGGAACAAGTGACATTTTTACGACAGCGTTGACAGTTAAGTACGTTCGGATATTAAAAATAAACAAATGCAATAAACACCGATTACTCTTTTTGTTTCATCTTCATTGTTTCATTTTTTGTAAATTAATTTTTTTACATGGCCCCACAAAAAAAATCCAGCGGCGTAAGATCTGGAGATCTTGCAGGCCATTTAATTGTCCCGTTTGTACCTATCCAGACATTGAAATTGTTATTAACATAAGCAGTGGATATTCTACTATCTATCTATCTAGGTACGTGTCCTTCAGGTTAATTCGATAGGTACGAATTATTAGATTTCAAGGTCTTCTTTAATTGTAAGATACAATGTTTGTTCGAGAGATTTTATCCTTATCATAGACCCTATCGATTGGTTCCTTAAAATAGTGATTGTCTATTTTTTGCATTTTTAGTTGGTTCGATTTCCGGCTCAGGTAATCTTTTTAAAAAATGTTTGAATGCGGTTATTCTTATTTTAAAAAACAAAAAAATGTTTCCTTTGAGTGAAATTTGATATTTTCAATATTTAATGTACTTTTCCTCCATGTCCCGTTCATATTTTCCACCCTGTATATGAGAATTTACCATTTCTACACTAGGACATACACATACGCTATTCCAACTTGTGTTGTGTAAGTAGGTGTGATTATCTGCAATGAGTTTAGTGACAGGGATACATAATTATTGTCGTTATTATCAAAGATGGACCGAAATTCGTTTCACATTCGATAATACCGAAATTCGTCAGCTTTTACCGAACTTCGACATTCGGCCGAATTTCGGTTCATGAGCCGAAAATTCGGTTCATGTATCGAACATTCAGTAGCATGAACTAACATAATTGACTAGACTAGTAGCCTGCCTAGCCTATATTCCGCCAGCTAAAATGACGTATTCTACAACGATTAGATAATACTAGCTGTTACCCACGGTTTTGTTTACGTATACTAAGCAGTTGTAAAAGATTGTTTAACTATTCCTTCTGTCATATGAAGATGATATATACACTTATTTTCCTTCAGGATACTTTATACATGAGTGAAAACCTGATCAAACTCCGTTCAGTAGTTTTACGTGATGCGGTTACATACAGACAAACATACAGGCATAAATTCCAAAAACTTCTGTTTTGGGTTCTGTAGCTTCTAAAAAAATCTCTCATTTTTTTTAATTTAACCCAATGTACAGAAAACTTTTTTTAATGTTTTTTATATGTAAACATTAAGTGAATTTACTGCTCATAATAAACTTGTTTTTATATATTTTTTCTGAAAATAATACCACAAAAATTACCCTTTATTAATATTTTATTTAATATTATCTTATAAACGTGATAGGTTTTTTTCTAATTATATATGGCAATGGTGCAATTAATACATCGTGCCAATAGTTTTCTTCGCAATAAACAATTTCAAAGTCTCAGACGTATTTTGTCACTGTCTAGTCCCGCCAAAGTAAGTCAGTAAACTGAACGACAAAAAGTTCTTCCGACCTTCGGCCGAATTTCGGTTTGCCACATGTTTTAATCGAATATTCGGCCGAACTCGTGATTAGGCAAAATACACAAAATCGTTCCATCGCGAATTATTTTATTGTATATGGATTTTTATGCCTTTAATGAAGAAATGTATTATTATTATATTCACCAAATTCCAGTGGGCCCGCGTGATTAATTGTGGTTGGTTTAAAACATTTTGTGATTGTAAGAGATGGCCCGTTCCCTGTAATGGAACGTTAAAGTCTGATATCGTTACGATCGTTATAGACATCTTACAATACAATTTCACGAGTTTGCGTTCTCTATCCACTCGTATGTCTATGCAGTGAACTGAATTGTGTGATCTGCATCATTATGGTTTCATAGAAGACCTTTACTCATTAATGCTCACTTATACCCTCGATAGAAATCATTAATACTCATCGTCAGAATCCCCACTCCACCGCGCTCGTAAAAATTAATCACGCCGATACCCATTTCCATCCTACATCGGCATAAAGCAAGAACGGAAGTTACCAAGATGTCAGTAGCAAACAGGACGTGTTGCCCCGTCCAACCGTTAAACCTTTGACAAATGGCCGCCATTCCGGAAGGGAAAGTGACGTGTCGACTGTGAGCGAGAGGCGTGACAGCCCATCCCTTTCTTTCAGTAAGGCTGTCACGTTCAACGTGACTAATAGATGTCGACGTGTTTTGTTTTCTCCGTTTTACGCAGCGAGCGCCTCGAATTTTGGAGGTGACATTTGAATCGATAGAATCATAATGAGACATCAGTAAGGTGGGATAAGAGTAGACAACTGGAAAGTTTTCTATTTTTAACATCGCTATGGAAATAGACTAAATGACACATCATACGCTCTTATCAAAGGAACCTGGTTGGCAGCTTCTAGAGAGCTGAGGGGCAGGGGGGGGGGGGGGCGGCTAAAGCAAATGAGGAGAGGTTCACTAAAAAGACGAATTTGAAACTTCGTACTACGTAATAAGAATGTTCGGTTTTCAAAGCACATATGAATTAAAGAATTCGAGAGCTATTGAACATAGAACATTTTATCCGCACATTGTAGTATAAGAGGCGAGCTTAATGCCTTAAGGCAGTCTCTACCAACAACCTACCTTTGGGTCGTTCAAAGGGGTTCTTTGGAATGTGCGAGAAAGACTCAAATTATATAAAACAAATATAAAATACATAAGTATACTGTATTTTTATATGTATTAGGTCCTTACATATCAAATTGCCGTTTTATATAGAAAAAAATCAAATATTTATTTTGTATGAAAATTATATATTTATTTAATCGAAGTATTATTCATTATTATTAATGTACCATTGCCATTTTAATGAAAGTTGATTGATGCCTCTGCTATAGAACTCCTGGGGACGGGAATCGATGAATTGCCTGAAGGCGTTTTTCACTGCCTCATCGGAGTTGAATTTTTTGCCCTGTAAAAACTTGTCCAAATTCCAAAAAATATGAAAATCAGTAGGGTCAAGGTCTGGCCAGTACGGTGGATGACGGAGAGTTTCCAGTCGAAGCTCTTGTAACTTTGAGAATGTCTGTCGTGCAGTGTTTGAGCGAGCTTTGAGACCTTTACGATTATCATACACTATCCACTTCTCATCAGAAGTGACAGTATGATTCAGACTCCCTTCATTTTTGTGCCGGTTCAGCACAGTAAGGCAGGCTTCGTCGCGTGTTTGCAGCTGACTTTCATTAAGCTCATACGGTACCCACATTCAAAGCTTCTTCACTTTCACCATTTGACGCTTTGTCAATTACGCCGAAGACTGCTGCTAACTCAGATGTGGTTTGAGATTAATCCGCTTCCACTATTGCTTTCAATTCGTCATTATCCACTTTAGTCTCCGGTCGTCCACGGGGCTTGTTCTTGAGGTCGAAATTTCCAGAATTGAAACGATCAAACCAAAAACGCACCGCACGTTCGTTTGCGGTGTTTGGTCCGTACACGCCGTTGATTTTGCGGACCGTCTGTGCTGCATTGCTGCTACGACGGAACTCATATTTGAAAATAACGTGAATTTTTAACTTTTCCATGGTCGCAAACACAACGATATCTAAGCAAAAAGACGTTTGACAAAGAAACAAATGATTTTGAAAAAGATTGTCATAGCTTTAAATTGAGTTCAAAGTGGCCACTATGAACAAACGGCAATTTCATAGGTAAGACCTTAATATATATATACAATATATATAAACCAAGACCTATAAATTTAGATTGTCAAAAGTAAACATTTTTTTCTTTAACCGAAACAATACCGAACAAAGCCGTTGCTTTTGCGTTGCTGCCGTTGCGGATGCTTCGGATATCCACACGGATAACGGATATATGATAACATGGATACCCACAGCACGGAGGCACGTTTTAAAATATATATCAAATTTAGGTGGAAATTTATAGTGATTTATATAAAACAAATAAAGGTTACCGAATTCTAAGAGACTAAATTATGTTACAATATGTAATTATGTAGCATTAAGAAACAAAATCAATCAATTATTAACATGTAAACTGCTGAAACCGCGCGTTCGTTTCCTTGTAAATGGCGAGTCGTTCATTATTTATTCATATACTAGAAAGAATTGCAACGTTAAATAGATATATTTATGTTAAAGTCAAAAAGGACTAAAGTGCTTTTAACCGACTTTAAAAACATACATACCTACATTATAAATCTCAGGTTGGGGAGCAGTACAGGGCAAACCTACTTTAATTAAATCGTGCAAAACAAATTTCACGCGAGGTGACTCTAATGAAGATATCAACGATCACGAGGTACGTGCTACGGCTGCTACGTGCGTAGCACTTTGCTACGATAAACTGTGAGCTCTCTCTACCAAATTGCTACGCACCTACTTCATGTAGCATTCTGTGGCTCGGCTATATTTGTGTATACTACAGAATAATATGCATATATACTTAACATATACATATAACCAAAGGCGTGTATACACTTACTCATATCACATACATTTTTTTTTTAAACTATTAAAAGTGTGCAATAATATTTTTCAATTTCAATAGAATTGTTTGAACAAAATTTATAGTTTCATAAGCCCTACCTAAGAACACATTGTTTATATACTTGATTATGTCAATTTTTACGAAGGTTTTTTAATTATTCCTTAAAACCTAATAATAATTTTCTATATAGTTTTACCTTTTTATTGACTTATATTAAATTTTTAATGGCTTTTATTAAACTCGTATATAAGTCAATCATCATCGTATGGTTGCATTGTAATTCTTAGTGGAAACAGACCGCACTGCTACAAATAATCATGGTGTTGCTACGTCATAGTACCCTCTACGCATTCGTAGCAAATTGACCACAATAAAGGTAACACGTGTAAACAGTAACGTGTAGCCAGGTACTCATAAAGGTAGATTTGTACTAACAAACGTGCCCGGCGTGCCTGCTAATGGTTTCTAAGCTGCCTCGTAAGTTAACACTTGTAGGCGTAATTTTTAGGCGGGAAGCGATTTGCTTTTCGACTACGTTCAGTGTGTGCGATTGTAGTATGTTGCTTTGAAGTGCAATAGCTTGTTGGACGAGTAATTTAATTAATCTGTTCGGTAGCAAAGAAACAAACGAACTTTCATATTTATAACTTCAGTCAGCACTTTGATATATTGTGTACCTTCGTACACGAAAAGCTCGACTGGCCGCTAACCATTTGGCCATCGAAATATTACAAGTCATCACGGCTATCCAGACGGGCGTCGATCTCCTGCACATTCTCATGGGGGGCCTGATAAAGCTATCCACCGCAAGGGCTGGCACGGCTACACTTCACAGCTTCACTGTTGCCGCCTACGCTGGTCGTCCACCGCGAGGACGGCACAAAGAGAACCTGAGGCAGCATTACGGCCCAGAGAGCCAACCTAGCGATCTGTCCGTGTTGGCGAACAGAGAATACGCAACTGAAGGGGACTCAGTGCCGAAGATTTATTGAGGGGGTGTGAGAAGAAGGCAGCGGATTTAATAGAGGAGGCTAATACAGTGCTAAACAAAAAATACCTTTACTTTGTTAATTCTGAATTTCTTTGAAAACTAACAACTATATTAGTTTGGACTACACCACCTATAAAAGAGTGGACTCGCCAACCCCTTTGGTGAGCGTGGTGTTTTAAGGCCATACATACCTCATGCACAAGACAATGCCCATGAGGAGGCTCATGTCCAGGAGCGCATACTGAAAGTGCTGATTGCATTGCAACTAACAAACAACGGTTCAATTAACAGCTGTTTATATATGGAGTGTGCGGGGCGTTGTTAATAGTAACGTATAGTGACTAAGTCAGAAACACTCCATTTAAAAATATAACTGCTTTTGTTTTGAGAAAAATATTACAAAAAGATGAAGAATAAAAAAAAAGTTGTTAATTTTAAAAATAAAAATTCTGTGTTAAGATATTAAAGGTATTTTTTAATTAACCCTGTATACCATACCATCAGCCTGTGTCTCTCCACTGCTGGATACAAGCCTCTCCCAAGGACCCCCACCATACACCATCTTCAGCTCTTCTCATCCACCCACTGCCGGCGACTTTCTTCAAGTAATCAATTCACGTGACCGGAGAGCGTCCCACGCTACGTTTCTAGGTGCGTGCTCTTCATTCGAGAACTCGCCTCCCCCGTTGGTTATCGGTCCTGCAGCAATATGGCCTGTCCATTGGCATTTCATCTTGCTGATTCTTTGAAGTATGTCTGCAACTTTAGTTCTTCATTACGGATTTTTCCCGCTTTCCGTCGTTCGATGCGCGACTTTGTATTTGTGAACCAGGCCTACCGTCAGAGACCACGTTTCAGCACCATACGTCTTTACGGCAGGACGCATTGATTGAAGACTTTAACCCAGTGACTTCTGTGTATACTACTGCTATGTTCAATGTGACAACTCTGTGATTATTGTATTTTTTTATAGACGAAGGCAGCAGGCGAGCATAGAGTCCACCTGATGGCAAGTGAATACTGTAGCACATGGATATCCGCGATACATGCCAACATTAGTCTGAAATGACAAACTTTCGCACGCACTCGAATGCGTTGTTTACCTTTGGAGATGTAGGAACGGATTTGGAGAATGGGTTGGGAAAGTGGCAAGGGAGAGGATGGAATGGGACCACATCTCCCTCACTACAGAAACACGTTGAAGAAATAGGATAAAGTGAAAAATTCAATGCATTTCAAGGCAATCTTCTGTTTGAGAGGGGTAAAGTGGCCAGTCGAGTGCGCCCAGCGGCTGTTGAATTGCAGCGTGTACTCTCCCCCTCAACGAAATATACGAGTATATATATATGTTTTACTAAATATAAACAAAGCGTCACTTTCTATTAACTTGTACGCTACATGCAGGTACTCATAGGACGCAGAGCACCTCATTTAGCTGTCAACTGCGTGGTAACATACTGGACTCGTTAACGCGGCCCTTTAAGCACCTACCCGACTGCCACAACAAAAAGAGTAGTTCTATGTTGGCCAACCTTGCAAGGATGAGGATTAACCCGGTTTTATGAAGGGGAATGGCAGACAGCGCCGTATTACCTGAATTTTATGATACAGATACTGTTTTACAAGACTTTTTGGCCATCTTTATGGTAGTAAACTGTTATTGAAATTGATGTTGACTTATTTGATATTGATCAAAGTTTCACAATCAGCAATCTGAAGTGGCAGAGACAAGCCACTTATGCCACAAGACCGATAACTGATGGGAGAGACGAGACCTTTGAGTCCTCGAGACAGGTTATCGGGAAACGCCAATATCCAGTAGTGGAAAGACACATGCTGATGATATGGTATATTAATTTTTATATTAATTATTATATTAATTTTCAAATATCCTTTCACGAGTAAATAGTAAACTGATCATACAGTTTTTTTACTTTAACTCTGCCAACAAACAACGATGCAGTTTGGCAGAAAGGAAATGATTTATTTGGTGTATTTTATATATTTAATTATGCTATAAATAAATAAAAATATATTTATTTAAAAGAGGCCTATATATAGCAGTGGAGAGACAGTCTGATGGTATGGTATTGATAATGTTTGAGGTGGACACGCTATGGGAAGTTTTAATAACACCGAAACATTTTTTTTTTAATAGGCGGACGACCATGCGGTCCCACGTGATGGTAAGTGTTATACGGGTTCGCGGTATGAAATTATTTTTGGACCGAATAGTATGAGACACCTCACTATCGAGGAAATGCGGATGCCCCGCAGTTTTGTGACGGGAGGTGCGGTTGTAGAAACCCGAGGTGGGAATTATATTGAAAAGTTTTTCAGAACATTCCCCATTGTACAGTATTACTACAGCGCTGCCCGTCTGTCACAAAAAAAATCTTCGCCTTTACATAAACACAAAGTCACCCTAAAACACACACACAAAGACGTAACGTCTCTACGAATGCTGAGGGGTTATAAACCACCCGTGAGAGTGGGATTGTCGTCAATTCGAACAGCACGTCGTTGGATAGAGTCAAATGGGTCCAATTGATATTTCGGTGCGCCGGCCCAGAGATGTGAGCAATACTCCATACGGGGCCTCACCTGGGCTTTGTAAAGCAACAGGAGTTGCCCAGGGGTGAAGTACCGCTTCGCTCTGTTCAGCACACCGAACTTTTTGGAGGCAATTCTGGCTTTATTTTCCAGATGACCCCTAAACTCGACTTTGCTGGAAATGTCGACACCTAGGATCCCGATGCACTCCGAGATCTTAGGAGGTATGCTCTGAAAGCGAGGTGCTACGACAAAGAGGGCTTTTTTTAGCGGTGAATGCACAGACTTGCGTCTTACTGGGGCTGAAATCCACTAGTATTCGTGATCTAAAACGTCGTTGTAACGACAAAAATGACATACAGCGGTCCTCCTCTTAATTTGTGGCTTTTACGCCGTTTCTTAATACAGGTATCGTATTTCAAAATTTTCAGATTGTTATTTTAACATATTTCAGTATGTATTTTATTATACAATTTTCTTAAAATCATCAAAGACCCTTTATGTCTATATATTATGTCTATTTATTAGGTCAAATAAATCATTTAATTTTAAAGTTTTATATTGTACAGTAGCGATTCTCAAGTATGTTCGTTCGTGCAAATCTCGGCATTAAGATTTGTTGCCTTTGTTTGATGTATAACATATTTATCCGAAATGTCATATCGTATTTTGTTACAAAAAGAATCACAAAAGATAGACAGGAATCATCGATAAAAGTGATTCAACTATAAATAATTCATGCCTTTTATTAAAGAAACTTTATACGTCTGATTTCTTTTTTAGTGTTTTTTGGATGTTATTCATGTCTTAGGGCACACGTAGTGGAATAAGACCCGAAACTCCGCAATAATTTACTAACGGAGGCCTGGATGTTGCAGTGGAACATTTAAAAAGGTCGATATCGACATAATTGATCCTTATCTTTGAAACGTAAACGTAAATAACGTAACGTAAATAATGGTAGACATTTAGATATTTTGAGTTACAAAAACTTAACTAAATTTAATAAGTCCATACGAGAAATGCTTCAATGCATTGCAACGCTACCAGCTATTTCAACATCCACTGCTGGACATTGTTTATGCAGATTGTTTTGTGCGTGAGGGGTGTATGGCTTTAAAACGCCACGCTCTGGCCAAGCGGGTTGGCTAGTCCACTCTTTTAGAGGTGGTGTAGGGCTTATGGTAGCAGCTTTGTTACCTCTTCGTCGCATTTAATGAGACCCACGGAAAGAGATGGAAGTGTTGTTTTATAACCAGCCGATACCACGCTTAACGTCAAATATGTTAAACTAGCGGTGCCAGCGACTACGTTCGTGTGAACTTGTGATTCCCGTGGGAATTTCATAATTAATCCTGATAAAACTACCCTATATGTTATCCCAGCATATAAGTGTTAAACTCAGAAGCGAACGGAGCAAAATCAAACATAATCAGTACCATAACAATAATTTATTACATAATTACCCTAAATTATCACATTAAATTATAGAAGCTACTTACGCTAGTACTCGCTCGACGGACAATGGCCAACCGCCTTCTATTTTTAATGTTTTGTTTTACATCTACCTGACGCTGTCAATATTGAAGTTTTACACTGACGTTGGACAAGTGTTGCTAGCGGATTAACTAATATTCGATGACTAATAAAATATTAGTTATAATGTGGCAATTTAATTAGATTATTATTTAATGTATTGAGTGATGCGTGTTACATAAGCTATAACTGTATCAAGTTTCGCCTTCAGCCTTCCTTCAGACAGACGTACAAAAAATTCTAAAAGTAATTGTTTTGGGTTCTGTAGGTACCGTTCGTATACTGCAAAGATTTTTGTTTTTTCTTTCAAAAATATTTCATGTACGGACATGGCTCTGTGACGATTTTATTATATGTATACCTATAGATTATGTTCGCCGTAAAACTTCTATAAATAAAAGACCAATTCATGTTTGACTGGGCGTTACCAGCTATAACACAGTCGATCCACAAACTATCGTCAGTCGAATAAATAAATCGTAAACTTCGCTGCTACGATCATAATTTTATTATCGCGAGAACAACTTTTATGTGGGCGGTAAAAAGTTGATCGTACGAGAGAGTGAGCGAGACAGCGATAAATCACCCACTAGGGGGAGAGAGACGGAAGAAGTTTGGATGAAGTTTTCGGGGGTACCCAATCAATATGTTATTAAGGAGTTGTATTACAGAGTGTGCTTAATACGAATGAGATGTAGTGCTGAGTTTGACTTAGTTTGGCAAAATTATACGTTTGTCCCGACTTTGCTTGTGTTAAAGAAATTCTACCTTACTCTGATGGTCATAATTTTATAAAGACCCCTGGCCGTGTGGTATCGCCACCACACCTCTTCCCGTGTGTGTCATAAAAGTCTAATCGTGATCCCAGGGGATAATGAACCCCCTTCCACAAGCCCAGAGGCACTACACAACATCTAAAAGAGTGAAATCGTCAACCCTCTTGGCCAGCGTTACGTTTTAAGTCCATACATGCACGAGACAATGCGTGTGAGGTGGCCCACGGCCAGCATTATACCACCACCCCAAGAGTAGTCCAAACACGCCAAACTAATTAAATAAATCTGTTCCTGCTAATAAGTAATGTATGGTACATGAAAACTCGAACATACCGGTTCTTTCATTTCCAAGAAATTATCAAATATAGTCCTTATTTCGACTTAATGTAGGCAAATATAAACTACTCTTCTTACAAAACATCTAATTTTAGTGCCACAGTCTAGCTTCAAAGCTGTGTCTACATTGCACACCACAGAAAATTCCTTAAGATGTGCATAACGTTATTATATAACAGAAAGGTGCTAAAGATAAGACAACCAGTCATAAAAATATGCATTCGAGGCACGACTATCTGCCAAGAGCTCCGATATGCGAAACTGAAGCGTCAAGAGCTTGCCACTAGTCATCGATAAATCGATTTTCAATGTCGATAGTATATATCGAGTAAGGACATAGGGAGGGTGTTCAAAAACGTGTTAACCGACGAAGCTGACGAACGGAGATGATTTATGGAGGCCTGCGAGGGACAGTTGGGCAAAAACCCTCCCGTTATGGACTCTGATATATACAAGTTTGCTTTTACATTATATCTGGGACATTATCAACAGAATATGTGGGTCGCTGAAAGTGTAAATGTTTTTTTGTAAATATTGAGTTTTGGTAGCCGATATACAAACAATAAAGAAGGATTTAAGATTTAGGGAATATTTTATCAATCAATATGTTATTTGACTGTTTTAATTCAGAATATTTTCTCTGATTTCTAAAAACAGATGTCCCTGTGTAGAAAATGGAAATTTCAAGCTTCTTGCATATTTCGTTGTTCAACCAACGTTAAAAATAGTTTGTTTCAACGATTTCACTTTATCGAATTATTTTGTTCAATATAAAGAAAGCTAAGTAAACAACATTCGTATTTATTATATTAGCCCAACATGACCTTTGGTAAATATGGGAGGCGAGTTTTCGATTTGCGACTATATTTACATTGGTTTAATTAACTCGCTCCCATGCATACTAACGTGTGGTCGTTACACATTTAGGTAAAATTCTTATGTCTTACACTAAAATTAGATATTTACTTTGATGGATTAAACAATATATATGAATGTATGTTTATAAGTATCTATATCTTTTATTAATATATATTTTGCATATGTATTTAATAATAGCTGCATTATTCTTTTCATTTCATTTTGTTTATTTTCTTTTCATTTACTTTTCTCCTTCCTTGATTGCACCGCCACCATTATATATTTCCTCTCCTGAAGTTTTGCTGGGAGATAATGGCATGTAGCATCGGTAACACTTACCATCACGTGGGACCGCTTGCTCGTCCGCCCACTTTTTTATATAAAAAAAAATGTACTATGTGCAATAAAATGTTAATAAAGTTTAACAGCGACCGGTGACGTAGCTATTCGCGTATACGCGAGGCAGGTCGCGTGGTCTACCGCAATCGATCGATAAAACATAAATGTATGACATAACGATTGGCTCCTCTGTAGGAGCCAATCGTTATGTCATACATTTAAACAATGTTCCCGTGCTGTTGGAGGCAAGACCATCTGCGGCCGTGGGCGGCTGCCCGCTCGGTCACGCGATCATCCACCAAGCCGCGCGAAAGCACGATGCCGTGTGAACACATTTAAGCGAGCCCAGAAACATTTTCCCATCGCAGATAATAAAGTTATCGATTTATTATTAATTGTATAAAATGAAAATAAAGCCGAATAAATGGGAATTAAAAACACGGCGATTGTTCCGTCTACCTTAAAACGAGGGAATGAAATATCCAACCGAAATTCCGCGATTCTAAAAACGTTTTTAATAAAGAAATAACATTCCCAGAAACATTTCATTATATCGCAATATTATTTTGAACGCTTTGTGTGCCAAATGCATTCCTGCTTTCCATTCCTGTCGAGGCAACTTTTGAACATTTCTGTTCTTAACTATCCCTCGCATTCATGCTAATACTTCTCTTTGTTAATCATATTTCACGTTGTGTTCGTTAGGAGTTATTCCATTTTTGTTACTTTGTTACTTATAGTCTGAATTGTTGTTGTAAACAAACAACTGAAGCAAAAATTTTTGTTGCTTTGCTTTTAATAGGGGTTTTAATTGAAAATTCTCTGCGTAGGTACTGAAGAATTGTTATTGTGATTGATATAATTTTTTGCGTATCAATAACGAGGGTAGACATTTTCTTGGTTCGTATTCTGACCATTCAAACGTACAAATACAAGACCACTAATACAAGAGAGAACAATTGATGGCAAATCGTCATATAGCTCGATCAAAAGACTTGATAACATGAGATGTGAGAAGACATGAGACTGTATTGCAGCGTGCACCCCACGGCCGCTGGACTTATACTATCATATTTCCATCTCATGCTATCCTATCGCTCTCCATTTTCCTAAACCTTTTTCCAAATACATTCCTAAATCTCCAAAGGTAGGAGCGCATTCGGGGACGGGCCAACGTTTACCATTCTGGACTGATATTGACATAATACTAGGTTGATCAATAAGTTTCTGGAATCGGATACTTAACATTAAATTATAGGAATGTATTCTATTTCATTCGAATTTCAAATTCAGTAGTAGCCAGTGCCAATAGAATTAAAAAAAAACACCATTATTATTTTTCTCGTTGTTTACATTTTGCCGGGATTTTATTAGTGTGCAAAATGGAGAAAATCGAAGATCGTGCGGTAATTAAATATTTCTGCCTGAAACATTTTTCTACGAAATGTGTTTTTAAAGAATTGCAGTCTACTTTGCGAGACAATGCTCTGTCTAATTCTACAGTAGCATACTGGTGCGCGGCATTTAAACGCGGCAGAACCGTCTGTAACGACGTGATTCGCTCTGGCGACCAACAACCGCTGCTACTGAAGACAACTTTAAAAAAATTAAGAAATTGTTAAGACAGATTGATGTGTGACTATTCGTCATTTAGCTGAGCTTTCGTTCGGGATGATTCAGGTCATTTTAACTCATACCTTAAAATTGAAAAAGGTGGCCGCGCGTTGGGTTCCTCGAATGTTAACAAACGCACAAAAGAAAGCAAGAGGAGACATTTCAAAGCAAAATTTGGCAATTATTGACCGTGACCCAGAATCTCACTACTCACTCAGAATCGACTACGTTTCGTGACCGTTGATGAAACGTGGGTTCACCATTTTCACCCGTAGACGAAGAACCAAAGTAAGGCGTGGAAAATATTCAAGAGCCAAGAGATTCAAGGTCTCTGCGTCCGCTGGCAAGATAATGGCCTCGGTCTTCTGGGATGCGGAAGGTATCATTATGATCGATTATTCAACTAAAGAACAGACAATAACTGGAGAGTATTACGTAACATTGAACAAAAAACTACGCGAGGAAATAAAAAATAAACGGCGTGGAAAATTGCGTGCCGGAGTGCTTTTTCATCGTGACAATGCACCTGCGCATCGGTCTGATGTTGCAGGCGCTGCCATCCGAACGGCCGGGTTTCAGTTGATGCAGCATCCGCCATATTCTCCAGACCTAGCTCCTAGTGATTTTCACCTTTTTACCAATTTGAAAAAACACTTGCGTGGTGTAAAATTTCACAGAGATGATGAGGTCATATGCGCTGTAAAGTCTTTTTTCGATACCCAGGATCGAACCTTTTTTTCTAAGGGAATTAAGCAACTTTCAAAACGTTATTCAAGGTGTATTAGATTAGAAGGTGATTACGTTGAAAAATAAATACAACTTAGATATACGTTTCCTAAAATTACAATACTTTTCCAAAAATATATTGATCAACCTAGTATATCGTGGAAAGTCATGGACGACAAAATTCACTTACCACCAGGTGGACTGTATTCCTGTCTGCCGCCTTCTTGTGTATAAAAAAAAGTATTTGCTGTTTATAGCCTCTAGAGAGGACTCTAGAATAGCTAGATATATGATTAGAGAAATAACGAACTTCTCACATACCTAAAGCTTGTATAATTTTAAGTCACGCACGGGTGCAGTCTGTTAAAAATGTCTTACATATATGCTCACTGATTATTCTGAGTGCTAAACTGCTCACTGATTATTCTGAGAAGAGTTCATCCTAAGAATATAATGATGAACAAGTACGAGAGACAAGAAATATACGTAAGGATAACATTCAGAAATGAAATATATAAAAATAAATAAAATTAGAGTAGAATGTAGATTCTTGTCTGTGAATACATTAAAAGTACAAAATACAAACAACAACAGAAGACAAGAAAAGTACTGAAGAAAACAAATTATACTTAGGGATTATTATTTAGCAAGAATAGATATATAAAAATATTATTAGTACGGTTTCCTACTTAATATAAATAATGTACGGCGGAGAATAAAGACATTAAAAATAATAAACTACACACGAATACAAAAGTATAAATAATTATTAAATAAAAGCAAATAAAATAACAAATTAAAAATAGGGCATTATTCCTGTCACGTTTATGAAAATAAATACATAGTATATTAGATACCCTTTTATTACATAGTAAATCACTATATTCATATAAACTTTTTAAGTGGCTTCACATTGGTTTTAAGTGGCTTCACGCAGAGATGAATTTTCAATAGAACTGAGATCTAATTAAGATAGCGCGTGCTATTCGCAATATCGGCTTTTACTAGGTTGTTAATAAATGCAATTATGCCTATCTCATCCGGTGTAGAGATTAAATACGAATATGTATTTATGCACATGCTTTTGTTTTCGACTACTATGAATTAATTTTGAATTTGTACGCAGGTGTCATAATTGAATTAATTAATTACGAAATTACGAGTGTGGCGTTATTTATTTTAAAAAAATATGAATTATGGAATTCTCTATATTTCTTAATGTAAAATTATAGGAATAATATTAAATTAGATCCCTTAAAATTCATTTAAAAAATTACTAATCGTATTGTCTCTAGGTACGATCATTGTGAAATGCTTTTTTTAAACACAGCTTCCGTTACAAGGTTACCAAATTCCTACAAAATGTTGTCATCTTCTAAGTACATCTTGTGAAGAAGATATTGTGTACCAAATTAAATACTGGTGAGTAAACACACCAGTCAGACTCCGAATTTTGGTATTTTGGTAAATAAGACATAATACGAATTTGAATCCAGCCAAACTGCCCAAATTTGTGCCTGAATTTGTGCCCGAATAAATACCCTGGCTACTATGGGAACTTGTTAATACACACGGCGATGCCACGGCGCGTGCTCGCCGTATGCACCGTCACAATTGACGGCGAGATATCCAGCAGTGTTGTATGACAGTCTATGGGAGTTAGTTAACGACACCGGAAATTTTCACGATTTCGTGACCGCTTATTGGTGCTAATTTGAGTTTTGTGTTATTTTCATTATTTTTACTTAGCTTAGCACTCAAAAATGACACAGGAAGTCCGCAATACGCTAATAATAAAATACGCTAGACTTGCCTCCACCGGCGGAAATTCGTGTAGTGAACAAGCATATACGGTTTCGCAACGATGCTGCGAATTCGCCATATCGTAGGAAAACCGTGTCGTGTAAAATTCAGTTCCACGAGTCGTTCCAAGGGCGGTACATATGTTTATACAGCGTAATAGTAGTAGAAAACATAACCTTCATAAAATACAAGAAAACTTAGCAAGGTCACATAAATAATAACATATTCAACCCGAGGTCAACCGATCTAGGGAGAACATAAAACGACACTAAAACTCAAACTTTCTATTTCCTCAATACGAGCTCTCCAAGAAAGGATGAAAAAACCCGCAGGAAGTTGCCCCGAGAGAGAATGGTCAATTCGAAAACTCTTGATGTTTGCCCCCCAAGGATGTGTTAAAAAGCACTGAATTTTAATATCGGAGTTTTTGAACGTAAATTACAGACCATTTTATTCGGTCGGCTTCAACTTTCGATCATGCGGCAACCCTGCAATATGTGATTCGAATTTTGAATGGTTCAATACGCGTTGGTGCTTTTTGTGTGGGATATTTTATTTTCTTTTTTATTGCACGCCAGAGACATTCAATTGAATGTATAAGTGATTCGTTGTTATTGTGTAGATATTTGTAATCTCTTCTTTACTCTGAAAGTTCTTTGTATATTACTTTTATTATTAAACTATAAAATAAAACACATTTTTCATATTATTATCTTTAATTCTTCTTAAACTTTCTTAATTCTTTAACCAAATCTAGTTTCAAATCTCTCAAGGTAGGTAACACATCCGAAGGCGTGCCAACGTTAGTCATGTTTGACTGATATTGAAATTTATTTAGAATGTCCAGGAGCGACAGTATTCACTCTCCAACATGTGAATTAATCATATGTCACCTTTTATTTAAAACACTAAATTTATTCTATTCAAATGCAAATCCATCACAGGAAAATCACTAATCTCCATACCTTTTGTAAACGATGTAGTCAGGATATTGAAATTTTGTTTCGCACTTCGTCAGCAATCGATTTTTTTGGTCCTATTTTTCATTACGTACCGTTGAAACTGTTTGGATGAGGGTTTACATACTTTGTTTCGGGATTCATAATAATAATAACACAGGCGATAAGTCAAGGATCCTAGCATTATTGGCGGGATAATGTTTCCTTATCGTGTGGTGTATGTAACTAAAATCAAAATCAAATAATTTTATTGTGGACCATAGGTTATAAAGTTTGCATGTTTATAATTATTTTATAATAGTTTATAATTTAGGGAGGGCCCTAGTTGCATGTAATAATTATAAACAACAATACATTAATTATAAAGAAAAAGACAATAATTATAAACAACAATACAATAGGTATAAACAACAATATATTAATTATAAACAACAACACAATAATTATAAATAACAATACAATAGTTATAAACAACAACACAATAATTATAAACAACAAGACAATAATTATAAATAACAATACAATAACTATAAACAACAATACATTAATTATAAAGACCAACACAATAATTATAAACAACAATACAATAATTATAAACAACAATCTTACATTTAAAGTTTTACAAAAATGCCAAATAAATGATCGATAAATCAAAATGTGTGAAACCGAAAAGTTCATGTCGCAATTCCAAAACCGCGGAATACCCAAATAGCAAGGTATTCAAAAAGTTAAACATCCAATTAGCAAAATGTCCAAATTGTAAAATGACAATAATAAATCTCCTCGAGATTAAAACCATGTATTTTTGGTTTCATTAAAAAAAAGTTCTTTTGTGCTTAATATGTAACAATCTGTTACTTTATTAAAATAAATAAAGGAATTATTTTAATAGCGACTGTTTCAGTAAATGAAATGTCATTTTGATTCTACTATCAAACTAAGTTAACTAAAACAATATCAAACAAGGCCCAAAACTCTTGAAACTAGGGCGATGACAGAGACTGATACTTGTGTATCAAATGAACACTAACAACTGACTACGGAACACTAATATTGGATAACTCGTTTTTTGAACACGAGAAAAGAATGAATTATGTCAATAGTGACGGCGTGTGATCGAATGACGATCAATGACAATCAGATGTGGTGATGGGGTATGAGAAACGGCATAACCGTCAGGCAAAGCTTCCGAAGTCAAAATATTTGAATAAAGAAATACAGAAATCTGTGTAATGACGTTACATCAAGGTCTGACAGAGTCTGTTCTACAGCCGATTTGTCGTAAAATGTGCATTACAGGGTTTACATGGATCCAAATCTCACGCCATCGTGCCACTCTAGTCTATTGTTTAAGCTTTAGAGATGGATTCCATTGCTCGATGGGTTCATAAATTACGTCCGACGATTACATAGGCGTCACAGCACAAACAATATATATTTGTAACTGTTACCTAATAAAACATTCATTGCATCTGTGTGCGTGTTTTTGCACAAATACATATTTATATACTAGGAATGACCTGACCCGCGGCTTCGCATGGACTAAGTATCTGCAAAGGATTTTTAACACCTGTAAATACTTCCAGATGATGGATCTCACGGATGCGTCCGCTTTCGGCCTAGATTTGTATGTCGGCCTGTATGTCGATTTGTAGTATTTGTCGAGAATTCAATCAAAATCCATTTAGTAGTTTTTAGGTGGTGCTCAAACAAACAGACAAACACAAACATACAGACAAAAATCCCGAAAACTATTGTTTTGGATACAAACAAGCTTAACCCTTTTACTGTTTTATTATATGTATGGATTAATCAGTTCTTAATAGTACATTACTGTCCAGGCCCGAAATAAAGCAACTGACGGCCGAGTAATATTGGAAGGACAAGGCGAAGCCGAGTCCTTGCGAAGTGATTTTAAAAGGACGAGGCGAGGCCGAGTCCTTTTTAAATAAACGAGGCCGTTAATTGCTATTTCGGCCGAGACTTGTATAGTATTTTTCTCTAATTTGCGAGGAAACAATAAACAAATTAATTCAAGAAACAGAAGTTTTCCGAGAAAGAATTCGCTTTTTTTCAGTTTTCCACTTGATGAAATCTTCATATGCCTTTTCATATTTTTCTCTCGATTTCGGTGGTAACAGGTATTCAGAAAGTATCTTTGCTTCTTCCTCTATGTCTGGTGGCGTTAAATCTAATTCACCTTCCAACGAACTAGTACTCATTGTTTATTAGACAACTTAAAATTGTGATAAACTTATGAGAACATAACATCCACAATACAGAGTAGGTATCTGATTTTTATTCCCGCCAATTCGACTGCGCGCGGTTTTTGTTCTTTTTTTAAACTTTTGAAAAGAAATGCACATTCAGCCTTTATATCGTGTACCTAAAAAACCTAATTTATGTTAGTGTGCACTAAAAATAACCTCGCTACTGTCCAGCAATCTCTATTATTGTCGTGTTGGAAATTGCTGGCGTGCGTACGGAAAAGAGCCGATTGACGTATTCCTTTTTTAAAATAATGAAGTCATTTCCGAGCAAGTAGGAGAAAATACATATATCCATCAGCCCGTAATCACGGTTGGAGTTACCTAGCAGAAAATTTGAGTAAAATAAGTACTAGTTTAAGATCCGTTGAATATACAGTGATATATTTTTACTTTTTAAAAAAGACTACAATACTGTTCGTTATCTGTCCTGTGAGAAAACTGAGACGAGTTCAGTTTACGATTCATTATAGTGTCATTTAATGTACCGAGTAATGACATGGGCTGGATTATGCGACTTTGTATAAGCCATAAAAGTTTGAAAGACGCTGAGTTATTTTGGCAATGAAAACGTAATTTGAAATGTAATGTAGGTAGGTACATTTGCTGGTTTTCTAAAAATATTTTGGTTTAAAAACTATGCCATATCCTTAGCTTTTGTCTTTCCATTGCTGGAGCGACAAAAACTCCAAGGTGTACTTCAAGGTCCGCCACAACAAACGGTCTTCTACTTTTCTCCAGCCACTATCAGCGACTTCAAAGTCGTCAGTCTACCTGGCCGAAGGGTGTCCCTCACTACGTCTCTCAGTACGTGATCTTCATTTAAGCATTCATCTACCTCCACTCAGTTATTGATCCTGCGACAGATATAAAATTAAAAATTGTGTTGTAATTAAAAAATAACAGGCAGAGGTCATCACGGTGATAATGTCTTGATATTGTAAGAACATATCGGAACTGGAAATTATAATTGGCGTTATAATTGTTATACAATAACATAAGAACGTATCGTTATACAATTGGCGCTACTGTAGCACATCGGAGATGTTCGCGAATGCCCGTACGGACGATTTCTTTGGCATATTGCGAAAAAGAATAGCATCACTGATGTCTAGGGTGCGGGGCAGCGCTGACACGCTGCTGAGGATCTTTGCGGAGAGGGTGGATGGCCCGATATTGAGACATTGGGTGGAGTCGCACGTTGCATCCTACAAGAGGTGGTGACGGGCGGCGACAGCCAGTGTCTGACGTAAAATATGTGTGTATATACAATATATGTGATATGTGTGTGTGTATGTATATGCATATGCGTACGTATACATATACATACATGTATATAATTAGTAACAAAATCTTAATAATAAGGACTAACATAGTCTATAAGTTAAAATTGTTACTAACACTAAAGAATGAAATATGGATCACGTGGTCTGAAATAAATGAATTATTATTATTGTTATTATAAGTATAAGAGATAAATCACAAATTTTCAAAAGAGGTAGAGAACATTTTTTTATACAAAATTCATTGTAACTTTATCAGTGATAACTACTGTTTTGATCATAAGAGTTTTAAGATTAAACAATAGCTTACAGATAAAATTATTGAGAATATTATGAAAGAAAAAATCCGCTCCTCCTGTAAAGTTGAAAAGTAACGCCAATTGAAATTTCTAGGGTCCATATTATAACTATATTACATCATCTAGATCATTAGATAGGTGCATAGACATTGATAAACTGATCACAAAATTTGGTGGTACCAAGCGGACGAATCTGCTAGCAAATGTTTTTGCAAAAATATGAGTAGTTACAATGGGCGGTAATGGATTTACTTTCTCTCATTACATTTATTAATAAGTTTAACATGCAATTACGTATTTGATTTAAACTTGTAGCATAAATTATATTTTTTTTGCACATAATATATGTATATATACATTATATATAGCCATATCCATCTGGAATAATGTACCTTACAAATGGTGAAAGAATTTTTTCAAATAGGTGCGGTGCAGTCGTTCCGGAGATTACCCTCCACAGACACACAAACTCACAAAATTCGCTCTCTCTCTCTTTATTATATTAGTATAGATTTACTACATACTATTAATTAACTATTTGTATGTAATAATTTACATACTGGACTAAAACGAATACATTAATTATAAATATAAATGAAACCTACAAATTATTATCACATATTATTATTATAAAAGGCTGATTATAACATTCATTTTATACTGGATTTTATCCACAAGTTAGCCAGCCTTCAGAATTACTTCGTTTTATTTGGAAAGCGCGGTGTGAGATGTGCTCCGGCCGAATGACTTCGAATTTGATTTGATTCAAGCGATGACTTGAAGAAATTTACCAGTAGTTGCGGTGGTTGCGCCCCTTGGGAGAGGCCTCTATACACAGTCGTATAGAGAGCTGATCGTATGGTATGGTACAAATATAGTATAAATATGGTATGGTTTAACATAAATATAATAACAATGCAGCATATATATCTGGAACCTAAATATTACTAGCAAAATAATCCGTTTCTCTAAATGCGAAACTCAATTATTATTTTGGCAAACTGAACAGCGACGCAACTCTAGATGATTACTGCTGCTACAACTCTATTAAAATTCGTCCACTAACTCTTAATTCAAAGCGCTATAAATGGGATTTTATTTTGGAAGCGAAGCGAACACTTAACGTTACTGAATTTTCTTCTGGTCGTTTAGGACTGCGAAACCTTCAATTTGTTATGGACTATATTTTTGATTTATAGTTAACCGATTCATTATAAAGTGAAATATTTTTATAACGCAGTGGCAAAAAACAGCCGCTGCCTGTCAACGCGCTATCAAATATAATAACAATAAAAAATACAGGCCGTGTCTGAACTTTTTCCGAAGTCAGAAATCATGGAATTTAGTTAATGATTCTAAGTACATTATCTGGTTTTTACCAATTTTTATACAAATATGCTTACAAAGTCCAAAAAATATCATTTTTTAACAAAAATACTTAGATAATATTATATGTCCGTTAACTTTGAATCACGAGCAGAACAATGGATAGTCAAATTAGGGTTTAGTTTTAGGGTTTTAGGATTCGGGAATGGTTCGAACGCAGCCTGTATACCTATATGTATATATGAGGTCGAATTTTAAATGAAGCATATTAGTCCAGTTAAACTAAATATTAGACATCGGAATAATTCCTATGGAGCTAATTTTTGTGTGAGATTTCATATTATCTTTCTAAATGAAATGTCAAAGTCCTCATCGATCAATGTGGTGCAAAAAATTCAGGTTGTGAAAGGTCAAAAGACGGTAAAAGAACGTAAAAGACGGTAAAAACGGCTTTTAAGAATATGGTAAAATTTATAATTCTATAATCAAATTTATAGCTTATAATATTTTGACTGGACTAATGTCCTATGACAGCTGTGTTACTTGACGCAGTGTGATGAAATCTGTAAATGATGACAATGGTGATAATATGGCGCGATTTAATCTGAATATAACCCTAACAGTTCATCAATAATTTGTCTATTTGGTTATCTACCATTTTATCTTTAACCGATTGATTGTATTCTGCTGCCTGATAGCAAATAACATAAATGAGTGATTACCCATATGCGGTTCTTACACTACACTCACAGGCTACACATACATACCGTCCCTGTAGGCGGAAACGAGAACGTCACCCTCGCTACACCGTGAACACACACCGGCCTTCAGCCAACATTTACCAGGTATCGGCACGTGCCTGGGAGCTTCTCACCGACTCGCGATCCCGCGGTACCCTCCCAAAGTAATGCCCTAAGCCAAAGTCCGTTCCTTCCGCCGGTCTACCGGCGGGGGAGCCGTTAGACTCGTTGCTGCACACACTTCTTGCTCCTAGCTGAGCGCCTTCTGCACTCGTCCTAAACCATATATGTCCAGTGACTCTTGAAAGGCTATTAGGGTCACAAGAATTTAAGTATACCGGAAAAAAAGAAATTATTCAGAATCGTTTAACGATATAGAATCCATATTTGTTTAAAAATGTTACATAACTTAAAATTTAACTTGACACAATGATAACTTTAGGTTATCTTTTCAGCGAAATGAACGAATAGAAAACGTCGGACTCCATTTTAGTTCCGACTCAAGTTTTTCAATTGCATTGACGCCAGACCGGAAGCTCATAAGACACCGCAATTTCCTGTGCCTGACCACCGAGAGTCAACATGGCGGCCCCATTCGACCTCCGACAAAACTTAGTTTTAAAGACTTCACCCCTTCAAATAAAGCCCAAAACTTGAAAGAGGACGTCCATTCGAATGTATAGACAGCCTCTATACAATACTTTTTTTAACCACCACGAGCTCGACATTAAAATAAAAACATTCTGAATAAACCCAATTAAAAATCAACCAAAAAGTATAAAAAAAAAAACTTAAGTACGTGTATCCAGCGCGACTTGCCCAATAACGACCACTAATACAAAAGAGAACAGTCTAAGGTCAAAGATCACATAGTTCTAGAGTTCTATGTACTTATTTGAACTATTTTTATGGAAAAAAGGTGGCAGAAGAGCGGACAATTCATTTGGTGATAAGTAAGTGAATACATGGATACCCCACGGACATCCACGATACATGCCAATATCAGTACAGATTTTTTTTTATACGAAGAAGGCGGCAGACCAGCATTCAGTCCACACGATGGTAAGTGGATACTGTAGCTCATGGACTTCCGCGATACATGCTAACTTCAGTCCAGAATGACAAACGTTGGCACGCCCCCGGATGCGCTGCCTACATTTGGAGATGTAATAATGGATTTGGAGAAAGGATTGGGAAAATGGGGAGGGATAGGATGGCATGGGATTGGACTCTGGCATATCTCACTCACTACCGAAACACGGGTAAGGGGTCCAGACTATTGAGGCTATACTGTATAGGCTATACTGTATGAGGCTATACACTTTACTTCCTAAGGTAACTTCCTAAGCAGGGAGGTTCTCTTGTTTGCTTATAGTCTAAATAAAATTAGGCTATTTATTTTAGCAAGCATTATGACCCTTTCCTTATAAATACACAATTTTAGTTTTATTTTCTATTGTAATTTTAATTATGTTTTGGATGTGTTTACTATGAAGTCATGTTGTCGTCGCCTTTTAGTAAAGTGACATATATATATTAACATAATTGCATGTAACTCTTTCAATTATATAAAGCATGATCTGTTGGTGACCTTGAATACATAAATAAATACCATCAACCTGTATCTATCCACTGCTAGATACAAACAATTTCAGTGGGTCAATACCACAATCAATCTTTTTATTATTCAACCATTGCCGTCAACGATAGTATGTTTATGTTGAGTAGTTGCTAGTTGTTATCTGTTGTTTGATACTGTTATTGAAGAAACCTTAAAATAATAGTGTATCCAATCTTATTTTATGTCAAGAAAAGGAAGACCCTGCAATTCCTATAAATTGAACAACCAACGTCAGAAACTGCGAAGTATCAACTATATATCATTGTGTCTTTTTCATATCAAGTCAAAATTATGTTTATTTTATATCTGTTTGTATCGAAATATATTTGTATTTCATATGCTATTAAATGTATAATTTGTTAGTGAATACTTGCGCTACCTATGTTATTATCTTAGTCTCAACTAAGATAATAACAAGATTTCAAGGTGATCTGGAAAATATTGCTATAAAGCTATAAGAACGTCTGGTCGTAAATCACTTCTATAAACATTGTTTATTTTTTATCTTAATACAATTTTATACAATAAAGAATACTCTATCGATTCCGAAAATCATTGCAAGCTTGTTTTAGTACGCAATAAGTGTTGCGAATGTATTGCATTTTTTAATGAATTATTAATCATTGTATTATATTTTCGTCATCGACACCGTCAGTCGCTCTTTTATCATCCAATGCAGGACATGGGGATCGTCATGTACACTGTCTTGTGCATGAGGGATGGTCTTAAAACGGCACCACGCTAGTCAAACTGGTTGACGAATCCACTCTTTTATTTATGCTATTATCGAGCCGCCCGACAGCATACGGCCAACCCTTATATTATTGCCCTTGTGTTATATTTACACCTTACCAACTCTCATGTACATACCAATATATCACGAGGTAATTGATGGAGCACACCTAAACTACCGGTTGCCCTTACAAGGGTAGTGCCCTTACAACGCTTCGCTTTGACTCACGAGGCAATCGAAATCAAACTAAGCAAACAACGCTACACACATCTATCGCGTGGCAAAGGAAAATTGGACCAAAGCAATTACACAGCACCTCTCCCAACATTCTAGCAACACCCGTGTCTAGACATAGTTCCAAATAGCAATGTGCAGTTGTCGGAAATTGGGGGCGTACTTCACTAAAACGCATTATTATATTAGTTCCTGAACTTATGGGGTGTATTTTGGTAGAAAAATAAGTAAGGTATGAATTCAGATTTTTCATTGATAGAAATAACTTGTCAGAAGACTGACATCTTGGCTCAGAAGTCTTGGAAAATGGTCCAGGATGAGCACGAAGTCTTAATTCCGGCCAGTAGTCTCTGGCGTGCGGATAGCCAAGCTAATCGCCGACCTACTCGTACGTTAGGAGATAGCACCAAAAGAAAATTGAATGAAAGTAGGTGACGAGTAGACAGTCCAGTTGGTAAGGTAGGTCCAGGTGGTAAGTAGTATAGTATTATTGCCTATAGACGTTCGCAATATATGCCAACACTAGTCCAGACCGATAAACGTAGACACGCCCCCGGATATGCCACCTACCTTTAGAGATTTAGGAGTGGATTTTTAAGGGGATTGCTCTAACTGGACGGGGAGTTTTCTTCATCTCATCACTCTCTCCATTCCTTCTTAAAGAGGATGGGGTTGGATAGGAAGTCAAGAGTATAATGAAAAAAAGAGTTTCTTGTATTCGATTATACCGTCCAGTCAATGGTACATAATATATTACTTACTGCCGATACAGATACGTAGTTTTACAAGTCTAATGGGCACCTTTCAGGATCCCACCACAGCTCTTTTGAAGAAGCCAGTGAGCAATTCTTTTCATATCTTTTGCCTTCGCGGTACATAGTGTCTTGAAGACTGCACTGTACGCACCAGCTCCTTGTCTTTCCATTCAGATATTGATATTCGGTTTCTCTTTGTTACAGGAATGGAACGATTACAAACTAAAGTGGAACCCAGAAGACTACGGCGGCGTCGAAACACTCCACGTGCCTTCCGAACACATATGGCTGCCAGATATCGTGCTTTATAATAAGTGAGTATCAACTAATAAGATGCAAATTAAATTATAACATTCACATGCATTGGATTGAATATTGTTACGAGTATGTAAAACATCGATTATTCCTGTAAATTATAACGAATAGAGATGTTTTTAAATTATTTATTTATTTTCGACATTTACATATTATCTATAAAGTAATTGACACTTATAATGTAGTTATCAAAACATCAAATTTACAATAGGACAATGTGTGCTGACATCTGTACTGGAATAATCTGTTTTACAGCTGTCAGCTAATTACCTTATCTCTATACTAAGTTAAAGCAATTTAAGAAACAGTTTAACCAGGTGGTAATTATTCTGTATAATATGTACGTTGAGTGTGTTTTATTGTTTTATGTAAGTATGTCTTTATGTGAATGTGTGGGAGTGTGGGTTTAGATATCCGATTTAGAGTAAATAATGTTTGTAATTAAATGGAAATTGATGTATGGATGTGTGTGTGAATAAGAGTTACATATGCTAAACATGTTAAATACCTACGGGTTGTTAATATTAATTTAGCGCATTAGTATAAGTAAGGATGCGGTGTCATTATAATCATGATTTAATAGTCAGTTCTTGATTTTGTTTTTAGCTTGATATCTAGTCAGATGAGTAAGGAAAAAATAATAATAATAAAAGTTAACCCTAAAACCCTAAAAATAATTTGTTGCAACGATTAATTTATCACTCTATAACGTTCCAAACATTAATCTAACTCAGACCCTGTTTACCCACGAATCAATTTGGAAAGTTCACAAGAAACCTGTGTCCCCGTCCGAACCCCTGCAACGAAACCATTTTTTACTTAACTTTTCTTTACGAAGTCCTTCCTATAAAGTCCACTTTTGTTAGGTGGCCCTGCTATCCTCTTATTTTCGTCGTCTCGAAGTCTCGTTATTTCACGTTATCGCGACCGATAACATTATCTAGGTTGAGTTTAACCACGACTGATGCAAAAAGTTGGTTAACTTGACCAGATTGAGATTGACTTTCTTAAAGTTAGGACGGGATGCTTGGGCTCCTGAAAATAATTCTTTAACCCTAGAAAGATAATCATATTCTTTCGTTCTTTCAAAAGTACCTTAAAGATAATCGTACGTAAATTTTACGTGTACCGTCAATTATGTTGTATATAAATAGGTATGTTTTCAATGCCTATAAGTTGGATTCATATATTTATAAACGAAATCCTTAAATTGTCAATCAAATGTTTATTTAATTTTTACATAATTTAACAAACTATGTAATCAACTAAAAAATGTAATTTTCTCCATACGACTATAATAATTTCAAACTTTTAACAATGAAGTAACTTTTTATTTTAAATGTTAAGTTTAGGACATATTTTCTACAAAAAAAAAGAAACAACAAAATATTTTGGGAAACAATATGAAAAGAACACACATAAGAAATTATATTCGTGACATATGGCTTTCGTCCATGAGGCGTAAGTTCTCTGTCGAATTTTAGTGAGTCAATACGCACATTACCTTATTTTTTTACTGGAGAAACGTCTTGATTCATTTCTGATGGAGCATCAGGTAGCTTGGATTAAAATTGAGTGATATTTTCGCGTAAATATCTCCTCCTAGGTACCGCTACCAACCATTTTACGATCTAAGCAGATATCAAACCTGCTCCCAGTTTCTTCATCAAATTCCTCCGGCTCAAAAGTTTCTCACCCAAAAAGTACGGTTAAAAATAATATAACAAAAAAGGGGCCATCCATAAATTACGTCACACGAATTTCATGATTTTTAGAGTCCCCCCCCCGTCCTTGTCACAGATGGACACATTTGAGGGACCCCTCTCCCCTGCTGTGACGTCACATATTTAGCAATTTTAATTTTAGAAATTATTAAATTAACACAACCTTATAATAATATTGATAGAGTTGGTAATATTTTAAAGTTTTTCGTTAGAGTTGACATTTAGTTTTAATACTTTAGATTTATACATGTGACGTCACGAAGCTTATGACTCGTCCCCCGTCCCCCCCTTGTCACACGATGTCATACTTTGTTGACCCCCTCCCTCCCCCTTAACGTGTGACGTAATTTATTGATGACCCCAAACAGGGAAACCGATAGCTGTGAAATTATTAAGTACTACTTTGTCTCAGGGTATTATTTTTATTTGACCCAGGGTAGTTCACGCCGCAGTGTTATTATCCGACGAGCTTATTGGTATGTTTCTATGTAAATCCCTACATATTCTTCATCTACCTACGTATTTCTTCACCTACATAGGCACCCTCGGTGTCACTTTGCACATTAACATCACTCAAGTGGACTTCAGTTTATCAGTCAAAGGTAGGGTTTATTTTCTCATCTTGGTTCAATAACTATATAATTTGGTCATTATTCAAAATATAACTTACTATATTGATGGATAACAATCTACTTGACACATTCAATAAGAATATAGCACAGGTTTAACCTAGTTTTTTATTCAAGATAACAAGAATTATTGTTAAAACCTTCTGTAAACAAATAAAGAATTATATTAAAGCATTCCATTAATCGCATAATTGTAAGTGAACACAAAACACGACGGAAGCTGCTAAAAGTTACGTAAAAGACAATCATTTACGCTAGTTTTATGTACGCATAGTAATATCTAAGTTTTGGCGGGGATTACGTCATACCGCCACCTCATGAGCGCTGTGAGCGACCACAGATATCTGAGACGCACAACACGCTCCGCGCATCAGTTACAGCAAGATAGCAAATATTTGAGAGAGCACACGTCAAATTTACGTAGGTGGTCTATCTAGGATTAATGAATACTTTTTCTCAAGTACATTACATTAAATAACACATTAAATATATCATTAAATTATTACATTAGATACGTCACATTACATTATCTTATTGCATTACATACGAGATTGTTTTAAAACAAATTAAAATAATTGTTTACATATATGCAGGATGCAATTTAAATTAAAACTATCAATTTCAGTGTCATTGTGAATATCTCATAGTTTTTGATTTCAAAGAAGCATTTCCACCTGAATAAATTTTAATTCTATGCAATACAAAACTGAAAATCCAATATAATATACAAAAGTGTGTAGATATTCTTATTATGTAATAGGCGAGCAGCATTATTGCAGCATTATTGTTGCCATATCTCTTCTCATGGAAACCATTTGTCAAGTCTGTTTTTGAAACTGTTTATATATATAATATGTTTATATGTATGTATTATGTTACATTACTTTGTGCGTTCTATTTTTTAATTCCAAACGGCACCAGCAATCCTTTTTCTTTATAATCCAGTAGTTGTCTTTTGTGAAATGAAATGAAGTTATTTCATTGTGAAATGAAGTTTAAATAAATAAAAGTGATTGCCTCGATTTTACAGCTTTATTTAACTTAATATCGCATTTTACATATATTTGGTATTACTCTATTATGTATATTGATTTTATGGTATTTCCTCTAAGACATTATCAAAAGCTAATGAAAAATCTGTTATTTTGACCTATCTAAATACACGTCGAAAAAGTTCTGTTAGGTACACCAAATTTCTTACAAAGCACCTAAGAACACTTGTTTAATATCCACTAGAACCTCAAGTTAAATACACCGTGTAAAATCCAGCGTATCCAACAAAGTCATTTTATCTGTAGCAGTTCACCGCATTTCTCTGCATTAACGCCACGTAGTTAACCCAGCCAAGGCATTAAAAGTCTTAACAGTTTGAGAATAACGTTGAAATTGGTATAGAGGAGTTATCTCTTCGGTGCAACTGAGTCTGCTCCCGAAGTTGCCCAGGCGGAAGGTACGATAAGTGCAGGCCTTAATCTAAATAGCATCAAGGTAGCATTAGCCACGGAACGATAAACACTCATTGTAATCTCGGCAACGAGTCACTTTAACAATAGTAATTGCAATATTTCTCTGTTCGGTTTTTTGCTAGTGACTCTTTGCAGGAGCTTTGTCATTATTTTTTATTCTTTTAATATTCTGTCGTTCAAGAATAGCTGGACGTGTATGGGACACTACAGAACTACGTATAAATCCATGACTTCAATTACTTTAAAATAACTTTTATTGGCGAGAATTTTCATTACCTACTTTTTTAGACAAATTTATTAATCGATGTCTTGTTAGTTCTAAAAATATTTTTGGGTGTAATTGTTGAAAAATATCAACATACCTAAGTTCTGCATCTGGTATTGACAATTGCTTTATGGATTATTGTCAAAAAACTTTTGTACTGTATTCTCTCGTCAATATCAACGTAGTACATCACTATCAGTAGGCAGTACATCAACGGAGTTTCACATACTTACTTCGGTCACATAGACCATCGTTATTGATTTATTTCTACAAATAACAATTTGAATTTATTCTTTATCAGCATGTGGTAATCAATAGTCAGTGATTTACGATCGACTCAGTCAGGAGCCAACCTGAGATTACGGAGTTGCTTTGGGAGGGCAGCGCAGTATCTCAGGTCAGCGAAAAGCACCTGAATATACGTGCCAATACTTCATTAAAGTGTTAGGTACCTGTTATCCTAAAGAACTACACCACCTCTAAAAGAGTGGCCCCGCCAACCCGCTTGATTATCGTGTCGTTTTAAGGTCATACAATCCTCGTGCATAAGACCATATTCATGTCCAGCAGTCCACGATAAAAGGACTGGTTATGTTTATACAATAATCATTATAAAACTGACTCATTCAACAGTCATTCCCTTATCACTCCAGTAGTCATTATAGCACCAGTAATATTTTTTAATTCTCCCAGATAGAGGTTGACCTCTTTAATGCACCTGTGACTCTCCTAAAAGCCAGTTCACACTTTCCGCGAAAATTCGAGGTTAACTTTATTTTTGATGGCACCACGTTAGCTTAATGGAAGACATCGTGACCTATATTTTATGAGACAAATTTTCATGTTTAAATAACGTGCAAAAGTTGCTTATGACAAGGCTTTTAGAGGCTTCAGCGTCAGGGATTTTGTAATATCTTGTCAGATATGGATGTGGGTGTTTCATTTTGTTTTAGAGGTTGATTAATATACCTACTTTAGTATTCGTGATAACATTTGTTTTTTTTAGTCAATTCGTTAGATATGAGTTTATTCGCATATAAAAAAAAATGTTCTAACTGACCAACTGACGGACTGACCGACTCATCAACGTCGAGCCAAAACCGCCGATACTGGAAATGTGATCTTTCCACGGTAGCTTTTTATTAAAACTTACAGGCTTACTAGTGAGCTGGTGTCCCTTCAGCCTCCATACAGGCTCTCCATAGAGGACTGTCGATAGTACCTATAATATAAAGATGTTTGTTTGAGGGCAGTGTCCGCTAAGTGTTTCTATATACATAATTGTAAGCTTATTTTTTATTATTTTCTTTTATTATTTTATTATTGTCACTAGTGCGGACGGCAACTACGAAGTGACAATAATGACGAAGGCGATCCTGAACTATACCGGCAAGGTCGTGTGGAAGCCACCGGCCATCTACAAGTCGTTCTGCGAGATCGACGTGGAGTACTTCCCGTTCGATGAGCAAACCTGCTTCATGAAATTTGGCTCTTGGAGCTATGATGGTTACACGGTAAGTCGATGATTTGTGAATAATTAACTTTGTTTGAAAATTCAGTAACTATACGCGATTACGTTCACACCATCCTATGAATTGCAAATTAAGTAGCGGCAGCACAGCTATAGTCGCTATCGTGACCTTTTCATAACATTTTAGATAGAAAATTATCAGACTAGTCCACCTGGTACACAGTAGATTATGTCGTCTAGGGACATCCGCGAAACTTACCAACTTGATAAATTCGGCAAAAGGTGCGCGCGCTGCCTATCTTTGGCGCTTTCGAAATGGATATGAAGAAACTGTAGAAAAAATGGGGAGGCATAGATAAAATTGGATGGAAATGGGCTCGTTCTGGACTGATGTTGACATGTATCTCGGATGTCCTTGGGCGATGGTATTCATTTACCACCAAATGGACTGTCAGCCACTTTTTTTTCTTTAAAAAAACATTGTAATAATTAACGTTGTTAATTTATTTTGTAGATTAAGTGACATGTTTAAGCAAACATGTCGCTTAATCTACAAAGTCCTTGTTCTTCCTTGTTGTTGAACAAAGTCAAGTTCTTAAATAAACATCTCAAACCTGATATTAATATATATTTATAATTTCATTTACATTTATCTGTTATATTCCTTCGTTATTATAAGCTTAGGCAAGGTTTGTTGTAAAAATCGCATGGCCTCCGCTATCGGCAGTCCGTGGTCACTGCTTAAACATGTCAACTAAAAATCAGCGTAGTAATCCACGCTGCAATATATGTTAAATTGGTGCCGATTGGCATAATGGCCGATTGGTGCCATTATTTATTTATATTCTTGTTCTCCAATTGCCTTTTATTTTCATTTCATGATATATTGATATCAATAAAATAATTTTCTTTCTTACTTTCTTTATATTTACGTCAAAATCTCCAAATTTATACAAGACAGATATAATCTTATCTATGGAAAGCCAATAATACACTGTCAAACGAAATATTTATCGAGTCGCAATAAATAATATAACAATGAGATTCTCCATCGATGAGAGACGGAAGTAATAAAAAGTTTCGAGTGGAGTTCACATCGGCATACCCAAACACATCCTTCGGAATAAAAGAGCCGATAAATATATGGCTGTTCCAAATATACACAAATACACGTGATTACACAGCTACGCCTCGGCGAAAAAGATAGTACCTAAACTGTTTATAATTGTTAATAACTACTAATTGTTTATAATTTATTTATTTAGTTAATAATGGAGAGGTGGACAGTCTTTATCGAGAGTTCTATTCAGCTCGTGACCATGGTTGATGTGACTCAGATAAAACGTTGAGTAAAATAGAATACGTAATCAAAGTGGTAGAAACCATACCATACCTTGATACGACTCTCCTAAGTACTAGTTTTATTGTAGGTGTCCACAGTGTCAATGGTAAACACTTACTACTAGATTGTCTCTCTGTTTGTGTGAATTCATATGTATACAGCAGCATTTCACACCTGCTATAACAAAACTCAGGTGCTAATCTCGACTCTATCATAAGGGAAATTGAAGTGAATAAAAGTCGCCTATATTTTAACCCAACCAAGGCTGATTAAGATATCGTATTACGCTTACAGAACGTATCAAAATAATTTGATACGTTTTGTAATAGCCTTGGTAACGCTCAAACTGCAATCAGACTACATAACGCCATAACACAGTAATGCAATAACGGGCAATCAGAACTGCAATGAGCTGTTCGAATTGTCGACGATTCCACTCTCACAGGCAGTCTAGAACCCTTCAGAGTACGTTGCATCCCTCTGCGTGTTCCACCTCACTGTATAGCGGGAAATGTTCCGAAGAATTGTTCAATTTGATGCCAATTCGGGTTTTTATCATGGCACCTCCCGTCATCGTCGTGTGGTTAATCTGCACTTCCTTGTCAAAGAGTCGCTGCGCATAGTGCGATCATCAAGACACTTTATACCGTGAACCCGAAAGTAGTGTAGTGAATTGCCAGCTGAGGTTTTCTCGTTACTCTACGACATAGGGTTCTTCAAGAAAGCTGTGAATGGGATTTTACAAGGCCGGCAGCGCACCCGCGTACTTCCTGGTGTTGCAGGTAGCCATGGGCAGCGTTAGCCAGTTACGATCACGTGGGCCCTTCTGCTATCATCACCATAAAAAAAAACTCATTTGCAGTCATAAATGAACACTGTCTTACTTCTTTGAAAGAAGACTTCACCTTCTTACGCCTTCAACGGTTCTCGTGATAGAATTTGAGTATCCTAATTTCATAATATAGGGCAGTCCTTCCGGGATGTTTTGTAACGGTCCTTATTAAGGCCCTTTTTATCTTTGAACCTTTTTCGCATCTCCTAATTCCGTATCCTGTTCAGTTAGGAATTTATTTCAATTTTATTTAGTACACAATTTGACAAATAATCTTTTCTTTCCATTGCCTATTACGATGATATAAATATACAGGGTATAAGGGACATACTATCGATGAAATATACAAATGACATACTTTGTGAAAAGCTTACAATTAATATCCATTATTAAATCACACGTACCCCTGATGTCGACAATGATGGGTTACCGATGATGTCATTTTAGAGCGCGCAATGTATTGCGAACGATGTGCAGACAACGCAGCTTCACTATCAACCTATGTCGATGTACCTATGTACCTATCAACCTATGTACCATCACCTATCAACCTATCAATCTATGTACCTATGTACGTACGTACAGGTACAGAATGGCACTCACTCACAAACACTCTGTCTTTCACATAATCCCAAAGAAAATAGTCCAACGGATACGTTGGTGTGCACTGGTTATCACACGACTGTCTGCTGGGTGGCGAGCAATAGGAAAACGCTCCTGTAAAGGTGGAGGACTCGTTGTGCGTTCCCACGTGCTTCGCCACAACACATAATCATTTGTAAGATAATAATCATAATAAAAATAATAATAATAATCATATCTAAAAATTCACGAGCACTAAAATTTAATCCATTTCCACTACGAGACATTTTACACTGAATTTCACTACCTAATAACACTCGAGCACTCTTTTTTTTAGTAAACGTTTGAATTTGTCAACTGACAAACGTGAACTAAAAATGAAAATTAAGAAATTGACTAAATTGCGCTCAAAGCGGCAAATATCAAAGGACTAAGAAATTGTCAAAAACTAGAAAATGTAGATGTGACATGTTAAAAAGTAACACAGAATAAATTCCACCGAATAAATATCGTTGATGTTTTGCTATTAAATGTTTTTGCAATGTACGATAACAGTTTTTCCTGTAAGTAGAGTGAATTAAAATATTACAAAAATACTTACTAAGGAAGACTTGAAAATAAAAAAGATATCATACTTTACTTGTAAATTGTAAACAATTTTTATTTAAAACGTTTGGTAGTATAATAATAATATTTTTTTTGGAATGCGATGGATGTAAAGAAAATAACATTCCTATTACTTATTAATGAAAATCTAATAAGTAACTTGTAGTATTCAACAGGTGCACATCTGTTTATTTAATTGATCTATTACACGTGCCGTAATACGTACCTACTGTGTGCTACGTCACTCTAGCACCAGTGCGCGCCCGCCTCCATGTGACTCCATGTTTAGTAACGTAGGTATTACTAGACTGAGTTTGTTGACCTGTTTTTGAACTCGGCCGCAAAACAGATGATCGCGTCAAATCGTGTGTGTATTGAAATATGAATTACCTACATTGCTGATTTATGTTAAATATTGTCATTTGTTTTTTTTTTCTTTTAATTCGAATTGAGACGACTTACATAAGTGATACCATGCTGTAATTAGTAATAAAATGCACAAAAAAAAACGTGAAAATCATGAAAAGACCGACGAAAAATTCCAACGCCAGGGGACTCAGTATCATGTCCTGATTTTAATTTTCGATAGCATGTCACTAACATCCTGTATAAGTAAGTTATTATTTTCAACTTTGAAAAATTAAGGATTTCCATTCGACGTGGTTTTCTATATATATATATATATATATATATATATATATATATATACATACTACATAGTATAGCACATATACATATATATATTTGTAGTTGTCGATCATTGTCCGTATGATTACAAACCCATTTACTTTCGTAAGTGCGTTATTATAGTGGCTTTAAGATTAATATTCTTTGCACCAATTGAAATATGAGTAACGCCTATTCGTTGCTCTAGTGAAAAGGCAACTTTGCTCTACAACGTTGTATTTGCGGTCGGCGCCATCTAACTGTCCACTGAATAAATTGTCAATGACCAGCACAGAAGCGTGTATTTATTCTGACGCCCCATTGGCCAATACTATATTTGTGGAAGATTATGATTTTCTCATACATAAACTTCATGGTCCAGTACTTTTCATAAAGATTTTCTTAAAGTAATCTTTGTATTTAAAATCGCAGAAGTTAGCAACAACGTTAAGAAGTCGTAAAGTAGTGTCAAAAGTGCTAAAATAGTGTTACGAGCGCACTTTTCAGCCCCTTTGCGTATAGGTTATTGAAACAGTTGAAGCTTCATCAATATAACCATTATATGTAGTTCCATATTCCACTGAGAGTGAAAAGAAATGTAACTTTACTAAAACTAATTCTTTCCTACAAAAAACAATATACCTATCTATATAAAATTTCTCTCCGGAAATTATTTCTAAACTTATTTTCTAAAATATAGCTATAACTTACTTCGAATATAGTGATATCTTTTGTTCTTTTCAGGTGGATCTGAGGCATTTGAAGCAGTCGGAAGACTCCGATCACATAGGAATGGGGATCGACCTATCGGAATACTACATCTCAGTAGAATGGGACATCATGCGGGTGCCCGCCACCAGAAACGAGAAGTTCTACTCGTGCTGCGAAGAGCCCTACCCCGACATCATTTTCAACTTAACCCTTAGGAGAAAAACACTTTTCTACACAGTCAATCTAATCATCCCCTGCGTCGGGATCTCTTTCCTCTCCGTACTGGTGTTCTACCTCCCATCAGATTCCGGAGAGAAGATCTCACTCTGCATTTCTATCCTACTCTCCCTGACTGTCTTCTTCTTACTGTTAGCAGAAATTATCCCACCTACATCGCTAACAGTTCCTTTGTTAGGAAAATATTTGTTGTTTACTATGATGCTAGTCACATTATCAGTAGTTGTCACTATCGTGGTGCTAAACATAAATTTTAGGTCCCCAGTCACCCACTACATGGCTCCGTGGGTGCGCAAAATCTTTATAGATTTTTTACCCAGAATATTGTGTATACAAAGGCCAGAGAAGCCGCCAGATGATGACGATAACGATAAGCCCACCGAGGTAAGAAATATTGAATCTATAAATCACGGATATTTAATAATAACAGCCGATCCAAAACACTCTTACCGAGCCATTAATCATCCACAAAAAATCTCTTATACATAGACTACAAATGAACCACTCCGTCTCGGGTGCTTTAATTAAATTTGTAAAATAAAGCTCCCACAAATGAAGTTCTTCGGAGGGAATCCCTTTCAGAGCGAAAAAACAACACTCTCTTCAAAACATTTTCCATCGGATTCAATTGCAAACAGAACGCTATTACAGCCGTGTCGAGCAATAACCATTTTAATTGTCCTCAGCCGCGGGACTTCGGGGAAGCGCTCCTTTCAACGATATTCTAAATCCATTGTACTCTGTGTGTATCGCGAAAATATCGCTTCCAACCCAATTTCATTCCATTTCGATTTTCCTTTATTACTCAACGCCGGGGGCTTAACGAGCGCGCGAGGCCTCTGTTATTTATGTTCCCCTGGTGGCTGCGGACGGATCGCGATATACGAGCGAGCAGACGCAGCCCGAAACCGAAACCTCTACTCGGGCCTAATTGTGTGCCAGCTTACGCTGCGTCGATACAACGTGAACTCCGCGCAACGTGAACTGATGGTTTAATCTCTGGATATTTCAGCCGGCCAACTGCCGTACATTGCAATTGTACTCTACCCTCTCAAACCTCGTTTAACACTCCTTAAACTATCACACCTTCGCTTGCATTTGACATAAACAGTCTTTAAATATGCTGTTAGTGAAACGAGAACAATTAACTAGCTTAAGTTAAGTAACTTAAGTAATGCTTAAGGCTTAAGTAACTAGCTTCTACCGACGGATGCACCCACGTGGATTTCATTTTAACAACAATTGGCTCCCCTGGATTAAAAGATCCTATGTCCTTCTCCGGATTTCAGTTTACCGCTCTGCCACATTTGATTGAAATGGGTTCAGTAGTTTAGTCGTGAAGACTATACAAACAGATAAGCATACTTTCTGATTTATAATATTAGTGCGGCTGTGGGTTAAACATTCAAAAGATAAAGTTATTTATCTCTCGCTCACACGTACTTGCGCGTATATACACAGACGCACATACACAAGTACGCATGCACGCACACATGCTATTGCAACAAAGCATAAGTTAAAAATTTGTTAATTAAAAGAATTGTCAAAGTACAAGTATTTTAATTTTAAGTACTTGTTGTAGACGTAGCGTGAAGATTTATTCTCTATTAAGATTCCTTAAAAATTATTAAATTCTTTGCTCGTATTGAAATCAACTCTCATTTATAACTTTCCTAATTAAGAACAAACATTTCAGGTATTGACTGATGTCTTCGGCGGCGATGAGTTAGATGGGAAATTCAAGGAATGGGGCTGTGAGGAGTATGAACTGCCAGGCATGCCCCCCTCGCCTCCGCCCCCTCCGGGAGGTGATGATGAGTTGTTCTCCCCACCCCCGGGGTCACCCTGTCGTTTGGACCTGGACGATGGAACTCCGTCTCTAGAAAAGCCCTACGTGAGAGAGATTGATAAAACTATAGAAGGGTCAAGGTTCATTGCGCAGCACGTAAAGAATAAAGATAAGTTTGAAAGTGTAAGTTTATCAATTATTTAACCTAGATTTAAAAAAAAACAAACTGTAAATTCTTTTCCGTGGCTTTAGCAGAAGTCCAAGGCAGACAAAATATAACTGTTCTAATCATATAAATTATGTTACTTCATGCTCTGGTATGATTATCATCGATATGTAAGTTCTATGTTGTTCTTGTTATTTTAATTTTGTTTATATTATACAATTTGTAACCGAACCTTCCCGAAATCTAAAACCATTGATTCTACTCATCATTCTGAGTTATCTTTTCAAAATTCTTTCACATCACAAAGAGAATGATCTTTTCACATAATTCTCTTTTCAAAAGACGACTTAAATAACAGAGCACCTTGTAACAGACACTGTATTTTTGTCAATGTTATCCGTAAGAATAGTAGATAATACATACAGGTATATTTATTATTATGTTCGGGTCTGGGTTTGTGTTTGTCTCAGTATGTGTCTCTGGACCCACGACACACGGAATCCTAGTGTGGGCCATTGAGTGTGGCGTTATTTATTCATTTATTATTCTTATAGTTTCACCATCTTTTAAGTGGAATATATGTTTATGCATAAATTCCTTGTTCAAATCTATCTATTCTTTCCAGGTGGAGGACGATTGGAAGTACGTGGCGATGGTGTTGGACAGGATCTTCCTGTTTGCATTCACGATAGCGTGCGTACTCGGTACAGCGCTCATCATATTCAGAGCGCCAACCTTTTACGACAACTCGAAGCCAATAGACATTTTGTACTCGAAAATCGCCAAAAAGAAGTTGGAGCTACTTAAAATGGGATCCGAAGGTGACCCGGGTCTCTGAAATTCGTCATACGTCTTCGGCCACTCGCCGCCGAAGACGTTCTGGGAGCTAATCGTCATGTGGTGGCACGGATGATTCACGTAAGCTACCAGATTGGGAACTATTAGGCGGGAACGTGTTTGTTTTTCTGCAGTGTTGTGTTTGTTTTTGTGCTGTATGGTGCCAAGCGCCCGGTGCGCTATAGGACGTGTCCAACGCCGTAAGCGTATCCAAAGCCGTCTTTTTTATAAAAACAAAAACTCGATCGCGAGACTGTGTCCGTCGAAGGCGAAACAGGAACGGAGCAACCTCAAGACCGTCGGTGTTTGGGTCCGCCACAAATATTTTTATAATTGTAATCGCTGAGGACTTGTATACTTTAAGCATTTCTTTTTCTATATTTTCATTGGACGTATCCAGGTATAATTTAATATTGAGCGCACAAACATTGTACAGTTAACTTTAGGGGTTTATATTTGTTCGCGATGATTCGTGTTTAGTTCCCAGAATGTTAATAACGCATTTGATAATTAACAGTTAATATAAGTATTCACTTCGAATAAAATCGAGCTCAATTTCGTAATATTTAGGTATTGTAAAGAGGTATTCACTGAAAGGTCGATTAGCATTCAGACATTATTGTAATGTTATATACATGCAAACGTCCTCGATGAGAGCCGGACAGCGTAGATGGTCTATTTAATATTGATGATTGTAATAAATCTGAATTATACGTTTAGTATTTGATAACTGCGTACTCGCGTAAAAATCATAAGGACAATATCGATTAATTGATGGACAGTAATAATTCCCACATAGTTATAATGGAGTTAATAAGGGACTGTAGATATTTTTAGGTTAAAAGCCTAGTCATCATTTATTATAAATTGGATAAACTTATCGTATTGCCAGTTTAGTATATATAGTCACGTTGCGACGGTGATATTATTTAACTAGAATATATTTATGAGACGCAATTGACTGCCAATTGTTTTTTATAAAAGTCGATATTCTTAGATAGTTCGGTAAACTTCTTTTATTAGATTTTTTAAACGGAGTGCCAAATCTGCCAGCAGTTCAACAGCGTAATACCAGACAGTGAGCCAAAAGAAACTGACGATATTGAAAGTGCTAAATTAGTGACTAATCTTGTTTTGCTTGAGCGTAATAATACTGAGAAAAAGAAAATAAAATACGAATGCTTGCTCTAAATAAAAAGTAATGACTGAAAGATTTACCTCCTTAAACGCTTATTCAAAAAATCAAAACACGCCTTTGCGTTGGCGGGGGCGTAGGGTACTTCTTCCATTAATTAATGTTAATCCGTAACTCTCACCAATAATCCTAGAGTACAGGGTAAATTAGTACACTGTTTTCTCTTAATTTTTAATTCTCACAATTTTCACCGATAGTAAAGTCTTTACTCACTTATCGGCACTTTACTAACACTATTAGAGTAAATCGTTGTTGAGGTTTGTGACTATAGTCTGTAACAAATTAGATAAACCTTACTTTATTTGTACCTAGACTAGAATCAACATTAGATATTTCTTTTCATTTACACCTACGTGTTAACTTTTCACATTCTCCATTTGTTTTGTAGGTACGTTTGAATATTATTTGAAACACTTTCGCTTATTATAAGCGTTTTTACCTCACTTCAACCCATTTGTAGGGTATTGTAGCAGTCTATCTTAATAAAAAAAAATATTTCGAGCCGCGTATTTGATATGTCAACGTAAATCATAATGATGTTTATTAGATAAAGAATACTTAGATAACTCAGAGTTGTTAATATTAAATTCCACAGCGAGCAGTTAGGAAAACAGGGATGGTTAAAATAGTAAAATAACATATTGTTTTGTGTGATTCGTCTTCATATAATGTAAGTGTTATTGAATGTGTATTGCTGTTTGTGTCACAATTTGCATACACTGAGCTAATATATAGTAATAAAGATACGTAAAATGAACGTAGTTGTGTATCACGGTCAACGATAACGAACATTAGACGTGACCGTGGAGAAAGCTCGCTAAAGGTTGAAGTATAATGTTAGCTCCGTAGTAGGATATCATAAAACTGGTTCTAATTACGTCAGGTTAATGTTCCATGGAATTTTTTGGATGGAATTGTTCTGTAACTAAAAATAACTTTTCTTAAAATAAGGTTCACAATCACACGCTGGTCGAACGAAAGTAGGAATGTGCTATTGCACGCACCGAAACACACCAAATTAGTATTAATGATTATCAAGTAAAAATAACGAATAATTAAGACCACTGGCTTCTCACAACGTTCAGTGATCATCCAACTTTTATTGTAGGTATTTGCTAGAAGAAACGGTCTGTTGTTATTTTTATATGACTCCAAATAACTGATATTTAGATTTTCTATAACAGCATAGGCTAAATTGTTTAGGAACGAATGTTGCGATTGGTGTACACAAAATGATTTAATGTTAAATGTTAAGTTAAAACTATTGTAAATATCTTCATATTATGTACCGGATGAGGCATGAACATTGGAGCTAAGTGTAGTGTATAGATTTGTGGGTCTATTTCATGTACATCTAGACAATTTGATTTTACAATTATACTGGAAGTATCTGATTCTATGGGTTGTTTGAAAGTAAAATTTTCGTGGGTGATATTTAGTATTATATTTGTTAGAACTGGATGAGCTGAGCCAATACAACGATTAATGACCCTCGAGGTTTGTGTTGTGTGAGGTGTACAATATGACTGATAGATTTTTAATTTGATCTTCGCGAAAGTTTTCGCTCAAATCCTAGTGGATTTTGAGGCCACTTAGTATTTTAGTCTTCTGCCATTATATTCTTTCTGTGGTTTTAAACCTCGGTTGTATCATTGTTACCGTCTTTGAGACGTCTAATTCTAAGTTTATTTCGCGCTTCTGTTATTTTTACTTATTATGTTTGTAGAAATTTGTTTATTCGGTGTTAATGTTATTAGTCACACGGACGTTTCGTCTGGATATGTGTCGGGTGATAACGGGTAAGCGAAAGTAGTGTTTGTCATATATCTGATGGTAGATAGGTAAAAAATCAACAATAACTCCAGCTAGATTCAAAAATCGTCAATAAGTAATTGTAAGATGGGTACGTATATTTAAATAATAAGTGGTATAAATTAGCTTCTCGGTGTTTTAGGGTTAGTCGACGAATGGGTCAGTTCGATGGCGCGGTGTTAGATAAATTTGTTGTAAGGGTATGTTAATTATCATTTAACCTATTTTGTTAAATTATTATCTGTATTCTTCTATAAGAAGAATTTACTAATTATTTTAGTGACAATTTATTTAGTGATGACTTTATTTATACATTTTTATTAGATTTCTTGCTACTTCTTGCTTTACTTGAGATCAACTTTGGTTATAAATGAAACCAAAAGAAGTCAAGACAAGTTCAGTATAATACTCGTATAGTGCAATATTTTTTTTTACTCAAAAATGAAATACTTAAAATTGCCTAGGTACACCTACCGCATTTTATTATATGTTAAGTTAGTATCATCTATGCAAGGGCAAAATGCCTAATAATTGTCGATGTTACCTAAGTAAGTAAAGTTGTGCCAAAAACATTAACATTCCAAACTTAAACGCGATACCTTGCAGTGGCTACGTTACAAAGTTCCATCGCTAATCCATCGAGAAAGCTTCATTATTATTTTTTAGTCTTTATTAGTTAAGATTTAAAAGCTCACGTATATATAATTTTAAATGGATCTCAGAAATCTTCAATTATTTCATTAGAAATTTGTTTTAATGTAGACATGCTTAACAATTTTAGTTACATCCTAGTTATTTCGTTTTACAATTTTGTTACCTACTTGATCTCTCAGCAAGTTTGTCTACATTGGGTAATGGAGCTGCGAACTCATAGTCAGCTATCACATGGCTGTCAGTAATTTTAAGAAATCAACCTAACCGAAATGTTGACATGTACATATAGTTGATCAACATAGAATTAAAAATAATAATTATAATTGACAAGTTATTTTTCTACGTTCCTTTCACAGTACATTTAGTGCTAACGTAGATCTGTAGTGAATGGACGTTGTAGCAATGTCATTTAAAATGAATATTTGCTTTGCCTATACAATAATTTTTAGCAATAATTTTAACTTCATCTTACTCGGTTCCGTTAATATGATATAAACGCATTCAAAAGTTCAAATGTGTTCTTCATTAATTATACTTGTAAATTTAATACTTACGTTTGGAAAGGAATCAAGAAATATAATCCAAAACGCTTTATAATTAGGTTCATCGAAATCTTTAATAGAATTTCGTATAGTAATTTCTTCAGAGACACTTTTGGATAATTGCTTTTTGCACATTACATTGATTCATTTTACTGGACCTTCTTGATTTTTTTCAATTTTTCATTATCTCTACGTATCGATATAAAAATACTCTTTACCTTGTAACTACCTATGTAAGTTAGACGTATTTGCATGTTTAATCAAACGTCTTCCAAAGTGACGTAAGATATGTTTTACTCTCTCCAATTATTTCCTCCTTCTTGTCTTCTTGTTCAGTTTTCAGTCCTTTACTTCCTCTTATTTATACGGTTCAAAAAGGCTGTAATTTTTATTACACAGTTAGTTCGAATTTACGATCTCCTAATAGCTTACTCATATAATAAATACTAGATTAAATTAATGTGTATTTAATAAGTAGAAAAAACCACACGAAATTTGCGTTGAGCTTCCAACACGATTAGATGTAAATACAGAATTAAAATACACTTTCACTCTTCACGAGACTTTTTCTTCTCATTCGTGTGCTGCTTTTTCCGTGGTTTGTGATTCAATTTTATTTTTGGCTTTTAATGATTTGTATTATTACAGTCAACAAGTTCAGTGTCATTCAAATTTTAGTCAACTTTTATAGATTCAGTGTCAGTCAGGCAAGAGATTTTAAAATGGAACTTTAGAACATATGTGTTCAAACAGTAATATCAACATCAGCTGTAGTTTGCGATCTAATACAAAAATGGCATAAACGTTTATTGAAGGCACATTTTAGTTATCGTACATTTCTGAGTCCTCTTCGTCGTATATAGAACTAAAATAAAATCTGGAAATATAATAAATGGACATGAAATTGTCATAAAAATGAAGAACCGATAGAAGCTATGGAAATTATTTACAGTTTGCTAACAGTATACTAGTATAAAAACATTGTCACCAATCAAAACGTACTTTTTATCATATCATTGTTATAATTTGTTTTGCAAAATTGGCAATTTAAATTTTAATAACTGGTTTATTAAAAATAGCGGCGATCCATATATAAACACATTATATGTAGAGAGAATAAAATATTGTTTTCACTTAGCAATTTTTCATATTGTTATTTAAGTTACAATTCTACAAAATTGTATACTTCCAATTAATAACTTAAAAAATAATTATAACATCTGAGTAAGGGAACCTAGTTTTCTGATGGAACTCAGGGAACCTGAGTAAGGAAATCTTGAGACTAAAATCGTAAAAAATAACTTATTTTTATTGCTTTATCTATAAAATCAAAAGTTAGAACATGTTTCTGAAACAAATTAAAACAACGAAATTTTAAGTTACAAGATCAAACTCGATAAGTCCACAACGATAATACCTTCGCTCAGATAACGTTAAAATTGTTGTCACTGTCAAGTTGGAATACCGGGTTATAAAGTAGCAATTTTAGCCATGTAATCAAAGAAAATGTTTTGGTATCTAGACACATGTGTTTCATTTGAAATGGGCCATGCTTAGAGAAACATCCTATAAACTGCTGTTAAGTTTATCCATTTATCTAACAATAAGTACATTTCTTTGTGTATCGAGCTCTGGACGACTACACTGTTTTAGTCAACTTTAGTTATTATTACTTATTAAGAATTAGCTTCGTTATCTATTGTTTGTTCTAGACTTTCTGTGTGCCTTATTTTATTAGTCTTTAATTCTAAGTTTTCATAGTTATAAAAAGGCCCTCTATTTCAACTTTAAACAATATTATGTTTAGAGTTATAGTAGAGTTGCATATTGTGTATGTCCCTACATGTTTTGATTTACAAAAGCAATTTAATACTGGTTATATTTGCATAAGGTTTTGCAATTATCACAAAATGTTTATATAATTAAAGTTATTTTAGCTTTTAATTATGTTAACAATTGTCGCAAAGGCATATTAGGTAAGGATTCAATGTACGTTCAAAATTTTGTCTCATTATTGTTATTAATAATAGTAATAATAATATGATATCCTCTACTAGTTATACGGAAGTTTTAGTTGGTTTGTTGATTATTTTTCACCTTTTCTAGTCACGAGTAACGATCTTGTTGGTGTAGAAATTGAAGATGACGTCAATTTTCAGAATACATAGACACGTCCAACAAATAAAACATTTCCTCAATTTTACAATGTCATAAATCTTAGCGTTTTATGCAAATGCATACACCATATTTGTTAAATACCAAATTTAGTCCATGAACTGGCTGTCAAACTGCAAGCAAAATAAATGAGTGACGGCAGTCTACATAGAGAAATTAAAAAAAAAAAATTGTAAACCATTAATTAAATAAAAAGTAGTGACATATTTAAGGACAGATCAGAAATAGATATAAAATCATTTAAAATAATAATTTTAAAACAAAATATAAAAAATGGTTATTGATGCTGTAAGATCCACCACGGTAATTAGGTATATAAACAATTACAATTGTTAACATGCCGAATGGTCACATAAAATTACCCTGTTTTAAAATAAAAAAATGTAAACATGGGTAATTGTAAACGCCTCTATCTATGGTAAGATATACGGTTATTCAATTACGCTTGTTTACTCGATTGACCCTAAATACCGACATACACATATATTTTGATCAATCAATCACGACTTGCCCCAACGGGACGATTAATACGAACAGAGCATGGGCAAAGGTCCACAGAGCTTGATAGGTTAAAGGAATAATTCTTGCGAGTCATATAAACGACGTCACAACTCCTACATTTTCCACACCAGCAATGTCAAGTGAAAATGACAATCGCAAAACGAACACCACATAAATATAACAAAACATAGATTATAGATATGGAAATGAATCCTAAATTTATTTTTAATATAAGTAACTGTAATGTAACATACAATAATTGACTTTTATGGGAAAATACAATAGTCATTAAAATAGTCTTAGAAAATTCCCAATTTATTTAATCATGACGTCATCGCCACTAAATATATACTAACGAGAATAATGAATGCACTATGCTATGAATATAAATAATTAACCTTCGTATAGTAGTACCGTTTAAGTCATAATGGCTCAAAAATTTACGGAAGATGATAATTGTGTAATATAAAATAGTATATAAGTGATTATACATAACTTTAGGCATATTTCAAACTTAATATGTAAGGCGAAATATAATAAATACAGTTCTTAAGTACATAACGATTAAGTCCCATTTTGTAATGATAAAAATTAATTAAAACTCAAGCACTACCATATACTATTATGAATACACTCATGACTTCTTACTGCTAATATTGAAATGTACTATAAATATTAAATGTTATGCGTTAATAATAATAATGTGTTTTATTTACATGTATAACAGAAAATAAATTACAGTTGTTTCATCTCACGAAGGCGGGTCACGCTTAGTATTAGTACGGCGGCTTGTGCTCGTGTGCACATTGATTTAGTTGCGTAAACTCGAGAAAGCTCATTTGTATATTCTCGCACACACTACTAAGCGTGACCCGTCTGCGTGAGAAGAAAGATTGTAATTTATTTAAAAAACTCAGAAAGTTGTCTGGAATATGAAATATGAGCCTCTAGGTATGTAGGTATAAAGGAATATGAAATAAAATTTTCATCAAACAAGAGAAAGGTCTTTGATAGATTTTGCGTCCGAATACATCAGGCTGAGACGTCAAGAAACTGAGCAGGGTTAATACATGCTGATGGATATCTCATCAAAATCTCTGTCTACCGAAATGCTTAATAGAAACTCATCTCGGCAACTATTGAATTATATAGGTATTGAATTGAATCCCATATAGGTTTATATAGTAACTAATATGCTATCCATATCTGTCACTTATTGAGAATACAGAATGACGGACTTCGTTATTTAAGGTTAGAAAAAAAAAATAGAAAACAAATCAGTTCAGACAAAAATTGTAGAGCTTGGTAGAGACAACGTGAGAATCCGTCCATATGCGAACGAAGCAGAAAAAAAATTATATTTCTTTATTCTATTAGAGATAAAAGGGTGAATGTATATTCTCAAAGTAGGGGTTAAAGTATGAAATTGCCGATTTGTACTGAAAAAATAAAACTCGTTTTATTCTAAAATGTAACATATTTATTTAATCAAAATATTTACCCTCATTATCTATACATTGTTGCCATCTAATCGGAAGTTCATTTATGCCTTTGCGATAGAACTCTGGGGATGTAGATTCGACAAACTGTGTGAAAGTATTTTGTACTGCCTCTTGGGAAGAAATTTTTTTACCACGTCCAAATTGTCCAAATCACGAAAAATATGGTAGTCCGTTGGAGCAAGGTCTGGCGAATACGGAGGATGACGTATGGTTTCTAACTGCAGCTCCTGTAGAGTTACAACGGTTTCTCGTGCAGTGTGAGGTCTTGCGTTATCATGGAGCAATAATGGTGAAGATCGATTCACGAGTCGGGGCCGTTTCACTGTTAGTTTCGCCATCATTATTCGAAGTTCAGCACAGTAAACATCTGCTGTTATTGCTTGACCAGACCTGAGAATGCTATAGTGAATAACATCATGAATAGACCACCAAACAGTTACCATTACCTTTTTATTGGTAAGCTTTGCCTTAGGGCACTGTTGCGGCGTTTGACCTGGGGTCAGCCATTGCATTTTTCGCTTTCGGTTATCGTATAGAATCCACTTTTCGTCATATGTCACAATTCGATCCAATATTCCTTCATTTCTGTACCGATTCAACAAGGCAACGCAAGTTTCAACACGCGTTTCTTTCTGCAGATCAGTCAAATCATGAGGCACCCATTTTTCATATTTTTTATCTTATTGATTTGATGCAAATGAGTCAATGTTGTAGATAAGGTAACGTTAAACCATGCCGCTAATTCCTGGGTAGTTTGACTAGGATCGGCTTCCACCATTCAGCATTCCTTCAATTCAGCGTTATTCATCTGTGTGGGTGGTCTTCCACGTGGTTCGTTCTTCAAGTCGAAGTTTCCATTACAAAAGCGTTTAAACCAAAAACGCACGATTCGTTCATTAGCAGTCTCCTCTCCAAACGCAGCATTGATATTGCGAGCCGTTTCTGCCGCGTTAGTTCCGCGTCGGAACTCGTATTCAAAGATTACTCGGATTTTCGTAGAATCCATCTTTCCCGTCTAAGCTGAATGAAAAAAACAATTGAAAGTCGAAAATCGAATGTTGCACATTTTTAAAAACAAGAACCTCATAGGTATCATGTGAAAAAAGTTTCACTCGAAAATCTCACACCATGAAGGTTTTATGTCAATTCAAAATATCTATTACTATAAAACGGCAATTTCATACTTTAACCCCTATTATTTGGGTTATATTGTACCAACCTCTGGCACTTCAAAAATCATATTAAAAGCAAATGCTGATTATTTTTTGAAAGAAAACATATCAATGGATCCTTTGCTGCCGATTGGATGCGACGGAACCAACTTGAACATTGAGGAATTCCGAGGCATCATACGTTTACTAGAAAGAATTTTAAATAAATCATTAAAATGGATCGGTTGCTTGCTACACATGAACGAATTACCATTACGACATTTGTTCGCGCACATTGACGGCGCTACAACGGGACCTCAAATATTTAAAGGACCCGGAAATCACCTGTGAAGAATAAACGTGTTGTTCACTTTCTACCAATTCTCTCAGAGTTAGCAGACTTATCAACTCAAGATCTTGGTACCGACCAATCATATCTATACAGTATTGTCTCAACTGTTTCGTGGGGCATGTTTTCTGAAGATTTAACTAACAAGTCACCAGGCAAGAGGCTCACTCGAGCTAATCGTATTCTTGGTCTGTGTGTTTCGACGGAAGCTCCTTCTGAAAAAATAATAATTTTAACAACCTATGTTGTTAAAGTTTACGCTCTGACTTGGTTCGCTATCAAGACTCATCCTAATTCATTTGAAATGGAGCACGACATATGTGTATATGTGCTAATCTCTGTATCTAGCTATCTATCAGACGAACTCAAAACCAAAATCGATCCTGTCATCAAAAGGAATGGTTTATTTCGCTCACCGCGAGAATTTATTACTGACAAAGCTGACTGACTGCAAAAACACATTCGTGAGTTAGCTGCGCATCGTAATCTGAAAGCTCGTACCATAACACAAACTAAAGTCAGACTATTTCAAGTTCCCGACATAAACCTGAATGCATATTAGTACATAAATCTAATAGATTAGCAGAAAAATGTCACCGAACCCTCGCTTCTCGGGGGTATAAGTGACGAAGATTTGCAATTATTTGTTGCACAAAAAGGTGAACATGAATATCCTCTGCTACGCCTGTCATGTCCTACTCAAACAGTCGAAAGGGCCTGTGACAGAAGCATCAAGTACTTTGTGCAGCAAATCTGCAAGAGAAGGCTTCAATTAAGGCTCAGATAGTCTCGCAAATATAAGCCGGAATTCGATAATAAGAGCGATTTTTTATTAATTTAAAATAACAAATTAGATATTTGACAATTAAACAATTAACAGTTTACATCCATTTGAGGCTTTCTTTTTCATTAATAAACAAATATGTTCTTTATTCTCGTGTTTCATTAAAAAAATATAACACACTAAACCATATTTAATACTCCTAAACAGGATTTCACGAAAGCCTTTTATTCAATTTGATGAAATTTCAAGGTCAATCCAGAGGCTGACGATGATGTCTGATTGTCACTATTTTTTCTATGTATAATAATGACGTACTAAAGCACCTTTTTATCAGTATTACATATCTATATGAAACATTTTTAAACTTCATCATATATTTGTGACCCACCCTAATATATATATATATATATATATATATATATATATATATATATATATATATATATATATATATACATATATGTGTATGTGTGTATCATTTAACCAACACAACACATAATATACTTAACTTTCTAAAAAATCAACTATATTGATATTCTAGGGATTTTTTTAAAAGTTTTGACTGTCATAATTTTGAATCTACTGAAGAGATCCTTCATTCTACGAACTTAACGGAAATACGTACACAAAGTATTTGTTGAGGTTGTTCACAAAGGACTACAGGAAAAAGTGGATGGATATCGTCCCAATCCACCAACTAACATGAAATTAGTGACAATGTATCTGTTATGACTTTTTTATTATTTGATTTTCTAATGATCTATGTATTTCATGTATTTCACATCTCAGGTGTGTTGGTACATGTTGATTTCTTTTGAGACACTTAGTACCCATTGTACTTTAATCGTTTTTTATTTTGTTCGAAATTTGGAAATCGTGATATCTGCAAGAGTTTTTTTCCTAACTTTCCTAATTAAAACACTAACTCCAATACTTTTTATATATTTTATTTTATCCAAAATTGCTACTAAATAGAGACCAAGGACTTTTCGCTGGGTCCAATTTTGGCGCCGGTGCATTGTAATAGCCTTGGGCTAAATCAACCAATGAGATTGGACATTTGTATACGTCGCAGTTGTCTAACAACACGCCTAGTCGATGGGCTGAATCGTAGATTGCATGCTCCAGAGGTTCCGTGGGCAGAACTTTTGATGCAGGTAACCTAGAAAGCAAAAAGTTAAAACAGGTTATTTTAAATGTCTACTAATCAACCATACCATCACCATGAGCGGTGATAGCCTATACTCGACTCATATTCATGTGATCGTGAGTACAAAGCATCGGCCCGTACCAGTGAGTTTTTACTTTTTTAAAAGTTTTAAGTACCTACGGAAAATTTTAAAATTGTCACTTGCTCGGCGGTGTTGAAAAACATCGCGAGGAAACCCAAAAAAATCTATAGTAAGTGATCTGTAAATCCGCACTGGGCCCGCAACGCCCCGAAACCAACCAGTGATTTACTATGTAAGCTTGTGACCTACAGTGAGACGTTATAGGCTGATACAAGTTATATTGTTTTCTCGTATGTATCTCCACTACTGTATACAGGCCTCTCCCAAGGTTCGCCACCACACACGGTCTTCAGCTCTTGTCATCCATCCACTACATTACCATAGACCGATTGCACCGCCCCAGTCGGTATTCAAAATTTCGGTTTTTTCCCATATTTTTTAAAAAAAAGGGTATAAACAAAAGTTGTAGATCTTTACGAGCCCTATTAAACGACGTATGTTTTTTATTTATTTACGATATCAATTATTTTAATTTTACACCGTTATAATTTTGGAACTATTGAACTAAAACTTAAATAGTAGGTATGACTATAATGTTTTTGAATTCCTAAATTATATATATATATGTCTATACATTGTAGTTACAATATTTGTATAATAATATATTGTTATAATTATAAATAATATATATTATTTAAGTTCGCGGTACTCGGATAAGTTCGTGGCCTTTTTATAGTGGAAATAATAAAGACGTTTTTTCGTATTACATAAATATTTACTGAAGGGAATATTTTCCATTTAATTCGACTATCTTTCGCCATTTTTCTGGCAGAGCCATTATCCCATCGTTATAAAAATTTTGGGGAGATTTAAATGGTTTATAAAGGCTTCTCTTGAATGTATCTTTACTCCATTTAGAGACTTTTGTTTTGTAAGTGTCTGTAGTGCTATGTCTGGACTGTATGGAGGATGCATTAAAACTTCCTAGTCATCAATTTTTCTTTAATCATCAAAGATGTAGGCGGTCGAGCATTGTTGTGATGGAAAACTGTACCTTATCTATTCATTAATTCTGGGCAAGTGCTAGTTAAAATTTTACTAATTGCTGACAGTAGACATCAGATTTAATCGTTTGGCCGTGTGGTAAAAGCTCATAATATACAACGCCTTTCCAGTCCCACCATACACATAACATGACTTTTTTGGTAGTGAGGCCTGGCTATGGGACTATTTGTGATGACTCACTTCGCTCAGACCAAGATCGTTTTGGAACATTGTTATCGTAGGTAATCCACTTCTCATCGCCTGTTACCAATCTCTTCAGATATTAATAATTTTTAATTCGTTTTAGCAACATTTCGCAAATGGAAATTCTAATCACCAAGTTTCTGTTACAATAATTAAATCACGTGGCACACAAACATCTAGCTTTTTTTACAAAATTCAGTTTATACAGGTGATCCAAAAGTGTTGAGTGGTGAATGCTAAGCTCTTCAGCAGTTTGATGACTTCTTATGTGTCGATGGGCTTCATTTTTTTTCAATGAAAACATCAACATTTACCTTAGTACGACGACCACAGCGAGGAAAATCATTTATATCAAAATTACCAGACCTGAATCGACTAAACCATTTTTTTCAGTAGTTTTAGATAAAGCATCTTCTTTATAAACCACTCAAATCTCTTTTCGAACACTAGAAGGATTTATACCCTTGTCGAAAAAAAATGAAAAACATGTCTAATTTTCAAAATTGTTAAAAAATATGAAAAGATAAAACTTTTAGCTTGTAATTTCAATTTGCCGCCATTACAAATAGTCAACCATACAAACGGTATATCACTTTCCCGCCAGTGAACAGTGTTGCCAGAAATATAGCACGCTAAAGTTATACGTTCAAAAAGGCCCCGTAATTTTCCGATTACCTATTATATATATAATGATGGGTATGTATTTTGGTTTTAAATATTGTAATTTAATTTTTAATTTTGGCATATGAGTCTGAGTTACTTGAAATAAAGATTATATTATTATTAATAGCCTATATTTTCTATGTTTCAAAGAATTGAAAGATTTCAGAAGTGGTGGGAAATGAATTATAGAAAAGGATTCTTTTAAATATTTATAACTATTAAAATTTTAGTTTCAATAATTTACTCATAAATTGGTCCTACAATAAAGCGACTTACGTGAATAGAATCCGAAACATTTCTTCGACCATGTTCTCTCCGTGCGGTACAAGACGTTGTGTAGTGTCACAGAGGGTTCTCAAGATGCACTGTCTTCCGTCATAGCCCATGCTGAAATGCGCAACAATTTGGTTTTATTTTTGATTTTTACACTAAAACAGCTGCCCACCGCGATCAGGTGACACCCTGACGTAACCAGCCGTTTTAGTGTCCACTGATGGACATGGGCCTCCTTAATGAAGCCTCTTAACACGAGCTGGAAGGATGTATGGCCTTAAAACGTCATGCTGGAAAGCGGGTTAACAAGGCCAAAACTTATAGAGATGGTGCAACTGCATCACAGGCCCTGAGGAAATGCTCAGGACATGTGGCAGCTGCTGAAATGAGGTAGTGCTATTCCAAAGCCGGCCCACACCACACAGCACGAACACCGCAGATATACATTTATCCAAAGAACCAGTTATAAAATATATTTAGTCATAAAACTTGATCACTGGAAATAACCTAACTACTCACTCGTAAATATGAGTTTTCAAGCTCTGATAGAGAATTCGTAGCTACTAGTACAGTAGTATCAATAATAGTGGATTAACACGATGAGGCAGTAAGTATTGCGAACTTTGATTGATAAACGCAAAGGTCTGCATGAACAAAATGAGTTTCAACATTTAAACCACATTCATAAATCCACTTGTTTATAAACATACTGTCATATTTTAGCCGTGTATTGTTTCTTTCTATAAAAGGAACTTATACACAAAGAAAATAAAAAATATGTAAAGATGATAAAAATATACAATTTCTTTCTTTCATTATTTATTTAGGCTTTAATTTATCGCCTATAACCAATTTAAAGTTTAGTCATATAAGGATCCGTTCACCCGCCATAAAGACCAATTTAGCAAAGAAAACATACTTATCAATAATCGCTTCCAACTTCTGATAAAGCTCCCGTCTATTCCTCCTCTGGGCTACTGGTTTCCTGAACTTCTTATGGTACAGCCTTAAGGTCTCAGTCTCGTTGGGCAATTCGTAGGCTATGCCCCAGTTAAGGCCGAAGGTGAAGGTGCCAGGAACACTAGTAGGAGCTGGCTGGCCGATGAGACCTACTGTCATACAGCCTGCGCACTGGAATAAAATGTACGGGTATATACAGGGTTAAATATGAAATGTAAGGGTATATACAGGCTTAAATATAAAATGTAAGGGTATATACAGAGTTAAATATAAAATATAAGGGTATATACAGGATTAAATATAAAATGTACGGGTATACAGGGTTAGATATAAAATGTAAGGGTATATACAGGATTAAGTATAAAATGTAAAGGTGTAATATAACATTCATGGTTAAATATAACATGTACGGGTATACACGGGGTTAATTATAAAACTGTTCTTCGGCTTTTTAAAATTCAGGCCTTTTTTCACACACAACACTCACTCACCCGCACCGCAATGGTACAATTGCACAGATTTACATAGATGTAGTGGTTCCATTAAAAGTGTGTTTATGGATGACGTGTGCGGTGTTGCCGTTCGTGTGAAGTGCCAGAGTAACAAATACGCTTTATAAAAAAAAAAAATATCAAAATATCAAGTTCAGAAAAAAGTCGTTGAACAAAAATTATTATTTTTATTGATATAAATTAATAGGTACTTTTTATTTACAGCTGTATAAGAGTTTTATTTGAAGAATACCATACACCACATCAGCATGTAGATTTCACATTTGTGGGTGTTACTTGGCACCGCCGATAGTTCAGGAAAAATAAATAATTACTTAAATAATTTACTACATGTATATCAGCCTACAACCTCCCATTGCAAGGCACAGGCCTCCCCTAGTGACTCAGTGAATCACTAGGAGGTTTCGGAACATAATCTGCCACGCTGGGCAAATGCGGATTTGTTATCCGCCACATACCTACTACAGATACTCGTATATTCTCGAATCGTACGGGTTTTCTCACAATGTTTTCTTTCACCACCTATTGATAATTTTATAAAATCTGTACTTAAGTAGAAACTCAGTAGCACGGGCGGAGAATTTGAACTCACAATTTCAACAATGAGAATCGAGAATAGATATATTTTATATGAATAGATAGTGTTATAGTGTTATACGCATTCCCACAGCCGCTGGGCGCACTCGACTGGCCACGTGACCCCTCTCTCACAGAAGAAGTCACCTTGAAATGTACTGCATTTCCTTCTTTATCGTATTTCCCCTATGTACGTACGTACATAGTGTCTCGGTAGTGAGTGAGATATGCCAAAGTCTATTCCCATCCCGTCCTATCGCTCCCCATTTTCCCAATCCATTCCTTAATCTGCAAAGGTGGACAGCGCATTCGAGGGCATGCCAACGTTTGTCATTTTGAACTGAAGTTGGCATGTATCGCGGATATCTATGGACCACAGTATCCAAGAGGAAGAGGAGAGTGCACCCTGAAATTCAACAGCCGCCGGGCGCACTCGACTGGCCTCGTTACCCCTCCCTCACAGAATACTACCTTGAAATGTACTGCATTTCCCACTTTATCATATTCCCCAATGTATGTACGTGTTTCGGTAGTGAGTGAGATATGCCAGAGCCCATTCCCATCCTATCCCCTCCCACGTCCCCAACCCTTTCTCCAAATCCATTCTTTCATCAACAAAGGTAGGCAGCGCATCCGGGGGCGTGCCAAAGTTTGTCATTTTGGACTAATGTTGGCATGTATGACGGATGTCTATGGGCGACAGTATCCACTTACCACCAAGTGGACTGTATGCTCGTCTGCCGCGATATTCTATAAGTAATAATAATAAATATATATAACTTCCTTTATCCACGTATGTATGTATTTTTATTATTGTTTAATGCACCCCGTTTGTGTTTTTCCGTTAACTCAAAGGTTGACTGGTAAAGAATTCCATAAGGCATTATGTCCGTCTCTTGTACAGTACGTGTATGCAATAAAGTATAACCCTAGGCTATCGCCGCTCTTAAATAATGTACCATAATTAAATGAAACTTACCGAAAAACTCGAACCTTCCGGAAAAGTGACATACCGTCTTTTTCTGGACAAAATCTTCGATTTCGCTGACCTATCTACTTCCTTTGACAAACTTGATTCAGTGAGACAACACACAATCAAACAGAGCGCTATTAATTTTATATTTAGAATCATCTTGTAAAAACAGAACAAAAGTATATAATTCTAATTTATTTTTTTCTCATGTCTACATCTAAAGTTTGCAAATGAGATACTGGCGTCGAAAATGCTCAAAAGTATGTCAAGTCAATAACGGACCAGACAATTTTCACTTCACAGCAAAATGCGGTTAGCAAAGTAAAAATTAGCATCAGGAGACTAATATTATGCTGAACTGGGTCATTTATTTAGTACACATCATGTACTCGATACAGAATAACGGTCCAGCTATTTCTGTTTTTAAACTAAAAAGTCATCATTAAAATCGCACAGAAACAGACCAGTTATACGTTGAAAGACCTAATTACGGCTGAAAGTAATTAAAAAACTTATTGTTCCAACAGTCACTACTCACTATAAAGCATATTTTATAATATATGAGGGCAATTTAAATTTTCTCTACTGGATTTTGGGCATTAGAATTTAAAATAGCCGCTTCATAAATATCAAAGGGTTAAATCCAGTTAATCTTATGTAGCGATCAGAAAGGCGTCCTCTTTAATTTATAAACTTCGTTATTGGAGAAATGGCCTAAAAGGCTTTTGGCAGAAATTTATTGGGTACGACTTTGATTCGGCGAAAAAATAACGAAATATCTTTTGTTAAATTACATTATTTGATGTTGAAGTAAATGGATGACATAATAATGTCCCGCAAAGTGTATTAAAAGTACTTTTTTTATGAAAAGTTACCTATTTTTGTAAAATATAAAAGTTAAGAAGCTTTACACCCCGGGGCTCTCTGTTGTGAGAGATCACATCGACGCCGTGAAAAATAATAACATGCAGACCAAACAAAGTGAAAAATAATAACATGCAGAGCAACATTGGATCATCCAATTGAGAATACATATTAGATACGTCACAGGTACAAGCACTTTAGAACTGTAGGGCGGGCACGTTAGTCAAATAGCGTTCTATGTTCAGTAGCTCTCGAATTCTTTAAAACATATGTGTTTTGAACATGGAAAAATCTACAGAATACGAGATTTTCTATTGTAAATCGGGTCTGAAAGCGTAAAATTGAAGGCTTTTGTTTACCTACTTGACGTTATTTCAGATACCATATATCCATATTTACTACATACATAGTGATTTACATAGTAAATTAATCTAAACATTGAAAATAAATATTTATAATTAAATTAAACACTATAAAAACGACACCAGGTAACACCAGGTAAGGCATGCCAACGTTTGTTATTCTGGGCTGATGGAATGTATCCATGGGCGACAGTATCCACTTAACATCAAGCGAACTGTTTCCACTTACTTTCCATAAAAAAAAATTGTAATCTACATTGTAATGTAAAGTCTAACTTGCCTCACCAAGCGCACAACGCAACACTTTTAAATTTCAAACTGTCCTATAAAACGTAAAATATGACTGCGTTACTCCATCGGCAGTAGGGTAAAAATCCCTATGCGCGACCCCACGATGACTGATCTGGTCCATTCCATTAGGTGCATTAGAGCGGTGGCCGGGCCGCAAAAATGTGACTGCTATTACTCTCAATCCGTTCGCAGACAAATCACTGCCATATAGACGCCCGACGCAAACATTCGCGGCGTTTACCCTAAAGGAAAAGTATTATTTTTTTGTTTCAATATGTTTTTCATGGTATTACGTTGAAAATTCTTTTATTCTTTATACAGAGTGAAAAAAATACCGAATTCGGAAAACAGATGCCATTTATTGGATTGAAAATTTTACGAATGCAGCAAATTCAATTAATTTGACCTTCTATCGAATTATTCATACAAATTTACTAAATACAAAGCTCTACAAAAACTTTACATTATATATCAATAAACATCATGGTTCATGTGTCACTTGAGTTATTAAGAAATTATTTGGACTACATTCATAACATGATTATAAATTATTCATAACATCATAACATTATGAATGTTATGATTAAAAAATCAAGACGGTAGTTCAAAAAATTTCAGACGGTAGTCGAAATAATTTCTTAATAACTCAAGTGACAAATAAAATCAATTAGTCACCCCGTGACCACGTCCACTGCAAAGTGTTCGAAACGTCGGGATATAAATAATGTCAAATATACGCGATTTAAACCGTTTAAAGTTGTTTAATTGCTATGTATAGTAATCGCGAAAACCTAAGAAAATATTATCATGGTTCATGGTTTCAGAAAAGTTCTGCTTACACCCTGTGTAGACAAAACACAATGTGGGACACCCTCCTGGCAGGTGGGTACAAGAATTAAAGAAAGTGTCCATAGTATCCAAAAGTGTGGAAAGACAGGCGATCCATACAAAGAATTGTCTTCCCTATCGGTTGTCGGACCTATTGTCACTTCATCACACTGATTCTATGAGCTATATCGACTATGTACTATGTATGTACCTTTCGTATACACAACAGTAACCGCAACCAGCTCTATGTCGTCCAATGCTTGACATGAGTCAACACATTGTCGTACACATTGTCTTGTGAATGAGGGATCTATGACTTTAGTACCCCACGCTGGCCTTGCGAGTCCACTCTTTCACAGGTGGCGTGGTTCCTCAGGGCTTGTGGTAGCGGCTTTGTCATCCCTTAGTCTCATTTTACGAGATCCACGGGAAAAGAGACCCACGTCTACACAAGCTTACGAGATCCACGGGAAACTCTTTTCCCGTGTCTACACAAGCGTAAATATAATTTCGTCAATTGTCGTACTAGTAAAGACCAGATTTTATGAAATTTGTTTACAAAACTTCTATTTGTTGGAGATTCGGGGCCTCGCCCCCTTAGACCGTTCTTATCCCAACAGTTAAGCGCTCTAAAGATTTATGAAAACATATATCACTGCCTCGACTGGCTAATATAACCATTGGTTTTCAATAGAAATATCACTCTTTTTTTTTTAAATAAAGGCGACACACGATATACGAGCCATAAGTGGATACTGGATATTGTCGCCCATGGACATTATATACTTTATTGTACACCAATAACATATTATAGATAAATACAAAGTGCAATTAGAAGTACAACCGGCGGCCTTAATGATTGATACATGGCGATACACGTCTGACAAACATTGACATGCCCCCGAATGTAAGATTTTTTAATATGCAAATACATAACTACAAGATACAACATTTTTGATACATTTTTTTTATACAGACCTTTATACAACATATAATGATAACAACGCTAGTGTGTTAATTTTGTTTTAAATGTGTAAATGTCAATGAGTGTTAATTATAAATGTAAGTTTGTTTCCATATTGAACTTAAGTGGACGTAAGAGAGGATGACCAATGACATCCGAAGGAGGCTATGATCTTAGGTTATTAGTATTTATTTATTTATTTATACTTTTTGCACAGAAACACTACAAAAGACGGACTTAATGCCCTATGGAATTCTCTACCATTCAACCTTTAGCTATCTCCTATTTTGGGTGCCTTTGGGGTCTTATATCTCCATAGGACTAATGCGAATTAACAAAGTGTGAGACTGAGCTAAATATAAAGACCTCACCTGTACACGTCCGACATGCACCAGCTGGAGGTACGTTCCACGGTCGTTGTGGTGCCTGGTAGCTCTCTCTCTTTGGCCAGGGCACACTGAGCAGGTAGGCATACGCTTCGAGCTCACGACTTCTACGATGTCGCGGATTCTGCTTGCCCACCAGCACAGATCCTGAGGCACCAAGGTTTAATCATAGATTTCACTACCCGGTAATCACACACAGGAACATTTCACACAGTAGCAGATAAGGTCATACGAATCAAAGTCTATGAATGAAATGGAGGTTCACAAAAATTCGCGGGTGAATATTCTAATATTCAATGTAACGATTATTCTCAACTTGGGTCAGAAAAGAAAATACGCAATTATGAGAAGAACAAATGGTAGTGGTCGCTGTAAACACGTCTGTGTGTAAGACGATAACTATTTTAAGGGATCCCGCGCTAAAAAGCTTTCTCACATTGCTGGCAATCGGGAAGAATGAGTTTTTAAAACGAGCTCAGACTTAAGTTGGATTTAGGGAGGGTATTTTTAAGAAATTCACAAAATGTGATAAAATACCTTAATTTGTAAGGATAATGAAATGTTTCTGATGTTTTGTCTTACGAGATTTTTGTAAAATTGAAATTTATTTATTTATTTATATTTATGTAAAGTAATGTTAGATTATTTAGTTTCTGAGCGATCGGGAACAATTAGGTACTGGTTTATACAAGTCGCTGCTCATTCCTACAGCCGCTGGGCGCACTCGACTGGCCACGTCACCCCTCTGTCACAGAAGACTACCTTGAAATGTATTTTATCGTATTTCCCCAATGTACGTACTAGTTTCAACAGTGAGTCCCGTCTCTCCCCATTTTCCCAACCCTTTCTTCTAATCCATTCCTTAATCTGCAAAGGTAGGCAGCGCATCCGGGGCCGTGCCAACGTTTGTCATTCTGGACTGATACTGGCATGTATCGCGGATGGCTATGGACGACAGTAACTACTTACCATCAAGTGGACTGTATGCTCATCTGCCGCCTTTTTTCCTATAAAAAATACCTTCATAGAACTACCTAAACATAAATGATTATATTTTACAATACGATCGTATTTATTGGTATTTATTTTTTAAATTTAAAATAAATTTACATTAAATAAATAAATTTATCACGTATCCGAAAGTCGTGGAATGAATTGCCAGCTGAGGTTTTTCTACTAAGCTACAAGATGTGGCTCTTCAAGAGAGCTGTAAACAGGATCCTGCAAGGTCGAGAACATCTCATATCTCTACTTTATACATGCTTTGATATACATGCAAAGCATATCAGTATAGAGTTAGGTATTTTACCTCCATGCTCTAACTTCATGTTATTTGGAAAAACAGGTAAATATAAAATATCGATTCATAACGTTACTGGTTCCTAACATTACCGGTCATTAAACGGAAGCGATTCTAGGTAACAAAACGGTCTAAAATGGGTGTTTCCACCCAAAATATTTTAATGGCCTTCAAGCCGCGGCGCGCTCATGAGTGTTTTTTTACAGAAACAGAGGCAGACTAACAGATAGTCTGCTTGGTTCACAAATGCGTCGAGGACATCAATCAAAATTGACGAACACTGCCGCATTAGCGGTGCTCACCTTTAAGAATGAACGAATCAAGATTAGTATCTCCTCTGCGGATTGCATACGGTACAGCAATAAATTGCATACATATTTACGGCTAAGAAAGTTGGTACAATCAGCAACGCGCAATGTAATCTTTAAATTATAGCCCCTATTCCTTATTACATGCCCATGCATATTGGTTGATGTCATTTCTTCTACAGTACTCTTCATAGATTCAGACTAGACTTGTAGAGTGCAGATAAATTCAGACGAAAACATAGCATGGATAATAATAGCCATATACTTAGCACTAGATGGACCTCTGCCACCTTCAATAAAATAGCATCTAAATCCAGACCAATCAGATGAATTTCTACAGAATTGTCTCTTTTTGAGTCATTCAAATCAATACAGAAAAATCTGCAATCTCATTTAACTGTCATTCGTCCATCTCGTTTCGTTTTATCAAATGAAACTGCGACTCAATTCAACGTGCTATTAGAGATATTGAGAAAAAAATAGAGAAAAGTCGACGTAACGCTATAGGTAATGCAAATGCGTGGCGTGTGCCGTGTGATCGATTCTAATGGATGAGACGGGTGATCAGGCCGGCGGAGCGGCAACAGCCTTTGATAGGTCTAACTTAAAAGATACGAGGGTGGTTTGAGAGATAAGTCCGTGACTTTAAAAGTAAAAAAGAACAATGTTTTCTTTAGAACTAATTCTATTTTTCAAACATATTCTGTCCTAACTCTATACACGTAACCCAACAATGTTCGATCTTTTAGAAATCCTTCCAAAAAATCTGTTTTCTTAAACTCTGAAAAATACCTCATTTGAGGCAATTTTTTCATATTTAGAAAAAGAAAAATGTTGTAAGATGCCAAATCTGGCGAATACGGGGAATGAGAAAGCAACTTGTAGCGCAATTCTACAAGTTTGGCCGTCGCATTTGTCGACTAGTGAGCCGGTGAATTAAAATTGCGATTGGAATGTCATATCTAGCAAAGTCACGGACTTATCAAACCACCCTCGTAAAGTAAATTACTTGTGAACTCTGTTTGTGTAATCTGAGGAGTGAATATAGTGACAATGCTACCAGTGATACCCTACGAATATAGTGGAGTGTAGGCTTTCTCGGCCGGTGTCCATATTAATTGAATCTTCCGGGCTTCGAGTTGCGCTCGAGAAGCCGAAGAGATAACATCTCTCCGAAAGTGAACGCAGTCGCCACTGAAGATGTCAACCGCAGTTGTTGACGAAACGTTTGGAAGAAAGAGAAGAGATTCCAGAAGACCTCGGCCAAGTAGCCCGGAAGATAATACCCTACGAATAGTTACTGCACAAGAAGTTGCCATCAATAAAGATAATATCTCCTCTATCAAGAATACACAAACTTTGTAGACAAACTTTATTTTTAAAATAAGTGTCAGAGTTTAAGTCTTAAAACAAAAGTATTGACGATTAAACTTCTGGCGAATAACTTTACGTATACAAATATACGCATACATAACCGGAAAGTACTTATTAGATAAAAATACCCACTAGCAACTTACATTTAAGAAGGAAAGCCATGGATATAAACACGAAACAAAAATAATACTCAGTTGAGGTTACCCACGAGTAGAACTGTTCATTTCAGTAAAATAAATGTAATGTTGTACACCCACAGCTGTACAATAAGCTACTAAAGGAAATTCAAGATTTAGCGAAGTTTAGTGTATTTAAGAAGATATTTTCTTTATTTATAGAACACATAGATGACTGACAAGCAGGCGGGCCGCTTGATAGTAAATGGTCACCGCCGTCCATGGACACTGTTCTGTTCTACAACTTAAAGTACTTAAAAAAATTATTGTCTAAACAGTAGCCGGACAAATATTAATAATATATAAATATTGATTCGCAGTTAAGTGAATATTTATTATATTCTTTGGGAAATGAAGGTCCTAAACCTAAAGTGATTATTATTATCAAATAGCAGTTATTCAACAATTAGCAAGATCCCCGTAGAGTTCGTTTTCTTTCTTTAGTTCTGTAGTCAAACAACATTGTGAAATGTCCAAATAAATTTGATATTTTCGCTCAAAATTTAACAGAGTAATTTCAACTTTGTATCAATCCTCACTGGATCTGCGTGATGGATTATAACCCGAAACCTCTTTTATACTTGAATTCTAGGGTAATTTTATTATTAAATTATTTCCCAACTATTGTTAGTGATAATCTTTTTTTGGAATTTCGCAATCTCCACTTTCATTTGCTTGACCTTAGTCTGTGTCATTGGTTGAAAATATGCATGAATGTATTGAGATAATGATTAAAAAGCAAATTTCATTCAACATTCTAAACATATTTTGAACAAAAAGTATGATCGAAAAGCGACAGCTTATCCCTTGCACCAAAATTAAAGAGAGGTTGACTTTCTACTCGATTTAATGGAATACATCGTTTGAGTAAACTCGATTATCAGTCCTGCGCGTAGAGCTTTCCTGCATCACCTTCCTAGAGTAGGACGGAAAAGCTTTCCCATAAAAAAAAATGTCTCACCGACTACTGCCATTTTTAAGGAAAGGATCTGATCGGAAATAATATTAATGTTCCGTTTGTTGATGAGTAACTGCTACCGTCTACATAGAAGCCTTGTACTTGTATACACCTATAACGTCCCACTGCAGAGAATAGACCTCCCCTAGTAAATGAATGGGTGGCTTTAGGCCATAATCCACCACGCCTCCGTTTCCTGTGTTCCTCACAATATTTTTCCTCACCGTCGAGATAGTGGCATTTCTTTTTTAAATCAGTAGGTACCTAAGCAGAAACTCAAAAGACATGCAGGTAACTAAAATCGGCAACTTATTTTAAATTCAAAAGTAGTTCATTTTTAAATAAAGAACTTGATGAAAAGTAATAGCCAGTGATTGTTACCGTCTACGAAGAAACGAGATGATTTCTACATGTAGCAACATGTCTACGAGTAAATTTGACAACAGATTTTACCTTCAAAAGCAGTTCGTAGTTGTGATAAAATGTCATTCTGTAGGACCTGATCTAACCCTTGATCTTACTACCAAGAAAAGGATCCTCAGAATGTAGAGACTATTGGAAATATTTAGATGAAATCTACTTGTAAAGAGTTTTAAAAAAATGTGTTATGTTTTCCGAGATAAATGCTTAATATTACAGAGCGACCTAATTTAAAAAGAATGTAACTGACACTAATATAACTCTAATTTATCATATGTTACTTGGCAATAATTCACATCTCTGAAAATGTTTAGACCCTTTAGTTGGGGGCAAAATCTGGCATCGTACTTTTTTGATATAAGTGCCTACACACAAAACAAAACATCAAAACTAACTAATATGAGTATATATATATATATATATAGAAAGTACCTTCGCCCTATACGCTTGTATGGCGCATTTGTTATATATATTTTAAGAATGGACCTTATTCACGAGATGTTACTGTCGAAAATGTAATGTTTATGTTATACAATCGAACTGTTAACATTATATTATGAAATCGTAAGGTTAGCTACTGGCACAAAAATTAAAGAAACCTCGGAATACCCACGAATTCGCATTGAGAGAAGTCGAGGACTCAAATTCCCACGTCATGAATTCGCATCGGAATGGGATAACTTTTCGTTCATCCGATATCCATCTCATGATTACAACGAGTATTCCTTGTAAAATAAAATTAACGAAGGGATTATCGAAAAATTTTAACTAAAGGAATCTGCTCATTTCGTTCAATCACGAATTGATTCACTGATTAAAATGATATCACAAATTTTATTAATTTATTTGTTTTACTTAAATAATTATCGCTATAATAAATAGCACATATTTAGAAATACCTACTAGTTTCAAAACACATCACAGAATGCAATTTATAAACGCTAAATATCACACTAATATACGCCCCTCTATCACGCACTCTCTCTCACGGCACGCGTTTGAGTTAACATCTAAGCCATGGGCTCTTCGATTTCAAATCCTTTTATAGTGCCAATTAAAAATTATAGTTACTGAAATGTACCATAAGGGTTTACATTGAAGTGCTTTGCATGAAAAGCGAAAAAACTACTGCTCGCCCAAATCATAAACATTATTTCAATATTTCATCACTTTATTAACAAAACTTCAACACATAACTTTAATATTTCTGTTTGTTCAACGCCAGGACGAAATGTAGGAGGGAGAGAGGGCAATCGTTGACCTTGTCGCAAAAGTGAGGGTCCAATAACTCATCGTATGTCCCCCCAACTTCCCCAACGAACTCTTCTTCTCGTAGTGGGGCTCTAGAAAATAAAGATAATTTATTAAAGCTATCATCACAATATAGTTATAGAGCAGTAAGGGAAGTGAGTGCTATTGTGTAAATAAAGAAAGAAAGAAAGAAAATATATTTATTAGTTGTCACAACACCACAATTGCATTAAACGAAGATTTATCTTGGTATATTGTGCGTTGCGACAACAAAATGATTACTATCCTTATAATATGCATTAGAAATAATTACGTTATTAATATTATTTAATTCACAATAATAATTAATTAATTAGCTCAATAATATCGACGTGCTAAAGACGATTCAGTTGCACTATGTAGCAGTGCCAAATCGCATCTTAAACGGTTCAGCAACTAGGTTCTTAAATGGTACCATTGCTATATGAGCCCGTCAGAGTAAAATAAAAACACATTGACATAAAGCGGGCACATAATGACAAATTGACATGACTACGACTCAGCCATGCTACTGAATCGACTACATCGTTATCAAATAATACTGATAAATGAGTTATTTATGCTTAAAAATTTTAAGTTTATGCTTTTTGAAGTTACATTTAAAAAAAACACATGGCACCATTTTTCCCAAATATGCACCTATATTTAGTCGACGGACTTCGGAGTAGCTTTAGCGGTAATCCTTAAAACTTTAACGATATTTTTAACATTGTCTAGTACCACAAGTTTTTAATTACTGATAATTTAATAATACCGTTTTTAATGTCGTAGCACCTCGCATTCAGAGCATACCTCCTAAGATCTCGGAGAGTATCGGGTATAGAGAGAATATTGTATCGGGAGAGTATTGGTGTTGATATTTCCCGCAAAGTCGAATTTAGGAGTCATCTGGAAAATAAAGCCAAAATGGCCTCCAAAAAGCTCGGTGTGCTGAATAGAGCGAAGCCGTACTTTACCCCTGGGCAACACCTAACGCTCTACAAAGCTCAGGTTAGGCCCCATATACAGTACTGCTGACATCTCTGGGCCGGCGCACCGAAATATCTATTGGACCCATTTGACTCCATCCAATGACGTGCTGTTCGAATTGTAGACTATCCTACTCTCACGGGAGGAGATGTCGCGTACTGTTCCGTCCAAAAATCATTTTATACCGCGAATCCGTAGGCTGTGGAACGAACTGCCTCAAGAGGTCTTTCCATTACGCTACGATATGGGGTTCTTCAAGAATGCTGTGTATAGGACTTTGCAGGGTCGGCGACGCACCCGCATATCCCTTGGTGTTACAGCTGTCCAAAGGCGACGGTAACACGTGGGGCTGCTTGCTCATCCGTCTACTTCCCTATAAAAAAAAACACAAAAACAAAAAACTTAGAAATTTATAATTTTATTTTACACAAGTCAGATTCCATACTGTTAATCTATAGTGTGTTTCATGTAGGAACGCTCGCTTTTGTTTGTGACGTGTGCATTGAATGGGACTGTTTTTGGGCTCTTAAGGGCGGCAACAGCCTTGACCGGTTCTTTCCGCTAATGACACACTCTTTCAAGTACCTACTTAGCCGGTGGAGTTAAATTTAAGGGATATAATAGCAAATTTCAATGTTTTATGGCTTTATTGTAAAAAAAAATACGAATGACTATAATACTATGTTTCTTTTTCCATAATTAGCTTATTCAGAAACACGACGACTGATGAGCTAAGTTGATAGAGCCTCTGCTTGCTGTGTAAAAGATTCCAGGTTCCCGGTCGAACATTTATTTGTTTGTTTGGGTCTGGTTGGTGTGTTCGTAGTGTGTGTCTCTGGGCCCAGGATACAGTGAATCCTAGTATGGGCCATTGAGTGTGACGTTATTTATTAATTATTCATGCTCAATTTGTTACTAACAAAATATGAATTAACTAACGTTCCTTTCAGTATTCCCTAAACTATGTCCAAAAGTACACAATGAAAACAGCCTATCTATATAGACCCATAACATCCAAGTTCTGACCGAGAACTGAACCTTTTCATAACAGGCCAATAATAATATCAATGGGTCATCAAAATCTCCCATCATATCCCTAGAGCCCGAAAACATTTTCTTTTAATTTACCATTGGATATACCTCACAAATTATGGTGCCAGAATCCCACCAATCTTCCATACTTTACGGGGTCGGAGGTGCTGCCATGATGCATGGCGCGGTTGGTTGCCACACCTATCATACTCTATGGTTAAAATATATTTCACTTAATACGCTATTCTATCAGCGAACCGTAACGTTTAATGGACTCTATTATATACCCTTCATGTGTGGGAAACTTCTGGGAACTATTATGAATACAGACGATGCTGCTTAAAGTTAAATCTACAATGATGGCAGCCCAGAATTGTATTCCTGGTAGCCAAGCAGATAACCTGTTCTTCAGTTAACAATAACTTGCTCAGCACTGAAGAAGATATGAAGAATCTGCTCATGAAATGTTCGGAGCTCTGCATTGCATACACATTATAGTCCGAAAAATTACGAATATATATGACATCAAAATCTTGTTCCAAGAATAATGCAGTTCTTATTAAAATCATGTCACAAAATAGACGAAAAAGATCTTCTCCGTCTTCCACACAAAGCACCTACACTCGTTTTAACGGTAAATGCAGGAATGACTATAATCGTGTCAGTAGGCGAGGTATCTGATGGTCAGTAGGCGAGGTCAGTAGGCCAACATAGCTTAAGTAACAATGAATTGGTCACATCTGTCGAGGAAACGATACCATTACAACAAATGGATTCTAGAAAATCGGGAACGTACGATGCCAGTGTGGAACCAAGTGTGTGGTTCTGAGAAGTGGTACTAAGAAGGATGTGCCAACTGCTATAGCCAGGTAGCCTATAATCCGAAGAAAAGGCAGACAGCTATCGGATACCTGGATAATTATTATTGAGGGTTAAAGATTTTGCAAGACAATAAAAACTGAGACCGTTATGAATTTATGGTGACCGCCACCGTTCCTATTGCGATACTTATCACAGGATAGTTGTAGTATAAATTGTTGGATCCCCTTCAACGATACACGAAATGTACACGCAGGTAAGCGTGTATCTTACATATATTAAAAAAGATATATTCGCAATACAGTTGCATCGGTGTTTCATCCTGCACTGAACAAAATTCCAAGCTCCTAAATAAATATTACCATTATAACAATACTTGCATCACGTTATGTGGTGCTATCTATACAAAACTAAACGTCTCCGAAGACAATGTATCGTGAATGTATTATAAATTAATCCTGCCACGTATAGATGCTAGTCACGTGCAAGGATTATAAGGCAATTAACATGATACGAGAACAGATAGCTTTGTCGACAGGGTGCCATAAAGCGATTGGTAGCATTTGGGATTAGTGGAATAGAAACAACATGACGTACCTTCATAACTCAGTTTCTAAGCAACTATTTCATAGTCAGTTATAAAATATAAACATTTATTTAATCCTTTTTTTTATAGACTAGTGGGCGGACGAGCAAGCGGTCCCACGTGATGGTAAATGTTACCGCCGGCCATGGACACCTGCAACACTAAGGGGTATGTGGGCGCGCCGCCGACCTTGCAAAATCCTATTCACAGCTCTCTGGAAGAACCCCATATCTTAGCATAATGGAAAAACCTCTTGAGGCAGTTCGTTTCACAGCCTACAGGTTTGCGGTATAAAATAATTTTTGGACCGAACAGTGCGCGGCACCTCCGTATCGAGGAAATGCGGATGGACCGCACTTCTGTGATAGGAGGTGCGATTGTAGAAATCCGAGGTGGGAATTATATTAAACAATTCTTCAGAGCATTCCCCATTGTACAGGCGGTAGAACACACAGAGAGATGCAACGTCTCTCCGAACGCTGAGGGGTTCTAAACTGCCCGTGAGAGTGGGATCGTTGACAATACGAACAGCACGTCGTTGGATGGAGTCAAATGGGTCCAATTGGTATTTCGGTGCGCCGGCCCAGAGATGAGAGCATTATTCCATATGGGGCCTCACCTGAGCTTTGTAAATCATAAGGAGTTGCCCAGGGGTGAAGTACCGCTTCGCTCTAATGTGCTACTAAATCTCCAAAAGCCGGTTAACCGGGGGCGTACCAACATTTGTCATTATTGACTAGTTTCCACGCACAATAAGGTGGACTGTACGCTTGTTTGTTACCTTTTTATAAATAGGTAATGTTATATAAACAAGACTTTGCAATTGTGGCATCCATAAGTGCTGACAGAATATCCGTACTTCAGCGTTTGCCGAAGAGCATGGTGGAGCCTGAAACCTCTCACTTATCTATCTGAATGTTGTGAAATCACGTAATTCCCACAAACTGGCTCCAATTGATTTTACGGACCACTAAACCGAGTTACCAGTGAAATCAACACGCTCGATAAGGAAAACATTTTTTAATCACTTTTCACAAAATTACACTATTGATTTTGAGAAAAAAATCATTTCCTTCTTTTTTCTTTTATTCACAATGCTAAGAAAGGATTGACGTCATCCGTCTAATGTAGCATAATACAACGTCAATATCACGTGACTGATAATTATGATAAAACTGTTTTCCTAACATCAACAAAGTATAGACAATAATGCCAGATTAACCAACAAACACACAATTGAAGATGATACTCACGTAAATAACACTCTCAATATATCATGCACTAACGATCTCCCCGGCGGCGCCAACTCTGTTCTTGCCTCACAGATACTTCTTAGTATACATGCACGACCATTGAGATTATGACTGAAGTAGAAAATTTTATAAGTAAATAAAATGTCCCTTAGAAATAAGTAGCTAACGAAACCTAGTTTTCTGCCAATTACAAAATTACAACTTATTGTTACCAAGATAATTACCGCCTCCAATATACTACCAATAGCAGAATGCTTAAGACATGTAAACGTTATTGAAGAATCCTGAGTAAATACCCCAAATTTAGAAAACAAGTACTTTTACTATATGTAAGCCAAGATAGCAAAATGCTTAGTGATACAATTGTAGATAAAGATTCCTATAATGAACTTGTGGATCTTGGTTATATCTACTAAATTGGGATGCTTGAGTCACTTTTTCAACAAACGTATCAATTATTAACTAATATTTTAAATCTCTCTGATAATAATATAGAATATCAGAAGACATAAGAGATATTTTAAATATTTATTAATTAAAGACGTTTTTAGTCAGATTCTCGATTCCATATTTGATCAAATAGAAAATATATTTATCTATTTAAACGGATTTCAAGGAGAATGTTTATCTTATTTATGTTACTTGACGTGTCGGTTGGGTTGCACCAACCGTGGTCAAGAGCTGTCAGCCAGCAGTGGTTGGTTCTTCAACTCTTTCTGCCGTACGCGCTGATAGACTTGGAATTTGGTAGCGTATATTGATATCTATGATAATTATATACTCAAAGTCACATAGACGTGATCGTCTATCTCTAGACATTCTAACTGAAGGGTTCGCGTGTCCTGTAAGCCATTAGCATGGTGATTGACCAAACATATGGCGAGGTGAAAGAGCATAGCGAAATAGGAAACTACTCACAAGTCAATAGCATTCCTCAAACTATCCCAAAACTCCCTCTTCTGTCGGTGGTGTAATTTTCTCCTAGTGTGAGCACTGATGAACTTGGAGTCTGGTAGCGGGTACATGACATCTATCTCTAGAGCTATGTTCCAGCCAGACGGTGCGTGGGTCATGAAGGCCTTCACCAAAGATATAGTGAGCTGAAATATTGTCATGTTCTAATGAAATATGATGATCATCTCATTCACAGTAAACAGAAAAAAGCAAGACATGCAGAAATATATATATATTTTTTTGTAATCATAGGTACTTATGCAACGATCTTAAATGAATGTTATAGAATCAGTTCTGTGATCTACCCAAAGGTTGTACAAATCTTTACTTATTACAAATTACATACATATCATCTTGAATCTACATTATGTTATTAGTGTCATATTCATATGAAAAAATAATAATAAAGGTAGAAACAACAAAAAACAAAAAAGGATAATATTACAATGCCAATGATAGATGATAATATTAATGTGTGTGATTACAAATTATAAAAAAATAATCATCCCCTGCTTACTGTCAAGTAGTTACAATGTCAACGTCAAATAGTTACAATATTAATAATTATAATTTCAAATAATAACAATGTGAAATATAATTAATACAACTATAAAATGTCTGTCTACTTTAGACATGTAGTAACTGGTAGCTACACTTCGACGAAATAACTGATAATCTCGATATTTTGACGAATATTCCATCATACAAATGTATCTACTTAATAAAAATCTAACACCGACTGACTGACAGACAACGCACAGCCTAAACCGGTGGGTCTAGAAGCATGAAATTTTTCACAGCAGTTCCCTATATAACACAGGTGAGCACCAAGAAAGAATTTTTGGAAATTCATCCCCTAAGGGTGTAAAATAAGGGACGTAAGTTTGTATGGGAGAAAAGTCGGATGGTTTCTGAGATGTTGCCGATGAGAAATCTCATCGGGCACACGCCTAGTAACATGATAATTGTCAATAATGATTATTACTATATTACATTTTATGTAATCACTAGTATAAAGTTTATAATATTAGTAATTGTAATAATATTTAATTGTTTCTAAAAATGAAACATTTTTCTGTAATTCTGTTCTCTAACAATTAAATGGTCACGCCAAATATAACCGATCTCCAATGATTATTTATTATATTTTAGGATGAGACAATATTTACTTTAAACATTAATTTATTTTCAAAACCAACTCCACTTAGGTAAGTATAGCAGGTTATTCTATCACCTGTTCAAAAATAAAACAACGGAAATAAAATAAATTAAGTAGTCAATACGAATACTTACAACAACATTACTGCCCTCAGGGAACGCGAGATACCTCCTTTTTCTAATCGAACTCAACGAAGTCCTCACATTTGGACATTGGCCAGTCACGTTCACATCACAATCAACTAGCACGAAATAAAGCAGAAGAATGAGAAGAAACCACGTAGTGAACATGGAGAATAAATTAGAAAGAAGTTAAAGGCTGGTTTGAAGTGCTCCACTACATTGAAGAGGTCACACAGAAGAGGTCCACATTGAAGAGGTATTGACGTATGGGAATTGAAAACACGTGATTTGTTGTTTGATGTTAAGAATAGTATGGATTTTTATTTATTTTATTGGTGTAGGTCGCCGAAGTAAACACTTGAATCCACATAGATGAAGTCTCATTTCACTCTCACAAAACGTTTATTGCAGTTTTTAATAAGAAGTCCTAATATAATTTGCGAAATAATCACTCATACGTCATCCCATTTATTTTCTTCCTTTTCTTTACCTAAAGAATATTATGATGATACAAGTACACTTGAACAGCAGTGGCTGGACGAGAAGACCAAAGGTGTGTGAAGTCCAACCTTGCGAGAGGTTTGTTCCGATCAATAATTGAATACGGGCTGATAATATAGCAGAGTTAACACGTTTGACTGAATCACAACCTCATTGGATAAATATTTATAAATGTTTTTTACCGCCATATTTTCGTGTTCATCACTTAAGTATATGATTTCTGTAAATCTCTACAAATCTGGGTACACAGTGTCTTTGTGTGCATTGATAGTTCAATCCCCACATTCATTCAATCTGAAGGAAGTTAGGGGAAATTGGTATACGGTCTACTGACTGTATACCAACTTCCTCTAACGTCCTTGTTCTTCAAGGAGATTAAAAGCTAAATCTAACCGGCTGATCCACTCTAAGACGACGGTGGCATCTGAAGCATCTTGAAGTTGTTCAACGACCCGGGATGTGTGTTCAATGAATTAGAACGCACCGTCTGATTAGCCGGTCACATCTCACACCTCTCTGGAATTTTCTGTCGCAACTGGAGGTTTTGAACTCTTAATCTTTTAGCAATTGAACAACTTTGAACGGTCACGGGGTGACCACGTCCACTCCAAAGTGTTCGAAACGTCGGGATATAAATAATGTTAAATATACGCGATTTAAACCGTTCAAAGTTGTTTAATTGCTGTGTATAGTAATCGTGAAAACCTAATAAAATCTTAATCTTTTGTTCACTGATTGTTGGGTATGTCAAAAAATATTTGTGATTATTTGGTATACTGATTGTAAATCTACACATGTGCAAGTAATACGTAAAATCACGTACACGTACATATTACTTAACAGGATGTAACCCAGTAATTCTCACACACTAAAACCATAATTCCATTCATGATTTTGGGTTAATTAACATGAAAAAATTAAGACTATTATTTTGCAAAAAGAATTCTTGTTTATAGAAGAGATGACAGACGAGTGGGCGGACCACATGCTTGTAAGTAATATGGACACCGGAGGCCTTCAGGAGGCTTCCCTCCAGAAAGCCTCCGGGAGTGTCCGCATAGTACCGATGATGTTCGTCCGATGTGTCGCTACACCTACGCATCCCAGCAGCACATGGGCTGGTGTTTTCTGACCCTCCATAAATGCTCTGCATTATGCTCATAATGCTCTAATAGAGGACTGTCCGTTGTACATATAATATAAAGATTTGAAACACCTGATATAGAGAAAATATACTCTGAATATAACACGAGAATAATTGACATAGACGACGTATTATCACATTGTTGTGAAGAAACCCTTGATGTTTCTAAGCGATACGATTCAGACTTGAGCAGCGATAACGAAAAACAGATTCGAATAGATCAAATTGAGTCAAACTTGCGAATTGATAAAAGTGGTTAAAAAGAACAACATTCTAAAAATATCCATGAATTCACACGAAATGACACAAAATTGTGTAACAGTGGTACACTGAAATTAGTCAAAATAGAAACAATTGAGTCAAATTTTGATACAGAGAACACTGAATATTTTGAGCAAGTAACAACGCCATCTACAACACTTGATGATCCTATATCGATGATCAACAAAATGACACCGAGTTCAATAATTATGATACGAAAAATATTAAAAACGAAATCGAGGCTCACTTACAAGACTCAGTCCTTTTGCAAAAAAAAAACATAACATACAAAACAAATGGTCACACAACCACACAGCCCTTCACGCGCTCGCGTGCCATCATATTATCCTCTCATATACTTCTAAAAAACTGGTTATAAATTCCATCATATAGGTAAATATGTGGTAACTCTGTATTTGTACATGTATAGATATAATGATAATTATGTACTCGTATATGACCGCAGTGTCTGTAAACCTACCCGAGGAATCTTACATGACAGTTCTCTGCTTATTGTGAGGATCACAGACAAAATATATACATTAGGTTCTTCTTCTTCTTTCTCAGCCCTTGGACGTCCACTGCTGGACATAGGCCTCCCCCATTGTCCGCCATTTAGACCTATCGGCAGCGACCTGCATCCAGCGGGTGCCCGCAACCTTTATGAGGTCGTCTGTCCATCTAGCAGATTAGGCTTAGCTCTTACATTAGGTTAATTAACATTAATTATGCATGAATTCCTGCACTATGTACAGATACTGAATAATACATTATCATAAAAATTTAAACGTTTGTTATCGTGGTTGAACATAATAATTGTTATGTAAACAAAGTTACTCACGATTTATTATTTATTTATTATAGCCGATATTTCAGTCCAGTTACATGAGCCGTGGCCGCGACGAGACTGCGCAGGCGCTTGAAGGTGTTGTTGCTATTGACAGACAAATCCGTCTACCCTCCGTCATGTTCATTTTTGATTCACCTGCCAGCACTGAACAATCAACTATAACTTAATCAACAAAAACTGAATTCCAACTTACCTATATACATTGTATAAGTAAGTAGAAGTATGTTACAAAAGCTATTTCTTCAAGCTGCTCTGACAGCCTTTCCGCACAATACAGGGTATGTTCCAAACTTTTTCCTAAGCTTAAAACCAAGGATTCTACTCATAATTCGAATTTTTTTTTTATGGACGAAGGCGGCAGTCGAGCATACAGTCCACCTGATGATAAGTGAATACTGTCGCCCATAGACATCCGCGATTCATGCCAACATTAGTCCAAAGTGACAAACGTTGGCACGCTCCCGGATGCGCTGCCTTCCTTTGGAGATAAAGGAATGGATTTGGAGAAAGGGTTGAGAAAATGGTGAGGGACGGGATGGAATTGGCTCTTGTACATCTCACTAACTACCGAAACACGTACGTACATTAGGGAAATAAGATGAATGTGGGAAATGCAGTGCATTTCAAGGTAGTCTTCTGTGTGAGAGAGGTAACGTGGCCTATCGAGCGCACCCAGCGGCTATTGGATTGCAGCGTGCATTCTCCCTCTCAAATTATAATTTATATATATTAGTTAATTTATATGAAAAATAAAAATTTATTTGCAACTTGTTTACCTGCCAACGTTTATAATTTGTTTACCAGTTGTTCCCATACTAGGCATAACTACATATTGTTTATAATGTATAATGTTACTTTTGTCAAAAGAGTCTGTAGTTGGTAATATTTCCAAATTTCCAATATTACCAAAATTTTCATGAAAAATTATCTAAAAACTCATAAACAAAATATTTTTTTTTAAATATTTGCAGAATTCTCAATCCAAAAAAAATCTTAATTGAGACCCCTTGTAACGAAAAGTTTAAGATATAACCAGACAATGTGAATTAAATGTCCATATTCTATGAACGACACCCATTGTTTGTTTAATTATCTTTTTTAAGGTAAATATCGCTCCTATGCTCAGTCCTTGGCATTTATATTCCATCTGTCGCTTTTCCGGATTCATGAATTATATACAAATAATAATACGAATACAGCAGGCATTCTGCAAACTGATATTAATACGTTTTTCATATATTTAAGTAGATGATAATATGCACATTGAAATACACTTAACTACGACATAATTATTTCACTTAGACAAGGTGTTATGTCAATTATTAATATAACTATATTATTTTCTAATAGTAAATTATATTTTTTAATATATTGAATTTTAGTCAATATAATTTATTACATTATCTGAGAAAAGAGACTTACCTTATTTTCGGTTCTAATTTCCCAAATCCTAAGATTGAGATTTTAATAAAAAAAAATATACTTAAGTACATTTTTTAACTTTGTCAAACATAAAGTTAACTTTGTCTTATAAATCAAAGAATACTAAACGAGCAGCAAATCATGATCGATAAAATAACATATTATTTAATAACTGAAGTAAATGCATTCGTAGTAATTACAACTATAAATACGGGTCGACGGAGGCCCGCTTCCTATTACTTTACTGCCCCCAGAAAATCTAAACCTAATTCACCTTTAAATTTTAAAAAACGTTAAAAAAAAATTGTATGAAATCGTCGATCATTGACCACTTTACTAGACCCCTCATATTAAGGTTCATCAAAGTTAAGTCCATTCTTGGCTGATCTCGTGTCAATGACAGAAGGTCTTCCTGCTCGTGGCGCGCGCTTTACCATCGATTCGCTGCCCATTCCGTATTTTCCGCTGTACATTTAATTATTCCTCACGAAATTTTAAACTAGAAACTCACGACGAAAGACCAAAACTGATAATAATATTCCCTTTCCTCAGATATCGTCACTAATTAATTAAATCAAATTAATTATTCATTCTCTAAGCATTAATTTATAATTTCTAGTTATAAAATGGTATGTTATTTAAATATGCACAATCAGGATACAACTTAGAACAGTCACCACCAACATTATGTGCCACGTCATATTCTTTGTGCTCTTTCGTATTGAACTCACTGCCTTTTGGTAATCTAAAAAAAATAAAAATAAAGACAACGTTACTTAAAAGTACAAAATCTTTTTTACGATTACCTTTCAACATTATTAATGACCATAGTGGTTGAGTACTCTACTCATATGCACAAGATCATAAATTCAAACCCAGACATAACAAGCATGATTTTTTTCCATTATACCTCGGAGGCAGTAGCAATAGGCAGTAGCTACGGAACTTAATAAACTGTGGAATTGAACTCACGACCTCGTGAAGAGTCATGCTAGCCATCGTTTCTCAACCTCTTTATTGTCGCGACCCCCTAAAAGGGCCAAGAATTAAGTAAATAAACTCACGACCCCCTTACTAATAACACTAGTCAACACCAAAAAAATATCGTAAAAAGTATGTAGTACATTTCGTAGACATACTCACTCCTATTACCTGAAAAATATTAGTTTCCTTACATCACCTCTAAAACTGGCAGAATATTTGAATTCCCAAAAAAGCATATTTTTAAACTTATTTTGAGGGTAGATGTAAATTTAAAGCATTTATTGTTGCGCTAACGTTGTGAAAAAATTAGTTGGTGACATATCTATCAACATGTCTCACATTTGTACAAATTCTCTTGATAGTTTTTGCTATATTTGTGATTTATACACACCAAAAAGTCAAAAAAAGGCAATCACATCATTGATTAAGGAGTGTTATAGTGCATATTTTAACTTGGATGTTCGTAATCAAGATAAATACTGGTTGCCACATATCTGTTGTCTTACCTGCCATTCAAAATTGGATTAAACCAACATGGTTTAAAGGAAAATGTAGTGGAATGCCTTTTCGTCAACCTGAAATATGGCGCGAACCTAAAGATTATGTGAGTGACTGCTACTTTTGTCTCACTAATTAAAAAGATTTTCAAGAAAACCGATGTCCACAATGAAATACCCATATGTATCGTCTGTTACGAAAACAGTGCCACATTCGGATGACCTTCCAGTACCTAAGAAGCCACCTAATACTGAACCGATTTCAAGTGACTCTTAAGAAAACTATGAAGAGAATTATGCCGGGGGAGGAGGAGTTTCCAGTTCCAAACACCTCAAAAATTTCACATCCGATTAGTCAATCAGAGCTTAAGGATCTAATTAGAGATTTAGATTTACCTAAAGAGAAATCTGAAGTATTAAGTTCAAGATTGAAGCAATGGAATCTCCTTCAGTTGGATGTTAATGTTACTGCATACCGCAAGCGTCACAATTTCTTTATAGATTTTTATTCAGTGGATGGAGACTTAATCTATTGTTCTGATGTCGACGGTCTGATGGGTAAGATGGGTCATGAGCACGTACCAAATGATTGGCGACTCTTTATTAACAAATCTAAGACAAGTTTAAAAGCTGTTTTACTCCACAATGGAAATAAATTTCCTTCATTGCCAGTAGCTTATGGTGCCCATTTCAAAGAAACTTACGATGTACTGAAACATATCCTGGAAAAAATCAAGTACAATACACATAAATGGTTCATTTGTGCTGACTTAAATTTATCACTTTGCTTTTGGGGCTCCAGACTGGCTACACAAAGTATTGCTGTTTTTATGTGAATGGGACAGCCGCGCTAGAAATCAACATTACATTCAGAAATACTACATTCCAGGACAAAAGAATGTTAAATTTGACTGTTTAGTTGATCCACAAAGAGTTATCCCCGAAAATATGGGTGATGAACACGGAGACCGATTCCAATAATATATAGCTGTTATTGAAAAACGATATCAAGGGAAATGGAATCCTACGATGCAGGCAGACTACTACTGGTTATTAATTAGGGATACCCCAACCACAGAGTACCATCGACAAACGAAGAAAATGAAAAAGGAAGCTTTTTTAGTCCAAAATGAATGAATTTAAGTTTAAAAATTGTTAAAAAAGTAAAAATATAAATATTGATATATCATAAAATTGTGACGTGATAGAAATGTATTATTTGACTTTCTACATTATTTCTAGCACATAGAACACGAATCACATGAAATTATTTACGATATAAAAAAAATTTTTTTTTTGTTGACTAGTGTAATTAGATAATAATTTTCTATAATAAAAGGCTTTTTTCAGTCATAGGTACCTAATTTTTCTTGACTAACTGCAATCCCCTATGTATGTGATGGCAACGCCCAGGTTGAGAAACAGTGCCCTAGGCTGTTATTTATTACCTCTCATATTTAAGTAATACGTTTTATATAATACAATTAAAGACTATAAAATAAAGTAATTTTAATTACATACGCAAATGTAGCCCAAAATATCTCCTCAAGAAACGCTCCTTGCTCTGATCTACCCTTGCCATTATCACAGAGCAACTGCAGAATACACTCTGTGCCACGCCATCCTAATCTGTAAATACCAGCATTGATTTGAACAATTCAGATACACAATTCATAGTCCAAAAAAAAGACGAATGTCAAGTAGGTCATGTGTTTTGCGGACGAATGCAAACAGCGCTCCCGTGACCCTGGTGCAAAGTGAGCAGAAGGAACACCGTGGAGTTTTAGCCGGTAAGAGTCTGGCACAACCCTCCCCTGTCCCCAGCGGAAGGGTATTCATGGTGGATTTCCCCACGTTAAAAAAAGTTAGTAGGTTATATGCTGTGCAATGTTGTGTTGTTCCGGGTTCGATTTCCGGTAGGAAAAACATTTGTTTAAACACAGGTATTAATTAGTCCGGGTCTGGGCGTTGCACGTGTTGCGTTCGTCTTTGTATGTGTCTCTGGACCCATGACACACGGAATCCTAGTGTGGACCATTAAGTGTGGCGTTATTTATTTATTATTATTTTAATAGTGAAGTTTATCTCCAACGCATATAGTTTAAGGGGCATCATTCAGTTTTCACACACTGTTGGACCAAAAAACTGAAAGTGCCGACCAAACAAAAGTAATGCTATATTTTATTTGAACTTATTAGTCTAAGCCATCGCTTCTCAATCTTTTTAGTATTGCGCACCCTGTAAAACTAAAAAATAAAGTAAAAAACCTTACGAGCTCCTCACTATAGTTCCTTATGAAGTATACCTATGTAACACTTAATTATAACTTAAAATTTGTTAGTTAATGTGCCTTATTTTTTACAGATTGCGACCCTGATCGCGACCCCCCCTGGGAAGGATGGGGGAGGTCGCGACTCCCAGTTTGCGAAACGATTCTAATCATTTATTACTATGACAATCCATTCCAGGCTTCGGATCCATTTCGGAGGTATTAGAGCTCTAAAAAACGATTAAACATAGATTCTATTGTTGTTTTTATTTCTTTTCTTTGTTTGATTCTCAAGTTTATAAAAAAAAAACAAGTTTTCTATTCAAATTTATCGATAGCGTTTGAAAAAAATACTTTAAGTTCTAGCGCCAGCTTTCAAGTCGAGTTTTCTTAAAATCGTGATAACGTCAGTTAATCGGGTTTTTACCGAGCCTGTTATAATCAAAATTCAGTGATTTATGAACCACATTAAAGAATCAATCTAACATTACCAAAACACATTTTACAAAACATTTTCCACTCATTACCATATATTTCAAAACCAATTTAATAGCACTTCTCATTCGAAAATATAAATTATAAGGTACTTACGCTTCCAAAAACTTTTCTAGTTTAGCGTAAAAACTTTTCCTTCCCTCCCGATGAAAGTCTGTGGATGCAGCGTCTAAATTGTTGAGATAACTTCTGTTCCTTTGAATTTCATGCATTTTCTTGATAGAGAAGATTACATCGCTATGTTCCTTTGTATTCATGTTGTCTGTGCTCCGTTTAGCAAAAGCTGGATTTACTATTGGCTTTCTAAAAAAATATTTTTGGCACATTCCAATGCAGTATACATTGTACCATCAACATATGGTCTATGTATGTATCAACATAGTTTGGTAAAAATGAAACGTTCGAATGTTGGTTCGAAAAAATGAAAGCATTCGACGCTCGAGCGCTGAGTGAACACTAATTAACCTTTAGACTTGAGCATTTAAAGCCCGTGAGCGTTATGGTCCAAGTTTTTAGCGTCTGATAGCTGTAAACCCTCGGGCATTCTGCGCTCATATTAACAACGCTACATTCAAAACAACTTACTAACATTATTTATTTTATGTTTTTTTATATAGAAAAAAGGCGGCAGACGAGCATACGGTCCAACAGATGGTAAGTGGAAACTGTAGCCTATGGACATCCGACATATAGAATCACAACACGTTGCCACGCCACCGGATGTGCTGCCCACCTTTGCAGATTAAAGAATGGATTGGGAGAAAGGGTTGGGAAAATGGGGAGGGATAGGATAGAATGGGATGGAAATAGGCTCTGGCATATCTCACTCACTATCGAAACACGTACGTACATTGGGGAAATACGATAAAGTGCATTTCAAGGTAGTGTTCTGTGAGAGAAGGGTGACATGGCCAGTCGAGTGCGCCCAGTGGCTGTGGGAATGCAGTGTACATTCTCCCCCTACAAATTAATAATGTAGGTAACCGAAAAATAAATGGACAAAATTAATCAATTCAGTCGATCAATCAGTTAATTCTAACCACCGATAAAGTGTTAAAATAATAAGCTTAGATGAATATTCTTACCTATGATAAGGTACTTTCGACAACACCTTCCCATTTTCATCCAAATAATAAATATGCTTGACATCCTGCCTCCTAATAGGTAAGTCTTTATGGTCCTTCTTCAGCAAGTAGAACAGCTTAGGATCCGAAGGCAATTCCCAAGCTAACGCAGCCGTATTACCGAACCATATGATGTCGCCTATTTGGATATAACCTTGGTTTTGCGCACAGAATACTGAAAAATAATTTCATATTGAAGAAACTGAAGAAAAGGTGAAAAACAACTAAGTGTTCAGAATAAATGGATGTAGTACTAAATCTTCATGGGTCGAAGAATAATCTATATCTAATTCGAAGCCCTACGTTACAACTGAATAAATCTTATCAAATAATCGAGTAACAAAATATGTAAAAGAAATTGAATATTGACATACCCAATTAAAATGACACATAAATATATTTACCCATTTGAAATGAACTGCCATCGGGAAACGTTAAAAACCTCTTCCTTCTTGATAACACTATTGAACTAGCATTAGAATCAAAATTTGTAACGTCATCTTCCGAAGCATTCACTTCTGAAGCTATTGTTATTTTCAACAACGCAGTAATCATTAATGTTGTTAGTAATATTATTAGATGTTGTTTATCCATTGTCTGAAATCACGTCACATATGAACTAAGTAATGTAAGATATTTTCAAATTTTAATTTCCTTATTTATATTTTTTAAGTTTATTCAATTGGAGTCATTAAAACTTACATCAAACGTCTCCAAAAGCAGGTAATTTAATTTTCTTAAGAACTTGATGCCACATAATTTAACTTAAGAACTTAATTCAATTCAAAGTAGAATTTTGAAAAAACTTGAATTTTCAAATTTGAAATTTTAAGTTAGAAAATCTCGACGTGGGTTAATAAGTAGATACCGACAATCGTATCATTTTCTTTGACATGGTTTCTAACAACTTAATATTACAATAAATAATTAATTCTTACCTTGAATACAAAATTAATATTAGATAACAAAATTATATTTTTTTATTCATTATGAAAGAATAATTAAACTTTCTCTTGTAATTAACTACAATTAATTAAACTTCATTACTCAGAATTTATTAGATGAAAGAATTCATAAGATTAATTAATAATAATTACCCAGTGATCACAGGAATTTCAAAGTAATCCGGTTTTGTCAATAAAATTACGTTGATATATTTGTCTGTGAGAGCTAACACGAACAACTGGGAAACAAATAGCGACTGGTGTTCTGCTTGACCTGTGTACAGCATTTAGCATGTATGTAAAACACTACAAATTGGCCCCACCATGTTTGCACACAATTAAAGGTAACTCTACTTAAACTGTACAGTGACACTGATAATATCCGTACTAAATGATAATAATGATTAACATGATTATGATATTTTTATGTCATCAAGATGCTTAATAATATCCAATGGACAGCCGCATAAGCATTGCAGGTAAATATGTTATGTAATTACTAATTACCAACTAATCATGATAATTTATACTTGTACTATACTCAGCTATATGTATACTGTATGTATACATATAGCTGTATGTATACTACTATATGTATACTCAGCAGTGGCTGGAATCAAACGAATGATAAATAATGATTCTGCCTAATCCTTTAATTTCTGTCTTGAACTATATTTCACTTTACGAGGTCTGCTGGAGATAAGCTTGCCTTTTGTACATATTTCCCTTTTCTTCTGTTTTATTTCACTTCATGTGAATACAGTAAATGATTAAATTAAACATGTGCTGAACAATAATAAGAATACTAAAATTAGACATGTGTTGAACAATAATAAGAATATTAAACTTCTAAGATTAAGTTAATAATAATCATTTATGGAATCAGTCATAATGTATTGGAGTTATTTTTTATATAGAAAAAAAGGCGGTAGAAAAAAGCGGCAGTCCACCTGATGGTAAGTGGACAACAGTGTCGTATGGACGACAGCGTCCATAGACATCCACAATAAATGCCAACGTCAGTCCAGAATAAATAAGGAAGATAATGAAGAGTAAAGGCGTAAATGGAGTTGAGTAAGTCAATGGAATAAAGTATTGCAGTCCAATACAGAATACTACCTTGAAATGTACTGCATTTCCCACTTTAACCTGTTCCCAAATGTACGTACGCATTTCTGTAGTGAGTGACATATGCCAGAGCCCATTGCGATTCCTTCGCATCCTATCCCTCCCAATTTTTCCCAACCCTTTCTACAAAATCCATTCCTACATCTCCCAATTCGGAGGCAGCGCATTCGGGGCCGTGACAATATTTGTCATTCTAGATTGATGTTGGCATGGTCTGATGTCTATAGCCGACTTCGTCCACTCACCACCAGGTGGTCTGCCACTAAAAAAAAAACAATATCAATGTTGGCGACTATACGCATATTATTATTTTTTTTTTCAAAATATATGTAGATTTTCTTGCTAATCACAAATATTGACTAAACATACCAGCGGAAAATAAAACCCAGAGGCAGACAATGAAGGAGATGGCGGGACGACTTAGATGCATACCACAAAATTTGGCAGAGCATGGCATTGAACAGGTTGGTATAGCATAAAAGAGGGGAGGCCTTAGATCAACAGTGGGACACAAATCCAGGCTATATACGAATATATCACTGCATATGTTACTTGAGTTACTTATACAAATACTGTTTAACAAGTCACGCCAATAAAAAATATCAAGTTCCTTTAAAAAAGTCTTGGCACGGGCCGTCTGATACATAGTTTATGATACTATGTGGAGAAGACAGATAAAATAACTATTTATAATTTATCAGCTTATTTTAATTTACCCGTGTTTGATTTGGTGGTTGTCTGATAGAAAATGTTATGCGATATTAAGTCCGCCATTTGTTCAGATACTTGTACAATGAAGTTTAAATAAATAAAAAATAATTTATGCAACAGTCGTATAAATGATCGCGCTTCATAGCGACCATGTTACAATAATTATTATTATATTATTGTAACTTCAAGGTTTGGTTGATATTCTTGTTTAAATTCTTATAATGCATTTACTGATTGAGTCGAGATAAATATATAAAAGCGGCTTTTGATAAAATCAGTTCTAATCGGCATTTGAACTACCGTTGCTATTTGAGATTTTTTTTTTTGATAACTGGTGAGAACCCTTAATCGATTTCCTTATACTGCAAGAAGTTAAGTTACTCATTATATTTGAGAGACAGACAGTATTTACTTTACAACATAATATCGATTAAGTAGAAAGATTTAAAATATCCTAAATCAATAACGAGTCCTCCATTAAACGATTAGTGAAATTAAGTGACATACGTAATATGTCACTTAATTCCACTTAATATTATTCGAATCATTGTATAAGTGACATTGTAAAATTCACAGTCTACTGTGAAGAAATAACATGTATGTTATTTATCGAACGTTATTGTTTTTTTCTGCAAAAGCAACGGTCTTATAATTCGGAGACTTTTTGTTTGTTTAATGTCTATTTATTTTTATGTTTCATTATTTTTGTCATGTATGAGACTCTTTCAGATAAACAACAATTTGCTTTCCTTTATTGTTTTATTCGCTGTCTTATAAATTCACAGGTAATTCAAAATCTTCACACCCAGGATATAATGTTGCGCAGTCATCGGACTCATTGTGTGCAATGTCGTACTCTTTGTGTTCTTCTAATTCAAATTCCTCTCCTTTTGGCAATCTGTTTATTAGACAAAACATCTGATTTTATTACTCTGTGAAAAGGGGAACGCAACTGTCTCTCGAAGCACAATTTATAATTACATTCAGTTTCAAAATTACAATTAGGTACTACTATTCCACAGAAAAAATATATAATGGAAGAGATCATCCACTTTAATGTTCATGTTATGTTGTAATGTGTCGATAAAGACTTATTTTTTTTATTTTTATTTATTGTGTGATTACAAAATATAGACACGTACTGGACTGGGCATGTTACCCGTCTCCGTGTTACTTGTTACTCCATGTTACTCCGTCAAATGTACTGCTTTTCCCAATTAATCCTACTCCCTCTAATCGGACTCGGATCCTACTACTCGGATATACATGTTTCGGTAGTGAGAAAAAAATGCCAGAGCCCATTACCATCCCATTTTAACCTATCGTTTTGATTTTCCCAACCTTTTCACAAATCCATTCCCCAATCTGCAAAGGTAAGCAGCGCATTCGGGGGCATGCCTACATTGTCATTCTGAACTGATGTTGGCATGTATGGCGGATGTTGCAGGATGACGGTATCCACCACCAGTTGCCACCAGGTGGACTGAATGCTCGTCTGCCGCATTCTTTCTATAATTTTTTTTTAATAAATTACATTATTCATAGAACGTGTACCTATTAGAATAAATAATTCGTACAGAATTTTCAAATTGTTTCTAAATGCATCCAAAAACGACTTAAAGATATCAGGCATATTGTCCATTTTAGATTATTTCGAGTATCTAACCTTATTATAATATTATTGAAATAACGAGTGGTTAAAAATGCCTGGCTGATCTTTAAATTTACACAATAGTTAATTTTGATTCATTCAGCAATGAATAGTTATTATTATCATGTTACGTTACTTAGAAATAACTATTTACGAAAAATGTTGATCAGATGTACTCGTATTGCTTCAGGTTTTTACAATATGTACTCTATACTCCATAGCGACAAGGTATAGGTGTGCATAAACCCATACGTAGCGGAGAGCAAAGTAAGAAATTTTCATTATTTTAACTCACTCATAATGTTCCCTATTGCCGTAGAGTTGTTATAAGAAGTCCTTTTCTTAAATAAACTTAATGTTACAGGAAAGTTAAACTCATGGCCTCGGGAATAAGACTAGAAGAATTGAGTTGGAAATTGAGTCTACACCTTTAGCATAGCTCATTTGTGTATCTAACAGTTAGTTCAAACCGCTATCGTGGCTGCTATAAATGCCTACTACACTGGCGTAAAACGTCGCGTAGCGCAAGTCCGTATACCGCGAACCCGCAGGCTAACCCGTGAAACGAATTGCCTCAAGAGGTCTTTCCATTACGCTACTATATGGGGTTCTTCATAAAAGCTGTGAATAAGACTTTGCAAGGTCGGCGGCGGACCCGCATAACCTCTGGTGTTGCAGGTGTTACCACGTGGGAGAACTTTATAAAAAAGTCCATTCTGGTGGATTGCTTGATATTGTTTCAGTATTTACAATGAGTGCCGGCTGCGTACACAGACGAGCATGTGTTCATTAAAATCGTGTTGTTTGTATGGACTGCACTAGCTGTTAGGTAAGCTGTGTCTATTATATTTTTTTTTATAGACAGGAGGGCGGACGAGCAAGCGGTCCCACGTGATGGTAAGTATTACCGCCGCCCATGGACACCTGCAATATCTATATATATCTTTATATATATAATACTGTAATAGTTAATTTAACATCTTCTTAAAGCTTAAGCTTAAACTGATTACTCTACTATGTGAAATACTTACGTAAATACAATCCTGAGCAGCTCGTACTGGAATGTGTCTTGTCGCGAGGCTTGCGCGGATTCGCATAGTTTGTAAAGAACGCACTGCCGTCCATCGCCGCCGAGCCTGAGGAACATTGCAAGTATGCGGCGAAGTATTAAAATATAAAACTTCCTTTATATTTTCCACTAAGAGATACGGAATAATTTGGTTCACGTGATTTTTTTGATCACAAGAAGCAATTGGGTTTTTGAAAAAAAAAAATTTTATCATTAATGGAAAGATCATATACACATTTTATAACAAAACTATTTTTAGTTTTTTTTTTCGCTTTAATTAAAAAGTTATATTTAATTACAAATAAATTTTTGAATCCAGTACCGAAAACACGCGGACAGTTCCCGAACAAACCCGAGCGCGTGTGACGTCACAATGTTAATTTCTACTCATTGTAGCACACAGCTGATACAGTATTTTGACTATTAATCGATTAAATCTTGTTATTATCGTCAATATATTAATAAATATATCGAAAATGTCTAACTTTAAAAGTTATCGTGCTTGCTTCGTACCATTACGTACGAATACTACAAAAACAACTCCTGAAAAAATGTTTTTAAATGTTCCACAAAATGTTAGATGTCGAAATAAATGGTTTCAAGCAGTGCGACGACCTAATTCCAAAACAACATCAAATTTGTTTTGTTGTGAAGATCATTTTGGTGTAAGTATTTTATAATAATATAGTAATTAAAAAATATTTATGTAAACGTATAAATGAAATAAATAGCATTCGATAAATAAAAATTAATTATATTTAATGACGAATAAATCATTTAATATTTTAATTTACAATATTATTTTTTTATAAACTTACCTTGATGCTTTAGCACCTCGAACTTCAGCTGAATTAAACCGAATATCATTTTTAAGAAAATCTGTTATCATAAATATATCCACATCAGGTATATTATCGGAATTAGCCTTTATAAATCCTTTATCACACATAACTAAATAAAAGTAGTTAATATAAATAATTTTTTTAACTAAATGTCGGATATTTGTCGTCAATTTACATGTAGAAGCCTGTGATACTGTACTATCGAGAAATCCTTTTAACATTATGACGTCACAAACATGGCGACCAATCGTAGCGTGTTTGTAGTCACGTGATTCTTTTTAAAATTTTATCAATTTAAAATTGTTTATAATAAATTAAATAAACATTTTAAAGAGTATTTCGCATCGATTATTAATATAATTTTAAAATTTTAAAATACATAAAAAAAATTGAATATTTTTTTTTTCAATAACCCAATTGCCGTGTCGTGTTGGTCGACTTTAGAATAGCACTACCCCATCTCTTACCGTGGGTGTCATGACTAAGGCGACTAAGGATTAACAAAGCCGCTACCGCAAGCACTGAGGAACTACACCACCTGTAAAAGAGAGGAATCGCCAACTCGCTTGTCCAGCGTGACGTTTTAAGGCCACATATCTCTCATGCGGGAGACAATGTGTAAGGAGGCACATGTCCAGCAATGGACACTAAAGGGGCTGGTTACTGTTACGGACCTCATTGGTCATGTTTTTGATCAAACTTTTGCTTATTTAGGATTAGTGTAAAAGATCCATGAAATTATGCAAGAACCGTATCGTCGATGAATTGAAATAAAAGAAAAAATCTTGGGACTGACAATAGGTCGCTATAAATATAAATAAAATAAGTAATAACATTAGCGTAACCAGAACTTTTATACTTCTAACCCTCACATCCCTGCACATCCGTGCATGAGGGTTGTATGGAGTTCACACTTTCAGAGGTGATATAGTTCGTCAAGACTTGTGGTAGCTTTGTTATCCCTTAGCCGCTTTTTATGACACCCACAGGAAGAAAAGGGGTGGTGCTAAAGCCTAAAGCCGACTACTAAAGCCGGCCTAAATCCGGCCGACACTACACCGCCAGTGGGTTACTGGGTTTTAATATCGAAGGAAGTAAGTGATGAAATTTAAAAAGTATTGTACTTACGCTGTGATCAAGGCTTCCAATTTCTTATATAGGCCCACTCTACTACTCCTATGAAACTCTACACTATCCCGGTCCAAGTGATGCTTCTTAAGATAATCACGATCTTTTTGCTTCTCGTGCATTCTCAACCTGTCTATTTTTGACTTCAACTTCTCTTTAAATGTCGTATTGTTCTCATCGACGCTTCTCTTCGCAATTGCTGGATTCACGATTGGTTTCCTAAAAAGTAATTTCAACTGTTTATCACAATCTACACATAAGTCTAAGGATAGTCGAAGGTCTTAAGTTCACATGCCCGGCTCAAAGGCACCACTGAATTTCTGGTTAAGTAGGGTTTAAAACTAGCTCAGTGACAAACGAAAACAACGTGAGAAAACATGCTCGAGAATTAAAAAATTTGGAATATGTGTATCTACCAATCCCCACTGGGCCCGCTTGTTAAATTATGGCCCGAAACCCCCTGGTGATTTGCTAGGGCAGTCCAATGATTTTATAAACTGATATCGTATTACAATTAATCTCAAAAAAATATCCGTTAATGAAACATTATACCTACTAAGAGATGCACACAGTCTGAGAACAATAAATGAATATACTTACCTATGGTAAGGAACTTTGGCTATAAGATTTCCTTTCTCATCTAAATAGTATATATGATGATTCACGTCTCCTCTACGTTGGGCTTCTGCTTTATCCTTGTACAAATAAAGATATTTAGGGTCCGAAGGTAACGCCCACGCTAAGGCGGCAGTACTGCCATACAAAAAAATGTCCCCAATAAGAATTAACGCCGATGTTTGTACGCAGAAAACTGTAAACAGGATTCCGTGGTTAAACAATATTGACAAACCAGTTAACAGTTAAGTACGAGAATACTGTGATACCTTAAAAGTTGTCAACTTACTAATTTATGTATGGATAAAGATTAGCACATACTCGTTACTTGAAAGCTTACGTGAAATGTAATTGCGACCACCAAAACCAGTTAAAAATAAGACGGCGATGCGCGATTCTTTTGCTAGCAAGTGTATTTAAAAATATTTACCTAACTGGAATGAGCTTCCATCTGGGAACACTAAAAACCTTTTTCTTCTAGATAAAACACTACCCTTATTTTCCCCTAAAGTATCATTTCCTTCCTCATAACAAATACTTTCACCGGCCAGTAATAATATCACAACCGCGAATATAAAATTATAAATGGAATTCATATTTCAATTTAAAAATGAAACTTTATTGCAACACAAAACTGGGAAGCATTTTTTAAACTTCACACTGGCTGATGGTATTCAAATGCCGCGGCTTTGTAATTTTGGAAATCAAACGTAGAGTTGCCAGTTAGAAAACGCAAAATGGACTGCTCGGATACACATACTATACTGAGAACTAAAATGAGTTTAAATGAAACATCAATTAACATGTCGTGTGTCAACGGAGGTACAGTTGCAATCGTGTTCGTAATGTTAAAATAAGTTTTTGTTAAGACAAAAAAGGTACTATGCTAATTTTTTTTCCTTTTACTTTCTGTAAATGTACATGATGATGTAAAGGTCAATAAATTAAAAAGAAAATAGGCCAGGAAATATATTTTTATTAGAAATAATTAACTACAGTTAACAATTAGATGAGGTAACATATTGCAATATAAAATAATTATGTCGAATACGAGTAGGTTATGTTAATACAAGTTATTTGACGCAGTGAAAGCGTCATAAACGTAGCCACGGTGGGTGAGGCTGAGGCGCTAGCAATTTTAAAACTGATTATTGTTTTGGATTCAGCTAGTCATCCTTAGTGGAAATATTATTTCTTATCAAAATTCTAAAATTGTGACCTCCGTAGTAACTGTCAAAAGGGTCTTCAAAAGGAACGCTCGATTTTTAAAAAACTATTGCGATTATCTTTAAACATATATATCTGTCATATTTGACAGCAATGTTCAGACAGCGCCATATGTTCGCGGCCCCAGTATCTCGCAAGGCGGAGACATCAACTGGAAACCGAGATCGTGTGATCTAACGCCCTTAGACTTCTTCTTATGGGGTTACGTTAAATGCCAGACGTATGCAAATCAACCGCAAACAATTGATGCCTTAAAGGCCAACATCACCCGTGTCATTAATGAAATGACTGACGTCGAGCCCGATTTATGCGATAGAGTCATCGAATATTGGACCTCCAGAATGCGCGCCACTCAACGTAGCCGCGGCGGCCATTTGTCTGATATCGTATTCCATAATTAATGCTATCTACCAAATAAAAAATATATGTATATAGCGGTATCGATTATACAACTTGTTTTATTTATATTTAAAACTAGAGCGCACTTATTGAAAAACCCTTTAGATAAAACTTCGAGATCTGCCTAAATATTTGTTTGCTACTTTTATCTGCCACCGCTGGACATGAGTCTTCTCATGTACATTGTCTCGTGCTTGATGTATGTGTTGCCTTAAAACGGCATGCAGGGCAAGCGCAATGGCGAGGGCTTGTGGTAGCGGATTTGTTGTCCCTTTGTCGTCTTTCACGACATCCACTGGAAGGATGAGATAGTGCTTACTCTCTGGTGGACACCTATTTAATACGGCCTATTTAATAACAAATTAATTACTAAATGTCGAACTAGGCTCTGAGCGAGCATCGTCACAATCCGGATACAAAACATCACACGATCCTTTAGCGCCGTGCGCTGAATCATATTCTTCAAGATTCTCATCTTTAGTCTGACTTTTGGGTAATCTGAAAATAAAGAAGTTAGTTAATGAATGTAAACATAATGTAGAAAGGGACAATGCTGCAAAAACCTCTTTTTTATAGGAAGAAGGAGTCAGATGAGCATACAGTCCATCCGGTGGAAAGTGGATACTGTCGATGGACACCCGCGATACATGCTAACTTCAGTCCAGAATGACAAACATTGGCGTGCCTCCGAATGCGCTGCCTACGTTTAAAGACGTAGGAATGGATTTGGAAAATGGGTTCGAAAAATAGGAAGGGATAGGATAGGATGTGATAGGAATGGCATATTTCACTCACTACCGAATCACATACATACATTGGGGAATCAGATAAAGTGGGAAATACAGTACATTTCGAGGTAGTATTCTGTGATCTCTAATCAACCCAAAGGTTGACTAGTATAGTTGACTAGTATAGTTGACTAGTAGTCTTTTGACATTAAACTCGTCTTTTGTACGATAATGTGCGATGAGATAAATAAATAAAATAAAAAATGGGGGAAGGTGATATACTAAAAGGTATCAAACTACTCCTTCCTGTCCAATGGAATTCATTCATCTCATTGAATGAAAGATGTAATGGAACAAGGAGAACTTCTCATTTCATTAAATTATTTATTTCCCATCCTTCGCAATCCTGACTCCTAAAATTTCATTGGTAGACGGACGTACTAACTTTTTTGCAGTCGTGGCAAAACTACGTTTTTGCAGTCATTTTTACTGATGTTGGCATGAATCAGAAAATTTCCATGAGTATACCAACAAAAATTTAGATATTATAAAAAATCAATTCATAAAAATATCTATTCGTCATCTACTCACAATTAGTCTTCGATCAAACATTCTGCGCTATAAAATATTCCTCATTATCGTTTGGACATATCCACTATATTAAGTTATTCAATCGCTTCTGAATAACATGCTAAATGTACCTACTCGAATTTCAAATTTCTTTTATACATACCGAAGATAGCAACTTACGTGAAAACCGCCCTCAGTATTTCCTCAAAGAAACTCCCCTGCGGATTATTTTGCGATTGGCCGACCAGGCACAAAGTTCTCAGCGTGCACTCCCTCCCGTTATTGCCGAGTCTAAAAGAATTTTACATTCTCATTAAAACTAGTAACTTGACGTAATAACAAAGATCTAGGGCTAGGGGCTCCATTGATTAATAACGAAGGGCTAGCTGTCGATTTCTTTTGCTGAATGATCATTTTCACACGAAGTTCCGCTCGTCTCATTAAGTTAATGGATGAGAAAAGGTCTAAATATAGCAATAGAGAGAGAGAGAAAGAGAGAGGAAACACATGATCTCGCATATAATTGAAAATTTTGTTTATCTTTTACGAGGCAACTCGTGAAATATCGAGTAGAATAATATGCCTTGTAAATAAGAAAATTGATAATTAATCTATTTTGTCAACTATACTTTGGAATGTCCACGTTAAAAGAACTACAGTAACTTCGCTTTTCTAACCTCTTTTAAAGCCACCAATTACTTCTCGAACGCACAATTAACAAGAATGATAAAAACTTACAATTACTCGTAGGGATATTGATTAATTGGGTAATTCTGATTAAGATACAAATTACAGTGTATTTGCATGATGATATAATTGGGTGTTATGTATCTAAGTAATTTCATTTAATATTTACGCATTGAATTTATACACACAAACTCACAAAGCACGCCCATTATAATTGTACATATGCTTTATGTAAAAATAAAGTACAGGGTAAATAAAATCCTTCAATTAATTGTATGCCTTTAAAATTCGATACTCATTTCGACAAGTCGGCTCCACGTGTCAAACAGCGCATGCAACAATGGACATGCTGCAGGAGAAGTTCGTAGGCTCCATTATCTCGCCAGGCGGCGACATCAACTGGCCACCGAGATCGTATGACCTAACGCCCTTAGACTTCTTCTTGTGAGGTTACGTTAAATCCCTGGTATATGCAAATCAATCGCAAGCAATTGATACGTTAAAGGTCAACATCATCCGCGTCATTAATGAAATCGAGTCCGATTTATGCGATAGAGTCATCGAAAATTGGACCTCCAGAATGCGCGCTACTCAATGTAGCCGCTGCGGCCATTTGCCCGATATTATGTTCCATAATTAATGCTATAGATTAACCTCTCAAATAAAAGAGTATAGCGGTATCGATTATACCACTTGTTTTGTGTATATTTAAAACTAGAGCGCACTTATTGAAAGACTCTTTATATAGTACCATGCAATACAACACAGCAAGGTATTGAAAAAAAAAGAATTATTAAAAAACAACATGTTTAGCTACACAAAATCTCCGATTGACACGTCGGAGGGACTCTATCAAAAAATAAATATAAATACGTACTTACGCCTGGAACATTGTCTCTATTTTCCGGTATAGTGTCGCGCGACTGCTCCTGTGAAACTCGATGCTCCGCTCGTCCACGTGTTCGCTTTTCAAACACTCGCGTTTGTGCTCCGAAGCGTGCATCTGCTGCCTGTCCAGTTTGAACGTTTCTGTTCCAATTTTGTGCGCTTCTATGCTTCGTTTCGCGAACGCAGGGTTGACCATCGGTTTTCTGTTGAGGTTTTAATTAGGTTATTACACTTGTTATTTTCGAGCTAAAAGGGATTTGATAGCTTTTTAACATATAGAGAGAAAGGAACTAAGAAAAAAGGGAGACAACTCATCTGTTGGTGAATAATATTGCCGACCATTATAAATAGTGTTGTAAAAATACGTGCTGAGCGTTCGAACTCTAATAAAACTTGAGAACAACCTTAACCGTTTTGCCTTGAGTTTTTAACCTTAAGGGTTTTGAGACCATGAATCATTAAAAATTTAAACTATAACGCTCGCGAGCATTTAACGGTCGAATCTTAAATGTAGTATGAACTTTACCAGAAAGTTAAAAAAAAACATATTAAATTCTTTGCTAGTTGATCAATCGAGTGACAACCAGATAACTCAACCAGATGTCTTCTTTAAAAGTCTTATCTATCAGTGGAGACTCGAGTCGAAAAGAGTCACTGCGTGCAGTGCAGTCTATGGGTAGCATCCTGTGCGGCAATAGCATCCTGAAGACGATTGACCCTTCCAGACGCAGTGAATGAAGCTGATTTTAGGTACCTATAGGTTAATATTAAGTACTAATATTAGTTTAAGTTGTAACTTACTAACAATATCTATGGATATTGTACGATGGATATAGAAATTATTATTATTATTATATTATGGAATTAACTGTCAGCAGAGGTTTTCCCGGTACACTACGATATGGGGGCTCCTCAAGAGAGCTGTGAACAGGATCCTGCAAGATCGGCAGCGCACTCGTATGCCCCCTGGTGTTACAGGTGTCTATAGGCGGCGATGACCACTTACCATCATGTGGCCAGCAAGCTCGACTGCCATCTCTTCTAAAAAAAGATCCATAATCACGTGGCATGTAATTTGTTGATAGGTTTACATAGTGTGACAATGTAGTCATCAAATCTTCACCAAACTTTGTTTTAAGCTAAATTACCCATACCCATACCCATTGTACCCTATAATTGGGATTCCAATTATGAAGTGTGCATATAATGCAAACAAGGTCAGCTTTTTACAGACCTAGTGTGAAAAAATCCTTAAGCATATTGGGTGTCGTCTCCACTACCAACTTCTAACAACTTCAGGCCTATAATTGCCGCAGGTTTTTAATTGGTATTTTTAATAAAAATAATAAAAAATAAATGAAATTAATTTTTTTGTAAAGTGACCCTATGGTTTCTTGAAATCTTTCACAGATTGAATAAATAGTGTGTGATTTTTTATACAATACTATTAAAAATCTGCTTGTATATATTTGTCAGTATCTTATAACTGGCAATGTAAAACGTTTGACATTTTCGCGTTTTTTACACATATTTATATATTTACACGGGTCTTAACGCGAATGTTAAGACATGATGTATATCCTTGACATGGAATAAAGTGATTAATAAATTTAATAAAATGAAACTATGCGATTATTCGTCTGACGCTACTTGTGAGCGAGTGTGATTTTGTGAGTGTTGTGTGCCTCAACTTTCCGTACTATGAAGACCAAATGCGGGTAGTTGATGAAACTGCTCGCAACTCTCGACGTGGACTACCCGCCTCTTCAGTCAGCTCGCGACCGTGGTTCGTGCAACACAATGGAAACGTCGAGTAAAATAAATAAGGTAAACATTCGCGTTAAGACATGAAATGACATTATTCCTTACCTGTGATACTGCCTTTTGAACATAACCTTCCCATCATAATCAGTAAAATAAATCATCTTAGTATCAACCCTCCGGTGTAAAGGGTCAGCATGGTGCATGAAGGGTGAATAAGGGTCTTGAGGCAGCTCGTAAGCCAGTGCAGCAGTGTAGCCCCACAGGAAAATGTCCCCTATTGTGAAAATCGTCGGATAGGTGATGCAGAATACTGGAAAATATTTAGTAGTTATTGGAAAACTTAGACTGGGCGTGAAGTTTTTGTTTGATTAATATAAAAATTGTGTATGTGCGTTTTGTGGTTTAATAGTTTATTAAACTTTAAAGTGTTTCTTGTGCGTAGTGTTTGTGATAATGAAATAAAAGCATAGGACTGCGTTTTTCGTGTTCCTCCAAGGAACGTGTTCCTCTTGTCCTCAGTAAACCTACTGACACTTTAGTGAGCGACTCTTGACTTACCTTACTTTAATGAGGGGGAGAGTGCACGCTGCAATCCAACAGCCGCTGGACGCACTCGACTGGCCACGTTACCCCTCTCTCACAGAAGACTACCTTGAAATGTACTGGATTTCCCACTTTATCTTATTTCCCTATGTACGTACGTGTTTCGGTAGTGAGTGAGATGTGCCAGAGTCCATTCCCATCCTATCCTTCCCCATTTCCCCAACCCTTCCTCCAAATGCATTTCTATGTCCAAAGGTAGGCAGCGCATCCGGGGGCGTGCCAACGTTTGTCATTTTGGACTAATGTTGGCATGTATCACGGATGTCTATGGGCTACAGTATTCACTTACCATCAGGTGGACTGTATGCTCGTCTACCACCTTCGTCCATAAAAAAAAAAAAAAAAAAAAAAAACCTAATTCGACGGGACTGAACATTGGCAAGATGTTTTTAATTTGTTTTGCCTTTACGAAGAAAACTCGACGCTGGCATAATGAGCTAATTGCACCATTATCATTACATGAAGAATCAAAAAAAACGTGACCGTTAAGTCTCAAGAGTGTATTTGAGTGTTACGATCTTATACGTCTATATTAAATCGCCTCGCAAACAGCGTCGATGTAATTTTGGGAGATTGACATTTGAAGCGTCTCATGTGTTCTTTGTGTAAAAAGTGCAGGAGTTTGGTGGCCTTTCTTTGAATACTTTCTAGCAAATCAATATCCATGTATTTATTGATTACTTACCCTTGATTACCCTTGATTACTTGTAAACTGATTTATTGGACACACTTTACAGAGTTTAACTGTAGTCACTTTGGATATGAATATGGATATGATTGGATTGGTCACTTTGATTGACTTTGTATGAAGAATAGATTGCTTATTCGCTAAATTTTTTTTTGTGAACACAGGAAACTTGTCTAATTAAAATTGTTCCCCATTTCGACTTTTTATTAAAAATTCACAAATGGCGGTTTGTTTTTACTCTTCCAAAACAAAAACGATGATAAATTTGTAAAGTAATAGCGTTTGTTAGACACTCTTATAGATACTATTTTGCGATCAATTGGCGCAGTGGTTAGTGACCCTACATTCTGTGCAAAAGGTCCCGGGTTCGATTCCCGGGCGGACATTCCTTTGTTTAAAGATAAATGTTTTTATAGGCTGGATGCGTGTTTGTGTATGTATGTGTGTGTCTGTGGACCCACTACATCGGGAATCTTCGTGTGGGCCATTGAGTGTGACGTTATTTATTTTAGTCAGTAATTTAAAACTAGAATATCGGAGTTTATTTATTCGGTTAGATTTTTTTTTGTCAGGTGCGATCGCGGGCGCGCGTGCGCACAACAACTCACCAAAGTTTCATGGAAATTTAATCAATGGTTTAGGAACGCATAGAAGACGAACAAACAAACATTATTTTTTATATATTAGATTATAGGTACATTAAATTTACATATCTAATGGCATATAACACCCTGCAAGGATACAGAAATTCAAATGTTAAAAAAATACATATGTTCATTAAATAATATAAGTAATGTTAATGAATAATATGATTATTTAACATTATTAAATTATTTATTAAATTACTTTTTAACTACTACCTGTATAATTATTAACGGTTACTGGTATTATACAACAAAATTCTCAATTAAATTTGATATTTTTATGTGTTACGGTTTGTCTATATATATTTTTTAATATATTGATTTAAACCATTTCCATCTGTCTGAGACCACTAAAAGTTTTATCATATAGCAAGCTAAGCCTCTATATATTATTATAGTATATACTCACTACAGGTAATTAAATACTTACATCTCTTCTTGTACAGTTGGCAACCAAAAAGATAACCAAAACCAGCCTGTCAATACCTTTTTTGACAATAATAAATCGACATTTATTAAATAACAAAAATATAAGTAGTTATTTGTTACATAAAACTACTTGATAACAGTACGATTCGATCTTAAGAATATAAAAATACCTGTGGCGAGTTTACACATTAAAAGAAGCTACGAGTAACATACTCGTATATCGTATCAATTTTTCACAATCGTATCAATCGTATCAATGGCGAATGTGCTATCTGTATGTTATCGAATTTTAGAGGACATTGTGGCGCTTTGGTAATATTTAGTGGTATTTTTGTTCTTATTAAAGATACATTGTTGTCGTAATTGCAATACGTGTAATGTGCAGTATTTTCGCAGAGGTACTCTCTACATTATGACTGAGGCAACATGTGCGTTACTGCAAGCTGAATGCACAATTAATATGTGAAAGGCCGTGTCTTTTATATTTTATAGCATGCATGTTAAATGCTTACCCAACTGCAAGGAACTTCCTTCTGGAAAAACGATAAATCTTTTCCTCCTTGATAACACTTCACTACTTCCATGCTTAACTAAGTCCTCCGTTTTATTAAATGATTCATTTAACTGATTAAACTCATTCGCTTTTACTGTAACAATTAATAACCACAATAATGTCACCAACTGTTTTTTAATAGCCATTATTAAATACTTAAATTAAAAACTTAAATTAATTAAAAACGCTAAAAAATTTTGCAATAAATAATTCGTTGCCAATTTAAGTGACGCCAAATCTTTGTAACTGCTTATTTTAAAAAGTGGTAAGTTTTTACTAGATCAATACTTTTAACAAAATTTTTAAAATGTTTGTAATACTCTAATGCCATCCAGTAAGTTTAGTTTTGTGCTAAGTTTAAAACTACTTTTTTTCTGCATCTCCCATTTAATTTGACAATCACGGTGTACAAATATGGCTTAGTGTAAAACGTCGAGGTTTATAGTGGGTGCTATTTTTTTTTTCAACAACTCATCAATGATAAGACTTCAGCCTATAACTGCACATTGCAGGGCATAGGCACGATGGGGAGAATTCACCATGTGGGCCCAATGCGGATTGTTTGATACACATGCACTAAATTACATTGTGGAGTACCTCGGTTTAGTTTATTTTATTGATTTGTTAAGTTGTTTTAACAAATATTGTTATTATTGTAAAACGGGTCAATTAAATCTTGATAATTAAACCTTCATAAGTGGATCGATTGTTTGATTTCTCTTCATTGATTTCGGGACGAGAGTAGAAAGTTTTCACTATAGTGTTAGTTGAAAAATTCGTATTTTAAGAAGAATGAAAGCCGATAATAGATAGGCTATCACCGCCGTAAATGAAAATTTCTTTTATTTTTTGTTGATGTTAAACTGTTTAAATTTGTTTAATTTTATCACCGCAATCACATCTAAGCATTTGATTTAATTTTCTTGAAATTGATAAATTGTAACCGTTGTTATCGATTCTTTATTAATGGAAAAATATGGTCGTAAATATTTTTTAAATAGCTTATTTAAAATCATATTGTGATCACCGACTAGTAAAGTTCTCATCACTATCTATGTATATATATACTTTAAATATATATACTTATATTTACTTATAAAGAATCACTTTAAAAGTCCTCCATTTCTAGTCTAATGTTTAGTTAAAGATAATTAACATTCTCGTAAACAGTTAATTAGCACTTTTTCTCTCTATCAAAAGAAAATCCGTCGATTGACAAACAACATGTATGTTACAACACATCACATCGCGATACATTGAAACTGGTCCAGGTTAAACAAGCAACGAATAACTTGCGATAATTAACACGTTAAATAAAACCCACATTTGACAAAATAACTGTTTTTCACCGACGAACATTTTTAAACAATTCAAATATTATTTTCCATGACACTGGCCGTTGTGAACTTGAAAAAGGAATTTAATTGTAATTGTATCTGATTTATATGTACTAATTTTAAAAAAAAAATCCATTTCGGTGCGCTGACTCAATTTTTTAAAATTTAAAATTTGTTTTTTTTTAATTTTCAATTATTTTTTTAAAATATTATGAATAAACTTTACCATGTGATTTTATTGTGTTACATGTGTTTAGTATTGTTCGTTATTATAGACTTCGGTGAAGCCAACAATAAGCAAATTGGACATCATAGGCAAAGAAGATATTTGAGTTTTGAAAATGTGTCGCATTTTTTCGTAAGTATTAATTCTTATAAATAATTATTAATTATGAAAATCGTGTTTATCAAAGTTCGACAATATTGTTGAAACAAAGTGGTTACCTCAAGACCAGTGAAACTATACCACCTCTCAATCTTGTGATGCGGCTTGACCAGCGGCATCACAAGATAATATTAGGTAGTAGGATAAGTTCGCGTCCTTTTTATACTAAAAATAATGAAGACTTTTTTGTAGTACATAAATATTTATTGAACGAAATGTTGTCTATTTAATTCGAGTATCTTTGGCCATTTTCCTGGCAGAGCTATTATCCCATCGCGATACAATTTTTGAGGTATTTCAGCGAAAAACTGATTTAATACGGGTATCTATTGAATATAATTTTACTCCATTTAGAGAATTTTGTAAAGAACGGAATATATAATAATCCGAAGGTACTATGTCTGGACTGTGTGGGGATGCATTAAAACTTCCCAGCCAAGGTCCATAAATATTTGTTTAGTCATCAAAGATATATGCAGTCGAGCATTGTCGTGATGGAAAACTACACCTCTTTTATTCATTAATTGTGGGCGTTTTTCTTCAAGTCTTTGTTTCAATTTTAATAATTGCTGACATCAGAATTAATCATTTGGCCATGTGGTGAAAGCTCATACTACACAATGCCTCACCAGTCCCACCATACACATAACATGACTTTGTTCGGAGTGAGACTTGGTTTTGGGACTATTTGTAATGGGCCACCTCGCTTAGACCAAGATTGTTTTCGAACATTGTTATCGTAGGTGATCCACTTCTCATCGCCTGTTACCAATGTCTTCAGAAATGGATCGATTTCAATTTGTTTTAGCAACATCTCGCATATGGAAATTCATTCACCAAGTTTCTCTCATTTAAATCGTGCCATTGGGTGCACCAAACATCTATATTTTTTAAAAAATATGTTTATGCAGGTGATCCCAAACTGTTGAGTGGTTATTGCTAAGCTCTTCCGCAATTTGATGACTGTTTATGTGTAGATATGCTTCATTTTTTTCAATGATAACATCAATAGGACGACCAAAACGAGGAACATCATTCACGTCAAAATTATCAGACCCGAATCGACAGAACCATTTTTAGCAGGAGTTTTAGATTTAAAAGCATCTTCTCCGTAAACACTACTTATCTCTTTTCGAACACAAATAGCATTCATACCCTGATCGAAAAAAAATTGTAAAAAATATCTAATTTTAGCCTTATTAACTTCCATTTCAAAATTGTTAAAAAATATGAAAAGATAAAAAATTTAACTTGTAATTTGGCGCCATTACAAAAAAGTCAGCTGTCGAACGGTATATCACTTTCCCGCCAGTGATCAGTGTTGCCAGAAATATAGCACGCTAAAGTCATACGTTCAAAAAGACCGCGAACTTTTCCGACTACCTAATATGGGGACGCCCATGTCCAGTAATGGACGCTAAAAGGGCTGTTTTCGATTGCTACGGTTGCTGTGACATAATAGAGGCACAACTGTTGAAACTGCAAGTTATTCATGATAACTAGTGTTTCTGTATTAGTCAACATGATTTTTTTTATGTAAAGTAAATGGCACTCGAGCAGATAGTCCATCTAGTGGTCAATAGATACTGTCGGCCATGAACAAGCCGGTATATGCCAACATCAGTCCAGCCTGACGAACATTGGTATGCCGCCGAAATCTCAAGGAGATACATATTTAATAATAAGTATATCTAAGTATCTTTCTATGTGCCGTATGGTGTAGGCTGGCTACAGTATATATATGCACCACCATCTCTTCCCGTGGGTGTAGTAAAAGGCGACTAAGAGATAACAAATTGGCCACCACAGGTCCTGAGATTAATTTTATTAGACTTAAGGCAACAATAACCCGCTTACTATAAAAAGTACAATCGGCAAGTTTACCTTCGTTCATACGATTTTTTATTATTTCAGCTCCGTTTAAATTTTAAAGCGAACATGGTTCCGTGGAACCAGATCTTCGCGCAAGCTCTAGGGTTCCGTATGAACTGGGAGGACCCTCCTGACACCTTCCACCCATACCACCACCTTCGTCTTCGGAGAAACACTGTGTATAGCAATTTGGAAATTCTATTGGACAAGTGAGTTATTATTACTGAGGAACACATTTTTGACCGATCAGAAAGATCAAATTATGGCAAAACATTGCAAATCGCTGATGACACATATGCCAAATTAAATATTTAAATATATTAATTGAATCTTCCGGGCTACTTGGCTGAAGTCTTCTGGAATCTCTTCTCTTTCTTCCAAACGTTTCGTCAACAACTGCGGTTGACATCTTAATATGGACACCGGCCGAGAAAGCCTACACTCCACTCTATAAATATTTAAATATAGTTTAAAAAGTAATTTAATATATCGGTAATTAATATATAGTCACAATCGGTAGCAATGATATTCTTTTTATTGAAATCTGCTAAAATACAGGCAACATCGTGTTGAAAGTAAAACTTGAAATATTGTTTTAAACGAATACCATATTTCTGACTTGCTATGCTATAATATACATTTTGTAAGTAATGAACTATACAAGGCCAAAATCAAAATATTTTTGGAATATGTGGTTAGTGTAGAAAATCTTAAACACATCTCTGGTACTCATGGGGTGAAAAAAACACGATATAATGTGTATTTTTATATAATATAGTTAGTTTTAAATGAAAAGAAATGGTTATTATCACAATAAAGATAGTGTTTAACAAAATCACATTACTTATCCATATTAATGGATTAAAAAACGAAATATCATTGAATTCTTAAGGTTTAAGATCTATTATAAAAAAATGATTTTTTTTATTGCCATATGACCATAACGTAGTCCAGATTCACGTAGGCGTCGGCAAATTGTGTACGTAGATACATTTGTACTATATTTCTAACTGGAGTGAATCCGTTTTCATTTATTAAATAAATATTTATAGCATAAACTTTTTTTATAGCATAAACATCATAGCATATACGGATTGTGATATAATATTGATACAGTACTTCAGTTACGTTTGAAGCCACAGACTAATTTTTGCTTTTAAGATGAATACTTATTTTTTTAATAAGATTAAAATTACTAGCCGCACTAGCTTTCGCTATTGCGGCCGCCGTGAACGAGTACATTGTCATGGAGAGACCGTTCTTAAGTTTCTTTAATCAGCTTTTCTTAGTTTTCTTGTTTCTCGAAATTGCTCTTTAGGGTTAGTATAATAGCTTCCAGTCACCGTGGTATTGCGTTCTTTTATGTCTATAAGGAATATTCCTTGACAATCCCAGAATGTCGATGCCACAATCTTTGGATTGAGTCACCTTTGCCTTTCTAGGCGGTGCTTCACCAGAACGAATGTCGGATCGATGCCAATGTTTCATTCCCAGTATTGACTCCAAAAAATCGTTTCCGTTTCTCTGGAAGGCCTCCAAAAGTTCCTTAGAGCATGGTACTCGTTCCCTTATCTGGACACTTAAAAGAAGTTTTGGCACCCATCTCACACTAACTTTATTCATATGAAGATGTTCAGGAAGAATCCTAAGGACTATAGTTTTTGAAAGCCCTCTCCTTGCTATTTCTTTCGTCTTTAGCCGTAGGTTGCTCAGAACTTCTTGTTCCACTAATTTGATGTTGTTTAAAGTGAGTGCCTCAATGGGTCCACCGAAGCAAGGTTCGTCGTCGATGGACTCTCGTCTTAAACGGAATTACTTTCAGCAATCTTTGAATGAAGCAAAATGATGGAGAAGAATCCTCATACACATTATCCAACCTTCGTTCTGTATCTATCGGGCTAACAACACATTCACTCATTCATTTATTTATATAATGTATACTTTATTGTAGACACAAATGATAAAAACAATTACAAAAGAAAATATACGCAAGAGGCGTTCTTATCCCCTTAGAACATTTCTATCAACAAACCTGGGAGTGCGATAGGTGAGCAAAAAATTGCAGACAAAGTGTATACCTAAATAAACTATTACAAACATTGCTTTAATAAAACGATTATTACATACTAATAATATATTATTATATGTATACACACATACTTATAGTTTAATATTTTTCAGTTGGGAAGTATTTTATATAAATTGATGTTACGATGCTGAAAACATACTGCATTCCGTATACGCTATGTTAAATACGAATTTCCATTACTCTTTTCGGTCGTCAAAAGATTTAAAAAAAATGCGATTGTTTTCAGAAACGGTTTGAATGGTTTCCACTGCGTGCGACGAGCTATATGCGAAATGGCAATGATACCCGAACCAAGAGGAATTTACCACAAAATTTTAAAAATGGTTTTCAGGTGGGTGTTATGGTAAAAAATACTAGGTTCTATAAGACAGGAGTTCTGCATACTGTAGATATATTTACAACCAGATAGAGTAGTTATAGATAACAAAGCAATCGACAACGAATCAGCGAAATAATGTAAATAATAAAACATGTCAACTAATTTAAAATACGTAAAACCGTTCTAGGGAAAAATTAAGTTATTTTAGGGAATAAATTAAAAGTTACTAAACACACGTGTAAATTTTTGTTCTGTCTAAAACGTTGGTAGCTCTCATTACTCAGTACAGGCTGATAACCGAGCTCCTAGGCGGCGCAGGACGCGCGGAGGGAGGCAGCGCGCCGCATTAACTGCGTAACTACGCGTAGAATAATGAATATACTAGAAATTAATAATAAATTATGAAAAAAGTGGTAGAATCAATTCTACGCTCGATACTGCACAGTATTTTCAGGTATTTTAGTAACACATTGTATATAAGTGTGTAAACTGAACCGAAATTGTCACGAATATACTGATATACTACACAGTGTGTGAAACAAAATAACACAGTCAAAAATAGAATAAGAGTTGAGGAAATATAAATAGTCACGGTTTAAGATAATTTATTTACAAAAGATTACATACATCACTTATAGAGAAACAAATATACTAGATTCAAAAATACTACAGTAATTTGTCAGCGTAAGTACGAGTAGTATACTCGTATAAGCAAACTTTATATACAGCATTCGCCTTAACTAATTAACTAACGATGACATAAAATCACATGACAGTATCCTAACATCCTAACCATTTATTTAATAAAATGCAGAGTAATTGATTTTATTATTTACTAAATGTACCAACTAATTTACTAATATCGCTTTATTTATCAAATGTATATTGATTGTTTCCAGGAGACAAACATCAGCTACAGACAAGTGGCACAAAGTGACAACGCAAGAATGTCAAATTTCAATATTGTCTTGTCCCTTTTCAATGCTGGAGGTGTCCACATACACCGATGTCTAGTCCATCTCTCACATCAGTAGTAACTAAATGAAGATGTTAAAAAAAATGATTTCAATTCTCAATGTCATAAACCACTATTGTGTTAAAATAAATAGAGCTAATTATATTATATTTCTCACAAATTACAATTATTCTTTTAGATGTATGAGTAGAAAGTCAATTACACACTTGTCTTACACACTGTAACACACATATTCCAACTTTAATGACACTGAAGACATTATTAATATCGTACAATCATAATCAATAATAATGCTTATACATATAAGAATGCTCGCATGCAGGCACAAACGCACACACAGGTGGGTACCTGCACACGCATCCATGCGCACCCAAGCACGCACACACACACAAACACTAATCCTTTGCCATTAAAGCTGTTTACAATCAGATCGGGTGCTCGATTGTCTGCTCATTTGATAACTTATTTTTATAAAAAAAAACTACTTAATGATTTCGCATTAAAATTGAGTTTTACTGAATAATAAACGAGATTTGTGTTGTGTTCTTCCATTTCTTTCTACTCCATACAATTAATACACCATACAATATCAGCCATTTTATATTCCACTCTTGGACATGGAGCCTACTCATGCTCATTTCCTTGATAATTGAATGTATGGTTAAGGCATACATCTATGGTTGAATGTATACATACATTCAACGACACGCAGGCTGCCCAAATGGGTTGGCGAGTCTTTTAGACTCTTTTAGAAGTACTGTAGTTTCTCAGGGCTTGTGGTAGCGGCTTTCTTACCCCTTAATCGCTTTTTACGATACAGACGGGAAGAGATGGTGGTGTTGTTTGAAAGCCGTATAAACACCATATGAAAAGAAAATAGGTACTAATTTATAAAATTTAATTCAAGAACCTGTTAAATTTATATACACATTCCATTCCAATTTTATCCAATTAGAATTTTAAATCTTCTACGGGCAGCTAGAATAAGCTGACACACCATAAAAGTCCTTTAAACGTGTCCTACTTCATGGCGGTGACATGGCAACGTACGGACTCCAGACTGGTCTGAAAAAATGTAGTAAATTGTACTATCAACCAAAATAAATGTACTAAAAAGGAATACTAAAAATCAGTGTTCAAAATGTCACCGACAGCAAGCGTATTTCTTAGCGGGTGGTATGTATTCCAATAACAAGCTTGTCGAATTTGTGAGTATTTTAAAGGCTAAAAATAGGTACGAAAAATATACTTTCAGATTTTTAAATAGTTATTATGTATACTAATTACATAGGTATATAAATAACAGAAAAACACTTCATTTTATTTTACAAAAAACAGCAGTATTATTATTTTTTTTTTATATAGATTAGTGGGCGGGCGAGCAAGCGGTCCCACGTGATGGTAAGTGTTACCGCCGCCCATGGGCACCTGCAACACCAAGGAGTATGCGGGCGCGCCGCCGACCTTGCAAAATCCTATTCACAGCTCTCTTGAAGAACCCCATATCGTAGCTCAATGGAAAGACCTCTTGAGGCAGTTCGTTCCACTGCCTACGGGTTCGCGGTATAAAATAATTTTTGGACCGAACAGTGCGCGACACCTCCGTATCGAGGAAATGCGGATGGACCGCACTTCTGTGACGGGAGGTGCGGTTGTAGAAACCCGAGGTGGGAATTATATTAAACAATTCTTGAGAGCATTCCCCATTGTACAGGCGGTAGAACACACAGAGAGACGCAACGTCTCTCCGAATGCTGAGGGATTCTAAACACAAACAAGTATAAACACAGTATAAGAATTACATTGTAAATAATCTCAAAACACATGTTAATGTTTCAACAAATTATAAGTAATCGCTTAAGTATATTTTTTTTATAGAAAAAAAAGGCAGCAGACGAGCATACAGTCCACCATGATGATAAGTGGATACTGTCGTCCATAGACATCCGCGATACATGTCAACATCAGTCCAGAGTGACAAACGTTGGCACGCCCCCGGATACGCTGCCTACCTATGCAGATTAAGGAATGGATTAGCAAAATGGGCAGAAACAGGATGGGATGGAAATGGACTCCGCCATATTTCACTCACTACCGAATCACGTACGTACATTGGGGAAATACTATAAAATAGGAAATGCAGTACATTTCAAGGTAGTCTTCTGTGAGAGAGGGGTAACGCGGCCAATCGAATGCGCCCAGCGGCTGTGGGAATTCAGCATGCTCTTTCGCCCTTACAACACTACATTTTTATAAAATTAGCTGTAAAAAAATGTTCTAAGTTTACGAAGTTTCTAAGTTTTTTGAGGGGGAAAGTGCACGCTGCAGCCCAACAACTGCCGGGCGCGCTCGACCGGCCACGTTACCCCTCTCTCACAGAAAACTAACTTGAAATGTACTACATTTCCCACATTTATCTTATTTTCCTAATGTAGGTACGTGTTTCGGTAGTGAGTGAGATGTACCAGAGCTCATTCCTATCCTATCCCTCCCCATTTTCCCAACCCTTTCTCCAAATCCATTCCTATATCTCCAATGGTAGGCAGCGCATCCGGGGGCGTGCCAACGTTTGTCATTTTAGACTAATGTTGACATTTTCTAATTATAATATGTAATGATAATCAAATAATCAGCTTTTATTTGATAATCAATTAAAAGCGTAGGGCTGCGTTTGTAGTGTACTTCCAAGGAGTCCTCTTCTGTCCTCAGTAAACCTACCATCTCTTTACTGAGCGACTCCTGACTTACTTCGACGGGACTGGACATTGACAGGATAAGTTTTAGACTATGCTATTGTTCATTACGAAGAAAACTTGATACTGACATACTTTTCCTAATTGTACCATTGCCATATATGAAAAGAAAATAATAATAATTCTGACACATCGGAACAAGTGACCAAAGAGGCTGAATTCAAATAATTTCCGTATTCATTACATTGCCATAACTTCGTTAGAAAGTTGGCGATCCCGTTCACATAAACTAACGTGACATCAAAGAGCTGGGTAGTGTCGAAACCAACAGTAATCAAATAAGCAAGTTTCGAACTCGATTAGACATCGGCTGATATCGACTATCGACAAACAGACTTTAACGACAAGGTAAACAAACTTTAGACTTAATTGATTTAATTCGGTGACCGCTAACATGCCCAATAATTACTAATAAATCCACTTGTGTTAGTTCAATGAGTTCTAAGTTTCTACATGATTAATCTCACATATCACGTACGAAAGAAGCCCTACGAGGTAATGAGTCAAAGAAATATTCATTTAGTATCAACATAAGAAGTCAGACTAAAACAGCACTGTCACTCTTATGTGAATGATATATTTATGTTGTCTCTGTTATATTTAAAACTAGCTGTGCCCGAGATTACGTACGCGTGGAACTCTAAATTGGGATATCTTTCTTCCCGTCAGCCGATTTTGATGAAACAAAGCATATTCGAAGCGCCAAGCTAAGCTTAATTAACCTGTGGTTTGGAGATAAGCGTGTTGGAACAGATAGACAGACAAACATTTTCAAAATCGTCTTTTTATATTCTGATAGTCTTCTTTCATCGTCCCCAATCAGTTTTTGATAAATATATTCAATGTACAGACACGCTGGTTCTACAGTTTTATTATATGTATAGATATGTATGTATATATGCCTTTATACACCTATATACATATGTGTATCGATCAACTAGCGTCGTCACGGTAGTGTCACCACACAATAACTTACCAGGGTGAAAAAAAATCTTCGATGACAGAAAACGTTACTATATGAACAGAATTCAGTTATTACATAGTATTCAAAAATCATTGTACAATAATTACGACTATCCTTTATTATCAATTTATTACAAAAAGTAGTTGTCCCTCCATAAGCCACATATTCATTAGCCCACTGCACGACAACGAAAACCCTCAAACTTTGCGACACAGATGACGTGTTGACAGTCTAACGTCGAACTTATCGATATGTGAACCGCGTGTATCGAGCCTTAAAAAAATATACGGTAAAAGAACAAGGACAAGACATTTTAAAAGATATTTTTCAGGTTTAGGTTTGCAGGGAAGAATCAGAATGACTACGGGGAAGGACAAAGGGCAGACAGATCTGAAAAATAAAGAATCATTTCAAACTTTTATTTTTAACCTCCTATAGTTAAAATGTTCTAAGAATATTAATTTTAGTGTTTTAAGGGACCGAGGTGTCTCTAGGACCACCGCAAGTGTTTCGCAAGTGTTAACACTGTCCCAATTATTTCGAGTTAAGTTTGAAAGTTTCCTTTTATACGTAACCATAATTTGTTTCATATTTTGAATTTCTATCTGGAATATATAGTAAAGTGAAAAAAAAAATGGGAATATGACGCATGATGGGAGGAAATAAAAACGAAAGGAAATAAGATGAGCGATGGATTCTGACAATTCCCATTCCGTTGGAAAAAAGAATATCCTTATTCCATTATACTTATTACTTCCCTCATCACCTCACACCTGCCGAAGGAAAAATAATAAAATCTCCTCGTCCCATTCGTTATACTTTCTATTCTCATCTATCGAACCCTTTCTCCGAAACCACTCGTAAATCTACAAACGTACGCAGCAGTATCCGGGGCGAGCCAACGTTTCATCTGGACTGAAGTTGGCATTTATCGCGGATGTCCATTGGTGACAGTATCCACAGGTGGATTGTCTGCTCGTCTGCCACTTACTTTCTGCAAAAAATCTCCGTACCGAATCAGCCGTACCTACAACAGTAAGTACCTACGTTTAAATGTTAAACCAATCAAACTGTCGGGGAATAAAAGTCAGCGATATACATCACCAGCCTTAGGTATGTAATTCACTACCATAATAAAAATATATAGACGTATCTTCCGTCCTTTTCCCTCAAACCAAATCCATCTTTACCTAATGTCGAGCTGAATGAAACCTCAGCGCGTGGTAAGCACAAAATAAATCCAGTTAGTCGTGGACGACCACTCGATAAATTCCGGGAGCATCTAAATCGACGGGACTGATTGCCCATTGGGACCCCTGAAGTGTCACTAAGGTAAGTCGGTGGTAAATTGATGTGAATTTGTGTGATTGATCGAGTTTTGGTACCTTTAGTACCATTATGGAACTACCATTGTTTTCGTACCTGAAAATATGTTTCAATCTGAAATTATCTATTTATTTTGTCTGATATTTATAATACAATATATTTATATTATATAAAATGTATTTATTATTATACCGTGACCAGCTTTTTATCCACTGCTGGACGTGGGTCTCTTCATGCACATTGTCTTGTGCGTGACGGATGTGTGTCTTGTCCGTGACTTCATGACGTCACGGATGACGTGACGGAATCCACTCTTTTAGAAATGATGCAGTTCCTCAGAACTTGTGGTAGCGGCTTCATTATTCCTTGTCGACTTTTACGTCACCAACGAGAAGAGATGGGGTGTGGTGCTAATCTAAAGCCGGTCGATTTACATAGGAAATCAACAAATGTTTTGTAACAATTTCTCACGATACTACATTCCCTAGTGTTTGGAGTTAATTTGAAACGTTATATGAGTTAAAGGCCTTATTAAATTATTGATTTTAGTCAAAATTTTCTAAATTAAAATTTCGTTGCTTTAAGGTTGTATTTAAACATAAGCATACTGTAACATACGAATAAAACAAACAGAAATAATACGTTTATTTAAATATACTCGTATGCTTGCAATATCATCGAACACATTACAATACAATAATTACAATTTTTAAAATAATTACAATTCTTTGTAATAAGTTCTAGGTGTGATTCTATTAGGGACGGTGGGCCCATGAAAATGTTCAATTTCGCGTTCGATTCCTTTGATAAAGTTAAAATATAAATTGAGTTGAATTTGCAGGCGATATTCGCTCTTATGTTTTAGAAATGTCAAACTGAAACTTTACTTTGAAGTACTCAACATTATCATTAACGGACTGTACATTAATATATTGACAATAGTATAACAATCAAAGCGCCTTCGAGTTCTATGCACTTGTGTAATAATAACTTGGAAATTGTATTAAATTGAATGAATTCTGTGGCTACATTTGTAATCTGTTTTCACTATCAGCGACACTGGCAGTTTTGATTCATTTTCCTTTATAACTATTTCTGATATAATTTTACCATCGCAAAATCCAGGTCCAGTGGTTTGGAAATACAAGACCACCGCAAAATTGACATATCGCGCGCTCCTCTTCTAGTTTCACTTCTAGCTTCTATTAGCTTCCTCCGCTTCGTCATAACAATTATTAAACGAGACGAGTAACCAGCTAGTCCCAGATTCGAGAGCCATTAGTGGCACTGCTCTAAGTCAATGTAAATATTCGAAGGGAAAGATCGCAGACGCGTGACCTGCACCGTGTATGAGATTTACTTAATTTACCGTAGACGTGCCGCTCTTCAGAAGCGTGTGTCGTTTGTGAGATGTGGGGACACTTTACCCTTTAGCGATGATAGGTACAATATGGTATTGGATTTTTCTGATGGTATTTCCAAGCGAAACTCTACTCTCTAGCCAACTGGACAAATTGGAATATGGAACAGGGAGGCCTTAGGGAAAATAATTAGATGAAAGATATCGTTTTTACCAATATAAACCAATATGATGGTATAGAAAGTTAGCTCTGGCTTTTCTCACTGGCTCCTGAAGCACGTATACGAAGAGATGTGGAGGTTGACCCGTAGACCGTAAGGTCATCATCCAAATTTTTATATGAAATGCAAGTTCTGAATACCTTTTAAAATGTAAGTCGAGATTTTGATACCCCTAGGCTATTCTATTATACATTTTTTATGGAAAGGGGGTGGCAAACAAACAAACAGTCCACCTGATAATATGTGAATAACCAAATGGTCAAATGCATTTTTATAAATACCGATCAAATAAATCCACTGGGAAGAATACGAGTATAGTACAACACTTTTTACATCATCTTTGACATGATACTCGGTATGTATATTTAAACTTAAACGCAACAGTCTTGTTAAAACGTAATATTATTCCTGCATTTAATTCTACTCTTCTGATGACCTCCACCCACTACGTCTGACCCTTCTCATGTTCAAATTCACTCGTCTCTAAGGCTCGTGATCAGGTCCAACAAGCCCTGTCCCTCAGGACATCCGCTATAAATAGAAGGACAGCTAAACATTTGCCGCCCAGCTATAGCTGCGTCCGTGTACGGAGACATAATGTCTTCCCAGTCCGGATCCGGTTCGTCGAACGGCGATCGGCCGTAGTCTGGCCTGGAAGTTTGACAATGTTTCTTTTAGTTATTACATGTACTTCATTTTTTTAGAGATAAGATTGCAGACGAACAGACAGACTGGTTGTGGTACTGTCGTCCATGAGCATTCGCAATACATTCTAACATCAGTCAAGAATTGCGAACGTTGGCGTGTTTATTACGAAAAGTAAACGTGTATTAATGAAAGAGTGTTAACAATCTTACAATCTTACCCCAATATTACAATCAGTCCCAAAGTTTACATAACAAAGTGGTGAACAAATCGTAGGACAGGATTCTTAACCAATTGAAATATTCAATACAAAAAATACTTTCGTCCTTACCACAAAAAACAAATATACATTTGAAACGGTGTTCAACGCTGGTCTAAAAGGACCTCGATCAGTTTCGTTAAAAACCCAATATCTTTATAGCGTATCTGTTTTTTCCTATACTTCTATGGCCAAAGTTTTTTTTTAATTACTACCCACAGAAGCCCTCAAGATTATAACCATCATATGTAGGTGGCGAGTGGTTATTATTACTTGGTTATTATTATTAATTAAGTAAGATATAAACCTACGATGAATTTTATTAATTTTGTCTTCACTAATGTGTACATTCTGGAGCTCAGTTGGCAGTTCGTTAAGTATTGAAGGTAGGATGTATTTCCAAAATGTCTTTCCATGTACGTTATTGTACTGAGGTGTGTCGTATGTATTTTTATAATAAGAAAGCAAGATTTCGTACCTCAATTAAGTTCGTAGATTGGCCAAATCGGTTCAGAAATCACAAAATTACAATGGTTTAAACTTTTGAAAAAAGGAAAATTTTACTTAAAACCCATTTAAGGTCGCTGTACTCATTTGCGTACAGCCAAACTATAGTACATAAATAAAAAGTTCAAATGTTTTATGTTTTCGTTTCGAGTGTTTATGTTACAGTGTAAGATTACTTCTTTGAATAAACATAATACTTGCCGGTACCTTAAAACAAAAATCATATAGAGTGTTCTAAAGTGACCGTGCAGACAGCTCCCTTGGGTAAGTTTATTATTTAATTTTTATTTAGAGTATATATATAGTAAATAATGTTTTCTCTCATAATTCTCACAAAATATAGTGTTCTTCATTATGTGAATAATAATTGAACCACATATTGCATGTGATTTCCAGTTTATTTTGTAATAAACACAGATGTACTCAATTGAGTACGGTGGCTACATTGGTCTAAATAATGAATTTATTTTTCAGATTACTAAACATGAGTAGAGACTGTTTCCGTGCTGCCAATAATTACAAGGGACTTGAGGAAGCCATTGGATCTATCCTGCAAGACAGTGATGATGATGCCGAGTACGACTTGGCGATCATTCCACCCGATCCCAGTGTTGTGACTGACGAGGAAGAAGGTGCTGATGACGATATGGTGACCTCATCTTTGCCACAAGATATACCCGGAAATATTGAGGTATTTGTAAATAATGTGGGGACCATTTCTAGCGACAATGACAGTAGCGATGATGAAGTATTAGCTGCAAAGCGAATTCGGCGTCAGCACCAGCGTCAAACAGCGGTTTGGCGTAAGTGTTCACCAAGTTATACCTCTCTACCTCAAGACACTACAGAGGCGATTGACAGACAAGTTACATTGAAAGAAGTGCTGAAAGATTTCAATCCAGTTCAAATATTTGAAAAAATTATCGATGAAGAGGTAATTGATCTCATTGTTTCTGGTAGTATGTTGTATGCTAATCAGAACAACAAACATGCTTTTTCAGTTGATTCATTCGAAATGAAAAAATTCATTGGTATTTTGATACTGTCTGGGTACCACAAACTGCCCCGTGAAGCCATGTATTGGTCTTTAGATGAAGATATTGGAGTTGAGTTAGTGTCAAATGCTATGTCAAGAAACAGACTTCGGGACATCAAGCGAAATCTTCATCTAGCGGATAACAATGAATCAACAAACACCAGAGACAAAATGTTCAAAGTCAGACCTTTAGCCAATATTCTAATGCAAAAATTTATTCAGTGGGGCGTGTTCCATGATAACCTTTCTATCGATGAATCGATGGTCAAATATTATGGACACCATCCTTCGAAACAATTTATTCGCGGAAAGCCAGTGAGGTTTGGTTACAAAAATTGGGTCGCTGCAAGTTCAACTGGATATTGTTACAGCTTTGATTTTTATTGCGGAAAGTCACCAGATGCTACAAGAGAGCCACTAGGAACCAGGGTTGTGAAAACTTTGCTGGAGAAATTGAGTACTAATCCTAAACATCACAAAGTTTTCTTTGACAACTTTTTTACCAGTTGCGATCTTTTAGTTGAACTGCGACAGCTTGGATATCGAGCTACTGGAACATTACGGGAGAATCGTACTAAAAAATGTCCCTTGACTAGTACTAAAGACATGAAGAAAATGGATCGTGCCACATACGACTACAGATTTGATAAGAACAATGAGGTGTTGTTGGTCAGATGGAAAGATAACAGTGTCGTTACCATGGCTACAAATTACGACACCACTGAACCGATGGGAGCTGTGAAGCGATGGTGTCCTATAAGACGAGAAAAAATCGATGTCCCGATACCACACTTATTCGAAAATTACAATAAAAGTATGGGAGGAGTGGACGAGCTTGATCAGTCAGTATCGCTTTATAGGATAGCAATTCACGGAAAGAAGTGGTGGTGGGTGTTATTTACATATATGATCGATATGGCTATTGCAAATGCATGGCGTTTGCATGTTATGAGCAAAGATAATCACATGGATCAACTGTTATTTCGGCGCAGTCTCGCCAGGTATTATCTACGGCAAGAAATACAAAAGAAAACTCGTCCTTCTTCTTCATCCGTCCAAGGTTTGTTTCAAGATGGTGTAGGACATTATCCCGCGAAACTCGACAAGCAATTACGATGTGTTATTTGTCATTCGAGAGTACGGTGGCAATGTAAGAAGTGTCGTAAAACGCTCTGCGTTGAAAAGTCGTGCTTTGAAAATTTTCACCTATAAGTAGCCACTGTACTTAAATGAGTACACATTCATAACTTAGTAATAATAATAATATTTTTTTTTTTTTTTTTTCGTTTTATGTTTTTATGTCCCCTTTGTAATATAGAAATAAAGATTTAGTGACAGGAACGTTTTTGATTTCCATTTGGCCACTAATGGGTTAAAGTCATATCTGTAATAATGCCAAATAGTTCTCGGTTTCGGCAGCCTGGTCGAACCTGGGGTTTACTACCGTGACTGACCGTTGCCATGAGAGGTTTAAAGACCTCAAACTTCACATTAGCCATTACGACTTAGCGGATCCACTCGTATCAGGTGTTAGTTAAACTCCACGACTTGTGGTAACTGTTTTGCCATCGTGCATACCATGGTGTCGGGTTATCCCCGCCCGATATTCGGCACTACGTTGCCCATTTAGCACTAGCCGGAGGTCATATGTAGGGTACTGCGACGTAACTCGGACGTAATCAATATCTACAGACGTGGCAAAACCTTTCAATTAGCACGTACTAACGGCGCTTATTACTTTTTATAAGTATACTTACGTGAGTAACACATGCATAACTTCTCCAACAAAGCCTTCCTCGTCCATAGGGTATTGAGCAGCTTCGCAGATAGCTCGCGATACGCACTCGAAACCACTTAATCCCTTTCTAGAGAAAAAAAACTATAAACAATACGTATACTATGTATATTATATAAATATATTTATTACATATTACACGTGTTGTGTTCGTCTTTGTATGTGTCTCTGGACCCACGACACAGAGATTCCTAGTGTGTGCCATTGAGTGTGTCGTTATTTATTTATGTATATTTGTTTCTAGGAATTACAATATGTGCGCCATCTACTTATTTATTTGTTAACGACGAAATAAATGAAAATGTAAAAAGCTAGGGTACTTGCATATGTATAGATAATAGTTTCGCTTGTATAGTTGTTTCTCTTTAGTGTCTTATAAATGTATGAAAATGTATGAATATCTCTTAATATCATTAGGTTTACACTATTTGTATAATGTCCATTTTATAACTATGTATTGTGTAATTGATATTAAAATGATCCCTAGTGTGTCTTTTATTACCCTATTAGGATAATTGTTGTTGAATAGGGTAAGTAAGGCATGCTAGGGATAAGTTGTGGGCGCTATGGCGTTCGGGAAACAACTGAGCGCTCCGCCACCTGGCGGACGAATATAATATTTATAGTCCTGAAGCGGGGGACGGGGTTACGTAAATATGTCGCGCAAACCGCGCACCCCGTCCACTCGAAACCGAACGTTATAGCGTCATGATCTTATTAGATCCCTCTTAGGCTAGTTTACATCTAAGTTTTATCTAATAAGAATCTTGTAAATGTATAAAAATGTATAACAGTGTCTTGTATGAATAAATGATCCCCCGCGGGGTAGCGGGAGAGGTACACATGTAGAAAAGTAGAAGGGGAAGCCAAAATGGAATAAAAGACGAACCATTTTGGGCTTCCGGCATTCCGATCAGCGGCACCACTCCGAACACTACAAACGGTCAACCAAGTGACTAGGACAAGTAGTAGAACAACAAGTACCTCTGCCCCCTGCCCCCGGCTCTGCTGATATTATCGAAGAAAAGGAAATAAGGCGTTATTATTGTACAACATCCCTATATATACAGTCCACATCCCCCGGCGACCTATAAGGTTGTAGGACAATACTGTCCTCGATCTGTTGAAGAGATCGCAGTAGACAAAAGTGTCCTCAACATTATTCTTCTGCTCACACACGTCTCTCACCAAAGGTTGCAGGCACTCAAAGGTTGCCTGGAAGAGATCGCTTTAGCCATAAGGCTTACCCTTTCTGTTGCTATTTATTTAATTTTTTGTGTCACTTTTCACTGTAATCTCTGGTGTGCAATAAAGTTTATTTTAGTAAGAATTTATAAGAATTTTAGTGAAAAATTACCTATAGATTCAGCCTCATGGAAGTTACCCTCTCATGGAAGATCTATTTTATCCATACAGATGAAGTACAACGTCTGTATCTTTGTTCAGGTTAATCTCAGAAACCACTGGTACGACTTTTTTTCATTTCTAAATGTCTAAAAGTAATTGCATTCTGGGGCCGAACGTACCAACGTTTGTCATTCTGGACTGATGTCGGTACGGATCCAGTACCCGATCCAGTACGCGACAGTATCCACATACCACCAGGTGGACTGTTTGCTCGTCTGCCGCCGTTTTTCTATAAAAAAACATCTAAGACAAATGTTATATCTGTTATGTTATGTTAGGTCTCAATTTTCTTGTCGAAATGCCCGAGACAGACAAACTGACAGAGGCAAAAACAAACACAATAGAGCTCAATTTAGACCCTTTAGTAGTTACAGAATCGTAAATATTAAACCAGACTTACGCATCAAGCATATCAGCAACAGCCTTGTAAAATACCAGTCTCTCATCTTTCCTGGCCACCATGTCTGCCGCCCTCTGTTCTCTAGACAATGTGTTTATAAAGTAATACTGTGACAGCTGGGTTATGTTGGTAAACTGCACGTACTGGTACTGGAAGTTGGCTGCGAAAACCAGGCTGACGTAGTCAACGGTAGAGATTGGCGCGGCCATACCTATAAGGAGCTGAAAGATTACAGTTACGTTTAATATTATGTACATATATGTATATGTATGTAGGTGCATATTTTACTATAGTTATACGTAGCATTTATTATTGAAATATATATTTATAATTACATTACTTAACACGAGTATGTAGACCACCTGCGAGTATGTACCTCAGTCTCAACTCTCTTTCACAATATTGTATGGAAGAAATTGCGATATAGCAATAAAACTGACTGGTTGTATTATCTATCTCTCTATATCTATACATATAATAAAACTGTAGAACCAGCATGTCTGTACATTGAATATATTTACCAAAAACTGATTGGGGGCGATCAAGGAAGAGTATCAGATTACAAAAAGACGATTATGAAATTTTTTGTCTGTCTCTCTGTTCGAACACGCCAATCTCCAAAACTGCTGAACAGATTTTCATGGTGTTACCACAGGTTAATTAAGCTTAGCTTGGTGCTTCGAATAGGCTTTGTTTCATCGAAATCGGCTAACGAGAAGAAAATATATCCCAATTTAGAGTTTAAAAACTAAAATTCCACGCGTCCGAAGTCATAGGCACAGCTAGTCTTATTATAATATTGTTCCTTAGATTTATCATGTTATAAAAATTACACAATAAAGAGTTATATATATATATATATATATAGAGTTATATATCTGTCTTGCTCAGGTCATTCTCCTATAGCGATACAGTTAACATACTTAGTTGTAAAATATCGAAAATATTACTCAAAGGTCTAGGAGCCGATTATGAGCTCTGATTAACGCCACATAACGCCGTAAACTGCCTTTCTATTTGGTATTATGAATGTATTACAAGATTGTATTTATGAATGGCCATTCTACTCATTTACTAGGTTTAAAAACTCTCTACTATGGTGACCCCGTACTACATCGAAGCCAATCATAATAATCAAATCAAACTAAAAGTCGCTGAGTTATTTCAATCTTATAATTCGAAAAAACGCAATTTAGAAACAAGAATAATTTTTCAATGCACTCTAAAGACGATGATGATAATTATTTTTTCAAGACGGAACCATCACCATCAAACTAGTAACCGAGCCGAAACGTAGCGTCGACTAAGATAAATTAGGTAAACATACACGTTAAGACCCATTTAATAAATAAATATCAACCATAGTGTTCATAAGAAAGTTACCTTATAAGTCCCACCATAGGGGTAAATCAAGGGTAAGGAGTTGATTTGCCGCTTTTCCCTGAACTCTTCATTCTCAGTGCTTTCTGATTGAACAGGTTGGCCGACAACGCAATACAGCGAAAATAACAGCCAATCACAAAACCTGGAATATATAAACCATTTTTATTCGACAACAGATTCACAGCCTTCTCTTGTTAAAGATGACAACTAATCATTGTATAAAGCAACAGTGGAGGTTATTCTAATAATCATAACAAGTCATATACTGATTCCCCACTCAACACTTACATTTATGTCACTGGCCTGTTTCGCCCATGTACTATTGACTACTGTACAATAGGATTAAATAGAAACAAATTTGAATTTTGAAAACGGAACTCTTCGCTTGTCAAATCCCAACAAATTTTCAAAGCTGTCATTTGTTTTTTATTTCGGGCGGCAATTTGAATATTACGTGTTAGCGGAAAAATGAATTTAACAAGAGAATATTTTCGTTCAATGATTTTTTATGACTTTCGCTGTGGTATAAACCAGAAACAAAGTTATAATAGATTTAAGTTAGCATTTAGTGATGAAGCCATTATGTGTCATTGTTTATAACTGGTTCATTGAACTTAAACGTGGTCGTACCCACTTCAGTGATGATGTTAGTTAGATAAGAGGGTCCTGAATCGGCGGTGACGGAGGAAAATATTAAAACTGTGCGGCTCATGATTGAAACAAACAAACAAATGTCATATCAGCAGATACGGGCATTATTAGGTAATTGGTATGAGTCAAGTTCAAACTGTTTTACACGATCACCTACTGGTAAGGAAGCTTTGTGCCATGGTCGCCAATGGTCAATCAAATGCTGTTTTTGATACAGTAACAGGTGATGAAAGCTGGACCGGACCTAATGCTGTGAGCCTCAAACTGAGAAACAACCTGCCCAGTAGGTCTTATTCCTTTCGAAGAGTTGACGATGAATGTGAAGAAAGAACGCAGTGCTGAAAAAGATGATTGCCTCCAACTTTGCCAGATAGGGCCACTCTGCTACTATAACTTTAGGAAATAAAAGAACAGCAAGTGTCGACTGGTATGTGAACAGCTGCTGCTATGTGAAAGACGACCACGAAGCAGAATGATCCTCCATCACGACAACACCCCAACTCACTCCGCCAGACAAATTCTGTAGTGTAGACATAGAGTTAATGGCTTATCCACCATACAGTCCAGACCTTGGGCCCTGTGATTTAAATTATTCTTTAAAATTAAGGATAAATGCAGGTGAATAGATTTTATGAATGCAGATGAAGCAGTAACGGCCTTCCAAACGGCTGTTGAAGAGGTGCCTAAAGAAGGGTGGGTGGGCTGAATGGTTCCCACAATGGTTTATGAAAAAGTGTATGGATCGTCGCGGAGAATACTTCGAAAAACAATAAAACAACTTCCATCTTTATACCTGATTTCATTTTTGAGACTCTAAAAACTGTCAGTGTCACCCACGTATAAGCTTTTCAAAATATAACAAACCTAATTTACACATTTTAATTTTCATAGTTTATCATACGCCTGTATCTCTCCATTGCTGGATACGGGCCTCTCCCAAAGACCGCCCTCACACACGGTCTTCTGTCTGCTCTTCTCATCCAGCCACGAGTCATCAGACACCAGTTTTTTCTGGTCATCAGTTCACCTCGTTGAGGGTCGTACCACGCTACGTTTCCCGATACATGGTCTCTATTAGAGGACTCAAATATTAATATTATTACATAGTGGTAACACACAATTTAACAATGACTACAGAAAAGCCTTAATAAATGAAAACTAAGGTGAGTCCCCATATGGAGTATTGTTCACATCTCTGGGCCGGCGCACCGAAATACCAATTGGACCCATTTGACTCTATCCAACGACGTGCTGTTCGTATTGTCAACGATCCCACTCTCACGGGCAGTTTAGAACCCCTCAGCGTTCGGAGAGACGTTGCATCTCTCTGTGTGTTCTACCGCCTGTACAATGGGGAATGCTCTGAATAATTGTTCAATATAATTCCCACCTCGGGTTTCTACAACCGCACCTCCCGTCACAGAAGTGCGGTCCATCCGCATTTCCTAGATACGGAGGTGTCGCGTACTGTTCGGTCCAAAAATTATTTTATATCGCGAACCCGTAGGCTGTGGAACGAACTGCCTCAAGAGGTCTTCCCATTAAACTACGACATGGGGTTCTTCAAGAAAGCTGTGAATAGGATTTTGCAAGGTCGGCGGCACGCCCGCATACCCCCTGGTGTTGCAGGTGTCCATGGGCGGCGGTAACACTTACCATCACGTGAGACCGCTTGCTCGTCCGCCCTCTTCTCTATAAAAAAAAAAAAAAACTACCCTTCAATTTTTCCTAAAATATCTATATATTTTCTTTTAACACATACCCACTTATTTTTTGGTCTTATATCAAAACACACATAAATCAAATTTCATGACCTTTGGACTACGATGAACCGTGCCGAATTGCATCGAAAAATGTCAGTACTTGCATACTTAGGCGAGCGCTCGCTTACGCGTCGACGTGCATGTGATTTCCAGTTGCATTATCAGTTACCTAACTTATTGATTTTAGTCAACAAACATGTCAGTGGAAATGCACAGTTTTAAAAGGGTATATTTTTAGTAGGGGACGTAAACCATCAAATAAAGAGGTCATAACTTTCCTCCAATTGACAAATACTCACAGTTTTGTTTTATAGCATCCGTGAAGCGAAATTAATTATTAATGAAAGCGCAAGTCTCGCTATTCGCCAGTGTGTTATATCTTGGGAAAAAGGCACGAATACCTACCAAATCATTACCGAATTTTGTGAAAAAACTTGTGAACGTATATCAAGTTTGGCGAGACTTACAAAAAAATGCAAAGAAAACACAAGACTTATTCAAGCGCCGTAACCACTAATTTATAAACAATTTGGAAAATTTGTTTGATATTACAGACGTAGATGTACTTCAATTAATAAAAATAGAAGAAGATACGATCTTCTTGCAGCGCCAGAGAGAGTCAGGTCGACCTGGTAACTTGGCTGGAGTGGATAAAAAACTGGCTGATAAAGAAGAAAGGGCGAGACTTAAGGGCTATTGACGAAAAAACCGGGGAATGAAATATCTTTCCGCGTCAACTTCTTCGACATCGTATGAACCTGTACATTACGATTCAGCTTCCAGTTCTAGGGAAAATATTCACAAAATGATCTGCCAACTATGATCGAAGGAGTTAATTACCCCAAAATGAGTAGTAGCTGAATTAGACAAGTGTCAGTTGAGTATCGGAGAGTCTGTGTTTATTCTTCAAGCTACTATCGAGGCACTTGGACATAATATGGACGAATTTCCGATAAGTAAGTCTTCCATCCAAACTACAACCATGTACATTCCAAAACTATATGAATTCTTAAGTATCAGTTGTACTCATTTGTAAGCTTGACATCAAGTCAGCACGCATTCTCGTAAACCTAATACAATAATATTTCATAATCCAGGACCAAATATAAAAAAATAGAGGCATTCATTTCTGATATCGCAAAAAAAATCCTTCCTTATGTCGTGGGACAGCCTAATGATGATACATGTCATGCCCTTTTTTCTCCAAATCAAGAACTTCAAGAAACCTATAATGTCGTATTTACAATTTTATAAAATGGGAACATACCTCATGATTTACAAGGGCTCGTCCTTTCCATTAACACTTTCCTATAATTTTGTGGAACAAAAGTCACATTTTCCATGACGGCCCTCAATACACTGAGACCAAGTTGAAAAACCACGTGACATTACGCTTGGAACATAACTGTAATGAAGATTATAAAGGCTAATTCACAATGTTCTGTAGAAAAAAGCAAAAGCAAAATTCACACAAAAGTGTTAAGATTGTCAAAGAGCGATATTCACACGTTATGAAAGTAAGCCCTAACTAAGTATGACTTCAAGATTGGACCATGGCGTAACGGAATAATTTGGTTCATAATCGAACCAAAATTTTGAGAGAACTACGACAGGGCCTTAACACAGAAAGAAAAGTCTTACACAAATGAGTCCGTTGAGTCTCCCTCAAGGTCCGTTCAAAGACATTCAAAGAACATTCAATGACGCATATCCTTTAATAAACTGCCACGTTTGGTTGATAAATCTTTGATATGTTTTGATGAACAGATAAATTTAACAAATAAAACAACTATTATAATCAAATTTTAAAAAAATATGAAAGCAAAACCTAGGAAGAACGTGGAGTGTAGGCTTTCTCGGCCGGTGTCCATATTAATTGAATCTTCCGGGCTACTTGGCCGCAGTCTTCTGGAATCTCTTCTCTTTTTTCCAAACGTTTCGTCAACAACTGCGCTATCAGTTGATATCAGCGACCAACAACTGATATCAGTTGCGCTCGAGAAGCCGAAGAGATAACATCTCTCCGAAAGTGAACGCAGTCGTCACTGAAGATGTCAACCGCAGTTGTTGACGAAACGTTTGGAAAAAAGAGAAGAGATTCCAGAAGACCTCGACTAAGTAGCCCGGAAGATTCAATTAATATAACTAGGAAGAACGATTTTGTACGATCTTTGTACAGATCCTTTTATTTCTATAGAAAACTTGGAAAATACAGAATTAAGTATTGTACTGTTGATCTTATCAACTATTATTAGAGTTTTAGATATTTTTAGAGTTTCTCCAAAAAGGTTTTTTGAGAGGGGGGATTATTCACAAGCCTATCTAATCCATTACAATCATGTGTAACGGGACAAAGGACACTCCTATTCATCATCCTTCTCAATATGTTTTCCCAATTCACTCCCAAGTCTTTCTACAAAAAAGGTTGCAAATGAGCAAACAATTGAATGATGGTTAAATTATTACAGTCGCCCATTATATTCGCGATATAGGCCAACATATGTCAAAAATGTATTATATTATCATACCATCAGCTTGTGTCTCTCCACTGCTCAATATAGACCTTTTCCAAGGACCGTCGCCACAAAAGCTCTTCAGCTCTTCTCCTCCAGCCACTACCAGGGATTTTCGTCAAGTCTTCAGTCCATCTGGCTGGAGGGCGTCCCACGCTACGTTTCCCGGTACGCGGTCTCCATTCGAGGACACGCCTCCCTCATTGATTATCAGTCCTGCGGCATATATCGCCTGTCCACTGCCATTTCAGCTTGCTGATTCTTTGACCTATGTCGACAATTTTAGTTCTTCGGCGTATTTCTTCGTTACGAATTTACCAGTAAAGGAACTCCAAGCATAGTTTCCATCGCTCGCTGAGCAACTTTGAACTTGTGAACCAGGCCTATCGTCAGAGACCACGAGTCTTATTATACTGTGTACTGCATATTGTGCATGTGGCTTGGTAAAATTTCCAATGTGCACGTTTCTTTATTGTTAGTTTCTTAAAGATCACATGACTGCGGTGACCGGTGCACTAATTTGTTTATACAACAACCAATAGTGCGAAGTGGAACCATTGCTGACGCCAGTCAGCAAGTACTTGTATTAACTAACACGCCACAAGTTCGTGTTCTTTTACATTTGTATTCTGCTACTGTAGATGTATATGCTCACTTGTTGATCGTGAAAATAGATCAGTGGTTTAAAATAAATGCACTTCTATCTTTTTAAGTCCATCGAGGAAAATTATACTCAAAGTAGTGTGCAAGAAAAATAAATAAAATTAAGTTCTTATTATTATAGCTCACTTTTTGAATCAAATCAAATGTCTGTTTGCGTTGTATCATTTTACTACTAATGGAATAATTATTCTCGTAGAGCATAAATTGTGTTATAGCGACATTACAATAATATAAAATCCCAAAGGGAGTCCTTAATTGTTATTTTGGAGTCTTTTTGTTTTATTTCTACAAGGATTTCTTGCCTTACATTACAATGCTTCAAAGCAACAGTCTTTTGTCAATTTTAGTATTCATTACCTTTTCCCTAACGATGTGTGTAAGCGGGATAAATGGTCTTGAGAATGCCACGTCTCATAGAAGCCGCCGGCAGCTACTGTTCCCGAATTCAACACTGCTCCAGGTAAATTGAAGTTTAATTTTCATTCATCTGATTTTATTCTGTAATCATTTTCAAAATAATGTTGGAAACTGATCTTTTAGAAAACTTTAGTGACTGTGTATATGGAACAGCTGTTGCTATACGTACATCAGTTTCATTAGATTTTAAGAATATATTAAGAAACAAAACGGATATATATAAAAGAAGATAGGATTTGTCAAATATTATGGCCAAAGCACCTATTTCGACAAGGTAGCTGCTACATTATTGTTCACTAACATAGAACATTATTGCTACATTTACGCCTTAAAGCAATTTCCTGTGATGGTAAAAGAGCCAGTTTCCTATTCACGGCAGGTTCTTTAGCTTTATATTCAAAATAAAAGTTCAAATACACATTTAAAAATTCAAATTTATACATATTTCATCTACATCCACATATTTCAAAATTATATGTATACCTGTCACCCATAGATACAGGTCATAGATCTGCAACGATCTAGGAACAATTGGACCGCTTCTGACTATTCTCCACTTAGACGACCGATTAGGGTACTTGGTAATGGCCTTTCCTGCTGTGCAAATGGTACCGGGTTCGATTCTCGGTCGGACAATTCATTTGTTTAAAGACAAATGTTTGTTTCAGGTATATTATATATTTATATGTTACATTTGTGTGTGTCTCTGGACCCACAACACATGGAATCCTAGTGTGGGCCATTGAGTGTGGCGTTATTTATTTAGTTATTTTTAAAACATGTTCACATTCGTCAAAATACTACGAGTACATTCATTTCACAATAAAGTTATGTCAATTTTACGTGCCCTTTTCATGAGACGTATAGATTAACATGCAATCTGTTACACGGTTTCATTTGTTTTAGTCTAATTCAAACGACAATTTCTGAACAAATAAACGAATTTCAACGAGTTGGCACCAATTTCGATAAAATAACAATTTCGACCAATACTTTCAAAAGTCTTCCACATACAAAACATACTCGTACATACACTTACAAACATACAAAAACCGATTTCTACCGATAAAATTTTTGGAGCCACGTCAAATCAATTTGTTAGAAGAACCGGATTAACCCTACAAATAAGCATGCTTTACTGAGTTTAATCAAAGTTCAACCTTTTTTCAAACTCATTTCCAAGTCTCCATAGATTGGTAGCGCATTCGGGCGCGTGCCAACGTTTGTCATCTGGACTGATGTTGGCATGTATCGTGGATGTCCATGGGTGATGCTGTCCACTTACCACCAGGTGGCCAGAAGACAGTAGTGGATACTATGCTCTCATCTACCGCCTTCTTTTGATAAAAAGTGGAATCCATACCAAGCCTTGAAAACGCATCTGATCCTATAAGTTGAACACTATACAGGCAGTAATAAACCATAAAAAAACTGCAAATTGATAAACTGATTGATAATTGATAATAAACTCTATAAACAGTGGTAAACTAACTTACTAGCAGATAATGTGTCAATTGAAGAAAGATACCTAGATATGGCAAGATAATATAATTTGTAGTTCTATCTATTTTTAGTTTAATGCTGGCGTAGGGACACCAACTCCAATAAAAACCATCTTCGTGAACTGGGCATTCCAAGCGAACTTCCAGCTCCCCTGGAACAGGTCACAGATCCCCGTAGACATATTCTACGCTAACTCCGGCTATGATGGAGACGCGAGGAGAAAAAGAGACGTGAATATGGAAAACGAAGTTGAAGATAAGAGAGAGCAACCTGAAGAATATGAAAATGATGCACGATTGTACCACTTTTATAAGTACGTTGAGAATATTTTGAATGGGTAAGCGTTTTGAACTAATTTTATTGACTCCTAAAATATATTTTATATTGTACATCTAAACGCGTGAAATTAAACGCTTTTGTTTACCCCTTCCCCGAGATTTCCTTTTGTCTATCCTAAGTCAAGAGTCAGGGCTACATATCAGATATCAGTCAGAAAAGTATGAACAGCAACGTCTGAAAAATTTGATGTTCATATTACCGATGTTTTTTTTTTTTTTATGGACGAATGCGGCAGACGAGCATACAGTCCACCTGATGGTAAGTGGATACTGTCGCCCATAGACATCCACGATACATGCCAACATTCGTCCAGAATAACAAACGTTGGCACGACCCCGGATGCGCTACCTACCTTTAGAGATATAGGAATGGATTTGGAGAACGGGTTGGGAAAATGGGAAGGGACAGGATGGGAATGGGCTCTGGCACATCTCACTTACTACCGAAACACAAACGTACATTAGGGAAATATGATAAAGTGGGAAATGCAGTACATTTCAAGGTAGTCTTCTGTGAGAGAGGGGTAATGTGGCCAGTCGAGTGCGCCCAGCGGCTGTTGGAATGCAGCGTGCACTCTCCCCCTCCCAAATTAAATTTCCCAAATTACCGATGTAATTTCTAACAATTGATGAACATCTTAATATTTGATCAAGGATTGTAATGTTATAATTATTCAGAAACATCAGAACGCTAGTCTCCCTTGACCGCTTTGTTTTCATTATTCGATTACTTAATCAAACGAGACAAACGATAACCTCGGGGGGGGGGGGGGGGGGTTATCGAAGCTTGATTTATCGTATTCTGGCGACTGTGTACTTTATTCACCAAGCAATTTTCACGTAAATTGCTTTTGTCAATTACCATTTTCCGATTGTCGTTTCGTAATTTATTACTGTTTACACGGACGGATAATAAATAAAGTCTTACTTATGAAACATCAATAAAACTGGTATTTAATCAATATTGTAATTAAATTGATATTTAGTTGTAATAATGGACATTACAATATGGTTGTTACTCCAACCACCGGTTAAGAACAGCAGGTGGAGGGAGGGTTAGCAAAATAGTCGAATCAGTAGGGAAATTCAAGTTTCCGATCTATTTGACAAAATATTAGATCGATTTACTATTCCTGTAACTTTTTGTCAGTCAATTTCCTGTAGATGATAGCCGGCAGACTGGACTCTTCCTACGTAAACCACTGTTGCAGGGAATGTGCAGCCTAAACCTTTTAATCGATATATGTATAATTAATTAATATCGATTAAGTGACCAGTTATGTGGGTCTAGATTGCCTGAAATAAAATCAGTTCATTTGCCAATATTATCAATCTTATTAAGCAACTGTCGGTACTTGATAAGATTGATAATATATAAGATTCGTATACTTAATACTTGAATACTTAATATATACTTCATAAGATTCGTGCGTGTAGACATTAGGAATATGGGTGTGTACTTAACTTGATTCCCGTGGGAATTTTATAATTGTTCTGGATTAAAAGTACTCTAAATGTTAATCCGGCACATTAGTTAAAACTATGCCAAGATTCATTATGTCCGTCTAGTGCACAGTCGTATTTGTGTTCAGACAGACAGACAGACAAAATTCCAAAAACCTGTATCGTTCGTATTATACATTGCGAATATTGCAATGACTATTAAATAGTTTTAAATAGACTTTTAAATAGACTTAACGTAAATAGATTTATAGTCTTTGTTTGAATATGAATTTTGATATGATTTTTCTTTACTATTATTTTTTTTATTTTTTGAATGGTTTTCGAAGTTTTTGGGTAGGACGAAATAATTGAAAACAAAACTTTATACATATTATTTTTAATATATAATGCGCATTTGTTTTTAATATAATCCTAAACTGCCTTCTAATTCGTTATTTCATTCGTGAATTTGAAAATGATTAATCAACTTAAATTTTTGAACTCAACTTTATCAAAAATCATCGAACAGCCCGCTGTTTAACTGTACTTAACTTTTTATCAATCATATTCCTTATCGAGTCAGTCTAAGAGTCACTTTTTCTAATTTAAAATTATTTCTGCTCCTGGTTTCAGGTTCGGTCACAATGGTACTACATGTGTTCTACGTGCCATGTGTCAACTGGGAGCTGAACCTCTATACTCTGATGATGAAGAGGATCTTTTATATGAGATCGCCACTTTCGTATTAAAGTAAGAAAGTTGAACGTCGAATTAAAAAACAGTACCTTTCCGTTCAGGCCAAGGCGGGCACGGTGTGTCCGAAACTTCACTGTTCTGTTCGGGCCGTGTCGGACAATGCGCGACCGAGCTCCATTCGAATGTTTCTAGAGAGCCCCCGTATACCAAACCAAACCAGGCGTAGTAAACCACAAGTTTAGACTACCAGATGTGACCCGCGCGGTCCCGTAAGACTACCTGTCTACCTCAGCACACTAAATTTCAAAATTGACGAAAATATCATATGACTTGTTTTATGTATCGGGCCACAAGTTTTAGGCATACCTTATTTCAAATAGTACATATTTGCTGACATTTCAAGGTCTAGCTGGGTATTCATCATCGAAAACTATGTGAAAATTTATAAGTGATAAAGATATTGCCATATATTGTCTATTCATGACAGATCGTCGGTTAATTCAAAATCGTCTCCGGATTCATCCGTGTTTAAGTAATTAAATTACAAATGAATTTAAAATGAAATTACATATTATGTATGTAAAACAATAAAGGCGGGAAAAACAGCGTTTCTACTCCATTTGCGAATCATGTGATATAGCTGAGCTAAGGTAAGCAGCGGAAGGATAATACGTCTCGGATGCACGGCGGAAGGTGTATTTGTTGTGCAGATCTCTAGAAGCATAGTAAACAGTTATCCAAATGCCGAAAAAAATGTAAATCCGTAGGGGCAAGGGCTGATGAGTACAGTGGGTGACAGAGAGTTTCCAGTCGAAGCTCCTGTAACTTTGAGACTGTCTATAGTGCAGTTTGCGGGTGAGCGTTGTAATAAAGAAACAGTGGACTAGAGTGATTGACTCGATTGTTTGATGGCGATCTTGTACATTACCGTTTGCAGTTATTCACAGTATACAACGCAACAAATTTTTGGGACTAATAGTGATCAATGCAAGATACTAACTGATAACTTTGTCCTAATTTTTTCCAAGAAATCTCGGTATTGAAAGCTATGAAAATAGCCAGTGTTTAAACAGAATTGTGCATGTTAATATGTTTACTATGTTCATAATGTTCACTATGTTCACTCTATGTTAATTAAACGCAAGTATTTAACATACTTCTTCCAAAAAATAAGTATTTAGTGGACAAATAAGTTCGATAAATAAGTATTTATCGACGTAAATATATGCACTTCTTCAGTACGCGAAGTAGCCGTGACACTGTGACAACGAAGAGGCAATATCGGAAATTACAATTCCGAGTGCAAGCAATCGAAACAATATTATCTTCTCGATACGTTGCCATTTGCATAGTTCATTCCTTTCCCTCGTGTAGTGTCTACTAGGAGCCAGACTAGTAACAGTTGTTTTATAAATTGAAGCAGTAAATAGTTTCTTTAGTGCAAGCGATTTTACACGATAGAAACAGATAGCTTAGCTTCTAGCCTTTTAGCTTAACGTTTAATTAGCTTCTTCGAGCGATGTGCTTTGTTGCTGAAGCACTGCCGTACTCTGTAGTATTGATCAGGCCAACTGATCGTTTTTTTTATCAGAAACTGGACTAGACTCAAATTAATGGCCGTTCTGATTAAATGGCTTATGGAATTCGAATTTCAAATAAATGATGTTTTTAGAAACAGTACAGTTCAAATGAGTCTTTCGCTCTTCTTATCCAGCCGTTTCCAGCGACTTCCTTCAAGTGGTCATTTCATCTGGCCAGAGGGCATCGACCGCTACGTTTCCATTTGAGGACTCGTCTCTCTCATCTATTATAAGTCCTGCGAAGTGGCAGTGGGCACTACCACTTCAGATTAATTAATTTAAAGATAACAAATATTTGTTCTGTATCTAGGTAATTTGTCTTCAACACCGAGAATCCCAGTGTAGAAGCCTCTAAGTGTTGTATTTTTTTACCTTTATTTATCTTTAACCGTTTTTCTTTTTCAGTCCAACAAATGACGTCATCAATAATCCAATGCAAGACAAAGACGCTGATGCCTACGTAAAAGCCTACACCAGAGGACAAAAGTCGGAAAATTGTCTCAATATGTACGATCTATGTTCAATATCTGTGGTTGACATGTTTACGAAATTAGACGATTCATGATTACTGGAGTTTCATTTGTCATTTTAGACCTTGCACAAAGTCAATCACATGAACATGAAAATATCAAAAAATAAGGTCTAGTAGGGATAAATTAAATATAATTTTCTGTAGCTAACCACACTGATAATGGCTGGATGACATGAACGGCAAAGGCCGTAGTATCCACAACTGATTGGAAAGAAGTTTGTACTTTTTATGAGAAATAATTAAATGGACATCAGAAAATACTGATCTGTAAACTTTTTTTCTTTCTCGTCGTGCCAATTATTATAGGCCAATACAGCCCAATTATTTCTCATGATGAGTTCGGAGCATGATAGCTATATTTATTTTTCTATATTTTTATTTTTCATACTGATGTTTGATATCGATGATTATAAGATGGCGCTAATAGTAGCACTGCAGTGCCCAACAATTTTCTAATTTATGCTATAATTTTGTAAAGGGCATGTGACCTAAGTGACATACCTACTTTCAGCCATTTTTAAAAATTCTCGATTTTGCAGCAGCCAATCAAACCTAAATAAATTGATACAAGACATCAAAACAAACAAACAATGTCCGTAGGTGAACACTCCTCCAAGGTCTCTAAACTAAGATACTCGTACTTAAGGTTAAAATTATAACTTTTAATAATAATTATCTCGGTTTCTAGCCGTTTTTGTTTCATTGTTTTGACGTCTTATATAGGTTTTGTTAGCGGAAAGTAGGTATGCCAGGCCCACTATAAATTATTTTCACTATAAAATGGCCGCGAACTCATCCCACTAGGTACCTGATATTAATCATAAATGAAATTACATACAAGAAAAGCCCGTATAAACCATTTAAATCAGTTTTTCAAACGGAAACCCCTGCAATTTTATAGCGATGGGTTAATTAATGGCTCTGCCAGAAAAATGGCGAAAGATAGTCGAATTAAATGGACAATATTCCGTTTAATAAATATTTATGTAATATAAGAAAAGTATTTATTATTTTAACTATAAAATAAACGCGAACTTATCCGACTACCTAATATTAACCACAAAAAATATTTTATTTCTAATGCAATGCAATATTTACCTATGAAAGTGCTGTTTGTTCATAGTGGCCACTTTGAATTTAGTTATTTTGCGTTGGGATTTGAGTTCCAAATCAAATAAACTTCAATTTAAAGCCATGACATTCTTATTCAAGTTATTCATTTGCTTTTCCGTCAAACGTCTTTTTTGGCATGTTTTTTGCATGTGACCATGATAAAGCTAATAATTCGCGTTATTTTCGAACATAACAGCAACGCCGTGACAGCAACGCAGCACAGACGACACGCAATATCAACGATGTGTACGCACCAAACACCGCAAACGAACGCACGGTGCGTTTATGATTTGATCGTTTCCGTTCTGGTTATTTCAACCTCAAGAACGAGCCCCGTGGACGACCGGAGACTAAAGTCGGTAGTGACGAATTGAAAGCAATAATGCAAGCGGACTCATCTCAAATGACGTTTGAATTAGCAGAAGCCTTCGGCGTAGGTGACAAAACGATATTGATTCATTTACGTCAATTCGGGAAGTGAAGAAGCTCGGAAAGTGAGTAAAGTATAAGCTTAATGAAAGTCAGCTGCAAACACGCATCGAAGCTTACCTTACTTTGCGGAACCGGCACTAAAATGAACGTATTCCGAATCGTATCGTCACTTGTGATGAGAAGTGGTCCTGCATGATAATCGTAAATGTTTGCCACAATTGTTGAACCTAGGAGACACAGCCAAACAATGACCCAAACGTAAACTAAGTCAAAAGAAGCTCATGGTGACTGTATGGTGATCCTGTGCCAGTATTATCCACTACAGCTTCATGAGATCTGTCACAATAATTAATGCAGATGTGTATTGTAAAGAACTACAAACGATAATGGACAAGCTCGCTATCAAACAACCTAGTATGGTCAATCGGTTTAGACCACTGTTTCTCCGTGGGCGAGCGTTGCCCAGACGCTAGACGACAGGCTGCTTGAAAGTTACAGGAAACCGTCACCACCGTACTCGCCAGACCTTGCCGATACTGATTTCCATTTTTTACGGAGTTTGAATAACTTTTTACAACCGAAAAAATTCAACTCTAATCAGGCAGTGTAAAACGCTTTCAGAAAATTCATTGATTCCCTTGCCCAGGAGTAAGCATAGCAGCAGATAGCATAGAGCAGCAGCAGAATAGAGCATAGCAGAGGCATCAATCAACTTCCATTAAAATGGCAAAAGTGCATTGATAATAAATAAATATAGATATAATTTTCATACAAAAAATATATTTGAATTTTTCTATATAAAACGGCAATTTCATAGGTCATAATCATAATCCTAATATCTACTGAGGGTGGAAGGTAGATAGAAACCCTTTGTGAAGGTAATAGATGATATATTCGCGATCTAAGGCACAAATTCAGGATGACAGGTTTTTTTAGATAACAGCAGAACTTTATAAAAAGAAAAATCATTATAAATTAATGCATTATTATTAAAATAAGCATTATTTAATAAGCATTATTAAACGGCTATAAAATTGTGGCCGGCGAGGAGTCCGCAATATTTTTTGTCAATTTCGATAATACAAAAAAAACAATATATTTTAGAGCTCAATACTTTAATTGTACAATCCGAACTTATGCAATGTATCCATTCCAATCTCCGTGAAGGTCTCAAGAATCGAACCCTCACATTCTGGGAACAGTTTTTCACAGTCCCCGCCAAGTCGCTCCGCTGCATAGTACTCATTGTCAGTGTGGTGGGAAAGCAGGTCTTTCGTTGTTGATGGCCTGATGATAACAACACCGATTAATAATATTTATTATGGCAGTTTTATTCTTTCTTATTTTTTAAGAATGTTTATTCTTTATTGCTTACAAATGGGTATTATATGTGCATACATCATTAAATGACAGAATACAATAGGCTTGTCAGAGAAAATTAAACATGATCTCGTAGTGAGGGCAAAACGATTGTAATTTATTGAGAGAATTATGTTCAATATATACACAATACATCAGTATTAATTACAGTATAATACATGCTTAAAATTCAAAATAAAATATGTAAAAAGTAAACATAATATATATGTAATACATCCATACGTATCTATATCTGTATCCAGAATCCAGTCTGCATTTATACGCAATAATCAAAGTTGACAATGACTGGAAATGAAGGAAGAATGAAATGAAGAAGATTAGAAGCAAAATAATAGTAAGTCGCCTACAGAAGAATAGATGCAAAATTTGACTAAACTTGGCTACAAAAGTAAATAAAGAACGTTTTTTATATATTATATTATTATTATTGTGTCCAACGAATGAATTTTGTTCTTCACGCTTCTTAGGTCAAAAACAATTTTCATATTTGTTTTGTCCAAATGAAATCTTAAATAAACATGATATAAAACAATAAAATCGAATAAAACTTGATATGTTATAAGTTATGATAGTTGTTTATTAGCATGTTATACCTTTATTCTATGTCTCCACTACTGGATATAAGCCTCTCCCAGAGACTCGCCAACACACCCGATCTTTATTAGCATAAGCATGCTTAAAATCGTGTAGGTACAGAGTGAATTCTTTTAGATTTCAAGAATGAAAGTCAATAGAAGTCCTTGAATAGTCTTTCGTGGGATCGCGTACCGGGAAACTAGCGTGGGATATCCTCTCACCAAGTAGACCATTTAGGAAGAACAGAAGATCGTGTGTGGTAGGGTTACAAGTCTTTAAGGAATCTGAATAAGCAAATTGTTGGCAGTTTAACGGGCCTAATTATGTGTCTGTGTGATTTCATTAGGTTTCTGTGTGATCATAATGAAATCAGTAATTGTAAAATAAGATCATATATACCTATTATGATAAAAATATAATGATTATTATTATTAAATTTTTCGTCATTAATAATTATAATTTAATCATTAATGACGAGGCACGGGAAAGCCATAATATATTAATTCCGGACAAAGAATAGCTTCCAGATCATATCCAGATAAAGGTAAGATGTATGTAGAAATACCACAGCGAACAGTGTATTTAGTTTCCATAATACTAAATCTAGAACGTCTTAAAATTTTCCTGTGCTAACATTATATTGTGTAACCCCAAGAACAGTCTTATTAAAAATGTTTTCCTTCCATACTCACGTGAATAGTATATGTCCAATTTCGGCAAGCAAACCGCTTTCATGGGTGAATGGAACTTCAGCCGCTTCACAGATTGTTCGCAGCAAACATGGTCGACCTGAATAGCCATACCTGAAAATTCGAAAGACTTTCTGTTAAAATGAATATTGAAGAATAGGAAATACTGTTTGTTCAAAAGTTAATGTTAGCACATCAATGTCATGTCCGCAAATTGTTGTTCACACAACAATCTGATGGGATGGGAATCCCACCCATCAAAATGCGAGTCTGATGTATGAGGATAATGAGGATTTCATCCTCCTCTTACATCCCACTATACCCCCTATCCCCTATTGTATCCCAACGTAAATCTTGATTGCTGAAACACCAAAAGTAGATAGCGCGTTTGAGGACGTGCCAACATTTGTCATCTTTGTTTTATGTTGACATGGATTACAGTATCCATGTATTCCAAACTTACTATTCCAAATGATTATAAAATAATTTCTAAATTTGTTTGTCACCTTCCCAGTAAGAAGAACAATACACTACTAAAATGAGGAAAACTCCTTATCCCGTTATGCACCTTATTCCCCATTATTCCTAATCATTTTTCCTACGCTACTTCTAAATCTCCAAAAAATCCATGAGCGTGATAACATGTGTCCTCTTTGACCGATGTTGACATGAATTGTAGATGTCCATGTGCAATACCAACTTACTAGATATGGAGTCGTCCAGTCATCTTTATGAATAATGACACGAATGTATAAGTACATTTTTAAATGCACATAAAGTTGTTTACCTTTCAGCCATATGTTCAATAATTTTATAGAAATCCCATCGATTCATCCTCTGTGGCTCCTGTTCTTGCTCAGCTTCCAAATATCCCTTATCGATCATTTCTTGTCGTTTGATTGCCTCTTCCAAAGGTAACTGCGTAGTTATTTTTTCTTCAGACGTGTCTATACTATTTATTGCACCGCCTTCAGAATACACTAGAGATCTCTTTCTCCTTTCAGCAAAAGTAATATCTACCAATGTGTCGTTATCTCTTTCTGAATCATTTATTATACCATCTTCTGTTTCATCAAGTTTACTAGAAGCATCTGTAACCATCCCATTGCCTGCATGATCTAAATTTTCTGTATCCCCATCCATGTTTCTAGAAACTGTATTAGCGAACCCATAGATTCTGCTAGTGTATTGTGAACTGTTATCTGGTAAGTCATATTGAAATTTGATGACCGTTCCAACGGTTACTGATTGCTCTTTCAAATCAACTGGAATACCGAGACCAATAATAAACTGAAAAATAAAAACAAACGAAGTAGGATTTAGGAGTCAGTTTATTATTACTTTTTGACATTAAAAATAGTTTCACAAGTGTGAATCTTCTATATACATTGTTAATCGTACAGAAGCATTATTAATAGACTATTAGTTCACACTTATATATGACCTAATATTAGAAAGTATTTCATTTAGGTGACACTCGACCAAGAGCTCGAAGGGGGTTGTGTGAAGTCGAATAGTGTAGTCGAAGTGTTCACACAGCTTTCGCACAATCGCGCGACTTCACGGTTGGTCACCATTTTTAACATGACTCCGTAAGGCAGCGACTATCGATTTTGTATGCCTGACGGCTTAGTCATTAGACGTCTGACTTTATACTATAGAACCTGGGATCTACCGCTATGGTTCGCCGATAAAATCAGTGTAAGCGGATAAGCGTGTTGTTATATTCGAAATGCCATTACCAATGAACATCGTCAAGAACTCTAAACAAGACTACGGCCTATATCTGCAAGGCCTAGATTTTAAACTGCAAGATAATCCACTCTATTCGAATTGTTATCTAAAATAAAACATCTATAAACATCTATAAAAGAAACAGGAGTATAAAAGAATCTTTATGCCACTACTCCTTAATACCCACGTGCCCAGCCCTTTTCTTTGGTTCCCAAGAAAACCCTTTAGTTTCCTCATCCCATTATACTATGTATTCTTTAATATGAAATAGAAATTTTTTTTTATACATACAAATTGATACCCTGTAATACTGTAACAAAATAACTGGAATAAATAGGCTAAATCATCTTCAATTCGAAAGAAATGTTTCACATTAACATTTCGCTTTATCAAGATTTATAATAATTGCCACATTAGTTAACAAAACGAAGGGAATATAACTGATTACCTGACGACTTTCCGAAAAATTTCAAAAACTCCAGAAATTCCAAAGTATCTTTTACACATACATCATCATCGCAACAATATTTATTTTGGATGTTACCAATTTTCCTGCATAATAATCACTTACCAATACGCGAGTGACATCACTGTTCCCGCTGATCTGCGTAATAATAAAACAATAATCGGTGAACGATCGATGCAACTGAAAAGATGCCCAATGAATACCAAAAGAATCATACCGTGTATGGAGACCGCTGTCAAAGATCGTTCACAGCGGACAACATTGAAAGAACCACTGTTTGTAGATCGCAATCTGAGATCTTTCAAAAGAAGAACCATAAATAAGGTTATAATAAAAGGCATTGAAGTAATGACGTATACGGGTACAAAACCAGTATGTAAATCAATATGTATGTAACCAATGAAACCAAACCAGTATGTAACCAATGAACCCATTGTACCAACGAGACATATTGAATAATCTAAAAACACAGAACGAAAAATAATGAACGGAAGATGAAGACGAGTAGAAACAAATCCAGAAAATAATATAGGAAATAGCGAAAGACGGGGGCTTTTTGTCATAAATCTTTAGCCTCTTCTGAAGTAAATTGATCTGTTAAGGAAATCAGAGCGTGCAGTAATTATTAAATAGTACCATATGTTTTTTTTATATATATATAACAAGTGGCATACGAACATACAGTACACCTGATGGTAAGTGGATACTGTCGTCCATGGATATTAGCAATCGGGGTACCCTCGGATGCGTTGCCAACCGTTGGAAATATAGGTAATGGATTTGGAGAATGGGTTGGGAAAATGAGGAGGGATAGGATAAGATGAAATGGGAATGGGCTCTAGCATATCTCACTCATTACCGAAACACGTTCATTGAAAAAATAGGATAATGTGGGAAATGCAGTACATTTCAAGGTATTCTTCTGTGAGAGAGAGATAACGTGACCAGTTGAAATTCCAAATTACGGAGCCATATTTAAAACAGTGTTACAATATTAAAAAAAAATCATTTAAAAATAGTTTTTTTTAATGTTACTCTCTAATGTTTTTAATGTTTTAATAGCTTTTTAATGTGCTGCGTAATGTCTTACGCACCAGAACTACTAATAATTTAAAAAAAGCAAATATTTTTTTTACATAGTTAATGATTATTCATATGAATATTAAAACCAAACTTCTATTGTGGTACTGACAATGTAAATGACACAGTAGACTCAGTTCAATTTAAAGTTGCTTGTAAACTTTAAAGCCTTTGTTTCTATAGAAACAAAATAGTTTTCCAAAGCATAAAAAAAATGTAAAGCTTCCAAAATAAATACCTACACAAAAAATTTAGCTACACTTCAGAAAGCAGACTAAAGCTAGAAACTTAATTGCATTTAAATTCATGCGAACAAGAAAAAAACACTGCTTCGTTAAGCCGGATCCGGTGTGCAAAGAAAACATCATTTACTTAAGTTAAATCAGCTACGTTCTGTAAATTTGCATGGATTCGTTCGGATGAAACAAAAATTACCTGAGCTCGAGCGGGCCCGCCGTCTGGATACACTAGATACCTTTTGTGACGACTCGAGTTCACACCAATTGCCGCGAGCAAATTGAGCAAAATTAAAGGAAACAGCATCGTTGGGGAGATTTTACTGCGGAACCGATGCCGTTGATTCTTAACGTACGACGGAACCGGTGGTGTGTGAATACGACGTGAGATAAAATGTGGAATGTTTGCAAAGCCTTCGGCACGGCGTAAGGCAAATGAACCGTTACATTTGCTCAGTGATTTGGGTTGTACAGGCTTGCTTCCTCACGCTCACTGACGTCGAGGTATTTGTTTGACTGCACTGAATTTCATTGGCATCTGACATACATACATTTGCGTTATATGTTAACAGTACAACTCAATTTACTTCGCTCTAATAACACTGGACGTGTGCCATAATACAAGTTATCAAAATTTAACAATACTATATAAAACATAGCCAACTGTGCGTCCGCAGGATTGCAAACAGTTTTTAAGCGAGTTTTTATGGTAACGTTAACGTTATTTTTTTTACATTAGAAGAAAGAACAGATTTGTTATACAAATTAAGTTATTGTGTAATTAAGTCATTACACAATAATAATTATAAAATAGTTTTTATTAATTACCATATATTTTACTCTCATTACCTTCTTTCATCAGACATTTTGATCACCATACCGTTACGTAATGTATGTGTAGTTATGCGTCTTAAATAGAAATATCCTTTAATAAAATAAATAATTAAAAACGTTATATTTGCGGTTGGTGCAAACAATCGCCTGTTGCGTGAGTTGTTTATGAAATGCAAAGAAGTTTATATTTATTCGAAGACTCGCTTGTCTAACACTATGCATTAGAAATATTTTATTACAATTGCTGATACGACAAAAAAAAATAGTTTTACAAATGTTTAGTAAAATTCCATCATTTATTGACACCAATCTATATCCCACTGTAGGATACGGACCTTCTCTCGTAATCACAAGGGAGTGTGAAGCCATAATAGACCATTGGAGACCAAGCGAATTGGTGTGTATTATTTAGCACATGTCCAATATTTTATTGAATTTTCAATTACTTAGGTTTTCTTCCCGTATTTAAACCAAAGAACTGTATAGTTTAAAACAACATTAACAAACTTAGGTAGTATACATATGTAAGATACTAATAGGTACTGATAGTAAGATGGCAATTTTAACATCAGCCTATGTCTCTCCATGGCAAAATATAGGTACTACAAATATAGGTACTGAATGTACTACAAAGGCTGGCCACTACACACGGTCTTCCTCTCTTCTCATGCAGCCGCTACTGTAAAACTCGTGGGTCCATTTAATCGGAGCTTGACCCAGGCTGAACTCATGCATTTAGTATTCATCATACAAAATAATAATATTACTGACTTCCGAGTATAAACATTTCGCTGTCTTGAATGAGAAATTAAATATGCTGAACAGAAATTTTGAACAGTTAACGCAAAGCAACTGGCAGCAAGTTTATGAAACTCTCAAAGCCTTTAGACCGTTTTAATATGTAAAATTAACATGCCTAGTTCAGTTAAAAACTTGCTCAACGTATTGCACCGCGTGTACGACCGCAAAATTCCATTATATCCTCTACATTCCAATAAATTGACTCTGAGAACGGGAACCAGAATCCTTTGATGCGGTGTAGTGATATTGGTGCAAATGTTTGCACAAACCTTACATGCGGCGTAAATTATGGAGATGATTTCGTATTTACCGTTCGCGTATTAGCATACAGACGTTCGCTCGGTTTTATTTTAATTAAGATGAAAGCTTTTACTATTTCCAGTCATTTGGCTATTTTCTAAATTGAACATCTAAATTTTACATTGCTTTTTGCTTCGAAATACTTATGTGGAATGATACGTAACATTCGCTCTGGAAGTGGATAGAATATTCTTTATTTTATGACATCGTATTAAGACTAAAGGATCGACGGCGGCGCCAGTCGGAAGTGAAATCTTCCTATGTTCCCTACGTTTTAGGAAAAAGTAGTTACAGAACCTAATAAGTCCTATCCAATAACACATAGTTTATAGCAATACATGTTTATAGCAATTAAACAACTTTGAACGGTTTAAATCGCGTATATTTAACATTATTTATATCCCAACGTTTCGAACACTTTGCAGTGGACGTGGTCACTAGTAAATATTGTTAAATATACGCGATTTAAACCGTTCAAAGTTGTTTAATTGCTATGTATAGTAATCGCGAAAACCTTAGAACATATGTTTAGTTTGTAAACGTGGTATTATTGGATTTTTAGAAAGTTTACACCAAATCTAATTCTAAAACTACTGAACCGATTTAGCTCGTCTTCAAATTAAACTGATATACACCTTAATTATTTTTCCGACAAATTTAGATAATTTCAATCCGTTGAGAAATTCCCCCTTCAGTTTGTTAACAAATTTCGTTATATCCAAAGCTGAACACTTAGTGGTTTTTGAATTCTGGTCACCCCTTACTCGAGATGTAACGAAATTTGAAAGTTGTGATCTTCTAATAGTTACATTTCTTTGAAACCTCCTCTTTGAAACCTTATATTTAAAACAATGTATACAGAAGAATATACAATAGAGGCGGTCTTATCGCTTTAGTACAATATTAAAATGTTATAATAACACTAAAGCGATAATACCGCCTATGGCTCCAAAAACGTTTAGATTCAAAGAGACTTTATTCTCATTAAGATATTGTCACTTACATGAGAATTTAAAAGCTAACATAATAAAAGATAAATAGTCGTATAAAGTCTGGTGAACAAAATCCACAGACTATAAATACAATGAAAGTAACCGAAACAGAATATATAATTGTAATTTTAGTAATATTAATATGAATTACTAAACATATTATACAAGAATAGTCTTGAATAACATGCTTAGCTAATCTAGACTTAAATACGTTAAAAGAGGAAACATTTTTTAAATCAGACGGTAGATTATTACTATAAATATAATTGTGCGACCCTATACGTGATCATAATATTAGGTTGTCGGATAAGTTCGAGGCCTTTTATAGTGAAAATAATAAAGACTTTTTTTTTATTATATAAATATTTATTAAACGGAATATTGTCCATTTAATTCGACTATCTTTCGTCATTTTTCTGGCGTAGCATTCTCCATCGCTGTGAAATTTTTGGGGGTTCTGAGCAGAAACTAATTTAAATGGTATATACAGGCTTCTCTTGAATGTAATTTTACTCGATTTAGAGAATTTTGTAAGGAGCATAATAGATGATAGTTCGAAGGTGCTATGTCCGGACTGTATGGAGGATGCATTAAAACTTCCCAGCCAATGTCCATCAATTTTTGTTTGTAGTCATCAAAAATGTATGCGGTCGAGCATTGTCGTGATAGAAAACTACACCGTCTCTATTCATTAATTCTGGGCGTTTTTTATTGGAATGCTTGTTTCAGTTTTACTAATTGCTGACAGTAGACATCAGAATCAATCGTTTGGCCATGTGGCAAACGCTCAGAATACACAATGCCTTTCCAGTCCCACAATACACATAACATGACTTTTTTCGAAGTGTGGCCTGGTTTTGGGACTATTTATGATGGCTCACTTCGCTTAGACGAAGATCGTTTTCGAACATTGTTATCGTAGGTGATCGACTTCTTATCTCCCGTTACCAACCTCTTCAGAAATGGATCGATTTCATTTCGTTTTAACAACATTTCACATATGCAAATTCTATTTACCAAGTTCTTAGATGTCACTAGTCACTTGTCATTTTGTCACTTAGATCATGCGGCACCCAAACATATAGCTTTTTACAAAATTCAGATTATAAAGATGATCCAAAACTGTTGAATGGGAATGCTAAGCGCTGCCGCAATTTGATGACTGTGTATGTGTCGATCTTATTCAATTTTTTTAATGATTACCTTCAACATTTACCTTAATAATGCTCAATATTGAACTGCTGACGATCTACCTCAATATTGTTAGACTATGATCGATCGACTCTGAGAGGCTGCAAGTATGTGTGATGCAGGATTGTCGTCTAGGTAGGGTGTATCGTGGCATAGATATTAGTTTTCCGCACAATATGCATTTTTTTAGTCAAAGTCAAAGTTTGAGCACCCCTGCCTTAATAGTACGACCTAAGCGAGGAACATCATTCACATAAAATGGACAAACTCCCTATCAAACAACCGAGTCTGGTCAATCGCTCTGGTCCACTGCTTCTCTATGATAACGTTCGCCCACACACCGCACGACAGAGAGTCTCAAAGTTACAGGAGCTTCGACTGGAAACCATCACTCGCCCACTGTACTCGCCAGACCTTGCTCCTACTGATGCCCATTTATTTCGGCATTTGGATAACTTTTTACAGGGGAAAAACGTCTTCAAAGAATTCATCGATTCCCGTCTCCAGGAGTTCTATAGCAGAGGCATCAATCTTCCATCTTCCATTAAAAGGGCAAAAGTGCTTCGTTTAATTAAATATATAATTTTCAGACAAAAATATTTGTTTGAATTTTTCCATATAAAAAAGTAATTTCATAGATAGAGACCTAATATAGTTACAATACACTTTTAATATTATACTCTGAACATTTCTGTTATATCAATTGAATTACGCAACATTTGAACATTTACTATATTATCAAGGACACTTGGACTTTCTTCAACTGTAAAACCTGATACAGAACCATTATTCAAAGAAATTATGATTTGCATGCGCTCCATTGATTCAAAACTTTTTCCAATGTTATGATGTATTCTTTCAATTTGGGTAACCATATGACGACCCAATTTGCATTTCAACACACACTCAATGCCATACTTAATGACTGTTGTATTTAAACGTTTATTTATTTTTTCTTGTGCGATTTGAAGAAAATTATGAATTTAAAGTGAGGAATATCATTTGTGCGGATGTATATTTTAAATAGAGTTTTATATGGAAGGTTTATTATTATTATTTAAAAATATATAAAATAATACAAAGAAAAGAAAATACTCAACTCTAAAAACTACTCTAAACTTGTTTGTAAACTAATTTAAAACTAACTTATAAAATTCAAAAATATAGTAGATGTTAATTGTACAAAATGCTCAAAATATAGGATTATATATTGATCATGTTGTACAAATTTGGTACCTGTGTCAAGGTACCCAGTATGCTGGCGTCATTACCTCGCTGGATGGCAAGGTTGCGCCAGATGCGTTGCGCGAGGTAGTGGCCAGCCCTAGTGTAGCCAGTGCTGTGGAACAGGCGCATAGAAAGATCTTTGAAAAATCAAAGCGCGCTCGGACCCCACGGGCCTAAAATCTCGACACCGACGGCAACAAAAATGTATTCGGGACTGATATCTCTATACTTGACTGTCTTGCGTTTCTCTGCTTCCTCTGCCGCTGCCGCAGCCTTCGTACTAGTTCCGTGGAGGTGAGACGCAGTCAGCGTATCGTCCCACATAATGGGTCGACCCATCCTCCACGGCACATTGGTGACGATAGTAAGAGACCCGATGGGATGTTATTGGACATCCCATTGGGTCTCTTACTATCATCACGCACGATACCGTTCGGCTCCAGTAAAGCCGGTACGTTGACGGTGGCAAGAGAACAACGTACGATGTCATTAATAGTGGCATGGTGTGAGAAGCGGCCAGCACCCGGGAGGCAAGTCAGTCCGTGGTGTCCTAACTGGTCGGCATCCTTGCCACAGGAACATTTATGTTGAACATATACCTCTGCTCCCAAACGGAAGCTGATCGCCAGACGAAGGGTATTGGGATCCAGGTAAGTCCCCAAGTTTGGTGAAGGAATAACCTGAAGCCAATACCCAGAATCATTTTGCGCGACTGCCCTCAGTTTGGCCCTGGCAGCTCCATAGCTGTTTTTTTAGTGAAGCATCGAACTTGGCATAATACATCATCCCAACTCCTTGGAAATTTAGGATGAATTGGTTCACCTGAAGAAACCATTTTCCAAACATTCCTAGCCTCCACCAAGCACGCAACTTCGCAGTTTGTGGCGAATTTTAATTTTTTTCCTGTGAGTTTGATGGTACTATGGATGGAGGACAGGAATGCCAGAAGACCGGTAGGTACACTAGAGATTTTGCGTATCTCTAGCCCACCGCAGCCCACCCGCTGGATGCAGGTCGCTGCCGATAGGTCTAAATGGCGGACAATGGGGGAGGCCTATGTCCAGCAGTGGACGTCCAAGGGCTGAAAAGAAGAAGAAGAAGAAGCCCACCGTAGCGTATGGGCAGGGATGCTTGTATGCAGGACCATTCGTTCAGTTTATATTTAAATTTTTTCTAAATGAATTTTTACCAGATTATCTATGTTAACAGTTAAATTTTGATGTTTCCAAACAGGGCAAGACCGAAGAACGTAAATGAATTTTGGAACAAAAAGGCAGAATTTAAGAATTTAAGGCTGAATGAGCGTAGATACTGTACAACCGATTTGAATTTTCGTTGAATTTAGAGATTTTTTCTTGTACGAATGGTATGAGATATTCGTCGTTTATTGGGGAACCTAGTAGGTTAAGCGTGTTCTTATTCACTATTTTAATGTTAGAAGCGAAACAATTAAAGTTGTGTGTTATTTCAATTTTTGAACTCAAAGAAAGGTAGTCCATTGTTGTTGTTGGTGAAATGCCGTCTAATCCTGCAGATAATTCTGGTTTAACATATGAAATGGCTGATGAAATAGAGCTAGTTATAAATCATATTTTATTCTTTTTGAATATAGGAAAGTTTTCAAACAGTTTCTAGTTTCAGTTTCAACAGTTTCAGTTCAAACAGAATATAGGAAACAGTTCTTCAAGTACCTTCGAGACTAAAAGATATCGAACAGAGAACACCAACCTTAACTCAAAATACAAGTTTTATGACCCAGTTTAGTTCCGGTGCCCAATTAACACTTGGTTGACAAGTAAACATTACTAGAAACACGAGGTACCTGTACAGATAACGCTTCTAGCGCGCACAGAGTAAAATTTACCTATATCGATGACTGTGCTACTGCGTCATTATTAGGTACTCTTAAGTTGCGTATTATGTGCTTGTCGATATTTTGACATGTGATAGCCATTACAGTAAATACAAAGAGGGCGACGATTTAACAAATGACTTGTGTACACACGGCGAAGGTGGCTGTGCGTTCGGCAACAGTTCACAGTCTGTACACTTCTTAGAATACAGTAATAACATTTTTCTATATCATGTGGATAACATATCATATACTAATGTAATTATATTGCAGATACATATATTATTTATGTTATATTACATATTATATTTTGTACAAAATTTCTGTTATCGTTGAACATTGAAATGTTACTGAAATTTATCGTTTTTTCAGGTCGATGATATTATTAAAACTAATCTATGGAGAGAGCAACATAATCAAAAGGCAGCGGAGATATCTCTTGTTCCCATCTAGCACACAATGGGGAGTAAGTATTCTACAATATCATTAGTTAAACAAAATGACTAACCACATGACATTACTCGTTATTACATTAAAATCATTTTAGTATATTTTTTTATTTATAGAAAAAAGATGGCAGACGATAATTATTTATTAGAAACGTCCAGAACCTCCAGTATGAAAATCTAGACTTCAATCAACCTTTGTTTGGAAGTTTCGTTACCTATGTCAATCTTGTTGTCACCAATCAGCAAATGTCGGTCGCAAATTTCTTAACATTCCAAAGAGTTAGACAAATGTTAGACACGTCGTTGAAAAACCTTACTTTACATACATACTATACATATAGTGCAATACCTCTAAACTTATTAGGAATTGTAAACTAATAAACAATTGTGTTGCTCTGAACACAAAGTTTTTTTATTTTAATATTTACATAGGTACATACAATAAAAATTACACTAATTAACTTAAATCCTACCTGAAAACAAAGAAACGACATTTAAAGTTTATTATTTAAATTGCCAATTCCTTTTTATACACTTTTTATACTTAAATCTAACAATATAATGAATCATGGGGACTTCTGTCAAAACTAAACATCAGCTGCTCTTCCAACCGTGAGGGCCGCCATTACTCACAGCGCCATCTATGGAGTACAGTACATGGTCACTGTTTACAGATAGAAGAGCGCTGTACAAATTAAAGAAATATAGTTTCTTTACATACATATAAGTCGTAAATTCTACAATAACAATTTACGAACTTTATTATCAGAATCATACGTCCGTAAGATCCGTAAGCAGTGAAATCGTAACGAAATTGTGTCTGTACCTTAAATATTTTTTGAAAATATTAATTACTGCATAGTGGAATACTATTATTTTTGTCCGACTGTTCGTCTGTCGACCACTCGACTAATTGATGAAACATAAGACATTTACAGCACAATATGTCCCGAATTAATATTTTTAAACATTTTATCCAGATCCTTTACAAAGTTTCAGCAGGATACCAACCACTTAATACGCACGCAAAGTCACTTAATTAAAAAGTAAATTTAACTTCGCGGCATCATTTTATTTTTTAAATTATTTTAGTGTTTAATTTTTCAGGTGTTCGCAACTATTTCCATACCTCTGCACCCTGAAACAACTGTCAGCGTTGCATGGTTCTTTGAGGCCAATTACTACAACGTTGCAAACGCTACCTACTTTAACCCTTTACTTGGTGACATTGGTGACATTACTGTAAGTAATTAATTTCAATAAGCATATTATTCCTTAGCCTATATTACTCTGTAGGACACAAACATCAGCCCTGTAGGGTTTATCCATATCGAAGTTCGGACTATTATGTAAAGGCATTACTCTGGTCTAGACTATATTCATTAATACAAGGCTGCTAAAGTACTATACAAGAAGTGAAGTTTCATTTAGCTAAAATTAAACTCTCAGAATGTATTCACAGAAATATTAAAAGTTACCAAAGAAATAACATACGTATGTTTAGTGAAAAAAGGATTTCCTGTTACAGACAGGAAACTCAGCTCAATTCCTAATATCAGTAATTATTAGAATTTTTCTAAAGAAGTCGTATTGTAGAATTTGCAATGACCAACACACTACTAAGCACATTTCAACCACATCCTAAATTTACCTTTTAATCACTGGCAGCTGTATATACTATTTTGCGGAGTACCTACTGCAGTCATGTGATACGGTAGCGTTAAACATGCAGGCATTAAGCACTGTGCCAGTCGACTTACTAACATTCTATGCTCAACAACAAATATTAGACATGGTTGAGACAAACAATAGTCTTAAAAATTAAGCTAATACGGTACATTGAATCATTATCTCGACTGTAACCTGTATAACAGAATGTCCCCATTAGGCAACTAAGTGGTTTCAAGCCTGCAGTTTATTTAAACGTTTCTCACAATTGAAGAACGGGATCTTCTTTTCTATTGTTTCGTCTTAATAAACAGTTTGTTGCGTCATACACGTGATACGAACTTAAACGTTAAGTAATTTGAAAATATGTATATTGGAGAAGAATGTTTCAATAGATCAACATTTATTATTATTACTGGTATTTAATTTTGATGCACTTAGTTCTTTTATGATTATTTCCTTGTATTTTTACTAGAACTAATCATATTATCTTTAACCTTGTGATTAAGATTAAACTTTATTTATGAATTAAATTATTATTCCCAAAAACATTAATTTTAATCATTTTAGTAGGTAACTATGTTGGATTACATTTCTTATGAGACAAAATTAGCGAAATATTACCACATAAAAGAGTTTCATTGCAAAAAAAATATCGATACTTGGGAAAGAAATTATCAAATATATGTGCAACTTCATGTTTGTTCCTAAAAAGACTGTTGAGCGGATTTCTTTCTGAATACATAAATATTATTGACATTACACAACGTTCTCACTTTGAGGTAATTTATTTTGTAGAGCGAAATATTTCTTATTATTTCAGTATATTCTTAGTGAACGTTATTCACTAAGTCCAGGAAATTATGTTATAATAACACCGCATCCAGAGTAGTATGTCGCTACTCGTCGTTCAGGGCTTATCCCACTAGTATAAATTAACCATACCAGTTGGATAAGATGAGGGAAATCACACCCTTAAAACTAATGAGTTTTAGGACTGTGATTCCACATAATATGTAAAAAATAATAAATCTGGTGCATGTGTCATCCTCATCACCATCAGTTCGCAATGGGCCCGAGTTATGAGCCGAAACTTTGATTACAGGAATTACAGGAAAGACCTGTTTCTTGGAGTGAGAGTGAGACGTTATGGGACTCTTTATAATTATGCATTTTTTTCGCAGTTATCAAGAAGTCGCGACGAACGCAGCGTCGATGACTCAATCAACCTAATAACTCGAAGCCGCCTCTACACCTTTATAGAGTCTATGTTGAAGAAGTAAGTCACAGTTGGTCGTACCTACTTTATATACTGAAAATTTTCAAACTAGTTATAATACGTACTACATATAATTCGACAACGATTTAAATACGTAGGTATACTTATAGAAGTTGCCAAATAACCAAACTTCTATATTCTTATACAAGTTAAATTCTATAGTACTTATACAGGGAATTTATACTAAATAGAAGTATTATTTAAATATTATACTGTGATTGAATGCTATACAAATGTTTAACAGAGGAAGTAGTCTATTTCGACAACCTTGCGTAATTCTTTGTCCAATTTCTTCGTTACGGATTTCGTTACGTCCAGCAAAGAGACTCCGAGCATAGATCTATCCATCGCTCGCTGAGCGACTTTGAACTTATGAATCAGGGCTACCGTCTGAGCCCACATTTCTCCACAGATTTTCATCTTCGAACATTGTGGTGTACTTTTAACATGATAGGCATAATGTATATAATGTTGAAAGTGTAGATTAAATATAAATTAACATTTTTCAAAACAAATATTCCTATCATTTTTTTTACATTTTGATGTAGAAATTAATGAAATTGAATTAAGAGGATAATTAAATCAATCATTTTTCAAGCGCATGATTAAATCGCATTGTATGAGCAATTTGAATATTACGAAAATCCAATTCATAAATTGCAAAAATCGATGTTCAATTTCCGATGGGATAAACATTTGCATAGGGCAATATATTTGTTTGGGGTTAGTTTGTGACCGTCTCTTTCCCGCACATGACATTGTAGTATGGGTCATTGAGTATATTATAATGTACATTTAATATCCATTTATTTAGTTTTTCTTCCATTTTTCAGTTCCAAAAAGGCTTGTATTTAAAGAAGCATTAAAAAAAATACTAATTGGGCAGAAAATAGTGATCAGCAAAACAACTTATTTTTGAATAACTGAAATAAATATATTTTTTATGGACGAATGCGGCAGACGAGCACACAGTCCACCTGATGGTAAGTGGATACTGTCGCCCATAGACATCCGCGATACATGCCAACATTAGTATAGAATGACAAACGTTGGCACGATACGCTGCTTACCTTTGGAGATATAGGAATGGATTTGGAGAAAGATTTGGGAAAATGGGAAGGGATAGGATGAGAATGGGCTCTGGCACGTCTGGCACGTCCGAAACACATACATACATTAAGGAAATATAATAAAGTGGGAAATGCAGTACATTTCAAGGTAGTCTTCTGTGAGAGAGGGGTAACGTGGCCAGTCGAGCGCGCCTAGAGGTGGGGACCTCTTTTAAACTAGGTGGGGACTAGAGGCGCTTTTAAAATTTTTAAATTACTAAGATTATCATTACCAAGTCGACAGATTCCTATTTGTTTATAGACATCAGAGAACCTAAACCCAACCCATCTTTAAAATTGTAGCCATTGATGATTTGAGAATACATACTAGATATGTTATACAAGCACTCTAGGCCACGCACGTTACACTCTAATAGTGTTCAGTAGCTGTTCAGTTCACATGTTCAGTAGCTCTCCAATTATTTAATTCATATGTATTTTGAAATTTAACATTCTCATTACGTAGTACAACTATACATAGTCCGTACTTAAGATTCAAATTTTTGAATTTTTAATGAATCCCTCGTCATCTGCTTCACCCCCTCCACCCCTAAAGTATGAAGTGTCATCTAGTCCCTATGTATGTTCCCTTTTTGGCATAAAATATTTGAGATCGATGTACTACATTGAAATATTTTACAAAATATATTTACATTTATTTAAGTCAATAATTTCAATTTTGCGTCCTAAAGTCAGATATTAAACTTTATTAAATTAAATCTGCATATCTTATGGTTAATATTTAGTAATTCACAGTGAAAACAGGAATGCAATTAAAAATATTTATTCATTCATTCATTCAACTTTATTAATCGATATTTTTAAATTGATTCCAATTAGCGATGTCAACTCGATACCTACGAAGGCGACTCGAACGCGTCCTATGACCCCCGATGTTCAATAATACGAGTAAGGGTTATATTTCTTTACAGATACGGCTATCCCGGCCGCTCCTGCTTACTCAGGGTCATTTGTGAGAACGCGGTCGCACATTTCTTGGAGAACGGCCTCCTGGGCGATTTGCTTCACTTACTGTTCACGTACGTAGCTAAACAACATTAGGTATAGAGTTAGAACACTGGAGCATGGACATTTTGTTTGTTAGAAACGTACTAAGCCCGTAGGTCTTATCGCACCCCCTTACGAAGGTGGAGGTAACTGTTCGGGACTGAGTTCACTTCAGTAACGTCTCCTCTGTCGGCCGATACGGACAGGTCGCTGAGTTTCTTCATGCCGTCCTCGCGGTAAGTAACCGGCGTTGGCGGCAACAATGAAGCCTCTAGTAATGACGCGCCCGACAGCGTGATCAAGTCACGCACGTACTAAAAGGGAGGCTTAGCCCATTTAGGCGACAGTATACGTTTAATAAACCAGCTGCCTAGATATAAGGTTATCACATGAAATCTAATGTCACTAATCTGTTTTCAGTCCTTCCACATCAATGTCAGAAGACTCCATAGATGATTGTTACTACGAAGCAGAATACCATGGACGGGAGAATGAATGCGACTTGTACTCTTACGATTGTCCTACAAGCCCTTTGGAACAAATATCAATGTATATAGAACAATTATTGTAGGAGAATAAACAGAAGAATAACTTATGTTTTTTAAATTCCCTATACTTGTTATCGGCGCAAGACAAATTTCTTTCAGTGTTTTCTCGCAAACTTATAGATTTCTCTCAAGGCGCGCCACTGCTAATACTCTCTTGCTCTTTCCATCCAACTATTACCGAGCTACTATGCTACTCCTGGTACGTGACCTCCATTCTCGAACTAGTCTATCTCATCGATTTTATTTATCAGTCTCACGAAAAATATAACAAACCCACTGCCACTTCAACTTACGGATTCTTCCTGGAAAGGAATATCAGATAAATGTGTATTTATCTATTTAAACGAGTATTAACGCAAATGTTTACCTTATTTATTTTTATTTTGGAATAAATATTGTCCTCGGAATTGTCAGGAATTTTCCTCGGAATCCAGTGATTAATAAATTTAATAAGAATAAACTTCGCGTTTTTCGTCTGACGCTACTTTTGATATTGTGAGTGTTGTGTACCGCAACTTTCCGGACTATGAAGACCAAATGCGGATAGTTGATGAAACTCTCGACGTGTACCACCCCCGCCTCTTCAGTCAGCTCGTGGCCATGCTTCGTGCAACCCAACCGAAACGTTGATTAAAATAAATACCATAAGGTAAACATTAGCGTTAAGACCCGCTTAAATAGATAAATATGTATGTGTGAAAAATGGGAAACTCTCAAATGTTATACATAAATGTGTATACTATATTAGCTTATATACCTATTTATAAAGTGGTAGAACTTCGTGTGGTCTTGACATACGAGAACACGCTACGCTAAACAATATGGAAAATAACTATAACGTACCTTATTCATGAGTGTGATCACTCGTTTAACGTTTTCGGATAACTTGTATATTTGACTTTATTTTAACGACATCAAAACATAGATTCCGCTTTATAATTCCTAAATAAATGATAATCCGAGCATGCATTAAAACTTCCCAGCCAAGGTCCATAAATTTTTGTTTGTAGTCGTCAAAGGTGTTACCAGTCTCTTCAGAATTGGATCGATTTCATTTAGTTTTAGCAACATTTCGCATATGCAAATTCTATTCACCAAGTTTCTGTCATTTAAATCATGCGGCACCCAAACATATAGCTTTTTACAAAATTCAGATTATACAGATGATCCAAAACTGTTGAGTGGTGAATGCTAAGCTCTGCCGTAATTTGCCGACTGCTTACGTGTCGATCTGATTCAATTTTTTCAATGATTAACATCAACATTTACTTTAATAGTCCTATTCCAGCGAGGAACATAATTCACATCAAAATTTCCAGACCTGAATCAACTGAACCATTTTTTACACGAGATTTAGATTTAAAAGCATCTTCTCCGTAAACACCACAACTCTCTTTTCGATCACTAGAAGCATTTATACCATTGTCAAGAAAAAATTGCAAAACATATCTAATTTCCTCCTTATTAACTTCCATTATAAAGATGTTAATAAACATGAAAAATAAAACTTTTAATTTGTAATTTCAATTAGCCGCCTTTACAACAGTCAACTGCCAAACGGTATATCACTTTCCCGCCAACGATCAATGTTACCAGAAATATAGCACGCTAAAGTCATACGTTCAAAAAGGCCGCGAACTTTCGGACTACCAAATATTAGGGCCTTACCTATGAAATTGCCGTTTGTTCATAGTAGTCATTTAAACTTAGTTATCTTGTGTTTGGACTGGGATTCCAAATTCAAATTAATTTCGACTGTATTTGCGTATTTGAATGTATTTGCGACCATGGAAAAGTTAAACATTCGCGTTATTTTCGAACATAACAGCAACGCCGTGACAGCAACGCAACACAGACGGCACGCAATATCAACGATGTGTACGCACCAAACACCGCAAACGAACGCACGATGCGTTTATGATTTGATCGTTTCCGTTCTGGTTATTTCAACCTCAAGAACGAGCCCCGTGGACGACCGGAGACTAAAGTCGGTAGTGACCAATTGAAAGCAATAATGCAAGCGGACTCATCTCAAATGACGTTTGAATTAGCAGAAGCCTTCGGCGTAGGTGACAAAACGATATTGATTCATTTACGTCAATTCGGGAAGTGAAGAAGCTCGGAAAGTGGGTAAAGTATAAGCTTAACGAAAGTCAGCTGCAAACACGCATCGAAGCTTACCTTACTTTGCGGAACCGGCACTGAAATGAACGTATTCCGAATCGTATTGTCACTTGTGATGAGAAGTGGTCCTGCGTGATAATCGTAAATGTTCGCCACAATTGTTAAACTTGGGAGACAGCCAAACAATGACCCAAACGTAAACTAAGTCAGAAGAAGCTCATGGTGGCTGTATGCCACCATACAGTTGCACTGTGCCAGTATTATCCACTACAGCTTCTTGAGATCTGGCACAACAATTAATGCAGATGTGTACTGTGAAGAACAGCAAACAATGATGGACAAGCTCGCTATCAAACAACGGAGTCTGGTCAATCGCTCTGGTCCACTGCTTCTCCATGATAACGCTCGCGCACACACCGCACGACAGAGAATCTCAAATTTACAGGAGCTTCGACTGGAAACTATCTGTCGCTCACTGTACTCGCCAGACCTTGCTCCTACTGATGCCCATTTTTTTGGCATTTGGATAACTTTTTACAGGGGGAAAAACGTCTTCAAAGAATTTATCGATTCCAGTCCCCAGGAGTTCTGTAGCACAGGCATTAATCTTCCATCTTCCATTAAAAGGACAAAAGTGTTTCGTTTAATTAAATATATAATTTTCAAACAAACATATTTGTTTGAGTTTTTCCATATAAAAAGGTAATTTCGTAGATAAGGACCTAATGTAGTTACAATACTCTTTTAATATTATACTCTGGACATTTCTGTTATATCAACTGAATTACGCAACATTTGAACATTTACTGTATTATCAAGGACACGTGGATTTTCTTCAACTGTAAAACCTGACACAAAACCATTGTTCAAAGAAATTATGATTTGCATGCGCTCCATTCATTCAAAACTTTTTTCCAAAGTTATGATGTATTCTTTCAATTTAGGTAACCATATGACGACCCAATTTGCATTTCAATACACACTCAACAACTTTTTGAAATTTGAACAAGCCCGTAATTTATTTAGCATATTTAATGACTGTTGTAATTAAACGTACATTTAATTTTTCTTGTGCGAGTCGAACATAATTATGAATTTAAAATTAGGATTATCATTTGTACTAAAGTGTATTTAAAATAGAGTTTTATATGGAACGTTTATTATTATTATCATTTATAAATTACAAAATAATACAAAGTAAATAAAATACTTAAATTTAAAAACTACTCTAAACTCGTTTGTAAACTAACTGAAAACTAACTCATAAATTTTCAAAATATAGTAGGTGTTAATTTTACAAAATGTTCAAAATATAGGATTATATATTGATCATGTTGTAAAAATTTGGTCCCTGTTGCAAGGTACCCAATATGCTGGCGTCATTACTTCGCTGGATGGCAAAGTTGATGCCTTGCGCGAGATAATGGCCAGCCCTAGGGTTGCCAGTGCTGTCGACCAGGCCCTTAGAAAGATCTTTGAAAAACGAAAGCGCGCTAGGACCCTACGGACCTAGAGTCTCGACACCGAAGGCAACAAAAATGTATTCGAGACCGATATAGAGTATTTGACCGTCTTGCGTTTCTCTGCTTCCTCTGGTGCTGCTCCAGCCTTCGTAGTAGTTCCATGGAGGTGAAGCGCAGCCAGCGTATCGTCCCACATAATGGGACGATCCATCCTCCACGGCACCAATGACATCCCATTGGGCCTCTTACTATCATTACGCACGATACCGTTCGGCTCTAGTAAAGCCGGTACGTCGACGCGGCAAGAGAACAACGTATGATGTCATTAATACTGACATGGCGTGAAAAACGGCCAGCACTCGGGAGGCAAGACCGTCCGTGGTGTCCTAACTGGTCGACATACTTGCCACAGGAACATTTATGTTGGACACATACCTCGGCTCCCAGACGGAAGCTGATCACCAGACGAAGGGTATTGGGATCCAGGTAAGTCCCCAAGTTTACTGAAAAAATAACCTAAAGCCAATACCCAAACTCATATATGGGGTACAGAAATGCCGGTAGGCCGGTAAATACACTAGAGATTTTTCGTATCCCTAGCCCACCGTAGCGTATGAGCAGGGATGCTCGTATCTAAGACTGTTCGTTCAGTTTATATTTATTGTTTTTCTAAATGAATTTTTACCAGATTGTCTATGTTAACAGTTAAATTTTGATGTTTCCAAACAGAGCAAGACCGAAGAAGGTAAGTGAATTTTGGAACAAAAAGGCAGAATTTAAGAACACTAGAATTTAAGCTGAATGAGCGTAGATACTCAACCAATTTGAATTTTCGCTGAATTTAGAGTTTTTTTCATATATGAATGGTATGAGACATTCGTCGTATATTGGGGATCCTAGGAGGATAAGCGTATTCTTATTCACTATTTTAATGTTAGGAGCGAAAAATAAACTTGTGTGTTATTTCAATTTTTGAACCCAAAGATAGGTTGTCAGTTCATAAACGTAGTTTTGTCACGGTCGGAAGGAACTGAATTTGCTTTACGTCCCATGGTCCCACCTTCAAGGTACCACACGTTAAATTTGGAATGTAAATTTTGGATCATGGGATTGATAGCCAGGCTGAAAATGGCTAGTCCGAGGGGATCATCCTGTTGACAGCTTATTACTGAGGATAACTAATATTTATTATAAATTAAAATTGATGGATTTTGTTATCATTGTAGTTAAAAGTTAAAAATATCCAGCGTGTTAATATTGGCTTCCGTCAACAGAGAGTCCCTGTTTATGGAATTGAAAACGTTTTTGACGTCGACCTCTAACAACACCTTACATTCATCGCTATTAACGAAAGTACGAAAAGCATTTGCAGCTGCTTCGCAGCCACCTTTCGTCTCGAATCCAAGAAGTTGTATGGGTTCGAAATTTAGCTGTAGCATTGGTAATATGTGTCTAATACAGATTTTGGAAACCAAACGGTGGAAAGTAGAACCAACGGCGACAAATCTGACTGCGCCGTCTTTTTTGGTGAGGGCGATGAGGTTTGCACCATATAAGATGGGGGTTATTTCTTTGTGAATGTTTCCGATGAGCATGACGTTAACTAAAGATGTAATGGAAGTGATGAGATGATTACTGGCTTCCCGAAAAACCTCTTTTCGGGATGAAAGGTCTTTGAGGTGTTGTGGTGAAATGCCGTCTAATCCTGCAGGTAATTCTGGTTTATCATATGAAATGACTGATGAAATAGAGCTACTTATAATTCATATTTTCCTCTTTAGGAATATAGAAAAGTTATCAAACGGTTTCTGTACCTTCGAGACTAAAAGATAGCGAACAGAGAACACCAACCTTAACTCAAAATACAAGTTTTATGACCCAGTTTAGTTCCGGTGCCCAATTAACACTTGGTTGACAAGTAAACACTACTAGAAACACGAGGTACAGATAACGCTTCTAGCGCGCACAGAGTAAAATTTACCTATATCGATGACTGTGCTACTGCGTCATTACTAGGTACTCTTAAGCTGCGTATTATGTGCTTATCGCTATTTTGACACGTGACAGCGATGTCAATACATACAAAGACTTAACGATTAACAAATGACTTGTGTACACACGGCGAAGGTGGCTGTGCGTTCGGCAACAGTTCACAGTCTGTACACTTCTTAGAATACAGTAATAACATTTTCCTATATCATGTGGATAACATATCATATACTAATGTAATTATATTGCAGATACATATATTATTTATGTTACATTACATATTATATTTTGTATAAAATTTCTGTTATCGCTGAAGATTGAAATGTTACTGAAATTTATCGTTTTTCAGGTCGATGATATTATTAAAACTAATCAATGGACAGAGCAACATAAACAAAAGGCAGCGGAGATATCTCTTGTTCCCGTCTAGCACACAATGGGGAGTAAGTATTCTACAATATCATTAGTTAAACAAAACAAAATGACTAACCACAAGACATCACTCGTTATTACATTAAAATCATTTTAGTATATTTTTTATTTATAGATTATTTATTAGAAACGTCCAGAACCTCCAGTATGAAAATCTAGACTTCAATCTTTATTTCGTTACCCCTGAGAAATTGGGCCAAGTTCGATCGCAAATTCTTCAACATTCCAAAGATAGATACAACCTTAGATGTGTCGTTGAAAAGCCTTACTTTACTATACGTATAAGTCGTAAATTCTATAATAACAATTTACCGTACTTTATTTTCAGAATCATGCGTCCTTAAGATCCGTGAGATGCACGTAAGCATTCATGAGATGCAAAGACTTCATTGTAATATCAAAAATTAAATGCATTAATTACAAATCTTTGATGTTCCTTCTATTACAGTAGCGAAATCGTAACGAAATCGTGTCTGTACCTGAAATATTTTTGGAAAATATTAATTACTGCAGAGTGGAATACTATTATTTTTGTCCTACTGTTTGTCTGTCGACCACTTGATGAAACATAAGACAGTTACAGCGCAGTATGTCCTGAATTAATATTATTAAACATTTTATCCAGATACTTTACAAAGTTTCAGCAGGAACCGTTAAATCACTTAATTAGAAAGTAAATCCGACTTCGCAGCATCATTTTACTTTTTACATTGCTTATGTGTTTAATTTTTCAGGTATTCGTAACTATTTCCATACCTCTGCACCCTGAAGCGACTGTGAGTGTTGCGTGGTCCTTTGAGGCCAATTACTACAGCGTTGCAAACGCTACCTACTTTAACCCTTTACTTGGTGACATTGGTGACATTACTGTAAGTAATTAATTTCAATAGGCGTATTATTCATTAGCCTATATTAGTCTGTAGGACACAAACATCAGCCCTATAGGGTTTATTCATTTCGACGTTCGGGGTATTATGTAAAGGCATTACTCCGGTCTAGACCTATATTCATTAATACAAGGCAGCTAAAATCCTATACAAGAAATAAAGTTTCATTTAGCTAAAATTAAACTCTCAGAAAGTATTCACAGAAATATTAAAAGTTACCAAAAAAACAACATACCATACATATGTTTAGTGAAAAAAGGATTTCCTGTTACAGACAGGAAACTCAGCTCACATTCCTAATATCAAGTGTACAAACAAAAAATTCAAATTTCGGTGTCAGCCAAAAGAATTCATTAACTATTAGAATTTTTCTAAAGAATTCGTATTGTAGAATTTGCAATGATCAACGCACCACTAAGCACATTTCAACCACATCCTAAATGTATCGTTTAATCACTGGCAGCTGTATATATTATTTTGCGGAGTACCTACTGCAGTCATGTGATACGGTAGCGTTAAACATGCAGGCATTAAGCACTGTTCCGGTCGACTTACTAACATTCTCAACAATGCTCAACAACAACTATTGGACATGGTTCGACAAACAGTCGACTATAGCCTTAAAAATTGAGGTGATGCGGTACATTGAATCATTATCTCGACTGTAATCTCTGTGACAGAATGTCCCCATTAGGCAAATAAGTGCTTTTAAGCCTGCACTTTGTTTATAAGTTTCTCACAATTGAAGAACGGAATCTTGTTTTCTATTTTTTCATTAAATAAACAGTTTGTTGCGTTATACACGTGATACGAACTTAAACGATAAATAATACAAAAATATGTATATTGGAAAAAAATGTTTCAGTAGATCAACATTTATTATTACTGGTATTTAATTTTGATGCACTTAATTCTTTTATGATTATTTCCATGTATTTTTACTAGAACTCATCTTATCTTTAACCTTGTGATTAAGATTAAACATTAGTTTAGTCATTTAACTATTTTGGATTACATTTCTAATGAGGCAATATTAGCGTAATATTACCACATAAAAGAGTTTCATTGCAAAAAAATATCGGTACTCACTTTGAGGTTTAGTAATAAAAAAAATATACCTATAAGTAATTTATTTTGTTGAGCGAAATATTTCTTATTATTTCAGTATATTCTAAGTGAACGTTATTCACTAAGTCCAGGAAATTAGTTATAATAACACCGCATCCAGAGTAGTATGTCCCTACTCGTCATTCAGGGCTTATCCCACTAGCATAAATTAAAGATACCAGTTGCATAAGATGAGGGAAATCACACCCTTAAAACTAGTGACATTTAGGACTGTGATTCCATATAATATGTAAAAAATAATAAATCTGGTGCATGTGTCATCCTCATCACCATCAGTTCGCAATGGGCCCGAGTTATGAGCCGAAACCTTTTATTACAGGAATTACAGGAAAGGCCTGTTTCTTGGAGTGAGAGTGAGACGTTATGGGACCCTTTATAATTATGCATTTTTTTCGCAGTTATCAAGAAGTCGCGACGAACGCAGCGTCGATGACTCAATAAACCTAATAACTCGAAGCCGCCTCTACACCTTTATAGAGTCTATGTTGAAGAAGTAAGTCACAGTTGGTCGTACCTACTTTATATACTGAAAATTTTCAAACTAATTATAATACGTACTACATATAATTCGACAACGATTTAAATACATAGGTATACTTATGGAAGTTGCCAAATAACCAAACTTCTATATTCTTATACAAGTTAAATTCTATAGTACTTATACAGGGGATTTACACTAAATAGAAATATTATTTAAATATTATACTGTGATTGAATGTTATACAAATGTTTAACAGAGGAAGTATTCTATTTCGACAACCTTACGTAATTCTTTGTCCAATTTCTTCGTTACGGATTTCGTTACGTCCAGCAAAGAGACTCCGAGCATAGATCTATCCATCGCTCGCTGAGCGACTTTGAACTTATGAATCAGGGCTACCGTCTGAGCCCACATTTCTCCACAGATTTTCATCTTCGAACATTGTGGTGTACTTTTTAACATGATAGGCATAATGTATATAATGTTAAAAGTGTAGATTAAATATAAAATAATTTTTTTCAAAATAAAATGCCTATAATTTTTTTTACATTTTTATGTAGAATTTAATGAAATTGAATTTAGAACATAATTAAATTAATCATATTCAAGCGCATGATTAAATCGCATTGTATGAGCAAAAGATCGTACACGTATTTATTTACATACAAGCACAATGTAGCTACATGTAGATCGTACACGTTCATACGAGCACAATGTAGCTACATGAAGATCGTACACGTACATACAAACACAATGTAGCTACACGAAGATCGTACATGTGCATACAAACACAATGTAGCTACACGAAGATCGTACATGTGCATACAAACACAATGTAGCTACATGTAGACCGTACACGTTCATACGAGCACAATGTAGCTACATGAAGATCGTACACGTACATACAAGCACAATGTAGCTACACGAAGATCGTACATGTGCATACAAACACAATGTAGCTACATGTAGATCGTACACGTTCATACGAGCACAATGTAGCTACATGAAGATCGTACACGTACATACAAGCACAATGTAGCTACACGAAGATCGTACATGTGCATACAAACACAATGTAGCTACATGTAGATCGTACACGTTCATACGAGCACAATGTAGCTACATGAAGATCGTACACGTACATACAAGCACAATGTAGCTACACGAAGATCGTACATGTGCATACAAACACAATGTAGCTACATGAAGATCGTACACGTGCATACAAGCACAATGTAGCTACACGAAGATCATACATGTGCATACAAATACAAACACAATGTAGCTACATGAAGATCGTACATGTGCATACAAACACAATGTAGCTACATGAAGATCGTACACGTGCATACAAGCACAATGTAGCTACACGAAGATCATACATGTGCATACAAATACAAACACAATGTAGCTACATGAAGATCGTACATGTGCATACAAACACAATGTAGCTACATGTAGATCGTACACGTTCATACGAGCACAATGTAGCTACATGAAGATCGTACACGTACATACAAGCACAATGTAGCTACACGAAGATCGTACATGTGCATACAAACACAATGTAGCTACATGAAGATCGTACATGTGCATACAAACACAATGTAGCTACATGTAGATCGTACACGTTCATACGAGCACAATGTAGCTACATGAAGATCGTACACTTACATACAAGCACAATGTAGCTACACGAAGATCGTACATGTGCATACAAACACAATGTAGCTACATGTAGATCGTACACGTGCATACAAGCACAATGTAGCTACACGAAGATCATACATGTGCATACAAATACAAACACAATGTAGCTACATGAAGATCGTACATGTGCATACAAACACAATGTAGCTACATGAAGATCGTACACGTGCATACAAGCACAATGTAGCTACACGAAGATCATACATGTGCATACAAATACAAACACAATGTAGCTACATGAAGATCGTACATGTGCATACAAACACAATGTAGCTACATGTAGATCGTACACGTTCATACGAGCACAATGTAGCTACATGAAGATCGTACACGTACATACAAGCACAATGTAGCTACACGAAGATCGTACATGTGCATACAAACACAATGTAGCTACATGTAGATCGTACACGTGCATACAAGCACAATGTAGCTACACGAAGATCATACATGTGCATACAAATACAAACACAATGTAGCTACATGAAGATCGTACATGTGCATACAAACACAATGTAGCTACATGAAGATCGTACACGTGCATACAAGCACAATGTAGCTACACGAAGATCATACATGTGCATACAAATACAAACACAATGTAGCTACATGAAGATCGTACATGTGCATACAAACACAATGTAGCTACATGTAGATCGTACACGTTCATACGAGCACAATGTAGCTACATGAAGATCGTACACGTACATACAAGCACAATGTAGCTACACGAAGATCGTACATGTGCATACAAACACAATGTAGCTACATGTAGATCGTACACGTTCATACGAGCACAATGTAGCTACATGAAGATCGTACACGTACATACAAGCACAATGTAGCTACACGAAGATCGTACATGTGCATACAAACACAATGTAGCTACATGAAGATCGTACACGTGCATACAAGCACAATGTAGCTACACGAAGATCATACATGTGCATACAAATACAAACACAATGTAGCTACATGAATATCTTTGATAGTTTAATTAACCAACAAATTATTAACTGATACCTCTTTAGAATTTTTTTTTGGATTTAACCAAATATTGCGTTCAATATCAGTGAAATTAAAATCGATATTAAGGTCCCCTTTTCTCGGATAATATCACAATTGATGAATATGAACAGTTCACAAATCGATTTAATTCCAAAAACACAACATTATCGCTTGTCGCCGCCGCTTGCACTTGTACTTCGTATTTCTCTGTATGTTTTCGGTGTACAATAAAGTGTATCTATCTAACGTTTATTCTTGAAGCGATAAAATGAAATAAATTTCGTTTCCTGATCATAGGTACATAAATAAAGATCTTAAAAAAACCTGTATGATCTATGTTCCCTTTTTGGCATACAAATATTTGAGATCGACGATGTACTACATCGAAATATTTTACAAAATATATTTGCATTTATTTAAGTCGGTAATAATCAATAAATTGCTTCCCAAAGTCAGATATTAAACTTTATTAAATTAAATCTGCATATATTATGGTTAATATTTAGTAATTCACGGTGAAAACAGGAATGCAATTAAAAATATTAATTCATTCATTCATTCAACTTTATTAATCGATATTTTCAAATTGATTTTTTTTTTATAGATTAGTGGGCGGACGAGCAAGCGGTCCCACGTGATGGTAAGTGTTGCCGCCGCCCATGGACACCTGCAACACCAGGGGGTAGATGTCAAGTCGATACCTACGAAGGCGACTCGAACGCGTCCTATGACCCCCGATGTTCAATAATACGAGTAAGGGTTATAAGGGTTATATTTCTTTACAGATACGGCTATCCCGGCCGCTCCTGCTTACTCAGGGTCATTTGTGAGAACGCGGTCGCACATTTCTTGGAGAACGGCCTGCTGGGCGATTTGCTTCACTTACTGTTCACGTACGTAGCTAAACAACATTAGGTATAGAGTTACAACACTGGAGCATGGACATTTTGTTTGTTAGAAACGTACTAAGCCCGTAGGTCTTATCACACCCCCTTAGGAAGGAGGAGGTAACTGTTCGGGACTGAGTTCACTTCAGTAACGTCTCCTCTGTCCGCCAACATGGACAGATCTCTGGGTTGGTCCTCTGGGCCGTAATGTTGCTTCCGGGTTTCTTCGTGCCGTCCTCGCGGTAAGCAACCGGCGTTGGCGGCAACAGTGAAAGCCCTCCTGGTGTCGCGCCAGACGGCGTGACGAAGTCACGCACGTACTAAAAGGGAGGTTTAGCCCATTTAGGCGACAGTATACGTTTAATAAACCAGCTGCCTAGATATAAGGTTATCACATGAAACCTAATGTTACTAATCTGTTTTCAGTCCTTCCACATCAATGTCAGAAGACTCCATAGATGATTGTTACTACGAAGCAGAATACCATGGACGGGAGAATGAATGCGACTTGTACTCTTACGATTGTCCTACAAGCCCTTTGGAACAAATATCGATGTATATAGAACAATTATTGTAGGAGAATAAACAGTCTATTATAACTTATGCTTTTTAAATTCCCTATATTTTACTATATGTTTATATTCATATAAACATATAGTAATATAATACGTATCAGTTTTCCATTCAATGAAAAATGCGATTGCCTACACTTTCCGATCCTTCCGATAAAATATCGGATATAAGAAATTTACATGACTTGTCAAAATCAATTGCAATCAATCAATATTATTATGTAATTGTCTAAATTAATCTAAACATTTTAAGGTGAAAAATATAATCAGTGGATTTAATCAATGGATCAATCGACTGCAGTTTACAAATTTATCAATTAGCGAAAATCACTCAGCTGATAAAACTACACCAATCAAAATATCAGATGCTTTATCTGTCTTAGTAATTACCAAATAAGTACACTGAAGTACATATTAAACGCTGTGTCGATGCTGATAGTCTAGGTATTATTGAACCAAGTGGGGCATTTATTATTCTAGGTGGGGTACAAATTATTCTAGGACACCTGTATTCAACGGTTAAATTTTCGATACAAATAACCCAATTAATTGCCCCAAATTGGCGTTCGGTAAAACTGGTGCATATATTATTTTGTTTATTCATCGGATATGAAATGAAGCTGCATCGCCAATCTGCTGAATCAGTTAGTTGAATCATCACTTTTTTCGCTTTGTTTTTCCAATATTTCACTACGACGACTAATGTCTGTAACCTGGCTACTGGAAATTCCGATTTTCATAAATATTTTATTCAATGGAATTTAGCTGACTGGGTTGTTCTCTCCTTTGATTTATCATAACTTAATGATTTTCATATAAAAACATTGGTCTGACTTTTTCGACGATGTCTTAATTATATTATATAAGTAAGTATAGATTAATTTATTTCATTTTAAACCAGCACTACAATACCATAGCATTATTAGTAGGTAATTGCATTAAGTCGATTTGTATTATCAAAATTGTATATATTTGTAGTAGCATGTATAAAGGGAAACTACTCAATATGACGAATTTGTTATCGGCGCAAGATAAATTTCTTTCAGTGTTTTCTCGCAAACTTCTCTTTGTCTTTCCACTGCTGGTTATAGATCTCTCTCAAGGCCCGCCACTGCTAATACTCTCTTGCTCTTTCCATCCAACTAAAATCTGAATAAAATTTGTCCTCGGAATTGTCGGGAATTTTCTTCGGAATCCATTGATTAATAAATTTAATAAGAATAAACCTCGCGTTTTTCGTCTGACGCTACTTCTGATATTGTGAGTGTTGTGTACCGCAACTTTCCGGACTATGAAGACCAAATGCGAATAGTTGATGAAACTCTCGACGTGTACCACCCCCGCCTCTTCAGTCAGCTCGTGGCCATGCTTCGTGCAACCCAACCGAAAAGTTGATTAAAATAAATAAGGTAAACATGAATTTAAATAGATAAATATGTGTGAAAAATGGGAAAACCTCAAATGTTATACATAAATGTGTATACTATATTAGCTTATATACCTATTTATAAAGTGGTAGAACTTCGTGTGCTCTTGACATACGAGAACACGCTACGCTAAACAATATGGAAAATAACTATAACGTACCTTATTCATGAGTGTGATCACTCGTTTAACGTTTTCGGATAACTTGTATATTTGACTTTATTTGAACGATAACAAAACATAGATACCGCTTTTTAATTCCTAATTAAAGGTCCTAATTAACTTGTATCGGAAAAGTGTAATATATAACATAAATCACTACTACATATTCTGTTGATTGGTTATGAAACAGGACACGATACACCACAACAATTTAAATCTTGAATAACTTTTACACATACGTAAGCAATTCCAGGTTTAAATACAAACATGTAGAACCGCGTTTAGGAATTTGCCTGTTGTTCGTACATGAGAGACGTTGGTTGAGAATACACCCAATTATAACGTTCTGAGAAGAGTGAACTGACCAACCCAGTTGGCCAGCGTGGCGTTTCAAGACCATACATCCGTCATGCACAAAACTGTGCATGGCCAACAGTGGACGAATAAGAGAGCATTGTAGTTATTATCTTCTGGCATTCTATAATGACATCACGTCAACCATTAACAAAATACATATATTTTTTTAAATTGTCAATAGCTCGGCGATGAGGGAAACACTGTAAGGTAGTGTTCCAGAAGTAAAAAATCTGGAGTATTTGTATATTAACCAGTCTGCACCGGGCCCGGGTGGGGCATTACGGCCTGAAACCCCCAATCATTTTCTAGGGGAGGCCCATGCCCTACAGTGGGACATTAAATGCTGGTACAAACCAAAAATTATACGAGTTTATTATTATTTAATGCCTTCCCCTACAAACATGGACAGATTAAATATTCTATTAGGGAGCGGCGTCTCCATTACTTTATGTTAACCTGCATTCGTGTTGAACATCGACACTGTACATCGTACACTGTACACTGTATATCGTGTGTGAACACTCACTAACATTACAGGAGGCTTGCGACGCGTAAATTCAGCGATTACATCTGTCTACCGACATAAAGCCAATTCTGTGCGCCCCACAAGTCTCTGCAAATGAAAATGTCGAATTGCTTCCTTGACAAATTGCTCGATGCTTGTAATGTAAAAATGTGAATAACTACATTTAAGAAATGAAACTTTTTACACTTTAGTCATTCTCTAAAATTAGAAAACCTTTTAAAAAGTTTTCGAATTATAGAATTATATTGGAAAAGAAGCAAAATGAAATTATTATAATATAAATTTTACATAGTTAATGTCTACAAAACCATTTATAATTATTTTTGTATAAGGCCAATAGTCTTTAGTACAGGCGTGTTTCAAATCACCCACGGAGACACTTCTTCAGGTCTCTTATGGGGTTAATCTTTTACCCTTCGTGTTATTATTATCAAAAATAATGTAGTGAATTTTAGTCCAAACCATGTCATGGTTACTAAAGACTCCCTCTTTGCCCTGCAGTGGAACTTTATGGGCTGATATCGATCCCAAAAATTATGCGTAATTGACAACATTATCATTTTCAATCATCGTCTCTCCCCATAGTTAAACAATAGAGGTGGCGCTGATTTTGCCCATAACGACCTTTGCAATACAAACTTCGTTCCTTCTCTTCGTCCACCGTTGGACATGGGTCTCCTCGGCACATCAGCACATCTATTTCAAAATTTCCACATAGATAGGTATATGTAGTTCAATTATGTAGGTGCTACAAAAATTTCTTGCACGACTTTATTTCTGTTCTGCGTAGAGTAAAACTATCACCGTACATATTTAGCGTACAACCGCTAATTTTTCACCTTTACAAGTAGAAAATAGAACAGTTGGAGACAGTCTCGCGCGCATTTTAAAATGATAGTCTTGTTCTATACGTACCGGATGTGTGTTATGTTGCTATAGCGGTATTTAAATTTAATGTTTTGCGCGATATAATATATGTGAGAATATGAAGTGGCTTCGAGTTATATTTTACTTGTAAGTACTATTTTTCTATAAATACTAAATCTATCGTTCAAATAACGAACCTAACTAGGCATTCTACTCCCCCTAGGCCTTCGAACTGAATAAATATTATTTTGTTTAAAAACTTTTTTTTTAATTTTCATATTGAATATTTAGAAACGTAAATTTTTGAACACTCCGAAAGCAAAATTCTAAATGTGCTGAAAGTGTGTGGGACTAACCATATTCTATAATTTAGGTGTTTCTATGACCAATTTATTTTTATAGCCTTTTTGAAAACACTATAAAAATTGGCTTTTTCTGTTAAATTTTAATTAACTGTGAAAATAGGGGACACAAAATTTTAACCTGTATTGTGTGGTGCGGCGCAGTTAGTGAATGGTTCGAGTTAATTGAGTATTATTAGTTAACTAGAGATGCCAGCGACTTCGTTCACGTGAACTTTAGAGTGATTCCAGTGGGAACTCTGTAACGGATCGGGATAAAATGTACACTAAATGTTAACCCGACAATGAGGTCATAGCTTATGTAGTCATAGCCATGTAAGCTATGAATATACCAAGTTTCATTAACATTCGTCCAGTAGTTCTTGCGTGATGCGCGTTCAGACAGACAGACAGACAAAAGGACAGAAAATATTTTTTAAACGGTTGTTTTGGACTCTGTATCGTTCTCAGACTGCACTGCAATACGGCTCTGTTACGATTTTAGTATATGTATAAATAATAATCTTACACTTATGAATAGACAGAAAAAAATATTATAAATGAGTGCTGCTTTATCATTTTTGGGGAATTAAATCTGAATACGAGTACTGTACATATTTTTCATTGTTTTTTCTTTATTTATCATTTATTTTCCAATTACTCTTATTATAAGCATGAGTAAGTACAAGTACTTTCGTAAACTTTTATTTATTCTAATTTCAGTTCTCTCATACTTAAATGTTCCTCAAGTGAGGGTGCAATACAGAAGAGAGCGCTCATTTTTCCACCGACGAGTCTTTATGGTGTAAGTAATCTTCCTATTACTTCGTAATACATAATAGTAAAGTATTTTCTATAAAATTTAAGTCAATAAGTCAACACCTCGGTGGCTCTACCTTAGTGGCTTTCTGACCCATACACTGGAACACGAAATCTTATCTCATCCCATTCCATTTCCATCAACCCACCACACTACATACATATTCCCCAATCTGTTTATATATCCTGATTCCAAAATCTTCAGTTTTGTATAAGGAAACACAATAATCTGTATAATAAGATTACTTCAAAATCTGCCAGAGCCAGACTCAGAGTAGACTTTCAATGCGCCGCGTGAAGTCGGACACATCAAATTTTAATGTCATTTGATGTATGTATTTAATATTGGGATTAGCAGCCATTTTATGTGCTCGCATTGGCGCTTTACTTTCATAGATATAACGTGTCCCTGCTCCAAAGAGTTGAAAAATTTCTAGTGAAAAATTCCAAAGTTGTCCAGCTTGAAAAATGCCACCTTAAGCTTGATTGTATTTACGTTAGCATGGTGTGCTGAACCTTGGGAGGGACCAACAATATCCATCTAAATACTGGGCCAAACCAACGTTCGAACATAGTGTTTTTGCTATTCAAACACAACTTACCTAAGATCACTAATGTTCTAAATTGAACAAATGAAATTGTACAACAAAGTTATAAGGTGATAAGTTGATATAAGTTGATCTGCATGGTTGGCCAATTTTTTATTTGTTACAGACTTTCTTAGCAATAGCCGTGCCAGTAGACATTCCTGACAAGAACGTATTTGTGTCGTACAACTTCGAGTCCAACTACAGCGTAGTGACAAATATTACCGAAATTGACGAAGTTATATTCCCTAATTTACCGGTAAGTCTAGGTTTTAACCTAATAAGTGAATCACCCAACAAATGGAAGGTTTTAATAGCAGAGTGAAACGTGCATTGTTTTTAGTAAAATAATATATTTAAAAAAAGAGGACACAAAATCAAAATATTAGACGGACGCCATATTTCAATAACGCTCTTCAAAAACCTATATTTATTTCTAAACGGCCTAACTTATTTCTAACAAATATAAATATTATATGTAAAAAAATATTGTTTTTTGAGTTTTTACCTAATCTTTCATACAAGTTTGACAAATACAAAACCAAAAAAAAATATATTTCAGAAAAACTACGGAACATATCAATTAACTCGAATCATAAGCAGAATCGATGGTTTCAGGCTTTGGAAAAGACTCGGTTACATGCTGTATACTATATACCAGTTAACGTATTCATGTTTTATATTCTTTGTTCCTATCTGATTCCAGGTCATCAGTTCACGTCACAGCCGAAGTATCACAAGGGAGCTAGCTTACACCGTCTTGGAAACAAAATTTAAACAGTATGTAACAACGTGATATTGGCTGTTTTCGATTCTGTTTAACTAACTGACAAGGTCTTACGCGACTATAACTGACGGAGAAAGACGATTCGCACCTGAAGGAGCGCGTCGGCTCGAGTGGAAGCATATCGCAGAATATTCGTACCCATGCTATTATCGATTAATGGAGCCCGACGAATCGCATTGCAGAGTATTCAAATGTATCCTCGTGGATGTTCGAGCACTCTATCTATATATGGCTATACAGCCTCAGGTTGGCCTTGGCCTGATTAAGGATCCTCTTCCATTCGGGCCTGTTGATCGCCTTTTCTATCCAGTTGCCTATGCTAATCACTTTTGCATCTTTGTTTATACCATCTAACCATTTGAGTTTAGATCTTCCCCAAGCTCTCCGTCCCTCCGGTTAACTATATAGTTTCGGCGCTCTAGATTCATCCATACGCTGAACGTGCCCCCACCAGCGCAGGCGTCCCAGTTTAATGAACTTGATGACGGTTGGATTTTTGTACAGCTCATGGAGTTCATAATTATATCTCGAGCACCATCCACCGTCCTCTAGTGCAGCACCAAAGTTACTTCTCAGAACCTTTCGCTCAATTACGCTGATATCCAATTATGGCGTAAAACTGTTTGACATTGACGCACGGGGGATAGGAAAGTGTAGTGATAGAATCCGAGAGCATATGGCAGTATGGCCGAATGCATTCCGCGACATCTGTACGCACATGAGTGCACTCTCGCGCAGCCTAGCCGGCCGTGATACTCTAATACATGCGCGCAAAGCCGAGAGGATACTGGCGTGTGTCCACCACTCAACTATTGTTCATTCAATTAAAAACTTTAAATTTTCCTGATTACGTTTATTTTTGTGTATTACATAATAAGACGAGCTACCATCTAAACCGACACACTCCGTGAGGTGTGAATCGTCCTTAAAGATACGGAAGGAATATCGATGATTATCTCTTTCTTAATTACGATATGCCATATATATTGCCGGATACACAGAACCATTCTGTAATAATCATAACAAAGAGTTCTAGCTGAATTGTCTGCCGTTTCTACAAAAAATGCATTTATCACATTAGTTTCTTATTTCTGCAGACATGGCATGAAAGGCAGGGAATGCATGTTGAGGAACATCTGTGAAGCTGCCGAGACGCCACTTCATCATAATGGTCTTCTAGGACACATCATGCATATTATATTCACGTAAATATCTTTTAAATATATTTTCTTATGGAATATGTTTTTTGTGGAGAATGTGGGTGAGCCGGAATGATCAATAGTCGATTTCTGGTTTCACCTTCCAATATATTTAACAAAATATCCAATAGAAAATGATTTTTGTGTCTATAATATCTGAGTTATTTTCAATTTATAATATATATCTTTTAATAGTCTAAACAAATGATTGCCGTCTCAAAAAATTGAAAATTCGCTAATTGCTATTCGAATATGATTTCTCGATTGGAAACAATAAAAACCACAACTCTTGCCATGTGACACTATATGTAACCATTTGACCACATACTTCTCTCGTCACCGAATAGCGGTTCACGCACGCTTTCTTGCCAAATAGCTACTGTTTTTCAACAGATAGATAACTGGCCTTTAAGACACTTTATACCGCAAACTCGAAAGTTGTGGAAGGAACTTCCAGCTGAGGTTTTCCCGCTAAATTGCGACATGAGGCTCTTCAAGAAATCTGTAAATGGGATTCAGCCAGGCCAGCAGCATGGCCACATTGCACCTGGTGTGGCAAACGTCCATGGGCGGCGGTGACCACTTGCCATCTTGTGGACGGCATGTCCATCTTAAGCCGCTTCTATAAAAAAAACTATCGTTTTACATATCTAAAGCGATGTAAAGCGACTTCCTTTATTCCTTGTAGATTTAATTCCGATTAGATAGACGTTCGTGATTCTGAGTTCATTGACGGGAATGTTTCACGAATCAATTTTTGCAATAAAATAATTTTTTGTTAATTTTACCAAATTATTCATACAAATTTGTTAAATATGTAAAAAAAAACGTAACATTCAGTGAACTCGGAATCATTAGAAGAATCCATACATTCATACAAATTTGTTAAATATATAAAAAAAAAACGTAACATTTTATATCGGTGAACTCAGAATCATTAGAAGAATCTATAGTTTAAGACTTCGGACTCAGTATGTATAATTAAACAAACCACCAATACTAACAACGACACATGAGAAGAGACATTTATAGTTAGATGAGTAAACAAAAAAAAAGATAGAGATAATAAAAGAAAATAGAACGAATCGTAATTCAAAACAACACTTCACAACTGGACTAATAGTTTTCGACACTATTCGATTTTTTTGAGGTTTTTAAAAGATAAAATCTGTAAATTTTCAGGCCATCAGCGTCACGCGAAGAAGGCCTCGACGACGCATATTACGAGGCTGAAGCCAGCGGTTACAGAGGCGATTGCGACAAGTACCTCGACGCGTGCCCTTTTAGTCTTTTCGATCTGGTGACAAGACTTGTGGAGATACGACACTCTCAGTAGACCAAGATGTAGTCAATAAATTATTCCATTGAAAATCATTCATCTCAATTCTTTCTTTAAATCCTAATTCACAATCCTCTGGCATCTGCATCTGCGGAAGTGCATGTTGTCATAAATTTTTACCTGTATTTTTGCATGTATCGCAGATGTCCATAAGCAACAACTTACCATCATGAGATAAGTCTGCTCGTCTGCTACCTAATTTGGGTTAGAGAAATATTGGTTTAAATATTTTTTGTAATGACATATCTATTTTACCAATTTTTTTTATTCATTACAGTTTATTTGCTTAAACTATATTATTTGGGTTATAATATGTTTGGATGCTCTCAGCACTCGTGACTGATCAAAGGACTGACGATTGAAATATAGAAGAATCGATTTACGTAAGGCTTCTAACAAAAATTGCATTAACTCATGAATAAATAAGAGTTGCATGACTCATTGTCGTTAAACACTATGACATACTAAATTACATACATATGAATTACTCTGTGACATGTTAATTAGATATTAAATTTAATCTTATCTGTCTGCATAGAAACTCAATTGAAATATTCAAGGTCGATTCAAGTTTAAATATCGAACTGAATAGAGATTTTTATTGAACTGGTGATTGTATTATGCACTTATTAACAAAAAAAGTTTTATTTCAAGTTTAATTAAAACAATGCAAAAAGTATATCATTCTATAGGTAATTTATAGATCTATAGTAATTTACAGTAGATAATTTATAGATATTGGAAATAAAAGACTGCCTCGATTCAGTTATTTTATTGTGTTCAAATTTTATGTGAATTAACATTTAAAAGAATTAATGCACACAAATTTCACAGATACCTAAAACTATTTTAATCGATATAAAATTCTTTAAGAAATCAAATTCACAGCCGTGTCATAAAATTTGTAGAATACTTACAAATTAAAACTTAACATTTATTTTTATTTAACTTAATGTACCCAGAAAATGATTGATTTTCCTAGATCCAATTATCAACTATAAAGTATTAACATCTATGTTAAACTTATTAGCATATTGTATTGTATCAGCCTATACGTCCCACTGCAGCACACAGGCCTCCCCTAGTAAATCACGGAGGGCGGGGGTATTTCTAGAGCATGCGGGTTTCCTCGCGATGCTTTCCCTCACCACCGAGCGATTGACATATTTTTTTTAAATCCGTACTTAGTAAAAACTTAGTACGGGTCGAGGGTTTGAACTCACTATCACATGAATGTAAATCGAGTATATATGCCCCTAGGCTATCTATCATCGCTCTATTGGCATATTAAATGATGTCAATCCATCATGTTTTTTTCTCACTAAACAATCATCGTCACTCAACTGATAGCTTATTGGAAGTCATCATGTATTTTCTTATAATAATGTGCGATTGTAATAAAAGAAGCTACAAATAAATATTATGTAAGTATGTAGATACATTTGAGACGTGTTAAAACTTCATGTACGACATTTATAGTGATACGCTAGTTCCTCAAATTGTTGAAAGAAAAAATGCTTTAACTAATAATTCCAATAGTCTCAATCCCCTTAGGATACATGAAGTTATTCTTATTCAAGGGGATAGAAGATATCTGTTGATCCACCGGCACCCTGGTGTCATAGAGCGAAGGAGATTGGAAGATGATACCAAAGGTACCGACGAAGCAGGCGATTGTGAACAGCCAAAGGAAGAACCGGTCGAGAACCATCGACATGAATTTCCAGTCTTCTATTACCTGTATACAAAAAAGGAAAAATTGTAAATTAATAGAAATAGTATAGTTTCTCATAATGGTAATTTTATTTTATTTATTATTTTAACCACATAACAAAAATAATTTGAAATTTGCTCTCGCTTTTATAGTACAAACAAGTAATACCTAAGATGAACCAAGCGACCGACTTTATAGTCAAAGACACGTACGAGTAAAACGTATATTATTTACCATAAGTACCATAAGTTAGACTTTTAAAATCTAATTCAGTCTAAGTCTAACTTTAAAGTCTATACAGATTGTCATTTGGACGCCAATATTCCAAACGTTTAATTGTTCTCTAAAATTTACCCGTTGACTCTTAATTTTATATATTGAGGAACAAGAACATATTTCTATCGCACCATCTGCTTGTGTCTCTCCTCTGCTAGATATAGACTTCTCCATAAGTTTGCCACCACTCATGATTTACCGCTCTCTCGTCCAGTTACTACTTTTTTAAAGTCATCAGTTGTAGCCGGATGAGGTGATGTCATCGCAGCTTTTTAGGTAATTTATTTTAATTCTTCAGAAACATTAAAAACATTTATTTAACAGACATAAATAAATTGTAAAATCGCTTATACTCTTAAACACTTATAAAATTGAACTACAATTAAGTGAAATTTAAAGCAGGTGTAATATGTCAAATATAAACTATTTGAAAATTATAACGATTAAGTGTATGTACGAGTATAAGCTATAGTTAATTCACTCAAAGTCAGTCTAAATATATCTCACGTCCCTAAGTGAACTCTTGTTGTTTCCAAATTACAGCACCAAAAATAATTTCTAGTCTCAAGAAATTCAGAAACACTTCTATTCTATCTTTTGTTCCACTAGACTTTTAGAAGTTCCCAACAAAATCCTATCCAATTATGCTAAAGAGCCAATTTGACGTCGGCCAGGCTTGTTTACTTGTTTTTCCAAAGAGGGTACTTTAATTGAACCCCTTTCTAAGGACAATATAAAGTTTTTAGAAGGCATTTTTTCATTATTTCCGCTTTACAAAAGAGCTCTTAAGTATAATGGAAGCGTATCATGGAACAATTTCCCGTCAGAGATTAGGCGTTTGCAAACGATTACGTAGACAACAATACGTTGTGTTTTGGGTCTCTTTTGATCCTTGAATAGCTAAGAGCCGTCTGTCTCTCTCAGCGAGTCTCTGGATAACATGAGTAAACTGAGGTTTTTATCAATAACTACAAGTATTCTCTTTGATTAAATAATGTTTATTCGTGGAATTGGATTGAGCCATCTGGTTTACAATTGAAACAAAATGAAATTACAATTTCAAATCAAACCGAAAGTAAATACTTCAAGTATCTAGAATGAAAAAGTAGCAACATAGGTATTAGAGATATATTTGTTTTTTATTTTATTTTTACATGGAAAACTAAGCATTGATATGTAAACAAAGACTTGAGATAGATGGTTATCTAAGATTGTCAACAAGGGTAAGGAAAAAATAACGAAACAAAACAATTAATATGTATAATTGTATATACCTATTATAGTTATACAGTAACAGTATAAATTTAGTATAAAGTAGTTGTAGTATAAAACATTTATGTTTCTATGAATTGAAATGTTCTTTTGCGATTCATATCGACAAAAATCTTCTAATAAAGACGTAACTATATGTAATATTCACTTGGTTCGGGTGGTGGAAAACCCCTGATAAGAGAGGAAACCTCTGCCCTGGATTTGGATGTTATAGATTGATATCGACTTACGATACAATACCAACAGACTGTTCCTCCGCTGCCAGTGTAGGCCTGTCCCAATATCCGCAAATAGAAACGATCCTCTTTTCATCCAGCAATTACCAGCCACTTTCTTTAACAATATACGAAATGTAATTTTATAAAAGCTTCATCGGAATTTTCTTTACGAATCTCATTTTTATTTCTTCCCTTTTTACAGTCTGAAAAATCGACTTCTTTTTTAAAAGTATAGTAATAAATATCACAAATGTACCATCAAGTCTTAGTCACGTGATGATGCTCATCTAGAATTTCCCCGCTACAGAATTAGTTCCCGCCTTCTCTTTCATTTTTACAAGTCTCGAGTTCGCTTCGAGTGATACGCCAGCGGCAGTGTGTTTAGGACCAACTACAATAGGGCTGTCATTTTTCCAAAATGAAATATAGATATTGAGAATTATTTCCTTACATTATTTTATTTCAATGTTGTAATACTATTTTATTGAAAATATTTTTTAGTATTATGACTTTAAGTATTGACAACAAACATATTTAAATATATCCTTGGATATCAAAAACGAGTCCTGAAAATAATTCTGCAATTGACTCTTCTAATAGAGCTATACGTCTCTCCAGAGGCTCGCGTACGATCTTTGGCAGTAGACAGACATAGAGTTAATGGTATGGTGTGCTAAGATACAAGTTATAAATGAATCAACAAAACTATTAATATGCTTAAATTTGTCACAATATGTAACTATGACAATCTGGAAAAGACAACTGTTTCTTTTACTAAAATGATGTGAGAGAGACAGAGTGTACACCTGATAGTAAGTAAATACTGTCGCAAAGGTACATTCACGATATACACCAATTGCAGGTAAAAATGACGAACGTTGGCATGTATACTCTGAAATGTGCTGCATATTCTGAAAATGTATAAGTCATGATTTAAAAGAAACGACGGATAATAAAGAGTATATCTCGCAATACTCTTATACTTAGTATACGAGACATGTTCCGATCTGTGATGTGTGACAACCCTAGGTCACGAGATTTAAATTGAAACCCGATATGAAACCATCGAGGCGAACGCGAATCTCATAATGTTGGCAACCGCGGTTATTTCAATGACAGTATTGAAACGGAGTTGTGGTCACCGTATTATTACGGGTATTTGTTGAAAATAATAAACGGAATGACCAATATTTGAACTACTTTTTACCATATATTTAGTTAAACGAGGAAAAGGACAAATGTTTTATTAAGGATGCTGAATACATAAATATGAGAATTATTCAGTCTTGTTCAATAGGATTCTCCGAGATCGGCAGCATATCCGCATACCTCCTAGTGTTGCAGGTGTCCGTGGGTGGGGGAAGCCATAGATCATCATGTGGGCTACGGGCTCGTCTGCCTCCTTTCCTACAAAAAAAAACTAACCACCTGTGAACTACTCCAAACATACTCATGTGTCATACTACTACAGAGTGCCACAGGCCTCTGTTTATAGTAATTAATAGTCCGAAATTTTATTCAATACTACAGAACTACTTACTCTTATATACTCGTAAATGATAACCCAAATTTTATTTACAGTTAAAAAATGAGTGACTACATAACATAATGTTTATCAATGGCATTTTTTTGTGTGTGGGTAACAAATCTGTTAATTATTTAATTATATTTTCATATTAGTCTACCGTTACACAACATCTGTCTGAGCAGGTACGTAATTACTTTGGTCGCATCGGCAGAAAGAATTCAGATAAAATAAAGTAACTGAAACTGAACGGAAAATTTAACCGACTATATAAAACAAACTGTGAGTGTGATGCTACTATGAAAGATGGGAAAACATCGTAAAAGAGAAGATGTTTATCAATCGCGGTATGGAGCGAGGCGAACGATTAAAGTACCTAGTGATAAGTCCATAATAAAATTCTTAAAAACTCACAGCTACGAAACAAACATCTGAGCTTAAAGCAAACTAGTGAATCAAAACTCATAACAACGCTATAACTGCTTTTGTCGAAACGAAATCCTGAATTCACACTATCATGCTTATAAAGTGCAGCGCGCAAATATTTAGGTTTCGAGATAATCTCGAGCCAGTTTCCTCGCTAACATATTTCGCCGCCAGTACATTATGTAGCTACACGCGACTGGATCCTATCGCAAACAGCTTTGAATGCATAGAGAAATTCTTGAGCAAAATCCTTGTTTACATTGATACGTGAAATCCCTTGAGTCTGAGATACTTTATTTTCTCACTATATGTTTTTAGGGGATTTCGGTACTCACTGTGTAGAAAATTAATAGAAAGAACGTGAAAGATGAGCAGTCTGATTTACTACCAGTGTACCTGGTGGTAAATCAGTAAATGGATACGGTCGCACATGGGCATGCTAACATTAAAGCCATGAGTAACAGACGTTAGGAGGCCTCCGGGTGCTCCGCGCCGCCTACAATCAGGAAATTAATTAGAAATAAGGACTGGAGAAAAATGAGAAATAGGAAGTACAATGAAATGAGAAGTTTTTTCAGCCCATTTCACTTCCCATTCCTTCTTGGTAGGATAGGATGACATGGGGAGTGAAGAACATAAAGGAATAAGGAGTTTTCTTTATCGTAGTGTGGAATGAATACAGTATATACAACTTTTAGATTTCTTATTTTCACAGTCATATTTATTAAACAGAGATTCATTTTACTCGACATTTCGGCTAAGCTACCCAACTATGGTCACAAACTGACCAGCTCACTGGCCGAAACATGGTATAAAATAAAAAATGGTAAACATAATATGCATTAAGACTCATTTAATAGACAAAGACCATTATACTCCCCACTCGATGGAATTGGATAGAATGGGATGAGAAGTACCTACTACTTGATGGAGTAGGATGGGATGGAAAATTAGCTCTGACGTATCTCACTCGCTTCCGAAAAACGTTATTACATTTCATGATGTTCTTACATCAAAGAAGGATAACTCGGCGCTCCCACAGAACATTTATCCTCTTAAATTTTCTATAGCATCACCATGGGTAACATTAAAAAAATATATAACAATGAAACCGCGAACTGAAGCTAGTATTTTAAAAAACTCCAAACAACATCTACCTATTTTTGTATACTCCGATCCATTTCGCATTCAAGCCCTGTCCAAACTGTTAAGATAAGAACAGTACCATTAATATAAGCCCAGCAAACGGCAAACAAAGTGAATAGACCATTTTTAAAACGTCAATTCCGTTTTGGAGGATATTAATAATAACTTCAGAAGAGATATTTCGGGGTTTCAAGACGAGTTTTTGTTAGATATCAGCGGATATGAAAGTTCTTTCAGATTTTTTTTTGTGTGAATTATCTCTATAAAATGGTATTAGTTGGCATGCGATCAAGATTGCAGTAGGCATATTACTTTTATATTTAACTGCCTTTTGTTCTCGATTTTAGCTCGTTTCGATTAATTATAAACTTGTGGCAAGAGAAATTTACTTGTACAAAATTTAAATTTAACGTTATACAAAAAAATCTCGTTATTTACATGATTTTAGCGGGTTAGCCGCTAAAAATCATGTAAATAACGAGAGCTAACGCTATAAGCCGATATAATAAGCCATATATAGGTCGATATAAGCCATTCCGAATGACAGGACTCCTGCCCTCTCTAACTAGTTGAACACATGTGCCATTTGAGCGATGATTCTGTTTTGACTACACTATGTCAGTGAAATAAGGTAAAAGCTGAAAATAGGTTGTTCAGTATCGAGAGTAGAATCAAGTCAAACAGTTTGTATATACAATATGTTTTTTCATAATTTATTGTTCATTTCTAGTGTATATTTTATTCTACGCGCGTCTAGTAATTAAAAATATTATTCAAAAACTTTGTCGTACAAAGGGCAAGCTTAATGCCTTAAGGCATTCTCTGCCGGCTAGCCGGCTTGCGTTGATCAGAGAGACACATTGGGAGGTGCGATGACAGATATAATAATATAAATTAAACGATAAACAGGATTAACAATTTACCTATAAATAGATATATATACATGATGAATACATACATATAAAGACATAGCATATAATATATACATATATATTACAAATACAAAAGCGCTAAGTCTGTGATGACGAAAGCTGAGCCTCCGTTTAAAAGTATTCATGTTCGAAATCTTTCTAATCTCAGTGAGAATCGCGTTCCAAAGTTTGACTGCCATCGCAGCGAAAGAATTGGATAGGAACCCGATATGGTTTTATATAGAACAACAAAACTAAATATGTTTGTAAATTTTGATTTTTTCCTAAAATAATTTTGTTTGTTGCTAGCTAGCGCAATCTTATTCGTATATACTTTAAATTATTTGATGTATTTCAAGGTTTGCTTTATTTCAGTGATACTTTGTATATCTCACTCATGGTAAACGTGCTACGGTTTGAATTATCGTTCGCCTTCGTACTTAACACAACAAATAAATCTATGCCATTAAATATGCGCCCAATTTTCACATTGTATCAATATTATTAAAGATGTTTGATAGTAGGTATAGAAGCCGAAAAATTAATCTTAAAAAATACTGTATATGGTAACAGTTGTGACTTAACATGTAATTATAAACATATACAATTAATCTACTGTTTATTCTTCCAAAAGAAGTTTCGTAGGCGCGGCGCTGTGTTCGACCAATATAATATTTCCACAGCTTATTCATTCCAATTTACCCTATCGTACTTTGTGTGTTTATTTACACCTATCAATAAAGATCTGTCTAAATGAGGAAGTAAATTATAAAGGACATAATAATGTTTAATTTGTCATATTTAGTTCAATTAAATTCCGCGGGACATCTTTCGTGGCGAGCACTCGCAATATAACTCGCATTAACGACACATTTCTTTATTCTCGTAAATGTTTTTATAGGAACCGAAGTGATAGGAAACTGCCAAAAAAAAACCTGAATAAAAGTGACCTCCCGAAGGACATACCGAATACTGTTGAACTTGCAAATAGATATTCACATCTTTCATATCCCCATAACGCTCAGTGGAAAATTTCAAAATGTAGGTCATAGCTACTTAATTTGGTTGTAATAATACTTTAAAGTATATACGATACACTAAAATATGTGGCAGATTATAAACATATCTCCAATATACTAATATCTGGGATTACATTGGTTTTGTAGATATTATCTACTGACTTCCTAAGGCGAACCGTGAGGCGTTGTTTAACCCTACCGTACATTAGACGAACATTAATCACGCCAGAACAGAATGCACCAACAATGGGAAATAAACAATACAACCACCAGTCATTGCTACAGGGGAACAAGCGCAATTTGTAATTAGTTAATTAATGTAAACTTGAGACAATAAGACGTTAAAGGTGAAGATTGTTTTGCGCAATGATTGTCGTCGAACGTCGCTTGCAACTTCAAATCATTGATATAGTTTTAATGAGATAGCGCTTTAAATCTATTCTATACATATAATGTAATATACATTATATTCTCTACCTTTAAAAAATCATAAGAAATCAGTCTCTGAACATTTACAATTTTTTTGAAAAAATGATAGGTATACTCATTGCAGAGTCCGAAACAACATGTCTATATGTCTGAAAGTGCGTCACAGAAAAACCACAGGGTGGATTGTAATGAAACTTAACATAGTCGTAACTTATGTGCTGTGTTAACATTTAGGGTACTTTTTATCCTCATCATTTATAAAGTTCCTACGGAAATCTAGCTATGCTCACTAAGTCGCAGGAACTGCTAGTCTTTTAGATATTTGAACAGCTGTTGATACAAATGTAAACAAAAAGCTTACTCTCTACTACTTTGGAAAAGCCACAAAAAATATAAATTTCCCACATAAAATATGCAGTTAGTGTTTTTGCGAGGGAATACGAAACTGTTCACGAATTTTCTAAAGTGGAATATAATACTAAAGTTTTTGGTTACAAGTATATAATACTAAAGTTTTTGGTTACAAGTATATAATACTAAAGTTTTTTGGTTACAAGGTATATAATACTAAAGTTTTTGGTTCATCTCACAAGAATATTGAAAGCCGCGCGAGTGGATCTTCAACGATCTTCAACGATCAACACGCAAAATAATTTGAAACTACGAAATATCGTTAAAAATGAGCACATATTTACAGCGGAAAAGGAAAGATTACACTGCAAAGCGTTAACAAAAATAGATTGGTTGTCTAATCCACTAAGGAGGTTTTAAAATTTATTCTGCCTTCGGGTGCTATTTATCGTCGTTTCAAAAATGAAGTGCGGTTATCTCGAAGACGCGGGTACGTGTTCGGAATACCAATTTGGCAGTTGAGTGGCCTTCGGCTGTGATCGGGAATTTTCGACGTTTTCCGCGGTCTTTCCAAACGTGACGCCGAATTGGCACAAAATTATTCGGAGATAGCAACGCTTTATCAACAAACAATACCGCAATTAACGATGTATTTTATATTTCTAAAATCGATGAATAATTATAAATAGGTATCTGGAATACCTATTCTGAATCACGTTCTGAATATTCGTATTTCATAACAATTCAAAAAATATTCTACATGTTATATCATACAAAATAAGTTAGCTCGTGTTCAAGGCCGATGCAATGCGTGCCGCTACCGACAAGTCTAGGAAAAATTAAAATTAAAAGCTAGTTAAAAATTTTGTATGCGTTTACAACATCTTTTCCCCGAGTGAAAATATTTTTTTTACTATAATAGAACTAGAAATATACCCAACGCTGTTTCTAAATTAGTTTGTCATCATATGATTAAACTCATAAGTAATATTTAAATTAGATATCAAATACGTTCGTTCAGTGTATAATGACGACTTTGTGTAGTTTCCTCTGTTTTTCATTAGAAACCTCCATTCTGTCGTGTTCTTTCTTTACGAGTTAACGTAACTTTCAACATATATTTTAATTAAAATAAAGCACTTTGTGTTGCCGAGAAACAAGTTTTAAAGTAGGTAATGCATAAATTCATGTATGCAACCCACGCTGCACTATATAACGGAATATAACTCCCTAGAGAGTTATGACTTGTGAATTTTTCAGTTTTCACCGTGTCTACGCGAATAATGTTGGTAGGTAGTTTAATAATGGCAGTTACAAAACTTCAGTTATTATATGACCGCGTATTTTTTAAAAAAAAATAGTATAAGTGTTGAAATTTAATAAGTATAGGTTTGTAGCTTCAAGCAGCATTAACTCATAATTTATTTCCTCCCATCTGATACTGATGATTTAAAGAATGTCTGTCCATTACTGAATATACGTCTCTACCAAAACTTGCTAACATGCGCGATTTTTTGCTCTTCTTATCCAGCCACTAATGGCGACTTTCTTCAAGTCGTCAATTCATCAGTTCATCTGGCCGGAGGATGTCCAATGTTACGTTTCCCGGTACATGATAATGTAGTCCCTCGGATGGAGCTTCGAGTAGTCGTCAATCCCACTGGCTATTGGTCTTGATAAGAGTTATATCCAGCGATTATTCAATGTTGTTTGATATTATGTTGTATTTGGTATTTTATATTATTTTCCTTGCTACTTTTATTATTAATTAACCACCATCATTAACATAATCATCATTGTATTCCATTTACTGATAATTAACCACCATCATTAACATAATCATTATTGTATTCCATTTATTCGTAATTAACTACCATCATTAGCATAATCATTATTGTTTTCCATTTATTATTAATTAACTACTATCGTTAACACAATCATTATTGTTAATTATTCCATAATCATTCCATTTATTGTTCCGTTTATCCACTGTTCCATTTATTGAAAATTAACTACCATCATTAACATAATCATTACTGTATTTCATTTATTGTTAATTAACCACCATCATTAACATAATCATTAATTTATTCCATTTATTTTTAATGTACCACAATCATTAACATAATCATTAGTGTCTTCTGTTTATTGTTAATTATCCACCATCATTAACATAATCATTATTGTATTCCATTGGGCCTTTGACTACCGATTAACCCAGTTGATAGTGAATATTTATAATAACTACTTAACGAATTCAACGAATGTGCAGATAAACTATATTTAGTTGGAGGGCACCAAGCAACCGAAGAATGTTAAGGTCTGTAAAACGTTGAAAATAAATTAAAAAAAAAATCGGAATGAAAATTTCGCTATTTTCCTCGCACGCTTTAGAAAAACGTGTTTTGACTAAATATGTAGAACTTCACGAGCCCCCAACAATACGTTGCTTATGTAAGTATATATTTACGTTGATTTTTATTTTACATTTTTTTTTGTAATTTTTTTGTCCACTTGCATATGTAAGTATATGTATATATTCAAGTATTTAATGGATTCAACTGAGACATTATTCCAAAATTCGAAAATCGTGATCTTCACAATAGGTAGAATTCTTCGAAATCTTCCTAAATGATCTTACTTTTCCATTACCAAATTTACAAAAGGGAAAGCATACAATTATCTTAAGTGTGTATAAACATAAAGGTTTTGTTTCAGATACAATTTCTGCAGCATCAGTATCATTATACATTATACCTGTGAACAAATTATAATTTAAACAAGACATATCTTTTTATATTTTCACTAATATCTGTTTTTATTTTATGATCTTACACTTCCACCTAGAAATATATTTCTGTTTTACAAAGCACCAGAAAATTATGAATGTGGTATATTACAATCGAGTACTCTATTCCTGTGTCGTTAGATTTGTTTAAAATTCATTGCTGCACATTTACGGTTTCAACTACCATCTTGGGAGTTAAGACTATCGAGTTGAGTTCCGAATAGAATTTCCTTCGGGAAAAATCGATTGCAGCCAATTGGGACGTGCCCGTTACAACGATCGTAACGGGTAATGAGATTAATTAGATCGACCCATTATCACAGAGCTTGGGTAATGTGTCTACATGGATAGCAATCTATTGCTCTCAGTTGTTACTGAACAAAATGGACATGATTACAAAAATAGACAGATTGAGTAGAAGACTAAGCAATCAGGGAAGTGAAAAGAATTCGGTGCAACAAAACTAACGATGTGGTGTCAAGGAGGGTAACAAAATTTTAACGATGCCTTAATAAATGAGTTATTAAAAAAACAAAAACTAAACGCATGCCTGTGCAACTCGTATATGAAAACAAAATAAATAAACTACAATAGAGAAAACAAGTAAGTTTTTTTTTTGTACCTATTATGTCAAATATGATATGAATTATTTTTATAACTAAAACTGCTTCCGTTTCTTAAAACCATTTACGTGCATGTTTACTGCATGCACTAACTAGTTTGTCTGTTTTGTTCTATAAATTACTCAACTATTCTAACAATTCAGTATCAGACACAAAGCAGTCGGAATCAGATTCGTTTATTTTATATTATAATTTGATCCCGACCGCTTTAAGTCTGATATTGAATTGTCAAAATAATACAGTAATTTCTGAGGTATGCCTATAATTACCCCCTGAAGTTGAGGGATGATTGAAGGATTGAATGATTGAAGGTGAAAAAGATAGACGGAATTAGTTCACAGATATACTGCGAAAAAGGCTTTTAGAATGTGTCTAGTGAATGTTTATTATACTCATTATTCGCTTTTCTAATCATAGACAACACTAAAAGCTCCTGTTTTTGTCTTAATTAAGCTGATATCGATCTTATCGAGCACAGTTTTGCTGCAAAGCAAACTTGAAAACTTTAAAAAACTGGAAGCATTGCTCTTACTTATTGTTACAGTTTTCGTACACTTCCAAATTACTATGCAATGTGAAACAATATTGAAATTGAAGTTAGACAAAAATAACTCAAATTTATCGTTTTCCTAAAGATGAGTTTAAAGATATACTGGTATTCAGAATCCAACAAAATAATGTCATAATCAATAGCCCACGTTCAAATTGGTTAGCAAGCGATGATGATCACAACCATCCAGACCCGAACAATGAGTGTCCGACAGAGAATCGAATCGATCTTCCGCAGAGCAGGCAGGGATATTAAACTAATCGATCCACAATCAAATCACGACACTAATCCCCTCACCACAAAAGATAGATTTAAAAGAATATTTTAAGAAACAACTAAGGAATTTCATAGGTCAAGAAATTGTAAACCACTGTTTTAAAGGCATTTTTGTAGTAAGGAAGTTAATGCCTACTAAAAAAATTGTTCAAATTATCTCAAAAAATTATTTCCAATAACAGTTAGGAATATACCTCGTAAATGATAACATTCATTTCACTAGCTTGGTGTACTTGACTTCTGACACCAAACTTATTATCGACATTTTTGTTAACGCTCTTACGTATATTCCAGGTATCGATAATCACACCTAAGAAGCCATTAAGGGAACACACTCTTATTCATTCTCTCGTTCCAATCCCAAAGGTGCCATTCGTTCACCCTCGACGACGCAGAACCAAACTCAATTACTAGTATTAATCCGCTTAATGTTCCCCAAATTATACTTCCAAGTCTATGGAAACTGGAACGACATTGTCGACGCCTTAAATTCAAATTAAACACGATTTACTTCATGACTTTTAATTATTGAGAGCGACGAGTTCATTTCTCATTCTGTTAAGATGCTGGGATCTCCTTCGTTCGTGTTTTATGTTTATTTATTTATTGAAGCAGTTTTAATAAAGTTTCTGTTTATTATTTGAAACGAAGGGAAAGTTAATTTTCTACGTAAGGATAATAGAAGTTGTTTAAGAGTATGTCTTGTTTATCACTCAATAATTTACATTCAATTTGTGTAAACCTTGAAACGGAAAACACTTAAATAATTTAAGAGATATTATTAATCCTTCTATATATGCAAATACCTTCATTTTCTTCATTCATTGCCCATAACGTTCTTACTTGTCAACACTTCATAAAATCAAAATCGACTGACAATATAAATTGTCACGTTACAACAATTTTCGCAAAGGTCATTAAAGACACTATCATCGCGTCCATACTAAAAACTTATCAAAACTTTGTGTTGTAATTTTAAAACCGCTAAAGACTCTTTATCTACGCTACTCGGTAGTAAAGTTAGTTGAGTTTACTCCGCGTCATTTGGTACGGTCGTCAAACCAAGATTTTACCTCCTCTCTAGGATACACTGTTGCACTTTCAATTGTGCCAGGAACTTGAGAGTCGGTTAACTAAATATAGTCAACATTTATCGGACGTTACTTTCAACTAAGTTGTTTTATTGTAGGAAGTCTTAACATTTGATTTGGTCACATTCTGCAACTTCAATTTACGATTTACTGTTAGACACTCTACTAACAAATAAATAATGAATCTAAGTTAACTTTGTATAATCTTGGTCAATGAAACATATGTAGGTGTATGCTAATACAAATTTGTCTAGTGCCAGGAGCTCGCAACCGAGCCAAACACCTTATCTTCACTTAACACCCTACCTGATTTTAAATAATTTATTCTGAAGCAAATTATTCCATACAAAAGATGTATTAACTCATGACAAAACTTAATTATGGATGTATATGTATATTAAATGTATCTAAGTAACCCTTAGTGTGCAGCTAGGATAAATATATAGCTCTATATAAGCTATGCTTAAATTTCAATTTTATATATTAGATTAGGCGTTTGTATATGAAAGCCAGTAAGTATATACAATATATTTGTATAGAAATATAACAGGCTCGAATAAATCGAACGTACGAGGGGAAGTCCAAAAGTATTAATCGACGAACACACAAAATTCAACTGAGGAACAGACATGAGGTAGAACAACGTACACCTAGAACTAAAGGAAACTTAACTTAAGAGGGAGTTCAGTTATACAATAATTTGTCTAACAACTTCTAAGAGTCACTAAACATTTTTAAAAAGCGTTTACGGAACTACATCTATGACAATATAGCTACCCCCATTTTTCTAGTAGGTTAATATATCACCAGTCTTCTCTTTTAAGTGGACTATTTAATGTTCTTTAAGAAATAATTTTTTGTAAACCGAAAATACACTCTAAATCCACCTCCTGTAAAATTTCAAAAGTACAATTACGTCATTGTAGCACCAAATTAGCGACATGTTGAAAACCCCGATAATTCCTGTGAAATTTGTAACAGTTGCATTATTCACAAAGAAAGGTACATAGAGAGCCAAATAAAATATCAAGAAGACGTTGAAAAATATGCAGTTAACAAAAATACTATTTATTACTCTGTAGACCTGCAGAGAGTTATCACGTTACTGAGGATGGACCAACTTAAAGCAGCAATTTTCTGTCCAAGAATAATTGTGCCGCTGGGTGAAACAACAAAAGAAAACATTCCATTTGCTACAGTTTGGAATGAATCGTTATCAGGCTGACAACAGCAAGATAGAATTTCAACATTTAGAGCATTTTTGCTGCACAAACCGTTTCTCTAAAAGGCCTCCAAAAATTCCTTAGAGCACGCTACTCGTTCACTTGGCTGCAAACTTGACAGAATCCTAAGGACTGTAATTTTTGAAAGCGCTGTCCTTGCTGCTATTTCTTTCGTCTGTAGCCGTTAGTCGCTCAGAACTTATTCCATTAATTTGATGTTGTTTGAAGTGAGTGCCTCAACATTTGAAGTCGACCGGAGCGAGATTCGTCGTTGACGGACTCTCGTCCTAAATGTAATTGCTTACCGAATTTTTGAAAGTAGAAAATGATGGTAAGGAACTTAATCACGGAACGATATTCCAGTTTAAATATTTTAAACATTTGGCGACTTCTTGTTGTTCTAAGAGTGGAGGAATCAAAATTAACGAGGATTGAACTCTAAAAATTATACACGAATTAGCAGGATAAATGACAAATACAGTGACGTATAACTTATTTTTTTAGACATCTAGAAATATGTTAAGCCAGAAACTTTTGGACCTCATTGGTAACATAACATTCAAAAACGACATCATTCAAACACTCACACTGTAGTTTATCTCCAGTTTCCTATAAATTCTTTAACAACTATTATTTGGACTAAAATCACACGACCTTATATAAAAATGAAAAAAAACACTCGTTAAACCCCAAACGAGACACTCGTGAAATGTCATTGCAGCCGGATATTAATATAAAATCGCGTATCGGTCAACGGTGACCGATCAGTAAATTTACGTAGTACCGATTTACGTGTCAGTAAATATTTACACTGTCCCACAAATTTAATTTTGTCTCTTTTGTCCAAATCCAATTTTGTGGACACGTGTATGTGGACAAAATTGGAACTATCTGCAATTATTTAACGCGTAATTAAGAGTATTAAGTATTAAGAGTAATTAAGTATAAATAATGTGTCCAACAATGTGAGCCTAATGATTTCATTATTGTGTGTAATTTTCAGTATACAATGTAGTATAGTGCAGAATCCCCACGGCTAGGCTTGCCACGTTTCGAGTACCAAAACTACAAAAATAATTGGGCAGTCGTACGACTGTTTTCAAGACAAAATGACCAATTGTTAATGTGACCACATAGAACAGGTTATCCATCACACATATTTGGGACTGATTGTAGACAATCGTTTTGATTGGGATGTGCAATGTGCATGTTGAGGTGGCTCGTAACAAATTAAGGACGATTCTGACTAAATTCAATATTATTAAAAACAAGTCCCTTATGCAGTTCCCCTTAACATGTACACCCCGCACTTGCAGAGTTTATAATATCGGCTGTAAAACCTGTATGGTTTATATGGCACGAAGCAACATTCATTATGTATGGTCATATTATTGGATGTGTCAAATCATTTTTTTTCAATTTATGTGTATTTTTAAAACGCAATAATCATAGTAGCGCCACCAGCTACACGCACAAATAACTTTGTTTGCGTTGCCTGTATTTATATTTGCACCGTCAGCCGTGCGACACCTGCGTGAATGTCGGTCAATAAAACATTCATTCGTTCATCACGCTCCGGTCCCAGGGGACCATTCGTTCATTCGTTTCTCCCTGCCGAGTAAGCAAAGTGGATTTTGGTTATTAGCTCTGTACGACACTTTGCCAAATGGTAGTTTTAAGTACGTAAGTCCTTAGGTATTTTATGTATTTATATAACGTTACTTTTCGTTTGTTTGGCTCATATATTCAAAAGGAACCTTTTACAATATCTCTTAAGAAAGAATTTTACGGATTCTAAAAAATAGATTAAAACGCTCTTTATATAATCACAAATATTTTCGTCTCTCATTCAAGGGCACGCTACAGAAACATGTAGGTCACTTAGGTTATCACAAGATATAGGGTATACTTGAAAATGAATTTTAGCATGGTCGATAGTGAAAATTTATAACATTTATTTGAATTTTTCTTTTCGTTTAAGAAAAATCTGTGCCCTGCACTTAGACATTATGGAGAATCTTTGAAAATTGTAAATACTTGTACATAAATCTCAACACATATTTCAGGAAAATATTTCAGCTAATAATCTTTTCGAATAAAGAGGACTATTTTAAACAACTAGTTTATGGAATTAAAGTAGCAGATAAGCTAAAAAGTGAACATCTGCCAACATCAGTCAAAAATGATGAACATTGGGCGGACGTTCACAGATGCGCTGCCTACCTTTGAGGATGTAAGGAGGAGGATATAGATATAAAAAAGGATTAGAAGAGATAAGTAATTAATAAGAAGGTGAAAGAGATCATTAAAATTAAAATTAAAGATATCATTAAATTTCATAAGAATTTTCTGCGAGAATAGAGCAATAAATTAAAAATAGTCTCGATACTCTCCATCTATTCAAACAGCTCAGCGTTGACGAGCGCCAAATTTCCATAGTCTTATAGCGATTTAGCGGATACCTCGCAATCAGCGAACGACATATTTTGCAGCATCATCTGCTAAGACCCTTTAAATATTTAAATTGGTATTCTCAAGGATATTTAGTAAGCCGCGCTCTTAATTCGATTCTGTTGTTATGATCGAGGAAATTTATCGAATTCTATTACGTCATCGATGGATCAAAATCTGCGGAAAATTGAAAAAAACCTTTGATCTGTTTTATCTATCGTCTGTCCCTTACATTAGGTACCTACCTACATGTAAAATTAAAATGGATTATAAAATAAGTTTTTATAAAGAAAGAAAATTTAAATATAAAATCTGGGGTATGTGACCCACGAATCCGCACCGAGCCCTCGTGGTAGATTTACGGACCCAATCCCGCAGTGATTTACTAGGGAAGGCCTGTGCCCAGCAGTGGGACGTTATAGGCCGATACAAGAGTATAGAAAGAAGCCATTAAAATAAGCAGCAAGCATTAAAATGACCATTAACAGTCTACTCGATGGTAAGTGGCTACTATCATCGTGCGACAGCCGAGATACATGCCAACATCAGTTCAAAATGACAACGGCACACCTCCAAATTAAAAGTTAAATTAAAATTAAAAATTAAAGTTAATTAAAGTTAAAAGTTACACACAAATTAAGTTTCCTGAAAGAAATCGCCTTAGCGATAACACCGCCTGTTGTAGATATATACTTTTAGTTACATACCAGCATATATAAAGTATGTATACATCTACCTTGTGCATATTATAAATACCTTTTTTTTTTCTTTTTTTTTATAGAGAAGAGGGCGGACGAGCAAGCGGTCTCACGTGATGGTAAATGTTACCGCCGCCCATGGACACCTGCAACACCAGGGGGTATGCGGGCGCGCCGCCGACCTTGAAAAATCCTATTCACAGCTTTCTTGAAGAACCCCATGTCGTAATTTAATGGGAAGACCTCTTGAGGCAGTTCGTTCCACAGCCTACGGGTTCGCGATATAAAATAATTTTTGGACCGAACAGTACGCGACACCTCCGTATCTAGGAAATGCGGATGGACCGCACTTCTGTGACGGGAGGTGCGGTTGTAGAAACCCGAGGTGGGAATTATATTAAACAATTCTTCAGAGCATTCCCCATTGTACAGGCGGTAGAACACACAGAGAGATGCAACGTCTCTCCGAACGCTGAGGGGTTCTAAACTGCCCGTGAGAGTGGGATCGTTGACAATACGAACAGCACGCCGTTGGATGGAGTCAAATGGGTCCAATTGGTATTTCGGTGCGCCGGCCCAGAGATGTGAGCAATACTCCATATGGGGCCTCACCTGAGCTTTGTAAAGTTTATACATATATTATGTAACCACTTACCTGTATTAATTTCTTTTTTATATGTTTTCGATGTACAGTAAAGTGTATCTATCTATATATTTGTCCTATGCATTCTAAACTTTAAACTTAAGAATGACTAAAATAATTAATTTTCTAACGGGATTATCTGTAATTTCATATTTTTTAATCTTTAGTTAGTAAGCACACGCGTTTAAAATTTGTTTTATATTTGTAACAGATGTATTTCCGGATACATCTTGAAAACGTGCATTTCTTTCATAATTCTGAGTTAATTGACAATTGTTATTTTTTTTTTTTAATTTATCCTTAACTTTTCTTACATATTTACTAAATAAAAAGCACAAAAATATTTTTTTATGCTAGCAATAATAGCCATGTTTTTATTATTCAGGGATATACCTACCCTGTAACACCCTGAATCAGCTATACTCTAAGTGTGTTCCGCGGAACCCTAGGGTTCCGTGATACCTCTGTCGGGGTTCCGCAAGAATTTAGAAATAAAAAAATCAAAACACCTCTCTCTGGTCGCTCCGCGGCTGTGCGGACTCCGCGGCCGCGCGGAGACAAAACGCTATGAATGTTATTTATTTATTTATTTGTATTTGTATAAGCTTGTGTTACATTAGCTGGTACAATATCTCATAAGTTTGGTCTCAACAATTTTATACTTGTACAACGCGTTCGCTCTAAGTTTGCCGGTCTGTGGAATGCGCGTACCCTCCCCCACGTGACAACAAAACTTATAATGTGTCATAGTTTTACCCAAATATCTAACGTACACAATTTTTATTGTTACAATTAAATAAAAAATTTCGAACGTCATACACTCATACCTATCGCCAGCGGCAAACTTAAAACGAGCGGGTAGTATACTTGTAAGCGCTCAGTCTCTTTGATAAAAGCCGCCTCTGAATTAGACGCTATAGTTGTCAACTAGCGACTTTCGTCTCTAACTTCAAAGGATAAAGTCGATATTGTTTACAACGCTATTTTTAAATTTCTGTTTTTATTTTTGCTTTTTGTTTATCAAAGGTGCCGACTCGAGTATTTTCGAGAATATTTGAGATCGAGTCTAGGACTAAGTATAAAAGCGGCGATCGCGCGTTGGCGTCGTCAGTTGATGATTAGCGTTCGGAGCGATAAGTTACTACCTACTTACAAGCTCGCTAGCGAGAAACTAGTGTTCATTGTTTTACTGCCTGCTGTATTCTGTTGTCTCAGTTTTATACATTTCTTCCCTGTAGGTTCTAAATTTAGTCTCTTATACGCAGTAACGATTGTGCATTATTTAAACCCCACTATCCTGACTTGTAACATTATAAATAAAGAAGAATGGAACGTTGGCTTAAAGGTGTTAAACGTGTTCCAACAACATCTTCTAATGACGCTGAATGTTCAAAAGCAATGCGCGCGGAGAATTTAGCAATCACCGATCCAGAAGATGATGCCACGAGTGCCACGACGTCAAGCTCGACGGTTTCAAAGACGAAAAAAAGGAAGTATGATGAATCTTATATCAGTTTCGGATTTGTTGATTCCAACGGCTCACCTCTCTGCATGCTCTGTAGTAAACTGCTTCCTAATAGTTCCATGGCACCTGCCAAATTGCGTCGACATTTAGAAACCGTACACCCCGAGACTAAAGACAAGAATAAAGAATTTTTTGTTCGCAAAAAAGATCAGTTATTAGAAAGTCAAAAAAATATGATGCATGTAACACAAACTACCAACGAAAAGGCCACGGAGGCATCATACTTAGTTAGCTATCGCATTGCACAAGCAGGTGAAGCGCACACTATCGCTGAGAAATTAATAAAACCATGTGTATTAGACATAACAAAATGTATGCTTGATGAAAAATCTGCAAAGCATCTTTCTACTGTTCCGCTATCAAACGATACTGTTTCACGACGAATCCATGATCTGGCAAGCTACGTCAAACAAGAACTAGTTACACGTCTACAAAATACACGATTCGCTTTGCAAATGGACGAGTCGACTGATGTCGCTGGTTTGGCTATCCTGCTGGTTATTGTGAGATATCCATATAAAAGTTCTTTTGAAGAAGACATGCTTATGTGTTCATCGCTGCTTACAAACACTACCGGGGAAGAAATTTTTAATAAAATAAATATATTTTTTGAAGAACATAATCTCAGTTGGAACAATTGCATTGACATTTGTACAGATGGGGCCAAGGCGATGACAGGTAAAACAGCAGGAGCAGTGTCACGAATGAAAAATAAAGCGCCTAATTGTAGTTCCAGTCATTGTATTCTGCATAGACAAGCACTTGCGATGAAGCAAATGCCGTCTAATCTAAAATTAGTTATGGATGAAGCGGTAAAAATAATTAATTTTATCAAATCACGACCACTACAATCCCGATTGTTCTCATTATTGTGTGAAGATTATGGCAGCAAACATAAAACACTGCTGCTCCATACAGAAGTGCGATGGCTGTCTCGGGGAAAAACTTTAACAAGGCTATTTGAACTTAGAGCCGAGTTACAAATGTTTCTTTCAGCAGATACTTCTTTTAATTTGAAGGACCGTTTGTATGATAAAACTTGGTTGTTCCGATTGTCTTTTATGGCGGATATCTTTCAAAAACTTAACGAATTAAATTTATCGTTGCAAGGTAAACAGACAACAGTGTTTCAGGCCTATAATAAAATAACTGCTTTTAAAAGAAAATTAGATTTTTGGATCATTTGCATTGGTAAGAAAGAAATAGAAAGTTTTACGTTACTCAGTGAGTTTGTTAGCGAAAACGACTCAGAAATGTTTGAAGATAATGTGTTTGAAGAATTGGTCCAATATCTCAGTTCGATGCGCGCATCTTTTGAAAAGTATTTTCCCGAAGAACACAATACAAAAATTAAAGTGAACTCCTGGATTCATAATCCTTTTTTACCCAACTTGGAAAAGCCTGAAAACATGTCAAATGAGATATATGAATCTCTTTTAGAAATGTCATCAGACACAAGTATGGAGTCATTGTTCAAAACGACGCCTCTTAATGATTTTTGGTGCAGAATCCAAGATGAATATGCAATGCTTGGCCAAATGGCTCTGGATATTCTTCTCCCGTTCCCAACTACATATTTGTGCGAAACAGGATTCTCTACCTACGCAGCCACGAAAACAAAATATCGCAATAGACTGGACGCCGAAGCTGATATGAGACTCCAACTTTCTTCCATCAAACCTGATATCAAGCAATTGATGAAAAATAAAAAACAGTTTCATACCTCCCACTAGTTAGATTTTTTCTTTTTTAATGTTTTCTATTATTGTCCTTACCAAGTGGTGAAGTAAATAATAATTAGTAACTGATACATTGTACTTTTATTATGCTGATTAATATAGAATACACTTATAAAAATAATTGTTTTATTGTAGGGTTCCATCAAGTATTTTGCTTCCCAAAAGGGTTCCGTCATTTAAAAAGTTTGAGAACCACTGCCCTGAATAAATACTTCGTGTTATTTCAGTTAATTCCTCAAAATAACTTAAATTTCCTTGCTCACATCTGTTTGCGCTCAACCATTAATTAACCTCTTGCGAAATTAAACAATGAAGAGCACGAATCGTTCCATGCGTTTCATGTTGCTAAGTTGAAATTTTACATAAAGTACAGCCGGTTTCAAAATGCGTTGCAGATTTTTAAAAATCAATTAAATGTATAAAAAATAATAATTCCATCCGTACTCGTTCATTTTATACAAAAAGAAAGTGCTCTAATTGAAGGTAATGTTTCCATGTAAAAAATCATAATATAAACAATTTCTATAGAAAGAAAGTGGTAGACAAACAGACGTTTACGATATGTGCTAACATCAATATCAAGCAACACTGTTTTATTGAGAGCTATGCTTTTGGGGATTTAAGAATCAGAATTCGCAGAAAGGATTGAAAAGGACATCTGTTAAAAATATTTTTATTCCACTATACAATTTATTCTTAATATATTTAATATAGGTTCTTATTAATTTACACTGTTGTTTATGAACGTTGGCCTATGTGTAATTTAAGCACACATAGTAGAAGATTTTGTTTTGTAATTTAGTTAGTAAATGTATTGTATGTATTTAGTACATACACCTCATAAAATAAATAAATAAGCATCTAGGTGATATCACCTGGGTGACCAAAGGCAACTCATTAGTGTCTTATGAACACCTACAAAGAAAATCACCCAGTACTGTCTAAATAAGGAATTCAATTTATCATTTCTCTTAAGGTTTATTTACTTAACATGCACTTTACTTTCATAATAATAATAATATTTTTTAATCTATTTTATCTTTATTCATTGATAAATATAAAATAATTTTATCCTAGTACCCAAGAAGCTGTGTCGTTAGTAACTTGCATTCTTTATTCGTTTCTATTTCGAAAGTATTTCTACAAATAAATTAAACTTTATTACATAACTTTAAAATACTGTTTCTTGTATTGAATAAAATACCAATTATTTTTTTTACTTACGAATTGATGTAAAATTAAGATTTAAGTTCCCTGATTTTCGAAACAATTTTACACGCGAGCGTACGTTAGACAAACCTACGCACTATGCTGGAAGTACTTGGCACATGCATGAAGAATTCTGTATTATGAACCGACTCTTAATTATGGTATTGTGCTTAAAATAGGAATTTTGTGTAACTGCTTTACCTCATTGTAACAAAACGTTGTGACATTAAAATAGAAAGGAAGTCACATTTACATGTATGAATTTGTATATACGGTGTAATATTCTGTTTGTTTGTATTGTTATTTATTAATAATAACTGTATTGATTACCGTGTAACAATATAGTAATAAGACCATATACCCCTCATACACACGTAGCATTGCGAGGCCCCTGGATGCTATGAATGAGGCTGGTTTCGGTTACAGTATAATAATATAATGTTGTGTTTGTTATCTTGAGAAAGAATTGCGACATTGCGAAAGAAGTTTCGAATTAAAATATACTAAACTGGTTAAATGAAGTATATTAATTTAAGTTATACTAAATAATTACTGTGATGGTCGTAGATATAAGTTGCTCAGGTTGGGTTCCTGAGGTAAATTAAATGACAGCAACTGATACCATGCAACTAATAACTATAATAGACGGGCTTCACAGATGTTAATAAATATATACTCTCCTGTACTCCCAAACCAAGTCTTTATGAGTCTAGTGCAGCTTAGAAACGAGTACGTAGCAATAAGTAAACATACTCTGAAGTATCGGCGGCGTACACGAACTGGAGTCAACAGATTGGCAGGCGAGAGAAAGGCTACTGCATCAAGAAGATTGTTAGATCCGCTATAGTAATATCACTAACTTCAGCTCGTAGCAACTTCAGGCGCTTGCCTTTACCTAACGTGAGTAATCGTCTTAAAGGCAGTTTCTTAAGGCTGCAACAATGAAGAACAACGCTAATACAATCCGTATAAAATACGTCAAAAAAATTCTGAGAATGTGTTGGATTTATAATTATACTGTGATGAAAAACACTGAAACTAACAACTGTTTTACGAAACATGATACTAATTACCGAAACTATCGCATTAAAACACAAAACTTAAAATTTATTTCCATATTCCATTAACCGGCACTAGTGTCTCTATTTTAACCATCGCATGTCTACTTTTCCAAGAATATCCGCGAACACAATATTAATAAATTTGCTAAATGAGTCTTGTGACGCCATCTATTGGCAAGGCGAGAAAACGGCCATTACAATAGATCACTTTTATTCGAGATTTTTTTTTGTGTGAGCAAAGTCATGGTGCGGTCTATAGATCTCGCCCTAAGACCCTCCAATGATATTCGGCTAAATAATAAATTCCCATTATCACTCCGCAATTATTTCCCGTGTCCGACGAAGCCGCTACGACTGGGCCGTGGCCACATGAATATTTAACACGATCTCGTGAATAAACAAATATAATTATTCTTCCCTCTTTATTAACATTAGGTAATTAAAATCGTCACAAAAGACTTTCGTCCCTTGGAAAATACCTACTGATTTTACTTTTTATTAAAGTTATTACATAAGTTACATAAGTTATTATTGGCTATGCGAGTATATAGTATATTTAAAACTACACGAATATAAACAATACTTAGATAGTCTATGAGTAACTACGTTCTCATACATTTCAATAGCATAAAACATGTCATGTTTTTAGTGTAATCCCCCGCATTCAAGGGGTTTTTAGTGCAATATACAGGGGATGAAGAGGGTGCAGCTCAATTTTGACTTTTGGATTCGTGAAAACCTACTGGAACTCATTTTCAAGCCGATTTATCGTACATAAAATGAGAATAAAAGCGGGTAGTTTCTGAGCGTAGATTTACCCCTTCCCCCTCTTGAATCGAAACAACTTATATCGCTCTTTCATAAAACAAGCAAAACAAGTAGCCACATCCTCGTGGACACCTAGTCGTCTTTTGATGGTTGATTGCAGTACTATCAGTTCCGTCTCGCGCCGTCAACATCCTTGAATCGCTAGTGTCGATAATGAACCTTGGTGAATTAAAACCAAACGACCGGTTTTGCCGATGTTTCAGGATATGTGCGCTTGGAGAATCGCACTCCTGAAGGTTGGCTGGAAGATAATGCCTTGGTAGTATTAAGTCCGCCCATTTAACTTTGTGCAATAATGTGGATAGTGTGAATAGTTTGAATGTGGAAAGTGTAAATTATTACCCATTTAATAAAGTATATCTAGATGTAACCGTATGACTGCGTGCGAGTGTGTGTGTGTGTATTAGTGTGTTACCTCGTTATCTTTGTCGGCGTCCTTGATGTGTTGCGCGATGAACCGAACGCTCTGCAGAGCAGCGGCCACTTCGGGGGAGAGGTGGCGCGGCAACATGTTCTCTGATTCCGTCACTGTTGTGAGGGCAATTATTATTAAAGTCAATAAGGGTAATTGAGAACATGCATAATACTAAAAAGTTCAATATAAGCATATTTTTGAGTCGTTTATTTTTTATTAGGTATAATATTCAGGTCAATTTTTGTAACTTTCTAGAAAACGGTTTATTTAGATACATATTAAGTCACAAGAAATAGCGCACATCGACACGCTCAAATATACACTAAGCTATTGAATACACACACAGTTTTTTTATAGAAAGAGCCACATACGAGCATCATCTGGTCGTAGGTGAATAATGTCGTCCTGTGACATCCGTGTTACATCCCAACATCAGTCAAGTCAAAAATGACGAACATTGGGAATGAATTTGGAAAAAGTCTTCGGAAAATGGGGAATAGAAAGTACTCGTATAACGGGACGAGGAATTTCCCCCATCCCATTACACCTCCCAATCCTCCTTGAGGGGATGGGATGGAATGGGGAACCGGGAGTAAATGTAACAAGAATTTTACCCGAAGGTCTCTGATGAGCTCCTGCAGACAGGACATCGTCTTCAGGTGCAGGTGACTTTCTATAATCGCCGTTGTCGCTATTCTTAGCTTCACCGAATGCGTCCGTCAAACTGTCCCTGCTGTAGAAAATAAACAACTAAAGTATTGTGAAGAAAAATGTGTTACGTTTATATATTTTTTAATTGTTACGAATATAATAACAAATTTATAGTGCACCCTTTTTGATTGTCTGTTTATCCTAAGCTTGACTGATAGGGACTAACTTCGCCTTTTGTACATTTTGACTGCAATAAAGTTAAAGTAAATAGATAAATAAATAAATCTGTGTACTTTTCCATACAGAACATACCTACATACATAGTCAACATACGAGTCATCCCACTGAATTGGTTTTAATTCTATTAGGTATACACGATTAATAATTTAATTTCTATTAAGGTTAATTCGTAATGTAAGTTTCATGGTTTAGAATCATTTTATCTGCTTTTAGATAAGAGAAATAAATTATCTAAGGAAAGTTCAAATTTAATTAATTAAATAATTTGTGAAAAAGTAAGTATGTTAATTATATAGCCGAAAAAGCTAGTTGTTCAAATAAGAATCTGAAATCACTTGGAAATATAATGGAATATTTATTAATTTCATTATTTGCCGGCGTTTAATTAAATACTCGGGGTTTTTAATTAAAAAACGCTTTTATTATTAACCTGCGACACATGGTCAGATAGCTCGATCGCGTATCAAACAAGGCAACATTCCCATGCTCCAGGAACACCTGAACGCCGAAAAACGCGAGTCCATTCATTCTTCGTGGGTATTAAGAAAGAACTATATTTTTGGAAATTAGAGAATATAGGTATTAGAGAAAATGCGACAGCATACAACGACATATATAAAATACCAGCTGTTGCCTAAGACTTCGCGCTCATTAACCGAGAAAAGGTCTTTCCTATGTGTTTCCTATAAAAGCGTGGAACTGCGTTTTTGGTGTGCTTCCAAGGAACCCTCTTCTGTCCTCAGTAAACCTACTATCACTTTATTGAGCGACTCCTAACTGATTTCGACGGGACTGGACATTGACTGGGTACGTTTTAGACTAGATTGTGAAATTGTTTATTAAGAAGTAACTTAACATTGGCAGAATGTGCTAACTGCACAATTGCCATATATGAAGAAAAAAAACATCTGACAAACTATACCTAATGTCATATTTAGTAGTGATTCTTTATTTTCTTGCAAATTTATTAGATAACATACCAAGAAATCAACTTTAATATTTAAAGTATTAGTTAGTAGTTACCTATAAGTTAAGTTAAGTTACCTATAAGAAGATCGCACACGGCGGTGAACATACAAACTTATAATATCAAACCTATAAACTAAAACAGAAATCGATTGAATTGTTCTCATAGGCTCTTATCGGTAAAGTATTAATTGATTGAAATTCATTCCTCAACATAATAATTACATTCATATCGAGAACTCACAAATTGATTTTGAGTAATGAACGATATTGTATAATACGTACGAGAAGCTACGGTATATAAACTTATTATTTCTGCATTGTGGCTCGAAGCGAGAGAACGCCGCCTGCTCGAAGGTTTTTGATGAATGTGCGTGAACACAAAATACAATTCCATTACGTTTAAGCCTGTAGCACATTGCTATATTTGTACTATAATATTACCAAATACATACATAATTGCATAGAGCGTAGACGACATTGTAGAACAAACTTGTACTTGCAGTTAGATTAAGGGATAAAAACGTTACATTCGTTCACGTACGCAAAATATTACAAACGTTCGATTAGCCAATACTTTATTAACACCTTAGTCGCCTTTTACGACACCCACGCGAACAGATGGGGTGATCTCACCGCAGACTCTTACGCACTTTCAAAATGAGTAAAAAGAGTTGAGTTTGTACATTTTGTCTATAGAAGCCAAAGAAGCCGAAACAGTAGTTTTTAATTTTTTTGTATGTATGTTAATCTGTATGTCTGTTTGTTTGACATCACGTAAAAATTACTGAACGGATTTTGATCGAGTTTTTACTAGTGTATAGCTAAGAATCCAGAAGGAAAATTGGTGTATGTGTCATGTTCATATGAGACAAGGAAGTTTTAATAGAATTTAACAGTTTTTTATGACTTTTAATAGAATTAATCAAAAACTACGGGATAGATTTTCATCCATGAAATCGCTCATATCAGTGCTTTTACAGGTGTTAAAAATCTTTTAGAGCGCGTGCGAAGCCGTGTGTAGAATTTAGTAAAATTTTAAAAAATAAATTTGTAATGTGACAACAAAATATCGTCTATTATTTTATCGCTCACATTGATAGTATGCCTTATAATTTACCCATTACGCTTTTGAATATTGAATGAAAATCTCGTTTATTTATACGTAAACAATCAGTGGAAGCTTAGAGCAATGTAATCGCTTTTTAATCAGTTGTAATATTGGAACGAATATAAAACCAATCATATCTTTAAAAGTAAATAACTCATAATATTTTTAAACAAATGTTTACCAACAAAACAACTAACTTTAGGCAGTTTATGTAAGTAAAGTAATCAAACAAATAGCCAAAATTCCTAAGAATGTGTACCTACCCAATACGCACAAGTTAATTTAATAAAAATGTAATTTAACGAAAAATTTTTGAAATCGCTATGAAGTTGAGTGAAATTATGCGAAATAATAACTGAAAAGCACTAAAACTAATCAGTTCGATTATCAAACTATAGAATTATCAGAAGATTGATCCTGTATAATAAACCCGAGAACGAACTGAAGTTATCGGGCATGTTTGCCCTACCCATTATTGTTCATTGCAAGTGCGACACATTCCATGGGATTATTACGAGCTATTTCATAGCGGAAATAATTACGACCGGCCGCGTGGTGTCACCCGGCTTTAGAAATAGCACCATCCCATCTCTTCCCGCGGGTGTCATAAAAGGCGACTGAGGGATAATAAAGCCTGAGGAAATACACCACCTTAACGTTTTATGGCCATACCTCACTGATGAACAAGACAATGTACAAATAGACCAGTGGCCGTGTCGTAACAATTTCCAGCGGTGGATGCTAAAATGGCTGGTTACGATTTGTTTGGTTTAACTCAAAAAGGCCTAGTGATAGAGTGAACGTAGTACAAACTTATACAATAACGATTTTTGAGTATATCAAACTGTTGGAACCCCCGCCATTACTTCCGTACTTGTGCTTGTGTTTGTGCTGAAACGCAGATTCAGTAATTACTTGTTGCATAACTTAGTGGAGGGTAAATTTTTAAGTGGAGGGTATTTTATTATTTTCGATTATTTGCCGTAGCCGTACAATAATAAAGCTTCACTGACCTGAAAGCTGTCTGGTGCACCGAAGTCTTCTGCCGGCGCCGGCCCTTGGTTCTCCTGTGTTGGCACTTAATGATACTAATGCACGCACAATAAGGAATTTGGCGTAATAAAATGGAAGATTGAATAGAGCGTTGCGGCAATTTATATTTTAACTGTATTAGCGGTACTTTGTGTAACTTCACGGTAGGAAGTTTAGAGTATGTTGTCTAGCCGAACGTTCGAGCGTTACTTCCGCGATGCAACTGTCGCGTCGCCGTTCACAACGACATCTGTCTATATTTTTAACACTTCATTCAGACTTGCTAATAAATCAATGAAGCTGGTTCTTGGCAATCAATCGCTCGTCCACTTAGATAGATAGGTACATAATATATTTCGGACGTCTCAAACCTCCCAAAATTCAATGACAGTGATTCGTGATAATAACACTCTAGCACTGAATTAAATATTGTCGTATAGAAATGACATGAATATCAACAAAATAACCTAATATCACTACAAACCCGAAAGGGTATACTATCATTATAAAATGTATAAACGTTTTAACATTTTCTTTGAAATAATTAAAATAGTATTGAAAATTATCTGTGTTAAAGTTAATTGACACGACAAAAGTTTAAAACGATTTTTTTATTGGCTACTATTCAACGTGAAACGCGGCTGCCGAGATACGATAGACGTGTATTCATCAACGCTGTACAGTCAGAAAAATAAACGATCTTATTCGCAGACATATATCAACGATGTGGGAATGGACTAGATAACACATCATGCGTTCTTAAGAAACCTGCTAGGCAACCTGGAGGGGGGTGGGGGGGGGGGATTGCTGCAGGTGAGGAGGAGTTCGGTAAATTTGAAACTTAAGTACCTACTACGTAATAAGAATGTTCCATTTTCAAAACACATATGAATTAAAGAATTCCAAAGCACCTACTACGTATACTATTAGACTGTAACGTGCCTGCCCTAGAGTGTTATATATAGTATGTATTCTCAAATAGATGACATATATAGACAAGGCAAGTTCCTGAAATTGTATAGAAACCAAGCGCGTCGTGTCACGAGTAAATTTTAGTGAAACCGGTTATTACTGATGAAACGAAAGATTTCCCTTGACTCTGTTCACCCAATTTTTTACAATTGATTATAGCACAATTAGCCATTTTTATGTTTTGACATGCTAGCGACACGGGTCGGAACCAACTGAATGAGCAGCGCGAGAAGTAGGAGCTTAGCGCCAAATTCGAGCATGCAGCAACGAATAGCTTGCTTTAATCCCTCTATATTTGTGGTCTCTTCAAACTCTACAACTTTTGTCTTGAATTTTAATACGTAGTTTGCGCTTTCAACTGGCTCGTGCCTTTTTATAATTTTTTCATGTTTGATTTTTTTGTGCTCACCGTACAAGAAGCTCGACAGAAAATTAATGAGTGTACCAGCGTGATCGGGATTGAACTGGATAAAACCAGATTCAACCGGGCTAAGGTGATACACTGGCTTTTATTTCAAAACGCTTTGCACGAAAATGCTTTCAATGTTATTAATTTTTGATGTTTTGTAGATGAAAACCTTGTCGAAAACGATATTCGTTTTGTTATTTGCCTAATATGACGGAGACATATCAAATTGAAAACAACGTCATGATTCCATGCTTTATAAATATCAATTTAGATCAAGTTAATTTTATTTTATCGATAAAATGACAAAGATATTAACCAGCGTCTATTGAACAATTGATTTATTATCTTTAAAAATGTTTGTTAAAAGAGGAAAGGAAAGGAAAAGTGTAAGGAAAGATAAGGAAACACTTCTTAAATACCCCCCCCCCCCCCTCCATTCGTCCCAATCTCATTTTTTTTCAAATCCTAATTCCTACATGATTAGAGAGTTTATATAGACTTTGTCCTGGCAATCCAACTCTACATCCCATATTTGCCTTAAAATTGACAATTGTATTCACGTTTTCCTTCCATTTTGTCTCTGCTTTAGCATATAAAACAGTTATTTGTGTTGTGTATTTTTAGTTTCATATCAATACATTTATTTAATATGGCCTTCCTTAAAAACCTAACATGCTCTAAGCACGAATAACTCACCTCATTTCCAATTCGTTCGTGTATCCATTAGAGACGAAGGTGTCATCGTACTCCGGTAGGGAGTACGTGGTCCTTCTCATCATGAGCATCTTCGGCATCAGCTGGAGGAACAGCTTCTTCATCCAGGGCGACATGGTGTGTGTTGATGGTGACCTATATAAAATAGTATAATTGTTTTATGGGAAATAATTAAAAGAGCAGGAGAAATACTGAAAATGACAGCAAATCGGTGGCAGGAAATTTGAAGGTGGGTTAGGTTTAAGTACAGCGGTGATTGTCTTGTGGTATCTATACTCGATTCACATTCGTGTGATCGTGACTTCAAATCCTCAGCTCATACCACTGAGTTTCTACTTAAGTACGGATTTTAAAAAAGAATAAATCTGAAGTATGTGTATTCACCAATCCGCACTAAAGACATGTGCCCTGCAGTGTGACGTTAAAGGCTGATATATAAGGTTTAAGTTCTCTGGTGGTGATAAAGCCTATTTTTACATTCTTAGTAATTAAAAATTATTTATTCCAATTTTCCAAAAATTGTTTTGTTGCTCGTTTAAATACAATCCTTTATTATTTACCTACAGTTTAGTTTAGATTTTTTATTTGTGCATTAACATGTATAGAATACTACAGAATATTATCTCCCAGTAAACCTGTATTATACAGAGTGTAACCGAATCTTTTCCGAACCCTGAAACTATGGATTCCATTATGAATCTGAATCCATTGACATGGAAAATAAACGAATCTAAATAGATATAAAATGGAAAAGACATTTTTTTTGAGTTCTTACTAAATTATTGATACCAATTTGCTAAATAGAAAGCTTATAAAAAAATGGTTTCTTATATTTGTATTTAGCAAATATAGAATAGAAAAAAGTAAGCAAGAATTAAATAAATAGATTTTTACAAATAAAAATACGTAAAATCGTTAAAATGCGTAAAGCAAATACACGAGTATTCATGCCAATTAGAACGAAATTCATTATGAAAAAAAATAGATTAACGTGATAAAGACCAAACCAACGTCATTAATGTCATTATTATACCTTTAACTAAATAGTACCAATTAACTTTTTGATGTGTAAATCTACTCGTACAATAAATTGTTAAAACTGACTAATTATGTAATTATAATAGTTGAAATTCTATAAATCGGTCAAGCGGTCAAATTAAATAATGTTTAACCATTAATTAAATTAACTGATTCTGCTCAGTTCCAGTGCAATTTACTGTTATAATGCAACCGGAAAATCCTAAAGTTAAAATGTGTTACTGTTTGTTTTCCCAAATAAAATAAAATTTGTTCCGTGCGGAATTTACAATTTTCTTTTTCCATATTAAAAAACATCCTAATTCAAATTAGGATCATTGCCAGAGATCATTGCATTAAAAAGCTTCTAAATTACTTAACCACTAACTAGGCAATGTTAGAAAACTCCTTAAATTTAGTTTTCGCGCATAAATAAGCAATATTCTTCATATGAACATGCATTCAATAAAGAGCATACTCCAATTTAGAGGGCCGGCCATATTTCACACACCATTGTCCTGTTATCGAAGCGACAATGTAACAATGAACCAGCCAGATTTATGTTCAAGCCTTTATTTGGGCAGCAATTTTTATAGGGCAGATATTTTATTGAGTTTTTGGTTTTGTTGCAAAAACATTTAATGTGCGTAGATCTATCACACGTTGGTTATGTTACTGGTTCGTCTTACTTATTTATCTATGATGCCGTTTTATGAAGTTCTCCAATAATGGCTGCATGAGAGGAGCAGAAGATTATGTGTGGTTTTATGGTTGGAAGATTTATTTATTTGTTAATACAATTCATTGAGCATTATCGTACAAAAAGCGAGCTTAAGGCCTTATAAAGTATTCTCTATCAACCAACCTTTGGAGCGATTAGAGAGATTCAATTGGGAGATGCGCAAGAAAGATTCAAATTAGAAGGTTTTGGTAAAATAAGCTGTATATACTGTACACAGAAACACGTCAACAGATTTAGGATATATAAAAACGTTCTAACGAAAAATAAGATTATTTCAGGGAACGAATCAAAAGTCACAAACAGATAAGGTTTTGTTGTTCTATCTATAACCGAATGTAAATACTGGGAAATCGATTTTACTCTTCATACTGAACAAACTATTTTCAGCGTTTGCGTTATTTCAGTCACACGTTGTATACATACATATACATACTAACCTACACACATGTATACATAATATGTTTATATCCAACAGTGGAGAGACTGATGGATTGGTTTGGATTGGAAGTTAATAGAGTTCTCATTAGGGAATAGGCGAAGTTGTTTGAAAGCACAAACAAAGATGTTTCGACTATGATTTTGGATTCTTGGGAATTCTAAAATAACACAGTCTTAGAGGTCTACATAAACTCAAGAATTCTTAACTATAAAATACCAATTTTCATTGAATATTCCTCTTTTTGGGACGATTTAATAATTTACATGTCTCCTAAACTAAAGTTTAGTTTGCTGTGTGAAACTTACATTAACACCTCATAGATCGAGTCAATTGTTTAATTGCTTAATAATGTAGGTACATAGTAGAGATCTCAAATGTATCCATACACATTCTATTAGAATAATAACGTGCAAACATTATTATTAAATAATTTAATTATCAAATTTGTAATGGAACAAAATTGGCGTAGAAATGTTGTAATTTTAACTTTAAGTAGAATTTTAACGCTTTAAGTAGAAGTTGTAGAAATTTTAACGCTTGTTATCAATTTTAAGTCAGTTTATTTACTGACGTAACGGACAATGGTGTTAATATTTTAATATAAAATATATACAATCGTCCATTAGTGTAAATTTTATACCGACGAGTATTTAATTAATCTTGGTGCCTGGTTTACAACGGACGAGAGTTGCTACCAATTGAAATAATTGCATACAAAATGATCTTAATATTAGAAGACAAAACTAGCCAAGTCATAATAATCGATGCTAGAACATATTTAAACGCTAACATAATCGTATGATCTATATATATATATATATATATTATACGAGTATCATAATCAAGAGATATTACAGTACAACGCCTTCGGCGGGCATTGTATCACGATGAATGCAGCTCTACCAATATTATAGAGGTAACAATAAGGAAGATTTATCGATTCGCAGCACCGGCTATTGTGGCGGTTATTGGAATTTGAGGCGTGGTATTTATCAGCGCGCTTTACTGTCTCGTGTCTCTAAAGCAGAACACGTTGATGGTCGCCATGGGTTCCCAAATATACAAAAAAAAAAATGTAAACAAAAAAAGGTTGAAAATACTGTAACATAATTTGTCCACACTCGAAGTGGTAGTAATCAGTCACGTCGTTTCAACGTCGCCCCGGGAACAGTATACTTTCGGAAAGGTTTGTATTGAGCTGCAAAAAAATACTGAATAAACAGCAAATTATGATCAGCAATTATGTTATTTGAATAACTGAAGTAAATAACTTTAAACTATTGAGAAAGTCATCATTCATCACCAACACGACGGAGTCCGGGCTTCATACTACTTTTTGTCATCAGAGAACTTAAACCCAACCGACCATCAAATTTGCCGCCACCGATTTATTGCTTATTCAATATTTTCCGTTACTCAAATTATTTCTCTTCGGGAAATATACGTAGATTGTATTTTATTAGCAAATTCCAAATTAATAAATAACATGGATTCTTTTTTATCAATGTTATCAAGTTTTCCAAAGAAATAATAAGAATAATGAAATATTTCTTAGACAATCTTATACATTTGTGTTGTAATGTGAAATTAAAGGGTAAGTACATGTCCAGACTCCTTTTCTGTTTTAAAACTACCTCTACGCGTATTTGTTTATAAAGAATAATTAATGATGAAATAAAATAATAACCGCTCTGAATCCACCACATGGAACTCACATGGAACATATCAAATGTTCACACAATATTTCACCTCTATTTCTCATCCTCTTTCACATCTTAACATCTAAATCTCCAAAAGTAGGCGGCGTATCTGCGAAGATGACAATTTCGTCATTATTGACTGATGTTGGCATGTATCGACAACATCTAGTTGGTAGACTACTCGATTATCGCCCTCTTTTATAAATTGAAATACCAAAACAAAAGTATAATTTGTCCGTTAAGTCAGATCCACAACCTTATAGTCGGTTTGCCTTAAGAATACAGTGACTCATCGCCCAAGACAACAGTAATTGTAAGAATTAATTGTAATTGTAGGTAAGAAAATCTATTCAATATAAATCAATGTAAATGATTCTCCGATTGAAATTTATTTATTACTTTTTATAAAATAAATAATATTTTAGAGTTGTATATAAACACATTTTGTATTAATAATAAAGCATTTGTTTTTGTCTAATTTTATTTTTTTAAATATTTCAGTAAATATAGATTACATCTATTATTTTCAAATATTGGAAGCTAATGTTAACAACATCCCTTTGCACACGGAATATATGGATGTATAAAATCCCAGTCACTGCATTCTTAACGTAAACGGACAATAGATTAAAAATAATCAATCCATTAAAAATACTTACCTGAAGTGAACATTTAGAACCAGCACCGTCATCCAAACACTCAACGACACCAAAATCATTGTGAACAGCAAATACTTCCCCAAAAGGGGGATAGCCAGAGAAGTCGGAGGAATGATTTCAGCCAGAAGCAGGAAAAATACCGTCAGTGACACCAGGATCGAGATGCTTAATGATATCTACGAGAGAGAGGAATTACCTGAAATGCACGTTTAGTATGCACACCGTCATCCAAACGCTGAGCGAGACGAGGATCATGGTGAATAGTAGATATTTCCCAAGCAAAGGAATCGCCAGGGATGTTGGCGGGATGATCTCGGCCAGGCCAAGAAAGAACACGGTGAGGGACACCAGGATAGAGATGCAGAGCGATATCTAAGGAGAAAAGTCCTTTTTGAGTTGTATTGTCTTTCCACGTTTCGGGAGGTGTGATAAAGTGAACGGAACAAGGTGATGTAACTTTTGAATTTTTGCTTTTTGTACACGTATTGTTTATTAAAGAGAAGTTATTATTGTAAATGAACAGGTTGCTTTGTCGATCATGATTTGCTGCTCACTTAGGATATTTTGCTGCTCATTTAAATACGAGCCTTTATTAACCGGGTCTTAAATGCGTCATATTTTTTAATCTCTCTGATTTTTCTAGCGTATTAGACTGACCATGGTCAAAGTTCAATGTTTCAATTTAAAGAAAAAACAAATATATTTATTCGTTATCACAACGCCACAATTACGTATGTACAATGATACATTAAATAAAGATATAAAATATCTAAATATAATGTGTGTCGCGACAACAAAATGAAAGTGGCTCGGCAAACGCTGCATATAGTTCACAGCACTGATATTCTGCCAGCACCTATATAAGTACATACAGGTATGCTCACGGACAGCCAAAGAAGTAGACAACCTTACCTCAAAATAAAAATATTTAGAAGCACGGTCATGGTTAGTTCAACGTTTTATCCCAGATGCACCGTTCATAATGACAATCAGTTCGATGTTTCAATCGGATTGCATCGTCCATGATCACAATCAATTCAATGTTTCAGTCGGGATACATCGACTATGATCACAGTCAGTTCGATGTTTCACTGAGGTTGCATTGACCATGGCCACAGTCAGCTCGAACGTTTCGGTCGTCTGATCAACCATGGTCCTAGTTAGCTTGATGTCTTAACCGTTGTACCAACCATGATCATAATTAGCTTGATGTTTTGAACGGATTGCACGACATGGTCAGAAATTGACTGTGCTTATGGTCGGAGTAACCCGGCCAAGATATCGAATACAATAAAGTAGGTAATATACACGTTTAAGACCCATTCAGTGTTTAAATTCGTTTTAGTAATGTCAATGTTGTGTAATTAGATACGTACATTAACTGAAAGCTAATAATAGCCAAGGACCCCAGATACAATTTTATTCACGAAGCTACAGCAATATTTTTATAACAGATATAAATGATAATTATTTTTTAATTATCTATAAAGTATTCTATATATGTAGATATATGTTATAATAATTGCTTTGCGTAGTAATATATAGTAAGAAGAAATGAAAGTATCGTTGATGGACTTTGAAAGTACAAAAAGCATTATGTGAATGTGTGTGACAAATGATAGTATAATTTAAATGGTCAGAATATAAGGTACACACCTTTTGAATAGTACATACTTTTTGAAAATTAAAAATGCAGTAATAAAATTAAATGTGTTAACATAAGACTCTAATAAATAACTTTTATGAATTTTATCGCAACTCCCGAAACACTGCGTTTCATTTTTATGTAAAGCCAATTGAGAAAGTATGATGATATTTTAGTGAATAAAAACATCTAGAATCAAACAGGTAATTGTAAACATGTCTTAAAAATTCCTAAATTTTTATTGTAAATTAAGGCATTTTAAAAATTAAGTCGTTTACAATTGTGTGATTGACCCTAAATAAATAGGTTAAGTGTTGTGTTAAATTCGTATGTACAAGACAATAATGGACTGAAGTTACAATATATTTCATCGAATTTCAAACCAATATTTATGCTTAACAACAAGATTAAATTAACAAGCCAATGCAGTAAAGTAAAACAACAGTCTTGACAAATAGTATAACAGAGCATGGTAAATAGGGTAGTTACCACTTTTCGAAAAATCGCTTAGATTATTTATATCGTGTTGTGTATTGTTTTTATTAAGATCATTTCTATTATTATTATAATAACTATTTAAAACTCTAGCCGCCATATGTTGGGTGTGGCTCGCTATAAACTCATGCGACAATGACGATAAGAACTTTATTTTATTTACTATTACAGTGACATCACACTTGAAAGATTATGGCGGCTAGTGGTCTATTTCACGTGATCAAGATTATTAAAAGTTAAGTACTAAATGAATCTTTGTTTTTAACAAGAAAAGCAAATATTTAATTTTAAATTAGTCTTGTGTTTTTATCAAAATAATCGAAATTTTCCACTTTTTATTGCACAAACGATTATGTTTAAATAATTTGCAAACTTATTTTTCATAGTGGCAAATACCCTATTAGTGACAGAGAAACCAGAGAAATGATTATTGCTTTATATGATGCAAAAGATGTTGTATCATGTGGAAAGACAATAATCAATTTTGATGACACTAGCACACTCACACATCTAACTAATGAATCAAAAAAGACTAATACAGTTGGTAATGGATGAGACAGCAGGCAGATAGAGGGTGGAAGTGATGGAAATGGTTTCATGGACGAAGGATGGGAATAAGCATGCCCATAAAATATACCCCAGACACGAGCACTGTAGATTTAGACTTCTGCCATGAAATGATATAAATCAAATCTGTTAATCTTCAGATGCAAAACTACAAAGCGACAAGAATGTTAAAGAACGTAAAGAACAATAGAAACCAACAGCCGCCATTTTGAAATATGTAGCCGTAAAAGAAATATTAATTGAATCTTCCGGGCTACTTGACCGAGGTCTTCTGGAATCTCTTCTCTTTTTTCCAAACGTTTCGTCAACAACTGCGGTTGACATCAGTTGCGCTCGAGAAGCCGAAGAGATAACATCTCTCCGAAAGTGAACGCAGTCGCCACTGAAGATGTCAACCGCAGTTGTTGACGAAACGTTTGGAAAAAAGAGAAGAGATTCCAGAAGACCTCGGCCAAGTAGCCCGGAAGATTCAATTAATATGGACACCGGCCGAGAAAGCCTACACGCCACCGTAAAAAAAATAGTTTTTGAATGCCCAGAACCATATTTTGATACCCAAAATAACTATTCATATTTCTTTATTAATTAATTTCCAGTGTTCTTTAACAAACATTACATTTCCCCGTTAAAATTTTCATCTCACTCAGACGTAAATTTCATATGTAAAGACACTTTTACTTTTATGACTAAAATAGTCTCAGTTTATTTTTCCAAAAATGTGCAAACTTGTAGTAATTGTAATTTGTTATAATTTGTCATGCCCACTGTCGCGTTCAATAAAACACTTATCGCATTGTATATGTTTCAATATGGTTTTTAACAAACATTCACGACATTCCAAAATGCACAAATCATTTTCATAAAAATGCCTTCCACTCCAAGAGAATACAAGGTCTACATTAACGATGCAAATTTAAAGCAATTTCAAAGTCAACTTTCACTCGTAGTTGAAGACATCCTTAAGAAATGTTCGGACCCAAACTACGGTTTTCATAACTTCGTGGTAGGTCATATCAAATCCTAAAAAATGGTACGGACACGCAAAATTTTATTGCTTTTAAATCATTATTAACGTTGTAACATTTCTATTTCTGTATGATAAAGAGACGCCATCCTAAATATACACTATAGAAATCGTTAATTTTCGTAAAATGTTTTTCCAGCATTGATGTCATGTCACAAATCACACGATGAATTTGATACATTATTGATATCTTTTTAGTTACAAAAATCAATTGAAACTAATTTCTTGTAAATAATATAACCTTTATTGTTTTATTTTTCCATTTTAGAAAGATACCTACGAATCTTAATATTTATTCTCGTTCAACTTTCACTATATTAAATTAAACTGAGTCGGTAAAAACACTAAATTAGTTGTTTAACATTCATTATATTCATAAAAATGTTATTTTTTTCTTGTTTCAAGACCAAAAAGACTTGCAAAATGCAAACAATTTCACACTGTTATGATGATGTTACGGTTAAAAATATAGATGAGTAATTAGAAGTTACTTCTTTCGTTTTCTTTTTAATCGTGCATTTTTAGTCGAGCTATTTTAACAAAAAAAATGTGTTATATTTAAAAAAAAATATCACTGAACAACACCAAAGTACAAATAGGTACTTTAAAACTATTTAAAACATTTAAGATCAAACAGAGTAATTGGTGACAAGAGTGTTTAAGAATATGCTTCAGTCAATTGCAATATTTTATTGTGAATTAAAACATGTTCTTAATTTATACCCTGTTTTCCTTATCACGAATTTTTATTGCACCAGAGGACGACACTGGAACATAAATTATAACTGTCAAAATACATTACATTCATAGTTTCTAAGGTTTTTTCCGTTATCAGAATTATCGGACAAACTTCAAAGAATATTTTTATTGTGAAATAATGGATGTAAACTTTACTTTAAGCTGCAGATAAAGAATAACTAACTTTTAGTCATTCTCAGTCAATATCTAAGATCTTTTGTATTTTATTGAACACAATATAACAGTAATAAAGCACAAATAACAACTCTTTGAAGCAGGAATCTTACCTCAACTTCCAGTGTCGCCCTCTGGTACATTATAATAATAACTCTCATTAACCTGATGGACCATACGTTGAAATGAATGCTTACTTTTTCTCCGGAGTCCGATGGTAAGTAAAACACAAGAACCGTCAAAAATGTGAGACCAACACACGGTATGATCAGGTTCACTGTATAGAACAAGGTCTTTCTACGCATTGTCAGTTTGAAGGTTATATCTGAAACAAAATTTATATATATATGTCTCTGTGTGTGTGTTTTTGTGTGTGTATATTATTATATATATATGTATTATTATTATTTTTATTAATATGCACTACGCATGCCTATTCTGTTCCCACCAATGTCTCTATTTCTCGGGTCTGCTGGAAGAGATCTCCACAGGATATAAGCTTACCTTTTATACATCTTCTCTTATTTATAGTATTTTGTATACTATTAATATACTTATAATTATAGTGGAGTGTAGGCTTTGTAGGAGTGGAGTGTAATAATATACTTATAATTAATTAATAGATATTGTATTATAATCTAAGATAATGAGAAATTTCTATTCATTGTCTACCTATCACGAGATAAGTAGACAATAATGCACACCTGATCACTGTTGCCAGGTTTATTGTTATTATTTATGCCTTCTTTCTGTCTAAAGAGTTTTTGAATTTATTCACTCCGTCGTCTGCTTTAACTGTCTCCAGCGGTAGATAATTCCATGGATTGATGACTCTATTTGATAGGAAGTGCTTGTATGCACAGGACAGTTCGCATTAGCCTTCAAGCGGATCCTCTCAAAGACTCGTTTCTATTAGTATTGTATATAGAGTTCAGGTACGAGACATCATAGTGGTTGTTGAGAATCTTCTAAGTCTCTATCATGTCTCCGCTTTCCCTTCATTCCTTTAGACTAGTTAAGCAAAGAATGTGGAGTTTGTCTTCATATGGCCTATTTTTAATTTTCCTTCTCTGGACTCTTCTCTCTCTCTGAAGGATTGTTTGAAGAAATCTCCTAAGCAGATAAGCCTGCTGTGGATAGAGGTTGCAATCCCGGAGTGTTTTCTTCCCCGCAGTAAATTTCGCGGGATTGGAGTCAATTCCGCTAAATCCCGCGTGACCCCGCATAGATTTATACAATTTTATGATGTGAAATAAAGAAATGCCTTTATTTAGTAAATATTGTAGTTTAACCAATTTCAATGTTTTGAATAAAAATCTACGAGTACAACAATATTTCTGTTAATGAAATAACATTAATTTGAATCAAATGTTAAAACTCTCTCATTACATCGAGCAAATCACCATCTCTTATTCAATAACTTTGTGTAAATTAACTTTTAAATGCCAATTATTCATACCTAAATCTAAATCAAACGTAATCAATTAATGGTAAATAATCAATCAGTCATACTAGTTTTCATAGTTTGTAGTCCTAATTTTGATATTAATTTTGATACAATAATAAATCACACAGTAATTTATATCGATCAACCAAATTTTGGTTGATTGGTGTTTCGCTTTAAAGAAATTTATGTATGTATGTTTGTATGTAAGACATCTTAGCTTAATTTTTATATAATAATTGTAGATCGTATTGATATGCTTATTTAAAAAAAATGAATTGATTATTAAATAAATCATCACTGCTGCTTTTGAAAGAACGATTTTAAAAAATAAATAGTATCATTTGTTTCGTCTGTCAGCTTACTTTTAAAAAAACTGGATATGTGTATATCCAGCGGCCGAAAAGGTCATGTCTGCTTCTACGCTTGTTGGTTTAATTGTCATCAAGTATCAGTATATTGCTCTCACTCCTTCACCATCCATAGGTAGTTATTTCCTTCTTTAATATTTTATCAAAATCTTTCTCTTTTCTGATCTCTATCTGTTTGTAGGCTTCCTTTTCTTAATGTTAAATTGATTTGCCAAAAATCTTGATATTCTTCTACAGTATTAGCTTCATGTTTAATAACTCCAGTGCAGTTTCAATATTTTTCTTGTAATCTTTAATAACTGTTTTTTGCGCAGACACACGTTAGCGCTATTCATTTGTGAGTTTGTGGGATCCGCGGATCCTGAAATGATGCGGATTCCTACGGGGTTGCGGGATTGTCATCTCTAGTTGTACGAGTACATCATGTTGTTAATCCGTTTTTACGTATTATATGTGTGTGTATAATAAAGTATAAATAAAATAAATTATTATCATCATTTTAGCCTTATTTTATAAAATAATGTGACAGACGAACAAAAAACTACCTGAAGGTATGCCGACTTCAGTCAATGATAACGAATATGGTACATCAGCAGACTCACTGCCTACCTTTAGGAATCAGGAATTAGAAATTTTTGTTAATGGTTAGACATACGAAAATATTTTAAAGTAGTAACCATACGGAATTAAAATCAATTAAATTATTTTAAAAACTCATGAGAAAGGTTTATATTAACATAAAATAATTTACTTTATTATGGCATTCGTAAATGTTACGGTATCGTTGACGTCATCTTCGCATGTTACCTGATCGTTTGTGTTGACTTTAGCTATAATATTTAAAATTATTAAAGCTTTCGCGACTTATTGTCTTACTTTATATTATTTCTTATTTAGTCGTATTCTTTTAAATAAATAAAAAAGTCATTCCTATTTTCTCTATCACGTCTAAGCAAAATTTTTTGAAACTTTTTTGGATAATTATAAAGAGATACCTGAAAACGGCTCCTGACAACAAGGATAGAATTCCTCATTCCTGGTTGCTGGTACTTCGAGGATATCCCACTCGACTGAGAGGTAAAATTCGCTGAGATCTATACCGACATGTACGAGACTGCTGCCTGGAGTCTGGTCCATATGTTTTAGGTCCACCTAAATCATAAATAAATATTTTGAAGTATTTTAAAGAAAGTACCTAAATTAATACTCTTTATTGTACCTACTACCAATTGATATAATACATAAGGTGGTCTTATCGCTGAAGCTATTTCTTCCAAACAATTATTCGATGGGGGATCTTTTTTAAAAAAAATGCAAAGTTATTCCTTACTAGCTGTACCCAGCCACGCGTTGCTGTGGCTGCCCAACAGATGGCGCTTACCCTGTTTTGGGGTAAAAAGCATGTTTTTACCCTGTGATAGGTATATAAAAACACGCGCGTATTCGAATGCAACGTTGTATCAAAATTTCAAAGTAATCGGTGAAAAACTTTCGGAGATTTAAGATTTTGAACAAACGAACGTTTACATTTTTATTTATATAGATATTAACAAATTATTCAATTCAATTGTTTCAATTCACAAATGGAAATAATTTATTTGGAAAAACAAAGAAATGAAATTTGTAGTAAAAGAATCTAACAGTTTCCATGAATGAATACAAATTTCCTAATTTGTCAACGTTTCGAGGATGTGATACTCGACTGAAAGATAAATTCGGATAAGGGTTGTACTACGCAACGAAACGACACTACCCACGATTTTTGTTGAGTTTTAGATCTATCAGATAATAAGCAAAGTTACATAAAAAACATTGTGTGTTAAGTTACATGCTACTATTAAATATTAAAATAAAATCTTAGTTTCATCCGAAATCAACAAAAAAAAACAGATTTTTAAACATTTTGCTCTAAAAGCTATTGCAAATGCTGACTAAAGTGCAATCACTCATAAAAATGACTGTTCTTTCTGTGACTAACATCACCTAATTCATTACAATTTAGACGATTATGTTAATTAGGTCTCCATTTTGGGATCGTTTTTAGTAGAAAATACACGAAAATCGTAAACCTAATCGTTTAAATGACTGTGTTAATAAAAATAAAATATATTAATACAAAAGTCTTAAGTTTCTTTCAAATTACTGGTTTTAGTGACTTAGAACATACATTACATAGAAAACCTTTCCAAAGAAATAAGTTCCTTTATCTCTACCTAAATTTTTCATCTGCTTCTAATGTAAACGCCGTTCCTGAATGCTTACAACATGATATGATTGAGGTCCAACCTTCCTTTCATCTGCACTTTCAACATTATTTCGTTATCATTAATTCCTTATTTCATTATCATCATTTTATTACCTGAGCCCCATTATAAGTCCAAGAACCGAACTTCATGAAGCAGGTCTGCTCATCAAAGGGGAAGTACTCGACGTTGATCTCGCAAGAAGACTTGTAGATCGCTGGAGGTTTCCAGTTCACCTCGCCGGTGTATTTTAGAGTAGCTTTCGTCATTAGTGTCACCTGTGAACATAAATTAATCGTTGCAGTGAATTGATATTTGACCTCACTCATCCTAATGGGGCTAAATCAGCCCTTTTGTAAATGTTTTTTTAAATACTATTTAATTTCTTCAAGGAAACTAAAAACGGTAAGTTATGATATTGCCAATTATGTCACGAATTGCTTATTAAAATAGCATTCTTTTTTCAGAGATTGAGACATACTCGCAACTACTGAGTTCCAAAAGGTCACTTGCTCACACAAGCATTTAGTGTCTGGAATTGGAAATTACCCGACTGAAAATATAACTAATTCTTCCCGTCACAATAATTTTGACGTTTCGCAAGATATTAAATAGTTGGCAAATTGAGAATTGCCATTTTAATGCTTATCAAAAATTGACTCTTAATACTCGGCTGAGTGTACTAAAATCAAATTCGTAAACGTAAGATTCTAATAATTCTTATGACAGTAAAACAATGTGTATGTATACTTTATTGAATTACGAACGATTGACTTTTTTACTATGTTTTTTTTATGTGGGCCGGTCCCTGGAGGCACTGCAATCCTGGACTGACCCGCGACGGGAATGGAGCGAGCCCCATACATGCCATCTGGTCACAAAAATCAGTTTCATGTACTGGGCCCCCCGATAAGGGAACTTACAGATATTAAGCTGAAAATAACAGATACTACACTTTGACGGGAAACGCAAATTCGGTTGATCAAATCGAGAAAAAAAATAATAGCGTTGTATGTAGACAACAGTGACATCTATCGAGACTTTCACTCATTTTACTGTGTAGATTTTGTTTAGATTAGGTAAGTTACTAACAGTCTGCAAGTCGCTACGAACAAATTATATGGATCTGTTTAAAGGTGGAATCCTAAAAATGAATGTTATTAATTTAAATTAATTGATTATCGAACAGATTCCCACCAACCCCAGGCGACGGTAGCGGTGCGGTGCGCCAAGTATGGTGTTTATCTTATTAGTAAAGAATGATGTGTCATTTTGGACGATTTATTACATAAAAAACACATGAATACTAAATGAAAGTTTCTAACATATGCTTCAATTTTTATTATGGCAACAAGGCCCTAAAGGACCGGCAAATAAGATATCTGCCTCACAAGTACAGACAGACAGACAGGGACAGATGATATAACCATCGGCAGCGGAAACACAGTCGCCCGAGGTACAAGTTTGAGCGGACTTTTCTATCCAGAGAGTCTAATTTGCTCTGAGACCATCTGACCATAATTTAATCGATATTAAAGCTCTTTTCAAATTATGGTACCATATAATAAAGGAAAACAAGTAGAAAAGAAATAATGGTCTAGTTAGAGGAACTTAATAACAGAAGACAAGGATATCTTAGAACGAAATTATGAAATTTACCTATTTTAATCCATTTAATATTAAAATAAACTTTAGAATTTTAGAAGAACTTACTTCATAATTTCCATCCCAGTTATTGTAAAGAACAATATCAGGAAGCCAAATATGCTCAGATGGTACATACAGCATCTCCACGCCGCCGTAGTCGTCGGGGTTCCATTGGAGTTTGTAATCGAACCATTTCTGAAATTACAGATTAAAATATTGCATTACAAAATTAATATACTCAGGGACAATTATAGCAACTAATCCTTCACAAAACTATGCATACTATCCAAAGACAAAATACTAGCGTCATTTTTTTTGCACATAATACATAATATATAGCCTATGTCCATCTGGAATAATGTACCTTTCAAATAGTGAAATAATTTTTGAAATCGGATTAGTAGTTTTGGAGATTACTTCCTACATCCAAACTTACAAACTTTACCTCTTTATAATATATTAGTATAGATTTATTTCCTCTTTACCCGAAGGTAGTCTGGCAGAGATCGCCATTTCGTGCATTTCATGTGTTACAATGTCTGTTATTGTCTTATTTTGTTTTCTTTGATGTCTTGTCTCTCTATCTAAAACTAACAATAATCTACGCACCTGCTCCACCCAAAGATTAGTAGTCATGACCTGGTTCTTCAGATTGACTTCCATCAACTGTGACAGCTTCAATCCAAGCCTCACGGTAAGAATATCGCTCACATTTGTCACAGGTCGTATTAGGCGATTATAATTGCTAAGCAGGTCGTCATAAAGTCGCTTGACGTCTGGATTGGCTTCTAGGAGTTTTACTCCTGAAAACATTAAAGGATACTTTTTAAATATTTTTTTGTTATATTTTATTCACCTTGTACCTACTCAAATATTTTGGGAGATAATAACATATATGTATTACATGGATTTATTAAATTTCCTTCTTTACAATATATCTCCATTTTCAGTTTGTCATTGCCATTTCTTGCTACTATTAAATATTCAATACATCTTGGATAAATTGTGGAGGTAAGTGTTAAACATATACTAGAGAAGAGAAGTGAATCTTTTGGTTGGCAGTAAGCATAAACTTAAGCTTATGCTCACGTATATGCGTATTATTCGTATTATAAACAAATTCGCTTATATGTTTGCAATAAACTCGGAAAATAACCACTTAATGGATTAAATGCAGTATTCGCAAAATAATATAATATATATTTTTTTTTTAGAATTTTAATGTATTATTTATGAAGATCTATCCAGTAATTGTAAAAAATATATCATGTTTTACAAGAGTGATTATAAAATTATACGATATTTCGTCGGAAATTGAGTTCTAAACGGGCGAATGCTGTCATTAGATATCACTAGAAATAGTATTATTTAGATATAGTCTACCACATTCAGAGATGACAATCTCTTATACGTTTATGTATGCCTGGAGATATTCTTACATACAAACAAAAGAGCAGTTTTAAGCAAATTCAAAAATTGAATTGTATTTCTTCTAAATTATTATAACTAATACGTGTGCATGGAAATATATTTTAGTTTAAGTCAACTCGCTTTATAACATTACGGCCATTAACATTACGGAACCATTTCAATTTGTCACATCACTAATTAAATTTTACGAAATAAGTGAAATCATAGTAATCAAATACCATGAGTAAAATTTTTTCAGGAATATTATCTACGTTGCAACACAATCATGTGGCTTAGAAAATTACGCTTTTAGAAATGATTTTGTTACTTACGTATAAAATTTTCATTCTTTTGACATTGTTTTGATTTTGTATATACAAATATTATTTTGCAGGTCATAAAGTTGTAATAACACACGACATAAACTATGCAAGTTCTGTTAATTATAAGAAATAATACAAAAAAAAAATCACTTACCCCAACAGATTCTGGCATAGCTCAACATCAGCCACAAAATTTGTAGCTTCATTGTGAATTAGGAACCGTTATTCGCTGTCTTTTACAAAAACATGTTTACACTTTTCAGAGACTGCAAAGTATTCGCGAGATGAGGCGCAGGCGCGATCAATAGTCTGCGAATCTACGCCCATACGTAGTGGCGACACTAGCGCTTGCTACGACAGCGGCGCTACGCGGTACTAATTTGAGTTTTCAGCTGCTAAAGTCATCAAAAGATGGGGCCGTCATTAATCCCCGACAGAGCGTTGGTTCCTCAGTGTAGATGTGGTGTTTTGGTCAAAGTCTTCCCAGAGTACACTACCACTTTAAAGAAACGAGATAAATCTTTATATTTAACATTTATATTTCTCAATTTTAGATATCTACGTTATTTTAAAGGAACATACCTAGTCCTACATATTGTGCATAATTATTAATTATTTAATTATATTATAAACTATATAATTATATACGAGTATATTATAATCATCTATTTGAGAATACACAGGGTACTAGATATGTTCGACAATCAGAGTCAGGCACGTTAAAGTTCTATTTTCAGTAGCTCCCGAATTCTTTAATTCACATGTGTTTTGGAAAATGGAGCATTCTTATTACGTAGTACTATTTAAGTCTCAAATTTGACTTTTTAATGAACCTCTCCTCACCTGCTTCAATGATTGTTTATGTAAGTGGCCAGTTCCGGAAATTTTCAGTGTGACCTATATAGATACATACCAATAATATATTATTATATGAATACACATATATATATATACATACTTACATATATTTAATGTTGTATGTAAGTTTATCAACAAACAAAAAGTATAAATATCATAAATAGGTCAAAGGTTAAACGAATAAATACTTGTGGTAGGTACTGCGTAAAGTCAAGAAAATAAAAACAACTTTATAAAATGATTTAATGTAATTTAATTAACAAAATACGAACTATAAAAATAAATCGGTCATCTAAAAACTTAAATAATTAACAAAAAATTTCGGAATTGTTTTGCAATGCTACAATAACATTAACGTAACGGTTATCTCTTGCTTTGTCTTATTTGAACGCTTTGTAAATTCCTTTTGTTATGAAAACTTTCGTGGGATTCCGGCGGATCTGTAAAAATAATATTCATGTTCTAATAAAAATATTAACTGTAAATGCATTTAAAATGGACCGGTACGACGTGGAAATTATAATTTACTGTTTTTATAAAAAGAAGTAGGTAAATTTGTCACTCAACTTTTGCGTAGATAAGTAAAATTGCCTGTGTGGATAATTTTCATAAATTTACCACTCAGACAAATAAGAGTTTAGAAAGTCCGGACAGGTCTTGTTTTCCTCAGAATCGCATGAGGATTATCCAGTTAAAATTTTAAAGAGAAATATCTATAATTGTCATAGATATAGAGTTAATCATGAAAAAAATATAAATTTCTTTATATTTCTTTTTCACATTGACGGCATTTTATTCGATGTTTTCAGATATTTTTGTTAAAAAGTAAATTTAAATTCGTATTCAGCGACCTTGAGAACAAGAAAAATCTGAAATTAGTATGTTACGTTGAAATCTGTAAATTAATCTACGTTATATAAGATCTGTCAACAAGCAATTGCTTCAACCTTTATAAATTCGTATAAGGTACTTACCTTTACCTTTCTAAACTTTACCTTTTACAGTATACTTAGGCAGGGGCCATAAACTGAACGGATAGAAGTATGTATGCGGCACTTTTCTTACTAATATGCTCGAGGAGTCCCTTTGCACCATTTTCGAATCTGTAACAATAAAGAGACCATAAAAATACTCTAACAAAAATATGGTTATTTTTCGAATTCGACGAAAAATAAGGTAAATTGCTTTTTGCGATAACGACCCAATTTCACTTCAAAAATCGTGACTGAAATAACTCAAAAAAATAAATTTGCTAAAATATACATTTTATAAAGAAAACGATTTTGTAACTCTATTTCTATTAATTTCAGTCGTATGAGAGATATGATATGTAATTCATCGATATGAGAGAATACTCTCTTATCGATGATCAATCTTATTATATTCTATTTGTCGAATTTCGAAAACCAAGACTCGCTACTGTAATGATTATTTTGAAAATAATTTGTCGTCTAGGGTTAAGAACGATTTGTCTAGAACTGAAAGAAGGAAAAGCACCAATACCGAATAACATGACAAGTATTTCAGTCCCGCCTATAATCAGACCTATTAACTGGACTACATAGCATGCTCAAACAAACGTGCATGCTAAACAGTATTAAATTGCATGTTCGTGCATTATTCAATATTCCTAATGCGCACGAGGAAGCGACTCACACCCGACCTCTGAAACTAGGAAGATACGGGGGTAATCAATGCCAAAGCCATTACTCTGCTATGACAAGCGAAGGAGGTGTGATTGACACTAACACGCAGAACCGATCGGCGCACTCATAATACTTCGACTCGCAAAAAAAGCAAAGAAAGAAACATCATTTGGATTTCGAAAGACTAACGTGATTCAAAAATCGCTTTGCCTTGTAAGTGGGAAACGGCCAAATTAATGGAACTGAAATGACAAAAATTCCAAATTATATTGAAAAACGAAATTAGAATTTGGACTTAAGACATTTGGTCGTGTTGTGTCGGCCGGTTTTAGAATAGCACCACTCCATCACTTACCATTGTTGTCGTAAAAGGCGAGTACGATTTAACAAAGCCACACCCACACACCCTAAGGAACTACACCACCTCTAAAAGAGTAAAATCGCCAATCCGCTTGACCAGCGTGGCGTTTTCTGGCCATGTACATGAGGAGGTCCATGGCCAGCAATCGATGTTAAAAGGGCTGGTTACGATTACGGTGCCCAAGACAATACAAGAGTCAATGTAAATGGGTTATCAAAACAAATCGCAACTTATAATACTCGTGGCAACTTCTTCCCTAATATGATTTGTTCTTATACAAATTTAAATGATTATTGTTCAAAATAGACTAGCTAAGAACCATCGAGGGAACAAAGGCAATAAAAACAGATTGACTATTATGATCATCGTAGTATTAACCCTTGATTTGCTTGTTGATATTGAATAAAATTTACGATCGCCAGCAACAAACCGAACAGAGCAATAAACAAAGTCGTAAACGTGACCCCATAAAGAGCATTCCACATCATGACACCACAAACGTTGACAATTGTCTATTCTGACGATAGACTTCCCGGTTGGCGTGGTACGATACTACTATTTTTCACTTAAGACAATGTGCATAAAAATGTACTGCAATCTACGTACATGATACGTACGTACATACGATTTGTGGTAATTGTCTCATGGGGTAATCACCATATCACCATATCACTCTGCACTATATCTTTGGTGTGCCTTCAGATAAATAGCTTGTGGAATCTAACTACACATAGGATCCCGCCACAGAAAATTCGGTTATTACTGTATGGTTTTAGCGAGGTCTATCAGATTTCAGTTATTTTTTTTTATATAGAAATCGCTGGCATGCTAAAAGACAGTCCATCTAATTATAAGTGAAATAATCTTGTCCATGGATATCTGCAAATAAAATCGCTGTTATGAAGTCTGTCCGCTTGAATGGTAAAAAGATACCGTTGTCCATAAATATCCACGACACATTCCAACATCAATCAATAACTTCGAACGTTGGCACGTTCCCAGATGCGTTGCTTACCTGCTGGGATCCGGGTTTGGATAAAGGATGGGGAATACATATTATTATTATTATCAACAACCTAACGCGCTTCCCACGTAAATGGGTATAAAAGAAACATAAGAATCAAATCATATGAAAAACTTTTATATAGAAAGAAGGATTATCGTCGCTTGTAAAGAACTAGGGAATTTAATATAAAGGTATGTTTTCTATAATGTTTAAGTTTTGTAACTCCCAATTAGATTTCTTGATATCCTTGATATTAGAAAATTTTGATTTTTCGTCGATTTTCAGTAATATGCTTAATTATGGAAACTTTCAAATCTCACTCTATCCCGCAAGGAGGAATAGCATATTTGATAAGATGAGGAAATCTCCTCGTTCCACTATACTTCCTATTCCACATCTTCATAGCCATTTTTTCCAAATTCACTCGTAAATCTCCAAATGTGTGCGACGCATCCGAAGACGTGCCAACATTTGTTGACTGATGTCGGCATGTATCACGAATGTCTATTGGCGGCAGAGTTTACTTACCACCAAAGTCTTCTATCTTAAAAATAAACTGGACAGCAGATGAGTTCTTGATATTCGTAGCCATACGTTGTGTTTTTTTTGCCGCCCAAAAGGATAGATCAATTTCGTCTATGATCTACCATATCCCATTCCCATATCGATCGCTGTGTTACCTACGCATAATTCAGCGCGTGCGTCACCGTAAGGAAGCGTAACACAATTGACCAGTGGCATCTACAGTTGCGGTACAGTATGAAACCTTTTTATGAAGTTCCAAATAGTATGAATAAATAGTTGACAGTATGGATAGTTGTTGATGGTTGATAGTTTTGGGGAAATTTGACTTACAAGCAAGAATGTATTCATATCACAAAAAAAAAATGTATAAGAGCTATGTGTAATTTGTATTACCAGGCTAGCTGTGGACCGTATTTTAAAAAATAAAAATCTTGACTGTGCCGTCACTTTACATATCAACTTTTATTCGAAATGTAACGTAACAAATTGTGTGCAATGTCTTGTAGGACAGCTTATCTAAAAAGAAGTGTGTTTGCTATGAGACCGCAAATTTATAATAAGCTGCCGAAGAATATTGTGGAGGCAGTTGAAAATGCCTGTTCTAAAAAACAACTCAAAAAATTTTTCGCTGACAAAGTAACATTGAATGAGTATTTCGTTGATAATATTGCGTGAGATAATAGATATAATAATAGTTATTTATCGATAGGCAATGTGGCGTTATATAGATTTTCTTTAGCATCCTTATTTGACTGAAGATTACATTTTAATTATTTTGACATTTGTATTTTCTTTATTGATTATTATTTTTTAAAAGATGTGATAAATTGTATTTTTTAATTGTATTTATTGCTTTATTGCGTACCCATATTCGCCAAATAAATGATTTGAATTTAAATAAACGCTTAAACAATGCATGGCAGAAGCAACAAACGGCTTTAAACGAATCTTTGCCAGAATATATAAGTATACAATAGTATCGTTAGTGCTGTAAAAAGGAGCGTTGAGCGTTCGACGCTCGAACGCTGAGTAAGTACTAACCAACGTTTTAAGACTCTAACGTTAAAAGTTATTGAGAGTTATAACCCAAATGTGTAATGTTTGATGTTCTTAAATCCGTTAAGTTAAAAGGTCGAGTCTAAAACGGTTAAGGTTAAGGTTATTAACATATCGCGCCAGCGCTCGAGCGCTGAAGCGTTCAGAGCTCGAACGTGACACTAGCCCAATAACACGTGGCGCGCGCCACGAGCAGAGATTTGTATGACCGATTACAGAGATTGTATGACGGGTCTAGTAAACTGGTCGGGATCAACGATTTCATTAAAATCTCTTTAACGTCTAGTCTTAGATGACCTCATGTCAATGACCGAAATTCTTCCTGCTCGTGACGCACGCTTTAGGTATCGTAATAGAAAATTCCTGGAAATCGCATTTTATATAATGCCCGTGATACGCCTCAGCGTGACAAGCAAACAACAAAAGAAAACATATATTAATATTTTTGCTAACTAAACTTAAATATAAACCGTAACAAAGAATAAGATATAAGCAAGAATGTGTCACCTGTTATCGTGGGAGTAAGAATAAAACTGTAGTTAAACTGTAGCATATAAATAAAAAACAAGAAAGAGTCAAAAACATCCGTCAAGTAAAATATGTTTTCAACATTTCGGAGAGACTGCCATAGCTATTTTTTACGAAGTGTACAGTAGACTAGTATAATAGACTAGTATAGTATATGTGTCTACTAGACACTAGGTTGTCTACTAGTATATGTCTAGTAGACAAGGAACATTATGAGAAGTCACACACATTGAAAATAAAGATCATCGCAAATGAATCTTAGATCTGTGAGTGATCTGTGAGTGCTGCGTTGGATTTGACTTAACAGTTTTAAGGATGAACACAACCAGAACATTCAATTATAATAATGACATTAGTTTACATTGTAAGCAAAAGAAGACAAGAAAAGGGTTCCGTGGAGATGCTTTGCAAAAAAGTTACAAACTAAAAAACAATTCATTAATAAACAAAATAGGGATAAGAGGGACAGGACGAACGACCGATGGAGCGGACGTATGTATCCTCGAATATAGGGCCACGAACCAGGAAGCACAATGTAGGACTCCCTCTGGCCAGGTCGGCCGACTACTTGAAGAAGTTCGCTGATGGTGACTGGATGAGAAGAGCCGATAATCGATAATCGAAGAGCATTAAGAGAGGCTTATATCCAGTAGTGGAGAGACATAGGCCGATGGTGTGGTGTCGCATGGTATGAACAAGAAAGTTTTAAACTACTCGCTGATGACAAACCGTACTCCAGTTCGCTATCTTCTATACATATACATATAACAAAAATGTAACTGATCGCTGTCAGCACATGGAAGATATATGAGAAAAACTATTATTGGGGGCCTTTATCAACGCAATAGAACCCAAAACAAAGGTTGTTAGAATTTTTGTCTGTTTGTCTGTACGTTTATGCGCGCTAATCTTAGAAACGACTTAACCGATTTGGGTGCGATTTTCACTAATGTATTGTGGTAAGCTTCACTAAAAATTCTTGTTTGTTTTATTTCAATCAGTTCATAAATAAAAAAGTTATATCAATTAAAAGAATCACGTGGAATAAAGACGGTGTTTATAAACTAAAGTCCACGCGGACGAAGTCGCGGGCTACAGCTAGTAAACAATACATTTAACAATAGTAATAACAATAAGGCTATGTACTGCTTGTGGTCTCCTCTGTTAAGTGGGCACAGGGAGCAAATACACGAATAAATTTTGCGCCGTGACAGTGACCTGTTTGCGAAATTAGAGTAGCGGTTATGCAAATTTTATTTATGTTGTCAGGTCAGTAGTTCTCTTATTGAGTTGGTCGTTGGTCATAATACTTTGGGAAGAAGGTCAATGTATTGTATGAACTCGAGGATGACGCCCCAAATTTTTTCATGAATGGGACATTCAAGGTAACACCCGCGGAATGTATTCCCTTTCACATCTCACTGTCCATTGGTATCCATAATGTTGGGAAGTAGATCAGGATAAAGCTGCTTAAAACCGACTGAATAAATATGTAGACAGATGCAGTAATAATTTAATAATCATCTAATTTCATAACGAGCCAATAGGCAATTGTAATTAAAATTAAGGTGTGACTATTCACTTCCTGAAAGTTTTGAAAAAATATTGAAACTAACTCCTTTGAGATTTTCCCGTTTTCCACACATATTTATCTATTTAAACGGGTCTTAACACGAATATTTACCTTATTTATTTTACTAAACTGTTCGATTGGGTTGCACTAACCATGGTCACGAGCTGACTGAAGAGGCGGGTAGTCCACGTCGAGCGTTGCGAGCAGTTTTATCAACTACCCGCATTTGATCTTCATAGTCCGGAAAGTTGCGGCACACAATACTTGTATCAGAAATAGCGATTGACGCAAAATCGCGAGGTTTAATTTTATTAAATTTATTAATCACTAGATGTCAGTAGTCACTAGATCACTAGATCACAATTTGTATCCATCTTCTTGATTGGAATTTCTATGTTTCTATATTTCATTTCTGTTTCAAAAATTAAAAAGTTCTGTGTTAATTAATAACAATTTTCTTTCGTTGATTCTACTATCCGGAGATTGAACTGTGGGCGGAAATAGTCCAAATATAAGTGCATGATAACATATCTGCAAGAACTCTTTCTGCAAGCCTATATTTTATTCATACTTTTTTTCATATATGACAATGGTGCAATTAGCACATTCTGCTAGTGTCAAGTTTTTATCGTAATTCATAATTTCAAAGGTTAAAACGTATCCTATCAATGTCCAGTCCCGTCGAAGTAAATCAGAAGTCGACTTTTTGGCGGGAACTCGAGAAGTGAAGTTGAGTTTTAATTTGATTATTGTAAAAATTATGTATTAGGAGTTTTGTGGTTTATAATAGTGATAGTTTATTGAACTTCAAAGTGTTTTTTGTGTGTGGTATTTGTGATAATCAAATAAAAACGTCGGACTGTATTATTCACCTGCTTCCAAGGAGTCCTCTTCTGTCCTCAGTGAACCTATTATCGCTTTAAGGACTCCTTGGAAGCACACGAAAAACGCAGTCCTATGCTTTTATTTGATTATCACTAACATTACGCACAAAAAACACTTTGAAGTTTAATAAACTATCGCTATTATAAACTACAAAACGCACAAATACACAATTTTATAATAAATCAAACAAAAACTTGAGTTCACTTCAAGAGTTCCCCTAAAACGTATATTGTTCATACTTATCTTTTATTAATTTTTATTGGTTATCCATTTACAGTAGTGTCCAGATAGACTTCTGGAAATTGTTTAATAATAAAATCGCTGTGTTCTCTTCGATAAGATAAATATGATCTAATGACAATTGCCTTATTGTACGGGCAATTGTATCTGTCTCGCGTGCAGAAATCAAACACGTGTTACTGGGCATCCGGGGGGCTGGACCTCATCAATGTCAATAAGAGCACGAGTAGTACAATGTATCTAAAAGCGATCTCCTAGTTGTTTCCTATACGATAATGTCCGGCTCTTGGGGCAATTATACAGATATTTTAGGTAAAATTCTATGAATTGTCATAATTTTTTTTATTTTATTCTTATTTGGGAAATAAAACGTAATCAGCCCTTCTATCGACATTCGTCCACTGCTAAATACGGGCTTCCTGATGCACATTGTCACATACATGAGAGATGTATGGCCGTAAAACGCCACGCTGACCAATTTGGAATTGGTAAGTCCATTATTTTAGAGGTGGTGTAGTTGTGGTAGCGGCTTTGTTATTCCTTAGTCGCCACTCCATAAATTTATGGGTTATTTATAAAAGGGCTGGTTACGGTTACTTCCAGAAGATCTTAGATTTTGTTTAAATTTCCTTTCGTAAGTGCCAAATTTCTTCGTCCATAATGTATCTCGTAGGTATTCATTTTACAACATACAATTAAAGTTTAGCAGAAGTTTCAGAAAACACTTAAATTTTAAAATTATAAATAAGATTAAGTATACTAAAGTCTATATACAAGAATAATCTAAAATTTACTGTTAAAATTAAAATAAATTATACCACGTTTTCAGAATGTCGGTAAAAATTCATATATATTGAAAATTTGGCCCTTGTGGCCAAGCTGGCGCCATTACTTCGCTGAATGGCCAGACTGATGCGTTGTGTGAGGTAATTGCCGACTTTGGGATCGCTTGTGATGTTAAAAAGGCGACTTGATAGGTCCTTAAATAAGGAGTGAGCACTAGGACCTCATGGACCCAGAGTTTCGACACCGAAAGGGACAAAAATGTATTGTCTTCTTAATTCCTAATCGTTCTCTACTGTTTCAATTCCGAAAAGGCTCCTTATTTTCAAAGCTCCTTAGATTCAACAGTTCGTGCGAAACAAAACCGCGTCCCAAAATAGGTACCGCATTTACCGGCGTCCGGTCGCGGTGTTAACTGCATTATGAGATTACAATATGTGGGTCATGCGCCCGAACTGATCAAAGATGCCGCGATCGTTGACTTGTAGCTGGGTTCGCGTAGATACTGACACTGATCTAAATCGACCACTTGGAGATTGAAACTAGGTCTCGCATTGAAGTTCTACAAGTATTGATAATGGAATGATACCAACTATCGAGTTTTTCAATTAATTATTCATAAAGGTTTCCACATTTATACGGGTTATATAACAAATTATACTAATTTATGTTTTCATAAATCTTAAAATTTAAATCGTTAATTTCAAATTAGAACATGAAAACTCACCATTAACATAACAAAGGGAACATAAGTAAAAGTATTCAGTGACAGTTAAGTTTATCTTTTCATCTAATTTGTAGATGATTTTGATAATCTTTCTTTTTTATCATGTCTATGTTATTATTATGTGGTGGTAAGTGGGTACTGTCACCCATGGACATCCGCGATATATGCCAACATCAGTCCAGAATGACAAACGCCCCCGGATGCACTGCCTTACCTTTGGATTTAGAGAAAAGGTTGGGAAAATGGAGAGGAATAGAGGAACTGGATATGATTCGATGGAAATGTGCTCTAACATATCTCACTAACTACCGAAACACGTACATTGGGGGAATAGGATGAAATGGAAAATGCAGTAGGTACAATTTAACATTCTTTTTTATTTATTTTATATGGAATAAGGTGGCAGACGAACATACAGTCCGCCTGATGGTAAGTGGATACTGCTACCCATGGGCATCCGCGATACATGCCAACATTAGTCCAAAATAACAAACGTTAGCACGCCCTCGATACAGGATATAGGATATTTGGAAATATAGGATTATATTTGGAGTAAGAGTTAGGAAAATGGGGAGGGATAGGATAGAATATAATGGGAATAGACTCTGGAATATCTTACTCGCTACCGAAACACATTGGGAAATGCATTTCAAGGTATAGTCTTCTGTGAGAGAGGGGTAACGTGGCCAGTCGAACGCACCTAGCGGCTATTGGATTGCAGTGTGCACTCTCCGCCTTATTTGTGATTTTCGCGTTTTCACACATATTTATGTAATAAAACTGGTCTTAAGACCTATATCCACTGAGCTGGGTCAGCCCGTGACCATGATTGATGTAACCCAAAAACGTTGAGTAAAATAAATAAGGTAAAAACATACGCGTTAAGACCCGCTTCTATACATAGATATGTAGTAAGAGTACAGTTGACGGTAGTCTTACGTCCGAGTCAATCTTTCTCCGATATAGAATGTTTAAAGGCTATGTCAGAAGTATTTTAGAATATTGTAGTAATGTTCGGAATCCACAATACATGACACATATACAAAGTATTGGAGCTAGTGCAGTCTAGATTTTTAAAGCACCTTAACTACAAAACCTGTCATAAGTACGTAAACTACACAGAATCTAGTAAATTTCATGGCTTAATGACACTTATAAATAGACATTCTCTTCTAGATATGCTGTTCTTACATATTATTTGCAATGGTGCTATTGACAGCCCTGAACTCACATCTCTTATCTTGCAACTATGTGCTCCCATTTCAGAACAGGGCATACCCGTTGTTCCATGTCCCTATAACGCGCACCAATTAAACAAAAAACTCTATGGTTTGCAGAACGCACAGACAATATAACAAAAAATATGCATCTATAGACGCTCACCCTGGAAAGGCGACATTTGAAACTAGTATAGTAAAACTCATTAATTTATAAAGCATTTTTAAAGATATGTAGAATTATATTTACTTAATACTCTACTTTAATTCTCTCACCTACTCATTCATGCTTTTAACACATTCAGTTACATATATATACAAACCCACACACACGTGCAGCCAAGACACACGTGCATGCACGCATCCACACACCATCACATGCACGCGAACACATACATAGTTAAATTTAGATAACTTTTATTAAAATAACACATTATTAATTTATATACACTTTTAAGTCCCCGCTTGAATATTCGATGAATGGCATTATTACTGAAGTGGTTTCCCTACACATGTCCATATTGAATTAGAATATTATATTTGATAGAAGAAATAAGTCCGTTATTGGCAGTAAAATTGATTTATTTTGTCTAAATATATATAAATTCTGTGACTGTTTATTTTAAAAATATAAATTGAAATATTTCAGAAGGATGTGGAAAGAAGCAATGCAGGAATATAAAATTTGATAAATATAAAATAATGTAACTCCATATTATGCAGATTCGAAGAAGATTTAAAAATTATTTATCAAATTAGAAAATTAGTGAGATGTGTGCTTGAGAATATTTGAGTAGATCTGCTACTCACATGTGGACGTAATAGCACCATTGCGTTAGTGACATCATTAAGACAGTAATACCGTTTATTCTTGTGATTTCTAAACCAAATAGCTCTTACAAGATATTTCGATTTCACACATTTGTTTCTAGTATCAAAACTTATTCAATCATACAATTGTCTGTAATTTAAAAAGAGCCAAATGCCCCAATAAATGGTTCACGTTAGGATTCCTTATGTAGATGGGACCCACAAAATGACACACAATCTACCTAGACCTCGAAAAACAATTATCTTTACACAATTAACGTAATCGACGTAATCGCAATCGTCTGACGTAAATCGAACCAAAAACCTTTTGCACAGAAGTCCAACAGACAGGTGGGTACCACTATTACCGACTGGGCTAATCAGTCGTTTTTAGAGTCAACTCAGGAGCTTATTCAATATTTATCTTATTTATCTCTCTTGAAAAAAGGAGTTTTATTGCTACAGTCACACCTCCGATCGAAGCATTTACCTAATTAACACCCGATCGAATTCGGGAATATACAAATGACATTCACAACTTCCAAATATTAAGAACCGAAGATAACTTGTAGGTAATTACACGCATTCCACTTCATTTACTTCAATTTAATGTGTGTGAAACTCAGAAAGTATTTTAAATTTTCTGCACATGTTAAAGTGTTTTAACGAGTAGATATGACCAATTTTCTGTTTGTATTAAAATATTCAAAATAATTTTTCAATGTCAATCAAATTATAATAGTGATTTTTGTGTACTCAGCGATCGAACAACAAAAATAAACACAACAAAAGTACACAACAAAACTATATTGCGTCAAAAAAAAATAACAGCTGGTACCTAATTTCAATTCTTAGTAAAATTTATAACATCTATAAATACATAGGAAACATATTTATTAAATTAAATTTATCTCATCTATTCTTTCTCTTTGTTTACCTTTAATTGAAAAAATATTATTTTTCCATACCTTTGCTTTCCGATCGTCTAGCGAGAGCGGGACCCGCCGCCACATTCGCGATGAGCGCGCAAAAGCAGATGATTACCGTTATGCGCACGTTCGTCATTCCTACTGATGTGACACCGACTGAAGAATGAGTAATGAATGATAAGCAAGACGCGAGACAAAACGAAAACAATTCACTTTTTATAAAATCATGCACAAAGTGACTCTTTAATCACTTTCCCATCACTGAGTCTTGCGTCAGAGCTCGCATATGTACACCTTCCCTAAATTTTAGAATTAATATGTATAACAATGATTATAACAATAACTACATAGTAGAATCTGTTATTGGCAATAAGTTAGGCAATAAGTATAGGTATATTTCAGTAACTCATCTCTCTGTTTTGCTGTAGATTAATGGCCACAAATAAATAAATAAAAAATGCTTGAGAATTTTTGAGTAGGTCCCTAATTATATTGCAATTAGCCCGCCCTAACATTATACTCTTACCAGCCATATCACAACGCCTTCAATTAATAGGGTTTAATTACTTTTATTGTCATTGCCAATATTTTTTATTTGTAACAATAACAAAAGGTAAGTACTTCTGTACACTATTTCACGATTCTGCTGAAAGTTTTCCGTTTCCCGCGCAAATATCAAACTTTTTAATTTTCTAGCTTTAGCACGCAAATCATATCATTTCATTGGGTCGTTTTAATGAATAATAACCACAGCATTTTTTCTAGCATTTTCTAGCATCTAGCATTTTTTCTCAACTGCATATTATTAATATAGGTGACTATTTCAGTGTTTTTAACAAGGAAATGAAAAAGGAAATTATTTCCAGCCTCTTTAAAGTTTCCGCTGTTAAGAAAAAAAACGAAATTATAAATGCATGTAGGTATGAATTCAAAGGTGCCCTGTGGTGTCGGCCACAGCATAGACGTAAAATATCAGATTAGATCTGTGAAGTGTCATTAAAACTGAAGAAATCCCAAAAAGTCCTAACATCAATGTCAACATTTTGACTAGACATTTTCTTCAAATTTACACTTTAGTTATCAAAATTAACAGGTTTATTGTGATAAATGTTATTGTGGGTATGAAATCACAGAGATCGTTACACAATTATTCAGTAAAAAACAGATCCAATTATTTGGCTAGCAGATTAAAAAAAGCTACGGAAGAAAATCGCAGCCTGCGTATTGAGCTTGTTGAAAATACAAATAAAAAACATCAAGATATGTCAAGAGCCATTGAATTAAGAGAGAAAAACGAAAACTTAGTAAAGCAAATTCACGAAGTCAAGAAAGAAGCGTGCAGACTTAAAGATCTTAATGATAAATTGTTGAAACTGATACAAAATGATGTGTAACACGTTTATTAGTAAAATAGAAACATTGGAAGCAGAAAACGATTATTTGAGAAGCCAAATTCTTCTTTCGAAAAAGAAAAGGTTAGAAGCATGTGGTAAAGCTGAAAAAATAGCTGAAGCTAACTTTTATTTGGAGAACTGTCTTTATGAAGCATGTCTTGAGGTACACAGTTTGAAACGTATTAATGAACTGTTAATTTCAGAAAAACCTGCATTAATTTTGTAGATAGATACAAGTGTGTTTAAAGTAACATTATTCAAATTAACATTATTAAATAAAATGGGAAATAAATCATTTGAAAAATAACAGCTCTAATTTTCTTAGTTATAAATACCAACAATTTTAGTTTTATTATGTATCTACTTAATTTATTACATTAATAACGCTACGTTCATCGCACCGTAGCTCGAGTCGGGAGATAAACACAAAAACTATCTCTGATATCTTTATAATCAAAGAACCTTTTACATAGAAGACAGAAACGATATTTACTGATTGGATCAATTGGTTAACTACTCAATGATATTATAATATCATTGTTAACTACTCATATGTCTTGTACAATCATTTCCTATAATTTCTAACAGTTTTTGTTGTAATGTTGGTGTGAATTTGTTATATTTTTTCGGTCCTAGTAGTACGAGAGCCGGCTGCATAATTTCTACTTTCATCATGTAGTCCATTGAGATATGAAAGGGATGATAGATAGAGAGGGGGATGATATTCGATAGAAAATGATAAATTTTGGCCTTGGCTGGCAAAATTTGGCCGCAATTAATATATGCAGCGAGTAATTGTCTATTACATAGAGTAAAACGCTATCCCTCTTTCTCTATTGCCACTCCTACTTTCTCCTACTACTCCTCACTGGCATATTTGAAAATAGATTTTTCTAATGCTGGCAACCATAGATTGCGGCCACCATTCTGGCAACCATTTCTTTAATTTGATTTTATTTTATATATAAAATAAGCTTAAAATTTTATTTTATAAAATAAGCTTTAATTTGATATATAATTTAAGAAACTAAATCGATAAGCATAAATAACACCAGAAAAAGATCTCTTTATTTTCTAAAGAATGGCTACCAAAGGACTGCGGTTGATCATAAGGTGGCAACTAACATGTTTCTAATAAGTACCTTATATTATATTTCTTATATTACGCTAAAAAATAGTAACCATACCATATCATCAGCCTATCAGGCTGTATATAGGCGTATATTTTATATAGTATAAAAAATATTAAAAGTGAATATACACTTCCGGACATCTGAATCGAGCCACCCTACATTTTCAGGTTTGATGGCCTGACGTTTAAAAAAAATGTTTCATCGTTCAAAAAGTTTTGAAGCCGGATTACTAACTATCCTTTCAGTGTACCATTGTTCCAAATTTAAATTCAGAGTACTGCAAAAAATGAGTTTCAGTGTAACAAGTCGTGTCCGCCTTTCTCTCGGCGAAGACTTTATTAGATTGCTCATCGCATAAATGCTCTATGAGATTTATATCTGGGCTTCTTGTTGGCCATTCCATGACTGTGATACTGACGATTCCTGCAGTGTGTGCTCTTGCATTGTCATGTATACAAATTAAAATTAAATCTTGGCCAACAAACCCAGCATATGGCATTACATAAGTCTCTAGGCATTGACGAACGTAACGGTCGCCATTTAGTAGTGGTAGCCGAGGACACGGAAGTCCCCCCTCCCACCCCAGACTATTCATGACCCCCGCCATAATTCACTTTCTCTTCAATACAGCACTGCACAAAACGCTGTCCCTGTCTTCGGTACACCTCCTTCTTTCATCAATATCATATAGCATAATCATCAGGATTCATCAGTAATCATCAGTTCTTGGATTCATCAGTAAAGAGTACCTGGCTCCATTGACGTTGAGTCCAATGCAAATGTTCGTGCACAAACTGAAGGCGCGCCATTCGAGTCAGTTTGGGCCCATTGGCTGTTTTATGTGGTTTTACATAGTTCTTCGAGTCTCTTTCTAACAGTCTGAGCGCTAACAGCCACTCCATAAAAGTCTCGAAGCTGTTCTTGAATCTATACTGAGGTCAGGTGACGATTTCGTAAGCTGATCGTGAAGATAAACTGATTTGTCTTTCCGTCACGCGGAATCGTAGTCTTCCTGGATGGCGAATGAAGTCGCCAGTCTCTAAATATCGATGGTACACTCTTTGAACTCACATTTCGCTGACTAAGCCCAAATTTACTTGCGCGCTACTTCAGACGCAGAATCTATAATTTTAAGGTCAAAATCGGTTGAAATCTCAGAAAAAACAATTTAACGTAACTTTTATTGAAAAACAACACCAATAAATCAAAAAAAACTGCGCCAATTTTAAAAGACTGCTCCAATTCAAATATTCTGCTTCCTTATTTTTTTTTCAAAACAACAAACTGATTCGGCTTTTCTTTTGTGGTTCAAATTCGTGAATTCAAATTTGGAACAAAAGCACACTAGTATCCGAAGGTGTGTCTGTTTGTTACTCCTTCACGACTAAACTACTAAACCGATTTTAATGAAATTTATCAAAATTAAATACGAATAATTGTAAATACTATCTGGTGTAATGTACCTAGCACATTACTCAACAAAGTAATATTCCTAAAGATCGTTATTAGTCGATCGTTATTAATTGACATTCATTACCTAATTGAAGTGAAACCACTAAGTATGTTGTTAATTATCTCTGAACTGAAATTTCTATTGTAATAACGCAAATTACTTATTTTCCTAAGATATTAAGAACACGAAAATACAATATTAGTCACTTAATATTTCACATTCAATATTTAACGTTGTAAGATACATTGTGTAATAAATTGTGTAAAGTAACTTGTGATTTCACTTTTACTGGTGGAGGCACATTACACTGGAGTGAACGAACAATAATCATGGAATAATTAATTAACATTTCGAATAAGTTTTAGTGCAGTTCTAAATGACTGGGTTTTATATAGAACGCAGCCTATCTTTGAATGTTCTTTTATAATTTGGCAATTATTTATAATAATATAATAAAATTTGGCAACATTGATCCTCTATTGTCATTCAAAGCAAATAAATACCAATAATCATCTATTTGCATTTGCTTCTTTGCTCTCTTTGCTTGATAAAATATAACAAAAGTATTGTAAATATATGCAAGTAATTACAGTTTGTATAAAAACAAATTAAATTTATCTATTTGAAAAAAGACATATAATATACAGATATGTATGGACGTAAGTATAAATTTACTTCCTTTTATCATATTTATTAGAATCACTAGGTACATAAATCAAAACGATTGTACAATTATGTTCATTAAAATGAAATTAACAACAGAAATCAAGTAATAAACTAAATCTTTCACAATCCATATTTTGATAGTCTATTCACAAAGTGTTTTATTATAAAAGAAACATGTTACCTACGAAGCCATCTTCCAACCATTGGTCCCAAATGCACCGCATGGTGGGTTCCATTCTCAAACCGTAGTCTCAGCAAACAATGACAAACTCCCGCACCTACTTTTGCAATATATTTGCATTACATTATATTATATTGGATTTATAAAATATTAATATGTATATGTGTATTAATTAATATGCGTATGTATAATAAAATATTATTTGTAGTCTGTATAATTGTGATGTTTAGTGTTAGCCAGCTATAGAATAGCACCACCCTATCCCTTGCTTACCTTGGGTGTCATATAAGGTGACTAAGTCATATAACAAAGCCACTACTACAAACACTGAGGGATTACATTACCTTTAAAAGAGAGGTCTCGCCAACCCGCTTGCCCAATGTGGTGATTTAAGGCAATATATCCCTCATGCATGAAGCAGGGTACATGAGGAGGCCTATATCTAGCGGTGGATACTGAAAGGGTTGCTTGCATTGTTGATATATAATTACAATAACTAAATAACACCCATATTCTTCTTATTCTTATTCTGTTGACTGGTAGAATATGCAATATCATTAGTGATACTGCAAAACCACATAATACAAACTATTTGCAATACTGCGTAACTGTTTAAAGTAGCATAATTGGAATTTTATCCTACCATTCCTCACACTTATTCCCTTATGCCTTATATTTCGGATTTGTAAATTATACTAAATTAAATTACATGAAAACCTCGAATTTGGAGCAGAGCAACCACATATTTACCGGAACTTTAGTTAGTAGTAATACTGCATATCTATACATCTGTTCAGCCTTCACTGTTGTATAATTTAGTAAATAACTGAGTGACAAGCTGCTGGATTGATGAAAGGGTCAGCAATCAAATCAACCAATTACAAATATTTTTTTTGTAGATTATTTAACCAAGCTATTAGATACGGATGGAAGGAATGTTATCATTCACACAGATGGATGTATGGCCCAGAATATAACTAATGTGGAGTCTAATTTTGCAATTTTATAACTGGCAATGGAGAAACGCATAGTCATTACTCAAAGGTTTCTAGAAAGGGAATATGCAAATGTTTGGTGGATGATTCCATCCATTCTGTTCTTGTAATTATGTAATTATGATGTTATTGTTCCCAATTAAACATTTTTCAATGTTTACAGTCTTAAAGATTACCTTATAAATTTACGATTTAATATGGCCAGGCCATGGAACTGGTGATAAACGGATAGTGGATATAAGGGTGCTACAATATAATCCCAATGGCAGAATTCAATACAAACTTCAATTTGATGAGAAATTAAATTGAAGGAAGGAATTGATGAGGAAAATATACACTTTGAAAATATAAAATAGAAGACCAAAAAGGTTTTAACTTAGAAAACTGTGTGCCATCATTTCATTCTCTCTACTTACGATTTCAAAAACTAAGTACAACCACTTGCAAGAGTTAAAATCCGTAATACCGGTGACTCCCACAAGTTTTGTGATAATTTACCTTTTAAGGACTATGTCACAAACAAGCTATAGGTTCAATTTTTTTTTAATATTTCATGCTGAAAATAATAAAATTGTAATTTCGTTTTAAGGGTAAATTTCATACCTAGATAATCGATTAATCACTAGATCGATTTGTATTTGTGTTATAATAATATAGTTGAAGACTTTATTTTTTAATGTCAATGATGAAAAGGAGCCATATTTTTTTCATTAATTGATAATTTGTTGATATTCATCATAAATACATATGTATTTTGATCCAATACGCAAACACAAGTAACATAAATTATCATGTTTTAGCATTACTGTAAAACTGCATTAGTGACCTAACACATAGACGAAACACTTATCTAAAGAATTAACATCCCTTGTACTTGGAAGTGGTCATTATTAAGCTTAGTTTAGTTTACATATTATTTTTTTAAATTTTCCGTTTTTCATCATGCCTGTAAACTTTTGACAGTTATGCTGTATTGCAAATGCAAATGACGATTGACATTAAGCCTCCCATTTGTACAAATTACGTGTGCAATGAAGTTCTATAAAAACAAAGTATTGACAAAACATGCATTTGAACAAATACAAACTCCTTTGCAGCTCATTTACAACATATTCAATGTGTAGTTAGGTAGCATCAATAGCAAATAGAAGATTGTAGATCAAACCTGTACTCTTAGTGAGAAAACATACCTTACTTGTGAGATATACAGTATAATTGTTGAATATTTGCAAATAGTGTTTATACTTAAAGCATTAGCAAAGAACAGTAAGCACATCCTTATGGATCAAATAATGGATAACAAATGAGTCACAGTGAAGGCATTTGACATTTAGACTGAATTTGAAATTTAAGAAAGAAAATCACAGCACAAATAAAAATGCAGAATCCCTTTTTGAAGGTTTGTATTAGCAGGCCAATAGAGTTTCTTAGGAATTTCTTAGAAGTAAGAAGTCTAGTAAAAGATGATGCACGAAAGAGTACAGTAATCATTAAAGAGTACAGAGATCAGAATTAGGTAGCTTTGCTCTAAATTACATGGTAGTTAATTATATTTACAGGGTCAAGAAGTAGATCTCCCTTATCCCATTCATCATCAACTCATGACCAGACACAGAATAGTAGTCATGATAATGAGTTTTACATGTTGAACATACCAAACTCATGGAAGTATACAAAAGTCAAAAGTTTTATTAAAGACAAAGTTAAACCTGGGGTAAGTTATTTACCAATTTTGACAATATTTGTCTTAACCAGTGCAGAGATTTACGAATCTTTTACTACTCTTGATAGTGAAAATAAGAAGATAAAATTATTTAACAAGGAGATGGATAATTGTGGCATGTTTTTGTACTGTACCATATCATCAGCCTATGATGACTCCTACTGCTGGATGTAGACTTCCCAAGACTCACCACCGCACACAATCATCTTGTTTTGTACCTAGATTTTTTTTATTGTACTTATGTTTGTCTTAGTTTGCATTGTGTTGCTTGTAGACGATAAAAGCGCTGGTTACGGTACAGTTAATTTTTAAAATTAACAACTAAAATAGACAAACTGTCCACCTATTAGTAAGTGGATACTGTTGTTCAAAGATGTCTGTGATACATGCCAACATTAATTAAGAACTATACTTCGCGCGCGACTTCCGAGGCCCCAGGGCATGAGGAGCGGGACCGCCCTGCCTCACCCGTAGCCGCCACGTCACCCATTTGCACTGTTTAGTCAGAGTGTTGCACTCCACACCATCGAAAATGTTATTGATGCATTTATAGTTCATGTCAAAGATGTCAACAGTGTAGACGACACGTCGGATTTATTCTTGTCAATTATGTTTAGCTTCATTTCAGAGAGTAACTAATATGGACCAGTGAAGACCAAAAGTTTCTGGCCTGACATATTTTTAGATGTTTAAAAAACAAATTGTACGTCATTGTAATTGTCATTTATCCTACTAATTCATGTATATTTTTTACTGTTCAACCCTCGATTCCTCGACTCTTAAAACAGGCAGTCTCAAAATGTTTAAAAACTGGAATATCTTTTCATGATTAAGTTCCTTATAAAGGAAGGTGTTAGTCCGACCGATATCAAATAAAGGTTGGATAATGTGTATAGGGATTCTTCTCCATCATTTTCCACCGTCTAAGATCGGTGTAAGCAATTTAGTTTAGGACGACAGTCCATCGACGACGAACCTTGCTCCGGTCGACCTGTTGAGGCACTCACTTCAAACAACATCATATTAGTTGAAGAAATTCTGAGCGACCGATGGTTAAATACGAAAGAAATAGCAGCAAGGAGGGGGCTTTTAACAACTAGTCCTTAGGATTCTTCATGAACATCTTCATATGAATAAAGTTAGTGTGAGATGGGTGCCAAAACTTCTTTCAAGTGGCCAGATAAGTGAACGAGTACCACGCTTTAAGGAACTTTTGGAGGCCTTTCAGAGAAACGGAAACGATTTTTTGGAGTCAATACTGGGAATGAAACATTGGCATCGATCTGACATTCGTTCTGGTGAAGCACCGCCTAGAAAGGCAAAGGTGACTCAACCCACCAAAAAAATTATGGCTTCGATATTCTGGGATTGTCAAGGAATATTGCTTATCGATATAAGAGAACGCAATACTACGGTGATTGGAAGCTATTATGCTAACCTTATAGAGCAATTATGAGAAACAACCAAGCAGAAACGTCGTGAAAAACTAAGCAAAGATGTGCGGCTTCTCCATGACGATGCACCTGTCCACGCCCTCGCAGTTGCTAGAGCTGCTGATTAAAAGTGTCGCTTCACGGAAACTCACCACCCACCCTACAGTCCTGACTTGGCTACCAGTGATTACTATTTGATCTCAAAATTCAAGGCGGACTTAATGGATTTAGAATTAGAAGATTTTCCACTGATGAAGTGACCGCTGCGGTTTTCGCCCATTTAGAAGACTAAACATCGGACTATATTTGTACCGAGATGGAAATGCTAATTAAACGATGCGATAAGTGTGTTCAAATAGATGAAGACTATATTGTTAAATAAAAATAATTTTATAAACTTAGTGCATTTTTTTTTGGCAGGCGGAAACTTTTGGACCTCCCCTCGTATGTAACTAATTTTTATTTCTGTGTATTTCTCGTATGTAACTAAAACTCATGCAATTTACAATTCATTCTATAATAATTTTTATTCATTATTAGTATCACAACCCATATGAGCAGAAACCTAAATAGAGAATTAATATTTATTGTTCACTATCGATAGTCTAATCAATACTGTTACCGATAAGTTCATCGAATAACGTAATGCAAACACTCTAGTCTAATGCATGAACATTCCTCAAAAGGTTTCGGACCTCACGCGCGGACAGTAAGAACATTGGTATGTTCACTGACTCACTTCTTCTTTACCTTTGCAAACGAAGTGATTTCTTGAAAAGGATTTATTGTTATACTGAGAAATACTGTTATACCCGGTGGTAAGTGGATACTGTTACCCTGCTACATCCGCGATGCATGCCAACGTCAGTCCAAAATGACAAAAGTTAGCATGCTCATGGAGGTTTAGGAATCCTTTCGAAATTTAGGAATGAATTTGGAGGAAAGGTTGGGAAATAGAGAAATAGAAAATATAATGGGACAATTGATTTTCTTCATCCCATTACACCTCCCAATTCTTCTTGGGGGGATGGAGAGTCGAGAGTATAAAGGAATAAACGTTACTTTGTTTCATTATACTCTTCAAACGATGGGATAGAAGGAAGATGGAAGGATGGGATAGAATGGGATGAAAATCGGTTCTAGCATATCTCACTCACTACCTAAACATGTACATACATTGAGAGAATAGAAAAATGCAGTACATTTTACTGTGTGAGTAACTTGGCCAGTTAAATGTATCCAGCGGCTATGGAATTGCAATGTGTACCCTTCCTCTTCCAAATACATAATATATATATATACTGTAATATTTTTATTTCTAGAATATATCAGAACTCCTAAGATTTGTGACAGTACTGGCCGATAACAATGGAGTCTCAAAAGGTGCTTGTGTGGTGAGATTCAAAGACGCGCCTTCAACTAAATTGGCCATGAAGCTTTTAATGGGAACAGATTGTGAGGGAAAGAAGGTCGTTGTGTTGAAAGATGCAGGTACATTTTTATTCTACAGGTTAGGTACACATGGGAGACAAAACATTAAGCGTGTCCTTTTGTGTTGACTGCTTTATTTTTTTTTTCAGAAATGTTTCACTGTCGGGCTTATTTTGTAACATAATCATTTGCTGGATTGGACTGAAATGGTTTTAAAAAATTCAGTCGTAATTCAGAGTGTTATCGAAGGTTCAATATTTCTCCTAATTTTTGAAAGGCTCTGGCTTAAAATAAACAAATAAAGAAAAATTTTAGTTACTTACTTAATTAAATATGACCTGCAAATTTCATCGCGGTACTCGTAATACTAAACATAAACAAGGACTTTTAACTTTATTTATTCACTTAATCTTTATTGCACAGACAAAGGGTGGACTTAACGCCTTATGGCATTCTCTACCAGTCATCCTTTGGGGAAAAAAAGAAATTAACGTTAGAGAAAATGTACAAAATGGCGGCCCCAACCGAATTATAGAGGCGATATTTTCTTAAAACATCCTTTTAAATTACAATTGCCTCCTCTGTCATTTTTTCCTTAGCCTGCATCAATTTTCTGCATAAGTCTGCTAAAGATGTAGCCTGTTTAGAATACACAATTACTTTGTAGTAACCCCAGACGAAAAAATCAATGGAGTTTAAATCTGAGGATTTATTTATTGATTTACACTTTATTCTTTTAAAGCATTAAGTTATCTTGGAGGTCAAGCTATTGGACCGCCCCGGCCGATCCGTCTTCGTGGGCAATTTTCGTTTTATACGTCGCTTACTATTCTTCACTATAAAACCATTCACTACATTCGTCGTCTCAATCTTAAATTTTCGTCTACTAGTACCGTCCCTTCGTTTTGTAGAAATTTAAATACAATTGTCCTTACTAAATTTAAATGGGACCACACAGTTTTGTTACTTTGTTTATTTATTTGTTCGCTAACTTTTCTGTTTATTTAAGACATCTTCTATTTATAAATTATTATGTGTGCAATCCTTTGTGTGTGAAATAAATTTTCTATTGAGAGAGATTGTTGGTTAGATAATTTATTAGATAGATAGCTATAATAAATGAACAGAGAATTTTATATAAAGAGTTGCATTCTGTCCCTCCTGAAAAGTTTGAGATTCAAATTTACAATTCCTTACGCCATTTCAAATTTCAAGGTTCGATTTATTATATTCAAATACGATTTATTATACAAGAGTTTAAAATCCATACTCAATTTACTTCCCAGAAAATATATTAAACCATCAATTAGGGGGAACGAATAATCAGAGACCAGAATCTCGAGCACAAGGGAATGAAAATCCCAATACATTTGAGGAGAAAACCTATGAAACATATGGACTTAGTGTTAAATTCCTGGCTTCCCTAGACATAAGACCGCCTTTGGTCAACAAAGTGTTTGTAACTCATGTAAGTATTGTTTAAACTTGTCTTATTTTAGGTATTGCATGATTATCATAAATACTCTGTCAAATAAGTTTGGGGATTTTTTTTAACAAAACAAAAAATATTGCTTCAATCGTCTAAATTTATTTTGTCGCTCTCGAAATAGGCACCATTCGACGCAATACACTTTCGTCAGCGAATTATCTATTCGTTAAAATACTTCTTATAAGCACTTTCCGGTATGGCCTTTAGCTCTTTTAGCGAATTTTGTTTTATTGCGTCAACGGACTCAAAACGTCTGCCACGAAGTGGTAATTTAAGTCTTAATAAGAAAAAGTCATACGGAACTATATCTGGCGAATATGGTGCTTGATCGATAACATTCGTTGAATTTTTGGCTAAAAATTCCCGTACGATGATTGTGGTGTGAGACGGCGCATTGTCGCGGTGCAGTATCCAAGAATTGTTGTTCCACAAATCTGGTCTTTTCCGACGAATATTCTCTCGTAATCGCCTCATGACGCCCAGATAGTAATGTTCATTGACTGTTTGACCCTCTGGAAAGTATTCTGAATGGAAGAAGTGCGGTCCATCCGCATTTCCTCGATACGGAGGTGTCGCGCACTGTTCGGTCCAAAAATTATTTTATACCGCAAACCCGTAGACTGTGGAATGAACTGCCTCAAGAGGTCTTTCCATTATGCTACGATATGGGGTTCTTCAAGAAAGCTGTGAATAGGATTTTGCAAGGTCGGCGGCGCGCCCGCTTACCCCTTGGTGTTGCAGGTGTCCATGGGCGGCGGCAACACTTACCATCACGTGGGACTGCTTGCTCGTCCGCCCACTAGTCTATAAAAGAAATACACCATGATAATCAAAGAAAACAGTCAACATGACTTTAATTTTTGAGTGGCTATGACGTGGTTTTTTCGGTTTCGGTTCGCTATCGAAGTGCCATTCTGAAGCTTGTTGGCTGATTTGCATGTTAAACTCATAAATCCAATGTTATGAACTAATTAATAAATCCAATGAACTAATGTTTTTTTTAGTTCAATCAGTAAGTACATTTTTGTTTTAAACTTTAATCTAATGTTAGGTGCCTACCTTACATTTGATTAAACTAAAAAATCAGCTACGTAACTGTTTTTCAAATGAACGTTTAATTTTAAAGTACATATTTATTTTTACAGAAAACCTCTTTTTACCTACTACTCACGTTGCACTTTTACTATTCGATTAGTATTCGATGATTACTATAGATTAGTTCAGAAAATGGCGAATATGAGTACAAATACGATTAGTATATAATTGACGAATATTCGCCAAAACGAATACGAATATTCGGAACATCATGCATACATACATACATACTAATTATATAAACGATTTTATTATTTAAAGAATAACAACTCCCTCAACCACATTATTTACAGTTAGCATTTGAAGTGACAGAGGACAAACTGCGTGAAATATTTAGTTTAGCGGGACAAGTACTTAGCGTAATACTTTTGAAGACTAATGACGGTCATTCTAAAGGCAAAGCTAAGATCATATTTGATCATCCTGTTGAAGCTGTACAGGTAATGTTGTTGTTGCTCTTTATTGCACTTATAATGAATTGTTACAAGACATTACCATATTGCCATAAATACAAAGCCGGACTTATTCCTAGAAGGAATCTCTTCCAGTCAACCTTAGAATAACCAAGAGGAATTAAGTCATTAAGAAACAGACTACAACATATAATAAGATATGGGAAATATATTTTTGTATATATAAACGTAAATATAAATATATACATACATACAATACATTGACGGAGTGCTAAAATACAGATTGTCCATTTTGTTTGGAATCACAATCAAATCCACGCGAGTAGTAATTTATCGTTTCATTTAGTCATTTAGCAGTTGAAGGTTAACTAAGAGTTTGTTAATAAATTTATTTGCTAGCATTAAGATGACAAAATGACTAGCATTAAGCATTAAGCTAACCATGAAGATGAATATAACGAATTTGGAAACAATTATTTCATTATTTATCCATTATTTTCTTTAATTTACAATATTAAAACAAAGCTGGAATGTATTTCCTCACAGCGTCTATATTATTTGATAAAAAAACGCAAAATATTCAATTTCAGGCAATATCAATGTTCAATCTGCAACAACTATACGATCGAGAGATCAATGTTAAAATGGATCTTTACGAGCAACAGAATGAATTGTCATTGCCTCATGGTTTAAAGTCTATTGGTCCGGGCTTAGGACAAAATGGGGAACCAATGAGAGGCATCAGAATAACACTAGACTTCCAACCGATAAAGCAAATGGTGATGGACGAAATTAACAAAATGAAAAACCTATCGAATAACACCCATAGTACAGAACAAAATTTAAATGTTCACACCCCTGTACAAGTAGATGCTAATGCCATGATGAATTCTGGTATACATATGGCTGGACAAATTCATGGTGTAAATTCTCCCGGTCAAGTAGCTTCCTTGAGTATGCCACAAGTTGCTATAGGTGTTAATCAAGCTAACCCGCTCTTGCAAATGTTGCAAGGAGTCAGTGCAAGTAATATCAATACGACTTTAACAGCATTAAGAAACCAAGCCGCAGGCTTTGCCCATAATTTGAATCCAAATGTCCCAAATTTAACTCAGAACGTCGCGAATTTGGTTCAAAATGTACCGGGATTGACTCAGAACGTACCGGGATTGACTCAGAACGTGCAGGGATTGGCTCAGAACATGCCGGGATTGGCCCAGAATGTGCCGGGATTGGCTCAGAATGTGCCGGGATTGGCTCAGAACGTGCCAGGATTGGCTCAAAACTTACCAGGATTGGCTCACAACGTACCAGGATTAGCTCAAAACATGGCCATGTTTGCTCAGAATGCTGCTTTGGCTCAGAATATGCCAGGATTAGCGCAAAACATGTCAAATTTGGCACAGAATGCTCCGAATACGCAATCACATATTGAATGGAAGGGATTGGGGCAAAATGCTCGTCCCGAAGCTAATGTTAATAGGCCACAATCACAATCAGGAGCATGTGCTCCTAATAACCATCAACAAAATTACAGTGGACCGTATTATAACAGAGGTTTGTTTATTCATATAATTATTTATATTTCAGCTATTCCTGTCTCCTTTTTAACCTTGTATCTTGTATTTCTCCCATAATTTTCCATAATATTGGAACTACTCCAAAGCTTTTCTTTACAATCAAAATAAGTTAGTATAATATGTTCTGTAATAAGTAACACTCTTTTATAGAAATAAGGCGGCAGACAAGCTTGTAGTCCACCTGATCCTTAAAGTCAATGACAATATCAATCCACATTGGCACACCCCCGGACATGTTACCCACCTTTGGAGATTTAGAAATGCATGTGGAGAAAGGGTTCATGTGGAGAAGGGGCGAAACAAGGTTCGCATATTTCAGTCTTGATTCTTAAAAAATATTTCAGTGACCGAAATAAATTTCCGATCGTTGTTATGAGTTCGGGTTAACTCCCTAGAAATATACCTACTCAAATGTCCATTTTCAACCCCTGGTTGAAATGGTTATAGTGGGATATTATAGACTGATATCATAATATAATAGGAAGTGCGTTTTTGTCCCTTCATTGAACCAGTGTCGAGTTTTCTTTAAAACTTTCTTCTCCGTAGCCTAAAACCATGGATTCTGATTCTGAGTTACTTATCACAATAATTTTACGTATTTTTTTTTTTTGTAAATATATCAGTTTTTTACTTTGTGTTTAATTTAGCAAATTTATAAGAATTTGTAAAGTTTTCATTTCAATAACGGAATCCTTGGTATCCTTCTTCGGGAAATGTTCGGGTACATCATATGTGTACTTGTATCAGCCTTTTAATGTCCCACTGCAGGGCACAGGCCTTCCCTATATATATAACAATTGAAATTTTACCATCAATACTCTATTTTTGAATCATTACAGATCGTCAAGAAGATAATCGTCATACGAACACGTCAAGAGAAGATGACAATAAGATGAAATCATCTGACATGGTTATTTTAAAGAATGTAAGTTATTTTATTTTTCTTTAAAAACAAAAAAAAACTAACAGCGGTTTTTTGCTATAGTAATAGACAGACAGGGATTCAGCATTCAGTTCAGTCAAACACAATTTTTTTTTTATTGCAATCAGCCCGTTCTGTATCCACTGCTGGACATGGACCTCCTCGTTCACATTGTCGTGTGTATGAGGGATGTATGGCCTGAAAACGCCACGCTGGCCAAACAGCTTGGCGAATCCACTCTTATAGAGGTGGTGTACTTCCTCGGGCCTATGACAGCCGCTTTATCCCTTAGTCGCCTTTTACGGCACCCGCGGGAATAGATGGAATGGTGCTATTCTATAACCGACCGACTAATAAAAATACAAAAGACGTACTTATCCCCTTAGGAGATTTCTACCAACAAACCTGCGAGAGCGATAGGTCATCAATGAAATAGGCCGACGTAGTGCATACCTAAATAAACTGTTACAAACACTACGTTTATAATACGATTATTACATACTAATAATGTTTTTCTACTTATTTACATATACTTTACTTGTATATTTTGTACTTATTCTAGTTGCCATCGAGTGTGAACCTGCAGTCATTAACAAACAAAATGCGCGAAGTGGGCGAGCTCAAGTTCACCGAGATGACGGCCGAGGGCCGCGCGCTCGTGCGCTTCCTCAACGTACACGACGCCGAGAGGTGTGTCAGTATCCTTTAGAAAATAAAAAAAACATGTACTGTGATGTGAGGTCTGTTGCTCATATATTACGCGCTTTGAGATAAACTGCTCGTATGTTAATTATTATGAGATATTCTACTCTTAAGTATTCTGTTTCGGTCGTGAGATATACCCGAACTCTATTCCCACCTGTCCTATACTATCCCTCCCCATTTTCCTTACCTTTTTCCAAATACATTCTTAAATTTCCGGCGGTAGGCAGCGCATCGGGGGGCATGTCTACCTTTTATCATTCTGTACTGAAGTTTGCAGGTACCGCGCATGTCGCAGGCCGACAGTATCCACCTACCACCTGGTGGACTGTGTGACGTCTGCCGCCTTTCTATTCGAAAAATCTGCTCATAAATTACACACTATGAGATATTCTACTATTTTTTTTTAAATTGGGTGTTTTCAACAATCATGGTGACAAAACAAAAAAAAATTACTAATGATTGATCATCAGTATATCTCGGAGCCCACATCTCGACCCCAGATTTGATTAAAGCCTTTCACTCTAGACCTCCATACGATATATACTGGCTGTAAGCCTAGACATTGCTAAAGCTTTTGACCGGGTATGGCACAAATCGCTGCTTTCCAAGTTACCATCTTTCGGGATACCCGAGGGACTATGCGAATGGGTTGCCAGTTTCCTGACTGGACGGAGCATCAGAGTCGTTATCGATAGTAGCTGCTCCGACACCATGTCTATTAACGCTGGCGTCCCGCAAGGCTCCGTGCTGTCTCCAACTCTGTTCCTTCTGCATATCAACGACCTGTTACAAATTGGTGACATACGTTGCTATGCGGATGACAGCACTGGAGACGCCTTATACAGGGGCCACGCCAACATCCCTCGAGTCGGAGTGGAAGAGAGTCGCGCCAGGCTTGTGTCTGAAATCGAAGACTCCCTAAATCTAGTCTCGATTTGGGGTTCCCTGAACCTAGTGGATTTCAACCCCAGTAAGACGCAAGTCTGTGCATTCACCGCTAAAAAAAAAAAAAAAAACCCTTTTGTCGTAGCACCTCGCTTTCAGAGCATACCTCTTAAGATCTCGGAGAGTATTGGGATTCTTGGTGTCGACATTTCCAGCAAAGTCGAATTTAGGGGTCATCTGGAAAGTAAGGCCAAAATGGCCTCCAAAAAGCTCGGTGTGCTGAACAGAGCGAAGCGGTACTTCACCCCTGGGCAACTGCTAATGCTTTACAAAGCTCAGGTGAGGCCCCATATGGAGTATTGCTCACATCTCTGGGCCGGCGCACCGAAATACCAATTGGACCCATTTGACTCCATCCAACGACGTGCTGTTCGTATTGTCAACGATCCCACTCTCACGGGCAGTTTAGAACCCCTCAGCGTTCGGAGGGACGTTGCGTCTCTCTGTGTGTTCTACCGCCTGTACAATGGGGAATGCTCTGAAGAATTGTTCAATATAATTCCCACCTCGGGTTTCTACAACCGCACCTCCCGTCACAGAAGTGCGGTCCATCCGCATTTCCTAGATACGGAGGTGTCGCGTACTGTTCGGTCCAAAAATGACTTTATATCGCGAACCCGTAGGCTGTGGAACGAACTGCCTCAAGAGGTCTTCCCATTAAACTACGACATGGGGTTCTTCAAGAGAGCTGTGAATAGGATTTTGCAAGGTCGGCAGCGCGCCCGCATACCCCCTGGTGTTGCAGGTGTCCATGGGCGGCGGTAACACTTACCATCACGTGAGACCGCTTGCTCGTCCGCCCTCTTCTCTATAAAAAAAAAAAAAAAAATTGGGGTAAGCTTTAATTTAGAGGGATCACAATAGATCTTTTAACCTTTGTAGATTCTACAATTCTTCCATTGGAACACGTGGGTGTCCCAATTGGTCACTTTGTCACTACATTGTGTTGTGTCCCAAATAATATACCAATATCTGTTTGCCAAAATATTTTTTCTTAACGCACCACAGAATTATTCCATCGCTCTAAAGTGGACGGACAGACAATCGAAGTGAAATTCTTCTAGGTAAGATACTTTTTTATGTGCAGGTATGTATAAAAATGTGTTTTAACCAGTTATTTAAACTATTTTATTTTCAGGGTACTTTGGCAAATACGAAATGTTTTTGGAATTTTTATTATCTTTAGTATGTGATATTTATCTGTGATAGTTATTTTCTACGACAAGAGTCATGATGAATGTGAGGGAGAGAGCGTGACAGTTATTTAGGGTTGACAGTAACATTAATGTTCTATTTTAGCGAAATATTTTTTATTTAAAACTAACAAGTTTCATACGAAGTGTACATAGACATAAATTTTATGGCTAAAATAATAAATGGTGACAGACATAGTTCTAGTGTAGTTGATAATTAGATAAACATTTTATTGTACTCCGTCAAACCTGCGGCTGATTCCTTCCAGACGACCTTTGGGTGGTGAGGAGAAAATACTATAAACAAACGTGATTAATACTTTGGATACCAAAAGAAAGCAATTTAGAATTTATTACACAGCAACACATCTGTGCATTTGTCAATAGGATTCAGGCCTTATAACTTTTTAAACTTTCACGTTTTATACATATTTTATATTCTAAATCGGGTCTGAACGCGTATAACAACAAAGCGTATGACCTCGGTGACCCTGAACATATAAAGGACAAATTATCATATGTTCAGGGGGTACTCAAACGGAATGGGTACAAAGCTAGTTAGTGGAAGGCGGCAACCAAGGTGCAATCGGAGGGAGAAATATCCCGAGGTTAACAGACAACCGACATTTATGTCATGCGTGAAAGGAGTGATGGACAAAGTTGGAACAGTATTGAGAAGATACTCCATTAAGACTGTATATACTCCGTCCTACAAAACTAGCGAAAAATCTGCACACCCAAGGATGTTATATCTTACCAGACGGCAGGTATCTATAAGATATACTGCAGCTGTGGTAGTTCCTATATAGGCCAAACTAAGCGTTCGGTTGCGGAAAGGGTCAAGGAACACGTCGCAGCTTTAAAAAAAACCCCAAACTAGTAAATCAGCAATAGACGAACACATTCTCAACGCTGAAATTAATCATTGGATAGAATTCTGCACTCCCAAAATCCTCTCCACTGAACGTCACTAATAACTCAGGATTGTACGTAAAGTGGTTAAAATTAAGAAATATAAAAATTTCAATCGGGAAGATGGACATAAACTGTGGTCGACGTGGAATCCAGTGATTAACAAATTGAATCCTTGCGATTTACCGTCGAATACGTCCGCGGACATTGTTAACGTAGTGTGTCGCAGCCTTTCCGAATGTAAAGATCAAATGTGGACAGTTGATAAAACTGCTCGCAGCTCCCATCCTGGACTACCCTCTACAATCAACTCTTGACCACGGCTGGTGTAACCTGTGTCGAAGCGTCGAGTAGGAATAAAGGGTAAACAAATACCTTTACTATAGGCGTTCAGACCCGATTAAATAAAATTTACGAATAAAAAATTGGCAATAGACTGACGTTTCAAGATGGCTGTCATTAATTACTTTTTCGACACGTGTGTATTCTTTGTTTTAGTGTGTTCATCTGGTACGAGCATAATTTTCGTGGTATTTTTCCTTTTCATTCAACCTTGACTTTAGCAGAATCATCGAAGTCTCAATGTATTAAGAAATTGGAATTGAGCACGTTCATTTAAGTATATTCCGCATTATAACTCGCAATAATCTTGAATGGTAGACGAGTGTAATCATTAGTAATAAATGATTGTCCACTGACGTGATGTAATCATTAGTACAGACGCTTTCTTGAAGGAATTCGCCTTATTCGTTCTTTAGTTCGTTTATGTCAGTACAGACTTCAGTAAATCTCAAAGATTCGTTTAAGTCGTTTTTATCAATGCTCCAGTAGTTCTTAGATTCGTTTAGTTCCTTTGTTTCGAAACCCAAGTGTCAGTCACTAAACGTTCACTTCATGTATGTTCGTACATTGTTGTAATTGAGTTTTCTTTCTACTGAATTCGATGAATTATTAGTTCGCGAACTATTGAGATAAAAATAAAAACGTTAATAAATGTGAATAAAAAACGTTAAAGGAATTCATTTAGTTCACTAAGAATTAGTTAATTTAGATCACCATACTTATTAGATAGTATGTATATTTTGCCTTTGGCGAAAAAAGAAAGGAAGAGTTATTAATTTGAAAGGTTGTGTATATGTGTGTATATATTTACAGATACTGACTAAGAGTATATGCCTGCTGGCTTCAATCCTAAATTGATTATACATCGTTTTGAGTCGATCCTAATTTTTTTTTCTGTGACTACCGACTTTGTTTTAATTTAGGTGTGGAATAATATTTTGAAGATTTTTAGATACATGGAAAGTGATGATAATGAAAAACATGCTTCACCTTTTCTTTTTAATTATAAGTGGATGGTTTATTATTAATTTGCCAGTGCTACTAATACTGACTGTGCGGTTTGTCTGTATCATAGACTATAAGAACACACCATATTTATGAAAATAAGGTGCCAACGCGAGCGCTTAAAATGGCCACTATTTGCAAAATATATGAAATTGGCACATTAGAAATATACGGATTAATCTGATATACCTATCATCCTGCAACGTATGTATGGCGAGTCGACTGTAAAACAAGCCCTGTCAGGACTTGAAGTAATATCATTACAACGATCTCTGTATTTCTTTGTTTTCTAGTGCATTTTTCATTTTCTAGATATTTCTGTACAAACCATATAGGTACTTAAAGCATATAATCATTAGTATTAACTAAAAATGGATAGAATTTGATTGTTACTTGGTTTAAAAATAGTATTCTTATCGTGTACTCTCCGCGATACCATCTCAAGCACGACGGTCGTCTTCTATTTCAACACGAAATCGACAATATCGACATCTTTCATAGTATACATAGTATTCGAATGACAGTCCTTAATATTACATGACATACGGTTATTACCTACAGAGAGAGTGATACTAAGGTAAATATGTGTATGAATGGAAACCAACCTCTGTGTAGACTGCGTAAGTTCCCTTAAACAATATTGACTCTGTGTATTTGTTCGCTTCTGACTCTAATTGGAGAGTTGCTAAATGTTAGCCTGGTCCTCCACATGCCTAAAGCAACCATTTGGTATGAGTTTTGTTGTTACATATGATGCAAACCTTTTATCGGGGGTCATCATAACCGTTATGTATACAGGTTATATTAAAAATAAATATAAATACTATTTATTTATAGCCAATATTTCTGTCGAGATTCATGAACCAATCTTGGCCATAGCATAGAATACCCGATTAAAAAGCTTCATACAAGTACCCTTCGATGGAAACACTACTACATACTATATCTACGAGTATATATACGTAGACTGATTCGTACACGTTGCTAGAGGACAAACCGGTTCCTCTAGAGGAGAAAACAAAGTTTATTGCATGTATTGTTAATTTTGAATTTTCCCTTGGAACTTCCTTCTAACCGTATTCTATAGTCATGGCAAAACTCACGAACGAAAGCCTCTCAAATGTCGGCCACAAAATAAATAAATAAGTCTGCCAGCTTATGTACACTTTCTTAGGTTAGTAAGTAAGCGGGTGTATATTTGAAGATGGAAAAATGGTTGATGTTTGATATTTTTGTAAGTAGGGTTGTATATTTTTGATATCGAGCCTGGAACTTGGGCTGGCGAACTTTAAGAGGTTCACCATTTAATACAATGCGAAATTATGGAGTCCCCGATCCATTTGGTAACGCCTTTCCAAAACGATTTTCTCTTCTAGCGCGGAGATGTGATAAAACAAAATCGCCGAGTCGCGATTATAGCCTTTCCTCGTTCTTTTTCGTTACTCGAGTAGATTTTGTCAGTAAACTTGATATACATATTATACGCCCATGGATTACCAGATTTAGTTGTAGATATGATTGGAGACAGAAGAAGCGACGGTATCGTATCTGGTTAGAAGTGATCTATCAAGTGAGCTGTTGTACCAGAAAATGTTGCTAGTGTGATATGGCAAATCATTCAACATCTTTTTTGTGTGCCTTTAACCAGAAACCCTCGTAGCGTTACTTAATTTTTACGTTTCGAATCAATATACAACAGGCGTTTTTAATGATTTTAGAAGCTGTTTCGAGAGATATGTAAAAATGGCAGTTGCTGCATAAAGATGTATGGTAACGATTGCATTGTATTTCAGGACAGTTAATGAACACTTCAGTATTATGAATTTTAGGTCACTTCACCTTGGAAGTTCCTACAGGAGTACGGCATCTTAGAAAGGGTGCAATATAATTATTTTCTCATTTCAGTGGTATCGAGTTGCTGATTGAAGATTTTTATCGTATCGCAAGAATGAGCATCTTAATTAGGTTACTATTATAGGATATTAGGTTACCCATTATAGATTAGTGTAATGCTTCTCAAATTTATGTAACAGTTTATTATTCGTAATGATTCTGGTACAAATCTCCAATTTTATTAGACTAATAAACTTTATTTTTTTAAGGAATTTGGACTTTTATTTTATCACCACCATCTCCCTCGACTTCCTAGGTAATCAAACAGATCCATATGGTCCACATTCTTGCAACACGAAGCATGCATTTTTGCTGCCGAGCCAACATCCAACGAGGCAACTGAATGTCGAAATCGCAATGTAAATGCCATTATCACGAATATCTCGCTATAGCTCCTATACAACGTGTCACTGAAACGCAAAATCTGAAAATAAGTTGTTCGCTATCGGGCGTGGAATCGATCCTACCAATTTGTAATTGTTCATTTTTAGGCATCAACTATACGAGCGAGACTCGCGACTATTTCGTCCAACTAACGTCTAGTAAACTACACTAGATTATTCCGTCAGCGTATCGCCGCCACTCGCCACGTATCCGTTACTAGTCACCGTAATACGCGGCCGAGTGAAATAAAGTTGAACATGGTTTGGGACAGCCGAGCGTTCAGCACCTTGCGGCGAGTCCGTGGCATTTTACTAGAGTACATTTTACATGGCGAGTAAAGTATTCTATGGGCCAGCGCGGTAGCTTTCGCGGATATCCGATTTCAGTTTTGGCGCGAAATTAAAATAATTCCGAATGATCAGACCTTTATTTACAAAACAGTCGCGGGCCGCAAGGAGGGCTTGCCGACCGCTGCCCTAGACCATTAGCTGACCTTCCGAGAACAACACAAAAACTGTCCGAAACCGAGCCGCCTTTGTACTCGGTCGTCTGAACCATCTCATAGGCGGGAGAAGTAAAATGTCGCTTAGAAATAAGCTGACATTGTACAAAAACTGCGTACGTCCCATAGTGACCTTCGCTAGCGTTGTCTTTGCACACGCAGCCCCCTCCCAACATTAAAATACTCCCAAACCCTCCAAAATATATTCGTGCGTAAGGCCCTGGCTGCTCCATGGTACACTTGTCGACCTCCACAAGCACTTCTCCCCATCGTCAAATACGTGAGACTCCGCCCGACTCTACTACGAGAGAGTCCCTAATCATCCCAAGCCCCTAGTAGTTGACAGTTTAACCTATGTCCCTGACAAGCAATCCATTTTATCCAGGGTCCTCCACCCTTTTACAAATTTTCAAATCAAAGCAAACTTTTCTTATAATTTAAATACAGGTAGCATTACAATGCAGAAAGTGTTACTTAGTCTTCTCTAACCTGGCAACCGCCCCACCGTGCTACCCCGATGTCAGTCATACTAATTTTCATCACTTTGTATATGATATATCTAAGCAGTGTTATTATTCACTGTTACTCTTTAGATTGAGATTTGCACGGTCGCTTAGCAAGTATGGTTGTGCTGCAGCGTCACTGTAAAGTAGTGTCTCAGATACGATCAGCTGCTGAGCATTTCAAATTAACTGGGTCCAACTCTGTATTTAGAGCACTTCAGAATGTCAGCTAGTATGCAGCCTGTGAGCAGTCATTAGAACTGCAAACGGATTGCTCTTTCCTTTTCGGAATGGCTAAATTCTTGTGGCCCTAATAGGCTTTCAAGTCACCGGACATGCATGGTTTAGGGCGAGCGCAGAAGGCGCTCAGCCAGGAGCAGTGTGTAGCAACGAGTCTAAGGGCTCCTCTGCCGATAGACCGGCGGAAGGAACTAACCTAGTCTTTGGTAGGGTACGGCGGAATCGCGAGTCTGTGAGAAGCGCCCAGGCATGTGCCGTGCCGATACCTGGTAAAAGTGTTCGCTGAAGGCCGGTGTGTGTTCACGGTGTAGCGAGGGTGACCGCCCTCGTCTCCACCGGCGGGGGCGGTGTGTATGTGAAGTTTGTGAGTGTAGTGTAAGAACCGCATTAGCAGCAGTAATTGGGTCGTCAGGGACGGACTGCTCGAGCAGTCAGAAATTCGCCTTGCAGTTTGGGGTCTGCTAGCTAACTAAACAGAAGCCATACTTAAACTGAGCATTAGCGGCTAGATGGTTGTGTAAATTGCAATCAATCGTCTGTATACACCATAATCTCAGCCTATTGGTCCAGGTCAATTCCCAACCAATTCATTCAAACAAAAATCCACTAACTGTTGATAAGTCATTTATTAACCCTTAAACTTATTCCCTCATCATTTTCTCCTTCTGGCGAGCGAGCTTCTTCTTAGACAGCTTCTTTTTCGCGGGCGCGTCGTCCGTGGGAGCGGCGCGAGCGACCTGGTCCTCCCGCTCGGACAGACAGACTTCGATGTGGCAGGGTGACGACATGTAGGGGTTTATGCGACCATGTGCGCGGTATGTCCGCCTTCGAAGACAGGGGGCGCGGTTTACCTGGAAATGTACATTGTAAATAGATGAAACATGTAGGTGAATGCTGGTGACTATAGCAACTTATGCAAAAATAGGTTTTGACTATTTTAATTAAAAGAAGACTACATAATAAAATGTTGCAACCAGCCCTTTCAGTATCCACTGTTGGACATGGACCTCCTCATGTGCCTTGTGCTCGATGGATGTATGGCCTTAAAATGCTATGCTTGCTAGTATACTATTTTAGTGGTGGTGTAGTTCCTCAGTGCTTGTGATAGCAGCTTTGTTATTGCTTAGTTGCCTTTTACAACACCCAATGGCAAAAGATGAGATGGTGCTATTGTATAGTCAACCGACGTCACATGGTATAATAAAATATCAGTACATATACAGAGTTAATAATATTTTCCGTCACGCCATCATACAGAATATTCGAAATTATAATATTAGATAATATTTCAAATACAGAAATTGGACAGCTGTCTATTGACAGCTTAAAAACTCCTGGGTTAAAGTTTAGAATACTTTCTAAGATTCATAGCCTGTCTGACAGAACCTTTTCCAGACAGAAGCACACCACTAACGACTAATCAGTTGTTGTATTATCATCTTGTCTACTTCAACATCTAATTGGTGCCAAAGGTTGGTACAATTAACTATTAAGTAACATCATAGACAGGCGACATTACCGTCAAAAAGAGTTTATTCCACAAATTTCCTTTTAGGTGGCAACTGAGTCTCACAGGAATTTAATTTCAATAGTAACTATATGAGCTAATCTACACACGGGGGTACGCCGTGTAGATCATCGCCATGAGACTCGCAAAATTTAATCCAAAAAAAAACATGTTTATTAATTAATTTTAAAAGAATAATTATTAAATATGAACACAGATTGTTACACTAGGAGAGGCCCAATATGCTTCCAGTGAAATGATTTCATAATAAGGTATAAATGTATTTTTATACTATATTATTATAAGACAAGATTTGTTCCAAACATTGTAACATTCAATTTTCATAAAAAAAAAAGAAAAACTACAGCAATGTAAGTAACAAAATAGAAGAAAAAATAAAATTTTTCCTTACGATTATTTCGTTACCATTTGATGTTTGCCTTCAGAAAACAGCAAGTATAACAATACACATGCTGTCAAGCAAAAAAAGGCAAAGTTTACTACTGAATATTTAATATCAATTAAGGCCTGCTTGCAGTTAATTCAAGATATTAGATATCATCTATTGTACTGGTTATGAATACAGATGCAAGCAGGTTCATGCAGTTATTTGAATTTGAATGAGAAACATTAACAAAACAATACTATAACAAAATGACACTAAAGCAATCTAAATGTTGAGTGAAAAGAATAGCTAAAAGTGAAATAAAATTTCACAGTTGATTGGTACAGTTGGTAGTGGCCCTGTAAAAGATCCCAGTTTTGATTCACGATCAGATATTTGAAAGATTTTGAGAGATTTGAAAAGGAAAAATATTTAGGAAGAAGGAACTGGATGATTTGTTTTTCTGTCTCTGGATTCAGGACACTAGGAATCCCTGTGTGTAAGTGTAGCATTATTTATTCAAGTAGATGAAACTATGTTAATATCTCGTATAGTTAATTTTTAAGATAGAAAATATTTTTTTATTTTAAATTTCTCAATATGTCACACTCGATTCTCTATAAAGGATGACAGGTGGGATAGTTGCATTTTCAAATGAAAAAAACAACATAATTCTAATTTCATTTCTGGAAAATTGGTCTCTTTTCTCACATAAAGATGTATTAAAACTGATTCACTTAAAACTTATAAACATAACCTAAACATTTTTAAATTGTCTTAAACTAACACATATTACTTGATTTGACAAAATGACCATTTAAATAGGAATTAGTTAAAAAAAAAGCTGTGGTCGAATTAAGATAGAGGGGTCAGAATTAGGTAGTTTTATATTACTTATTAACAGTAACATACCTGAATGTGATCAATGACAAGTCTATCAACATCAAGGCCCTTATAATCAGCATTTGACTCTGCATTCCTTAAGAGCTGAAGCAAGAATTCTGCTGATTTCTTTGGCCACCTTCCTTGTGTGGTCCCAAACTGCTTGGCTTGAGCGCACCGGCCAACTCCACCATTGAACCGACGGAAGGGAATGCATTCCTTCTTGTCAACAACGTTTTTGAGATAGCGGACTGCTCGGCGCAGGGGAAGTTTCCTGATCGCCATTGCTGTCTCATAAGTGTTCTGAAAAGAAAAGGTTTATATTTGGAAGCAATCCTACTACAAATAGGATACCTTCTCTTTTTTGAAGTTATCCCTTGACTGATTATTTTTATTAAGGAAAAGTTACTAAGGGGTGGAAACAGAGATACCAAAGCAGTAGTGAATGTGCATTTTAGCACAAAGTATGTGACAGTGCATTTTCATGGAATCTTTTAAAAATGTAAAAACAAGCATAGCTTATAGGTACTCTTCGATAATTTTAATTTATATTATTGTAAATTCATATACAGTATAAACTCTCTATAATGCACTTCTTTATATTATTTTATTATAAATTTTATTATTGAATTCCTTCCGGAGCTCTACTGTTTGCACGCCTGATGAAGGTATACATTGTCCTTAGAAATGTTTAGTCTAAGATACCAAACACATTTAGAATATTTGTGTATGATTCTAGAAGTTAAGGTATAATTGTTACAAACATTAAAAAACTATGTATGTTAGTGAAATGTTGCTGAAGAAAATACTGTACCTTGAGTTTCATTATAAAGAGTTTACACTGTACTTGTACTTTACACTGTAAAAATTTAACGACTAAATTAAAGCAATTAACCTCTGCAGGGCTGTTGCATACTGTACCTATGTGGTGCATGGTTATGTCAAAACTTAAACATTTAAAATAAATAATACAACATTTGAAATATGATATTATTTGAATTTCCAAAAAATAATTGGTAATTAAATATTTTACTAATTTTTCCACAACGGGAGTACATTGTATAAATATTGGGAGTAAAACGACTACTCAACTCGTAATATCACAAAATTATACCACTGATATGGGAACAGAGCGAAAGTTGTTCCCATATCAATGTTGTTTGAAACGAGTGTTTCTATATAATTATTATTTCACCTTGTTATTATTGACATTTAAAAGTTTTTCAGCTTGGTAATCAATCAGTGATTTCGTTTAAATTTACCAAGAGAAAATTACAGGTAAATAGTCCATGTGGAATACTTCAATTGTATACAAATATGCAATGTGAATATACCTTGAAATGGACACGAAGGTTTGAGCCACGCGCTTTGCATGACTTAGCCGGGTTATCTGGTTCCCGAGAGTAACGACCCATTTTTATTTCTGAAACACAGAGGGGCTTGTTACAAACGCTATACACCGACAGTAGAGGTTATCAATCACAAGTTGGTCATTTTCACATAAACATCGAAATAAACGCGTATGTAATTAGGATTCACTTTATTTAATGACACCGTAGCTAGATTTAATTCAAAACTCAAAACTTTTTCAGATTATTTTAGATTTCAACAAATAAGAAACCAACCTGACAGTCGAATTTCAAAGGAAAAGACAGAGAAAATAGATTGACAGTGACAGTTAATTCAATGTTACCAGTTTACAAACGAAAATAGTTTATATTACTTTTAGGCTGCGTTTGAAAACGTGCGATCATCTCTCTTTATTTTATTTTGACAGTATAGTAAATCATGCTATATTTTTTAAGTTTTGAAGCTACAAAAGGAATGCAAGTTCTCAAGGTTGTAAAAGAGTGATTTTCGCACAGTTTAGGAATGTAACCCATAGATAATATCCACATATATTTTAGATCATGGTGGTCGTGACTTAAAAAGTGTAGGACTACTGACAACGAGTTTTAGTAGGTAATAATTAAGCGGGCATTACATTATCCAATTTGCAGAGCGCTAGGTGAGCTAGCGTGCTAATTTTGTATAAGCGGGGATTACATTATCCAATTTGCAGAGCGCTAGATTAGTGCGCTAGCTAGTGCACTAGATGAGCGAGCGTGGCAGAGCCCATACGATCGCACTAGATTGGATCACTAACTGTCTTTACACAATACAAAATTAGCACGCTAGCTCACCTAGCGCTCTGCAAATTGGATAATGTAATGCCCGCTATAGTGTAAAGACAGTTAGTGATCCAATCTAGTGCGATCGTATGGGCTCTGCCACGCTCGCTCATCTGGTGCACTAGCTAGCGCACTAGATCGCATCGTGTAAACAGATCTAGCGTGCTTAACGCTAACTGTGCAAGGTCAATCAGTCGGCGCACGCTCGAACGGAAGGACGTATATTTGTAAATCCAAAATGACGCAGCCGCAGACGAAGGAAAAATAAGTGATAATGAATATAATAGAACTATACAAAGATATGCCATTTTTATGGGATAAAAAACATAAAAATTATAAAAACAAAGACGTAAGAAATGATGGAAACAAAGTGCTCCTCGAAATTTACAAAGGGTTCGACAGCAACGCGTCATTGAAAACATTAGTAAAAAAAATTCAAAATTTAAGAACTGGTTACTTTAAGGAATTAAAAAAAGTATGTAACAATCTATTATTAAACTAATTTATGTTATAATTATTACAGTTAAGTATTCTGTGGTTGTATTGAATTAAAGCGGCTATTCATAGTAGGTATACAATACTTATCAGAACTCAAAAAAAGCAGTCGGGTGTTTTTGTTTTTTGAATTAATTCCACATGTTTAAATTAACAGCTTGATCGTAGTTAGATTTTAGATTTAAACATTACTTATATTTATTTGTGACGTTTTAGGTCAAGAAGTCGTGCCGCACTGGAGCTGGAGCTGACGAAGTATATGACCTACATTGTGGTACTTTGATCCTATGAGTTTTCTTGGGTCCAGTAGTGAGCCTTGTCGTTCAGGCCGGGACACAATGGAAACAGAGATATGTTTATGTAATGTGTTTATTTAATATTAAATTTTGTGTTGGTATAACATTGATCATTATGTCCTGAAAAGAAACTCTACCTTCTTCTGAATTAAAATAGTCCGTAAACTTATTTCGAACTGCAATCCCTTCTGCGTTATGCTGGTTTTCACTTACATGGTTTGACAATATCAAGCCATCGGGTATTTGTTGACGCCAACCTCCTCGATGGAATGTACATGTTGTTGTATTTTCTAGATTAACAGAATTTTTAGTTATATATTGTGGTGCTTTTCTCTGTAAAAAATTGTGCAAAACACAACACGCTAGTACAATATAATCCACTCTATCAATTTTTACATTCAGATTTCTTTGTAAAACTCTGAAACGGGCGGCTAATATGCCGAACGCATTCTCCACTACTCTTCTAGCTCTAGATAAGCGGTAGTTGAATATTCTTTTTTCGTAACTTATCCCTTTGAAAGGAAATGGTTTCATTAAGTTTCTTTTGATACCAAAAGCACTGTCGCCTAAAATAAATGGTACAGCAATATTTGTGTTCAGTAATGTGCTTGCTGAAGGCAAGTTCAAACTATAATTTAGAAGTCTTTCGTAAAATTTCGTTAATTTCAAAATCGCTCCATCAGCCACAGACCCATTAGTTCCTGTATGCATGTACATAAATTCGTAATTAGCGTTTACGACAGCAAATAGTACAACACTGAAAAATCCTTTATAATTGTAATACAAAGACCCACTTCCCGGGAGTTTATCAATAGCAACATTTTCCGTCAAATGCACCGACGCAATTGTCAAAGTTCCACTTATTTTTAAAGGATCTTGCGGTATTTTTACACTCTGCTTCTGATTCGGGCATCTGAAAATAAATCAAAACTGTTATAATAATTTTGTTACAGGATGTTTTGACTTCATCTTCAGAAACGGAAAGCGTACGAAGATCTGGGTCGGCGTCTACATCTCCACAAAAGAAAAAGAGGTTCACAAAAGCTAGCTTACTGCAAAAGCATGGCTCACTTATAGATGCAGCTGGAAAACTTTTGCATATGAAAGAAGAGCAATGGGAAATCATAGGAAAGGGTATAGGCTTGCAACTGAAGGATCTAAATAAAAGACAGTTTTTTATAGCTCAGAAAATAATACATGACACTCTTTATTACGCCCAAATGGGATTATTGACTGAACATTCGTCTGTCATTGGACTTGAACATATCCAATCACAGCATACTATACCATACGAATTAACAATTGGTAATCATAGAACCACACAAAGATATCAACGATCATTTTCCTCATCATCAGTCCGTAGACAGGATACTCAATCAGTACTATCTGGTTCATCATCATCCCCAAAATATTACATTAATTCTGATTCTCAGTCTTCTTTCGCCATACCGTCGCCGTCCCCATCCCCAAAACGAGTCATCATTCAGTCATCTCATCCATCAGCGTCCTACCAAACTCAACCACCTTATTCATCCCCACCATCACTGTCACAACAAATAATTATTCAGTCACCTCACCCATCAGAAAATGACCTCATTCAAACATATTCTCCGTCCCAATCATCACAGGTACAATCAGGACTATCCCTATCACATGGTATCCAGACTTCATCAACAGGAGTTCTAAATTGAAGAGCTCAAATGCCCTATAGTTCTCAAACAATATCAATCCAGTCACTTGAAACAACACCAACCACACCTTATGAAGAGTATAATTTTGACAGTATCAACTTACCGAATACAACAACGGTATGCCAGGGAGATGGAAACTCAATGAAAGATTACATAATTCTTAAACCATAAAAATAAATTGATTTACTTATATAAGATAATTTAATATGTTTAACTGATTTATAAGTTGTTTTGGAAAAAAGTCAAATAAAATAAATAAATAAGTCCCTATGTAAAAAATTGTTTAATTTACTTACCCATATATAGTGTTTAAGGCATTTATAAATAGCTATACATGTTTCCGGTAAGATTTTAGTAAGAAGAGATGCTGAGATTAAGGAGCTGAACTTTAAATCTTTATAAGTATTTCCTGTGGCTAGAAATCGTAAAGTAACGACAAATCGTTCCCTTGCACTGATACTTTCTCTAAGAAGCGTATCTTCCTTTTGTATATATGGTGTAACCAATGTCAGCAATTCTTCAAACTGTGAGGATCCCAACCTTAAAAAAATTCTGGCATCTGACGGCTCCAGTGCGTTCAAAATGTTCATGCTGTACATTTTTTTTCTCAGCAATAAATATTGTTTGACCCAACATTTGCTGCGTCTCTTTTTATTCATCACGATTGAACTCGACCAATGTTAAAACAATACTAACTTTCTGGTGTTTTGATGATGTCATTTAGGTATATTGTTTCGTTTAGCGCTCTTCGGAAGGTGCAGTTCGAACGACGATCACTACCGAAATGAAAGGAAGTTTCACTAACTAGCTTCGCTAGCTAGTGCAGTGTAAATGAGGAGCTCTTTTTTAACTCGCACTGCAGCACTAATCTAGCGCTCTGCAAATTGGATAATGTAATGCCCGCTTTAGTTGAATTTTTTATTCGAGCCAGGAATATGACACTTAGAACTGTCAAACATAGTAAAATTTATACGAGGATGATACTTGATAGCATACCCCTAAAATAACAAATCCGACTATAGCTGAGTTTTTGTTTAATTAATTGTAAAAATTGTCAGTGTTTTTTGTGCGTGATGTTTCTTTTAATCAAATAAAAATGTGAAACTGCGTTTTTCTTGTTCATCCAAGGAGTCCATTTCTATTCTCAGTAAACCTATTATCACTTTACTGAGCCACTCCTGACTTACAAACGTACTTATTGTATGTACTTTGACGGGACTGAACATTGACACGATGTGTTTTAAATTGTTATGACTAAAAAAAAAAAACTTGACACTGGCAGAATGTGATAATTGCACCATGGCCATATATGAGAATAAAAAATATAGGTCTTGACTTTGTGGCGGGAACTTGAGAGGTAAAGGTAAACTTTGGTTTGATTATTGTAAAAATTGTGTATTAGGCGTTTTGTGATTTAATTGTGATAGTTAAATAAACTTCAAAGTGTTTTTCGTGCGTGGTGTTTATGATAATCAAATCAAAGCGTGGGGTGGCGTGTTTCGTGTGCTTCCAAGGAAGCCTCTTTTGTCCTCAGCAAACCAACTATCGCTTTACTGCGCGACTCCTGACAGTTCTACGGGACTAGATATTGACAGGGATACGTTTTAAACTTTGTATTTTTTTTTATTACGAAGTCTTGACACTATCAGAATGTGCTAATTGCATCATTATCATATATAAAAAAAAAACAAGTGCCTTTTACGTGGCAATTATCGTCATTATTCAATTATTTCTCCCCATGGGTTCCGCATTTCGCTGCCCAGTTCGTAACTCAGTAATGTTCGTAACTTAGTACCTACTTATTCAGTTATAAACTTTTTCGTATTAATGTTAGCTAACCTAGTATCAAGGACAAGATATACAAACGGCCCCTATAAAGATGTGAAGACGGTTTTAAATCAAATAAAACAACCGGGTTTTAAAGTGATTGTTTTGTAATGCAATCACCCCTTTCAGTATCCACCACTGGACATGGGCCTTCTCATAAATGTTGACTCGTGCATGAGGGATGTTGTGGGAGTTGGAGACACCCCCGAGTCATAAATGAAAAGTCCTTGTGTTATGGAGCTATAACAATTGGTTTATTGTTCCTTTACACAGAATCCGGTAAGTAACATATAAAAGCACACGGTAGAGGTAAATTGTCCTCAATAGTTATCTTACATACATACAAGCAGTCGATCTGCCAATATTGTTAGGGGACCTCCATCTTTTTCTCTCTGGGCTTAGTGATGGGCATGCAACTAGTGATGTCAAAATAGTGTCTGTTAGAATCCGTGATCGATTGAATCGCCACAATGTAAGGACTGAAAACATCATGCTGGCCAAGCGGGTTTAAGTCCACTCTTTTCGAGGTGATTTAATTCCTTATTTGTGTGTTTCCTGATTGTTTTTAGACGAGATAAATTTCACTTTCAATTCCTAATTCTCCAGTCTGCCTAATCCTTTCCCTATCATTCTTGATTGACGTTGGCATGTATCATGAATGTCCATGGACTGTAGTATCCACTCACCACTTAGCCACCAAATGAACTGTCTACCACATATAGGTACCTACTGTGGTAGCAAAAATATTAGAGCTGTGGTCTGCCACCCACTTTTTATAAAAAAAAAGGTTAAATTGATTTTAAAGTAAATACAATTGTTTTGAATGATCACAACTGGAGCACAAGACTTAAAAAACGTAGGTATAACTTGCATTTTGTTTTTATTTATTTTTATTTGTGCGGCTAACAACTACATAATATACAATCATTTTATTAACTAATAACTACCTATACATACAATCTACTGTATATTTTGATATGTATAACAATGCATGGAAATAAGTAGATAATAACAACTTGAATCACTTAAGATTTTTTTTTAATTTCTACATCATTTCATTCGTTATCTAACAATAGTAGGATAACTAAAGGCGCTAAATAAAAAATGTAGAAAGGAAATCTATTGAAACACTTTTTTTTTGAAAAATAACACCTAAAATTAATCCATTATCTGCAAATAATAATTTCCACGATTAAAATTAGGTATCTACTTGCTTTAAATTAAGATTTAAATTACTTTTCAAATTGCAGAAAATAAGCCCAAACGCAGTTATAGTTCGTCCACCCTCTCTCTAAGCTTTTCATATGGAAAATTAGATTAATATTGTTGTAAATAATTAAATGAGCATCAGAAATACTGAAAGTGGCAGCAAATTTAAAGGTGGGTTGGGTTTACGTTCTCTGGTCAACTCTGGTAACAGCAAAGACTATGTTGACATTCTCAGTAATTAAAAAATCTCAGTTATTCAAAAATAGTTTGTTTTCTTGATTACGATTTGCTGCCCAGTTAGTATTTTTTGCTACTCGCTTTAAAGTCAAACCTAATATAATTAGATTATAAATTTAAATTTTCATACCTGGTGATAAGTAAATAAACATATTTACAGAAATAGCAATTCATTACTGTTCTAATTTATACATTTAAATGTATAACTTATTAATATTGAGACTAGACAAAAGACTAGATACATACTAGATATATGTATTAGATTCTAATAATTAATGAACTCGTAAAGAATTTTATTCTCATCAATTGCTTTCATATCCTAAGGCCACACCCATATAATATGTTAACGAAGCTTTTTGCATCTTTAATCTAGAGTTCGCATCATTACAAACTTTTTGCGTTCGTAGACGGTTTATTACGGTGGAGTGATTGACCCCGTGGAGCCAATTTAAACTTTCTAGGGATTTATAATTTCAATAAAAAAAAACTAAAAATAGACCCCTTATTTGTTAGTTCAAAATATCTATTATTCCAATAGGTACGTAAATAAGAAGATAAAGATTTTTTTATCTTTGTTTAAGTACACCGCAATTCAAACAGAGTTATCAAAAGTTTTTTGGCTGCGAAAAGATATTCCTCTTCTGTACCCGGCTTTATGGACTGTTGTACAAAAGTATTTGCTTGTATTTCCATCTTCATACCTGGATGAAAAGGGCTTCAGTGCAGTTTTAAATTTACGTTAGAACAGAAATGATATGATAAAGTGATATTATTTTTTGTACTATTTTGAATTTGGATTTTTATTTCCTAAATTTCAAAAATTAAAAAAAAGCTCGTATTTTTATTGCTTTAATTTTTGCTAGAGCAAGTTTCGATATTAAATGTTGCACATGATAATGCCAATTTCCATACTCTTTTTTATCTTCTCCAACCATTAATAACTAGTGAATAAAACGATATCTAGTGAAATATTTAATATCGAGTAGGTACATACTGTACAAATTTATTAATTTGAGTAAGTAAAGTAAATTACTGGCGTCAACGGTTTTAATAGTTTTTGGGAAAGGAGTCTGTGACCTGAGAAAGTTTGGGATCCCCTGCTCTAACTGAATGAACGATTTGTTCTGCAACGTTACGTTTGCGGTTGGCGACACTTAGCCGCATATCGAATAAGTTAATAATGAACTGCAAAGTAGTTTGCATTTGCACGAACATTTGAATGGCCAATGCTATAAATATAAAAATTTCACCGTTGATGATCGAAAATTACACTAGAATGGGTCTCGGCGTATACAATAGCAATGAAATAGCGAGCAATAGCCAATATTTTACAAGTTTTCACCTTCGTTTAAGTGGTTAATAATATTAAAATAATAATATTCGGCAAGTGAATTTAGATGAATTCGCTGTTAGATGAATCACATCTAACAGCGTTTGCATTGTTTGCCACTAAAATGATGATGATTTGGTGGTAAATAAGACCGATGCGCAAAAGGTATAAAATCCGTTTGCCCCACCAAGTCTGTCCCACCAGGGGGACAGAACGGTCGACCCCTGTCTGGTTAGTCTGGCCAACAAAATATTTGTCATATAGTACCCTACTTAAGTTGAATTGATAGTACCTAGTAAATATCTTGATACTTTCATGGAGGTATTAATAATTCGTTTTATTTATTAATTTATTTAATAGTTTCTTTTGTATCTATTGATTCTGAAATTTGTAAATGTACGGACAACATAACATATTGAAATTGTTAAAAAATATTATTCATATGTACGGAATAATATGTGAATTGGAGAATTTAATTATCAAGTAAATTGTATAATTATAAAAATTATAAATAAATTATAAAGTATCAAGTGAATTGTATCCTGACTATACCTACTCGTAATTAAGGTTAACAATGCAATGTTCGTTAATCAGAGAATGTCTATTGACAATTTAACAATTGAGCTACGATATGGGGTTCTTCAAGAGAGCTGTGAATAGGATTTTGCAAGGTCGGCGGCGCGCCCGCATACCCCCTGGTGTTGCAGGTGCCCATGGGCGGCGGTAACATTTACCATCACGTGGGACCGCTTGCTCGTCCGCCCACTAATCTATATAAAAAAAAAAAATCCCTAGCAAAAATATTGACAATAGATTGCAAAAGTTTTCCCACACAGCTCAGGTGACATTTAAAACAACGCCGCACTCAATGGCCCATATTCCCCGTGTCGTGGTTCAAGAGACACGTGCAAAGACGGACACAGACTCAAACGAACATTTGTCTTTAAATAAATGAATGTCCAATCGGGAATCGAACCCGGAAACTTTTGCGCAGCAGACAGGGGCTAACCAGTCGTCGACTATGTATTATGGAATTATGGATACATTTGTGTAGGAGCCGATTAATAAAATATATGAAGATAATTAGCATCGAAAAAATAAATGGTTGATCGACGATATAGGTATATAGTTAGAGTTTGGCAAACAAAACATGGCCAAGAAAACAAGAAAAGAATGCCAAATATAGAAAAAAATATACTGAATACCTTGCTTAATTTATTTCTGAATTCACTTATTATTTACTTTCATACTAGTAAATAACAGAAATTATCTGTGCACAGTAAGAATAAATTAATAACTCGAGACAAAAATATATATAAGAAATTCTGTCTCGTTGGATGACAATATGGACTTACAATAATACAATTAAATCTTGCAATAGTCAATAGCTTCAAAGAAATTGTTTTCAGCATTAAAGTTATATCTGGATATTCTAACCGAAAACATGGGTAAACATTAAACTGTGCCCTTGAAAAACAGTTTATTTTTACCCGACTGCAGAACGCGAGGAGGGATAATTATGTTTTTCACCGTTATGTATGTATCTATCTATGTTTGTTTATTTATTTCCTTCTCAGAGCTTATACGGAGTGATCGATTTTATTGAGCGAGGTGTTGTTAGATTCATGTTATTATCGTGAGTGCTACTGGCGTATTCAATTTCCTAAAAATTCAATATGGCGGAATTTATGTGCCATACTGTTTGCTTCAAAAAAATTGTTCTTTCAATAATTAATTTATGACTTATCAATTTATTTCCGCCATATTAAATTCCTTTTTTTCTGTTTAAAAGGTGTCTGAACAGCCTTAAATTTTATTAAATTAAATTTACCGCCCTTGTTTTGACGCATTTCATTTGCCAGAGTCTAACATTTGTTATTGATGTAAGTACATGAACTGAAGACTACATTACATGACTACACAGTGAAAGAATTGAAATGTAGGTATATCCCTACTTACTATAAATTATTAGGGAAAACATAAAATAATATTCCCCATATTATAATATTATAAAGCCCATGTCAAAAGAAGTCTAATTTACTCGATTGATGATATGATTATTATAATACAAGTTTTATTGCTTCGTGCATGCCAATTTAGTTTCTACGCCATCGACATAAAGTTGCTATTAAATTTAGCTAATGTGGCGCCGTGCCTGGCGGAGGAAGAAGCGGTAGAGGTGCAACGCAGGCAACGCAGCCATCCCTTTCTGAAAAAATAAATTATTACCCACATTTAACTATACTAATTAATGTAGACATAATTAATACGATCATATTTTTTTAGCAGAAATACAGAAAGTAGCAGCAAATAATCGGTGACAGCAAATTTAAAGGTGGGTTACGTTTAACCTCTCTAGTGATAATAAATATATAGATAATAATTAAGCTGACACCGCCAACTTTGTGTTGACATTCTTAATAATAAAAAATGTTTATTTCTGTCAAAATGATTTGTTTTGCTGATCATGATTGGTTCATAGAGATCATGATTTGAGATTAATCCTCATATAATTTGCGATTGATAGCCGAAAGCCTCCCGCTTATGATTTCTTTTTGTTCCGCAACACCAGTTTAAAATGTCTTGGAATTATATACAAAAAATATATTTTGGACAAAGATACGAAAAACCCACTGAGCATACTTTGTAGCTTTTAGCAATAGGTGAGAAATCTATTCGAGAGGATATCGATCCGTCGTTTCTAGGTAGCAATCTAATCCGCATATAATTGCGGCTTTCACTCGAGCAATTAGCTTCGAGAAGTTGTAAGCACGCTGTAAATATGTCTGTACAATTATATACCCCTGTAAATCTGTATTGAATTCGGTGTGATGTCATATAAAATGAAACGTTTTGTGTTTTTAAAATTATATTAATTATCTTTTATTTTAACAATTTTATTTGTTAGTAAAATTGACTCACGCTGTGTTACTACTAAGTAGGTAATAATTAATAACACTTTTATTTTATTTCTCACACTCGGGGTGAAAACAAATTCACATCACCTTACGTATTACACTTCCATCACATTTGGTGTTTTTAAAAATGTTACCAACCTACCTATAGCTACTCCTTAGTACTTAGGTACTCCTCAACTTTATTCCTATTGAGATTGTGACATATCATCATATCTCTCCATATTTGGATATATACCCTTGATCGATAGACAGTAGACAACACGTTATTCCGGACAACACAATACACATTAAAATATATATAAAAAATGGAAAACAACATAGCGACATAAATAAAATACTGAAAACAATATTAATGAAATGAATAAATAGGAATACACATGTATACACACCTAGTCACTCTCGAAGCTTGATGTATATGTTACTTGTATTGTACAAATCCAAAACAAAATCGTAAAGTTTTGGCTTAATTGATAACTTTTTATTAACTTGTTTTTAAACGAATCTTGTATTTCTTTTAACAAACTATTTTTAGAACTTTGTTATTTGATTATTCTGAATTTAAAACAAATGTCTGTAATTTTGACTCATTAGTTTATTTATTATTCTTGTATTTCTGAATTAATTTACACAGTATATAATTGATAAAAATATTAAATTGTTATGGTAACTACAACACGCACACGCCCAAGTGAATTTTTGATTTGTGGAAACTACTTAAGGACTTGTATTTTTTTTTAAATAGTTATGTTAGCATATTATGTGACTATCGTTTATTTCTTTACTAAAATAAAATAAGAATTATAAGAAATATTACTAGTGCTGATGGCGGATTTCAGTGAAGCCATCATTATCACCACGAATGTCGCACAACAATAAGGAAGGAAAGATAAACAAACATTTATGTGTATGAAATAAAAGTTGGAAATAAATAAACAAAACAATTAAAAAAGAAAATAAGAGTTTATACACACATTCATCACACTATACATTATTTTGATCTTTTCACCCAGCCACTATCAACGATTAGCTGGAAGAAGTCTCGCACCACTGTGACAATCAGTGTGACCAGAATATTTGATCCAAATAAACCATATTTACCAGGGTTATGCATATAACGCAGCGGTGGCCGCAAGTCCGGCAGCCGCCAGGGTTCCACTTTCTCTTCGTCTTCTCTCTCGACCTTGGGCACCAGGCTGCTCCAGCAGTCTTCCGTGCGAGGAGTGGGAGCACTGCGACATGGCCAAGGACACGTCTGTTGATAAAATAACACGGTTAACATTAACCACGGTAACAATTATGTGTTGACGTATCTGCTTGTCAACGCACTTTGCAATCCAACAGCCTCTAGACGCGCTCGACTGACCACGTTACCCCTCTCACAGAAGACCTTGAAATATTTGCATTTCTCACTTTATGCTATTTCCCCAATGAACGTACGTGTTTCGGTAGTGCACGAGATATGCCAGAGCCCATTCCCATCTCATCCTATCCTTTCCTATTTTCAAAACCCTTTCACTAAATCTATTCCTAATCTCCAAAGGTAGGCAGTGCATGCGAAGGCGTGCGAACGTTTGTCATTTTGAACTAATGTTGGCATGTGTCGCGGATGTCTATGGGTTACAGTATCCACTTACCATCCGATGGACTGTATGCTCATCTGCCGACTTCATCCATAAAAAAAACGTTAAAACGCAAATGGGTTTTAATGATTTAATAAAAAAAAAATTAGAAAGCTAACGTTTATCTTAGTATAAATTCTGCAAAATCCAACCTATCTTGACCATGTCTGAAAAACCACGTCACTTTATTGATCAGTGTATTGTATTGCAGCGACAAGAAACGACGAGTATCTTTTTTTTTAAATCATTGTTTTATATTTATTAAATAGTAAAAGTAAACGATAATACTTAATAGTATTAATATGTATTAATAAATAATCATACTACGTATAAAACCTAAATTTTAAAATAAACTTCTAACACTAGAACTGTGACATTTACGGTGATGCCGTGATAAGACCGTGTTTTGTTTCGATTACCGTCACGAGAGCCGTTATCAGCGCTATCAGATTGAGCACGCGCGACGACAATTACTTGAATAACTCGCCCGCGCGCCCCTCGACAACACTTAAATAATGACAACCCAAATGCAATAACTGCGCTTTGCAGCGGTTCTCAACGTTCTTAATGCCACTGATGTACTTTTGTGCCACTGATGTGATATATGCTTTGTACTCTAAGAGCTTACATAATAATTATATCTCAGCTCTTAGAGTGCAAAGCCAGCCGCAATATACTTACTTATTGAAGAGAGATGGAGGAGCAGTGAATATAAATAAGTATAAGTATTTATGAGTTAGTTATATATGAGGAAAATATTCTATAAGTAAATATCTACAAATCGCAAATTTTGAAGTTTTCTAGGGAGGAACCATGCTACATACATATGTGTGTGCATGTGTTCTATTGTCCGAGTTACATAGAAAATTGCTGTGAAATATACATGCCAATTTTCAGGAATGATGAAATTTTTTAGAGCTCATTTCCATTCAGCAGCTTTGCATTACATCGCGGGGCTACAACACTGTTTCCTATTGATCCTGACGAGTATAGCAGATGTCAATGGTCGACAATAACCGTGCATGACTATATGCTTGACAATATTTTTATTTAAGAAGAAGTTTAAACCGAGGATCTTGCATTAAGCCACGTAATTGTTTATAGGCATTACTTTGTATAAACCATCTTCCTATAAAGTTCAAAGTTCCTATAAATTTTTCATGAACAGAAATGTTGAGTCACTACAAAGGGTTGAATATCGTATAAGTGACCAATTCTATTAACAAGCTCGCAAAAATAGCAAAATTGGCATAAATAGACATTTTCAGAACCGTTGCTTTGTTTGCGAGTTTCACACGAGTTGCGACATTACGGACAAAGCTGGCTGTGATTATTGTTGTTGATTTTACAGTTGTTGGGCTTCTATCGAGCATTTCAAACGTATAGAAATGGCCCTTAATGTATTGCCAATTATAAATAAATATACGAGCATACCTAAGCTATATTCTTATCTAAAACATAGAGTCTTCAGCTTTTGTGTTTTTCTGTTAATTAGGATGATTCACAGCTGTGACGCCTCATACCTACAGACAAGCACTTTACCATTTAAGTACTAATTATCTACGTTAAACCTACGCTAATGTGGGTGGACCGCGAGTAGTAGGTATGGTACGGTATAATAGATGGATTGATCGAAGATAGATCAGCTCCATACAACAAATTGTTATTTTAACATTTTCACCGACGGCTTCTTCCTCAGCGTCGGGAATTCTAACGAGAAGAGGAAATGAAAGTTATCCCTTACCTGCCGTGTCTAGTACATCCGTATGTCATCTGATATTTATTAACGATTCATCGCTGGTTCCATGTAATTATTTACGTAATACCGCGCCTGTGGTCGAGTAATGCCCGTATTATTTTATTAAATAATAAATCGCGCAGTGTCCTATTATCATGCTTTCAGAAGTTTGCATGCGAACTTATACATGCATTTCATACACTATAAATTGAACCGTTAATTTAATCATGTCTGCATGTAAATAAATCTTAATATTTCGTACGCACGGATGCTGTCAATTCAATACCATATTGAATGACAATTCTGTACCTTATAGTGTTCTCGTTCTTATTCCAATTCTGTAAACTAGTCTATACAACGTTCCTTACTTTCGCTTGATATATTTCGATTGCCAAACTATCTATAATACCTATTTTCTTAACCAAGAGGTTATGAATTAAGACGAAGAAGTCATTAACAATAATTGTGAATAAAACCCTCTCACACAAAGCTGTTCACATATTTTCAAAAATTACATTTATCAGGACCTTAAAATACTGTACCTAGTTCACTGCACTTGATTTAAATATATTACTAGGTTTATTTTACAACTACAACCATATACAATATAAATAGTTTTTCAAATTGATTAAAAAATATCGTACTTATGTACCTTAAGAGCTTGAGCTTTCAAGAGACTTACAAGAGCTTACAAGGGACAATGAGCTTGAGAATATTTGACAAATCCAATGACCAAAACAATAAATATATCAAATAAAAACTCAACTTTACTTCTCGGGATCTCGCCAAAAAGGCAAGCGTATTGTAACCAAATATTTGGTTACATTCGGGCCCTGCGGCCCATATAGCTGAATTTAAATGTCAAGGTGGCATTTGGCATGTTTTTTATTTACCTCATTTGGAGTTTGACATTTTGGCCCACTGCTTTTATCGGCGGAGCGTGTGCGGAACATTAATTTTTGCTGTTTGTAGTTATTGTGTGTGAGAAAATGTTACATTTTATACCCCCTTTTTATTTTATTAACTATAAATAACTCAATGAAATTTTATTATATGTATAATTATAATTATTGTGGAATATAAAAAAAAAATAGTCATTATCTTGCTTATCTTTTGCACAGCGGGTACAAACCCCTTAGGAATTGGTCCTGAATTCAATTCCCAGTGGAACAAACGTTTATTTAACTTAACTTTAACTTTTGTTTAAAGATATGTGGTTAATATCTATTTGTCTTCGTGTGTGTTTCAGAACCCAGATGAAGGTAGTGGTTCCTTATTATAATAAGCGCGGTGTCGTGGACAGACCTCTTTTGTGTAAACTATTCTAAGTTTTAAACAATATTATTTTTAGAGATGTGTAATCTAACCCATTACCAACCCATCCACCCTATCCTATCATTCCCCATTTTCCCAACCCTTTCTCCCAATCCATTCCTTGAATCTGCAAAGGTTAATCCGGGGGCATGCCAACGTTTCTCATTCTGGACTGATGTTGGCATGTATCGATGATGTCTATGAACGACAGTATCCACTTACCATCAAGTGAACTGCATGCTCGTATGCCGCCTTTTTTCTATAAAATATATATATATATTAAAAATTCCTATAAATATTAAATGTCGACTCACATTCCTATAAATAAGTTATTTAATTGTTTAGATAAGTTAATACAGATATAATGATAGAACGATTTTTCTTGTAAAATAAATCGTTAGAGTAAAATCCAAAAAAATGTAATAAGACCTATATGTAAACAGATAACTAGTGTCGCAAAAATAAGCATTAAGCACTCTACTTATGAGCGCTGATTGAGCGTTAAGGAACCTTTAGACTCGAGCGTTATACACTCGTGAACGTTATAGCCAACATTTGATGGTCTTAACAAGTGAAGGTTCTGGGTTCATTAGCGACGACTTAGCACTCTAACGTTCAACGCTTATTTAACAACTCTACTGACAACAGATATTGGAAGTGAACATTTGAAGCACTTTTTGTTTGGAACCTAAACCAAATTTTTGCACGAACCTGCTATAAAAATTCAATCAATAGAAAAGAAGCCACGATCAATAATGTGAAGAATATTGATAGGCAATGTTCGAAGTTTGTGGCCATTCAGCTTTTGCCGCAACAAAAATGCTATTAACACAGTAATACGGAATCTCAACAAAACTATATAATTACACATAGAAACCCCGTTACACAACTTTCCTTTATATTATGATACGAACAATCATAATATAGGTCATTTAATTTTCTCCGATAACATCACTCTGTCCACTAATGTTCGTTCTTCTCTTAATAATTTGATTACTACGAATTCGTTGGAACAGTCGATACTTGAATAATATATGAAGGGTGTACTGGCTGTAATGGATTATTGTTTTAATAAACAAATGGTGTTGTCGATGGATAAATAACATTACTAAGCATTGTTGTGTTTAAAAGGTATCATTTTATTTATTGTGTTGTAATTTAAATATCTGAACTAATGGAAATTGCTTTAATTACTTTAATAATAAATAAGGGAATGGTTTTTGTTTGACATTTTACGTGGGAACAAGTAAGCTGTTTCTATTTTTCTGTAAATAATTATTTGTAGAAATAAACAAAATCCAGTAAGTATAAATTACCTACTGTTATATTAATTTTTAGTTTTCCATAACAAATGAATCAAAGAACATACCTACACTGACAAACGCAGAGACAATAATGTCGGTAGAAATGAAAAAAATAATTAATACGCACGTTAAATTCTTAGGTAGGTAGGTACTATGAATATGGATTTCATTTTTAACTGACTTTAAAAAAAAAACGTTTTCTGTTCGATCTAATATACATATGTCTGTATGTAAATTATCGGGCCAGATTACATGATATTTTTTTCAAAAAGGTTTAGGCACTGTTCTATTGGTTTTATTACCAATTTATACGAAATTCTCAAAGGAAATATCGTAGATAGGTATGACTAAATTTTTAAACTAGAAAAACGTCTAATAATCTTTCTATACTTTCGCGTGTAACATTCATTGCGTAATGTAAAATGAGAGGTCGCGACGAAAAATAGCACGAGAACAAAGAGTGGCATATTACATATGTGCTACGAAAATGTTATAAATGTCACGACCCAAAGAAATTTTAGTTGTTCAATCTTTACAATACATTTCATTTAAATGTTACCATTTCTCTCAAATCTGTGTTTATCGGAACGTATGTAAATTCGGATGCCATGTTGAGTAGAATGTGAAAACTATAACACAACACAATCAGTTAGGACAGCACGCTGTCCACAACGATTTACTCAAAATTAAAACAGAATCAGTATACTGAGGTGGCACTCTGCAGGTCATATTTACCGCAGGACCTGTAGCCAATGGGGTAGACGAGTCCTCGAGTGGAGGTCTCGTGAAGGTGCCGGAAGCGCAGTGGGGGACGAACTCCGACCAGGTGGACTAACGACTTATCTAGCCCGCTTTAAAAGTTAATGACAAATCTGACTACCATTCAACGTAAAGAATACAAACCATGGTCTCGATCCGCCTCATCCCTGGAGTCGCCAGTCCCTAGGACTATTGCGTAGTATTTGAGTCACTTGCTATTCAATAGTCATTTCACACACAGTAAACATGTTTTTTGTTATGATTTCTTCAAGCACGGTAATGTCACCGAATATACAGGTCGGTTTCGAACGTTTCCCGAAGCCTGAAACCATTGATTCTGCTCATGATTCCGAGTTAATTGACATATACTTTTTTTGGGCTTTGCATGGAAAATTTGATTTATTCCGTGGTTCGCCACTGTTTGTGCCACTGGTGGCACAGATAGGAAAAAAAATCCGTCTAGTGCCACTGTTCCAGTGAAGAGGTATTTGGTATGTATATTTTAGTAATTTGCAAAAAAAGTTCGTAAAATTTTCATGACAATGAACTCAAAATCATGAACGGAATAGATGATTTCAGGTTTTGGGAAATGTTCGGACGCAGCCTATACAGGCTGCGGCGGCACGCGAGCATACAGTCCATCTGATGGTAAGTGGATACTGTCGTCTATAGACATCCGCGATACATGCCAATATTAGTCCAGAATTACGAACGTTGGCACACCCCTGGATGGGCTGCCTACTTTTAGGTAGAGATATAGGAATGTATTTGGAGTTAGAGTTAGGAAAATGGGGAGGGATAGTATCCTATCCCTCCCCATTTTCCTAACTCTAACGTGTAATGTGAACGTGTATGTATCTAACGTCATGTATTAATCTAACGTGAATCTAACTTCATCTCTAACGTGTAACGGGATGTATTGTGAATTGGCTCTGGCATATTTCACACAATACTGAAACACGTAGGTACGTACATTGGGAAAATACGATAAAGTGGGAAATGCAGTGCATTTCAAGGTAGTCTTCTATTTTAGGGAGTAAGGTAGAGTCGAGTATGTCCAGCAGCTGTGGGAATGCAGCGTGCACTCTCTCCGTACAAGCGTTTAAGTCAAATAAGAATTTTACTATGCATTCCTTACTCTGTTTAACCAACACTTGACTGGCAGATAATGCCTCTAGGCATTAAGTCCGCCTCCTACTTTTGTGTCTTACCGATCCATCAGCCAATGTGTTTCCATTGCAATCATATAGGCTCATTTAGGCCTTCCTCAAAGCTCACCACCGCACACAATCCGGCTCTTCTCATCCAGCCCTACCACTTCTTCTCCATTTCTTCAAGTCGTCGGTCCACCTTTCGGTGGAGTCACATTGCACTAAAGCGTAAATAAGAGTTTCGACACGTTTATTTTTATGTCACTGTCTTCGTTTTAGTGATAAATGTCCGCGATTACACAGAAAGTCTCGAGAACGATAACCACCAATTACTTTACGGTACCCACAATACGAACATAAGCGGTGTACGTGCCTAAAACAAACTAACCTAAGCCCGGGCTAGTGATTTATATGGACATCAACTTGTACAATTGAATCGCTCGGTGCAATCCCGGCAAAGTATCTATTAGGTACGTGATCCGGGTAGCAAGCGGGTACCTCTAATACCCGGGTACTGAGTAAAAGTATTTACGGCGACGCCGCGGGCGTGATTCACGTTAATACGAGTGCAATCTGTCTTTTTGATTGGATGTGTTTTTTACGGGTATATATGTGTGGATATATGTGTTAGAAACTTTTTATACACAATTACAGGAAATGTTCTTTTTTAAAGAAATACGTATGTATTTTACTTATATAATGTGAAGGGAGAGGAAGGTATACAACTTACTTCCTTAACTCGGTACAAAGGTTACCGGGATGAAATCACTTGAGTGATATAGACGCCCGTTGTACTTTTGTGTTATTAATTTAATTTGTCATTTTGCATCATCTATTGGTTAAAGTGTGACAATGATAAAATTGGCTCATGCTGCCAGTGTCAAGTTTTCTTCGTGATTAACAATTTCAAAGTCTAAAACGTATCCTGTCAATGTCCAACGCCATCGAAGTAAGTCGGGAGTCTCTCAATAAATTGATAGTAGCTTTACTGAAGACAGCAGAGGGCTCCTCGGAAGCACACGAAAATCGCAATCCTATGCTTTTATTTGATTATCACAAACATCACGCACGAAAAACACTTTTAAGCAATCTCTATTAAAGCACAAAACGTATAATACACATTTTTTCCAATTAATAAAACAAAAACTCAATATTACTTTTCGAGATCCCGCCAAAAGTGCGTAATAATACCTACATTATAGTGTTTAACTATCTATGTTAATTTGTTACTTTATAATTGTCCCACTACGACTTTTTAAACTGATTTGGCGGTATATATGCAAGTCATAATAGGTGGATAATTACGTAATCACATGGATGATTACGTAATATGTGAAGGGACACCATAGGGATAACCATAAATCTACCTTTGTATTGTTTGAAATACCTTTCCATTCAATTATTTTGAAGTACACAAAGTACATTTGATAGCAATGCAAACACAAGATAGCCATGATGTTTTAATTTAGTAGATGGTGTATAGTTTATCGTATTGAGAGCTTGCGATGGAGAATTTGTTTGCTTTGCCACCCTAAAATAGCCGCGGACGCGTGTCGAGGCAGGGTTCACCTTATGGTGTCCGCGATTACATACAAAGTCTCACGAACAATAACCACCAATTTTATTTAACGGTACCCACAATATTATCACAAACACGTACATGAGCGTGCCTAAAACAAACTATTCAACTATAAAACTACTGTGACAAATATGAGAACCAAGCACTCGGGCGGTAAGTCAACGGTAATGAATCTTGAGAACCTTAAACTTAACCGTTTTAGAGTCGATCTTTTAACCTCAAGAATTTAAGGCGATCAAACGTGAAGTCTTGGAGTCACGAACGTTTAGCGCTCGAGTCTGAAAGGTTCATTAGCGCTCAGTGCACATTACTTTAACTATAACTTAGGACTTTTTGGCGAGAGCTTGAGAAGTGAAGTTGAGTTTTTGTTTAATTGTTGTAAACATTGTATATTAGGCGTTTTGTGGTATAATAGTGATAGTTTATTAAACTTCGAAGTGTTTTTCGTGAGTGGTGTTTGTGATAATCAAATAAAATCATAGGACTGCGTTTTTCGTGTGCTTCCAACCAGTCCTCTTCTGTCCTCAGTAAACCTACTATCGATTTACTGAGCGACTCCTGACTTACTACGACGGGACTGGACATTGATAGGATACGTTTTAGACTGAAATTGTTTATTACGAAGGAATCTTGACACTGGCAGAATGTACTAATTACACCATTGCCATATATAAAAAAATAAAAATGCTATATCTTGAAATAAAACACACACGAGCGTTTAAAATAAAATAACTACATAAAATATTACGAATAGATAACGAAAGGGTCACCAACTCTACTAAATAATTATAATGTAAGATTTATCGGTTATAAATAAAGACTACTTATAATAATAAGTTGACGCCACTGAATGAATAATGAAGATGATAACTTGATTTCTGTCACGAGGGTAGACAAGTGTTAAGGCGCTATTTTGCAGACCAGCTATGGCAATTTACCTTTGAGCGTGCTAAGAATTGGTCGTATGTAGTATACCTACTCAGGATTTTTTTGGAAGAGGCAGCACACTATTCTAACTCTGATTTTTAACATAAAATAACAATGTTAAGTCACTGAAATAACAATATCTGTGAAATTAGATTCAACAGTAAGGTCGCTTTCCTCAAATATAATGTCACAAATAACACGTCACTAACGATTTCCATACCTTACATTTATTTTGTAATTAATATTTTGTTACTGATTAACTTATGCAGATTATTATTAGATTTTTATTGCAAATCTTTGCAATAAAATTTTATTCCTTATTTACATAAGGAATAAAATTATGTCAGTAGTCTATCTAAATAGAGCGAGTTATGTATAAAAGTAGTTAATTGACAATAAATATTATTTCTTCTAAGTTGAAAGTGGCAACCCTAGTTTGGAATGTGAAAACAATACATCAATTTAATAACCCGCCCCGAGCGGCGGTAAACCGATTACTTATAGAGGTACTAGGCTGCCTAGCGTTCCGGGTGGATCCGATTAAGTGACTTTATCACAACACTGATTTCATTTTGCACGGATAATTAATTATTTTACTTCGTTCAATATCAGCTTATAATGTCCCACTGTAAAGTACAGACCTCCCTTGTAATCTCGATAGCCTTACAACGCGGTATTGCGTATTTCACGACTTTCGAAAATTCGAAAAATTTCCCTATATTATAGTCCAGGTATTATAGTCTATAGTACTATAATTCTTCCAGTAGTAACCTATGCCTGCGGAACCTGAAGTTTGACGTCTGCGGAACAGAATCTGACTGTATTCGAGAGAAAAGTGCTGCATAAAATATTTTTGTCTGGAGAGGCACGCCGCAAAGAAGATGGATCGAGAGTATACAGAAAGATCTGAGAAGCTTAAGGAAAGCAACATCCTGGAAGAAGGAGACCAAATATAGAACCAAATGGAGGATTGTGGAGGAGGCCAAGACCCACAACGGATTGCAGAACAGTAAAGTATCTTGAATAAGGATGAAATCGATTCAGTAGTTTCAAAATTACGTCGGTGTAAAATTATGTAAATTCTAAAAAAAAATAAAGTCAATATAATATGCAAACCTTCGATCAACTTGTTGTTGGATAAAAGCTCATCAAACACTTACAACTTTTAATCTAATCGTTTTTTCTTCTATAAGGTACTGAAAACCTTTTATCTCCCGAATCTATCTTTCTGACTGGCGAGTGCTCTCAGCTATTTTTTAATTTTGATCAAATGGATTTATGGACTACACTGTGTTCTGGAAACAGAAGATGTTGAAGAGGTGCAAGCTAATGACATGGTAATCATCTCGTCAGGTAGTTTGTTAAAACTCGCGTTCCTGTTGAACGGACCTTTAACCCACTCCACGTCTTTAGCTTATAATTAATCATAATAAAACAATTAAATGGTAGGCAGCCCTATCCTTCCTTTGAAGGGATTACCGCGAGGGTCCTCAACGCGCGTTAATTACTACCTCGCGTCAATCATTACAGCCGTCGCCTCTTTTATTTGGCGTAATACCTCTTCTACTGAACGACGAGGTATTACGTGCTGTACATAATTATTATATTGCGTACTTATTATACTGAGTAGCTGTGAATATGGATTTGATTCGAGTGATTATAAACACGAGTTTTTAGAGACTTTTTCCTAATGCGTAGAAGATTTAAAAACATAAACTCGATCCCACCGGTTTAAAAGATTTTAAACTTTTGCTATCATCGTTGAACATAAATTTATTATGTAAATACGGACTATTTACTCACGATTTTTTTTATCTATACCTACTAGGTAGGTATACCAAGTACCACGTAGCTTAGTGTGTGACGCCCTCCGGCGAGATGCGACGACTTCAAGAAGTTCGCTGGCAGTGGGCGGATGAGAAAAACGAACGACTGCGTATGATGAGAAATCTTCTACATAGGCCTCTCCTAAGGTATGTTATTAGACAAATAACAATTAGACATAGGGGAAAGGCGTACAAAATGACATACTAGTTATTAAATCAGTCATAAAATCTTTATTTATTCATACTTTTCAACACTTAATGTATCTTTATATTCTTTGATTCATTACTTAGTCGGAATAAAGAGATCAATCATTTAAAAACAATAATAATATAATTATTGATAATATCTAAAAAACTTGAATAAAAACCGTTTTGTCCGCCCTGGGCGGGTAAAATGACATAGGTGGTATGTACAAAATGGCATACCAAATTTGTAATGAAAATCCGTTCATTATATGCAGAGTTCACATGTGAAAGACTTCGTCTTCTTCGGAACATCTGCGCACGATGCATGAGCCCATCTTTTACATATCAAGCACTGTAACCAAACCTCCTTCGGCTTAGACCTTGAGTAGAGGTCGTTGCAATAAATGCAAGGACAATCTTCAGTGTCAAATTGCGATGTGAAATCGTTTTCACTATCAGAACTGAAATTCAAAGCTTTTGTTGCCTTTCTCGTTTTTTTCTTTGGGACAGGTGGAGGAGCAGATTTTGCTTTAGCTTCTTCCATGTTTGGGGTTGAAGTTAACAACAATACTGTTGATTTTTTTCGTGGTTTTCTTTTGCCTTGCCCAGTCACATATATTCCTGCCGGCACTGGAGATAACACGCTTACTGGAACATTGATATTTGTATCTCGGAGTATCAATCTAGATGCTGAAGTTGTCATAAGTATTGCAGGAGCTTTGTCTTTAGATTGGGCTGTGGATGTGGAGGTAGTAGGTGGGTTGACTATGGCTGATGTACTCGCAACTATCAGTGATGTAGAGCCATCTTCAACCTGAGGTCGATCTGCTGAGGAAATACATAGGTTTTCTGCTGTTGATAAGCATTCTTCGGACTCTACCGGAGAGTTTTGCATGGGGATATTTGTCGTCTCCGCAGGCTCAAATAAATAATCGGGAAATATGTTTAGATCGACAGGCCAGAGACCTGTTTTTTGAAACCCATTCACTGCCGTCTGGACTGTTGCTGCTTTACCATAAGCTTTGTTGAGAATGGAAACTATTTGAAAGTGAGTGACAACTCGGCCTGGATGACTCTTTAACCAAGTGCTCACTTCTTGATTAAAATAGGTCTTCAGTGGACCATAGAAAGATACGTCCAAGGGTTGCATGCGGTGTGTACAGTGAGGCGGTAAGCACACCATAATGATTCCATGCTCTTTTGCGAATGTTAAAGTTTCTATACCTTTATGACTGATATGTCCATCAACTATCAAAAGCACTTTGTCCTCAATGCTAGCTTTCACATGCGTCTGAAAGTGCACCAACCATTTATAAAATACAGCTGTGGTCATCCAACCTGATTCTTGTGCAATTCCCAAACTACCGGTTGGAGCTTGGTCTATTAACTCCTGTTTCATTATTTTTCTAGGAAAAATTAGGCACGGTGGGATGAAATGACCATTTGCACTCATGGAGCAAACAACAGTCACATGAGACCCCTTTTCAGTACTAGTTAAAGCCCCAACCTGCTTACGTCCAGTGGTAGCAAACACCTTTTGTGGTCTTTGAACAGTCGATAAAGCTGATTCGTCGACGTTATAGAGTCTATGCGGAGAAATGTTATTGCTCTGAATAATTTCTTGGTAAGTGTTGAAAAATAGGGCTACTTGCGGCTTGTTGAAGGCTTGGGCTCTCGCAGCTGAAGTTGCTTCGGGTTTCCTCAAAGATATGTCTGGGTTTCTTCGACGAAATCCAGCTAGCCACTCTTTACCAGCGGTTTTATTTTCATTGTTAAAATTATGAGCAATATTATTCGCTTCTGCAAACTGATAGGCCAATTCAAGAACTTCCTTCCGTGTGAAACCAAACAATCTGGTTTCCAGCAACTTTATATGTGCAACCAGCTCTCTTTCCATCTCATGAGTGAACACAGTCTCGTACCTTCCCATACCTAAAGAATAAGGTAAGTAATTAAATTCAATCTTATCATGTGAACCAACTGCGGAAGCTGAAAAAAACTGATTTGGTAGCTACTCAAACTGGTAGCTAAACACCTTTTGTAGTTGGAGCTAAGACTTTATTTTTGTGCAGTGCATGTCTTCTAAGAGTTGATTGTGGTACGCTAAACACCTTAGAAGCTAAAAGCCAACCCATTTCATTTTTCTTCACAGCGTCAATTGCCTTTTCCATAGAGGATTTATCCCAACCCTGTCGGTTTGTTTTTCTAGAATAGTTGCGAGGCATGATTTTAGATTATCTGAAAGAAGAAAAAAAAGATGGGTCAAACGACATACTATGCTATTTTACCCGAACAAGTGGTATGCCATTTTGTCCACTTTATAACCTTAAATATAAGAAATTAGTAACTTTAATTTCGCGAAGAATTTTGAGATTTCAACACATAATAGGAGTTATTTACAAATAAAACAATAAAATTAAGCCACTAAAAACTAATAAATGTAAGACAATACTAACTTTTTCGAAGAAACAAAATCCATCCAAACAAAACTCGTAAATGCAAAATTCACACAAACACGTGTCCACTTCACATGCTCAACCGAACGCGACTGGCGCCTCCACAGGATATAAGATGTTACTAAACGGTCCTCTACGGGTCATTATGAGAACTAATTTGTCTGTGGTTTTGGAAAAAAGCAAGTATGTCATTTTACCCACCTATTTCATTTTGTACGCCTCTCCCCTATTTGTTATTTAATTTGTAATCGGTTAATTGGTTGTAACTGGTATTTTAGGGTTATTGACGATTAGAACAATTTTCATAATCGAGTGAATCATTACTTCGACAATCGATTATAATTTGGGCAATCAATATCAATTAGGTCTACATGATATTGATTGCTGTGATTGCTTATTTTATTCAACGTAATGCCTTTTATTAGGTACTTCATATAGGTACGGTTACAAGGCCTTAATTCACTTTTAGCTCCCTTAACTATACAAAATTCCTTTAATTACATACACCGACTAAATGAGAACATGAAGCATTTAGTTTGGGTACTGTGAAAGCTGTAAGTTCAGAATAAAGTTCTTATAGGAACAGTCTTGAATGTTCCATAACCTCACTACAGGCAGCTACGATACCACACAATCAAATGTAGTGGTCTATTACTAAATATTCAATAAAGAAAGCCCATAAAAGTTTTCATATAAATTAATTAAAATATCACAAGTATTACGTTCCTTATAATTCGTAAAATCTACACAAGTACCTACAATTTATAACAGTTTAACAGACATTTAGAACAGATATTTACTACAAATCAAACAAGTAAGTGTATCTTAACCAAGAGAGAAAATTATCATAACACAAAGCATTTACGAGTATTTCGAAAACGTTAACTAATGATATAAATGCGTAGTTAATCCTTTCAAAATAGATTAAATCAATGTAAACAAAGAAAAGGAACGAGCAAAGCGGCAAAATCGCTCCATTCTCAACGGACGCGAATCGACGTAAAATCCTCAATTAATTGGCATACAGCGAGTCGATCGGCAGTAAATTAAACATTTTCTCTTATTTAAAACGGAAATGAAGTCCATTTGAATTCGAAAAGCCAGTAATTACAGAGTTTACGACGTGCCAAAGCGTCGGCGGCCATCTTGGAAAATGGCGGAGCTCTCGCGGGACGGACACCCGGTAAACTTAAATGGTGAATGTTTGAAACTGATTTAAATTAATCAATGCATTAATTACAAGAGTTTTAAAATTTTAGTCAAAATGAAGATTTATTTAGCTAAGATTTTGGTAACCTAAGCTTATTTTGTAATATTGCTTGACGATAGTAGCCACCATACTCGTATAAATACTCGTATACAATATGCAATCAGTATCTAAATAATACGAAAAAGAACAACTATAAAATCAGTCTTGTAGCAGTCTACGAGAGCTACGAACACTGAATATCCAAGAGAGTCTACAAGAGGCTACGAACGTCTACGACGCTTACAGTTAAATTACGCTTCCGTAGCCTAGCTACGTTCTGCCTCTGCCCAATGTCTGACGTCAAATACACCCCCCCCCCCCCCCTATCTTACTCTTTAAAACGATTTGTACAGTTAAACGTGTTTCCTCTTGTAGCTCTACAATTTGTCGCATTTTTAAAATGGTCAAATCTGCGACACTTGTCTATTCTTTTCAAAATGAAATGATTGCGGCAAAAAGACTAACCCACTAAAGAAAAAGCGGAATTCCAATCGTTCCGATTACTGAGCTCCACAAGAAACGGTGATTGGAAAAATTTTCCTCTCTCCAACTTTTTAAATTGGTTCCAAGTTTGCTCCGTTTGCTCCAAATGCGCCGATTGTACGAAGTAGATAATGCGATTGACTCAATACTTAGTTTCCGTATTAAATTGCATCTTTGAGAAACGTTTACGCAAGGTATAAAAGGTACCTTGGAACGAATAATGTAGTAAACTAGATTTTTTTTATATATTTATTGGAATAAAATATTTTGTGTTATGGCATTTGAATGTAGCCAATAATTTACTAAGGCTAAATAAGGTTAAGTTTGCTAAAAAAGGCTACTAAAGAAGAAATATTGAAACATCCACGGCTAGTAGGTTATGTGAGAAGGTAAAGGTAAAATAGAGGTAAAAACAACCTGACCACCTGTAGGTAAGTATTATATAACCCCAAGATTGGGAAAGAGGTTTTTAAGCAGGTTTTGTTATGGTTTTACTCGTATAATACCAATGATTTTATCAACGATTAACTCTCAAAATTTTAATATTTATTTAAGGACATACAACGCTTTAGACTTTCACTGATATTATACTTTGATTAGGTACGTCTCCGCGACTAACGCGCCGCGCGCCTCGCGCCGCTAACTATCGCATGTCGCATTGCCGATGTCTTCTCAAATCTGCATAGTTCCAAACCGAAATACTATAGCGAAATACAAACGTTTATTAAGCGATATTTTTAAACAATTGTTAAGCCTTAAATTATAGTAAACACCTAATGAGGTGTTTTTTTACGTTCACTATAATTTAATTAATTTATTAATTTTGTATTACAAATGCTTTATCACTGAATTAATTAGTCGTTTTTAAAGATTGGACTAGTAGCTGCTCTTTGCCTCTATATTCTGCAGAACAATTACCATTTAGTAAATCGTATATTTTATATATAGCAATAATATTACAGAAAAAAACTTACACGACTATTCACCATATCCCTCTGCTGATCCTCCTCCGTAGTCTCCACGTCGACACTCTCATCGCTGTCGCGGTCGCTCTTGGAGGACCGAGCGGGCGACGAGTGGAGCGGCGAGCGAACAGGCGAGCGGGGTGACGAACGAGGAGACAAGCGTTTCTGTCTTGGCGATGATGTGGGTATTGGTGACCTAAACATTTTTACAACATTATAACTTTTCTAATATACAACCTATGTATACAAGAAAGTCCATATTTCCTATATAGATAGGTAATTCAGTCAGGGTAATTAAGAATATCTGCTTGAAACGTACTTTAAAACAGACATTCAATTAAAATTGAATATCCTGTAGCTGATCATAACTTTAGATTATTACATTATATTTTCCGGATGTGTAGAAAAAAAATGTTTAACCTAATACATATTGTAGCTTTGGGCATCGCAGACCTACAGTGTGTTTTGTTGAGCCAAGTCTTATAATGCAAATAATTGTCAGCTATCCAATGCTGGTCTTGTGATCTGAAATCAATATAAATTTGTTTTTTACCTATTGGGCGAACGCGCGGGCGACATGACGGGCGAGAGCTGCGGCGACTCTAGTCTGCGCACCGGCCGGAAGGCGCGCGGCTCCTCCATCGTACTCACGCCGCTTAACGCTGTTAATGCACCTACATTAAAATAATTTAATTTATATTGTATATTTCTTTTTTTCAGAAAGCTTTTTTTTCTTTTTTCGCGGCGGCGCGCGATGGGACTTCTGCATTCCGCAAACAATAGACAAACAATAGAAGGTCAAACATCATTGCTTGATTGGTTAATTGGGTAAATTTATAATGGAATGCCTTACCTGGTGTCCACAAGGTCGGCTTTAGCCAAGGTATAGCATACGGCAGAGGTAGCCTGGCTCCCCACACGTAGTCCGCCAGCCTAGGCACAGGAGCGTGAGCACTTGGCGGACTCGCTGCGGTTCTCTTAACTTCTCCACCGTCCGTCTCGGGTCTGCGGATAGGTATTCTTCTGCAGCAAAATTTTAGGCTGAACTTATTAAATAGACTGTTTTATGTACTGTTTAAAAATTTATTCAGTGATAGGTAAATAGTTGTATTGTTATGCATGTAACAAAGGAAGAATTGTGAGGATTAGGTATACCTAAACCGATATTGGGCCAATGATTAGCTGTGTTCAAAATATACTGAAGTATGAGTAATCTGCTAAGAAATTTGGAATTTGGAGATCTGCTAGGAAATAAACATTAAAATTTTATGAGATTTCGTCTAAATTATAAAAATAACTTCAGGTACTCTACGCTTATAGTACCTTCTGACGTAGGTAATCGTTAAAGATGAAAATAAACATTGAATTAAATTAAGTAGCCTACTGATTATTGCAACAGCTGCTAAATTACCAATACCTACTGTTTAAAATTGCCAATTCACTAATTCACCAATTCACCTAATAAATATATTAATATCCATCTTGGCCTCACCTAGCAGCAGAAAGCATCCTCTTTCTCGTTCCCCCGTTGAACATGGCTTTGACGTCCTCCCACGCATGGGTCACCTCATCAGGCGGATTCCCGCTCAGCTTCATGTGTCGTCTCCATGAGTTGAAGTTCGCAGCGTCAGGCTGGACGTACTTGTCTCCAGGGCCCACGCGGTGCGAGTGGAAGATGAACTTGTTGGGCGAGAAGAAGAGACCGCAGTATGCACATTTTATGCACTTCGCTCGCGATGAGTTATACCTGAGTTTAATATAGAGTTATTTTATACATATAGTTGTAATCGATTTATCACATTACCATACACATGTCATACGTGAGTGACTAGGTAAATTTTGAGATACAATAAAAATATTTGGGTTACGACACAAATTTTTATTACAACTTCTCAAAATACTCTCCATTAGTATTTAGCGATTCATTCGTCTAAACCAAGATTTAAAGCACTGGCGATACTTTTCTGTAGCCAGGTCCTCAACAGCTTCCATAAAAGCATTCCGATCATCCTGTCGAAAAGAATGCCACGGAGTCCAAGCTTTACTATTGGAAAGAAAAAGAAGCCTCTTGGAACTAAATTGGGGCTATAAGGAGGGTGGCTCAATTCTTGGATCTCCATGGTCTTCAAAATCTCTGGTAAGTTTTGCTTTGTGAGATGATGAATTGTCATGATGCAATAAAAGCACTCTCAAACCTGTTTTAGGGCGTTTTTGATTTAACACATCGAATACAGTTGGTAAACACACTTCACTGGGCATTAACAGTTTTTTGAGCGTCTAAAGAAATTGTCCCTAAATGGCCACCCGCAGAGAAGAATATTGCCACCATATTTTTGCCCACACTGCACCCACGTTTGATCTTCCTTGGAGGCTCTTCGTCCGGAAACACCCAAATCGTTAAGTGCCGCTTAGTTAGTGAGTCATACTCATAGATACAACTCTCATCTCCAGTAATGATATTAAATATATTACTACCTTCTCCATTTTCGAATTTTACAATCATTTTCCTGCACCATGTCACGCGAGTTTGTTTCTGTTCAGCAGTCAGTGAATGAGGAACCCAACGCGACCAAAGCTTGTTCACTTGAAGGTGTTGGTGTAAAATTTCATGAATGACCCGCTATGAAATCTTAAGTCTCCTCAAATGAGTTCTCTTTTTAAAAATATGAGTATCTCAAAATTTACCTGGTAACCATATATAACGTCAATTTGTTGTTGGTGATTAACTTATTTTAGTTGGAAAATCAACGTTCTTGACTGTAGTTTCAAATATGATGATTACAATTTAAGGGTTTAAAACCCTTAAAAGGGTTACAATCGATATATTTGTGAGACAACTTACGAAAAAAGAAGTTGTCAGTGAATTTATATAAAAATGATTACGAATGATTTAAGAAGTTCTATGAAAGATAAACATTCTAATATGTAAAAAAAAATGTACAGATGATACCCGCATTGTAGATATTTTAATATTATATCTCAAACATATATTTAGCTAACGATTCCAAAACACATCTTATAAGAATGTCGTCTAATTTTTGGAAAACTGATATATGATTATTTAATTTAGATCAAATCACTTATATACCAAGAACATCATAGTAATAACACAGAATATTAATCACAGAACTAGGATTTCTTCATATATTCCGTGATAATAATTGTATCAATTATCTTCTGCGCACAAAGGTGTAAAATTTAAGCTATTGTATAATGTACATAATTATACTTGTATTAGAAATCAAAACATTACTCATATAGTATAATTTACTAATACATCATATAAAATGATAGTGATGATGCGATTCCACCACAATTTTTAACTAACTATAATTAAGTCATACTTACCTAGCTGGTAAGAATGCCCCTCGGCATCCCCAAGCGCACTCATGATGGACAGCGAAAGCAAAGTCATCGGGAAGTCTTGGTGGCGCATTGTCTCCAAGAAATGACTTACATAACCTTTCCGCCTCTCGTCGAGTTATCATACCTGATTGGTCAAACACAAATCAGAGATCAGACGCGAACTTATATGTATTTTGTTATACAACCTGTAGATTTTTTTATCACTCGAACAATTAAATTAGTAGGTACTGATTTAGTTGAGTGGATATTCACAATTAGCACGCAATATTTAACCTACGAGGCAAAGAGTATTCGACGGCTTTTAAAAACGGTAAATACTGTAGTCGCGTGCGGTGCGGTTTATGGCTACACAAACGCAGTCTCCGTATAAAATAATCGTTACAGCCGAATACAATATGACTGACATACCTTACGAACACACAATGCAAGTGTAAACTTAATTTTAGCTTAAATTGTTACTGAGCCCTAACACAGAAGGAATATTTTCATATATTTTTTAATTGTCACAAGGACGAATTGTGTTACCGCCTCCCATAGACACCTGCAACACCAGAGGGCAGGCCTTGCAGAATCCTCTTACTTCAGTATTACTTCATAGCGTAAATGTATTCTCCGAGGAATAAACAATGGATCTCACCTGAAAAGAGCGAGCACAGCGTATGCAACATTGCAACGAATAAATGTTATTACTGAAAGACAAAAATAATATGCGTAATTTCGTAGTTTATTTCCATTGATTGTCTTAGAGTACACACTGTAATGTATTGTGGTAGTAACCTACCACATCGTCTGGAAGACACAGGCATGGCGCCGGCTCTTCTCAATATCTCCAGCTGCACCGGCGTGCATTGAACACAAGTGATGCCCAGCGCGACCCGGCGGTTATGTATCTCGTTGTAAGAGAACTGCTTCAGCAGCGTATTCGATATCTGGGCGAGGCACAGGCGTTCTATGCCTTCGATTACCAGGGACACTATGGGCACGCCGTAGAGAAGAACTGTGCTGACCTATTGGAGATAGAATATATGTGTAGGACTCATACAAATATCAATACATATTTGTATCAATACAATACCATACCATATCATACACAGAATATGTTTCTCCACTCCTAAATATAAGCCTCTCCCAAGGCTTTCCACCAAACAGGATCGTTAGCTCTTCACATTTAGCCACGACTAAAATCATTAAGTCTTACTATCATTGAGTTATTATCAGTATACATAAATCTAGGGCCACATTTACTCCTAACGTGATGTTTAACGTCTAAAGACTATAGAAGGTTGATAACCTGATCAAGCTGAAAAAAAACGTGTTCAAAAATTGTATTATGAAATGTAAAAAGAAATTTCGCACTTCCAATAATGGGAAGACTTAATACAAAAATAATAATGAAAAGTAATATTTACATGTATTTTATAATTTAACATACATGTCACGTAGCTGGAAAAAATATGTTCTCCTGCCAGGTGCACTAATGACTATACTAGAGGAAAATCGTGTATGGTGGCGAGTCTTACGAGACGTCTATATACAACAATGAAGAGATCCAACAATACTAGTACTTGTACACGAGCAATTTGAAAACAAAAGGAACAAAATGTGATGATGAAGAAGAACGTACTTGATTGGGTTTACTGGTCAGTTGCAATGATTTGTGTTCAGGCCGAGGTTTCAGCGACTCTCTCGGAGAGAGAGCCAAGTTCGTCGCCTCCATCCTGCGAAAAATACTTTACTTAAACAGTATAACTACTTTTGTATTAGTTATAAGTTTATAGAATCTTTGTGAATCAATAAGAAAAAAAGGATTTCATACAAAAAATCTATTACTGAAACTGTTTTATTAGACTTAATAAAACCACTCTCAAGGGCCGGTACTAAGAATACCATATGGGTATTCTTAGTACCGTGGATTTAAAGAGACACACATAATCGAAAACAAACTACCCTGAGTAAAAACAATTATGATAGAAATTATTTGTCGGATCCAGAATCGAATCTGGGACTCTTTGCGCAATAGATATGTAAAAGATCCCATATTCAAAATATGTAATACAAATAAATAAATTCAATTTATGTCTACTTAATACGTTAGCTTCTTAATAATTAACGAGTATATATTTAAAATATTTTTGCTGATTTCATGAAAATATAAGGTGTACATTAAGATAATGAAAATATATTGGTCAGAGAAATAAATACAATTAAACACACGCATTTCCCAAATATAACATTATTTCAAATGAACCGTACAAAAGAACACATTACAATAAAATTACTTCATTTACTTCTGCCGGTCAATAAAACTGCACGGTGTGAAAGAGCGTATAAATTTGGACAAAAAATGATAATTTCGTATACAAATAGGCAGTTTGCGTGTGAATTTAGTGTATCGAATATCAATTGGTTGTATCGGGGTGTGGGGAGCGATAATGTATGGAGTGCCGCCCTCGCGAGGGCTGTCTGATGTTGATTTTTGTTAAAGAGGCGATTTAATGTAAAACTTTTTTTGTTTTGTTTTCAGTGGTTACATTAGCTTTAAAAGAGTGTTCAGTTTCAGTTTTATATCATAAACACAATATCTATTTATTTCAAACTTTCTTTGGGTTGTAGCAACCACAACTATTGGCTATAATATCGTCTCTGCATAATTCAATTTACAAGAAATAAATATGAGTTGATTCATGTTGTTCTATTAAAATTATTATTATTGAAGTATTGGTAGGTAGTTCTACTATATTCAAAAATCTTAATCACTGAATATTGAATATTTGTATAACAAGGTGAATAGTGTTTGACAGAAATCTGTCGCACTATTGAGTCGCATCTACATATAATTTCACGTTACAATTTATATGACCTGACAGAAATTAAATAATTTAAAAACTAAACTAACCAAAATAAGATAGGAAAACAGTCTATTGAAACTAATTTAAGAAATAGTAACAATTTCGATAACTGCTCGAAATTTCGATTATTTATATTATCAATAAACCAATTTCACAGCACTTGACTTAACAATAGACAGTCACTTGTTTTGAAATCGTAACGCCATTTAAATTCAACAAAACAAGTCAAACATTGTGATAAATCACTTTAAATCGCCAGCCCTAATGTCAAAAATCAACATAGGGATGGCAACGTTGACATAGTGAACGGGTCATTATGGGGCGTGATTAGTCAATTTGTGTCACCCCTGCACAGTGGTCCTGAGCGGCGGTCCGCCAAAATAATTGATTAAGTTAAACGACATCACATTATTGTAATGATTGCATATGTTACTTTTCGTATGGTGTGCGGTATACCGTTTATACTGTGTAATTTTGTCTTTTTTATTTTTATAGTTTTGGGATATTTTTATCTGTGTTTTATAAAAATGTATAAAAGTCCGTCATGAGTTAATTTCTTATTCATATGAATTTATATAAAATAATAGCTGATTTTTTAATGATTTATATAGTCCATGGGAAAATAATTCTTTTTTACGGGCAAAAAGTTCTTTATTTTATTAAATTTCTTTTTATTGTTCCATCGTGCTGGAAACCTACGGAACTAAGGGTAGCCTGTACTTGTCCCACACTAGGGATAGCCTACGGGTGGCGATCTAGTGAAAACAATACCTTCCACACTTAAGTTATTTCAGGAGAAAACGCAAGTACATTGTACATTGCCGAACGTACAGTGAATTTCCCGAAGAATTAACTACATAGTTGAAAACTATTTGAAAAATAACTTCCGTTGTATCATACACTAGAATAAGCGTTATTAAAAATTTTAATCCTAGATGATATCTTGAGTAGAAATATTGACTAGGTAACGTTTTAGTTGACTACCAGTATTATTTACAACATTATCATCTAACTTAAGTTGTCGTTGTTATCGCCACAAAAGTAGGAATCATAAAGTAGTATTTCAACAAAAAATAGTTAGGAATAAAATAAAACTGCAGACTTAAATCATAAATCTCATTCCAAATTTCACGGTTCAACTGTGCCGGCTCCATAATCCGCTGACAATACATTTTAATAAAATTCACTTGTAATTATGAATCCCTTATGAGGGCCATATGGTGTTGATATCCTTGATGTATGGGATGAATCCCTGTAGGGATTGCAACTAGTAGGCACATGTGCGGCCCTTGTAACGGAACTAATCGTTTTTGGAGGGTATCTAGTTCAATTTGGTTCGGTAGGTGGCATTAAGACGATTTTTATTTTTATATTTTTGGGACATAATAATATGATGCTGACAAGCAATTGATTACACCAAACTTATACACCTGCAATATCACATGAATTAACTCTATAAACAATATTTAAGGTAGCTTTAAAGAAGTTAACGAAGAAAGCAGTAATAAGTTTATTTGGCTTTCCCTGCACAGTGACTGGCTTGAGAGACAAAATTTATTTTTTTGATAAAATTTAACTTTTTAAGTAAGTCATAAAGAAAAATGTATTAGATAAAATCATACACATGAAAGTACAGTTATTTATTTTGACCAGAAAAATCTGTAAGCAAAGCACTGTGTATAAGAAGTACAAAAATATGACTCAATACTATTTAGATGTTTCATCTTACAAATACCATATTAAACTTAATAATAACGTCTTTAAACCAAATACCCTTCACCTAAATGATATTTATTTTCTGACCTAGATATATTTGGAGTCACCTTCTCTCCCGCTTTCGTTTCGAACAAATCGGTAACATACCAAATCTCGCCGCAACATATCCTATTGACAACATGTTGTGCATTTCTCCGGATAATCCGTAACTAAAGGGACACTTGAAACTGTCTGTGTGCGTTAGCGAAGGGCGAGGGACAGTAGAGTGACCATGACTTTGGTGGAAACTATTTGATTCATTTTATAATTTTCCTGTCTTTAGAGCAAATTCAGACTCCAATAGCAGCTGATCTTACATATTTGTTGTAACCAATTTATTAAAATAGACAAGGATTGGGATCCTATTTGAAGTTTACTAAAGAATTACCTATAAAAGACAAACTTTCTTTAGAAATTGTTAAAAGCAATGGCTCTACAATAAATCAGTGGTTCCCAACGATTAGTGCACGCGACCGACAGAGCGACAATTTAATTTTTAAGGGAGTAAGTACAATTCGAGGATGAGTTTTTAACACTGAACTTTTTTCATTTATTACGATTCTAGAGGCCTTAATACAATATAAAAATGTATATTATTCTTATCAGTTCATATTTTTGTTTTTACAATGTCTTAGTGATTTCTCATCGGTACTTTAATTTTCGTCTTTCATGGGAGCCATATTCTTTGTAATTTTTTAAGTCTCTTCCACGTGAATACGAACACTTTTTGAATAACAAACATTATATAGATATATCGATGAGGCATGGCTGAAAAAAGGTTGGAAACTACTGGGTCTACAGCTAGGAATTATAATCGTTTTGGTATATTTTAGGATTTGCGTTTCTACACATATATTCAATGAATATTAAAAAATATCCTCATGGAACAAAAATCTATGGACACCCTAACTAAGTCGTATCCGATCACAATCGCTCCTCACCAAGTGTTCCTTTGAGATCACTCTGCGCTTTGTAAAACGAAATACTATTTAATCTTTATAACGTCCAACTGGTACCTCACAGCCCTTTCACTAAGTTTGCTTGTACTACTTACTGTTGCTTACACAGTTTGGGATCAGTCTTATTGCCTTTAATATGAATGATAAACACCAGTAACGGTCACCGTAACCAGCCGTTTAGTTTTCGGATTGTATTTAAACAATCAGCAAAAAACCATATTAAATGGGCTGCAAATCATGATCAGTCTGTGTTAGACCGAAATAAACAATTTGTAATTACTAAGAATGTCAATAGAAAGTCGACGCCTGCATTTTTTGTCACCAGAGAACCAAAATCTATCCCATCTTTAAATTTGCTGCCATCGATCTGCTGTTACATTCTTATTTAATTATTTCCCTTAGTTTTCATCCACGTCTGGACACGAGCCTCCCCAAGCACATTGTCTTGTGTGTGAGGAATGTATGGCTATAAAACGCCACGCTGATCAAGCGGGTCGGTCCACTCTTGTGGTAGTGTAGTTCTTCAAGGCCTGAGATAGCGGCTTTGTCCTATGGTCCACATACCTATCTCGCCTTATACAACACTCACGGAAACAGACGAGATGGTGCTATTCTTAAGCTAGCCGACCACAAGGCTGTCGTAAAATCTATACATATTATTATTATACATATAAGAAAACAGTAAAAGGGCTGAGTCTGTACATTGAGTTAATTAAAAAAATACTTTAGAATTTTAGAAGTTTTTAGAACTTTTATCTTTATATTTATCTGTACTCGTATGTCTGTCTGTACGTCTGTTTCTCTGTACGTCTGTTTGTCTGTGCATCTGTGCGTCTGTTTGTCTGTATGTCTGTGTGTTTGTGTCTGTATGTCTGTTTGTCGGTATGTTTGAGTATGTCCGACAGTGTACTTTCCGTTTGGGCCATATGAAAAATTGCCAAACTGTCAATTTTCACAACTGTGATTTAATGGTACAAATGAATAAATATGTACATTATAGTCATGGGATATCGATATTATATTATATTAATGCATATTTGAGAAGAAAACAGCTTTCATCCACCCGTGTCCGCCACGACCTGTACGGAACTCCATCAGCAGTTCCAGCCGCTGGGGCTGCGAGGTCACCCGGCAGCGTCTCCCGCGCATCCGAGACGCATTGTCCTTCCCCGCCCGCTTAGCTCACCTTAGCTCAGTTATATCATATGATTCGCAATGATGATGACTTTATGTTTAGAATAGTGTTCCAATATTTAGTACTTATATTATTATCATTTCCAACAAAAAATATAGATAGATCGCTAGAATTATATATACAGATTGCTAACTTATAGATTAAGCAAAAACTGCATAACAAGTGGTATATTTAGTGGTATATATTTATTTGCATTTTGCTTATTGGTTTGATAAAATATTTTTTAGACAAAATGATTAATAACTATATATAATTGAAAAAGATCCAGAAGGTTCAAGACAACTGGAATGTCTTAAAATGACAAAATGTCAGAATTTCATGCAATTAAAAATTGGAAGGTAGGTGTAGGAAGGTTGGAAGGTATTACAATGCTATTTGTTCCTTTATTCCTGATCCTCATATGAAAACGAGTACATACCGATCTTGAAATACAAGGAATTTATTTTTTATGGTAGAAGGCGACAGACGAGCATACAGTCCACTTGATGGTAAGTTGATACTGTCGTCCATAAACATCCGCGATACATGCCAACATTAGTCCAAAATGACAAACGTTTTCACACCCCCGGATGCGCTGCCTATCTTTGGAGATATAGGAATGGATTTGGACAAAGGGTTAGGAAAATGGAGGGGGATAGGATGGGAACGGGCTCTGGCACATCTCACTCACTACCGAAACACGCACGTACATTAGGGAAATAAGATAAAATGGGAAATGCAAGTACATTTCAAGGTAGTCTTCTGTGAGACTGCGAGACCTTAGACTTTATACAAATTTTGTTTATTTATTAGGTACTTTTAATGTAAGAAGCATAATTCGTTGTGCTTTAAGTTAATAAAACAATATTAACTTAGCATAATTTCGTTATTTGAAAATGATATTTTTTTGTGTCCCGATCCATAATAAAGTCATATACTTTCGACAATTTTGAAATTGAGCGTGCTGGGGCCAGTTCCACGGGGCCGCGCGTGTCACACCTCATAGCCTAAACCGTCGGCTCTCTAGAAACATTTAAATGGAACTCGGTCGCGGGGTCACCGGTGTCCTACGCGGCCCATACGGAACAACCAAGTGTCGGATTTACCGTATCTATCACTTGCCTGAACGGAAAGGTACTGTTGTTTCTTTCCGCGTTTAACGTATTAAAAAAATAACAACTATTTTAGGTAAATTATTTAACGTTGAAATAAGAAACTAAAAATAATAATACTAAATAATTGAATCAATTGGTCAATTGAAAATCATATCAATAAATCATAATACTAAATAAGTTACAATATTGCAGATAAAACGCCTGGACGGTGTACATCTGGACACTGGAATCAGGCTGTGTTTCACAGATTTTTATATCTTGGTATCCGTCTCAGTATCGTATTTAACCTGTTTAAAATTTTTGCTGGCTTAAAATTTAAAATTTACACAAGGAGAACTTTTCGAATGCGAGTTTTTCGAACATCGGTCAATACCCACTAGGGTATAAACAACTGTTATCGCGATCTGATCACTGTTATCCATCTTATCGTCGAGTTTTTATCATTATGTGAACCGTTGTAGGCGAAAATTGTAGTTTGGTCGCATACGGGAATCGCATATAATATTCTCTCCCGAATCGTTTGAGAAACTATCTTTGTGTAAAGGAGCCATTAGTCTGTCACACAAATCTTCCTTTTTTCTTGTGTATCAGTGGAAAGATCCTAGGAAATAGATTTATTTTCATTTTTGTAAAGCAACTGTTGTTCTATTTGTCTGTCTAAACTCTGTTTCTGCTGTTTTATATTTAATAACAATGCCCACAATTTAGTTCACGTGAACTTTAAAGTGATTCCCGTATGAATTCTATCTTGGATTTGAATAAAGATTACCTTAAATATTAATCCGGCACATGAGCTATAACTATACTAAGTTTCGTTAAAATCTGTCTAGTGGCTTTTGCTTAATATGCGTTTAACCAGACAGACAGACCAAAAATTGTTATTTTGGGCACTGTGGCATTCGTATTTTATATTGCAATCCCTTTTTTCAAAAAATATTTCAGCTTTCTTGCGATTTCATTATATGTAGGGGAAGTACGTACAAAATGACATAGGGTTTTGTTTTTCAGTCATAACTTTTTTATTTATTTAGTTACAATCAGTAATTTTAGGAATAATCTTCTTTGGCTAATTGACTTATACCTAATATATCTGAGAATCAAATAGGAACCATTGAAAAAAACTTATTGAGATCAACCTTAACTGCTAGCAAAATCCGTTTTGTCCATACTATATGGACAAAATGACAAAAGGTTACGGGCATAATGACATACAGCCAAATCAAAGGCACAGTTCACAAGCGAAGTTTTTGGTCTTCTTAGGGACGTCAGCACACGACGCATGAGCCCAAAGAGAACACTTGGTACACTTCAACCAGCATTCTCGAGGCTTGGAACGCGAAAAAACGTCATTACAATAAATGCACGCACAGTCTTCTTTATCGTCTGTGGTATCAGTGGGAAAATCTTCATCTGAGCTATCATCGCGAACAGGTTTCTTCACCGCCCTCTTCCTTTTCTTTTCAGGTCCTTTAGAAGATGACGGTAGATTCTCATCAGCATCAAAAAGCGTCTTTGTAACTTGTCTCTTTCTCTTTTCAGATGGATTCTTTGGTGAATGTTTAGCTTTCACTTCTTCTAGGTTGGGAGTAGAAGTCAAATGCCAGTCAGACTTGCGGGCTTTCTGCTTTCGTTTACCTTGCCCTTGAATATATTGTCCTTGAGGTACTGGAGAAAGAACTTCAATGGGGAACTGTAAATCCATTGACAACGTGGGCCTTTTTTTGTCAGTCGCTCCACTTCTGTCTCTTTCTCTATTTGGCACAGTGTCGCCAAGAGTTTCTAGAATTGATGAAGATCCGGCAGTCTCATCATTATATCCATCGTCAGTTACATTTTCTTGGGTTGATGGAGCTCCAGCAGTATCTTCATCATTATTTGCATCATCAGTTACATTCTGGATTGATGGAGCTCCAGAAGTGTCCTCAACATGATGTCCACTGCCGGTTACGTCCTCTTGGGTTGATGTAGCTCCAGTAGTGTTCTCATCAATATTCCCATTTTCAGTTACATTTTGTTGGGCCGATGAAGTTCCAGGAGTGTTCTCATCATTACGTCCATTGTCAGCTACATTTTCCTGGTTCAACGGAATGTTTGTTGTCGCTGCAGGTTCAAACATATAGTCAGGGAAAATATCTGGATTAATGGGCCACAGGCCTGTGTTTTTAAAGCCACTGCAAGCATTTTGAACTGTTGCTGTCTTCCCATATGCTTGGTTGAATAGTTGTCCAATTTGCAAATGAGTCACGACTCGGCCTGGGTGGTTTTTTAGCCACTTTGATATTTCTTGATGGAAGTAGGTCTTTAGAGGTCCATAGATACTCACGTCTAGGGGCTGCATTCGGTGAGTACAGTGTGGAGGTAGACAGAGCATATGAATGTCATTTTCTTTAGCAAAAGTCAATGCTTCGATACTCTTGTGGCTGGCATGCCCATCGCAGATGAGAAGGACTGGATCATCAGTGCTGGATTTAGTGTGTTCTTTGAAATGCTTCAACCATTTTACAAATATCTCGGTATTCATCCATCCAGACTCTTGTGCAAGACCTAGTGTGCCAGTAGGAGCTTCATCCACAAGTTCCTTCTTCATGTTTTTTCGTGGGAATATCATGCATGGTGGGATGAATGATCCAATAGCATTTGTACAGCACACTACTGTAACATTGGATCCTCTCTCAGCACTGGTTAGGGAGCCGATTTGCTTTCTGCGTTTCGTCGCTAAAATCTTTTGTTGTTTTTGTACTGTTGTGAGACCTGATTCGTCAACATTGTAAATCCGGTGTGGCCCGAAGTTGTGAGCATTAGTAAGACTTTGATAGAGCTCAAAAAATTTGGATACCTGTGGTTTGTTGAAAGCTTGAGCTCTGGCTGCGGAAGTCGCTTCAGGTGTACGAAGAGAAATGTCCTGGTTTCTCTTGAGGAATCCATTAAGCCATTCTTGTCCAGCACGTTTCTTTTCTCTGTTGAAATTGTGACTGAAACCATTCTTCTCTGCCAAATTAAAGGCAAGTTCTTGGACTGCTGTTCGCGTCAAACCAAAAAGTCTAGTTTCCAAAAACTTTATATGATCAACCAACTGTCTTTCAATTTCTGGAGGAAAGGTATTCTTGAACCTTCCTAAGCCTTTTATGTTAGATGGTAAAGTTTTATTGGTATTTAATGCATGTCTTCTCAGCGTAGCTTGTGGAACACCAAACATCTTTGATGCTGCCAGCCAACCCATGCGATTTTCTCGGACTGCCTCTATTGCTTTTTTCATTGACTCCTGACTCCAAGCTTGACGATTAGTCGTTCTCTCATAGTCGCGCGGCATTATATCTAAAAAATAAAAAACAAAATATTTTACCGATCATGGATGGACAAAATGACACAGGTATGTCATTTTACCCGATAAGTCTATATGTCATTTTGTCCTTCCCTATATCAAAACATAAGCAAATACACAGTTTTTATAAAAAGCTGTCTGCAGTATAAAAACTTGCCTAAATCACAAGATAAATAAGTAATACTCCCAAAACAATGTGATTCTACGCGAAAAGTAACATAAAACTTACCAAAATTAGGCAGGAATCCACATAAATATATTTTTTTTCAGATAAACAAATACCTTTTCTCCTGTTGTGACGGAACGACTGAGGCAATGGCGGCCGGTGATTGGCAGGTTTGAAAACATGGCGGAGGCCATCTATAGAAGTGTCAACCATCGCGCTAAACCGCGCCAATTTTGAAAAAAGTCGACTGTGTCATTTTGTCCGTATATGTCATTTTGTACGTACTTCCCCTATACTCGTAGATAGTTTGAGTCCTATCAATTATCCGCAAAGAGTCTGATTATGTTGAGTATTACATAATAACCAACTAAATTGTAATTTACAATTGTTATAGCTACAATTTATTCTATCGAATCGCTGTTTAACCCCCCACGTACACCTTCTTTACATACTCATTAAATAATTACATCCTCCGATATATCGGAGACAATAAACCGGCAGTCGGGACCTTTAAACAAACGGCGCTCGGCTCCCGAGCTACAAAATTAATTCGCGACAACCGGCGTTATTTACTTTGTTACTTTGTTCGCTTAATTGGAGTCGCTGAGTGAAGACACGGAGTTAATTCGATGGTTAATATTTAATCGCCGTTTTGGGGTTGAGACGCGTTGGAGTATGCTTTAATTCTAGTTTAAATATATTTTTTTATTAAGTGATTGGATCGTAACGATTTGACAGTGATTTGTTTAGTATAAAATCTAGCGATTGTGCAATTTTTCCACATTTACATTTGAATAGCTAAATTTGAATTTGAATAAATACAATTATGTTCTTTATCTTCTTTAAATAATTTTACCTAATCTCTTCTTAAGATCCTTTTAGCCGTATTCATAAGGAAATACAGTCCTCGCAACGAGACTTGAGCATTCCATCTGTGTGAGTGGGTGCTAAATTGTCGAATCAGACTCTCGAAATGGTTCGCACTGTACAGTATCGGTGTGCACTTACACAAACGCAAAGCTCATGTCTCGTTAAGTGAACTGTACCATAGATATAGATTTTTTTTTAACTGCAAATATTAGTACAACGTTTAAAGTTTAAAACTTGAACTTTACAGTTCACGAGCGTTTAACACTCAAGTGATAAATGTTAATTAGCGTTCACTCAGAGCTCAAGTGTCGAGCGCTCAGCGGTCATTTTTACAATTCTAATTAGCGCTTGGTCGACACCACCGGTAACCCCAGGGCCGGCAATTACCTCGTTCAACGCATAAGTATAGCCATCCAACGGGGTAATGCCCCCAGCATGCTGGGTACCTTGCCACAAGGTCCCAATCTATATACCTTACAATTATAATATATAAGTACTAGTTTAATATTAGATTTACTACATTAGTATTTAAGTATTTTATAAGTATATGTAAATATGATACTTTAAAGTTATACTTTAAAATGTCATTTTGAATTGAAATAAATGTTTATTATAGTACTTCTATGTCAAATACAGTCAATTTTTGCAAACGTGCCGTCATCTTCGCGTGTGTTTATGAAAAACATCCATATTGTTTTACATAATCTGATTGGAGTTATGGTCCAATCTGATTGGAGTTACATAATCTGTTGATTATGGAGCGTGAGAGGGTGTCATAGGTAAACAGCATAAGGCCGGGTGCGTTCTCTAAGGATGTTTGTTGTATGGAGTAGCTTGTGTGTGTTCACACTGCGTCGCAGTCTCGTGAATTTAAAGCTAGTCGACACTCTTAAAGAAGTAATTAAATGAGCATTAAATGGATTGTAGCAAATTTAAAGGTGGATTAGGCTTGGGTTCTCTGGAGACAATAAAAAAATAAGAGACCATTGACTTGGTGATGAAATTTTTAGTAAGTAAAATTTTTATTTCAGTTATTCAATGTGTTATTCAATGTTATTGGTATGGTCAATGCGCCCTGGTACATTAGAAATGACGACCTCCATCGAGACCTTAATGTAGACCTCGTTGCCAACGTTATTAAAAAATACGCCGAAGCTCACGAATGAAGACTTCATCACCATGTGAACGTTGAAGCACCTCGATAACAAGGACATAGTGAGAAGACTGAAAAGGACGAAACCTTTTGAGTTAGTGTAGTGTTAATATCATGTACGTACTTAGTGAAATAAGTGCTCCTAATAAAGATCACAAGAACAAAGTGACTTCCACTTAATAGAGACAATAAGTAAAGTGTTATTGGACACGTTCTTAGTTTTACTCTACTTAGCAACTTAGGTCAAATTTAAATTACTCATTTGTCTTAGTATTATGGCTAGATTGTAATTTTAAATGTAATACCTCTTTATTAGGTGTCTCGTTGTTAAAAAAAAAGTTATTCAATAATAAATTATATTTTTTTAATTCGTCACAGATTATTTTTTTATGCCATTAGGTTTGAAAAGCTTATTTCGGATAAGATCGGAAACAAAAGTAGAATACTCTTTTAAAACCATTTTTCTGCTGAATGTACAAGGTAGATTCTTTTTATATAATGAAGGTAACAGATTATTGCAAACAGGCAGACGGCCCACCCGGTGTTAAGTGGTTGCCGTCGCCTATGAACGCCTGCAGTACCAAGAGGATTACAGACGCGCTACCTACCCTGCAAATGTCTATTTACAGCCTATGTAAGTATGTAACTCTATATAATTATATGTGATGGATATACACAAAAATATTAATAAACAATTAAACTTGTGGCGAGTATACAATCAATGTATGAACAAATGTGTCAAAATTTACAATGTGGGGAAAACACAATAACCTGACTTATCTCAGGATTTCCTCAGACGAATTGTTGAATACTGCTGCTGTCCTCGTATCTAACAATTCAATTTCAGTACAAAGTTGAAAAAGAACAAAAAAGAACTGGCATCCTATTTTCGGCCAGCTCGCGGCCTATAAAATTATAATCTAAGCCCCTCTCTTCATTTGTTTCTACCGACAATGGCGACTGTTGACATTCGGCAGACGGTCTCTCCACGGATTTTTAACAATTGAATTCGTAACTAATCCGCTATCTGTTGTGGAGATGGTGAATTATTAATGTACTTTAGGTAAATTAAAATCCTTAAAATCAAACGTTTAATTTCAACTCTGTCAATTGCGTGAGTACATTAACTATTTTTTAATATGCGTTAACTGTCAGACATTGCTTACTCAAAAATATCGCCGAAAATGGGCCGTTAATGTAATGTTAATGTAAAAACAATCGTTGTTTGGGTTCAAGACGCGATTCAATAATATTGTGAAATAACATTATTGTACAATTTTATTGTAGGTCTAATGACAATGTACCTAACATCAGAAAAAAATTGCAATGTACCCTTTTTGCAGCCATTCCCTGCACTGGGCAAAATAATGTTATTTTTTTGTATTATATATCTGATATTTTTTTATTATATATTTTTAAATATAGGCGTGTTTGCAATTACCTACCTACCCTGGTTGACCTTACCTTATGCCTAAAACCTTTAATGAAGTTAATGAAGTTCGATGTATCTTATTGTATTGTTACAATATGGTGGGTTTAATAAAATTATTATTTATGATTATTAGGTACTATGTGTTATTGAATAGCAAGTTCATTCCTTTGTTGTAATCTGTTATTACCTTACTTCGATATAAGACGTACTCATCTTGATACAATACAAGCACGAAAAGTTGAAAACCTACCGACGGCGCTCACTTAAAAAAATTAATCAAAATAACTTATTCCATCAAACAACAAACTTTAAATAAACAGCGCCCATCGTCATAAAAGGCGCAACATAAAGATGCAAATTGTCCCCGAATTTACTTATAAAAGTAATTGAATCGGCCGTGCCTACGGAATGACATCTGCCGAGTTGATTTGATGAAAATTACTTCGCACAAACCTCGGCTCGTTTTTATTAACTTTCCCCCATTATTAAAGCTCCTTACAGAAGAGATGTTTCTACGCCAGCGATTTTGTTACGCTGTGGTTTTTTCTATTTATTATCTCATAGGTAAACAATAATAATTGAAACCAACAGTCAATATTGAAGTTTTTAATATATTTTCTATAAGTTTGAAGGCGATACGGTGAATGAACCAAAAAAGATAAACGTATCATTTCGCAATAAGTGTACACCTCATTACAAAATAGAAACGCATATAAGTACTTATTACAACTTCTATAAGTACCTTGTAATGCAAATGTTCTAAATAAGTCAGGAAATAAGTTGTGATAAATGTGAAAGAAGTAAGTACGAGTATATCTAAAAGGTACTAAGTATACAGGTAGTGAAATTTTGTACACTTTCAGGTAAACTGTGCTTAATTCATGTACCTAGGTATATACCTAAAGCTGTTTTATATTTATCCTTCGTCTTAAATTCACGCCTGAGTCTGATCTTTATGTAGGATAATGCGTAATCTCTCTCAAATAATTTATATTTAACTTTTAACGATATTGAGTCTTTCAATATTAACATTATTTTACGAATTTCCTTTTTAGAAACATAACGACCAAATTGCTTTTACAAACTTGTTTTATTGTAAAAAAAAATGTGTTGCTTCAGCGAATTATTGGATTTAAAAATGAATAATTGATTATTGTTGTTGTAGTATTTATTGTTTTTTGTTTGTGACTTACCGCTACAATTAGTACGGCCGTATTTACCACCTATGTATAAGAGGATTGTTAAAACGCTACCTATCTATTTTGGTAATGAAAATTCCAGATATCAAAATGCTTGCAAAATTTTCATCTGATCTGCGATAACTACAGATTAAATTATTATCACTTTAGTTGATATTTATGATTAATAAATATTGATTATTAATATTAATAATACTTTTTTTTTATTTTGTGATTAATTTCAGAGAAAAACAATTTAAAGAGATCTATTCTTATTTAATAAACATTTGTAAATACAATACATTAAGATTAACAACCTTATTAACGACCTCGTCCATTATATAAGATAACTACTAAAAAAAGTTTCAAAAAGCATTAGATACCGTTCATACTTCATACAATTATTTCAAAAATCCTCCTATTCTTAATATTACTGGTAAATCATATTACTGGCGGTAGCCACTTACCATCATGTAGGCCACTTGCCCGTGCGCTTACTTTCCTAAAAAATAATATTATACATAATCCGGGTTTACTATATATTGTACGTATTCATCACAATATATTCAATTATACTGACGAGAAAGTCACTTTTCTCCATAGGTCCATTTATCCCAAAGCAAGTTGGGGGCGTGTTCTTGAGCTGCAAGAACTACTTATAGGAAATACCTACCTAATCACAACAACCGTACACTGCCTACCCATTGTTTAAACAACCTAGAGTTAATCTAGCAACATCGCGACATCAACTTAATGTGGATATAATGAATTCGCTGCGAACCGCCGGGCCCCTGTTTGTCTTTCAATTAGGGGATCCCTTGGGACTCCGCCCGCCGGGGGCAGCACCCCCTGTTTAAACACAACGCAACAAAAGTCGTATCTATATTTAAAGAGGGACAGAAATTAAATCTTCCGCTTATCTATCTTCCTCTTGGATGTAATTTTCAAGTGCAATCGAGTTTTTTTTAGCGAGGATATTACCGTTATTTTGTACCCTTGTGTTTTCAGATTATTTTTGTTTGGATGCTTTAGTTTGCTAGCTTTAATAGTGTCTCTAATAATTAGGTACAACCCGGTTCATAATGTTGCAAGAAAATTAAATATGAAGTGATTATATTTCTTATTATATAGACTACTAAATTTCAACAGTAAGCTACAACACCATAATCAATATTAAGTTTAAAACTACGTTGTGTCTTTTTCAATTACAGTAACGAATACAAATTATGAAACAGTTAAGTGGATGTACAAGCTTTTATAACAATCATAAAAGATTGATTCAGTTGGCCAACGCTTTAAATACGCCACTAACTTTACCCCTTGGCTTGGCTGTCTTGAACCCGTTATCAGCCGAGAATTCCCTTTTGGATACCCTTAACTGCAATAGCTGCTTACTTCTTTTAAATTACAGAACCTATTTAGATAAGAATAACCTAAAATCTATCTGAATAAATACACTGCTCAATGGTAGAAACCGCATCAAAGTTCTTTGCATAAAATTCGGATTAATCGTGAATATACAGACTTATTTGGAGGGTTCAGAGGACTTTAAGTTATGGAGTGTCGGTGATAACTATAATGTAATTGTATGGTAACTAAAAAACTTAAGCCATAGTACAGGCTAAAGGAGCGTTCGAACAAACGCCTTTGTAGCTTTTCAATTTTTAGGCTAGGTGACCGCAACAGCAAATACAACGTTGCAAAACAAACCTGTTCTTTCGGTCAGAGCGACCGACTATAATAGTTTCTGAACCTAAAAAAGTTTTTAATATAAGCACAATTGTAATTACGTCGGTTGATCAATATTTTCCTTGATACAGGCGTACTCGTAGCACTTGCAAGGAGGTACGCGTAGCAAGGAGGTACTTGTAGTGCGCGTAGCACTGCTACGTGATGCTACGAAAAATAGTAACTCTTTATTACAGTAGGCACGGTACTACTGCCTGCGGATTTGTATTATTTTTTCACTAATAATATTTTTTTTCATTTAGTGTATTCATTTGAAACAATTAAATTTGTATATGAATATTATGGTTACATAATAGAATTATCAGCATTAAAATATAAAGCATTATACAGGAAGAAACTCTAAAAATTACCTAAGTCACAAAAAATTACACGGTACAAACTCAATAAATTAATCAAAATCAATAATAATAAAAGTCAATAACAAATCAAAAATCAACAATAAAAGTCAATAATTAATCAATCATAGTTCCAAGTCATCAATATTATTAAAGCTCCCAAGAAATAAGTTATGTAGTGTTCTGTTATAGGAGGTTTCCTGGAGTAGATTTTTACCTCCTATAGAATTAGATGAAAAATATTAGCAGCCATCATCACTTAATGCCTATCCTAAATCCTACTATCCTAAAAGCTTGATCATCAGTCCGAATATTCTTGATCGATCACGTTTAGACAGCAACAGGAAAATGTTTCCTTAATAATATCATGTAAATTCAGATTTTCGCATCCGTAGATAGTAGAAATGTTTGCTAGGCGTAATTGTCAGGGACAGTGCAGCTACACTGTATTGATAAAAAAACATAAGGTAGATATACCTAAGGACCAAGGATTATTTTCGGCAGTATTTCAAGTTTCTAATTATTAGGTAGTCAGATAAGATCGCGGCCGTTTTATCATGAAAATAATAAACAGTTTTTTGTATTTCATTAATATGTATTGAGCGAAATAATGTCCATAATTCGACTATCTTTTGCCATTTTTCTGGCAGAGCCATTATTCCATCGCTATAATTTTTTTGGGGTTTCTGAGCGAAAAACTGATTCAAATGATTTATACAGGCTTGCCTTAAATGTAATTTTACTCCATTTAGAGAATTATGTAAAGCGCGGAATAAATGATAATCCGAAGGTATGGACTGTATGGAGGATGCATTAAAACTTCAAGGTCCATCAACTTTTGTTTAGTGATCAAAGATGTATTTGGTCGAACTTTTCGTGATGGAAAACTACACCTTTTCTATTGCTTAATTCTTTCTATTCTTGATTAAATAAAACTACTTCAAGTGCTTGTTTTATATTTACTAATTGCTGACAGTAGACATCATAATTAATCGTTTGGCCGTGTGGCAAAAGCTCGTAATACACAATGCAAGAGCTCAGCATTCGCTAAGCTCTTCCGCAATTTGATGACTAAGACACATGTCTATCTGCTTCAATTTTTTCAATGATAACATCAACATTTACCTCAATAGGACGACCACAGCGAGGAACATCATTCACATCAAAATTAATACACCTGAATCGACTGAACCATTTTTTACAGTAGTTATACATAAAGCATCTTCTCCGTAAACATCACAAATCTCTTTTTGAGTAGGCACTAAAAGCATTCATACCCTAGTCGAAAAAAATTGTAAAACATAGATATCTAATTTTCTCCTTATTAACTTCCATTATAAAATTGTTAAAAAATATGAATAGATAAAACTTTTAACTTGTAATTTCAATTTGCCACCATTACAAAAAAGTCAACTGACAAACGCTATATCACTTTCCCGTCAGTAATCAGTGTTGCCAGAAATACAGCACGTTCAAAAAGGTCGCGAACTTTTCCGACTACCTATTATTTCTTTTAATTTTAATGTAACTTAAAACTACACTATTTATCATATGATAAGTAGTGTAGGTTGTATAGATTAATAACATATTAAACTAGAATCCGTTGAACTAATTTGCTGGGTGTGATTCTGCAGTTGCCTTTGGTAGGTACTGCCGCTTGCTTGGAGACACTTTGCCACGGACAAACTTTGTACAATGTTTAGTTATTAACCTTCATATACTTTACATTTGTAAGTATATTTAATTAAGTAACTCAGCTCCATTTCGTATTTTAATCTAATTGTCTTAAATGGATATAAATAAACTAATTACCTTAAAACATATATCATCCAATACTCACGTTAATACCACGTCTCCAGTCAAAAACAAACGTCACCAATCAAAACATGAGTCCAAACACAATAGTATACGTTACTCAAACGACACCGAGCATTACTCGTCTGAGCGACAGAATGAAACTGTGTACTTAACCGAATCCGACGTCCACCAATAAGAACCACGCCCTTAAACTAAGCTCCACCCACTAAAGCTCGGCTTAACCAATCAGAATCCGCCCAAAACCTTATTTACTGCAATCGCCCGCCCGCCCTCGCCGTCGCAACTTATCGATTGGACGAGGTTGTACTTATTTAAGGCGCCTGAATTAATTTTGTGATTGAAATTACAAGTATGATGGCATTAATTCGTTCGCGCCTGGTTCGTTCAATTAAAACGGGAGGTCGCGTTGTATTGGGAGTTTTAATTGTATATAATCATATTTTGTAATGGTTTTCCCTATATAACTAACTGGTATAATTAAATTCATTGTAATCTGTGTAAAGTATAATTACAAATATAAATAAAACCGTATTCCGCCCTGTTATCGTCCACTGCTAGAGACAGGGCCTCCTCATGCACATTGTCTCGTGTATGAGAGATGTATGATGATTAAAGGACCACGCTGGTCAAGCGGGTTGACAAGTTCACTCTTTTAAAAATGGTGTAGTTCCTCGGTGCTCGTAGTAGCTGATATGTTATCCCTCAGAAATTACAAATAGGTATTATCGAAACTAATTGCCAATTTTCGACTCCTAAAGTGTAGGTACCAAGTCAGGCTTTTGTAGATCTCTTCGAAGTATATTCTCTTGTATTACACTGATATTACATGGTATTTAGGTACTACATATTTTTATTGAAAGAACTTATGGCTGGCTCACTTTATTTCTCCCCTAAATTTCCCGTAAACTATTTAGAAAAAATAGTGATAAATAAAAATAATGTTTTGAACTTACCTAAAAAGATCTAAGAACCATTTGACATGATTAAATGTTATTGTTGAATAAAAAATAAAGTAAATACATAATCTCCTCTGAAACATAATTAAATCATATTCAATGCAAGCAGCCCTCTCAGTGTCCACTGCTGGGATGTGGGTCTCACATGCACAATACAATGTACATGATCATATACAGGTTATATATATCCCTATGTATCGCCTTAAAACGCTACGCTGGCCATGCCGGTTGGCGAGTCCGGGTTTCACCACAGTCTGTGGAGCTTGGCCGCACTTAGACCATGATCTTTTCCGCACGTTCTTGTCGTAAGTGATCCACTTCTCATCACCAGTGATCAATCTTTTCAAAAATGGTTCGGTTTCATTGCGTTTTAATAGAGAATCGCAAACGAGTACACGGTTCATTAGGTTTCTTTCAGTGAGCTCGTGTGGTACCCAAATATCGAGCATTTTTGTGAATCCAGACTTTTTCAAATGAGTCAAAACGATTTTGTGGTCAATGCCCAGTTCATCAACAATGTCGTAACTACTTATATGCTGATCTTGTTGCACTTTTTCACAAATGGCATCAACTTTATCGGTAACAGGGCGACCGGAGCGAATTGCATGTTTAACATTAAGATGTCCTGACTGAAAACGCTTAAACCAACTTTGTGCTACTCTTACTGACACTGCATTAGGTCCATAAATGGCACAAATTTTTTTCGCGGCTTGTGTCGTATTTGTCCCTTTTTTGTAATAAAACTTTAAAATGTATCGAATTTCTTCGTTAGATTCACTCATTTTCTTGGACAGAAAAACAATTGAAAAATGGCGGGAAACAGTTTTTTATTTCTTTATTTCTTTTTTTTAACCATTACCTTTTTAATGGTATCATAACCAGCCAGGTACAAACAGTTCAATCAAAGATATGGGATCACAACTTCATACATACAAAATACGAAAAGACTTTCTCCCCGACCTATTATTTGTTATTCGCTGGAAAGTTGCTCGACTGCTTTGTTACGCCGAGCTGATGTCGAGCTGATGCCGAGCTGATACGTTTGTGTAATAGCGAATTAAATTATTACTTATATATAAACTATATATTTTATTATAGTTTCTGTTCAACTTTATTTTAGACAGGCGAGAGTGAGTAGATACATGTAGATCTTCTATCACCTAATGTTTATCTATGTATATTTTGCTTCATTGTGAAGTAAACCTACTCATACTTTATTTTTTCTGAGATAGTTTTAAATATATATATAGAATAGATGGCAGATGAGCGGGCGGGCCACATGGTGGTAAGCGATCACCGCCGCCCATGAACATCTGCAACACCAGAAGTTTTATTATTGTAATAATTCATAATTAAGTACATAATTAAATATAATATAAGTACATAATTATTGTAATTAAATTGCTATTTGTATTTTTATGTCTAATGGCCACTACACACCATCAGTTAAAACTCTCAGTTTTGACTGAACAGTTAAAACTGAACTTCCGAGTATGAAAAACTGACAATTTTCATACTTCACAGTATTTTTTTAATCAGTGCACTGTTTAAAAAATGAAAACTATAAATCCTTGCATCAAATTCAATTTCATTTATTTGTTGTTTACTCGTAGGTAAGTAAATACGTTGACTGGATCAATTTGTGAAAAAATTTAGTAGGGGAGAGTGGGGGAATTGGAGCCATGTAAGGAAAAGTTAAAAAAAATACGAGTTTATGTTGTAATCATTCATTTTTTTAGACACTAATTAGTCTTTTATTTATCTGTCTTTCAGTAATTGCTAAAAAAAAATTTAAAAACTAACTCTTAGTTAGTGAAAATGACTTTTTTTATAAATATTAGTTTCGCTCGCATTACCCCACACATCGGGTAACGAGAGCCAAAAAACCTCCATGTGTGTAATGAGAGCCATCACTTAATACTAAACAAAATGAAACTTACTTTGGTTCACGTAATAGGAACTTAAACAAATCACAGGTATAAAGTAATCAACAGAACCTAATAATCAACAAAAATAAAGCTTTTCTAAAAGTTAAATATACAACATAGGGTATTCTAGGGATCTAAACAAAAATTGCAAATTTAATCTATGGGGTCATCGCAACCCGAACACTCGGAATGGGCCCATTTTCCACAGGCTCTGCAACGGTACCATAGCTCTTTATTTTTACCAACATCGTTACATATGATGCATTCATTTTCCTCCTCTGAGTATTCAGAATCATCATCACACATATTATTTTCATCAACAGATGATTCCTCAGTTGTGTTGTCTTGGAACAAATTTCTGGTTGCCTTCTTTATGTTTTTTTTTAAATGATTTATTCTTAGTCTTTAATGTAATATTCTTAGATTTCTTTTTTTGGATTTTCTTCGGTCTATTTTCCTTTTTGTTCTTTCTCTCTTCTCCTCGAAAATTTTCTTCATGGGGGTACCAGTCAAAACTTCTGAATGCTGCTTGTTTCTATTAGTCTTTGCAGAGTTTTTTAATATTTGTGGACGAGGACTTACAACATTTAAGATATCAGCAAAGCTTGTAGATGGCTGTGGAGAATATTGTGATGGTTGGTTGCTGGTATTTTGTGACGTGGTAGTAGGCATTTGCAGGGGCTTTTGAGAGGATGTCAATGATTGTGAAGTAACTGTAGCTATTGTTTCTGAAGGTAGAACAGAGTTACGATCTATTAATGCTAGTCGCTTCTGGCTTTCTAATACTGAGCTCAGGGTGTCGGCTCATGAACCCAAACAACCAATCTTTTCCAGCAATTTTTTTTTCAGTGTTAAATATTTTTTCAACACCAATATTCACAGCCATATTATAGCATATTTTACGCAGTTGACTGCCGGTTAAACCATAAAACATATTAGACATATCAATGATATGGTTAACAATGGTATGTTCCCGTTCACTAGTGATCACAGGTTTTCTCCCAAGCAGCGGAGAACGACTGTAAGTAATAACATCACTATTTGCTAACCTGAACCGTTTCTTGAGCGTGCTATAGAGTATTTTAAATTGCTGTGCCGCTTTATTAACTGATTATTCCTTCCTTTCGTAATAGTTTCTATTGCACTCTCTAACGAAGCCGAGGTCCAACTGGCCTTTGATGTCGTTCGCTGTCTAGTTCTTGGCATCTAAAAAATAAAATAAAGCATGTTTCATTAGATTAGAATTACGTTTTTCGAAAGGGGTAATAGTAGCCATGGCGGGGTAATGGGAGCGCTTCTAGCTCCCATTACCCGAATGTTAAACATCTCGAATTAATAAAAGTAACATAAACAAACTTTGCTAAATCATCTATCTTCCACTTATATCGTAAAATTTATGAAATAAGGCATTTAATAAACACAAAACACAACAGAATGATAAAAGTTCAGGTACTTACTTTGGTTACGAGATTTGATATTTTTTTACAAGGATGACTCACAAAACTAACTTCTTCTCGTCACCGCTATACGCGTGCTACTGAGCTGGCCAGCGGCGATCACGTTGCATAATCGAAGGTTCCCGAAGCCGTTCGTGTCATTTCGGCGCGACTTGACGTTCCTGTGTGTGTAAATTGTAGTAGCTCCCATTACCCGCTAGCTCTGTTTACCCCGTTCTCCCCTATTTGTGAAAAATCTAGTCTGGCCGTTATGGTTCCAACACACGATCAGTTGAAACTATCAGTTTTGACTGAACAGTTTAAAGTAACAGTTAAACCTGTCCGTGTGTAGTATTGTATGAGAACTGCGCTTCCAGCTCGTGGTTCATTTTGTACTATAGCTTCCTTAAGCTATTACAGCTCATTTTCTTATATAACAATCAAAAACCAGACTACACAAAAACAAGTACATTTTTTTCTTTTCATTCTATCACTAATCTAATCACCATAAATCCCAGTCGCGCATTTAACCCTTGAACGCCATCGCGATAAGCCAAGCCCCCGGATCGCAAAAATAATAAACTCAAAACCTACGAGCAGCGTTAGAAATAAACATGCCGTCCATCTGTTTGTGAGATTTTAGTACTATTCTCAATTAATAAACCTAGACTACACAAAAACAATTACTTTTTTTTCCCTTACCATTCTGTCATAAATCTAATCATCAATATTCCCAGTCGCCCATTCAACCTTTGAATGCCATCACGATAAGCCAAGCCCCCGGATCGCAAAAATCATAAACTCAAAACATAGTGTTATAACTGATGATAATAAACAAACGGTCCATCTGTTTGTGAGATTTTAGTTCTATCCTCAATTATAGAATTAAGCCGATGAAGGGTTGCGCGCCCCTGGTGCGACGGTAATTGAAGGGCTTAGAGACGTGGTCGGTGTTAAATCGATCTCGATAGATTTGTTTTATGAAAATGAATATTATATTAAGGCTTTTATTTTAAAATACCAAAAGAGCAGCAACTCAACGAAAAAAATAACAAAATAAATAACTGAATTAAAAAAAATATTAAAAGTGTCCCCTTCAAGTGGACAAAACTAATTTAAATTTTGTTTATCTAATGTAATTTTGTCTTTGTTGTCACTGGAGAACCTAACCCACCATTAACTTTGCTACCATCGATTTACTGCTCATTCAGTATTTTTTGTTGCTCATTTAGTAACTTCCTTTATTTTAAGGCCAATATTTATAGTCACAATGTGTTCTGATCATAATATTTTAAATAGCAAAGTAGAAGATTTGAATATATTTTCTGACTCTTTGCATAATTAATTTCCACCTTGAAATATTTTTGTTATAGCCAAATCATTAATATAACTAAAATATTTTTTATAAGCGACGATGTTACTTTATTATAAATGTTGTGTACTTATTTATATGTATACTGTTGATGTACCTTATGTAAATATATAAATGTGTAAATAAGCATGAATATTCTACCCACTTAAAAAAACGGGGTTCGGTGATGTTTTATTTCAAGGAAAGCTTTTAATCCTCAACATACGAGTATATCTATACATATAATAAAACTGTAGAAGCAGCGTGTCTGTACATTCAATATATTTACCAAAAACTAATTAGGGGTGCTGAAGGTCGCGACCGGTGACTCTTGAAAGGCCACTAGGGCCACAAGAACTTAGACATACACGATGTTGAGGCAATCAGGTTTTTAGTCGGTAGGAGTCCGACACTACCTGGCACCACCTAGGCTGGCCCAGCTAGACTAGATGGTGCCAGGTGTCCAATGCAGGATTTTCCTGATTCTCTCCTAACATAAAAAAAAAAAAAGGGTGCTGAAGGAAGTGTATCAGAATACAGTAAAGACGATTTTGAAAATTTTTGTCTCTCTGTCTGTTTATCTGTTCGAACACACTAATCTCCAAAACTACTTAACAGATTTTCATGGGGTTTCCACGGATTAATTAAGCTTAGCTTGGCGCTTCGAATAGGCTTTGTTTCATCGAAATCGGCTAACGGGAAGAAAAGATATCCCAATTTAGAGTTTAAAGACTAAATTCCCACGCGTACGAAGTCGCGGGCACAGCTAGTCAATAATAAGAATGGAAACAACGTTGAGAGAAAGCTTCGCTTCTGTGACAAGCTCCACTTGTTGAGTTATTTTCGGCATAAATTAAAAGGATACGTCTTACAACAGTAAATTAAATGTTAATAATACAAATCTATTTAATAACATAAGAAGTCTGATTGTCTTTAATATAAGCAAAATTATGTTGCCAAATAAGTATAACAATTTCTCTCATTGAAGACATGTGCATATCTTGTTTAATAATTCAATTTAATATCTAATTATCAAACTTAAATGTCATATGGTTTTCATAAAAAGACATTACATAAGTTAATTTTATTTTTTTAATTTCTTTATATATGTGGCTTCGGTTGTATTAATACCGTACCATTAGCATACTCGTATGTCTCACCATCAAGGCTCGTCAATATACACAATCTCATTAACGTCATACTGGCGAAATTGTTTAAGTCAGCGTCACCTGGCCGGAAGACATCCCTGACAGTCAAATACACTAAATAATGAAGGAGGTATTGATTTTGTGGAAAGCTAATGAATATTTTGTTTGATTCAATGGTTAAAAAATATCGATAATGAAAAACAAATACTATATAGTGACGTCCCATCCCCAGCTACATGTTGTTCAAGCCGACATAATGAAGTGTCGTCACGCCGCCGCACGCGCCCGTTCGCCAGCTATTGTGGATGGCCAATGCAGTGTGTGTTATTGTAAAACCACCTTTATTTTATTGAAGCACTCTATCGACACAATTCTGTTAATTGGCAATGTTAACCGTAGGAAGAAAGTGAAATTTAAATTGTTTGCAAAGCGTGCGTTGTAAACATTATCCATATTTCATCAATTACTACCTACACTTAATTACTTATCATACATATGTAGTTCCTTTTATATTAGATATTATATTCCAATGATAATAAATGATAGTAAATGATAATAAGATTTCTATTATAGGTAACAGAGTCCATAAATATTAAGGGCTTATCGTGCACACAAAAACTCGGGTTAAAGTAGATAAGTGGACCAGAGTAATAAGTAATTTTTTTTTAATTATTTTTGTGAAATGTTTCCAAAGTGAGTCAAATATGTTATTTATAGGTACACTATCTGAAATCAGGAAAAGAACTTGGTGCTTCGAGTATTTTCACATTTTTTATTTCACAGGAAAAAATAAAATAAATAGACATAAATACTTATTATTTTATTTATTTATTTACTCTTTACGCACTATATTGTACAGAGGCTGACTTAATGCCCTAAGGCCCTAATTAGGTACTGACTTACTAAGAAGAGTGTTCTCATTTTCGACATGCAAGTATAAATTAATTCAATACATTTATTCTTACAGATCAATGGAGCTCTAAAAATAAAGTTTTTATCAAAATATAATGCTGAAAGAGGACATTGTCGAAAATGAGAACACTCTTTTTATACTTGTAATTTAGGTATTACTTAATTGCTTGCATAACACGTGCCCACTTCAACAATTGCAGTTGTCTGTTCTCACATTCTCTGATGAAAAGAGACAGCTATATTAAGAATAAACATAAGTAGGATGCCAGATGCAAAGCGATATGGTGTAAAAGGATTATCTACCTGTTCAGACCACTACTTTACCTTTTAAAAACATTTTATGTAATATAAAAAAGTAATAGAAAATAAAACTTTTGTAGCAGTAAATTGAGTTTAAATTGAAAAAGCAATAAAGTAGGGAAGTGTAACATTTTTAGAGAGACCATTTTAAATTCAGCTATTTTAATCTTCTGTAAACGTCTTTATGACGTACCAATTAATTGGGGATTTTTCCGGGTGCTTACATTTTAATGGCCGAGTTTCGATTTGAAAGACATGCGGTTTAATTGGCCGATTAAACATAAAAATGTTTGCGACACGTGCCGACGGCGCACAACGCAGTTAAGATTTTTTAAACACAACACGGCTAAGTCTACTATCATGTTTATTTATGGTATATAAACTAAAAAAGAACAATTACAGTCTATGGTACCAAGCATATTTCAATCTTTATTTCGCCTGAAGTCTTAGGTATTTAACAAATAACAAAGCCAATAACAAAATTCCTGTTCCTAGCATCAAGCGAATTATCCCCGCGACGCGACGGTTAAAAAGCTATTGGACTTTAAAAGTGGCGTTTATGTCAAATAAACTTTTAGGCGTCGATCTACTTTTGCTGATTCCTTGAGAAAAATAACTGGAATTTAGGGTAACGAGATAACTAGATACATGTAGTATAATTTTATCTTTATGTGGCGACGATATTAAAATGTAATGTTCACCTGGAATTTGCCTGACTCCTACATAAATAGAAAACTTGCCATCAATTTGCCTTTTAAATTACCACCCACTCCCAAAAAGCTTAGAGATGTTTCCAGAGGTTTGGGCTGCTTGTCATATGTTTAATACATATATACCTAATCATTGTACGTTTTCATTTATTTACCACCTACTTAACAATGTTTATGGAAACAATTCTATGTAGGTACTTATAATTACTTCATTGCGCACTGTAGGGAGTGGGGTGGCTGGATGTGGGGGGCTTCTCGTTTTAACTTTCCGCACCGGTGCCCCCGTCAAGGACTCTACCATTGTTTTTAGTCGACTGAACTGAAACTAAGTTCGGACTGCAGAGTGCCCTGGAAGATGCCTGGAAGACGTATTTCGGTAGTAGGTAGGTGAGATATGCCAGAACCCATTCTCATTCCAACCCCTTTTCCCTATCTTTTCTCCAAATCCATTCCTACATTAACAAGGGTAGGCATTTTGGACTGATGTTGGCATATACCGCTGGTATCCACGGGCGACAATATCCACTTACTACCAGGTGGACTATATGCTCGTCTGCCGCCAACTTTCTATAAGATAAGGTTTTATATATACTGAAGAAAAAAGGATTATAAAATAGCAAATACCTTAAGTATATGTTGTTGATTTCTTTTCTTTTTTTTTTTTATGGACGAAGGTGGCAGACGAGCATACAGTCCACCTGATGGTAAGTGGATACTATAGCCCATAGACATCCGTGATACATGCCAACATTAGTCCAAAATGACAACGTTGGCACACCCCCGGATGCGCTGCCTAGCTTTGGATATAGGAATGGATTTGGAGAAAGGGTTGGGGAAATGGGGAGGGATAGGATGGGAATTGGCTCTGGCACATCTCACTCACTACCGAAACACGTACGTACATTAGGGAAATAAGATAAAGTGGGAAATGCAGTACATTTCAAGATAGTCTTCTGTGAGAGAGGGGTAACGTGGCCAGTCGAGTGCGCCCAGCGGCAGTTGGATTGCAGCGTGCACTCTCCCCCTCATAATAACGAATAGATAACTAACGATTTTTAGTTGTTCAATTGCTCAATAATTTAATACTTCAAGCCCTTGTTCAATGTTGACGAAACACAACTAAATGCTGATAAGATACTCTCATGTGAGATGATCATTATAAAATCCCTGGCACCGCAATGCATTCGTAGTGCGAGCGCACGTCCACACTCGCCGGTGGCTCCAACAATAATGACGCTTGACGTCTAGTATAGAAAGAGTATTGATTAAATCGATCTACCTACGTGTACTACATATTATCTACTCATGCACAACAATCATGCCCAAATGAAAGACGAAGACAAATACAGCATTTTTGCTTTGTGACACCGGATTTCACCTTAATAGACTAAAACCCAAAGTGTAATTGCATACAACAAAGAAGAACACTGCTTGTGTGTGTGTATACCAATACAACAATGTCTACCAAAATACACTATGTACACAAAATAATAGTATAGCTTGCTAGTGGGCAGGTTGTCTTACCTGTTCCGCATAGTGATATATGACGTCTCACCCCCGATGCTACATTCTCCATTTTCTTCAATGCAATTAATTCTTTTTATTTTTTAGTGATTTATTTATTAATGTGAAAATCTTACAAAACTTTACTATTGATAACATTACATACACATTTATTGTTATCAAAAACTAACATTCCCATATTCCGTTAACATTACAAAACATTAGTACATACATTTAAATTTAAATATTGACTTAAAATTAGAAACGTAAATATTAATTGAGATATACAGTTTGTATTAAAAATATTTATGTGCATAGACGTTATTATTGGCATAACAATATCTGCGTACTGGCACAATTTATACGATGTAATTACTTAACTACATAATTTAATTACACACAGATGACTGCCGCAAAGTGTATCTGCAATCTGCATTCGAAAACCAATTCATAGTGATTCCACTTCGTGTGACCTTGGTAAGAGCACGGTATTCAATTAACTGGCGCCCCGTTGTATACCGACTTCACACTTTTAGTTATATCTGACAGCTCCGAGGCAGCCGATTGTTGTTTCCAATGTAATCATTTATACATTTTCAATTATTACCTATGTGATAACAGTAGAAATCACCATTTTCCCAACCCTTCCATCAAATCCATTCCTATAAATCTCCAAAGGATCCGATAACCGATGGGCTAGACGGGTCCTCGAATGGAGGCCACGTATCGGGAAGCGCAGTGTGGGACTACCTCCGGTCACGTGGACCGACAATTTGAAGAAGTTCAAATCGTCCGGCGGTAGTTGCATGAGAAGAGCCGAACTTCGTGAGAGCCGAGCCTCGGGAGAGACGTAGGCTGATGTATTTGTTAGTATATTGGAATATGAGGGGGAGAGTGCACGCTGCAATCCAACAGCCGCTGGGCGCACTCGACTGGCCACGTTACCCCTCTCTCACAGAAGACTACCTTGAAATGTACTGCATTTCCCACTTTATCTTATTTCCCTAATGTACGTACGTGTTTCGGTAGTGAGTGAGATGTGCCAGAGCCCATTCCCATCCTATCCCCCTCATTTCCCCAACCCTTTCTCCAAATCCATTCCTATATCCAAAGGTAGGCAGCGCATCCGGGGGCGTGCCAACTTTTGTCATTTTGGAGTAATGTTGGCATGTATCACGAATGGCTATGAGCTACAGTATTCACTTACCATCAGGTGGACTGTATGCTCGTCTGCCACCTTCGTACATAAAAAAAAAAAACATTATATTAGAAGGCTCACTCTTCTCTTCTAATAATGCTTTGCGTCTTATTCGAGATGTGAATAAATGTAGGTATCTGTCAGGGATTATCTTAAGTATATAGTCTATGGACATCTCTATGGATTTATGTATAGGCTGTGGTTGGTGAAGCGTGTGGCACGACGTATCGTTGTAAAACAAATATTATAAATAAAAAACTAAGGAGCTCGTGTATTTAACCATCCAACCACTACATATAAACACCAACACATCACGGTACCTATCCTTAATTATAGAACTGATTACAATTAGCAGAGTAATTACTGAATTAGGTACCTACTAGATACCATTGCGTCCTCTGAACCCCTTTTCCCTAGCAAAGGTATGTATTAGGTACGTAAATGACTCTCTGGTCTTAATAGTTGGTTACTTAATTAACATATTATACAGTTTTTAGGCGGGTTGATCACCATAGCAGCTTTGCGCGACATTGTAACCCGAGACGACGGGGTTAGGCCACTTCATTAACTAATCTGTTGGTTTTGCGGAACCCTAATGTCCCCTTGTTGGTACAACTGATACTCATTTTGGTTACTTTAATAAGTTGTATCGGTGGTGTGACATTAAATAATTTCTGAGTACCATCGTCATATTGGAAAGTAGATACTCAAATGAATATTAGAGGTTGTGTGATGAATTCAGGGTACCTTTTTTTTTTTTAACGCGGGGAAATCCATCATGAGATACGCCCCCGCCTACACCTTGGCGGGAGAGTATGCCAGACTCTTACCGACTAAAACCCCACGAGTATCATCTCTCCACCTAGTGCCGAGGTTAGTGGAACGCTTCAGCACTGGTCCGCGACCTCGGCGGTGGCGGCCCGCCAGTGCGGGCCCCGGACTGATGTTCGCCGGCCCATGGGAAAAGAAACTCCGTCCACCCAGGCAGTGCCCCTGTACTTGGGTAACCCTATTTTCACTGGGATGTCTGTGACATCTCAGGACCATTCACCTACTTTTTCTCCACCGTGCCCTCTGCTCATACAGAGGGACATGTAGAGACGATCCCTGATTCTCCGCAGTGCCCTCCGCCTCGATAGAGGGACACGCGGAGACCGTCCATGTTTCTCCGAATGTCCCCAGCTTCAAAGGGATACGCAGAGAAACCTAAGGGGTAACACCGTCCACCCAGGCAGAGCCCCTGTACCCGGGTAATACCATCTCCTTGTTCTCCGCTGTGCCCTCATAACATGAACCCGAGGAACACGCGGAGACCGTCCTTTTCTCTCCATGCGCCTCCCCAACAGGAGCACACAGAGAAAGGCTACTTTCCTGGAGGCGTGCGAACAAATGTATCATCAATTTGGTCTCCGCCTCCCCACCCTCCACCGCTGGAATGCCAGGAGGCATCCCAGGGTCCACCACACTGTCCTCCGCTGTGCCCTCCGTACAGAGGGACACGTGGAGACAGTCACTGCCTCTCCAAGCGCCCCACAACACCCGGGGCACACAGAGAAACGCCACCTTCTTCTTGGAGGCGAGAGACCAATCAATTGGACTCCGCCTCCCCACCTCTCGCCAGGATATTAGCCAACAGCCACCAAGATCTCCGAAGCAAAGAAAAGTTGCTGACTGGTGCCCAGGGTGCACCGTCCCTGATCTGTCGTTGAGCCATCGTTCCCTGCAGACGTATCCAGAGGGACAAATGGACCAGCGACAGACCGGGCACACGAGGAGGTTCCCCGGCCACGCCACCCCCGAATGCAGGGTACCTGTATTATCTCCGATGTTGCCTCAAGGTACATGGAGGTGAAGGTGATGTTTGTTAGAATTCCGTTATACTTAAATTTTAAATTACAAGATAAAGTAGATCAAAATCAAGTAGTTTATCGCGACTATTATTGTATTCATATTTCTCTTCACAACCTAAAGATCGCTTGGAAAAATCACTAGTTTTTTTATAGATAATAGGCGGCAGACGAACATTCAGTCCACTTGATGGAAGTGTATACTCCATAGACATCCGTAATACATGCCAACATCAGTCCAGAATGACAACCGTTGGCACGCCCCCGGATGCGCTGCCTACCTTTGCAGATTAAGGAATGGATTGGGAAAATAGGAAGGGATAGGATGGGATGGGAATGCGCTCTGGCATATCCCACTCACTACCGAAACACATATGTACATTGGGGAAATGCGATAAAGTAGAAAATACAGTACATTTCAAGGTAGTCTTCTGTGAGAGAGGGGTAACGTGGCCAGTCGGGTGCGTCTAGCGGCTGTGGGAATGCAGCATGCACTCTCCCCCTTACAGATAAGATCGCCGGTCGTATTTATAGGTACCTATATTATACTTATTCTCTTTTGCACGTTTTAGTGTAGGCACCCCTAAACTTGGCCAACGCAACGTGGCGTTGGCCAAGCGGGTTGGCGAGTCCACTCTTTTAGAGGCGGTGTAGTTACTCAGGGCTTGTTGTAGCAGATTTATTGGTCGCCATTTACGACACCCACGGGAAGAGATGTGGTGGTGCTATTCGGAAGCCACACGGCAAGCCGGAAACACCCGAACGCGTCATCCACGTCTATGAATTACCGGACCTCTAATCGCATACTTTATTTAAGATGCTTTATTGCATAGACGTGAATGACGTGTTCGGATTTTTCGAGTACGAGCAAGTTAACTGACAACACTACATCGTACATCGTAGATGTGTTGTATAGGCTGTAGCAGACAAAGACTTTACTACAGATTAAGTGACCGATAAAACCCGGTCAAAATCTGTAATTACAAGGCTAAATATCTAAGGGAATGGTATGTGTACTGGACCGTCAAATACGCGTAGTATTACTTACGTTAAACCGATTACGGCAAATGCGACGCAAATCCGATGCGCGGCGTACGCGATGCGTGAACTTCTCTGTTGTAAATATTATGACGGATTGTTGTTCGCGTATTACGCATGAATATTGGAATTGCGGGCGAACTAGATGTATAATAATAAGTATGTATATCAAAATCAGACGGATAGCTTTAACCAACTGAATAACGAGTATAGCGTTAATCACTGCGATTTGTCCTGGGCGCTGATAAAATATAATTAAGCAAATGGTACTAAATAGCTTTGAGATCTAATACGTATATTAATCTAATACATAGTTTCACGATGCTCCTTTGTCGCCAAGCCAATGACAATTTAAAAACTCGCACTTAACTAGATCGTGGTCACTATTCGAGTCGTGTACATTAGGTTTCGTGGATCACATTATTGTTTTTTTTACAAAGACCGAAAAATAACATACAGAACAAAGAAACACTCGTCTTTTAAACTTATGTTTGTCCGACGGCGATTGGAGCCCGACCTGACACCTTTTTGCACAGCAAGCAAATCCACCAGAACTAAATTTCATTTTCCATTTATGCGTGTTGCAATCTTCTCTAATTGAGAGGAAATTTTGTTGCTTATGTATTTTCTGGTTTTCAATAATTTGCATGTCGTGTTATGTTTGCTTAAATGTACGTACGTACCTCTCGTTGGAGATCCTTTTTAATAAATAATAATAAAGAAAATTAAATAGCCCCTGAATTATTCCTTTCAATGGATTATATTATTACGTGTAGGTTGGAGGTTACGTTGTCAGTAAACTTTCTACTAAACATCTTATATTAGTCTAATTGAACCTTAAGAAGAAATCTTTAAGTTACATTTTCAATCCATAAGTCTGTTTGAGTCTTTTAGTTTTCCTCTTCAACTAAAAATCCGAACGAAAAAAATTGTAAATGTGTCCACAACAAAATCTCAATAATACGTTGTTAGCTGACAATGCTATTACTAGTACCTACGTGGGTTTAAAAGCGATTGTTGGGCGATTTGCGAGAATTTCACGTTTGCTTTTAATATAATTGTGTTCAGTTTATCTGTCGGGGATTATATCTGCGGATTACGAACGCCCGCCGGCTCGCACAAATTGAATTGTAATATGCTACCGGCATTAATAACACCGAGCTGTTTTAGGGTTGTCACGAAGTAAAATATAATAATTAAGTATTAGATATTAAATATTAATTCACCAAATGTACGTAGGTCTTTCTGTGGTGAATGAGATATGTCAGAGCCCATTCCCATCAAATCGTACCCTGTCCCTCCCCATTTTCCTAACCCTTTCTCCAAATCCATTCCTATATCTCCAAAGGTAGGCAGCACATCGGGCATGCCAACGTTTGTCATTCTGGACTAATGTTGGTATGTATCGCTGATGTCAATAGATGACAGTATTCACTTATCATAAAAAAATAAGGTAGACTGTATGCTCGTCTGCCGTATTCTGTTTATAAAAAAATATCTTGATCTATTGAACATTAATAAAAAAGAGCCAGCGCCAGTGGGAAGGTAGATTTCGCTATTCTCCGTAAGTTTTAGAAGAAAAACGTAAAAGCAAAAGTTGTAGAACATCTTGAGCCCTACCAAATAACACAGTTTGTACGAATAGACGTCAAAATTTCTTCTTTGGAATTCTTTGCACAGTTTACATTTTTAAATGTGTCTTTTCTTTAACATAAGCCTTGAAATTTAATATTTCCTTAAGGAGTTTAGTACCTATTCAGTACCCAATGAAGTTCTTAATAATATACAATTACAATTATTAATAGCAACCTCAATCTTTGTGACTGATAACAAGGTCTCAATTTATGAGCTCTGTATTATATGAATAGTCAGAAGTAAAATCTATTCTACCTTATTATATTCTTTAGTTAGTAGAAAACAATCAATCTCATCGTCTACAGATTCAAACACGTTGTATTTTTGACATTTTATCGCCTAATCGGCATCTCTTTCAACTCTATTATTCTTTCAACGATCTACGAGTACATCTAACTACACCACTCATTAATACAATTAACATCTATTGTATGAAAACTGGCAATTGACACCCTTGTTAATGTTTTGCAATTTCAACCCTAGCACGCCAACCCATTCTCAATACAATCGGTTGCGTCCACCCGGGCGCGTTTTTTTCCGCAAAATTTTAATCGTCTGCGAAATCCCACGAATCAGCCATATTTGTACAATAACTGGCCGCAAGGGAGCATATCTACAGTACAAGCAAAAGAAGTATACAATATCATTGTTTTTCTCGATAAGTTGGCAGATCGATGACAGAAGTGGAAATTCTAATTATTTAATTATTAATATTATTTAATACACAAACATTGTACAATAGGCAGACATAATGCATAATGGCATTCTCTGCCAGTCAGTCTTTTGTTAAACAGAAATACGAAGGACGATGCATGGTATACTTAATTATTAGCTAGGTATAAATAAAGTCCTAACGCTTTTTTACTGGATAATTATCTAAAGTTTCGATACAGACTGACTATACTATAGTAAGTATTAGTATGTTTATAAACATAGGATGCAACGACACGGGCTGCGTTATCACGACTCAGCTTTAATGCTTACGAACGAGTTGATCGTATACGAACGATACGATAATCAGACGCCAAATAAAACTTGTATCATGTCAACACCAATGTACGATTTCTGAAGACGAGATTCTTAAAAAAGTCGTACACGAGACTTACACCGTCTTGAACAAGCTGTGACGTCAGTTTTGAAGACAATTTATGTATACAAATTCTTGTGCTACAAGTAGGTACATAGTGTTGTAAAAATGAGCGCTGAGCGAGCGCTAATAAGCGTTTCAGACTCAAAAAACTGGTCTAACATTGATGGTCTAAGGTTTGATGGTCTTAAACCATTGAGGTTAAAAATTCCAGTCTAAAACGATTAAAATTAAGGTTCTTATGGTTAATTATTGTTGACTTAGCGTTTGAACGTTCGGCGCTCATTTTTGCAAGCCTCTTCTCTAACAAGAAAGAAGTAATATTATTGTTCAGCACAATTAGATACCTATTTCCTATTTATAGAAGTTAAAGAGAGAGAAAGAAACCAAAATGACTTTATTTTTGCTATATTTTGCCGCGCTTACATTATATTGGTCCAATTCTTGGATCTTGTTTGAAGATGTTCTTTAATGAAGTAAAATCGGTTAAGAACAAAGGTTTTAGAGTTATTTCAAGTCTTCACTTTGTTCATAAGAGACAGGTATTATACTCGTTAATTATATTATACATCGTAATGTAACGTCGTCAGCAAAAACGAGTGCTCATTATCAATCAGCCTATAACGTCCCACTGCAGCACACAGGCCTCCCCTAGTAAATCACTGGGAGGTTTCGGGCCTTAATCCACCACGTGAGTCCAGTGCGGATTGGTGGATAACATACTCCAGATTTTTTTTATTTCTGGAGCTCACGATGTTGTCACTCGCCGCCGAGCGACTTTTTTTTAAATCCGTGTTTAAGTAGAAACTCAGCGGTACAGGCCGAGGATTTGAACTCACCATCACAGGAATGTGAGTCGAGAATAAATACCCCTAGGCTATCACCACTCTCACTGCGGTGCATCATTTTTGAATATTTTCTTTATCTGATAGAATGACGGATATATGGCGCGTCGTGCTTGTTTGTCGCATTTTTTTTTTTATTTCTGATCCTGTTTAAAGACTCCATTCTGTTCACCTGTACTGTGACAAAATACTTTTTGTTTAACGACGTCTTTCTATATGGCGGCACGTGCGGAGTTTTTTCAATAGGGGCCCATCGACCCATTTGACCAAGTATATAAATTGCTTACGATTTTCCTCCATTTCTTATATGACCTGATATACAATACCTGCCTATTAAATGAGTTCTTCGCGTCGACATATTTTGAAGTTGTTATTTAGTAAGCCGCAAGAAGTAAGGACGATTGTGAAAAAAAAATTGCCCAAACTATATTAGCAATTTAAATGTTTTCGGTTTTACACGGAATCTCAATTTCAAATAAATGTTCTTTATTTGAGGTCATGTTCCTTTTAAAATCAGTTGTTCTTTTTTTGGATTTTTCAATGCAATGCAATGCAACCAGCCCTTTCAGTATTTACTGCAGGACATCGTTTTGTGCACGAGGGATGTATGGCCTTGAAACGGCCACACGGGTTGGAGAGTCCGCTCTTTTAGAGTTGTAGTTCCTTAGGGCCGCTTAGGTAACCGCTTTATGTCTTAGTCGCCTTCTACGACTCTCACAGAAAGAAATGGGGTGGTTGTTGCTAATTCCTAATCTATAGCCAACCGACACTACACGGCACAATTTAAATTAGAAATCCATAATTGTGTTTGTCCAATTTTTCTCCCAGCATTTTGGACGAAATTTGCTTTAACGTTCAGTTTCCCCCCTAAGGGAAATCTCTAAGGGGAATTTGTGCACAAATACCTAAGCATAAACCACGGTTCTATAAGTGTGTATTCGCCTCAACTGTTGCTGATTTACCTGCGTACCTCTTCACTTAGTACTCGGATGCAAGGATATAAGACAGCGTCAGCTCAAGCTGTACCTTTCTCGGATTATCGTACAATGAAAATAAAATGGCAATAAATCAAGATCTAACTTGGAAACAACAACACACCAAGACATGGGTAGATAAAATAAAGAGCTCATAAAAATGTATGAGGTGGCACGAGATGGGCAGCTAACTAGTGGTTGGTGTTATTTCCAAAGAGATGATCTAAGTAGAACGGGCAGGACTCGCGACTACAATAATTATAATTTCTCACCGATTCGCGATCCCGCGGTACCCTCCCAAAGCAACGCCCCTAAGCCCAAATCCGTTCCTTCCGCAGGTCTACCAGCGGGGGAGCCCTTAGGCTCGTTGCTACACAGACTCTGCTCCTGGCTGAGCGCTTTCTGCGCTCGCCGTAAACTATACATGTCAGGTGACTCTTGAAAAGCCATTAGGGATACAAGAATTTAGCCATTCCGAAAAAAAAGACATAAAAGGTCTTTCGCTTTTGCACATTGCCAAAATTTTACACAATACTTCACAATGAAAACAATGCGTGTTTGTGTCAGACGTTAAACGTTGGTCTTTTTTCTTTGAGCGTTAAATTCAAGAACTCGCATTACATGGCCGCGTGGTGTGGACCCGCTCCAGAATAGCACTACCCCACCCCACTCCACCTCTTGCCGCGGGTGTTGTAAAAGGCGACAAAGGAATAACAAAGTTACTACCGCAAATCCTCAGGAACTACACCACACCATAAAGAGTGAAATCTCCAACCCACTTACCTAGCGTGGCGTTTTAAGGCCATACATCTCTCAAGACAATGTGTATGCAGCGGCACGAGTCCAGCAGTGGACGATAAAAGGGCTAGTTATGGTTACGTATTACAAAATCGCCACCAGTTTACTCACAAAGATAGTCGCTCTACAAATATTTATCTCTGTGGTCATTTCAAGGGTCGGTGTCGGTGTTGCCTAGTTATTCCGCGCCAACGGTAATTGTGACAAATGAATGTGTTTTGTTATACTTACAAATGGGGCTTTTTTGCTTTTCCGCGCAAAATATGAGCGAAGAGGAAATGGATAACCCGCAGAATAGTATATCTGTGGAATTAGTTCTTTTAATAGATGTAAGTAGGTACCTACGTACTCGTATTTTGTTATTTTTTTTTGTAGAAAGAAGAAGGCAGACGAGTTACTGTCCTAGCGGATACTGTCGCTCATATTATAAATGTTAAGCCAGCACAAGAGTTATAACTATGCAAAGTTTCATTAGAATCTGTTCAGTGGTACAGCTGAATCCCTTTATAATTCACTTAGATATGTTTCAGGTATATACTACTTTTATATCAGAAAATACAAAGTATCAAATCTGTTTATTGTTATCTTGACTGCTGTCTCATTTAGGAGAAATAATGTAATGAGTGGCAGAATATAGTGAATGGGCAGCAAATCGATGGCAGCAAGTTTAAATGTGGATTAGATTTAGATTCTCTGGTGACATTGTAGAAACAGGAGTCCCGTGAAGCATGACTCCGTCAACTTTGTGGTGACATTTTTAGTAATTTAAAAGTATTTATTCAGTTATTCAAAAATAGTTTATTTTGTTGATCATGATTTGCTGCCGGTTCAGTATTTTTTTGTTGGTCGTTTAAATACAAACCCTTATTTAGCCGTGGCTTAGTGGTAGCTTGACTAAACGGGATATTGACTAGGTAAATGGTAACTTCACTAAATAGTGATTTGACTTACTACTAATAGTAATTAATAGTAAAGAACGACTTAGGCACTTTGCGTATTCAGTTATAATCCTATTTAAACAGCCTGAAATCAACCCTCTGCAAACAGCCTATAATTTTGAATTATGCCATTCTTTCTTGATAGAGACCTAATTTGCGACTCTGTTTAAATTATCCTAACTTATCGCTATCACTATGACACCACCTATCACTTAACATAATAAACTGAGACTTGAGAATCATTTGACCAATCAAGCGCGGCTTACTCCCTCCGCCAAAACAAAAAAGAAAAATAACAATAAACAAGAAGGTCAATTTTAATACAGTATACTTCTGCCATCTGTTAAGCATCTGGCAAAACAATGTAAGAATGTGAAAGACTTGGTCGGGGTTGCCATACACTTTCTTTGTTAATCAATTTTCTTATGCAATTTTATAATACATGCAACGTTTTTATCTATCACTGATTTTCAATAGTGGAACAATGCAATGAAATAATGTTCTGTTGACATGGCAACATTGAGAACGAGGACAAAACGATGACGGGGTATTTACAGCAGTAGTGTTTACATATCTACAAGTACAAAATTACCATTGCAATTTTTAAACATGCCACACACGATCCGAGTTGATCACCCGACAGTAACGGAATCCTTATCTTACCTATGGCGCTTCATCGGTTGATCATATCGGATCGTATTTAGAACGCTAGCGTGCATTATTAAAACTTATTTATTACTCGACTGTGCTTTGAAGACACCATATCCACAAAAGTCATAATATCATAACATAAATGAATCACAGTGAAATAGTTTTTAGATTGGTAGTTACTGTCCGTGAATAACTTCAGTTTCTTTTTATTGCACCAACTGCATCTCATCTGTAAAGTAAGTACCGAGTTACCTAATGAATACATTTTTTCATTTACGATTAACTATTTACTGAAACTGAGTTACAAACATTCAAAACGAATTAATTTATTTAAATACATAGATCTATGTAATATAGGTATTATTCTACATGTATTTTTTCTATTTTAATGGATAATGGTGGCAGGCGAGCATACAATCCACCTGATGCTCAGTGGATACTGTCGTTTTTTTTTTTATGTTAGGAAAGACAATCAAGGAAAACCCTGCATGGTCATCCGGTAGCAGCTAGTCTAGGTGGTACCACGTAGTGCCGGACTCCTACCGGCTAAAAAACCTTGATTGCCTTAATATCGTGTAGGTCTAAGTTCTTGTGGCCCTGGTGGCCTTTCAAGAGTCACCGGTCGTATGTTGATATGGGGCGAGCGCAGAAGGCGCTCAGCCAGGAAAAAAGTGTGTGTTGCAACGAGCCTAAGGGCTCCCCCGCCGGTAAACCGGCGGAAGGAACGGACCTCGGCTTAGGACGTTGCATTGGGGGAATACCGCGGGATCGCGAGTCGGCGAGAAGCGCCCAGGCACGTGCCGATACCTGTTAAAAGTGTTGGCTGAGGGCCGGTGTGTGTTAACGGTGTAACGAGGGGGACGTCCACGTCTCGGCCGGCGGGGACGGTGTCTGTGGGCTGTGTTTGGGTGCAAAGTGAGAACCGCATTGGCAGCGGTGATGGGGTCGTCGGGATCGTCCAGGATGTGCCGCGGGCGACGATAGCGCGGAGGGGTACTCCTGTCCGGTATGTAGGTGAGGGAAGAGACAATCAGGGGGTTGGGATGGTGTGGGATAGCGTCATAGTAGCGTCGAGCGGTGTCTTTTATGTATTTGACGATGGAGGGAAGTTCCAAGTCCTTGTGGAGGTCAACGTTACGCAAGTACCATGGTGCAGCCACAGCCTTGCCGGGTTTATCTATATCCTCCACCTCGCAAACCATTCGCCTAGGCCGGTGACTGCGCGCTGGAGGCGTAGAGAGACCATGCGTAGGTTCCTATCTGAGGCGTAGAGGGCGGTGTCATCCGCGAAAAGGGCGAGCTCTATTCCTGGGGTGAGGGGGATGTCGTTAGTGTAGAGGGAATAGAGCGTGGGTGCTAGAACGGAGCCCTGTGGGACTCCAGCTCTGATTGGAGGGGGCTGGACAGAGTGCCTTCGACTCTGTAGCGAAAAGTGCGATCGGTAAGGAAGTCTCTGATGATGAGAATGAGACTTTCTGGCACCTCCAGTTGGTACAGTTTATAGATTAAACCGTTGTGCCACACCTTGTTGAAGGCCCTCGCTACGTCGAAGAAGATGGATACTGTCGTCCATGGACATGCGCAATATATACCAACATCAGTCCATAATGACAAAAGTTGGCATGCCCCCGGATGCGCTTTGGATATATAGGAATGGATTTGGTGAGTGGGTTGGGGGAATGGGGAAGGATAGGATGGGTTGGAAATGAGCTGAGGCTGGCACATTTCACTCACTACCGAAACATGTAGCTACGTATGTATTATCCTCATATTTAGGTATTGGGTTGCAGATATGTGAAATATATTTAGGTAGGTACTATGTATGTGTTGTTATGATAAGGATGTCGCTATGCAGTAAGTAATTGTGTTTAATATTATATTTATCTAATATTTATTAATATATTAATTTAATAGGTACTTATTCATATTTAACATGTCATTAATATTTATTTATTTAATTGCAATCGAAATCCGTTCAACTCGTAACTAACAACTATCCCAAAGATGGATGTAGTGTCAGGTCCCCTCCATGATCTTTTGTGTATATAAAAATTGAGGCGTGGCTTAAGTGTACCTATTGTTACCAGGGTTATCGATTGATATTTCTAAGTCTATTAATCAAACTCAGTTTCATTAAACAATTTTGACACATTAAAACCACTTACAGAATGAAATTCGCGTCTTTTATTATAAAGTACATGATATATATCCGATATATATCAAATATCGATCAAATATTTTGATATTTATTAGAAATGTCGGATTTTTACGAACCCTGATTGTTGCACATTTCGTGTTAAGTATCGTTTCCGTTAGCTAGTGATTGTATACAGTCTATTTAGGTACATAGTTACGTCACCCAAGCCCTTCCTGTTGATAGCTGGATCAGCAGAACCGGGTGGTCGGCCGAACTCATAGTTCTAGGAACCTAGCGCTTAGTTAGCATTTAGGATGTAGCCATAAGAGATTACTTGTTAAGTTAGATTTAATTAAATAAGCAGTTAAATACTGGCATCAAGCTCTGCCACTTGTCTTCAATCTCATTAGTTTAATATATTAATTTTTAGTTTTTAAAAAGCATTTTTCTTGCTCCCGTAACTTGACTACATTCTATACAGATACATTACGAAAACATTGGCTCTCGGCTAATCCGGAAACACCCGAACACGTCATTCACGTCTATAAATTACCGTACCTCTAATTGCATACTTTATTACGAAATACTTAGGTATTGCATATGGTATATGTGGATAGATGCATAGACACGTTCGGATTTTTTCGGAGTAGCCGATGACTAATGTTTTCGTAATGTATATTTACCTATATTTGTTTAATAGCAGCTCAGTCGTGACATAGCTTGACGTTACCTAGCCTCGTACCTAGTTGTAATACCGTATTCATTATGTTAGAATATTCCAAACGCCAGTTTTAGTCGACGATTTTCAAAAATTGTTTAATACTTTTTTTTTTCAGGACTTTGCATGGCCCCTCGTAATACTATGGTGGCTTTATAGGTTTTCCTTTTACTGGTGTTATTTATATTTTTCTGGGGGAATAAATGTAGCGCGTGTTGGATGTGTACGCATTTGCACAGGTTTCAGTTAACTAACTGTTCCAATTCTGTTGGACGTAAGATGAAAACCAGTTGTCCTGATTTTCTTCATTCTCATTAATGTTGCTAAACTTTAGAATACTTGGGATTCAATTGCCGATCAGTTGGGATATTGGTAGGACACCCAAAAAGTGTTATCCAGTGATTGTATAATACTTTAGTTAGTTTTCGCTGATATTTCTCTGACGGGTATAGCTTCCGAGTATACCGGCCACGCTGTAGGTAGACCTATCGATCATAGTGACTATGTAAGGTAAGGTTGCTCAAGTCGTACCCCCTAAGGGAAAATTACTGTAATTTTTAAGATAATTTAAATTAAACAAAATTTTTTGCGTCCCCTGGAGCTTTATTTATTAAGCTATTAACCCGCTTTCATAAACCTACAAAAATCTTTTATGAAAATAGTCATTTGAACGTCTTTCGAAAAAGTACCTTCGGTACGATTTAGGCACCCGGTTGCCTAATTCGTACCTCCTATAGCCTAAGTCGTACTTAGAATAAGGCGTTAGCGACGACATCATAAATTTATAGAAGAACATAAGAAGTCATAATAACAATTAAAAACTACAAACACATATTTTCTTAGGAGATCAAGTCACATTTTTCTTCTCTAAGGAATCATCACAGTCTTCAAAGTTAAAATTATTTGTAAATTATACCTACATACGAAACAAAATATAAATTCTTAAGAAATAATTATTTGGCATACCATATAGAAAATACCATCTATTATATACCATCTGGTTTGAACACAGATATCACAAATATATTCGTTTATCTTTCTTTCCACGCCAGCACATAGGTCATGTACCCAACCCTTACATTTAATACACTGGATCATGTTTTCTTCACGATCTTCATTACATAGTTGGCATAACCAAGTCTCTTTGTCTTTTGTTTTTTTATCTTTGTTACATTTTTTAACTATCTTTCTTTTTTTTATAGTTTTCTGCATCCCTTTTTCTATTCTAACTTGTTTTAAGTCCAGTATAGGTTTCTTCCTTTTATTTGCCTTTTCTTTGGCTTCTATTTCATTTTTATAGGGAGTTGAGGTTAATTCTATTGTTGGCTTAGTTCCTTTCTTCATTTTCTTGATAACTGTGGTTATACAAGGAACAGGAGATAAAGTGTTCAAGTAAGACTTTATTTGTTGACTATTAATATCATCAACTGTTGCAATATTGTGTTCTGGTGCAGATTCTTGAGATATTGTTGAAGGTCCGGGTGGGACATTGAGTGGTGTTGCAATCCTAGGTGGCGTTGCCATTTTTGGTGGCGTCACGACTCTGGGTGGCAATGCAACTCTGGCCAGTGACAATGTAATTCTGGGTCGCGCTATTGCTTCAGTTGCATCAGCAGATTCTTGGTTTGATTGTTCAATAATATGTACAGAAGCTACAAAATCCTCTTCTTTGATGACATTTCTATCACATGGCCATAAGCCTGTTGCTCTAAACCCATTTAGTGATATGTCCATACGAACCGATCTAGGGTATGCATTACCAAGAAGTTCTGCAATGTTAGTCTGTTTTATAACACTGCCAGGATTTGAGCGTAGCCAAGAAAATGCCGCTTCATTGTAGTTGTTTTTTAGTGATTTAAAGAATGATATGTCTAATGGCTGTAGTCGATGTGTTGTGTGAGCAGGAAATGATAACATGATTATACCGTAATCACGAACCAGCTGAATTGCTTCTAAATTTTTGGTATGTGTGCTATGACCATCCAGTAAAAGTAACATTTGTTTTTGGTTGCTTTTGTCTAATTTAGTATATTTTATAAAATGTTCTAGCCATTGGACAAATAGTTCCGATGTTATCCATCCATTTTTCGAGCATCCAAATGCTGTGTTTGGCGGAGCTCCTTTTTTTAATATGTCATTCATTCTGCTGCGCTTAAATATCAACATAGGTGGAATGAATTCGCCTGCTGCATTCATCGCACATATACCTGTCGTAGTTAGACTCCTTTCTCCGCTTGTGATTGCACCCACTTGGAGTTTGCCTTTTTGAGCAATGACTTTGGAAGGTTTGTGGACGGTGGATAATGCAGTTTCATCCATATTGTATATTCGCTCGGCAGTAAACTTGTGTTTATCCAGTATTTCTTCATACTTATCAAAAAACTTATAAACACGCTCTTTATTAAGACCCTTACTTCTTGCCATCGATGTTGCCTCCGGAACACGCAAGGACAAAGTAGGATGGTCTTTCATAAACCTGTAAAACCATTTTTTGCCCGCTATTTTTTTTTCCCTTGTTGAAGCGATGAGGTAATTGATATTTTTCAGCAAGTTGGTAAGCAAGCTTCCTTAAATCAGTAATAGTTAATCCAAAGAAACTAGACTCTAAATTAATTACATGCTGTGCTAATTCATCTTCCATGCCTGCTGTCATATCATTCGGTCTTCCAAATTTAGTTCTTTTATTCAAACCCTTCAAATGGCGTCGTAGGCGGCTTTGGTATGTTATATCAGTACATGCTTCATTAAATGTAATTTCACCATTCCGATGTTTCAGTAAAGCTTCATCCATATCCTCTTGCTTCCAAGTATTGTAAATTCTTTTCGTTATAATTTTCTATTGATCAGCTGAAAAAATAATTGTGAATTAGTAAAAATATTACATCAATGCCTAAGTCGTACCGGTACGAGTAACGAATTGTCCGCAGGTACGATTTAAGCCGCGAGACCTTCAAAGTTTTAAACCAAAATCACTGACATAACCGAAAAATATTCTACCGTTTGATTATGCTTAAATGAATGGCAAAATACTACAAAAATAGACATGAATCAAAAAAATTACTGTATCGTCATATTATTTTTTGAAATGGCTTACAAATGAGCGAGAAATTTTAATGAAAACAGTAACAAAACTTACTTTTTAATATTTTTTCTGCCACGATAGCCGGCGGGCCGCCCACTTGTTGTTGTTTACTCGCACGACTAAATAGTTCAAATTTACACCATTAGATGTCATTTATTATTAACATGAGATCAGATATTATTGGAGTACGACTTAGGCTGTGGTACGACTAAAGCAACTTTACCCTATTTATTTCTATTTGTTATGAGCCATATGGAGATCAAATTGAGCTGATTCTGGAAAACTTACTGAAATGTATGGCAAATTCTGTCTGTTGACCTTAGTTTCTGGACAGGATGTGCATTCTTTTGTGCATGATCCAATGTCCTTATTCATATTGGGCCGGAAAATGTATGGAATGTAAATGACAACTTAATTAAGCTGATTGGTTGGCAGTCAGTTTGGCACATGGGGTCGAGTTTTATTTAGTAGTATCTAGATATTTAACAGCATAGTTATTTTCTATGTCGATATTCTATAAATGTCAGAAAGTAAAAATATCGATTATAAGTAGAAATCCATTATATTTCCTATTCTCCTTTTTCCCAACCCTTTTATTCATTCCCAAATCTCCAAAAGTAGTCTACACATTTTTATTATAGATAAAAGGCGGCGGACGAGCTGTACAGTCCACCTGATGGTAAGTGGATACTGTCGTCCATAGACATCTGTGATACATGCCAACATCAGTCCAGAATGACAGACGTTGGCACGGCCCCGGATGCGCTGCCTATTTGCATATTAAGGAATCGATTGGAAAAATTGGGAGGGATAGGATGGGATGGGAATGGGCTCTAGCATATCTCAGTCACTACCGACACGTACGTACATTGGGGAAATACGATAAAGTAGGAAATGCAGTACATTTCAAGGTAGTTTAACATGTATCGTGGATATTCATGGGCGACAGTAAACACTTAGGTATCAGGAGGTGGATTGATTCTATAAAAAAAAAGAAAAACCAAATGCTAATAGTTCATTTTGTATATTGATTAAAATACATTGTTTGAACATTTCAGTTACTATGAGTAAATTCCAATTTTCGCCGAGCGATACACCAACCACGACATTCACCGGCCACATCTTTTATTCGATTTATAAAAACGCAGAGTTCTTGCGCAGGAGTGAGAACGTAGAAACAATTCTGTCGAAAGGATACGAACTGAGACATAAGCTGAAGAACGTACCCGATGGAGAATTTATTGTGATTGAAGGGATGTCACTAGAACGAAAGTGAGTACAGGAAACTATTCTATTTAACTATATAATTACTAGAAGAGGAATAGTTAATTGTCCGTGTCATTAGTTAATTAATCAGTAGTTAATTACCATTAGATAATTAATAGATTATTAAATTATTAATTTAATCTATTTAATATACTCGTATATGAGCAATCGACTGGCCTGTTACCCACACTGACAGAACATTACCTTGAAATGTACTGCGTTTCTTACTTTATCATATTTATTTATCGCTTTAATATAGGTACTTTATAATATATTTATTGTGATTCTCTAGAACTATGCATAAATCCATGACCTCACTGACTTGAAAATATTTTTTGACGACGAGAACTAATACTTTTTAGACAAAAATATTAATTAATGTTTTGTAATAGTGCTTGTTACTTCTAAAAAAGAATTATTTAGTTTTTAAAAACATTAATTTAAAATAATATATGTAAACGCCGGAGAAGTCTTAAAGTTTACAATGAATAAAAACGTTCCAAACTTAAATTCATAAAAAAATTATTACCTAACATTATTTTTTTCAATTGTAACAGAATTTATGGCCAGACTACATAGTTAGGTTAGCTGCATTCTGAATCTATTATTTAATTTGTTTCAAAACCAATTAACGCCACTGGTTATCATCCAGGGGAGACAAGGCTATTTGTCGGCCGCAGCTGTTGTTGAAACCGGTTACAATTACTGCGTAATGTCATTGTACACTCGGGTTTTTTTTTTAATAGAACTGTCCACCTGATGGTAAGTGAATACTGTTAGTCATAGACATCCGCGATACATGCCAACATCAGTCCAGAATGACAAACGCTGGAACGTTGGAGCGCCGCCTACCTTTGCAGATTAAGGAATGAATTGGCAGAAAGGGTTGGGTATATGGCGAGGGATAGAATAGAATGGGCTCTGGCATATGTCACTCACTATTGAAACACGTACGTACATTGGAGAAATACGATAAAGTAGGAAATGCAGTACATTTCAAGGTAGTCAGACGACTACCTTGAAGTCAGAGACTCTCACAGAAGTGGGAGTGGTAATGCGGGCAGTAAAGTGCGCCCAGCGGCTAAGGAATGCAGCGTGCAGTCTCTCCCTACACTCAGGACGAGTTAAATAGAGATTTAACAGTCTTAAAAGACAGGAGTTGTTCAAAACTAACTTCTATGCAGGAATAATCGTGCAGTCGCTGGGCGTACTCGACTAGCCGAATAAACCCGACCTCACCGAAGACTGCTGTATTCTAACTGATACCCTCCTGTACTATTACGACTTTGTATTGTAAACAATAGTCGAATGTATATTTACGATTGCCCTCGAATTTAATTACACTGATATATTACCCTACCCACATTAATTCATTCATAGGTTTCATAGCAATGATTTCATTTAGTAACTGGTAAGCCATAGGAAATTCTGTTGATAAACTAAGCGAGCTAGTAAACTACGTGTTTTCAAGTGAATAACTAAATTCATAACTGTTGGTTTGTTTTCTTTGAAATTGTCTTGCCTGCAACACAAGCAGGAGAAAAAATTAATGGATTTGGTTTTATCTGCCGATCACGATATACATATATATATATATATAATTAAATCAACCAACTAACATTTCTGCGCTAACATTTCTACAAATTCATCCCCTGAAAGTTCTAGCAGTAATACACTTGTTGTTCGTACAAAACGGAAGTACCGCATTGTTTCCAGTAGTAATGATGATGACAATTCCTTTATAGAAGTCACTGTATAGGAATTGATAAGAAGCGTCGAAATTTCAGGCATCTAATCAAACTACATACCATTGCCTATATTACCTATATAGGTTTTATTTAAAGATAATCGGTTTCTTTAAAATCATTTTAGTAGTTACCAATTAAACTCGAGAGCGGTCTGTTAATTTACAATAAGTAGGTATAGCAAAAATATCACATGATATAATGCTACCAGGAAGTATCTTAACAGAAACACTATCAGTTGTGTAGCAAAATCGTGTAAGGCAATGTAATTTTTCTATTGTTACAGTACGCCGTTACTTGTAAAGAAAACTGGGCCCAATGTCAAAGTTGAAGATTTTGAGTTCACCTTCAACCGCCTATGTGGCTTGGTCGCAGCGTACACTTTTGATAACCGCCATAATTTCCCGATCGTAAATTCCAGCGAAGCCACAAGTCTCGGGCTCATTTGGGACAACAGTGACAGCGAAAAATGCAAGATGTACCTATCTGCCGTGACAGGTACTGAGCATTTCTACGATCAGTTCTCTTACTACCCTCTCGTGTGTGGATTGAGAAAGCTACACTTAAAAAAAATAACTATACAGCCGGTTATGAAAATGGCGAAAATTAAAAACAAAGATGGCGTCCGAATGGCGACAGATTTGTTAAATAACTACAAAAACGTGGACAGACTGTGGCGCTGTTTTTCTGGATCGAGTACTTTGGAATTAAAGTGTTTGATAGCTGGTTTCCCCAAGGGTATGATGGCACTCTTCTCGAAAAATTTGAAGACATCACCTCGCTGATATTATTTTTGCTGTTAATATGTAATGTACAAATTTGGATCAAATCTGCCTATATTATGGCGATCAAAGCCCCTCATTCGCCCCTATTAAAATTGACCTGTGTTTTATAACTGTATATACTTAATATTTGTAACAGTAGGTCAATTTGATTATCATAGTGCGTTAAGGGATTTATTTTTATAATCATTACCTATTTCACGTACAAGTAAAATAAATGATACAACATAAATGGTCTACTCCTTTTTATTTTCAGAACAATGAAACATATATTGAATAAAAACTTGGCGCCATGCTATGAAGAAAACAACAATATATTTTTAAGCAATTTTATTAATTTCAAAAAATAACTAGTATTGTAATCACGCAGTATTACTAAATTCAATGTATACTATTAAAATACACACGATAAAGTTCCCAGCGGACTGCTTATGAATATTACAAACAAAAATATAATAATCTATCATAGTTCCTTTGTATTTCAGTTCAAATAGTTTTTAATGTCATATTATTTATCTAACATACAATTTAAACACGTCTCAATTATCCTAACGACCTACTTATATTAATTTGTTTACAAGCGGTGATCACTCGGTGATACGCGCAAAGTTGAACATTTAATTCGAAATGGCTAATAGAAATAAAACTTACGTTACCGAAAAACGTTGAGAATTGTCTAAATATAAACGAAGGACTAGTTGACGATATGCCATAGAGAGTTAGGACTTTATTAGGGCAAACGCAACGAGTGTTACATCGATATTACGTCACCAAAGGCATACAATTCACCAAGACTTAAGGAATTCAACAATAAGTCCCGTTTAAAATTGTTTATTTTAAACGTTTAAACTTACAGAGGAAATGTATTGTATTATCGACATGTATTCTTGGGGGAAAATCTTGTAAAATACTATTTTATAGTCACGCTGAGCAACTTGAAACTTCTTTCTTAGTTCAATAATCAGTAATATTGCCGGTAAATTCACTAACTTTAGTCTTAATTTCTCATGTGAATCACAATTCAAGTAACATTTTCATTAAAATTGACTTAAGACGCATGTTCGCTTTTTCCTAATCTGACCTTTTGGCAGCATCGTAGCTAGGGGCTGGCGACAGGGGTGACTGCCAGAGCCCCAGAACCCAAAGGCGACTCTCTTTCCTAGCAACCCTATGAAAAATACCTAGTCAAATATGTTCATATAATCTATACTCAATATAAAATTAGAGCTATTCGGAGCTAGAGCTATAGAATTCTTGTTTGTAACAATATTCGAATTTTAAAGAAATATTTTGTGGGGCAGCGTATTTAAGTTTAAACTGCGCGCCTATACAAAAATATACAGCACAGGTAGGTATTTGACAAAATGGCTCCATAAAAAGCTAGAAGTGCGCAAAATTCCATCTTGCCCAGGGCGCTCATGACCCTAGCTGCGACACTGCCTTTTGATAAATTCACTATTGATTTTAGATACTTTTAGATTTTAAAATGGTTTTGTTTCAAGTTAGATCATGATTTTGAAAAAAGAACGCGTCTAAGTAATTTCTTGTAAAAATGATACCTGAATCGTTTCGATTCTAAGATATTTGTGTAGAATTTGCTCATATTCTGGTACAAAACCGAAAAATATTAATGACGTCATTTTATTAGTCCATAATTCCTTATCAAAGTAAGTAATTGTGATAGGAAAGCGACATATCTTATAACGGGATGTTTCAAGGTTTATTTCAAACCCAAAACAAATCAAAAGTTCTGCAAGTGTTTAATAAACGCTTATTCGTACAACAATCTAGGTTGACTCTTCAAGTTTCTGACGGATAATGTTACTCCAAGTTTGAGCTGTATTGTATACGCATTTAAATCTAAATGTGCATATTTGTGACAGATTGTCTTATCCCAAGTTACTTGGAGACGAGCCCGTCATATCAAATATCTTATACAATTTTTATCTATTCTCACATGAGCATATTAGTTGTCTTGTCTTAACAATGTTGTCTTAGGCGAACGCCTAAGACAACATTGTTCCACAGATTCTAATAAAAATGATAGAAGGCGTGATAATCAATTAAGCTTTGCCATTGAAACACAACTTTCATATTTTAGAAGAATTAAATGTTATTTAGACTTGATCTATTGGAAAGAAATGTTACTATCGTAAAAAGTACTGGTACTGGAATAATTATTTTGGGTACTAATAATTATAATAATTATTTTTGGTACTAATAATTATAATAATTATTTTGGGTACTAATAATTATAATAATTAATTTGGGTACATACATTTAGAACTGTCAACAGATATTTCAAAAAGGCCGTCATTTGTTCCTTTTCACATTCTATTAAATCCTCGTTGAACTACATAATTATCAATACTCATTTTAACATCCAATACATATTGTTTACAACAAAATAGACTCGAATTACATAACACAGCACTCAGTTTTAGAAAACATTATAATTTGATAATTAAAACTAAAGTCATATTTTATTGCATTATCCTTTTCAATACGAATTACAAATTAATATATACATTAAAATAATAATTTGTGACAAAAAATAATAATAAATCAAACTAATCCCCCGATTGCTTTGCATAGTGGGATGTGATGGGATAAACGATTGCACCATACACCAATATATATCATAATATTATCAAAATCGTTTTGCTATTTAAAATTGCGGAATAATGTGAAAATAATAAAAAATAACCTTAAAACCCTTGTGTGGACTTGTGATGCAACAGCGAAAAATTATCAAAAATTTCATTCGTACAAAATAAACACGTAAAAAGGGCGCTTTATCGACTTTGATATCCGTCTGACAATTATTGACGTAAATATATTATGTGTTGTATCGAATCATGTAAAGTCACTAATTAAACAGGACATCTTTTTCTAACTTCATAATTAGGAAAGAGATGCAACATGTGTTAACTGTCGAAATGTGTTTGAAATATAAATCCTGAATGGATAACACGAGCATTTGCCTAAAATAGTCGCTAACGTCTGAAATAAGTTGTCAATTATTACACTCTGTGTTGCCTTTATATTGATTTATTTATATATATTTATGACTTTTGGGACCCGTCGCTGAACTGATAGTCATATAGAAATACAATAATGACTAAAAAAATATAAACGATACTTTACAACGACTTGGCAACACAATGGCCTTTCCGCCATATTGGCAAAATATACACTAGAGTCCGCCAAATGAAAACTGGCAATAGGAAAGAGTGGATTTAAAAGCTTTCGACGGTTTTTTTTTAATTCACTTATGTGTCAGTTTCATAACAGACTAGCCCTTTGCTGATTATGTTCACGGGATACACACATGCCACTAAAACCTTTCGGAAAAAAATAACCGAAATGCGGTTTACATAATGGTAAAAACCGCATGACAGTAAAATAAAACATACATGCATCTGCTGAACACTGAATTTCTTTCGTGATAGATAACTAACAGCTTTTGTATTAAGACAATAAAATTCAACATTTTTTTTTTCGCATAAAAATTAAAACGTTTTTAAGTGAACTGAAAAAATACACAACGTTGTTAAAATGTCGAGGAACAGAAATCGAAAGTGGACGGTGTATTAGATAAAGAATACAAAAGAAAATTTAGGGAAAAATGTCAGAAAAAGCAGAAAAAAGGACCGAAAATGTCCTAGAATAAAAGTTGTTAGTTTTAATGTTAGAAAACAGTATCAAGAGGTAGGTATTTTTTATTTCTAAGCCTGTACAACCGATATGCGATTTATGCGATAATGAAAACCGAATCAATATCCGTTCAGTAAAGCTATAGGCGAACAGACGGAAGGAGAGACGGAAGTTATGTTACACAACGTATGACCGAAAAACCAATTTAAAAAATATAAGACCCTTCTAGTGAAAAAATACTATTTTAAGTAATAAATCAAAAGTTACAAACAAGTAAGGTTTTGCTGTCCTGTCTATAACGTTTGTAGCGCTCATTACACAGACCCGGTGCCTAGGCAGCGCGCACGACGCGCTTAGGGCGAGGCGCGTAGAAAAATATATATCTTTTATAAATTATATTTATAATACGTAGAAACCGTGCGACGGTAAACACCCGAAGTTGGCATCAAAATGAACATATCTTCAGAACATTCCCCGTTACAAAGGCGGTAGAATACGTAGAGATGCAATATCTTTACGGATGCTGAGCGATCCTAAATCACCTGTGCGACTGGGATCGTTGACAATTCTCAAGAGGGACCAGCTGGTACTTCGGTACACCGGCCCAAAGGTGTGAGCAGTACTATTGTACTATAAATTATAAAAAGAATCACCTAATGTAAAATTTTTATTAAAACTGACATAATATATAGCATGCATGCACAACTCTTTGTATATTTATTGTATTAATGACTAGAGTTAAAAATAATAAGTCAGTTGACGTCTGAGCAGTGTTTGATTCGTATCGCCAAACCAAAACGAGTATAAACAGCTTATTTTTCTTATTTGCACCTATTTCCTAGTGCCATAATTCATTTGCCAGAGTATCGACGCATTCGCTCCACGCCATTGGTTTGCAGTAGGACGCCCGTGTCGTGATAATGCGATTTTGACGTAACTTTATTAACTTAACATTTCACACAAGAGTTGAGTAAGTTGAATAAATAGGTAATTGAAATTTATGTTTTAACGCTTATTTGATTATTTAAGAAAACAAACCAATATTAAAACTTTTAAAATTCGTTAGAAAATTAAGATACGATTTCGAGAATACTTCAGATAGCTAGGCTATTGCTATAATCTGTTACAAGTCTGCGTACTTCTATTGATACTACTGTTTTAGTGACGTTTTTAAGTTCTATAATTATAAACATATTTTATTTTAATTTCACCCATTGATTTCTAATATTTCAAGTAATTATCTAAAACGAATCAAAAACCCTATTAAATTGAATTGCATTCGTATAATTTTAAATGTAAAGCAACAATAATTGCATTTATTAACTATTTAAATAAAAACACTCATACTGGCGAAAATGTTAATGGCAAGAACTGTTCTAAAGGAAGAGAAATAAGGAAAACAAATATAAACAACGCTCATATAAACAATTGCTCGCAACGTTAAGTGTAAAATTATGATGAAATATCGATATCAACATATCCTATCGACATAGGAACGGAACTAGCCGCGTTAGACATGGCACGGAGCGTGTGCGCTTAAAAGCAAATTGAGAATTAAAATCAATAATTGGACCTCAATAGCCTCCATTTTGTCCGTTAATTATGTTCAGTGCGTGATTATGTATGAGTGAAGACATTGTGGGATTACATGTCTGTATGGGAGTCTATAGTTTTTGACTGTACGAGCGGCGAGGCATTTGAGTGTGGTGTATTTGAGTGGGTTGACGATGGATGTGAGGGTTTGATGTGTGGATGAGAGGATCTCCTCGGGGGTTTCCCCTTGATAGTTGACTGTGTCTATGTGTGCCCCGTGGGAGAGGAGTTCGCGGACTACGTCTGGTGGGCATGGGTTTAGCTGTGGAAAGAAAATATATAATTATTATATCAAAAATATGTGTGACATTAAAAAAGGAACTTTATTGCAAAATGTTTGGGAGTTCTAGTTGGCCAGATATTGAGTTATCAGTAAAAATATTAACATGTCTTTTATTGCAGATGTTAGAACATGTTTATATTTAAACAGAATCATGAAGTAACAATATTTTACGATTTTAATTATATCGACAATAAAGTCCTTTTGTTCAGATGACATTGCATACAATATTATATGTTTTAAAAAGTTATTGAAAGTGATGTATACAAATGCAAAATCGACCAAGTGTCGTTTAAGTCAAACAGCTTTTTGACCGTTGATATAAAATACCTCACGCAATGTTTCACGATAGACATTTTCATATCAGTTCAGGAAGATCCAGAATTTTTATGTATGTTTGTCTGGATATGGAATTAGGGAAATTTTGCATAGCACGAAGAGGCTACGTAATCCGTCGTCAATAAATATTACTTGCCTAATTGCAAAATAAATGAATATTTATTGATTTTGCTTGACAACTCGAAATTTATTACAAATGGCAGGTTCTCATTAGCGTCCCTCGCGCCTGTGCCGAGGGCGGGTGTCGCACAGCTTATCCCCCGCTGAAAACGCCACGTGTACCTAAACGCTTGGCACGAACCCGCCACGTCTGTTATACCTACATACCTTGCATACGAGGTGTAGCGGCGTGTTCCCATTAGCGTCCCTCGCGTCAGTGCTGGCGCCTAGTCGCAACATGAGCGCCAACAGCGCAGCGGGCGCCGGCGCCGGCGCGTTGCCGTCGACCGTTAAAGCGCCGCGAGCCCGTGCACCATCTGCTGAGCACGCTACGTGTAACGCTGTGCGGCCTAGGCGGACCTGGAACGTGAAACGTAAGTCAATGTTAAACCTTTTTCACAGAACACTGCCGAAAAATGTACTAAATTTCTCATCTACTGTTGTCTGTGGAAAAGCACAGCTACGTAAATCTCATTAATTATATTAAAATATTTAATGTTACACTTTAAGTACTAGATTATGTATGACAGTGATTGTGTTCTTTAGTGGATAAAAACAGCTGATTATTATTTTGTTTAATTATAAAGTTAAGTGTGGCGGGCAGGATGCCAGCTGACATGTCCAGCTCGCTGCCGCGAGCCGGATTGCAGGTCCTCGCGGGCCGTAGTTCGGAGCCCATGGGTTAAAAGTATTAAACGGCATAGAAACGTTAGGAAACTACAGCAACAGTTACGAAACGTAAGGAAATTAATGAAGCCGAAGTTAAACTCCAATGTTAAAAACTGACGATAGTTATGAGCTTAACCAACAAGAAAAAGTGTATGAACATCACTCACCTTAATATCTAACTTAACAAGTGCGTATACAGCCTCGTGTATATTTCTAGAAGTTTCCTCAGAGCAGTCCGGTTCATCAAGTAGTTTGGCCATTAGTGCTGCCAAGTGTAACGATATCGCAAGTACCCTTTGTAATGTGCTTAACATTTGATCTCGGTCCACTGTCACTTTGGATTTCAATAACTCCATCCCTTGTTCGATCTCGGATAGTGCCTTTTTGAAAACTGGATCGATGTCTTCGAATGTCACCGGAGGAACTATGCGACCTGAAAAGAATTCAGATTAATATTGAGTGCAATAATCAAAATTGCACGAAGTTTGTTTGAGTACAGTTAACTGATTAATTCTCGAAGACTGACACCATGTAGATTTTGTTCGTGATTCAGAGGTAATATTAGTTTTTTGGACTTTATATTTATCGAATATGCCTAAAAAATTTGATAAAACTATAAAATAAATTGAATTTTCTGCAATAAAGACATTAGTACATAATATATTCATGTTAACTCAGAATCATGAACGGAATCCATGTTCGTATCCATGTAGGGTTCCAGGTTTCGGAAATGGATTGGTTACACTCTGTGTAGAGGTTGGTTAGTGAGCATTATACCACTGAACCATCTGTAGCAGGACTGATGAAGTCCTAGAAAGGAGACCGCGTATCGGGGGCATAGCGTGGGATATCCTCGAGTCAGGTGAACCGATGTCTTAAAGGTCGTCAGTATCGGGTTGGTCAGAAGAACGGAAGACTGTATCTGGGGCTGCAAGAGATAACTATATCCAGTAGTAGAGGAGAGTATAACGATCTATTTATTACTTTTAAGGAGTGAGGGTAGGGCCAACAAAAAATCATTAAAGTCCTAAAATGTTACATTTTGGAATAACTTTGTGGTAGAAAGTTGTGATCAACTTGAAAGTGTTTACGTGGCATCGCACAATCGCGCGACTGGACTGCTGATCGCGGCGAAAGAACGACCAAATGCTCTTAGTGGTAACCCGCGCCTCTATACATACGGAGATAATTTTTAATATAATACACCTGTATTGTATTGTATGAAGAAATTGTATTATTTATATTATATTAAAAAAAAAATGTATTCAAAAGCCCCCGCTTTTGAACAGACTTAATAGGGGGCTTTGAACAGGGGCTTAATAGTAGCAGTATGTGTAAGGTCTGTATAACAAACAATAGCGTGTATGGCGTGCCTCTGTGCTCGGCATGTAAAGTGGCGTGTAATGTGCAGTTACCTCTGAGTGGTGTGTAATGTAATGTGGTGTGTACTCGTGTAGTGTGTAATTAACTCTGAGCGATATGTAATGTAACGTGGTGTGTACGCGTGTGGTGTGGTTACCTTTGAGCGGTGTATACCGTACAGCGTGCACTCACCTCTAAGCGGCGGGCGCGCGCGCTCCGCCAGCATGTACGAGAAGAGCTCCGCGAATGAGTAGAGACTAGACTGCGTGAGCGGCGAGAGCAGCGGCAGCACGGCGCGTTGCATGTCCAGCGCGTGGTGCCACAGCTGCCGGCAGCGAGCGAACCGCCCGGCGTCAGCGTATACCGCGCCGCGGTAACGGACGTAGTACGACGTGTCCGGGTGGGCGGGACCTGAACACACGACAATGTTCTTTTTAAGTCGGTCCCAAACATGTACAGAGATGTAGAAATATTTCTAAAAATGTTATCGGAAATACTTGTACCTATCTAAACTTTGCAAAGAGCAGCCGCTCGTTTCGCAAATATTGGTGGATCTATTTTCGCCAAAGACTGCGGACATAATGGATTATATGTTCCTTTAGCTACCTATGTTTCATCTGGTCCGCCAGTCAAAATTTAAAGCTCCGAATAAACTTAGGGTTCCAAAAATTGGTTCGACTTGTAATAGTTCAATAAATTCCAATGCAAGCTCATCCGCCCACTCAATTATATTCGTAGAAACAAAATAATCGTACATTCTGGATAGCGTCAAAGAGCTAACGGACGCTTTGTAAGTGGTGTGTAATGGGAGCCATTTCAAATATTTGCAGATTGCGTCTTTTGATGTGCACCAAAAATGGACACAATGATGGCAAACACGAAATATTTCTACAAGTATTACAAAGTACCTCCAACACTAGTATTTGTACATATCTATACACATGTCTGGGACCGCCATTAGAAAGGCGGCAGACGAACATAAAGTTCACCGTTTTCAAGGAGGACAAGTTGTTCACATCCTATTATCCTGGGATGAAGTGTTTTTCTCAAGGCTTGTTTACACAAGGAGAGTTTCTCGAACGGTTCGAGTGAGACTTTTGTATGCGGTTATCGTATACAGCCAAATTACATACAATTCTCGCTTACAACTATTCAGATGACGATAAAAACTCGATGATAACAGGGATCAGGTGTGATAACGGTTATTTATACAATATTTTGACTGATGTTTGAGAAAAAACTCTCCTTGTGTAAATGAGCCATAATCCTATTACACTCTGAGGGAGAGGGGATCGAATGGGCATTCAAGAATAATGATGGGACAAATGCTTTCCTTTATCCCATTATACTCTACTCGATATGATTGAAAGTTGGGAGTATAGGATGAGAGACCTCCCCTACCTCATTACATTCCCAACTCAATAGGATTTAATAAGATGGGAAGTGGGTTCTAGCACATCTCACTCACTACCAAAACACGTTAGTACATTTTACAATGGTGTTCTGTGCAAAAAGGAGTAAATCAGGCAATCGAACACGTCCAGGCGGCTGTAGGATGAAGCATATACATCGAAAAAACACAATCTCAAGTACGTTGCTCGAGTCTGTTTAATGGATCTATGTCACGCTATGTCACGCTGGCCAAGCTGGTTGGCGATTCCACTCCAAAAGAGGTGGTGTAGTTCCTCAGGACTTGTGGTAGGGGATTTGTTATCCCTTAATCGCCTTTTACGACACCCACGGGAAGAGATAGAGTGGTGAGCTATTCTATAGTCAACACTCACCTAAAATCCTCTCTCTAATGACTAATGCCTGCATTCTCATTGCATCGGGGTCTGCAAGCAATTCTTCAAGTTCCTGTGCATTACTCGGCTCCACTGCGTAGTCATATGCTTCTATGCGAGGGATGCCTTTCGGCTTTGGAATTGGTTCGCTATCATCCGCTGGGAATCTGTAATGGAAATGGATTCATAAAGTTAATAATTTATTAGTCAAGTCCCTGTATAATTTCGTTTAAAGAATTGTTTATTTATTCATGTCCATAAATAAACTGTTTTTTTTATATTCAGTCCAAATGGCTAGAAATTAACGTCTATTTAGAGTACTTAAGGTTCTAGAACCACAACATGAACTAAGTTTAAAGGTAGGTGTAATCCTTAAAATTTTTGAGGTGAAATTAACAAGCAAAGCACGATGTGGCTATACATACTATACACTATACACACTCGCCTCTAGCGGAGACAGAAAATTTTATTTTTAATATTATAGTTCAATGTATCTTGATGTATCAATGTTCAATCTTGATGTTCAATGTATCAATGTATTTATCTTTTGATAAATATTACAAAGAATTTGTGTTTTTTCGAAAATTATAACAATTCTTTATTGTTAAATTGGCTTCATTACAAGAGTTTAAAATATAGACATCTATGATACATGTTGACAACAAAAATGCAATTTCATTGTAAGCTACATACCTGTCATCCATCGCGCGTTTCCAAAGCGCTAATGCGCCGACCATGTCGCGTCGCTTGTCGACATACGTCGCGCCGAGCAACTCTAACGCGTCGATACGCTGCTCGCGCGTCACTAATCCATACTCTGCATTTATTAAATGCTCCACGATGTGTGTGTGACCTGTTACTGAAGCTGCTAAGAGGGGCGACATACCTGGAATAATAGATGGTTATCATTTTCCTCTGGACTGCATAAGTGAATGTTAAGAAGAAAAATAATTGCATTGGATCCATAGATTTAAATGACAGAATATGGTCTATCACACACTGTTACACAAATGTTTTCTTAGAGAATAAATTAATTCCATGTGTGGAATTTTACCAGTAATTGTACATTACCGTCTAACGTCCATTAAATTATCACAATAACTAAGGCGTTAAATAAAGAGCTAAACTATGCGTTTAAATGAAGTGACTACACTTGTATTAGACGTCTATTAAGGCGTTAACCAAAACGTAGAAACAGCTGCTCTGGTGTACTTTATGAGTATCAATATTTTTTTATTAATTATTTATTTTATAGTAAACTACTAGAGCTGATGTACTTTAAATGTAACCAAGAAGCGTCTAATAGTGGGCCATTGTAATTTTATGTTACAGTCCGCTATTGTGGAGCCAATAAAATCGACTAAATCCCCTTGGATCAAATTCGTTTTTTTCTACATTTGACAGTTGTCAAAATGAAGTTTCAGTCCAGTTCATATATACTTGAATCCTAGAAAATTAATAATTAAAGAAAGAATAAAGACATTATGGGAAAGTAATAATCAATTATACCAATATATTTCCGAAGCCTGAAATCACGTTTCAGCTCATAATTCTGCGTTAAGTAACAAAAACTGTTAGATATTTATTGTACAAATATAATTTTATTTAGCAGTTTTTATTTAGTAAATATTCATGAAAAATTTAGCAAAGGCTTGAAAATATTTTTTTGGAACGAAGTTCCTTTTCGCGGCTTGCGGTAGGTGTGATTCGAGAGAAAATGTAACGTCACGTAAGATTTTTACCCCCTCCATACGCCTTTCTCTTTCTCTCTGTGTGTGTTGTGCGTGCGAGTATCGAGAGCGAGACTCAAGCAGAATTGTTGATCTGTTGTGATCGTCACCGTTTATTATAGTCCGCTGCCAATACGTGTGGCCTGCAGATATCGCAGGATAGTTTTAGCAGCGAGTTGTTGAACTTCTTCTAGATTTAGCAGATGAGCGCCCATATATCAAGAGGCCATATTCACACAGCAGGTGCATTGGCGTTTCATCCTGCTCGGAACAGAATCTGCAGATTTTGGAATTCTTTATTCTTAAATTGAACATATGTTTGTCCAGCCTACAGTGCCCCGTAAGGGCCCTAATGACAGTGCAAAAGTCGTTCCTGCTTAAAGTGAGTAACTCACAATATTGGTTCTAAATATTTTGGTTGTTCTCCTCCAGTCCTCTATGTTAGGTCTTTGGGTGGAGCGAGATCTATATAGAGTATAGACCCATTGATAATTTCGTTTTCAGGAATTTGGGAAAATGGGTTGATGTCAGCAACGGTGTTTCTATTTTGTTTCAAATTTCTTGTTACTTCAATGTCAATGAACTCAGAATCAGAACGAAATCCATGGTTTCAAGCTTCAGAAATTGGTCGATTGCATCTTGTAATCGACTGAATTTCCGACTGATCCATGTCTGCCTTGAGAACGAGTTGTGAACCCGAAATGCATCGACATACTAGTGTTGCATTTATGTAGTATACTTATTATTCCACAAATCAAATTCCACAAAAATATTTTTGATTGCCATTCGAAAGTGATAAATTGTCATTTATTGTGTTATTGTGAAATAACTATTTATGGAAGAGTTTACTCCATGTTCCATCAATTTCACAGTCGATATAGCGGGTACATATTTAAATGATTAGGGTGCTTATATAAGCCCGTACCTAGCGAAAGATAGACCAATGCATAATGAACTTTCACATGGTAATACCTGATTTCAAACAGCTTGCTGTTTCGCCGTAGTGACAAGTTTAATCGTAATTTTCCTCTTGAGTAATAAATGTAATCTGTGATTCTGAAATAACAGCGTGTTGCGTGCACCTATAATAGGTTTATCACAGGAACAGGTCTGTACGATTTTCTCTTAATGATAAATAATAATGATAATGATAAATAAGGATTTTTACATATATGGCAATGGTGCAATTAGCACATTCTGCCAGTGTAAAATTTTCTTCGAAATTAACAAAGTTTAGAACGTATCCTGTCAATGTTCAGTTCCGTCGAAGTAAGTCAGGAGTCACTCAGTAAAGTGATAGTAGGTTTACTGAGGGCAGAAGAGGACTTCTTGGAAGCACACGAAAAACGCAGTATTATGCTTTTATTTAATTATGACAAACATTACGTACAAAAAACACTTTGAAGTTTAATAAACTATCACTATTAAACGACAAAACGCAGAAGTACATAATTTCTACAATAAATCAAACAAAAACTCAACTTGACTTCTCGAGTTCCTGCCAATTAATAAGGTTCTGGATTGTGGAATATTGGTTTGGAAAGTCAGAGGTCAGCAAATTACTAATAAATAAACTGTTTTGATTCGGTGGTGATCCTCACCTGTTTGATAACCATTCTCAAACAGAACAGTACTCTATAATACATACCGTAAGAGTCAACGTCCATTGTAGCGCCATGCCCCAACAACATCTTCAGTATGTGCAGAGATCCGCTCTCAGCACAGTCGTGAAGTGCCGTGTTGCCTTTGACACTTTTTCTGTTGACATCGGCATTGAGGGATAGGAGATACTTCGCGATCCGGTTGTGGCCTTTATAGCATGCTATCATGAGGCATGTGTGTCCGTGGCGGTTCGCTATTTCTATATCTGGAAAAGTAAAAGTATTTATAAAACACAGGTATAGAGGACAACGCGTAATATCCGAATTTACCCGTATAATTTATAAAAGGTGTAAACTCGACAACAAAGGCATGAACCTTCGGCAGATTCCGACTTCAACATTTAAAATTAGTAAACCCGGCAGTGTGTGCATTTTTTGTATCCGAGCCGAGTTGCCCCGTAAGTTGAAATTACAGCCATGGATTCGCAACTTTATTTGGTCTACCGCTCTCGTCCAGAAAAAAGCAAACTCAAACTCGGTGCGTTTTCTAGGGGCTGCAGTATAATAAGTGAATGGAGATAAAGGTGTAGGAAAACTGTGCATCTAAAGTTTCTGTTGCCCCCTTGGATATTTCAACGTCTTTAGGTGGACTTCCTACCCCCGAGGGGAACCCCAGGCTTAAGCTATCAAATTGATTACCACAGATTATGGTTTGAAAATGGAAGTGACATTGTCATTGATTTAATTTTATAATGTTAGAAGTCGTCTATTTGACGTGGCTTTCTGTAGATTACTGTCGATTATGTGAACTACAAGAGAAGTTTTTGGTTTTATACTACCAGCGTCTATAGCATTTGCTGTTGTGATGAATTGCAAATTATGCTGCTTTACATAACCACACGTTTACTTACCAGCGCCATTCTCAACTAGGAACTTGACAATATCGTAGTGTCCGTCGAAGCAGGCGGCCCTCAACGGTGTGCTGTGTGTTCGGGTGGTGGAGTTTACATTTGCACCCGCTCTTACAAGTAGCCTTACAAGGGGTAAGTGTCCTGCTGCCGCCGCACACCATAGTGGAGGCGCGCCTTCTATTGTTTCTCCGTCGAAGGTCACTGGAATGAAGAGATGGTATTATGATGATTTATGAAAACAAGAATTTTCTTCGGACGCCAATATTGATAAGGCATTGAATATATTGATTTAATGAATAAGTGAGTACTTTACTGTTGTAAGACGCTGACTCATTCTCACCTTATCAAACGACCGAAATTAAGAATTTCGAAATGACACAATTGCGTCATCGACATAAAGAATTGAAGAATTGGTAGAGAATGCCTTAAGGCATTAAGCTGGCTCAGCTCGCCTTTTATACTATAATGTGCAATGAAGTATATAAATAAATAAAGATTGAGACGTACCATTGACAAATTGAAATTATATAGTATCAAAAATACCTAAAAATCTTATATCATATAAAGTATCGGCCAGTCGAGCGCAGAAATAAGAGAACGCTGGGTTGGCCAATATCTGATATTTTACTTATTTATTAAGTTGATGTTAAAACAATCCTTGACCTAGCAAAATAAGCTCCATCTGAATTATATATAAGCACTTAATAATCCTTAAATGTTTGATTTATTTATATGAACTTTCTTCAAGTGTTTATTTCGAAATCGTCCTTAAATGTAGGTCAAAGCGAGTCATTGAAAGGTTATGTTTGCAATCACAATTTTACCAAAAGTAAACGAATCCCGAGATATTTTTGTCGAAACAAACCGTGTGCGACGGTCATTTTGTAAGGTGAAATGGCTTGAAGCCAAAGTATTGACGCAATAGGAAAGCAATTACGGACGGCTGCTAACAAAAATTTCGTTACATCAGAACATAAATAAATTAGTATCAACCCGGAATGAAATTGATTACAAGTCGTCTGGTGTTAATGACATTTTGGCAATAATCCGTGATAAAGAACACAAATAAAGGTTTTGCGGTCATAAAATATTTGAATTTAACAGTAATATGTTGCAGATACATTAAGAAAACATTGGCCATCGGCTAATCCGGAAACACCCGAACGCGTCATGCATGTCTATGAATTACCATACCTCTAATTGCACACTTTATTACGAGATACTTTATTACTTTATTGCATATACGTGGATGACGCGTTCGGATGTTTCCGGATTAGCCGGAGGCCAATGTTTTCGTCATGTATCTGTACACACATGTATTATAAATTGGATAATTGGCGTTATAGATAGTTCAAGACGACAATGCGTATAAAAAAATCTAATGGACGATATACATTAGGAAATCTTGTTTAATTGTATAGGTTAGAAGGTCGTGTTTAGTAGGGTCAAAGCCCTCTTTTTAACTACCGCTGTGACCTTCACGAAACAATATCTGTCATACTAGTAGCGTTTTTTTTTTCCAGATTGATTAGATGCAATACATTTTTATCATGTTGATATAATCTCAATGTTCAAACATTATCAAGGGAAATATTAGTGAGGTCAGTACATAATTAAGAGATAAAATTCACGGCTCTCTTAAACTCCTTTATATAAATATTCGCACTCAACGTACTGGTATAATTCCAAAAATATTCGAATGATAATCATTAATCACGAACCTCGTGAGTGTTTGTTCATCTGCGTTGAATTCATTTTTATATTGACATTTGTGATAGAAGATGAACAATACATTGATTTTACAAATAACGAAGTACAATAAAACACTAATTTAAAACACTTTCATATATTTTGTTTCATAATTTTTTTATAAATTGTATTTTGCACCGATCCTATTTTGCAGATTTCATCTTTTTATTTTTGTATCCTTTACGAATTTTCCATAAAACGCGGTTACAAATAGATTGTAGGACACACGATACACGTTCTTGTAATTATATTTTTTAAGAATGTTCGTATGAGTGCATGCTGCATTCCCACAGCCGCTGGGGGCACTCGACTGACCACGTTACCCCTCTCTTGAAGAAGACTACCATGAAATGTACTGCATTTCCTACTTTATCCTATTTAATTTACGTACGTGTTTCGATAGTGAGGATGGACTCACTATTGAAACATCCCATCCCATCCTATCCCTCCTCATTTTCTCAACCCTTTTTCCCAATCCATTCCTTAATCTGCAAAGGTAGGCAGCGCATCCAGGGGCGTGCCAACGTTTGTCATTCTGGACTGATGTTGGCATGTATCGCGGGTATCTATGTACGACAGCATCCACTCACCATCATGCTCGTTTGCCGCCTGTATCCACAATGTCACCTCTGGGTTTTGTGGGGTCGTTGAAATAGTACCAGTACTTAAACCGCACCCTAAACGCTGTGTTACCATGTAAAAAGTTATTTGAAAATAACAATGAAAATTATTTACCCGAGCCAGGCTGCTCGATATCGGCCTTGCACCTCTCGATGAGGTATTCGGCCACATCGTAGTGTCCGTTTCTGCAGGCGATCACCAGCGGCGTCGCGCCGCCTATCTTCGCACCCACCAACATGTTCAGCTCGTCTGCGGAGCGCCAACTGTGTAGGTACACCTGGAAATAAAGAAAGAAAACGTTAATATTTTTGACTGTAATAGTGTACTCTGCCATTTCCTCCATCGGGCTATATATTGCGAGAATACTCAACCAAGGAAGATTGCATTTCTGATTTTATTTATGCTGAGTTTGACCACGTGGTTGCTTATCCTTTATTCCTGTCAGAATTAGAAGGGAAAATGCTTTTAGATAGATAAAAGTGCCCGATCTTTTGGTGAAAGTTACATGTTAGAAATCAAACATACAACACAGCATTATTGTATTGTATTTAATAGTCTTTGGACTAAAGATATTCATTATATTATAGTTTACCATTATTATTTCCAGATAAATAACCGCTTATAAGATAAGTTTCTCACTATAATCACCATGTGTGTAAAATCACTATCAAGTTCTGATAGTGATATAGATATAGGTTGTGTAGATCAATCACTATCACTATCCCTGAAAATTTCACGACTTCATATCTCTGAAACTAATGAACAGAATTGGTGGCCTTAAAGTGTAAATGCATTATATATTTTCAATGTCTATGCGACTTTTAAGAAATCTCGTGATTTTTTTTAATTTTAAGCGGTCACAAATAACCCGGTTCAAATATTCACCCAATTGTTATCTCAAATGGACAGAAGCTGCATTGTGTGGACATGTCTGTCCACAGGACATGTGGACTCGTGTGTTATAAATACAAAGAAATTCAGAGATGAACGCAATAAATAAGAAGGAGTATACAAAATATATCCGACTTTTTCCTCCGAATATCGTATCGTCTTAACTAGTGTTGTCAATAACCAATTTTGGTCGTGAGTGGGCCGTACTGGTTTCAAAGATCTAATGACCGATTATTTTGCTGCTAAACTAAAATATTTTATTCGCATGATCTGGCTACATCATGCGAACAAATGCACACGCCTAAGCAAAGTTCAATCTTGTCAGGTACTTAATTTCAAAATGATTTACAATCGGAATTGCATGGCTTCGTGCCATAATGAAATAACGAGACGTAACAATTAGGTTACAATATTCATTGGCCATGTGGCGTTCGGGTGGCTTTAGAATACCACCACCCCATCAATTCCCATGCTTGTCGTAAAAGGCAACTAAGGGATAACAAAGGCGCTACCACAAGCCCTGAGAAACTACACCAGCTCTAAAAGAGTGGACTCGCCAACCCGTTTGGCCACCGTGGCATTTTACGGCAATACATCCTTCGTGCCCGAGACAATATGCATGAGGAGGCCCATGTACAGCAGTGGATGGTACATAGTACATATATGCATTGGTACTAAAATTTCAGTCTAATTCTCGATGGGGCAAGGAAATTGCTGATACAAGTACTTTCTGATACAAGAATCGGTAATAATAAGGCACGCAGCCTTAAGGTAAACGAGTGGTCATTATTGACCCAAAAAATATTACGTAAGACTGGAAAAACGACTCTTGGGCCAAGTACCTACATGCATTGCCGAAACACGGAGGTCAAGAAGTGGTTTTCATATTACACTGCAATTGAAATGCATAGGAGCTTCAGAAACGATTGCAGTACGAAGAGATGAATTCGGGAAAATTCAATATCAGCTTATTAACATCCCACTGCAGAACACAAGACTTTCCTAGTAATCACGAGGTTTGGACCACAATTCACCAAACGGTCCTACTGAAGATTGGTTACACATGACCTAGATTTATCTAATTCTCTGGTGTCGGCCGGCTAGAGAGTAGCACCACCCCATGTCTTCCAGTGGGAAGAGTCCAACCCGCATGGGCAGCGTGGTATTTTAAGGCCATATATCAGTTATGTACAGGACAATGTGGGTAAGGAGGTCCATGTCCAGCAGTAGACGAAAGGTCTGGTGACGGTGACGAGATTCCTCACGAAGCCGCAGAAATAAGTCTATAAATAATACTAAACCGTTATCTACTTAAAAAAATTCGCAAGGTAAAAAAGTTCGGTTTAAAACAGCGTGTTTGGCAAGTGCATCGAGGAGGGTAGTGGCGCAACTATGAACCAACCGGTTGCAAAACTAGACATTACACTTTTAAACAATGAAAAATCACCTCGGCTCCTTCACTTATTGGGATGATGACACTGCATCTTTATGTTGGTTATATGACTCATAGTTCAGGGGTCATTAGTAGAATATACACATAATGCAGTTATGTAATATTCTTAAAGCGAGATCGCTAGTTCGATCACCGACTTGTACTATAGTGCTTTCCTTAAAAAAGAAGGCACAAGTGCATTTTGATGACATTCACGAAATATACAAAATGTATATTTTTATTAATTTAAAATACAGCTAGAAACTTGCAATTTTGGATAAAACAAAAATAATATCCATTGTTTATTTTTAATTTCCGAATATAATGTTACTTATGTTTTCGTTAAAAAGTTACTGTACTATTTGGGTCAGTACGCAGTATGATGAACTTGATAAGAATAGAAAAAAACGTGACAAGTACAGTTACTAATAATACCTTTTCTTGTTAGGAAGGCAGGTATAGAGTTGCTATGGTACATATGCTGATAAACAAAGTTACTAAACAAAGCTCGTAAAAGACAGAAACTTGCTGTAAATATCATAAATGATACCTATCACCATACTAAATTAAATGTGAATGTGTTTAAAGTAACTCAGTGAGCGATGGATAAAATTATAGTCGAAGTTTCCTCGAAATAGAATTCAAAATAAAGAAATACTAAAGTTGTGGATGTGACTCGAAGAAAGAATCCGAAATGAAGAATTAAGAAAATCGGCTTGTATCAAAGAACCATAGAGCTAAAGTGGCAGCGCAGCGGGCGGGACCAATAACCGAGGAATACACCGGAATACCGAGGAGTACACGAATCCTTGTATAATGACCAGGGACAAGAAAACGTCCGTGCAGGTGGTTGGAGAAAATCAGAAAACCGATAAGATAAAGCTCCATTTGTCGTGGCACCTCAATTTCAATACATTCCTCTCAAGATCTCTGAGAGTTTTGGGATCCTTGGCGTCGATATTTCGCGCAAAGTCGAGTTTCGGAGTCATCTGGCCAGCAAGAAAAAAATTGCTAGTAAAAACCTGGGTGTACTGAATAGAGCAAAGCAGTACCTACTTCTCTCCGGGGCAACGCTTGTCGCTTTCTATAGCTCAAGTTAGATCTCATATGGAGTACTTCTCACACCTCTGGTCCGGTGCACTGAAGTACCAGCTGGACCCTCTTGACTCCATCCAACGACGCGCTATTCGAATTGTCGACGATCCCACTCTCACAGGTGGTTTAGACATCTCAAAGTTGGTTGCATCTTTCTGCGTTTTCTACCGCCTTTATAATGGAGAATGTTCTGAAGAGCTGTTCAATTTGAAACCAACTTCGGGTTTTTACCATCGCACCGCTCGTCATCGCCGTGCGGTTCATCCGCGCTTCCTTGACATAGAGTCGCTGCGTACTGTGCGGTCGAAAAGACACTTTATACCGCGAACCCGAAAATTGTGGAATGAACTGCAAGCTGAGGTATTTCCGTTATGCTACGATATGGGGCTCTTCAAAAGAGCCGGGAACAGATTTCTGCAAGGTCGGCAGCGCATATGCTATTGCTATATACTCGTAACATTAGAGATCTTGTTTTTCACACATATTTATTTAAACGGGCCTTAACGCGAATGTGCAACCCAACCGAAACGTCGAGTAAAATAAATAAGGTAAACATTTGCGTTAAGATCTGTTTAAATAGATAAATAAATGCTGTTGCTGGTGTATAGTATGGTGTATTGTATGCTAAATTATTTTATTACACAAAAAAAGTCTTAGTCGCTTGTCTGAATAAAGAGATCAATAAATACTTTACATAATAGGGAGTAATAATAACATATGTACAGCATTTCTATCAGGTGGGCATCTCATACACATTCGGATGTTGCTGAAAGGGAGTGATTTGCGAATTAGACAACTTGCGAACGGGATGTTTTTTTAAGCGTGACATTCTACGAGAGGAACGTTCTGCGACGCAACGGATCAGTTACCAGATTTACGAGTGCTGAAAGAAATCTTGGAATAAGCTCATCTGTTGTATGTTGTTGTCTGTCTGTTGTATTTTGTTGATCCCTTTTTATTTACTATATTGTTATCTGAGTAAGGATTCCAGATATTGCCAAGTCGATTGGGGATATATTGAGGTGTTGAGACTCTTATATAAAGCCGCAACAATGACAGTCAGAATCCAAGACCGGCAGACTAATTCAAAACATTACGTCGGGAGTGAGACAGGGGGATGTATTATCCCCGAAACTGGTCACAATCGCACTGGAGGACGCGTTTTAAAATGCTGAACTGGAAACATTACATCAGTGTCAATGGCGAATACATCTCTCACTTTCATTTCACAGACGACATTGTTATCATGGCAGAATCGCTGGAAGAATTGAGTTGGATGCTGAACGACCTCGCGATGCGTTGGTCCCGGAGACGAAACCGGTTCAGGTTTGTTTCGAACGAACCTGAACAAGACAAAAGTCATGTTCAATGAACACGTCGTCCCTGGACCGGTCAGCGTCACTAGAAGTTGTAGACGAATATCTATCTTGGACAGTTAATATAGTTAGATAAGTCCAACTTCAATCGTGAGGCCGATAGACGCATTCAGCTCGGCTGGACAGCATTCGGGAAAATGCAACACCTCTTCTCATCGCCTATACCACAATGTTTGAAGACGAAAGTCTTCAATCAATGCGTCCTGCCAGTATGATGATACCAGTAATACTACTGGTATCATCATACTGACAGGACGAACCAGTACCGAACGAACGAACCGTATCATCATCATACGATGATGATGATACGTATGATACCGAAACCTGGTCTCTGACGGTAGGCCTGGTTCACAAGTTAAAAGTCGCTCATCGAGCGGTGGAAAGAGTTATGCTTGGAGTTTCTCTGCTGGACAAAATCCGCAACGAAGAAATTCGACGAAGATTTCAATATATCGAGGTTGCCGATATAGCTCAAAGAAACAGCAAGCTGAGGTGGCAGTGAGCAGGCCATATATGCCCCTGAACCGACAACCGATGGGGGAAATGAGTCCTCGAATTGAGACCATGTACCGGGAAACGTAGCGTGGACGCCCTCCGGCCAGGTGGACTGACGACTTAAAGAAAGTCGCCGTTAGTGGCTGGATGAGAAGAGCCGAAGATCGTGTATGGTGGGGGTCCTTGGGAGAGGCTTATATCCAGCAGTGGAGAGACACAGGTTGATGGTATGGTATCTGAGTACAATAAAGTACTTTATTGTATAAATAATACTGTAAATATGAATCCACGAACCTGACACAACCAGTCTCCAATCTGCCTCAATCCACACTGACAATCGATACCAACTCACGATTGAATTAAATACATCAAAAACAATAGGTGAATAATCAAAACTATTTCATAACCTATTCCAATACATTGCAATACGCACAATGAGCTAAAGTATTCAATAAAGAATAGTCTTTATTATGTTGCAAAAGAGTTCAATGTCGGTGAATAACAACGCTGAATTAAAAGGGTCACATTGATTATTCCAGAATTTCAGACTTCATGTTTGTCTAAGAAGGTCTTTATCAAGGTGGGAACATACGACAAAAACTGGGTTAAGACGGGTCAAACTGTTAAGGGTGTCGTAACCGTAATGTCTTTCATCGAAAAATGTATGTTAGTTTGGATTGTACTTAATTATAAATACACAGAAACATATTCTAGCCAAAATTCTTGAAAAAAAAAAGCATACTATGAATCATAATATGTACAGTCTATAAGCAATTGTTATATTATTAATAAGCAAGTGTAATAATAAATACATCGACACTGAAGTCAACGAACTAGGTCGATAACGCAGGCATAGCTTATAAATCTAGAAGCATATACAGAATTGACGTAAATGCATCCGGCATGCGATAGTCTGACTATGTATAAATACTGTATTTCATGCGGTTGAAAATAAGTCGTAGATGCAATAACCTTTTAAAACACTAAAGTAACTTAACTATGTGAAAAAATACAGAAAATATTTTGGTTTAAAAATGATATTGATCTATTTCAGTGTAAAATTGTTTTTTTATCTTCGGACAATTTTAATTAACTACACGTTATACCCATGTTATGTCTGTCTATATATGACATGAAAAACAAATTTGAATGAAATGAATCTGTGGTACAAAATAACATGATAAAAGTAACATTACAGATTATAATATGTATGTCTGTCTATGAAAGAGACTAAAAGAACATAACATAAATGTGACAATTTCTATAACATAATATGCTGACAAAACCGACAACTTGAAGAAGTCCGCCTATAGTGAGTGGCTCTAATATTACGAAGTCTTAGGTTTGAGCAGCAGTAGGGAGACAGGTTGATTATATGTTATTGCAATCGAGGGTCTTTGCTCATTGATATCTACTGATTTAAATAGTCGAAGTAAACATTCGAATTCTCGATGTGTTTAATCGACATCTGAGCAAAAATCGACAGACATCAGCACTAGGGTGTCCCTTATTTTTCAAAGTTTTTATTTTCTAACGCATAGGTCTTAGTTTTGTTCATTTGCTCTTAAAACACTCGGAAATAAATTTTAACCTTATTTGGAGTACGATAACCCGTGCCGACTTGCATCGAATCATGTTCATACAAGTTGCGCGGAAGTAGCAGCGCGTACTGGCGGTATTTGTCATTTGTTCTCAGTTAGTCTCGTGATTAACACGCATTGTTTTACATTTAGAAGATGGCAATGGAATTAAGAAGCAATAAAAAAAGTATTTTCTTAGTTGGTGAGGTAAATTATCAAATAACAGGCGCAAAGTTACCGTCTAAACGTCAAGTTCTTGCAGTACTTTTTTCTAACATTCGCGAAGTTAAATTGACTGTTAGTGAAAGCGCAAATCTCGTCATTCGAGAGTGTATTATATTTTGGGAAAAAGCTAGAATCTCTACCAGAGCTATACTTAAAACTTGTAGATCTTCACCATGCTTGGAGAGAGTTGCAAAAAAATTCCAAAAAACACATAATGTTTACGAGCGCCGTGAGGAGGACTTTCAAAACAATTTAGATAATTTATTCGATATAGCACACGCCGATGCTGTGGAACGGATGAAAACAGAGGAAGATAAAATCTTTTTACAAAAACAAAGAGAACCAGGGCGTCCAGGATGTTTAGCGGGTGTAGACAAAAAGTTAGCTGAGAAAGAAGAAATGGCAAGACAGAGAAAATTAAAAGAAGAAAAAAAAAAGACGTGAGCAAATGTGTTCCCAGAGTTTATCTTCATCTCTTACTACACAAGATTTTATACAAACGCAAGGACTTCACGATCAACCTACCAGCTCTGATGAAAGCCTTGAGGAACCCTTGCCATCGACATCTCAAACGGTAAGTTCTGGAACTACTACAAAAAGAGGAAGGAAAGAATTTATCATGCCTAAGTTAGATGCAACTTTAGATAGATTTCAATTAAGCATAAGGGATTCTGTCTATATACTTCAGGCTGTAGTAGAAGCACTAGATCTTAGCTGTGATGATTTCCCGATAAACAAATCGTCCATTCAACGCATTCGCACACAGAGTAGAAAAGATAGAGCGGAATCTATAAAATCAGATTTTCAGAATAATATGCCTGAAATGGTGATCGTTCACTGGGATGGGAAATTATTACCTGGACTGGACGTGAGAAGTTCTAAAGAAGAACGCCTGCCAATACTTATTTCATTTGGAGAAAAGGAACAACTTCTGGCTGTGCCCAAACTGGAGAGCTCTTCTGGTCAAGATCAAGCTAAAGCTGTGTTAAACGCACTTTATGACTGGAACCTCGATGACAAAGTACAAATAATATGCTGTGATACAACTGCGTCTAATCAGGGCGATTGAAAGGAGCTTGTGTACTTTTGGAACAAAAATTAGACAGGGAATTAGTACTCTTTGCTTGCCGCCATCACGTTTACGAACTGGTTTAAAATGTGTGTTTGAAACAAAAATCCACCAAATCACAAATAGGCCTGATATCCCAATATTCAAAAAGTTTAGAGATAACTGGAAAACTATTAATCCTGCTGCTATTGAAACATACACCGATATCGTCACACAACATTTTTGTAATACAACAATAGAAGAATTGTTGACATTTTATAATCAAGAACTGCAAAAATTCATTGTACGTGACGATTATCGGGAACTGATTGAACTATCTATTATTTTCTTAGAAGGAGATAATGAGAAAAAAATTAAAATCCGACCTCCCGGAGCGATGCACCAAGCAAGGTGGATGGCTAGAGCTATTTACTCTTTAAAAATATGTTTTGTTGCAATCCCAGCTCAAAATTAGCGACAAGGATAAACGAGCACTTCAAGACGTTTGTTTATTCAGTGCGGTTATATATGTGAAACCATGGTTTGGATGTAGTCTGCCGGTGAAGGCACCAAATCAAGATTTGTGCTTTAAAGAGGCTTAAGGAATATGAAACTGTTGACAAATTGATCTCCAAAGCAGCCCTGAGCAAGTTTAGTCAACATCTTTGGTACTTGTCAGAAGAAATTGCCGTTTTATCACTCTTTGATGATGAAGTTGATGAACAAACCAAGAGAAACATTGTAATGAACTTACAAAGAGAGAGTTTATATGATTCTGGGAAGAGATATATTCCATCGAAAGAAGATATGTCTGATTATTTGTATCGTAAGTGGGAATACATAGTATTATTTTTTACACTGTTTTCACTAAACTGATAATAATACTGCCTTATTTATTGTTGCAGGAAAATTATTAAGTGATTTTGTGTCTGTCAAGAGCACAAATTTATTTTCTCGATTAAAAATTGATGAGAACTTCCTCCAGAAACCCGTTTCTACGTGGGAAGAAGATGTTGCCTATTTAGAGGCAAAAAGAAAGGTTATTTCTTTAAGGGCAGTTAATGATACAGCTGAAAGAGCTATAAAACTTATGCAAGATTTTCATGGTTTGATCACTGCAAAGGAAGAACAAAAGCAATTTTTGCTATGCTGTGTGCAAGAGCATAGAAATCTGTATCCAGACTGTAAAAAAGAGACCCTCAAAAGAAAATATCCTGGTTGATCTGTAATTTTATTTTCTTTTAATAAATAAGTACCTATTTACTAACTTTCTTTTTGATTATTATTTTTCTAAAATATAAATATTTCAATTGATTTAGCTACATAACGGAAAGCGTTAAAAACAGCAATTTTCAAAATCTTCAGAGCTCTGTCGGCACGGGTTAATGTTGACGTAGGAAGATAAAATTTTGTATTTGAGTAAGTCGGGGTAGTTTAAAAAGAATTGGGGGGTATGCATTTCGATATCCGAAAAAAAAATTTTTTCACCCATATAAGGGACACCCTAATCAGCACTTACTCAAATATATTAATTTCACATCTGTATTAATATACCTTGTAAGGCATTTTTATAATACAAAATTTTACTTTAATTATTATATTAATATATAATCTATGTCATCTAATTAGCAAAATTAAAAGAAAAAAAACAGGCAGATAATACATCAATCATGCACTAGATAATGTGCAATGTCCAACAGCGGATGATAAATTATAATTCACGTTGCAAATATTAAAATTTACCTTCTTGATCCTCCTAAGGAGTCTGCGTTGGCGGCGCAGTAGTGTCTTGCCGCAGTACCTAAGGGTCTCTATCACCCGGCATCGGTACGGCACCAAGTCCCAGACACCCGCTGACATTTTTAGTTAGATTGACACATCACACTTCAGTACACTGAGTTCACTTTACACTTTAGACTAGCCTTACAGCAGACTAGTTTCAAGAGGTAAGAGTTTAGAAAGTAGGTACGTACAAAATTGAAACTGTAATCATTTTAAAAACCAACTTTAATTTTTTTGTTGACGTGTTTCTTCTCTGTGATTTTTCGTTGTGTTGACGAATCGTTAGGAATTTTGTTTATAATGTAATTTATATTTGCTAACGGTCTGCATAATTTGTATTACAAAATTGGATCATCGTTATACTCGTATGAAAGGTTATTTTACAAATTAAAATATCAATTCAAAGAAATGATTAAGTAATATATTTTAGGCAAGTAATTCTCTAAAAGCATATACAGCTAGTAAATAATTAGAAATTATTTTCCTACTACATATACTTAATTGTTATTAAAATTGTGAAATAAATTTATAAAAGAAAACAACGAGACTACCAAATCTAATAAAACCAACAAAAATTAATAAAAGTAAAACCTCGTGCAAAAAATTAAAGGAGGAAACATATTAAAAACGACGACACCTCTTCGGAGTACGTTGACTATTTCAAGAACCGTGAACAGAAACGGCCTTGTTGATCGTAGAATGTTGTTTGGTGCAACCGTTACTCTTTCATCACACGACTCTAATATAAACAAATATGATACAATACCATGTGAATGGCTGTAAATATATTTGAATATATAACTATTTCTCTTTGGTGTGATGTAGGGCGATAAATGCAATGAAATTTTTGTGGCGATTTGTTACACAAAAATCTTCTAATAGTTAGTCACTTTCTACGGCCAGAACAACAGGAAAATATGCTTACGCGGAAACTATTAGATCTGCGGTCATGTCTCATTAGTTTACACCGTTGCTCATAACATTGTTTGCTGGTGTTGAAGTAGCTCGCGGATCTTATATATGATAATTTTCCGACAAATCTTAACCCCGTTTTCTGATCATGTTGCTCATTTTATTAGTCATGAAGTGACAATTAATTCTATGTTTAAATTATTTAAATAATTATTCATATTAAAATAAGATTTTCTATGTTTAAATCTAACAGTAACTACAATCACATTTTATTCAACAAATCAACGAAACACGCCGCGAAGTAATGATTGCATACTAAATAATGTTCATTTGTTTCTTCAATTGAACGGGGACTTTTAATTGGTGATTTCCTTTCTAGAAACTATCACGCGACTGTCCTGTGCAATCAGAATAATGGATGTTGTATAAACAGAGATAAGTGTAATTATTTTAATAGTGTCAGTGATAGAGGTATTGTAATATTTCAAATGATTACTAAAACATTAGGCTCGTAGATCCACACAAAAAAATTGTAAATAACGATGGCAACGACCAACTTTCTGATTTTTTTAAGCTAAGAACCATATTAACCATCACCATTTATGATCATTGAGACTTGAATAGGAATTCTATGTTTGGAAATAATTTTCAAGGAGACTCATTTAGCTTTTAACACTCTTCAGTCAAAGAACTTCATAAATTGTTGCAACAAACGACATGACAATCTCTCTTCAAAATTAACAAATTAACGTTTTGGATAAGTACTTAAATTTGATAAATCGGTTTAAATCGACCTTCTGTTAGTTTGTGTTAGTATCCAATTTGTGATACAAAGTGACATTCATAAAGTTATATAAAATGTAAATCTTAATTTTGCACGTAAATTAAAATGTGTACATTTCATTAATAACGAAGCGTCTACTCATGGGGTTAATTAATATTGCTAACAATGAAATTAAATTTTACGACTATGTCAGGTTCTATGATGATGAAACTTTTATTGAGAAACACATTTTTGAAGTATACATTTCATCATTATTATTAGGGCCCTTACCTATAAAATTGCCGTTTGTTCATAGTGGGCACTTTGAATTTAGTTATCTTATGTTTGCTTGGTATTCCAAATTCAAATTAATTTTAAGCTATGATGTTATTTTTCAAAATCAATTGTTCATTTGTTTTTCCATCAAATAACTTTTTGCTTAGATATCTTTGAGTTTGAGACAAAATAAAAATACGCGTTATTTTTGTATATAAGTACGATCGTGGCAGCAACGCAGCACCGACAGCACACAACATCAACGCTGTTTACCGATGGTTGTTTGATGCAATCGAACGCACGATGCGGTTTTGATTTGATCGTGTCCGTTCTGGAAATTTCGACCCCAAGAACAATCCCCGCGGACGACCGGAAACTAAATTCGATAATGACGAATTGAAAGCAATAATGGAAGCGGATTTATGTCAAACCACATCTGAGTTAGGAGCAGCATTCGGCGTGACAAAACGATATTTATTCATTTGTGTCAAATAGGGAAAGTGAAGATGCTCGGTAAGTGGGTACCGTATAAGCTTAATGAAAGTTAGCTGCAAATACGCGTCGAAATTTGCCTTACTTTGCTGAAATGAATGGATTCTGAATCGAATTGTCACTTGTGATGAGAAGTGGATCCTGTATGATAATCGTAAACGTTCGTCACAATAATTGAACTCAGGAGACAGCAAAACAATGTACCAAACGTAAACTAAGTCAAAAGAAGCTCATGGTGCCTGTATTATCCACTACAGCTTCTCGAGATCTGCCACAACAATTAATGCAGATGTGTGCTGAACATTGATTCTCGTGCCCAGGGGTTCTATAGCAGAGGCATCAATCAACTTCCATTAAAATGGCAAAAGTGCATTGATAATAATGGACAATACTTCTATACTACTACTTAATAGATATAATATTATTCAACAATATTTTGATGGACGACTTTATTCAATTTTATTAAGCACATAAACCTTTGTAGATTAATTTGGATTAGTCTGAAATTCTCTTAACGCGATAAAATTCTTCATTTCCGTTTTAATACAATAAGAATTTTACTTATATCTAACTCACTAACGTTATTGTTACATCGGAGTCTGGTGTGTTCATTATTATTTTTAATAATGCATCATGTTCAGGTAAATTTTATTCTTGCCGCATTTGTAAACACTTTTGTGGTTTTCAGTTATACCCGCTACTGTAAATACTATATTTGTTACTATAAATATCTAATCAATTATAAATAACAGTTCTCTGGGCTCCTGGGGTAATAAAAGTGAGTTTTTATAGAAAAAAGGCGGCAGACGAGCATACAGTCTACTTGATGGTAAATGGATACTGCCGTCCATAGACATGCGCGATACATACCAACATCAGTTCAGAATGATAAAACGTTGGCACGCCCCCGGATGCGCTGCTTACTTTTGCAGATCAAGGAATGGATTGGGAGAAAGAGCTGGGATAATGGGGAGGGATAGGATAGAAATGGGCTCTGGCATATCTTACTCACTATTGAATAAATATCTACTTAAATTGGAATCACTCACTATCTAACTTTTTATTTAAGCGATACGGCTTCTCACTTCTGGGGCAATGGGTCTACTGACATCACCCACATCACAGATTAAATATTCCACATGCTCGCATTACGTAAATGAGAATTTATATGAGTCTCGTGGTATTGCATTTCTTCTTGAAACAAATAAAAAAATGATACTAAAGTATCATATAAGAAAGACATTTTAAGGGAAAAATTAAATGAATGATTGAACTTAATTAAGGTCGCAGTAAGAATAATGATCAGATTGCTGAAGTCTACACTAGATATTGTAATTGTTTCTATACTACAAAACCCTGTCATCGAAAAATAAAATTACGGGTTTACCAAGTTGTAGCGTAGCAACACTGTTTATAGTTAGTTTGTAATGAAAACAACAGAATAATTAGCTTCAGGTAGGTCATTGAGCTGTATATAATTTGAAGGTCTTCAACATCTTCAACGTTTTGCAGACTATCAATAAATAAAACAATCGAATAATTCGACGGAATGCCCTCTAGTTACAGAAATTATTTTAAAATTTATTGTAACAGTTGCAATAATTTTCAATAGTCAGTTTCACTTCTGTTCAAACTGCCAAGTGCAAAATGTAACACAAGTTTTTCGAGAGTCTTGTAATCATATTAAGCGATTCACGATTAAATTGATGCCCAATAAAAGTTGAGAGAGATACAAATATGTGAAAGAAAGAGAAAATAGCAATTCGACAACATTTGGCTCACTTCAAACGAGCGCGATTGAGAAACGTCACGGTAATCAAAACAATAGAAAGTCGATTTCTTTTATATTATTTGCGATAAGATTGACTTTTAATCGTTTGTAATCATTCTGCATTTTACTGACCGCAATAAGAGAATCAAAACACCGAAACGTGTTATTTCCTTGACGCACGTCTGTACGAATATCGTTTATTAATGGGATGTTTTATCAAATCACGTTTTTAATGTGAAGAAAGCTTAACCTCATGATTTGCTGAATAAACATTGTATGTCAATATATGTAAGTGATATAAGGCAATTAATTAAATATTAAGTGCTCTCGTACTTCTGTTTGTCCAAGCTCTAATGTGTACTGTTTATTTGAGACTTAAGGACATTTTAACATTCGTAAATTAGCCACTAACTTTTTTATGGGATGTAATAACTACACAGCCGAAGACCATCATGAAGCATGATTCAGTATGAATTGACATGACAAATAAAGTATTTTTCTTAAAATGGAATTTGTGCTTTGTATTTAGCCAATATTTAGGAAAAATCGAAACATTTTCATTCCATTGCATAAGAAAGATAGGACGGGACAGTATAGACCTGGATGCAAGACGGTGATAAAGGTGTCATCCCGCTTCCATTGGATGAAGGATACCGGACGGTATGATACCGGGAGGATTGGTTAAGACTAAAGAAGAAGAAATGGGAAGAGAAATAAAACGGGTCCGAGTAACTTTTCTTAAACCACGTTGCGTTTGTTTCACGATAATCGGTTGTTCCTTTCACAGGGGGTTCGAATTCTACCTACACAGTGAAACAGTCCTTTTGGGGAGATCCAAAATCCCTCATACCCAGTCCCTTCCAACACTTCCTCCTACTGAAGTGTTCGAAAAATGTACTAAAACTTAATTTAAAAAATATGGTACTAACATTTGACCGTTTCGAGCCTTTTGTAGTTATCCATCAGTCAGATCTGCCAAGTTGGATATAAAGTCTCCGGTATACAGCACCACCCTTCTATACCTGTTGTCCCATTGCGAATAACATCATAATAATATAGCAAAACACATAGTTAATGTATCAGAAAACGCACTGTGATTGTCGTGTATGAATAAAACAACCAAGTGACAAGTTAGTACGAATAGCAGTCATTGCTAAATTATAATACATGTGCTAACAGTTCCGTAAATAGTGATATTATTTAACACTATGTTAAATTATTTCTAGAACGTAATACTAATGTTGGTAGGGTTGGATGAGGAGAGCGGAAGATCGCGTGGTGGTGGGCCTCTGGAGAGGTATAACTAATCATGGTCGTGCAACGAACCCTTTCAGTATCAACTGTTGGACCTAGGCCTCCTCGTGCACATTGTCTTGTGCATGAGGTATGTATGGCCTTAAAACGACACGGTGGCTAATCGGGTTGGTGAGTCCACTCTTTTAGAGGTGCTGTAGTTTCTCTGGGCTTGCGGTAGCCGTTTTGTTTTCACTTAGTCGCCTTTTACGACACCCACTGGAGGAGATGTGGTGTTGCTATTCTATGGTCGGCCGACACCGCGCTGCACAATCGTGGTCATGCAAGGCAATAAATTCCATTAAATTTATATTAAAGGAGCGAAAATCGTGAATGTTATTCGTAATGATAGTTCACGATTAACGCAAGAAAAACACCAAGAGAAATAAAAGATCGTACATTCTTTTGTGTGGTATCAAGTACGGTATGGAAAATACATTCGTTTTAACCGTTCTATACTAAAGGTTGACCGCTATAACAAACGTCGTATATGTTGCTATATTAGACAATGAATGCTATGTTATTGACAAATGTATATGAAATAATTGTTTTTCCTAGGTTGCATTAGTCATTTGCGTTAATGCACTTATACTGTTTTTTAGTCTAAGTTAATGCATATATATTTTAGAAAATAATACATATCGACAATTCCACAGTACCTACATGAAATCCTTGGACTAGATACACTTGGTGTTTGAATGGCAACTACTACTGAACATCTTTCAAACATGATGTAGGACGTCGCGTCGGCACATTCGCAGATGCGCTGCTAACACTTTTTAGAAATTTGGAATGAGGATTTGCACATTGATTATACCATTTATACTTTGGAATATACTTTACTATATCAATCAATATCAACATCAGACTATAAAGTTCCATTGTAGAGCTCTTAAGCAAATCATTGAGACGATACGATAATAAGGTACCTTGGCAGATGAGCATGTTGCTATCAATTGCAGTAGTATCATCATGACTCACTGTTTCTTTTTATATAATAAATGGCAGACGAGCGGGCGGGCCACACGATAGTAAGTGGTCACCGCCGCCCATGGACACCTGCAACATTAAGGGGCTTGCGGGTGCGCTGCCGACTTTGCAAAATCCTGTTCACAGCTCCCTTGAAGAGGCCCATGTCGTAGCGTAACGGAAATACCTCAGCTGGCAGTTCATTCCACAACCTTCAGGTTCGCAGTATAAAGTGTATTTTTGACCGCACTGTACGTAGCGACTCTGTGTTAAGGAAGTACGGATGAATCGCACGACGATGACGAGTGCTGCGACGATAAAAACCCGAAGTTGGCATCAAATTGAACAGCTCTTCAGAACATTCCCCATTATAAAGACGGTAGAAAACGCACAGAAACAATATCCATGCGGATGGTGAGCGATTCTAAACCACTTGTGAGAGTGGAATCGTCGACAATTCCAATAGCGCGTCGTTGGACAGAGTCAAGAGGGGTCCAGCTAGTACTTCGGTACACCGGCTCCGAGGTATGAGCCCAGAGGCTTCATGTGGGGCCTAACTTTATAAAGCTTTATAAAACGACAAGCGTTACCCCGGCGAGAAATAGTGCTTTGCTCTATTCAGTACACCAAGCTTTTTAATAGTAAGTTTTTCCTTGCTCGTCAGATGACTCTGAAATTCGACTTTGCTCGAAATATCTACGCCAAGGATCCAAAAACTCAGAGACCTTGAAAGGAATGTTCTGAAATCGAGGTGCCACGACAAATGGAGTTTCGAGTTTATATAGATACAAATATCTCGCATGTACGAGGGCAAGTAACTCAGGACCTTGAATTTAGTTATTGCCCTATTTCATTACACGTAAATTATCAGTACTCATTCAATGAATAGTAAACTCGATACTGTATATTTGGGCTGAATAGAGGTAAAATATGGAAAGTAGGTATGAAAGGTTCAATCCAAGGTTGTGAATAACGGTCAGGGTGAAAACTATTATCCGAATCGGGTCGGTTAATGTGAAAAATAATGCTTAATCGATTAAACCAATATCATGAAATATTGGTTTAATCGGTTAAACCGTAAACGATTATTGTAATGTACAGTAAGTATTGTTCTATCTCATAATAACGTATACACCTATAAATTAAATACAAGACAAAACAAAGGCCAATAATTTTATCTAAGTTTCTAAGTTTGAATAAATGCGCAGACTATTGTTATGAGTGGTGGTTATGATCGTGTCTATATATGGTTATTATGTAATTTATAGTAAATGTTTATACCTATATTCCGTTAAATTTGTATTTAAAAAGATGTTGTTTCTACCTATTTTCATGCTTCCCGTAAGTAATCTAACTACATAATGGAAACGTAATTTAAGACCGGCATTTCGAGCCATGGTTTTAGTTTACCACAATCTCTTGTGGTCATTATTGTAATAACCAAAAACCTTTCATAAAAACATTATAATTATGTAATGCATAATTATAATAAATTTAAACATAAGTTATACAATAACGTCAATAGCCTAGTTTAAAAATATAACTATTTTAACGTACACAGGCCTTTTCATTATCGCTCGCCTTAACGGAACGTGCTTTCTAAACCGCTCGACCGTTACGCGGCAAGTAAACATGGCATACCTACATAATCAATCCAAAATTGTTAACACAACGAAACACACAAAACATTTGCACAACACATGCAGCATATAGTTTTTTTTTTTTATTAACCGTTTAATGTGTGAAGTAGAAGAGTACCGAGCGCTGTGGCGAGCACACAGAGTGGACTGCGTCTGCGCAGCGTTGTTGCAACACTACAGTCCAACGCGCAGGCAGTGGTGGGCGACTCTTTCACTAGTTACACAAGAAAGCCGTATTACGTAACATAAGCCTGTTGCTTCTTGCCTTTCCAATGTTACTGCAACGCTATAGCAATTGGTAGACTTATACGTAATCTCGATATAAATAGATGACTTAGAAATAAAGCAACCTGTTTAGGTGGTCTCGTTTGATTAATGATTAGTTAATTAGGTGATAAGATTTTGGAAAACAAAATCATTGGTGTCATTAAATTTCATTGGTGTTTCAGCCCAAATATAAAATATTCCATAAAATTTGATGAGTGTTTGAAACACATTATGCTGTTTACCCGTAAAATATTTTTTCACCCCGGAAAATTCTTTGCTGTTTGTTTCCTTAGAGATCTGTTAGTCATCATGTCATTAGAATACTTCTTGTATTCACTTTTTCTCAAGTTCCAAACCATAATACATCAGATACACAGTATTATATTCCGTATACTGTAATTAAATTTTACAATAATAGAACTTTATTAATATTACTGTAGATTTATTGTGAAGATTTTTTTTGCGGCGAACTGGCATCACAGACGACGCATCGCATAGCGCCAGAGAAACTGGGTCGGAAGTCACGATGCATAATCATGAACTAGGAGAGGGGGAGCATAAGTCTTGCGGCGAAATAAAAGTATTTATCGCTGTAGATATTGCTAATTTGCATAGAATGGCGGGAAGTATTGACAGACAGACTTATAATGCAATATAATTAGTTCTTTATTTGTGACATTGCCTGAGAAAATATGTCTGATTGTCGATTCTATTATAGTTTCCTAGATATTGTTTTAATAAATTATTATTCGGCCGACTTTAGTACCATCTATCCCCGATGGTTAATAATTATTTAGTAACATCTCTTTCCGTGTGTAACTTAAAAGGCGACTAAGGGATAACGAAGCGGCTACCACAAGCCGTGAGGAACTAAACCACCTCTGAAAGAATGGACTCGCCAAACCGCTTGGCCAGCGTAGCGTTTTAAGGTATCCTTCATACACAAGACAATGTGCTGGCTGGTTACGGTGACTTACATTAATTGTAGGAACAAAGAATTGTTAAAACTAAACAGAAACTTATGGAACTGTTATTTTCTACTGTATTAAAATGAGTATTGCATAATTGTATTTCCTCTAACCAGATTATTTTGCGTGTGCGAGTGCGTCATCGAATATTCGCTGATATCATTATCCTAGAAACGTAAGGTTTCCGGACGTCACTTCCTTCGCGTTAACAACCATCGTTGATAACTCATGCATAGGATTATAAGTTTTATTATGTCATCAATAAGACACACGGGAGTAGTAAATGTGGCAATAGACTAGTTATACAAGTCAGTAGTGTACACATCGCCTCTTTACAATGGACAAAGATTGACCTTAGTAAATACAAATAGGAGTAGAGGAGGCAAAATATTTGAACACTCAACTAGAGGTAAGTCGTCAAATGAATAAGAATTAGATTAGAATGACTTCCTGGCGCGAGGCAATGTCAAAGACACTTGTGTGCAAAGTCCAATATAATTAAGGGACTACCTTTTGCCTGCGGCATCGCGTTTGTGCCCCTGTGTGCTTTCTAATGTGTTTCATTTTCTAGTAGTTGAATACCGTATTGTGTCAATAGGAATAGTCAGTAGGTAATTAGGAATAGCTCGAAGCCTAATGGGGCTTGTTTAAGATACGGTTTTTCGCCGTGAAAACCTACGGTTAACACCAACGGTCGTCAGCATAAACATCTAAATAATATGAGGTCGTCAGTGTTTTAAGAGAGCTTTGAGAGCTTGTTAACACACACGGGAAAACCACGGCGCGTTATATCGCGCAGTGTTGTATGGATAGTACATTATGGGAGTTTATTAACGGCACCGGAAGTTAACACGGTTTCTTTCAATTATTTTTACTTAGGTTAGCACTGAAAAAAAAATTTTCTTTTTAATTTTCAAACTTTATCATTTGAAAAGTTTCGATTTAAAAAAGAAAGAAATACTGTCACAAAGTTGCAATTTAGCCTATAAAAGTTTATATCCTGTTGTTTATGCACGTCTTTAATTGGGATACATACTGGACTTATAATTGTATATTCCAAATCAAGTTTTGTATGTATAACGTAGTCGTGCCTAAATAAAAAAGTATAACACCACCTAAAACTTCCGTCCGCATCTACTGTCCGCGACGTCCTTAAGCATCCGTCCGCACCCGCCACTGGCGGAAAACCATGTCGTGAACAGGCATACTATACGCCACTATACGGTTTCTTTACGGCGCGCGGATCGGCGAACTCGCCGTACCGTAGGAAAACCATGTCGATAAAGAGGCGGTTCTGTGCGTTGATTAATTTTATAAATTAAATATAGGTTAAATGAGATAAAACAACAGAACTTACCACTAACATGTAATAAATACCAATGAATCCTTCTACCATGGAATTATAAAAATATCTTATAAATTCCATGGAAAACCACTAAAGTGCTTGTCTAAAGTCCATGGTTACGAGCTTATAGCTTCTTATTATCGAAGTATAATGAAAACAGTGTTTCAATACCAGTTTCAATAGTTATTTCTAGACTTCGCCAAGTGTAATTGGTTCGCGCTGCTTTATTGTTTTGGGTACGATTTTGAACGCGGCCTCTTTTGTCCATGACAGATGATGACTGACGCTGTCACCAGGAGAAAAATCCTCTCTTCATCGAGCGTGTGCTTTCCATTTATTTGCCATCGTTCCGCACCATCAAAATAAAGTGGAAATCGTTTATAAAGACAATTAAGAGGGTGTTATAAGGTGGAAATCGCCGACTGCCCCTGGATGTGCTGCGCCGGGAATCTTCCAGTTGTGTAACAATGACAGTTTCTATAATTAATCATTTTCGTGTTTCTCCCCAATCATGTACCAAGTGCCCCCTCGCATCGCGTCCACATTTAGGAGTCACTTCTCTTTATTTTCGCATTCTGCAGGTCCTTCACCCGCTGGTCCATAAGATACAATTAGTGGTTTCCTATGGATATATAACGCGCCATCAGTAACAAAGATAAATGTTATCGCGATAAATTATATCGAAGCCGAACCTTCCATTAATCAGTCTTCATGACAACCGAAAGTGTTCGGCGGTTGGAGAATTGGACGGTTTTGGACATGTCTGACAAGCTAACATTTTGTACGCGATTGTTCAAAATCGTATAATTAAAAATTTAAGTGTAAGTCACCTTTTGTAGCGAAGGAATATTCTTTCTCGGTTCTTAATATATATGTAGTTATATTATATATAAGATTATTATATGTAGTTATATGACACAGACGATTAGGAAAGGTACCGTTGTTATTCAGGAAAAAATTTAATTCTAAATTTTATACATTTTTCTATTTCTAAGTCAGTTTTAATTGTCAGAGAATTAGTAGCATGAAATATTAGTATCCGAAAATGTCAATGAAGAAAAAATCCTCTATAACATTAAAAGATACCTACATTTTGCATTCACTAACTGGCATGTCGAAAGAACGCCAACTATTGCTGAAGACTGTAGTATTGTCGCCGTTCATCACGATTACATCAAGTGCACTGGACATCAGAAGACCTAGATGTGGAAATGGCGATAGCGTAATAGTTGACCTCTGTAATTTGTTGTATAAAATGTTAGCAAGTACTTACTAAGTTTGTCCCATTTTAAATTACATTTGAATGACGCATAGTAAAATAACATTGTAACTTTATTTTTTATACGAATGTCCCATTTTAATATGAAACTTAGTATTATAATCTATGATGTTAGTATATAGTCAGAATATATTCTAATCATATTTTAAATAGCAAAGTAAAAAATTTGAATATATTTTTTGACTCTACACACATTTAGGAAAAAAATATTGGACATTTCACCTTTTTTCTTTAATTTTTCACCTTGAAATATTTTTATTATAGTCAAATTATTCATATAACTAAAATATCTTTTTAAAGCTATGTTTCACTTTATTATAAATTATGTGTGTACACCTGTAAGTAATAGGTATTCATATAAACACTAATAGGATTAGCCGTATATTACGAGCACAATATCGTTATATGTATACTGTTGGTGTATCCTGTATAAATAAATTAATAGCTCAGTGAGTTACGTATAAATTATAACAAAGTACTTTATTGTTATGGAAATTGTATAGAAATCTTTCCTAAGGACTCCGACTGCAAAGAAAAGTATACAGGTAGATAAGAGTGTAGGCCGTGTGACAGGACTACGTAACACCTGACTGCCAATCTCAAGGAAACTGTCTTGTTGAATCGAATGTCCTAATGAAATAAATAAATAAAACCTCTACAAGGATGTTATTTTACATAGTCGAATTTACGGTTCACCTAATTTTAAGTATGAGTAGTTTAACCACAGACTACGTGACCAACAAACACGTTGTTACAAAAAAACAAGCGTAATTTCGTTTTAGCGAGATCATTTGGTGGCACTTCACTTCAAAGCGTAATTATGACCGTTTTGATGGAGATTTGGAATTATGTCAAATAATTAATTGTAGGCCGTGAGGTGTGGGCCGGCTTTAGAAGTACGGGTCATCTCATTCCGTGGATGTCATAAAAGGCGACTCAGGGATATCAAAGCACTGGTGAATTACACCACCTCCAAGAGAGTATAATCGCCAACCACCTCACCAACCCACTTAGCCAGCGTGACGTTTCACGGCCATATATTCTTGTGCATGAGGAGGCCCGTGTCCAAAAGTGAACAAAAAGGGCTGGTTACAGTTAATTGTTAAATATTCTATCAGGAATATGTAACACCAAGTGACGCACTACCGTTATAGCGGCGTTTAGCACGAATATGTTAACATACAGACATACATATGTATTTTTTAACCGAAAAACCGATTAACCCAGTCGGTTATGCCCCTGCGTTTATAGACAAATATTTGTATGGAATAAGTTGGCGTTCGGGCGAGAATATTGCATACGATTCTCGTATGTAGTGATGGGCCAAATATAGATTTTACCGAATACGAACATTCGGCCGAATTTGCCGAACCGAGTATTGGGACAAACATTCGGCAAAATTTGGCTACTGATCGGGTATGAATCGGGTACTGAAAATTTGTACTTGTTTATGTAAAAGTTTAGAAGCGTTAACAGATTATTGCCAAATAAAACTGAGCGATTGGTTTTATTGCACCACAACTTGAGTCTTGTGAATTATAAATACTAACTAAACAAAGATATTTTTTTTAAAATTTCATTAGACTGATAATTTGATTGCAATGTGGCCAAACTAAATTAGAATCCAATCATGATTCATCCAATCAAATCCAATTCAATCATCGAATCCAATGTAAACAAAGACTGCTAATACAGTAGTAAATAACTCCCGATTTGACTGATTTTACAGAATCTCATAAAAATAAACGATTTAAACATTACATACTGATTTAAAAAATGCTTGTTTTATTTGTTCTATGAGACCAAATCTAAAGTAAAAACTTTCTAAGTAATTTCATAACAGATAAGTTTTCTTTTTGATAAATATGAAGCCAAGCAAGCAAAACTGAGCCCCATTAGCTTGCCGAATATTCAGAATTTTAACAGACTATTCGACCGAATACGAATATTCATTCGGTAATCTTGCCGAATATAAAACAAACATTGGGCCCATCTCTACTACTATTCATATGACGATAAAAACTCGATCATACCAGTGTTACACTCGAATATATGATAATAACAGTTGTTTATACTCGGCAAACATATTTATTCTTGACCGATTTTCTCTTCTTGACGAGGGTTCAGAAACTCTCCTTGTAAATGAGCGTTTAGAATCGAATCATACACAGAGATATAACACTTTTCATTCATATATATATATATATATATATATATATATATATATATATATAACAGAGATATAACATATATCACTTCGAAAGGTACGTGAAATAATCAATAAATAATCAAAATGTTTCTTCTTTTACGCTTATACGTCAAAAATAGTCGCAATACATGTACGTCTTACTTTCCTAACACATTTTAATATTAATGAACAACAGTGAATACAAGTGACTCAATCAAACTTAGTTTAACTTGCTTAAAAAATTAAGTAGAATCCATTTCAATAATAAACATGTCACCGTTTTTTAATGCCTTCGGTGATTACGTGACGCACAGACGACGAGTCTAAGATTTTACTTGACGACTGATGCATTTACTTGACGACTGATGCAACGTAATCAGTAGTAAAATAGAAGACAGACAGACATATAGAGGTTCTTGTGCAATGTAGGAAATATTAACCTCGCAATGTTTAAATGAACTTTAGTCATTACTACATTATTTCCCTCCAGAAGTTGGCTCAGATTTTACTAACAGTACCTGCCCGCGAAATAAATCACGTATCGTTTATTGCTATTACGCATATTTGTATAACTATTAGGAAGCGTATAAATATTGCTACTTTAATGCGTCAAAACGGTCGCCTTGATATAAGTTAATAAATCTCAAGTAGACGTTCGGTGGCTATGTACAACGATCAGGCGCCAACGTTATTGGCGTCACCAAGGCGAACAGCATTCAACTGATGGTGTTCAAATCGCACTATCCTGTTTATTGGGGTAAATATATAAATACATAACATATATTAAAATACGGATATATGTATAATTGTCTTAGCAATCATTAGTTATTAACTGTTAGTACACGTCAAAAAGTTAATATTACGAATATAATTTTCTTTATAAAGGCTTTAGGCTTATGAGGAAAATTCTATTACTAATATTAACTTCCGACATAATCGCATAACGACAATTAAAAAAATAACTAAATAAATAAATTTTGCAATGGATGCGATGATAACGTAAGGGTATCTACGTTCCGACTCTCATTCATGAGTGTGGTAGTGAATTCTAATCCCCGGCCCGTAACACAAAGTTTTAATTTATACAAGTATTCCCAAATTATCATTAGCTCGGCGAGAAAAACAACATGCCCGAGAAAAAAATTATCTGATGCATGTGTGTGTATCCACCAATTCGCACTGTCCAATGTGGTGTGGTGGATTATGGCTCGAAACCTCTTCATGATTATTAGGGGAGGCCCATGACCTACATTGAAATGTTGCATCTACCATTCCAGTTAATTTGTATTGCTTTACATGCGCGGTTCATTCGCTTTTATACTTACCATGTCAATTTACACAAATTAATTGAAGTAGCGGATGAGTCGCGCGGTTGATCTGTTTATTGTAGGCAGGTACATAATTAGAGGCTAAGTCAACATGTGCATGTAAAGAACTAAATAAATAATTATTAATTCATATTTTAACAATATGGCCTTTAAATACCTTTTAGCCTTTAAATGGAATAAAACTTTGAATTAATCTTAGTTGTTAACGACTAATTCAATACTTTGACACACTTTTAAAATCAAATTACACCAACTTTCATATGGATTTATCATTGCATTGCAATTGTGTGAAAGTGATAAAATTTATTTAGTCTAAGGTCGAAATGTAATAGTTGATTTAGCGTACGTGTGTTAAAATTGATGATCTCAATACGTGAACGCAATATTCGTGCATTAGTTAAGTCATACCTACTTGAGTAATATCTTACACCTCTCTATGTACATATAATTTTGTTTATGCAAGTGGAAGTGTTTATGCAAGTGGGGAGTGGCAGCCATTGCTTGAGTCCTTATAATTTAGGAGTTACCTAATTAGCTCTTGTAATAATTTTATTTTAACGCAAAATTTAATAAGTTAAAGCTGAGTGGTACACGACCACTTCTCATAGCGTCATAGAAAAAGTTTGCGAGAGACGACTGAGAAGTCGCATCCTCTAACACCATGACAATGCGGCTCCTCACACCTCAAATAAAACAAAAGCGTTTTTGTGTTCTGAAAAGGTAGACGGTCGGTCTGAAAAGCTCGTGACTCATCCCGTTCACAGCCTAAACCTTTTCGCAAAAGATTTTTTGCAGTGAAGTACTTTCAAAATAGCCTTCTTTAGGGTTACAGTGCGCAAATACATTACTTGCGAAAAGTTTCGGTCGGACACTAATTATTATTATAAAAATACTCTTTAGATAATTGTTTTTTACCCAACTTCTTACCACCTGAGCTAACGTTGCACCGGCCGGCATGTAGCTATAGTCACAAGGAACGTTTTAAGGCTGATATCGATAAAGAAGTGGAATATGCATCACACACTACGTGTAGATATCATGACATATCGTTGCGAGGACCTCTGGGGATAACGTGGGCATCGGTCAGCGCATATCTATGAGCGTGCGTATTTGTATGAACAACAAAAGGAGGTCACAGTCTGTCGTAGCAATACTGAAATATTGAGTTACCGCCGCCGATCGCACGTTGTAATACTAGCTATTAACATACTAACGTTATTTATTTTGTTTCACGAAAAATTAGTAAAGCAATGAAATTGCGACGCTACATTCTATGTCTGATATGTTACTCAACTAATTAGAAACACTTTCTTTATGTAGTAGAGTGAATTTCAAAATAATATGGAAAAATAGGTGTCAAACGGCACTCCGATCACGAGATCACATTCGCCGATGGACATCTGCGATGAATGCCAAGATCAGTAAAAAATGCGGAACGTTGTGGCACACCCGTAGCTGCGTTTAGGATTTAAGAATGAGAATTTGGCGAAATGGAGAATGAAGAGTATCATTATCCTCTATTACCATTTCAGTAGAATGAGAGAAGCGGGACCGCAAAGCATGAGGTTGAATGGATTCCATACCATCCTATCCCATAGCCGCTGTATAAAGGGGACGTATGATATATGGGCCTGGATGAGATGGAAATTAACGGGAAATACGTTCTGACAACCCTCAGACACTTCCAAAATTCGTTTCACGACAGGCTTCTAAAAGTGATAACACGATCAGTCAGCAAGACAGTCAGTCCCAACCAGCTCAGAAGGCGCTGTAAGATATAGTTCTCCATAAAATACGTACAAAGGAATTATCAATCCTCACTTTTGTGTTGAACAAATCAATTACACAGAAAAGCGGCATAAATTCTCATGAAGTCTGGCATTGGAATCGCCATTAATTAAAGAAGAAAATTTTTATATGATAATTAATTAAAATATACTTAATTTTTTTTTTAAGGAAAACACGCTGCACTAGACCCTAGGTCTAGTTCTCGGTCTAGTTCTAGTTCGATATTGTTCTCGAATTTATATATTACGAGAGAATCGAAAAACTTGATCGACAAGCCTCTAAAACGTTCTGTGTCGCTTGATTGCGTTTTAAATACACGTAATTTTATGGAAACTAATAAAATATTTAATACATATCTAATATTGAAAATATTTGTGACACACTTTTTAGCGAAAATAGTTTTTTTTTTCATAGGAATAAAAACTACGAAAAAAAATATATTAAATCACATGAGTTTGAATACTTTATTAATTTTCCTCGTTTACTAATCTCATCGTTTTCCATAAATTAGAACTACAATATTAGCCAACCAATAAAAAACATCAAACTATGTATATATAAGCCATAATATAAAATTACTCTGCAAAAAAAATACTACTTTCTCTGATTATCCAAAATGTTTTCATTTGCATAAATCACGGGCAATAACAACTACCAACACATTCAAATTATTTTTAAAACGTGAACAACAAGTTATTTATTAATCATGCCAAACGTCAACGATATAGTTGGCAACATATTTCTTTTTTATAAATTCTTAACTTTCATCCATGACCTTACTTGGTCAATGATCAATGTCGTAGTTTATTGGCAGTAGAAAGGTCATTAACATAACATAGGTTTAGGTGCATTCTGGCAAATAAAAACTTCTTTGTGTTATCTTTGAGGATAGCTAGCTAGACGATCAGAAACATTGTGCAATTTTACGGAAAGCGCAATATTTTTTATCGTCTACTTTAGGGCATGCATTGAAACGGGTTTAGGTGCAAGGTGCGACTCAATAATATTGTGGAATGATATTATTGTAGGTCTAGTGCAGGGATGAGTGATTTAAATTATGATAAAAATCAAGGGATTTTTTATTTTAATCAATGATTTAAATCAAAGTCGGTCGGGGCAAAATTAACTGGATTACAAATTGAAAATGATACAAATATGAATTAAAATAATTCTTTTTTTTTACGTGAATCAACATTACGTATATCCAAATATGATCCGAATCTCGTCTTCTTTTCGTCCTGCAGAAATTTTACTCGGTGACAGTAACATTGACGCGACACGACTCAGTGTTACCAGCTTGATTTTATAGTGTTTTTATTTATTTAAATAAAAAAATCTGATTGTAATAAAAAACACGATTTTTATCAACCCTGGTCTAGGGGCGTCCTTAAGGATTTTGCCAATAATCATGGCTATTTAAAGTTACAGAATTGTAGGCTGTCGAATTGCAAGTATAGTACATATACTGATATCTGTTACTTGCTTTTTGTGTATAGGTGATTGCGTGCTCGCAGAGGCACCGCGAGCGAAAATGATTTCAAAATAAAAATATATATACTCTGCTGAATGTACGCAACTAGGTAATCAGTCCTCGTGCTCCTCTCATTACCCAGTGGCCCGCTTCTCTTCCGTGGTCCACTTTCGCAGGCCGTACCCACACTGGATGTAATCGTTTTCGTAGGTTACTTCTAAACGGGGATTTTTTAATAATATTAATAATTTTTAATAATAATATTTAATTTTGTAGGCATAGCAATTTTAATATAATATTTAAGATTTTTAGAAACACTAGACACACACCACATTATCAAAGTTAAAAAAATATAAGTCCCTTATAATTTATAATAGCACAACGGACATCATGCGTACTATATTAAAACCAGAACTGGGCTCCGTAACTTTCAACTATAATAGAAATATAGAATTATAAATCAATTAATAAATTATAGAAAATAATTTGAAATTCTATTTGAGGTATAATCTAAAATTTTGGACAAAAGTACAATTAATCAATTAATTAATCAGTACAATGTGGTATTGGTACCACACAAGCACATAGTCTGCTTTTAAATTTTCAGTAGATTCTTTCTATACGGTAGAAATTGAATTTTTGAAACGATCACACTGATGACTCTCGAAACCGGAGCGCATCCGATACGTAGCCATTGCGATTATATCCAAAAAATTAAATATCGATTTATTGTACATAATTTTGCAATGTCATCGTGACTGTGATAAAACTGTTGCAACTTTGACAAAAACTGGTATAAACTGGTATAGCTAGAACATGTCAGGAAATATAATGCAGATTTTTTTACGGATTATGTACTTATCAGACAGACTGACACTTCATTAATTAACCTTCGCTTTTGTCCTTCGCTGCTCTAAGAGATGTATCTACTTTAAACTTAGAGAGGTATGAACATAGCTTTATAAACGGATTTTCGTTATTCGTATTTTAGTTAAGAGGACTGACATCTTACGCTCAGACGCAAACGTCTTAGCAGTGAGATTGTGAGTGAGATGAGATAGGCTTACTGGAACTATCTAGATGACATTTGGTAAGTATTACACCATCGGTTATTTGTTCTGCGGCAAATATGAGCTATGTCGATGACTTTAGTTCTTTGGCGAATCTTTTTGTTACAAATCTTATTCTGCAAAGAAACTCCAAGCATTAACTCTGTCTATAGCTCGCTGAACGACTTTCAACTTACCGTCAGAAGCCATGAGTATCGGGACTCTCTACGGTCAGGTGGACCGATGACTTGAAGAAGTTCGCCGTTGGTGGCTAAAGCGCACGCCACGAGCAGCAAGAATTTCGGTCATTGACATAAGATCAGCTAAGACTGGACTGTAAAGAGATTTATATGAAATCGTAGACCACCGACCACTTTACTAAACCCCTCATATTAAGGTTCAATAATTCCGAAATTCTTCCTGCTCGTGACGTGCGCTTTAGATAAGATGAGGCTTAGGTCGTGTGTTGTGGTGTCTAGAGAGGTTTATATCCAGCAGTAGAATAACATAGACTGATGATATGCTATGATTAGTCCATTTTAATGTTAAAAATATTTAGTTAGTACCTATATTGTTTGTAAGTTAGTATATAATCTATATTTGAAATGTATTACATCAAAATATCTAAATTTTCCGTTTTTTTAACTTTTCTAATACGCACAGTACTTATTTTATTTGTTATATTTATGTGCAAAATGTCTATTAGTTTTCTTACGCCTAGTTTAATCACTTATATTTATTGTAACATACATATATATTAGTGTGAGAATGCTAGCAAACCTAATAAATAGTATTGTATAATATTTAGGTAAGTAGCAAGTTGAACAAAAATGTGACATGTAGTAAAATAGTTAATCTTAAATGTGTCCTGAAAAACATATTCTCATTTAATTAACTCAGTTTTCTAATGCTATTCAAATCGAGAATGAAAGTTTGAAAGCCAACAGGCACACGCCTGTCTGTCACCATGCCAGCATGAATGCAATTCCGATTCGAGAGCAGTTGGACGAGTTTTCAGTCGCCATTTTCACTACCCGGCTTTTTATTTTGACGGTTTGACTAGACCGAGAGAAGTTTCGTCAAAGCAATCTAACTACTGTATTAATTTTGATGAAATATATTGAGGAACTTATGTATGTATGTATATATATATTGTATTTAATAAATACGTAGAGAAGTGATAAACAATGTAAGAGAAAGTGAACGCAATAACTTCCACCAAATATTAATGAAAAATGACTCCAATTTGTTAGCGGTTTCACACTCCAGAGTGTACAAATCAGATCATCACGTGATCCGCGATCATCAATCACTAAATCGGGGCAGTCAGTGGGGGCCCACTTGTGCGTAAATAGAGTGATTTATTGGTTGAAATGAGACAGATATGAATTAATACATCTCACACAAGGTAAGCCGCAGGGACATGGAAATTGCGGTCCATTAAATCAAATGTATTAAGGGGCGAGAAAAATGACATTACCGTAGAAATGCTCAGGGCGAACGATTTTTCCCTGATAAGCGATTAATTGGCTGATGAACAACTGATTTCTCTAATTTATATAAGAGTGTCAGTGTTTGGGCTAAATCTGAACTAGACGTGGTGTTCCGATATTTTGGTTCTAGTATCAAATAAACCGGATTTCTAAATGTCGAAATACGACACAGACAAATTAAGATTGTAAAGCTAGATTTGTTATTGCAAAACATGCATTTGCATTTAAAATGCCAGCTCGTCTACTGTTTGATGGTGTATTTGTGTGACGTTCATTTCAATATTAGATTTCTTTAAGTTTTCCCCGTTTCTATAAACCTTAGTTAGTATATCATATCAACAAAACCTGTGTCGTCACAGTTGGTAATAGGCCTGGCCACTACACACGATCTTTGGCCCTTCTCATCCACGCAGGGAACTTATTTTAAGTGGTCGGTTCACTTGGCCTTCTATAACTACGCTAGCTATATTTTCTTCATTGTGTGACAGTTTTTTTTAAGCGCTTGTTTTTGCGAGGCAAACCAGTGTGCAGATTGGTGTACCTCGAACAGATCGATTAAATTAAATTATGTTCTCTTTAAGTGAGGAAGATATTATCATGAACAAATTTGTCATGATGGTGTCGTGTGCTTGCATTGCTCATTTACACTGTTTATGGCTATAACGCAATGGTCAACCGAGCGTTCACGCGATTACAAACTTTTTTGCGTTCGTAATTGAGTTATTTTAATAATTTTAAAGTTCATACTTCGTTGCTCTAAACTGAATGAATAGGTTGATTCTACAACGTTTGCGGTTGGCGCTACCTAACCGCTTACTGAATAAATTGATAATGAGCTGCACAGGAGTTTAGTTTAGTGCTGCATAGATATGCGAATGCTCGATTGACTGATACCTGCATGACGGGCGACAATGTAGGTCGGTGTGATACGCGTTGTGACTCACTGCGACGCGACTGTCTCAATTTTGCGACTTGCGTCAGTAAACAGAGTCGTAAAAAATCAAGTAAGACATTGTGGGCGATGTTTGCCGGCTAGTTGAAACGTAATAAACACTGATTAAAAAGAGTTAAGCAAGAATTTTGATAACAAATGAAACCAGTTACAGTTGAAGTTTCACAATTAGGCTACGGACATACTGCAGTTATATTTTCCTGCGTAAAACTGCATAAACAAATTTATTTCTATTACAAACGCATTACGTGTCGTGGCATTATCGTTTACACAGTGTGTTTAGTTTCTTATTTGTACAGACGCAAAAATAGTTTTTGTTTACCTTTTATTTCTACTTGACGTTTCGGTACGGGTTCACCAGCCGTGGTCACAAGTTGACTGAAGATGCGAGTAATAAATACAGCATGCGTACAACGCGTTTAGACCCGATTCAACGCGAAAATCTAAGTAGTTACAGTGCACCTATGCCCTAATAACGCGTCAATTTATTTTCTACAAACCGTCGTTCTATGTATTTTTGTATAGTTATTGATTTTTGCAAATGGCGCCCAGGGTTGCATAAACGCTATCGCTACGATTTCTCCAGGCTTCCAGTTTGCGACGTTGAGTAATTGTTACTAGTTCGTTGACAATACACTGTATTTAATTACCGGGAAAGGAAGTAAAGAAAGAATACGTTGAACATAAATGTGTTGAGTGTGTTGTTTTGACATTACTCGTTAATCAACTGTGCCAGCGTTTCGACGAAATATCGAAATCTATTAGATATTATGTTGAGCACCTCTTTATTACACAGCTGCTGTTATTAATAGAAAAACATTGTATTATTAGAACTATTCTACTTCTGTCTTTCAAACAGAATGCGTATTTAAAAATTCTCTTCATTTTGCAGCATCGTTTAATTTGTGAGTAGGTATCATACTTTCTTTGCGTGACCGAAAAATTATACTCTAGCTAGTTCAATACTGTAACAAATCAATCAATGGACCAATGTAATAAGAGCTCGAGTGATTCATAGTGTTCACTATTTAGTTTTTCAGATTGCAAACTAGGTAGAGGTCCAGGGGTCAAGTTCCATTGGCGACATCAACCCACTCAGCGATTTCTTTTTGAGTGATTCACAGAGAAAGTAACAATTTGCTTCTAAAACAATGCTATTGCTATTCATCAATGAATAGAAGTGTTTATTTTAAAACTTGTTTCTCTCTTTTATGCAAAAAGCATATCCGTCATGACTTCACGAGGGACAGGTCCGATATGTAAACAAATTTTTTGTCACTAAAACATACAAGAATACCATTAATCATTGTTAGCCCGGCTGCGTGTTTTTTTCACGTATATTTACTTTACGTTAATTAATTTATTTACGGATAGGATCATTCTGTACTGTAACGCGTCGGTTTTCGTCCAACATCAAAGGGTTGGAGTAGGCTTATATACATCCAGTACCTCTTTCGCAACTCACATGGGAAAATTATCCGAGAACAAAATAGGTATATTAGGTGAAATATTGATCAATGGTTATACCCTAAAAGGGGTACCTACTGTCGTTTAATATTCACGAAATTGTGCGTTCGAACTCCGGCCCGTATGAATGAATTTCTGCTCAACTACGGATTCGAGTATCAATATATAGACCGGTGAAAGAAAATGTGAGCAAACCCACATTGCTCAAGAATAAAAAAAAATGCATATGTGATATCCACCCATCCGGAATGGCGACGTGGTGGATTATAAGCCGAAACCCTTTGTGAATACAAGGGGAGGTTTCTGACCTGCAATGGAACCTTATAGATTAATATCGAATTGGTCACAAAAATGGCTGTAACATAATCCAATGTGAGGTCTATTTAAATACCTTCATTTTTTATAGTAAGAAGGCGGCAGACGAACGGACAGTCCACCTGGGGGCAAGTGGATACTGACGCCCTTCGTCATCTGCAATACATGCCAACATCAGTCCAAAATGAAAAACAGTAGCACATCCCGAGATGCGCTTTAGAGATTTAGGAATGGATTTGAAGAAAGTATTGGGTAAATGGAGAGATGGATTTTGAGGAATGAACTTTCACATACCTCACTGTACGTACATTGGAGAAATAAGATAAAGTGGGAAATGTAGTACATTTCGAGGTAGTTTTCTGAGAGAGAGGGGTGATTTGACCAATCAAGTGCGAACCAGCGGTTGTGGGATTATAGCGTGCACCCTCCGGATCTCAAATCATTAAGATTCACTGGGGAATAATGGACTTTACTTAAGAAATATTTCGAATTTAAGTATAACTAATAAAAATACCAATGTGTATTGTGGTGAGGAGGTTTGGCGCTAAAACGTGTGACCGAACGCAGCGTGGCATTAACATCACATTGTACCCTACCAAAACAAAACGTGATAAACCTTACAAAATAGCAGAGACAAAGAGCTTTTAATTACACTGAATTGTGTGAAACAAAAGGTCGGTATGGAGGTCAATGTCGTTTCTCATACGCCGACGCGCTTCACCGGAAACGGTCCAGATGCGAGGTTTCCATTTTGGACTACGCTACGTTACGACATCAATAGCATTACCTGTATTCTACTGACATATGGATGTTAGGTAGGATGACTTGCTTAATTGCCTGTCACTTTTCTATAAAACAGTTACGCCACTTCAAAATAATAACTTCCGTTTCAACCAGGACAGTGGCACCGCCATGTGTGCGTTAAAGTGCGCAAACGCAATACCTGGCAATATGGTACACAGTTACAATACTTCAACGCAAATCATAAAGAAAAAGGTACTTGGTCTAGCTAAAGTGTCAGTTACGAGAAGCTAGAAATTATGTAAACAAACATCCAGATGTTCATAACATTTTTTTTAATATTTAATAGATTTTAATAGAGATGCGCCGAGTACTTGTTTATTACTCGGTACTCGGCATACTCGGCAATTTTTTTAGTACTCGTACTCGGCCGAATAACTCGGTTTAAGTGACGAATATTCGGTTAAAATAATATAGTGTAAAAAAAACTTGATTGTCGGAGAGACGCGAGCGTCATCAAAATAAGCATCTATTATTATATACATATAATAAACATGTAACTGATCGCTGTCTGTACATGGAAGATATATGAGAAAAACTATTATTGGGGGCCTTTATCAACGCAATAGAACCCAAAACAATGATTGTTAGAATTTTTGTCTGTTTGTCTGCTTATCTGTTTGTCTGTGCGTTTGTGCGCGCTAATCTTAGAAACTGCTTAACTGATTTGGGTGCGGTTTTCACTAATGTATTGTGGTAAGCTTCACTTAAAATTTAGTGTGTGTTTTATTTCAATCAGTTCATAAATAAAAAAGTTATCAATTTAAAGAATCACGTCGAATAAAGACGGTGTTTATAAACTAAAGTCCACGCGGACGAAGTCGCGCGCAACAGCTAGTATTTAATAAAATAATGAGCATTTATTAATTTGAATTAAATGAAGCAAACAAGTAATCAATAATATACGAAATTTAACAGAGGCAGGTTATGGAGCACCGGCCGCACGTTGCGATCATGTTTAAGCGTGTTTTCGCGCCCCATATCTACGTAAACTGAACCGAGTAATTCGGCCGAGTACTCGGTTCGACTAACATAAAACCGAGCAATACTCGGCACTCGGCTACTCGGTAAAACTTGTACTCGGCGCATCTCTAAATAGAAATAAGCAAAAATATTTTTATTATGGATCATAAGATGGAAAATAAAATGTGTTATTTGTTCGTTAAATGTTTTTATTGGGTAAATAATAATAAAAAAAAAATGATTAAGTATGTAAAAAATGTGTTATAATGGCAGATACCATACCTTTTGACGTGTTTTTCGAGGCGAGTTAATTTCCTTTGAAGTAATTGGTATTGGCTCCATTATACATAATAATACGAGTAAATATTGGTTTGTTTACATATTTTCTAGCTCCTAATGGCGGGCACATGAGCATATTATAGCTTGTCTACAAGTACTTGAGTCGCTGCGTTCTGTGCGATCGAAAAGACACTTTATACCGCGAACCCGAAAGTTGTGGAATGAACTGCCAGCTGAGGTATTTCAGCTACGCTACGACATGGAGCTCTTCAAGAGAGCTGTGAATTATGCTGCATTCTGTAAGGATTTTGCAAGGTCCGCAGAGCACCCGCAGGTGGTGGTGTTGCAGTGGTGACTACTTAGGTTACGTAGGCACTTGAGGCTAATCGCCCATGCGGCCAGCCGCAAAAGCGAGCAAGAGGCAGTCAGCCGCATGTAGTGCGCATGGTGTACGCGGTATCATACAAATTGTGTGCATGCGGCAACCACAGGAGCGGTTAGCCATAAGTGTGTATGTAGCCTTACTATCATGTGGCCAGCCAGCTAGTCTGCCGTCTATTAAAAAAAAACGCGCGTGGAGTGAGGTAAATGGGGAAGGAAAATTGTGCATTAAGTGGTAATGGTAATTGATAGATGTGCCTGAAGATAGGTATCTTCAATCTGTCTACTATGGCAATTGGAACAGTCATGGAACAACAACACGTGCGGGCGTAGTCAGACTATAGTCAGTCAGTAGGTACTTGAGAACTGTAGAAAGAGGTATCGTCGTAAACATTTGTTTTAACGTACGATTATGAAGGTATATGACTTTTAACATTCAATGCTTTCTGATACTGTATCCTTTCTCTGATATTAAATTTTCGATGCTTTTATCTTCTACTGCTAACTACTTCAAGTCATCTGACCGCGGGACAGCGGACTCATCAAATGTACAATCCGACATAAACTGTATTATTCCATGTTCTTGCACTATGCCGAGTTTCATTATTATTGTCAGAGTGAATGGTGCCTTAATGCTGAAAATCGTTCTTGTCACGATTAACTTCCGATTGAATGACCTTTTAAATCGAGGAGCGCCCTACGTATCTAATTAGATAAGACATTCTGTCATCTGTGGGAATATTCTGATTCTACTGTCCAATCGGCTTGACATATTATTATACCGAATGGAAGATAATTTTTGTGACTCTACTTCAGATACCATCAGCCTCCGTCTGCCCACTGCTGGCTATAGGCTTGTCCTACGCCTCGCCACCACACACGATCTTCGTCTTTTTTCATCCAGCCACCACCGGCGAACTTATGGCGTCGGTCTTTAAAGTCGTTGAAGACTTAAAGAAGAATTATTAATTAATATTATTATTTTGTAACTGTCAAAATGAAGGACAGTCGAATCGAAAATTCTTACTTCAAGATTCGCTATTAAATCAATGAACTCAAATATATCTTAATCCACTGGAGCTAACAAATATGACGAAACTGAGAATATGTACGTACTTGTAGATATGTAGGTATTATATGAACTATCAGGACACTGTAATCTTAGAACGATACTTCAAACAAATAAATCAATTTATTTACTAGCAGTGCCTGCAATTTCGCGAGTGTAGAAGTTAGAGTATAACTTGATGGATGGAACTCTATAATGGATCTGAATGAAAAGTACTTTAAATGTTAACCCGGCACATAAGCTACAACTATGCCAAGTTATGCCTGACGCACGTTCAAGCAGACATTAAAAAAATGATATTTGGGGCTCTGTAGGTTATTTTGTAGGGGGCGGGGGATGCACGTGGCACTCCCACAGCCGCTGGGCGCACTCAACTGGCTACGTTACCCCTCTCTTACAGAAGACTACCTTGAAATGTACTACATTCCCCACTTTATCGTGTTTCCCCAATGTACGTACGTACGTGTTTCGGTAGTGAGTGAAATATGCCAGAGCTCATTTCCATCCCATCGTATTGTTCCCCATTTTCCCAATCCACTCTTTAATCTGCAAAGGTTCGCAACATCGTAACGCATCCGGGGGCGTGCCAACGTTTGTCATTCAGGACTGATGTTGGCATGTGTCGCGAATGTCTTTGGACGACAGTATGCACTTACCATCCGGTGGACTGTATGCTCGTCTGTTGCCTCTTTTCTATTAAAAAAAAATATTCATAGTGTAAACTGCAACGTTATTTTTTTAACATTTAATGGTAGGTACAGACAGTATTGTTATGATTTTATTATATGTATAGATTAGCCCTAAACTATCACACATACTCGTATGATCTTAAAATAAGAATATTAGACCTTGGTTACATATCTTTTTCTCTAGCATGAACAGTACCTACTGTTCCCTATCAGATAGGGTTACTTACGATGTCTGTCTGTACGATGTCAGATGTCTGCAAACCGCACCAATTACAATTTCTATTTGCACTCCCTACGAAGATAATATCACAATAACAAGTGATAGATAACATATAGATATATAATTGAATTGGTACTATATGTGCATTCAGCTTAGGTATTCAGTAACATGATGTAACATCAAACAGTTATTACTAATGCATCATAAATATCTAATTGAATATAAACTGATAATATTACAGTGCTGGATGCCTATGTTGTTTCCTTGCTGTGCAAGAATGAGCGCTCGGTTTATCCAAGCACAATACAGGAAAATATTAAAGAAAACTTTAAAAAAATTATTACATAATTTGTCTTTGGGTATTTACGTTCAAGATTTGTTCCAAAGAATTCAATAGTTAATTTAGTTTATGAGATATTTAATTGGCTCTCGTTGCGACAGTGAGTACAATTTATTTATTTATTTATTCTTATATTATTCACAAATCGGTACCAGACAACACCCAAGGATAGTACTGATTGGAAGATCGATTTATCACAACGCACTGAATATTCAAATTAAACGATTATGTTGTTGTTAAGCATCGATAGATAGTTGATTCGATTTACCTTGAAGTTCAGAAACTCGTATTGTTATATTTCGTGTAGTCATCGATTGAGGAAATGTTAATAGGGTCCTTTGCAAATAATAGTTTACCTGCTAACAATTGATGTTTTCAACAATAATAATCGCTTTCTGTTTTTGATAGCTTCCGTAAGAAGTCATAGAAACGTCAAAATAATTGATGCGAGTTAGTTAAAGTACTTTAAATATTGTAACAACAAAGTAATTTGTTCTAAATATAATCGCAGTGTTGCCTTATTTTACGCATATCCCCTAGGCCTTAGGTGACGTAGACAAAGCCAGAGGTCGCACCGGCCAAGGTCGACCCGAATAATCACAAGTGCGAGTGTGGACGATTCGGTTCAATTTGGCAGATGTTTCACGTCTATGTAAACTGAAAAAACAGCAAAACTCGTCATATGGCTACGAGAGTAGATCCGGCATTATTTTTAGTATTATTTTAACTTAATCTTTTGCCATAGAGGCTATTTTAAAATAGACAGTTACCTGTGACTAATTTCAGTGCACTTTCAAACTAACGGCGGTTACTTTTAAAAATAGTTTTCGCTGAAAATAGATCAGCAAAAGCAGAGTTAAATACCGCAACAACTGTATCGTGACCCGTAACGTTAAACCGTTATTTGAACGTTATAAACTGGGCGCTTAATTTGACGGGTCACGTTGGGGCTTCCTTTGCTTTGTTACTGGACGAACTGGTAAAAGGTTAGGACCAAATAGCAAATAGAGTAGTTAGATTTGATTTATGTTTGTATGAAAGGGGTATACAGTTCAGAACTCTTAGATATAATTATTATTAGAAAGATCTATTAGAGAGAGAAATGGCTGTGTAGTGTCGGCCGGCTTTAGAAACGCCCCACCTCCATCTTTTCTTGTGGGTGTCATTAAATGCGAATAAGGGATAACAAAGCTGCTACTACAAGTCCTGAGGAACTACACTACCTCTAAAAGAGTGGACTCGCTTGGTCAGTGTGCCGTCTTTCCGCAAGTTCCATCACTAACACTAACACAATGGCACTAACACGTCAAATCGATACTGTCCATAAACCGAATCACCGTGGCTTTCTAACACTTATCTATCTATCACTATAGATAAGTGAAACACTAGAAAAAAATGCCAAATAATACCGACCTAAATTTTGAAACATTGTGATTTCGTTGGCACGAGTAAAATTAGATAAGATCAGACTATTGCCTAGGCCAGATAACTACTCTTACCGCTGTCAGGCGCCAACTAGCACTGTTCTTGTATTCCGGTGTTGTGTAAGAAAGCTGGTATTTTGCAATGGTAGCACAAGGAATCGGTCGAACGGTCTGTGTTGCCAAATATTCTTTGGATAAGAAACAATCAGTGTAATTGGCGCCAAATTACACTGTTTTCCAGGAATAGTGCATCTTTTTTATATAAATTTCCAGTGTATAAAGTAAAGTTGAGTGTTTGATTTTGTTAATAAATAAACTTTGTTTACGCAATAAATTGCCGAAAAACAGTATTGTAGGTGGCAAAATAGGTCGACGAAATTACCGAAATAATCCGAAGACATAATAACCTGTTAACGATGCAACAGTTCCGCAGAAACAGTTTTTTTTTAAAGTACGTGAGAAGGAAAGAAATAAAAACTGTATAATTCCCTTTCGCTTTTTAAAATACTAAAAGAAACCAAAACGCGCACACAAAAAAAACATCACTGTAAAAGAAATTATCTAATACGAAGGGTATCTATCTTAGCATAATGCTGCAGAATAATACACTGCTGGTATTCTGCCAGGTATTTGACAAGAACGGTCAACAATGCAGAAATGGAAGGGATGGTTACCCTCCATCGGTGTTATTGGATGTGATGTTTACACAGCACTTCGCTGATTCGGATTTTTACACATATCCATTGCTGCCAGATCAAAAAACTTATTCAGCGCTAAACAGCGGTGCAAATGGCGCTAGATTCAACTCTAACTTTCAACATGAAAGCCAACTGAAGCTAGGGCTGCCATAATTATTCTACACCAAGTGCGGACATTTTGCAATCGTAAATAAAAACCAGTGAAAATCAACTGTTTTTAAATATTCGTTTAAAACATTATGTACCTATTGGTCGTCTTTTTACTCTCAACTAACTACAGCTTCCTCTTATACTGCCCAGTTTTACGTTTTTTTCTTTTATGCTGCTTCATACCATACCATTCATATTTTTCTGATGATAGTTTTGTTTAGTAATTTACTACTAATTACAGTGACCAAATAAATTATAAAAAAAAAAAACAATTTTTAATTTATATTTTTCGGATGATTATCATTCATTATCATTCGTACGACATCAGCTGGAAGTTGATACTCATGACAAGTTCTGTTGACAGCGGGTAATCCTGTTCGCATCAGGACGATGGCATTAATTGTTCGCAACTTGGCTTTAACGACATTTATTACTAAGCTAAACTCACGTTCGATATCAGCATTCGAATGTGGTAAACCCATCACTTTTGTTGCGACATCGAATAATTCTTTATAAGGAGAGAGAACAGTCCAAAGGCTCGTAATGGTAATTCGTAATGCTCTATTGAACAGCTGAACTGTGTTGCCATATTAAAAGTTAAAAAGCGCTAGATTTAGCGCCGAAAGTGCTAAAATGGCAACACTGTACATATCTAGTGTGGAAGAGTACGAGAGCAGGGTTGTCACTTGTCCTCCTGCACTGAACACCGATTTATATAAATATACAAACCTATTCATAGAAAATTATGCACACCACTAACCGATCCAGTTTATTTTTTGTTGATAAAACCAAATATGTATCTGAAGCGAATGGACTTGTTTTTTTGCAGTATATCTATACCGCTGGTTTGTGTGAAAGTCCATTACTAATAAAAATTCATAAGCCACCACAAAAAAACGCTCCGAGTGAACGGGTCGGAAGGTTTCATGTGACGACATTCACGTGCAGTTAGGTTAGTGGTATTACCGTTTCTACGAGTATATTATGTGAGTATTATAGAAACGTAAAAAGTAAACGTGAAGTCGTAAAATAAATTGGCCATAGTTTTTATAAAACTGTCACCGCCGATCTCATAATGCTCCTTAGCAACCCTGCGGTCTCCGAGAGAAAGTGTATTTTATAAATTTTCCGGATAATAAAATGATTTTATATTGTAAATTTGGTCCGAACGTGTAAAATTAAAAGCTATTGTTAACTGTTAATTCTACTCGACGTTTTGGCACGGGATACACCGGTCGTGGAAATCAACATTACATTCAGAAATACTACATTCCAGGACAAAAGAATGTTAAATTTGACTGTTTAGTTGATCCACAAAGAGTTAACCCCGAAAATATGGGAGCTATGAGTGATGAACACGGAGAGCGATTCCAATAAGATATAGCTGTTATTGAAAAACGATATCAAGGGAGATGGAACCCTGCGATGCAGGCAGACTACTACTGGTTATTAATTAGGGATACCCCAACCACAGAGTACCATCGACAAACGAAAAAAATGAAAAAGGAAGTTTTTTTTAGTCCAAAATGAATGAATTTTAAGTTTAAAAATTGTTAAAAAAGTAAAAATATAAATATTGATATATCATAAAATTGTGACGTGATAGAAATGTATTATTTGACTTTCTACATTATTTTTAGCACATAGAACACGAATCACATGAAATCATTTACGATATAAAAAAAATATATTCTTTTTGTTGACTAGTTGATTAATCTCAAAGACTCAAATTTGTTGTTACTCTATTTTTTTGTTTTTTTTTTATAAATAAGTCTATTAATCAAACTCAGTCTCATTTAACAATTTTGACACACTAAAACCACTTACAGAATGGAATTCGAGTACTTTTTTATATAATATGATATATACGAGTACGCCGATATATGTATATAAAATATCGGATATTTTGATTTCTATCTATATATATAAAAATGAATGTTTCTTTGTTTGTCCCGTATGCGTTCCTATACCATTCATCCGATTGCGATGAAACTTTGGTGAGTTGTTGTGCGCACGCCCGCGAACGTTTCTGAATTAGTACTTGAAGGCCACGCGGCCGAAGTTGCGGGCAACAGCTAGTTTATTATAAATATCGGATTTTTACGAACCTTAACTACAATATAAAATTTATACAATATAAAAGTCTAAAAGTTATATTAATAGAATGGTTATCCAGCAGTATTATTCTAATAGTATTAGCATATTTTGAAATATTATACTTGACGCCTGTAACACTTGCAATTTTAACTATTTATATTATACAACTTTGTAGATGTTATCTTATCGTTAAGGGGCATATGCTGAGCGTAAAAAACGCGTGCAAAACATTCGTAAGCAAAACATATGATCGTAATAACAAGTACAATATACAGTTACGGGTGGTCATGAATATTTTTTTGCATACAAAATGCTAATAAGACGATTTGATATTGCGTATGCACTTTTATTGATTATTAGGCATTCAATTATTTATTGCGGGTATAAACAATCTTACTTAAAAATTCGTTCCGCTGCCAACTAAGATATAATGGACTTAACTTCGGTTAAGTGCAAATCGAAATGTGTTTTGATGGGGATAGCAAGACAGATTTGACGACCGGTGACTCTTGAAAGGCCACTAGGGCCACAAGAATGTAGCCATTCCGAAAAAAAAGCATGACAGATTTTTCAATTTTCATAGAACTATTTAATTAAAAACACTGAATGGCTATGGCAAATCAATGGCGATGAGTACATAAGTAATTACACAAATAGCACACTATTGATTATGGTGTAAATTATTCTCGGAATCTTTATCAGATCGTGTTACTAACACCGAAATAAGGATGAGAACGGTAATATGATTGGGATTCAAGATTTGAATCAAGTAACTGTAGCTGGAGGTATGTCGTACGAGGAAATACTAGAAAGATATAAAAAACAGTCTCAAATAATACAGTAACTTAGCCAAAAGAATTTGGATAAGAAGAACAAAAGACAGAGAAATGTACTGGTCATGGAAACGCTAAATTGCTATAGTACACGGAAATGTGAAAAAAAAAACAGTTAAAATGAATTACATACTCATATACTCGTATACCTACACGGTTTTTATGGGATAAGGGATAGACAGACTTGCTAGTTGAAATATAATGAATAATGCTCACAGTTATGCAACAAATTAAAACCTCAGCTATAATTTTCCCAAGTGACAATCAACGTGCACGAATAAAATTATCCTATACTGATTGAACGTAATCGTGCGCAAGCGCCGTCTTCTCGCTTAGAAAACGATTAGTCATGCTACTGTATTAATTATGTAACTGGCATAACAGGAACTTTACTATGAAAAACATTAGAAATACTCTAAACGAATTGTCTCACAGGAATGTGTATAAAAATGTGACGGAGCGTTGTCAACTGACATTACTTATATCAGACCATCAGCTTGTGTCTCTTCACTACTTGATATAGGCCTCTCCGATGACCCGTCACCACGTGATCTACTGACTGACGAATGAAGTCATTTTCGTTCGTCAGTCAACGACGAACAACTCAATAAAATAGCTCAGCATTTTTTTAATAAGAAAAAAACAATGAACCGATTCTCATACTGTAAATTGCATTCTAATTAAAAATATATGCTGAAGAAGTATATCTTTATATTATAATAAATTATTTATGTTATTGTAATGGTAAATCTCGATTATGCTAAGTAATGCTTAAGACTTTTTTTACATAAACAGTCATAATGACTTACAGTCGTCAATAAATACTATAAAATATAGGATTTATGAGCCACCCGTCACCCATATTACAAAAACACAATTGTTTGTTAAATTATTTGTCGAAGATTAGTAAGATAGGATGATAAATGATAGGATGATAAAGATAGGATGATAAGTCTTAAACTTAGGTTATATTAAAAGATGTTGATTTATCTTGTAGAAATTTAATTTGGTTATGATAATTTTATTGAGACTATTTTCAGATTAATGATGATAAAACACACTTTCATTTGATAAATGAATTGGTATTCAATAAAGCGCTATAACTAAAATCCTGTGTATTGTCACTGCTATTGCATTTTCCATAATACGTTTCTGAATCCTGGTACAGCCCCGAGATTCCGATATTGCCTGTGAAAAAACCCGATATCCCGAGAGACATTAGAATTCTCGAAACATATAATCCATCGAACAATTCATAGTAAAAATATTTTGGCAAACTTTTGAGAAGATGGGTATCTGCTTCTGCTATGCCCACATTGAATATAAAAATGTCCCGAATGGCACATTTTGCAATGACAATTAATCTGTCAACACAAAATGCGTATTCACGCATGTGTGATACAACTGCGTGACACGCGTAACGCATTTTATAATGAGTGGCCTGATTGGGCTATGATTCGGCTAAGAGTTGTTTGATTGGCAAAATTATTGATTAATGATTCAGCTTCATTATATCAACCACTGAGGTACGGCATATCTGTCGTATATCAGTGGCATCTCTGAAACCGAATACAAAAAGGACTAAGATAACTTTGGTTAATCCCTACTGGAGCTTCATAGAATAAACGCTATTTTTTCCCTTGTGTCACAGTCCAATCAGCAGCATCAGTAGTAGATTCAATGTACTATATAAAAGGATCTTTAAACATCATAAACGAACATTCCTACATTTAATAACAATGACGGTGACTAATTATGTAATTAAAATTATAGTAATTTATCTGATTAAAATGAAATTTATTCATAAAGCAAGGTCGATGAGGTCGTCGTGTCCGATATTAAATTTTCCCGGTAAAGGCCCGTTTACAATCTGTAGGTACTTATCAAACGCGGTCTCCTACTATATCTACGCTTTAACTTGACAACATAACAACATTCCATTATTTTTTTCCTTTTCCGTGTCTTTTTCGTTATCGACGTGAATGACGTCCACCTGGAGAATCCCGAAATAGGGTTTTAACCCAGAACTTGTATAGATGGATTGAACAAATTTCTACGAATCTAAATCACTTAGAGAAGACGGGCCTTGTTTAGGTTTGTCGTGATTAACTCAAAACAACGTAGATATTTAGGTTCGCGAGAAATAGAAAGTATCATTAGAGGCCAAAGGTCAAATCGTTTGATAGATTAAAAACCGAAACACAATATGAATCAGTTTTCATGATGATAGACGAAAAACTGCTCCGATTTTCTTTTCATCCTTTAAGTAATGCAGCTCTTCAAAGGCAGCTTATTCCGTGTCAGGAGCGCAAGACATTTTGATTCTTGTCACCTAATATAGTCCACAATTTTGTATCTGTTAAAATAAATCTTTTAATATTTTTTTTGCACACGTCCCGACAATGTGAAGAGAAGTACGCACTTAGTAGACCTATAAGCAAGGACATTTTCAACATGAATAAGTACAATTTTACAACGAGTATTTACATCATTATTCTTATGGTTTTTTTTGTGATAAATAGGATCAACCAAGTTGGTTCAATATCTTATTTATATTGCATCACATCGTAATAAATGTAGCAACATAGGAAAATTACCGATAGTCATACCTCAATCTGATTACAGCTGACATTTTCAAAGAGCAGTTACCACTGCTGGTATTGAGCCTTTGTTGTTTGTAAACACTTTTTGTTTTCTTGCGAAACAAAAAGTTTGGTGTTCAATTACTGCTTGCGAATTAATTAACGGGTAACGTACTTAGATGAGAAATTAAGAGACAATAAACTGTGCGGTTCTCCGTGGTCAATTTACAAGGAAAACACGGGTCTAAACTCACGATCGAACTCGACCAGTATAAGGCTACCTCTAGATATTCATATAAAAAAATAAGTTCCGCCAGGCTATATAGATTACAGGCCAAGCCGTTCAAGAGTCAACGACTCAAAACGTGAGCATAAGAAATGACATCGATTAAAAAATCGATCCTCGAAATGAACCGCCCAACTAACTTCGACTTAAATAGGTAGTAGACGGTGAGAGTACTGTATTATAATTTATGAGAAAGATAACGGTTGGAATTAAACAACAGCATAAAGTGGAAACCTAAACAAAGTTACAAGTGATAACAGTATTCGAGATAAACCAAACGACTTGATAGTCGCAACAAAAACAAATCAATTTACTTTGATACATAACCCGGAACGTGCGGGTCATTGAGGACACAAACGTGTTTTGACCATTTCTGGCAGACGGAAGACGCGCGCGCGACCTTTGTGCGCTGCCGCGCAGTGAAGTAGTTATGGGAAAACTAGACTTCCGCGCAACTAATAGTACTCAGTGTTTTATTATGACGTAGGGTGCGAACATAGAAGAATTCAGCCAGGAAGGTTTTCAGGGATTCGGCGCAGAAGGTCCCATAAACAGAGTCCCGTTCGCAGAATGTCCGATCAGAAGGTTGTCGAACTCATTGTATGAGTCATTGTGGGACTCAGTACTTGTTGATAACTAAATATTATGATTTGATGGCCAGAACAAAGCCATTATCTTATATATGGGTCTGACAATCTTCTGATAGGACATTCAAGGAATAGGACTCTATTAATTAAACGTTCTACGACTGAGATGTTCTGAGAATAGAGCATTTTGCGTCTACTTAACGTTTTGCAAATGGGACCTTCTGCGCCGAATTCCTTTTCAGGTAGTCTACGCTGGATAATCTAAAACAAAAACCTGCCTTTGGGGGGGGGGGGGCCTTTCGGCGTAAACCGGCGCTTTGTCAGTGGGGTTTCTAGTTGTTAACCTGCTTTCGTTATGAAGGATTCTGTACGTTTCCATCTATATCTATACTAATATAAAAAAGAGGTAAAATTGTGTCTTCGTGGGTATGTTCGGGGTAATCTCTGGAACTACTGAACCGATTTCAAAAATTCTTTCACAAATAGGAAGCTACATTATCCGTGTATAATATAGGCTATATTTTGAAAGAAAAAATCTTATAAACCGAAGCGAAACGTGACGGGGTCGCTATGTTTGAATAAAAAAAACATAGGATTCGATGTAATGACGTTACTTCAAGGCCGGACAGAGCGTGTCTCACCGGCGACTCGTGTTCTACACGCGCGGAAGTCGGATACATCAAATGTCATTTGGTGTATTTCATTTAATATTTAGAATAGTCGTCGTTCTATTAGCTCGCGTTTTTTTTTTTTTTATAGAGAAGAGGGCGGACGAGCAAGCGGTCTCACGTGATGGTAAGTGTTACCTGCAACACCAGGGGGTATGCGGGAGCGCCGCCGACCTTGCAAAATCCTATTCACAGCTCTCTTGAAGAACCCCATGTCGTAGTTTAATGGGAAGACCTCTTGAGGTAGTTCGTAGGCTGAAAGTAGGTAAGCAGAGTTATCTACGTTTTCACCAATAGGTAGCTAGTTAGTTGCGCTTACCGTTGCCTTCCGTCTATGTGGAGGAGATGAAGAACAAAAATTCTCTCGTGAGTAAAAAGGCATACGCCCTAGGGTGGGACGTTATAGGTTGTTAGATATATTTATTAGAAGTTGCTGACGAACGTTATTCGCTCATATTAATATATACACAATAACATTGCTTATCTTTACCGAAAACTATGACTAATGTTCAGTAATTTTGAAATGATAAGCAAACAGCAGACTAACAAAAAATGTCTAACACAGAAAAAAATCTACATAAATGGCCAAAAATGTGAAACGTCTAGACGGACGTGTCTACTAGACAGTAAATAAACGTGTATAATGAATAAAGAAAGCTCAACACATATAGGTTTCACCAGTTAAATTAACTTGTATTCTTGACATTTTGGTAAGTAGGTAACGAAATAATTTCTTTATTCTATTACGTTTACATTTTTCGATGCATTCATAGGTACCTAGTTTAAATTTTCATCGAAGGAAGATTCACATATCAGAAAGAAGTTCCTTACTAAACCTCGTCCAGTCTTATAAAAAAACAAATCTAAAAAAAAACAAAGTAGAAAATCTATTTAACGTACGTCACTGCCTCGATAAAACAACCAAACAAGCATTTATTAATTGGCGACACCCTCTGTATAAACACTGTGTCATTGATTTAATAATATGCAAATACAACTGTTAGTTTATCGAATTACTAGAAGAGACCGCCCGTGGATTCGAAAGTGCAGCGTAAGCGCAGCTTTAATGCAAATGCCAAGGCTTGGAAGCTAATACAATTTCAAATCTTGCAAGCTTTTACATGTTAAACCTTTGTTTGTAGAACTTTATGAGCCTAAATCATGTAGTTTATGTTTATAGACGTCGACATTTTTTTGGGTGATAGGTCTCGATAGCTCAATAACTTTTGCCTCAACATCTGCCTCCCGACTGGCATTACCATCGGTCCTTTTATTTTTTTCTAATTCTCACTATGATAGTTTCCGCACGATCGTCACGTTTTTTCAGTTTACGGATAATTTAAGAATCCGACCAGGATTGGAATTCACGACCTCACGAATGTGAGTGGAAAATAGATATATAGATAGATTGCTTTTTATTAGCAATAAAACAATGAAGCAATGTCGTAGTTGAATTAGACCAATCAATTTCATCCCACAATAAACATTTGAATGGCGGCTCTTTTGTTCAAGAAGCAGATCATTAATCTATGTCACACAAATTTCATACTAAATCCGAATTAAACTAAACATCATTTATTCTTGGTCAGACCATAAACAAGCCTCTGACAAGGTCGCCATCTTCTGTCGGTCTGTCTGTTTGTTTACCCCGCGAAAGAGCAACGTAACGTCTGATTCAACAATTATATTACCTACACTAGCTAACCGCCCTGGCTTAACAATTATATTACCTACACTAGCTAGGCTTTGCTCAGATAGCATAACGATCTCCTAGGGAACCCAAACATAGTCTATGTCCATCTGCATTAAGTTAGTTTCCTAAAAATGTAAGAATTTTAAAGATCGATCCGGTAGTTTTCGAGCTTACCTCTTAGATACAAACAATAAAACAAACAATGTCTCTGTATAATATTAGTACAGAATTACTTGTTTAACTAATTTGTGGTCGCTTGGTGTCAGCCGGCTTTAGAATGGCACCATCCCATCTCTTCCCGTGGGGGCCGCAAAAGGCGTCTAAGGGATAACTAAACCGAATTGAAGCCCAGAAGAACTACACCATTTCTAAAAGAGTGGATTCCAACCCGCTTGGCCAGCGTAGCGTTTTAAGGACATGCAAACCTCATACAGCGGAAGTAAAACGGCTAGAATTACATTTACATAATTACTTGTACCATAATAATAATAATAAAGAACTCTTCAACAGACAGACCCCTACCGCGAAAATTTTTCGTTATACTCGATTAATTAAAATTTCTATTAAACTCGAGCAAATCAAATATTTGATGAGTAATAGATGCCCCTAAATTTTATTACGAACTCTTGAGTTGCGGGGTGTGGATGAATGGCGGCCAATCAAACGTGCCAAGTTAGAAGGAAAATGAATTAACGTACTCGGAAAAGTCAATATGTATTTATCTATAAGACATGCCTTATTTTACTCGACGTTTCAGCTAGGTTACACCAACTAAGGTGGACTCAGGTCACAGTCAGCTCGTGAGGTTGGTGTACCATAGCATAACATCAGACTGTCTCTTCACTGCTGGATATAGGCCTCTCCTAAAGCTCGTCACCACACACGATCTTTAAGCTCTTCTCATCGAACCACCCCCGGCGAATGTTTTCAAGTCGTCGGTGGTCCACCCGGCCATTCGATGACTCAATTGTAGGTGCAACCCCGCCGAAACTTCGAGTAAAATAAATACGATAAACATGCGAGTTAAAACAAGTTTAATAGATAAAATATATGTGTGGAAAACACGAAAATCTCAAAAGTTATAAAGTCAAGGTTTTTAAACTTTGGTGTATTGGTGTAATATTTAAAACTGGCAGACGATGGCCTGTGGAACCAATCGAGAAGACTGCACAAGTGTCATAAATATAATTACATGTAACCTGCGCAATATAACGTTGTTAACTAACATAAAAGTAACTGGATACAAAACATGCCAAAATCATACGTTTTTGCGATGACAGTCAGCAAATTAACTCGTCTGGAACACTTGATAGTACAGAAATAGAAATCTACTTATATTGTAGATATAATAAATTTTAAATGGAGGTTCCATTGTCGCGACATTTTTTTACAAAATATTATGTTCATTTTGCAAGAGACGAAATTAAAAGTATTCTTTTATTAAATCGTAAAGTATTTCATAACAACCGATTAGTCCTATCATCCTTCTGTGCTTAATTTATTTAATAACAAAAATTTCTAATAACAGTCAAATTACAATTACACCCTGGGTGTAATTTCAATTACACCCATTACAATTTAAGGAAATGTTTAATTAACATCGATTGTAAATGTCGGAAACAGTTCAAATAATAATATGTCGTTTAAACTGATTTACGAGTAAGACTAATATTAATTATGTTTTCGTTTGTACTGTTTAATTTTAAAATTCTAGTGTAGGCCAAAGAATATGGCGTTACTATGACGGAGTGTAGACTATCCGGCACCGGACATAGAGAAGACTATTGTCAGTCAAAACCTTTCCTGTACTACTTTAACTCTTGAGCACGGGCGATTTTTATAAGGGTGTCAAGCCAATATCACTTCAACATCGTCGTAAAAATTCAAACACGACTTGGTCGTACGATCGTGCACGGAAGTAGGCTATTACCCGAAACTAATCGATTGATCGATCCAGACGATAGTCGTTAACGTTTCATTTCACGTATCGCCGATTCTACTTAGCTGTGGCTATATAACGGAAATTGAAAGAAAATGAAATCTCGAAATTTAATTTTCCAAATGATTCGTAAACTGTTAAATTTATTTTTTCGCTAAATAAAGTATAGAAAAATTTATGCAAATGCCTAGGGGACAGGTTCTCAAATTTATTTGGTCTTCCGCTCCGTTTACAATAAAGAGTAATTTGGTGTGCCATAAAAATCATTAAGGGAATGAGCAAAGAGAACAATGAAATGATTGCACTTTATTATAAGCTAATTTGTAATTTGGATCAATTTTCATTCGGAAAAAACTAATTTCGTATTAGATCGTTTTAGTCACGATAAAACTGTAATAAATTACTAATATAATACTTTCTATAAACCTAAGATTTTCTCAAGAAAAAGAAAGTATCTCAGTACCTATAACTTGTATTTCGCATCTGAAAATACTGAGATGTTTCCAGCGTTCACTAGGGGGCAGTATCGCCAACTTTGGAAAATATTGGACTAAGTAGTTTAAGGCCTTTATTCTGCGTGGATGGTTAATGGTAATGTGTGATGACTCGATGAGTAAAGTTAAATAAAGAGGTCAGAATGTAAAAACAACAACTGATTCTATTGCTTATTATTGTGATTCTTATTTATCTTTTATTTACATATAAAAGATACGACGATGACCTTTATGATTATGGAAAGGATATTAAGAACAAGTAATTTAAGAAAAGGAAGATTGATTGAAAATTTGCATCAATTTTCTTAACTCGCGTCGGCCCAATTAATAGCATTTACTATGGATCGTAGCCATAGTAAATGCTATGGATACGATGGATTTAGCCTATTGATATGGATCGTAAAAATAAGATTTTGATATAATGCATCTACATGTGACGATATCTCTAGTGATAAATTATCAATCATTAGGGCATACACTAAATCATAAATCTTCCCAAGGTTTCATCGATAAGGTCTTCCACGACACTACATGTTTAATTAACACTACATAAGAGCGATAGCGAAGCATTTAAAAAAATCCCGTAGAAATGTCAGCCGTGTTACCATGTTATCATGGTACCGTGGTAGAAATGTTACCATGAAAGAGAAAATCTAATTACAATTCTGCACATGTATAAAGGAGTTTTTTAATGTAAGAAATGACACGCATTGTAGTTTACAAGCACATGCTTATTACGCTCCTACCTACGCTCGCACGTAAAACTTATTGTAGCGAGCGTAACTTGTTGTAATGAATAGTCTGTTCATTATCGTTCACTGCTGGACATAGGTCTCCTCATGGACATCGTCTTGTGCGTGATGGATGTATATTGTATAGCCTTAACGCCACGCCAATCTTTTATAGGTGGTATAGTCACTAAGGGGTCAGGGCTTGTAATAGCGGCTTTCAGGACACCCACGGAAAGAGATGAGATAGTGCTAAAAAGCCAGCCACACACCACATGGACTGAAAATGTAACATCTCTTTATTTAATACCGGACTAAATTCATCATCAGCTTCCATTCTTCTTCCTATAATACTCTGTTTTTCTGTCCTTTCAAGTTTTAAAATTGTCATCCTTGAGACTTTACTTATTTCTATAAAACTAGGCCGTGGCACACGGGAAGTTTTACATGAATTTATGATTGGTGAACTTTTAATATTTAAATATAGAGCGATGTGACTTTTTTCCACTTGAAACAAGTTTCACTTGATGACGACGATTTGCTGTCGGTTCTATTGTAGTAAAAACACTAAAGTGATATCAAGCAATTACCGACGATAACAGCAACTGATTCAATAAAGAAAAACATTTATTTCAGAATAAGAACAGTGCTGCTATAAGTTACTGTACGAGTACCTATCGAAACTATACAATGGACATTTGAATGGAATGAATCAATATCAATTGTGATCTAGATCACAATGCTATGGGGCTAAACTCTTATAGTTGAAAATTTCTAAAACGATTCAGAGATTAAAACATAATAAAACGAAGTCTTTTCATAATCGTTTTCCACATTCATGACTTGGTTTTATTCAATTTGGCCCAATACAAATTGCAAAGTAGCTATTACAAATTCAAAACAGATCCAAGTTTTCATATAAGGTGTAGTACACACGGTCGGTCATGGAGTTACAGAGTCACGAGATCTCCCGATTCGGTCATGGCATGCGCAACCGCAGGTGCTTCCGCGGCCCACGAGCTCGACGACCTCACACGCCGTACATAGATAACGTCTGTGTGCGGTAGGCCATAAGATAACGTCCAAGACGCACGTTTATTTTGTAAAGGAATAATAAATGTTTCGACCCAATATGTTATACATATATATTATACTAGAAAGTACAAAGGTGTTTTATGTACGATATAGCAGGTATGCTTTTAGGATTGACGGTGTCAGTTGTAAAATGATCCTTCCGCTTCTCGATTCTGGCACCATTGACTGACTGAATCACTCAATAATGGTTCTCCGAGTTCCCCTGTGGTGGGTGGGAAACTTTATAAATGGAGTCTTATAGGGGGGGGGGGGGGGGGGGGCGGTTCCGGTGAATACCAGAAAAATCAGACGTCCCGAAGATCTTCAGCGCCGCCGAAAATTTTCCACGGCCCAGCTAAATGGTAAGTGGTAAGAAGAGCTAGGCGGGGGGTGGTCTACCAAATGTCACATACGGGGAACTGAATGTCTGTTACTGTCTTGTTTTGATGTGCAATACAGAGATTTATCGGAGTTTTTAGTAAATTTACAGAGCCTTGTAAAGCTTTGTAAATAAACTAATACTTACGACTTCACGACGACATAGCAGTAAATGCCTGACCAAACTTACCTGCAACAAATATAATTTACAAATTAACCTTCAAAATGCATTCAAAATAAATGTAATTAATATTTGTTTAAACTAAACATTTAGAAACTTATGTAAAAATATAACGAATCGCGTATCATAAATTGATTCCATCAAAAAAAAAACACAATTATGTAACACATAATTTAACAAACGTTTACTTGACATGACAACAATTTATGAGCAATATGAACTAAAAACTTCGATATTACGAGACAAAGACGTTGTAAACAAAATAATTAAGTAAGAACCCAAGATATTTTTATTCTAGTCTAGAAACTGTGGAGATGCTCGTTAGCCTAGATAACTGTTAAAAAAAAGAGGCCAAGACACACAGGGGCGTGCAGTATTTGGGTTCCGTATGGAAGATAATAATAATAAATACTCTTTATTGCATACAAACAGTTATTACATGTGCACAAATAATAAATGACAGAATACAATAGGCAACCTTATCGCTAAGGCGATCTCTTCCAGGCAACCTTGGGATAGAGAAAAATAAAAGTGACATATAGGAATTGCAAAACGATTGAAATTTACAGAATGAATTATATTCAATATATACATACCTACAGGCTATATCGATAATAAATATAATAAATATAATATAATGCATATCCACTTATAATAATAATAATCTTAATAATGTATAAATAAATACATACCATACATATCTATATCTACCTGCATTCAATATGAATTTGTAAATAAGAATCAAAGTTCACAAGGATAGAAAAATAAGAGGGAATTGTAGTCTCCGAGGTATAAAATAGAACAGGTTAGAACAGAACAAATGGAAGGTTTTCGAACGAAACAAAAGTTTTTATCCTTTCCCTTTAGAAGAACTACAAAGATGATTTAATATTCATAGAATACAATACTCATTTTTTTATTATTTATTAAAAAAAGCAAAACACATTTCTTAATACTAAATCACATAAATCCTTTGAGGTATTGTGTAATTTATTGAAGCAAATTATTGTTAATTATAAAAATCTCTTTTGACATGCTTAATCTCGGTATGTACTGGGCCAATTTTGTTGCAGTTTTCATAGGGAGCTATTAGCGTTTTTATTCTACAAGGTTATAGGGTACTTTTAATTAAAATTGTTAAAGTATTTTTGAAAATAACGGGCAAGAATCATTACGATGATCTGTCTAGCTAGATGATAGCATAATATATCATAGAAACATAGATATACGAGTACTTATTTAGAAACACAAACTGATTCGTAAACCCAAGCGAGCGAAGCCTCGGGCAAGTGTTAATATAATATAGAGAGATTCAGTTTATTTGCCAGAATAACATTCAACGATCTGCCTTTGTGACACAAATGCAGGATTATGCTTAGTCGTAATTCATTTTAAATGTTAGGCAAATCATTAAAATTTGCATATTTGGAATGTAGCAATTACTCTGTTTATAAATATCAATGCGCTATAAAATCTATGATACTGGTTTTAGCGGTCGTAATAACACTCTTCATTACCCACATTTTTAGGTAATGTATGAGTATGTCAAGAGACGGCCTTGGGTTGGACTTAGCTAGACAAATATATAAAGAAGAAGTTTTAAAAACCTAGGATAAAGTCAGCCTGTGACTCAGTACATGTACAAAAACCTGTGCTGAAAGATATTTGGCATCGTAAATTAAAAACTAATTTACAATAGAAATGATGGGAGTAGTTAACAAGGCATATCTTAATAGTACATGCATTCGCGTCGAGCGCAGCAAAACATCTAAAGCTTGTAACATCATTATCATTATCATAAGAGCGACTTAACCCGTTGGGTGGTAGGTAGGTAGGTAGTGTTATATCATAGAGTACAGTCTTGAACCACCTTTGTTCAATGATTTGGGCACTACAAATTTGGGCAATGTCGTCAGACCACGTCACTCGAATAGCAGAAAAACATTAGATAAGCGATCAGGTAAAAGAATGATAATAAGTGATAATCTATGGGTATCTATTCTCGACTCACATTTGTTAGGGCTCGAGTTCGATTTAACAGCCCTGTTAACTTTCTACTTAAGTACGGATGTTTTTCAATTATCACTAGCTAGCGAAATACCGAAAACATCGTCAACCCCCGCCTGGTCGAGACTTGAAATAAATTTGGCCATGTGTACATGAATATATCATATTTTAGCGTACCACTGCAGCGCACAAACCTGGTTAGAGCACTGGTTAGAGACATTATTAGACATGTTTACATTGATGTTTCAGGAAGGTGAGCATTTGGCAGTTCAATCCCCTTCGTTGTGGCGCATTAATATTGTACTAGTGCACTATCTGCGCGACTGGGAGACACACTAGCGTGCTCAAAACCATTAATGAATCACGTTTGTTTGTATTTTATGTTTTAATCAATACACTATGTAGGTATATAACTTTTTAGGATGTAATGATATATTGTATAAAATTTCGGCAAACAAATCGATAAGAGAAATCGATAATTAATAATAAGAGGTACTGATTTTATAGAGCATAATAATATGGTCCTGTGCTAGAAGGTTACCGACGCCTTATTTAGACAACTATTGAGATTTGAAAAACAGGAAAAGATAATTTTTATGAACATAAAAATACGTTTTTGGTCAAGGTTAAACAGGTTTAGTTTGCATTTTCGCAAATATTTAATTTGGAAGTTATCCTATTACAGTCATTTCCTTGTTATTTACATTTTTTAAGAAATAGGTGGTATAGAGGCAGTTGGTCCATCGATGGGCAATGTTCCTTTGCAGGTCGTAAACAGTTTACCTAAAGTTACTAATGTTTATGTTCGGTGCTCTCAACTGAAAATAATAATTGAAATAACTGAAAATAAATTTATACATACATATATAATTACATATAGATTCGTGTCGCACATAGAATAAGATGATAACGACCGCAAAAGGATGTGTAAAATAGTCCGTACGTCTGCCTGGTCAACCCATTGCCACTTTTTATGGCAGTCTTTGCAGTCTTCTGATTGTGGGCAACAAACAACCTCAAAGGGCGGCTAAATATTATTAAACAAAGTTTTACAACTATTATATTTTTTTTTCGCGGTTTGTAAACACGTTAATAAGATGAATTGAACGTTTATATTTGGTTCGCTGAACTGACAAAAAGGACTTATTTACGAAAATTGTTTTTGTGGTTACAGCTACCGTCAGCTGCTTTTATTAAAAAAATAATAATAAGCGGTACAGGAATTTGTAATAAAATATTTGTAAATGTTCGGTTAATAAAAACTTTTGGTACTTACCAATTATTTCAAGCTCAAGTCAAAACCAGAATAGATTTGTACTTACAATCGGTAACCCTTTTTTTTTTTTTTACGTGGGGAAATCCTGCATGAGATACCTTTCCGCTGGGGATAGGCGGAGGGTTATGCCGGACTCTTACCGGCTAAAACCCCACGGTGTTCCATCTGGTCACTTGATGCCAGGGTCACGGGTGTGCTTTCGCATTCACGGGGCGGGCGTAATCCCGCCTTCTGCGCCCGGTTCGCCTGCGGCGCAGCGGGTCAGTAGCTTCGCGCTCTCTGGCCCGCTCCGCCGCTTCCTTCTGGAGCATCACGTGCTCGCAGAAGGCCGTCAGCAATCGGTAACCCTAACGTAACCAGCCCGTTTCTCGTTCACATAGCCCCCTCAAATGCACATTGTCTTGTACATGGGGGCTGTATGGCCTTAAAACGGTGCACTGGCCGAGCGGATTGACGACACCTCTCATTTAGAGGTGATGACGAGAGAAACTGAGGAAATGGGTTTGTTGTAGCGGCTTTATTATCCCTTAGTCACCTTTTACGGTGGCCACGGGAAGAAATGAGGATGGTGCTATTGTAAAGCCGGCTGACAGCACACGGCCGACTTGTTAAACGCCACTAGTTACTTGTTAAATTATCGTCTTACCCCCACAAAGACACTTTATACAATAATTAAAGACGCCTAATGATCTAATATAGAAATAAAAGAACAGTATGTAGACGCCATAAGGTGTCCACGAGTCATAAATAAGGTATAAGTTACAATTATAGGACAAGTAGCATTTAAAGGTCGTGAGTGTGGCGAGAAAGAAGCGTGAGTACAATTAAATGCTTCACCTTCCTGTAATGTTCACTATAACAAATGATCTTACGATGCAGTCGTGACTTGTGAACCTTCTGTGTATCGATAAATGATTGAGGAATACATTAGTATAATAACTACTTATTCCTCTTTCGTTAAAGTACAATTTAGCATAATTATTATTATATTATCCCGCTTATAGTTATACGTACTTATAACATACAACTCAAGGTCATGCGAAGAAGAAATTGCGTTCGGTGTCTAGCCCTAATTTTACTAGAACTGGAAGTTTCATCAAGATCCAGATACCACTTTTGGATCGAGTGCTCTGTGAACCCTAAAGTTTGAATTTGAAATTGTGATGCATGTTGATATTATGTAGCAAGGCATTCAAGTATTTTAAAATATGCATTAAAGTGATCATCAGTTACACGCTTACATGTGAGCATCGACAAATACTGAACGATACTGTAAGGTTCAATTTCTATATTCAAATCAACTCCGATGGTAACAGTAGGTGCCTGCCAGTCACTAAATCCGAGCGCAAATTATTCCATCCTCTATTTCTTTTCTTTCCGAATGGCTAGATTGCATGAATGGCGTTGACCTTAATTGACACTCGAGGGAATCATTTAAGCGGTTTTGAGACCCGCATTGATGTTAATCACTATGTAAGTTAATTTAGTGATACTAAGAGAACGGTCGGGTTTATTATAATTAAAGACACGTTAATCATAACACGCGTTCAGAGTAATGTACTATTCAACCAAAAAAATAACGAAATTCATAGTTGCTTTAAAGCAAATAATATTATCCTCTACTGTCCGGCCGCCGAGAGAATGCGTTCCTGACAGGTCGTGAGAGAATAGACGATGTAACTTTGAAGTGGCAAAGAATTTACGATAAAAATATTATTATCGTTTATTTGCTCTACTAACGAATATTATCATTAAAAACTATATTATTATGTCAACTTACAATAAATGTTATAATTTTGCGCTAAATGTAATGTTAAATAAATAAGAAAACATTTTTTTTAAATCCATACTGCGCTGTTACAAGGCTATGTCAACTGTTTATTTTTGTAGTGATGTGCCAAAGATACTAGGCGTTATATTACAGTTGTAACGTTATCTGTCGTTATACTATAAAATAATACGATTATCTTTCTAATAATTTGATAATAATAGAATGTACTAATGCACTGGTAAAAAATAATAACCCCAAATGGCGTAATGGGCCGCCATTTTGTGACGCTAAAACAGTCGTCTATTGTCGTTTCGTGCGCATAGCCTATGTTCTCCAGTGTTTCTCGTTCTGTTTTTTCTTGTGACCCGACCCGGCTTTCGTTTAATTGACTGTTACTATTCGAGGAATGAATACCTTAACAGGACAACGCTTTTGGCATCTTTGAGAGCAGCTGATTTGTTTAAGGGGGGTAAAACTGCTTTATCCAAAATTGTAAAAGATATTGGTTTTCAATATAAAAAAACAGACAAAAGAAAAGTTCTTTTAGAACAAGATATAATTTTAAAAAGAATATCTTTTTTAAGGGCAGCGAAAAATATCGATAACTGGGATAATGTCGTTTTCATTGATGAGACATGGCTGAACGCCAATCACACACTTTCTCGTTCTTGGACAGATGATATACAAGCGTCGACGTCGAAAGTACCAATGAGCCCTGTGGCCTTTTAAAAGAAGCCTGCGGAAAAGTCACAAGAGATGACTGGGCGAAGGTCGTCGAAAAAACGACAAATATAAATTTCGAAAACTTGACAGTGACTTGAAAAAGGTAAATAATAGTGTTACTTATTGCCCATCACTATTCATGACCAACTGACAGACGTCAGGAACGCATCAGCGTTTTTCAGGGGCCGGACGATAATAGAGGTCGAAATATAACTATGCTAGATTAGGATTTATGTCAGAGCTTAAGTAGGCGACGCCTACGCTAAAGCCATAGCAATAAATATTACAAATGAAACCGAAACCGTTAACAAAAATAAACATCTGATTCGGATGCAAAATCAAATGATAAGAATAAAGTCGGAACTAACGGTTGTGCTCTCACCAGTCAAGGCGCATGCCGCGCTTTAGCAGTACGTGACGCAAATCAAATGCCAATAAAAACACGCGAATAGAAAAAAAAACATTTATTATTAAAATTTATAGCATAGAGATAAATATACTAAAACATAGACATGTATAAATATAGGTTACCAAAGAAAGTCCAACAAAATTCAATCTAACAGCCGGGCAGCTGATGTATCTCTACTCGTACATTATATTCCTGTATATTACTGAGTTCTGTATAATATTATAATATGTATTACTATATATACAATCTATAATTGGGTATAGGCGTCACTTAAGGTTCGACGCCATCACACATGATCTTGGGCTCTTGTTTCTAACCATTATCGGCGAACTCCTTCAAAGCATAAGTTCACCTAGTCGTGTGGGATACCACGCTACACTACCCGGTAGGTAGACTCGTCTACTTTATCGGTTGTCAGTGTTGCGTCAGATGTGACTTGCTCACTGCTACTTCATGATGCTGATTTTATAAAATATGACGATGACTTTTGTTCTTTATATTTGTTCGTTTCGGATCTTATCCCGTAAATGAAACTTCGATGATGGTTCTTTCCATAACTCCAACGAACTGAAGTCTAACAAAAATCGAGACTTCATTTTATATTGACAAAAATAAACATCTCTATTAGTTTCAGCAACTAAAACAGTATTGTAGTTGGCGTATTAGTACTGGCAAGTTGTCAAGTTTCTTGTAGATTTTCCTTTAGAGCTGTCTAACTACAGAATACACGTCTAAAGTACCTAATAGGCGTATAAGCGTATAACCTATAAACGGTTGCTTAGTGTGCCAAATAAAACAAGGATTTGTAAAGTTATTCTCATCTGCTTCTTTTTAAAATATACAATACTAGTAATTAATAAGACTTACAAACCAATTTTAATATTTCGTTTCAATATCAGAAATAAATCAGACAAGTGCACTTAGGGATGCCACCTTTTTGGGAGGAAATGTAGAACTTTTTCGATAAATTGCTAAAAAATATAGTATGGTAAATTCGGGAAATAAAAAGAATAGAATTTTTATTCCAAAACAACTGTTTGCATATTAATGAACAATAAATGGTGGATTCCAAAATTCGCATTGCAATTATCAGCACTTAACCCTGATATTTTTTTAAAGAAATGTTATGTTCAGATAAGGAATTTGTAATTTGCTTTGTATTGAATTTGTAACATTCCATCAGCTGATTCATCGGGATTCTCATAAACGTCTAGTAATTTATTCTGAATACCATTATCTACAATAAAGAAGGTACTAAATAACTAATGTAAAGAGTTTGATATTTCTTCTGTCTGAAGCGTCACTTTGTATACACTAGAAAGCATCTTTACTTAAATCATCTAAAACCATTCGCTGAGCTTGTGGCCCCAACATTTCTGTTACAAGAGCTTCCGTTTTAGTGCATGCCAAACGAATATTTATAGCAGTTTTAGTTTAATAATAAAAAAATGCACTTTTTGTTAATTTCATTATCAGCATTAGGGCGATAGTTGAATTAGCAATGAAAATATAGTACTTTTCCTACATTTTTTATCAAGAGTATAATATATAGTACAATTGACTAAAATATAGTACGATACTATATAATATAGTACATATATGGGTGGCAACCCTATGTGTACTATTTACGCAATTTGAGTCTAAAAGTAATATATGTATGTATGTACTTTTCCTGATTTTATCGGGTAGAATTTCATTATGTAATTAAAAAAAATAGTTTTGGTCGTTTAATTTCTTAATGTTTGGAGTTAATTATACATAATAATTTAAGTTAAACTCGTCCAGAATTTATTATTTTATAGTGCCTGCTATAATTTTCACTAAGTTTTTATTAACTGCCTCATTCAGGATTTATTTAATAAATGGTCTAGAAATTACACGGGGAACTTTTCTATAGAACAAAGCCCTTAACCAAGATTTGTTCCAAGTTTATTAAAGTTTATTCCGAGTTTTTAAGAGCGGGCATTTCAAACCCAACAAATGATAGGTCTGGAGCGCCGGCGTTCCGAAAGTATCTCATTTCTGTCTTTTTTTTTAATTATTTTCATCTCCATGAAAATCAGAGTTAGTTCCTTAGTTTCTTCGGAACCCTAAATAACAAGGCAAGGGTCTAAATTCAGGTGGTCAACACTATAACAGCCACATACTCGTAAAAATGGATAAAGAAAATGTAATCTCCACCAATCTCGAAATAATTATTGTTTTTAGGTGGAACTTTATCGGTCGTTCATACTTATAATTTAGTAATTTTCCTAGTAATTTGTCACCAGTTCTTTATATTGCACCGATAATCACAAGAATCAAAATCGTGATTCTAATTATGACTCGTACTAAGCATGAACATGAATTATCAGTTGTTTGTATTATGTTTTACGTAGGTAAATATCTAAAGCCATTGCGATAACTACGGTCATTGATTGAGGTTGCTTTATCAATTAATGCGGTCTCCACATTAATAATAAAATCGTAAAAATTGTATGAATGTACTATAGGGATGGGCATTATTTAGAAATCAAAACACGAATATACACACAAACATTGTAGGGCTTTGTAGTGAAACTACAAACGTCAATTTCAAATTTTTTTCCCATTTTTGTAAAAATCTTGTCCATTTGAATCACAACGAAGTTTTCTGAAAGCCAAGGGCAAAGGTATATTTTCGTACTTTTATTATATACTCGTATATATATCTATAAAAAACCCTTAACTTTTGACGTGTAACGTTTATGAAAGATATATAACAGAAATATAAATATTTAAAAAATAAATAATAATAGATGTTTTGTGAAGGATGTGTATAACTATAATTTAGGTGCATACAAATATGTCAATATAAAGTTGTAATACAATGTTTCCGTATGTACTCTAGTTGGTAAGCCCAATTTAAAGAAATAGTTAAATTCAAAGTTCATACAAATAATGCGTGTTTCCCATTCCCATGATAAAATTGTGACCACAAATAAAAAAAAATGTTTGTTTTTGATATGATTTATAATATTAATCGTAAAGCATTCGGTTTTCTACCACTTTTATCTTTAAACACAGCCCAGTTGTTGAAATTTTGGTGAAAAATTAAAAGATATCCCTGTACACATTTTCTATCATTTGTGTTATTTGTTTGTGTGACGTTTTTTTTTACATCTACGGTAGAAATTTTAAGTCTTTATTAGCAACCTAGCTAATAAAAATATTACTATAGATGGTGTGACGGTGTATACAATTGCGTTGCCATGCGTGTGCGGTGAAAAAAATAAATCAAATGGTTACATTAGAGTTCACAGAACTGGTTAGAATTAGTTCATTTTAGTTTTAATATACAAAGGTATATCAATTTGTGGGTCTTATTGTTCAATTTGCTTTAAAATGACAAATGTTTTGACACGGCATTTGATCAAATATAAGTTAGGAAACATGGCTTCGTTTTCATAAATGTGATAATTGTGTCACATTTGTATGTAACGTGGCCCAGAGGAATGCATAGTGGTGTCTAAATAGCGCACTGACTGAAATATTTAGTCTTTCATAAATAAAACTAGCTAAAAAGGATAGTCTCGAAAGACTTTTTTTCATTCTGTTAAAATATCTCACAACATATTTTAGCATTCGGAGCACTGGTAGTGATCTTAATGTATAATTGTTGTAGATAAGTAAGTAATACAAAATGGAAGCATGGGGCAAGAAATGAATATTTAATTATGTTGCCTAAAGATCATTCACAACTCAGGGGTGAGACGATTCTATATTATATCATATTTCGTCATTTGACACAAACTAAAATATTAAACTCACAAACGGATGACTCCGTAATTAATACCGATATTGAGAACGTAATAAATAGTATCATTCCTGGAAATCAAATTGTTCAAAGTAAATTTACAAACGGCTTAATAAATAATTATAAATGTGGACTAATTCGATAATTTTATTTACAATATACACCCCTTCGATTCATTTGTGATGATACAATTATATTACGTGACACAATAGTAACACAAAAGGGTATTTTTTTAAATTGGCTCAACATAATTTAGACATTATATTTAGATAATTATATCTAACTAGCTGTGCCCGCGATTTCGTACGCGTGGAATTTTAGTTTTTAAACTCTAAATTGGAATATCTTTTCTTCCCGTCAGCCCATTTCGATGAAACAAAGCCTATTCGACGCACCAAGCTAAGCTTAATTAACCTGCGGAAACCCCATGAAAATGCGTTCAGTAGTTTTGGAGATTAGCGTGTTCGAACAGACAGACAGACAAAAAATTCAAAATCGTCTTTTTGTACTCGTATTCTGATACTCTTCCTTCATCGCCCCCAATCACTTGTTGGTAAATATATTCCATATACAGACACGCTGGTTCTATAGTTTTATTATATGTATAGATTATGATTTTTTTTCCTAGAACGTATGGAAAATATGCGCAGTTTTTTTATACAAAAAAATATTATTGATAGGAATTATTGAAGCTTCGTGATCACAACCTCTTTTAAGACTGACCTGTGCCCTGTAATGGGACGGTCATGGGATGATTAAGAGGTATAGTATTGAAAACAACATATTTGAAAACGCAAGTAGGTACTACCCAACAATTTGAATCGTGTTTATACTATGTCATACATTACAATGAAATAGTATCGGCCTATCTAGCCCTGACTGTGATAATAAATCATTTCGCTATGTCAACGGGAGCAGCCCGGTGACACTGCCGTATCCGAGTTTGGACTTGATGGCCTTATATGAGTGTAAAAGCAATGACTAGCAATCCTGACTTCCTATATAGTATTATAAGTGCGAAATTTGGTTTGTTTATCTAATAATTCTGCAACAGATCAACAAATCACTACTAAATTTGTGTAATTGTTCTTAGTGGATCCGATTACATAATTGATTATAATACGGTAAATGAATCAATCGTATAATTTTATATATATATAGGATGGATTTATGCGCCGGCTTTTGTATAGCAACTCCCCATCTTTTTCCGTGGGCATCGTATAAGGCGACTAACAAAGCCGCTACCACGAGCCCCAAGGAACTACACCACCTCTAAAAGAATGGACTTTCCAACCCGCTTGTCCAGAATGCCGTTTTGAGACAATACATTTGAGCTCCGTGTCCATATGCCATACATTGGACGATAAAACGACTGATTACGGTTATTTCGTTCAGTGCGGTCAAATCTGTGGGTACCAGCTAGTTTTTACACACACTCTGCTTCACGAATTGCCTTCGAAGCAACAGCACGGAATTTGATATCACTGAAAACTGCATTTCATATGAGTGAAGCACCCAGCAAAATCTAGTTATGAATAGCCGATAATACTCGTATATGCGGCGGAAAGGAACAACTATCGATGAATTATAATTGGCCTGTTTTTCTTCGACAGATAAGCAACATTATAGACTTTCTACACTCAAATGCTACTTTAAATGAAGAGGATGAACATTGTAGCAAAGAAAACAAACAATTCAAGAACTATTTTTACAAAAAAAAAAACTACGTATAGGTGTTAGAGATTTTTTTTTAGTTAAAATAGCAAACAGACTGAAGGCCATCTAATAGTAAACGGCTTGACGGCCCCTTTCTCTGGGGTAGGTATAACGACTATTTTGTTTGAGAGCTGATAGTCGAACAGTTCGATCATATTGGTCATAATCATAACACAAAATTTTCGAATAATTGCATAAAAACGGTGCGGTGCTGTCATTTAATAGAAATATTGTAAAATTTTCTATAAATTATATTATTAAATTGAAAACTAACAATAAGGTCAACAACAAACATTCAGTTATTTTTTAATGTTGCTTTTTTTTACAAAATATTAAAGTTTTGGCACAAGAGAAAATTACCGAAATTTCATGTGTCATGAAACCAGAATAGGTTCATAAATATCAGGTCATCAGTGCAGTGATGATCGCCGGTGGTCCAAAACCAATTCACTCGTCGTATTCGTGCATTTGTAATGGTGGGAGTAATGACATTAACCTAAGAACATAGCGGTTTGAATTGCAACACCGAGCTACAATAGTATTTCACGTGGAGTGAGCGTTTTGTAACGATGTTGTTACAATAGCACGTTTATGTCAATGATTACGCGTATTTGTAACTCCATGTAATGTTAAACAGGGATTTAGCGCTGTTTCCATTATGTCATGCCGATAAATATAATATGCATTTCGTAACACGATAGTTTTTAATTTTCGATTATTTAGGGAAATTTGGTATCTGCGAAACGTACGTGTTAGTAAAATAGTAAACGTAATAGTAAAATAATACATTAGATAATAAAATAATGGTAACTAGGAGGACATAAGTTCCCTCATTTTATCGTATCCAGGGTTGGTTATCCTTCCGAATTATCAATCACTTCGACCGAATGCGATCTTTTGTTTTCCCCTGATCGTATTTTCTACTCTTACTGTCATTCTATTCACTCTTGCCTGTCTATCGCAGAATCCGAGAGTCCTCCGGCATAATTGTGAGTAGTGAGTTATTTCCCAAAAGACTCGTTCTGCGTCTCACCAATCCGTCACGTACGCACATCAGTATTACATGAACCTCCTCATTACAGAAGTCATCTATTAAGCCCATCATATCATATAAAGGAAATGTTTTGCGCAAATGTGACTTGTGAACTCTCGGCTCCGCCATAAAAATGAATTTAATATTCATGTGATATTATAAGGTTTTGTGTTAAACATCATACAAACATGATTCCAGTCACAATGCGATTTTATAAAACGCAAATTTGACATCTTATAAAAATACTTTTTCCTTGTTTTTGTGGTTGCTTTATAGACTTTCTAGAGTCATTCAACTTCAAAGTCCGTGAAGTCTTGTATAAATTATGTAGTGACGGTGACACGTCTATCCCAATTTATCTAAGTATAGATGACAGAGAAAAGTTGATTCAACTCATCAATTTAAAAAATTCAAAGCGTTTTATTTCTATTCCGCGTTGCAAACAAGTCGTAAACCCAACAATCCTTAACCTAATAAACTACATAATTTGAAAAATAAACATTCGGATATACCTCTACTCGCGCATCCTCATTGTCGCTTACGCGTTCTTTTGGCAGGCACCCAAGTATGAAGCGAACAAAAAGCAGACAATAATCCTACTTAACAAAAGACGTGACTAGGAAACATATACAACAATGAGGCAAACTCTTCCTCGTTCCATCTTCTGAGGCTTTTGATGAGTAGCAGAGCGAATGACCGACTGAGTCACATCGAGACAAAGAGACGCGGTGCCGGCGACAAAATGAAATAGAAGACGCGATGAATAACCTCATGGTCTAATTTCGATGCTGCAGCGTGAGTCGTTTACTCAAGGCAACGCCGATCGCAGGCGTAAACAAATTTGTTCAATTTCGACAACACATAAATTCTTTGGAACAGATTATTTAGTGTTTACAACCTAAAATACACAAGTTAACTGTAATCATATTAATAATAACATGTGAGTGTATATACTAATTAAATTAATATCTATAATTATTTGTATACCTACAATATATATAGACATGCCAACTTTATGGCAAGGTATACTTATGGGTTGAGCGAGAGCATCTGCCAAGCGTTGACCAGACGTAGGGATGACGACACCAGTGATCCCAGACCGGGTAATTACGTTGCTCATGTTAGGATTTATTACTAATAATGTTTATAATTTTAATATATATTTTATTTTGTAAATAATAATAATATATTTTCGATAATTTAGAGGCAATCATGGCACAATACTAAAGAAGGCGCGGCGCCATGATGCCTCCTATCGTTGACAGTTGTTACAATTGTCCCTTGTCATAAAAAGTGAGAAGCAGACAGTCGACACCGCTCTTCGAGAAGTGACCTACTTGGAAAAAGTGTTGTAATTTAAGCAAATACAATGTCATTATTCATATGCGGGGAGTTAAATGGTCATCCTCTTCACTTAGCCCTTAAATATAGCGATTCAAAGGGATAATACCGCCAGCTTACTGGATACCTTGCCACAAGGCCCAAAACTACATAGCACACAAATTAGAAACACAAATAGAATTTCAAAGTTAACACTAATCAAATATGTACAAAAAGGTCAAACTATATCTGAGCTCAATGTTTACTAAAATATTTTCGTAGTGTATCATGCGTGGTAAATAGGATGAAATAATTTTCAACTTTCGTAGCAAACTATGTTATAACATCAATAGAAGTATCGCGTATTTTATAGGAACCAAAAATCGAGAATAAGATAACTACTCATAGACGAGTTCGTCCCTAACTAGCTACTCAACAAATGCGTGTGCAATAGTGCGATACAAATAGAAACTTGCTTAGAACTTTAGACAGCACACGAGCAAGTACTTGGAAAGGTCAGCAACTTATTAACATCTTCCGCAGTCAAAGTTGCGAATGCGTCACCGAGCACGGATCAACGATATTTCGAGACTTTCGAGCAAGACGGAATATCGAGTTTTGTTATTGTTTGCAATGAAGGATTAATACAGAATTGCCAGATGTTCTCCCATAAATTAAGAACTGCTACAGTATTTTCTTTTTAATTACATTTACTTAATTACAGTATTTACATGTCACTAGCTCATGTAAAATCTGTGAAACTTGAAACTTAAAGTTATTTTCAGATTAAACTCTTAATCTTATATCGTTACAATTTTTATTAAGTTTCTCTATAATCCTAAATTCTAAATTGGGAACGCTTCACAGGAATAACGACACTAAAGCTACCTGAACTAAACGAATCTAAATTAAAGCATTTGAGCCGATGGTCGTGTGATGTCGACTGGCTTCAGCATAGCACCGTCTCATCTGTTCCCGTGATTATTAATCAGGGACTAAGGGATAACAAAGCCGCTACCACAAGCCCTGAGGAGCTACACCACCTCTAAGAGAGCGAACTCGCTAATTCGCCTGGCTAGTGTCGATTTAAGGCTATAATATATTCCTTATGCACAAGATAATGTGAATGATGAGGCCCGTGTTCAGCAGTGTACGATAAAAGGGTTGGTTAAAGTACCAGACAAATACCGGTTTTTCTTGTACTTAGGTATTATAATAAAATCATTAACAAATGTACACCAGCTTCAATTGGAAAGATTTGTAGTGCCAGAAAATTGTCCTACAAGTTGATTGTGGTAGTGACTTTATAAACTCGAGAAAATTTCGTGCAAAATATAGAATCTATGGAATCAATTTCAAGAATGTATTCTTTGAAATGGGAGACAATGTGACTTTATCATACTCGCTACTGCCGATATTTTAGACCATCTCGCTGCATCAGGTTAATTTTAACATTTCGCTTTGTGTGTAAACTAAGACTTGCATCTGAGAAACTGAGATGAGTAAGCAAACGATTGTAAAAAGCTAATAATACTGAATCCGATTCGCTTAGATGTTTCATTTAAATGTAAATACGGAACTCTTTAGAATCTAAGCATGAACCAAGCACCGATTAGTTAATTGGCAACGCGGGCCCAATGCGGATTGGCACAGGAGTCGTATAGAAAAGGATAGTATTAAATACTGATTAATAATCTAAATATTGGAAGAGAAGGACATGATCTTCAGCTTTATTTTTAAATCTGCAGTGATTGGCTGAGGCCTCTTGCCTTTCACGTTGCGCCATTTCGTGATCTAAATTCTAAAGCCGAAACGACATCGACAGTTGTAACTACGCAATAAAATTACTACGCATAGTATGATGTACGCAATGGCTACAATTTTAATATTTATATTTGGACGAGTGACTGAGTTTATTGGGTAAAATCGACTTGCCCAAACTTGAATCTCGTAGGTCAAAAAATGGATGAAGCTTTAATAAGAACAAATCAAAAAATAGGAGATTCCTGACTACTTCTGCCTGAACGAGCAGTCTCGCGAGCAGATCAAATCATCGCTGTAAAATTACTTTGTTTACATATAAGCAGAAAAAGCACCCATACCTGACTGCTGACTCTTAGCAGAAAGAACTTTACCTTATAAGGAACAAACAATTCAAGTAAAATTTAAGTTCTGCCAATGGTCTAACCTTGTAAGGAATTGGGTTGATTAATGTCTATTAAAGTAATTTAAGACTACTAACCGTTACAGAAGACGCAATAACAGAGCATTGCGTATTAATTGACCCACTAACCCAACTAAGATACTGATTCGTTTATATTGTGTTGCTGATTACGTTGCCTGAAAATGTTCCGTAAAAAGGCTAACAAAATCGATTTAAAAACGAATCATAAATTATTATAGATAGACAGAGCTATTAACTAGTTTTAAATATATAAGAGAAACAAAATAGATAGCAGAGAGTCCCTTGCATTTCTAAATTATAAAGCGTAACGTCGTGCTGAATGCTGATCGGGCTATGGATAGGTCATATCTACTGGCCGTAACCAACAATCAATGGAGAAGTAGAGTCCTTGAAAAGAAATCAAGTACCGGGGAAACGTAATGTGGGACGTATTCCGACCAAGTGGAGTAACGACTTGAAGAAATCAATCGGCGGTGGTTGGATTAGAAGAGCGGAAGATTGTGTGTGGTGGGCGTGGTGGCCAACTTTGGAGAGGCCTATATGTACCAGTGGAAAATCACAAACTGATGGTTTGTTTGTCACAGCTAATTTCTACTGTAGCAGTGGTATTCACGATTAACCGATTAAAATAACCTATTTTTCCAGATAAAAGCAGTCTACCCGAGACCACACGCTGTACTCGTAACTTTCAGTACGTTAAATTGATTAAAGAAATGACGGATTTATCCCTAAGAATGCCATATTCAAGACGTATCGTATGTTTTGATTGTTCATCGAGATCATGAATCCACACACCCACGCACTTCATCGAGTGTGACTAAACAAAACGACTCGAATAGGGTCATCGTCCCAACACCTACTTTCCCTCCAGCATTGTCCCTGTTATGCGCAGTAGCGTTCGGACTGGATGTTTTTACGAGAAGTTTCTCTTAGGCCTTGTTTACACTAAGTTAAACAGCGAATATTGCATAGTGTTAGTATAAAAGTCAGTCACTGATGTTATGACCCCATTTATAAGTATTGCGAACAAACGAGTAGGCGGGCGGTTTCTTGTTAGTGAAATTGACAATTGCAATTTCACACAAGAATGCACAGAACTGCATTATTGCTTAGCCTACGTATGAAATTTCGGGGTAATATGCTTCGGTTAGTAACAGTCTTACTACTGTTAATCCACGCCGCGTGTTACCAAGTAGATGCATAATTTCATTTTTTTTAATATATATGTTAAGGTTGGTAGACAGGCAGATGGCCTGCCTAATCTTCAGTGGTTACCGTTGCCCATGGACCCCTGCAAATACCAGGAGGATTACAGACGTACTGCAAATACCTATTCACAGCTTCCTTGAAGAACGCCGTGAACGCTAAGGAAAAATGTCAGGTAGTAAATCATTCCATAATCCTCGAGTCTGCGGTATAAAACGTCTGGTAGCCTGAACAGTAAGTGACTACTACCTATCAAAAAGTGCGGATGTACCGCATTTCAATGACAAGAAATGTAGTGATAAGAACCGGAGGAAGGTGTCTTATCATTTTTATCAAGTATATTATTAATAACAAATATAATGTGGTGGTTTTATGATTTTCTAAAAAGACTGGCCTAAGCTGAACAAACCGACGACAATACTTACTCCTGAAGTTAAAGGGTTTCTCGGACAATAGGATTATAATCAACAACTTAATTTTCTTTAGACGCATTATATAGTACCTACGTAATCCACGACTTACGTTAATACTTGTTAGAATGTGTGTCGTATTTAACAAGCTAGGAATAAGAGCTATAATGAAATGATTTTGGTTAAGTTGACGCGTTCGCTACTGTAAGTGGTTTAGTAGGCCTTTGTCTAGTTTCAGAAACCATTCTATTGCAGAAAAGTGGGTGTTTTATAATATCTTCGCTTAACTATCTGTTGGTATCGTTTTGTTTGCGCAAACCCATCGCGCAAACTGTGCACGAGCATAGTTGCTGTGAAAGAGAATGCAAGATGAAACATTTCAACGTTTACATGATTGATATTAACAGCAAAAATCAAGTTTTATATGTTGTGAACAACTGACTGACATGATTCGTTTTCATGACAGTCTTCAAAACATTATTGTAGACTTGACGGGAGGCGGGGATTTGCATCCCACAGCTCAATAGCCGAGTGATCCCACTCCCACACCAATTTATTTTACGAGTGAGAAAGACCTAATGGCTCTAATTGTTGCTAGAGCTAGTTGTAGTACCATGCAATCCTTTCAAACAGTGATAATATAATCTATCGATTTTATAATCCATTGAATAGTGTATAATCTCTCGATTCTTCTTCTTCCGGAGGAGATCGATAGATAGAATAAGTATTATGGAATGATAATTCATTTTACACCAATCGTATCCCACTTCATGGAATGGAGAGAAGTAATACGGAAAACCATCACGTGGGACCGCTTGCTCGTCCGCCTACATCCCTATAAAAAAAATATATATATTACATATCTACTCTATATCTATTATATATATATTTACTCTATGACGAGGATGGGAATCCGTAGATGGGGATCTAACCCCATCCCATCAAATTCTGACTCCTCAATTCTCGAAGGTAAGCACAACACATCTGAAGATCTACTAACGTTCGTCACTTGTATCGCAGCTAATGTCTAACAACAAGATCTGCTTGTCATCAAGTGTGGTGTTTGTCAGCTGGTCTTTTTTTTAATGAAATTGGGTTTCGATTGTACCATCCCACATTTTAGGTGAATCAAAAATCAAATACAAAAGCTATTGGTACGAAGTTGCTTTAGTTACAAAAGCATTGGTTTAGCACAAGATGTACTAAAGTTTATAAGATCTAATAAAGAAGACACGGTCGCACGGGAATTGCTTAATCCTGCTATTTTAAGCCACAAAGCCGACATCTTATGTCCTGCACTTCTCTTAACCGAATGACTCTGAAACAAACATTTATAAACTTTGCAATATAGCCCTGTTACATTGCAAAAGCATATGCGGAAATGCAAATGCATCGCAGAACCCTTAGGGACTTCAGCTATGGAAAAATGAGTTTTATTAGGTAAGCATTACTGGTGGTAATATTGAAGACGGTAAAGTTGAAAGTACCGATAAATTCTTGATTATATAAAGGAAGAGAAAACATTTCCTTGTCATTCAAGTGATGTAGGAAGTCAACACCTGTGGGAATTGTCATTTCGCTGTATGTTATTGATTAATATTGTACCAACGGCTGTATAATTCATGAATGGATTAACATAGTCTGGTTTTCTGTTAGACTTGGAACCGCTTTAAAGATACCAATATACCGGTTGATAAAGATTAAGATCAGCTTCGATTAAAGGTTACGATCGGAACGAAAACACTTTTACAATATTTTACGAATATTTTACAAATTTCATTTAACTGGATTATCTGAGTTATTATGTTATTTTTCTGACGTCTACAATGTGCCGCCCCGCCCCTCAAGGCGATACATTAGAATAAGATTTTATTTTATTATAAACCGTTAATAACAGTACCCAAACGCTATGTATCTGAAAATTGTTTTTAAACAAAAACTAGTTTAATATCGATTTTATTCGAGTGAAACCGTAAATCTTTATCTGTTAACTTTTTTTTGGAACGAAGGTGACAGGCGAAGGTGACGAAGGTGAGTATGCAGTCTACCTGGTCATAAGTAGATACTGTCGTTCATGGAAACCAGCCAAGATTGACAAACGTGGGCACGTCCCGGATGCGCCGCATATCTATGAAGTGCGTTAGGAAAGGGGATCGTGAAGGATAAGGAATAGGAAGGGAATAGAGCATCTCTAAAATTTAACATGAATATTCAGTTGCAATCCATTTTATCCAAAATGTAAACAAATATGGCCACCTGAGGTATCTGACACAGGCCTTAAATTATAAAATATCTCAACTTTTAACTTTAAATTTATGGCAAACTTGCACTCTCGATTAACAATTATCATTATTACTTCACTATTTAAATTTAAGACCGCGTCAGTTTACCTCAGGCTTGAGGCCTGGCCCAGTTTGTATACATTTTGGACAAATTGGGTTGGAACGGAATATACAATGAAATGACACCACCGTTTTCACGAATAATCAAGTGTCATTGAGAGTAGACCGGTTAAAGCATCAAATGATTAATCTTTCAAATATTTAGTATTTGTCATGGCTGTAACTGTCATGTTAAACATGAACCAAAATATGCGGTCATCGCGATGGTAAAACGCGGTCACTGTCCGAATAAATGTCAGATACGTTACAATGACCACATTCGGAACATTTGACGGAGCTGAACTTATTTGACTGCAATGTACATTATTTTTAGTAATAAATATTAAGGCCAAGCTAAAAGTCAGATTATTATACAGGTGCCCCTAAAGAAGTGGATCAGCAGGGAGGGTCATGGTATGTGCCCCTAAAGAAGTGGGTCAGCAGGGAGGGTCATGGTATATCAGAAAATACAAACTAAATTTAAATTTTTGAGGGAGGGGGCACGCTGCAATCCAACAGCCGCTGGGCAGGCTCAACTGGCCACGTTACCCCTCTCACAAAGAATGTACCTTGAAATGTACCGTATTTCCCACTTTATCTTATTTCTCCAATGTACGTACGTGTACGTGTTTCGGTAGTGAGTGAGATGTGCTAGAGCCCATTCCCATCCTATCCCTCCCCATTTTCCCAACCCTTTCTCCAAATACATTCCTATATCTCCAAAGGTAGGCAGCGCATCCAGGAGCGTGTCAACGTTTGTCATTTTGGACTAATGTTGGCACATATCGCGGATTTCTATGGGCGATAGTATCCACTTACCATGAGGTAACCACTTAATACTTACCATCGTCCATAAAAAAAATCAAATTGACAGAAAAGTTATAGGCATTTTTCATTTTTAAAAAAAAAATCTCTAATGATAAGAGTAAATATGAAAATATTGAATAAAGTATGTAAATTTTCAAGTTTTCTTTTATGTTAAGGGATAAAAAGATAATGTATCTTTCCCATGTAAATGTTTGTTTAGGACTTTCCTTTCGTTACATTAAAAAATAGGACATTTTATTAAAAAAAATCTTAACTTCGAACAATTTCAGTGTGGCGTTTGACCGAAGCCTGTGTAAAAAAAATGTACTGCACATGTTTTGCCCATTATTTTAAAAAATTCTACAATTCATGCCGATTCTAAAAATCTGTGGGAAAAAATATTGTATATATGGATGAATTGTATATACACACTAATCACACAAAAACTAAAAGTTAGACAGGTCTTAATTATAGTACGTGCGGTAATGAGTAAGGATTTGTGCATGGAGCCTTTTTAATATATAAATTTTTCGATAAAATGAATGACTACCATATGCTGAGATTAATGGTGACAATTATGAAAAATGGGTTTGCAATCAATTAATGCCCAATTTGCCCAAAAGAATCGGTTTTGATAATAAATAACATTCAATATCACGATATTTTTTTAAGTGGTCTCCAAATTCCAACAACACCTCAAAACAAACTATGATAAATTGGCTGAACAAACACCATATTTCATTTGAAATCAATTAGAAAAAACATCACTTATATGAAATTATTTTTCAGCATAAAGAAACTCACACCGAATATTTTATAGGCGAAATTCTTGCAGAACATGGCCACTCCATATGGCGATTAACGCCATACCACCCTGATTTTAATCTGATAGAAAATATATGGTCACAAAGGTTACCTTGCTAAAAAGAACGTTGACATGAATAAGCATCACAAGTTTGTTATTGGAAAAAGAAAAAATGATTGAATGGAAAAAGGTTTGTGAAGGGGGTCATAAAATATGAAAGAAAAAGTGCAGCAATGAAGACACTTTTGATAATCGCATTGATAGTTTTTTAATAAATACTAATGAAAGTTCTGAGGGTGTGACTGAGAACAATGAAAGCGGAACTGAAATAGACATAGAGTAGATATTGAAAATGTTATTTTATATAGAACTACCCTTTTGCCCCTGGCTTCGCTCACTAGTTTCAAGTTAACAGGACCATCAATATTTTTCCAAACAAATTTTGACACATCCCCTGTTAATTATTTTGAATGAGAATATATATATATATATATATATATATATATATATATACAATATATATATATATATATATACATATGCTAAATTTCATGTCTCCTTTTTCCTTTTTCCCCCTCTTCCCAGTAAAATTCTAAAAATCCTTCTAAGTGGATACATATGTCATAAAATCTATCTATTGTGCAAATTTCATGTTTCTATGTTTCTATCTTTAGCGTTTTCAGCCCGGCGATGATGAATCAGTCAATCAGTCCGGAGATCTCTTTTTATATGTATAGGGAGATCTCTTTTTATATGTATAGATATTGTCCGTTTAAAATTAATTAAACTATTAAAATTATATTGCTATAATTTAAAGGAGCTTTGTAATAAAATCATCATTTTGATAAAGTAATGTATATATTTATCTATTTAAAGCCTTCTTCACGCGAATGTTTACCTTATTTATTTTACTCCACCTTCCAGTTGTCACAAACCACCACCATGGTCACAAATTGACTGAAGTGGCGGGTAGTTCACATCTGGAGAGTTGTGAGCAGTTTCATCAAGTAACCACATTTGGTAATTATAATTATGGGCGAGATTACAATATTTTCATTAACCAAATTTTTTTAACCAAAATCTGAGAGTGGCTGATGGTTTTTGTGGTATGGTAAATAAAAGGAAAATAATTGCAGAATACTTATTTATAGTATTAAGAGTCATTTCTATCATTATAAATATAACAACTATAAACAATAGTTTATTAGCTCAAGTGGTATGATTGGTCTGTAAATAGGTATGACTGGCAAAGATTATGTAACAATCTGTTTCAGGAAAAATCCATTTCCAAGCAAGTTCTTTTTAGGTATGTGATACAGAATGTATTGAGTTTAATACAAGCATGGTGAGCCAATGAAAATATTGAGCAATTTGGAACTTGATTCATAAGAAAGAACATGATAAAATTTTAAATATAAATTTACAAGTTACATTTGCAAACGAAAATCACTCTCCTTTTAAAAATGTCTAATTAAACTCAAGGGTGAAGTGCCATTGCTCCATACCTATGTCCTATCTATGTCTTTATGTATGTCCTGTACCTATCTATGTCTTTAGGTGCAAGTTATTATAGGTGTATTTTTTAAGGCACAGTATAAAATCATGGAAAATTAGAGAAGAGGCCTATGCTCAATAGTGAGACACAGCTGTGAGATACATAATTAGTACACTATAAAAGATAAGGAGTTTGTAAATTTACAAGTCATTCTAATCTTATCATGTGCAGTTGTATAGAAGATGCTTGACATTTAGCACTAGCAGCTTATTAGATGCAGAGGTATGTTTGTTATTGGGTTCAAATGGACCCATGATACTAAAGAAATTGTGCAGTTTCAGTAAAAATTGTTTATAATTTTCTCAAGGATAAATCTAAGATGACACTATAACTGCGAGAGATAAAGCATCAATAAACTGCTGCAATGAAGATGACAACAGCAACATAGAAAAATGAGACAATTTTTCTAACAGATATTAATGAGTGTTTAAAAAAATCAAAATAATCACAAAAATATGACAATTTTCTCAAAAATAAACCTAAGATAACAGTATAACCAAAAATAGATAAAGTATCAGTAAAGTGCTGCAATAAAGATGACAACAGTATTATATAGAAAAAATGAGGTATTACCAGCAAATGGTACTGAGTGATCAAACAATTAGAACAGTCAGAAAAATATGACATTAGATGTGGGTTATTTTGATTACATCCTATATAGAGTAAGGATTGGTAGTGATAAATGTGCGTATTACAATTTCATATGAATTTAGCATGTCATTATTTTTATTGACCTCTAAAGCAGTCTATTATTTTTAAAGCAAGAAATAAAACACTTATTATGTATAGGTACTTGTTTTTGTGCCTTTTTAAGTCAATTTATGAGGAGGAGCCAAAATGATTAATTAAATATTTTAGTTATATGCTTATGACAAACAAATAGGATATTTATTATACAAAATAACAAAGGTCAGGATGATTAATAAATAGAGGTTGTTTTATTTTGATAGATCTGATTATCGTAAAAGAACAAGGAGGTATTATTTGAGAACAATTAGGCATTAGCAATGGGTTCACAATATCTGTTGTGTTAATATAAATATTGATGACAGTTAAAGGTTGCTTATTCATTTCTACCTATAATTTCGAACACTATAGATAGGGAAGAAAAATAAGGAACACCAAAAATTATTTCATTGATGTGTTATTTTTAATATATCACTAACTATACAGTAAAGGAACACATGAGAAAACTCACATAAACCAGACTTTTAAAAAAATCTAGGACAAGTGTATCCACCAATCTGCATAGGTGGATTATGGTTGGAAACCTCCTAGTGATTTACTAAAGGCCTGTGCCCTGCAGTGGAACATTACAAAGGTTGTCATCAAATAAGATGTGAACCCAAGCTTGTTCACAGATTACTATAGCTGGATTGCTCATCCTGGTAACAAAAAATTCTTTACAAAACTCTACATCAAAGAAAGAAAAATGTAATGTCTAAATTATTAATCTTCCCTTCTTCAACATGCATTACATTATGAGCATATAGTGGTTGTAGTGAGTTTTCCCTTAGAAATATTAGGAAAAAATAATTCACTTCTTAAAATGTGAAATTCCCAAAATGTTGAATTAACAAAATGTCAAATTGCAAAATGTTGAATTTCCAAAATGTTTAATTATCCTCCTGTTTAAAACAAAAATTGTTTTCATCTAAATTGGAAACAAATCAACCAAAATTAGTTACTATGACTAAAAACCTAGGTTTAATTTATTAAAGTTGATTTTTTTGAGGAAGTGTACAGATGATATCTCCTACTTGTTAAAGTCGTAATGTTTTAAAAGGCTAACATTGATGTATGTTAAACAAAATATAAAGTGACTGAATGGAGTCAGGGAAATTGGCATAAATCAACATACCACAATTTGGGAATTCAACATTTTAAGAAGTCAACGTTATGCTCTTATAAAGAATTAACAACATAGGTGTGTACCTATTATTATTATGCCGTTATCAATCTACCATAGTATCTTATCTTCTCGAGAAACCATTGATAATAAAATTATCACAATTACAAAATACATACAAAAATAATTCACTGGTGTGTGAATCTTTATTGCTTATTTAAAACAAATCTAAGAGGAAAAACTAAAAATGTTAAAAATGGAATGTATTAATGTTCATAATTTCTTCAATACAGTTACGTACGTTACATATCGGCAGAGTATAAATTTGACTCCTCGACTAATTATAAAATAGGTATATCAGATTATTTAAATCTAAAAGAATATCGATAAACTTATAAAATACTTACTTTTAGTCGTGTAAGATTTCCATCTCGTGCAGCGTTGAAAACGGCTGTTTTGAAATCCATGATGGTTCTCTTTGCGGCGCAAAAAATCACAGTAAACAAATGATCACTTCAAGAACAGCACTTTCTTCTGAATATAATCATTGAAAATACACTGTACGACGAAGTAAAAATTAAATCAAAGCAACCAAATAATCTATTTCAAAACACTCCGACAGGGCACTCTACTAACAGCTGCACCGACTGAGACAATCTAAACTGCCATTTTTGCTCGATGTTTCCATTATGACAATAAAAAAAATCTACCTTTTAGTAAGGCGGTGGTCACTTAAATACACCCACTGAACGCTACACGTTCGCTTTCCTACTATGCGACACAGATTTTAAAAGAAGGATAAACGTTACAAAATATTAGGGGTTAAAGTATGAAATTGCCGATGTGTACTGAAAAATTAAAACTCGTTTTTTTCTAAAATGTAACATATTTATTTAATCAAAATATTTATCCTCATTATCTATACATTGTTGCCATCTAATCGGAAGTTCATTTATGCCTTTGCGATATAACTCTGGGGATGTAGATTCGACAAACTGTGTGAAAGCATTTTGTACTGCCTCTTGGGAAGAAAATTTTTTACCACGTAGAAAATTGTCCAAATCACGAAAAATATGGTAGTCCGTTGGAGCAAGGTCTGGCGAGTACGGAGGATGACGTATGGTTTCTAACTGCAGCTCCTGTAGAGTTACAACGGTTTCTTATGCAGTGTGAGGTCTTGCGTTATCATGGAGCAATAATGGTGAAGATCGATTCACGAGTCGGGGCTGTTTCACTGCTAGTTTCGCCATCATTGTTCGAAATTCGGCACAGTAAACATCTGCTGTTATTGCTTGACCAGACCTGAGAAAGCTATAGTGAATAACACCATGAATAGACCACCAAACAGTTATCATTACCGTTTTATTGGTAAGCTTTGCCTTAGGGCACTGTTGCGGCGTTTGACCTGAGGTCAGCCATTGCATTTTTCGCTTTCGGTTATCGTAAAGAATCCACTTTTCGTCACATGTCACAATTCGATCCAATATTCCTTCATTTCTGTACCGATTCAACAAGGCAACGCAAGTTTCAACACGTGTTTCTTTCTGCAGATCAGTCAAATCATGAGGCACCCATTTTTCATATTTTTTTATCTTATTGATTTGATGCAAATGAGTCAATATTGTAGGTAAGGTAACGTTAAACCATGCCGCTAATTCCTGGGTAGTTTGACTCGGGTCGGCCTACACCATCTCCTTCAATTCAGCGTTATTCACCTGTGTGGGCGGTCTTCCACGTGGTTCGTTCTTCAAGTCGAAGTTTCCATTACGAAAGCGTTTAAACCAAAAACGCACGGTTCGTTCATTAGCAGTCTCCTCTCCAAACGCAGCATTGATATTGCGAGCCGTTTCTGCCGCGTTAGTTCCGCGTCGGAACTCGTATTCAAAGATTACTCGGATTTTCGAAGTATCCATCTTTCCCGTCTAAGCTGAATAAAAAAAACAATTGAAAGTCGAAAATCGAATGTTGCACATTTTTTAAAACAAGAACCTCATAGGTATCATGTGAAAAAAGTTTCACTCGAAAATCTTACACCATGAAGGTTTTATGTCAATTCAAAGTATTTCAGTATCTATTACTATAAAACGGCAATTTCATACTTTAACTCCTATTATTAATCGTTTTCAACTAACAAAACGCAGTTGTGCGTTGTGTTGAATTTTCAAGAAATGAACGAAACGAACCGCTGCTGATGATTTGATTAATGACAGGCGAAGAAAAGTTACGGCGTGGATTTATGGTTAAAATTTAGCGAAATTATTGCTTGTTTTATGGAGTACTCATTAAATTACAATTTATTGTGTAACTTTTGTACTTATCACGTTTGGTAACCGAATTTAAAAGTTATTTAAGTTAAGATAATGACCGATATTAGAAAAGTTTCAAGACAAAGTTTGTACATATCATTGTCGTTAGCATTTATCTTGGATTCTCCGGTGTTCAGTGTATTATAGCAGCACCAGACCAATATTATTTATGAAGGAGATGTTGTCGTTGTTATTTGTGTTGTACGGATCTAAAGAATTTTTTTGATTTATATCAATAAACAAGATTATTGTTGAAATGTATCCAACGCCGACGCGGCACTCGGCTGCCGCGGTAAGGGTTTGTGTTGTTTCCTATCTATTCCCAGCTTTGACTTGTTGTTTTATGTTTTTATTGACTTAAATGTTAATGTAAGTTCTGCTTTCATGAAGTATGTCATACCTGGACTGCTTTATTGTTTCTTTTTTAACTTTTTAGGGGCCACAACCCGCGGCAGGACCCATTAAATTTACTATAGCTGACACATTAGAGCGCATAAAAGAGGAATTCAACTTTTTACAAGCACAATATCATACGTAAGTATAAACATTTACATAATAAATTTTTATTTGCAATGGCTTTTTCTATCTGTCAAGGACTTAAGTATTTAATAATGTTAGCATATGTTCTTATCTATATTTTTTCAGATTAAAATTAGAATGTGAAAAACTGGCCACTGAAAAAACAGAAATGCAAAGGCATTATGTGATGGTAAGTTACATACTGTATTATTTATTGAACTATAACTCAAATTGGACTTAATTTTTTTTTTATTTTCAGTATTATGAGATGTCTTATGGCCTGAATGTGGAAATGCATAAACAGGTATGATAATTATAAAATATTATAATTTATTTAAGCTTTACTAATGTATGGGAGGCAGACTCAATGCCTAATGGCATCTCTGCTAATCAAACTTTTGTTAAACAGAAATGCGGTAGGATAGTGCAAGGTAAAATCCTTGTTAATTCTTATTTTGACAATGTAATATGTATTACCACAAGTTCTATTAAAACATCCTCATTTTAGCTCATTTTTTAATCCCGGAGGGCTCTTCAAAAGAGCTGTGAACAGGTTTCTGCAAGGTCGGCAGTGCACCCACTAGCCCCCTGGTGTTGCAGGTGTCCGTAGGCGGCAGTGACCACTTATGATCATTTGGCTCGACCGATCATCTGCCATCCATTCTATAAAAAAAAAACTGACCGTTCATGTGTTGCTAGTTTTTGACATTTTTAAAATAGTGATGTCCAGCAATCAACTAATTGTAAAACCATATTCCATATTGTTTAAAAAAGGATTTTCTTCAAAATCACATAGTGCTGGATCAAATTTGTGGGAATCTATAGAATAATTTTACAGTTAAAAATAATCATCTAGCAAAAGGTAAATTAGAAATATTAATATAGTGAAAATATCAAGCATGATAAGTAATGGACAATAGTTTATCTTCGAATATATTTATTAATTACAATACAAATTAATTATTTCATGCCCTCAATACACACAATATACAAAAAGACACATTTAAAATTTCATGATTCAAATAACCAAACCAGGACCACACTATGCAAATTAATTAGCAACATTATTTTCAAGTTTGACATTTGTGCTTGTCAATTTAGTCTCCAGGATTAAAAAACAAACTGTAGATACTTTTGTAATTGAGCCACTGTTAGAAAAACCTATGGTCAAATAAGTTTACAAATAAGTAAAAACTAGACATTCATTTGTGACATTGTCTGAGCAAATGAACCTAATTTTTGCTATAGATTTATTGATATTGGTTAAGATTTTCGTTAAACTTCATTGTTTCAACATTATGTTTAAATAAAAACATGCTCTAACATTTAATTTTTAAGATAATGTAATAAAAAATATGTTTTTTTTGCACACCTTACTAAAATTTAAATTGAAACACGTTCTGATATTTGATTTAGATATAGCAATAAAAAATATAGTTTTTTGAGATACTTTTTAGAAAAATATCAAATATCAGAAAAGCTAGAACCAACAATAAGGTCCCTTTCCACCTAAATAATGTCACCATATATTTAATAAACATGACAAAACTAGGCTAATGAAAGAAGCTGTAAAAAACACATTTTAACATTTATAATTTCTTCTATTGCCAACAGACAGAAATAGCGAAAAGACTCAGTGCTATAATAGGCCAAGTGTTGCCATTCTTGGCACAAGAACATCAACAGCAGGTGGCATCAGCGGTGGACAGGGCCAAGCAAGTCACTATGTCAGAACTGAATGCCATCATCGGGGTAAGATTTTATACAACTATAAATATAAAATATTTGTGAAAATCGTGCAGTGTTTATGCATCTAAATAGGATGATTTAATGTAAAGTTACCTAATTCCGATCTCTTAGCTTAATCTGATCACTGAGTTTTTTTAATTTAAATGTAATAAAATGGATAAATAAAAAGTTTTTCGAATAAAAAGTCCGTGCGAATACGTATTGCTTTCAATTCGCGACAGCGCTCTTTTAAGCAGACTAGTTGAAAAACTCAGTGGTGGAATTGGAGGTCGGAATTAACTTTCTAATAGTTATCAAAATTTAACAATGTTTTATAAAATTTCCGATTCTTCATAGCAGTGCTTTTCAAACTTATTTAAATCGCGACCCTTAAAAAACTCACGAATTCCCAACTCCTCATCCAATCCTCAGTTTTAATGAATGTGATGTTTAAATTTTTACTTAATCATTAATTAATGAAATTAAGTACATATTTCTACGCGCCAGCTAGAATAGCCAGCCAGCTAGCCAGGTATAAAATTATATTTTTAGTTTAAATAGCGGTTTAAATGTGTAACTTTTAGGACTTTCCCTTTTTTAATCATTGATTAAAAGGCTTTGTTGTTTTAGTTAGTACTTAGTACTCTGGAACACTTGCGACCCCCCTTGAACTACTTCACGACCCACAGGAAGGTAATGACCCACACTTTGAAAAACACTGCTCAATTCACAATACTGATTAATAATTAAAATGCCAAAATATGAAAATGATATTCATCATCATTTATTATGATAATGGCACATAATTATGTATATAAAAAAAACATCTTATAATGGTAACTCATATAAAACAAAGCCTTATATAGTACCTAATCAGATATCATAATCATATTTACTTATATAATCAATTTTCCGTGAGATTTAATTAGTGCTAGTTCTGGTTTGCTGACAGAATTTCTATTTATTTAGTGATATGATAGAATACAAAAGAATATGTATTTTTTCTTCCATTTTAAATAATAATATGAGGCAAAGACAAATAAAGCTTGTGATTGAGCATGTTTTATTTAATGTTGTTCGCAGCAACAGCAACAACAGGGCCTCCAGCAACTTCTTGTAAGTTCAGCCATTATGCTTGGTACTCTATGTTGTGATTAACATTCTAATTTAATTTGCTGATTTTTTAATCATACCAGCCAGGTTTAATTTTTATAGCTTTTTCATTTTCACTGGCCTGTGTCATTTGTTTTGCATTCATGTTTTAAATCAGTGATTTCTGGTGATTACTAATTTTTTTTGTTCAATCATTTGACATTGCACAGCACAGATACATTAACTTACTTTCTAATACATAAGGGGGTTGTAATTCTTACTCAGAATGGGGTATTTGACTCTTTTTAAGACAGGTTACTCAAACTATAAGATACTAAAAACTGATCCATGAAATCAAATACAGAGTATCTTAAAAAATTGACTGGTTTTTAGAGCTCAGAAGTTAGAAAAGGATCTTAGTACTGTGTAGATGACGCAACTAACAATAGAGTTATATGCAATCACATTTTTTTATTGAAATTAAAAAAATATATTTAAATTTGAATACTTTTATTCTGTAATTTTCGAATAAGCCATAAATCATACAATTTCATCCAGTCCACAGTCAACTACAATGTCTGTGAAATTTGAACCGATAATAAGGTCCCTTTTCCCAGATACTGTCACATATGCAATAATGCACCTTATTTCTATGTATTTGTAGAATATAATAACATTAATCAATCCAACTGCATTTATCAATCAAACTGAACTATCAATAAACAATAAAAAAATAATAACAATGTTGGTCATAATAGAAACGAAACAATAAGAAAATACACAAGCTAATATTGATGGGCATTTACATAAGGCTTAGTGCACTTAATGAAAAAGTATGTAAGATAAAAATCGATCAATATGTAAAATTTTAAACTAATAATTTCTGTACTTTTAAGATAACACTTCATTTTTTTCTTTTATTAAATTTTCTTATTAAACATGCACATTTTAAAATTTCATTGGACATCATTGTCCTGATCAGTTTTCAGTTCGGAAAAGTCTACCTCCGTAATCCTCTACAGTCTTGTTCTTTTGTCCATATGACTCCTGTGTCATTGCCTTCAGAATAGAACAGAACAAACACAAAATATAGCAGCATATGCAGATACGTCCCCAGGGACATAACAACGTTGGGCATTTGTGACTGATGTTGGAATCTATCGCGGTCGATTGTCTGCCAGTCTGTTAGGTCGTGTAAGGGGCTTCTTCCATCAGAGCCAGAGACCATCTTCAGAGCCTAAGCCAACCTCACCTGCTCGTGGTGCACCATATTGTTAACTAACGAGGCAATGGCGTTCCCTTTTGCGGTGGGAGGTTTATCCGTCGGCAAAGCTAACACCCTTCCGTCAGAGTTCACCGCCATAATGGTAGCTGGCCGTATTAGCCGCGAGGCCTCCATCGTATTCCGGCGATGCGCGGAAGAAGCCCTCCCTAAGAAGAGATTGTTGCATGTGAAAAGGAGCACCAGCGGTTGCGGCAATCTACAGGCGCATAGGCATGACATGGTGGTACAGGGTTCAGGGAGACCCGGTGAAACGGTTGTCTACTGCCTGCCCGCGGGTCGTTGGGGGCCCGAACTCGGGATCTCTCTTCAATCTCCATCCCAGAAGACTACCCCGCCGCACGTGAAAAGGGGGGGGGGGGGGGGGGGCTGACCGAGGGCCGTTCCGTACACACACAATGACTACAATGTTGTTGTTGATGCTCCGCTGGGGTCATCCGACCATTGTATCGTTCGAACTGCTGTGCCAGCTAAGAGATCCGTGCTAACACATTCACAGAGAACGCGCAAGGTCTGGGCACTACAAGTCATCAGATTCCGTGAATTTTACGCATCCTATCCCTGAGGGCAGCTCTGTTTCTCGTCGGGTGATCCAGATACCTTTGTAGACTCCGTTGCCGACGTGGTGTTGCAGGGCATGGAATGTTATATTCCTTGTTACTTGATACCCGTTGGTGGACGGAGTCAACCTTGGTTTAATCAGTCCTGCAGAAAGGCCCGCTATAACAAACGGCCTGCATAAAGGGGCTGGGCCATAACACGGGAATCTGAAGAACTGAATGCCAACGACTTGAGGAAGAAATTTAACGCTACCGCGAGGTGCAGTAAGAGGTTCACTGCCATGGCAAGGAATGAGCACATCCATAGAATTAGCAATCGACTAGCAGGCTATCCTTCTGGAAGCCGAGCTTTCTGGTCGTTCTTCGACAGAGCTACCGAGGGTAAGTTCCGCCAGTCGGCCCTCCTACCACTGCTGAAACCCGATGGCTCACAGCTCCTTGGGTACCAAAAGGATCACCAGCTGATTAGCAACCGTCAATATGGATTTCGCTATAATCGCTCGGCTGGTGATCTTTTAGCGTACTTTAGACACCGCTGGGCTGACGCCATTGAGAGTAGAGGCGAGGCTCTAGCTGTTGGCCTAGACATTGCAAAAGCTTTTGGCCGGGTATGGCACAAATCGCTACTTTCCAAGCAACCATCTTTCGGGATATCCGAAGAATTATGCGAATGGATTGCCAGTTACCTGACTGGACGGAGCATCAGAGTCGTTTTCGGTAGTAGCTGCTCCGACACCATGTCTATTAATGCTGGTGTCCCGCAAGGCTCTGTGCTATCCCTAAATCTGTTCCTTCTGCATATCAACAATCGATTGCAAACCAGTGGCATACGTTGCTATGCAGATGACAGCACTGGGGACGCCATGTACAGGGGCCGCGCCAACATCCATCGGGACGAAGTGGAAGAGAGTCGCGTCAGGCTTGTGTCTGAAATCGAAGACGCTTTAGATCAAGTCTCGATTTGGGGTTCTCTAAACCTAGTGGATTTCCACCCCAGTAAGACACAAGTGTGTGCATTCACCGTTTAAAAAAAACCCTTTGTCGTAGCACCTCACTCTCAGGGCGTACCTCTTAAGATCTCGGAGAGTATCGAAATCCTCGGTGTTGACATTTCGAGCATAGTAGAATTCAGGGCTCATCTGGAAAATAAAGCCAAAATGGCCTCCAAAAAGCTCGGCAGCACACAGAGCGAAGCGGTAATTCATCCCTGGGCAACTCCTGACGCTCTACAAAACTCAAGTTAGAGGCCCCATATGGAATACTGCTCACATCTCTGGGCCGGCACACTGAAATATCAATTGGACCCATTTGACTCCATCCAATAATGTGTTCCTCGAATTGTCGACGATCCCACCCTCACGGGCGGTGTAGAACCCTGATGCGTGCTGAGAGACGTTGCGTCTCTCTGTGTGTTATACCGCCTGTACAATGGGGAATGCTCTGAAGAATTGTTCAACATAATTCCCACCTCGGGTTTCTACAACCGCACCTCTCGTCACAGAAGTGCGGTGCATCCGCATTTCTTCGATACGGAGGTGTCGCGTACTGTTCAGTCCAAAAACTATTTTATGCCGCGAACCCGTATGCTGTGGAACGAACTGCCTTAAGAGGTTTTTCCATTACGCTACAATATAGGATTCTTCAAGAAGGCTGTGAATAGGATTTTGCAAGGTCGGCGGCGTACCCGCATACCTCCTGGTGTTGCAGGTGTCCATGGGCGGCCACGCTCGTCCGCCTATTTCTGCATTAAAAAAAGTCGGGCACCTTTTTTATAAAAATAGTACGTATGTGATTAATTGACCATTCTATAATGTAGTTCTACAATATTCTGGTAACCGGAAACGTAACCAACTTTTTTTTTGTCCACGGCTATTGTTATGTGCATGAGGGATGTATGGCCTTAAAACATCACACTGACTAAACGGGTTGGCGAGTCCACTCTTTTAGAAAAAAAGAGCGAAAACAACATTTATTTGTACACACAAAACACCATAATACATTTAACATACAGCACGGACAAGGGATAATGCGATGTAATTATAATTTTGATTGTATTTTAATTTTAATTGTGTAATTTTATAGGTGGTGTAGTTCCTCAGTGTTTGTGGTAGCGGCTTTTTTTTTATCCCTTAGTCGCCTTTTATTACTTCCATAGGAAGAGATGTGGTGATGCTATTCTAAAGCCAGTCAAAACCACACGGCCGGAGATTTCTGTTTCTAATAAAATATTTGCTGTTCCTAACCTCAACGTGTACGAAGTACTGTTTATTTTATTTTTACTACTGTTCTTACATTCGCGTGGCTATGGTCGTTAACTTTACCACAAGTGATATAAAGTTGGTTTTATGGTCCCATAGAGGTTATGAAACGGTCATCGACTGCTAAATTCAAGTGGTTTTATGTTAATACAATTAGAATATTAAATACTTTTTTATTGCCATACATTTGCTAACTTTCTATCATCATTTTAGAATCAAAATGTCTTGTATCGCTTCTTAAAATATTGATTAATATTTCGAAAATAGACCTCCAGCTTTTTTATTACATATTATTATATTAAATAATTATGGAAGAACAAATTCTATTGATCTTTTTAAGACATTTTATTGTAAATTTTTGCATGGATTGACCTGAAATTGAATTTATTTTGTAATGAACCGTATTCTGTAAAAATCCTTTTAGTACCTACTTTACTTTTATTTTAACAATTGTCGTAAGTAATAAGAGTTTCATGATGAAATACAAACTTCATTAGTATTATCGACCTATATACTCAGTAGACACATAATATTACTAAATTGTAGTGAAATTGGTAAAATTAATACTGTCTTGTGTAATACTAAAAAATAATAATCTTTTTTTCCAAATTATTACCTGATTTCTTTCATAATCATGCACATTAATGCTTATACATTCACAGTGTGTTAGCATAACAATTTGTCAAATGTTTAACATCACACGGTTTTTATATGCACTCCCTTTATCTATATTTACTTTTTATAAATAAGGTTAAAAACTTTTTAGGTTTTAAACATACGATTTAAAGGCTTTCGTTTACTTTTAATTGGCCTTCGACGTTTCGTCACGTGTTACACCGGCCGTGGTCACCGTGGAGCACGCATTCACTGCATGAATTGTGGACGTATACGACCACGAACATTTTTAGTGTATTATGTTGCAGCCTTTCCGAATATAAATATCTAATTGTAGGTAGTTGTACTATCTAATTGTACGTGGATGTTGCCTTTTCAGTCAACCTATGACCTCAGCCGGTATAGCCCGTGTCTAAACCTAACCTAACTCTATTTGGACTTAAAAAATGCAGACGTAAACTCCGTCAGCCAGACGATTTGACACCATTTATAAACTAACAGAAAGCCAAAAGGCCAGGTTGCATTTTATATAAAGAAGGCGGTAAGTAAGCAAACAGTTCACCTGGTGGTAATGGGATAATGCAATGGGAAACTTTCGTCACCCTAATAGTGCCTTTTCACACGTCCCAGTTGACGGACAGTCGGTGCCAATTGTGCGAACTTATATTAAGCTGTTACCCGGCAAATAAAGCCGGCTCGTAAGAAACCTGTCATATGTGCCATACATTTCGCCATCAGGAACGCGGCGTCGACTACCCGCCCACCGGAACGTGTGAAAGAGCATTTGTACTCTCCACTAGATGGGATGTGATGAAAAGTAATGTGACACGAATTGGGTTTTGGCATATCACATTCTTGAGTAATATATGTCAAATACATTAGTGTATTAACGGCAGTCTTCTGTGAAGAGACATTAACATTAACAATACAGAAAAGTTACATAATTACGCATGAAAGGTCTCATAAATATTGTTCCACAAACATATAGTTACGTGAAACAATATTTAAGACATGATACATTGGAAATTTATGTCGCATCATTTATGACGTATCTGAGCAAAGGGATGTTCTCGGCAGTGACTTTGTATAAGATTTTCTAACGTAAAATTTTGTTGTTTGAAGATTGTGTTTAAATAGAAAACATGCTCTAACATCTGACTTTTAAGATAAATTGTTCGTTTTTTTAAGCTAGAACCGATAATGAAGTTCTGTTTCGTAGATAATGTTACATTGGGTTAACGAATATTCTCGAACTCCTATTTACACGTGACATTTCTTTCAGCAACAGATACACGCATCAGCGGGTTTACCACACGGCGTGGGCGCAGCAGGGGGATTATTGGGCGCGGGGGGGCTGCTGTTCGCACCGGGAGGAGGGCCCCTGCCGCCGCCACATTTACCACCTCCTGCGCATAAGGTATGTAATATTTTAATTAACTACTATCAAATTCTTTCAGTATTTTAGATGTTAGAGGTTCGATTATAATGTAACGTTCCCATATTTTATAATATACATATAAATGTATTGACTGACTGATTCATCATCGCTGAGCCGAAACCGCCATAGCTAGAAAAGTGAAAGTTGCACAGTAGATAGGTTTTATGACGTACGTATCTATTAAGCAAGGGGGAAAAAGGGGGGTAGAAGATTTTCTATGCCAAGCCTGTATCTCAAGAACTATTTAAGTTAAACACTTGAAATATAGCATATATAATTCAAATTTAAAATAATTAAACACGTGTATCGGCGTTTTTTGATATTTGACTTAGAAGAGAGCATAAAATATATATTATGTATATGTATATATTATATATTATGTATATCTATATATAGGTGTTTGTCTTCTCTATTTTAAATATTGTAATGTAATATGTACATATTTGACCACTCACTCTCATAATTATAATTTACATTTACCTACACACCTTATAGGCCCAAGAATTAAGTTCAAGGGCGCACACCCGCACACCGCTGTTACACCCGTTCCCGCGTCTTGGTTCCGTCTGAAAATCAGCGCTGTATGCTGTTTATACGGTATACAGCTTGTGCTGAGACGGATACCCTTTCGACACACATGGGACCGCGCAGTTTTATAGCCTTTTTTAATTTATTTTTTTGTTTGTTTGCATAAGTATGTTTAATTTTTTTTTAGAATAATTTAAATAAGAATAATAATTTTTTGTCATGTTATTGCGATCACTTGTGTGTGTGAAATAAAAATTTCTATCTATCTAAAAGGCAGGGGCGGTTTTCGACGCAAAATCTATCTCTCAAGAACTATTCAAGTTAGAGACGATAAATAAGTTAATAATAATAATAAGCGACCAATAAACTTGTCATGCATATAGCCGTACACCGAATCCCGTCATTTTATCGTCTACTGCTGAACATAGGTCTCCTCATGTACATTGTCTTGTACATGAGAGATGTATGGTCTTAAAACGTCACGCTGGACAAGCTGGTTGGCGAGTCCACTCTTTTAGAGGTGGTATAGTTCCTCTGGGTTTGTGGTAGTGACTTTGTTATCCCCTAGTCACCTTTTATGGTCCCCCCGAGAAGAGGCTGGTGCTATTCTAAAGTATGTCCACACGTGTGATATCCACACGGCCAACAAAAACAAAATGAGAGTGACAAGGAAAAAAATGAAGAACCCTCCGGGCACAGAACTCCCTAAATTAATACACATGGATTAGTACCTACTATCTAACTATATGAGAGAACAAGCCATTCTAAACATTCCCAATACAGGCAATCCTCGCTTTTACGGCAGCTCGCGTACTGTAAATTTGCGACGTAAAACGAGACAAATTTCGAAATGTACGAGACATACATTTGTATGTAAAAGTAAGTAATATGGTATTAGTTATGCACACATTAGTTACGGTAACATAAATATTAAAGGCGGTTATGTTTTTCTTTATAAAAGGCCCTTTATAAGCTTTTGTATGGATTTTTTCTGATTATTCTCATGAATTTCTCTGTAACATTTATAAGCGAGAGAAATGTTATTATTATCTTCAAACTCCGTTCAAATTTAATTAAAATATTTGCATTGCAGCATGGGGGTGACTAAAAATTCGATTAATTTCTTTGAAGTCAAACTCTTTTACATTCGAACCTAATCGTGCAGTTTCTGCAACTTAACTAACTGAGAATGTGAAGCTAATAAGTTAATAATATAATCACAATTGATTTCAATCCCTGGCACATTGTTTGTAATGTTCACGATACCATCTTCATTGCTCTTGCCCCTACTGATTTCCATTTTTTTCGGAATTTGGATAACTTTTTACAGGGTAAAAATATCAAATCTGATGTGGCATTGAAAAGGGCCTTCAGAGAATTCATCGATTCCCGTCCCTAGGAAGTCTATATCAGAGGCATCAATCAACTTCCATTAAAATGGCAAAAGTGCATTCATAATAATCGACAAATACTTCGATTAATTAAATATATAATTTTCATACCAAAAAATATTTGATTCTTTCCGTATAAAATGGCACTTTCATAGGTACGGACCTAATAATTTCTATATTAAATATTTTTTTACTTTTGCAGGTGGAACTACCACCCCCAGCGGACCTAAAACCCCCAGTAATGCCTGGCGGCCCTCCGCCGCCACCCTTAATGTCAGGACAACCTTCTCGCGAGGACGACAGACTGCACACTTCTAGAGTATTACAACAGGTATGACGTTACAGGTTGAATTCATCCCTTGAACATTTCAAGGGAACTTCTTGTTTTTACTGTCATATTAAGTTTTATTGATTTTTTACCGCGACTATTTATTTATTTCTTATATATTGACAATATTTTTCCATAATATCGTCTAATTAATTCCTTTGTCTCATAATTTGATTCTTATCATAGAATAATATAATTACTATTATAATATATTAATCTAATTATCTATTTAAGTTTTCGAGTTAAGTCTCATTTTAACTCGAAACTAAACAGGTCATAAACACGTATAACAATAATAATACAATAGTAATTAATATTAGTAAATAATATGAAACTTAAAACTAGTGTTAGTAACATACATGTTACTAACACTAGTTTTAAGTTTCATATTTAAGTTTCATATTATTAAGCATATTTATTAAGCATACATGCTTAATAAATATAGTAAAAATAATAAGACATGGGATAAAATGAAGAATTTACTTGTCTCCCACTTTGAAGCATCTATCTCTACATGCGCGTACCCAATGCCTCGCGATGGCAGAATCTCACTTCTCAGGTAGTGTACACAGGATGCCATTGGAAATATAATTATATTACGTACCTGAACGTATTTATATTAGCCCTACTTTATTTCGCTCGTAAATTTCGGAAGGGTTCCACCGAACATGGTCATGAATTGACATGCTATAGGACAGTTCGTAGCCATGGTCGGTGCAACCCGGCCGAAACATTGATTGAAGAAAATACGTAAATATACGTGTTTAAGACTCGTCCAGTTTCGAGTTAAAAGGAACTTTCGCTCGGAAACATGACTTTATATTTACAAATGGTAATTGTAGTTTACAAATAATATATGTCTCTATCGTAATAACTAATAATCGATGATAGCTTATCATTGCCTTCGATAAAAGTCAAGTTGCTCGTTTTCCAGTCACCTCTTAAATATCCTTCTGTTCAAAACAGAATGTAATTTGTAAACTGTACAGTCTGAATGGGGAAGTTCACTAGGTTTAAAGCTAGAGGAATTTTTCTATGTAACCAATACGGCGGTGTTAGGATTTATGTAACCCGCAAACTATAGACAGACAATAAAAGGTCAAAGGTTATTGCTTGATTGGTTCAATAAAAATATACGTAAATATATTAGGTATGGTCTATTTTTTTTTTGTAATCTGTTGGAAATTGACCGAAATTCAAAGTTTCAAACGCGCTACTCTCGATGATGGCGCCACAATACATACGAGTACAATCCTTAAAAAGTCTTACTTAAACTATAAAAAGGAGTATCAACTCTTTTTCGTATGTTTTAGAAAGAAAATATTTAGACAAATGTTGTAGTTTCATAAATATTAGTCAACGATATATCGTTGTATGTAAATGTATTGTGACGTCACACATTACTCGGTCAACATCCATCTTTGAAGGGTTATAATTTTGTAATTTTTAAAGATATCGTACAAAAAATCACGGGATTTTTTTGTAATTTTTCAGACCCCTTTTTAAGTACATACTTATAAGAAACAGAGAAAATGGTGAACTTCTCAAGAGTGAAAGACGTTTTGAATAAGATATTCTATTCTATTTATCTATCTATCTAAGTTTAGTCTAATCTTCTAGCAAAGACACTCAGTATCCCCCCACGAGCGTGAACAAAAGTACCGCCCGCGGTCTCCTGAACCAGAACCACTTGACGTGAAACGCAGGAAAGAGGAGAAGGTACTCAGTCATGTGAGTTTATGTAGTGTATGTGTCCGCTTCGAGCGCCCATTCTATTGCTTTTTGTGTTCTTTTGTAGTGGAGTCTGGTTGGCAGTTGTTATTGATTTGTTTTCGTTAATCTGTAATCAATTATGATTTTGGAATTAGTTTGTCATGCGGAATCAGTTGCGTTTGGTCACGCCTTCAAAGTAAAGTAAATGTTAATAGCGTAACTTCTGTTCTCCTAATACTTTTCTAAGCCACATACAACACGTGACTAGTACGAGTATATGACACGAACCAATCGAAATAAATACAGAATTAATTGGATACCCAATTTAATTTTCATTATTTATTTATACATCTATGACTTATAATAATTTACAACCAGCCCTGTCGGTATCCACTGCTGGATATGGACCGCCTCGTGCACATTGTCTTGTGCATCAGTGATGTAACTGATGTATGACGTTAAAACGCCACGCTGGCTAAGCGGATTGGCGATTCCACTCTTTTAGAGGTGGTGTAGTTCCTCGGCACGGCTCAGTGGCGTGTGGTGTCGGCCGACTATAGAATATCACTACCCTACCTCTTCCCATGGGTGTCATAGAAGGCGACTAAGGAATAATAATTTAGGTATAATTAAAGTCCAATTATCTGGCGTTGCGTACCGATTATTAGATAGATGGTCCTACTATGTACTAGGAAACGCAATCTGGAACAACATAGGACCTCCTCTGATAGATTAGACCTCAAATAAAAGCTCGAGAAGGATAGTTTGAGACTATAATAATAAGATCATCACTGTTCCACAAGTAAAAAAAGCTGATAGTACACGCCGATCGGAAAAAATATTTCATTAATTATTTTCCGTACGTTTCAGAAAAAAAAAAAATTTTTTTTACTTGACCTATGAACATAGACAAGCTATACTTGTCCTATGAACATATTTTATTTATACGAGGCGTATTCGAAAAGTAAGGGCCGTTTCGTCATAAAAAAAAATATAATCATATGAAATAGGTTTTATTAGCACATTTAGTTTACTACAAATCTACTTCACTTTTCCACATAATCGCCGTTCACTTCCAAGCATTTTTCGTACCGCTGCACCAGCTTCCTTAACCCCTCTGCATAGAAGCTCACCGCCTGCGAGTTGAACCAGTTTTCAACGGCGTTCTTAATTTCCTTGTCGTTTACAAAGCGTTGTCCACCGAGCCATTTTTTGAAATGTAAGAAAAGGAAGTAGTCACTGGGTGCAAGGTCGGGACTGTACGGTGGGTGGTTAAAAACTTCCCAACGTAAATCTTGAATTTTCTCTTGAGTCTTGGCTGCGGTGTGAGGACGCGCATTGTCATGAAGGAGGATTACACCGGATGACAGTTTACCACGTCGTCGATTTTGGATCGCACTTATTGAGCGTTTCACAATACACGTCAGCTGTAATTGTTGTCCCACGTTCCATAAAATCAACCAAAAGAACACCTTTTTCGTCCCAAAAAACGGTAGCCATCATTTTTCGACTCGTGTAAGGAGCTTGCTTAATTTTTTTTTGTTTTGGTGAAGTTGAGTGGCGCCATTGCATTGATTGCTGTTTTGTTTCTGGGTTGATGTAGGATATCCACGTCATGAATTTCAGCAGCTGAAGATCCTTTTGCACACAAAAATCTTATTGCAGCGCGAACTTCACAGCTGGCGGGAGCAACGATTATCGCGGACATTGTTTACTGTACGCACAGATAGGCAAATGACTACTGAATCAAAACAACACCTGAAATAGCTGCACGAGTAGTGCACGTACAGATATGCACAAGTTTAAACGTGTTACGACTTGTCGATTTTTAAATATAAGCGAACGGCCTTTACTTTTCGAATACGCCTCGTATTATTGAATATATTTTTTTGGGAAATTTTAAAAAATGTGTTAATTTTGAATCTTACCGTTTGTCAATATGTAATTTGTGAAGGAAACTAATAGCTTGTAGCATAGAAAAGGAATAATTTATTTACCAAAATTTTCTAATTGTTTACTGAAACTTAGCTTACTGCCGACAAACTGTACTGCAGTTTAGCAGTTACAATTTGTAATGATTTGTAGCAGTTACAATTTGTATGTTATCTGGAAAAATAAAAAAAATACATGAAAAAAGGTTAACGCTTAATTTTACGAGCGAATTTCATAAATAAACCAATCAGAGTTACGCAGTGGTGATATCTATGAATGAGATGACGTGTGAACGAAACAGCGATATGTTCTTCGACTCGCGACGTTATAATCGAGTAGCTGGCACTTAACTACTGGACAGTTTTAAAGGCCTGTAGCAATTATAGCAGCGAGTCTTGACGAATCACTGTTTATGTAATTAAATGAAAATATTGATTGAAAACAAATCGCGAGTAACTTATCTACATAAGAGTTATGTTCAACCCTGACAAGAAAAGTTTAAAATCTTATAGCAACTGCCATTCACTTTAATTAAAGCTTGAGGGAACTATGCTTAAACTCGACATAAAATTGCTTACAAGTTTGGCTCTCATACATTTTTAATTCATTTCATTGCTAATATTACTACACATTATACTTAAGCATTAATTATTCATTATTGTCAAAAATTAATTTTTAGGACAGTGACGCTGAAAAGAGTGACCAAGACCTCGTTGTTGATGTAGCTAATGAGGTAAGGAAATTAAATATGACACAGGTGTATTCTTGTAGAATGAATCCATGAAATGTTACATATTTTGTTTTTGTTAAAAATAAATTTTGTTCATCATGTTGATGATGATGTAAATTTCAATAGCTATTTTTCGAAAATACTTTTTATACACAGTTCTACTCCATTTTTTCTCCTTTATCTTTGTATATTTTAAATTTCGATAGCTTTTAAAATAACTCCCTTATACAGCAGTTTATACATCAAACAAATAATAGCTTAGGAGACCGTTGTTTTAATTGTTTCAATGTTTAAAATCCCACTTTGTCCCTTACGCCAATTGAAATTTACATCGTCAATATGCGTGAAAATTCCTGCAAAATTAAAGAAAATAATTTTAAAGAAAATGCCTATAATTTTCATGTTATTTAACTCTGTGTGAATGAACTATGAATGAAGTTCATTGTTAGTCTTCCGGAATACATTTAACACCCTGAATACAATACATATTATTTATTATACGTTAAAATTGAGATAATCAACTTCTAAGTAAATATAATTTTATTATTGACAAAATTTATGTTATTTATTAAGGAGGAGAGAGGATCACCAAGTGTGAGAACGGAAGGGGAAAGAACGGAAAATGGTCCTCGACCGCCTTCTAGATCTGGTTCTTCGTCAAGTCGGTCGACTCCTAAAAGTTCTAAAGACGTAAGTTCATTTTAATTTATTTTAATTTTAATTCAGACCTTAATTCTAAACACAGGATTTTGATTAAAATAATTCACCTAACTTGAAAGTTTTAAGTCTCTGTCGCATTTATTTACGTTATGAAGTAGAGTCCTGTGAGAAATAAGCAGATTTATAGAAAAGCAGCTTTAGTTCCGATATATCAGATTCAAATTATAAAAATAAGTTTTTCCAATTCACTGTGTCATAAAATGTATTAAAGAAATGTAACTTCGGGTAGTTTAGATTTTTTGGTATGTGGTATGTACCAGGGCCCTATTTAAAAATCTAAGTTCGCAGCCTTGACAGACAGCCGTGAGCACACACTAGTTTTTGTGCAATATCTTTTAAACAGTGTGCGTTTGGTGGAAAAATATCATACTTTCATAAATTACACTCTTCTTTTTTGGTACTAATTTGTCGTCTATTTTTTTTAATATAACTTTAAAAATTTTCAGGAGAAACCCGGCACCCCCGGCGCCAAAATGGGTCGATCGTCAACCCCCACGAACTCGGCGCGCGGGGGCTACGGGTTTCCCGGGTACGCGGGGTACCGCCCACCGCACCCCTACGACAACGTTCACCATAGGACTAATGGCATTGCGCCCGCTAAACCGTGAGTGTTAAAGTATTCGAAATTTACTTGAGGAGGAAAATGACGATTTGCTTTTATTATATTACCTACGTTTTGACACACTTTATATTTGGATTTTATAATTTGAATTTACGCTGTCGTAGAGACAGGGATATCCAATAACCAATTTAATCAAATTTCCTCATGTTAAGAGGAAAATAGCTTCATTTTGATATTTTTCAACATAAATTTCGCGTGCCACGGCCGCGCAGCTTATGCGACGATACTTATTTCGACGCGTCATCCGCGCAACGTCGCATTCGACGATGACTCGTTGTTCGAAAATATGCCAGAGCCCATTCCCATCCCATTTTATCTATTTTCCCAACCCTCTATCCAAATCCATTCCTACATCTCCGCAGGTAGGCTGCGCATCCGGGGGCGTACCAACATGCGTCATTCTGAACTGACGTTGGCATGTTTCGCGGATGTCTATAGGCGACAGTATCCACTTACCACCAGGTGGACTGTATGTGTATGAGGACTGTCGTCTGCCGCCTACTTTTATAGTGTAATAGTGATTTTTAGTTGGTTTACGTGTAATTTCTAAACATTAATTCAACATCACATTGTCACTTTTTCCCCTCGATCTCTCTCTCTCTGTTACTACTAACGTTCAAGTACACATTCAGTCTATTTAGGTGTTCAATTAAATTTCGTTTTGTAATACAATTACAGTAATTAAAGTATAAAAGTGTTTGAAAAAAATGTTTTGTTTGAATACCCGCTCTGTAATTTATCCTTTTCTACTCGACGCTTACTTTTATTAACACCACATTAAATCTAAAATCACATGCTCAACTAAATCACAAATAACTACCTTATTTCTAAACTCACGAATACTTTTAACATTTCCAGTGCATATTCATACCACACATGTGGTGGTCCCCTTCAACCGGTCCCATTCCCAGCCGACGCTTTAGTCGGTCCTGGTATACCCCGTGGGGCGCGACAAGTAGCGGCTTTACCGCACGGCGAGGTGGTTTGTGCTGTCGCCTTGTCGCTTAGCAACGGGGCGAGGCATGCGTACACGGGGGGCAAGGGGTGTGTCAAACTGTGGGACATCACGAACCCTGGCTCGCCGAGTACCCTCGAACCTTTGTCGCAGTTGGATTGCTTGGTGAGTTGTCATTTTAATGCAGTTTTCTTAAAGTTTAACTTTATTCTTAAATTTAACGTCAAGGACTAATGTTAAGATTTATCAAAACGCATCAATCCAAATTTTACGTAGTTTGCAAAATAACACATACAAATTACAAAAGGAAACGTATTAGTAACATTTTTAACGAAATCATAAGTATTTAGAAATAAAAATTAAAGAGAGATTAAACAATGGCTAAATATTTTTTTTTGCATTTTTTTCGAATGTAATTAAAATGCAGTTATACCTCTTTTTTCTGAGGAGGGCAGTATAGCGTTATGAATGCCGCTATGATGATTAGAATATTTTATATGGTAAATCGGGCCTAAACGCGTAAAATTAAAGGCTTTTGTTTACCTTTTATTTCTACTCGATGAGCTGCGAACTGTTTTTACTGAACAGTACTACCAAAGGTAAGTAAATACCTTTAATTTTACGTGTTTAGATCCCATTTGCAATTAGAATAACTACAACTCATGCATATTCATCAAAGGGAATTTATGTATGTATATTCCAGCAAAGGGACAACTACATTCGTTCAGTAAAACTCCTCCCAGACGGGCGGACGCTGATCGTGGGCGGCGAGGCGTCCAATCTGTCCATATGGGACTTGGCGTCGCCTACGCCACGCATGCGCGCCGAATTAACGTCATCGGCTCCCGCGTGCTATGCGCTTGCTATTAGTCCCGACTCTAAGGTAAGGTTTTTTTTTTATATTAAAGATGGCAAACAGGTAGATGGCCTGCCCAATGTTAAGTGGTTACCGTCGCCTATGGACGTCTACAATACCAGGAGGATTACAGACGCGCTGTGGATCCGGCAAATGTCTATGTACAGCTCTTTTGAATAACCCCATATTGTAACGCAGCGGAAAACCTCAGGAGGTACCTACATCGTTCACAATATAAGGTAAGTTAAATTATAATGTTTATTTCAGCCTATAACGTCTAACTACAGGCTTCTAGTAAAACATTAGATGGGTTCGAATCATAATCCACCAGATTGAGGGATACGCATACTTCAGCGTTTTTAAAATATTTTTTTAATGCCAAATTCATACACATACTGTCAGTCGATGTCCCTCCATTGCTGGATATAAGCCTCTCCCGTTCGCCATAATTATACGTAATAATTAATTAATACATAATTTACATAATATTTATTTTATGTAAAAGTCCCTACAAATTTGCCTAATTTTGTTTAATATTACTGCATAACAGTCAATATCAAACTTATTATCTGTCTACCATACTCGCTACATTTTGTCGATCGATATTATTACATAATCCGTCAATATTGTTTCCTAACAACCAATGCCAATGGCGATCGACATAACTTATCACATTTCTACCATACCTATCAATCAATATTATTGAAATAACAATAATTTTGATAGGTATTGATCAAATTTAAATTTAATATATAAAAGATCACTTGCTTATTCATGTCAACCGTTTGTAAGATCATCATCTTTTTGAACTTTATTAATTTCAAATATTTTTTATTTTTTACTGTCGGCTGGTTAGAAGCGGACGAAGCTGTGGGAAAAAGCTAGTTTTAATTGAATTAAATGGTGCCTAAATATTAATTGTCTATGCAGGTATGCTTCAGCTGTTGTTCAGATGGCAACATTGCTGTGTGGGATCTTCAGAACCAAACATTAGTTAGGCAATTTCAAGGTAAGTTTAGTAAAGTCTTTACAAAAAAGGGTTTTGAAGGATAGGGAATTGGCGGTGAAATAGGATGAGGAATTTTCTTCCTCCTGTTACACTTATTTCCTTTTTGTGATAAAGAGGAGTGTACCCCACACTCCCCACAGGAGTGGAGGGAAGAATATAATTGAATAAATAATTTATTGTAAACCCATTACATTACACTCCCATTCGATAGAGTGACATGGAATCGGATGGGATGGGCAGTGGAGTATTGATCTACATGCTATTTTCATATTTATCTATATAAGAATTCATCTACTATATTTTACACAAATTAATAAAATAAATAGCAAATTAATATTTAAATTGTTACCGAATTGGTCTCTTCCCTATCCAGGGACGTAACTAGGGGGGGGGGCTGACGGGGCTTGTGCCCCGGGCGCCGGCTTTTCAGGGGCGCCAAAATAGCAATTGTTGTTTTCCAAAAAATACAAGTGGAAGATAAAAATAATAAAATAAATAAATAATATTAATAAAATTTTAAACTGGCGCTCCAAAGATTTGAGTTATTGCGTCATAAGGATATCTCCAGAGTCCAGAAAAGTGTGGAAATGTGAAGAAAGATTTAGAACGCGGTGCGCGCCGGCGCGCGGGAAGGTACTCGATCTTGATTGGTCTATAGTCTATAGATATCGTGCAAGTTGGCGATAATTTAAATGTGATTTATTTCTTATATTAGCATGTAAGTAATCTATGGATGCTTAGTTTAAACATTATCTATTATATATTGCACTGGCTTCATCACACGATTTCATTATTTAAACACTACTAGCTAGTGTTTTAACTTATTTAAACGCACAGGAACCATCTAGTGTTACACTAGATAGTTCCTGTGCGATCCCTGTTAAGCGGGGCACAGACCCACCAGCGGCAATTAGAGCAAAATTGTCGATGTAGTGCTATCCATGTGTGTAGGTGATACTGTTGTTGTGTGTCTTAAGAGCCATTTCATGTTTTAAGCGAATAATACAAGTTTTTGAGGTCTTCTATAGGTGAAATGAAAGTTGCTTTACATTTCTGAGTAAATATTTTAAATAGCTCATTATTTGTATTGACATTTAATGTAATACATTTCGAAATATTTCTTTATTTATCCTGTAGTACTCAATCTCCCATATCATGTTTTAGCAAAAATGCGCCTTCAGAGCCGGAACGGCACTAAAATTCATTAATTCAACAACGAAAAAGTACAATTATACGTAGTATATAATTCTATTGACACATAGTGTACAAATATTTCCGTAAATTAACACAAATCACGAGAAAAAATATAATAATTGGCGTCAATTTCGACGTAAATCACCGGCATTTAACTGCATTTATTAAAGATAGTAAAAAATAATAAAAAAATATATCAGAAACTTGACAGGACAGCAACGACTTACCAACCTTGGCATCATTTCCATAGAGCACCAAATAGCTTCTAACTAAACTATCTTTTGACGAAATTGTAAGGACTTCTGCAGCTACAAAAAGTCGTAAAGTAAAATTTTAGTTCATATTCAGGTTTTAAGTTTCACCAAAGTTTTTCACTATTTTTCAGAATCTTTTAGATATACATAAATATACGTGTAACTGTATAGGCCTAATACACTATGTAACTATTGATTGCGTGATTTCAATACCTCTAAAATAAACTTTTTACCTTTGAAATCGAGCATTTACTTACTATCTACCCAAGTTAATTATGAAAAGTATAGTAAATGTTTGGTAACAATCTCAGGAGTGTTGTTTAGGAGAGTTTTCGTTTCATTGGTCATGGTTGGCCATTCTTCGTTTAAGTGAGTGAAAGGGGGGGGGGGGGTGGGGGCGCCAAAGTGAGGTATTGCCCCGGGTGATATTTAGCCTAGTTACGTCCCTGTCCCTATCACATTGCGACGAGAATTGATCATAACGCTTTGGGCACGCGCGCGCGTTTTTAATCGTGCAACCGAGCCACCAACCATCAGCAATTGCAGTCGTTTGCATTTCTATAAACGTGGTGGGCAATTTTAAAATATTGACATATAGTATCTAATCTTATATTGTATTATATATGGTATTATATCGTGTTACAGCAACAGTTACAGTTGTTGCGTGTTTCAGGACCAGCCGCGTCAATTACGGCCGCTTAGTAACGGTTCCTCATGAAGGACAACTAGGCGACGGACGCCTAGTTGTCCTTCATGAGGGTGCGTGATGTGTTACCTAAATGGATTCATAAAAAATACTGATTCAGACATATTTTACGATAGCAGCATATACACCATTAGACGCAAATATATTACATCTTTTCTTGGTTCTCAAACATCCTCTTCAAAATAACTAGATGTTTGTATGTTATTTTTCCAATTTATTACACCTATCTGTTTGTTTACATTGTCCGTTGGCAGTCGTATTTAAAACTTCTGTTCTAAAATGTATCGGGAAAACTTGTAAATGGCTCATATATTTTAACCTACCTATGATTGTTACTTATTGCTTGCAATGGTCAATAGTTTTCCTTTCAATAATAAAATAAAAAAAATACTTCATCTACCGGAACTGTATTGTATTTGTTTGTCGTTGTATGGTGCAGGTCACACGGATGGCGCGTCGTGCATAGACATCAGCCCGGATGGCACGCGGCTGTGGACGGGTGGGCTGGACAACACGGTGCGCTCGTGGGACCTGCGCGAGGGCCGCCAGCTGCATCAGCACGACTTCGCCAGCCAGATATTCTCGCTCGGATACTGTCCCACCGGTGAGTACACATATCGACGGTGTAAATATCAGTTGGCGTAAGGGACAATAAAGACAAATGATTTTATGTATGTATCATTTTATATTATAATATGAAATGAAATGGCAATTAAAAATTAAATATCGATTGTTGTGCCAATCGGCACCAACTAGGCCAGTATGTCTCAAAATGTCACCAAATATGTCTCAGTTTAAACTGCCATGCAGATTTTCAGTTGAAGCCCCACCACGAACTGTATTATGAACTGTGGCCGCGAACTTATCCGACTACCTAATATAAGGGAAATAAAAGGATATTGTTAAAAATCCGAAGAAAATTAAACCCAATGTTTTCTTGAAAGATCCTGTTACTTGTTTAATTTCTCAATTCGTGAGTTATCATTTTTAATTCATTATGAAGATTTGTTGCAGTCGCTGTAACATAACATAAATGAGTAGATATAGAATCTCCGTAAATAGTTTAATTTGTCTTTTTAATCGTTACTAATAGCGTAATACTAGTAATAATAGCGTGATTGTCGAGTACCTAACGAATAACGATTAACGAATTTGATCAGTTACGAATTTGACGATCAACTAATAAATTTTATATAGTGTCTGTCAGTGTCGGTATCCAGGGGACTGTAACCTTGTGTTATAAAATTCTATGTTGTCTATTTTCACGGACTGTCCGTCGTTTTCGTTGTGCCTTAAACTTATTTCTTCGGAAGCTCCCTAAAGTGTGGTCTTGTGGTTCAGGCTCATGGCTGGCGGTGGGTATGGAGAACTCGCACGTGGAGGTGCTGCACGCGGGCAAGCCGGACCGGTACCAGCTGTTGCTGCACGAGTCGTGCGTACTCTCGCTGCGGTTCGCGCACGCGGGCAAGTGGTTCGTCTCCACCGGCAAGGACAACCTTCTCAACGCCTGGCGCACGCCCTACGGGGCCAGTATATTCCAGGTAACTTCCAGGCTTTCATTTCCAGATTTGTTTCTAGTTTCTTCCTGGCTTGCGACTGGCAATAGCCATGAAGAACTTTCACGTGAAATGGTTCGTGTTCGTGAACAAGGACAGTATGCTTAACGCATGATTCACGTTTTACGGGACCAGTATATTCCAGGTATATATTCTTCCTCCAAGGTCGATTCTCATTTCTCCAGGCTTATGGCTAATAATGTTTCTACTAGGCGGTGGATGTGAAGAACTCCCACATGCAGTGGGTCGTGTCTATAACCAAGAACAACTTGCTAAATGCGTAGCATTCGCCATACGGGGCTTGTATATTCCAGGCAACACTAGTTGTTTCCAGAGTCAATTCTAGTTGTTTTCAAGTTCGTGGCTGGCAGTGGGCATGGGGAATTCCCACGTGTTGGTGCTGCACGCGGCCAAGCCGGACCATACGGGGCCAATATATTCCAGGTACTGCACTTACAGGCTCAATTGTAGTTTCCCTCGGATTGCTGACATAGAGACAATCACAAATATTTTTGTTTACGGGCAAGAACATTCTGGTTAACGCCTGGCGCACGGATGTGCCCCGTAGGGTTACGGGGTCAGTATATTCCAGGTAGTGTACTTACAAACTCCATTCTAGAGTCTCTTCCAGGCTCCTGCCTGACATTGGTCATGTAGAACTAAAAAGATAAATTTTTATTTATTTTTATATTTCATAATGAATTTTTTGCAAATAAAATCAGTAAAATTTTGAAGACAATGAACTCAGAATTATGAATAAAATGAATGAATTATGAATCTACAAATTTGTGGATTTTCAAATCTACAAAGAATATGTGAAACAAACATTTTAAAATTCTGTCTTTGCCTAATGTCAAATAGGTACTTATTATAACATTACTCAATTTTTTTTCCAGTCAAAGGAATCATCATCGGTGCTTAGTTGTGATATAGCAGCAGATGATAAGTTTATAGTGACGGGTTCGGGTGATAAGAAAGCAACAGTTTATGAAGTGATGTACTAAAGTGTAAAAGTCAATGTGAAACCCAGTGCTAAATGGCAGTGCTAAGTGATAGAAATCTCATAGGCAATAAAGAACTTGAGGTCCAGTGGAGTGAGTAAATGATGTATAGAACTAATTATATTTGTTATTCATTTTTATATACATTTTTTGTTTAACATTAATTTTTCAATATGGTGGAATTGGCTGATCAATTCTCGTAGGCTATCAAAAAATAAACAATTTCCAATTTTTTATAAGGTCAAAATGACCAATATATTTTCGTTTACATATCAATTAAGTGTAGGTTTTTGGTTGGAAAATACATGGACATAATTATAAATGTTTATACAATTAATTTCTTATTTTGATAGCCAATTACATGGATATAGTATCTAATTTAAAAACAATTGGTTTAAAGTGTATTAGAACCAAAACAAAAAAATAGCAGTATTTACACATTTTGAAAATGAGTACACATTTACACATTTTACATATTTGTTACAAGACACAATGTCAAAGACCCGGTACAAAATATCTCTTACGTGAGTGAAACACCATAAGTAATTAATGAACATATTTATTTATTTATTTATATCACAGGAGACTACCTACATATTTATCACATAATTGTTTGTCATTACTCCTGCCCTCTTTGGCTAGTCGAAAAAGTGTCCCATTTGACAGTTAGTTCTAACACTTCCTCAGTTATTAATGTGCTGTATTTTGAATTCTCTTTCGATCGCTGTTCATACTTGCCAAGACAAAAGTCTGATCTACAAACTGCTGACTTTTCAGGAAAGCAATTAAGTTACTTGTAAATGGTCACATAACTTAAAAACCAACATTGTTGATATTCTTGTTAGATATATGTCAACAATCTGATTTACTGATAATTTATACATATTAATTGTAATGATAAATGGTATTGTGTGGTAATTTTGTAATATTTTTTCCACATCTTCGTCTTAATTATTAATTAACCTATTCATTATTATTTTGAAGTTTTTTTTTTTTTTATAGCAAAAAGGCTGAAGGCCTACATACAGTCCACCTGATGGTAAGTGGATACTGTAGCCCATGGACATTCGCGATACATGCCGACTTCAGTCCAGAATGACAAACGTTGGCACTTCCCCGGATGCACTGCCTACCTTTGCGGATTAAGGAATGGATTGAGAGAAAGAGTTGGGAAATGGGGAGGGATAGGATATGATGGGATGGGAATCTCTTACTCACTACTAACACACGTACGTACATTGGGGAAATACGATAAAGTAGGAAATGCAGTACATTTCAAGGTAGTCTTCTGTGAGAGGGGGGTAACGTGGCGAATCGAGTGCACCCAGCGGCTGTAGGAATACAGCGTGCACTCTCCCCCTACAAAATGTTATGTTGTGTTCTTTGTAATGTATAAGGTGATTTTTTATTTAATTAATGTATGACAGTTTTGGGACGCGCACTGTAACGCCTAAATCGGCGTTTTTCTGTTAAATTCTATTTTAATACTGTGTTTCTGTTTTATTTTCATTTAGTCTAAATAATAGTCCAGCGCTACTATAGCTACTAAAAACAAAAGTCAATTAATTGATCTAAAAAGGTTATGTTTCTAAAAGGTTATTTTTCATTTTATTGGTAATATAGATACACTTTATTGTACACCAAAAACATACAGAGTAATACAAAGTACAAGTTATTAGAAGCCTTATCGCTCAAGCGATTTCTTCCAAACAACCTTTGGGTGGTGAAGAGAATTCAGTAGATGAAACAGAGGTAGATGGTGCAATAAGGAAATAATGTCTGTATATACATTCTTAGATACATACATACAAAAATATATATCTACAGGCATTAATATATACGTGCATTAATACATATACATACATACAGATGAAGGAAAAGAATTTGGGCGTAAGAGAACTGTTAATCTGCAAGGTAGTGTTCTTTCACAAGTCTTAAAACTAGCCAGATTGAGCGCGCTTTACAGTTAAAGGTAGGTAATGCATTCCATAAGTGAACAGCTTTGACAGTTAATGAATGTGAATAGAAAGTAGAAGAATGGTCAGGAATTTTAAAGAGAAGATAATTTGAAGATCGTGTATTGAAAGGATGTGAAGAAAGGTAGTCTTTCACTGTCTATTTTAATTAAAACTCAGTGATCACATAAGGTACGTCGAATATAATATTTGCAATTCGAATATTTGCGTTAATAGAAAAATAAAAAAAGAACAGATTTATAATAATATTAGAAGTGACTTTATTAAATAGGTGTAGGTGAAATACTTGTCTCTAATACACTTTATTCCCAATAGATCAATCATGTTGCATTATACATGGATATTTTTAGTGTTATTGTATATTTTTATAATAAAATCTAGAAAATCCATTTATTACTTTCTAAGCTATAGGTATTGAGTTGTTTCCGATGGTCCATTTCTTATGAGTATTTATTATTATTTTTACAAATCATAAAATGTATTATGATTCGATTTAGACTGAATTAGGTTTCAGATAGATTAATACCCATAATTATGATAAGTTTTCTGTTTATTACTTATTCAAATATAACATCCTCATTTTTGAAAATGTCAAAGTTTTTAGTTTCCTTATGATAATTTCACATGATACAGTCATTAATACCCTTTTTTGTGTTCCAATGGTGCAAAATTTACTATTCGATAATGAAAATAAAGTGCATCTTATTTAATTTTCATTGTACAAAAACGAGAGCCAGAATTACGTTAAATGGTGAATTATAATGTTTCAGAACACCTTGGTAATTATTTTTATCTGACTTCATTCAACTTCAAAGTGTTTATTGTATAAACAGAAAGACTTTTGGGATCTTCGTAAGCCTCATCATTGAACCATAATTGTAATTGTTGCATTAGATTATTACCTTAAAAATCACGAAACTGACTGCATTCAAATCGGTTCTCAAAGTAATCTTGAGTGTTTGCATTAACTGCGTTAACGTTACTGCTTTTGCACACATAATTTATGTAACGTGTATTAAGATTAACCTGCATTATTCCAAGGTTTAAAATTTAAGGTTTAGGTTAATGAAAAACTAAAAAAAAATGAATGATATTTTTTTTATAAAATATAGATAACACATAAAATATAGATTTCCAATAAACTGTAAACTCGTTGTAACACTAGTCTTTGCATATGATCGTCCGCTCTGAGAATTAGATGTTATAAGTAATGTATTAGTGATTATAGGCTAGTATGACCTTATTGTATTTTCATTGCCGATAGTAGTAAATCCAATTAGTTTGAATTCTAAAAAAAATGGTTGAAAATCAATGAAATAATGGCGTATAAGTATGTATAATTTTACCCATTATAATGATGCAGGTTAATTTCATAACACCTCATATATATATATATATATATATATATATATATATATATATATATATATTAAATGGGTCTTAAACTCTTATGTTTGTCTCTATTTTTTTAATCCACATTTAGGATGAGTTGTACCAATCATTATAACAATCTAATTGTAGTCGGTAGTCGTACCCATTCAGCTCATAATAATTGATACGTTAAAGAACCTATTAATATAGAAAATACATCCATAACAGCTACTGTATCGGTATCAGTTACATTTATTGTTCCTTAATGACTACTCAGCTACATGTATCTCACATGACAAGTATTTCAAGTGTTATGTTATGAAGATTCCAAATTATTCTGTGTATGAAATACCATGTAACTGTGGCATGTGAAATTATTCTCAATTATAGACTGACAAGGCTTTAAATGAAAGTAGCGCAAAAAGGAACTGGTCTGGCAAAAGAAAGTTGAGACTGGAAACTTATTTTTACAATTATCACTCAAATTAATTGAAAAAATAATTTTGATACTTGATTTCAATAATAAAATAAGCCCAACAATGAATTCAAGTATAATAATTAGTTTTACAAATATTTTTAATGACAGTGATAATGATAACATAACCTATTAATATTTTTTTAACTTGGCGCCCTTTTTTAAGTCCGAATAAATAGACGATTCTAAGACCGTGCTTTGCCTAGATTAGACCATATCGTTGGGAATTAACCTCTATGCCGACTGCATAAGGTGCTATAAAACATGACTGTGACTAATTCTAAGACAGAGAATCTTCTATTTATCCAGAGCATAGTCTCAACTCAACTTCCATTTGCCAGACTTAGATCTAAGCCAAATTCCAAAACGGGCGATAATTTTCTCTTCCTGACACTCACTCTGACAATGTAAATATGGTGCATCCTTTTCCATCTTCATAAGACGAAAAGAGTAGCGGTATGATTTAGGGCAACGTTTCATAACATGCGATTACCGCTCTTTGACAATCTAAATCATGCTGCATCTCTTTTTGTGTTGTAAAGATAAAAATATTGGATCATCAAAAAGCGAATGTCGCAGGTTTTGGAATTTAGTTTGTCTAAGAGATTTTCGCAAGTTTTTGGAACATGGGCATGTGCTGCCATGTAACAAGTTCTAAACAACTCTATTTTAGTATCCAAAATAGTTCAATTTCCATTACTTTTTAATGATAGTACTATTTACCCTGTCAACGTTTCCTCATGGTATAATAAAATCAGTATCTATGTATGTGTACCGTAAAATTTTTCGTCCACTGCTGACAATGACCCTCCTCGTGCACATTGTCTTGTGCAAGAGGGATAAGTGGCCTTAAAACGCCATGCTGGCCAAGTGGGCTGTCGAGTCCACTCTTTTAGAAGTATTGTAGTACCTGAGGGCTTTTGGTAGTGGCTTTGTTATCCTTTAGTCGCCTGTTCCGACACCCACGATCGAATATCAATGTATACTTTTTTTTTAATTGCACTTAATAGATATCCCTCTAAAGTATATTTAGTTTGGTATAATTGGTATTCCTCATATGACTGTCACACTCACATTCATTTAGATCCTTGTCGGACAATATGAAATTAATACTTTCTATAATTTATGAAATTAATCTTTGTATAGTGCTGACCAATCGGGCATTCAAATAAACACAAATTTCTTTGCCGCTCATTATCAACTTATTCAATCGCGGCTCAGTGGCGCCACCTGCAATAATACGATGTAGAAAAACGTGAATTTTCAATTAGAACAACAAATATCAACTTTGTAGTCACCGTAATAACTCGTTTATGAACGCAAAAAGTTTGCCATTGTGCGAACGCTCAGTTGGCCAATGCTATATAACACTTGCAACAAAATGAAAAAAATGCAATAAAATGAAATTGCATCTTTCTATATTTATGTTTTTGTATTTTAAGTACAATGATTAAGTTCCTTGTTTTGTTTAATGTGAACAAATGAAAGTTGAGATTTGTATATCTAAGGTGATTTGCCAAAATAAATATGGGCTTCCAAGCAAAAAGGATCCACATTGAGTTAAGAGCATTTTTTGAATTAAAAGCACCTATAAGAGTTGCTTGTTTTGATTATATAAAATAAGATAAAAACAAAGGTCAAATAAAAATAGGTATTTAAGTGGGTGGTTGAAAAAATTAAGTTTTTAGAAAATCGAATTAAAGATTTGTTTTAAAGTATCCATTGTAATAAATTCCCATGGAGCGGTACCTGAAGTTCTACAGTGTTGCCAAATTAAAATAAATTAGAATATTCCGAATCCGAATTAGAATATTGACGTAACAACACTAAAAAATTTCAATAACACGCTCTAAAATTAGACACGTCAACATTTGCTCCAAAATTTCGAAACATGTAACATTCTGTGAATTAAAAATGATATTAGAGATATTTGTTGCGTGCAGTAACCATACATTCATAATGTAATATTAAGAAAATGCAAATATCTTGGAAAATTAGAAACCGACACTTGGTCCCTTTTTGCTTGGGATAGCACACAAATAATGTTAAATATGAATGGTGCGTACAGGTCGTGTGACATAATCAAGTGTATAAGTATTAAATTGATGGATTCCCGTTCTATCGAGGCCTGGGAACCGAATACATTTTCAAAACAATTTTGGTCTAAATGCAAAGAAATAAATTCTCAATTTTTTTTTAGTCTAAATTGACATTTTTTTTTAACGGTCATTTCAACGTGTATAATATACACTAATATATCGGTAATGCCTGTACGTGCCACCTTTACGATCTGTACTTCTAATTTAACAACCAAATACATCATATTTTGTGCCGTTGTTGTTATTTTATATATTATAAACTCGAAAATATTATTTAATGATTTATTTAATACGAGTTTATTCAACATAAAACCAGTTGAATAGTTTATCTATTGCTAGATGAATAGTTTTATATTATGAAGCAATTTGTATTTGTTTTTTCCATATTGTTTCCATATTCATACTTAATTTTTATACTAGTTCCTAAATAAAATTCACTGTTTCATCAATAAAACGAATGTATTATGATCTGTTAAATGTGATATTACTTCTTGATAAATAAAAATGCATTTTTGTACCTATTAAAGCAATAATGCAACACGAGATGTAATAATTGTAGGTATCTAATTGTTACTTTACTGCAAAAATTAATTGTATTACTTTAATTATATTTATTATTTCGATTACATTAGTTTTTATTAAATACCTGCTATGAAAATTCCGCACGCAGAATCTAAATTTTCTTAGAGGATTTAAATCGCCGACGCGCGGCGGATTGAAGTTGAATCTGCAGCGGGTATTACGCGCAAGCAACTTGATAACAGAAATTAAGTAGGCCTTAACTTAGCGTACGCCATTAAAGCATGGATACAGGGTTTGATTTTAACAGACGCATCATTCATCTCCACACACATGGAAAGTTTATTTAATTTCATAGCTCCGAACACTACCAACTCATAATATTTTGTTCGTTGACTCTACTCGGGATCAATTTTATTTTTCTATCAAAATCGGTTTAGTAGTTTGAAAACCATCTACATCGCAACTGGGACAGGCAGGATAGCAACCGATGGTTCGTTTCAAAATGTAATTGAACTATCATCTGAATTTGGATCATTTTAGTCTGGCTGTTCTTTTAATTTGTGTTAAGTTAAAATTGGGATAATTAGATAATTACCATCGACTGAATTATGTTTGGTGCCAAATCGTTGCGTATAAAAATATTTTTGCATTCCGTTATATGGTCTTTGTTATCGTGGAGAGGGTCGAGGGGCGACATTATTGTATAAGTTTATATCCTAGACGGGGAAACTATAGACAGTGATATCTTCCCTCACTATCTAACACAAAAGAGAAGCGCTTATTTATCACAGACGTAAAATCGTAAAGAGACAGTATTGCTATCGTGCATCTCACTCTGCGTGCCAGTTTTTTCAAGACCAGCACATCATTGTGCCTAAACTTTAAAAGCGCTATATAAAAGTTGTCGTGTTAGACACAAAAGACTACTAAAGGGAAAGTATCAGGAAGGAAAGAAGTCAGATATTGTTCCAATGGCTTATATTAATTAAAAAATAGACAGTCCGAAATAGACTTAATTATACAGTCTGTGATTAGGTGTAAGCGGCGGAAAAGTGTCGGTAACAACATTTGAACCACGTAACTCACGGATGGACGGCAGAAGAGGCGGCATCCAGCAGGGCCCACGACCAGAACGATGACTACCGCCGGCCTAAAACAGCGGCCCGCGGCGGTCAGATGGAAGCCAGGCGCAAAAGGTCAGAGAGCGACGGACCACAGCTGCGATGGCTGGCGAGTAATGGCCCAACTAAAAGTCAGAGTTTTGCTGCTGTGACTGCGTTTAGACTGGAGGCTGAGATGATGTGTCCTAGGGCAGGTGGGGGACAGGCCTGTGACTTTTATTTCAAACTTTCTATACCGATTGCTAGGAAACTGCTCCGGGCGGCCCCTTAGATTTCCCTTGACGTCTTGTCAGAATTTGGACGACTCCTTACAAATTTTAGAATTTTCGGGTGTAAAGCTATTTCCAACCAACATTTATTGTTTTCGGCCAGTGCTATTTATTCATGCCAAAAAAATAAGTAATGCGTTTGAGTAAGAAGATAAGTACCTATATTGAGAGATCTCTTACGAGACGCCGATTATTATTCAAGTAAATGTATGTATTACAATATCTAATAATATTTTTATATTCTATGTAGGTACGTGTACTATGTAGGATAATACAGTAAGTGAATTCAAATAGAATGATATACTATTCATTAATATCATAATGATATTCATTTAATATCTCTTTTGTATAAAAATAGAAAACGGCGCACCACATTTATGTTGTCAGAATGAAAATCACACATTTTGGAATACGACCTAAGTCAATGATTTTTGGAAAAACGGAACAGACATCTGATTGTCATTTTGACAATGTCAATTTCACAATACCCAGTTGCCACTTGGCAATTTCATTTGGGAATTTCTGTATTCTTTTAGTGTTTTTCAGTATTTAATCTAGCAAAACTGATTTTACCCATGGAATCTGTATATTCCAATATAATTTAATTAAAAAAATAATACTGGCTTAGAAATGTCGCAAACTAATTTACTAGAAATAATTCCCGATCAACTGTTTCAAAATTATTTTATTAGTGAAATTGATCAAGTTCAGAAGAAACTACAATATGAAATCGAAAGGAAAAGGGAGGAATTACGAGCTATGGTCGGGTAAGCACTATCTTTATTGACTGCATAGTAAAAATAATACCCAAAATCTTAGGTATCATTATGGGAAATTATCACCTGGTTACTATTGTTTATTTGGATGAAATAGGTTTAAACGTGATTTAAACAATAATTTTAATAATTTTAAACAACAATAAATTACTCTAACACATTATAACAATTAAAATTTAACCTTTGCTGGCTGGATGAGAAGAATGGAAGATTGTTTGTGGTGGTGAGTTTTGGGAGAGGCCTATATTTAGCAATGGACAGACATTAGCTGACTGTATGGTACAGTAGTGTTCTTTTGTATAGTTCTATTTCTTTAGCTCTTCTACATATAACAATTTGTAAAGCACACACAGCAAGGAGCCTTCAACCAAAAGTGGGAGGGAAAGAGATTTATATGAAGTCATCACTCATGGACCACTTTACTAGACCCCTCATATTATTGAATGTTAACATGAGGGCTCTAGTAAAGTGGTTGGTTTTCAATGGTTTCATACAAAAATCTCTTTACTGTCCAGTCATGGCTGACCTCATGTCATTCTTCCTGCTCGTGGCACTCGCTTTAACAAGTCTTATTATAGACCATCAGCAGTTTAATTATTCAGTAGTTTAATTGTTGCATGCCCTAATAGGCTGAATATGGTAGATCACATTACAATATGGACATTTTATAACTTGTTCTCTAAATAAATTGTTTGAGTCTATTTTAGCAGTTATAAATGAATAATGTAGTTATTAAATTCTTAATATTTAATTCCAAATGCAGTGAAAAATATAGGGAGTTGATTCATGCAGCAGACACAATAGAGGAAATGAAGGAAACAACAGCCAGTACTCTGAACCACATCAATGAGATGATGGCTGCCTGCAGGAACCTACATGACACTCATTTAGTTGGCTTCAAGATTGAGGAGAAACCTTCTCTAGCCCAGAGGTAATATTTTATCTTATGAGGATACACTTGATGGTAAGAAGTTATCGCTGTCCATGGATATCTTAGATATACACTAATATTTAACTATTAAATGGGTCAATAGCAGCACTATGACAAAGCTTAATAATGGGACAAAATAATGACACTGACAAAATAATGGGATGACAAAGCCGCTATCACAAACCTGGAAGAATAATACCACCTCTTAAACAGATGGTCTATAGATGAAGACAAAAAATATAAAAAGGAGTAATGAAGTCAGAGACTCCATTTAAAAACATAAACTATCCTTTTTGGGGAAAATATCATGTTTAGAAAAAAATATAGAATAATAGTTGTTAGTATGCAGGTATTCTTTTATTCAACCCTGTATAGATATGTATTTTGTGATAGCTTTGTATTAGCTATTGACTCTATTAAATTACTTACTCTATACGTAGTCAGTAATCATGGTAGTTATAAGCTTCCTAAACGAAAATTAAATAAATTGTGTCACATTTTCAGTTTTCAATTCACCACCAATCCAGTTCATGGCATATCAGTGCAAGTGAAACTGTTGATGGAAATACCTGAGAAAATGTGGACTTGCATAGAAGCTGAGGATTTTGTGAAAGCAACACAGTTGTTTATTATGGCCAGGCATGTTAATACTGGTAAGTTGTAAATATATCCCACTAATATTATACAAGTATTGTATATTATACAAATTGTGGAGGTTTAGATGTTCATTACTCAATCAAGTCGAAACAGCTAAACCGATTTTGATGAATCTTGGCAGATAGGAAGATTGTGATCTAAATTAACACAAGTTATTATTTATGCAGAACACAAAGTCGCGGGAAACAGCTAGTATTGATATATATTTGTAATACTTATTTTACGTCACTTATTCTTCAGTATTGTTATTTTTTTAGAACAGCACCATATATGCTGCCTACTATTGATTTATGTAGCCTACCTTTCAAAGTTTTTCTCATTCTTCCGTATGGGGAGGATGGGATGGGATGAGGAGTGAAGAGTAAAATGTAATAAAGTGTAGGAATTGGAAAATTTAAATAATAATTATTATTATGGCTATTATTATTATTATGATAGGCTAAGCAGCGTATGCTGATGTGTCCAATGTGGTTTCTGTCACTTGTGAATCTGTTTAGCATAGTATCTGTCTAGTCGGTTCTTGAACTGGATCACCGAAATAGCATCTATAATGTTTGCTGGTAACTGATTCCACCCGTTAACTACAGGTTCAATATAAAATGTTTATAGAGATTGGAGGTGGAGACACTACCTCCAACTTCATTTAATGTCCTCTTAGATAGTTGTTTTTATTTTCCTTGAATATTGCTCCCAAGTTCTGAACATCATACTGGTTGGTAAGGATCTTAAATATTTCAACGAGGTCCCCTCTCTCTGTAGATAAGTGACGTACCTCATAAAATGTTGTTCCACATTGTTTTTGAGCTGTCTCGGCGGCTATGCTTTTTTTTTCATAGCATGAGGCGGCATACGAGCATACAGTCCACCTGATGATAAGTGGATACTGTTGCCCATAGACATCCGTGATACATGTCAACATTAGTCCTAAATGACAAATTTAGATGTGCCTGGATGCGGTGCCTACCTTTGCAGGAAGGATTAGGGAATGCATTGAGAAAATGGAGAGGAATAGGATTGGATGGGAATGGACTCTGGCATATCCCACTCACTACCGAAAAACGTACGTACATTGGAGAAATATGATAAAGTAGGGAATGCAGTACATTTCAAGGTGTGAGACAGGGGTAACGTGGCCAGTCTAGTGTAGCCAGCGACTTTGGAAATGCAGCATGCACTCTCCTCCTACGTGCTTTTCTCAAGTCTTTGGAATATGCAATTCTATATCTCTGACAAAGTATGGACTCCACATTTGGTATGCATGTTCTAGTAGAGGTCGTATGTGAGTATTGTAGATTATGATGGAGGCCTCGATGGTGATATGTTTTATTAATGATGTATTTAACAGAATTTGCCTTTTTCACAATGGATATGACATGAACCTCCCACTTTAGATCCTTACTTACAATGACGCCCAGATCACTCTGTGTATATTAGATTATTCATTATGATATTCAAATCATTATGACTTCAGGTCTTCAACTTCAAATTGGCGACAAGAACATGAAACCGGGAATGCAGTCACTACAAAGACTGGTACAACAGCAATGGAATTCCATATCTAACTTCAATCAGACCATCATTGATGTGTGCAGAAACAAGTTACAGGAAGTGGACATAAGTGTAGAGGTAATTAATTATTTTGTGATAATAATTACTTCTTTTTTAATGTAAGAAGGATATTGTTGTAGTGCAACACCCACAATACAAGTCGACATCGGGCCAGAAAAATAATAACTTTTGTCATTTCGGACTGATATTGTGTCCTACCTACCTTTGGCGATCTTGGAATAGATTTGGGAAGAATGGGAAATAAAAAGTATAACGAGACAAGATACTTTTTAATTACTACTTACTTGACTGACTGATTAGATACTGAGACAGGATAAGATATTACTACAATGTATCACAATGCTCAGTCTATTTACGAAATGACAACCATAGAGTCTATTTATCAGGCTACTTACGAATTACACATCCCATTCTTCCTTGGGAGGAATACAGTTGGGTGAGAATTAATTATTTAATATCACCAGTAATGCTGCTCGCCTCCTATTACACAATCTATCTATATAAATAAAAATGTAAATGTTTGTTTGTTCAAAATCTTAGTCTCCGAAAGTTTTTCACGGATTGCATTGAAATTTTGACACAATGTTGCATTTTTGACACAATGTTGCATTCGAATACGCGCGTGTTTTTATATACACATCACAAGGTAAAAAACATGATTTTTTACCCAAAAACAGGTAAAAACAGGGTAAGCGCCATTTTGATTATTGGTGTGATATAAAGAGTTTTATCTATAATAATAATAATAACCTGCTTTCAGGTGGCATGCTCTTGTCTCACCAGCCTATACCTCCTAGACTCTCAAACCATGGTGGAACTACTGAACACTTTGATAGCACTACACAGCAATACTAGCCTTAAGTGTACTCTTCAGTTCGAACTGTCACAAATACTGGAGGGGGACGTCAAGGCGCAGATAAAGGAGAGGATAGTTAATGGAGTCAAAATAGTTTTGAAAACTGTTGTGTTGGTGTATTCTTGCTTTGTTGGTGAGTATATTTTAATATACCAGGTACATTTGTGTGCACACGTTGTATTGCGACAGAGATGCCATATGTTTTGCATAGGTTGTATTGTCTTCTTCATCATACTAATAAGCCCCCTGTTAGCGAATGTGCTGTCAATTGTTGCAGATTTAGGAATGAATTATGAGAGAGGGTTGGGAAATTGGGGAGGGATACAATAAGATGGGATGGGATGGGAATGGGCCCTGGCGTAACTCACTCCTTACCGAAACACATACGTACATTGGGCAAATAGGATATTGTGGGATATGCAATGCTTGTACTTGCACTTGTATCACCCTATAAAGTCCCACTGCAGGGCACAGGGCTACCGGACTTTTCGGGCCGTAATCCATTACGGGTCCTGTGCGGATTGGTGGATCACATACTAATTTTTTTTACTTCTGGGGCATGCGGGTTTCCTCACGATGTTTTCCCTAAAGCCTAATAAGTGACAATTTTTAAAAATCCGTACTTAAGTAGTACCGGCCGAGGATTTGATCATACGAATGTGAGTTTTGAGTATAAATACCCCTAGGCTATCACCGCTCAATGCAATACTTACATTTTACGGTATACGATAAAATCAACTTTTTTTTTCACACAAATCAAAAGTGTATTGAAACCAAGATTTTACTCATAAAAAGACCTTTACTCTATTTTAAGTTGTCATTATAAAACATAGATTCCTTTAGTAGTTAAATACGTTTTACAGAAGAAAAATCGCTCTAGTAGTGTTTTATTCTATTTTTTATACAATAACGTCATGCGCGCGCCTACCTCCACGCTCAACGGAGTTGGCCGCAATCACAATGGTGTTCTAATGTTACACAATTCTCACTGTATGGCTTATCATTACTTCCCTTGAGTGTCCATCTCTATACACATTTGTGCGGGGCTATATCACAATCACATTAGTATTTACTTATTTTGTAATACAAAGACGTTTTGAATTCATGACAAGCATTTGAAAGATTTTTTTTTAATTGTTCGTGCAGATAATGAAGGTGGCGCAGTATTAGCTCAACTGCAAAACTTGTTTAGAAAAGATTCACAGCCCTTAATAGAGCTGATACATTTCAGTGATCCATCAACTCTCAAACTATTGCCTCCTGTCATTTCTAACTACAGGTGAGATATAACATAATATAACATAATAAAAATAATATAACATTTTTTATGTCAGATACCACAGATCCATTTTTCTTAGCGGCTCACAGACCATTGTTAGATTCCGTTATATCTAAATCGTTATACTTAATCTTTAAATCCACGTGCAGTAATAAATTAAGTTTTATTCAACTAAGGGATGTGGGTAGTTGATAGTGGAATTAAAGCTGAGGTCAAACCGGCAGGAGACCGCGTAGTCGTTTTGATCAGAGTTGACATAGCCGTTGAATTGAGCGAGTGGAAGTGTTTAATTATATTTGTGTATCAAGTAATAGTTGTGTGATTTATTAAATGATATTTGGGTCTATATATCTTGGAATTTTGTTACGCCTGCTGTGTAAAGTTATTGTGAAGTGAAATATATTCTGTTGGTGTATCCTGGACCCTACCGTTTTATTAATGGTTAAAGGAATATCAAACAAATATATAATTAGCGTTAAAATAAATTACATCACTATTTAATTAAGTGATGCACTATTTAATCATTAAGACTCTTGTAACTATTTTGTAATTTATTTGTATATAAAACTATTGTTTTATGTGTGTTTTTATCCATTTATAAGGTTGATTATTTTCCCTTCAAAAGGATTGACAAATGAAACAAATTACGTTGTGTTGCTTCTGTAAACAAAGAAACGACATCTAAAGTTTATTCTTTAATATGTCAATTCCTTTTTAAAATCTATTATTTTTCTTTCTTTGTATAAGAAGTTCTTTGACAGTAAACACGGTTCTCTTATCTTGACGCCATATTCTCATAACTTACACTGTTTTATCTACACTACGATAGATTTACCGACAGCGCGGAGCGCGGCAAAATTCAAATCAAAGAAATATATTTTCTTTAAACATTTAATTTTTTTTTTCATCAGATTACCATCCAATAAACAATTGCAAGCTCTAACAAAGGACGAGATAACGGAAAGCGTTCATAAATGGAGTGTATGGGTGAAATCATTCATAAATGAACATGTTCATTCATTGCTGCAAAACATTACTAGAGTGAAACTGCTCCACGAGATTAGAGAAGAGGCTTTTAAAATAGGTAGGTAATGCGACTTTTTAGACTTATAGACTATGTATACATATAAATAGAGATATTCTTACTGACCGATAGACTGACAGTTTCATCAACGCCCAGTCGAAACCGCTGAAGTAAAGATTGATTAAGGAGGGATTTCTCGATATTCAACCACTATCGTGAATTGTAGTGAATTGTACATATGTAGTGAAACGGGGTGTCAAAAATATTATTTGATGATCCTATTAACTGTAACTTGGAATGAATATTCTACAAAGCGAATAATTAAACACGTATTTACCATTTTCCAAAATTGTGTCACGGGCCTAAAATACAAGGCTTCAAATTTCATATGATTTTATTAAATGCAGTTAAATCCACGCGAGTAAGTCATGAAAAAACGTTTGATTCATATTTTTCAGAAATACCACAAGACTGGAATACAATTTGCAAATCCCTGGACATCCCAGAAAGTCATGTCTGGTGTCACTATTTCCAACCACTTTTCACTGCTCGTGTCAAAGCAATCATAGACAATCGCTGGCTGAGAGTCTATGATTCCTTCAAGACTCAGATCCTGATTGATTTGACTAAAGTATCTTCAGACAGTGAGGTTGAAAAGGAAGCTGATATAAATTGGTTCGTGTGGAAGGACCTTATTGGAGAAACTGTCATTGAGTCTAGGAATGATGTGATTAAAGTTATGAATTCACTTATGAGAGGTAAGTAACATCTATTACCGAGGTATCAAGTTATATATATAGTCCTTTGAGTCGTATCAAATGTATCAATTACAAGAATTTGTTTACAAAAATATTAAAAAAAAAGAAACGAAGTTATATGTCAAGTATTTTTTGGTCCTTTGAGCTGTATTAAATGAATCAATCACTTTCTTATAAATTATAATTTGATAAAAGAGCAGACATATCTGATGATAATAAGTTATACATATATATGTCAAATATTTTTCGGTCTTTAGAGCGGTATATGAATTATTCACTTTTTTATGTGAACAATGTGGCAAACAATCCTACAGTACCTCTGACATTAACACAGTAGCAGTAGCAGACAGGCAAACGGCTCACATGGTGGTAAGTGGCTGCCGCCGCCTATGGACACCTGCAACACCTGGGGTATGCGGGTGCGCTGCCGGCCTTGCAGAATCCTACTCACAGCTTTCTTGAAGAACCCCATGTCGTAGCATAAGGGGAAGACCTCACGAGGCAGTTCGTTCCACAGCCTACGGGTTCTCGGCAAAAAACGATTTTTAGACCGTACAGTACCATACTGTCGCCAATTCTTAAAAATCGTCGTTTTAAAACTTACAATCAATACGATTTCTGACAATTTGCATACATATAGATATTTGGCCAATCAACTGTTGGAACACAATCATATTTAAATATTTGTTCTAGGAATGTCATTACAAGACCGTGGCTACACTCCAAACGTAGAAAAACTCTGTCAAGGTTTAGACAGTGAACTGCAGAAATTGCTAGAAGACCTAAAAATGTATTTATATCAAGATAAAAAGTGTTCTGATAAGTTATTATTCGCTTATGACGAAGATGATAATTCTGAACAGATATACAGTGATAAAAGTGAGATAGAACAGTATTTGAGGAACACTTCGAATGGCAATATTCAAAGGTTCAATATTTTATATTTATTTTATATTAAATATTTTATACTATGTGACATTTGTGCGATTTTTACTTTACACAATTGGGCAAGAAATGTATAAAAAACACATGTGTTGAAGGACTATAAGGGACACACATGTCTGTCTGAAAAAAAAAACAATTACAACTGTAAATACTGTTGTGACATTATGGTGTTGTAAAAATTTGTTCTTTTGCAAAAACATCATTTGATATATTTATTACAATTAAGATAAAAAAAACATCACTAAAATACTGAAGTCTGTAAATACCATATTGAATATACAAAAAATCAATGCAATACAACCAGCCCTGTCAATATCCACTACTCTACCGCTAGCCAAGCGAATTGGTGAGAACACTCTTTTAAATATGGCGTAGTTACTTAGGGTTTGTTGTAGCCGCTTTGTTAGTAGTCGTGGATATTCACTACTCCTAGGAGTGTTTCGGCTCACTTAATCCGGCTCCGCTCGCGGATCCGACTCCTCTTAACGATTCCTTGACTCCTTTGATTCACCTACTTATATTGTATTTTATAAGAGCCTGAGAGCGATTCATTCGCTTTGCATCATGTTCGTTCATGTAACTCAGCAATACAAAAATGAAAGGAATAAATAACTCCTCGGAGTCGATAACAGTTAGCCGGAATCATTAGGAGATTCGGCTACGCTCGCGGTTTCGTATCTTTTGATTCATTGAATCCGGAGTTACCCATCGCTATTTGTTAGCCCTTAGTCACCTTTTACGACACCCACGAATTCTAATGACTTACTCTATTTTTAAAATATTATGAACATAAATATAATCAAGTAAATAATTTAATATCATTTTAATATCTAATAATTAATCAAAATGGCGTTAAGTCAAATAACCCATAAACGTCCATATACAGTAAGCCCCCCTATAACACGGTAGATTGGTTCCGCGTTATAGGAAAACGTGTTGTAGGAGTATTCCCGTATAACGCGTTTTTACGACCCGGTATAACGCGTTACGTATAAATTATTCACGTTTAACTCTTCTCGCTAAAGGGGGTTTAAATCGAATATTAAGAAAAAACTATATTATGAACGAAATATGTACGTTTTATTAAAATCAAACTAAACTAAGAACATTTTAAATAAAAAACTTATGCATATGAACTAAAAAAACAGTTAATTTCAAATAAATTACACTATCATTATAAATTTCACATTACATACAGAAATATAATGTGGGAAATCCCCGCGTTATATGGGGGAATGCCCGTGTTATACGGGGGATTGAAATCGCGTAATATGAAAATGCGTTATAAGAGTACCGTGTTATAGGTGTTATAGGGGATTACTGTATTCTTTAATTTGGGTTATCAAAAAAAAATATTAATGTAGTTAGGACCCATCTACAGACTACAACATTATGTCTACAACACCCTTCAACATAATTGTTTATAGAATATTTCATATTGTAAACTAGTTAGTAAATGTTTTATATAATATGTTTAGTACATAAGCCCCTCTCAGTAAATAAATAAATTTCAGCATGCTCCAATACATAAAAGCATGTTTCGAAGAACCGACTCTCCAGTCCACAGAATTACAAAGAAAAACAACAGCCATTTATACTGCTAGATTTACACAGGCCATTACCAACCTTATGCCCAATTTACACAAGTGCTATATTCCTACAGAACAGAATAACTTAGGTGTTTTAACTGTAGATGATAATGCGTTGAAAATTTGGGAGAATTTGTGTGGTGCTTTAAAGGAAAGCTGTCTTTATTGTTGGGGTAAATGGTTGGATATAGCAGTGGCGAAAGTGGAGGAATTAACCAAATCTCTGCCTCAAGAGTTTACATTGGAAGCGAATATCGATTATTTGATGATGGTGAGTTTAAATTAATTATCTTTTTATTACCTTTAGTGACCAATATTAATTGTAAACAGAACAACAGGTAAACAAAACACTTTTTTATTACCCTTAACTACTAATATTGCTTGTCAGGTAAAATAAATAAATGTCACACTCGATTTCGTACTTTGGCATTTTTGTAATAAGGTTAAAAATCAAAAGGAATCTTTTAAGTCTTATCTATATGGAATCAAAACCTTTTTTTTGTAGTGTAGAACTCTCACTTCTTGTAGCAGTGTAGAACGCTCCCTTTTTTATTTTTTTCATAGTAGTGTAAAACTTATTTGCAATGTAAAAGAATTTTCACATTTTTACAAAAATGTACAACTAAATTTTTACACCAATGTGGGAAACATTCTTTCTTACGAGTACAGCGATGTAAAAAACTTTCACTTTTTTACAGCAATGGGATGTTATAAAAATCGAAGAAAAAGATGATGAAGGTAATGCCATAGAATCAATCATAAAAGTACCAGCTGGGCCTTCATTAAAACTACAAGAGTACCTTTACTCTGTAAGCCGATTACTAGACGAAGTAGTTCCACACACATTACCTTTAGAAATCCACCAAACTTTCATAGAAAACGTTACATCCATCACTTTCGCACATTACAATAAAGTTATACGAAAGAAAGAGAAAGAGATAAATCAAAGATGTGCGCTTCAGTTACTAATGGATGTCAGGCATCTGACGATGTTATCGGTGGCCAGAGAAAATAAGAAAACTATGCAATTTTCACATGAAATTTGCGAGTTTTTAAGACTGAAGATAGATCCTTTCGACTATGACGTGTTTTATCCATACATACAGACTAATTTGAAGAGGTCTGTGCAAAGAGTACAGGTGAGTTGCATGTTGTATTTACTGTTTCAACTCAAATAGTTAAAGTGTTAGCGGTTTATTATGAGCCATTCGCAAGCTCATTTATTTCAATTAGCGACTTACTGAAAGTGTTTCGCAGGCTCATTGATTTCGGTTTACGACTGACTGTAAGATTCTTCGCAAGCTCGTCGATTTCTGTTAGCAACTTACTGAAAGTGTTTGGCTTATTGATTTTGGCCAGCAAGTTATTGTAAGCCATTATGCAGGCTCATTGGTTTCGGTCACCGAAACTAATCGCATTTCACTTTTATAAGCCACTTTGAAGTTTCATTGGTTTCAATCAGCGGCTTACTATATCCATTTTACACGCTCATTGGTTCAGTCAACCGTCAGAAAGTCCTTTTGAAAGATCTTTTGTTTCAGACAGTGACTTACATTTCGTTTACACATGCATCCACCAATCCACACTGGCCCCTTGTAATGGATTATGGACGGAGAATCCTTGATTGCTAGGAAAAACTTATGCCCTGCAGTAGGACACAGACTAATATCGATATCAATTAACTTTCAACCGCTAGCTACCGACCAAAGGCACTAGATGGCGTCGTTATTTTGTTACTCTTGAAATGTATAAGAACTGTCAAGAGTTGCAGTTATTTACTCGTAGGGTATCTATAGTATTTACTAAAACTCTAGAAAAGGTTGCCTGGAAGGTATCGCTTTAACAATAAAGCCACCTTTCGTAAACTTATTGTTTAAACTGTTGTATCACTTTACTTTTTGGTGTGCAATAAAATGTATCCCTTTCAGACGCTCCTAGGCAGTTTAATCCTCCACCACGGCCAATTAACCAGTATAATCGGGTCCAAACCGGTTCTATCAAGCGGCAGCGGTGATAAAGCAGCTGCCTTGTTAGCGACCGGCGATGCTCATTGGTTCTCGTTGTTACCTGTCGCTACGCCTGTTAGCTCACATAAGAAACAAGATAAGCCGGTAAGTTATATTATTGTTGAGCGTGTTCATTCATTCATTTTTCAAACATTCATTGTTCATTCATTCATTTTTCAAACATTCATTGTTCATTCATTCATTTCTCAAACATTCATTCATTCATCCAATTATTTATACTTATGTGGGAACGGAATGTAAGGCAAGTATGAGAAATTTAACACAGACAGGCGAATAGATATGCTAGTGTGAGGGGAAGAGATAACGGGGTGAGAGGGAGAGGAGTAGGGGTAGTAGAAAGGGTAGGGGGACGTATTTTTTGGAAGAACGTAAAATAAAAGAAGAAAAATTGAATCAAGACTTTTAATTTTCATCAATACCATATTCCACATTTATTTATTAAGGTTCAATTCCTACGTACAGAGCAGCAAAGCGATTAATTCGATGTCTATATGTTCAACTGAAATTTCTTTAAAATTTCTTTGGCACGCGCTCATAAGAATAGGAAATGCAGATTTTGTTACTTTTTTTACGTTTTATAAAGAAAACGTTTAAATAAAACTCGCAGAGCTTGATGAGCCGTATCCAACGACATACCATTTGGCTTTGAAATTGTATTTTGAAAAGTTCATACCGTTATATATTTATCTATTTCAACGGGTCTTAACGCGTCTATTCATTAAGAAATAAGCTTTACAGCATCTGATACAAGTTTACAAAAGACCAAGATAATCGCCTACCAACTGAACCTACCGATCAAGTTCATGTACATAATGTTTGAAAAAAATAAAAATTATTTGTTTGTTATATACTTAAAAATAAAGGATATTTTGAAAGCATTTTGATGTAAATTATGGGAAGTAGATTTTATTTAATTTTTATTCATAAATTATCTTCTTATTTGGTTACATTTTGTACAGATTTTAATATTATCTACACATTTATTAATACAGAATCAACATCTTACAATGTGAAGATCTGGGTGAGGTGGTGTGTGTCAAGCTTTATCCGTTAATACAGTACTTGACTGTATCTTGAATTTGATATATTTTTTGGTTTATTCAATAGAAAACAAACCGATTTTAAAAATATTTTTTGAAACTTGTTAGAAGATTCACATAATTATAAGCTTGGGAATATTTGTGAAAATAGGGATGTGTTGAAGAGTTATTCCTGTCTCTGTCACTCATGTATGGATTAAGGGGCACTATAGAAAAATTACGTTAATGTTGTGTGTCGTACGTAAACGGTAACCAGCCCCATTATCGTCTACATTATTGCCTTGTGCATGACAGATTTATAGCCTTAAAACGTTACAGAGTCCATTCATTTAAGGCCTGTTCAGATATAAGTCATATTCGCTGCTGCTTGCGGTAATGATATTCGCGCGGGTGCGCAATAATTCCTACGTTCAGACATAGGCGATAATTGCTAACTGCTTCAGGTAGCGGTATACTGCGTATAGCGGCCTAGGGCCAGTGTTAACAGTTCGCTCCCCTTGGCGTATTCGCCCGACTTGCGGTTCCCATACAAAATACCCGGTGGGATATTGTCTAGACATTATCATTCTTTTCTAACTTGTGGTTTCTAAGTATCCTATGTCAGTCCTTTTGCAAAATATTTTAATTTTAATATCATGGATTGATTTCTAGTAAATTACTTAATTGCATCATTTTTAATCTAATTTTTCTAGCAGTCAAGTACCGTATTAGACTTCAGTGTATTTTTTTAATCCTTTAAAGAGTATTTTTGGAACTCGTTAAAACGAATATAATACGCCGTGAAATATTTATTACAAATTATTTGATTATAATACTAGTAGAGTAAAATATTGTAACATTGTTTTTTGTAATTTATTGTGTTTAGTTGGTTTCTTGTCTAAACTAACATGTATTTTAATTTAATATGTTATGATTTTATTAACAGTTTAATGAACTACTAAAAATATAATGTCATTTAAAGCTTATAAGTTGAGCAAGTAAAGTGCAGGATCTGTGAGGCGCGAATCATTTGCTCGTCTTGAGTGTACGAGGCATGTTATATACATACGAACATGTATTTTTTGTGGTTCACGGCTCGCGATCCCACCACTTTGACCCACCAGTGGGTCCACGAGTCATTTTGTTTCCCCCGTGGACCCACTGCACTAGAGCTTGAATAAAAGGACAGAAAATATTGATAAATGTTATTCTAATTTAAAGTCGGCTCTTGTTTTTTGTGTGTAAAAATGCGTTGCTGGAACAATTTTATTGGTCTCAGTACAAAATAATATATCGATATTTTCTATCCTTTATTTATGCTTCAGTGCATTGGGTCCAGGGGGAAATAAAATTACTCATGGTTCCACTGGTTGCTCAAAGGGGTGGGATCGCGAGTCATGAACCCCATTTTGTATATAAATATTTATTTCCAATCATAGATTTTTACGTCAATATTCGCGTCACACTGTACACAGTTGTTGACGATTATAATCGATAATTACTTATATTACTTCACAGGCCAAGAAGAAACCAACAGTAAGTCCCAACAAGTCAAGAACTGATATTTCGGACCTGATGGCCAGTTCTCTACCAATCAATTTGGCCAACGCCCGCTCCGGCGCCGCTTCTTTCTTTAATTCAGCGGCTGATTGGTTCAGTAGCTCTTAGACTGAGATAAATAAAAGAATGGCCCCGTGTTAAGAAAGTTCCATGTGACATGTTTTTGTGAAAACAAAATTTGAAAATCGCGATATTCTAACGAAAAATTGGGAAATATTTATAAGAAAGTAAAAAAAAATTTTTTTAACAGACGGCTTAAATATGTATCAGTCTTTTAATACTTACCAATTTCTTTGCTTAGATTAAAGAACTTTCCATATGGCATATTTTATCGACGCGCCATTTAAAACATATTTAATAATGTTTGAAAATTATATAAATTCTTTAAAACACGACTCAGACGCAATTCAGAGAATATCTGTTTATTGTTTACCAATTTGTGCAATGTATATATAGATATAGGAGACCGAAATCATTATGCGGTTGACTACGTACTAAAAGATAAGTGGATACATTTCTCTAGATTAATCTAGGGTAATCTTAAATTCATTAAAACCATAAAGAAAACCAAAACATAATGATTTCACTAACAGAAACAATAATTTCACTTTTGAAAATGTTATTTTTTTTTAATCTTATGTATAAAGTCGAAATTGCTAAATTTTAATATTTTCATTTCATTGTGTTTATGCAAATTATTTTTTAATTGTTGTTGTAATAATCATTAGATATTTTAATTCATTAACATACACTGTTGAATATACTGTCGTTTAAGGAAAATAAATATAATTTTAAAATTAGTCTCGTGTTTGTATTGACTTGGGAGTTGCAACTGTAAGTTTAGGAAGTGTTACCAGTAAAAAAATATAAATACAATAATTTAACATTTATTAACAATAAGTGCAATAATCAGATCTATAAATTAACAATAAACTAAACATCTTCATCTTTCTTAGTGTCACTAACTTTTCTGCCCAAAAGTCTGAAGTTATCGTTGTGACCATCGCCGTAACCGCTGAAGTAGTTGCCGTGGTTACCAGGGTATGGCCGGTCGTTGGGGCGGTATTGGTTATATCCGGGCCGGTATTGGTTGTTACCGGTTGCAGGTCGGTTGTAACCAGCGTAACCCGCGCCTGGGTAAACCGCGCTACCAGAGTAACCCGCGCCGCCAGGGTAACCTACGCCACTGGGGTAACCCGAACCGCCGGGGTAACCCGCACCGCTGGGGTAACCCGCACCGCCCGGATAACCTGCGCCGCCAGGGTAACCCACGCCGCCAGGGTATCCGGGCCGGTTGGGGCGGTAACCTGAAATAACGGACCTTGTTATGGAATAACGAATCAAGCGCCAGAAATGTGAGTTAGTTAGTACTCTCTGTTAGTTGTAACACAATCTGTGTACAGTGCCCCCAGTGCCCCAAATTGTTATTTACTGTGAAATCGGTTAGTCAAAATTCAAAATCAGTAAGTAAGAATGTTTCAATTTTGCCATGTATTTGCGGACTGCATTATTGTTATTACCGTTAGTACGAAAACAGATAACTGTTTGTATATATGCCCCTTTAAAACTGTTTGAATTAAATTTACTCTAAGGCGATCAAGCAGAAAAAAATCTGAAAGTGTTATCACTGTCCCCTTTTTTATAATTATAAATTACTTATCTATTATGTAAGAGAATATAGACTATTAATCTGATTTCCTATTGTTCGTAGAACTGCACAATTTAACTTTCTACACTCTTAGGTCTATTTGAATATATCGCTTGATCCTCTATTCCATAATAGGGCCCTGAAGTAATTCATATTTAAATAAATATGCTTCATAATCACTAATATACTTATGATATTTAAGTAAAAATCAAATATCAACTATAGTTATGAACAATTCTACAAGTAAATACAAAGTTAGTGTATCAACATTAATTTCTAAATAGTCTGTTTCTAACAGTTCTAAATAAAATGTAATAGTATGTTCTAGTAATCCACCAATATATCACAAGAGAGCAGCAAATTGAAAAAAAATATTAGAGTATTAAATGTAATAAAGTTTTTGTTATATTATCTATTCCATTATACGTATTTCGAACAATTTCAATATTTATTGCATGACCAAGTGTGTACAAGTGTACCTACACACTTGAACAAGAGTATTTATTTATAAGTATGTACGTACACAATAGATACAAAAGACTAAGAACAGTGAAAATATCAAGACGTTTTACGTATATGGTAGGTACACTATAAATTCAATTATTTACATATTATTATTTTTTATAAAATGAAAAAATAATAAACAGTAATAATAATTTGGTTCTTACACGTTTTGGTTTCCAAACTATAACACATCTAAGTTAACATTGTACTTCTGTAGACCATGAAAGACTGTTATATCTACAGTCCACAACTTCCAGCCACTTACAAATTTGAATTTCCAATCGTTTTGGTTTTGGTAAATATTTGACAACGTAAACGAAACTTTCGCGATACAATTTTGCTGATTTTAACAGACGGTTTGAAAATAATATAGAATTATTCACTGGTCCATAATACATACTAGTACGAACATAGGATATATGTAATTTAGCCAACGAATAAATCCATTACTCGTATCGTTACTGACGGGCAAGCGCCTATAATTACATAATTATCAAGTGGAAATTAACATCTCCTTAATTATATTTTTTATTAAACAGTTTTAAAAGGAAAATCCCATGATTGTTCACAATGTCCCAGCTGGTGTCATATCGACCACATTATATTCATGCTGTAATTAACACATGCACACATGCGATGAGGCGTGTTAATGCAATGTAATAATTAGCATAGAGAAAATGAAAGAAAATGTGCTGTACAAAATTATTCTGATTAGACTACATAGACATGCTTCTACAGAGACAACACTTTACTTCGACACAACAACACAGTAAAGTTAGGAAGAACATATTACACATAAAAGAAGGAACATATGGTAATACAAAAATAATAAAAAATAATTAAATTGTCAATTAAAAAACTCAACTCTAAAATGCGTTGTGAATATTTATTCCGTGCTGAATATTTCTAACTACTACTGAAGCACCCCGAAGTCGTAGCTCAACGGTTTATACATAAAAACATTTGAAGAAAAGTAATTGTACTTTAAATATTTTTTTACTTTTTGCCATGAAAATAAGTGTATGAAAATCCGAACATGATTATGTTCTTAACATTCACGTATGCTTGATAAGATAAAACGTTAGTGTAGAAATGGATGAAAATTAGGTAAATTGATTGTTAAAACCCCACATTATACACACCTCCATATCCCGGGTAACCCGATCCGCCAGCACCGGGATAACCTGGGTAACCGCCGTATCCACCTAATCGTATATTACAAATTATTACATTCCGTAAATATTCTACTAATATTTTAAATACGGTAGTTTGAATGGTTGAAACGACTGAATTAATTTCGTTACAACTTCGCAAATAGGTAGATTGCAATTTGGATCCATACAGGCTATGTAAATCATCTAGACCACGCGAATGAAGTCGCGGTCAAAAGATGTTTTTTAATCAAGAAAGAATATTTGAATAAATCGAAATCTATGTACCTAATTATTTAAAAAAATAGTTATTAGAACCTTACAATATCAACTGAAATAATTGACATACCTGCGTATCCGTCATAACCGCCGTAACCGCCGTATCCACCATAACCGCCGTAACCACCATAACCGCCGTCGTATCCCCCGTATCCTCCATATCCGCCGTAACTGTTATATCCTGGCTTCAATAATCCATATCCACCTGTGCTACGTCTCTGGCCCTCAGCAATGCCATGACTTGTGTCTAACCTTTGGGCGACGCTCACGGCCAGTAAGCACGATATTAGTATCAAATTCTGTAAAAAATGTCAATACACTATATAAAAAGGTAACTATACAAATTATGAGGATTCCTTTACATTTTTGTGCAAAAAAAATAAAAATACCCGAGTAGAGAGAGCTAAATTGTTTATTTTCCTTAACCAATCATACCTTTCCTGGAATAAAACACTATATTATGTATTTTTAATGATTTGTTTGATTTATTTGATCTACGACCACGGTTTATGGTGTGTATGATTTTATGATCACTAAGTTTTATAAAAATAATAGCGTAGAAAAAATTCGCATACATTTCAGTAGTTATGAATGTGCTCTGTCGATCAGGGCATGAGCACTGAATGCTAATAATATCAAGAGTTTATAAAGGACTCTAACCAAAGACCTTTACTTATATTATTCACGTGGTCTCAAAATACACAAAAATCTTCAAAACGGTATAATGGGCATTGATATTTTTCATAAAATTGTTGGTATTTACCTACACAAACCAGAAAAAAAGATTCGTAAATTTTTCACGTAAATGAACTTGTGAACGTAATCTATAGTTTCAGGTTTCGTGAAAGGTTCGGCTACACCTTGTCTGTACACATATATACCTATCTATTAATAGTAGCCTAAAATGAATAAAATGTTATCGTATGATAAAGTCAAATATTTTTATACTCGCCAGGATTACAATTATCTCAGTTGATAAAGAGATAATGTTCATCATAAAGCAAATCATCCGGGACCATCGATATTCTGGGACATTAATACGCTTAAAGGTTAATAAATACTAGAAAAAATATTTTTATTGCAACTTCGGTACGTTACTTTGAAGACAATGAAATATTTAATTATCATACATCACTGTTAATGTAATGCTGGCGCTGGCGTGTAATTAATCAGTGAAATCAAAATATCTAGAAAATGACAGTTATAAATTTTAGAAATCATGTTAGATGAAGACCATGCTGCTTTGTTAATGACGCCACTAGCACAGTAATGATTAATTACATCTACGCTCGAGTATCTGAGATAGTGATAGCTCCGGGCCTAAAATATTATTGAGCTCATATCGGTTTAATTTTATGATGATTTTATAAAAACTATAAAATTAAAAAAAAATTAGAAATAAATAATTTTTCAATATACATCTTTAGTTTGCTGGGATCGATTGCGTTTGAGGGATATATTATAAATAATGCCACACTCAATGGCACACACTAGGACTCACTGTGATAAGTGAGTTAATTTTAATTTAAATAGATTCAATTCGTCTAATATCAGTCCGTCCTAGGAACTATTTTCGTTGTAGAGTTATTTACCTACATAGACAAACAAACAAACTTTTATATTTATATGTTTAATAAATGTATTATTTTTTGTACTAGCACACTTGCACCTTTACCAATATGTCTAAACATTTTTACATATAAGTTTAATTTATTTAAATAAAATAAAGGAATATGCCACACAATCCACACTAAATCAAGTCACAATTATATCGTATTATTAATTGCAACAATATGTTTGGTAGGTCTCATTTCGCGCACTTGACAACCACAAAGGTTAACTTCGCATATTTAATTAAAGCCCAAAATCTTACCGAAATATTCATGTTTACAAAACCACTGCTTACACACGGCCCTGCTCAGTGTAATGCGACTATTGAATCAAATCTAGAGATCTCAGCCTTTATATCCACCGTCAAGATCACATCGTATAGAAGTGACTGCGTTTTTTTACGCACTCGTTCACTGACGCATAATTGTCCTATAATTATAATTTTTATTTGACATTGTTGATAGTTCATTAACTTTTTTCAAGTATTTACGCGATTGAAAAGCTATTAATAGAGGAAGCAAATATTCCTCGACAGGAAATGTATTGTTTATCTGCGAATTAATATTTGTTTGTAGATAATTGTTAATTGCCTGCGCGAGTAAGTACTTGATCGTTATGATGTGATAATTAGATAACAATGAAATGCTACCGCGCTTCTGTAATTAATTATTGGCGAATTATTTTTCCCTTTTGTTCATTGTAATTAAGACAACACGGTGACAATGATTTTAAATATAAAATTAATCTACCTTTGACGATATTTGACGAAATGAACGAATTGCTACCATAATTTGGCGTAATAATACGATAGTTTGTAATTATAATTTGATTAAAGTCGATGGCAGAAACTAGTAATCCACAAATCATATAAAATGATAATAAATGTTACTACACATTCACAATAAATATTTTTGAACAATGCAATAAATATTTGATCACACTACGAACAAAATTGGTTAGTTCCATAAAAATTATACAGTTGTCTGACATCATTACACACTTGACCTGTGACCAAAATAAGAGCACGAAGGAGGTGGAATTAATGAACATGTGAAAATGAATGAGTGAAAGAAAATTCTTTATTGCATTCCTGTTGTAACTGATTAATTAAATTAAACATAATGGCATATTTATAAATGTAATAATGCAACTCAATGCAACCAACGGACAGTGAAATTACTTGGAAGAAGAGGTAGGCTATGCAATGAACATGTGGAAAATAAAAAATGATGAGTTTGAATGGAAAAGGAAGGAAATGTCGTCTTCCGCGCTTCCAACTTAGCAGTCTAGTTTAAGTGTACTCGTGTGTATTCAGTTTAAGTGTACCAATATAGTAATTTGAACGATTTTTGTTAATGAATCAATAGATAGATGGACAAAACTCTTTAATGCACACCGAAATAAAACAAAACCGTAACAGACATTGCAAAATATGTAATGCACAAAAGGCAGTCTTATCGCTATTAGCGATCTCTGCCAGACAATCTTTGGGTAGAGAGGAAATAAATATTTTAATCACAAGTAGATTAAGTACAGTACACCGACATAAATTACATATAATACACATATATCAATCCACATACATATACACTATATATGTGAGTAACTGAATGAAAGATTACAAAGTTAAATAGTGTTTAGTAAGTTGCCTCTTGAAGCTGGATAAAGATTGAGCTCGTTTTTTGTAGAGGGGAAGAGAGTTCCACAAACGAACCGTACGCGCAGTAAAAGAGTAAGAATATGAAGTAGAATGGTGAAAAGGAATGCTAAGAAGAAGGTCATTAGAAGAACGATGTGAGTGAGAGCAAAGGAATTGAAAACGCTCTTTTGAATACTTGGGAGCTGAAGGATTAAAGAGTAGGTATACAGTAGAGGAGGGAAAGGATATTTCCGTCGGAGTCGATATTTGAGTAAAATCAATCTTGTGATTTTACGCAAATTTTGATTTTGATTTATGTAACATCCTCAACATACCTTACTACAATATCATATTTCTAATATAATTTTATAAAAACATTCTTTTCTGAGTAAGAAAAAAAAATTGAAAATTCATTAACTTTTCAGTTTGCTATGATTTTTTAAAGTTGTGCACACAATCCCTTAACTTCTGACCGCCCTAACTCTGTTAATTTTATTAATGGCTAAAAAATCAAACGACCATTTTTATGTAAAATTTCATGCTCTACAATTTTTATCTAAAATTTTTTTTTCTACTTCATACCCCTTTTGAATAATTTTAAAAAAACACTTTATTTTATTTTTTTCACACCTTCTCTGGGGTTGAAAAAAAAATTTCTTTCATTCATCTTTTTTATAAACTTCAAAGTAATTTATATCATATATTCCTGTATTTCCTCCAAAATTTTGATTTAAAGGCCTATTTGATTGGACTACTAGATACGTATCTAATCTGACATCTGATTATGATTTACGTATGTGTAAATCATGTTGACGTGTTTATATTATCGCTTGAAATTTCTAAGAACAATGTAATTAATATACACGCTTTTGACCGTGGAAATTTGTAGATAGCAGTTTTCTACACAGGACATTTCTACATATACAAAGAACATGACTTCTCTCATGGTTGTATCAACCCTACGGTAATACGGACGGAATCGCGGGAAGTATGAGCCGTACTGAGTAGTGAGTTCTTTCTGTTAGTGTATCTGCTCTGCCTACCTACAAATTGTTGTCTATACCCGTGTTCCTTAGCCTCTCTTCTTTTTCTGGTGTATGGGCGCCATGCCTCAGAAAACGGAGATACGTTCACTCCGATCTCCAGCAACTCTTTTGGACTATACGAAAGAAGTTGCTGCAGGCAATCAGACGAAGGGAGGTGGGAAGAAGTATATTATTGCGATCTTATCGCCTCAGAGGCGAACCTCAACAGACTAAGAGTGTATACTGTTGCGTATACCGAGGATGGTGAGGATGGTGATGATTAGTGAAATGAAACTCTAGTCGGGTCGCAGTTAAAACTACGCCCGAGGAGCTTGCCCGTACTGACGGTACACGAACATACAGTCGGATGTCTCTGAGGTGCCGATCAAGATGTGTAGAAGCAGGCGTTGAGACTCTATTCTTGAGAGCGCGGTGTTACTAGTGAGAGCTGCAGTGATTTACTGTTCAATGTTCAGTTCAGTTCAGTTGCTAAGTTGCCAAGTTGAATTCTCAGTTGCCAGTGATCGCACTCAAACCGGGCCTACTTATATTTCGAATCTACCATAAGTGCCTCAACTAGCTTCTACGGTAGCGAGAGGATTCGTTTATCGTCCGACTGGGGGCGCCTCAGGCTATCTTTATTCAATACATACGTGGGAGTGAGATAGCACATGATAAGGACAGACAATTTTTAGACAAGGACAAAAATAATAATATTGACGCTTACAGTTTGAGTTCTACAACTCGCGTCTTTCTTTGGAGTTACTTTTAATTTCTGTTGTTGTCTTTATTCATAAAACACATACTACACAAATACTTGTACATAAATTCTTAATAACAATAGGGCATTAAAACACTCTTACCCACGCTTACCATTAACATTAAAAAACGCTTACCCATTGGTACTTACTCATTACACATACGCTAGTTTTTCAGAATTCTCTTGCATGTGGGTTTCCTATGACGTATTCCTTTACCTCTGAGATAATGACATAATTGAATAATTCGTATTTATGTAGAAACGCAGCGGTACTAGCCGGTATTTGACCTCATGATCTCTCGAATACCGGTCGAAAATATTAGGCTATCACCGCTACAACAATCTAAAATATACGTATAATTATGTAAATTTACGAGAGAAGCAGTTTGCTGTCTTTCAGAGTATTTCTCTCAGAGTAGAGGTTCTTTTATAAATAAAAAGTAGCAGAAGAGAAGATAGCTTTCAAGTTGGGATACATTAGCAAGAAACTCAACACATTTAATATGCCGTGTTAATTACCCGATAATTATGAAAGAAATCTACAGATGAGAGACAGTCCACCTACTGGTAAGTGGATACTGTCGCCCTGCGACATCCGCGATACCTGGCAATATCAGTCCGGAATGACGAACGTTGCTGAAATGGATTTGCTGAAAGGGTTGGGATAATGGGAAGTGATAGGATAGAATGGGATGGGAATGGGCTCTGGCATATCTCACTCACTACCGAAACACGTATGTGCATTGTGCGAATAGGACAAAGTGGCTAATGCAGTAGGTACATTTTACAGTAGGCTTGTGTCAGAGAAGGGTAACATAACCAGTCCAATGCGCCCTGTGGCTGTGAGATTGCATCGTGCACCATAACCCTCATATTCATCCGCGTATAAACTCTCTTCTCGCTTCATAGCAATGAATACTGAACAAATTATAACCGAACCTAGCTCCTAAAAAAGATAAAGCTCTAGAAATTCCAAGCAAAAATGATTGTTTTAAATCACCGTGAAATGTCTAATTAATGTCTTCCAATTAGTTCCTGGAAGTCGCAGCGTTACGAATTACAGTCATTGATTTTGTCAGAGAATCGCAGACCATGACCGCGACGGTCACATCAAAATTGGTTCAGTAGTTTTAGAAAAATACACAAATCATTTTGAGAGATTATATTAACGCCAGAGCGGTGGTAAACCTAAGCTATAAGGATGCAGATCTGGAGGGTAGGGGGCGCCAAAAAACGGAAGGAGTTTTTCTCATTCTCAAGCTAATTGAAAAATGCATACTTAAGTAGAAACTCTGCAATATGGGTCAGGGTTCATGCTCACGACCTCACGAATGTGGTTCGATACATGGCTATTCTAGTTAGCAAAAGTGGCAGACGAGCAAACTCTCTATTTGGTGGTAAGTGGATACTGTCGTCTATGGACAGATAGATCATACAGGAGACACCGTTCCTGTAATACGTACCCTTTCATCGTCTATATCTGGACACCGCTTCCTCATTACATGTGGGATATGTGGCCATAAAACACTACGCTGGCTAAGCAGGTTGGTGAGTCCACTTTTATTTTTATTTTTTTTTTATAGATGAGTGGGCGGACGAGCAAGCGGTCCCACGTGATGGTAAGTGTTATCGCCGCCCATGGACACCTGCAACACCAGGGGGTATGCGGGCGCGCCGCCGACCTTGCAAAATCCTATTCACAGCTCTCTTGAAGAACCCCATATCGTAGCTCAATGGAAAGACCTCTTGAGGCAGTTCGTTCCACAGCCTACGGGTTCGCGGTATAAAATAAAGGTGCTGTAGTTCCTCGGGGCAGTGTTATCACTTGGTTGCCTATTACGATGTCTACGATGGAAGAGATGCGTTGGTGCTAGTTTAAAGCCAGCTCACACGTTTAGAGAAAAGTGTTAAAACAATACTTGTAGAGCTTGATGAGTCCTTTCAATGACATATTATTATGGTTTGTATTTATCATTTCTAAAGATTACACCTTCATAATTTTGAAGCTGGTAATCTGATTTAACTCATTTTCGAACTTAACCGAGATATGGACCTAAAAACTATAGTCGGTTGATTTCAGTGAGAGATGTGCTTTCAAATCTGCTAAAAAAACAACTTAGGTACTGCCTCTATGATATTATTAGTAGGTATGGATTTCAGATTGGATTTGGATTTAACATTTGAGATTTTCGCGTTCTTCATACGGGGAAATACGTACAAAATGACATATGGTTTTATTTTTGGGACATAACTCTTAATTGGTAATACACAGCATAGTCATATTCTACACCAATCATCTTTGGTTCTTTATTTATTGAAACTAACAAACATTTATAGGGTAAAAATAACAGAAAAATATATATTCTTAGTTTAACTGAGATCAGCCAAAATCCATTTTGTCCATATGCTACGGACAAAATGACATACACGTAAACACTATACAATTATTGACAAAGTTCACAAATGAAACGCTTGGTTCTTCTAGGAACATCAGCGCAAGAAGCGTGCGCCCAATGTGAACAATTTAAGCACCGCGACCAGTCTTCCCCGGGCTTAGATCGTGAAAAAAGATCATTGCAATATATGCATGGACAGTCCTCTTCAGTCCTCTAATAACCCTCATCTTGAGGGTTATTAGGAAAATTTTCATCTTCAACGTCGTCTTCAAATAACTTTTTAGTGACGTTTCGTCTCCTCTTTGCTGGGGGAGCTTTGTACTCATTTTTCGATTTAATTTCTCTCATATTAGGAGTAGAAGTTAAAACTAAAGAGATTTGCCGAGTCTTTGGTTTACGTTTCCCTTGTCCACTAATAAAATGTCCTTTTGGGGCTCGAGAAATCTCCTCAATGGGGACAGCAAGAATAGAGGACGATGGATCGTCTTCTTGCTGTGTAGATGGCCCAGCAATGGAAACATGACCAGGAGTTGTTTGCTGGTGAGTTCGCTCGTTGGAGGTATCTTCCAGCGGTATGTTTGTAGTCTCCTCAGGTTCGTACATATAATCGAGAAATATTTCAGGATTTAGAGGCCAGATACCAGTGCTTTTAAATCCGTGAGAACCATTTTGCACTGTAGCTGCCTTGCTGTATGCTTCGTTGAACAGGCCGGCAATCTGAAATTGTGTAACAACACGCCCAGGATGTGCTTTCAGCCACTTGGATATTTCTTGGTTAAAGTAAGTTTCCAAGGGCGCGAAAAAAACAACATCAAGAGGCTGCATGCGATGAGTGCAGTGTGGAGGCAGACAAATAACATAAATACCGTTTTGTTTCACATATTCTAAAATTTCAATCCCGTTATGACTTGCATGACCGTCGACAATCAAAATTACCTTATCGGCAATACTTGCTTTTACAAAACTTTGGAAATGCTTCATCCATTTCTGAAATATTTCAGCTGTCATCCACCCTGATTGTTGAGCTACACCTAAAGTGTCAGGAGGAACTTCGTAGACAAGTTCATTTTTCATATTTTTCCTCGGAAATATCAATAACGGCGGGACAAACATACCAACAGCATTAACACAACAAACAACAGAGGTGTTTGTTCCACGCTCTGCACTGGTTATAACGCCAACTTGCTTCCTGCCAGTAGTAGCCAAAATCTTTTGAGGTTTTTGTACAGTAGATAGGCCTGATTCATCAGCATTATAAATTCGATGTGGCCTAAAGTCTACATACTCCAGCAGCTCTTCATACAGCTGAAAAAACTTTTGGACTTGAGACCGATTAAAAGCCAGAGCACGGGCTGCTGAAGTAGCTTCGGGTTTGCGCAGACAGATATCTTTATTTCGTCTCAGAAATCCTTCCATCCATTCTTGTCCAGCTTTTTGTTTTTGTCGGTTAAATCTATGAACGAAATCGTTTTTTTCTGCCAACTGAAAAGCTAGTTCTTGCACCCATGCTCGCGTTAATCCAAACAAACGACATTCAAGGAATTTCAAATGCTGAACTAATTGCCTTTCCACATCAGATGGAAAAGTAGATTTCCAACATCCGAGACCTTTCGAATTGGACTCCAAAGTTTTGTTACTATCCAAAGCATGCCTTCGGAGCGTTGCTTGAGGGATACCAAATGTTTTTGATGCCAATAACCAGCCCATTTCATTACTTCGAACTGCCTCTATAGCTTTCTGCATTGAGTCTGCACTCCAGGATTGGCAATCAGTCGTGCGCGTATAATCATGTGGCATTTTGGCATATCTGTAAAGAAATTAACAGCTAAATTAAGTTGAACTACTTGACTGAGCTCTTATGAACAAAATGACATACCTATGTCGTTGTGTCCGTTGTCTATATATGTCGTTTTGTCCATACAACATTTCAAAAAAACAAAATTCAAAAATAATTACATAGAGGATTTTTTTTTGGAAGAAGTTATTTGAGGGCAACAACAAATCCTTGAGGAATAAAATAAATGCTACACAAGTAGGCACAATAGCCAAAAACTTACCATTTATACAAAAAAACTTGTCGTAAAGAAAAAACTCGTAACGTACAAATACCTCTCGTCGGCCAGGACACGGGGACGAATGAAAGGGGCGCGTTCGCGTTTTGACAGTTTAGTAAAAGTCATTCGGGTCACATGATGCCGTTGTCACTTGCTCGCTAGAGTCCACCAAATTCGAATTATGCCACCTATGTCATTTTGTACGTATATGTCATTTTGTAGGTATTTCCCCTACATAATTATCTATTTAAACGGTTCTCAACGCGTATGTTTACCTTAGTTTCGTTTCACTCGACGTTTTCGTTGGGTTGCGCCAACCATGGTCACGAGCTGACTGAAGAGGCGGACTGACTGGGTAGTTCACGTCGAGAATTGCGAGACTACCTGCATTTGGTCTTTATATTCCGGAAAGTTGCGATACACAACAACAATCACAATATCTGAAGTAGCGTCAGACTAAAAATTACGAAGTTCAAACGAAACGTCGAGTATAATAAATAAGGTAAACATACGCGTTGAGAATCCTTTCAATAGATAAATATAGCATTCGTGTATGAATAGTTACATGTACTTACTCGTAAATACAAGTTCATTGCGATATACACTTAAGCGTCGATTACAGTATTACGTTTTAATATCGAAAGAGATATCTAATGATATGACATTGAAGGTTGGTATTCCCAAAGGATTTCCAAGAGCTTTATGAACAGTGGTTTGGAAACGGTTTTACTCACGTTTGACCTTTACTATAGCTAGGGTTGCCTCCCCTCCGGGTTTGAAGGATACTTGTGCAGGTTACGGCTTAACATAGTAAAAATCTAGGCGACGCGACTATGAGTTCGAGCATTCAAGAATCTCAGTATGATTCTAAAAATCAAGCTGGCTCTAAGTAGTACATATTAATATTAATTGACTTTTTTAAAGATTATCTTTGCGATTCAAATGCTAAGTTATATTATTTTGTGTTAATTAATATTAATAATTTAATATTCGAGAAAATTAGTGAACATTAATTATACTTTAAGTTTATAACTTGAAGTACAATTTTATGATAACAATTTACTAGGTACTAAAACTATTTTATATTTTGTCCCATTTTTTGTAATCTCCTTGTTCACAGTGTTCAGAAGGTAGCAACCCTAACTATAGCCCTGTATACGTACAGTGACTAGTCGCTTATAGTGTCCACTAGCCTCGCGTTTGAACAATTAAAAACTCTTTTGCAGCTGATTATCAACTTATTTAATCATACAATTTATTCATATTGTTGGACGCAGCCAGCCGCCCCCAGTCACAGCCGGTCGCGCCTCTTTACACACAGTAGTTTTCTCTAAATGTTGATGTATGACATGGATGACTCCTCTATTTATAGTTTTATTGATCGGTCACGTGGTCGATCGTCTAGCGACCAACAGCCAATTACACGACCAGCTGTGTCACTGGCCGCCGCGAACAGCGATCTCATGTGAACGACTTCATAACGCGTGATAATTTAGCCACTTGACATTACATAGCATATAGCTAGATACAAACAAACAAAAATGGTTCACTTATCCTTATAGATATCAGTATCGAGGCCTCGTAGATTTCCCGCCTACGTTTATTTTATAACGTAGGCGCAGTAAAATCTCTTTATTATCGCAAGATTGAGATGGAAGTAACATGGTTACAAGGGAATGTGTACTCAGCAAAATAAGATGAATACTTACTAAAATTTGTCGATAAAAATTTATTGAAATGATGAAGTCTGTAAAGTATATATTTAAGCTATGTTTGGGTTTCAAATACGTATAGTTAGAAACACCCTAAAATATCCAAAACTATACGATTATGGCTCTTATTAATAGTGCAAGGTAGTGTCTATGGGCGTATGCCCCCTGTTGCTGATTGTATCTAAAATGCTTTCGGTAGTACAACTGTAATCGCTACCAGCCTTTTTATCGTGCACTGCTGAACACGGACCTTGTCATGTTCTTTGTCTCGTGTATGAGGGATATATGGCCTTAAAACGTCACGCTGGCCAAGCGGGTCGGCGACTCCACTCTTCTAGAGGTGGCGGTTTTTAATTTGAAATAGGAATTAACAAAAACATATTTTTTTTTTTCTTCATATATAGATAGCAATGGTGCAAATAGCACTTTCTGCCAGTGTCAAATTTTCTTCGTAATAAACAACTTTAAAGTCTAAAACGTATCCTGTCAATGTCCTGTCCGGTCGAAGTAAGTCAGGAGTCGCTCATTAAAACAGATAGAAAAGTAGACAGAAGAGGACTCCTTGGAGGCACGATTTTTTTTTTTTTTTTTTTTTTTTTTTTTTTTTTTTTTTTTTTTTTTTTTTTTTTTTTTTTTGTTAGGAGAGACAATCAGGAAAAATCCTGCATGGGACACCTGGTACCATCTAGTCTGGCTGGGCCAGCCTAGGTGGTACCAGGTAGTGTCGGACTCCTACCGACTAAAAAACCTGATTGCCTCAACATCGTGTATGCATAGTTCTTGTGGCCCTAGTGGCCTTTCAAGAGTCACCGGTCGCGTTGATGTAGGGCGAGCGCAGAAGGCGCTCAGCCAGGAGAAAAATGTGCGTTGCAACAGCCTAAGGGCTCCCCCGCCGGTAAACCGGCGGAAGGAACGGACCTCGGCTTAGGGCGTTGCATTGGGGGGATACCGCGGGATCGCGTGTCGGCGAGAAGCGCCCAGGCATGTGTCGATGCCTAGTGAAAGTGTTGGCTGAGGGCCGGTGTGTGTTAACGGTGTAACGAGGGGGACGTCCACGTCTCGGCCGGCGGGGACGGTGTCTGTGTACTGTGGTTTGTGTGGGAACCGCATTGGCAGCGGTGATCGGGTCGTCGGGATCGTCCAGGATGTGCCGCGGGCGACGATAGCGCGGAGGGGCACTCCTGTCCGGTATGTAGGTGAGGGAAGAGACAATCAGGGGGTTGGGATGGTTTGGGATAGCGTCATAGTAGCGTCGGGCGGTGTCTGTTATGTATTTGACGATGGAGGGAAGCTCCAAGTCCTTGTGGAGGTCAACGTTGCGCATGTACCATGGTGCGGCCACGGCCTTGCGCATGAATCTATTTTGCAATTTTTGGAGGATTGCAATGATGGAGGGAGCTGCGTGTGCGAACACAACGCTAGCATATGTCATAATGGGACGGACGAGAGTTTTGTACAATGTCAACTTATTTCTAAGCGACATTTTACTTCTCCCGCCTACGAGGGGGTTGAGGCGACCGAGCACAAAGGCGGCTCGGTTGCGGACGGTTTTGACGTGTTCTCGGAAGGTCAGTCTATGGTCTAGAGTGACTCCGAGATACTTGGTCTTCCTGACGAGAGGAATTGTTTGACCGAAAAGGGTTATCGGGAGAGGGGACAGCTTAGGCCTACGAGTGTTAGCCCTGGGAAAAGGGAAGCACATGGCTGCATTTTTCGTCGGGTTTATCTCTATCCTCCACCTCGCAAACCACTCACCTAGGGCGGTGACTGCGCGCTGGAGGCGTAGAGATACCATACGTAGGTTCCTATCTGAGGCGTAGAGGGCGGTGTCATCCGCGAAAAGGGCGAGCTCTATTCCTGGGGTGTGGGGGATGTCGTTAGTTGGAAGCACGAAAAACGCAGTGCCACACTTATATTTGATTATCACAAACACCGCGCACGAAAAACACTTTGACGTTTAATAAACTTTCACTATTATCATACGTTTCACTATTAGGCCAAAAAACGCCTCATACACAATTCTTACAATAATCAAAGGAAAATTCAACTTCACTTCTTGAGTTTCCGCCAAAAAGTATCAAACGTCAAGTTCTAAAAGTGACTAATTAGTTATAAGCATAGACAAAGCAAGTTCGTGAAATTGTATGGAAACCAAGAATCGAGCATGTTACCTAATTATGCTGCACCTATGACTAAGTCACATAGACATATTTACTTCCTTCACACAGAGTCGCTGCGTACAGTGCGGTCAAAAAGGCACTTCATACCGCGAACTTCATAAGTTGTAGTATCAACTGCCAGCTGAAATATTTCAGCTACGCTACGACATGGGGCTGTTCAAGTAGAGCTGTGAACAGGATTCTGCAAGGTTGGTAGCGCACCCGCATGCCAGCGGTGACCACTTACCGTCATGTGGCCCGCCTGCTCGCCTGCCATCTATACTATAAAAAAAGTCTCAAGTAAATTTTAATGATTGGAAACCATTCGCCGATGAAACATCTCCCTTAATTCGGTTCACCGCTGTTGATAAATTTTTACAGTTGATTATAGCGCAATTAGGATTTTTTGTATTTGGCGCTAACTTCAGACACCTATATACTATATATTTGTAGTGTAGATTGTGGATTCAGTATTAGACACAGTAGGTATATACTCATTTACAATTAGGATGACTGTCCGTCCAAACAGACTTGGTAACTTAGTTACGAACTTTCTGTCTATGTGGTCAGACGGACTTTGTGATCCTGTAAACATATTGCCCGAACTAGACGGACAAAATTAGGGCACTGCGTTCATATTACTTCTATGATTCTGTATGCCAGTTACTTTACATCGTGAAATAAACTGCCTTTCCATTTTATATTATTCTCGTGTTATGAATTTGTATTATGGCTGTGTGATGTTGGCCAGCTTTAGAATAATACCATCCAATCTCTTCCTGTTGGTGTCTTAAAACTCTACTAAGGGATAACAAAGCCACTACAAGTCTTGAGGAACGACACCACTTCTAATAGAGTGAAGAGTGGACTCGCCATTCCGCTTGACCAGTCAGTGTGACGTTTTAACGCCACGAGGAGGAGTCCAGAAGTGAACAGTAAAAGGGATGGTTTCGGTTAGTCAAAAGTTTTGAAATGCAGTAAATAGGATACTGCTTCCCTAAGATGATAATTGAAGGGATTAATTAACACATAAGTTGTTTTTAATCCTAATTCCATGCAAGCGTAGTCGCGGGTAACACTTATTAATTAAATCCGAAAGTCTGTTTGTTTAGTCAATCATTCCTCAGCAACGCAAAGGATAGTAATTTTAGAAATTTTATCCAGATTCTTAACAACTGTAAATGTAAATGATAACAGTACTTACGTACTGTATGAGTACTGTCTAATCATTTCAGTTAACTGAAAATGATTAGTAACATGTATGTTTAATACAATCATCCATATTAATAAAACGCAACGTCTCTATGTTTATAATTTGGATTCTACTGGACTGATTTTGATGCGCTTTTCACTGTCGTGCAGGTTATTTATTCCGAAAGGTTCTAGTATACAAGACATCAGTGTATGTACCACGCGAGCGGAGCCGCGAGCAAAAGGCTAGTAACCAATTGAATTTAATTAAATTGGAATTTCGATAGTTTTTTAAAAACTTATTATATCCCTCAGATTTAGCGACTGAAAGTAAGCGCATAAGATGAGTCGATAACTCTGTGTCGAATACTTTTGGATGATGACGTCACATGTACGAAAGGTCTATATCCAGCAGTGGAGGGACATGGCTGATGGTATCGTATGGTCACAGATATAAATATAACATAACATAATTATTCAATTCTTGTACGATCTATTATCCTTGCCATTAAAGGTCTCTTGGCAATAATTATATTGTCCCCATTTAGGTACAGTAATATCCCATAATATGTACGAATCATTGTTATACGCAGGGCAGTTATGTACGAGTATATAAGCTTCCGTGTTATTTGTATTGTACAGAAGACAGCGCGTATCAAGCATAACATTATGTTTCATTTCAATCTTCATGTTGACGTAATAACGTTTGTTATTCACTTGCTGTGCTGATTTCTGCTGTACCACTGGCCCGCCGGTTCATTTTACCGACATCAGTTTTGCTACAGTACCTATACAGATCTCGAATTCAAAAAGGGTTTTTTTGGTCATAATCTACCACATAAGAAATCTACTTACAAGTTCGAAGGCTTTCCAGTTTCGGAAAAATTTGACTGACAGTTTATATTTATATCTATATTTTGATTATGTTCGAAGATGAGACAAATCGTTACATTAGTTCCAAAATTATGACAGTGTAATCTTTTCAACCAATAAAAAATTGACGTCTATACATACAGTAGGTATGTATTGATAGGTATTATATAGGTAGGTATATTGATTGTATGTATGGACATAATTTTTTAATATATTTTTATCGTTGGATGGGGTTCGTAACGGTCTACAACTTGTGTATGAACATTTATTAAAATGTTCTTTTTTATGGAAAAAGGTGGCAGACGAGCATATAGTCCACCTGTTGGTAAGTGGATACTGTCGTCCATAGACATCCGCGATACATGCCTACATCAGTCGAGAATGACAAACGTTGACATGCTCCGATATTTTCTGTCTACCTTTGGATATGTAGGAATGAATTTGGAGAAAGGGTTGGGAAAATGGTGAGGGATAGGGAATGGTGGGATGAGAATGGGCTCTGGCATATATCACTCACTATCAACATTTCAGTGGGAAATGCAATACATTTCAAGGTAGTCTTCCATGAGAGAGGGGTAATGTGGCCAGTCGAGCGCGCCTAGCGGCTGCGGAAACACAGCATGCACTCTCCCCTTAGAAAAATAGGAAAAATACGTACGGAAAATAGGGTAACTTCCCTTCCGAGTGATGCTGTCATCGATCTCTTTAATTCTCTGGCACGACAATTTCCTTTTGATTTTATCCTTTTTCTTACTATTATTAGGTATATCTATTTATATATTATTATCTGAAAATAAGTATATCCACAAATGTATCAAGCTACTCGTAATTGGTACCTGACGATTTAAATATCTGAGAAAACATTTATGTTTCGCTAACTAGAGTACGAAATAAACATTTTAATATTCCTGAACTTCTCTCGTTAAATATCTAACGGTCTGACTGCAGGATTTCCGAAGAACAACTGCAAAATATTATAAATAGAAGTACAATAATGTGAGATATAGTTAGAAAATTCTCAAATTAGTTATTTCATTAATTTTTATGACTACTCTCACCAATGAAATAATAACTATTTTGAAATTCACCATTGTTAATTTTATTTTCAAAATGTCCATAATCTGTGTTAGTAACCATAAATCTTAATCTAATGTCAGTAATGGGGAACAAATTGAACTGAAAATTAAAAATTGAACTAAAAATTAAGATGCGACAACCCAACCCTGCATCCATGTACCGGCTAGCGTGAGGTCGTGTCCATCCGTGTGGACTGTACCACCTGGCTGCAATGGCGCTCGGAATGCTGTTGGAGCTGGCTCGGATTCGCGCCAGCATGGAACCACAACGTTTTCGTATTATGGCAATACCTCCTCGGTATCATATATTTTAACTATTCAAAGATTTTACTAATACAACAAGGTTTTACGTTTTCTTCTGATTTATATAGCGGAAGAGATTTACTGAAACAATTATATTATACTCTTGTATATTAAGTTGCCAAGTAACGTCTCTTAAGTTTTAGTTAAGTATGGATCACTGCCAGATACCTATTAAAGAACAAGCCCCTAAGTTAAAATTTCCAAAAACTTTTTTAAGTAGCCTTGATTTAAAAATAGATATGTGCACATAAATGAAAAGAAACAATGATAATAAATCTGAAGATAATTAACACGATGATGTCATTGATGGTGATAGCGATAAATATTTATCTATTAATAAAGGCGGCACACATAAGGTCTTCGACAACCTTATCGTTTTGCAGAGGCTACTGAACGTCATTGCCATTTAAATTGATCGGCCGTTGATTATATCAGCGGAGTGGGCTAATAATGTGATCGATTACACATATATTGCATTATCTGATTTTTTTCATATATGGCAATGATGCAATTAGCACATTGTGCCAGTGTCAAGTCTAAAAGTGTAAAAAGTCTAAAACGTATCTTGTCAATGTCCAATCCCGTCGTAGTAAGTCAGCGGTCGCTCAGTAAAGTGATAGTAGGTTTACTGAGGACAGAAGAGGACTATTTAGAAGCACACGAAAAACGCAGACCTACGCTTTTATTTGATTATCACAAACACCGCGCACGAAAAACACTTTGAAGTTTAATTAAATTATTGAGCCGCGAAACGCCTAATATACATTTTTTACAATAACCTAACAAAAACCGAACTTCACTTTTCGAGTTTTCGCCAAAAAGCCAAAAAGTCTGATTTAAAACATAGTTATTTTTTCGGTAAACGCAGATATGTAAAACTTATTAGCGAATATTCAAATCATAGCAAATTCATCATAAGCGAGAAAGAGTCTGAGTCAACTGCCACTAGACGGCGTGGACTAGAGTCATAAATTTGTTCTCTGCTGGGCCGAATCAGCGTTCATAAAAATCATTCTTTGTCATGCTAAACGAAAATTAAATTGGTATAAAATGGAGAGGTTCTAACAGTATAAAACTTGTTTTCAGTATTACATTCAGTTGTATTCGGTATCAGTAGTTGTTTGTTGATTAATTAAAGAACACATAACATAATAAGTAGCTAAAATAATTCGTTTTTAATTTTAGCTAAAAATGTTGTTGATGAAATGCATGTCAAAAATGTGTAGACGCCATTTTGTTTTGTCGTACCGTAGCAACGAATATTCACGTTTAGAGCGAGATAACTCTAGTGCGACCACCACACTTCGTACGATTTATCACGACAACTTTAGTGTACATACGAACCATCAGGATGCAGATGTGACTTCAACATTACAAAGTGACTTATGGCGTTTTAGTAGGCGTTGTCACGCACATTATAACACATGTAAAGGTTTTTGTACTACACTGCATTTGACTTTGCATTCTTAGCATTCTAAGTTTACGATTTGTATTTGGACGTGTAAAAACGTTGTGACAGTTTGTTCATGTTAACAAACTAACATCGTCGTTGATATTACAATATGTCGAACGTGAAAGATAATTTATATGGGAAAAAAACAAATTGTTCTACCTATATATTAAATATTTTTTGTACATATGGTATTTACATATTTTGGTAGGTACATAATATTTGACAAAACATAATTTAAGACACTACAATGTTAAAAATCAGGGGAATACTCATGTGCTGTCGACTTTACTCAAACCTATTCACAGGTCTCTCGTAGAACTCACCATATACCATAAGAGCATAAAAATAGCAATCAGAAATAGTTGCAACAACAAAAAGATCGGAGCACAAGTCACTTCAGACAAACTAGTTACACCGTAATAACCTAGAACAAATTACCTACCTTCTATTTTCTCTCCAACTTATCTCGCCAGCGTCTGGATGAATCTAAATGTGTCTATTGTCTACCGAGATCGAGTTCCGACTTCCCGGACTATTCCCTGGAAATTCCCGGGCAAAAATCACCAGCGCTAACTAACAATGGACTTAGAAACGGGCGCATTTCATTCACAACGAACTAATTAAGTGGATTCTGTTCAGGTAATGATTCAGTTTTTGCCGATCGAATGGAATTACTCGTGAACGTCGATTGATGGAGCGAATTACGTGACCTGATAAAATCTATAGACGCAATCGATTGTGGTATTGGTTTTCTTGAAGAGATAATAATTTTTTGAAGGATTAAATTTGTTTATGATTGCCCACGTCAGAGAGTTCGGCGTGGTGTTCTTTTAAAGGAGTAGTAGTACCTAAGTTAGTTATTTCAGAGTGGCCTGTGTTGGTCCAACCCTATTGTACGTTGGTGTCATACCATATAGATGTGATCTAGTGTTCACTCTGTCAAACAAGATCTCAGCGCTTGTGTGTAAAAGTTCTAACGTTTACCTACAACCCTGCAACAGTGAGGGATATGTATCGGAAGTTTGGTATATCGACCGCCACACCTAGACGTGGACCTAACGATGTTGGGCTACATATAGGAGACTTGTCCCGGTCAACGGAGCAGAGTGAGCTATGGGAAGGATGGGCACCCGGTCGGACAACCTCGGGGTAAATTTGGGCAGAGCGACGGGCAGCAAAACGGTCGAATATTATTTCTATAGGAAAAAGATGGTAGACGAGCACACTAGTTTCGTCTGGTAGCAATTGGATACTGTTGTCCATAGACATGTACGATGCATGCCAATGTCTGCAACTTCAAACAAAAATGATACATTAACACGTCTGATAATAACCTGAATGCTTTTGGAGATTTAGGAGTCAGGGTTTGGGACAAGGATTGGCGAGAATGCGGGATAGGGTAATTGTAATTTTTGTTAATTTCTCAATCCTTGTACTAGGGATGGAATGGGGTGAGATCGTATAGGAAGTAGATGCGATTTGTAAAAACGTGTCATCGTATGTTTGTATCCAAATATTCAATCTGTTACACAATAAAGACCGAAGAAAAATATGATACATGAGACCATTCGTGTCATTTTGTAGAAAATGTACACTATTTACCTTATTGGCGAAAAGATCTTGGTAGAGGCTTATATCCAAACTGGAGAGATGATGGCATGTCATGATTATGTTGTATAATATGTATCATTGTATGAGTCTCTATGAAGCAGATCGTTTAAATATTGTGTTATAAGCCTCTGTTTATCTCTATATTGTTAAGGAAGAGACTCAAATAGTGTTCATCTCTGAAAAGGCACCACAGTGAAAAAGTGCCTAAGTGTAAGGATTCTACGTTTTTCTCCAATTATATATACCACAATATAATTATTATATAACCCACCAAGTTATATGACATTTGATCTTTTATTGTTTCATTTTTATTAGTAACTAGATTATCAAAAGCAATGGTTACAATGATTCTAAAATACAGTCACCAATAAACAAATATTCTATTATCGTCGTGCACTTATCTCCTATTGTTAGCTAATAATTTGTCATATTAATTTTCAAGTTTTACGAAGAATAAAGTAAAAAAATCTTCCAACTTGCGAGGCCGTGATATATTATTTTAGGTCGCCGGGCGACTTTATCTTACGCGCTAATATCGTTGCTAGCGAAAACAATTTCGTCCATATTAGAGCGGGAAAATTGCGTTTTTGTAAGAGATTGTGTAGATTTTTTGCGTCTAAAAATAAATAGCCCGTGTCAGTAACGAAAATGCTAGACCAGGGGCCCGATATTTCATTTTATCCTATTTTATACGAAAAAAACTACAACAAATGTTTGTAGCTGGTTTTAGCCATCCCACCGAGATAATACTCCACCTATGTTGGCATACGTGTGGACAATACTGTCTACCTTTGGTTACAGAACTTGGGGAAAATGATTAGAAGGAGGGGTGAGAAGAGCTAGCGGTTTGGTTATAGCACTCTTTTAGAGGTGGCGTTGTGGTTAGACCTCTTTGTGCTATAAATTCGAGGACTTGTTTATTCCATCGGTTATCGATCCTATTGCTACTTCACTACTTCTTTGAATTATATCAACTATACTCGTAATAAAATTGATTTCTCGTCCTTATACTCCTCATTCCTGATTTTGTTCAGAAAAGTACCACCGAAAAAAGCTAGTTCCATCGTTTGCTGAGTGATTTTAAACTTGTGAATAAGTTTGTATTTTTTTCAAACGACTGAAGCCGAATGATATTCGTTGAAGTGATATTCAACCAATAAATATCATTTTAACATCAGTCCGATCAAGTCCGATGCCTGAAACGTTCCACTGTGAGCAAATTCTCTACTATGGTTGTAGATTAAGGCCCGAAATTATGGTGCGGATTGATGGATACAGATGCCTCTAACTTTATTTATGCTCGTATATGTGGAGTTTCATGACGATGTATTCCTTCAACGCTGAGCTAGTTATAATTTAAAAAATAGTATTTAAAATGGAAGCTCAGTGGTACTGGTCAAGGTATTTTACGACTGTATGAAAACGTAGAATAAATACCCCTAGGTTATCTATTTATATCAATATTGGTTAATTATTTTATATATCATTCAGAAAATTTCTAAACTTCATTGATGCGTTACCTAATGAGTTACTCTTTCTAGTGATATTTTCCTCTCTAATTATTTATCTCCATTAATTAAAACCGGGAATGAAAAGTAAGTAAAAATAAGGAGGCACGCTGAAAACGTATTCCCTAACTTAGTTTAACAAACAAAGCGTCCTAAATGGAAGCTTAATTAAGAACTGTTGAAGTGTTTTGATGGCGGCACATTTATTCTATCTTGTTTTTGTTCTTTTACGACCAATTATCTCGGTGAGTTCGCGGGGAATCTTTCTTTGGAGTTTTAATTTCATTCGCCTTAGCAATTATATTTCGCTATGCGATCGGGCCCTTACTTCATGTTTCCTAACCCGGTTAAATTATTTGTACATTTCTTTTATTTCTTTGTACAGTCCAATACATATTGGACTCAGACTGGTCAACATGACTATTCAATAAGATCTGGTAATTTTTTTATATCTTTTAAGATAGTTCTAAAATCCTCTCCAATAATCGCCAGTATAACTCCAAGATTTTACATGAGGCTATTGATATTTGAAACAAATCCAATACAGTACAGTAGTGTTGCATTCACATGTTCTGTATGCTTGGGAATAGGATGTAGTCGATGTCACGATGCATAAAAAGTTGGCGGCTAGCTTTGTTGTCTGTTCTCATCTAAAATACGAGGAGAATAAATAACTATTTAATAATTTAAGGATATAGATTCACTAAGTCTGCCGGTGAATTCCAAACAGGCATTATTATCATTATTATTCAGTTAATCTTCTGCTGAATATAGGCGTCAGTCAAGATGCACCAACACAAATGGTCCTAACACTTTCCTATTTGTTTCCTGTCACTTTCTTCAGTACATTCATTTGGTCCATCGATCCCTGTGGTCTCCATTCAAGAAGTCTGTAGCGTGTAAATTTTTCAACAATCTTGATAACGTTCTAACAGAAAAACTGACTGTCGTTTATCGTAACTATACATATAACAAAAACCGTGTATGTCCATTTAATCTTTTTTATGAGTGATACTGATCCCAGGTCAACATTTTTTTAGAATTTTTGTCTGTCTGTCCATCTGGTTTGTCGTTTTGAACGCGCATCATGTAAACACCATTGGACGGATTTCAATGAAACTTGGCGTACCTAGTCATTATTTAATTTTATGTGGCAGGTAAACATTTAGGGTACCACCTACTTTTATCCAGATGAATTGTAAAGTTCTCACGGGAATCACATACTCCACCCACACTTACTCCAATGTCTATGGGCACGAAATCACCACGGCCATTGCTAGTTTTGAATATTATTATATTTGCATGTGACCCTGTTGCCTTTTAATGATCTACCTTGTATATACTACAACGATTTATTGTGTCTACGATAGATAAAGCCCCATTGTCACTTCAGTGTGATAATCCTTACTTATGGCAAGGTATGTCTCACCTAATTTACTCTTACACTGTAAAGTTAAGACTCTCGAGTATTTTCGAGAAGTATTCGATTCAGGAGGGAAAGCTACTCCCAAGATTCATGGTAAACTTATGACACTCGTTATTTTGCGGCCGGCCCCTTCTCTTTGTTTTCCATTGGCTCTTATTTCCTTTGTCCTCACCAAAAAAGATGGCCGAAGTAATTTGCCTGATGTTTGACGTCCTAAACGTTAATTAAGTGATGCCAGATAGGAAGATGTGACGTTATTACTTTATGGGGTTCCGTTGAATTTTAAAGAATGAGGTAGGGTCCCCATGTAACCGCCCCGACAAGAAGTGATGTGATTCAGTTTGAAGAATAACTAATAGAATTTGCCTTTGCATCAAAGGCCGGTCAACATTTATAGCCTTTTGCGTACATCAGTCCGCTGTGATTAGTATCCAATTGGCGTAACTAGGATATTTTCTTCTAGGATATATATGTATCTTCTAAACTTCACTATTGGCTACTGGGGGTATGTGAGTCGTAATTTCGTGAACTAGCTTTATTATTATTTTATGGACATGTAGGTATCGGTATATTCTTTTTTTTATTTCATTACCAAATGAAATTACCAATTTTTTATCAATGAAATTACCAAATTTACAAACAAAACGCATAAAACTACTATAATTGTATCTAATAAACCATACAGATTTGTCTAAGATACGAGTGGTTACATCTACATTGGGCGGTGTTATTATTATGAAATTCTGGGGTAAATACCAAAACTTGTCTCGGGTGGTTTGTACCCTAGTACTTACTTGTTACTTGTTTACTGCTATACCAATATAGTTATATACCTACTATTGTATAGTTACGTACTGTACCAACGTTTGCAACATTATCACCTATTTCATTAAACAATCAATAAACAATGCTGTTTGTTCTTTTTCATCGACTAATTAATAAACTACTACATAAATTGAGTATCAAAAACATGAAGTAAGTGTTGTCGGCTCAAGCGATTCAATTGTTTTGTTGCTGACGGAACCCGAACAATGAACATGACATACGCTTAGCACATTTTTTTATTCTTTTGCTAATGACAATTTATTGTTTTGTTGATGGCGGTCGGTGTTTCCAGAAAATATTGGGCTTGAGCCAAACTTCAGTGAATCGTAAGTGGTTTGGGTTTCCGCCTGTCGCTTTAAGAGTTCCAATTTGTACATTTAATGTACTATGTATGTATAATTCTATATAGATTAGTGTGTAATATTATTATTGAATTTTCAGTGTCTACTTCTCTGAAAATTTTGGATAGTTTTTAGTTTCGTCTAGTCGCCATGAAGTCTCGACCAGGGACTTGAGTTGACAGACAGTTTAATTAACTATAGTCATTCATAATTCAATGTCCCTACATTACGTTTGTATGAGACGATACTTTTGCAATTCTTTTGTTAGTATAATAATCTTAGGCCGACGTCATATCAGCATTGTAGTAGGTACTGACCTTGGACGTTAACCAAATCGATGATTGCATTAGATAGTGCTCATTTATTGGTTATCATACCAATTTTGATATACCTAATTGTTTAAAAAAACTATATTTGGATCCCGAAGAAAAAGTAAAATTATTGGAAACAAAAAGACTTCGACCACCAAAGACATACAAAAAATTCGATGAAATTGAAAGTCACCTAACAACTGATATTCTTAATACAAATTTAAATAGTTGGCACCAAATATCTGAAATAATACTTTAACATTTTCTGGATAGATAAGGTAAGGTAAATTTTGCTAAGACGGTGTAAGTACGAATCTAAAATTACATTTTTGCCGTTTCGTACTGATGTATCAATTAATTTACCTATAAACGTATTCTACTGCTTATATACATATCAATGTATATATATATTTATTTATTGCCCGTCAAGTACTAAAACAAATAAGCAATAAGTATCATCAGGACATCGTAGTCGAGTCGTTGAATGAAGAACACATCGGAAGTCTAGTTTGACACTACACAGCATCACTTCTAGGCCGGTGGATCGACCGAGACAAGCGCAAGTGGCTCAATGAGAAGAGAGGCAAAATGCATGCACCTAATAGCAGGATTTTAGGTGGGGGAGGCCTATGTCCAGCAGTGCACGTCCAAGGGCTGAGAAGAAGAAGGTGAGGCCCACATCCAGCAGTGATGATAAGTATTGTATCGTTGAAGTATCGATATCAGACTATGATGTCCCATTCAGGACGCAAGCTTCCTCTAACAAGTGACTAATCGGCTTTAAGTCCACCACGCTGGCTCAGTGCGGATTGGTGAATACTAATGTGATGGAGACCTACACATGTTTCAATTTTATTTTAACTTTTGAGCAGTCTTTTTCTCAGCCTTTTTAACGTCCCGCTGCAGGGCACAGGCCGCCCCTGGTAAATCACTAGGTGGCTTCGGGTCGCAATCCAGTGTGGTTTGGTGGATACACATGCCCCAGTTTTTTAATTGGAAGACATTTCTTTTAATAATCTTTACCTAATTAGATTCAGCGGTAAGTACTAAATTGACTCAGTGGTACTGGTCGAGAATTTAAACTCAGGATCTCACGCATGAATCTCAGCGTAATTCATAATTCTTTATTTGAATTAATATGAGTAGTACATTGGATGGCAAATCATTAGTAATTGGTTACACCATATTAGCTACAAATATAACAGCATGCAAATTTATAATATTAAGAGTTATACAAAATGTCAATTATACAAATCTAGTCAAATGATTGTGATTCCCCTTTAAATATATTTGATGACGTAAAATAAATTAATAAAATGTAGCCAATTCTTATATTGTAAAATCTGTTATCAAAGTGATAACTAAACTGATCCATGGTTTAAAACTGAAGGCAACTATCAAATGTTTATTAATCCAGCATAATCGAATTACGTAGTACGATATCATAAAATTAATATAACAATCTATTTATAAAATAATGACTTAAAAAATATTGATCGATTAGATAATAGAATAGACTTACCAACAAGAAGGTAAGTAATACTTACACTACACGTGATTGTATATCGACTGTCTGCAGTTTTACCTTTGATAGTGTAGGACTAGATGGCAGTAAGGTGAAACATATTTTTATTAGTTATTCCAAATATACACAAATTTCGAGAAGTGCCAGAGAGAAAATCGCGACCCCGAAAGAATAAAAGGGGGTTCCCCAAGGTTTTACACACACCTTATAACGTTATCATACGTATTTATCGTAGGCTTCGCGTACTGCGGACAACAAGATACGGTGAGGCCATGAAACTGAGCTGTGCTGTGATATATCCATATAACTTGCTACGAAACGCGAGCTATGCTCTATCGTAAACACAGCATAGTCGAAGCGGTATTGACATGCCACTCAGTGCAGCGTAGCTGAACCAAACGCAGAACGAAACAATATCAAATTAGATTGTCCCGTGAATAGCTGTGATGCACATAGCACAGCTTCGACACATCTCTTTCATAGCTCACAAAACATAGGAAAGCATGTCTAGAGCAGCTCGCTAGAACTCTACACGACAAAGCTCAATTTCATGGTCTTACCCTTACATATATGTTTACATACTAGCATTTTATTTTACTCGACATTTGTCGTGAAATTGAAATACACGACTTGAAAATAATCATAAACTAAAATATAGTGAACTGATTTACAAATTTACAACATTTAATATACAGACAGCCCGATCGATTCAGTAGTTAATGAAACAACTAGGTCAATTGAAGCCGATCTCTAATTCCTTAGCTTTATGTAATTGAGCAAATAGGCGCATAGATAGATTTATAACATCACCTCGCTAGAGTTTCCAATTTGAAATACCTAAAAATAGCAATATGCGTCAACACAGCTAAGCAATGACATTTTTTTTAAATAATTGGTATCATTATTATATACGTATTTTACGTAAAAAAACTCAAATAATTACATAATAAGCAAAGAAGGCTTTGACCCAGTCATTGCTCTTTGAGCGACACCGGCTACTACTTATTCAAATAAAACTATGGTTTTTAACTCACAGCATTAAGCGATTTGAATAACTAAATATTAAAAGTGTATGGAATATGTGACGTTATCTGGGCAAAGCGATCTGAGTTAAGATTTGGTTAAGATTTTCTAACTCAACATTCGAAATTCAATTTATATGTAAGTATAGAAACATAAAGCGAGTTTCTGGCTTTTGAGTATACGACGAACTCGAATTGTAAATATTGACTGACCAATTGGCGAAGTAAGTTTTGAAAACTTGTATTAGTTTTATTAATTTAACATTTACAAATGCAGGGTACATATTTTTCTTGGTGTAAAACATGTGAAACGAAGGTACATACATGTGAAACGCCTGCTCAGACTCATTTTGCAAACCATTTTTTCATCCGTAACGACGTGCCTACTGCACTTTCTATATTAGTACTGCTAATGTTTGTGAATATTTCATAGATCGCTTGTTTGCACATGTCTCAACTTCGACTGTACTACAAAACATATAATATAAAATACACCGTACTAGCGTAGGTAGCTTATTAATAGTCCGGTTTTTACATACAGTTTACTTTTCAATAATTATTTTCTTAATTACTATTTATTGTTTCCATGTTTTTTCCTTCTATTACATTTATATTTACATAAACCTCTGAAGTGAGAATGGGCTTGTTTTATTTCTTGTAGAACCCCTACAACGTTGCTGAATTTATATTATAGAAAATTTTATTTCGCTAGCAGTGAAATGCCCTTGTAACTTGTTAGCAAGGGCGTAGTCAGGATTTAATCGAGGGTGGGGCAAAAACAAACAATTTTATCCAGGGTGGGGCAAATCAAATAATTTTCTTACAATTTAAATAAAGGTAGTGTAATACAGAAAGTCTGTTACTTATTCTTCCCTATTTCAGGAGGGGGGGAGCGCTCCAACCTGCCCCACCGTGGCTGCGTACATGCTTGGTAGAATATGATAAGTATTTATATCGACTTTTATTAAAGAGATAACACGAGATTGTGATAAATTGTATATCTCGCTGTAAGTCTGTGACTCACACGGGCAATTTACGATGTATAAGAGACTCTATTATTACGTGATTAATAATATTTGGAGGTTGAGGCGCTATTTGAAGAACAGGAAAGACGTGTTATTTATTTTACTTAATAATTTATTTTGTACACACATAAAATTAAATAAATAAAAAGGAAGGAAAAGAAAGCTTTTCTCCTGCGGAGATTTCTTCCAGAAGACCTGGCACGTTGTGTTGCTATGTTGTTCTTCTAAGAAGGGTAGTATAGAATATTTAATAAGGAAACATACGTACGAGTATTGTAGATCTTCACAAGCGACCGTAACGCATGAGGGGAAAGTGCACGCTGTAATCCCATAGCCGTTGGGCGCACTCGAGCCTCTCACAGAAGACAACCTTGAAATATACGATACTTCATTTCCCACTTTATCCTATTTTAAATTCAATTAGCTTTAGGAACGGTTTAATAAATGAAAATAATATTAATTGATTCTTCCGGGCTACTTGGCCGAGGTCTTCTGGAATCTCTTCTCTTTCTTCCAAACGTTTCGTCAACAACTGCGGTTCACATCTTCAGTGGCGACTGCGTTCACTTTCGGAGAGATATTATCTCTTCGGCTTCTCGAGTTGCGCTCGAAACGAGTTGACGAAACGTTTGGAAGAAAGAGAAGAGATTCCAGAAGACCTCGGCCAAGTAGCCCGGAAGATTCAATTAATATGGACACCGGCCGAGAAAGCCTACACTCCACTATAAATGAAAATAATACTTATTTTAAAATTCCTGTATTTCGTCGCATAGGACAAATCTGATGTGGGACGAACTATTGAATTGGTATTCTAATCATGATTATAAATCCAGTGTTGGATTAAATGGGCACTACAGAAATAAATTTTGAATTTTATGTATTAGTGAGTGACCATATGTTTTTGCAAATTACCATAACAATATCTGTGTCAAGGTACAAATTATGTAACTGACACATCGAAAAAAGGGAAATACCAGCTGTCAAGGGCTTCGAGAGACAAGGTGAGTGAACATTGTCATAGAAATAGTCACAGGTAGAATGGTCGACGGTATCTAACTATAGATAGTGAGTCATGTGTGAAATTTTATAAAGTAAATTACTCCTTTTGTACAATTGTGGAAGATAACCGTAAGATTAAAGAAGCTAGAAATTAATTAACTAGAATATCTTTAAAAAATACGAAGATTTAGGGCTTCGAACTCATAAGTTAGTCTAGTAGGACTTTTTTTATATAGAAAAAGGTGGCAGATAAGCATACAGTCCACCTGATGGTAAGTGGATACTATCGCCCATAGACATCCGCGATACATGCCAACATTAGTCCAACATGACAAACGTTGATGCCAACGTACCCCCCGGATACGCTGCTTACCTTTGCAGATTAAGGAATGGCTTAGGAAAATGGGGAGGGAGAGGATGGGATGGGAATGGGCTCTGGCATATCTCTCTCACTACCGAAACACGTACGCACATTGGGGAAATACGATAAAGTAGGACATGCAGTACATTTCAAGATAGTCTTCTGGGAGAGATGGGTAACGTGGCCAGTGGAGTGCGCCCAGCGGCTGTAGGAATGCAGCATACAATCTCCCCATACGAAATTAATATTAATGACTGCTGTAATTACGTAACTATTATAGTACAGCCCTTATAATCACGACAGAGATAGTGTTAGCATTTAGCAGTTTTACCCCAGGTATTCTCAAGTTCATCTGAGTAACTTTTAAATCAATTTTGAAAATTATTTTTGACTCCGTTATTTTTTCTCTAATTGTCGAATGATCTACAAAACGTATCAATTGCAGTTACCTACCCTATTGATTTTGTTTTGCCACCCAATACTTAATATTGAATAGATTTCTTAACATTAAATCACATAAATTATAATATTTCCGGTTTCATGTGTAATTAACATTTTCTCTTTTCAATCTAAGTTTCGGTCCTGTTGCTTCATTAACATCAGCTCGTCTCTCCACTGTTGGATATACCTAGGCTTCTCCCAAGGCTCGCCCCTATGTAAATATGTACCTTCAACGTTAATTCTGTTCAGCTTTTGCTTCAAATTCCGTCTCTTATTTCTTCTTCAATTAGTAAATTATTAACGATGCGCTCGCGGAGGAAACGTCTGTTGTGCCAATTTACGTAATACATTTCTATGGTCACGGACAGCGCACCCACGTCTGCCACGACCTTGCTGAGACCAAAAACTGTGCGAGGTCGCTTGTGTTGTGACTTGTGACCATTGGTCACGGATGAATCATAACATCTATAAAAAATACAAATGTCTGTATGAATGTCATTTTACAGAAAATTTGTTCATAAAATATTCACATACGTGTATATCAACAGCTGCTCAACTCCCCTTGTACTGTCTTTAAGCTAATAATCTTAAGCATAATTCTCTTAATATTATTTTAGTTTAAGTGTAACAGGTTATCTTTAAGCTTAATGTACACAGAAGATGACGAGTTGTAATTGAATTGGTGTTGATATTAACGTTTGAACTTTTAAATTATAGTATATGTATTAAATTAAATTTTATTTTAATAAATTTCCGATAGATTATAATCGGTACTATGGAATATATGAATTACAAGGAACTGCCAGTTCTGTGGTGGATATGTAAACTTCATAGATTTTAGTATTCGTGCCGATAACTTCCTAAACTCAAAAATTTCTAAATATTTGAGGGACGCTACAATCCAACAGCTGCCGGGCGCGATCGACTGGACTCGACATTCCCATCCTATCCCTCCCCATTTTCCCAACCCTTTCTCCAAATTCATTCCTATATCTAGAAAGGTAGGCAGCGCATCTGGGAGCGTGCCAACGTTTGTCATTTTGGACTAATGCTGGCATGTATTGCGGATGTCTATGGGCGACAGTATCCGTTTACCATCAGATGGACTGTATGCTCGTCTGTCGTATTCGTCCATAAAAAAAAATAACTTTGGTTATTGAGCCAATTTGGCAGGAGGGCATCCCACACTGCGCTTCTCGGTACCTGGCCTCTGTTCGAGGACTGCCATCTCTGAATCATATGATTGTTTATGTATTCGTGTACACTGACACTTATTTTATTAAAAAAAAAAGTAGTATATGTCGTAGTTATCCCTGAAATGACGTGCATATTATCTAATTTATGTCGGTCTATAAAAAACATATTACACACAATAGGTCGCACGTGTCTCAAACATATTTGATATTTTTTCGTCGGCGTCCAGCAATCATTCCATGTCATATAAAAAAAAATCCATTACATTACACAATAATGTGAACAGTTTTTGCTGCTTTTTTTAGAAATAATATGTTGTTATTTTATTATTAGGTTTCAAATTTTGTTATGATTCACCTATACCGGCTGACGGGAAATTCGACGTATTCCTTGAAAGTACTTGTAGTTTAACCCAACTACAGTTCATTTGCAACAAATTTTACCCCATGAACCGGTGGTCGAAAATCAATGGTTTTTGAGTTATTGAAGTTTCAATTTTGATTCCGATTTTGATTCAATTCCGACGAAAAAACAAAAATAAGATAAAAAATACTAACTTTTGATTGAAGCTTTAATTAAATGCTGACGGTACAGTGGCTAATTTAAAATCATTTTGATACAAAAATAACTGTTAAGTTTTAAGTACCAAGCCCAATCTTGCACATGGTTGATAAAAAGAACGTTTTTTTTTGTTTACGTATGATATCCCTCATATCATACGTAAACTTCTGTAAAAAATGTACGGAAATTGTAAAATAATGGCGTCGACTATGATCGGCTAGCTTTGGTTTTGTAAAGCGTCGTCTTTGATTTCTTTCGTGATTCTGAGTTCATAGATATATATATATATATATATATATATATATATATATATTCATCTACATATTTTATTCCATTACCGTCTGCTATTATTTTTTCTTTATTTTTATTTGTCATTATTTGTTTTGTCGGTATTTATAATTAATCCTACTTTCTTACTTTCTTCTACTGTTGAACTGTAACTGTTGAAGCATAGTCTGCATTGACATGGGATCTTCTAACAATGTCATCGGCAAATCTAAGATGGTTTAGCCGGATACCATTTATGTTTAACCCCTATTTGTCCTAAATCAAATTAATTAATACATTAACTAGAATTGCTGCAAACAGTTTAAGGGATGGTGGGTCTCCTTGTCTTACATATTTGCTGATGTAAAGCTTGTCCTTTTTTTTCTAGTTGTATTTTTGCACTATTCTTTGTATTAAAACATTTGAGATTTTAGAGTTTTTCACACATATTTATCTATTTAAGGCTATTATTATTTAATGTATTTAAATCTTAAGGCGAATATTTACCTTATTTTACTTCACGTTTCGGTTGGGTTGCACCCAATAAATTCAATAAAATTAAACCTCGCTATTTTTGTCTGACGCTACTTCTGATATTGTGAGGGTTGTGTGTCGCAATTTTCCGTACTATGAAGACCAAATGCGGGTAGTTGATGAAACTGCTCGCAACTCTCGACATGGACAAGAGACGGGTCTCTTCAGTCAGTTCGTGAACATGGCTGGTGCAACCCAACAGAAACGTAGAGTAAAATAAATAATAATTAATAGCTCCGATGATTCTGAAAGTGACAATGAAGACTAATATTATTCTGATTATAACATGGAAGATATTGAAAGTCAACCAAAATCTCCTAAATGATGTGTAACATTTGACTGATGATTGATATATAGGTGCTGTGTTGGAGGTGTTAATATTTTAAGATATAATGTGAATAAGGCTAATACAAGCAATATAAAGTTATATCTATAAATATACATAAATAAATACCTAAATAAGACCTACGTAGAAAAAATATAATACTATTATCTAGCAATATAGCGACTAGTTTAGTAAAAATATAATGTCATTAGTTTTTCAAGGTAAAATAACAAACAGCTCCATATGTTTCTCTGCACTGACTCGTGACATGTGACACATTCATAGACGTGGTTGCAGCGTACGGATGTTTCTGGAGTAGCCGATGACCAATGTTATGGTGATGTATCTGGTACCGATGGGTACTGGTAGACATTGTTGACTGTATTTGTATTACGATTTCAAGAAATTCCACATTTATTATTAAATTTAAGTATATTATAAATAAAAAACAAAAAAAAACAATTAATGAGCTGTTTTTTATAAATTTATTGTTACGTAAACTACACAGCAGAATATCAGGCATAGGGAACCAAGCGTTTCATGAGATATTCATTACGCAATGCACCGAAGGTTTTTCCCAGTAAGTGTAATATGGACGTCTTTACAGATCGAATGTTAGACAGCAGAATGAATCAAAGAGCAATCGAATCAGAGTTTAGAGTAAATTTGAATTAACGTTTTAGTTGTTATAATTTAGTAGCAAGAAGTTCGGAAAGGAGCAATAGGTATTCGAAAGAGTATTGCTATACGACCTCGAAGAAATTTGCCGATAGCGGCTGGATGAGAAGAGCTGAAGCTCGTGTATGCTGGCGAGCTTTGGGAGAGGCCTCTATACAGCACTGGAGAGGCAAAGGCTGACGGTACGATATAGTGATAATAAAAATGGGACTACGGGGATTTGCAGTACCGTAAAATGTACTGCAAGTCCCACTCTATCCTACTACGGTGGGCACAAGAAAATGTTGAACAATTACGTGTCCGATTCGTTTGTAAGAACAGACAGTGACATTACGTTACAGTTTTTCAATTGATAAGTTAGATTTGCAAGCGAAAATCGCTGTTAGGTATATTTTGGAAATGTCAAATTGAAAGTCGTCTTTGAAGCTTTATACATTATTATCGTTCGCCGACTGTACTTTAATACCCACCCTTATATAGAAAAGTATAGATAAAGGTGTTAGTAGTTATATTTTTGGTTTGTACTTACATTGATATGTTATCAGATAACCCCATTTTTTAATTAAAACTAGCGTGATCCAATATGATTTTTTGTCATAATGATAAATTTGAATGTAGGTATGCAATAAAAAACCTATCTACATGTTTTAAACATTTATTGTCTAAATATTAATTATTACAAATTTTCGATTGTACCTACATAATATTTTAAAAACGCATATTATCTTTTATAACATTACCTATCTAGATTAGGTACCATAATTGCTTTATTTATCTAGGTACAGTAATAAAATATAAAATGTATGCTTATTATAATGGTAATAAATATATTTAACATATTGTTTTTACAACTTTTATATTTATTAAGTATTAATGAAGCGAAGCTGTCTATTAGTGGGTAAATATACCAAGTAGGGCTGCCCATCCGGGTTTGATCCAGAGTCTCCGGGTTTGAAAGATGCTTGTCCGGGCTAAATCTCACAAATCTCCGCGCTAACGCGGCGACGTGGACAAAGCGATGAGATATATGATTTTCAAACTGGCTCTAGTAAATATTACTACTAATATAAATTATTTTAAAGATTATTTTTGTGACAAATGCAAAGGTATAATTTAAAGTGTCGCTGTGTATATCAAGGGCAGTATAAGTTTATCTTGTGTTAATTATTATTCTTAATTCCTGTTTCGTTTGTAAGTCTCATGTTTTTAATCTTTCAGGTTTAGGGTATTCCGAAGGTGGCAGCCCTATACACAGGCTGAATAGTACTGCTAATTAAATAACGTCGGTTGGCCAACTCCGCATTTCCAACTCTGAGCGAACGTTGAACGATTTATAATACGAACATAGAGTGGTTACAACGCAGGTAAAATAATGAACTCTGAAAGTACGTTTGAATTATTTATTTACTCATCATCTCTTCGTCTTTGCTCGGAATGAGGAGATGGCCGATCGACATTATTTATTTAGTCTTATTATAATTGATATTTTTCCGAAGAGATTTAGTTCATGATTCTCAATTTGTTATAACATTAAAAACGAATCATTATTGTTTTTTTTTTATCCTAGCATATTTTTCTTACAAATTTGCTAAAGCTAAAAAAATATTTTTATAAAAAAGATATAACATTTTATGTCAATTGACTAAGAATTATTAGCAGAATCTATGGTCTCAGGCTTCGCTTATAGGTACCTTGTAGATATACAATTTGATAATATTAAAGCTAGTAATAAATTAAGCTAATAGAGCAGTTTGTCGTTGTATAATATCAGCCTATAACTATAGGGCAAAGGCCTCCCTTTGCAACCAGGATTGCAAACTATCCCCTTGCAAATTAGGGCGTTTCGGGCTCTAATTCACCATGCGAAACCAGCGCGGATTGGTGAATATTGTTAAATATGCACCAAATCATCACCGTTAGGTATAATGAAGAGCAATCATAATCTGTTCAGCGATATAATTGAGTTACACTTAATTATGCGAACAGAAAGACTTTGAATTTTAGAGATGTAAAGCCAACAGGGGTACTCTAAAGCATTGGGCACACGGTCATTGGTCGCGACAACCCCGTGTTGCCTTGTCCACACCATGGCACCTGTTATGGACCAGGTATGATAGTTGGCCGTCCGAATGCGCGCGACGCTTTATATATGCATTTACATAACTTCCTAAGTACTTAATAAACAATTTATCACAGAGCTAAGAAATAAATTAGACAGCTGGAACTCGGCGAGAGGCAGCTACGGAGCAAGTGGCCGCCTCAAGTCGAATATGTTCATAACGAATTGAGTCTGCACTCAAATCGAAGACTACCATTTCTATTTGAATATTACGATTATTATTCTTGATTCAACGTAGCTTCTCGAGCAAAGTTCCGGCTTATCAACCAATATTATTAAACGAGCATCACGAAGGAGTATTATTTGAGCAAGCCGAGGAGCTGAGGTCTTTCGTAAGTACAAGCGGACTCCCATTTTATTTTAACCCATTAAAATGTGGCGTCATACAGGAAAGATGCATTGAAATACAAAACATGACATAATTGTTAAGCATGACGCAGGAGCGATGTAGACGCAGGTTAAAATCTCTCTTTAAAACTGAAGTGAGATCATCCTAGAAATAGAAAAAAGAAAGAAAGAAAATTGTTTTATTGACGACAACAATATTAGATATAGTAAATTAAGAGGAAAGTAATAAGAAAGGAATATTAATTGTTACGTCAATCGGGCCCAACTCATACATGTGTATATGTAGTTTTTTTCTTTAAAGAACGCATAGATTAACCAGAGATCATACGAGTATAAGGACTAATGAGATCTAACAGCACTGCTGTAGCATTTGTATAGGAAAACCTAAATAACAAAGAAAATGTGCGGCGTTCAAAATAACCCCAAAAATTGTTTTATATGCTGAAGTGAAGCAGTTTCATCTAGAGAGTTAAAAGTGTCATTAAAAGTTATGCCTTTCTTATTCTTATCCGTTTTTTGTAAGTATGCTATAAGTATGCCGGACATTTTTACAACTAACATTGTATCCAGAATTTTTTATAGCATTTTTGTATTGACAATTATTTTTTGTATTTTTTTGTATTGACTCGTTCTACATTCACTAACGTTTAGTTCATCAAAATCTTTAACAATAGTAAATTTAAAGTCTACGTGTATCTGCTAAGTACATCAGAAGGCGATGGTGAATATACACTTCTGACTCGAGGAATGATTACAGACGGTTCCGCTTCTTCAATATCCTGATCTTCGATTAAGGGACTAACTCGGTGCATCGTTCTGTTCACTCCGATATAATAGGCACTGACCGCTGTAACGCCTACAACAGTGAATGCTCCAACCGAAACCAGTGTGATAGTAAGAGCATTCCAAAATCCAGGTTCCTCTACTGTCTGTTCTATTGGAGGTTCTTCTGTTACAGTAGGCTCAGTTGTAATTTCTGGTTCACAAGAATAGTCACCTGATACGTTTTCTTCACATTCAACGCCACTACCTTCATAAACTTCCAATTCAATTTCTCCGTCTTCAATAGATTCGTCCTCCTCTTCGCCTTCAGTATTAGATAGTGTTATAAGTTCTTCATTGTTAGCACGAATTTTTGTGATGTCTGGTTTGTAAACGAGTGAGTCTATTAAGACTATTTCGTTGTTTAAACTAGATCCCAGCAGTTTAATCTGTAAAATATAAATTCTTATTAATAAAATTAAAGTCAATCATGACAATGAAAAGGAAATAGCCGGAGTTGGTTTCATCTAAAAATACAATTACTATTGTAGAAATTTCTATCTATATGTATATAAAAGATCAAGGTTTCTTGTCTGTCTGTCCGTCCGTTTCTCTGTGCTAATCTCGGAATCTACTAAATCGATTTTATTATAGTTTTCATTACTGTGCAGCATGTTTATCCTAGATGATTATAAATTTCGTTTTGTCAAAATTAATCCAGTGTGTTTCAAAGGAGCCGGTAAAGTTTATTATCTGGAAATAGTTATTTATATCTGGACATGATGAAAATACTGGAAAATGCCAGTTGTTTTATATTTATTCCTAACAGAATTTTTCTATTCGAAGAAAATTACCTCACTTTATATTTTAATAAATAAATAAAATCATGTGGCAATAAACAATATTCTCACGAATTTATATTTGGTCAATTTTTACATCGACATTTTTAGAGAGAGAGAGAGACAATAAATTAACATGAATTTGCAACATTGTCTTTTAAAACTAGATTTTTTTTAATATTCTGTATCGGGTCTGAACGCGTATAATAAATGCTTTAGGCTCGAGTAGGAATAAAAGTGTGCCTTTTATTCCTACTTGACGTTTCGAATTATTTTATTTGTGTTTGTGAGTGTTAGTCAATTGGTACCGCTGGTGAGTTGAGTTGGACAGCAATATCATTAAGGTATCAAGGTACAAAGTGATTGCTGAATATTGCACGCCAATTGTGCTCACAGTTTAGCGGAATTATAGGTAATGTTTGTACTTATTTGTACATATTTCAACTACTAATAAAATAAAAATTCTATTTTTATCATTTACCCTGCTTAGTTTCTTACAAGTATTAACTTAATCCGAAACTTTGACTTATTCTCAGTTTTCTTACTGATATGTATAAACAAACTGACCTAACTTTTGCGGACAAAGAAGTAGATAATGTAGACATAGACATCTACGATGCATGCCAATCTTAGCCATAAATGACAAACATAAAAACATTCGCAAATGCTCTGCCTAATTTTAGAGATTTAGAATCTGAATTTGAATAACATAAAAGTTTGGGAAAAATGCGAAATGGGAATATTATTTTTTATTCAAAAATCATCCCATACCACTTCCCTCGTACAATCCGAGGGAAACAGGACGAGTTTACATCCCATCCCACTTCCATGAGGGATGTGGGAAACTGAATGGAATGGAATTGAAATGAACTGAATTTGAATGGGAACGGTAAGGTTCTAGCAACTTGCAGTCACTCCTGAAATATCTCTCAAAATAGTATTATGTAAATTGGGAGTAATCAAGAAATTAGTGATTAAGACTAATTAATTGTGAGAGCTATTAAGAGTAATAGTTAGGAGTAATTACGAAAATGGACCTCGAGTACGCATCATTCTGATTAACACATTTCTGTCTTATTCATAATCATAATATTTTTAGTTAGAAAAAGCATAATCAGAATCACTTTTTTTTAATATTTGAAGTTATTCACTACTTTATACTCTGCATCGTTATATCTTATTAATTAAGTACTTGAAGTGTATTATTTTCAATACTTACATAACCGATAGTTTGATCCTCTATCGGCAGCGTTAGAGTGCACCATCCCGGTATGAATTCCTTTTTAGATCTCCCATACACATAACTCACTATAGGAACGTCTTTTGCTTCATCGAAGACCACAACGGCTATACCACTTTTCCTTGAAATTGTTCGCACAAACACTGTTAGTTCTAATACACTTCCAGGGAACAACATTATTGGGAATGAAGACGTACAACTGGTGTTCGTAGCTCGAATTGCTGTAGCACTCTCTTCGTGTGGGGAAGAGAGTCTTAGGCCTGCATATTCCACTAATTGCCATTCCGTACCGTTTGAACATTTCCCACTGTCAAATGTTTCTTTGAAATCTTTGTCAAAGGAATGGGTGATTCCTAATATTTCTTGCGTCGACACTGAAGCAAGTAATGTAAAACAAGTTGCGAAGAGTAACATTGCAATTCATCATGTTAGTCCACTTATCGCGGTGACTTCAACATCACTGACTGTTAGTATGTTATCTGTATCGCCAGTAACTTGATTAATCAATTAATAATCAGTACGGTATTAAGGATGTCCACTTCTATTGGTTGCAGCTAGCCAAATTGTACCTCCACAATTGGATGCATATCTATTCTGATATAAGATTATTATCGTATTTTTTTTATTTCAATTTTTTAATTAGCGTTTTTAGTCACTGGTAGATTTATATTCATAAGCTAGTGTTTTTGCACATTTTTTTTTAGATTGTTGTGACTTACCCAACAAAAGTTTGAATTGAATATATGCGAAAATGATTAAAGTTGCGTGATATCACCAAGTATTGTTTAAGAATATGACATTACTCATCACACCCTAGTTACAGGATATAGGTATTCAATTTATGTAGATATTTTGGTATTGGTCTATTTATGTCCTTTTATACATATAAACAATTTGTGGAAGCACGACTTATAATATGGACTCAATTTAATTAAACGTTGACTTTGTTTATTTTTTACTACTATAAGCATATTAGCTAGATACTTATGCTCTCGGCTGGTAGAGATAATCCAGTTATAGTTACGCCGTCGAAAGATTACCGATCTGAAAGTTCATGAACAGTTGGTGGAAATAATTAATAAGGAAATAAGTGGCGTATAAATGACGACAAAAATATTTTCAACGGCAATACGCGTTCTCAAAACAAATTTCACGCGAAAATTATTAGGCAATATTACATTAAACGTAATTGTTTGAAGCCCTAAATATTCTTTAATAACTAAGAACTATTTCTTTTTCAATCCGTGAGGTGCTGTTACAATGTTACAGTGATGTAGTTCAAGATACCGAATACCGATACCAGATATTTGTAACGTAGTGTGAGTAAAATGTTAGAAGTATATGAATATACTAATTCGATTACTTTTGTGTGATTTGACTATATCTAATATTAATCTGTGGCAGAACCAGTGGGGGTAAATTAAGATCCTCAATTGAGATTTGAAAAAATTGTATAACGATCATTAAATCATTGCATTTTTTTAAAATATTACCATACCATACCATCTGCCTGTGTCTCTCCACTGCTGGCCTCTCCCAAGGACCGCCACGGTACACGGTCTTCAGCTCTTCTCATCCATCCACTACCGACGACTTTCTTCAAGTCGTCAGTCCACCTGGCCGAAGGGAAACGTCCCACTCTTCATTTCCCGGTACGTGGTCTCCATTCAAGGAATGGTCTTCCCCATCGGTTATCCGTCCTGCGGTAAATTTGGCCTGCCTACTGACACTTCAGCTTGCTGATTCTTTGCGCGATGTCGACAACTTTAGTTCTTCGTTGAATTTCTTCGTTGAATATTTCTTCCAGCAAAGAAACTCCGAGCATTGCTCTTTCTACCGCTCGCTGAGCGACTTTGAACTTGTGAACCAGGTCTAATGTCAGAGAGTACGTTCCGGCACCATACGTCATTACGGCCAGGACGCATTGATTGAAGACTTTCGTCTACAATCATTGTGATATAGGCAACGAGATGAGATGATGCATTTTCCCGAATGCTGCCTAGTCGAACTGAATGCGTCCATCGGCCTCTCCATTGAAGTCGGGATTACCTAACTGGATTGACTGTCCAAAATAGATATACTCGTCTACTTCTAGTGGCGCCCCCCTCCAGACGCTGACCGGCTGGGACTAGGCGAAAGCAGTTGAAAAAGCAAGAAAAATATTTTTTAATGACTATGAGCGCGATATTAGGATTGATTCCATAATTGACAATGAAATAATTATTCACGTAACTGGTAGTGACGACGATAGCAGTAGTTCATGTGTTTCTGATTCAAAATAGCTTAAAATATTCAATAAAACATATTTTAACCAGAGTGGCATTTTCTTTATTGCCGTATTCCCTATTCTATCACATCAACGAAAGTATTATCATTATCTGTTAATAAAAGTATTTAATGCTTCTACTACGATTGTTTATAGTCACATCACTAGTTACATTAATCTGACATATGTCAAATCTGTAATTTTTCGACGGCGTAACTATAATGCTAACATTGTAAACATGTGTACTTACGCATAGAATGTTGATAAAAACGCCCGAGCGGATGTGCTGCCACCTAGCCTTTTTGCTAACGCTACGGCGCGATGCTCTATCTTGAGGGCCACCCGGTATTAAAATATAGTTAGTTCTATTGTAGCACTCGTGAAAGGTGGACCGTGGCCAATAAAGTTCCAAATTTAACTTTATATTTATTTTTTGAAACTGCTCCCAATCTCTAACGAGATTTGATTACATTGTGTCTCAAGTGTTTCGGTTATTTAGATACATTACACTTGCTACATATTAAATAGGAACATACTTTTAGCTTTTAACTTAATTTTAATATGTTGTAGTAGTCAATAGAATTAAGAAAGCTGTTACCAGAAGCGCTGAGAAACTACACCACATCGAGAGTGGACTAGCCAATCCGTTTGGTCAGAGAAGCATTGGCTTTTCACATTGTCTTGTGCATGAGGAAACCCATGTCCAGCAGTGGACGTTAAAGGGGTTGGCGACGGTGTATTAATTCTATCTTTAAATAATTAAAATCGTAATAAAACCAAATATTGTGATAAGCAAAACTTTTTTATTGGAGTATAGGGTAACAATCTACAGTTCATAAGAGAATTTAATAAATAATCAGACTGCGATATAATTTCGGAATTAGATTTTTAGATTTAGAAACAATAAAATTTGAATATACATACACTTGAAACTTTAAAAAAGAAATACGTTTCATGTTTAGAATTTTGGAAATATAGGAATAATTTATTCTTAATTAATGTAATCTAGTTTCTTAATATACCAACTCTTAATACTGTTTTCTCTTACATATACAGTCGAGACGCAGTTTACAGTTCCTATCTAACTTACATACATACCTACACTTCAGATAAACAGTAAGAAAATGCATCTTTAATATAAAAAAAAAACTGGTCCAAAAATGTTCTAGACGCTCTTGGTGCAGACAAGTTTTAAGAGCCCTTTTCGATTTTTTTATTTATTTACAAGAGAATCATCTTCGTAGAAAATTGCACTGACTTGTACAGCTTTCCTTTACACTTCTGTTAACAAATTAATTAGCCGTGAACTTAAGTTTCTCAAATTTGTGGAACATGGAACCCACCGCATTCCCACAGCCGCTGGGCACACTCGGCTTGCTAAGTTATCCCTTTCTCATAGAAGCCTGCCGTCACAAATACTGCTTTTCTCTTTATCCTATTCCCTCTAATGTACAAACGTGTTTCAGTAGTAACTGTGATATGCTAGATCTCCAAAAGTAGACGGCGTATCCGGGGGAGTATCAATGTTTGTCATTCTAGACTGATGTTGCCATTTAAAATGGATATCTATTGGCAACAGAATCCACGGAACTGTTTCCTCGTCTGCTACCTTCTTTCTATAAATAAAAAACTAATTTTAATTTGATTATCGTTATATTACGTTATTTCAGTTTTCGCAAAAATCAAAACAGACGCAAATTCAGTGCCAATTTATATCACAGCAAATGTTGTTTGGTTATATTATTTAAAACTCAGACTTTTTATTCAAACAAAGATTTAATACTAAAACACTATATATCATAAAATTAAATAATCTATAAAATATGTATCTATAGGCTGTCCCAGATTGAGCGCCGGATTGAAATATAGAATATATAGAAATATACTTTGTTTATAGATGTTACACATGACTGTTGCAATTAGTCAACATGGAACGCTACACGAAGGAGCAACTCAGTATGAATTTTAGAGCAGGACGAAGTGGACCATCATTTTGGCTAAAAAATCATATTTAGTGACGAGACCTTGACGGATACATCAATAAGCTAAATTGTCGTATATGGGCCTTGAAGAATCCTCATGAGATTCATGAAAAACGGATGCATCCTTAAAGAATTACAGTTTGGTGCGGCTTTTGGTTCCCATTTTTATAGGGCCATTTTTTTAGGTATCGATAGGCATAGAGAGGTATCGGAACATGTTACAGGAGTTTTTTTGGCACCAATTGGAAGATATGGACCTCGATCAACTGTGGTTCCAACAGGACGGTGCCACATGTCACACAGCAGGAGAAACAATAACTTTATTTTTTTTCTAAATTAAATTCGGCGCTCAATCTGGGACACTCTTATGTAATATGTTTCTTAAAACACTAATAATAAATTACTTTCGTTATTATTATTATTAATAATATTCTCTAATGCCATGTGGTCCTTGCCCTGTGTAGACGCTCGTGACTCTGGGAATAGTATATTCTCTTGGTATTTCCACGTCATCTAATATAGCTATACTGGCTTGCTTCGAAGCATTTCTTTTTCCTAGACAGTAAAAGATAACGGCTGTCAATATTATAATTAGAAATGAGCCTAAAACTACTAAAGTAATTATTAAGGGAGTCCAAAAGCCCCTTTCTTCGTCGATTTGAATTGGTTCTGTCGGGCCAGGGACGTCTGCATCGCTCGTGGGGTCAGTGACGCCTGGTACTGTTGTAGGGCCAGTAACTATTGGTTCTGTTGTTCCAGTGACGCCGGGTTCAGTTGTGGGACCGGCAATGCCCGGTTCAGATGTGGAGCCACTAACTTCTGATTCAGTTGTCGGGCCAGTAAGTACTGGTTCTGTTGCTCCCGTAACACCTAGTTCAGTTGTGGGACCAGTCACGCCTGGTACAGTTGTGGAGCCAGTAATTTCTGGTTCTGTTGGTCCAGTGCTGCCTGGTTCAGTTGTGGGACCAGTCACGCCTGGTTCAGTTGTGGGGCCAGTAACTACTGATTCTGTTGGTCCAGTGACGCCGGTTTCAGTTGTGGAACCAGTAACGCCTGGTTCAGTTGTCGGGCCAGTAACTACTGGTTCTGTTGGTCCCGTGACGCCTGGTTCAGTTGTGGGACCAGTCACGCCTGGTACAGTTGTGGGGCCAGTAATTTCTGGTTCTGTTGGTCCAGTGCTGCCTGGTTCAGTTGTGGGACCAGTCACGCCTGGTTCAGTTGCAGGCCCAGTAACTTCTGGTTCTGTTGGTACAGTGATGCCGGGTTCAGTTGTGGGACCGGTAATGCTCGGTTCAGTTGTTGGACCAGTAACACCTGGTTCAGTTGCGGGACCAGTAACGCCTGGTTCAGTTGTGGGACCAGTAACGCCTGGTTCAGTGGTGGGACCAGTAACTACTGGTTCTGTTGGTCCAGTGACGCCAGGTTCAGTTGTAGGACCAGTAACGCCCGGTTCAGTTGTGGGGCCAGTAACTTCTGGTTCTGTTGGTACAGTGATGCCGGGTTCAGTTGTGGGACCGGTAATGCCCGGTTCAGTTGTCGGGCCAGTAACTACTGGTTCTGTTGGTCCCGTGACACCTGGTTCAGTTGTGGGACCAGTCACGCCTGGTACAGTTGTGGGGCCAGTAACTTCTGGTTCTGTTGGTCCAGTGATGCCTGGTTCAGTTGTGGGACCAGTCACGCCTGGTTCAGTTGCGGGCCCAGTAACTTCTGGTTCTGTTGGTACAGTGATGCCGGGTACAGTTGTGGGACCGGTAATGCCCGGTTCAGTTGTAGGACCAGTAACGCCTGGTTCAGTTACGGGACCAGTAACGCCTGGTTCAGTTGTGGGACCAGTAACTACTGGTTCTGTTGGTCCAGTGACGCCGGGTTCAGTTGTAGGACCAGTAACGCCTGGTTCAGTTGTGGGGCCAGTAACTTCTGGTTCTGTTGGTACAGTGATGCCGGGTTCAGTTGTGGGACCAGTAACGCCTGGTTCAGTTGTGGGACCAGTAACGCCTGGTTCAGTGGTGGGACCAGTAACTACTGGTTCTGTTGGTACAGTGACGCCAGGTTCAGTTGTAGGACCAGTAACGCCCGGTTCAGTTGTGGGGTCAGTAACTTCTGGTTCTGTTGGTACAGTGATGCCGGGTTCAGTTGTGGGACCGGTAATGCTCGGTTCAGTTGTAGGACCAGTAACACCTGGTTCAGTTGCGGGTCCAGTGACGCCAGGTTCAGTTGTAGGACCAGGAACGCCCGGTTCAGTTGTGGGGCCAGTAACTTCTGGTTCTGTTGGTACAGTGATGCCGGGTTCAGTTGTGGGACCGGTAATGCCCGGTTCAGTTGTCGGGCCAGTAACTACTGGTTCTGTTGGTCCCGTGACACCTGGTTCAGTTGTGGGACCAGTCACGCCTGGTACAGTTGTGGGGCCAATAACTTCTGGTTCTGTTGGTCCAGTGATGCCTGGTTCAGTTGTGGGACCAGTCACGCCTGGTTCAGTTGCGGGCCCAGTAACTTCTGGTTCTGTTGGTACAGTGATGCCGGGTACAGTTGTGGGACCGGTAATGCCCGGTTCAGTTGTAGGACCAGTAACGCCTGGTTCAGTTGCGGGACCAGTAACGCCTGGTTCAGTTGTGGGACCAGTAACTACTGGTTCTGTTGGTCCAGTGTCGCCGGGTTCAGTTGTAGGACCAGTAACGCCTGGTTCAGTTGTGGGGCCAGTAACTTCTGGTTCTGTTGGTACAGTGATGCCGGGTTCAGTTGTGGGACCGGTAATGCCCGGTTCAGTTGTCGAGCCAGTAACTACTGGTTCTGTTGGTCCTGTGACACCTGGTTCAGTTGTGGGGCCAGTAACGCCTGGTTCAGTTGTGGGGCCAGTAACACCTGGTTCAGTTACGGGAGCAGTAACGCCTGGTTCAGTTGCGGGCCCAGTAACGCCTGGTTCAGTTGTCGGACCAATAACGTCTGGTTCAGTTGTGGGGACAGTAACACCTGGTTCAGTTGTGGGGCCAGTAACGCCTGGTTCAGTTGTAGGGCCAGTAACGCCTGGTTCAGTAGTGGGGCCAGTAACTACTGGTTCTGTTGGTTCAGTGACGCCGGGTTCAGTTGTAGGACCAGTAACGCCTGGTTCAGTTGTGGGGCCAGTAACTTCTGGTTCTGTTGGTACTGTGATGCCGGGTTCAGTTGTGGGACCGGTAATGCCCGGTTCAGTTGTCGAGTCAGTAACTACTGGTTCTGTTGGTCCTGTGACACCTGGTTCAGTTGTGGGGCCAGTAACGCCTGGTTCAGTTGTGGGGCCGGTAACGCCTGGTTCAGTTACGGGAGCAGTAACGCCTGGTTCAGTTGTGGGGCCAGTAACGCCTGGTTCAGTTGCGGGCCCAGTAACGCCTGGTTCAGTTGTGGGACCAATAACGTCTGGTTCAGTTGTGGGGACAGTAACACCTGGTTCAGTTGTGGGGCCAGTAACGCCTGGTTCAGTTGTAGGGCCAGTAACGCCTGGTTCAGTTGTGGGGCCAGTAACTACTGGTTCTGTTGGTTCAGTGACGCCGGGTTCAGTTGTAGGACCAGTAACGCCCGGTTCAGTTGTGGGGCCAGTAACTTCTGGTTCTGTTGGTACAGTGATCCCGGGTTCAGTTGTGGGACCGGTAATGCCCGGTTCAGTTGTGGGGCCAGTAACTTCTGGTCCTGTTGGTACAGTGATGCCGGGTTCAGTTGTGGGACCGGTAATGCCCGGTTCAGTTGTCGGGCCAGTAACTACTGGTTCTGTTGGTCCCGTGACACTTGGTTCAGTTGTGGGACCAGTCACGCCTGGTACAGTTGTGGGGCCAGTAATTTCTGGTTCTGTTGGTCCAGTGCTGCCTGGTTCAGTTGTGGGACCTGTCACGCCTGGTTCAGTTGCGGGCCCAGTAACTTCCGGTTCTGTTGGTACAGTGATGCCGGGTTCAGTTGTGGGACCGGTAATGCCCGGTTCAGTCGTAGGACCAGTAACGCCTGGTTCAGTTGCGGGACCAGTAACGCCTGGTTCAGTTGTGGGACCAGTAACGCCTGGTTCAGTTGTGGGACCAATAACGTCTGGTTCAGTTGTGGGGACAGTAACACCTGGTTCAGTTGTGGGGCCAGTAACGCCTGGTTCAGTTGTAGGGCCAGTAACGCCTGGTTCAGTTGTGGGGCCAGTAACTACTGGTTCTGTTGGTACAGTGATGCCGGGTTCAGTTGTGGGACCGGTAATGCCCGGTTCAGTTGTAAGACCAGTAACGCCTGGTTCAGTTGTGGGACCAGTAACGCCTGGTTCAGTGGTGGGACCAGTAACTACTGGTTCTGTTGGTCCCGTGACACCTGGTTCAGTTGTGGGGCCAGTAACGCCTGGTTCAGTTGTGGGGCCAGTAACTACTGGTTCTGTTGGTACAGTGATGCCGGATTCAGTTGTGGGACCGGTAATGCCCGGTTCAGTTGTGGGGCCAGTAACTTCTGGTCCTGTTGGTACAGTGATGCCGGGTTCAGTTGTGGGACCAGTAACGCCCGGTTCAGTTGTGGGGCCAGTAACTACTGGTTCTGTTGGTACAGTGATGCCGGGTTCAGTTGTGGGACCGGTAATGCCCGGTTCAGTTGTAAGACCAGTAACGCCTGGTTCAGTTATGGGACCAGTAACGCCTGGTTCAGTTGTGGGACCAGTAACGCCTGGTTCAGTGGTGGGACCAGTAACTACTGGTTCTGTTGGTCCCGTGACACCTGGTTCAGTTGTGGGGCCAGTAACGCCTGGTTCAGTTGTGGGGCCAGTAACGCCTGGTTCAGTTACGGGAGCAGTAACGCCTGGTTCAGTTGCGGGACCAGTAACACCTGGTTCAGTTGTGGGACCAGTAACGCCCGGTTCAGTTGTGGGGCCAGTAACTTCTGGTTCTGTTGGTACAGTGATGCCGGGTTCAGTTGTGGGACCGGTAATGCCCGGTTCAGTTGTGGGGCCAGTAACTTCTGGTTCTGTTGGTACAGTGATGCCGGGTTCAGTTGTGGGACCGGTAATGCCCGGTTCAGTGGTGGGACCAGTAACTACTGGTTCTGTTGGTCCAGTGACGCCAGGTTCAGTTGTAGGACCAGTAACGCCCGGTTCAGTTGTGGGGCCAGTAACTTCTGGTTCTGTTGGTACAGTGATGCCGGGTTCAGTTGTGGGACCGGTAATGCCCGGTTCAGTTGTCGGACCAGTAACTACTGGTTCTGTTGGTCCCGTGACACCTGGTTCAGTTGTGGGACCAGTCACGCCTGGTACAGTTGTGGGGCCAGTAATTTCTGGTTCTGTTGGTCCAGTGCTGCCTGGTTCAGTTGTGGGACCAGTCACGCCTGGTTCAGTTGTGGGACCAGTAACGTCTGGTTCAGTTGTGGGACCAGTAACGCCTGGTTCAGTGGTGGGACCAGTAACTACTGGTTCTGTTGGTCCAGTGACGCCGGGTTCAGTTGTAGGACCAGTAACGCCCGGTTCAGTTGTGGGACCAGTATCTATTGGTTCTGTTGGTCCAGTGGTGCCGGGTTCAGTTGTGGGGCCAGTAACGCCTGGTTCAGTTGTCGGGCCAGTAACGCCTGGTTCAGTTGTAGGATCAGTAACTTCTGGTTCTGTTGGTTCAGTGACGGCTGGTTCAGTTGTGGGGCCAGTAACTACTGGTTCTGTAGGACCAGTAACGCCTGGTTCAGTTGCGGGACCAGTAACGCCTGGTTCAGTTGTGGGACCGGTAACGCTCGGTTCAGTTGGGGGGCCAGTAACTTCTGGTTCCGTCGGTCCAGTGATACCTGGTTCAGTTGTGGGGCCAGTAACGCCTGGTTCAGTTGCGGGCCCAGTAACTTCTGGTTCTGTTGGTCCAATGATACCTGGTTCAGTTGTGAGACCAGTAGCGCCTGGTTCAGTTGTGAGACCAGTAACGCCTGGTTCAGTTGCGGGAGCAGTAACGCCTGGTTCAGTTGTGGGACCAATAACGTCTGGTTCAGTTGTGGGGCCAGTAACGCCTGGTTCAGTTGCGGGCCCAGTAACTTCTGGTTCTGTTGGTCCAGTGACGCCTGGTTCAGTTGTCGGGCCAGTAACTACTGGTTCTGTTTGATCAGTGACGCCTGGTTCAGTTGTGGGTTCCGTATCTTCTGGTTCTGTGATGGGACTAGTAATTTCTTCGGATGTTGTGGTCGTGATTGACTCTGTTGTTGTTATAGTTTCCGCAGGATATATCTCACATAACCCTTCATAAGTGGGCGAAATATATCGGAAAGAGTCAACGGCTACAATAGAATCGGCTGCGGCTTGTCCCATTAATGTTATCTGAAAGATAAAGAAAAAATTACTGACTACCTGATGTGAGGCCAAGAATCAGGTAGTGAAAACGGAGAGTGAGAGTCGTCTTTTAAAGTTTTCTACTCTATTCAATCTATTACCAACGGCCACCACCAAAGCTACCACTGGTGGCTGTGTTAGCACAGAATCATAATTTTATTCGATGAGAATAAAATTATATATAAAATTATACTTTTATAATTATCAAATTTTCACACTACCATTTACCACTTCCACTACCACAGAGTTTCTTCTACTTAAGTAGGGATTTTTAAAATTTGTCACTAACTCGGCAGTGAAATACATCGAGAAGAAACCCGCATGCTCCAAGTCCAACCACAAAACAAAAATTCGGAGTATAGGAGTATGATTCACCAACCCGCATCCACCGTAAGCGTGGTGGATTACGGTAACAAAACCGCTATCACAAAGCCCACAAACTCTAAAAGAGTGGCCTCTCCAACCCGCTTGATCAGCGTCGTGTTTGTAGGTCATGCACAAGACAATTTTTTTGTATAGCAAAAAGGCGGCAGACGAGCGTACGATCCACCTGATGGTAATGTGCATGAGGAGGTCCATGTCCAGCAGTGGACGAGAAAAGACCTGGTTGGAGTTAGGCAGTTGTTACTGTTATTCTTCTTATCGATAGGTACTATGTTGTTTGACGTATGTCTAGATTAAAAGTCCTATCTTTTATTCTTAACATAAAGGAATGTCGATAGCGGGCTCCGGATTAATATTCACGCGATAAAGTAATTTTAATTACATATTTGATAAAATTCATAATCAACTAGCTATGCCTGCGATTTCGTTCACGTGGATCTGTATCGTAAGTGGCTTAAGTGGACCTGGATATAGTAGTGTTTTGGCTTAGGTTCAGAAAAGAACTGGTAGAGAAGAGAGAAATGTGAGAGTAGAAAAGGAGTTTGTTCACGTTATTGCAAACCAATAGACACAATTAAAATTTTAGACTCTTTAGAAGACTAAAAAAATGTCAATTATGTTTTCGACTGTAAATCACGTAAACATCAAATTATTTATAGTATTTAATATGTATTATTATTATTTGGAATTTTTTTCTTGGTTTATTGGCATATAATATGTACGAGTATATAAACATATTTATTACATATTTGTTTCTAGTATTTTTTTTTCTTGGAAAAAAGGTGGCAGTCGAGCATACAGTCCACCCATCGGGTTCACCGGGTGGATACTGTCGCCCACAGACATCCGCGATACATGCCAACATTAGTCCAGAATGACAAGCGTTGGCACGTTCCCGGATGCGCACCTTTGCAGATTAAGAAATGGATTGGGAAAATGAAGAGGGATAGGATGGGATAGGAAGATATTATAATATTATATGCGCCATCTACCTAAATTATTCTTGTGTTCGTATACATCTCTTTGTTCCCAAAGGTTGCCTCGAAGAGATCACTTTACCGATAAGATCTACCGTTTGTATACCATTTATTTAAACTTTTGTGTCACTATTATGTATTCTTTAGTGTGCAATGAAGTGTAGTTATTTACAATACAGTATTCTATCAAAATTTATATAACAGTCATGAAATACTAGCTTCTACCCACGGCTTTAATCGCTCGGACTAAGCAGCTGTAAAAAATTTAGCCCGTGTAAAAGCGACATGATGATTTTCGCGGATGCGCTCGCTTCTCAATTGGATATTAATTAAACCCAGACTTTATTTGTTGTTGTTACTTAGAATATTAGAAAAGCCCTAGTTTAAGCAAGAGTACAGAATAAATGTTTTATCAGTTCGAATCCTTGTATAATATTTTGAATTTTTTCAGTAGTAACAGGGGTAAAATAAATCTCCCGTGATACTACCAGACTAGTCAGAAGGAACACGGAAAAAAAAATACTCGTGGTACTACCAATAAGGGGGAAGTTTATATTGTGTGAATCGATATGCATGTTACGAAATTGTAAACGCGTTTTTATTACATCATCGATTATTATCGGGTAAATCTTTTGATGCCTGTACTAAGTTTAGCATTAATACGAGTAGGTATATAATTACAGTTACAAATCATTGCTTACTTCATTATAATAGTAGGTACAAGATCCCACCCGCGTGATATCTACGTTAATCTGTTATTTAACCAAAATACAATTTTTATAGATAATTATTAATAGAGAAATACGGTTCTGCCGGGTTGCCTATCAAAATATGGCCGCAAGTAATTTTAACCCTTCATGTGAGCGACAAAAAAAACACCTTCATCAGAGTGACAAGGTACCCGGGTACTTTTCAAAGTACATAATATGTTCATACATACTTTGACTATTATTATTTTAGTGAAACAAAAGAGTCGACGGTGTGCAACGAACAAAGCGGGGGAGGGGTGGAGTGGGGTACGCGGTTATCGGCGCGCGAGAAACACTCAGTCAATGCATTGTGCTTGTTATTGACACTTGACTGTATACGTTTTTTACGAGTTCAATTGTTATTTTGTGAGATTATAATTATTACATTATGAATATTGGAGGGAAACAATTAATAATTATTTCTATTAATAATTATCTATAAAAATTGTATTTTGATTAAATAACAGATGGACGTAGAAATCAAGCGGTGGGATCTTGGACTATAACTAGTCTGGCCATAAATTCTGTTAGAATGGAAAAAAATATTGTACTAGTTTGTTTTTATTGATTAGGATTTGAACGTTTTAGTACATCGTAAACATTTCCCATGAAACTTTTCCCACGTTTAAACATATCATTATTCCTATAATACAATACTTTAAAATAAAGTGGGGCGTTAAAGAAAATAGAATTGCTGTGATTACTTTGCATAAAGTGGGAATGAAGAAATTTGTGATATTCAAAACGCACCAGAAGCTTGGTATATGCCGTATGTTTGTGTATCGTACTCGTACTATCGCAAAATACACCGAGACTTCGTCTGTCGAACATCAGGCCGGCCATATTCTGTCAGGACAGCACAGGTTGTGAATGCTCTTAGAGCTAGAATTCGCTAATATTCCTACTGAGTATCTTCATTTCGCGGGATATGTTTTTGCATTCTTATGAATAGAACTTTAGAATAGAATTAGAATAGATGAATAGAATAAATAGAATAGAACTCAGTAGAACTTTATCACGTGTCATAAAAAAAAAGATTTAAGTCTATGAGCATGTCAACGATATACAGGACATAAACTAAACAGTGCCCACAGGCTAAGAGAGTGGAGAGATCAAAACGATCAACGCGTTAGGCGGGCGAAAATCACAGAATTATCCTTTTTACCGACGAGATTTTTTTTACAGTCGAGGAGCATTTCAACGAACAAAATAATCGTGTGTATCATCATAGCTCCAAGGAAGCCTCTCAAGTACTTGGAAAGGTGCAGCGGAGGCACCACTATGCTTCTGTGATGGTTTGGTGAGGGTATCCTATCATGGAGTGACAAAGCTTCATTTTTGTGAGAAAGGTGTGAAAATTTCAGCCTGGGTATACATGCAGAATGCAAAAAATGAATACAGTATCTTGATACCAAGATACTGTCTTAAAAGACGTTGTGAAGCCTCTCAATAAAACACTTTTCGAAAACACAAGGCGCGGACTGCTCAAGCCTGGCTGAAGACCAATATATTGGATTACATTAAGGTTGAAGACTGGCCTTCGTCTCGCCCGGACCTCAATCCTCTGGACTACAAATTGTGGTGAGATTTGTACGAGATGGCCTGCTCTAAGAGACACAACAATATTGAGTCGCTTTGGAGATCTTACGAGGAAGCAGTGGTTAAGTTCCCTATGAAGACGGTGCGTAAAGCCATAGACGCTTGGCCTGAGCGACGAAAGGCCTGCATAAAGATCAAAGGTGGTCATTTTGAATAAAAATCTTTTTAAATCTTTTACTTAGTTATTAATTAATGTATTCACACTAATTTCTTTTACATTTTGTTTAATTTTACAGAATTAAAAGTGTATTTATTAGTAACTAGGTACATATAATAGAATCGTGACAAAGTCGTTTATGTACATGAAATATTTAAAAAAAATCGTTGCAGTGTAAATTAAGCGTGATACAGGGAACAAAAGAACAATTTTTTTAATTTTTGTCTGTCTGTCTGACTGTCTGCGGTTTACTCTATATGTTATTTTACTCCATGTTTTGCTACGAGTATCCTGCGTTATTCGTTATCAAGTAGCTAATTGATAAACATATATATGATATTAATGTTATTCGCGGTTATCTAATTGCATTTATAGTGTAAGAACACCGAAAGATCCGAAAGATCGGACGTTTGATTGTAACTTCAAAGTGAATGTGACACGATAGCCGCTTATGGAAAAGTATCAAATCGATTTTTATACGTTTTACTTGCACTGGTATTCATTATCAATTAGCAAATTATTTGATTTATTTTCTTCGGAACTGATATATCAGTAAATTGTAAGTAAATTTTACCAAAATTTTTCAATACATTATTTGTAACTTTATATAAAATCATCATGAAATTGATTTCTTTACATAGCCTTACAAATATGTCCTTCTGTAGGGCAAACACCTTTAATTTCATCCTTCACGACCTTTTATCCAATGCGAACTTTGACCAAATGCGCATCCAGGTCATCTCACCATCACATTCGCGACCAAATTATTGAGAAAATGTTAGTGGATTTAACAGTGAATATGCGAGTAATTCGGTAATGGGTAGACCGTATCAGAAGTGAAAAATGATGGAGTAGACTAAGCCTTAAATGGAGATCACGTGCCGGAAAGCGCTGTGTGGGACGCCCTCCGCCCAGATGGACGGCTTGAAAAAGATCGTCGGTAGTGGCTGGATGAGAAGCGCGTAGTAAGATCGTGTGTGTTGGCAAGCCTTAATCTTATAGTGGAAACCATACCGTACCTTTACTATATAGGGTGTAAAGGAATAATTCTAATTAATTTAAAGTTACTTACATAGCCTTCATATTGTGTAGGACCACCAGCAGTGACAGTCACTGTACGCCATCCTTGCTCGTTTCCAAAAATCGAGTTCGTACCTAAGGTTGCGTCACTACCACCTTCCACTATTTGATTCACCATCACAATTACAAAATCACTTGGGGCAGCATTCAGAAACAAAATATTCACTTCCACAATACCATTAGCAGTTATTAGAAAGGAAAAGGACGAAACACAGGTCAGTGATGTATTGGGACGTATGAATGATGCACTGTTGATATTAGGCTCTTCTACTCCTATTGAACTGTAAGTATTCAGACTCCAGGTGTTGTCGCTCACGCAGAATTCGACGTCAGGGTTGAACAACGTATCATAACCCTCCTCAAAGTCATATGTTACACAATCGTCACTGAACACTAAAATTGAATGTGAAGTGAGGAGAACGAGAAAAGTGTTACGCGTTAACATTTTAAAGTAAAATTTTAATAACTCCGTAACACTTGTAGATGGGCCGGTGTTTAATAAATATCTATTTTGTATTCGGTGATTTATTGTTATCTGTAGGTAATTTATCGATGAATTAGTTGATAATTGCGCCGTTAATGTGAAATATTGATAAATTTTCTCGTACTTTTCAATGTCGTTTTGTTCGAATTGTCGTGACTGCACAATGCACATGAATGAATACGACCGTGATTTTTCAATTGAATTAAAAAAAAATCTTTGGTGTTTTATCTTTTATTTCCTATTGATTTTTGTAATAAATACGTGGGTATGTTCTTCGTGGGTTGTTTTTAATGAAAACGATGCATTTTTTTATTGATTCCTTTCGAATAATCTTGAGCAGTAATGTTGTAAGTGATTCTAAATACAAATAATAAAAACAAAATCTCTTCGATGTTTCGAAGAGAGATTAAGCAACTATCTATGAATTATATAATATCATTCCGCCTCGCAGTAAAGTGGCGCCACATCAAAGTAATAGAGTACCTAATGGTGTATGTGATGGTTCTAACGGTTCTTTGATAAAACCAAAAAAAGATGAATAAAAAATAGCTTAAAACAAGACGTGAAATGAAATGAGACCAAGATCAGATTGAAAATTTTACAGGTATTTAGAAAGAAAGGATTTTACTATGCACCCTATGTTTAACAAGAGGCTGATTAGGAGATAATGCCAATGGACATTAAGTCTGCTTCCTTTACAGCTATATATGCAGTTGATATTGTTTAAATAATAACCGTAATAATAAATGATTTATAAAAGTATTTACCAGCCCTTTTAGTATTCAATACTGGACATGGGCTTCCTTATGCACATTATCTCGTGCATTAGGGCCGTTTAAAACACCACGCGGGCGAAGCGGCTTGGCGATTTTGGGGTGGATGGCCGATAGGTGGATGTGCAATGGATGGCCAAAATGATAACGAAGCGGCTACCACAAGCCCTTACACCGCCTCTAAAAGAGTGGACTCGCCAACCCGATCTTTTGGGGTGGATAGCCAATAGTTCTTTATGACAAAAAACTGCAAACTTGGCTATCTACCCCAAAAGATTGGGTTAGCGAGTCCACTCCTTTAGAGGTGGTGTAGTACTTCAAGGCTTATGGTAGCCGCGTCGTTATCCTTTAGTCGCTCTTTACGACATCCGCGGGAAGAATTGGTGTGGTGCTGTTCTAAAGCTGGCCGACACAACACGGAAACAATGACTTATAATAATTTTATCTCCCGGTCAGTACTCACCTTAAGTCGGTTCTTCGCATTTGTCTCTATTTACAAAGTTGTGACGTTTACAAAAATGTTTCCAATAACTTGAGAGCTGCTTTTACGGCAAAGTGGTAAGTACGACACCCATGGGACACGTCACAACTTCCAAATAAATATGGAAAGATAAATAACATTAGTGGGCAGCGCTGGGGAATGGATCGGAACTTCTCAAGAAGTTTTCAGTAAAAGGTAACTGTCACATTTCTGAGCCACTGGTTTTTATTTATAAGTTGACGGTGACAATAAATATAAGCGAAATACTTCTCGATCGATTATTGGGCGATTGTGATTGCTAAGGCAGGCCTGGGCCCAACAGTGGGAGGTATCGGTTAAGTTATCGTTTATGAATTATGGGGTGTTACAATTTTTTGTACTATGGAATACAAATTGTATTTTCATTTGCACACTACAAAAAATTAACACCTATATATACTCACAGTAATACACGTAATAACAACTATTGAAGAAAAGGCCCTCAATAATAAAATGGTATGCTTGTTGTGGTAAAAAAAAACAGCTTCCAATTTTACTCTTGAAATATGGGCTCGATACGTGTACGATCCCAAAGCAGAACGGTAAACATATCGCAATATTTTTTTTTTGTAAATTCAACTTTATTACTAGAAGACTACACTTATAGCAAAACACTTACAAGCCTGTTTTTTAATTCGATGTAAAAAAGTTAACGGTGGTGTTGTTATTATTAAATATACTTATCATACTATTCGTATATCAAACATTATATCTGCAATGAAGGAAGAACAACATATGTATATATTTTATTCCATGTATATGAAAAAAATAAATGAAAAGGAGGAGGTTATATTTGTAAAAGAAATTCCTATGGTAGCAATTTCATTTTATATAAGTGTAACTCTAAGTATAACTGTATTCAGTTTCACTAAACATTAGGTTCATTTATTAAAATCCTAAATATTATACAATAACTACTATGAATATGTTACAGAAATGAAAAAAAATCTCACAATTACGAATTGGCTATATATTGTATGTGTTTGTAAAATATTAAAGAGATATTAAAGGGAGTTACTGTCAATACTATCATGTCATTGGTATACCTTTTTTCAGTGTGTTTGAATGCAATACTATGTTTCTCAAAGTTAGTTTGTGGTTTTCTTGTTAATTTATTGTTATTAAATAAATAGCAATAAATAAATTATTTCTTGTTAAGTTTTAGTTATAACTGTATAAGGTTGTTTAGTGCTTCTTTGCGTGTCTTATATCGAATTGGAACCCTTAGTTGGGCCCGTCCAAAGAAACGGGCGATAATATTTAAAGTGACATTCTCGAATTAGCATGGAATTTTGGACTCCACCAAAAAAGACAATGAAGTGCACTAAAGCCTAATGAGAAGCTTTATGCTCGTCAATATTTACAAATATGTGCTAAAACACGTGGCCTACAGATAACAGGAACGTATTTCTCAAAAATATTTAGAAAGTATTTGCAAGTCATTATTAATATTAAATTGAACAGTAACCGTTAAAAATATAAAAACTACCTATGTTCTTGTATTTATCTACATATATCTGCTAAATTGTTGTAAAATCTAAGTATAAATACTCAGTTTAATAAACATTTGTAACTTACGTAAACACTTCAGTTTTAAGTAACTTAACAAAAACAGTTTGTAACCCCTGAAACCGTCATTGACATTATCATTTTTTGCACTGAATTGAAAAACAGCCTTTGATTGTGAAAATGTTTACTATTCCACTCGATATTCGGCTCTTCTCATTCAGCCTCTAACAAACTTTTTCAAGTTGTCGGTTCACCTAACCGGAGGGACACTGCGCTACCAAAAATATCTCTACATCATAATTTAAGGTGATGGACATTTAACAAAAAGGCTACACATCGAAATCTCAATAAATCTTGAATTTTATTAAAACGGCGGCCATCTTGTTGCGCCATATTTTATTTGCAAGTGTGCCCCCTCAAGCTACGAGTTTAACAAAGGCTGTCACAGTGGCGTTTCCTTTTGTCCTGTCTCTCTTCCGATGAAAGAAATTGGCTACTTTCCTGCTTGAAAGGAATAATATTGAATTTTGTATTTGACGTTAAAGTTGTGGTCAGAATGACAGCTTGATGTAAAATCTAGAGAAAATTGGTCATGGTTTATAGAATAATATTCGATAACTAGAGAATAAAAATAAGAATCGCCAGGTTTGCTGGAAGAAATTACTAAGGAGATAAGGTAACCTGTTGTATATAATTTTATAATCCCTTTTTATGTATTTACTATATGTGTGCGTACAATAGAGTATAAAGTAAATCAATAAAGAATTAGAAATTTAGATAAATAAAGAATTAGATATGAAGGTGAGGACGTGATGGGGGACAATTGCTGTCTTTGTTACTCATACATAGTTGTAATGACACTAGAGAAATGACGTCATACTATTATTGCGATCCTTTTCTAACTTGTGATTTTAAGCCCGTTATCTTAGTTATTGTTCAATATATTGAGTTTGATTACACAGATTGATTTCTAGTTTCTTATTTAATTTATAGGCCACATGGGACGGGGACCATATTGTTTGAATTGGCTTAAGACTTATTGAATGGACTCAGATTTTATGCACTTATTGGTTAACCTAACTAAAATTCCGTTATTTCAAGATTATTTTAATTAGAAACACGTTCTAGCAACTGCTTTTTAAGATAAAGCGATAAAAATGTTACTGGTTAAGATTTCACTTAGGTGAAAATGTCTTGGAAACTAGAATAACTCTTCCTCTGACAGTGTCACACAAATAATTATGTTAATAATTTAATTTAGTAAGTTTTTGATATTTTTATTTCACAGTCAAATACCTACCCCGTCTTTTGTGGTTTATGCTGTCCTAGAACGAGCTACAAAATATTTTAAAGACATTATTATGAATACCTACCTACAGAATATTTTGAATAGTTTTCTATTAAAACCGCTAGTTCATCATAAAGACAATGGCACTTTATCATGCAAGACTTGCGGCGAGGGTTCTGAGCATAATGTATGTAGATTTCACTAAAATTGCCACCCGTATTGTTTAAAACTTATTCAGACATGTTAAGCGGGGGATCAAGAGTTACGATGCGAGTTCAAGTGCCTTATAAATCAGTAAAGTACCCTTCACATATCGAGGGTTCTAAAGGGTTACCGACTTTTTGAACTTCGACAACGATCGTTGAAAATACACCTTCACGAACGCAGTGCTATCAACTGCCACGGATTTTTCAAAGAAATATTAAATATTCAGACACAACTTTGTTACGATTTTACTATATGTGTAGATATATTGTATATGTTACCGTAAAAACTCGAACAATTGTGAATCCTATTTTCCAGTAAAACCTAAGATTTACCAAGTAGTAACAGTAAAACATGTCGAAATACCTATGAGCAGTAACTACCGCAGTAGATTCCACAAAATGCGAAATGGACTCGTGGCTCGTGGCAGGCCTACAAAACGATGGCGCGGGGACAGGACGAACTTGACGCTCATTGTAGAGGGACTGGCCGTCGTAGGTACAAAACCGAGACAAGTGGATAAAATGGGGGGGTGGCCTTTGCGGCCTCAGTGGTACAAGCTAATAATAAAAATATGTTATTACCGGCAGTTTGCTTTACGTAAAGCCAAGTACTCCGGCCAAGTGGACCGAAGAATTGAAGAAGGTCGAGTGTGGTGGGAGGTCTATATCCGGTAGTGGAGGTCTATATTACTAGGTTAATTACCATCAGTATGGTACCTTTGTCAAAAGTCTTCGGTCCACATGGCTAAAGAACATGGTTTTCATTCAAGGACTCTCTATCCTACGTTTTTACTATTAAACATTTAGTGGACATACATTGTCTGAAAAAGTGCAACAAGGAGCAATGTACATACAATTAAATTATTGAAATGGTAAAATGTTTCTGACTTGAGCCTCTTTAGGCCTCTTACGGACGGTCCTAGATGTTAAAAAGAGAGGATTTTTTAAAAAAAATCACTCATTTTTTTACAATAGTTGATATATTTCACTAATTACTGGGCAGATAGTAAGATAGAATGAAACTAATTTTATCGATAACAGCATATGACTGCAGAAATGCCAAAAAAACAATGTAAAACACAACATCGATTGTTGTGTCAAATAGGACCATCTCAGCATATTACGAGTATGTCACAGCTTGAAATGTGACGTTGCCGTTCAGTTAGGGCCGCATCGGTGACTACGAACTGCCCATAGCAGACGCCATGACATTCGTCATTATTTTTTTTAAACATAGTATATAAATAAATAATTATTATTAATAAATTGCTATTTAATAAATCAATTCATGTTTTAATACCACTTATAATTTGAAATTTTATGTGAGGAAACTATTTTGCATCCTAGTATATAGTATACCTACCTATATATAAGATATATGTTCTGTATGTTTTCCAAAAATAAATAAACTATGAATGCGTATAATATTATATTATCTTAATTATTCACATTTTTTTAAATAAATGTGCTATATAATAGTGTGCAGCACAATAGAATCGTACTAATTTCATGAGATTATTTCGCACATTTTTTTATAACTTAAGTTAGTAATGTGTATGAATTATATTTAATTAAAAAATAAACTAGGCGACTCTCAATGTCACTAGGAGTTCCTGTGTGGTTAATCCAGAAACACAAAGACAAATTAACTGGACTTAAACAATTCTGGACTTTCGGCGGGAATCATTCATCCATTCGATTCTAGAACGAATGAATGAATCTTTATTTCTTTTCTGTTGTAACTAAATTAATTACATTAACGATTCTAGAACTTTTTATACTATTAGGCAGCGGAAATACCAACTGATCGAATCAATAATCAAATGGGTATATTCGATAAATATTTTAAATGCTACATTAAATTAAAAATTAATCGGATGTAATTAGTTACTTTGATATATCACATTCTGACGTACCTACCTACAAATGTTTATATCAGATATAAAGAATTCTGAAAAAACGTGAATATACAGAGATAAGAATGTTACGATGTTATCGCTAACCTATATACCTAAATTGTAATTATCATGTATGTATGATTTTTATAGCGGTGATAGTCTAGGGGTTATGTACATTCGACTCACATTTGTGTGATTGTGAGTTCAAATCCCCACATATTCCGCTGAATGGCCGATTCTGGAAACGATAGATTCTTTAAAGAACAGATCTTTTAAATGGCAGATGTACAGTCACAGCCACATAAGCAAAAATTATCAATATTCTATTGAAATTTTATTTAAGCGGAATTATTAGAAAAAAAAGTAATTTCTAACTAAAACAATAACATTATTAAAATTGAATTTTTTTGGAACTTAAAACGCCACTAGCACGATAAACCTATAAGTAAAAAAATAACTCTTTTTTACATAAACGTTGCAGTCTATTGTTGAAATTTCATTATTCATCGCCCGTTTGATTTTATTTATTCTATCTTTTGATCTTTTTCTAAGTTCATTCTCTTACGTTTCTTTCCTTTGACATACAATTCATTTTTCTCCAATTTAACGTCTTGGAAGTGAACCTCCATTTTAGTAGTTGTATAAAAAAATAAGGGAAGGCTCTCTTGGTATTAATCCGTTTATTCGATGGTGCCACCCTTCAATAGAATTAGTTGTTCGAAATCTATGTCCATAGCAACAAAAGACGTCATATGTTATTAACTCTATCCACTGTTTTACAAAATATATATTTTTTTTATTTTTTTTATCAAACTCAGTAGTCGCTGGCCCCATTTCTCAAATCGCAAGAAATGACCGAGGATTTAGAGTTTTAGGAATTAGAGCCAAATTTGCAAATAGTTTTGTAGCATAAGGCACCTTCTTGCGAATAACTTAGTCCAACTTTTCTACTAATATTCCAAATAGCATTTGTGTAGTGGTAAAATAAGCCTCTTACATGTACACCCGGATACACTTACTTTACCGCGTTAATGGCAGCAATTTTATAATCGCAGTGGTACACTTTTATTTGTAAAGATAAATTGATCTCATAATTGTGAATAGCCTCTTTCTTGTATGTAAGTTCGCTTTTGTTTGGAAGAAGAATATACAGGATCGGCACAGTATCGTGGTCATTCGATAAATCGATGTGTAGGGAATAGAGCTAATGAAAGGGGCCCGGCACAATTCTAAATGTCCCATCTCCTTAATATGTGACAATCGTTTTAAAATATTTTTTTGCCTCCGGAGTGCCAAATATTATAATATTATCTTCGATACCGTCATCATACAAAAAGAAATCATTGACAATACGGTCGGGTAACTTTAAATCCTTGAAATTGTTACATTTAGTTTTGCCTACTTTTAAAAACTAACGAAGTGCAAGGTACAACCCATTTTTTTTGGTGTGGTCCACAAATATTTTTTTCAGAAAATATACCTAGATGATCTTTAAATAATGTTTTCAGAAAATATACCTAGATGTGTTTCAAATATTTTTTTCAGATAATATACCTAGATGATCTTCAAATATTTTTTCAGAAAAAATACCTAGATGAACTTCAAATATTCTTTCAGAAAATATACCTAGATGTGCTTCAAATATTTTCTCAGAAGATATACCTAGATGATCTTCAAATATTTTTTCAGAAAATGTACCTAGATGATATTCAAATATTTTCTGAATAGGTTCAAAATTGGAACACACTTCTTTCTTACACTCGTCCATAACATTGCATCAATGTAAGTCCATCAATGCAGTTTCGTACTACATTCGGCGTACATGTGTGTTTGGCCTCCTTAATAATCACATTTCAAAAGTAATTGTGAATTACATTCATTCATTGTTTTAGCTACATCGGTTATCAATTTATATTTATTTTCACAAAATTGTATCTGTAGCCGGCATGTAAAACGGTGACGCTTCCTTTTTACTTGTTATAAATTTTATTTCTGTAACGTTGGGACCCGCCGACGCGGCGACGGGTCCATTTCTTTTAATTTAATTCAAAACAATAATTTAAACAGGAATACTCGGGCTCAATCAATGACATTGACAATGAAAATAATGACACTTAATTTAATCGTTATCACACGTGGTTACCTTTCATAGATAAAAAGGTGGTATCGTTGTCTAGTTTGTTGGCTGACTCTGACTGTATAATTTCTACCGTTTACAGAATCTGCATGCAGCGAAAAAGAAAATCCTCGGCCAGTACCACTGGTGGGCCCGCGTAGTAGTTTATGGCCTGAAACCCCCCAGTGATTCACTAGGGGAAGCCTGTGTCCTGTAGTGTGGGATGTTATAAGCTGATGCAAGTACATGTTTATAATAAATATTTAGTTTATCAGCCAAATTGCACAGAAAAGTATGGAGTTTTATAGACGTATATACTCGTATATATAGTGCTCATCTTATGCTCACCTAAAACGGATGACCTCTTTTATCTTTGCTGCTAAATGCTGCGATATCTACAGGCCATAGACATTAGCAGCAAACGATAATACAAAATAAGGCGATCACAATAGATTAGCAATGGTCACATAGATAGATCGTAATAGAGATTGAAGCCTGATCCTCTGTACGTAATTGTTTTTTATATTACTATTTCCAAATACTTTTTACTATTGAAATTTAAATTTATGAATATTTTCACTGCATTATCTTGAAAAAGTTTGCCTGTAATTAGTAAAAACAAGAAAAGCGGAAAATGATGCGGAAGTAAACAAGAAAAGTGTGATGATGTGCCTTCCTCGCATTGGAAAGACATACGCTGATTGTGTATCGATTAAATTAAGATAACCTTTATTACAGCGCTTTTTTTATAGAGAAGTGGGTGGACGAGCAAGCCGTCTCACGTGATGGTAAGTGTTACCGCTGCCCATGGACACCTGCAACACCAAGGGGCGCCGCCGACTGCAAAATTCTATTCACAGCTTTCTTGAAGAACCCCATATCGTAGCTTAATGGAAAGACCTTTTGAGGCAGTTCGTTCCACAGCCTACGGGTTCGCGGTATGAAATGATTTTTGGACAGAACAGTACGCGACACCTTCGTATTGCGGAAATGCGGATGGACCGCACTTCTGTGACGGGAGGTGCGGTTGTAGAAACTCAAGGTGGGAATTTTATTGAACAATTCTTCAGAGCAGTCCCCATTGTACAGTATTACTACAGTGCTGCCCGTCTGTCACAAAAAAATCTTTGCCTTTACATAAATACAAAAGTCACCGTAAAAACGTAATATGAACTCGATGCACAACTCGATGTTCTCGTTTCGTACGATTTACGTCGATACCTCGATACTCTCGTAATCGTTAACTGAATAGATGGCACTTGTTTTTCTGTGTTGAAACAGTTACATTTGTTAGAGGTGTCAACACACGGATATTTATGGGTGGCGGAATTGTTGTGTCGCTGTTTGTTGTCATACGAAATTGAGTTTCGGTTTTTAATGTGAAAAGGTATTTTTTGCACGTAATATGACATTGGAATGTATGTAATTCATTGCTGGTTCATCCACACTGCATAATAGGTGTTATTTCTAGGTATAACTCCACGTTCACTTAACATTTATTGACCATAATCAGCTATTTTATCATCTACAGTTGGACACGAGCCTCCTCAAGTACATTATCTCGTGTATGAGGAATGTTTGGCTTCGGAAAGAAACGCCGGCCAAGCGGGTTGGACAGTTCAGTCTTTTTAGAGTTGGCGTAGCACCTCAGGGCTTTGTCATCCCTTGTCGCCTGTTAGTCACCCACACGGGAAGGTTGGTTTTATTCTAAAGTCGCTAGATGCAATATAGTTCCAATATAGATGCATTTTTTATAGAAAGACAAGTAATAGTCCTAGTGATAAGTGGATACTGTCGCCCATGGATATCCACGGTACATTCCAACTTCAGTCCAGAATGACAAACGTTGGCACATCCCAGGATACTCAGCGTACCTTTGGTGATATAGGGATGGATTTGGAGAATACATATATAGAGATAGATAAGTGTATTCGTATACCTATTCGTACAACATGGATGTCGGTCCGTGTATCTTTAGGCCTCTTGTTAACGGCAACGGGCACCGGTCCGTTTCTTGCAACGGGCCGTTGCCCGTTGCGCAGTGTTCTTTGGGTAAGTAGGGATATTTGTTCACGCACCGGACATGTACCCGTCGGGAGAATACACACCGGGTGCGGACGCGTCGCCCCTCGGCGCGACGTTCGTCGGCCCGTTGCAGTGAACCGCGTCAGTTCATACGAGTGTGTTCACGACGACGGACGTTTCTCGATCTTGAAAATTTTTTAGTACCTACATAGCGCGATTTGCAGTAAATTATGGAGCACAACGTAGATATGGATTTATTAATCAGTCTAGTTCAAAATAGACCTGTGCTATGGGATAAAACCATAGAGAGTTACAAAAATAAGCAAGCAAATTTCACTTTCTTTCTTTTTGTAGCTGCCATTTTTTATACAAATAGTACGCTATTATAATAAGCTTTTTATTTCTACTGGTCATTGTGAAACGTGTAGCCCTCCTCACTTCTTGTTTGGAACTGATGAGATTATACATGACGCGACGACGGAAGCGTCTCCGTTATTTAAACGGATCGTGTACAAGGGCAACAGTTTCGCGACGGCCCGTTACCCGTTAAAAAAACGGTCGTTAACAAGCGCCCTTACAATATCTTTACAAATCTTGCTATATTTTTATCAACTCGATAACTAACTATAACTACTGGATCAATTTTAATGAAATTTTAACAAAACTAGCGGAGTAAATAACCTACGCAACAGTTAAAATTTTAAACATAAGCGAATTAAAATAACTCAAGATTACTACGAAAAATACGCTGACAGACAAACAGACAAATATTATTCCTTAAAATATATACATAGAGATAAAAGCATGTTTCCATGTACTCTATTTCCATTTTGGCCTAATTTTAACTCGGCATGATGAAGTTACAGAGCAACCGTTCGGTTCCGCCAATCAGGCTTCATTCTGATTCAAATTCCGTTGACGGAAGCACAAACTTTGGCGACAGGTGCCGCTGTGCTGAGTAAATCAGTACAACGGAGTGTTACTCACTTCTGTACTAAATATAAATATGTATCTATAAATGGATAATCTACAGTATCGGCCAGTCGACCGTTCGTACAAATCTAAACTCCCTTTTTAAATAAATTAATGGAATACAATGTAAAGAATGTTTATAGAGTATTCTATAGAGGTGCTGGCAGAAAAATACTTCAAAATGAAATATAATTAATTGAGTAACAGAAAACATTGAATGGGCAGCAAATCGACGGTACAGTAAAATCAACGATACATGAGCTTTGCGTTTGTGTGAGTGCACACCGATAGTGTACAGTGTGAACCATTTCGTCAATCAGATTGGATTATTCGGCACCCACTCACACAGATGCAAAGTTCATGTCTCGGTGATTTCACTGTAGCAAATTTAAAGATGGGTTAGGTTTACTTGGTAATGATGTTTACATTAAAATACATTTAAATAATACATGTCCTGTCCCATATGCTTACAATTTACAAATATAAATATAGAAGATAAACAACAATTACATTTCAAGAAAATAAGATTAACCAGGGTAATTATAAACATGCTCACATTCATTGCAAATACACGAACTTAAAGTTCGTACATTCAAATATAACATTCGTAGTTATACAAAAATTCGTTGTTTTGACTAGTTTCTTTTGTGCTGCGATGACTCTGATGAGTGAAGAACACATTTTTACACTGTATTCTATAGAAGGGTTATTACGAGTAGAAAAACTACTACGATGTTAGTAACAGCGGCGAATTCAAACTATTAATAAAAACTAATTAAGAATTTTTGACTGGATTTAGTGTTAATAAAATAGAACCACATCAATTATTTTGCATTTTGGTTGCGCGGTTTTTCTATGCCTAACAAATTCCAATAAGTTGTTTGGAAAGAGGGAAACATAGAAAGCTATTAAAACTGTACAAATCGAAATATTCCAGCTAGGTTTTGTAGAGCATAAATATGTATTAAAAGATATAAAAACTCTATACGAAGTTTTCAACATTTTAACCGAGCTTTTAGTTCAGTAGCTCATTCCATTAGATTTGCACAACACACGGGAAATGTACAGAAAAACATTTTAAAAAAATGTACTCGCCCTAACTTTTTTTACGATGCCATTAACACTCCATTCGTTGAAATGAGAGGCTCTGAAACTTGAAAAAATTAATGTAAATACGATGAAACTTCTGTTTGAGGAACTTTACGATTTACGATTACATTAAAGAAGATACGAGTACTACGCAAGCGGTTTGGCGTGGATTGCTTCGATGATGTGTTAAAACTAATGTATGTTACATATATTTAGTTACACAAAGTTATCGAAATAAACAAATAAGTTTCGGGTGAAATTGTGTCGTCAACAAGCGAAGCGGCAAAGGTTTATAATCTATATTTCAATAAAGTAGGTAGTTACTTTATTTAAACTATTTAAAGTAGGCACTTTAAGATAATCTCTGGAAGAATTCAGAATCTCTTTATAAGAACGATACAGCACTAAAAGACAGACAAGACATGCCATAAACATACGGTTTCCATTTCAACGTTTTCAACTCCAGCTTCAGTGCCATTAACAAGCCACAGAACCAAAATATATGAAGTCAGATATAATAATACATTAAAGTAAAATAAATACTTCAATTAATCAAATATATAATTTACATACAAAAAAAATATTTAAATTTTACCATATGAAACGGCAATATGAAACGGATCTACCACAACAACGTATGGTACCATATCTAGTATGTATTCTTATATCGATGTATGGAGCTAAGCGCGTCACTTATTTCCTACCTACGACTAAGTCACGAGTAAATTGTAGTGATGAGAAACTATTCACTAATGAAACGAAACATATCCCTTGATTCTGTTCACCTTTCGAGGAAATTTTACAGTTGATTACGCTTAGCGCCAACTTCGGGCCACGCAACGAGGGACGTCTTGCGTTATCTATTCCCCTATATCTGTGGTCAAGTCAATGTCGGTCTGTCGAGCCCAGTATGGAGACGTGGAGGAAGCTATGGTTTTATAGTTGTTTTATATAAAAAAAGATCGATTGACGAAACTTAAGCATTGGACCGACTCATTGGGTGCTCATAGCGTTCTACCGAGTTTACTTCGAGAGGTACCTACAAGACTTGCTATTTCAAATCACGTGATTAATTTTCTTCATTTGAATGTGGCCTTATGGACTTAAGGTTCATATCCTGTTTTAATTGATTTTTTTTATTCTAAAAAGTTGTATTTACCGTTGGCGCTAACTATTGCTACCTATTGATAGACAGTTCTATTGAATAAGCTTTTTTTAATATTATAAAAGAAGATAACAGACGAGCAGACTGTCCACTTGGTGGTGAGCGGATACTGTAGCAGATGGACATCTGGGATACATGCCAACATCACAGAATGACAAATGTTGGCACGCCCACGGATGCCTACGATGCGCTGCCTACCTTTGTAGATTTGATGGAATTTTAGAAAGTGTGGGAAAATGGGAAGGGATAGGTTAGGATGGGATGGGATGGGACTCAGCTCTGGCAGAATAAGTCCGAAATGCAATAAGTAGGTACATTTATCGGTGGTCTTCTGCAAGCTGCAAAGGAGTTTGTATCTATTTATTTAAAATTATCTAAAATACAAATTTTATTATTAGAACTAATCAGAACACTTTCACAAAGAAAATTATTTTGTAAAATAATATACGGTTTATATTTCACTATCTTCTGCCTGTGGCTTCGCTCGCGTGGACTATGCAGCTGTAAAAGATTTTTAACAACTGTAAAACCACTGACACGATGGATGTCACAGATGAAAATCCACTAATGAAATACAGTAATTTTTGAGTAATTCTATTAAGTCATTTTTTATTTTCATCTATAACTCCTTGTGTTATATGAACATGACACATATACCAGTTTTCCTTCTGGACAATTAGCTATACATTAATGAAAACTCGATTAAAATCCGTGCCGTAGTTTTTACGTGATGCTCAAACAAATAGACATTGGGTTCTGTAGCTTATAAAGAGACGTCTAATTTTTTTAAATTAAGTCCGTATATGGACTTAATTTAAAAAAATGAGACGTCTCTTTGTCAACTTTTAATGTTTTATTATATGTATAAATTATTTATTAATCTATATAATAATATAATAATTTCGGACTATTATACGACACTTGCTGACGGTGTATTAAAGACTATATTAAGGCCTAATATTAAAGGCTTGCAAGTTTGTCGCACTCATAGACTTAGCGGTAGCTGAAATCTGTGGTCACGCTACCTAAATTTGAGTTTCGCGGTCTTGTAATCCTGAGTTTATGGTTTCACATAAAACATTTGAAATCTCTAGTTCACTTCAAATAAAATTGTCATTGTAATAAAATCCCGGCCAATAAGGGATACCGTGACGGCACGTGTGACGTAAATCCGTCGGGACAGGTTATTGCCCCCGAGCAGTTAACAGAACATGTCGGCAATCCTCATGAATTTATAGCCTGTGAAGGAGATTCAGATATACGATATTTGGTTGTTGTTTTAATTTTTACGTCTACAGGGACCATTTTTGAAAATAAATAGACAGCATCACAGCAATAGTGGGGAAAGAGGAAATAGATTGATTGCCGGAATTGGTTGCCGCTAGGGTTGCCAAGTGTCCGGCTTTATCCGGACATGTTTGGCTTTTTACAGTCTTGTCAGGCCAAATATTTACGTGTCCAGCCTGTCCGGCTTTTGTTAGGCTTTTTGTCAAATATATTTCATTATTTATTTACACAATTATTTTGAATGAATGAACAATGAAAATCCGACTATAGCACTAAACGAATAGCATCGAACTTTCAAGAAGTTAGTTTCGAGTATTAAAAGAATTTAAATTTCCTTATACTTGAAATGGCAAAAAGGAGGTAGCTTTTTAATTTTCTTTTTTCTAGAAGAGAGGATATATTTTTATTTTTTTATTTATTTAATAAAAACTTTTATTTTATTGTGTTTTGTTTGTTCTTCGATTTTATCTAGTCTCCAGAAGACTTTGTACTTAATTAAAATATGTAACCGAGATTTTTCGGTTATGTCCAGCTTTGAAGAAGATATGTCCGGCTTTTAGGGCAAAATGTCCGGCTTTTAGGGCAATATGTCCGGCCTAATGTCGCGCTGAGTCCGGCTTTTTGGGCAAAATGTCCGGCCTTTTATAGCGCCGAGTCCGGTTTTTGTATTTCAGGGCCTGGCAACCCTAGTTGCCGCTCAACCGATTGCTCGGTTCAGAACTGAAACTGAAACTCCACGCATGCAGGGTCCAGGGCTGCTTTATTCAATATTCAATAATTGCGTATTAATAACAGTGTTCGATCTTCACAATACATTTCAATTAAGTGTTGCAATTTCTCCCAAATCTGTGTGTATCGGAACGTATTTAAATTCCGTTGCTTGGCTATGAGAGAGGGATCCTAAAGTGTATCGTAATTATTATATATTACATTTTCAGAAGACCACCGCTGAAGACGAGAAAGGCAAGACGCACACAGCATATGTGTAGTACGTTGAATTTGAATTGTTTGCTAATTCTCGCCAAAATGCTTGTCGAATTCTTTCTTCTTAAATACACTCTATTGAGAAAAGTACCACAAACTAATGCTGTTAGTAAATAAAGCTATGGTTAATAGTAAGTTAATAGTTAATAGTAATTAAGCTTGAGGTAAATAGTAAATATTATCTTTACTAAAAGCTATGGACGTATTGTATTTAAGGTCAGAATGAAAATATATTATGTAGCGCGTACTCGTCGAGCTATCCGCCCACCAGCCAGATTTAGGGATTTGTGGCAGGTTGGGCGCTCCTTCTGGGGTTAGTGCGCTTAGCATTATGCCGCGCACCCATAGCGCGCAGGTCGCGCCCTTTTTTTTTCTTCTTGTCAGTGGAGTTAGTTGTCAATTTGCCAAAGTATATTTTTCGTGTGACTAAAAATACACATTTCATGCAAATTTTGAACCCTTTCGCAAAACCCCACACTATGATTATTATTATAATAAAAGCCATATTGAATGGATATAAAAGCGACAATGGAATAAAAATATTACTCTCCCTCTAGCCGTTATTAAACATTAGTCGTATATATAGCCTACTCTGTCAATACTCGTTATCTACACACATCATCAAACTCTCCTAATGCATCAAATGATTCTAGCGCAAATGTAGAAAGATAATAACTGTACTTTATCTAACGAGGAACTAGCGAGTTAAACCGAGGAAGTATCCTTTATCTTTTTACGGTCCATGTAAGTCTTTCAATACCAACGACTCCCCATGATTTTGCAATATGACCCTCTCATTGGGAACACAAAAGGGAAAATGAACTTTATATGTAACAGTCAGGGTATATTTTTGGGTGATCGTAAAAGTACTCATCCTCTCACATTCAGAATTATTGGCAACATTTTGCACGCTGATGTTGCTTTTGAATACAAATGTAGTTTTACTATTATGTGATACCACCTGGTTTGTATTATTAGTTTTTAGGGTCCTCTGATCTTTTTTAATCTGGTCTTAAACTTATTTTATTTTACTTGACATTTCTATTGGTTAAACCAACCATGAACCACGAGTTAGCTAGTGACCACGGTTGTTATAGCCCAGCTGAAATCCTGTTTAGATGTCGCGACTCGGTACTGTTGGTACTACGGAGAGCATCGTAACTATTATATAAGCCCTCGTAATGCGGGCACATTACATCTTCAGAAAACTGTTGGTGCAAAAAAAGTACGTGCATTCGTGCTGAAACGTGCTGTTGGCCGTATGGTGTCGGCCTGTTTTAGGATGACAATACTCCATATCCTCCAGTGGGTGTTGTAAAAGGTGACTAAGGGATAATAAATCCGCTACCACAAGCCCTGAGGATCTACACAACCTCTAAAAGAGTGGACTCGCCAACCAGCTTGACCAACGCGAGCGTACAGTTTTAAGGCCACACATTCGTGGGTCCATCCTAACCCTCCCCATTTTGCCAACCCTTTCTCCAAATTAATTCTTACATCTCAAAAGGTAGGCAGCGCATCCGGGGCCGTGTCAGCGTTTGCCATTCTGGACTAATGTTGGCATGTATGTGCCATCCTGGCATCCACCAGGTGGACTGTATGCTCGTCAGCCGCCTTATTACTTTAAAAAAATGCAGGAGACATTTTGCACGAGGAGCCCCGTGTCCAGCAGTGAACGTTGAAAGCACTGGTTACGGATGAGGGTATATTCTCCTGATCTCGAAGTAAAGCATCGTAATTAGGTCGTGTACGATAAAAGTTATTTATGTTACAACAGTTTGAAGTATTTGCATTACGAGCCTCGACGAACTTCTTTCAAGTAGGGAAGCAGGTTCATTATTACAAAAGTTTTATGTATCTTCTACTTCTTGATATTAATAGTTTTGTGTCTATTTGAGTCTATGCAAATGTAACATGGTATAACGTTATATCTGATTTTTTTAACTTTAACATTTTTTGATTTAGTGTACAGCAAATATCGAAACACACTTCCAGAGTTATTTTTTATAGTATAAGCAGGCATAGATATTATTTATTATTTTAAATTATTTTTCATTATTTATTCTGCACAGAGACAGAGACGTAGCTTTCTCCTCATTTCGAAATTAAAATTTATCTTTTAATTTTCTCCAATGAATGAAATATTAGTAATGAATGCAAGCAACATTTCGCTTTGATAAAAAAAGAAATGTAAAAGGTAAATGTAAATTGAGTAGGAATTGATGAAATCATTTTCTCTCGTCATATCTAAATTGAATTTTGGACAAAGAGCGGAGAAATTAATTTATCAAAATGTTGGAATGAGGATGTTTTTACAATGGACCAGTTTTCTTGTTTTAAAATGTTTTTTAGTATTCCATGGGAATTTTCGATTGAGATTAAAACAATACGTATTTTGAACTGGTTTGTAACAAATAATTGAGCATATCATGGGTGTTGGAGTAATTTTATTATTTACTTCTGCTTAATAAATAAATGTTAACTCATCGGTGGACATACTGGTATATCTCCTCACTGCTGCAAAGATGCATCCAAAATATACATCATACATTTTGCTAGTGAATTTTCTTGGGTTGTTTTCTAATGATTTAGCATACCGTCGGCCTATGTGTTTCCACTGCTGGTTATAGGTCTCTCCTAAAGGTCGCCACCACACACGATTGTCGACTCTTCTCATCCAACCACCACCGACGAACTTCTTCAAGTGGTCGGTTCACCGCCGGAGGGCGTCCCGCACCGCGCTTTCCGGTACGTAGCTTCCATTCGATGACTCATCTATCCCATCGATTTTATTGTTCTTGCGTCAAATATGACTTACCTATTGCCATTTCAGCATACTGATTCTATGAGCTATGTCGGTGACTTTATTCGCCTTCGTTTCGGATCTTTTCACACAAAGAAGTAGTATTACATTTGTGCAATGCTCGAAAGATTAAGCCGAAGTGCTACGATGGATAACCTAAGACCGCCGCGCCACGGTCCACAACACAACAACGTGATTCCGCTTTCACGAGGGTGGTACAGAAATCTTTTGAAATTAGAAATAAAAGTTGCACAATATTTCTCCGTAAGGTGAAATATAATTTTCCTTTTGTAAGACTCGTAAAGCGTACGCTGTTTCTGTACGTGATGTATTCTTTCCTTACGAACTCAACGTGAAGGACCTTTTGTTTTTTGCTAAGTTGAAAACAACATTTTACAAAATATTCCGTTTTTCTTTTGTTGTACCGTAGATATTGAATATCAGTCCTTTACTTTGTTATTTCCTTGTATTTATAGTGTTTATATTTAGATAGTAACCGTGTTTTGTCGGCCGGTTTTAGAATAACACCGCTCAATCTCTTCCCGCGGGTGTCGTATAGTGTTTATATTTAGATAGTAACCGTGTTTTGTAGGCCGGTTTTAGAATAACACCGCTCAATCTCTTCCCGCGGGTGTCGTATAGTGTTTATATTTAGATAGTAACCGTGTTTTGTCGGCCGGTTTTAGAATAACACCGCTCAATCTCTTCCCGTGTGTGTCGTAAAAGGAGACTAAAGGATAACAAAACTGCGACCACAAGTCTTGAGGAACTAGGCCACCTCTAAAAGAGTGGATTCGTCAATCCACTTGGCCCGAGTTTTAAGGTTTAAGGTTGTAAGTTTTAAGGTGATACATTCCTCAAACACAAGACAATGTGCATCTCCTCACGCATATCCAGCAGGGGTTGATTAAAGGGCTGGTTATAATTAATTATACTCGTAGATAGATGTTTTCATTAGTGTCGTATATATTTATGATGCAACGTCTATTTTTCCGAATCACCTGTTGCAAATTGTATGCCGACAATCTGCGACAGGCTTCCAAGCTACCCCTACTTAAGGGTCAAACTTTACACAGAAAGCAGAGCTTCTACCAACTGAGTTAATTGATTCTAATTTATGTTAATTGCTTTGTAAACTAAAACTAATAGTAAAGTACTTTTTAATTTTTTAGGATTACGAATGGCAAGCGTTTGTTAAGAGTGAAAAAGCTTCAAAACAAAAATAAACCTTTGCCACGTCCAACGGAAACTGCCGCCGACGTCGCGCGTTTTGACGCCACCTACTTCCGTCCGCTTCACACGTCCCGAATCCAAGGGATTACCTTTCAAACAGCCTTTGGTTAGATTGTAGCTTTCGATTTAATACTGGTGGTTTTGAAAAGGCTACAAGAGATTATTTTTTTAAAAAGGAATATTTTTTTAAAAAAAACTCACAAGAATATTAATAAATGCAGAAATCTAATGGTAACTTAACTTCCGCAATTATCTGCTCCGCCACAGAACCAGTTTGTTGTGGAAGTGAAACGACATCAATATCCAAACCTGGGGATCAATTCAGTATTATCTTACCATTTCAACAATTTGGTCCGGTCAATTAAGTTTAAAAAACATTGCCCTTTATTACTCCTTATAAGCAGATAATCCAGCTGAACGTGGATGAACTGCTGGCGATGACTCCTGACATATTTTTCCAGTCTGTTAAGAACAATATTTAAATACGTTTTTATTTTATTTATTATTTAAGACATTTACATATTTTCCATACCAGAGTTTCTCAAACGTATAGCCTCACATACCCCTATTAAATTTCCCTGATGACTGCGTACCCCTTTATAGAAAGAAAATAAAAAAACTAGCTATGAAAAAATAAGGTTTTTTATTTTAATAATAATAGTACAGTGCAGACAAAAAAGAAATGTTTTTTTTTAATTAATGTGATGGATGAGCTTGTTTTTTTCTTGCAAATTGTGTCAATTTGAGGAGCAATTTTGGTCAGTTTTAATCGTAATTCTGACTCAGCATCAAGTCGATTTCTATATTTCGTTTTTATCATGACCAGGTGTGAAATCTCACTTTCTCATAAATATATTGTCGCGAAGGGCAAAAGGAAATTCACCGCTTTGTGTGAAAATTCGGGAAATTCTTGCTGTCTTGCTGAGTCGCGTCACCGCGCGTGTCGCACGCACTTGCCACCCAGCCAGCCGCCATAACGTAAATCTTGCCGCTTACCCCCAACGACCAGATGACGTACCCCACTTTGAGAATCACTGTTCTATACGGGAATTGTCACTTATAAATTATAGTTTACAAAATATCAAATTTACAAGAAGCAATACGTAAGTAGAATGTATGCTGACATCTGCACTAGAATAATATGTTTTACAGCTTTCAGCACCTTCCCCTAGATTTATTATTAGTACAATTATTTAAGAAAACAGTTTATTCGGGTGGTCATTATTGCAATATGTACGTCTGTGTGTTTTATGTAAGTATGTCTGTATGTAAATACGTATATGCATACTGTTTATCTTTAAAAATCAAAACGATATTGAATAGGGTCAATGTATTTTGATCATGTTCGCTGTGACAAAATTACTAAAATGGTAAGATGGCTCTGAATTGAGGAGTTGATGAAACTAGACTTGATAGAACTACAATCAAGATAAACAGTGTCGAACACGAGGTTTGTTAAATGCTAAAAAACTGGTGATTTGAAATTCCTATCTCTATGCTATCTTTCTATCAAAGATTTCTTCGTCTAGACTTGTCTGTTAAATCAAGAGTCCAGCAATCGTTTTTAAAGAGAGCTCAATACGATCTCCTACTAACAAGAGCCACAGAGAAAAAGCCCCACAGAGCAAGGTAAGTAAGCAATATAAATAAACGACTTCATGAATAATTCTACCGCGTTTACTTCGTAGGTGTTCACAAAGTACACGGAGAATATAGTAGTGCAACACAGTTCTAGCTGTGATAAGATATTACTTACATTCATGTAACTTATAATGTGCCAGAGTTCGTCCCCGATTTCACTCTGCAACATCATTATCATCGGTCCATCGGTTCATCTCATGTCTTGTTCTTCAGCTTTTCTTACTCCGTCATCACCAGCGGATTTTTCAAATCATCTCTCCATCTGGCCGGAGAACGTCCCAAGCTGCGCTTCTCGGTGCGTGGTCGTACCAGGACTCGTCTACACATCGGTTGTCGGTCCTGCACCAAATACGATCTGCCCATTGCCACTTAAACATGTTGATTGTATGAGGTAGGAGTACGAGTATGTCGGTGACTATCGTTCTTTGGCGAATCTTCTCGTTTCAGATCTTTTTTTCTTTTTCTTTTTATAGAGGTGAGGGCGGACGAACAAGCGGTCTCACGTGATGATAAGTGTTACCGCCGCCCATGGACACCTGCAACACCAGGGGGTATGCGGGCGCGCCGCCGACCTTGCAAAATCCTATTCACAGCTCTCTTGAAGAACCCCATTTCGTAGTTTAATGGGAAGACCTCTTGAGGCAGTTCGTTCCACAGCCTACGGGTTCGCGATATAAAATAATTTTTGGACCGAACAGTACGCGACACCTCCGTATCTAGGAAGTGCGGATGGACCGCACTTCTGTGACGGGAGGTGCGGTTGTAGAAACCCGAGATGGGAATTATATTGAACAATTCTTCAGAGCATTCCCCATTATACAGGCGGTAGAACACACAGAGAGACGCAACGTCCCTCCGAACGCTGAGGGGTTCTAAACTGCCCGTGAGAGTGGGATCGTTGACAATACGAACAGCACATCGTTGGATGGAGTCAAATGGGTCCAATTGGTATTTCGGTGCGCCGGCCCAGAGATGTGAGCAATACTCCATATGGGGCCTCACCTGAGCTTTGTAAAGCATTAGGAGTTGCCCAGGGGTGAAGTACCGCTTCGCTCTGTTCAGCACACCGAGCCATGGAGGCTATTTTGGCCTTACTTTCCAGATGACCCCTAAATTCGACTTTGCTGGAAATTTCGACACCAAGGATCCCAATACTCTCCGAGATCTTAAGAGGTATGCTCTGAAATCTTATTCCGCAAAGAACATAGCTCTCTTTATTGGTCGCTGAGGGATTACGAAGGTCTCTTGTTTCAATTAAAATTTTCTCACCTTAATGTGTGTATATACCGTAAACTGCCGCAACATTGCCTAAGTTTTACGCTTTTTTAAAGATATCTTCGAAATTTAAAAGCTATTTTCAACTTTTCTATGTACTAAATAAAGTTCAAAATCTTGTCTTCGGGATATCATGGTGATATTACATTATATTACTAAAGGAGTAGATCTGTAACGACATTTAATACCAGGCAAAGTTGGGCTGAAAAATCGCAACTTTGCCTACGTTGTTAAAAAGTATTACAAGACACAAATCCACAAACTCTCCACTCTATATTGAACTATATTCTTATATCATGTTAGTGTTTATTTAAAAATCGAAAAAATGTACATAAGTAGCCTAAATTAAAGCCAGGCAATGTTGGGATGTAAATTTTGGTCATTTTCATACATTGACAAAGTCTTGTATAGGGTTGTCACAAATTTAGAAATGAACGACTTTTTTTTTCACAGTGTAATAATTTCTTATACATTATTATTACTTAACATTAACAATATTATTAACATTAACATTATTACTTATAATAAGTAACATTTCTTTAGAAATGGACATAGTTATGAAGAAAACATCCAATCCATATTTTTGGGTGAAACGGAGTATTTCGCTCTCGGCTTTAAAAATACCACTTAATTTGTCCTAAATGGTTCGAAAAAGGTTTTATTTAAATGTTTAATGATCAAATAAACAGGCAAATGCTGTAAGCAAAAATTTAATTTAACTAATTTTACTTAATATTTATCAGGGGAATTATACACTCTATATTGAAAATTAATTGGCCTCGTCGCCCGACTTTAGGGTTTTGTAAAACCTTTTCAATGTCTAGACGTGTGATCTCGGATATGTCTTCCACTAATGGCCAAGAAAATGTTCCCTTGGTGTTCTTTCTCAGATATTTCGTTAAATATGTACCATTGCTTTCATTATGACTTATAATCAAACCAATGTAGTATATATTGACTTTCCTTGCAAGGAATTTAACTAGTACATATTTTCCTACAGTAACGTCATCAGTGGAATCTTCTTCAATGAAATTTAAATTATCTTCATAAAAACTTTCAGTATCACTCTGTGAGTCTACAAATGGGCCATCTTCTGAAGAATCATGCAAAGAAAACGATGAAGTTATACTGTCTGAATCTGACCCTTGCCTTTTGTCTAGTTGTCTGAGTGAAATATTTGATAATATTTTTCTGGGTTCAACAGGAACACAAGAGGTTGGAGGGTCATTTTCACATGCCTTTGTAAATAAAGTGCGGTTATTAGAAATGTATAAGTTCTGTGGTGCTTCGCAATTCACAACCACACCTGGAGGAATGTTTATATTTTGATAAGAAGAACTAGCTTCTAATCTTTCTGTATTCGGTATTGTTGTAAAGTCTTCGGTTGACACAGATTCCCCTGGTTTTATATGGACTTTTTTATTTCTTTTCCTGTTTATGTTATTATTGGGAGATCTTGATTCTTTTAAATAACTGAGAAGAGCATTATTAAAGGTAACCTCTGGTTTCCTATTCTCCACGTTGTAATCAGGTAGTTTTCTTAAAACTTCTTCAGGGTTTAAAGGGTTTATCCCAGTGGCCTTGAATCCATTCTTGATTGTTTCTATTTGATTAATTTTTATTGCATCAATTAATGATTTTAGTAATTCTGGAAAAATACTTTTGTTTAAGGAATTACTGGACGGGTGTCGTACTTTCCAGTCGAGTAGAATATTGCGCCACGTTCTTTTTAAGGGTCTAAAAAATGAGACATCAAGTGGTTGGGTATCGTGAGTTGAATTGGGTGGTAGAAAAACAAAGCGAATATTGTTATCACGACATTTCTCAATAATGCTTATGTTTAAATGCGAGGACAAATTGTCCCCTATCATTACTTTGGGTTCCGGTGAGGATTGTGCCCAGGGTATTATAATAGTATTGAACCAATCTTCAAAGGTTTGATTATCAAACCAACCGGATTTCGATTTATTAAATCTTGTACCGGGCGGCCCTTTTTCACACCAGTTACTCCACAGATTTTCTGCCTTATAAACTACGTATGGAGGAAATAATTTTCCGGACGCAGTGGCCGCGAACATGAGAGATATTGCAGTTTTAGTACTGTTGAGAATTTTATTAGGATACTTAACACCTCTTTTAAAAATGCATCTCAGGCTACCGGGATCATCAGATAAATTAGTTTCATCGTAGTTCAGAATGTGCTCTGGTTTTGCATTAGTTAAACTTACTTTTAGGTTATCAAAATATTCGTTATATTCACTATAAGTTTTTGTAGCCCGTACAAGCTTAATATTTTGAGTCGATCTCGTCGTTAATTTATTTTTGTGCCTATTTAAAAAATTCCTAATCCATTTTTCGCCTGGCATTTTATTATTAAAAAGTGCGGATTTTTCATTTTTTTTAAGGTAGTCATAAACGATTATTCTCAATTCTGAACGTGTTAAAGGACTGCCATAATTGGCGCAAAGAATCAACGCTTCCACAATTCTTGACTCCTCCTCTTCAGACAATTTATTAGGACATCCAACTTTACGCATATGTTTCAGCTTTACTTTATTTAAAATTGTTTTTCTTGGTATCCCAAACTGTTTTTCTGCTTCATATGAATTTAAATTTTTGTTTTTTACCAAATCTACTGCTAAATTTAGTAAGCTATCTTCATAATCTTTGTAGCGCCTGGCACCTGGCTTTCTTCTATGTTTTTCCATTGTGGACCTAAAAATAAAATAATATATATCAACTGCTTAATTAAAGTAATTTTTAAAGTAATACGTAGTAACTTTACCTAATACTTTACCTAATGTATTAGGTATTCGTTTCGTTGTTAAAAAAATATCCAATTAAACAAAATTACATTATAAGGCAAATTAAATGATAAAAAAAATAAAATTATATAATTTCAAAAATATAACTGCAACAACCCTACCGTAGATAAAGTTGAGGTTACTTATTTATCAAACTTATCCCATCTTTGCCTAAGTCTAATTTATTTTAGAACGCTTGACGACAAAACGAATCTAGCAATTGCATTATATTAAAGAAGACTAAATCGATAAGATAACTATATTACCAAAACTTAAACAATGTTCTATTTCGACTTACCGAAAAAGTTTTGAGCATCAGTTTAAATTCCCGTCTCCTTCTTGACGTTCAAAACGGCACTGACGTGAAGGTAGGTGACATTAGTACTATGGCGACCATTTTTTGTGTTGTCAGAATATCTTTACAAAATATACCATTGGTTTCAGTGATGCAACATAAATATTTTGCGAGTTATCAGCATATTACTATTTTAGGCAATGTTAAAGACTTGTGGTAAAGTTGCGACGTTTTACGGTACCTATATATAATATATTTTAAGTCGGTAAGTATTTATATTTATATATTTTATTTATTTGTTGCTCTTATTTTTATTTTTTTATCTTTTACCTATGTGTCATGTCATGTCCTAACGCCAGGTATATTTTTAAACGTATATACTTTATCTTATATTTCTTTAATGTATATTTAAATTAATATGTTTAACTTGCTGTTTAATTGTTGTGGACAGTCTGTGGTCACCGGTGCGGCTGGAACTGAACTTTTTTACTTTCCGTTCAATTTATTCTCTTCTAATATTGTTGTTGTCAATAATTTTATTTTTATAAGCGATGCGTCTGAGTGCGGTTGCATATTTCGAAGCTATTTAAGAAGGGAAACTACTGGTTTCTCTATTTACAGTGAGCGGTAGGTGTTTTGCTCCGACGACGCCCATTCCGGCCCATCCGAGCCATTCGGCGCAGACTTAAACTCTCATTCGCGTAATGGGTGATAGTTTATTTACTGACGTAGTGCGAACACGGTAATGTATGATCATATTTCTCATGGATTGCAGTTGCTTTGCGTGTTCTCTTCTTAAGTTGTTTCGCCTCTTATAAGGTTGTGTTTTTGGTCGAGATTTTATTGTCGGACGATTTTCGAATATTGCATAGATTCATTTATTGCAGAGATTGCGAGGAGACGTTCCAATTTCGGAATTTCTTTACTTCTCAACCATGATGATCAGGAGAACAGGATTTGTAATGGAAATTTATATGTATAGATATACAGGTTGTGTCCGAACCTTTTCCGAAGTTTGAAACCATGAATTCTGCTCATGATTCTGAGTTCATTGACTTTTTTTTTTGTAAAGATACATTTCTGATCCTTGATTAAGCAAATTGGTATGAAATATTGGGTAAAAAATCAATACAAAAAGAAATTACATATTTGAAAATAAGATTTGTAAGATCGTATTTTCTTTTTGTAGAATCCATAGTTTCAGGGTGGTTTCACGCTTCGGGCAAGTTTTAGTCACAGCCTGTATGTGGCATATATCGAATTTGTAAATAAACTGGAAGGCATAATATATTTTCTTAACAGATTGAAATGAAATTGATTACATAAGAAAGTTTCAGTCTAAATTTGGGTTGACCAAATCGATTTAGTAGTACTGCAAATTACAGCAGTGTAAACTTATTACAAATGTAAACTTGTTACAAAATACTCAAAAATGAAATCATATTTTTGTAAAAGCTGACAACATTTACTTATAAACGCCTCTAATACTAGAGGATTTATTAATAAAGCGCGCTAAGGTTCAATAATATTAGGGGTCTATTAAACTGGTCGGTGATCGATGATTTCATACAAATCTCTTTACCGTCCACTCTTGGCTGATCTCATGTCAATGACTGAAATTCTTCCCGCTCGTGGCGCGCGCTTTAGTCGTACCGTTACTATATTATTATGTGAAAACCTGGAATGTCATTATCCGTGTAATTGAATAAAATTTTAACTAGCGGTAAGTTTTCCCATGAAAATAAACATAAACTAATAGAAATGTATAAATATATATAGACTTATATAAATTCATGTAGCCAATAGGTAGATCCGAACTACCTATCTATATGATGTTGGTTAGGACTCGTGAGCATAGCGAAGTGTGCCGTTCCGACATCAAATTGGCGTTGGTTAAATATTATTCAATATTGAAACCCCAATATTTCGACCCTCAAGTAAAGAACCCATACAACATCAATTTTCAACCTCCAACCGAATGTCCATATTCGATCCCCAAGGGTTGAAAATATATTTCTATGCAATAAACAAATTTTATATCTGAAATGTTATCTAGTATTTACGCTAATACGAGCGAAGTTACGAACGTTCACTATAGTGATTAATAAAAATATATTATACCTAGATTCTTATTACTATATGTTGAAAAGTATAAAGTTAAAACACTATGAAAATAGAATCGTAAAACGACAAACTGAGAACGTTGACTGGCAGCAACTAGTTTATAAACTGCCAACTTATTTTACACAAGTTTATATCGGTACTAACTGTTTGTTTGGTCTGTGCCACAGACATAAATTAGATAGAACAACTCTAGTTATTTCTTGACGGTCAGATAAGGACTTTTAAAAATAAAAACAAAAACGAAATAATAAACAATTATATTGATCAAAATAAATAAATAAAATTATGGTTTATATTCAATTTATGAATGTTTATGTTTATGAAATGATTTTTGTGCACGCTGTAATCCCACAAATGCTCTGGGCGCACTCGACTGAATTTACGTCAAATTTCGACAGTCAGCACCTTCCGTTACAAACTTAAAATATGTTAGCAATATGAATGTACGTACACGGAGGGGGAGGATGCACGCTTCGTTCCAAATGCGGCTGGAACGAGTGTGCGCTCCACTACCCCTCACCCCTCTTTTACAGAACACTACCTTGAAATGTACTGCATTTCCCACTATATCCTATTGTACGTGTTTCGGTAGTCAGTGAGATGTGCCAGAGCCCACTCCCATCCCATCCTATCCTACATTCATACTCTATTTTTTATATTAAGAAGGCGGCAGACGACTATTCAGTCCACCTGATGGTAAGTGGATACTGCCGTCCATAGACATCCGCCATACACGCCAACATCAGTCGAGAATGACAAAAGCTGGCACGTCCCCGTATGCGCTGCCTACCTTTGGAGATTATGGAGACTCTAAAAAAAATAGTATCATACGTTATAAATCAATACGTTATTCGGAATCTCATCATTAATATTTTTACATCTACTCGTATTACTAAATACCACATTCTTAAGCATTGAAGAATTTTTTTAGTCGTATCCATTCTTTACATAATAGTCGTACTCGTGATTCCGACATTCATCCATATTCGATATCCCAGTGATATATGTAATTCCGAGACACGGAATTTTTCGCGGAATTTTTTTGGTCGTATCCATACTTTTAATGACATATTTTGTCAATAGCACCCAAAAGTCCGATCTCTGGTTATCATAAACGAATGAAATAAAGTGGGAAATGCAGTACATCTTACGATAATCTTCTGTGAGCGAGGGGTAACTTGGCCGAAAGGAGTCCACTCAGAGGCTGTGGGCGTGCGTCCTCTCCTTCCTAGTGTATTGGCAAAACCTCGTCCTACAAATTATAATTAGGGTAGATATTACTGGATATTCATCTTCTCATATTTCTCATTTCATGACCCTTCGGTCATAAGAAGTAAGTAAGACAAAATAATGAAGTACCGTATTACCGAGTATCTGTAGAGCCCATAATATCTTTTAGTATTTAATGTCAAAAATCTGAAATCTAATATTATGAACACATTCGACCACTCTACATATTTCTATGGTCTTCGCTGTAAAATCCGACTACAGCCGTAAGCAGCTACAAGACAATTCCCCCAAAGCGGATTGATCACGTTGAGAGGTACTTAAACAAAGTTAACGGCATCAGTGAGGGTGATCAGCTAATTTCATTACCATAAAAATACATGGAAACGGAACGGTGGTGTTTTACGATAGAATGAACGGTAATGCTGTTCCGTCAATACCATAAATTTGATTTTACGACAGGTGAGTCCCTCACCATATTAAAATGTAAATCACACGGCCGATTTAATTTCAGGCTTGGAGAAACCTAATGCGGTGGTGTTAGTGAGGAAATGGAAGCGGGTTCTTATTACCTTCTATTATTCTTACTCAATATCAGCCTATGTACCGTCTCACTGTAGGATATAAATAAATCACCTCCTCTAGTAAATCAGTTGGGAGTTTCGGGCCATAATCCACCACATGGGCCCATTCGATACACATTGCAGATACATATGCTCTAAATTTTTTAAATTCTCAAGCAAGTGTTAATTAGACAACAGAAACCGAAAAATACGTAGGTATTAAAAAAATAATTTTCAAACTTATTACAAAATTAAGTAGATATCGGCTCGAGAATATTTTAAGTCGAGAGCTATCGTCATCTCTGTCACTCACGTCTAGATGATAATGACTGTTTATTTACTTGGCTGACTGTTTCTCTTTTAGTGACGTCATTAACACAGTAGTGCTATGCTTTTCTAACTTGAACTCATACAAGGTTGCTGTAGTGAAATATACGGCATTTCTCACTTTATCCTATTTCTACAATTTACGTATGTGTTTTGGTAGTGAGTGAGATATGCCAGAGTCCATTTCCATTCTATCATATTCTATCCCTTCCCATTCTCCCAATTCTTCTTCCAAGTCCATTCCTAAATCTCGAGAGGTAGGCAGCGCATTCGGGGACTTGACAACTAATGTCATTCTGGACGGACATTGACATGTATCGCAGATGCCCATGAGCGACAATTTCCATTTATTATCAGGTGAATCTGCCATTCATTTTTTATTAGAAAAGTATATAATTTTAGCAATTATTCAATAAGCTTTCTCTTACATTTTGCACCCCAAGAGAATACAATTCAGCGTCTCTAGTTGGCTCATCCCCGCCCGGGGCCGTGTATTACTCAGACCAAACAAATTGGCTCAAATTGCTGACCTCCCTCAAATATTTAGAGGCAACGGCAAACTTGTCGAAACGCCTGATTCATTAGTGCTAGCAAAGTTTCATTTCACAGTTCAGGTGTAAGTAATTTGGTTACTAACTTACAATTGTAACTATTTTGAATGTGTAACACAGTTATCATTACAAATATTACGTAAAAGAAATAATAATCTCTACTGAATAAGTTTTGCAAGTAGTTTGGGCGGTTTAAAAATATTTTAACTATACAATTCGAGGGCTCACTTTTAGTGTAACGTATAATCGTATAAGAAAAGTTTGTTGATATTATACAATAACCATTCCATAGCCCGCCCAACAAATCAGAATTCCAAAGCTTAAATAAAAAGGCTCCATCTCGGGATAGGGATGGGAGATTGAAAGATCCTGCAAATAGACACCGTTGAGTTTATTCTTTGCATAGTGTATGTGATTATTTGTATCTATGTATTAATTATGTATTTGAATATATATATTTGTGTGAGGGGGAGAGTGCACGCTGCAATCCAACAGCCGCTGGGCGTACTCGACTGGCCACGTTACCCCTCTCTCACAGAAGACTACCTTGAAATGTACTGCATTTCCCACTTTATCTTATTTCCCTAATGTACGTACGTGTTTCGGTAGTGAGTGAGATGTGCCAGAGCCCATTCCCATCCTATCCCTCCCCATTTCCCCAACCCTTTCTCCAAATCCTTTCCTATATCCAAAGGTAGGCAGCGCACCCGGGGGCGTGCCAACGTTGTCATTTTGGACTAATGTTGGCATGTATCACGGATGTCTATGGGCTACAGTATCCACTTATCATCAGGTGGACTGTATGCTCGACTGCCACCTTCTTCCATAAAAAAAAAATAATTTTATTTGATATGTATATATAATTATATATGTATGTATTTTATGTATGTATGTATATTTTAAGTATTTATTATTATTATCATTCCATAGCCCCAAGGTTGGCTGAGAGGAAATACTTTTTAGCATTAAGTCCGCCTTTTGTTAAAACAACAAAGTGTAAATAAATAAATATACCCGATAAAAAATATAAAAAATAAAAAAGTATCACCTATAAGCGTTCACTTGGCTTAAATTTCAACAGGAAGCATTTCCTTTGACGTCATCACACAGCGATATCTTGCAAATAGCGAGGGACAGCCGTCACTGACAGTTCTCTTATCTCGCTTTGTTTACGTGTCCCCATTTAAAATTTTCAAGATTCCTTTTCATGTGTACCTACTGATAAGAGTTTCATACATTTTTTCTCGTGAAAACAGCCTTTGTATTATTCAAATTGCGGGGTAGCAGGTGGTTTACTATCGCAGTTTACAATTACGTTGTCCGAAGTTTGTAGAATATTAAAATGGTCCAAATTTTCTCAAAAATATTTGACAATTTACGGGTCTAAGGTTATTTATTTATATCAACAGACGAGGGGGTCAAGGTTATCAAGGATCAAGGGTGTCTAAGGTTGTGACAACAGCTGACGTACGGGATCAATTCCTTAGTATTTAACTGAGAAATTCTCTAAGAAGCAAGTTTCGCTGATATATATCAGCAGATATATATTATGATATATATATCAATTGATACTTATATTGATATATATCAATTGATATAAATGGTCAAAACTAGTCAGTAGTAGCATCAACGGCGGGTCTCGAAATAATTTTTTCTACCTCGGCCTGGTTCGAACCAGTAAAAAAAAGAATTCATGGTACTCCAACATACAATATATGGACTGGGTTTGAGATCCCAATTCCAATGCGAATAGAAAACAAATAGATGTGGTTGAGGTAGAGTCCGAAAATCAACTGGACTGGGAGCCAGAAGATGATGTCCCTCTTAGAGACCTGAGCCTGAGACCTGACTCTCAGGTTTTAAATTGATTATTGTGACATAAATAAAAGTTATGATCACTGCCACTGCCAATGATCCAACACTAAAGATTATAAACTATAATTTAGTCGAATGTTGATTAAGTAGACTGATTTTAATCTCAAAGACTCTGTTTTTTGTTACTCTAATTATACTCTTATTTTTTGTTTTGTTTTATAATAAACTAGCTGAGCCGACAGACGTTATCGTGTCCAAATTTCAATAATACAATAATTTCAATAAGTTCATACAAAAATCCCATAGAAAAAAGCACTTTCAGTTATTACCGAATTTTCCAATTTTTCGGGCAACTTCTCAAATTTTTCTTTCCCTAAAAACCTTATTCGGACTATTACGAACATTTTTAAAAAATATTAGTCAAATCGGTCCAGCCGTTCTCAAGTGATGCGCTTACCAACGAACAGCATTTAATTTTTATTTATATAGATAAATCTATTAATCAACTCAAAGTTTCATTTAACAATTTTGACACGTTAGGTAACACTACTTACGGAATGAAATTCGAGTCTTTTTTATATATAATACATGATACTTATCCGATATATATCGGATCCATATCAAATATCGTATATTTTGATATTTATTATCAATATCGGATTTTTACAAACCCTGATAAAAAGTCACCTACAGTCCTAATAATAAAAGTAAATCATATAAATAATTTCTTTATTTCAGACCATATCCATAGATTTGTTAGTAAGTGAAACATAGACTAATGTTAGTAATCAAAATTAACTTATACCTAAAACCAGATTCATCTACTGCTTCTGGGAGGGACAGTTATCTAATGATGGTTTGAAAGTCATCTGTGCGCGGCTCCGCAAACATAGTTGATGCTCAACAAAAAAACTATAAAATAAAATGAAAAATCTAGACTTACTGACAATTCAACAAGTACGTAACAATAACAATTACGTAAAATTTAAATTATGACAATACATTTTAAGTTTTTCGTACTTATTCCATGAAATTAGAAGTAGGTAATGCAAGACAAGAAGTTCATACCATATCATGAGGTTGTGCCTGCTGGCTAGCAGTATCTCCTAAAGCCCACCACCACATAGCATATTCTGTTCTTTTAATTCAGCGACTACCGGCGAATTATATTGACTAATTGACGGAACCCGCAGTTTACAGACGATACACGCCCCTTGATTACAAAGATCCTTTTTCTTTCAGGAATTTACAAGACGCTATCGATTATATTTCTGACATTGATTTTCGTCTGTGCCCACGTATTTAATAAAAAGATTCGCGACAATCGTGCAAAAGGCAATAATGGGGACATATTCCTTAGCGAAACTTATATTGGAGACGTGTTCATAACTCATTTTGTACATTCCTTCCGAAATGAAGCTGCGTGCACATGGAGTGCGGTATTTGTTCTACCAAAAACGGTAAGTTTATTTTTTTATGGAACGAAAGGGGAAAACGAGCATACAGTCCACCTGATCGTAAGTGGATAATATCGCCCATGGACATGCCAACATCAGTCCAGAATGATAAACGCTGGCACGCCCCCGGATGCTCTGCCTACCTTAGAGATTTAAAGGAACAGAAAAGGAAGGATTCGGGAAACGGAGAGGGATAGGATAGGATGGGATGAGAATGGGCTCTGGTATATCTCACTCATTACCGACACGCTTCACACCGGTTCCTGAAGCACTATAATTTTTGACTAAACTTTTTTGACAAAAGTGTTCCTTCCGAACCTCTTTATCACTATTAAATGTATCTCTATTCCTAGCAGGGGCTTAGTGATGGATTTGAATCCTGACTAGACAGGTAAAAAGTCGATAATCTATATACATAAAATAAAACAGTAAAAGGGTTGAGTGTTGTACATTGACTTAATTTAAAAAAAAATGGGATGTCTATTTAGAAGCTACAGAACCCAAAACAGTAGTCTTTAAACTTTTTGTCTATATGCTTCTCTGTATGTCTCTTTATTTGAGCATCACGTAAAAACTACTGTAAGAATTTTGATCGGGCGTTTACTAATGTATAGATAGCTAAGTATCCAGAAGGAAATCTTGTATGTGTGTCATCTTTATATGACACAAAGAAGTTGAGTTATAAGGGAAAATAAAAATGACTTAATAGGATTACTCAAAAACTACTGGATGGATTTTCATCGGTGAAATCCATCATTTCGGTGCTTGTTTGAAATTTAAACAGGTGTTTAAAATCTTGTACAGCTGCCATCTTTTTTAGTCCACGCGAACGAAGCTGTCCCAGCTGGCTTGTACCCAGTTAGTAATAAAGTAAAAATTCGTCGCAAAAAAGCAGAATTAATCCGTTCATCGTTTAAAAGTTATAAGAGTGTTTTGGTTAATAATGTAATTAAAGTCTTGGTAGAATAAGCTTATTAAGCTGTACTATTAAGAATCTATCAAGGTAGGCGGCGCATTTGGGTACTTGCCAACGTTTGTTATTCTTGACTAATGTTGGCAAATATCGCTGATAAAAACACCAGGTAAACTGTAAACTCGTCTGCCGTCTTTAAATAAAAAATCTATTGTTATCACTTCGGACGAATTAAACACTATGCATGTGTACACATATCATACTCGTATGTATTTTCAAGCCACCTCTGCTGAATTTCATTGAAATCGGTTGAGTGATTTAGCCGTGATGACGAACAATCAGACAGACTTCCGAATTTACAATATTAGTAGTGTGGGAGTGGAATGTTTGAAATAAATTGAACAAAAGTAACAAGCACCCGAATGTATCCACTTCTTTACATCAGACTGGAATATTAAAAAGTGAAACTGGAAAGATCCGGCTCTCATTAAAACCGGTGCCGTCTTTCAGCGCAAGTCTGCCGGAACGTCTCACTTCGCTCTGCCGGTTAATTTGATTCAGTTTTCACAGACTGAATTTTCAAAGAATTTTCAAAGCACTGGAATACAAACACTATAAGCTGTAATTACATTACATTCGTTTCGGGTGCTTCGTGGAAACGAAATGTGGTGCTCGTTCCAAGTGATTAGTGAATAAGATGAAGACATACTTGTAGCGAAGAAAATGGATATCAATTTTGAGTTCTGGATGTTGAGTTTGAGAGGAAACAGAATCAACAAAATATTGTCGGCGATAAATGTTTGTCGATAGTAATCAGCCGTTTTATCAGTCCGTTGACCTTCTCGTGCACACTGTCCGGTACGTGAGGGATATATGACCGTACAATGTCACCTGGCCACCCTTCAAAGAAATAAGTGGCCACAACACATACATATATTGTATTCAAAATTACAGTAATAATACTTTATTTTCAGACGAAACATCCACAATTAGTTATAAAAATAATTTATATAATTATAACTTTTCTCAGTGCATCAATAACTCAGTGGACACAGACCTTCCCTATTAGTTACCAGGAGCATCACAATATAAACCATCTATTTAGTTGAATCATTGAATCCGGAGTTACCCATCGCTACCCTTTTTTTTTCGGAATGTCTAAATTCTTGTGGCCCTAATGGACTTTCAAGAGTCACCGGTCGTGTTTAATTTAGGGCGAGCGCAGAAGGCGCTCGGCCAGGAACAAAAATGTGTGTTACAATGAGCCTAAGGGCTCCCCCGCCGGTAAACCGGCGGAAGGAACGGACCTCGGCTTAGGACGTTGCATTGGGGGGATACCGCGGGATCGCGAGTCGGCGAGAAGCTCCCAGGCACGTGCCGGTACCTAGTAAAAGTGTTGGCTGTGGGCCGGTGTGTGTTAACGGTGTAACGAGGGGGACGTCCACGTCTCCGCCGGCGGGGACGGTGTCTGTGTGCTGTGTTTGAGTGCAGTGTGAGAACCGCATTGGCAGCGGTGATCGGGTACCCATCGCTACCCGTGAGTGTCGTAAATGATTACTAAGGGACAACAAAACCGCTGCCATAAGCGTTGAGGAACTACATCACCTCTAAAAAAGATGGATTCATCAATCCACTTAGTCAACGTGACGTTTTAAGGCCATCATACATCCCTCGTGCATAAGATAATGTACACGAGGAGGGCCATGTCCCAGCACTGGACGACAAAAGGCCACGCAACTAATTTATTCCCTTTACGAAGTAAGGTAGTCTTAACTAAAAGAAAATAACTCCCTAACACTTGTTATTCAACGATTCAATAAACGCATTCTTTTAATTACAATTTTTATTAAAAATTTACTTTTATTTACAATTGGTTTGAACAAATTAGTAAACTTTACGTACCCCTAGTCTAAATGCTAGAAACGTCTTGTATTCATTGAACTGGTATATGTAATTTCCTTTGTATTCTGAACGTCCTCGCAAAGTAAATACGATTCAAAACTGCAGTTACTTTGCGGTAAACGAGTTTGAGCAACTTTATTAATTTCCTAACAAACTGAAAGTTTTATTTGTTACAATAAGAGAAAGGAGTTGAGTTCATAAAAAACGATTTGAAATTATCTGTGCGGACTTGTATTACCCGCACTTTTGTTGTGCTGGGATTGTGAAGAAGGAAAAAACGCAGTGAACCACTCTTGCGATTTATATTCAGTACAGACTTAACTATTTGTTAGACATGCGTTTAGTGTGGTGACTACGAGTTGACTGCTGTGGGCTAGCGATGGGTAACTCCGGAGTTAATGAATTAAAAGAGTTGAAACCGCGAGCGGACTAGAAAACCTTTAGTTACTCCACCGAACTGTTACTAAGTCCGAGGAGTTATTTAACTCCGAGGACTTACTTATTCTTTTGACGTTTTGTTTTTGATTGGATTGTGGCACGACCTTTTTTTTTTAGGATAGGTGTATCAAGAGTAAAATCCCTTAATTGTTCCATTTACTCCTTACTACTACGATCGTCGGAGATTACTCCTCGATGGCGCGACCTTTTTTTTTAGGATAGGTGTATTAAGAGTGAAATCCCTTAATTGTTCCATTTACTCCTTATTACTTACTACTCCGATCGTCGGAGATTACTCCTCGATGGCGCGACCTTTTTTTTTTAGGATAGGTGTATCAAGAGTGAAATCCCTTAATTGTTCCATAGAGCTTCTTTTTTTCCTTGTGCTTGATTACCCAGCACTAGCACCGATAGTGATTACGTAAAAGAGTTAAGGAGTTACTAAGAGGAGTTGGATCCGCAGGCGGAGTAGGATTAGGTGAGTTAAGCTGGGATTCGCCCTTATTTATATTATTGATACAATGAGAGACGCTGGAGTTGGGCGTTTCTATTGTTACGACGATCAATAGTGCGTTGTTTTCGGCCTACGTGCCTGTTACGGTGCACATGTGCAAGCCGTTCGTCTGGAATGCAATTTCTCTTCCTTTGTCTTTTCAATGTCAATAGTGAAGATGTGTAAACCGTTAGGTCGGAATGCGCTTTCTCGTCCTTTGTCTCGTTCAATGTTAATAGCGGAATTTCGTAAGCTGTTAGTTTGTTATACAATTTCTTGTCCTTTATCTATTCAATGTTTATAGCGGGGAAGCGTAACCCGTTAGTTTTTTGCACGCTTTCTCGTCCTTTATTCAACTCCAACATCCCTTTACAATGAATGAAATAACTGTCTGTATGGAACAAACTAGCAAAGATAATTTAACTTTAGTATCCTACCTTAACCTACTGTTTTGGATCAACTATATTTGTACTTAACCTATAGTTATACATTATGTACTTATAAACTTATATGCTATGTACAAATTATGAGCCGGTCGTCGCGAACATTATCGTTACTTGGTCGAACAAACGCATCGACGTGACGGTGGACACATCGTATAATATGGTAGCTGATTATACTAAAAATATATTATGAATGACTTGCTCGATAACTAGAAAGAAAACTAAGCCCCATACATAACTCAGACATTTTTCAAGAAGTTTTGATTTTAATTATATATACAGATCGATTTCTAATATTTTATTTAAATAAAAACTCATTTAATTCAATTAAAACGAGTCAAAAATCCTATTAAGAATTGTTGCGTTACGAAAATTATTTTTCGAATAATATTTTCTTAGGTTTTCGCGATTACTATACATAGCAATTAAACAACTTTTAACGGTTTAAATCGCGTATATTTGACATTATTTATATCCCGACGTTTCGAACACTTTGCAGTGGACGTGGTCACGGGGTGACTAATTGATTTTATTTGTCACTTGAGTTATTAAGAAATTATTACTACCGTCTGAAATTTTTATGAACTACCGTCTGAAATTTTTTTTAATCATAACATTCCCAATTTTGTCAGTGATGCCCTTGATGTATGGTAAGATGGCAGGTTGTCGCTCAACTGTAGGAGGCTTGGGGCGGCTTCTGTGACGCATTCGTGGGAGTTTGTGATTGTTGCTTCGCAGTACTTGTTTCACATGCAGAAGCATCACTGAAGTTCAAGGGCATCACTGACAAAATTGGCAATATCTTAAGACGAGCTTCAATTAAAACTTACTTCAAGCCGCACAAGAAGATTAGCCAATTTTTAAGACCTGTCAAGAGCAATATCCCCCTACAAGATGCAGGCGTTTACAAGCTTGATTGTGAATGCGGATTATCATACATTGGGCAAACAAAGAGGAGCATCGGTATCCGGATAAAAGAACACATAGCTGACATGAAGAACAGACGCTCGACCAAGTCTGCAGTTTGTGAACATGTTCTGGACAAACCCAACCATTACATTCGATTTGATAATCCACAAATCCTCGCTAGAGAGACCCGGTACATGCCAAGAATGTTACGCGAGGCTATTGAAATCAAGAAACACCCAAATTTCAATAGAGAAGATGGTTGGCAAGTACCACCGGCTTGGGATCCAGTCATTAAATTAATTAAATCACAAGGCCAACGCCATACTGCAAGACCTCTGGACACCGTGAGCGAATACTGCGTGCATAGGGAATGTTATGATTAAAAAAAAATTTCAGACGGTAGTTCATAAAAATTTCAGACGGTAGTAATAATTTCTTAATAACTCAAGTGACAAATAAAATCAATTAGTCACCCCGTGACCACGTCCACTGCAAAGTGTTCGAAACGTCGGGATATAAATAATGTCAAATATACGCGATTTAAACCGTTAAAAGTTGTTTAATTGCTATTATTTTTCGAATATTTGTGTTGTATTAAATATGTAATTTTTATGCAAAAAAAAAGATTTGCTTTTTTCCATATAAAACGGCAAATTCATAGGTAACGACCTAATATTAGACTTCTTGTTATATGTTTTGATTATATCTTAGTTATAACTTGCTACACGACCTTGCGATGTCCGGAACATCAGTCGAATGTTATTCCTTCCGGCCGCTAATGCTTGCCGGCCCGTTTACACGGTAAACGCATTAACACGGGAAAATTACGACAGGCAAAGATAACACGTCAATGTTTGCCGAGTTATATCTAACAGATATGACTGTGGGAGCGTATGTCGATGTTTACAGAAAGAAAATAGGGGATATATTAATTATAATAACATATACTTATATGTTATTTATATAACACTAGCATTACCGGCGATTTCATACATATAACAATACGTACATATCCGGTAATGTAGGTTTCTTAATTCTTAATGTTACGATAATGGGCGTTGGCAGTGCGTAGCAATATGCTTGCCCGCAGATTTGCTCGTCGTTCTAAACAAGTAAAAATTACCCTATTTAAGGCCTTCTTTCAGGCGAATTACACTCAGAGAGCCTACAGTCTACTGTTAGGATGCTGTTAGGGTTGCCACGTTTCTGCAGTGCTTCGGGGATGTTTGCCGAGAAACGCACAGTTGAATATTGTGCGATCAGACGAAGCATCGGTACAGCGATGATAAGCATCGCTGTAGCACAGACTATGGTAGAGCAATAGCAGACTTCTGAAGGTTATTGCCAACAGGACGGATTGTCCCATGCAAAAAAATTGAATGAATTTATTGTTAAGAACTAAGATGTAAATATATATTAACCTATTTTAAGAATTATCATTGTTTCAAACATTTTATTACGAACACTATCTATGGAAAGTTCCTGAAATAAATTATTATTATTATTAAAATTTCTGCTTCCGAAAAAGAACTTTTTAAAATGTACTGTATGTTAAAATGACCGCAATCCGAAAATGATCATTTAATTAATTGTCCACCTCACAGATTAGACAATAGACACTACTTTGATTTCTAAAATACTCTTACTACTTTTTAAAATGATTAATTTTAGGTAACACGTTTAGGTAACACTATGAATAAAAATTACTACTATTAACCAAACTGTTAATTAACACATTTTGTATTTAAGATTATTTTTTTATTTATGGATAGAAGCTGGCAGACGAGCTGACAGTCCATCTAATGGTAAGTGGATACTGTCGCCCATTAACATCCACGATACATGCCAACGTGGATACATACCATTAGGTGAAGTGTTAGTAAAAAAAAATATTTTCATTTCATGTTTTGAATTTTATCGGATGCGAAATTAAAATACATGATTGATTTAAAAACATGCGGATTAAAATTAATAAACGATTGACGTGATTAATACGAACATGATTACAATTACACAATTAAAGATAATTTAAAAATAAACGCAAATTAAAAATTAATTACGGTTTTAATGCATGCAAAATGTTCTAAAATATTTAACGATAAACAGCTTATTTGCTGTGATAAGTCTATTAAAATCGAACCAGTTCTCGAGTGGACAGACAAATATACCTATATATTAGTGGGGTGGACAAACAAATAGGTATACCTATATATTAATGCGGTGGACAGACAAATATACCTATATATTACTGCGGACAAAAAAGTTGTTGTATTTTATATATTTATTCGATAAAAAAATACGTTCATCTGGTGGTAATTAGATACTGTCTTCCATGGACATCCGCGATACATCAACATTAGTCAAAAATGAAAAACGATGACACGCCCCAGGATACACTGCTTACTCTGGAGATAATGGAATTAATTTGGAGAAAGGGTTGGGAAAAAGGGTAGGGATAGAATAAGAAGGGATGAGAATGGGCTCTAGCACTATCACTCATCACTCACTTACGACTAATATATCTATATCAATATATCACTACAATATATCACAATACTAATATATCACTCACGACTGGAACACGTAGATACGTATTAAGGCCTTACCTATGAAATTGCCGTTTTATTTGGGAAAAAATAAATATTTTTATTAGTGCTGTACAACGCGATTGCTGTGCAGAACTGTTCTTTACAACACCCACCTCAGAGTTTAATAACCGTATCGAAGTGCAATGTACTCGCACTGCACTGTGGCTGCACCATGGTACTTGCGTAACATCGACCTCCACAAGGACTTGGAACTTCCCTCCATCGTCAAATACATAAAAGACACCGCCCGACGCTACTATGACGCTATCCCACACCATCCCAACCCTCTGATTGTCTCCTCCATCACCTACATACCGGACAGGAGTGCCCCTCCCCGCTATCGTCGCCCGCGGCACATCCTGGACGACCCCGACGACCCGATCACCGCTGCCAATGCGGTTCTCACACTACACTCAAACACAGCACACAGACACCGGCCCCGCCGGCGGAGACGAGGACGCCCCTCTCGTTACACCGTTAACACACACCGGCCCTCAGCCAACACTTTTACTAGGTACCGGCACATGCCTGGGCGCTTCTCTTCGACTCGCGATCCCGCGGTATCCCCCCAATGCAACGCCCTAAGCCGAGGTCCGTTCCTTCCGCCGGTTTACCGACGGGGGAGTCCTTAGGCTCGTTGCAACACACATTTTGTTCCTGGCTGAGCGTCTTCTGCGCTCGCCCTAAATCAAACATGACCGGTGACTCTTGAAAGGCCATTAGGGCCACAAGAATATATGGTAGACATTCCGAAAAAAAAAAAAATGTGCTCGCACTTCTTTGACATTCTTTGGAGCCGTAGCGTACGATAACTATTTATATCACTTCACCAAAGAGGCTCCCCGCTACGTTACAACATTTATACATACGAGTATAGATACCTCCGAAGGTTATGAATAAGTACTAGAAAATATAATGTCTAGGCTGAAAGCGAGCGCATCCGTAAGATTCATCATGTCGGTGCTTTTACAGGTGTGAAAAATCTGTTACAGATTCTTAGGCCATACGAGCGTAGGCGCGCGTAGAAGCTTGTAGTTTATAATTATTAACATAATGTACAACCAAATAAAGTGCAGTGGTAACGAGAAAGGTCTCTGACTCAGCAGAATGTTGTGGCCGCCTACAGCAACGTTGATTTTCAGACCGGGCCTTAATTTTATACGTCACGGACGCCTCCAAAGAACAATCTAAATATTTATAACATAAGTTACGTGAGAGAATAACAAATCGTGCAATAAGTATATAAAGAAATGTATCGTGTCGCGTACATTGATAGATCCAATAAATTACGATATAAGGTAGAAGACTAATTACTCAAATTACGGTAGGTAAAAATTGTTCACTAGATTAAGATCTGGACTGAGGATTTCAGGGCATACTCAGTTGTTCTTTAAATAGATAGGCTTTTAGTTTAGACATAAAAGATGTCTTCGACTTTCACATACGGATAGGTGGTGGCAAATCATTCATAGTTTTCGAAGCCACTGAAGCCTGTGAGCACGTAATTGTTCGCTTTAATTATAACACCAGTTTTTTTAGACGCCCACACTAATTTGTCGAGGACTGATTCTTAACTACATTGAAAATCAAGCCTACATCCAGCATTTTCAACCTTTTTGATTGAAAATGCTTTTCGGTTGAACCTTTTTGTTGGTACATTCACAAAATGTACCGTAGGTATACATGCATTTTGCACACGTTGTGCAATACGCACCGATTTGGACAGCAGACAATATCCATATACTTCATCGTCGTAGTTAAGCTTAGATAAGACCAAGGAATCGCATAACTACGCCGGTGGATACGTGGATATAGATACCATAAATGGATCGGTATCTATATTTATAACTTGCGCCAATAAAGAAACGATATGGAAATGGCGTCCACTCACACTATATCTCCGTCTATTGTCACATCCGAAAATCCGTGACTCATCACTACTCTTTGCCACGTGGCCGCCATTTTCATATCGCTTCTTTATTGGCGCTAGTTATATTTATTTTACATAAAACTTTTCATCTGTAATAACAGTCTCTCGCTGCATTCATAATATGTTGTTGGAATCTCAAACCATTATCCATTAGAATACCGAAGTTATTTAAAATTACTCTCATTTTGTCATTATGTTTGAGTTGATTTTGTGTTGTCACTTTGATTTAATTTTGGCTTCTGGCGTGTATCTTGTGTTTGTTGTATTTTGTTCGTGTTTTGCCCGACTGCTATTGTGAATGAAACTTAAATTGGATGTAACATGTGACATCAATAATGTTTATGTATTTTATATTTGTATTTATCACGGCCGAACCACATTCTTGATAAATAAATGAATGGAATTGCAATGGTCGCACAATTCAGCCTAATGCCACAAGTTAAGACTAGGCTGACTAAGGTGGTAATTGATTTTCGGTGACACAATCTAGAGATTTATGTCTAAAATAAAGATTACCTGTCTGTTAAGTTTCGCCTTACGGGTGTCCCGGAAAGAATTCCGTTTAGAATTTTCCGGTATTTCGGTTTCTGCTAGAATTCTCTTCGTCCATTTTGTGTTAGAAAATAGAGACATGCGACGGACACGTATTAGTACATACCTAGTACAAATACGTACGTATTTTGATTGTTTTGTTTATTGTTTTACAACGATATGTGACATTATCTGGAAAAGTGGTCTTGAGACTAGTATTTTTTTTTATTTCTTTATAGCAAAACTCAGATGTTTAAATAACCAAATCTTAAAACAATGAAATTTTTAATTTGAGTCTCAACTAAAGTCGACAAGTTCTTACCAACAATAAGGTCCCATGTCTCCGATAAGGTCTTATAACTTATAATAATAAGTCAAACCTTTTGTATATAGTTTAACTTATAAGTTATAACAACATAGCATAAAACTTACACTATAGAGCTTAGGTCCAGGCCTTTCTTTCTTTGAGTTCTGGCTGTGTGATGTCGCCTGAGTTTTGAATAGCAACCATCCCACTTCTTTCTGTGGCTGCCGTAAAAGGACTAAGGGATAACAAAGCCGTTGCCACAAGCCTTTAGGTGCTACGCTGGAGTTGGCCTGGACTCACTAACCCGCTTTGCAGCGTTGCGTTTTAAGACCATACAATACTCATGCACAAGACAATATGCATGAGGAAGCCCATGTCCTCATCCCCATGAACATGGGCAGTGGCAGTGGATTTAAACTGATGCAATTATCAATTCCCTAAAAACCATGAATTCTGTGAGTACTGTACATGGCCTACTACAGTATTAGCGGGTAGATATTTCTTTAAAAATATCTACTTTATAACTTTAGTCAGCATTTGTAGGGGGAGAGTGCACACTGCACTCCCGTAGCCGTTTGATGCGCTCGACTGGCCACGTTACCCCTTTCCCACATAAGACTACCTCGAAATGAACTGTATTTTCCACTTTATCCTATATCCCCAATGTACGTACATGTTTCTTCGGTAGGGAGTGAGATATGCCAGAGGCCATTCCCATGTTATCCTATCCCTCTCCATTTCCCCAACCCTTTCTACAAATATATTCACAAATCTCCAAAGGTAGACAGTGCATCTGGGGGCGTGCCAATGTTTGTTATCCTGGACTGATATTGGCATGTATTGTGGGTATCCATTGGCGATAGTATCAATTTACCATCAGGTGGACAGTATGCTCGTCTCGACTCCTTCCATAAAAAAGTGTCTCGTCCGCGGGGCGTATAACTATTATTTGTTACAAGTTAAACAATAAAACTCGTAAGTCTCGTTTCAAACGATCTACAGCTGACAAAACAATACACGACCTGTCAAAACAACACAGAAACGCCGCGCCGTTTCCAGAATTAAAACATCTATTTTTCCATAAGGAAAGTATATAAAAAGATTTCTTTTCCATTGCCTGTTGAGTAACATCGTAGTGAATCAAACTGGGATTCTTGTATTTATATCTTATGGATTTATTTATTTTGTATGGATAACCAACAGAGGTACTCGTAACAATAAACAAGTAGGTATATACCTATATAAAAAATAGTGATTACATTATAATTGTTCCCCTAGTTACAGGTTATTACAGCATGCGATTTAAATTACATTGAAAATGGGCTAAAACAAAAATTGGTAGCTATATTTAAAGAAGGAATTAATTCAACGAGTACCTACATTTAACTGCTCATTTCCAATAACGTTCAAATATTCTCTCAGATCCTGGAAATTATATCCAGATCTTGGACCTAAATTACAATCAGTCGAGTCTTGATTATCTGTCTATGGTTCTACAGCCTCGGATAGGCCTTGGCCTGGTCGAACATTCGCATTCGGGCCTGTGGTCGGTCGCCTTCTATTTGCAGTTGCCTATGCCAATATCATCTTGGTTTATACCATCTAGCCATCTGAGCTAAGACCTAATCTTAGACCTAAGTCTTCGACGAGCTCCTCGAGAATATCTAATTTCACGTGACAAACTAGCGATTGCCTGCCTGCAGTTGAATTAACTGTTGGTAGATCTGTGGTATATCGCCTGATTATTTTCGATTTATTTAGATACTTAATTCACAGATTGTGCAAGGTCTGCAGCGCATCCGTATATCTCCTGGTGTTGCAAGTGTCTCTATCTACACGTCAACCATCAACCTTCTATTAAAAAAAAAATAGGTGGTTTCGAAAATGTTATTGGTGACTGTATCACAAATCAACATGTGAGTTTTCAGTCTAAGATATTGTCGAGAAAAATAAAAATTAAACTGTAAAAAGTAAATAAAAATAAGCATTCCCCACGGTACATTAACAACGTACCCATACCAGTTTAGAATTGTTTCTAAACTTGAGTAAGAGTTATAAAAGTCTGTGCTGAATCCCTAACTCGTTTGTTCGACTCTATTGAATATTTAGCTCAGTGTTTTAGTTTAGAAAACAGTTTATGATTAAATAATGTGCTTTCAAATTAGTCTGTTAAAAGTTATTTTAGTATTAGAGGTAAGTGGTTCTTTGTGTTATATGCCCTTGAGTGTGACCTTAAGTACAAAATATCTATGAGTAGGTATATGTAGGTACCTGAATTGTTATATAAACTTTACAGTTTTTCTCATTTCTTCTCACTTCATTTATTGAAATCATATTTTCGTTTTATTATTTCATTTTGTTCGGGAACAATGGTTGAACATTGATTTAAGATGTTCAAATGGCAAAATAGATAAGTTTAGACGTTCAACCGAGTTACGGAAGCTATGAAGGCTGTCAGTAAAATTATGTTCCACGATTAGTGAATCAATTAACGTGGTTATGTATGTATCTGTTGTATGCAATAAGCAAGGCCAGTTACCTGCAAAATTATCCATCCTGGCGTGTCTGACAGAAACTGTCTTGAAGCCACGTCCATAATTTTGGTCTGTTTCTCCCACGTCCAAGTTGGAATACAAAGTCGTATCATAAATCAAGGCTGACTTAATTCTCATATAAGCAACATCTGCACAAAATATTTTATGTTTACTAAATAACTCCAAAATATATGTCCCATAAAATGTCACGCTTTCATAACGGGAGTGATAAGCGCGCGTTTATTTAACTTAATATACCGAATAATATAATCCCGTTGACTGATGTGGTACCGAGCTAACTCTCTGTGTAATACGTGTTCTGAAAGTATGTAATAGGCTTATTTAACATTTTACTATACTTACTTAATCTTTTTCATTCTCACGAATGGGTAAAATCACAGCCTTTACCGTGGTGTAGGTACGAGTAATAGATACAACAGTCGACATAAAATCATCTGACGAATGATTTTTTGTTATTTTGGTTTCTCTCAATAAATAAATATATTTAGGTTTGTTTGAGTACTTATAAAAAAGTTATATTCTTGTAGTTTCAACATAAATATATTCTCAAACTGGAGAAATATCTTTTCTTTCAAAACATGTTTTTATGTATTTGTCTACTGATGTACGTATTTTAAATTTGTTATTTGTGACAAATACGCCAAAATAGAGAAATGCCCTTCAAAAGAGAAGTACTTTCAAAAGGATGTTTCGGCAATCGGCACATTCATTATTAGTGAAACCCAATTATTTTAATGAGGAAATTTTACTGTTTATCTAGCTATAAGTGACAGTTAAAATTTCTAAGTAGTTATAAAACAAGATTGAAAAAGAAAGTAAGTAATGGCATATTCGATGAAAAACTTTTAATAAGGAATGCCAAGTCAAGTCCACTTAAACAAATCTATTTAAAAATCAAAATGTTCTAATAATTCTGACCGTCATTTAGATATTGGGCAGACCTCCAGACGTCCTAGAAAATTTACTAGAACATATTAAGACCACAGTCTGGCCAATAAGGCCCTCGACTAGCCTTATTTAAATTGTGTATAAAACTTTTAAATTACGAGGAGAAATCAAAAAGTAGTGAGAATGAGATAGAATATAATGACTATTGATAACTTAATAATTTATTTTTCTACATAGTCTCCGAGTCTCTCTACACACCGAGTCCAGCGCTTTTCCAAGGCTTCAATCCCTTTCAAAAAAAAAGTTTTGTCTTGGTCCTGCAAAAAGCTCTCCACGGCATCTATCACCTCGTTATCGTCTTCGTCCCGTTTCCCCTTAAGTATTCTTTCAATTTGGGGAACAGATAAAAATCGCTAGGCGCCAGATCTGGTGAATAAGGGGGATGGTCAACCAATTCGAAGCCAGGCAGCCATCGCAACTGCCGAACTGTGCGCGGGTGCGTTGTCGTGATGAAACAGCACGCCCCTTCGAAGTTTCTCTCTCCTTTTCTCTTTGATGGTATTCCTCAACTTGGGAATTAATGCTGCATAATATTGGTCTGTAATAGTGGTTCCACGCTCCAGGTAATCAATCAACAATATCCCTTCTGAGTCCCAAAATATTGAGGCCATAATCTTGCCAGCCGATGCCACGGCACGAAACTTCTTCGGGGTCGGCGATGATGGCCGTTTCCATTGTGAAGATTGCTGTTTTGTCTCGGGATCAAAATGATGGACCCATGTTTCGTCCATTGTTACGAAACGAGACAAAAAGCTTTCGGAATCTTCTTGAAACTTGTCCAACAATGTCTTCGGAATGTCAAGTCGATTTTGTTTCTGACTGTCTGTTAACATTCTCGGCACCCATCTTGCGGAGACTTTTCTCATATTCAAAGATTATTTCAATATGGATTGAATACCATATGAAATGCCCGTTTCTTGAACTAAGTAACGGATGGTAACTCTTCGATCGCTCAATACAATTTTCTCGACTTTAACAACATTTTCTTGGGTGACTGACGTCGATGGGCGGCCGCAACGATGTTCGTCTTCCGTGCTCGTTATCCCTACTCGAAATTGAGAAGCCCACCTTGCGACAGTGGAATACGGCGGAGCAGACTCTCCTAATGTTGCCTCCAAATCGCAGTGAATCTCTTGCGTCGTTAACTTTTTTAAACAGAGGTATTTAATAACGGCTCGCACTTCGTTTTCTCCATTTTCGAGAACACGTTCCGACACGAAGCAAACAAATGACTACATTCAGAAAAAAAACAAAAGAGAATCGAAGACTTTTTCTTTATTAATATTACAAATGTCTGAGCTATGCCTGCCAGTATTTATTTTTTTTCTTACCAAGGAGTATATATGTCGTTCTCACTAATTTTTGATCACCCCTCATATACTTGTTTTAATGTGCGTTGAGGCAAAACATGGAGTTTAATTAAATTTGAGACCCACTGGTATGTGACGTTACAAAAGTCGACCAAAATAATTATTGTATTCTTTTTTAACTTACTATATTAAGTTAGGGATATGCCAGGCGAGAATTTATAGAGACCGGTGACGAGTTGCTACGAGGGCTACGATGAACACGAACAACAGTTAAACTCCGCGCGGCACGCTCTTTGACGTAGTCGCTAAGTTCTACGTTGATTAGACGACTAACGTTTGAGTATTTTTTACAAACAAGTACGTAACATTGTTATGACTAATAAACTAGTGAAGGCATCATAAGATAGTATGAAATCTGACAATGATGCCGGTCCCTAATACTTTTCCTACCATAATATACATGTTGTTTCTCAACTCAAAGGTTGTCTTGAAGAAATCGCTGTTAGGGATAAGACCGCTTTTTGTATACTGGTTTTGTGTATGTTTCGTGTTACATTGTATCTTTATCTGTGGTGTGCTATACATAATAATTAAGTATATAGTTAGATTTTTCCAAATCTAACACCCCATCTCTTCCCGTGGGTCTCGTAAAAGGCGACTAAGCGATAACAAATCTGCTACCACGAGCGCTAAGGAACTGCACAACCTCTGAAAGAGTGGACTCGCCAACACGTTTAGCCAGCGTGGCGTTTTAAAGCCCTCATGCCCAAGACAAAGCGCATGAGGAGGCCCATGTCCTGCAGTGGATACTGAAAGGGCTGATTGCATTGCATTACGTTGAATACTTTTCCAAATCCTAATTCCTAAATCTGCAAAGAAAATCTGCATTCCGGAACGTGCCAACGTTTGTCATTCCTAACTGACGTTGACATGTATCGCGGATGTCCATGGGCATCCATGGCTTAACACCAGGTGGTCTGTCTGTTCGTCTGCTACCATCATTATATGTATTTACAGTAAAAAATGTATTTAAAGATTGGATTTTTACATATAATAATGTACCTGCTGTAAAAACAAAATATGTTCCACACTTTTTTAACTATACAAACGTGCACTGCTTTTAAAAAATGGTGACCTCATTTCATGTAACAATTAGAAGAGAGAGGCAAAAAGCCTTAAAGAGCACAATAAATTATTAAAGAGACAAAGTCGCGGTACGTTTTTATGTAAGGAACGAGTTGGCCATTAATCCCGCGTTAAGTGTTAGCGATAACGCGGTTTTTGTAGCCTTTTGTTGTTTCTTTTTCCTTTTTATTGAAAATGTGGCGGATTACGTCGAAAAATTTATCCCCATGAATACATGAATGGTATGTCATTTATGTAGGTATATCGGAAGTGATTGGTAGTTGTCAGATCTCACTCCCCTTGCCTTCCCTTCTCAACCCAGGCCATCTTCCCTTATAACATCCCATCCTATCCAATTCCACGCTGGCTTTTCATGTTTACCACATTCAATGAATTGAGGGAGTTTTTAAAAATTCTGATTTCTATATTTCCAAAGGTAAGCGCGAACGAAATACATCTGTGTATTGTTATTTTTTATTAACTTTGTCATGTACGAGTATCACAGCATGCCTGTTGGTCTTCTATAAACAAGTGACTTAACATCCGTCAATTCTAGAAGATTACAAATACATTCGATTACTGCATTTTCAACATATCATATGAAGGGTCAAGGAACACATCGCAGCTGTAAGAAAAGGCCAAACTAGTAAATCAGTAATAGACGAACACATTCCCAACGCTGGGATGAATCACTGAATAGAACTCTGCACTCCCAGAATCCTCTCCACTGAACGTCCATATTATGCCAGGATTGTATGTGAAGCGATTGAAATTAAGAAATATAAAAATTACAATCGAAAAGATTGATATAAACTGTAGTGGATGTGGAATCCAGTGATTAACAAATTTAATCCTCGTGATTTCCGTCAAATACCATCGCGAACATTGTTAGTGTAGTGTATCGCAGCCTTTCCGAATGTGAAGATCAAATGTGGGTAATTGATAAAACTGCTCGCAGCTCCCATCCTAGACTACCCGCCTCTTCAGTCAACTCGTAATCACGGCTGGTGTAACCCGTGCGCCGGTGCCGAAACATCGAGTAGGAATAAAAGGTAAACAAATACCTTTACTATAAGCGTTGTGACTCGATTAAATAAAATTTACGAATAAAAAATTGGTAATAGACTGACGTTTCAAGATGGCTGTCATTGATTACTTTTTCGACACTTTTAGACCATAAAATGTGTACAAAACGCGAATGTTTAAATAGTTATACCATATCAAGCCAGCAATTTTCCACTGCTACATAAAAGTCGAAAGATGGAGCGAGCTTGTGTCTGAATTTGAAGGGCGGAACATCGTGCGAGAGCCTTATGGAATGATATTACCAGAAATGCTCATCAATGTTGCATTAATATGTATGTCGTATACAAGGAGTCACTGAAATAACGCAACACCTGAATACAGGTTGTTTAGATTTATAGTACAATTCTAGTATATCTTTAATTCTACGCGCGGTGCCAGAACAGCGTGGCGTGTGCCGCCTAGGCGGCCGGTCTGAGTAATGAGCGATACAAACGTTTTAGACAACACAATAAAATTTTACATGTTTGTAACGTTTGATTTATTCCAATAATTTTATTTTCCGCAACAACGGTTTTATATAATATATATAATTTAAATGTGTTCACATGTTTTACGTATTGCGTCATTTCGGTGACACATTAAATATACTCGTATATGTCAATATGTCTGACAGACACAAGTATAACTAATATAAAAGACACTGACGGTTAGCGATAAATATACAGACTGTAACAAAAATATACTCGAATATTGAAACCATGGATTCGCTTCATGATTATAAGTTCATTGACATGAACATTTTATACTCGTACATTTAAAAAAATACCAAATTATTTGCTAAATTCAAAGCACAAATAATTTCTTACGAAAAAATCCTCATAACCAATGTCAATAAACTCGATCAGCTTCAGTTTTCGAGAATTCATTTGACAGTCTGTATAAGAACTTCAAACGACACTCCCCAACTACTCGTAGTTGTAAAGAGCCAATGTGATCATGCACCGTGTCTCGGTGTCACCCAGCGCCCGCCTTGTTCACAACTCTGCCGTGCAAGTTTTAGGCACAACTAAGTAGTGCGAGCGGTCCCCGAGTTAAGATATAATAGAGTTTTAGCAAGTGCTCATTGGTTCACAAATGCAGTAATATTTCATACCTTAAACATCATTATGGAACTGACATGTGCCGAGACGAAAGTCCTTGAGTGGAGACTGCAAGTAGAATTTACTGCATTTACCTCTGTATTACGTACGTGAGTGAGATATGCCAGAGCCTATTCCCATCCTATCCCTCCCCGATTTTCTAACCCTTTCTTCAAATCCATTTCTAAATCCAAAATTTGGCATTTTGGACTGATGTTGGCATGTATCGCGATTGTCCATGGGCGACAGTATCTAATTACGACTCGTCTGCCGCCTTCTTTCACAAATGTACATTGGGGGAATAGGATAAAGTGGGAAATGCAGTACCTTTTACGGTAGTTTTCTGTAAGTGTGGGGTAACTTGGCCAGTCGAGTAAGCTCAGCGGCTGTGCGATTGCAGCGAGCACCGTCCCTCTCCAAAAATTGTTATGAATGTGTATGAAAACTAAATGTAAAATCAGATGCTTTAATTCATAGACCAAGTTGCATCGCAGGAAGCAAGGCGTCAGCCACTGCAAGTAACAACACGCTGCAACTTCCTGACTCGGCGGGTGAAGGCGGCTCATGAGCTTGGACAGCGCTGCACCAACCAACTTTAAACATTTGCAGCGCTTACACTATCAAGTGATAATTAATGAGGACAAAGATTTTTGCTCTTTTCGAAGGTACTTTTAAGGAATTTATTTATTTCCTATTTGGAAGATTTACAGCAAGAATAATGTATTTTTTTTTTTTTTATAGAATAGTGGGCGGACGAGCAAGCGGTCCCACGTGGTGGTAAGTGTTACCGCCGCCCATGGGCACCTGCAACACCAGGGGGTATGCGGGTGCGCCGCCGACCTTGCCATTTGTACTTGTATCAGCCTTTTCAATGTTCCACTGCAAGGCACAGGCCTCCCATAGTAAATCACTGGGGTGTTTCGAGACTTAATTCACCACGTGGGCCCAGTGCGGATTGGTGAATACACATACTACAGATTTTTTTTTTCTTCGTGCATACAGTTTTTAATTTTTATTAATTTAAAGTTTTAAGTGTAGTCACAATTTTTACAAATTCGTTGTTAAAAACTTAGCGATAAGGGCCGACGATTTGAACTTACGATCACACGAATGTGAGTGGAGTATAAATTCTCCTAGGCTATCACCGCTAAGTATACAATATTAAAGAAGTATACGATATGTAATTAATGATAAAGCTGTTGACAAATTTTAGCATTAAGACAAAATTTATAAAAGTTATAACAATTCAAAAGTGTTACATAATCAGGTTGCTAGGCTGGTACTTGCTAGACGAATTTTAGATGTTGATGAGGATGGTAGTGGGGATAGACTGATTATGTGTATCGAAGAACTGATAACCCTGGACAGAAACGGTGTGAAGCACATTGGTAAGGCAGAAGGGAACATCGTCACACTGATGATGGTTTATAAATATCTATATGAATTGACATTATAATGAAGCAGACAGAAAGAAGGCACCACTGCTAGTAAGTAGTTGTTTATACTCCTTACAACTTCAAAGAACTCTGGGTGTGATTACACATTTCTTTAAAATCAGAAGCCCTTACTGAGAACCTTATTTAAGAGATGCTATCTAAGATTTGGGACCTAGTCTTTCAGTCATTAAAATTGTTGAAATAACGCAACTAACTGGCAATATGTACGAGTTTATTATAATCTTCTTATAAAATTAGGTCACGTTGTTCTTCAAGTCGTAGTATGTCACGTACTTCAACGAAAAATAACTTATTTTTTATTGATACAGATGTCAGAACATGATTTTAATTGAATAGAGAATCTTGAAACAATGAAATTTTAAGTTAGAAAATCTTAACGAAAGTCGACAAGACCATACCACAATAAGGTCCCTTTGTTCACATAACATATTTGAACTCAATTACTGTTTGTGTATCTCTCACACAGTACACATGGTTGCCGGTACACTTATCTATACTTACTCAAAATGAACTAACTAATCATTAAAATATACTTACTTAGAAGCTTTTGTTTATGGCCGCTTTGCTGAAATAATATGCTAATTAACTGTGCTACGTAAACATTATTAACATTTGTTGCTGAAATTTTGGTTTATGGGCCCATAAAATGAGTGAACGTAGCTCGCCATAGGTATATACTTAATATTTTAGACAGATATGAAATTACTTCATCAGTTGACAGAGAGTATTACTGGAAGTATTTTTTTATAATAATTTGAAAATCGTTTCTTTATTTTCTGTATTCGGTACTTCAGGTTTTATTAAAGTATTTCATGAAATGTATGCCAATTATTAGTGTACTGATTATAATCAGTACACTAATTGTAATTAATTAATAATTATTAACATATTTTACACAAATTTTGTAGGACCTTTTTTAAATACACAGGCAATATGATAAAAATGTTACAAAATTGTACATTAAAAATTGTATTGTAATTGCGACTGAATAAACGAATTTTGCTTTCTTTTTTTCTACACGATTGACAGATGGACGATTTGTTAGGAGTGTGCAAAAAGGCAACAACTATAAAACGTTTTATTGTTGCAAGCAACACTTAATTAAAAATCTCCACTATTGTGTGTTTACCACTGAAACTTCGTTTTCTATTTTCGTTTCCGTCGCAAACCACACGGGTTGCGACGTTTTATCGCTGCACTTTAGATTTTATGGGCGATAATAAATTGACAGGGGACTTGACTTTATTAAATTTCCTTAAAACAGTTTGGTAATGGCAAGTGATGTTGCGGTTTCAGATTTTAGGGTGGAGCGCCTAGAAGTTGAATGAACGTCATTTAGAGATAAAGTGCTTTTGAATTTATTATTAAAAAATAAATTGAATCTGTAGTTTTTTTATTAGCCTATATTTGTGTCTCACTGTTGAGTAAAGGCCTCTCCTCTTTTATGCCAGACCGCTCCGCCTAACGTCACGCTCCGCCAAGTCCTGTGGTATGCATCTAAGTCGTCTCGCCGTCTCCTCCTCGGTCTACCTATATCATAATTAACTACACGGATTTGTAAGTCCACCTGGACAGGTGGACTGACGACTTGAAAAAACTCGCCGGTGGTGACTAGATGAAAACAATTGAAGAGCTTATGTGGTGACGATTCTTGGAAGAGTCCTATATCCAACAGTGGAGAGACAGGGTATGGTATACGGGTTTGATAGTCGGTTCAGGTCTTAAACAACTAAATACCTACAGTTCAATATGCGCATTGCTCACGATCTTCGAATTTGGGGAACATTTCACTAATGTATCAGCCAATGAAGCGTTCGCACAGATGCAAACTGTTTGCAGCTCATTATCAACTTATCCCATAAGCAGTTAGGATGCACGATCCGCAAATGTAAAGTTGTAGAACAAACGTATTTTTTTAGTTAGAGCAACAAAAATGAACTTTAAAATCACCTTCATACTCGTAAGTCGTCTACGAACGCATGTTTTTAATCGTGTGAATGCTTGCCCGAAACTCTTTACATCTTGACTAAGAGTTGATGACCCTAACTCACTAAATAGAAACCACCAATCAGGTTCGAGCTATATATACCCTTAAATCTATCTAGACAAACTACGGGACGCATTTATTAACGGATTAAAATTAAATTTGGCAGAAATATACTGGTAGTTTAGGTCTAAATCACGGTTAAGTTTGAAAATGGGTCAATGGGTTCAGTTTCAAAATTGTGAGTATAAACTTCTTAAAAAAATAAAACAGAAATCGGACGTGAGTCGTGACGTTAGCGCTGATGATGTTGGTTTGGCGACTGATGTTGGCGTGTATGATGATCGTGGGCAAGAATATCCACTTACCATCAGGTATGCAGTCTGCCATTTTCTTTCTAAAAAGAACGCGGCTTTAAATATCACAATTAATTATTCTTTGTTTTTATTTTAAAATTAATGCATTATCAAGTTGGTACGGGGGTGAGTTAAAAATTATCTACACCTTTTGTTCTACAATTTATTTACACAAAAATAGGGGTTCAATATGAATCATTTTTCAACATAGTCTCCATCCTCCCTTGTCAATACACTTGGTACAGCGGTCCACAAGCTTCCGTATTCCTTCTAAGGTTTTCCGTTGGTCGCGAAGCCACTTTTGCACCGCTTCCTGCACGTCTAGGTCTGTGGAAAATCGACGACCTCGCAAAGCCTCCTTGAGCGGCCCAGATAAATGTTCAAATGGTACTCATCGATGGTAACTCGCCTATCCGCCAGAACCATCTTTAAGAACCATTAAGTCTACGATTAATTTCAGCCCCTTTCACACCTTCCGACCAGAGAAATCGGATCACTGCTCGCTGTTCCTCCTTGGTGGAAACGTATTTACACTGTAACCTCAGGAAGGCAACTGACGTCGGGGTCAGATGGCGTACACATGACTACAGTCGTACCAACCCTAAGCATGCGTAGAAAGCAGTTTGACAACCTTAAAGGTGTATTGTGATATAAGTGTAGATAATTTTTGACTCTCTCTCGTACTAATCGGAATTTGAACTCATGACCTCACGCAAATAAGTCTAGTTTTATAAAGTCGTCACTGTTCATATTAGTATCTATTAGAAATATTAGCGTTAATTTATTAAAAATTCAGTATTTTTTTACAGAATTCCATGTCCGATATCTTTAATAAATTAAATTCTAAGTAACCAAAATGTTCTTGCATCGGTATTCACCATAAAATATCTGAAATGCTAGTCCACTAATAAAGGGTAAGCCCCTGGCTCACTGCGAAACCATCAGCATGACAACAAATATAAACTAATGCTTACCCGAAATTTAATGAAACAAAGGATCCTTGAGCTCTTTTGCACGGGGTATAAGAAAGGAAATCAGAAGGGTATCTAATGATACGATATTAGAATCCGGTTATTATTGGAAGAGCTCTGACAGCTGACATAAATCATAACATAAATTTTTAACATGTAGTAAAAATCATTTTCCAACTCGTTAGTCCTTTAAGATTTTGTTTTTAAATCGGTATTTACATAAAATGAATTATATACAGAATTGTCAGCGCTCTTCCTATGATAGATAACCGAACCATAAGCCTAAAACGTTGCGCTTCATAGCCTAAAACGTTGCGCTTCAGCACACTTGCCTCTCCTTTGGGTTGAATTTTTTTTACCCGTAGGCCAATACATGGTCTTAATGCGTATTGGTGCAGCCGCCAAGCTGCATTTTTTTTTTCAATTTTCTCAAATGATTTCCTTATAATGTTTAAACTAATAATTAAACACTATTTAACACTTATTTAAACAAGGACAGTTTGTCAAAGAGAAAATTGGTCAAGAATATGCTTGCCTAGTTATTACCTAGTTACCAACTGTTATTATCGTGCGATCACTTTATCATCAAGTTTTCATCATCATGTGAACTGTTGCAGGCGAGAATCGTATAAAGTTTGATAGCATAATTGAGAATCGTATACCATATTCTGGCCCAAACCATTCGAGAATCTCCTGTGTAAATGAGTCTTTACTCCTTAATCGCTGTGCTTAAGTAAAAATACAGTGACGCGGGGCTGGGTTTCAAAATAGTGTTGTAAAAAGAGAAATAATTAAATAAGCAATAGAAAATACTGAATAAGCAACAAATCGATGGTAGCAGATAAAGCTGGATTAGGTATTGGTTCCCTGGTGACAATAAAAAAATAAGAGTAGTGTCAAGCTTGATATTAGTAGCATGAATTGCTTCTCATTTAGTATTTTTTGTTGCTCGGTTAAAAATAAGCCTTGCAAAAATGAGTGTCGAGTGCACCGAGCGCACAAATTTGATACATTATCGATACACTCAACAACACAGAGAATAACCCCACAGCTTTGGTATCATAGTAATAAATGCTTAGACTAACAATTTCTAACAGAATATAGCATTACTTTTGTTTGGCCGGCACTTTCAGTTTTTGGTCGAACAATATATATGAAAACTGAATAGGTTTTAAGATATTCCATACTGATGGCTCCTTACGTGCGGTGTCCTCGGTAAATTATAGTCGAATAAAATATTGGTGACAAGAAAGAAAAAGTTACAGCTCCTAAAGGGGCCAAGGGACGGCGACACCAGATTTTATTACACAAAACACAAAGGACTTTCCCCGCCACGTTATTCTTCGGGGACGCAAAAAATGTAGCACAGAGAAAAACGTTCCTGACAGCGAGTCGTAAGAACATATCCTGACATGAGGTTTAATTCTTATCTTTTTGACGATAATAGGTTATGATTCTGAGTTCATTGATGTATAATGTTACTTTGTTTCTAAATATAACTAACTATATATTTGGCAAATTTGGGGTAAATACTAAAAAAAATATTTAATTTTTTTTACGAAAAAAGATTTGTAAAGGGGTTGGGAGATATTTGTATGAAGCCTGGCAGATATGCCAAAATCCACCAAAAGAAGATATACCTACTTTCCGCCATTTTGAATCATTCTCGATTTCGCGGCCGCCAGCCAAACCTTAATAAATCGAGAGAAAACGTCACATATAATAACCGTGTATGAGCAGGTGACGAAATATGTTTGTCTAAATTAGATTCAATAAATACATAGAAGATATCAAAATAAACATCAAAACTTCTAAAACGAGTAGAAACGGAGATAATTAATAATAGGGGTTAAAGTATGAAATTGCCGTTTTATAGTAATAGATACTTTGAATTGACATAAAACCTTCATGGTGTGAGATTTTCGAGTGAAACTTTTTTCACATGATACCTATGAGGTTCTTGTTTTAAAAAAAAATGCAACATTCGATTTTCGACTTTCAATTGTTTTTTTTATTCAGCTTAGACGGGAAAGATGGATACTTCGAAAATCCGAGTAATCTTTGAATACGAGTTCCGACGCGGAACTAACGCGGCAGAAACGGATCGCAATATCAATGCTGCGTTTGGAGAGGAGACTGCTAATGAACGAACCGTGCGTTTTTGGTTTAAACTCTTTCGTAATGTAAACTTCGACTTGAAGAACGAACCGCGTGGAAGACCGTCCACACAGGTGAATAACGCTGAATTGAAGGAGATGGTGGAAGCCGATCCGAGTCAAACTACCCAGGAATTAGCGGCATGGTTTAACGTTACCTTACCTACAATATTGACTCAGTGCCCTAAGGCAAAGCTTACCAATAAAAAGGTAATGGTAACTGTTTGGTGGTCTATTCATGGTGTTATTCACTATAGCTTTCTCAGGTCTGGTCAAGCAATAACAGCAGATGTTTACTGTGCCGAACTTCGAACAATGATGGCGAAACTAGCAGTGAAACAGCCCCGACTCGTGAATCGATCCTCACCATTATTGCTCCATGATATAACGCAAGACCTCACACTGCACGAGAAACCGTTGTAACTCTACAGGAGATGCAGTTAGAAACCATACGTCATCCTCCGTACTCGCCAGACCTTGCTCCAACGGACTACCATTTTTTTCGTGATTTGGACAATTTTCTACGTGGTAAAAAATTTTCTTCCCAAGAGGCAGTACAAAATGCTTTCACACAGTTTGTCGAATCTACATCCCCAGAGTTCTATCGCAAAGGCATAAATGAACTTTCGATTAGATTGCAACAATGTATAGATAATGAGGGTAAATATTTTGATTAAATAAATATGTTACATTTTAGAAAAAAACGACTTTTAATTTTTCAGTACAAATCGGCAATTTCATACTTTAACCCCTAACATTACGAGTATAATAAAATTATAACTTTGACTTTGATTATCTCAGTGCAAAGAGGTTTTAGGAGTAAAATCTCCTAAACGACATTTTTGTTTGTTTTAATGTTTTCTATGGATTTATTAAGGATTGGTTGGCGGATGTAAAATCGAGAATTTTTCAAAATGGCGGAAAGTACGTAAGTGCGCCACTTAGGTCACATGCCCTTTTCACGTCAATAAACTCAAATCATGAATAGAATCAATATTTTCAGGCTTTGGGAATAGTCCGGACGCACCTCGTATATGACATTATCTGAGAAAGGGTACCTTATTGTCGGCTCTAGTTTCCCAGACATTTAGGCTTTTTTTTCATAGATTTATCCCAAAGCGCGCTCCGTCCTGCTATCAAACTTATCAGTTATTATCAAAATACAGAACGCAGTCTTGACTCAACCAACGGCAAATTACTCACGAAAGAACTTGTGGCTGATCTCCAGTCAAAGAAATACATTTAAAAACGTATTCCCGTAATACTTCATTCGAGATTCAGTTCAACGTTTTCAATCATGCATTTGTCTACACCCGCGGGAAATCAGTTTCATGCTATCAAAGGGTGAATTTAATACTCAACCTGTTTCAATCGTCATAGAGAATTCACATTACATGGATAGATTTAAACATTTTTAAATTTGTCGTATTCCAGAATATTTGTAAAAATGCTTTATAATGTGAAAGTCGCTTTAAATACCTTAAATAAAAGTACAGCAGCGCTAACAGCGCTAGGCTAACCTAGGTGTCTGTTCACATGAAGGAGGCCGCCGAGCGGGATCGGGAGAGAGCCGATCCCGCTCGGAGACGGAGGCGCCGGGGCGGCGGCGACAATCACCCCGGCCCCTCAGCCCCAGCCTCTAGGGCTTGGAATATAGACACGGTATACGCCTGCCTGTCATAAGAGGCGACTAAAAGGGGACAACGGGGCCGCGGCCGCTCGGAGTGGGGGCTCCGCGCGTCCATTGATGCGGCCCCAGGGACAAGGACGGCAGCGCTTTGTGGACCAGCGCTGCCGTGAACACTGCGAGGGTGTTGGGGAAGACACGTATAGTCTCCCCAGAGGACAGAGGCAAAGTCGTAGCACTGGAGAGGCTCCGGTGCGTTCAGCTGGAGATCCCGGAGCCCCTCTATGTGTGTGTGAGAAGGACCACCGAGGGGGTTTTAGTGGGTAGAAATCCCACATAACCCGACCGTCCCCCCAGAGGGTCGGGTATCTTGTTACATCTTACACAAGATTTCCCCCCCGTGAACAAAAAAAAAAAGGTGTCTGTTCACATAAACCAGGGAAGAGCACAACGGACGGAGCATTGGTTGGAGGGCAGAGCATGAGCCGGGTGTTTCCTCTCGGAGACGAGCGCTTCTTTTTGAAGCAATGTGCATCCTATTACAGTCGAGCGTATCCTCGCGGAGTCAAGCGTATTCTTTCTGATCCTCTCGGAGTCGAAAGCAAACACATACCATGACTTTACTTGTTGTAACGACACTAATCGTTAATAGACGATTATTATAGACGGAGCCGATCGGGCGCGGTAAACTCGGAGAGCGCGAAAGACGATGCGGCTGATCATATTTAATCTTATTTCAGTAAGAATAATTTTATATACGCCCGAAAAATCTTCCGCGATCCGGCCCTGTCTATTTATGTAAACGGACACTAAGGATATATTTTATTTTCGACTATAATTCGTGAGGTGTTGATTTCAAATCCTCGCCCAGTACCATTGAGTTTCTACATACAATACTTAGATAGGCGGTGAAGTTAAACATCGCGGGAAGGAAGTCGATTTTGATTGTTTTTTTTTTACAATTTTAGGCAACTAAACTACATAGAACATAGGCAATGTTTGCGTTCCCTAGGAAATCATTATGCCATCTGAGCGAAGTCACGGCGAAGGCGAAGGGCGGGTTACTGTAATATAAAAATTTAATCCTCTCACTCCTTCCACGTGTTTATGTAATCATTCATAAATCAAGATATGGAGAAACAACTACTCTGAAACACGTCTTGCGCAAATTTAATATCCCGCCGTCTGGTAAATCACCTTCCATTCATATTCAAATTATTACTAGTCGCGAACGTGGCGATTTAAATAAAGTGAGTAGTTATAAACACAGAGATATTTCTGCGTAGAATGGCCAATTGGCACAATGTACCCGCAGTGACGCGTTTTTATTACTATTGACATTTTGAATTTTTATTTTATTTATTTTGTAGAACAACCCAGCAAGACACAAAAGAAGAATAAGTAATATGCTAAATACAATACTGTAAGCATTCAGTATGCTGTTAGCTTTAGAAGGTATGATGAATAACTTCTATTTTGCTCCACGATCACAAGAATTAAATAAATGTATAGATACATCTTGTCGGGCGCACAGGAAACGACTGGCGAGTATTGTGGACGGTGACGCTATCTGTACTAGTGGTGAGTAATCAAGATTTCTCGGAGTGTTTTAACTCACTTAATCCTGCTCCGCTTGTGGATCCGACTCCTCTTAGTTACTCCTTAACTCTTTGGATTCACCTACTTATTCACCGAGAGTGTTTCATTCCCTTTCCCTAATAGTTGTCGGATAAGCAAAAAAAAAGGTCATGCCACCGTGAGCCCTCGACAAGTCCCGATGCGCAATTACACTCACGATCATGATTGGCGCCGAAATCGGAATGAATAACAATTCGATGGAACATTCTCGCGGATTCAACTCTTTTGATTCATTAACTCCCGAGTTATCCATCACTAATTTGTACCAACTTTAAATTGCTGTCAACGTAAAACACTGTGTGTCACGTGTCGTCACTGTGTCCTTATAACGCTATTAACTAAATGTTGGCTTACTTACAGGCTGTCACTGCTAATAAAAGTAGAAAATTGACATTTTTGGGAATACTCTAAGTACTTATCGTTATACACTATGTATTGTTTACAAATGGAAGACTATGGTAATCAGGAAAAGCGTGATGAAGTAGCAGCTATCCATCAAATACTGCTTACAATTTCAACTCATAGGAAAATAAAAACTTTTTATATTTATATTATTCTTTCTTAGATGAAAACAAAAAAATATTTAAAAAGCACTGGCAGCCCAGAAAGAAGTGTCTTGATCTATGATTTTCTGCGATAAAAGCCAGACGCAAAAGTCTGACTAACAAAACTGGCACCAACTAGTTAGTAGCTAGAGCAGAATGGTAAATTTTAATAAAATCGGCTCACTAAAGTCCTGACAAAATCATTTTGAAATTTTATAGTTCCTAAAACTAATTTAACTTATAATAAACTTATTCAGTTTGTGTTACCTATACTATTCCGTATTTTATACTTAATTATTTTCAACAATATAATACCTAATCAGATAGTTTGTACTTAATCAATTTCAGCTATACCTATTACGAGTAAATATAATCCATAAAAAGAAGTGTTAAGGCCGTTCTATTTATATGTATAATTTTAATGGTACCTACTAAATATGTCAGTGCTTGTGAAGATTATAATTGATCCAATTAACGTCAATTAATTAGGTTATTTTCGAACAAAAGGACGGAATCTGTGTTCAATTATTTATTGTTTATGGATATTTTATATTAAAATACACACACACACACACATACAATCCCATTCAAAATCACCTCACTCACACAAACATGCACACTAGGGATGTTATGGAGCTCCAGACCGTAACGGAAATGATCGGATACCCGAATTAAAAAAATATTCGAAATCGAAACCAAAATTAAACATTCGGATGATATTATACAAATAATTTCATACATTGCCGTTAGGGGCGGAATTTAAACGAGACGAGTTATGACAAGTTCTTACTGGATGCATTTGATTTGATAGATTTTTCGTTTTGATAGATTCTTTACGAGAGTAAAGTTGCAATTGTTCCGTATTTGGTTTGATTTGTTTGCTTACAGTTCAGTTTCGTTTCTTACAGTGCATTTCGTAAAAAGTTCATTAAAAACATATCCGTTACCGAAACGGTATCCGAAATAATTTCATATCCGTATCTGTAACTGAAACCGGTAAAAAAGTACACAATATATCCGTATCCGGATCCGAAATATCATTTCCCTAACAACCCTACTACACATACATAGACATAATATACACACATGAACGGATGTAATAAATATGCTAGTGAGGAACATACGAAACTATTAATTATTATTTTTAATTCTTACTTATCCCTCTCTATTTACCATCTATTATTAGTTACATAATATAGGTACTATTCATCCTTTGTCGGGGGTAAATGTGACACTGCAGTCTGTAAACAGTGCTGAAGATTCTCACGTGACAAGCTCTGCTTAATGTGAGGATCATAGTTATTTGTATAGCAGTGAAGCCAGGCAATGTACATACACATCCCGGCCGAAAGTAATACACATCAACTATGATCGGCTAGCTTCGGTTTTATAGAGCGTCGTCTCTGTAATGGCACACGACAGAAACGACGCTCTACAAAACCGAAGCCAGCCGATAGCCTCTTTCTAAAGGCCGATGTGTATTACTTTCGGCCGGAAAGTGTTCTCGTATTATGCATTATAGTATCTATTCATATTAAATAGAAGGCATTTAGTCGTAATATATTTTTCTAACATAATATGGTATTTTGACACTAAGAGGAAATAATTAGTGTGAAGAAATAGGAAACTAAATAATACATTGTGTGTAAACGGGTCAGTTAGTCACGATTTATATTGTGGAGCCGATATTTCGGTCAAGTTACATGGGCAAAAATAATTGTCACGTTTAGTGAAAATTATTTTTACTTTGTATAATTAATATATATCCAATTATTGGTTTCTGTGGCGCCATATACGAGTATCTCTAGTCTATCATTGCTCCAAGAATAGTAAATTCCTGGTTATTTATTCATGTTTAGTTCCTAGTTTATTTTTTAATTTCCATTTATCAATCAATAGTTGCTTGTGTATTTTCCTTGAACGAATTCCGCTACAGTTATTGGAGCTAGTTCAAATTCAAGAGTTAGAGATTACTCATTTTCATGTAATTGGTAAATGTCATGCAGTATTTCCATTATTTATGAGTATTTCCAATTGTGAAATAATTAAATGAGCAGCGGAAATACCGAAAGTGGCAGCAAATTTGAAGGTGGGTTAGGTTTAGGTTCTTTGGTAATAACAAAGAAACTAGTTCGTGTTGATATTCTTAGTAATTTAAAATTATTTAATTTACTTTGTTTTGTTTGTTGATCATGATTTGCTAATCACTTAATTTTTTTTTTGTTTTTAAATACATGCCTTTCCAATTCAAGCATATCTATGTGACGTTAACTGATCAAAGTGGCATTATTTTCGATATGAACTTATTTATACCCACATGTTGGTTAAAATTTTCGAACTTAAAATTTTATTGTTTAAAGATTTGATTTAATTTTATATTTAAACTCCCATTTAACCCTATGAGTGAGACTATGAGACCATTTAGATCGCATATTTCCTCTTATTCATAAACGCTGTTAATAAAAGAATTGCTTAAATATCTTTATCACTTTCTAACATGTTTGAAATTCTAATTGCTAGAGAAGGACTAGAGAGTTTAAATAAACATTTTAAATAATGTTTATGGGTAAGGAAATAGTTATGAAGTTATTATAATTATAAATAGTAATTATGAGTATTTATTAATTTGTAAATGTTAAATTAACATGCGGTCATCTAATCGTCAGTACACGGAATTACACCCAAATAGACAAAGTAGTTATAACTCGGAGAAAAAATCCACTTCACTATCTAAAAATATTTTAACAAGAAATCTTTATATAGAATTGAAATCATATGAGTTGGTTGCGCTGGAACCACAGATCTCACAAATCCGAACGCAGAGGCGAGATCCGATTTTAACTAAATTGAATTTTATAAGAATTCAACCACTGCAATAAGACCGTAAAATATTAGCTTTTATATAGCAGAGGTTACTAGATGTGTGCAAATAGCGATCTCTATTATAGAGATGTGCCACTTGCTATTTTTAATATTTGGAAGTGTTTAATTAGAAAGTAATGTTTTAGCATTATTTGAAGAATTAAATAGCCTATTGGAGAAGTATATGGACATGAAGTGTTGAAAGAATAAATTGCGGTTGTTTTACTTTCATTATTTGCTTTGTAGGCATTTTGAAAAGCAACAAAGATAAACAAATAATTTAACTAAATTACTAAAAATTAAATAATTAATAATCTATTTCATTAAACTATGTAATTTATTTATTATATAAACTAATAATAAACAAATTATTTTTTACATTATTTTTAGTAATTACATTTATGACTTTCTTAAATATTCATTACACACTTTATGTTCACTTTTTCGTATGATGTATGTGTTATAATTGCTACTCGTAAAAATAGGAGCGTCCAGACTGATAAATCAGTGTTGTAGTTGTTTTTTTCGGAATTGCTAAATTCTTATGATCCTAATGACCTTTTGAGAGTCACCGGACATGTATGGTTGAGGGCGAGCGCAGAAGGCGCTCAGCCAGGACGAAAAAATGTGTACAGCAACGAGCCTAGGGGCTTCCCCGCCGATAGACGGGCGGAAGGAACGGACCTCGGCTTAGGGCGTTACTGGGGGGGGGGGGGGGGTTCCGCGTGATCGCGAGTCGATGCGAAGCGTCCAGGCACCGTGCCGATACCTGGTAAAAGTGTTGGCTGAAGGTCGGTGTGTGTGTGTGTTCACGGTGTAGCAACGGGGACATCCTCTAGTGTTGTGGTCTACTCTAGAGGTGGGCGCAATATTGTCAGGGACTATATACATCCATTGAAGTTTACTTACGTTTGTTTAGTCTAGAAAAGTTTGCAGTTTACTTTAGAAAATATTGTCATTGTATAGTGTGTGTTGGAAATGAAACAAACTATATTATTTTCTTTTCTCTCTACAACAAATAGTTTAAACGTAAGAAAAGCAGAAATATGAAATGAAAAAGAAATAATATATATAAATTATAAGAATAATAATGAAACCTGTGTAGAATACAATTTCTTTACAAAGTAGTGGTGAAGCTACAGATTTCACCAATTTTCAATTGCGTTAAAATTCAATAAAGGAATTTAAAATACAACATTTATTAATTTCACAATGTAGATATTTACAAATTTATTATTGGCTTCAAACTTATGGTAGGTTTTTAAACACTATCATTTCTCCCATAAACAGTGCAGCAATCATGTTTATTCGGACTGTATTAAAATTCCATATATACGTCTGATGCATATTGCACGTAAATCAATGCTGTTTCAGGGCTCTTATGTAAATTAATTCACGCTTCAGCGCTGAACGTGTTCCACAAGATTAACATTACCACCGCCCTGAACCTTATGACAAAGGACTAGGACATACTTCTATATAGCCAGGATACTATTAAGATGGTCGATCCCGCATAGATGTTTGTCGTAAATCTTGCCGCGACAAAGTTCAAACAAAGCGGTTACGAACGAAATGTGTGTCAACAATGAGACTTTTCAAATAGGATTTCAAATGCGTTATGAATTTCTAGTTCAGAGTAGCAGCTACTTAGAAGTCTACTACTTTGATTGTTAAACTGTAAATTGTAAGTTTTACTGGAATTTTCGCACAGTATATGTGATAGATGACAATGCGAAATGGCTACATAGTGTAAGATAGGTCAGTAGATCATCTCTTAAAAGGCGACTGAGCGACAAAGTGATTACAATAAGCCCTGAGGAACTACACTACCTCAATAAGAGTGGACTCGCCAACCCGCTTGGCCACCGTGGCGTTTTGAGTTCTCATCCCGCATGTACATGACAATGTGCTAGAGGAGTACCCACGTCCAGCACTGGGTACTAGAAGGAATGTTTACAGATCAGCAAATACATACATAAAAACAATGTACCAGGATTGGATTCAATATTCAGTTCATTAATCGTAAAACTCAATATATACGAGTACATTCTGATCGAACAACAGACAACCAAATTAAACGGTAATTCTCCACCTGTACAGTGTAATGTAGTACCTAACTCTAATAAGCCAGTAAATACAGTAAAGTACTAGAAGCAATTACAGTAATTGATTTCAGTTCGATGCACCTGCCGCCTCTGTTATGACTACATTGCTCTGTGTAATTATGTATTGTGTGGGACAACTGTATCTATAAATTGGCTGAAAAGCTTTGGCTTAACCGGATTCAAATAGAAATTTGATTCCATTGGTCGGATAAATCACAAGATATTAAACCTATTTTATTATTGGAAGATATTTTTCTCGAAAATGCCTACATTAAAATCTTGAATTTATAAAATATTATTTTTAACTAAGGTGTATCACGTGTCGCGCAATGCGTTCAGATTACTGTCTCGGACGAAATCTGAAAGACACACCCAGATTTATAGAAAAAAGGCGGCAGACGAGCATACAGTCCACCTGATGGTAAGTGTATGGACATGGACATCCGCGACACATGCCAACTTCAGTCCAGAATGACAAACGTTGGCACGCCCTCAGATGCGCGTGTCCTACCTTTGCGGGTTAAGGAATGGATTGGGAGAAAGGGTTGGGAAAATGGGGAGGGATAGAATAGGATGGGATGGGAATGGACTCTGGCATATCTCACTCACTACCGAAACACGTACGTACATTGGAGAAATACGATAAAGGAATTCGAATACATTTCAAGGTTCAAGACTGATTGAACTGACTGATATACAAATGCTGACTAAAGTTATAAAGTAGATATTTTTAAAGAAATATCTACCCGCTAATACTGTAGTAGGCCATGTACAGTACTGACAAATTAGTGGTTTTTAGGGAATTTATATTAACATCCTGTATAATAATATGTAGTTATAACTTACATCTTCTATATTAATATAGGATGTATTTTATCCATATCCCGGGGAAACCAATATATGAGTATAGTACACGCGAACGCAGTGACGGGCTCTGAAATAGTGAAAAATGAATTCTATAACCCATATATTCTAAACTTGAAAGATTTTTAAACTCGTGTTTTATTCGTGCAAAACATAAAATAATTTTGTAAGACGCGTTAATGGAGTAGTAAAGGTGGAAGATAACTGGGCTTAATTAAACGGGCCCTTTCCCCTACGGCTCATTGTTGTGGTGCCCATACAATCGTCGAATAGGTACTTAACGAGATATATGTAAAAGCCCTTGCTTAGCGGACACACTGTCGCGAGAAACGTCGCGCAGATCGTGAAAAGGCACAGATATATAGTGAAAAGTATATATGTGACGTTATAACAGAAAAGGGACCTTGTTGTTGGTTCTACGTCACGAGATATTTAGACTAATGAAATAAACAAAACGTTCTTTTATATCTTGAAGTTCAGACACTAAAGTGGATTTTCGAGTAAACACATTCTTAAAACAACTGAATTTTGAGGAAAAAAGTTTTTTCCAAAGTTTAGTTCCAAGATAAGGTACCTTGTTGTCAGTTGTATGCCGTTCGGTGTTTGCGGCGCTTCAATCGAAATTTAAATCAAATAAAATGGTTAATAAAACTTAAAAATCAACATACTGTGCTAATAGTAATACAACTGAGATCTTTACTTTACTACTATCTGTTACTTTACTATCTGTATTTATGTGAAAGTAATAACTAAGTGATTTTGAATGTTCAAATGTAATTTTACAAATAGATTTAAATTAAAAACACTAAACTTTTTGTGAACGACAACGAGGTCCCTTTTCGAAAATGTATAGATAGAAATGTCATTACATTTTCTTGTATTTCTTGTCTCATGTTTATAATAAATATATAACGTGTTTGCTTTCTCATGTTTATAGTATTACTTTTTACAAGTTCATAGTATGTAAATATTATAAACAAGTGTTTATAATATTTACAAAATATTGTTATTAGTATTGCATGCAGTGACAATCCACAATTAGAGGAACATCTATAACATCAATTAACTTTCATATAGCTATATGAATCTTTTAGAATCTTGGTCTAGTAAACGTTAAGTGAGCAGTGAGAGATTAAAAGGCTAATACAAGTACATAAGAGATCGCTTTGGCGATAAGGTCGCCTGTTACTCACTGAAATTGTCTGTGTGCAACATATGTTGGTATACAATAAAGAGCCGTCTACCTATGCCGAAAAATCAATTTTAAGAAGAGTAGAAGTTGAGGGCAGTCAAAATTGAATATGTAATTGTAAATTCAATATCAGATATAAAGGCCTACAAACAAACAAGGCAGGCGTGAGTGCAAGCGCGAGCTTGTATTTCTTAAGTTATTTTGTAATATTACAGATCTAAGGCGTTACAAATGACGGGGACTTAAATTAACACATTAAGTTACTCACTTACACTCTGTCTTCAAGTATTCTCTTACATTCAGTCCTCAATCTATCCATCCCAGTCACAAACAGTTCTCACACTGGCACGTGATTGATACGCCACTCTTGAACAAATGGCACAAATCTTTGCGAGTAATGTAAGTCACATAAGACCCGAATATCTGCTTTTGCTAAGTTAGGAAGTTAAGCAGTGTGTTAAGAAGAGCAAAATATATGGACTATACATTCATTTCATTTTTGAAACTTTTGTCATCGTAGTTGAACACAATAAATGTTATGTAAATGGGTTACTGACGTTTTTTGTTTATTTATTTTTGTATAGCTGATATTAGCCGACGGGATGGGAATGGGCTGTGACATATTTAACTCACTATCGAAACACATATGTACATTGGGGATAGGATATAGTGGGAAATGCAGTACATTTCAAGGTTGTCTTATATGAGAGAGGGGTAACGTGGCCAGTCGAGTGCGCCCAGCGGTTGTTAGATTGCAGCGCACATCCTATCCCTCCCTTATTATATTTTACTTACGCTACAGCAACCTTGTACTAATTAGTGCAGACAGTAACTTCTAGTACTAATTATTTCGTTTAGTTGTAGTTCGAATTCGCCTACCGTAAAATCTGTGTGTCCAATACGTTACTTGTTTTACTGTTATTAAATTTTCGCGATAACAATCTCGTCCGCGGCGATCTATTAAGCAACAACGGGAGTAAGCCTCATCGTAAATTATTTTCAGGTGCTCAATTTAGTTCGTAATTCTATTAGAACTTAGTTTATGTTGCCTAAATGTTTTATACAGTCATAACTTAGTTCGGGATACATAGAAGAGGTCTGTTCTTTTTTTGTCGCAATAAGAAACTCCCCCGACTCGATACGGACTATTGTTTAATCTTTTTCATATATTTATATAAAGAAAGCGGCAGACAGGCATGTATTTACGATTGGGTTGCACGTGGCCTGCCCGCCTCTTCAGTCAGCTCGTGACCACGGTCGGTGCAACCCAACCAAACAGTCGAGTAAAATAAATAAGGTAAACATTCGCGTTAAGACCCGTTTAAATAGATAAATATGTGTGAAAATCTGAAATGTTAGACGGGCATACATTTTACCTGGTGGTAAGTGGATACTGTCGCCCATGCACATTCGCGATACATGCCAACATCAGTCCAGAATGATAAACGTTTGCATGTTCCCGGATACGCTGCCTACATTTGGAGATTTAGAAATGGATTTGTAGAAAGGATTGGGAAAGTGAGGAATGATAGGATAGGATGAGATGAGAACACTATCAAAATACGTACGTACAATATTAGGGAATAGAATAAAATGGGAAATGCAGTACATTTTACTATAGTGTTCTATAAGAGAGATACCCTGTTGAGTGTGTCGTGTCCAGCGGTTGTGGAATTTCACCGTGCAACCCCCCCCCCCCATCCGCGTGTTTCCCTGTTGGTTATAAATAGACAACAATGCCAAATATCGGGCGGTAGGGCCTAAATATCGTCAAAAAGAGTGAACTCGCCAACTCCCAATGGCCAGCGTGGTGTTTTAAGGCTTTTAAATCCTTAGTGACAAGAAGGGGGGGCCTGTCATTAAGTCAAGAAGGGAAGTCATTTAATTATTATTACCTGAGTGGGCTGACTGTGGTGAACGCTGAATTAACAAACGCTGAGCGCTCTACGATCGAGCGCTGAGTGAGTGCTAATTCAAGACTGGAGCATTAAACACTCGTGAACGATATTTATTTATTTTCAACTTTATTGCATAAAGTACAATGAACCAATTATAATGACGGCGCGGCGCTGCAATCAAGTAACGAGAAAAGGAAAATAAAAATGAAAATTATAATGGTACCTACGTAGGTACTATAATTAAAAAAATATGTATTTAACATATTTATCTATATAAACGGCTCACAACGCGGTGAGACCCGTAGATATGTGTGAGAAACATGAAAATCTCAAATGTAATATGCATTACAGTTCATGTTTTTGACGTTTGATGGTCTTAAACCCTCGGAATTCAAAGCTCGAATCTAAAACGGTTAATTTAGTGACCAGCCACTCGAATCCCATTTTACAAGATTATTGTACAGTGAGTCCATCAATTCTATTATTCAGGGGCCTTTTTGTAACTTTTGTAACAACAACGGGGAATTTTTGTGTTTATGCTGAACCAATTTCAATATGTAGCTACTCATAACAATTAAATGTACCACTACTTTTATTGGTCGTGTGATGTCAGCAGACTTTAGTACTAACACAACTCTCCCAGTGAGTGTCGTAAGACAACAAAGCTGTTACACCTTTACAAGCACTGAGGAACTATATACTCGTATCACCTCTAAAAAAGTCCACGCGTGACTTTTCAAGGCCACTTATCCCTCATGCATAAGACAATGTGCATGAGGAAACAGATAAAAGAACTGTTTGAAATTTCTATTTTTATAGGCTGATCGATGATTTTACTAATAATTATCGTGACCAGGGAATTGGAAAGTAGAAGAAAAATGATATTAGAAAAATTTAGAAATTTAGTTTAGTCATTAAGTCATCAAAAACTTTTACTAACACCTGCGGAATATGGGCCGACTATTAATACAAACGGACTAGTACAAATGGCGCTCTATCAAATTAATAGGCCCTAGTTGGATTGGACAGTTCGTTTAATTGAGGCAGTGGGAATAACAACGAGATACCATCTGAGCCCGGTAGTGAGTTATTTTAATGTATTATCAGCTTGTTATATCGTGGATAAGTTTGGGCTTGCACGTGGGCGGGAATTGTGATACAGTTGGTACCTACATTTGTGAGAAACAGACATGCGTCTATAAACATATTCGCACCCTCAGTTTAACATAGCCGTAAGTCGTATTATACGTTTTAAATTTACATTTTACCATTATTTAAAAGACCACTTTAAAGTACACATAAACGATTTTTTTAATATTTATTTTGTCAAATTTGTGAGAATTATGGCCGATAATCTGTTTTTTTTTTAAATATTTTTGTAATTTTTATTATTTCGTCTTAAGAGAGTTGTCGCTGCGCGCGCCGTGATATTACATTAACTGCAATAACTTTTCAGCAATATAACTTTAAGATTTGAGCTTTCCAGAAAACTTTCCAGAAGTATAGACCTACAATGAAGTACTAGTTAAAAAAAATTAGAAAGTTTATTACACAACTTCTGCGTTTGAAAGAAATCCGTGCGTCGCGAATTTTTTTAATAGAAATTGCGCCATTTTGTTTTGTAAAATAAGGAAAATTTCGGTCGATTCTACATCTTGAGAGATGAGTTATAGAATATCGTGTGAAATATTAATAGTTGGCTGAGATATTGCGAGTTGAAGTTAAAATTTGACGAAATTGGCGTTACAAACAACTTGTCGGTTTTTGTGTTTTTTATATGTTACGCTCAACTCCCCTAGAGTAATTTTCCGTGACTTTTTACTATAAATGCTTCTTGATATATTCTTTTAACAATCGAGTTACAAGCGGTTCCTCGAAAAGCCCGGCTTTTAGATTTCTAGAGTACATTTTGAGGGTGTATGAGGGTTTTGAGAGGTGAAACTTCACAATATATGACAGCTAATGTCACCGTATTGAAGTTATTTAAAGTATCGCCAAAACTATCAGCTTACACGACCGGGAGACGTGCTCAACTCGCAGCCGAAGTATGGTAATAAAACAAGCTTGTCTCCAATATTAAGCCATTACGTCGGCCAGCTTAATTTATGCCGTTGCTAACTCATAAGGTAAGACAAGGCAGGGTGACTGAATTAAAGAAGCTGGATAAGCTCTTGGCGTTGGCTTATTATAGATTCGAGTTAGCTATTATCAATCAAATTATTTATTTTCTAATATGAGTGTACACAAGATGTTGATTAATACCGTCCTACTATTAATGGTCTTTCACCATTTTCCACCATTTTAATTAGGGCATATTATAATGCCCTAATTAATAAGAAGCGAATAAAACATAATAATGAAACACAATGCTAATAAATTTAATGATACATTTTACATGTAGTATGTAACAAAAAGTAATTGAATAGAAAATGGACCTTGTTTCTTTGAGAACTTTAAAAAAATACTGCTCGTTAAAAACTAGATTCCAGGTCATGTTTCTGTTGCAAAAGAATTTTAGAAAATCTTAACTAAAGTAATAAGTCCATACCGACAATAAGGTTCGTTTACTGAGAAACTTACTCGATACAAATTGCAGCTTCCTTGGTTTAAATTACAGATGCGACGAGCATGACCCATTTGCTGCAGCGATAATGACCAATAAAAAAAGTATTTTACATAAGGCATTGGAGTAACGATATCGTGTAACGCTATGAATAAACGCAACACCAGTATACAATATATTAAAAGTAATTGAATGGAGAAGTAATTAATGAAGAGGAAGGGTGCACGCTAAATCCCACAGCCGGTGGGTGCACTCGACTGGCCACGCTACTCCTCTCTAACAAAAATCTACCTTGAAATGCACTAAATTTTCCACTTTAACCAACTTCCCCAATGTAAGTGGGTGTTTCGATAGTGAGTGAGATAGATATACTAGAGCCCATTCCCATCTCGGCCTATTCTAACGTACCCCGTTTTCCCAACCCTTCCTCCAAATCCATTCCTCTAAATCTACAAAGGTAGGCAGCCCATTCGGAGGCGTGCTAACAATTGTCAGTCTGGACTGATGTCCACATACATGGTGGATGTTCATAGGCGACAGTACTTATCATCAGGTGGATTGTGAGCTCGTCTGCGTACCATAAATAAAAAAAAATGTTTGTATTCACTCGCGCGGATTCAGCATTTTACTTGTTCAAACAGAACAACAGCAATCAGTGTACCGCAGTCGTGTTCGTTTACACAGCTCTTTTATCTCTCTACCAAGGTCACATCCAGCACCACTTTAAGTCAAAGCAGTAAGACTTGCCACCGAGAGGCGAAACTTGGCGATTTATTATCGTACTGTTTTCTTAGGAGTTTTATCTTAAACGCGAGGCGGTGTCAGCTAACGTATCGTGGAAACATTAAACGAGATATTTTGGGTTGATTTTGGAACTAAATTTTAGCTTCATTAGTACAATATTTTATGGTATACAGACGGGCGACTTATCTGATGGTAACTGGATTACGTTGTATGTAACTTGCAGGCAGCTAGTTAATAGAAATTCCTATGGATGACTGTAGCTGAGAGGTGAAGGGTAATAAGTTCATTTCTTAATTAATATTTTTACAATTAGGTTACAAAATTTCTTTATTGTACGTCTGGTCTATACGGGGGTTGCAAATCTTTTCACAGCATCGCGTCGGATCACTTTCACGTTTTCGACTATTTGTTGGGTCAGACGTACGAATGGGGCATATGTCCATATGGTAAAAATAAATAAATCCTATATGTGCCGAGTAGGGTCAGCTGGCTTTAGAACATAACCACCCAATTTTTTTTTTATAGCAAAAGGAGGCAGATGAGCATACAGTCCACCTGATGGTAAGTGGATACTGTAGTCCATGGACATCAGCGATACATGTCAACGTCAGTCCAGAATGACAAACTTTGGCACGACCTCGGATGCGCTGCCTACCTTTGCGGATTAAGGAATAGATTGGGAGAATGGGGTGGGAAAATGAGGAGGGGGGATGCGATGGGTTTTTCTCGTGAGTGTCGTAAAGGGCGACTAATGGATAGCAAAGCCGCTACCACAAGCCCTGAGGAGTTCCTCAGGGCTTGTGGTAGCGGTGTAGTTCACCACCACTAAAAGAGTGGACTCGTCAATCTGCTTTGCCAGCGTGGCGTTTTTAAGCCATGTAACCCTCATGCAGAAGACAATGTGCCCGAGGAGGCCCATGATCAGCAGTGGACGATAAAAGAACCGGTTACGGTTCTATGTAATAATTTTAAATATAGCCCTAAAATTAATTCACGTTTCAATTTTAAAAGTGCGTTCTGATTAGGTGCTTGTCGTGTAAAATTACATTTTTTGTGTTTGTTATTTATTGAATTCAGCTACAAATATATCATTATACCAACAGATTACACAAAGTTATTGGAAGAACCAAAGTTGCGGACATAGGTCAACACAACATATATGACATGACAAATATGACTGTCAACAGCGGACAGTCATATTTTGGAACTACAGATTGGCCTAACCTACTGATTTCCGAAATTTGGAAGTCGTGATCGCCGCAATGAATGATAGAAACAATTTCTGAATTTACGAAATTATGCCAAATATTAGGCAATAATAACATTTGAGATTCTCCCGTTTTTCACACATATTTATCTATTTAAACGGGTCTTAATGCGAATGTTTACCTTATTTATTTTACTAGACGTTTCGGTTGGGTTGCACCGACCACGGTCACGAGCCAGCTCGTGATTATGATTAAAATTGAATAAAATAAATAAGGTAAACATTCTGATTACGACCCGTTTAAATAGATAAATAAATATTAGACAGTTTTAGATAATTGGGCCAGTGTACGATCGCAAGAAATAATTGTTTAGCCACTATCCGTTATTCTTAATTTTGGCGTGTTATAATACTGTCATGTTTCACACGTACCACTGTGACCTCAAAATCATTGAAATACATATATATATGTCGGAGATATACTCAAGATGTCGCTAACTGTCGTCTTTGAGTCATTATTTTACTGTCTTGTAAAATTATAATTGATTGAATTGAGATCTACGCCTCTGTTTCTCCGTCTGTGACATATATACGAGTATATGTATATATATATATATATATATATATATATATATATATATATATATATATATATATGTGTGTGTGTACTATGTTGTCTGCCGTGTGGTGTCGGTCGGCTATAGCATCTCTTCCCGTGAAAGTCGTAAAAGTCGACCTAGGGATAACAATGCGGCCTCGCCAAACGACCTGGTCAGCGTGGTTTTTCAGCATGGCCTCACATCCCTCATGCGCGAGACAATGTGCAAGAGCAGGCCCACGTCCAGTAGTGGATACTGAAAGGGCTGTTCGCATTGCATACTTTGTTGTCGATATTTGTGCTGTTAAATTAAGAACAAAGGATAATTAGTTCAACAATTAAATATTGTGACTGTACATTAATCTCTCTGTGTTAATTACCATACGTTCATAGTTTATGTACTTGGAAGATAATTACCGGAAACAACCCACGACATGTCACAGTTGACTCAACTTAGTTACATTAACTTAATTTTCAAGTTGCCCCCTCGATTGTCGCTTGATTTACATATGGCTTGTCACAGAACAATCACGAAATTCACAGAAGAGCGAGACACGTCAAAACTTTGTCCCCTTTGGGCTCAAATATAGTATATGTGACTTTGTATAATAAACGTGAATAAATTATCAAATACTTGTAATATTTGTCCCCTATCTCACTTTTATAATCCTCGTATTCACTCGCAGACACATTCAGAACGAAATTTGTACATTAATACTATTTAAATTTGTTTATTTCCCATTTTATTTCACTTAAGTATTAATTTATGTTAAACATTTCACTATTTTTTGTTCATTAATACTTGTATCTCGCCTATTATATGCGATACTTCACTTATATCTTAGTGTTTAAACTTAACTATTGTATTTTTATATTCTCTTATGTGAATCGGTGTTCCTTCACAGATTTACACACTAAAAAAAGCAGAAACTTATAAAATCCTACAATGACAACCACAATAACACAGATGTTGACATTGCGAAAACTAGATTTGAACTGATTGTGTTTTGTTTTCTTGTTAGGAACGCCGAATTTTTTCAAAATTTGGATACGTTTTATTTTTAACTAGCTGTGCCCGGCCACGCGTTGCTGCGGCTGCCCAACAGATGTTTTTTACCCTGATGTTTACCCTGTTTTTGGGTAAAAAACATGTTTTTACCCTGTGATAGATATATAAATCCACGCGCGTATTTGAATGCAACGTTGTGTCAACATTTCAAAGCAATCGGTGAAGAACTTTCGGACATTTAAGATTTTGAACAAACGAACGTTTACATTTTTATTTATATAGATATGGTCTTTTTATAATAGGGGTTAAAGTATGAAATTGCCGTTTTATAGTAATAGATACTTTGAATTGACATAAAACCTTCATGGTGTGAGATTTTCGAGTGTAACTTTTTTCACATGATACCTATGAGGTTCTTGTTTTAAAAAATGTGCAACATTCGATTTTCAACTTTCAATTGTTTTTTTTATTCAGCTTAGACGGGAAAGATGGATACTTCGAAAATCCGAGTAATCTTTGAATACAAGTTCCGACGCGGAACTAACGCGGCAGAAACGGCTCGCAATATCAATGCTGCGTTTGGAGAGGAGACTGCTAATGAACGAACCGTGCGTTTTTGGTTTAAACGCTTTCGTAATGGAAACTTCGACTTGAAGAACGAACCACGTGGAAGACTGCCCACACAGGTGAATAACGCTGAATTGAAGGAGATGGTGGAAGCCGATCCGAGTCAAACTACCCAGGAATTAGCGGCATGGTTTAACGTTACCTTACCTACAATATTGACTCATTTGCATCAAATCAATAAGATAAAAAAATATGAATAATGGGTGCCTCATGATTTGACTGATCTGCAGAAAGAAACGCGTGTGAAACTTGCGTTGCCTTGTTGAATCGGTACAGAAATGAAGGAATATTGGATCGAATTGTGAAATGTGACGAAAAGTGGATTCTTTACGATAACCGAAAGCGAAAAATGCAATGGCTGACCCCAGGTCAAACGCCGCAACAGTGCCCTAAGGCAAAGCTTACCAATAAAAAGGTAATGGTAACTGTTTGGTGGTCTATTCATGGTGTTATTCACTATAGCTTTCTCAGGTCTGGTCAAGCAATAACAGCAGATGTTTACTGTGCCGAACTTCGAACAATGATGGCGAAACTAGCAGTGAAACAGCCCCAACTCGTGAATCGATCTTCACCATTATTGCTCCATGATAACGCAAGACCTCACACTGCACGAGAAACCGTTGTAACTCTACAGGAGCTGCAGTTAGAAACCATACGTCATCCTCCGTACTCGCCAGACCTTGCTCCAACGGACTACCATTTTTTTCGTGATTTGGACAATTTTCTACGTGGTATAAAATTTTCTTCCCAAGAGGCAGTACAAAATGCTTTCACACAGTTTGTCGAATCTACATCCCCAGAGTTCTACCGCAAAGGCATAAATGAACTTCCGATTAGATGGCAACAATATATAGATAATGAGCGTAAATATTTTGATTAAATAAATATGTTACATTTTAGAAAAAAACTAGTTTTAATTTTTCAGTACAAATCGGCAATTTCATACTTTAACCCCTAATATTAAAGCTCTAGGTTCTGAACTCTATACTACGATAAAAAATACTGGCCAAGCAACTTTTTCGTCATAAATTTTGAATTTGAAGAGCAAGCCGTCAGCATTCCGCCAGCCGCCTATATAACAGAAACGCTCTTGGACTTGTCAGTCAATCGTCAGTTACGTCACAAAGCTTTGTCCCGGGGCCAAGCAATCCTGGGACACTATCGCGTCCACTGCGCAAAACTAAACTGAAACATTGACGTTGCCGCTTCAACTCTGCCTCTCCTGGCTGATCCCGCCGATCTGGATTGCCGCCGCCGCTCTGGGCTGACCTTGTAGCTGCTGGTTGACGCCGCTACCCTTGGTTGGCGACGCCGCTGCCCCTTTCCATGCGCCGCCATTCTTACCGGCTGCCGACTCCGCTGTTGCTGTGAGAGGCGGGTCTCCTGCCGACCACGCGTGAGTTCCGCGAACAGTAGTACCTTGTTGGACACTTTTCCGCTAATTAAACTTAACTACGCACACTATAATTAATTACTTTGAAGTTATATCAATTCAATGTGAGGTTTTTATTTTATTTTGGGGAAATATAAGCTATTGGAACAATAATTGACCTCTTTTCGTCTTAGTACCTAGTTCTTTTTTTTTGATCTGTACCTAGGATACACAACATACCTTATAACAATATAATACTTAAATATTAAATTAAACTAACTAATGAAACTTTAATTAATAGTAGCATTATATACCTACGTTGTTGTTGTTCTTTACTGTACTTATAATAAATTGTTGCAATGAGATATTACTACATTATCGTAAGTACGAAGACGGAGTTATTCCTAGAAGGAATCTCTTCCAGCCAACGTTAGAATAACCGAGAGGAGTTATGTCATTAAAAAACAGACGGCAATAGACATAATATTGTACGTATTATAAAAATTAGAGCCTTGTCCCATTATCCCTTTGGATAACTATGGATAGCAAATAGCAATTTGCTTTGTGGCGCGATTAAGGGAATGAGAACCTTCCAAGTTTAAGTATTGAAACTACACCAAGAGGAGAATAAATATCTTTGGCGATGACCATACCATACAATTAGATAGCACACCTTCAACATGTGTCTTTCTTCTTGTGGATAATTGGATATACATAGGTCTCATCCAAGGCTCGTTACAACAATCTTCCCCTACCTTCATCCAAATTATTATTCCTAATCCTTCCCTGTTGCTCACACGTACCAGTATTCTCACATAACCATAATACATGGGTAGTTGTAACTTAAACCCTGACACAGGAGTCACTGTTACCACAGAGGAATTACGACCAGAGAAACAACTTTGCGAAACTTTTTTATTGTCATACCATAGAGCGGAAGGTATTCTTAAAAGGGATATTTTATAAGTACCTATAGTTTAAATTCTCGTAATGGAAAAGTTCATTAGGTTTAAAACTAGCGTATTTGAATAAAAATATATGCTAAAATAACACGTACGGTGAAAACATTCTCGAAATCTGTTGATAAATTTACCGAGATAAAGCTGTTCAGTTTCAAAGGCACTACTCGTGATGATGATGTTATAATACGAGTAAACTCGTATACAATTGGGGATTGCAATCCCGCAAGGCATTTGTGGAATTGGAGTTAATCCCGCGGAATTAACACTATCAAGTAAGTGTATGTAAGTAAGTAAGTGTATCTATAAAATATTTTTAAAGTTATAGGTAATATGTTCATGTTATATAAAATTGCATGATCTACTCTTATTTAATAATGCTATCTATGTTCTTCCTACTGCCCAAAGGTTGCCTGGAAGAGATCGTTTTGGCGATAAGGCTGCCTGTTGTACTTTTAAATGCCATCATTTACTTAAATGCATATTACAGTCGTGTCGCCGCGCAGCGTGTACCGTACTGCAAAATCACGACAACTCACATCACAAACGCGGCGGGCCGCAGTTCAATACAATAATTTAAATCAGTTAGCTGTTGGCATTCAATTCTTCATGTCGTCGCTCAGGGAACAACTCTCGAATTACGTCCGCTGACTGCGTCCGTTCAACGCATATTGAGGCGGGCCGCGTCGCAGCGCATGACATGGGCACATAGATACGGGTGGCGAGCGATCCGCCAGTGCGCGATATGGCCCGCCCGAAATGTGCGATGATTTATATAAAATGTATGAAAACGATTCAGGGGGACTTTTGCAATGTTATGCGCTGTGGTGCGGCCCGCCGTAATGTGCGCGAACCTTTAGTGTGTTAACTTTAGTGTGTAGTGTTGGTATACAATAAAGAGTTTATCTATCTATCTTTAAGATATTATATTACGATTATATTTATGTAGTAGTGTACCTATTGCAACATACTTCTTTAAAGATTGTTCTCTGGTTTAATACGTACTCTGTGTCATATCCCCTGTAACCATATATCCCCGAGGCGACAATAACGAACAACCGGCTCATGTTGGATAGTACTCGTAGGTATTCCACGTAAAGGGTATTGTGCATTGGTATTACGAGTGGCAATGTGGGAAATTTTCTTTTGATATATATATATATATATATATACACAAAATATATGGATGATACACTGACTTTTGATCACCGGACGCTCGCAAACAATATATTCAAATGTCTGCGTGTGACAAATAATTTAGTATCGATGGCTTGTGTCTGTTTTTATAGAAATAAGGTGGCAAACGGGCATACAGTCCACCTGATGGTAAGTGGATACTGTCGCCCATAGACATCCGCGATACAGTTCGCGATAATGGGTTGCCAGTTTCCTGACTGGACGGAGCATCAGAGTCGTTATCGATGGTAGCTGCTCCGACACCATGTCTATTAACGCTGGCGTCCAGCAAGGCTCCGTGGTGTCCCCAGCTCTGTTCCTTCTGCATATCAACGACCTGTTGCAAATTGGTGACATACGTTGCGATACGGATGATAGTACTGGAGACGCCTTGTACAGGGGCCGCGCCAACATCCCTCGGATCGAAGTGGAAGAGAGTCGCGCCAGGCTTGTGTCTGCTGGTAATGGGCATCATCCACTGCTGGTAATGGGCCTCCTCATGCACATTGTCTTGTGCATGGGAGATATATGGCCGCGGTGGTTAAACGGTTGGCGAGTCCGCTCGTTTAGAAGTCCTCGGGGCTTATTACGACGCTTATTATTATTAGGACTTATTCGGACTGTTTACGACACCCGGATGGAGTGGTGCTATTTTAAAACCATCCATTTTGTATGAATGTTTATGACAGATTGCGGTTACTCTAAAACTGCGTCACAAAAGAAGATTAGAAGACAATAAAAGTGAAAGATTTGCAATAAATAACGTCGAGGACATCGGGAGGCGACGATCGTATGCAATATGGGTCGCAAATCGGCAACGTCGCAGTTTTCGCGTGCTGACACCAGCCCGCGGCGTCTGCACTTTATTGGCCATGCATGCACTTGACTGCAGTTACCATTTGCATACAATGTTACAGACATGATATTTAATGAAATTGCTCTTAGAATTTTGAAGGAGCATAAAATTTTGAAAATAACAATTTATAGAATAAACTTCTCGAGTAGACCTGTTTTTTTTATAGAAAAAAGTCCACCTGGTGTAAGTGGATACTGTTACCTACCGACATATATGTCACCTTAGTCAAATGTCTACCTTTGGAAATTTAGAAGTGCATTTGGAAAAAGGACTGGGAACAACTGAGAAGAGGAAATATAAATATATAATAGGAGTGGAGAAGGACGTGGCAATGTTTATCATCCTAGACTGATCTTGACCCGTATTGCGCTTCGCGAATGTCCACGAGCGACAGTATCCACCTACTGAAAGTGGACCGTCTGGCCGTCCGCCACCTTCTATCTACAGAAAAAAAACAAAAACAAAAACCTTCGATCAAATCAAAAGAATTGCTTTAGCTTTGATCTAAGAAAAAAACCGTATTTTTAAAAGCTTCTGTTCAAATAACATTTAAATTAGAAGTGTTACTATATAAAGCGTGTAATGGCGGGTAGATACTGACTTGGAGAATCAATGAATACGTCAAGTCGAGCACTGCAATAGGTTGAGCCGAACGTTACAATGCACATGTAACATGATATAATGCAAATGCTCATTTGCTCGAAAACGAACGTCAGTAGTCTTGACCGTAGCGACAAAACATATGAGCAATGAGCATGGACACGTCGCCTGTTTGAAGTCGAACTGTTACACACACGAATGTTCTCCGGTCAGTACGTTGTATTGTATCAAGTGTATGCAATGTTCGCAGTCGATCTGTTATAAAAGCTAATTGCTCCTCCGCAGGCCTACCTATTATTACCTAAGTCAGTATTGCTGGGTGTTATATATATGTATATATATTGATATGTACGTATTGTATGTAATTTATGTATAATGTAGCGATGCTCGATATACATCGATGCATCGAAAACATCGATGTTTACTATCCAATATATCGGATCAATCCGATACATCGGATAGTTTGGTTATTTAACGATGCATCGATGTATTTTATTCGATGCATCGAATGACGCACGCATTTTTTTTTTTTATAATTCTCTAATAAAAGTACATGAGAAATTTATGCATTATTGTAATTCAATTTGGACTAGGCTGTATGTCTCTTTTCCTTTGCCAGTGTCTGATACGTCAGTTACAGTTTTCAGTTAGCACCTTATTTCTAGCGACAGTCCGCCAGCGCCATTTGAAAAATAACTGTTGGTTCATTGCAGTTAGTTGGTGTTATTTTCTATTTATTGTTAATATATAAAAGTAATAACGACGATTCTTAGTGTATTACTATTTATTATAGGTACGAGTTGTTAGGCTAATGTGTAATACAGGTAAGTTTATATTGATTGATAATATTAGCAGTTTTCTTTTGCGTAGGTTGGTTATGTAATGTTTTGGTTTCGATTTCAACTAAATTTGACACGAATGATGTGAATTATCTTATTTTAATAATTATTGAAATGATTTCGAAAAGGCACAAGCAGTATTAGAGTATTTTAAGATTTTCTTAATTCACTGTTTATTGCGATATCCATTGATAGTGATGGGACACATATTTTTATTTTTGTATCGATATCGATGTCTCGATTCCATTTTGTTAAAAAAGTATTTATTAAATTGTCAAATATAATTTTTGTTTCAGAGTTATTTTACTATGGCACCTAAAAAAAAAGTAAAGTTTGGAATTATTTTGAGAAAATTGATGATAAAATTGCTAAGTGTAAACTATGTCAAAAAAATGTACGAACGGCAGGAAACACTACCAATTTAATGGGGCACATAAAGAACATCCACAAAAGTGTTCATTTAGAATTAATAAAAACTAATAATGTGCAGAAAAAATTTAATTCAAACCCAAGTAGTACATCAACAATGGAAGTGGAGAAATTTATTGAATGTGTCAGCACCACCAGCCTAAATCTAAAGCCATCTACATCAATTGGCGCACCAGCGCCTCCTGCAGATCAAACTATCGACAATGATTGCGACACGGAGCTATCTTCAAAGTCTCATAAGGTTCAAAGGTCAATAAAGGATACTTTTGAAGAAATTTACTCATATACTTCTACTACTGGTGACAAAGCAAGAAAAATCAACAATGCTATTTTGTATATGATATGTAAGGACAATCAGCCTTTTTCCTTGGTAGAGAATCAAGGTTTCAAAAATTTGCTTAAAGTTACTGCTCCTCATTATAAAATACCCAGCAGAGCTACTGTGACACGGTGGCTTGATGACAAGTATGATGTCTTGTCAAAATGATTGAAAACAAAACTTTCCAATATTGAACATCTCACTTTAACTAGTGATATTTGGTCGGACATGCAGATGCGCAGCTTTTTGGGTGTCACATTTTGGTATAGGCACGGAGTTCCAATCAGTGACATTGGGAGTTTATCAGCTCCGTGAAAGACACACATCGGAATATATAGCACAAATGCCGATTAAAACCTGCGACGATTGGGAATTTGACACTGACAAAGTCTCTGCAGTTGTTACTGATAATGCTGCGAATATGGTGAAAGCTGCGGAAATAGCATTTGGACAGAAGAAACATATCCCTTGTTTTGCTCATACACTGAATTTAGTTGCTCAAAATATTCTGCAAATTCCTGAATTGCAAAATATTCTATCGAAAATAAAGACCGTCGTTGCCTTCTTTAAACAAAGCTGTGTGGCAAGCGATAAATTGCGAAAGTCAGTGAGCGCTGAAACAAAGTTAATACAAGACGTGCCAACACGTTGGAATAGCACGTATTATATGATTCAAAGATTTTTGGAGCTTAAAAATGCTGTGAGTGATATATTGATTTGCCATAAAACAGCACCTTCAATGTTGACTGGTTTCGAATTAAACATAGCGTCATCGCTTCTTTACATACTACGTCCACTTGAAGCTGCAACTAAAGAAATATCTGGCGATAAATATTGTACCAGCAGTAAAGTAATCCCTTTAGTGCACTGCATGCTTTCAAAACTCAAATCGCTTACGATTGATGAACCATTAGTCTCGGAAGTACATAAACTCATTCTGAAAGAGATCAGCAAACGGATGGGCGCTATTGAACAAGTTCCGTCTTTAGCTATCGCGACCTTATTGGACCCTCGGTTCAAAAAACTACATTTTGAAAACCCTATAGCTTGTGCAAATGCTGTTCAAAAGATCAAAGATATGATGAGGAGGGATTTCCTGAATGAAAATCGTACAGAATCTGATTCGGATAGTTCGGACAAAACATCGAATGATTTCAGTCTTTGGAGCGATCATCACAAACTAGTTCACCGAAACTGGAAGTCAAACAGGAGTGAAGAAAGTGTTTCTGATGAGTTGTCTGTCTATTTGAGAACACCGGTTGGTCGTCTCAATGAAAATCCATTAGAAGTATGGTCAGATTATAAACAACAGTTTCCGAAATTGTTCAAAATAGCATATAAATATTTGACTTTGGTAGCCAGCTCAGTACCATCAGAAAGACTTTTTTCAAAAGCTTCACAAGTTTTGAATCAACAACGTAACAGAATACAAGGAAAACGGGTTAATAAAATCTTATTTATGCAAAGCTTAGAGAAGAAGTATTGGGATCTCTAATTTCCAAAACTTTCATTCATTCTTCTAATAAAACTCAATTAAATTGAAATCTTGAATCGTCTCATTTTCCTATCCTATATTTCTAAATGATGTCAGAAAGCATTAACTGATATATCGGAAACATCGATGTTTTTATTCGATGCATCGTAAAACATCGATGCAACGTTTCGATGCATCACATCGAAAAAAACATCGATGTATTTTTTACATGAACATCCCTAGTATAATGTACACCATCTATCTACATGGGATTAAAATTTTTATTTCCTCTCTACTCAAAGGTTATCTGGCAGCGATCGCTAATAGCAGTAAGACCGCTTTTTGTGCAGTTCATGTTTCAATACTGTTTTTGTTTTGATTTTGGTATACAATAAAGCATCATTGTAATGTTAAATTACATGCAAATGCTTTAGGTTGCATTTGACTTATCTTAAGTAATTAAGTAATATACTCGAGTATTTCTAATTTCATGCTTGCATTTCAATCTATCATTACAATTAGGCTTCAAAGTTCAAAGTGCTCTAAACCCGGAGTTTTAAAAAATGGGACAAAAACGAAACGGGAAATAGTAGTTAATTTTTAATTTAAAGTTAGTACTTTAGTTAGTACTAAATTACGAATAAAACATCCGTGATACATGCCAACATTAGTCCAAAATGACAAACGTTGGCACGCCCCCGGATGCGCTGCCTACCTTTGGATATACGAATGGATTTGGAGAAAGGGTTGGGAAAATGGGGAGGGATAGGATGGGAATGGGCTCTGGCACATTTCACTCACACGTGCCGAACCGAAACACGTGCGTACATTAGGGAAATAAGATAAAGTGGGAAATGCAGTACATTTCAAGGTAGTCTTCTGTGAGAGAGGGGTAACGTGGCCAGTCGAGTGCGCCCAGCGGCTGTTGGATTGCAGTGTGCACTCTCCCCCTCAATATCTTAGCGGATATTAGATAATGTTTACTAGAGCAGGTTTAAAAATCATATTTCAATTTTTCCTGAGATTTTTGAATGTTCAATGTCACAGCCGTGCCCCGCCCGGAGGTTTACGATGTTAGCCCGTAGCCCGGACAAGCGTCCTCCAATTACAATTGGATTGGGTGGCAGCCCTAATTACAATCTATCATCACATAGATATATACTTACATATAATAGCTAATGTAACTATAATAATTGAATGGACATCATATTAATTAACATCAAATCCACTGATATAACAGCACGTTTGTTACACCAATTATGTGCAGTTGTGATATGATCATGCAATTTGTTACTTCGATTAGCAGTTTGTTCGCGCGCTAAGGGTATGCGGACAAATCCTGTAGAAATCATTTTTTTTATAGAAGAGATGGCAAACGCTATCTGCCCTCATGATGATAAGTAGTCACTGCCAACCATAGACACTTTCAACACCACTAGGTAGTACATTCCAGAACTTATGCGCTGAGTACCTTTAAAGATTTAGGGAGAAAGAGAAACAGGGAAGACTGTAATGACAAACCTCTAACCATTTTGTACATGCACAGTGGAGTCATGAAAATGTTGAATAATTTTGCATTAGATTCGTTTTAAAGAACACAGTGATAAAGTTCAATTTTTAAATTGACAAGTTAGATTTGCAAGCGATAATCGCGCTTATTTAAAAAAAACATCATTTTGGAACTCAACTTTGAAGTGCTCATTGAATGCTCATGCTCATTATCATTGGCCGACTCTATAAATCGTCGCATATAAGTTCTTCGATTTAAGATATGTAATAAGTAAAGCGCGCGCCACGAATAGTAAGAAATTCGGTCATTGACACGAGGTCAGCCAAGACTGGGCGGTAAATTAAGGTTCAATAATATGAGGGGTCTTGAGTAAAGTGGTCGTGTTTTTTCCAAGTGAGTGAGTAAAGTTTTTTCCAGCTCGTGGCGCGCGCTTTAGTTTGAATAATTTGTTTATTAAGTATTTCCAAAGTCTGTTCAATTAGTTCGTTTAATTTACAGTTCGCATCTCTGTCGCTCCCCGGAGACACCGGTTGAATTAAACGTAGATATAGTTGTCATTCCCTCTAGCCACTCGAGATAAATGCATTGGAAACGGGGGTGCATACAATACTGGAGAAGTTAGGTACAGCCGCCACTTACGTTAATTACGTTTGAAACGACATCGGCTTAATGAAATTTGGTTCTTGAGTATTTTGTATTAGTGTATTATACTCGTACATTACTTTATGAACTCGATTAGTGGTAAATGTTAGGGTCAGTGTAAATCTCAAAATTTACCAATACGAGCTAGTAAATACATGTATTAAGGATTGAGAGAAAAGAAACAGGTTTTTTCGCGGTTTTATCCCTTGTGTTTGGTACAAGTTAGGATTTATTAAACGATAATAAAGTGGGTATTAATGATTTGTTTAATGTATTCCCAAAGACTGAAACCATGAATTCTACTCACGATACAAATTGGTGTATTTAAAAAATACCAATATTGTATAAAAATCAATATTGTGGCGTCCGACTGCAGTGAGACTAACACACCATCATATGGAAAGTTACACTATCGATCAGTTCCGCAAACATATCGCACGGTTTATGATGTGGACATACATGTAGGTTACTGCAGTACTGTGTACACGCAGCAAGCAAATAGGTACACGACTCCGAGATTATTAATTACGATGAAGTGCTTGGACGGACTACTTCATGCAATAAGTCGCCAATGGCAAAGATGGACGGTGCATAAGTAAATAATTATTAAAGTAGAGATGCCTTGAATATTTCATCATTAATTAGTTGTTGGTTTAATTAGAACGAAAGGTTGATAAGGATAGTTATATTTTCAGTGTATATTATATTTAAAAATTCTATACAATATGGTGAGTTGAACCAATGTTATGGCTAGTCCGTTTAGGACTAAGATTTTCTTTTTGGGTAGGTTTAAGTTAATCTTAGTTTACGTATGAACTTAATGCTAGATGTTTACCGTAACCATAACCAGTCCTTTTGTCATATACTGCTGGACGTGAGCCTCCTAAACATTGTCCTGCGCATGAGGGATGTATGGCCGTAAAATGTCACGCTGGCCAAGCGCGTTGGCGAATCCACTCTTTTAGAGGTGGTGTAGTTCCTCACGCTCGTGGTAGCGGCTTTGTTGTACTCGCCATTTACGACACCCCACGAGAAGAGATGGGGTGGTGGTATTCTATAAGCCGATCGACACCACACGATCAAGTATGTTAACATTCTACTTCAGAATTCTCAAGCATCCTAAATTCACCTAAATTATAAAGAACAAATTTCATAATTAACCCAAAGTACCAAATAAACGTACCCGTATGCGAGCGCGTGTTAACTTTATTATGGACCGCTGTACATTTGTAAGCGGCTTAGCAATTATTTTTGTTCTCTATTTCATTTGCACATCCCATATAATTAGGTAAGGAAGGGCCACTGTAATGAGCATCTCTGGGTTAAGGTTCATAAAGTTCTTTGTAAAACTTTTTATAAGGGTGTCTTCCCATGGGCCGGGCAGAGGCCACATTATATCAGTTCACGCCAGCGGATAAACTGTCTTATAAAACATATCTCACTTTCAAAAAAAAATATATCTATTTTTTTTAATTTACTTATATCAAGTGTTCTCCAAACAAGACGTAATACCACAGTATAGTATAATATGCGCCTGGGGAAAATTAATTATTCATTTATATATTGCACTAGCGACCCGCCCTCGCTACGGTTTATAAGTTTTTTTTTACAAAATTACAAAATAAAATATAGCCTATATTAGACACGGATAATGTAGCTTCCTATTTGTGTAATTCCAGAGATTACCTCCAACATACAAACACACAATTTTACCTTTTTATTATGTTAGTATAGATTCATATTTCATAAAAAAATAAAAGGTAAATATAAGGAATTAATAATTAAAAATATAGGTATCACTTACTATTAAATACACAGTTATTCGTAAAAACTAAGGTTTTTACGATGTGCTTCGGATGTATTCAAATGTGTTAAAATTCGGCTCTTTCATCGCCACAGTGTATGTTCCTTTAGTCCTTCCAGTCCCAAAATAACGTAATTATTTTGTTACGTAAAACGTAATTATCTTACGTAACTTAGGTTACACGTACCGTCCCTTTGTGTGGGCCTCAGGGTACCGCGGGATGAAATAAGATCTTGCTGCTCTTTGATCTAAATTAATTATAGAAACGTAATATTATGCTGGTGACGTAAAAAGGGACTCAGTATAGTTCTTAGTGGTCGAGTATTACTACCGTTTGTATAATGTATATAATATAATTGATACTTGGTAGCTGTGATTGTTGTGTGAACAGTTTGATACTTCATTTTGATGACATCAAATTATAACGTTCCCATTCAATCATCATTCATCAAATTGTACGTAAAGACCTGCCCTAGTAATCACGAGGGAATTTGGTGCCATAATCGATAACGTGAGACTAGTGCGGATTGGTGGATACACATGCTACAGATATTTTTTTAAATTGGGATTATTGACATTCAAAATTATAGGATTTTTTTGGACACACCCGCTGCGTACACTTAATCCACATAAACAAAACAATCGATTCCTTCTAAAACAAAATGAAAAGTAAGACATTTACTTAATTACTATTTACATTATCCGTTTATTTTATCCGTTCTAGGGATTTCGCTATATCTCATTCGTAATTATTTGAGACGAAGAAGGTATTTCTCGGGGATGTGGCCTAGAAACACGCCTTATGGTTGAGTGGATAGTGCTTGCCCAATGAAACTAGAAATCGTTCAAGTAGAAGATTAATTTCTGTTCGCTTCTTAACCAAAGATCTTAACTACAAACAAAATTTAACTTTGAAACTTTGTTCTTCTATACATATTTTTATAGCTTAAAGGGTCACTATTAATACAAACGAAAACAATAAAAGGGCAAAAGACATCTCGTATTTAGAAATTCTGAGAATTATTTTCCAAAACGAACTGATAAACAAACAATTCAAGAAAAAAATATATTTTTTTGTTACGATAATATAGGACATTATTTTTTTATTGACAATGACATACCTAATTAAGAGGTGTCACATTTAAAATTACGATCTAGTCATAATACTAAGACTAATGAGTAATTTAAATTTGACTTAAATTGCTAAGTACGGTAGAACTAAGAACGTGTCCATTAACACTTCTTATTGTCTCTATTAAGGGGAAGTCACTTTTTTCTTATGAACTTTATTAGGATCATATATTTCACTAAGTACCTACATGATATTAACACTACACTAACTCAAAAGGTTTCGTCCTTTTCAGTCTTCTCACTATGTCCTTGTTATGACAGATATTATCTGTACAGTAGTGCAAGTATACACAAACATACAGCATTTATATTGTGTACTAAAGCATTGGCCAAACGAGCGTACGCACGATTACAAACTTTTTTTGCGGTCGGAATTGATTGTTGATGTCTTTAATGTTCATATTCATTGTTCTAAATGAAAGTATAGGTTTGTTGTACAACTTTATATTTGCGTGTGGTGTCACCTAACTGACTATTGAACAACATGAATATGAGCTGCAAAGTGTAAATTGTATTCGTTAGATCGTTCGATTGATCAATTCAATTGTAACTGTGGCTTGGTAAAGAAGGAAAAGTATCTGCTGATGCTATAAATAATTTGTTTTGTTAAGATTTTTGCTGTTTGTTTGAAATTAAATTGTTGATAAATTCCTGTATAAGATATAAGACAGTTTTGTAGGTCAAATTGACAATTCAACACTTCCTTTGTACTTATATCTATGCCAATGACTAGATCTTTGTTATGTTGCAAGTGCATTCTTTGATTATAAAATTATGTAAACAAATTATGTTAAAAAGATGTTAACATGTCAAACATTAAAGTTAAATACGTCTAATGTAATGACATTTCGTACGCGTCCAGGGAAATAGAAAAAAATATGTATTATACGTAAAAGGTATTGATAAAAAGTATTTATGATATTGATAACGCATATTTTCAATAATGTAGGGATTATTTTGTTTTATATGGAATGGTCAATCAAGCATTCGTACGGTTTCTTTGCAGGTCATTATCAACGTTTTCCACAGGTGGTTAAAGCCATCGGCAAATACGTCGTTGTAGAACAAATCTGCTATATCAGTTAAAGAAAATAAATACTAAATTCACCTTGATAACTTCTTTACAGCATGCGTCACTGAAGACAATCAGTAGTGGCATATTCCCGGATCGACCAGTTATGAACTAATTAGTTCGAGAAGTCACATTAATTTATCGCGGCAAATAAGTAATGACAGCGGAAAGTACCGCGCATTTCTGAAAGTTCCTATAGTTTCATATACTATTTAATTAAGATGGCACTTACTAAGTACTAATTAACATACCCTATTTAGTCTTAAACTTTTAATTAATGATACTGAAGGCCCTAAGACCTCGCAGAATGTTTTTAAGCTTGATAATGCCTAGTAAATTAGCTGATTGTGGAAATTTCGCCACAAAAGATTTACTCGAAGCCATTTGTTTTGTAAACGAAAACAATGTTGGGTAAATAAAGTGGTATAAACTTGGAACAATGGAAGAGTGGGTTAACTGGTAGGTGTAATCTTCCTCGGCATACTTCTAAAAATTTAATAAAAGAGAAAAGTAGTAGGTGAAAAAAGTTGGCTATGGAATGTACTCGTATTAGAGCAGAATACTTAATAATGTCAAGTAGAAGACTTTATTTAGAGCATCGGGAATTTCATTTTTATTTACATCCCGATATAATACGAGCAAAGGTACCCATATTCCAATGCTTACGAAAAAAATGTTTCGTATCACAAAATTACTGGCAGGATAATCGACATTAATTATAATTGGTTTTACATAGTGACGTTTTTTATGCAAAACAACCGTGACGTCATTATCTAATACGTTTAATGTTTATTTTCGCGCGCATTTAGGGAATTACGGAAAAATATTTATTGTACGTAAAAGGTCCTGATAAAAATTAATATGAATGATACACATATTTTAAATACATACTAGTTTATTTTTATAATAACAAATACGAAAGTATAAATTATACATAACCACATTAATTTAAAATAATTTATTCATATTATATAACTACTATAAAAAACTAAGTAGTAAGTAAATTATAAAATAATGTACTTACCTAGTACTTACTAATTTGAGAGGTTATTAACATTTTATAATGAAAGAGCTCAGTTATAAAATGTTGTTAACATGTTGTAAGAAATAAAGTGATGATTCACAGCCATTCCAAAATAAAATGGGAATGTTTATGAGTATGGCCGCCAAAAATTGTACATTTGCGAAAAAATATCTGTCCTCTCAATATAGAGTATTAAAAATTCCATGTTATTTTATTTAATGATAAGTTGTAAATAGACTCTGGTTCGCAGTATCATGTTTATTCATAAAAATAATTTAAATTCTATTTGGTTGCATTTAACGAGCGCATTTTAATTTTTTTCTAAAGACTTAATTTTATATCCATACAAAAATCGTGTGTCCCAATAAGACATCTCATACTTTGAAGTCACATAAATATGCACAAATGTTTTGTAACTTGTTAAATATTGGCATTTCTGAATTATTCTGTCAATTTGCTAAGTTATAATTAATTCTTTTAAATAAATAACGTAAAAAATAAATACTAAACTAATTTTAAATATGTCTCACTTTTTTTTCCCGAATGATACTTCCCGTAAGTTACCATAAATAATAACGAAACTAGCTAGATTCCCAGGCCGTAAAAATATTTTTTCAATCATCGCAACACCACCTTCAACTTGGCCAAGTATGGAAAGAAATTGCCATTATGTTATCTGTGAAAGTGGTCTTCAAGGTAGTCGACACTTTTGTCTCGGGAGTTTTTAATATTTTTAACTGAGAATATGGACGGTAAGAATGCAAATTTACTATATTATTTTAAATTGTGTGTGTAGATAGACTATTCCTTTAACAAATCAAACTATGCGGCGTCCCACTACTTCAAAACTTAAATGAATAAATATTTTTTACGTTATGTCCACAGTTATTTCGATTCAGGAATGATACCGTGTGTTACTTATGTGTTACGTAACATTCGTGATCGGTTGTTATCGGTTGTTATTAAAATGCTCATTTTATTATTTTTATAAATAAAGACAGATATTTATACATGATCGATAACAGGCGCTAACTACAAGAAATCGTCTCTTTTGTGTTAAAGCAAATATTTAATTTATTTATCTTTTTAGATGGCATTAACGGCGGCGGAAAAACAGAAGCGGTGCAGAGAGCGAATGCAAGCTAACAACCCAGAAAAGTTTGAAGAAGCTAAACTTAAAAATGCTGCGCGCAATAGAGAAATAAAAAAAAATTAGCGAATGACGGAAAATGAAAAAGAAATCCCAAGGAAACAGTGGAGAAATAGAAAAAATAGACAAAAAATAAACAAAAAGAAAATGTTGCAGAAAACATGAGCAATAACCACACAGATAATAAAGCACGATTAGCAGAAAGGAAAAAGTATCAAAGACATTTGGTTATTGTTAAAAGTAGCTGTACATATAGATTTCACTGAAAAGTATACATGCAAACTTGCAAGAGAAGTTCAATCTATGCACATCGGTGCATCGAAACCACAAATAACTATTCATACCGGAGTCTTATACACAAATGGGAACAAGCCACAAGCATTTGCTTCGGTATCGTCCAGCAACGAACATGATCCAGAGGCGATATGGGCCCATCTGGAACCTATTCTTAACCATATTAGAACAAAATTTCCGGCTGTCACAACTGTACACTTTTTTCTGACGACCCCACCAGTCAATATAAACAAAAAAAGTTTTTTTTTTGGTTTTAAAAATACACAAAATTGATAGGATTCCCACACTACGTTGAACTTCAGCGAAGCTTCCCATGGCAAAGGAGCCGCCGATGGGGTTGGTGGCGCGATAAAACGCAGAGTTGATGGCTGTGTCACAGGGCACAGATATACCAAATGCTGATACAGAATTTAAAATTCTCAAAGGCTATGATACTTCAATAATGACCTTCTATATTTCAAAGACAGATATCGCCAAGTACATACTCAATATCAGATACTCTGACGCCAGTACCACAGACCATGGCTCTACATCAAATTGCTAACACGGAGGCAGCGAATGTCATTAAATTCAGATGTTTGAGCTGTTTTTATAATGATATGCTGTCCTCCAAAGGTTATCGTGGATGGTTGGATGTTAAAAACCACCTGCTTGTTCAAAATAAAGAATCTGAAAAAGATAACCAGATCGGAAAAATAAAGAAAAACGAGTTATTAAGCGAACAAGAAAAATGTCAGAATTAAGTGAAATGACTGATTCGGAGCAAGAACAAAAAGGAAACAGGAATAAGATAAAGAAAACTTGTAAAATTGGTGAAAACAAGAATAAGACAAAAGTAACAATATTATCAGACGTGAGGTATAGACAAGAAAATCGTGCATTCTGTAACAAAACTTTTGGCAATGGTCCACTGAAGCTCAAAAAAAGTTGAAAAATCTGATACATTAAATATAGTACATAAAGTAAATAAATATAAATATAGGTAGACGACCCGACCCCATCCACATCAATACTATGTGGAAGACAAAATATTACACACACAAAGAAAATTTTTACGGTTTTTAAAAACAATTTATAAACCAACATTAAAATTTGTACCTACAAAAAGATATCGTGATGTTGTTTCCGAAATAAGTGTGGTGAAAAAAAATTAATTAGAGTTAAATGGGAAAGCATATTTGTTAAAAGATTGAATTAGTGATCAAATTTATTTTTAACTGTAAGTTAGATTTACTCTGTTAGATACTCGTATAACTCGCAGGCCTACTTGTGCCTTGCATATTTTTTTTGGGTACTATGCGCGTTTGTCTATATTTTTTGTGGGTACGAAGAGAATAAGTGTTTGAAAACTAATTGTAATTTTTTTATAAGTAATTTACCAAGTTAATTTACGTTACAAATAATTTCCAAAAACTTTAATAATTATTATTATATAATATACCATTAAAGCATGCCTGGACTCTTGTTTTATTTTGACAAAAAAAAATATCATACCAAAAATTATTAGCAATTTCTCTTAGATATGTACACTAGGCTTAATGAAGTTCACATGTGTTACCTTCATTCACGTATGTTACCGTGTGTTACAAATTCACGACTGTTATTGTACAATTTTTGGCGGTCATACTCTTATATCAATCTTTTATTGCCCTTATTGACCTTAACGAATAATTTCGAAGATTTATTATTTTTAGAGATTTTTTTTGTCATTTTCAATTTAAAGGGTAATAGCCGGAGAGCTGATTACAAATTTGGGAAAGGTGTTTTAGGCACTTTGGACCATAACTCTTAAACTCTTCACTCTTCTTCCCAGTTCCCTTCCATTATATTTATATTGTTGAAAGAAAATACAAAGATATTTTTAATATGTTTTTACCGGGTTTTCATTTAGCAAGAGCAAAAGTGAAAGTGTGAAATATGTGAAAACAATAAAGCAATGACCAAACGAGCGTTCGCAACATTACAAACTTTTATTACGTTCGTAAAATAGTTACTTATTACCGTGACATTAAAGTTCCAATTCGTTGCTCTAACTGAATGAATAGATTTGTTCTAAGTACAACGATATATTTGCGATTGGCGCTGCCGGACCGCTTTATGGAATGATAATGAGCTGCAAAGGAGTTTGTATTTGTGCAAACTCTCGATTGGCCGTTAATGTAAACGAATAATTAAAAATTACGTTATAATTATAACTTATTATACTCTAATTAGAATTACCATCTATATAATACTCTTATTATTGCTTACAATCTAAGGAGGCACTAAATTAATATTCGATTACAACAATTCAATTCCAGAAAAGAATAATTTGCAAACATCAAATGTCTTTTATATATCCCTAGTGAAAAACATAAACCTTTTCCAAAGCTTAAAACCATGATTTCCATTGATGATTCTGAATTCATTGTCATAAATAATCTATAATCTCTATTTTTTTTAACTTTCCATTTGTACCTATAACTTTTTTTTTAGCTTTCAATTCTTCATACCTATTTGCTAAATACAAATCATTAAAATAAATATTTCTACAAAAATATGTACAGTACGACACGACTCAGAGGTGCCTTCGGCTAACCTCGTCAAACCGAATGTAATGTGTAGTTAACGTATGATGCACGTGCGATCGTTTGACGAGTTCGGGGCGACAACGAGTAAGACGTTGAGGCGGAAAATAAGTCGATTTCCATTGGTCAAGCGAATAGGTACATCGTTGGAACCTGAGTTGTGTCTCACTGTAACATTATATCAATTAATTCAGAATCGTGAGCATAATCCACGGTTTCTCATTTTATAGAATATATTATGAATTTATAAAAGGTTAACAAAAAAACCACTGGCTTTAGTTTGTGCGTAATTTCAACTGGAATAATTATGAGTCATATGTCATTCAACTGTAACAATTGAACAAAAGGGTGAAACCCTTGAAACTATTCATAAATTAATAAAAACGAAATACAACAAAAGAAATACAAAATCTATCTAAAACAAATTGCAATGAAGTAAATTTGAATAAATGAACACATTGCTTTAAATATAGTTAACTAATTTCATATTTAAAATATAATAATAGTTAACAATTATAATAATACGAAACTTAACTATAATCGCGTTTTGTTATAAGATTGTCGACAGAGATTGAGTCTTGTGACTTTTAATTAAATAAGATAATTTAGATTTCAACTAAATTTAGATAATGATGGAAATCTTCAATTAAACCTATAGTTCTTTAATTGTAGAAATATCTTTGTCGACAAACAACGATGGGAACACCAACAAACATAAAATGAGCGACCATTGTCGCTATATTTGCTATAATCTGTATTGTTTTTTAATAAAAATATTAGAATCGAAGTTTATATGATGATTCACCCACGGTTTTGACATTAACTGTATTAACATCAAAATAACTATGAAATAAAAGTTTTTATTTGAGGTGTACATATCTCAAGTGTGTTGGTGTCTTTGGGACACTTACCCATCATCTTGTATAACACTAAAACCGCAACCAAATCAAGGAGTAATTAACGTAGAATGGACGAGTAGGCATTAAAGTGACTCACTGCAGATCGCGGAGTCGCAGTGCGGCTTGGAATGTATTGTGCATGAGCATCGCTACTGTCATTGGTCCAACGCCACCAGGTACTGGTGTTAATGCACCGGCGACTTTTCGTACCTCTGTATAAAATAATTTTGGTTAGGCTACAATTTATTTAAGACAATCACACACAGGTATTTAATTATAGACATAAGGTTTTTTTTTATTTATGGACTTACGAGCATACAGTCCACCTGATGGTAAGTGGATACTGTCGCCCATAGACATCCGGGATACATGCCAACGTAAGTCCAAAATGAAAAAAACGTTGGCATGCCCCTGTATTGCCTACCTTTACATTGCCTACCTACCTACCTTACCTTTTTTCTATATGGTATTGCCATATAGAAATGGATTTGGAGAAAGGGTTGGGAAAATGGAGAGGGATAGGATGGGAATGGGCTCTGGCACATCTCACTCACTACCAAAGCACGTATGTACATTAGGGAAATAAGAAAGTGGGAAATGCAGTACATTTCAAGGTAGTCTTCTGTGAGAGAGGGGTAACGTGGCCAGTCGAGCGCGCCCAGTAAATTGCAGCGTGCACTCCCCCCCTCAAACTTTGTATTAATTGTTTTTCATAATATTAGTCTTAATTGGCCTAAAAACTAAGTAACACTGTCAACTTACTCTGTAAATTGTAAACTTTCCAAATGATAAAAATAAATAAAATAAAACTAGCAGTGTAGGAACCAACGTTATTCTTATATACTATATGTAATTGAGAGCATAAAGAGAAAAAAACAAGCATAAAAAATGTAGCAAGTGTAAGTTGCAGCACAATTTTACGATTGAAACGTGAATTATCTTTTTTTAGTAGTAGAATTTATTAGGAATCTATTGATATGTTGACTTTAAAAGGGGGAGAGTGCACGCTGCAATCCAACAGCCGCTGGGCGCACTCGACTGGCCACGTTACCCCTCTCTCACAGAAGACTACCTTGAAATGTACTGCAGTTCCCACTTTATCTTATTTCCCTAATGTACGTACGTGTTTCGGTAGTGAGTGAGATGTGCCAGAGCCCATTCCCATCCTATCCCTCCCCATTTTCCCAACCCTTTCTTCAAATCCATTCCTATATCTCCAAAGGCAGGCAGCACATCCGGGGGTGTGCCAATGTTTGTCATTTTGGACTAATGTTGGCATGTATCACGGATTTCTATGGGCTACAGTATCCACTTACCATCAGGTGGATTGTATACTCGGCTGCCGCCTTCATACATAAAAAAAATGTAATGATATTAACTATTTAAGATATACTTTTATGTATTTATTTTCCAGGCCATTCTGGCCAATGTTAGGAGCTGTTTGTTGTACTTGATACTATCTAAAACTACTCACATTGCAAATAAATGATTTCATTACTTTTGGGCTATTTAAAACACATTTTTCATAGGTTTTATTTCTTTTTACAATAAAATAGCTCTTCAAAAAAAAAACATAATTGTAAAAATATCAATTTTAAAAAACTGGACATATCCTTTAACCTCTCAGCTGCAGATATGTATTATTAATTTGTGTATGTATTGTATTTCTATGTAGGTACATATAAACTGTCTTATTTTAATTGATATTATTTATTTATTATTTAGATATTAATTTATTATTAATTTTCGTTCGTAATATGGATTTATGTTTGAATTACCAAAACACTTACCATCAAAGTCGACATCGCCAACAAGTTTTGTCTTTCCAAATTTGTCAGTGATTCTAGTAATGCCGACATCAATGACGGTAGCACCAGGTTTTACCATATGCGCCTTTATAAGTTTTGGCACACCTATGAAGAAAATCAATTAAATCATTTAAAAAATACAATATTATCGAAATTTTAAAGACATAAATAATAGTAGCAATATTCATCGGTTTAAAAAATGCTAGACATAAACAGGAAGTATAAAAAAATATAAATGAAACTAAGAATTAATAAGAAAATATTATTTTGGGAAATAGATATCAAAAAAAAAAAAAAAAAAATAAGTTTGAATAATAATAATATGATGTATGATGTTCTGTATGAAAAATAGAAAAAATATATAAAATAAAATAAGAATGTGTAAAATAAAATTAGCAAATGAAAATGATTTAATATTAATCCATAAACTTGGTAAAATTAAAACAAACTAAAATCAAATTATACTTAAGCAAACTTACCAGTAGCACTGATGATAATGTCAGCATTTTGGCAATAGAACTCTAGTTTCTCAGCTGGGGTGTATCGATGGCAAATCGTAACCGTCGCGTCCATTCCCAAACCACTTTCGTGTTTCATGTCACCGTGCAACATCATTGCGATCGGCAGTCCGACGTTTTTCGATCGACCCACGACAACTGCATTGCGGCCGAAGGTGTCAATTTTAAATCTAAATCAAATTATGAATTGTCACATCTGTTTTTTTTTGTATTCTATGATTGTAAAATGTAAATTAATATTTTTTAAACCATGAAAAATATGAAAAACGTGTATACATATACATGAAAGCTGATTGATGACTATAATCTGGTTTTCCGTACCTATATAAAGTGTACAGTATTTGAGATTGATAGTAAATCAAAGAGTAGAGTAGTAAATAAACAGTCCATAATAAATGAAGGATCAGGACAAAATAAAAAATAATATAATAATACATTGTGTCTGTTTGTCTGTTGAGTTTCAGTCAACTGAACTAGTAAGAAAAACATCCCACATCAACTGAACTAGTGGGGGGATAAAGGAAATTATTTACCATAATTCAATGTTCATTTATTGATCAATAATTTTAAATGATCCTATATGAATTAGTTGTTTTCAATACATCAATAACACTGGACAACAAATTTTGATAAAAGTCATGCCTCTGAGATTAAAGTAGCCATTTCTTAAAGATTTCAAGGTGCTGAACACGAATATGACAATGAAAACGCAAAATTGGCTACGATTTCTGAGAAATCCGCAATAGTTTCTTATATAATAGAGGAATGCGTACATTTGACATGTACCAGTAAAGGTCCGCTTCTACTTCCGGCGTCGTTTTGCCTGTCGCTTGTATAACTGCTCAGGATCATCTCTGGCCAGCGCCCAACAGTAGTCAGCCAACATGGAAGTGGACCAGTTTCCCTGATATCGTTTCTCCATCGTTGCAATGTCCTGGTGAAGACGTTCACCGTGCTCATCACTAACCATGCCGCAGTTGTCGGGGAAGAAATCCAAGTGGGAATGGAGAAAGTGGATCTTGAAGGACATATTGCAGCCAAGTTTGTGATACAGAGACAACATGTCCTCAACGAGTTCCTTGTAGTTTTCTGCCCTGACATTCCCGAGGAAGTTAGTTGACACCAGACGAAACGCGTCCCAAGCTTTTTTCTCGTCACCCTAAAGCAGGTTGTCGAACATCTCGTCTCTGAAGAGCTGGCGGATCTGAGGACCCACAAACATTCCCTCTTTAATTTTCGCATCGCTGAGTCGAGGGAATTTGACAGCCAAGTACTTGAAAGCTGATCCAGTCCGGTCCATGGATTTTACGAAGTTTTTCATCACACCGAGTTTGATGTGTAGAGACGGTAGCAGGATTTTGTGCGTTTCTGCCAGTGCTGGGTGTTGCACATTCTTCTCTCCGACCTTCAGAGATTTCCTCTGAGGCCAGTCTCTCTTCACGTAGTGCAAAGTCTTTGCACGACTGTCCCATTCACATAAAAAACAGCAGTACTTCGTATATCCCAGCTGCAGACCCATCAACAAAGCCACTACCTTCAAGTCACAACAGAGATGCCAGCCATACTTGCTGTATTGAAGACAGTTCAACAGCTGTTTTAGGTTGTCGTAGGTTTCTTTCATGTAGACAGCATGTCCGATCGGAATGGATGGAAGTCGGTTTCCATTATGCAGCAACACCGCTTTGAGACTCAATTTCGAGGAGTCTATGAATAGTCGCCATTCTTGCGGGTCATGTTTGATTCCGAGGGCATTCATCAGGCCATCTACATCGGAGCAGAACACAAGGTCATCTTCCTTTCTGAAGTAAGGCTCCAACTGCTCATGACGAGTGCGAAACGAAGTCACTCGGACATTTTCCTTGAGAAGATTCCATTCTTTAAGCCTTGATCCAAGTAACTCCGCTTTGGCCTTGGACAGCTCCAGATCGCGAACAAGATCGTTCAGTTCTTCTTGGGTGAGAATGTGTGGCGCAGATGACACACCCTGGCAGACGTATGGATCATCATTAGACCCCGAGCTTCCATCCGAAATAAAGCTCATACGCCTTTTTCACTATTGGAGTAATGGCCCTTTTCTGGCTTGCAAACGTCACTTCCCCGCAAATGTAACAAAAGTTATCTGCACTATTAACACAGTTACGAGGCATCACTACTGATGGATTTAAACTGCAGGGATCACTTGCGTTGTACTTATGACGCAGGGGTAAATAGGAGTCGCTCAAATGACTTGCTACCCTACGAGACTTCGCTTTATACAACTACGATTGCATCATCTTTCGTCAGCGATCGTAAAGCCGGGATGTCATTCCTCAACTGCATTGCATCAGACAATGATGCAATACCTCCGGGGATGGAGTGTATGGTGGGCTGATGCAATACGACGCAATATGGTTACCTTTCTACACAATGCGGACTGAGTCGTTTATACACGACCATCTCTGTCTCTCCTAAACAAGAGCCAATCGACAAATTTTATTGTCATTTTCGTGTTCAGCACCTCAAAATTAGTAAAGATTTGCTATTTTCATTTCAAAGGCATTTTGTGTGTTGTCCAGTGTAATGGGTCAATAGATATTATTCAGGTTAGTTATATAAAGTGTTATTTATTTTAAAACTGTGATTTAAATTATATTTAGTTTCAAGGGCACAGTTTAAAGTTTATTTTTTGTGTTTGTGCTTTGAATATTGAGATATCACTTTAAGGTTGAAAGCAATTTCTCTGAAGCTATTGAGTATGTAAGCTATGCAAGATATATTTTTTTATTGCAATTTCAATGTGATACATGTTGAAACTGTTTATTTGAAATTTCATATATTCATATAACTTATTCTTGCAGTGCTTGAAATTAACCTCCTTACTGTACTGATTGTTGGTTGAATGATAACAACTTGATAAATTGGTGAAGCAAAGCTTCAATTAAGATTATTTTCTATGTAGCAAGAAAATTTGCAATACACAAAATCTAAATCAAAAAGATTTCTTACCTCTTCAGCATTTCGATAACTGCAAGAGCAGTTGCAGGAACTAGAGTCGGCATATCCAGGCACAACTGTCCAATATTGATGATATGGAATCCATCTACATCCTTCTCTGGAGCTACGGCATTGCAAATCTTCCTCTCATCAATAGAATCAGGTAATGGTAATTGAACAAGTATGCCATCTACCTCTTTATCTCTATTTAGAGCATTAATTGCAGATAATAATTCCTCTTCAGTCAATGTTTCATCATACTTAATGGTTTGAGCCGCAATTCCAACATCTAAAGCAGCATGAATTTTATTTTTAACATATGTATGACTGGCTGGGTCTTCTCCTACAATGATGCATCTTAGAGTCGGAGGCCTATGGCCTAGACTCACCCAGTTGTGGATTTTGATTTTTAATTCATCCTTGATTTCTGTGGCCAGAGATTTGCCATCAAGCATTTGGGCCATTTTCCTGTTAGACAAAGAGATTGAAAGGTAAATTAGAATTGTAGTTAAAATAATTGAGCAAAATACTGAGCAAGACCTTATTGTCGGTATGGAGCTATTAAGATTTTATAACTTAAAACATTGTTGGTAAAAGATTCTTTTTGAATAGAAACATGCTGTAATATCTGTTTTAATATAAAGCATTAAAAATACAAGTTTAAAGTCTGGATAAATAGATAATCATGTCTTGGAATTAGTCAGTCGTGTTTATGGGCACCATAAGCAGTTTGAATAAAGGCGTTCCCAACCATTCGGTTTAAATCTAAGCCAAGAATCAAAGAAACATCTATTCATCTTAATATCTGTGAAAGTAGACTGAACAATAAGGTCTTTTTTCTCAGATAATGTCCTATTAAGAAGACACATTAAGACACTCCATAGTTTAAGAAACATGTGCAAATATAAGGATTACAAATGTAATTTTAAAACGTGATGAAATATTTTTTTGTCACAAACTGTTAAAGGAGCATTGAAAATGTTACATGATAAGTAAGGACACTAAATTACTACAGGGGATTACAGTTAAATTAAAAAAAATAGTAAGCGAAAATACAAAAGCACAGCTTATTAAATTTTACCTGGCCGAGCCAAGGGAATCAATGTATGTGTGACTTCTCATTGTGGATGTCAAAACTGAACTGAGAACACGGAGGCATTGGATTTGCCTCATTGCTTACTGTTGACGTAGATGGGTCATTAGGTCATGTTAACTGACAACGTAAAACTGATATCTTATTAACTAATAATGATTACATTTAATAATAATGTATAGAACCGGGTAGAACTGCATTAAAATGGTTGGAACAAAACAAAATGGGGACAAAGTATGGTTATGGGGTTACAGTTCAAATTATATCAAAAATAATCTCTTCGCAATAGGTGTGTACTGCTTAAAACCGCTTTTTCGTTAAAATGATATGAAATTGCGGTAAACAATAACTGGATTATACTAGAACACGTATGAAGACAGTAATAAAACAAGTTTATTAAGAAATTTAGGTTAAAAATCTGTACCTATTCGAGTGAGACTGCTTGGCGACACAATTTATCAATAAGTGACTTAAAACATGAAGTTTTGTTTACAAAACGATGTCCAAAAGAATGAGTGTAAACTTCCTCTTTCATAATGTACACAACAGTTACATATTATCTCTTGAATTAAAAGCGAAACTAAATTACGTTTACAGTATTTTTCAAACGAGTATTTGCATATTGGTGTGTAAAGAGAATGATTGATTCGTAGGAAATTAATACTCACGTTAACATAAAAATGAAAATAAATGAAAGAAAAATTAGAAATGTAAAAGAAATCAAAGAACTCGACAAATTAACTTTAGCATTAAAATCAACGTCAAATGACAAATGAACGTGTTTTGCACGTTTGAAAACCTCCCAACTGCTTACATGTTTTAGATATTGCAACAATAAATAATATTTTTTTGCATTTTATATTAAACTAGTAGTAATTTTAAGTAGGTACAAAATGTATATAATAAATATTATTGAAGTATACTAATACTATTGAGAAAAAATATGTGAACATTAAGATACAGTAAAAAAATTGCAGTTTGGGAAACATAAGTGTGTAATACAGAAATGCAACTTTTTGGCGGGAACCCGAGAAGCAATTTTGAGTTTTTGTTTGATTAATGTAAAAATTGTGTATTGTGGCATTTGGGGTTTATTAGTAATAGTTTATTAAACCTATTGCCTAGTGTTAGTACATAATATTTGTGATAATTAAATAAAAGTGTAAGACTGCATTTTTCTTATTCTTCCAAGGAGTCCAACTCTATAGTTCAAGTAAATATATCTAAATCTATCTAAGTAACTCAGTAAATCTATCTACTATCACTTTACTGAACTAAACCTAAACTGAATCCTTCTAAACTAAATCTAAACTTTACTGAACTTTACTAAATCTATTTAAGTAACTCAGTAAATCTATCTACTATCACTTAGTGAGCGACTCGTAGCTTGGGACTGTATAACAATTCTGTTTTATTAAATTTGCTGTGTGTGGACCAATGGCTATGCCAGTGTCCAAATAAATTGGATTAAAATAAGTAAGGTTAAAAATTAAATTTAAAAAAAAAATTAGGTAGGTATGTTTTTCTTTCTTTTAATAAATAACAATGATGCAATTAGCACATTCTGCCCGTATCAAGTTCCTGTCTGCGCTATCAAAGCTAAGCTCGCTATCAAACATCTGAGTCTGCTCAATTGCTGTAGTCCACTGCTTCTCCACGATAACGCTCGCCCACACACTGCACGATGGACAGTCTCAAAGTTACGGGAGTTTCGATTGGAAACTCTCCTTCACCGACCGTACTCACCAAACCTTGCCCCTACTGACTTCCATTTTTTTTGGAATTTGGATAACTTTTTACAGGTGAAGATCTCCCCTGTAAAAGGAAGAAGAGGGGAAGAACTCAACTCCGATGAGGCAGTGCAAAACGCCTTTAGAGAATTCATCGATTACCGTTCCCGTGAGTTCTATAGCAAAGACATCAATCAAATTCCATTAAAATGGCAAAAGTGCATTGACAATAATGGACAATACTTCGATTAATGAAGTCACCAGTCTGTCAGTTGAATATAATGGCTTGTTTCAATATTCAGTTAAGAAATTATTTGTTGGAAAAGCAAAAGGAGTAATGCATTCATACGAGGTGTTCAGATTTTTTTTAAATGCCTTGATTTTTATTTATCTAATTACCTATTGTAGGTTGCCATATTGTAGTGAATGATGAATACATATATTTAAAAATAATTTGTCAATAACCAAATTTGTATGCGGTTCTAACATGTTTGTTGGAAATTATAAGTTAATTGTTATTATTTGTTGTAAATTGTAATCTGTTTTATTTTTTTCTGTATTTCATCCACTTTTTACTTTTAATATCACAATTGAGTATATTTTAATATACTTGTATAGGTAAGGTAATTAATAGGTAATTAATATCACAAGTAAGGTTGTCTACTTCTTTGGTTGTCCGTAAGCATGTATTATGTATAGGTGCTGACAGAATATCAGGGCCGTGGAGTATCTGCAGCGTTTGCTGAGAGAGTTCCATTTTGTTGTCACGACACACAATATAGCTACTTATATATTTTATATATTTATTTAATGTATCACTGTACATATGTAATTGTGGTGTTGTGTGTGATAACGAATAAATATATTTTCATTCTTCTTTCTTTTTTCCAAAATATAATTTTCATACAAAAAACCTTTGAATTTTTCCATATAAGATGGCAATTTCATAGGTAGGTATATGAAAGTTCCCCTGCCGTCCTGATGTGTTATTGATAACGTTGTGACAATAACAGTTTTTCGTTACAAATTAATAAAACCCTTCTTATTTCCCAATTTCAAGAGTTATATTGTTATTTTGGAGTTACAAAACATAGACACAAAATATGTTTAGAAGTAAGATGCAAAGATACAAGATTGATAACTTTATTAAAAAAATGTGACTCACATGATGCTAGAGGAGCAGTTATCGGCGACAAAACTCGGCACGACAACGATCGTGTCTACAGAGATATTTACTGAAGCTTTGTATGGACGCTATGTTGTGATCCTAAGCATCTCAGATTCAGGAGGAAATGCTGAAAAGTTGTTCTGGAATTACAGAAATTAAGTTTCTATCAGTAATGTTTTTGTGCAAGTTCTTTCAGTATCCACTGCTGGAAATGGGCCACCTCATGCACATTGTCTTGTGTATGAGGGTTGTATGGCCTCAAAACGCCGCGCTGGTCAAGCGGGTTGGAGAGTCCACACTTTTATGGGTGGTGTAGTTCCCCGGGGCGCTTTGTTATCCCTTAATCGTCTTTTACATGTACGGGTCGAGATGGGATGGTCCTATTCTATAGCAGGTCGACACCACACTACACTGTCCATTGACATCTGAAATAGGTACCACGTGGTCAATGATGCTAATGTCTTCTTTTTCTTATTCAGCCTGTAGCCTATCCTGCTGTAACCTGTACTTTGGCTATATCCATCCTTATCGCACGCTAAATCGATTGTTTTGTGATTGTGCGAACTACGTAATCCGTCAATTTTGCGACCTGCATTCTTCTAACATTTCGTTGTTCCGTTCTAGGTCACCACTCTTATATTTCATTAATTGATAAATAATCGGCTCAAATGTCTTGCCCATCTCCACTTCAGAGTAGCAATCACATCGGATTGGATGCGGTAGTAAAATTGACTTTTCCTTACCATGTTAAATCTAAGTAAACATAAGTGAAATATAAAGTAAATTATAAGTAAGCGTCTAGTTAGAAGGAGGAAACGGAACACTAAAGTGAAAATATCTTATGCACATTAATTTCGTCTATGTCTATGTTTATGTAAGAAATATTTCACATTCTTCTAGAATTGTGGAGTATCTGCACATGGAGTATCTCTAGGTTTTATTAATCTAGAAATACAAATGTTATTATATTATCATTGACCCTAGACGTGTGGCTTATCATTTGTATGACGTCAACAAAAGAGGTGCAACTTCCCGGGGGGTACAGTAAATAGTTTTCTTGAACAATAAATATGTTATTGAGTTGTAATTCCGATAAGTTATCAAAAGACGTGATTGTTAGCTTGTGCAATAGTTATGTATTTTATAAAGTATTGGATGATTTAAACATATTTGTTTATACTTTATTTGACGGTTTTTAATTAGGTACTTATTTTCTTAAATTTTCTTTATAAAAATATTTTTTATTTATTTTTATAATATATGCATTTAATATATATATAATTATGACGTTATCGTTTTATTTATTAGTGGAGCTTATGACTATAGTATAACATATTTATAATAAGACAATTAAAAATTTAAAAAAACCCCCGACGGTTAAAAAACTCTAATTACTTTTGAAAAGATTAAAATAATAACATTAACCGGTCAACAGTCTTGTTGACAATCTGCAGTAGTTTAATGCAATCTATCAACCAACGTCTTGTCGTGCGTAACTTATGATCTTGCTTCTTTTACATTCGGTATCCTTGTCAAAGGTAATTCGAGTTTTATAACCGTCGGGGATTTTATCATTTTTTTTAATTTCTGCTTTTTGTTTAAGAATATGTAACAGTATTTATTTCCTTAAATGCATTTAAGCCCAACCATTATCAGGAAATACTTTCTCTAAGTCCATAAATTACTGAAATATTTCATCACCCTTTTCTTATGTAAGGAATCAATAATATTTAATTACTATTCAATTTGATACATTACTGACTGTGTCCGTGATTGCATTCGCTAAGAATTTAGAGTAACCTGAACCTGTCACACTGAAAGTTTCCGTAATGAATAAGAAAAAATTACAACGAGTGGCCAGAAATCTATCTATTGGTCCTCAAAATATTCTCCGTGAGCGTCAATACATTTTTTCATACGAATAAACCAATTTTCATAAAATTTATTCCACTCCTCTGTGGTGACCTCGGGAATACGTTTCTCGTACTCTTCGACAGCCTCTTCTGGCGATGAAAATCGTTGACCGCGTAATTGTATGGAGACGGGACAAGACGGCTCATGAGTTCTACATATTTCGTCTTCAAAATGTCGTTTGTCTGTTTGGCCTTGTGATAGCTGGTATTGTTATGGTGCAAGATTATGCGGTGTTTATGGTTGTTTTTACGGAGTTCGTCAATAACTTCCGGCAAGCAAATGGTCGTGTACTGATCAGCATTCACGGTACGACGATTCTCCAAAGCAATAATAGGTAGTCACGTGTCCAGTTGTCCTAAAAAAGAAGAAGAAAAAAGAAGCAGATGATTGCTTCGTTGCACTTTGCACACGCGCCACTTTGGTGGGATTCGGCTCATCTTGAAAGACCCAAATGGTCGACTGCTGCTTTGTTTTCGGGGTAGTAGCTGTAAATACATGTTTCATCATCTGTTAATATGTTCCACACCAAATTTGACGCTCCTTTGTTGAATCTGGTAACCAGGTAAGCACCAAGTCACGCGTTCCGTTTTTCGAGCCTCAGTCAAATTGTGTAGGATCCACCGCGAGCACAGCTTTCGCACAGCCAAATGTTAGTGTAAGTTTGGTTGTATCTGACTCGTGCCTATGCCTAAGGATGCTTGAATCTCATGGTAGGTCACATGCCTGTCTGTTTCGATCATATGGTGCACAGCATCGATATTTTGTTGTTGACAGCGATGGACGGGCGACCTTCACGAAATTCGCCACTGAGATTGACACGACCGCTCTTGAATTCTACAAACCAGTTATAAATTGTCGTTTTGTTTGGTGCTTCATCGTTAAAAGCAGTTTGAAGCCGAGCGAGGCTCTGTTGTCAAGTGTCAAATTACTCTTAAAATCTTAAAAAATCATACAGCGAAAATTTTCATAAGTTAAATCCATCGTAATACAGATACGCAATTCTTAAAAGGACGCCACAATGAAAAAACAAATGATTGTTAGATGAAACAAACTTTATTCTACAGCCAAAGCGTTCCATTTTCAAATATTGTAATTACTTTTTAAATATGGTTTATGCAATTGGCCAATTCCGGAAATATTCAGTGTGACCGATGTATAATTTAATAAGTAAGTAGGTACCTGTTAATGATACAAATTGTTCTTTGGATTAATTAACAGTCGCTATCGACGAACGGGAGCTAGTAGGACTAGACATGTTCAACTGATTAGTTGGATGCCTTTAACATCTTATCTTATCCAATCCTACCCCACCCCATTCCATCTATCTGGTAATATAATGTGATAATGTAACACCATATCTCATACACTAAAATGAATATTTTCCATGCGCCACGCGCATGATATATATATTTCACTAGTGTCTGCGATACATATCAATATCAGTCAAAAATGACAAAAGCTGTCAATAAGCAGTTGCACTGTCTACCTTTCGGAATGAGATAAGATTCACTGCGTCCATCTCGCTTTCCTCAACCCACTGGAGTCGAAAACGAGACGAGATGGCATGAGATAGGAAAAGAAGGGACTCTAGTTTTGACAACTTTCACTAACTTCCGAACACCTTTATATAGACCGGTCTTCTGTGTGAGTGAGAAAACTCGGCGAGTCAGATACGCCCAGCCTGCTGTAACAGCAGCGTCATCCTCCGCTTTGTCTTAGAACTGTTCATTGAACTTTACATTAGTCCAAATATGACAGTTCTACCGTCAAATTTCAAGAATTTCCTTTATTCAACTTAGGCTCCAGCATCAGACGCTGACCGTTATAACCGTCAGTATACATCTATAATAAATATATATATAATAAAGTATAGTTTAACTATTAACAAAATAGACATTTGAATAAATGCATTCGTTTAGAAATTATAACCACGTTTGTACAAATCAATCTTCTGGTGGAATAAGAAAGACGACCAGTCGGACGCATTCAGTATCAAAACTATTCATTGAACCGAACAACTCTAAAAAATGTGTCCTAACACCATCATTGTACAGCCAAATTTCAAGGAGTTTCCATAACCACCTTTGGCTTCAGCATCAGACACATCGGGATATGTGTATAATATACACCTCTTTAATTATTCACTTCAGAAAGACATATTCGAATAAGTACATTTAGAAATTTTATATAAAGCGTTACAACTTATAACTTGATACGGCAGCGCCCCCTGGTGAGTGAGAACCACAACACTCATTCTCAAACACGCTCCAAAGTACAATTAAACGTTTACATAAAACCTCCTAAACGTCGGTCCAGCTGTTTCAGAGAAAATATGTAACAAAGGGGTACCTACACAAACATATGTGTATATACATACATTCTCTTACTCCAAATGCATAATATATTGTACCATCTCCGACCAATCGTGGGTAAATACTAAGAAACTTAAAAGCCACCCTCCTTTTTATATAATATCATTGGCTAGCACAAATAGTTATAATCTGTTTAATTTATTACTAACGTTTATTATATATTGCATGATTCTAATTAGCATGTGGTGATCTCGTGCAGGGTTCAGCCTTGATCGTAGTGCAACGTAGGTAATGTCGACTTATTAATAACAACGTAAAACTGTAATTAGAATCATATCTTTAAAACAAATATTTCCTATCAAATGTGTCACTAATATGAATGCGCTTAAGACTGAGTTTTTGACTATAGCTTTAGTGAATAGTTTAATGCCTTGTTCACACCGGGGGCACATTTGTGTCGTCACATTGTATCGCAGACATGTCGCAGACATGTATGTTTCGCCACAAGTATACGTGTAAACAATGTGCCGATACAAGTACCTGCACGTGTCGATACATGTATCGCGACTTGTGCCTCGCTAGTGAAACACTCGCAATGTGCCCGCGACCTGCATGGCGACTGGTGAGGTGAATGATGCAAGTAAAGATCGCGTTACATGTCATTGTATTGCGATAATGTATCGCGACTTGTGTTTGTTTGCTGAATTCATGTTGCCGATACATGTAGCCGGATACAAGTATTGAGACTTGTGCCCTGGTGTGGACTAGGCATACGAGCTCAATTTCTTGATTATTGTATTTTGTTTTGATTTAGGCATGACTGTTTTATTAGCTTATTTGTTACTTACTTTAAATAGTACAGATTGCTTCCTTGAGGAAAGCACAATGCTGCGATTAGTAAAAGAGAGTAGCAGAGTTTTGCTGGTAATGTACATATCAATAACTAAGAGTATAATAATATTTCATGATAAATATTAGGCACAGTAGCGCCAAAAATATAGAAATAAATACCAAAATAATGGCGGATGAAAATGTTGTCTAACAACATCTACTACATATGAGCTATACAGTCACATCCTATCTCATCCTTCCCAACACTCTTTTCAAATCCCAATACCCAAATCCCCTAACGAAATTATTTTTGTGTAATGTTGGCATGTAAGTAAAGCTATATGTCAGAATGGCGGGTGTACAGCACAAAATCAATTTAAATATAATAATATACATAATAAAGCGTATCTGGCGTATATGTATTTGTATTCTTTTGTGTACCTTTTCAAAAAAGTGTACCTAATAATTTTATTTTCTCTAATCTATGTAAACATACGCTTGGGTAGAAAGAATCTAATGAATTACGTATTGGACATAACGGTAGGTACTATATTATGTATTATTTTTATTTTAAAAATAACAGCTTCTTAAAATCGGACAAACAATTATCTAACTAAACATATGTCTGGGCGCATTCGACTGGCCACATTACCCCTCTCTCTCAGAAGACTACCTTGAAATGTACTGCATTTCCTACTTTAACGTATTTCCCCAATGTACGCACGTGTTTCGGTAGTGAGTGAGATATGCCAGAGCCCATTCCCACCCCATCCTATCCTATCTCTCCCCACTTTCCCAACCCTCTCTCCCAATCCATTCCTTAATCTGCAAAGGTAGGCAGCAAATCCGGGGGCGTGCCAACGTTTGTCATTCTGGACTGATCTTGATATGTGTCGCGGATGTCTATGGACGACAGTATCCATTTATCATCAGGTGCACTCTGTGCTCGTCTGCCGTCTTTTTCTATAAAAAAAAAAACAACAAAAAAATTACAACAATATTTTTAGTCTTAGTAACGTTAGTGGGCGCGGTTGTGACGCAAAGGTCACACAGATAAGACAATGAATCAATGTCCCCTCTAATTAATTGTGTAGTTGTGAACGGAGCGCAATAAAAACATCTTGTTTCGAAGGCGTATCGACCGATAACGGATAAATAAATATAGCATGTACAAAAGTAATGGCATAATACAACGGTAAGTTAACACAAACTGGTATAATGCGGATCACCCATACAGATTTCTCGAGGTGGAAGGTGCACGCTGCAATTCCAAATGCTCTTGGCACGCCCGTGTGCCAGAAATACTATCACAGAAGACTTACTTAATAATATATATAGAATGAAAATAATATAATATAATATTAATCTAAGTCACAAGTTAAAAGTCGCTCAGCGAGCGATGGAAAGAGCAATGCTCCGAGTTTCTTTACTGGACAAAATCCGTAACGAAGAAATTCGACGAATAACTAAAGTTGCCGACACAGCTCAATGAATCAGCAAGCTGAAGTGGCTGTGGGCAGGCCATATAGGCCGCAGGACCGATAGCGGATGGGGCAGGCGAGTCCTCGAATGGAGACCATGTACCGGGAAACGTAGCGTGGGACACCCACCGTCCAGGTGGACTGACGACTTGAAGAAAGTCGCCGGTAGTGGCTGGATCAGAAGAGCTGAGAACCGTGTGTGGGGGCGGTCCTTGGGAGAGGCCTATATCCAGTAGTGGAGAGACACAGGCTGATGGTATCGTATGGTACTGAATCTAAACAAAAAAATATTTGATAAAAATATTCACACTTGTCGACACAGTGTCAATAATATTTAATTTTGCTTATAAAATAAGTTCCGTATTATTTGTTTGTAGGGTATAGAAATCCCAACGCCGCCGCCGCACGGGTTAAAAGTAACAAAATAACAAAATACCCTTGTATAGATAGCATTATGTGTCGAGACGTCGTAAGTGACCTCTGTGACAAATTACATATATATTAGTGCCTATGTTAAATTACTGTTCATATCTGTACTGTGATATAACCTCAGGGGTATGTTGCTATTTCGTGGCTGGAGGCGCAACTAATTGGTACGGTAGTGTGTAGGCGATCTGTCTTTGGCGAGGGAAGAAGTTGGATTTATATTTCATCCAAAACTGGTTACACAGAACGACGAGGTTTTTTTTTATAGATAGAAGGAGGCAGAATAACAGCCAGTCCACCACGTGGTAAATGGATACTGTCGTCCATGGACTTGAATATATTCACTCTGGGCAAAACTCCGTGGTTTTATGAGTGATTTGTGATTTTATGATAACTTAATAAATAAAAAAAACGCAAAACCTTGCTAGGTATATATTAGATGTTGTTAAAATTATCATATCGCAACTAAGGATTAGTTGGTAATTAAAAATTAGCAATTTTTTTACCTACATTACGTGATGTTTATTTCACTGGATTCACGTTTTAACATACACACTTGATATTCACTCACAGAAAAAATAAGTTTTGAAAAGTACACTTGAAATTAAAATAATAAAATTAATTTGCTTTTATATGCAAGACATTTATTTCAATCGTGGTTAATCATTGAAAATGGTATAATATACACATATTATTATGTAACATCTATTTAAAAAACACTTTCTCGCGGGAAATAAAATCATAGATAGATCACGTCCGAAAATAAAATTCTGATGTAAAAATAATAAAAGAAGATAGATAATAAACTATAGTTATTTTAAGGAGTACCGATAACGTGCCACTCACTGTAAGACAGAGGCCTCCACTTACAATCACGAGCGGATTTCAGATCATAATCGGTTTAGTCTATATTCACAAACCAAAATTTCAGCTCACGAGCAAAATACTTACTTTTATTTTTATAGTAAGGCGGCAGACGAGCATACCGTCCACCTGGTGGTAAGTGGCTATTGTCGCCCGTGGACACCCGTGGTACATGTCAACATCAGTCCAGAATTACAAACGTTGGCACACTCCCGAATTTGAGATGTAGAATGTGGAGATGTAGATGATGTAGAATCTACCTTTTGAGATGTAGGAAGTGATTTGGGGAAATGGTTGGGAAAATGGGGAGGGATAGGATTGGATGGAATGGGCTCTGGCACTCACTCGCTACAGAAACACGTACGTACATTGAGGAATAGGATATAGTGGGAAATACAGTACATTTCAAGGCAGTCTTCTATGAGAGAGGGGTAATGTGGCCCGTCGAGTGCGCCCAGCGGCTGTAGGATTGCAACGTGCACTCTTTCCCTCCAAACAAACTACTACACAAACGTCCATTTTCAAAACCCAAATCGAGACGATATTCTACCATATCCTCCAAATATTGTCCATAATCTACCCCCGAGGGTTGAAAATGCATACAATGAACAAGTTCCGTTTGTCCATTTTAAACCTTCGAGTAGGTATATATTTTGTTACACCGAGTGCCGAATGTGCAATAGAATATTTTTTTTTACTAATTTTAATAGTAGACAGACAAATGCCGTATAGTGTCTACGTACATTTACAAAAAATATACAAATTATCGTTTCATATCAATTAACCCAGAATCATGAGCAGAATCCTTGATTTCAGTTTTCGGGAATACGTCTAACATAAATATTCACGTATACAGTACTGTAGCCGTGTATAGCCGGGTACTGTATACCATTGTATACTGTATACACGTACCATCATCCTATGTCTCTCTATTGTTGTATATAGGCCTCGCCCAAAGCTCGCCACCTTACACGATTTTCGACTGTTCTCATCTAGCCACCACCGACGACCTAGCCAACTAGGCAAATTATATTTATGAAATCACAAAAAAGTGGTTAGAATATCGATTGCAGCAACTCCTAATTCGTTATAACGACACACTTATAATACAAGTATAAGTATCGCAAAACGTCTTGGGCTCTGATGATAACACGTGACAAACCTGGGCAGTAGCATATTTCTAGGTCCGCGCTGGAATGCGACCGAGGGTTACAAATTACAATACAATATGTTCGCAAGTTCGAGCTAGACGCAACAATAACTTCCTACTCGCACACTCGCCTTATTGAGTGTTGTTTGAAAGTATGGGAGGGAAATACAAAGACTGTTGACGCCCATTCAGTCAAAGCCCAAGAAGTTTTGCGAGGACTTATAATGGGTTAAATTGTCACGTATGGAGCAGCAATGACATGATTATATCCCTAAATTGCAACTGCGCCTAATCCTGCATGTATAAATGTGTATAACTTTTATGAAACTATTTTATGCTAGTTAGGACTTCTCGGTCCACCTGAGCTGAGGTCGTCTCTCACTGAGTTTCCTGGTACGTGGCCTGCCCATTGCCATTTCAGTATGCTGTCATTTCTATGAGCTACCGGTACTTAACTGTATATTTCTAAATAGCGTTTCTCATCGCTCGTCGCTTCGTTAATCACTGTAATCACATCTTAAGGCGGATAGCAACAAATATATTGATGGCGCAATTCCAATCGTATTTCTACTATTCTGAAGTCAGAGCAAGATAAGACGGTCCGGTGTCAACACAGTAATATTTTCCATATAACTTTAATTTTGTTTATCAATCATTTTGTTTGTATCTATACTTTCCATAGAAATTAAAAACAGTACATTGCGTTATGAATTTTTCTAACAAATGCAACCGATGACATCAAGATGATATCTCGACTATCATATAGATCAATGTGATGACCATCGCTATATAATAATAATACTTATGAGCAAGGCAAAATGGGAATAAAACAAATAAAATCTCTTTGCTAGCCAAACAAAGTCATGAATATTTTCTTGGGTTTTCACGATTACCATACATAGTAATTAAACAACTAGTACAGTAATTAGTAATTAAACAAGTCATGAATGATTTTATCCAAGGATATTTATAGACTTTTTCCATAGTTACTAATATGCACATGTATATGTACCTATGTTTTTTTACGAAATGCATTACTTTGTTAATAACATCGTTGACAAAATAGCGCGATCCTTTTCCAACACTTAACTTCTAAATCGTCAGTATTTTTTAAAACATTTTTAATTTTGATTTCACAGACTGAATTTACTCCATTATAATAATAATTAAAAATATTAATATTATTAATTTAATTACACTTTTTAACAGCTTATGTTTTGGCGGGAACTTCAATCTGACAAGTTTTAAGAGAGCAAGCGTGGAGTTTTCAATGAAGAAAGTTACAGTTTCTCTCGCCGCGCGTTTGGCTGGCTAATATTCAATTAAAACTTTTTAATTTTGCTCAAACCCTTAGCAATATTTTCTGTTTACGCCGTACCCTTCCAAAATAAACAATTAAAAGATTTACAATATTTATTGAGAGTGTTTTAATAAGATTTACGTCATTTCGAAACGCCCCGAGCAGTATAAGTTGATAATAAAGTGGTATTCAAAGATAATATTATTGGATTTATAAATGAAATACTATTCTCGGCTCATAATTATGAGATTGAGTAAGAAAAGTACACAGACAAATGAGTTTTACGAGCTTTAATATTCAAACTATCCAGCCCGATCTTAGTTTTTTTTTTTTTCATAGGGTAGTAGGAAAGTAGGGAAGTAGGTACGTGATGGATCGCCGCCCATGGACACCTGCAACACCAGGAGGTATGCGGGTGCGCGGCCGATCTTGAAAAATCCTATTCACAGCTTTCTTGAGTTCACAGTAATGGAAAGATATCTTGAGGTTGAGGAAGTTTTTTAATAAGAGTCAAATAAATACCCTCTATTCACACGAACCGGCCGTTTATCGTTCACCGCTATACAGGCGCATGTTCCCCTCATGCTATATGTCTAGTACATGAGGGATGTTTGAAAACGCCACGCTGACAGAGCGGGTTTTAAAAAGTAGTGTAGTTCCTTAGGGCTTGTGGTACTCTAGTCGCCTTTTACGGCAACCACTGGAAGAGATGGAGTTGTGTTGTTTTAAAGCCAACCTACACCACATGAGAAATCATAGCTTGTTTTTTGTTTAAAAACTATCGTTCATTTTTAAGAAGATAAACTAATGTACATATGCTATGTTCGAGTTCCCTTGCTATTATTGATATTTTAATCCGCAATCGCAAAATTGTTTGACATATATTAGCCCAAGTCTATTATGCTACCTGAGTGAAGCCAGGGCAGGTCATTGGTAGCGTATAAAACTTTCCGATAGAATAGACTAAAAACACCCTTTGAGCCGTCCGCGCTATGTCATCCGACGACAGGAGACTACAATAATATTCCCAGGGAGGTCCCAGGCCTTGTTATCCAACGCCACAAAGTTTGCGACGGCTAGACTGCCTGCTGAGGCTATTGTAAGGCCTTACACAGAATTAGAGATTGACATCTGACTGGCAGTAACTTTCTAATCTCCACTTTTATAACATACGAAATCAAAACAAAAGACGATGGATAAAGTGTCCCAAAAATCAACACACTTGAAATATATCTCAAATGCAAGCTTTTATTTCATAGATCTTTTAGTGCAGTTAATGTCAAAACCATGGGTGAACCATGATGTACCACGGTATACATATATGTTATGTATGTATGTATGATATATATGTATATGCATAGCATGATAAATACTATAAGCTATATAATGATTATAAGCTTGTAATGGGATGGACATGACGAAACTTTAGGGCGTCGTGTATACATTTAAAACGCTGGTCGCGGCGTTCCATTGACAACTAGTCGCTTGATCGCACTGATTGATGGTCGCGAAGTAGCGCAATATCGTGTGTTCACATTCAAGCGATTCCCAACTGCTTTTGAGATATATGAGATGCAGACCCTTTAAAATAGCGTAAAATTCTTGTTAAGCATTTCATATGAAACCTAACTTTAGGTCTGCTATCAAGCTCACCCCACAATATCAGGATGAATGATTGTAGCCGACATAATGGATATGAATCGATACTGAAAGTGATTTATATGCTTTTGTATTCCTGTCACGACTATCTGTTTTCGATTACAAGTGGTTCCTTTTCTATTAAATAACTTCTTTGTAATAACTGGATTCTCCCTTGTTATAATACACTTCTGAAATTAAACGTATATCTAAGTATATATTATTCTTAAGAATTAAAATTCCATTAAGAACTATTCGGTTTAATATGTAGTGTTTTATTTATTTATGCACACAAATTTACAAAAGGGCAATACCAGAGTATGTACATGATACAAAAGGCAAAAGGTTTCTTTTTATTTCTTATTTTATCTTTTCATATATGGTAATAGCGCAATTAGCATATTGAGCCAGTGTCATGTTTCCTTCGTAATTAAACATTTCTAAATAAAATTTAAAAACATATCTTGTCAATGTTCAGTCCCATCGAAGTAAGGTCGGCTGCGCATCCGCATACCCCCTGGTGTTGCAGGTGTCCATGGGCGGCGATAATACTTACCATCACGTGGGACCTCTTGTTCACCCGCCCACTTGTCTAGAAAAAACAAAGGAACTCGATAATTGGAATCACTCAGTAAAGCGATAGTAGGTTTACTGAGGACAGGAGAGTTGGTCTCCTTGAAAGAACACGAAAAATAGTTTATTCGGTTATTAAGAACATTATACACAAACACTACGGACTTTGAAGTTTAATAAATTATATCAATATTAAACCACAAAACCCACAATCGACAATTAATAATCAAACATAAACTAAACCTTTTCTTTTCGAGTTCCCGCCAAAAATCTTCGTCTTTTTATTTTCTTCCTTTGTGGGTGGCGCGTGTGGTGAAACAGGTGGTTCGTCATGCACATCCTTCCTTTAATTCAAACACGATAAATGCTGAAATGTTAGTAACATTTGTATGCATTACTCACATAATTCGATTTTAAAGTAAAAGAAGTACTCATATGCAATTCTATTTACGTCTAAGAACGGACTTTTTAAAAGGAATAACTTAGGTTTTACGTGAAAATTGAAGTATCAAACTTTTACAATTACAACACCAAAACAAAATTTTATTTATACACGCATCCTTATATGGTATATGGTATGGTCTTCTACATAAGCATAATCTGGTCACGCGAGTACGCTAATATAATAATCTAGGATCGCGTGTTACGTTATTCTACCCCGGCATGGAATATACAGGTGGAAAATTGATGAACGGTTATTACGTAGGTATAAGTATATATTAGTTTAGTTACGGTGAACTAAAGGGAGCGATCGTAACGACATTAGGTGAGGCTCTATTGAAGTTCTGTGTCGAAAGTTGCTAGCCGAACGTTATTTTCAATTCTAATTTCACATATACCGTATTTTTTTTATGGACGAAGGTGGCAGACGAGCGTACAGTCCACCTGATGGTAAGTGGATACTGTAACCCATAGACATCCGTGATACATGACGACATTAGTCCAAAATGACAAACGTTGGCACGCCCCCGGATGCGCTTCCTACCTTTGGATATAGGAATGGATTTGGAGAAAGGGTTGGGGAAATGAGGAGGGATAGGATGGGAATGGGCTCTGGCACATCTCACTCACTACCGAAACACGTACGTACATTAGGAGAATAAGATAAAGTGGGAAATGCAGTACATTTCAAGGTAGTCTTCTGTGAGAGAAGGGTAACGTGGCCAGTCGAGTGCGCCCAGCGGCTGTTGGATTGCAGCGTGCACTCTCCCCCTCCCAATACCTAATACATACCATATATCCTTTTTTGTCGACTGTGTCTCCTCACGCAAATCGCCTCGTGCATGAGGGATGTGTGGTCTTAAACGCTACGCAGATCAAGCGGGTCGACGAGTCCATTCTTTTAGCGGTGATGTAGCTCCTCAGGGCTGAGTCGCCTTTCATAACACCCACGGGAAGCTATATTATCATTGCTTTATTACAAAAAGTGTTAGAACATATTTCTATTAAAAAATAATCTTAAAACAACGAAATTTTAATTTAGAAAATCTAACCCATAGTCAATAAGTCCATAAAGACAAGCCCTAAGCAACTACATCACCTCGAAAAGTGTTAAGTCGCCAACCAGCTTGACATTTTAAGGCCATACATACCTCATACACAAGACAATGTGCATTAGTAGGCCCATGTCCAACAGTGGACAAAACAAAAGGGCTGGTTACTGTTTATTATGCGGTAAGTTCTATACAGGCTTACCCATTTTGCAATAACGTTCACCTGCATAATCGTTTCTTCGCTGCTTATTCGGCTTTAATACAACCCGTTTATTACTATCACACCGCAAACAACGCTTAATTTTCCTTAAACAGGCGTGCTTGGCGCTCATTTTTTCAGGGACGTCCGAAATTGCCGACAATATTTTGCGGACGGCCAGTGTGCTAAGCGGTTTTTAATGTCATCCGCGCACGGAGCAATAAACGCTCTTATATATCACAGCACGGAACACTGTTCCTGGTATGAAAAACATGGGAGTATTCTGGTGTCACCTGTATGGAAACTTCGTCTTTATGTAGTAGATGACTTTTTGACGGGAACTCGGGAAGTGAAGTTGAGTTTTTCTTTGATCGTTATAAAAATTGTGTATTGTGCATTTTGTGATATAATTGTGACAGATTATTATACTTCAAATTGTTTTTTGTGCATAATGTTTGTGATGCAAAAGAAAAATATAGTATACATACTTACTACAAAGAAAAGAAAAGAAAAGAAAAATTAAAGAAACTGCGTTTTTCGCGTGCTTTCAATTAGTCTTCTTCTGTTCTCAGTAAACCTATTATCACTTTACTGAGCGACTCCTGAATTACTTCGAAAGGACCAGTCCTGTCCAGATATTGACAGAATGCGTTTTAGACTTTAATTAAAATTGTTTAAAACGAAGAAAACTTGACATTGGCAAAATGTGCTAATCGCACCATTCCATAAAAAGAAAAAAAAATAGTAGTTAAAATCAATTTGGTTAGGAATCCAGGAGTTAGAATAAAGAAACACAGGTACTGGAGATTCCAGTGTTGAATATTGACTGCAGGTTTATATGCTTTGGAAAAGAGTCCACAAGTAAGGTTGCAAATTTGCAACCGGGGCATGCACGTCTGAAAAAAGAAAGGATAATTCACAGGAGCCTGAGATGCGCGGTCTTTCTAAGGAACCACACCATCTCTAAAAGAGTGTTGTCCCAAACCCCCTTGGGAAGCGTGGCGTTTTTAGGCCATATGTCTCTTATTCGCAAGATAATATGCCTAAGTATGCCTATGTCCAACAGCGGACGATAAAGGGGCTGGGAAAAGGGTTTACGTTTACGGCCTTTCTGGGGATGTCCCCTTTTCTCAGTCCTGATAGAATTGTTGAAAGAATCATATTTCACAGTTTACACTTCTGTTCTATTATTTTTAAAGTAGATACGCCCTCTGCCTTGCACAGACGCCGGCCGGACCGTGTTCGCGGAAGGCAGTAAATGTTTCCAGTTTGTATTTTTTGATGTTTTTAGAGGTGGTGTAGTTCCTCAGGGGTTTTGGTAGCGGCTTTGTTACCCTTTAGTCGCACTTTGCGTCACCCCCGGGAAGAGATGGAGTAGCGCTATTCACATCACAATGGGCCATTGTGATGTGATACGGAGGTGATATGGTGATACAATTGGCGGACATCACACGCCCAATAGGCTACTTAATAGCAATAATGTCAGTACATTATTGCTATTAAGTACTAATTATAGTGGGAAATGCAGTGCATTTTCCACTATAATTTCCCTAATGTACGTGTTGCGGTAGTGAGTGAGATGTGGCAGAGCCCATTCCCATCCTATCCCTCCCCATTTTCCCAACCCTTTCTCCAAATCCATTCCTATATCTCCAAAGGTAGACAGCGCATCCGGGGTCGTGCCAACGTTTATCATTTTGGACTAATGTTGGCATGTATCGCGGATGTCTGTGAGATATAAAGATATAATAATATAATAAAGATATAAATACATAATTAGTTAAACGAAGAAATGAACGACATACGTGTTTGAGTTGATAATGAAAGCGAGAATTCAAAAGAGGCGTCCAAGCTTTTAGCAAAACAAACCTTCTTTGAATATGTCGCCCTTTGAAGTTTCAAGTTCTCTGAATAAGACCCTTTTTCGAACTGTATTTTACCATGCACGTGTTATTAGCAACGAGAAATAGAACTGCAGTTAATATGTTTCCCAATTTTGGTTTACATTTCGTCGAAATAAAGTATTCATTTCTCATTTTATCAAACGAAATCTTTATATTCAATCAAGTGCCGAAACGTAGCACTAGAAATGAGAAAATAAGTAAGTATTGCACTTTATTGCACACCAAAGAAGACAGTGAAAGTTTCATAAAAAAATGAAATCGCTCTTCCAGGCAACCTTGGGCGGGAGATGTATAAATAAATATATATTGAATAGTATAATAATGAATACAAGATAGTGTTATTATAATTATTACTGGAAAGAAATGTGAAATAAATATTTATTATTTATATACAATAGCGGCAAGATTAGAAAGTCTTCGCTCTTAACGGTCATTTTAATCAGAGAAAATACTTTTATTATATATTTTTCCTCTTTTAAAACTACTTAATATGAAATTAAAACAAAGAGGGATGCTGTAAGAAAATAGATAATTGTCTTACAGCGTGGTTGTTGTTTTCTGTTTTACTTGTGTGTTAAAAACTAGCTTTTACTACTGGTTTCGCTTGCCACCACGGGTCCATACAATATTTCAGCTCGATTCCTTGATTTTTTGATCCTTAATTCAAACAGACGTTGCCTCTTTTCTATATATTACTAGTTAGAATTTCATTTGAGAATAAAGCATTATAAGTCGACTGTTAGAATTATTATTCCTTTAACATAAAGATGGTTGTAACCAGAAATAGCAACAACGGATGGAGTTCAATTTTACAAAATTAATTTATCGACTTCGAACATCCTTTATCCTTTTTTACAAGTTTTATTAATTGAGTTAGTTCAAAGAGTTTCTTTATGAACACTCGACTCAGTTTCAAATTGTTTTATATTCATTAATGGTTTTTTAAGTTGTTGCTTTTTAATTTGAATATGTTGTTTCAGATAATTTGACTGCGGAAGGTAGGTGGTCTTTGAAGTACAAAAATAATTGTGACATCTCAGAAAAGGGACCTTATTGTCAGTTCTCATTTAATGGAAGAAGGCAGCATACGTAAATACAGTCCACCTAATGGTAAATGGATATTGTCACTCATGGACATCCGCGATAATGCGAACGTCAGTCCAGAATGACAAATATTGGCACCCCACCGCATGCGCTTTGGAGATTTAAGAATGTATTTAGAAAAAGGGTGAGGGAAATGGAAATGGGGAAATGGGATAAGATAGGATGGAAAGGGAATGGGCTCTGGCATACTCGTATCTCACTCACTACGTAACACGTAAGTACGTACATTGGGGTCATAGGGTAAAGTAGGAAAGCCAGTATATTTCAAGGTAGTCTTCTGTGAGAGAGGCTTAACGTGGCCAGTAGAGCGCGTCCATCGGCTGTGGGGAATCCATCGTGCACTCTCCCCCTCCAACGTACTTTCCATATAACAATTAATGTGACCGGACTATTTCCATTTCAGCATACTGATTCTATGAGTTATATCGATGACTAGTTCTTTGGTGAATCTCTTCATGAAGCATAACTGAATAGCTCTCTAACGACTTGAAGAACTCGCAACTTTGAATTTAATCAGACCTATCGTTAGAGGCCATGTACCGGGAAACGCAAAGGCTGATGAAGAAATTGGCTGATGGCTGGTGGCTGGATAAGAAGAACTGAAGATCATGTGTGGTGGTGAACCATGGTAGAAATCTATTCCAGTGGTGGAATTACATAGATAGATGATATGGTAGGTACTGGTCGTTGGAAATATTCTCAACGTAGGTAGGTACATTGCGCAAAATGTTTTTTGTTTAGTTAATAATCCACTATGCATATTTCGTAGAACACAAATTGCAAGTAATTTCGTTACAAATAAGTTTCGTTGGTAGCAGTTTACGCATACATGAATATATGAGTACCTCGACCGAACTAATGGTATGTATGAACTTACGAATTTCAGTATTCTTACTACGAATAAACATTTTATTTTTCTTTTCTTTTACTGTAAATTGAGAGCAGTGAAAGCGCATTAGGTAGGTCGACCTGTAAGTAACTGACCTGTATTGTGGTTAAACTCCGACATGTACCTACTACTTAGTTTCTGCTCAAGGTAGTATTTTGTGAATTGTTAGTAACTATAGCCAAACAAGATATATGAGTCGTCGCCTGTGCAGTTGCAGGGGTCTTTAATTATCATACATAGATTCTACACTTCGTCCATATGCAACACAATATACCAATCAATCAATATCAAAGTATAATAAAGTCGTACTGCTGGGTATAGGCCGGCCCCGCACCCCTGCAACCGCGCAGACGACGGCTCATATATCTTGTTCATCTATAGCAGCGCTCGCGTCTTTGTACGCTTAGGTGTTAGAGTAAGAGTGGCTAGTTCCTGCCTAGCATCTAGATAAAAAGTGCCTGAAATCAGTACACGGCACATATGTTACATCTATGCAAAGTTAGGTTAAAATCCTACCCGTAGTTTTTGAGTGATGCGCGTTCAGACAGAACTTTACTGTTACAGCAATTACTGTTTACACGAAATGGTAAATGTTTAGACACAGTTTGGTTACAATTTTATTATATGTATAGATTTTTAATATTTTTCAATTTATTTATTTGAACTTCATTGCACAAGTATTTGACGTGTACATATGACGGACTTAATGCTTTACATACCAGTCAACCACCAGATCAAACGGAAAATAAAAAAATAATACACGGTTGCAGTTTTAGTTTTATATATGGGCTGACTAGGTAAATTTTGAGATACTTAAATTTCAGAAGGAGAACTCATTCGAGCTGTAGGTACCGTTTTTAAAGCAACTTTTATTTGAAATTTAAATTCCAAGAGCCATTTAGTCAAAACGAAAAAATAAACATGTATTCACTTTTTTATTGCATTTCGCGCGCTTTTCTTTGCAACAATGGAATTCGAACGAGAACATTTTCGTGCGATGCGATTCGTGTTATACGATTTTAAAGTTGGTTTAACTGAAAGTGAGTGTAAAGATAGATTAATATCAGTTTTTGGGGACCTCGCGCCGTCCTGTGCAACAATTTTTAGATGATTTTCTCAATTTAAACAAAGAAAATGTTCCTTGAAGGATGATCAGAGAAGGGTCGGCCTGCGACTTCTGTAACGAATGAAAACAGCGAGGCGGTAAAGAAATTGATGCATGAAAACCCAAAAACTACCTTCAAACAGATAGAGAAGGCTTAAGATCTCATCGCCGGTTATTCATGAAATTTGACACCAACACCTTTAAGTCTAGAAGCTTTATTCGCGTTGGGTTCTCATTCACTGACTGCTGAACAAAAACAAGCTCGCTTGAAATGGTGCAGGGAAATTATTGTGAAATTCGAAAATGGAGAGGGACGGAATATTATTACTGGAGATTGAAGAGATTGGATATTGGAGTTGGATCTATCAGTATGACCCACTAACTAAGCGACAATCAAGATTTAGGTGTTTCCAGGCGAAGAGCCTCCCAGGGAGGTCAAACGTGGGCGTAGTGTGGCAAAAAAATGGTGGCAACATTATTTTCTGCGGGTGGCCATTTAGCGACAATTTATTTAGACGCTCAAAAAACCATTAATGCCCAATTGTACAGTGAAGTGTGTTTACCAACCGTATTCGATGTGTTAAATCAACAGAGTTAACAGTTAGAGAGTTTTAAACAGTTATCTGTTGAGTTAACAGATCAACAAATGTTAAAACAGGTTAGAGGGGGCTTTTCTTGCATCATGGCAATGCATCACCTCACAAAGCAAAACTTACTCAAGAGTTTTTGAAGACCACAAAGATCCAAGAATTGAGCCACCCTCCTTATAGCCCCGATTTAGCTCCATGTGGCTTCTTTCTCTTTCCAAAAGTGAAGCTTGGACTCCGTGGCATTCTTTTCGACAGCCCTGAGGACGCTCGCAATGCTTTTATAGCAGCTGTTGAGGACCTCACTAAACAAGAGTATCGCCCGTGCTTTAAATCTTGGTATAGACGAATGAATCGCTGTATATATACTAATGGAGAGTATTTTGAGAAGTTGTAATAAAAAATTGTATTTTATTTTGTATCTCAAAATTTACCTAGTCACCCACGTAATATAGTAACAATTATAACAATACGAATTATTTAGTAGCCAAAATAAGTGAACAAGTGATAGTATGTGGCCAACTGTACTCCATTAATATAATAATATTTTGATGCCGTATACAAGGTAAATTGAAGTCAAATAAATCTTTTCAATTTATTTTGGTTCGGCGTATTGAAGATTCAGAGAAACATTTATTAAACATCGGTATGGTAAGGTTCCGAGAACAAATCCAATACGGGAGCTCATTAGGTATGTAACTAAGAGAGAAAAAAGCCTTCTAATGTCCCAGTAGAGACTTTTTACGATGCTCAAAAAGTAGTATATCTATATTAATTATGAAATCCAATGCCCAACTGATTTTATATGTATGTCGGCGTATTTTAGCCATTACTGTGGGTAGTTGATGGAAAACGCGTTACTATGCGCTTACGACATGTACACTGAGTGGGAGTCTATTTCCACCCATTCATAAAGGAGCCAAGAAAGAAAAAGCGCTTATTTAACCACAATTACCAAAATGCGAATTAAGGTTTCAAAGTCTTAATTTGCAAAAAGGGTGCCTTCCTGAATACTGAATACAGAATATGTGGCATTAACAACAATTTTGAAATGGAAAGACCATTATTAATATCTTAGAATTTTAGAAAATTAACAATGTGAAAACGTAACAAACCTATGAAATTGCCGTTGTATATGGATGAAATTTTTTTTTTCTATGAGAAACTTACTTATTACATTATTATTACTTATTTAATTAATTGAAGTATTGTCCATTATTATCAATGCACTTTAGCCATTTTAGTATTTTGATACCTCTGCTATAGAACTCCTGGGGACAGGAATCGATAAATTTTCTGAAGGCGTTTTTCACTGCCTCATCGCAGTTGAATTTATTCCCCTGTAAAAAGTTATCTCAATTCCAAAAAAAATGGAAATTAGTAGGGGCATAGTCTAGCGAGTAGGGTGGGTGACGGCGAGTTTCCAGTCGAAGCTCCTGTAACTTTGAGACTGTCGTGCGTTACCATGGAGAAGCAGTTGATTAGAGCGATTGACCAGACCCGGTTGTTTGATATCGAGCTTGTCTATCATCATTTGCAGTTTTTCACAGTACACATCTGCAATAATTGTTGTGCTAGATCTCAAGAAGCTGCAGTGGATAAAACCAGCACAGGACCACCATACAGTCACCATGAGCTTCTTTTGCTCAAATTAAGTTTGGGACATTGTTTGGTCGTGTCTCCTGGGTTCAACCATTGTGACGAACGTTTACGATTATCATACAGGATCCATTTCTCATAACAAGTGACAATACGATTCAGGATCTCTTATTTTTTGTGCCGGTTCAGCAAAGTATGGCAAGCATGCAGCTGATTTTCATTAAGTTCATACGTTACCAATTTTCTGAGCTTCTACACTTCCCGATTTTACGCAAATGAATCTATATCGTTATGTCACTTATGTCAAAGGCTGCTGCTAACTCAGACGTGCTTTGAGATGAATCCGCTTTTACAGTTACTTTCAATTCGTCAACATGGAAGGTAGCTCATGTTCACCCTTTATCTAAAAAGGGTGACCGCACAGACCCGGCCAACTACAGGCCAATAGCGATCACCGCCCTCCTCTCCAAGGTGATGGAGCGTGTCATAAACACACAGCTCCTTGGGTACCTAGAGGATCACCAGCTGATTAGCGACCGTCAATATGGATTTCGCCATAATCGCTCGGCTGGTGATCTTTTAGCGTATTTAACACACCGCTGGGCTGACGCCATTGAGAGTAGAGGCGAGGCTCTGGCTGTAGGCCTAGACATTGCGAAAGCGTTAAAAGTTGTTTAATTGCAATGTATAGTAATCGCGAAAACCTAAGAAAATATTATTGCGAAAGCTTTTGACCGGGTATGGCACAAATCGCTGCTTTCCAAGTTACCATCTTTCGGGATACCCGAGGGATTATGCGAATGGGTTGCCAGTTTCCTGACTGGACGGAGCATCAGAGTCGTTATCGATGGTAGTTGCTCCGACACCATGTCTATTAACGCTGGCGTCCCGCAAGGCTCCGTGCTGTCTCCAACTCTGTTCCTTCTGCATATCAACGACCTGTTGCAAATTGGTGACATACGTTGCTATGCAGATGACAGTACTGGAGACGCCTTGTACAGGGGCCGCGCCAACATCCCTCGGGTCGAAGTGGAAGAGAGTCGCGCCAGGCTTGTGTCTGAAATCGAAGACTCTTTAGATCTAGTCTCGATTTGGGGTTCTATGAACCTAGTGGATTTCAACCCCAGTAAGACGCAAGTCTATGCATTCACCGCTAAAAAAACCCCTTTTGTTGTAGCACCTCGCTTTCAGAGCATACCTCTTAAGATCTTGGAGAGTATCGGGATCCTTGGTATCGACATCTCCAGCAAAGTCGAATTTAGGGGTCATCTGGAAAATAAGGCCAAAATGGCCTCCAAAAAGCTCGGTGTGCTGAACAGAGCGAAGCGGTACTTCAAACCTGGGCAACTCCTTATGCTTTACAAAGCTCAGGTGAGGCCCCATATGGAGTACTGCTCTCATCTCTGGGCTGGCGCACCGAAATACCAATTGGACCCATTTGACTCCATCCAACGACGTGCTGTTCGTATTGTCGACGATCCCACTCTCACGGGCGGTTTAGAATCCCTCAGCATTCGGAGAGACGTTGCATCTCTCTGTGTGTTCTACCGCCTGTACAATGGGGAATGCTCTGAAGAATTGTTTAATATAATTCCCACCTCGGGTTTCTACAACCGCACCTCCCGTCACAGAAGTGCGGTCCATCCGCATTTCCTCGATACGGAGGTGTCGCGCACTGTTCGGTCCAAAAATTATTTTATACCGCGAACCCATAGGTTGTGGAACGAACTGCCTCAAGAGGTCTTTCCATTGAGCTACGATATGGGGTTCTTCAAGAGAGCTGTGAATAGGATTTTGCAAGGTCGGCGGCGCACCCGCATACCCCCTGGTGTTGCAGGTGCCCATGGGCGGCGGTAACACTTACCACCGCGTGGGACCGCTTGCTCGTCCGCCCACTAATCTATAAAAAAAAAAAAAAAATTCGTCGTTATCGAATTTAGTCACCGGGCTTGTTCTTGAGGTTGAAATTTCCAGAATGGAAACGATCAAACCAAAAACGCACCGTGTGATCATTTGCGGTGTTTGGTTTTTATTTTTCGGAATGGCTTAATTCTTCTGGCCCTAATGGCGTTTCAAGAGTCGCCAAAAATTGAAGGTTTAGGGCGAGCGCAGAAGGCAGGAGAAAAGAATGTGTGCAGCAGCGAGCCTAAGGGCTCTACCGCCGGTAGACCAGCGGAAGGAACGGACCTCGGCTTAGGGCGTTGCGTTGGGAGGGTACTGCGGTATCGCGAGTCGGTGAGAATCGCCCAGGTACGTACCGATACCTGGTAAAAGTGTTGGCTGAAGGCCGGTGTGTATTTACGGTGTAGCGAGGGTGGCGTTTTCGTCTCCGCCGGCGGGGACGGTGTATCTGTGAAGTCTGTGAGAGTAGTGTAAGAACCGCATTGACAGCAGTAATTGGATCGTCGGGGTCGTCTAAGACGTGCCGAGGACGACGACGGCAATTGGGAGGGTCATTCCTATTGGGTACATAGGTTAGGCTGTCAACTACTAGGGATGCGGGACTCTGTCATAGTAGCGTCGGGCGGAGGCGTCTGTGCCGCTCCTTCGCCACGCTCACAAATCAGCCGCACGAACAATGTTGCCGCGACGTGGTTGGTGAGCGATACTTCGTAGAAAGCCACATAATTTAAAGCCGCGCGAGACGTGTCACACACGGCGGCGTGCCGCGCTAATGCGCGCCACCGGTCTATTGTTTAGTTTTTGTTTTTAGTGTATATTTACTTTTTTTTTTTAATGTTCAACATAAACAGGTTTATTACAGGTGCAATAGCCATTAAAAAATTGCCCAATGTGAGATACGTGTCAGCACATAAAACTTTATTTGATCACATTTGACGGCATGCACTAAAATCACGTCACAAAATTTTATTCCAGCTCGGCCTACTAGGTTTTATTTCACAACAAATGACAAAATTGTAATCCCTGAACGAAATAATAAACTCCATTGGCTACAATTCCTGTTGCAATATCAGCTTATATCGGCCCCATTACAATTAGAAAACTACTTTACCGATTTTAATGAAACTTGGCATAGTTTTCTCCAGATCAATTACAGAGTTCCCACGGGAATCAATCTAACCAAACATTTATAGTCTACGCACAAAAAGTCTCTAGCACCACTAGTTAATTAGAAAAATTATCAACATTATTATACGTTGGGTGAAACATTTCTGCAACCCCTTATCGCCTAATTTCAAAAATCGTTTCTATTTCAACCGGCTTTTCTAAGAAGTCGGTGGCCTAAATCGAAGTGGTACATCAACCAGTCTACTACAACCGTGTATCGAACGATGAATCGATTACATCAGTTTGCCGGCTCACTGCACCTCACGTAGTCTCCGAATAGTATTGGCGAATCAAGCATTCAAACAAATACAATTTCCTTTGCAGTTCTTTATCAACTTATTTTATATGCGGTTAGGTGGTACCAACCGCAAATATAACATAGTAGAACAAACATGTATCATTCAGTTAGAATAATGAATATAAACTTTAAATTTATTATAAATAGTCGCTAATGATTACCACAAAGTTAGTAATCTTGCGCACGTCCGATTGGTCAGTGTTATATATATCTTGTCAAATTATATATTTATAAGGATGTCTATTAATATTAATATTACTATGAATTTGTCATTATGAATTATTATGACTCGTATTATGAATCAGTGTTGAATTCAGCCATTCCGAAAAAAAAAACGGTACACTCGCGCCGCGCATTGGCGTGCATTGGCGCATTGGCGCGCTCATTGGAGCGATAGTTCTTAGTCCTTAGTTAGGTAGATTTAGACATTTTCCGAACATTTTAGGAAAAAAATGTTTATGCAAATTTTGTAGAGCGTGGTGAATTCCATTCAAAAACATATAAAGATTGATTGTTAGCTGAACGTATTTCTTTTAGAGGTTATCCTCACATTCGTAAGACAATTCGATTGCTACTATGATTACATACACTAATTATAAAATTGAGCACAAATTTTCAAATTTTGCACACATTTTATTAAAGCGTTAGCGAACTGAGCTTTCGAGCGTTGAACTTGTGTAATTATAATGGCTTTAACGTGGCCTCAACTGAAAGATGTTTGTTCTATAATGTTTTTGCAGTTTGCATTACCAAGTTACCTATTGAATAATAAGTTGATTATAAACTGCCAAGGAGTTTTTATTTAATAGAACGCTCGATTGCATACGGTAATTTGTAAGAGTACCCTTTCATCACACGCGTTTAATACGGATTTTCAATATAAAAATATCAAGAACCAATCGGTGCCTTTTTAAAAGATTTTCGGTAATAAGATTTTCGATGGCTTCTTCAAAAGGTCGAGAGTAGTGTTCGTGTTCGGTTGATCTATGAATTATTGATGAAACTGAACATACTGCGGTCATTGCTTGCGATGAACACGCAAAGGTCGCCAGCATTTGAGGCATTGTTTAGAGCACGCTAGTGGCATTTCTATTATTTTGGTATGAGGTTGCATGACATTATAGATAGCACTAAAACGTTAAGAGCGAAGGAATAGAGAAAATAAGGAATGAGACCCATTATAGAGTGATTACGTAATTTAATAAAATTCATTAACCATTATCTGTATATATTTATATTCATTGAAATATTTATTTCTGTATATGTATATGTTAACACTCGTATGTATTATGTAGGCATATTTATTAGTATTCATATTATACAGTTATGTATGTATTAGTATGTAAGTAGGTACCTACACCATCGTTATTTATGTGAACTTTCAAACGCAAGGGTTGTTTGAGATCGCTATTAGCGAATTATCGCTAATAGCGATCTCAAACTGTATACACATAAAATTGTATACAAAAGACGGTATTAACCGTCTTTTGTATACAATTTTATGTTTTTCTAAAATAGTAGCATAAAACATAAAAAAAAACATAAATCTGTGGTCTTAAACAAGGAATACTTACTTACTTACCTATTTGGTTACAATGACAGCAAAGCATAAAAAAGGAAATTAAAAAACAAAATGAAGAAACACATTATAACAATAAATGAGGCTCTGACTTAATCTGTTCTTGCAGAGTGAACATCAGCTCTGATAATGCATTGCATATATACCATATCCTCAGCCCATGTCTCTCCACTGTTGGATATTGGATATAGGATATAGGCCTTGAGAGAGCTCAAGGCTCGCCACCTCACACGACCTTCGGCCCTTCTCATCCAATCACCACCGGTAAACTTCTTCAAGACGTCGGTTCACTATTTTTTTTATAGAAAAAGGTGGCAGACGAGCATACAGTTCACCTGATGGTAAGTGGATACTGTCGTCCATAGACATCCGCGATACATGCCAACATCAGTCCAGAATGACAACCGTTGGCATGCCCCCGGATGAGCTGTCTACCTTTGCAGATTAAGAAATGGATTGGGAAAATGAGGACGGAGAGGAGGCGATGGGAATGGACTCTGGCATATCTCACTCACTACAGAAACATGTACCTAGCCGAAGAACGTCCCCCACTGCGCTTCCCGATACATATTGTATACATTTTATATAATACTAACTGTGCCCGGCAATATTTTTGCACATTATATATAGCCTATGTCCATCTGGAATAATGTACCTTTCAAATGGTGAAAGAATTTTTCAAATAGGTGCAGTGGTTCCGGAGATTACCCTCCGCATACACACAAACTCACAAACACATATTGTAGGTGTCCATGGGCGGCGGTAACACTTACCATCACGTGGGACCGCTTGCTCGTCCGCCCACTAGTCTATATAAAAAAAAAGTATAGATTTTATTGCATATATAACCAGTGCATTATTTATATTAGCACTGATGTCAATTCCGCAGGATCAGGTCGGACGGTCGGTTACTATGTTTTTCCTTTCCTTTGGTTTCATTTGTTTATTCATCTTGTGTTTTACTGAATACTAACTTTTCGCCATTTTGAAAATTTTTCGATTTCGAGGCCGCCAACCAAACCGCAATAAATCCATAGAAGACATCAAAATAAACAAAAACATATTATCTAACAGAAAACTTCTAAAGCGACTAGAAAGCAAGATAATTAATATCAAAATTTATAACTTTGATTATCTCAATTTAGAGATGTCCTTTTGATGTCTTCTGTCGATTTATTTAGATTTAGTCGGAGGCTACAAAATCGATAATTTTACAAAATGGTGGAAAGTTGGTATGCCACTTAGGTCACATGCCCTTTATAAATTAGTCTTAAATTGATATATTAATTAATGATAAAACTTGAATTGTTTTTATACTTGCTAAAATAAATTATTCTTTTGATATTGTTCTAAGACCCAATTATCTATAGGCGTATGTATTTAGAAGCGGAGACCTAAACACATTGACATTGACATTAAATTGACATTTATCCGAGGTCAGGAAAATGAAAGAAACTTTATTGATTTTAGATTTTGTGAGGAATTTCAAGAGTTGACCTGTAATATTTCACTGTAATATATTGTATGTTTCAATATTTCACTTAAAATATATTTCTTGATATTAATATTTTTTGAAAATATACTTTTGGGTAGATTTTGGAAGAGAAGTACCCATTGCAGAGATATATTTTTTTGTTAGGGGATGGATAATAATTCGATGGATCAATATTTCACTAGTGACAATAAATTTTTAATAGTTTTACATTTTGTTTTTTGATATTATATTGTTTTTTTATCAGTTGAAACTAGAGTCAAGCGAATGAACGTTGAGACTGGAAGAGTGCGGTAAATTAACACATAAATAGGTTATCAATAAAATAGTTGAAAAAAAAAACGATACTTGAATTTTCAATAATAAAATTAGCCTAAAAATGCCAATTCTATCAATTAATTTGCTATATTATTATGATAACCTATTTTTGTTAATTTACTGCGCTTTTCCAGTCTCAGCTTTCATTTGCCGGACTTTAAGTCAAGAGTTATGAAGTTAGTTTTCTAATTGACTGGAAAATGTCAGGAACAGTAGCAACACTAACGATCATCCCGGGTTCGTCTTAATTAGCATTTGTTTAACATAGATAAGTAGTTTAACATAATAGTAGTTAAATAGTAAGTAAGTTATGTTTTTACTTATATGCTTATTGCTTTTTAAAATGCGCTCCTCAATCTTTCGAAATTTCAAAGTTTGAAATCTTTCAAAAGAAAAGTGTAAAGTAAAGAAAAGTGAATTACGTTATCTAGAGTAATTCACTTTTCTAACGGGGCACATGCATAATTTTTATCAAACGAAGAGTTCGCCTTAAACTTCAAGAACAAATAAAATTCCAAAAACAAAATAAAAAACTCTCTCCTAACAACATAACAAGACCAAAAAAATTGGTGTAATATAATATGCAACTAATAAAATTTAACCCTAAACCTTAAAGATCCCTTCCATCATCCTTCTGCAGCGTTCCCTTTATCATAATAACCTAATTATATATTAAAGTCTGTTTTTTATATCGAAAGAATATGCACATAATCATCCGCCTTAGACATGCATATAGATCAGAGCGACGAGATGAGAAGGTTAAAGTTGGGGAAGGCCACGGGAGGAAGGAGAAGGCAAGAGAAGAGAAAGAAGAACTCCAGGTCTCTTACTCACTGATAAAAACGATATTCAGGCAGTGCACAAGTTGATTCTTAAGGCGAAGACGTGACGCTACATGTATATTACATGATGACGATTCGAACGCATTAGTTCCCAAATGTTTTAAATGAAAAGACTTTGTTAGAAACACATTTGGATAACGTTAAACCGTTTGGATTGTATCCGTTACATAAACCAACTGTGTTTCTGAACATCGTTCTTCCATATAAAATATATGGAAACTGATATGCGTAGGAGGCAAACAGACTTGCCAGAAGTAAGTGGTTGACACCCGTAATACCACGGGCTTTAAGACTTTATTGTAGAACCCCATGTCAAAGCATAGTGGAAACATAGTTAGATGGTACTTGTATTCCACTTGCCCGCAAGAGAAGTCTAAACGAACCATAACGTTGTCAATTGTTTCTTGAAGCTCATAAAACTTGCATTAGAATACGGAATGCTGTAGATTTCATTTGCTTTTTGTTAATATTTCAAAGTGTTTTTGTTTATGTTAAAAGTAAAAGGCTTCATTTTATTGATCAAATCGAATTACTTGATCGAATCCAGACGAAATTAATAATTCTTCACTCCGATAGCGGTTTTTTGTTTCTATTATTTCTTGCGGCCATAGTAACTAACGACTATATAATTAGTACCAATTGTCTTTAAACAAATTTTATTCAATAAACAGGAGCACTGCGAGAACTGAAGACTAACATTGACAAATACTTCCGTATATGAACAACAGTCATGTAGTTAAAGAATTAGCAATTAGCAACCTCTGAAAGACCCGCCAACCCGCTTCGCATGTGTGCCGTTTTAAGGCCATATATCTCTCATGCATAAGACAATATGCATGAAGGCCATGTGCAGCAATGGACGATAAGAGGGTGGGTTACGGTTACAGTAATAACTTTTATGAAATAACATTGAAACTCGACTTTTTGGCGAGAACTCGAGAAGTGAAGATGAGTTTTTATTTTATTTTAGTGAAAAATTGGGTATTAGGCGTTTTGTGGTTTAATAGTGATAATTTATTAAACTTCAAAGTGATTTTCGTGCATGGTATTTGTGATAATCAAATAAAAGTTTATGAGACTGCGTTTTTAGTGTACTTCCAAGGAGTCCTCTTCTGTCCTCGGTAAACCTAGTATCGTTTTACTGCGCAACTCCTGACTTACTTCGACGAGACTGGACTTGTTTATTACGAAGAAAACTTGACACTGGCTGAATGTGCTAATTGCACCATTACGACTAAATGCGTGCGCCTCTGTCTTAATTTTGTTTTCATAAGATTCCAATGTTTAAATCTTGAAACAAGGAAACTCGAATATCTTAACGAAACTATAAGTTCATACCGACAATAAGATTAGATAATGTTCGATAATGTTACAATTACCGTATTTTCACTTATTACTGGCATTGAGCGTGCCGTTTACTAGACCAATTTCACTCATCAATTCTTGTCTGTTAGTTTATGAATTAAATAACCGCATTTAATCCTGTAAAAGATATATATTTTGTGTTATTTTATGGAACTAATTCAAATCATAAACCTTAAAAATATTGTATGCAGTTAACCGTTTATATAAGTTAATAGCGGTCGGGAATTGCGACTAGCTTTATTTATACTATTCATGTTTAAACAATGCTTGTTTAAGTTTACTTGTTTAAGTGATTCATGTTTAAACAATGCTAGTTTAAGTTTACTTGTTTAAGTGATTCATGTTTAAACAATGCTAGTTTAAGTTTACTTGTTTAAGTGATTCATGTTTAAACAATGCTAGTTTAAGTTTACTTGTTTAAGTGATTCATGTTTAAACAATTCTAGTTTAAGTTTACTTGTTTAAGTGATTCATGTTTAAACAATGCTAGTTTAAGTTTACTTGTTTAAGTGATTCATGTTTAAACAATGCTAGTTTAAGTTTACTTGTTTAAGTGATTCATGTTTAAACAATGCTAGTTTAAGTTTACTTGTTTAAGTGATTCATGTTTAAACAATGCTAGTTTAAGTTTACTTGTTTAAGTGATTCATGTTTAAACAATGCTAGTTTAAGTTTACTTGTTTAAGTGATTCATGTTTAAATAATGCAGTCAATATGTTTCATGTTTTATACATGAAGTGTCAACCTGCAAAACGTAAGTATTATAGCATTGTTTGTCAACTTAGTTCAAAGTGTAGGTTGTACAATTTGTAAGTTCTGTTAATAAAGAATTTTGCAAATAAACCATGACTCTATTACGTCGAATAATTTATAGACGGTAGCAACTTCATTTCCAGCATAGCGTGTCAAACTATGACCGCAGTTCTAAAACGTTCCGGTTTAAAACTGGAAGACATACAAAAGCGCTCATTAGGAGACGGTTAGTTCCTTACCACATTATTTGCTTATAGTTTCACTGAATTTCAAACGGTTTCCGTATAAATTAATATGCTGACCAGCTTTTTGCTCACGGCTTCGCCTCTGTGAATTTTGTTTTAAAAGTAATGGACTAGAGTAGAGTAGAGTAGACCTAGTACCTAGAGTATAACCAGCTGATTTACAACCGCACCTCCCGTCACAGAAGTGCGATCCATGTGCATTTCCTCGATACGGAAGTGTCGCGTACTGTTCGCTCCAAAAATCATTTTATACCGCGAACCCGCAGGCTGTGGAACGAACTGCCTCAAGAGGTCTTTTCATTAAGATACGATATGGGGTGCTTCAAGAAAGCTAGGATTTTGCAAGGTCGGCGGCATACCCTCATACTCCCTGGTGTTGCAGGTGTCCATGGTTGCAACACTCACTATCACGTGGGACCGCTTGAGCATCCGCCTATTATAAAAATAAAAAAATAATAAAAAAACTACTGGAAAAAGGGGTGCATTTCCTTTTCCGAATTTCAGGCTACCTCTTTGCTAAAATTTCATGGAAATCGTTGCAGTAATTTGATCATAACGAAATAACAAACAAACAGACAAACAAACACACTCTCGGAGATATAATATAATAAACCCCGTTTCGCTCTTTGAGGGTTAAATGTCGAGATATATGAGAAGTATATATACCAAATTTTAAGAAATAGTTTTTGAGATACCTTTAGATTTTGCATCGATAACAAATGTTGAGGGACAAATGTTAAAGGACAAATGTTGAAGGACAATCTTTTAAGGACAGAGTACAAGGGTTAAATAAAGGACAAGGGCCAAAAGACAAGGGTCAAAGGACAAGGGTCATAGTACAAGGGTCAAAGGACACGGGTCAAATGACAAGGGCCAAAGGAAAGGGAGCAAATGACAAGAACCAAAGCACAATGATCAAAAGACAAGGGTCAAAGGACAAGGGTCAAAGGACATGGGTCAAAGGACAAGGGTCAAAGTACAGGGGTCAAAGGACATGGGTCAAATGACAAGGGCCAAAGGAAAGGGAGCAAGTGACAAGAATCAAAGGACAAGGATTAAAAGACAAGGGTCAAAGGACAATGGTCAAAGGACATGGCTCAAATGGCAAGTGTTAAAGGGTAAGGGTCAAAGGACAAGTGTCAAAGGGTAAGGGTTAAAGGACAAGGGTCAAAGGACAAAGGTCCCTTTTATCCCCCCTCTAAGGCAAATATAAAAAAACGGCGATACAGGTGCTTAATTATTATAATTATTAGAATAAGTTTTAAATTATTCATGTATCTGAATTAAATAGTTCTTCAGATACAGGCATTGCATAAAAGATCTTCACCACCATTTTCCTCCCGTTCCCCGTAAAATTTATAAAAATCTCTCTATTTAAGCTGGTATCCATAAACAAGCTTATACTGCTATTAAATTACAGTGTAAACTCTATATAGCGACACTGAAGGAACTGCGCTATTTATGGCGTTATTGAGAGTTGTCGTTAAATGGAGAGAAGAAAAATCAATATTATTTTACTATTATAATATTATTTACTAATAAAGTATATATAACATTTACAAAGAACAAACATTAATAGTGATACAAATAACAATGCTCATTGCGTATAGTCTGTTATCTTCGTTTGACGAGTTTTTTTTGCGTTTTTAGAGCGACTGAATCCAAAGCGTCTTCCAACATCACTTATCTTTTCTCCCGCCTCTATTGCGCGTATTAATAAAACCTTTTCGTTAACACACAAAGATTTTCTCTTACTCGCCATGTTCACAGTTTGAAAGTTTGTGAGCAACTAAGAATATGGTAATGTACAGATAATGCATAACAACCTAACGACAGTCTAGTAGCCGAGTAAACACGTGCAAGGTAATTACAACAAACAAAAGAACGGATTTCTTAGAATCTTCGATACGTATGATGCCGACAGTCGAGGTAAATACGGGCTAGACAATAAAGCAACAAAAAAACAAACAAAAGAACGTACACAGTTGCAGTTCTTCGGCAACTTAGAAAGTACTGGGGCCTTACCACCATCTTTTACAAAACAATATTGTTGCAGGAACGTTTTATTTCAGGCCTAAAATAACATTACTCATATTCGTACCATGACCTCCACCAAAATATTAATGCTTAGTGCTGCGAAAGAACGAATGATTTTAATTATTTGTCTATTCCCTGCTAAAAAACAAAACGAGATAACGCTATATGAACTGTATAACGCCATTTCTTTCATACAACGTTCCAATTTGCACTACAGTAAGCTACGTGACGTTACCAAAACTTCTTAGTAAAACATTACTAATATAAGCTTACATTAAGGACGCCGTGGTACGAAATTGAGAAATAAGGTCAAAATAATACTGCTATAAGGAATTGTGGTAAGGCCCCTGTTTATTGTTTAATAATGACGTATTGTTGTCGTTATTTAGAGTGGGTGTGATGCTACATAGAGTGTATCATTGTATGGATAACAAGGTAAACCAACCATAGGCAAGTAATTTCGACGTTTTAGGGAGTTTGTCGTTAAACCGAGTGCCGTTAAATGGAGTTTACACTGTATCTCCTCCGTTCTGGATACAGATATCTTAATCTCCTAATTGTTATAAGGTTCAAGTCTACAGACCACTTATGCGGAGGATATTCCATTTCACGCTTTGTTACATATGGTCTATTTAAAGAAATTTGCCTATTAAATCAAATCTAGTTTCCTGTTTGAGTAGATAAATTCGAATTTTGTATAAACCTCGAACTTACTGATTAATTCTATCAATATTAATCACGGATAATAAAATTACAATTGTCTTTGAGATTCAAGCAGAATACTGCACGAACAAACTTCTCCATGAAGTTTTCGCTCTGATATTGAAATTCTTTTCGTTTATGTCATGTTGTACTGCGAAATTTAATTTCCTTTCTGTTTAATATTGCTGCTTGAAAATTCAAAAAGAAACGTAACTTTATAAAAGGCTTTTGATATTGATTCAATTTTTAAAATGAGTGTGAATTGTAATATTCTCAAAATGTTTAATTTTAATGGGAAATTTTAGTATTAAATGCATTGGAGAGAGGAAAGATACCGTGAAACCAAAGGAGCCAAAATTCAACGCTATATATTCGAATTAGTTAAAACCAGCGTAAACTGGAGACTTTTTCGGAATAGTAAAATCGTTTGTTTTTAAAATGTAATTTTAATATTAAGTGCACTGAACAGAGGACAAATATAGGAAAGGATAATTCAGTTACTTTATATCCGCATTTATCTATAATAATTAAACGTGTCTTAACGCAAATGTTTACCTTATGGTTGGTGACCATGGTTGGTGCAACCCAACCGAAACATCAAGTAAAATAAATAAGGTAAACATTCGCGTTAAGACCCGTTTAAATAGATAAATATGTGTGAAAAACACAAAAATCTAAAACTATATATCCGTCTAAGAACTAACTGGAGACTTTTAGGAGTAGTGTACGCGGTGTTATGATTACGGCGACCAGTAGTCGTGGCCATCATAGGCGCGAACGATCATGCAATTGTGCTGCTAATCACTAAGACGCGCGGCCACGCGCCCTACTGCAACTGATCGATAGAATCACAGAAGAGCCAGTCGTACTGTCATATGTAGAATGAATGCAAAGCTGTTTAGTTGTTGCCGAAACTCGTTGAAACAATAACACATTGTCGTTGAAGTCTCCGTACCTAGATCACAATTCCATGGTCGAAGTCCCATGTCATTGGATTGTCTATGAGTCAAATGGATGAATTCTATGATGATTATTAATATTATTATAAATATAATAGTAAGACGCTTCAGATCGTAACACAATTTATATTTAAACATAATTACATTTCGTTTGTGGCCTCTTGACTCACAGTACTGATCCAAGTGCATCATTGATTACAAATTGAAATGAGAAAAAATATCGCATTTCGACCTCTTTCTCTTTTACGTTCATACCAGAGGAAATGCAAGCATAGTCATTTTTTTCATTCCTATCTCTTTAGTTACTGATAAACCGGAACGAGTGAATGAGTAACAAAGAAATACGGGTTCATTCGTGAGTGTAACTGCGAATTAATTTCAGTTCAATGAATGAACACTTCTACCTAGTCCGCTGTAAAGTTTAACTATATTAGGCCCTTTTTTCTGCGAACAATTTTCTGAGAATGAGTTAATGAAACCCTATCTGTACAACCTTTGACCTTTGTAGAGCCTTTGACGGTGTTGTTGTAATACGGAATTTAGATTTTTTAAAGAGATAGGCCACGGACAAATTTTGGGCTAGTTGGTCCGTGGTGATGGGGTCGTAGCACAAGCCTTTCTAGGGCCGTTTAAAATAAACGTTACTATAAAACTCAGAAGGCTTAGGTTTGTAGTCAGTTTACATTTAGGTTTGTATGTAGCTAAGTTAAGCTTAATCTAATATGGGCCATTCGATTTAATAGTTCCAAAATTACGATCATTTAAACTTTCTAAGTGCCGTGTGGTCGACACCACATGCTATAGAATGTTCTATGCCATGACACGGCTATAGAATACCACCACACCATCTTTTCCCGTGGGTGTCGTGTTGTGGCGGAAGCGCTGAGGGACTAGACCATCTCTAAAAGAGTGGACTCTCTAACCGGCTTGACCAGTGTTGCGTTTTGAGGCCTTACAACCCTCATGCACGAGATAATGTGCACGAGGAGGCCCATGTCCAGCAGTTGCATAGGACCGCTGCGTTGTTAGGACTAGTACTGATTGTTAGGACTAGAATAAATATATAACTTTTGTCTAATATTTTTGTTCCGAAATTTACGAGAAACGGCGAAATTTATGATAATTGGAAAATTCATACTTCAGTAGAAATTCAGCGGTAAGGCCCGGGATTCGAACTCACGACGTCACGAGAAAATGTCTCTTTCCTATCTATTTCCATATTTCTGTGCCTGGTAAGCTTCTTAATTTTCGTTGCTTGTCTCACACAGTTCATAATAAATACTAATTTCGGAAATCGTAAAGGAAACTAAAAGAAATCCTTTTAGCTGCAAAGCGAAAACATGAACACGAAAAGACGTACCGAAAACAATGCGGTTTAAACTTAACTCTTTAGTTTCATAGCGGTCTTTTTTAGACAGAGAGTAGTACGTGTTTGTACTGATAAATAGTACTCTAAGACGCTTAGTGTCCACAGTAAGTCCATTTACAGCTCACGGATAAAATTACGGATGCGAATCTATAATGTTTTAGAAAATTGCACCCGTGTCCTTATTTCTGTTTGATCTGGCGGTTGAAAATGCCATATAGCATTATGTCCTCCATTTGTACAATTACTTGTGCAATGAAGTTTAAATAAATAAATGAATAATGAAACTTTAAGAAGTCATAATAATAACATTTTTAAATATTAAATACTTGTTTTTAGTTCTAAAGCTAGAGTAACGGAGTGGTCAGCATTTTATTCAGGGTGAGGCAAAAAAAAAACAATTTTCTTATAATTTTAAATACAGACAAAAAGTAAGAAGTAAGCATATGCATGTATGTCACTTATTGTTCCCCAAGCCAGAACTTTAAGCGCCCCGTCCTCCCCCCACCGTGGCTCGTGGCTATGCCCATGCACTGCAGGCATTGCACTATGACCGAACTAAGGTAATATTTTTTTTTTAAATTTATTATCAGCGCTTTATCAAAGATTGCATGCCCGGCAATTTTTTTTGCACATAATATATACCCTATGGTCCATCTGGAATAATGTACCTTTCAAATGATGAAAGAATTTTTCAAATAGGTGCTGTGATTCCGGAGATTACCCTCCACATACACACAAACTCACAAAATTCGCACTCTCTCTTTAATATATTAGTATAGATAACGTTCGCTCTGCTAAATGCTTTAGCTCTGCTGAATCAAAACAACAGAAAATATTCCTATAAAACTATATACCTACACGTTTATATATGTGCAGATTGAATTTGGCATTGAATTTGAATTTGAACACATAATGTGTTCGTTGCTTGGCTTCTCTTCCATGTTTATTCTATCTTTAATTATCTCTGGGCGTCTCTCACAAATGGCATCCAGACCATCTTGGTATCTTTTCTTGCATTTTTCCTGGCATATGTATGTGTTCATTAGCATCCATTGGTCTTGTCACAATGCAAAACTTTATATGTATGTAAATTTAAGAGAAATATAAACATATAAAAAAAATCTATATTAGACATCTCTTTTAAAAATTCCGAATTTCACGAGTACGACACGATACCGACTGCTGTGTCGGCACGTCCACTTTAAAAAGATGCAAATAAATTCCCCAGGTACGGCGGGCAGGTCAAGCAGGCAAGGAAACCTTATTACGATCGTGATCAGGGCTAAAATGGAATGGATTTGTGTAGGATTATGTCCTGTCGACTGTATAGCTAACTCAATTTGCCTCCTAAGGTACCACCTATGTAAGTACATTGCGTTAACCCTATAAAAGTTTAAATGTACATAGAGTTTTAAAGTATTTTCACATGTTTTCATAACACAGTGGTTAAAAATAATGTAAGGAGTTATGTGAATGTTTATATCAGTTAGATCTATGTTGGTTTGAACTGCAGACATGGTGTTCTTCATTTTTGAAGAAATAATTTTATTTTTTCGGAGCCGTTGGGCACTCTGGTCACGTTATCCCACAATTACAAAACACTACTATAAAATATACAGTATTTCCCACTTTATACTATTTTCTCAATGTACATGTTTCGGTAGTGAGTGAGATAAGTCAGAGCCCATTCCCATTTCATCCTATCTCATTCCTCCCCATTTTCCCAACCCATTGTTCAAATTCATTTCTACATCTTCAAAGTTTGGTCGCGTTACTTTGAAACGCAAACAACATTAGTTCAATTAGTAACATGATGTATGAGTGTCAGTAATGACTGTATAATATCAAAATGTATGACGGCAAAAATGTATCAAAATGTATCAATATCAAAATGTATCGAAATGACGGCATATGTAGGTATGTATATAAACGTAGATCAGATGATAATTTACCAATATTTTTGGCGATAAATATAACATTCACCGTTGAACTATAACATTCATGTTTACTTCAAAAGGCAACATCAATGTAGCTATCCAAAGCATCTAGCGTTAACCCTAAAGGGGTTTAAATGGCATAAGTCACTTTTCCACTGCAGTTAACAAAACTAAAGGGGTTCCTCAGCGCTGGTGTTAACCCGATATAATCTCCTTGCTATGCCGCTGCCTGAGGGACACTCTAAACTTTTGATAAAAGCGTTCTGCCGGGTGCTGCGACATTGCTCTGAGCGATCCGGTTGCTTCTACAATGGCGACATTTTTATACTTGCAATTATAGTTTTTATTCTGTGATTATAGTAAAGTGTCTAACTAGGGTTCTTGACTAGTAAAAGTCCACACTTTATTTGACACACTTTATTCACGTAGGTATGTCAAGATTTACAATTGCGATTTAGATTATGGAAGAAAGAGCATGAATTTTACACATAGGATGTTACTGATATGATAACGAATTATTAGGAATTGACTAGAACAAGATTTGAATAGAAATTGATAATAAACAGAAACTATAAATTTGCGCATGCATTCGCCGTCGGATATCGGTAGTGACTGTACGGCGCCCGCTCGCTCCGCTCTGCGCAAGCGCCTTCTACAAGCGGCCGCACGTAACGGTCTAAAGTAAATCTAGCATCGGCCGGCGGGTTTGCTTGCCCAATTAAATTAATTGCAGTGTAGGCAAGGTTCCTACAATAGTAAGAATACAAAATAGTATTCAACGGAATGTTGTGAATTGTGAATACAAAATAAAAATACAATGTATTTTTTATGAAATAAGAAGAATGAATTAGCACGTTGATGGGTATGCCAATGAACGGGTCATATTTTCTGCAGTTATCTGTATAACTGGTGCGGTACACGAGTCCTCTAACGGAGATCCCATACCGAAAAACGTAGCCTGAGACAGACTCTGGGCAAGTAGACTGACGATTTAAAGGAAGTCGCTGTAGTGGCAGTGAGAAGAATTAATGATCGTATGTAATGGCGGGCCTTGGGAGAGTCCTATATTCAGCACTGGAGTGGTATAGTCTAGTGGGACGAGTACCATATATGGTATTATCTACTGTAAGGGAACTGCCGTATCATAATACTATTATGATACGGCAGTTCCCTTACAGTAGACGATCAAATAAAGGCGCACTATATAGATGCTCGTATTAATGTTTTTCATAAGATTTTATTCAAAATTTTCGCCTTTCATCAGTGAATAGATAGAGTGCGCGCCACCAAAGAAGTCCCGGGGAATTTAAGGGAACTAAATATGATAGGTTGACCATTCCGCAAAATAAATTTTATTATGTACGTCCTAATTTTGACAATTTCATACTTCTAATTTTGAACTAATTTGAATACTAATTACTAATTTTGAATACTTCCTAATTTTGACACATCTTTTTTGGTAGGTGTAAATAAATAAATAAATACATAATTTGATAAGGTGAATTGAAACCAATAAACTGGCAAAATTACGTCCACCGAGCACAGCGCCGCGCCTACATACTTTCTTTTGTAGCGCCTTCTCTACTTGTGACAAGATTTCTAAATAATTCTAAATCTTCTTCTTCCTGTGATGACTTTCCAACTAATTGCTGTTTGCTGTTGGTTCTTTGTGAATTGAAAGGGATGCAAATATTGTGTGGTCAATATGGGCGCCCCCTGTGTCACTGCTCTTTCTACGACAATGTGTTATGTGACGGTATAACGTTTGCAGGTCGTACGCCGCAAGCTTCTTGCTACTTTTCTTGACTGCTTTGGGATATATTTTTTCAAATTTAACTTGAAATTATTTATCTAATACAGACAATAGGCCATAATAATTCTCAGTATAAAACTTAAAACTATGTTAGTAGCAATAATTAAGGATTTTATGTATTTCTAGATGTAAAGCCGAATCGACCACCACAGTATTGGGCCGTTCATTCGGCCCGCTACAACGCGTAGGATTCCCGTAACAATTCTATCAACTTGATATAACAACTCTGTTTTTCACTCTACGTTTTAGGTATTATTTATGCACGCATGACCGCTCCCTTTCCTCGGACAGTATTAATTAAACCGCCGAATATTTTCTAACATTTTATTACTTTTCCACACCATTTAACACGACATAATCACATAACCAGTTCACAATCCTTTTGACAGCTCCTCGTGGGAGGAAGTGCGACGGGGACCACACGCTATCTAGTGTTGCACGAGTACCGCTTATAGCGATAGTGATGTCATTCCATCACAATTCCGTTGGTGCTACCACGGACGTGGCTTAACATTGAAGCAGCTCTCTTTCTTAGGCATGGCATGGCCATCGGTGTGAGCGTTTGCAAACATGCCCGATTCGATGCTGTGCCTCGGCAGTCCCCTAATATTCCTAAACTTATTATTATATTACATGCGCAGGGCATTGATTGACTTCTGCGCGTAGTTCGTCCACAGACTGCACATATAAAAGAACTGACAGAATGACTTAATGTTTACAATAATAGTAATCGGAAAAATATCACTTATCTGTACTAATATACTAATAACTATACTAATAATAAATGCGGAAAAGCAACTCTGTCTGTTACCTTTTCACGGCTAAACCACTGAACAGATTTTGATGAAATTTGGTACGGAAATAGATCGAAACCCAGGAACGAACACAGGATACTTTTCAAGGACGGACTGAAGGTATTTACCGCGATAACCGAATTCCACGCGTGTGAAGCCCCGGGCAGAAGCCACTATTCCATATGTGTGAGTAAGAGTAAAAATATCTTATAATCTAGGATTAGTATTGCCGTATTGTCCTCATTTTGAAATATTGTTATTTTCTAAAAATATTCACTGCGTGGTCACTGTAGCCGTTCGCGGTGTCACTGCTCTTTCTACGACAATGTGTTATGACGTGACGTTATCATGTTGGTAGCTCGTGTGCCGCATCATTATGTTGGTAGACTACCTTGTTGCCTTTCTAGACTGCTTTGGGATAAATATTTTCGTTTTTCTTCTTTACTCACTGGGAATGTTGCAGGATAGTGTGTAAAATGGGAAAGTGTTAAAAGGATTTCAGAATATTAAGTTGCGAGTTACGATTGTAACAACTACATAGTTAAAATACTCATTTACACATGTTGACCCCCACTTACACGTGGTGTAAATCAATTGACTGTGTAGCCACAGGTGAGGAGTAAGAAGACCAGTTGTTTATTCAGATTAGATTTTTATCATTGGTCACTATACTATCAGTCTGTGTCTCTGCACTGCTGGATATAGCCATCTTCTAAGACTTGCGTCTATTATTTTCCAATCTTATCATCAAGCTACTACTGGCGCGATTTTCTTATAGATGTTAAGTTATCTTTTAATTTTCTTTTCATCATTTTTTTAAATTTAATTTTTTTAATTGTTTTCATTTTCATTTTTTTGAATAATGTAACCGTAATCAGCACATTGTCCACTCCTGCACGTTGTCTTGTGCATGACGGATCTATGGCCTTAAAGGGCCACACTGGACAAGCGGGTTGGTGAGTTCACCCTTTTGGAGGTGTTGCAGTTCCTCAGGGCTTGTGATAGTAAGTTTGCTAATTATGTATTTAGTTATATAATTTAAATGAATTACTATTATCACAGGATTGTATGTGAAGCGAATGAAATTAAGGAATAAAAAATTTCAATCGGAAAAATCGATATAAACTGTCGTCCAGGTGGAATCCAAATTAAACTTAAACTTTGCATTTAAACAAATTTAAACTTTGCAATTTACCGTCGAATACGTCCACGGACATTGTTAGTGTAGTGGACATTGTTCCAAACGTGAAGATCAAATATGGGTAGTTGATAAAACTGCTCGCAGCTCCCATTCTGGACCCATCCTCTTCAGTCAACTCGTGATCACGACTGGTGGAAACAAAAGATAAACAAAAAACCTTTAATTTTATGTGTTTAGACCCGATTTATAATATAAAATATTTATAGGTCAGGGGCATATCTGTGTAGCCCTCTTTTGTAGACTGCCTTATCATTTGATAAGAAGAAATAATAAATTTGATAAATAAATATACTTATTTTAGAAAAAAATGTCTGGGTAAGCAAGAGGATTATTGGATCTATTTGATGAAACCTTTAAGCACACATCTAATGAAATTAAAGTACATGCGAGTACTACAAAATAAACTAAAAAATAAGCAATTTTCTCATATTTGTAAGAGTGAATTTCTTTTCAATAATTGCTTTTGGTCGTTTTATTCTTAGTTTCCCTCTAGATGCACGAGCTCTCTAAGTTGGAACGTCCATTAACAATGGCGAAGCTGATAAATGGGCTGTCTGTCCACCTTTCGCTTTGGGATTTTTCTGTGATACACAATAAACGTTAATGCCTTGTACACAAATGTATATATTTTGTTATCTATATTACATTTATTATCTACGCCGTCTGTAAAGGCCACATTGAACGGAAAAGATAAATAATTTGGCCATAAAACAATTTACTTCTTCTGTGGAAAAATTGGTAAAGACATCAATCACCGACATATTTCTCAGTAATGTCACATCATAATTATATCATTAGCGAATGTGTTTCCACTACTGGATGGATTTAAACCTCTCCCAAGGCTCGTCGTCATACACGAACTTTGGCTTTGCCCATGTCACTTAAGCATGCTGATTCTATGAGCTATGTGGCTACCTTAATTCTTTAAGGTCTTTATCGTCATGCATTATAAAAATGAAGATTTTAATAATGGAAATATACTTTTGGAGATTTGACAAAGCGGATATATATACTCATAGTAGAGTTTAATTTTCAAATTATAGAAAATTGAATTATGTAATCAATTACATGTGTTTAAATGTCACATCATTATTACTTACATAAAATCGATATTTTCCCAATAAACTTTATTCAGTCGATATTAATTTTCATTAATCGGTGTTTTACACTCGGTTGCAAGCCTTTAATATATTGCTGCAGTTTGATCAGTCAAGCGCAGCTTGGCCCAATAAGGTAGCTAATATAAAAAAAAAACATTCACCAGGTTCAAAACTCGCGGATTTTTCGTATTTAAATAAAAACACGCTAAAATGTTCGTAGGGTATATAACATTTTAAAACTCGTTGGAAAATGATCGAGATTCAAAGTTTCAAAAGCGCTACCCGCTATAAAGACGTCACAATCCACACACACACACACAATCACACATTTTAATCCGTTTTTTTTTTGGCAATGGTGCAATTAGCACATTCTGCCAGTGTCAAGTTTTCTTCATAATAAACAATTTTAAAGTAAAAAAATGTTACCACAAAACGATAGTACACAATTTAAACAATTAATAAAAAAAAACTCAACTTCAGTTCTCGAGTTCCCGCCAAAAAGTCTCTACAATCCTTAAAAGGCCTTACTTCACAATCTTTATAAGGAAAATTCCGTACGATTTAGAATAAAATGTTTGTTGTAAAGTTTGATAAACACTATTCATTTGTAAGTTTGTATGTAAATGTATCATGACGTCACATACACAATATCCAACTTTAAAAAATCTTCGTAATTTTTAACGATATCGTATAAATTTTTCAAAAGATTTTTTGTAATTTTTCAAACGTTTATTAAGAGAAGCAATAAAAATAATGGTGATCTTCTCCATTGAAGGTCATATAACTTGGCTAAGGTAATTCCACCAAGCTTAATAATACTTAATATTTATTTTTAACGTTTTTCAGTATTTGCAGCCCTAGGCAAGGTGGCTCAGATAGCTGGTTGAAATTTAATTATGATGGAATGCGATACTTTTGTTCTTTTAGGGTTCCGCGCGTCAAGAAGGAACTCATATGAAATATTATATATAACAAGTATAACAAGTATTTATATATTTATAAAATCACTTCATCGGGATGCGATTTATTTCTACTAGATCTAAGGACTCTAGTAGAAAATGATATTATTGGTTGATGATATTAGAAAGAGTTTTGGGAAGAATGGGGTTAGAGGAATACTTATAATTAATATTCCGCTTCACCTCTCCAGTTTACACCATACACATAGTAATTGGATCGGGCCCCACCGGCCACACTTTAAGCCAGCTTTAATTGCAGGACGCAAGCCAAGATTTCCCCCGAATCACCTCGGTGCGGCGCAGTAATTAAACTATGTACTAATTACAGTTTATACGGCAAACTGTTGTTTCATAGCTCGGCTTGTATGGGATACGAGTATGTTTTGACGTAAACTTGGAATAAGCAGTAGGTTACGAGGTGACAAGGTCGAATTTCGATTTGATACCGTTGTCTTCACTGACAATCCCCACTGGTGGCGACAACGGGGAAATGTAAACAAAATTATTACCGTTGTCCTTATTGACATGCCGGTAACAAGTTTCGTAGGTTTATTTATATATTTATTTTATTTACAGGTTATCACAACATGCGATTTAAATTTACATTCATATTATATCAAAACAAAATTAGTACACACATTTTAATTATAATTAAAGAAAAAAGAAAAAAATTATTGTATAAAAATAATTATAGTTTGAATTCACGTCAGCAATTTTAAAAGAATTTTTTGCTTAAATTTATACAATTTATCATGAAATACTTCAAGGTCCGCGGGGCTCACCGAAAATTTATTAAAGATCCGTGCTATCCGAGGTACAGGGGAATCTTTCTCTGGGTTAGTTGTGTGTTTGCACATCTGAAACAGTAGCCATTGAGTAGCAAGATGTTCTGGTAGGTACTCTTAAAGTAAATTTACTCAACAGATTCGGGAAATCAACAGTATTATTAAATAATTTGAATAATAATGTACATATGGAAAATTCTGGCAGCTTGATAAACACTCCTACATTCCCACATCTGCTGGGCGCACTCGACTGGCCATGTTGCCCCTCTCTCACAGAAGACTACCTTGAAATGTACTGCATTTCCTGCTTTATCGTATTTCCCCAATGTACGTACGTGTTTCGGTAGTGAGTGAAATAAGCCAGAACCAATTCCCATTCCATCCTATCACTCCCCATTTTCCTAGCCCTTTCTCCCAATTCATTCTTTAATCTGCAAAGGTATGCAATGTTTCTGCAAAGGTTTCTGGACTGACGTTGGTATGTATCGTGGATGTCTATGGACGACAGTATTCACTTACCATCAGGTGGACTGTATGCTCGTCTGTCGCCTTTTTTCTATAAAAAAACACTCAATATTCGAACCAGTGGAGTCGAAACAGGAGTACCATGTCTGAGTACAATATTTCATATTTCTTCATAGAAAAAACCCATAACACATGCATTTATGTATTGTATTCATCTCAAGTAAGTATAAAAATATTTTTTTGGAAATTGTATTATGTTGATATTATATATAGTTGCACCATCTACCTTTATTTCACATTATTATCTGTCCTTACCACACAAAGGTTGCCTGGAAGAGATCGATTTGGCGATAAGGCCACCTGTTGTACAATTCGTGTTACTTATTTATGTGACTTGGCATTACGAAAGCACGTTCGTTCGTACGAGTAAAACGCATATATATGTATATGTAAGACACATTTTGGGCATTTGCACAAAGTGTCTCTATCGTCCTATATTTATATGTTTCACCAATTTGTTTACTCGAGAATTTTACCGACTACATTTTTGATGCGCCATTTGGCTCTGCCAGTCAGAAAGCCTGCCAAAGGGCGAATGCTGATTACATGAAATGTAATATAAACAGAAACTTTACCCTTTGCATTTCAGGGATGTTGAGAAAATTTTGAGGAAACGTTTCCGTTAATACTTATAATCGGTAGTAGTTTTTGGAGTAGATATATGTGATGGTCTATTGGCTGAATATGGAATAGGTATTGCTAAGAATACAGGGTATAACCAAAAACAATCCGAACCCGGAAACTATGAATTATCCGGCCATGACTTGTGAGTTCATTGACATGAAAGTTTTACGATTTTTTTGCAATGAAAATTGTTTTTTAGTTTTATCAATATTTTCATTTAAATTTGCTACAGTCAAAGCCCTAAAATTGATAGGTATTTTAAAAAATACGTAACATTATACATCGAATAACTTAGAATCACGAGCAGAATTTGGTTATTAGAAATGAGAGGTTTCAGGGTTCGGGAACGGTTTGGTTACCCTGCATATAACACAAGTGAATACCGCGTGCATTCTAATGAGTTTACACGGATTTAGAATCCTTATAAAGTATGAAACAGGGAATTTTAAAGGATTTTCCCCGACTATTAAAATAATCGGGTAATAGTTAAGTTCAGATGGCTGGATGGGGTAAATCAGGATGCGAAGTCGATTTGTATAAATAACTGGAAGGAGAAGGCGACTAACAGAGCCAAATGTAAGAGGATGCTCAAATAAGTCAAGGTCCACCTGAGGCTGTAGAGTCATAGATAGATTAAACGAGCAGGTAGAATTACCTATCCATAGGTAAAACTATTGTGTAGCATAGTTTTGTTAAAACGAGCGCTGAACACTTGATCCCTATAAGTTAGTGCTATTGAACCTTAACCGTTTTAGACTCGAACTTTTAATTACAAGAGTTTAATTTGGACTTATTAATGGACTTCATTATAAGAGATTAATCGCGCTCACTTGCCAGCAACGCTTGCTTCAATTGTCAATTGCGCTCAACGCTCTTTTTAACAGCACTAGAATAGCTACTGGTATTATTTAAGCCAGGAATACAATTCTGTATGTGTGTGCAAAAAGAAGCTTAAAGGCATTTATTAAAATCCCAAAATTAACTGTAATCAAAGTTTAGAGAAAACTGAGAAACTGTCATGAGAAAAACCTGGCGAAATTCAGTCACAGAGCTTTTTAGTTATTTAACAGAAAAATAAGGTACTAAAAAGGTTTCTGTATATACAAGTAACGTACAAGGTTGTCACTCCAGTAGTCACTTGGGGCTCCACTGAAAATCAGCGTTGTAACGTTTCACTGCCACATTAATGGTGAATTGAGTTCTCTTGAGACATCACACTCTCAGCACTCACCATCAATATGATATTCCCCATATCGAGGGCACTCGTAGATATCTATGTACTTGCAAGTATAGTCTGGAAAATGAAAATTGGTACTGTTAAATATACAAAAAATGTAGATACTAACTGAGCTGATAACTTCTAAATCGACCAGAAACCGAAATAATATTGCAAGTTACAATTTTGACTTTGATTATCCTAGTTCAAAGAAGTTTTAGAAGTTTTTACCTAAGACCATTGTTTGTTCGTTTTGATGTCTTTTATCGATTTATTTAGGTTTGGTTAGCGGCTGTATGCTACGTAGGTAAGTATGCCACCTTAGGTCACATGACGTTTAAATAAAAAAAAAATAGGTCATCATTAAAATAGTTGGTTATATAACTATAAACACTATAAAATTCAAACGTCAAAATTATCTTTCCAGTTATATTTTATGATATTTTTTTTTTTAATTTTTAGAGCTTTTCCAGTCTCAACTTTTATTTGACAGATTGTAGCGCCATCGGTATAGATTACCACCACCGCCTAAAAGGCGACGTTTTAAGGCATCCCTCATGCACAAGACAATGTGCTTTGGGAGGCCCATGTGCAGCAGTGGATACTGAAAGGGCTGGTTGCATTGCTACGGAATGCTACAAGATGTCATTGACAAGACGATGCCGCTTGGGCAGTAAAAACCGCGTGAAATAAAAAAAAAGAAGGCCCTTTTGAAGTATCCACAAAAATGGGTAAAATTCAATGACTTGTGATATTTTTCCACTTTGTTCATTTTATGGCGCACAGGTACACGCAATGCATCATTAAACTTTCGCTGCGTACCTTCAGCTCATTGAAAAATCAGCCGTGGCATGGCCCTTAAATTCAGTAGGTTCAGTAATTCAGTCAGTCTCAGTAGGTGCTTCAATTCGAGTATTCTGTGTTACTACAGCCGTTCTTTGTAAATAAATGTTACCATCAGAGGCTAATTAATGTAGATTCTCAGTTAAATTATATCGAGTTTTTTATTCATACAAAATGCTAATCCGGGTATACTTTATTTTTTATCAGATTACAGCGAACTCAAAGTATTTTGCTCTCTTCCATGTAATTTTCCCATTTTCCTGTAATTTTCCATGAATCTGTCTTCTTAATTCCAATATTTCATATCTAGGTTATTTACCCTGGTATTTAGCTGGTACTGGTATTTGCCAGTACTACAGTACGATAACGCTGAGCGTACCAGACTGGCCGAGTTATCCCGATCTTACAGAAGACGACTAAATAAATGCTTACCAAGTTTAAATTGAACTGTTCCTTAGTTACAACTCGTATATCGTATCTCGAAATCGTTTTATTATTCGCTAATAGTCAGGAAAATTATACTTATTCATATTCGCGAATAATGTTTTTTTGCTATACGAAACTTGCTTAGCAAACTAAAAGCTGAAAAGGTATACTGCCTTCACACGAATATTCAATGGTTCCCTACTTAATAATAATTCCAAAAATCCTTTATTCAATTCACGTAAACCAAGAACAATCCGTTGAAACCAGAACACCGTGAGAGCGATAACTCGCTCCTTGTTGGGAGAATTTTACAAATCATAAAGTTCAAGTGGCCATCCATACGGGCGTTTCCCGTCCAATGAGCCGCGGTGCAGATAAGGAGTTCACTCATAAGGGGCTTAGCTGCAGCTTGGCTGTGTTTACGGGTTTTTGTTTGAAAGAGGTTTTAATTTTATTGATTTATTTTATGTAAGTTGTCGTATCCATTATTTTTTGAAAAATCATTTATTTGCTTTTAAGATTTCTGCGTTTCTCACACATTTTTTCTTATTATTATTTTTACATACGAGTCCATAAGAATTAATCAGCTCGTGGCCGAAGAAGCCGTAACCGAAATGCACATTCTTTTGGGCATGAGCTATGGCCTTAAACGCCACACTGACCACGCGGGTTGGCGAGTTCTTTCTTTTAGAGATGGTGTAGTTCCGCAGGCCTTGTCCTAGTCGCTTTATCATCCTCTAGTCGCAACACCCACGGGAAAAGATGGGATGGTGCTACTCTAAAGCTGGCCCCCCACCACACTGCCAGATGACTGTAGAAAATGATAAAAATAATTATTAAACATACTTATAATTTGAGTATTAATTAAAAAATGTATAATACATTACTGGAACACATTGATGATAAATTTCAATAAACCTCGGTCTGTTTGTCAGCATAAGAATTATTGCGGCCCACGGAGGTCATAACGACCCTGGAAATTTCAAGGGACAAATTACAACTTTTCAGGAGGGGCTAAAACATTTTATATACAACTCTCTGTAACTTTATCAATGTTATAGCTATCGTTTTGACCTTTAAACATAAGTAACGCTTCTAAAAGAGATGGTAAATTTAAAATTTTGATCCGTGGATTAAGTACAATGATCGATTAATCGTCAGTCTATCTTGTTTATACGTGTCAGTGCACTGAAGGAGATCCGCTATCAATTGTTTATCTTGATATTGAGAGGAACGTGACCTGTCCCGATAGAGTTCAAGCAGGATCTTGCCCGAGGCAAGTGAAGCGAGGACACTTCTTACTTTAAGAATATGCAGGTGTTATATTCGTTTTATTCTACTTCTTTGTATAAGGTTTCTGAGCATTAAAAGAACGTGTCCATATGGTGTTTTATATGCTATGGGACAGTATGAATGAAGGTTTTAGAGGATTTTTTTTAGAAAGAAGCAGGCTACGAGCCGACAGTCCACCTGGTGGTGACTGGATACTATCATCGATGAACATCCGCGATACATGCCAATATCAGTCCAAAATGACAAACTTTAACACGCCCCCGAATTCACTGCCTACCTTTGGAAATTTAGGAATGAGTTTGGAGGAAGGGTTAGGAAAATGGATAATGGAAAGTATAATGGGACGAGGGTTTCTTTTCATCAAATTGCACCTCCCAAACCTACTTGTGGGGATGGAGTGGGATGGTGAATTTTTCCATTATACTCTCCATTTGATGGGATAGGAGGGGATAGGATTCTATAAACTATATCACATTAACACCTTAAAAATAATGCAGTTCACAGTTACTGAAATTATATCCATTGTCGGAATTGTTATATAGTAATGAATATTGTAAAAAACAATTACAATACTCGTACATGAGTAAATGAGACAGCTATTGGAAACTATCTCACATTGACATCATATGAATAAAGCAGTTGACAGTTACTAAAATTGTATCTATTGTCGGAAATGTTACATTGTAATTATTCTAATGAGCCCATAGACACGCTATTTTATTACATTGTAATCGTGACAACTGCTGTAAACTATCTTACATTGACACGTTATAAGATGAATGCAGGCAGTGTTACTGAAATTGTGTAATCATTGTTACAAGTAATCCGTACGACTGAACCACTATAATTCTAACGGGGCAGCTGCTGTAAAGTGCCTTACATTTATAGATCAGGTTCTTGTTTATCACAGTGAATCAGTTGTTTATTTCGATATCGCGAGGAACGTGACCTATATCTATAGAGTTTAAGACGGATCTCGCCCCGGGCTGGTCAGGCGAACGGCGCGCGCTTACCTAATCTTTCCTTTTAAAGCGAGTAAGAATTCCTGCAAGAAAATGCTTCAGTTATCGCGGTGATATGCTACCTGGTGACCAGTGGCTCGAACAAAAATGTGTGGGGTCATTTAAATCGCTTACACGGTGACGCACAACTAAATTGCCCGATCGTGAGACTAAGCGACCACGCTCGAACGCTGGCGCGCTATTTTAGTGCTATTGAGCCTCAATCTTAACCGCTTTAGACTCCAGCTTTGAATTACAAGGATTTGAGACCATCAAACATTAAACATTTGGACTATAACATTCACTAGCCTTTAAAGTCTTAAAAGTTTATTAGCGCTCACTCATCGCTCGAGCGTTGAGCGCTCAACGTTCGTGTTTACAACACTATACCTATCAGAGGGTCGGCCATACTCAACGATCGCCCCTAAACGTCGCCATACTCAACGATTGTCATTGAGACTCCTGAAAATAACTGTGTCCCATGGGGGGCAACTAGTACTCCCATACATTGGAGCTACCTCTCAGGAGCCTTACATCTAATATGAGCATGCTACTCATGTCAGCCAGGTGGTGCCACTCGTAAATGGGTAACACAACGAGGGGGAGAGTGCACGCTGCAATCCAACAGCCGCTGGGCGTACTCGACTGGCCACGCTACCCCTCTCTCACAGAAGACTACTTTGAAATGTACTGCATTTCCCACTTTATCTTATTTCCCTAATGTATGTACGTGTTTCGGTAGTGAGTGAGATAAGCCAGAGCCCATTCTCATCTTATCCCTTCCCATTCTCTCAACCCTTTCTCCAAATTCATTCCTATATCTCCAAAGGTAGGCAGCGCATCCGGGGGCGTACCAACATTTGTCATTTTGGACTAATGTTGGCACGTGTTACGGATGTCTATAGGCTACAGTATCCACTTACCATCAGGTGGACTGTATGCTTGTCTGCCGCTTTCGCCCATAAAAAAATTTAAAAAACCAACAATATCTACTAACATTTTAACTGGTTTACGAGCCATGGAACGAAAATAATACTAAAAATAATGGACTCACCAACTTGCAATGGCTGGTGCGGCGTTTTACAACAAGGGACCGTCTTTACCCTGAAGTGGAATTTTAAAGCCTGAAACCATATCTCATATCAACTGCGTGTGTCTCTCCATTGTTGGATGTACTTGTAGGTCTCTCTTAAGGATCATCACCACACATGATTTGCCACTCTTCTCGTTCAGCCAGTACCAGCTACTATCTAAAGGCTTATTTTTATTTAATTTATTTAACTGGACGTTTTGGCGGGAGTGCACAAACTATCATTTCAAATAAGCAGAGCTAACCATTTAACTAATAATTAACTACCCTAAAACTACGCTAGCGTGAGCGAAGTCACGGACCATTGCTAGTGGTATTAGCGCTTCCAATATTTTCCAGTTGATTAAAACGAATTTTATATAGATACCTTTATAGAGCCACTACCGTTTATTAAATTGCAAAACCAATGCACTCCACTGCAAGCTGACACAAGCCGACAGGACAAACAGTTCAAGTCGAGTACATTTAAACCGCCTCGCACTCGCATTAGGTCTTCATAATGCGAAAAGTTGTGGAACACGTGGGACCGCTTGCTCGTTCGCCCTCATCTCTATAAAAAAAAAGAACACAACACACAATGTTCGAGCGAGGGCAGACGATAAATTGCAAGGTTATTTATTAATCATCATTCTTCATGTCGAGGATAGTTTATATCCAACTTCTGGCTTGATATTATTTTACTTCTAGGTTCCAATCGCTTCAGGCACAATCCTGGTGTAAAGGAGGCGTTTGTTGGAGACGATTGTTAAATTAAAGATATTTAGTTTGTTTTTATTCCAGCGTTGAATACACTGAGGGAAATTTGTCTTGTCTTTAATTAAAGTTTTCCTTTTAAATTAAACATATACATGTTGCAACAAATAAATACAATATTATAATACCAATCGACTTAATTTAATTATTAATAATAGCAATTTAGAAAGAACAATTCTAAGTTTACATCTTTCGCAAACTTTTAGTGTCACCACCCCCTGAAAAGATCAAAAATAGGGTAGATAATTAATTATTTATTATTAATATGTGCTTTTTTTACTGTTTAACATTTAATTATAAATAATTAATGAAGTAATTAAAGATCTTCCGTGTTTTTTCCTGTATATGTGATCGCCACACCCAGGTTGAAAAACGATAACCAAATCTTGATTGGCAAGATACAAAAATTTTGGTTCGAATTTCTCTCAGTATACAAATACGTGGTCAATATTGCTTTCGTCTGATGGATTTTTACATCTGCATAATGATAGACCCTTTTACTTTTAAATAAATATGATTTTACTTCACCAAAAGATAACAACATGCGAACCCTCATTCAAAAAAATGAATTTATTAACCGTTTCCTGCCTTTATATCCTTTTTTATGCCTTTATCTTAATTTTAATAATTAATGTTCCCCATAGATTTTAAAAATTGATAGTTAATAATATGTATTATGGATATTATAGTCTGAAAAAAAAATATATAAAACATTAATATTAATACAATTCGTTCAATAATACATTGGCACTACATATGTCATACATTTCCCATCGAGATTTAGCAGTGTCAGCAGTTGGGAAAAGATTGCACAGACTTGATTATTATCGATATCGTCTATTGCTTACTAAACAGTGTCAACATTGCCCTAATAAAAGTAATCATTGCCCTAATATCATTGCGAAGTGTGCCCAGCAAATCGTTGGTGGCAATACCGCCCCATTGCAAGCACCCAAGCGGACTTTGCCAGTGATTAAATCTAATTCAAATCGTTTTGTAACGCATAAACTCAAATACGCAAATAAATAAATTTGGATATTCACGTAATGAAGTCGTAGTGAAAAACATTAATCCGACCGTTGTTTTGAAGGCCACTGGTGAAGTCTTAAACAAAATAAAACATTAAAAGGTCAAAGGTTAATAATAGGGGCAAGTGTTGTACCTGTGGACATATCCCAGATTTCTAAATAAAACATTTTTTTTTGGAAAACCTTTAGTTTATTTGGCTTTAACAAGTATTAGGATAATTTAAGGAATAATGAAACTTTATAAATCGACATGTCTTAAGAACTTAAGTATAGTAATTTTTGTTTTATGGCACATTTTTTAAAAAACACATTTTTGTCCACACGTACATCTGCATGATATACCTATGGACAAGCATAAACGTACCTGTGGACACGTTTGTACCTATGGACATACTCGTATATATTTTATATAAACATAAAGAAAAAGAAATAACTTAAATAAACTCTAATTAATATGAAAATACAATATTAGTACGTTTTGGCATTAAGAACAGCTTCATATAATTCCATAATAGATGAATTATTACTTTCATCAGACTCATCAGCTAGCACATAACATCTTTGGCAAATAAAGGAAGATTCATCATCAGAATCATAATTTTCCTTGTGAGATTTTGAAATGCAATTAGAATGATAGTATCCTTGACAGAGACTACATTTTAATACTTTACGTTTGTCTTCATATCGTTGGCAGCCCGTACACATCACCAAACTAATATCATCTATGATCCTAATATTTTTGGTTTTGCTTGTGCTGGGAATCTCGTTTTCCGATATCTTGCTTCTGTCAGTTTTCAGCTCAAACTTAAGAATGGGAATTTTCTTTTTACGTTTCCTTTCATCTGCTTCTTGCTTTTTTGTCTGTCTTCTTAGACATTCATCCATGACAGAGTTTTTTTCCGGGGTATCAGTTAATATCCTGGTTTTCCCGGGTTTCCTTCCTCGACGTCCTATATTTTTTCTAGGTGGTGCCTTAGGAAAAGGTCGCACAGCTTCTGGTGTTATGATTAAAGGTGCGGTGAAAGTTTCGGGTTTATTCAGGTCCACTGAATTGAGAGGTATTGGATCAGGTTTTGGGGATTGATCTATATTTTGTTCAGGCATTAAATTGTAACTGCGTACAACTGTTGGATTTTCAAGATGAGGAGTTTCTAAAGGTCGGTCTGTTATGTAGGAACATAAGAAATCTTCATCTGAAAATATATCTCTATTGAAAGGACATATTCCTGTGACCTGAAAGCCTTTTATTATATTTTTTGGTGTAAATGATGATGTATATGCTTCACCTATTATTTCAGATATATCATATAATGAAATAGGTTTTCCAGGGTGATTGAGGATCCATTTGTCAGCTGATTTATTGTATTGTGTTTTGAAAACACCAAAAAGAGTTTTATCTAGTGGTTGAAGGTGATCTGATGTATGTGGTGGTAATGTCAGTAGAACAATTCCATTATCTCTGGCTTTATTAATTATTTGAAGAGAAATATGAGTTTCATGATTGTCCATTACAAGTAATACTGGTTTTTCTTTTGAAGGTTTAACAAAATCGATGAAATGATCTAAAAACTGTCTGAAAATAGGTTCTGTGGACCAACCTGATGAGTTTGCTGTACCTTTTGCACCTGGTGGAGCTCCTTTTAACATATGATCTTTAAAATGAACCCTAGGGAACACAATCAAAGGAGGGACCGAATTACCAGTAGCATTTACACAAGCTATTATTGTGTGATTTACTCCTCTTTCTCCAGATGTTATTTTGCCCAATTTTCTGATTGATTTTGGTGCAATAACTTTTCCAGGCTTATGTATGGATGAAACACCTGTTTCATCAAGATTATAAATAGATTCAGGTGTGAAAATATACCTTGTGATAACTTTTTCAAGATTATCGAAGAAACTTGTGAAATTCATTTTGTTAAAACTAGTAGCTCTAGCTAAACTATTTGCTTCAGGCTTACATAATGATAATTGAGGAAACCTTTGTCGAAAACCTTTTAACCATCCTTCACCAGCTAATTGAGAATCACGCCATATCGGAGGGATTTTTTTTTCATTTATTACAGCATATTCATATGCAAGCTGTCTGACTTGAGTACTGCTTAATCCCGACTGTAAATATGCAGCTTTCTTTAAATATTCGAAAAGAATAAACTCTTCTTCTGCAGAAAATACTTTTTTAACATCATTTCTTAAAAGAGAAACAGTCGTTTGAGTGAGATCGTTGTTTTCGTTCAACTTTAAATATTTAAAAACATTTTGCATTTAAAATTTTGCAGCTTCTCGAATTTTACATCCTCTCTTAACTTCGTTAATAGCATTTGTAAGAGCTTCTGGGCATATTTTAGTCCTTGTATTTCCTTCTTTGCTTCGGGGCACTGTACAAACAAACAAAAAGGCGATACATTAAACTGTCCACAGATACTTGCAGTTTGTTGTACCTGTGGACAGTCCATAGGTACAAACACGGACTAGTCCACAGGTACAATAATTCACAACATAACCTGAAATAGGTGTGTCTGCTACAAATGTTATCTAAAACTATCAAAAACATGATTAAATATTTTTCTTATAATTTATTTCTTTAATCAAACTCTTAATAAGCAAATAATTACTGTCATTCATGCATAAAATGCTCTAGAAATGGGTAAAAAAACTTACTTTTCACAACGAAATACTTTACTCGCCGCCAGAGATCACATTATGTGACAATAGAAAAATGACAGTTAGTCAGTGTTGCAATACAATAACATAGCTTTACGGTTGCGTTCTGTTTTTATTTTTTCTCTTTTTAGTTTACGAGTTATACGACATGTCATGTAAAACCATAGGTAAAACCGTCCACAGGTACAGCACTTGCCCCTAGTCAATGTTTTGAAGAGCTGTTCAATTTGATGCCAAATTGAAATTTTGCACCTCTCGTCTTCGTCGTGTGGTTTATCAGCATTTCCTTGACACAGAGTCGCTGCGTACAGTGCGGTCAAAAATACACTTTATACCGCGAACCCGAAAGTCGTAGAAGGAACTGGCAGGTGAGGTTTCTCCGCTAAGCTGCGACATGGGGCTTCTCAAGAAAGATGTGAACAGGATTCTGCAAGGTCGGCAACGCACCCGCAGCTCCCTGGTGTTGCAAGTGTCCATGGGCGGCGGTGACCACGTATCACCATGTGGCCCGCCCGCTCGTCTGCCATCTAATCTAAAAAAGGACAACTGTGTGAGTGCACTATAACTCAATTGTCCCTAAGTACCTGTGACCTTTTATTGTTTTCTTTTGTATTATTGGCCACATTGGGATCACAATAATATAAATTGAAAAACAACAGAATATACATATTCCTTAACATCATAAAATTTCCTGAAATATATTAAATTTGGGGAGCTCCTAAAGAAAATATAAAAATGTATTCAAACAAACAATACGTGTATGTCGGTTTTAGTATTCAGCACATTCAATATACAGGGATATCACAATACAGTATGTGACAAGTAAAATTTCACAGTCCGCCGGAGGAGACGCGTCGTATCCGCTCTGCGATTTATGATAGATATTTTTATGGGTGAGAATGCATAAAACTGTCCAGTGCATATGTTCCTGCAATATTTTCTTGGCAGATATCGTCACTGTGTTTTAATGCATGATAATTTCTTAGTCAAATTCAAACATTTTAGGCAGACATAAAAGAATATGGAATTTAGATTTTGCCTGCGGCTTCCTCCGCATGCTCACTATCCCACGAGAACCTTTATTTTGTAGCTGTTGTGTGTTGTATGATATGGATGTATGATGATGATATGATTACGGAAATAAAAGGCGCTGCTTACTCTAACAATACTTATTTAACCCTTAACAACAATCGGCTCATCTTTTTTTGGGGCTTTGGGGCGGTATAAAGCACATCCTGCATCATTTACTCCTGTCATAACTTCATCTGTTGACTGGGTAAGTAGCGCACTTCTGGTCTGAAGCATCTACACGACCCATGGGCGAATTGTAAAATTCTATTATTTCGGGCTTATTTGTCTCAGATTTTGTCACAGGTTCGTGGTGCATTGAAGATACGAGAGCAATACTGGTTTCTTTTAGGTACAAAATACACTAGAGTTTTGTCGCTTAGAAAGCCCTATGGCTATATTGCCCTCAATATATATTGATGACAGATTAGACCAGCTTCTATAAGGCAAGAATTCAGGTGGGATCTTTCTCTTCTTTTTGCGTATTGAGCCTACGTAAGTAAGTTGTTTTTCATTCAAAGCCTCGACCAACTCAATGGAAGAAAGCCAATTGTCGCCGGTAATGTTTGTATTGGTTCCATAGATTGGTTCACTTAGGGTCATGACATTCCTCGTAGGTACCAACGTCGTATTGACTCGAGGTGATAACTCCTTTTCCGTGTAGTGTTGTAAAGGTTGGAATCACATAAACATATTATTTTTAATCCATATTTTGCTGGTTTTTATTTCACGTACATACGGAATTGGCAACAACCTCTGAAAGGAAGGAGCATTTCGTCTACAGTCATATACTCAGAGCAGCTGTAATTATTTATGCATTTTTTATAAACTTGTTGAACAGTTCTCATATGAGAGCTAGTCAATCTCGTGTGGTACTGAGAATACGCGGAGACTCAAGCGCATCACGATCAAAACAATAAAAATATGCCCCAAAATGTATGTAAAATGTGTACCCCACACCCCCGTAAATGGTCTTAACACGATGAGTGCGAAACGAGGCTTGAAACACCTCGTCCGTGTCTCGTCTTTATAGCGGTAAGGAAAAACTTAAACTTCTCTGTCGTGCGAGAGGCGTAACTTCCGCCTGGTTCAGTCTAGGAAAGAGATAACTATATATCTGAGATGTGCTATTGATGCCGAGTTTTTTGGTATACCTACCTTAATACCGGATTTTTTAGGCCTCGTACCGCACTGAATAAATAAAAGTTTAATACAGTGCGTTACGAGGTTGCGAACACCTCGTACCCCCGCACACCTCGTACCGCACCCTACGCTAGCTTCACGCGGTTAGTGTTGAGCAAAACGTTGAACGCTGCGCCCGCGACGATATAATAAGATGTCGAAACGTTGCCGAAGAAAGTTAATTAATAATATTATTGATGATGAAGAGGAATTGGGTGGTAAATCTAATTCAAAATTACCGATATTTGAAAAACAGGTAAGTTTCCAATCAATATTTACAAATTATACTCAGTCTAAGTGAAATAATTATGTAGGAATATAATAAATAAATTCCAGCTATGTATACACAATACACAATCAGTTTTTTTATTTTCAGAACCCACTCCAAACAATCCACATCATCTCGAAAAAGGATCAAAGAAGAGGAGATGTGTAGGATGCTACAAAAAGCTTCGCACCTTCTTATCAAGTCGTGAGGCTGACAAAAAAGCAAAGAAAATTCTCACAGAATGTATCGGTTGCAAAAAATATTATTGTTGGACCTGTTTTAATAAAAAGCATCCATAAGTACAATTAAATAAAATCGATATTTTTTTTTCCCATCACTAAACAATATGAAAAACTGCCCTTTTTCAGTGCGGTATGGGGTACATAAGACCCCACATTTTATTTTACCTATAGAATCTAAACTAAATAATCTGCCCACAGGCGGCGGCAGATTTAGGTTAATCAACTCATTGATAATAATAATCGCGACAAAAACCGTACAATTCGCCTTATTTGGCGCCAAAAAAAGGATTTTTGTCTCCTGTGGGCGGTGGGGTTTACTAAGCCTCGTGCCGCTACAACCTCTGGCTCAGAACGAGGTTTCAAACGTCTCGTAACGCAGTAATGGAAAGTACAGATAAATCAGTGCCGCTGGGAACGTGTTAAGATAATAAAATTGAGCAACATAATTTTTAGCTACTGTCTGTTGAGAGAGTGCAGTGATTGGCTGGCCCAGCTGCGCCCGATGTCCCAGCGAAGGAAGCCGAGTTCGGCCGAAGACGTCCATGCGCTGCGAAGAATGACGAAGCATGCTCTCGGACTGCAGCATGCGCTTGAAATTTGTATGCATACTGCAGGGCGCATTTCTGAATGGACTGAAATTAAATTTGTCAGAAAAATAGTTTGAGTCTATAATATGTTGGCTAAGTTCGAATATGAGCCAAATCGATTTAATAGTTCCAAAATTATGACAGAAACATTTTAAAAAAAATCCAAAAAATTCGATGTTCATACTTACAAGTTATATGTCATTGGATAGGACTCATGAAACTTAGAGTGTTAGAGTTTTAGGAGTTCTCTTAAAACGTACCAAAAACAACGAAATCTACCTTTGCGCCTGCCATTGTTTTTTCTGTAAATAAAAACATCTAAGTGAACAAATGAGTATGCACATAAGCCAGTACCTAGTGAAAGCTACACTAAAATAAAGTTTATCATTATTGCATAACGAAAACAGCCCCTTTAAAAAACTTCCAATAGTAAACTGGTTTAAAGTTTTAAATTCGAATTGGAAATATCGTAACTCGCGGCGTTCGGGTCGAAACTTGTCTTACCTGAACTTGTAACTTTTCGTTGAACTTTGAATAAATTTACCCAATTCTAAGTCACTTCATGTCTGTTGTTAGAATAAGACCAAAATGTTACACAACTCCTGCCCATATATTATGCTAATGTACGATAGAAAATGATTAAATATTCTCTTAGTTTTCGACCTTTTTTTGATCAGGACAATTGCTACGTTTTTGATACGCTACGCTAGCGGCTGTTAGATTGCAGTGTGTACTCTCCCCCTCTTCAAATGTTATACGACAATAAAAAATGGCGCAATTTAGAATGACACTATTAACAATTTATTAGAATTAATACAATATGATTTCTAATTGGACGTACAGATAATTTCGCACAACTGGTGCCAGATATTAGTTATACAACGTATGTCACCAGATATACTTTGTCCCCTACATTATTTTGACACTGATATCACGAAATAAGTACTTAAACTGTGCTGAACATTATTTAAATACATTCAAATTACTAAGATGATTGCTTATATTCGAAATCGTACCCGAGTCTTAATGGCTCAAGCGCTCTACATGCTACCAAGCAGAGCGGTGTAAGCAATTCGCGATCCGCTATGCTACGAGTATCACTAGTATTGCATTATGCTCAGAGTTCAACAACTCAGCAAAAGGATGATTTTCACCAATTGTTTTAAATCTGTATATAATTGTGCACAACCGAGGTAATAGCATTAAGGCTAGTGATCTTACCACATAGTTTACGTGACTTTAAATCTAAAATAAGATTATAATATGTGAAAAAACCGGCACGTAAGATTGGTTGATTGACATTTGCTACCATAAAAATCCAACGACAAGCTCTTCTCAAATTTAAATTTAATACTAATGTCTTAACACCCTAAGTCTTAATTTATATACCATTAGAAGCGTAAAGTACATAGTCACATTGTTTACACTCACTAATATTTACGAACCTTTTATCGTTTTATCGTATCGTTGAAACTTAGGGCAATTTGATTTGTGATTTTGATTAATATTCTAATGCGCGTATCGCGCTTGATTTAGAGTCGGCCACAAAGGGCTGATTCTGAACATAATCTGGACTGGAAGTAGTACGCCGCTTATTCCAAGACTGAGAACAAGATCAGCGAAATCTGTCCTTATTTCTGGAACGGTATCTCTGCCTCGCCTGAGATTGCATAAGATGTGTAATCCTTGAATCTATTTTGGCGATTTCGTTAATAAGGTGTTATTTATTTCAGCTAATATTTATCACCGGCTGTAGTTTTATTATTAATAACCTCAGCTATGTGGGAAGGTTACAAATTCTCCATAATTTTATCGGCCATGGGGGCCAAAGAGACGAGTTTTTTCGAGTCCAATGCACCTAGAACAGCACGAACCGAGGATAGTAGGTATTTTTGCCCTAGGACAAGTATAGCGTCGCCAGCCACTTTGTCCTGAGCTAATTCCCTAAACCGCCTAAGAAGCTGTGACAGTTTTTACTCTCCCAGCTCGATTTCACTAATTAGCTTCTGCACCTGCCTACTCCGTGATTCTTCTTAATAACTAATAATCTCGCATTCGAGGCCTTAGTATTTACCTACCGTTGGAGGATTCACCTGCTGGATGGCCTCTTTTCCTAGTTTGGTTATTATCAGCTGGTATTTGCTTTCGTCTGACGCCTTTTGTGGTTCTGAAACTGCCTCCGCTTGAACGAACCAAATCTTTGGCTTCTAAAAGGTCCAAAAATCGGGTATTCTTACCGACTCTTTTACCTATATTCAGTATACTCACCGTGTACAAGCTTACGTCACCGTTGAAAGTTCTCTTCTTTTTGTACACGGTGATGTCACTGCCACCCGGTGTTGTTGAGTCGCCTCCGAAAAATGTTTTTCACACACGCTATTGTCGGGGGTCACCAATGTTTAGTGCGCGGAGTGCCCCGAGGGTGTCTATCAGAAGGTTAGCAATCTGCCTGTCTATATGCGTGCGGTGTGAAATGATCAGCAAGTCTTTTTAGCACAAGAAAGTTTATTCAAACTTAATTACAACTCACATGAAAGTTGAGCACGAATAGGTGCTATTCAGAAGACAACTGCTGTCGCTTCATATTAACCTTTTTCAGTAGGACCCGAATGGCCAAAAATGCGACGTCGGCAATTCGCCGCCGTTACATTTTAAAAGATATAGAGAAAATAAATTAAACGTAATGACGGGCATCAAAATTGTTTCATTTTCGCATTTATGTTAAAACAACAAAATCTACAGGTGTTACATTCAATGTGCTATTATTTCTTTAATTACCTATGCTAAAAACTCATGCTATTTCGCCTCATTAACTATTGGGTTTACCTTCAGCCCGAGACTCTCCACTATTGGATATATATAGGCCTCTCTCAAGGTGCGAAATCATACTCGGTATTTCACTCTTCTCATCTAATGCGTTTGATTCTCCTACGAATTTCTTCGTATCGGATACTGTCCATTAAAGAAACTTCAAGCGCAGCTTTGTAGCGCGAACAAACAAGTAAATTATTTTTAACGTGACAACATTATTCATGTGTACTTCAGATTAGTTTACTGCACAATCACAGTCTTGCATTATGCATGATGTAGCCCGAGTGAGCGTACTAGTGCAACTTATGCCTGATCGAAACTTGCGAGTGTCCGATTTTGTTTTAGAGATATGTGAAGGTTGTTCCATTTGCATCTTAAAATACGACGCTGTTTGAAACTACTACTTGAAATTTGATGCTTTCAAATTGTTTTTCAAAATCTAACAAAACCGAATACAGATTGAACAAGGGTTTTTATACATACGCATTATAATAGCGCAAAGAAAGAAAAAAAAAAGAGGAGTGTTAATAGCTAAGTATATTTTTAGTATTTGTTTCAATTTATGAGACGTAAAATTTCGTTTAATACATTTACTAGGTTTTTAATTTGAACAGCTTAGGCGAGCGCAGATCGGCTTTTTAAGAGCCTCAAATAAAAAAGACAACAATTGGAGTATAAACATTATATCTAACCAAAGCCAGTTCCTTTTTTTGCGTCCACTGCTGGACATAACATGACATAACAGGGGATTCCCCATGCTCATTGACTCGTGCATGACAGGTCGTATGCTCTTAAAACGGCACGCTGGCCAAGCCGGTCAAGAGTCCACTCTTTTAGAGGTGGTGTAGATCCTACGCTTGTGGTAGCGGCTTTTTTATTTTTTATCGTAACCACATAACAAAAATAATTATACAATATATAAATAGTAATATCTGCCAAACTGCAGAACAGTTTGTCGGCGGAACTGCTCTCTGCTAAAATGAATTGTAGTGCAGTCTATTGTACAACTATATGTACTTATGTATTGTACAAATGCTGTATTATGATACAAACTACGTTAATACTTTTGTTCAGGTACTTAACAAATGATATGAACTTTGATTTATTTTTTAACTGTATTTCTAATAAATGTTTTTTTAAATTTGTTCTTGAAGACAGCTTTTGATATATTTTTAATTTTTAAATCTAAACGTAAATTATTTTCAAATTTAGGTACAGATATATTGTAGTGTTCTTTTGCCATAATAATTGTAAACTCTGGGCACATTCAATTCTTCTTTGGCCATTGCTCTGGAGCTATGAGAATGATATGACAATGTTTTTAAACTCATTAGAGCCAAATTGTTCCACTGCAATTAAGAGAATGCCACTAGGCATTAAGTCCGCCTTTGTACAATGTTTCTTATTATTACTTTACATTCAAGTAATAATCTGTTATACTCGGACTTAAATCGGTTTTTCATTTTATTTTGTCGACGGGTATTTCGGAGAATTTTAGTATTCAGGTATTTGTTATGATGATTTACTCGCCTCTTACGACACCTAACGGAAAGAAATGGGATGGTGTTTTTCTAAAGCTAGCGGACACCACGGGGCCCAGAGACCAAAAGGCCAAAAGGTGAAAATTTATGTAGATGATACATTTAATAATTTTGAGACTTGTTGCATAACACTCATAGGAAATATATGAAAGCTATAATCGGTTAATAATATATGATAGTTGTTTCCAATTTAATTCCATTTGCGGTTGTATTGGCATTTCTGTTGGAGGAATTCTAGTTTGCTGTTAAATTACATTTAGTGGTTTTATTATTATCCCATTCGTTTATTTATGTCAATACTGCCTCATTTCGAAATGATTTCTATTTAGCCTCGTCAGAATGAAAATGTAGTTAATCTCAAATGGAAAATGTAGCAGTGAGCAGTCCGTTGGACAGGTTTGATAATAGTGGTCAGTAGGATAGTAGTTCGTAGACTGTATCTTAGTAAGTTTCTGTTATTATTATTTAGTTTATATTTAACTATTATTATCACTTAGATACAGCTTGCTAACTTTCATTTGTTATTTAATATATGTTTATTAATATGTAGGTATTTATTGATTTGTTATTTTATTAAGTGTCATGTATATGTATTATTTTAATTACATGTTACTACTACTATGCTACTAAGTTCGCCTTTTGTACAATATTTATATGCAATAAAATAAATAAATACATTTATAATACCTTATTACATGTACTAGTGGGTATAATACATTTATACTCACAGAATACTACCTTGAAACGTACTGCATTTCCCACTTTATCATATTCCCCAATGCATATACGTGTTTCGGTAGTGAGTGAGATATGCCAGAGCCCATTCCAATCCTCTCCCTCCCCATTTTCCTAATCCATTCCATAATCTGCAAAAGTAGACAGCGCAACCGGGAGCGTGCCAAAGTTTGTCATTTTGGACTAATGTTGGTATGTATCGCGGATGTCTATGGGCGACAGTATCCACTTACCATCAGGTGGACTGTATGCTCGTTTGTCACCTTCTTTCTATAAAAAAAAATATATTAGTAATTTAAGTAAAGTAGGTTGTAATTAAATGAAAATCGTCTAAGATACAGGTTTATAAGATTTATTATATTAACAACACTACTGTACACTATATTATTCATATGTACTCGTATCTTATTCATTACGTACATTTAAACTGGGCACGCGAGCAGTATTATCAACGTTAGGTCCGATAGTTCGTTGCTCGCGGGTCGAGGAAAAATTTTATCAACAAAGTTCCCGGTTGCTAGATATAAATCAATAAATAAAAAATAGATCAGTTCTAAATTATAATCTAACAATTTAGTACCTACCTAAAGAATTTTTTAGACTTCTTTTGGACTTGACTTTTTGAAAGGAAAGAAGAAATATGTCATAAAAAGTAGATTAAAGAATGCCATTATTATCCCAGGATTGTGCTTGAAGCTATTAAAATGAAAAATATAAAAACTTCAATCGGAAAAATCGATAATCTATCTTCGAGGTGGATTTAGTGCCATACATACGTACCAGCTGCCTGTGTTTCTTCCTTGCTAGATATAATGTAGTTAAATGTCAACGGCTATTGCCCGTGTAGAGTGTCGAATCTTTCCGAAGTTGAAGACCAATAGCAGGTAGTTGATAAAACTGCATGCAGCTCTCGTCATGATTCATCCGTCTTTTCAGTCAATTTGAGACCACGGCCGGTGTTATACGTGCCGAAACGGCGAATAGAAATAAAAGGACTTTAATTGCACGCGTGAAGACCTCATTCATAATAAAAAAGATATAGAAATATGTTGGCAGACGAGCTGACAGATATGTGATAAGCCTAGTGATAAGTGGATACTGTCTGCGACATACGCGATAAATGCCATCATCAGAATGACAAACGTTAGCACGCCCGTGGATGCACTGCCTACACTTGTAAAAGGAATGGATTTGGATAAAGATTTGGAAAATGGGGAGAGATAGGAATGGATGGGATGGGAGTGCGGTCTGACAAATCCCACTCACTACTGAAACACGTACGTACATTGGGCGAATAAGATAAAGCACATGCATTAATGCGGTACATTTTACGTTAGTCTTCCTTGAGAGAGAGTTGTATTATGCGCTCAGCAGCTGTGGGATTGCAGCGTGCACCCCATTATAATATAAAAAAAAATCAAAAAGGTTTTTGTAATATAAAAATTTAATGTATTCCAGTTGAGTTTTAATGTTTAATGTATTCCAGTCCCTATTACCAACCATCAGATTAAAATACCATGATTATTTTCTGATTAAATTTCGACCTAGCTCTTTCTTAGAATCTATTACGGGGATCGTCTGGCCTTCATAACTCAGTGTAACGTTAGATCCGTAGCACAAGATGTAGTACGAAAGCCTTTCCGTGTATTAGAAGTTAACTACTCGCGAACTTTACCAGGTAAACTTGATTCCGCTGCTCCGATGATGTTAAGCTATTTATACACTCTGCAGTTGGAAGATATATCCGATTTAGTACCAGAGTTTTCTTTGATTCAACATAGCTTGTTTTGTTGCCTATACATACGCACATAATATTAACTGTGTTCTTGCGGAACAGTTAATTAAAATGACTAAATCCACTGTAGTTAAAAAGTACTAACATAGTTTTTAAGTTACTTACTAACATTTGTATGGATCTGTGTTGTCTGAATGAATAATGTTTTTTTCTAGGAGATTTTTAGGTCGAAATAAATAGATGATCCTTTGTGTTAGATTTATATACGAGTATAGTCGAGTTATTTATTACTATCATATTATGTATGCAGTATGTATAGAGCCTAGTTTCCGTTCGGTCATAGGAATGTTTTAGAGCGGTTTAGTCTCCACAAATGCCAGGGTGGGTAGCATCCGCGTAGTATGGTAGCATGTCGTATCAACACGTGTGCAGACGGACCCTCGGGGGGCTTTTTTTGGTTGATCTTAGTAGAGAGTCTTCTAAGTAGCGAGAAAAAACACACACCTTTTACATGTTACAACACGTCATAAAACGTCATCTAACGATTTGTGTTGGAGTGGCAAAATAAAGTGTTATTCTAATGTGAACAAAGAGACCCCAAGTCGGATATATAGTTATTTTCGAAAATGGTGTATAGTAAATTTATATATATAGCTGTTGCCCGCGACTTCGTCCGCGTGGACTTTAGTTTATAAACACCGTCTTTATTCGATGTGATTCTTTAAATTGATATAACTTTTTTATTTATGAACTGAACTGATTGAAATAAAACAAACACTAAATTTCAAGTGAAGCTTACCACAATACATTGGTGAAAACCGCACCCAAATCGGTTAAGCCGTTTCTAAGATTAGCGCGCACAAACGCACAGACAAACAGACAAACAGACAAAAATTCTAACAATCATTGTTTTGGGTTCTATTGCGTTGATAAAGGCCCCCAATAATAGTTTTTTTTATATATTTTTATATGTTACATGTATTTATATGTTTTTTATATGTTAACATTTTTATTATAAGGGATATATGGCCTTAAAACGCTAGGCCGTCCACTGTTTCAGAGGTGATGTAGTTCTTCAGAGCTTGTGGTAGCATCTTTGTTATCCTTCAGTCGCCTTTTATGACACCCACAAATGGGGTGTATGTGCACTTTATATATGTATTGTTTGTTACTCGTATGTAATTTAGAGGCCGTTTTTTAATTTTTTAAAAGTATATAATCACAATTTTTGAACTACTAAACCGATTTGGCTCGTCCTTGAAATCTTCCTCGAGGGTACCTAACCCTTAAGCGCTGTCTGTACTCGTATTATGGGCTTATTTAGCCGTGACCACAACGGTGGGCCGTTTAATTGGATCAGTATCATGTATCATTAGACAGGAGTCTATTGCGTGAAATAGGCCTGAAATTACGAGGGTGAATTGATTAAAATTGGTAAGACCTACCATTGATGTATATTATATGAGTTTCCCGCACTGATAAAAGTTACATTTCCGATAGACTCCTAAGTCTATTAGTTTCTAATTTAGACTTCTATGAGGAAAAGCTCCCCTCCGACCCTTGTTACCTCCATAATTATTTTCTGATATTTTTAGGGGATATATAATACCTTATCAAAATGTACTATGAGCAATTTAAATTAAAATATCTATACACATAACAAAACAATTTAATACTCCCTGAACGATCCAAAAACATTGCGCAATCCGTAAAATTTTACTGTACCCCATGTATAAACGCTATATAAATTTAATCATTGCAAAAAAAATTTCGTCATTCGTCATTTTAACCATTGTTACAAAAGGACAAGAGATTTTTGGCAATGGGTTGCATAGAACACGTGAGTTCTATCTTTCTTTATGAAGTCATCACCAGTTTTTTGTAAATGATACAGACAGCCGATACATTCATCTCGATGCGACATTGATCAATGTGTTAGGCGACTAAATTTAGGGGGACTGAACGCTAGGGTTGCTACTCTCGGGAATTAACGGACCAAAGTAGCAATTTTTTTAATTTAGTTTAATTCTGATGGATATCAAATATACCATTTCACACTAGTAATTATCTATTGATGGAAAACAAAATATTTATCTACATATTTTATTAGTCTTAGTACAAAAAAATATATAGTTATTTTCTTTCCTTTCATTCATGCTCTAGGGCAATGGGTCCACGGGGTAATAAAATTACCTGTAGTTCCAATGGTGGGTTAAAGTGGTGGGACCACGGTTACCGGTCAACTAAAACTAGTCTGTCTACACGGAACCCCGGAGGGTGGATTAAGGCAACCGTTAAACAGAAAGCATTCAATTTCCAAACTTCCTTTGTTTGCATCCGACCAGACGAATGGCGCGATCTATCAAAGCTATTGGTGCGTCAAGATCAAAGGAGGGAGATAGTAGGTAACGTCGGGCTGTTCTTAATAAACGTATTCTACCATTGTCGTGGCTTCACATATTGACATTGTATCAGCCTTTAGCAGGGCACAGGCCATCGCCATCTAGGTCCCATAGTGTATCTAGGGTTTCAAACCATAATCCACCACGCGCGTCCAGTGCGGATTGCCTCGCGATGTTTTCCCTCACCGCCGAGCTAGTGATAATTTTTAAAAATCCGTAGTTAAGTAAAAACTCCGAGGATTTGAACTCCGATGACAAGAATGTCGACCAAGTATAGACACCACTAGGCTATCATCGCTCATGGCTTTACATATACAATGTTTTAATGTTTAATTGTATGTGATTTATATATATATACTATATAGTTTCATGTCTATGATCTTCTATATTTATTATTGTTTTTAATCCCCTACCACTTTATCTCTTGCTAAGTCCAAAAGGTTGGCTGGGAAATAATGCAAGGCCGCCATTTGTTATATTTTACAAAAAAAAAGAATTTCTCGCTTATTTTGGTGTTACCAACAGTAACCGTAACCAGATGTTTTGTATCCACTGCTGGACATGGGCCTTCTCAGACGCATTGTCTTGTACGTGGGAGATGTATGGCCTTATACGGATACCTTTTATAGGAGTACACAGAAATTATTTTAAGATGACATCGCCGTCATCTAATATTGTTAATCGGATCTGAACGCTTAAAACGATGTTTGTTTACCTCTTATTTCTACTCAACGTTTCGGCACGCGTTACACCAGCCGTGGTCACGAGTTGACTCAACTCGTGACCACGGTAACAACTAATTAAAACAAGCAAACCTTCAGACCCCATGTACAACATGAAATGATAGAATCTATACAAGAATACCACAACAACAGCGCGTTTGTGTGCGTGAAGTGCAATTTGAGCGTTCGCGGAGAGATTTCATACTTTTCCTCGGTTATTTGTGCTATAGGTGCGTCGAACACCGGGCCCTGTCATTAATAACCACTGGGAGTAATGGGCCGAGAACTTTCTACGCACGTTTTTCATTAAATTCTCAGTCAGGAGAGGTGAATTTATAAAATCAATAGCGGCTAGCAATGGAATTAAGCGGTGATATATTGTCGGACGGGTGCTGATTTGTTATTGTAACGGATTTGGGAATATCAAAGGGATTTTTCCCTTTTATTTTTCTTGTCGGATCTTCGGCTGCAAAAGGCGTCAATTAGAATGAGTGATGATGTTTTGTGAAAATAAGATACAAAGTCTGCATTCTTATTTAAAAAAATACTCTAATTAGAAATGTAGTTACATCTAGACCTATTAAATATTTCCTGAAATAAAATGATAATTTATTTTTGAATAACTGAAATAAATTATTCTATTATACTCTACTTCACTCCTACTCTTAAGACTCATCTACACAAGGAGAGTTTCTCGAAGGGTTCGAGCGAGAATATTGTATACGATTCTCGTATGCGATCAAACTACATAAAATTTTCGCTTACAGCTGTTCACATCATGATAAAAACTAGATGATAACAGTGATCAGATGATGATAACAGTTTTTTTTTATACTGAATTTGACTGATGTTCGAGAAGCTCTGTACTCTACTGTCTTCAACTCCTCTCGACTCTATTTTATTGTATTTTAAATTACTAAGAATGACATCACAAACTTAACACACATTTAAATTTGTTGTTATAGATTCCATAATTTCTATTGTCATTTCTTATTGGTTGTTGTAAGCGGCCGCCGCGGAGGCACCGGCTCGCTCTTCTAACGAACCATAACACAGTAATTTTCACGAAATCCGATGTCCAGAGATAAAAATTGTAACTTTTTATAGATATTCTCTAAGAATTCTAAGAATATTTCAAAGTTTCTAGAAGTATATTTATATGTGGTCAGAAACACACGTTTGTGCTGAAAACAAATAGAAGGCATAAATAGAAATTAATGCAGCTAAGTCTGGCAAGTCACATTTTTGAAGCCTATATATAAATTATGGTGATACGTACCTATATTATATTTGGTATAGGTACATTTTTGATTTTCTTTTCGGATTATTTTGTAGATTTAATATGTTGCATACGGGATAAATTATTTGATTTTATTAAATTTCCTTTCTCACTAGTCACTTGAAATGAGTGTTTTGATGATCGATCATTTATCTGCTGTCATCAAAAATATTTCCCAAAATTTTAATTACCCATTTTTTTAAGAATTCCAAACAATAAAATTACAATCTAATAAGAATGCACAGATTGTATTCAATTTAAATAGAAAAATCTATATTTGTCATTTATATTCTAATAGGAAGATTTATTATTAATTAAATCTAAATATTTATTACTTTTTTGGTTTCAATGATGTAGTTTTCGGAATAAAAACAAAACTCGTCTCTGTGAAATATGTTTTCAAAGCTCAAGTGGTATTATAACTTTTTTGAAACATATTTAATTACACATTTTAACATGTAGGTAGACTTTTACGTATACACATATAAGGTCCTACAAAAATAGTTAAAAAATTCTAATGTGTCATTCAGTGGAGGTTAGTGACAATATTTATTTAAAAAAATTAAGACTGTAAAAGTGTGAAGGAAATAATTAATTTATTAGGTACGCGTAAGTAAGCGTAACAGGGCGCGTTCAAAGGTCAAAAACCTAAGCGATAGTGTTACACACATAAATTAATCACTCATTGTTTATTACTAATGACGATCAACAAAACAAACTATTTTTTGAATTATTGTAATAAACAATTTTTATATTACCTACTAAGAATGTCAACACAGAGTCGACCTGAGTGAGAAATGACTTTCTTTTTTCATATATGGCAATGGTGCAATTAGTACATTCTGCCAATGTCAAGTTTTTTTTCGTAATTAACAATTACAAAGTCTAAAACGTATCTTGTCAATGTCCAGTCCCGTCGGAGTACGTCAGGAGTCACTCAGTAAAGTGCTAGTAAGTTTACTGAGGAGAGAAGAGGAGTCCAAGGAAGCACACGAAAAACGATTTTTTATTTAATTTTTATAGGCTTTTATTTGATTATCACAAATATTACACACAAAAAACACTTTGAAATATAATAAATCACCACTATAAAACCGCACACATTTTTTTATAACAAACCAAATAAAACTTAACTTTTCTTCTCGATTTCTCGCCAAAAAGTCCATGACATTACTTAAAGAATAATGTTTCCAATATAAAAAATATAAACTTTAAAAAAGGTCGCCGCAATGAGTCCGCAACATGAGGGCCAATAATGTTCAGGATTGCTCCACCCAGCAATAGATCTGATCAGCAATAAACATCCCTATTCCCTATCGGCTACTAAACTAATGTGTACAGAGAAAAATAACATCAAATACATAAAAGCGTTTCCATGTCGCGAATTAGTCACGTTCGCCACGCTTCGCTGTTTTTGCGTTATCCCATGATTTATGGAGAGTTCTAGAAACGATTTGTTATAGCTAAACGTGGCTAATACTGTTTGGTATTCATACGGCATATTCATTTCTAAATCGGAACGATGCGCTGCAATCCTAGGGAATATTCTCTAGAGTTTTATCGTGTCTCAGCCTCTAGTACTACCAGAGGTAGTTTCAGCGACCGATTCTGTAAGTTAACTATTAGCAATTATCTTAAACTAAGCTAAGAAGTAAGCGTAATGTTTTATAATAGGTAAGTATGGTAGGTCTAAATATACTACTAAGTACCCCGATAAAGATAAACATTGTCCCTTTCGGAGCTCGTATATAAGTCTGCAGTGCTATCAGTTTACGGATATTGTGGTTTCTGTTATAGTGGATACTGTTGTTTCAATTGTCTTCTATTCATTGCTCAGAGGAGTAGGTATGTTTTTATTTTTTTTTAATTTTTCGCTACATTTACCAGGAGGTAACAGAAATTCTTTTATATTTTAATAGAACGTCAGTATCAGCTAGATTTATTTGACACATAATTTATCTGTGAGATTGTTAACAGTTACTTTATCAGTAGATAAAGTATCGAGAGGTAAAAAATAAATAAAATCAGGAGGTGGTGAGAAAGGCCCTGTCTCTTGATGTCGCTCTCGCACCGCACGCCCAATATTTTACCCTTTATTGCGGAGTCTAGCTAGATATGTCATTCGTTTGATACGCCATGGTTTATATATTGGAATACCAGCAACTACAAAACGGTTGATGATACTTCGGGCAACCATTTTTCTTTCACACTGAGGTGTGTGACTGAAAATGTGAGGTTCGAGTCCCAGCCCAATCACTTGAGTACCATTGAGTTTCTATTTGGGTGCGGGTTTTTCAGATCATGTTTATATCCACCAGTCGTTATTGGATTCACGCGGTGGATTATGACCCGAAAATCCTTGGGATCGCAAAAGGAAAACTTTGTCCTCTAGTAGGACGGTATAGGCTGATATCTATCTATTTACTGTCCTACACAAAGAAAAGTATAATTTTCAAGTTCAATTTCTCTCAAGAAAATATGTGTGTCACAGAGTATACACAATTGATGTTTCCGCAAAGAGCTCACGGCGGTGGCTCAATCAGCTGTTTACATAATGCATGAAACAATCCAGACATACGCTCTAGGAGTTACCAGAAGCATCGATATTTGTTTGTCCAAGTGAAGTATGAGCTATAAATCCTTGAATAATGGTGGCGATTTATTTTTAAACTAAAAATTGCTTCATGATAGAGCACAACTTTGGTTCGACAGCGCCGCATATATACGGAGTACCTAGATATCATTTCGGAAATGTATGTTACTCTCTTTGTGAAACCGATATGATTTTACGGGGTTTTGCTTTTCTGGCATTAATCTTCAATATTTCATTCAATATCGTGTGATGTTTATGTGCATGTCAGATTAAGGGCTCATTTACATTAGTCTGGTCGTCGTGTTCGGTGACAGTATAAGGTTTAAATAAATCCGCTAGTGTTGTTATTTGCATTATTATGGTGACCGTATACGGCTGCTGGATCCGGCGGTCACGTTACAACTTCTCGTCATAGAATGGCGGGAGGGGAGCGGCTACCGGAAGCATATTACACTAGTTCGGTTTAGCTGTATCTTTTCTCTGTTGTATACGGGACTGGACTAATGTGATTGAGCCCTAACCAATGTTACTTACGCCTTGTATTTAAATCAGCGACAAAAGAATACTAACTGAGCAGCGAATCATGATCGACAACGCAACCTATTCTTGAATAAACCGAAGTAAATAATATTAAATTACTATCAATGCCATTATTACATAGTTGACTGGGTCCAGCTTCGAGAATCTCTTAATTCTTTATTGTCATCAGAGAACTTAAACTCCAACCTTTAAATATGCTACCATCGATTTCAGTATTAAGTATTTTAATTACTCATTTAATTATTTCTCGTAAATTACAACTATCTTAAGATAACTAAATAGGACCCGAGGTTACACCTGAGTTAACCAGAACGACCAACGATTAAATATTTTTTTCAAAAACTGAAAAATGCACCCTTGGAACAAGAAATATGTCTGTCTGGCGGTGCATTAGCTAAAAGCGTTCTCGTGTTCTGTAATCGATTGCTGGCAGCGATCGACACAATGGAACGATCTAGAACTAGAATGATCGAGATCGTGTCGACTGCTACTTTGAAAGAAGTAGTGTACGATTTGGAAGGCTTCATGTGCAAAGTGAGTTTTTTATGGTATCTTTTGTACACAAACTTCAGATTGTAGGGGTCTTAGAGAGGATTCGGATGGGGTGTCATAAAGTAGATGAGATTAAGTACCTGTGAACCCTTGAGGAATGACTTTTGATAGCTAATAGATGTCTCTATAACCCTTCTATTCTTTTACAATGATTGTACTTTTGAATTGCCTATTATAAAGAAGATTTTTCAGAAAAGGGTTATATGGAACCGTGAAGTGTTTTTTTAATACGTTGATATATAATCATTAACTATTTTATAAAACAAGTTTATACGTGTTATAGCCATAGCGTTCAACTGGATCCTTTTGTATTATTTAATCCGTGATTATGTATAACCATATTTCATGTGAATAAATAAATGAATTGTTCTTCTTTCTAAACACATGTTGAAGATCAACAATTGAATCACTTCCTACATCAGCAGAATTCATAGAGGTATCAAATTATGCATTTGAGCGTTGGACGGTGCGGAACTGATGAACCTTTTGTATTCACGTCTGGCTTCGACGTGGATGCAGAGCAAACAATTGGTGAATAGAGGCGTGGAATGCCAATCGGGCCGTGATTCCTAAATTTGATGCGTCTGCCGTTTCCGAAGAAGTTTTAGCTCTATTTACGTGTGTGATATGAAAAATGAAATTTCAGCTCGGAGCTGTATTACTTCAAAAGAATTATTACTATGAATGTTATGTTTGTTGATTTTGCCACATTAGCCGCTACTATCGGCTTTCGTCATTGAGAATTTAGACCTCGTAAAATATAAAAAGTTTTGAGTGTTCAGTTAAGAGCTCAACTTCATACGTATTTATTAATTGATCGGTAAATTATATGTCAGCCTCTCGGGTTAGCAAGCTGAAGTGGCAGTGGGCAGGGCACATAGCTCGAAGAACCGATGGCCGATGGGGCAGAAGGGTTCTCGAATGGAGACCACGTACCGGCGGACGAAGCCGAGGACGTCCATCTGCTAGATGGACAGACGACCTCATAAAGGTTGCGGGCACCCGCTGGATGCAGGTCGCTGCCGATAGGTCTAAATGGCGGACAATGGGGGAGGCCTATGTCCAGCAGTGGACGTCCAAGGGCTGAGAGGAAGGAAGGAAATAAACATTCAAATAAATGGAAGCGAACAAGAAGTTAAACGTAACTATGCTGCTACGGTAGCTATTAACATCAAAATAACATTAGAAAAGGAACCGCTAACAACTTTCGGGTTCGCAGTATAAAGTGTCTCGAAGACCGCACTCGAAGAGTACGCATTAGCTCTCTGCCAAGGAAGTGCGGGTAAACTAACTTTTGGTGACGAGAAGTTCGATGACAAAAGCCTAAAATTGGTACCATATTGAGCAGTTCATCAGAGCATTAGCTTTCGCAGTAGAAATTGCAGAGAGATCTCTTCGGATGCTGAGCGATTTTAAGCCATCGTCTGTGAATGTAAAATCGTTGATAAATCGAACACGCCTTTGGACGAAGTCTTTTCATTATTGGTAGTGAAGACACATCGTCGGATGGTATGTGGTATACACGCAACTTATGGAATAGTGTAAAAAAGGCTTTGTACAATTTGATATGTAGTTGACATATTCTTTCTACAACTGAATTTTACATATCATGCTGGTATATTTATAAATAAATGAATATAGCCTTTGGAAGAATATTTAATTAATTTCTCAAAGTTCCTCAGACCCAAAATGATTTGTTCTTAAACTTAAATCTTATGTCGTAAACAATGTTTCATTCCGTTGTAGCTTTTGTTTTGTTTGACGATATACTCGTACGAAGCGACTGAAATAATGGCCTCCATTATTAGATAATTAATTTGCACGATTGATTGATGACGATTGGATATCATCATGGAATCGCATTAGGCTCGTCTGTCCGTCGCCTATTTCAACATTCCGGTTTAGGGCGATTGCATGTTGTTATTAGAGTAATTGTAAAGGAATATAATTTGTCCCAAATATACTTTTATATATAAAGCAAAAGTTAAACAACAGTTATTTAATTTACTTAAATTTTACAGTAGAAAATGTACAGAAGGCGGACTTAATGCCTTTGTTATTAGTGGTATTTTCTGTCAACCTTTGTACCTATAAACAGAAGTGCATGAGGGTGGCGCAAAGCAAAGTCCTCGCTCAACTGAACATAAAATAGTACATGTATACATATATTGCGGCTACCATAAGCTTCGAGGAACTACACCACCTCTAAAAGAGTCTAATGATCTCCAACTCGCTTGTTTGGCCTCATGCACAAGACAATAGCTTCGTTCGCGGTAAGGATTCAGAACTGATTCGGAACTATACGCATGCGCAGTTCAAATAATGCCGTTCGCGGAACACACAATTCAGAATTTCTAGTTACAGTTCTGTGTTCGCGGAACCGTCGAACTCGATTCAGGATCGGTTCAGAATCGGTTCTATCAGTTCTATAACTTTGGCAAGAATCGTAGTTCCAGACATGCGCAGTTTTTACCTAACGACATTTGACATACATGCTGCGGCTATATTCAGTTGGTTAGAAACTAATAAACTGGTTAAATAGTTAAATAAAATATAAATTTTATTAATTTATTAAGGGTTAAATAAAATATGGTTAGTTTTGTTTGTTGTTTATATAAATAAGTTTATATAATACTCTAATAAGAGTAATGTGTTTTGGTGGGTCCACTTAAATACTTGCCAACTTAGGGGTTTCCCCCCCAAATTTAGGGGGTAAATAAGTGGGATGGGTTTTTTTTTAGGGGTTTTATATTTTTAGGGATTTTTTGACTCTTCATATATTTTTTTGAATATATATTTTTCATATATTATGTGAAAGTATAGGCCCTGGGACAATCCAAACTATAATAGCTAATCATATTTATTTGTTAACCTAGCGACTTAACGACATCTAGTACAAATATATTACAACTACTCTGTGGTGACTGGTGGTTATTGTGCCTATGCTTACTGGAAATACATATGTACGTTGATTATTGTTTACTTGTTTAATTCGATTTTGTTGTTGTACTGCTGTGCCGACAAGCAATTTGTTAATGATGCCTAAAGAAACTAAAAATAAAAAAATGTACAGTCAGAAGTACACGTAGATTTGGGAAACAGATCCAGATTTAAAAGGTAAAGAAATTTCATTGCATTTTTGTAATTTATATTTTTTCTTTTATTATATATTTTTTTAGGGGGATTTCTAAGTAATTGGGGCGATTTTGGGGGTTTTTGACTTAAGCTTTAGGGATAAATATTTTTGTGAGTTGGTAACACCGCCGATGACAGTAGATCGTACGCAGTTTGGTTCCGAAATCGTTCGCGGAAATAAAAATGACGAATCGGTTTATAACCGAGCATGCGCTCTACTACGATTCCAAATTAGTTCAGTACTAGTTCCGAATTAGTTCTGAATCCTTACCGCGAACAAAGCTAATGTTCTTGACGAGGCCCATGTCCAGCAGTGAGTACTGAAAGGGCTGGTTGCATTGCCTTGCAAATACATTGTATTCGAAAGTTAAAAATAAACGAAGAGAATCAACAAATTAAAATATGTTGAATTAAAGTATGTTGAAGGAGATATGTTACCACCAACTATGTATGTTGGACAAACTTAATTAAGGTCGGTACAGATACATAAAATTATCATCACAATTTACATCCCATTATAATTACAAAGCGGATTCTACGTGCCTCTGTGAACCCTGAGCTTATATCCTGTTATTGAACCGGCACAAACGTCATCGATGATTAGAATTGATTACGTGAATTGCAATGACTCTCCAATGGGAAAATTAATATGCCGTGCTGGGTAGTTTTAAGCAGATTATTGAAATCATCATTAGTATGAATCTTACTTTGACGTAATTATTATTAATTGGTTTGGTTTGGTAGGGGGAGAGTGCATGCTGCATTCCCACAGCCGCTGGGCGCACTCGACTGGCCACGTTATCCCTCTCTCACAGAAGACTACCTTGAAATGTATTACATTTCCTACTTTGTCGTATTTCCCCAATGTACGTACGTGTTTCGGTAGTGAGTGAGATATGTCAAAGCCCATTCCCATCCCATCCTCTCCCTCCCCATTTTTCAAATCCATCCATCTATGCGTTGCCCAGCAGGCAACGCATCCGGGGACGTGCTAACGTTTGCTCAAATACTAGGGTTGTAATTTGTTATAAAAAGTATTTTACTTATTTAGAAAAGAGCGGTGATGGACGCGCAGACGCGACGGGTAGAAAATCCACCTGATTGTAGTCTTGCAAACAAAAATTGTGACTGGAAATTTTTTTCTTACTTTTACTAAAATAGTTATATATCGAAATTATTAAGTAGCAAAATTATTTTTCCAACAATTTTCAGTAATAATCTATTATTTTTTAATTTGCCGCGCTTTTCGAGTTCAGACACTGTATGTATGGCAGTGAGAGTTGCCAGGGCCCATAATAATAAACATCCTAGTCAGAAGTGCCCAGCTGTTGTGGGATATTTCAAAACAAGTATACTTTCTATTTATTAACCATTTCTTCCCTTTAAAAAAAATCACCGACCTGCTATAGCAGTTTGTAGAAGCCCAGAAAGAAGCCCAAATGTTAATATTAAACTTCTCAACGAGGGCATAACTTAGCGGATTTTTATTAAACAAAAAAAAAAGAATGATTACTTTTGGGAAATACACACGAAACTGCGGTAAGGGAAGTAAGAAAAACAAGAAAAAGTCTTGAAACAGGTGCGGTTGGGTAACTTATCGCGTTTCGAGGGGCAAAAATGAAATCGGTCAAAAGGGAGTTCGCGTTAATACAGATTTGTTTATGTACAGACGGAAAAATAAATAAGTTTTACAGGCAACCTTGCCCGCTACGTACAACAACACACGCACACTTAGATAGATACGACTTTAACTGATACGCTGATGTGTAACAAAATTTTTCTGACGACTAACAGCTTAATAACAGCTTAATAACAGATAATAACAGCTTCCGTAGTTCAACTAGTCGGAGCTTCTAGTCTGTGAACAAAGTATATTGCATAAAAACTTATCTATTTTGCTATTTCCACAAGGAAACTGTTGAAATTATCATGGACATAACTTATTTTGAGGGGAAAATGCCATTTCTAAAAGATGAATTTTGTGAATATCACAGATGAAACATACAAAAACACAATTTAGAACACAATTCGGAAATTTAGATTTAGGTATTTTCCGTGGGGAAATAATTTATTGGAATCAAAACATTGATACTGAATTTGCAGCAAATCGATGACAGCAAACTTCATAGGTGGGTTGGGTTTAGGTTCTCTGGAATAGAGAAATAGGTCCCGCGAAGCGAAACTCCGTCGACTTTGTGATGACATCTTATTATTTAATTAAATTATTCAAAAATAGCTTGTTTTGTTAATCATGATTTGCTGTTCATTAAGTTTTTTTTTTTGCAATTTGTTTAAATACAAGCCCCTTTTAATTATCCTTTAATTTGTCATAATTAATAACAGTTTTCAATAATTTAATTATTTATCTAAAACGCCATGTATTTGCAGTAAAATGATTTAATTTTATGGTTCATATGAAGTTTCTTCTGCCTGTTCCATTCAGGAATGGAGCTGTTGACGCCTACTGCAGATAAAACCCCTAAACTCCAAGTGGTCACCATCATTAGTCCCTTTATAATGTACAAATACACATAACCATCTAGAACTCGGTCACGTTCACCCAATAAACATTCTCTAACGGCTCCACTACTCCGCTTAATGTTTCCAACAGTCGTGTTAAGTGTTCAAGAGACAGTTAAGCGAATTCCCTGAAAGTTTTCCGAGTATGGGGGTTTGGTCAGAAGTTCGAATTCCGGCCCATTCTTACTGCTCCACTGGGATTTACTTCCGGTGACAGTAGTAGACAGAATGTTAAAAAGTTAGGAGTATATTTTCCCTATTCACATCATGAAACAGTTTTGAGTCCTACGTACAGGCACAGTTTACCAAACAGCTAGTGCACTCCATAAAAAGTTCTAGCATAACCACGCTCGTCTGTGTATGCACGCAGCACACATTGCACATAACGAAACAATAGCAATCCGTCAGTCTGGGCTTGCGCTACCCGACGTACGCGTAGTTATTCCCGTCGTGTTGGCGGAGTGAACTAGCTATTAGATACATAACTCCAGTTATCACTGAGTTTCTATTTAGTATTCCCGTAGTTATTCCCTACGTACGTTCTACGTAGTTATTCCCGTTGCGTTGGCGGAGTGAACTAGCTATTAGATACATAACTCCAGTTATCACTGAGTTTCTATTTAAGTGAGTGCAGTAGGCACATCCATATCTATCATACCATACCATCAGTCTGTCTCTCCAGTGCGCGGTCTTTGGCAGAGGCCTATATCCAGATATAGGCCTCTGCCAAAGACCGCCACCACACATGGTCTTCAACACTTCTCATCTAGCCACTACCGTCAACTTTCTTCAAGTCCACCTGGCCTGAGGACGTCCCGCGCTACGTTTCCCGATACGTGGTCTCCATTCGAGAACTCGCCTCACACATCGGTTATCAGTCCTGCGGCATATATGGCCTGCCCACTGCCACTTCAGCTTGCTGATTCTTTGAGCTATGTCGGCAACTTTAGTTCTTCGTCGAATTTCTTCGTTGCGGATTTTGTCCAGCAGAGAAACTCCGAGCACAGCTCTTTCCATCGCTCGCTAGCCTGGTTCACAAGGTCATCCATACCCACGGATCATAAAACTATATAGCAGAATGAGTCAGAGCCACGTCAGAGCGTAAGAATTTGACGTTTGGACCGAATTTGAATTTAGGTTTGCAGTAGCGGCTAGTTTTTAGAGATTTAGTAGCAAGCAGTTCGATAAAGAACGATACTCGAAGGAGTATTGTTCGAAGCACGTTATATTTAACGCGCTTCGAACAATACTCTTTCGATACGTTCATTTAGTACCACCATTCCACCGTAGATGTCGCTGTATCTAACGGAAACATGCTATCGTTAGTTAACCTCAGAATGTAAGAGCAAGTTAAAAATTTTTTACTTTTACTTAATTAAAAACTGAAGCAGTCATAGTTTGATTTACATCCAAATTTACTATAGAGAGCGCCCTAGTTGAAGTTCGGGAAAGAACAGTATTGTTACATACTATACGAGTATCCTCCGCAATAGGTATAAAAAGAAATAAAAACAGTCGCGACAACTACTTATTACTTAGAATGTTTTATTACTTAGAATCTGTTGCGTCATTGAGCTAACTCCGACAGATGAGACAAGTAAGTAGAATTGATGGAAAAATAAACTTGATGTTATTGCTAAGTAAGATTAAGTGCTACCGCATATTACATCACAGTAATACTAGTTTCAGCCTTTGTTCTAATTGGTGGACAACTATAGTTCAATGCACGTTTCGGTAGTTAGTGACATATGCCAGAGGCCTGTTAATGGCCTGTTAATCCCCAATACGCAGGCTTAAAATTTTAGGAAAGAAGGATTGACACACTACCAAGAGGCAATTATATACGAGTGCGAATATTTTACTCACCTAAATATTGTTATGGCCCAAATACGTACTTCAATATTATTTACCCATAAAACTCACGTAAAATTACAGTAGGACATTTTATTTTTATAATTCTGGTAGAGAGCCAATATACACAGGTTCAGAAATTACGTAAAACATTTGTTTACTAGACAAATATCATTGCTTTTCGAGGTTTTACAAAATTCTCTCTGTCTTCATCAAAGAAATGGAACTCAATTAAAATTAAGTAATGTTCGTGAGTGCTAACAAAAATTAACAATTCGTTTTAATTTCGTTCAACGTGACGCCTTAAATACATCTTGAATAATGGTATTTAAGGCGTTCAATTAACGTTACACTTAAAAACCGTATCTGAGATTTAATCCTTAGATTTAATACTGTCAATTTTTTTTATAGGTAGAAAGTGGCAGATGAACAGACAGTCCACCATAAGTATCTACAATAATACATGCCAATATCAGTTCAAAATAACAAAGGTATAATCGCCCCTACTTCAAGGCCACCAATTCAACAAGAAAATTATGCTACAACCATTTCCCAATCAATTTCCAACAAATATTAATTTGCGATATTTTCTTTAGGAATTGTAATAAAAGTTGTTTACATTGGTCTTCAAGGATTTTCCATTTTTTTATGTAACTTTGTTTATTTCGTAAACGAAAATAATTTTACGAAATTATATTTGTTTCGTGATTTACGCTGACGACCGACCGAAGCGTAATGATCAAAAACATTAGATGTCCAATTACACAAATGAAGCCAATTCTCTAACCTACCGCCTGGAGACTACAGAGTAAGGTGACCATGGTTTATGAAAGATTTATAGTACAATAATACATATTTATTATGCCTCTCGGGGCTTGAATCATCTAAAGTGTCCATATTTTTTTCGATATCAGCCTAATAGCTTAACATGAGTATGTGTCACTGCAAGACAGTTCTCCCTTTGCTATCACTTATTAAGCTTTAGCTTATCGTGTCACGTGGGCGCTACATGGGCCCAGTGTACTCGTACCTCACGAATGTAAGTTGAGTTCTATTAGTCGAATATGAGTCAAGTAAAAGGAGATTTTTTTTATACCGGGACTTTACAATTACGAATCTTACCCGGTGTACTTTCGGCGCTGTAAAAATGGTGTTTTATTTATTTATTATTATACACATACACAACATTTCTTATAAATCACTTGGGATCCATAAACCAGCACTGGTTTGTACGGATTCGTCTTATAAGTTTACAAATAGCAGACAGATGTCTATCACACACCACCACAATTCAAATATAGGCAATAAAAAGGCGTAATTAAATAAAGCGGACGCTCCAGCTCATACTAGTAGATATCGCTGTGCGTTCGCGGCGGTCACTGTCAATGTCAAACTAAATACAATATTATGGTGAACATAGGCGGAATTTGAATTACAAGCCAGGCGACGAATGTCGTCCAAATACAATTTCAATCTAGCATAAAGTACAAGCTCATACTTAAGTGCGCGCACTCTTGCATGTGCGTGTTATAATGCAATCGTGGCGTTTACATGTTGATTGCGTTTGAACTGCACTTCTGAGATTGGCTTACATTAGAGTACAAGTATAATTTGAAACCGAAAAACCGCATTGTCATTTCTAATCCTCTACCTAATTTTACCTTTAATTTATGTCTATGTACGAGTATACTCTGTATCGCTGTTGGCTTACCAATAATATAAAAAAAACATAAAACTTATATTAAAATCGATTTTAATATCCTAAATAGTATTATTGTATGAATAGTTATATTCCATAATACCCCGTTTACGTGGTCACTCCACTCGGGGTCCAATTTAATTACTTCGCCCTGAGTTGATTTAAAACGATAATTTTGTATGTGTACACTGAAATGTACACTTGTTGGTTTTGATTTTCAAAATAAATTTCGCATTTCCCTGTTTATGTCGGAAACGAAATGATGAAAGCGTCAGAAATGTTTTCGAAATGGGTATTCTTAGGATGAAATTTCCAAACTTCAGGATGTTTTTACTAATTAAAACTTTTTTTCAATATACGAATATAATTTTATAGCTGTATTAAATAAAATGTAGAAACGTAGCGTTGGACGCTTCCCGACCAGGTGGACTGGCGATTTGACGAAAGTCCTCAATGACTGGATGAGAAGTGCCGAGGATCGTGTGTGGACATGGAGGCCACATGGAGGCCTATATCCAGCAGTGCAGAGACACAGGCTGATGGTATAATATGGTAGATATGAATGTACCTACTGCACTCACTTAAATATATGATATAAGCAAAAGACCGTGTGTGGTGGCGGTCTATGGGAGAGGCTTAAATATATTTTTTTGTTTTGTTTATTTATTTTATCTAAATAGTTAGGTATTTTAAATAATAACATATCCATGGGTATTTTTTCTTCTTCTTTATTTTATTTAGGGGCTTTTACACTATTGTGTATGTCTGCCCCATCGTACCCTAAAAGTTACAATTTCACTATCTATCTGTCTTACTTATCTACATCTATCTATACTATAATTACGTCTATCTTAATTTATCTATGACTCTGATAGCGACTCGCAAATTCGCACAGAATGTTTGCAGCTTTTGATGTTGGCTCGAACAGAATTCTATGGAACATCTCTACATCACTCCTGCTCAAATTTAGAGTCTCTATCAGAGCCTTCCTCTCGGGTTCGTTCCGGGAACACTCCAACAACAAGTGTTGGACATCTTCAACTGTACCACAACTTTGACAATTAGGAGAATTTATTTTTTTTATAAGAAAACCAAACATGTTTAGTGACATAATGGGTATTTCCGTTTCTATAATTGTAAATAAATCCTGACGCTTCGTAATATCCAGCAGTGAAGAGACACAGGCTGATAGCAGGATATGGTATTATTATTATACAGAATATGATACAGTAATGTATTGACAGATCACAAGTATGAAGGGTTTGCCAAATAAAACTGATGTGCTGATTAATTATTTTCAAGATGTCATTTGTTTCTTTTAACATTTTGATACCTTATTTTCACCACCTTCACACACATTTCCCGCTCAATACGGCGGGTGGTTCACTTATGCTCGACTTACGCTTCACAACTGCAAGTGTATTGCGATATTCTAATGGTAATACTTTTGACGAATAGTATTTGGGCTCCAGGAGGCCTCGACCATACCAATTTGAAATAATAATCCCAACAATATTGGAATTCGAAATCGTAACTGTTAGTATTCATTCGTGTTTTTGCAGAAGTGTTGGTCGTCCGGCGGCAACGTGAAAAGTTTTGCAGGTTGACACAAACAACAGGATACTCAGCAGTGGATGGAAACAAACTATTGATGATTATGAATATTAAGACACTGCTTTTACAATATTAATATTGTAAAAGCAGTGTCGATTATTTGCATTATATTAATTAGACAGATGATAACTATAAATGCATTCATAGTACTTAATATGTAATTATAATTGATTATGGGTTGTATATTATAGGTATGTATATGGAGAAATCGTTATAAAGAATGTACGCATTGGTTTTTAAAACTGTTATTTTTAAATAAATAAATATTGAAACACCATATTTTTGTTACGTGTGTTCTTGATACTGGAATGATATTGGAATATCAATAGTGAGAGAATGTTCCATCAAAATCAACCGTTGGATACGTTTAACACTTGACTATTATGAGGAATGATAACGCTTGTCCATTTGATATAGTTTTATGTTGTGGGCACGCAGAGGATAGAATTTAATTAACTGTGCAGCTAAAAGCCTCACGGAGATGTCTGTGGGGACAGCGTAGTGGTTGTGGTGCGATGATAAGTGGTAGCGGAGACGACAATAGGTATAAATTATAGTTCAAATATAGGCAAACTCCTTTACAGTTCATTATTGACATGTTCAATAGGCAGCAAGGTGGAGCTAACTGCAAATATAACATTGTGGAACAAACTTAATCATTCAGTTAGAACGACGAATATGAACGTTGAAGCCATCATAATTGTAAGATCAGGGGAACTTATCTAAGTGAAGTCTGATTAAAATTTTAACTAACACCTAGTCGTATTGGAAAGGATCATTTGAGGAAACAGATTGATATAAACGGCGATATGAAGGCCATTACAATTGACACGCTTTTGAACGTACAACAAGAGCAGCAATTACTCGTACTTCCAGAGACTTTACAGTTGACCTTTGAAATCATCGATAGATATTTGTAGGCGGTACCCGTGAAGCGCAAGCAAGCATTTCATAAATATGGATGACTTCAGAGACCATTTTGAATTAACTAACGATCTGCCACAAATAATATAGAAATATCTTTATTACATACAAGGTCAACATAAGTTCCGATGATGAGAACCCAGACATTGAAATATTGACAAATACGAGTATGTACTATTTGAAGTAACATTTACTTAAAACAATTCTATATTTGTCAGTGGCTGTAGCTTATGTTGATTTTGTAATTTTTAGAATAATATTTATTATTTTTATTGGCTGTTAATACTTTTTTGTATAATAAAGGTGTCAAGGTTATTATTGTTCCTTTATTCTTCTCCCTCAACCCGAATCCCTGAAACCCGATCTTAAGACACAAATACTTACGACTTCTTGTTTTATTATTGTTTTTACTGTAACGAAATTCATAAAACAATATTAATAATAATAAAAATAATAAATACTCTTTATTGCATACAATTGGTTATTACATGTGCACAAATAATAAATGACAGAATACAATAGGCGACCTTATCGCTAAGGCGATCTCTTCCAGGCAACCTTATATTCATTTAGCATAATTTCTTTTTTTTTTTTTAAAGTAATGTGGAATGATAACTTTTTTTGTGGCCCGATACATAAAACAAGTCAATATATTTTCAACAAATTTGAAATTCCGCGTGCTGATGTACACAGGTTGTTCTACGGGGCCGGACGGGTAACGTTTCATAGCCAAATTCTTTGTTTAGAGTACGTCTAGGTGTGCTCTCTAGAAACATTTGAATGGAGCTCGGTCGGGCTCTCACCGGTGTCCGACACGGCCCGAACGGAACATTGAAGTGTCGGACACACCGTGTCCGATATGGCCTCAACGGAAAGGTACTTTTTTTCCTTCGCTGTTTAATAATGTGTTAAGCTATCATTGCCTAGCAACTTCACCGTTGGGATGCCTTAACAAGTAACAGTATTTCAACATATAACCTTTTAATAATTCTATGGAATTTCGACGTTTTTGTTTGATCCGTAACGTTTTCCAACAGCTTTTTTTATGTATTATATATTGTATACATTACTATGAACATTTTTTCGGTATACATGCAAAAGTGTTGCTCCTTTAAGTAATTGTAGGGGGAGAATGCATGCTGCATTCCCACAGCTGCTGAGCGTACTCGACTGGCCATGCTTTTTTTTGTGGAATAAGGCGGGAGACGAGCATACAGTTCACCTGATGGTAAGTGGATACTGTCGCCCATAGATATCCGCAACACATGTCAACATTAGTACAAAATGACAAACGTTGGCACAAGCCTGGACGCGCTGCCTACTTTTGGAGATATAGGAATGGATTTGGTGAAAGAATTGGGAAAATGGGGAGGGATAGAATGGGAATGGGCTCTGGCACATCTCACTCACTATCAAAGAATAGGCTATGAAAGATAGCCAGGGCATCTGGGGGAATGCCAAGGTTTGTCATTCTGGACTGATGCTGTCATGTATCCCGGATGTCCATGGGCTACAGTATTCACTTACCATCAGGACATGAAGGACATGACATGATTTCGTAAGAGACTTTACGACATGAAATTGTGTGATACGAGTTTGTGTGAGTGTGGCATGGCCGACGAGGACTTGCACCATGTTCTATGGTCCTGTCCTCTACATGAGGAGGAACGACAGAGAATGCTGGAGGGAATCACAAGACAAGAGGAGGGACCGGTGTTTTACTGCGACCTCGTTTCCTCAGAGGCGAACTTCCTTAGGCTACGAAAATTTGCACACCGATGGCACAAGCTAAGGAGCCCAGGAGAGCTGCTCAGTGTCGAAGTCGCGTGAAGTATAGTACAGCCCCAGAAAGGGGAGAGTGGGAATGGGACATAGGTTAAGAAAATACTTGTAGGGAGGCGGAGCAGATACGCGCCGCAACATAGCCCTCAGCAGGCAAACGGCGCGTACCTCCCGACGATTCGGTCCGTATAACCAAAAGGTTGGTAGGACCATGGGAGGAGGTGGGTTACCATCAGGTGGACGGTATACTCGTCTGCCGACTTAATTCCTTTTTTCTAAAATAAGAATATCGAACAATATTTAATACGCCTGTTTCACTCTACATGTGTAATGTTTACAGAGATTCTTTTAGGATTCGAGGCACTCAATTCAATAGCGATGACATTTTAAAATATGAAGAATCGCCGTTTTCTAGTGGCCCTACTAAGTCGTCCTACTTGTAGGACCACGAGGCTTACTTATTTCTTGTGGTTGCTACCTCATTAACTGAGTTTATAACAGCAGTAATTTCATCAACTAGCTACTTTAAAAATTACCATAAAAAAAAAATTACCATTTGATGGGCAGCTGTGGTCGTCTTAACTGATTATGTTGAATTCTCTTGTCCATAAGTATCTATATTTTACTGGCGGTGACAATGGCATAACTTAGGTAGAATAAATATTGCTTTGTGGTACGTTATCACGTGAAAAGATAGCCGGTTTCTTATAACTTGCACCATACTGGAGCCATTATTGTACGCCCCTTACATAAGTAATAAACTCATAGAACTCATAGTGAACTGTTTCGTTACTATTTACTGGTATCCTAGCACTGTGTCCGTTTGTATTATTAAAATTGTATTTGACAATCGTTACTTAAATAGTTTTACACATGGAGGACTTACTAATCCTCCGTGATTTTACATCTTTTGGTTCTTTGTGGATAGGAAGAGAATCGGTACGTGCGTACACCGCAATTTACTTAATTTTTAGAAGAGTCGTTGGACATTGGTCGAACGGTATTTTTAGCTGACTACGGCAAAGTCAAAGGGTTTCAGCAGTCTATGGTAGTGTAGTGTAGTCTAGTGTAGCTCCTAAACCACTCATCACATTTTCACAAATGAGGTGTCGTTGGATTCGTCTTGATGTTCCACGTAACATAGGCTGTATAACATCATTTTAAATTCAATATGGCGGATATTTAAAACGAATAGAAGCGGATCAAAAAAAATTGCGAACAAATGGTGCTTAGTAATAAATAAAAGGTTTTAATGTGCACATGCCAAAAATGTATAATTTATGTACATAAATAAAACTATACCATTTTCAATAATATGTCAAGAAATGTAAAATGTAATTCCTATTTTTTTTTTAATTTACTTAACCGCTTTATAAGTAAATGCGATGTGCTATTTTTTAGGTAAATAATTAATTTGTCAATAAGTATGGTGTAATTATTTATAAAAATAGTTCCTGTTGTAAATACCTATTGTTGGAAGATTCACGAGTATCTATATTAAATAGGCTTTAGCCTTATTCGATATTAAATCTTGAATGGCGCTGCTAAGGAACCTAGAACGCTATCGAAACGATTTTTGGGTTTGGTATTAAGGAGTTGGGTTTGAGTTTGTTAGAGGATTTCAGTTCAGTTTCGGATACAGTTTCAGTTGTCAGTAGGTGCACCAGTATTCGGTGGTTTGAGCACACGTTCAGTTTCCGCACGGTACAGTTTCCGTAAGGTTTCAGTACAGTTTCAGGTTTTAGGAAACTGTCTAGTATTGAAGTTTTATACCCGAGAAGCAGTTTTCAATATTTCCAATATTCCGCAAGTAAATAATTTGATTGGTTGATAGTTTTCCGGGATTTAGAGAATTCCATAGTCGTAGACATCAAAATGATTTAAAAAAATAAAATAAAAGAAGAATGACACTAAAAATATATGAAATATATTCGTATGATAAAATCTACCTAATCCGCTCCCAAAAGAAAATTGTTCTTTGTTCATGAAACGAGATGATACACGTTTATTATGATGGGACATTAAATTGCAGGTAATATTATAAAAATTTTGTAATCACCATTTGCAGTTACCACGAGCACATTCATTATTGAAATAAATATCGGTGTTAGTTTAGCCGTAGTCACAGATCGTTAGTATAGCGGTAGTCAAAGATCGTTAGTATAGCCGTAATCACAGATCGTTAGTATAGCCGTAGTCACAGATCGTTAGTATAGCGGTAGTCACAGATCGTTAGTATAGCCGTAGTCACAGATTGTTAGTATAGCCGTAGTCACAGATCGTTAGTATAGCCGTAGTCACAGATTGTTAGTATAGCCGTAGTCACAGATCGTTAGTATAGCCGTAATCACAGATCGTTAGTATAGCCGTAGTCACAGATCGTTAGTATAGCGGTAGTCACAGATCGTTAGTATAGCCGTAGTCACAGATTGTTAGTATAGCCGTAGTCACAGATCGGTTTACTAATGATGACTTTTAAGTATTATTTTTTTAAATTAATGTCCTAGGTGTATCTATTTTAGACTCTTATTCGTGAGTTCATTAGCATTACTGAGTTTCCATTTAAGTATTGATTTTTAAAAATTAGCAATAGCTCTGTGGTGAAGGAAAAAAATTTCTTCATGATTGCAAGAAAAGAACTGTGCCTTGCAAAGGAATGTTAAAAAGGTGATATTTATGGTAATTAAGAAACTTTTTGCATTTTTATTTTATTTTCAAACAAATGTTTCTTAACGAACATGGGTAGCTGAATGTTTGAACCACAGGATATTCAGAATGCAGTGAGCAATATTTATAATTTCTATTTCTGTGTCCACTACCCGACAAGCATTAACTCTGATAATGTCTGTCCTGATTCCGTTTTCATTTACGATTAGTTTTACCAACGGCATATTATCAAATTTTGAGTGAGCCATGACTCTCAAACTGGAATAAAAATCTGTATCTCACTCGTAAAAACTAGTATACACAGTACACAGATTTAAAGTAAGAAGATTTTACAAATGAATGCATTAGACATATAGGTAGTAACAATTAGTAAATGTATTAATAATTTGCAAATTGTGATTGTATTTTAAAATGTATTTATAAATACTTGTATACTTATTACTATAATTAATACTTGATATGTGAGGTGGGTATGAGTATAGTGTATAAAACAAGTGCGTGAAATGGTGAATTTGACATTGCGCTTGATGTCAATGTGTGTGAATGTGTGAATGTGTGTGTGTTTCGCGATTATAAGAGGATGCCCATGCTTTTACACTGGGACGTTGTAGGCTGATGCCGATTGTAGGTGACCTTCATTGATATGGGAATAGAAGTTCTTAAATCGATGGTCACCTAACGATAAGTGAATACTGTTGCCTGTAGACATCTGTGATACATGCAAATATCAACTCAAAATGACAAACGTTGGCACCACCCTGCCGGTTCCTACTTGTGAAGTTTTAGGAATAGATTTGGAGAGAAGGTAGAGAAAATGGAGAAAGATAATATTTATAGGATGAAATGGGAATGGGCTCTGGCATATCTTACTCACTACTGAAACACATACATAAATTGGGGAAATAGGACAAATGCAGTACATTTGACGGTAATCTTCTCTGAGAGAGGGGTAACGTGGTCAGTCGAGTACGCCAAGCGGCTGTTAGATTGCAACGTACACTCCCCCCCGCACCCACCCAAACTGTCGGATATAGATGAATATTTTAATCGTTTCAATTAAGATCGCATACTCAGTATGTCTCCGGTGTCCGCGCATAACAAACAGCAAATTGTACGATTGTTTCAGTTGCCAAAAACGGTTTTACAATCCGTTTACAACATACGAGATCGACCTCAGGGAGAGACACTTGTATGTAATGTGGTTGTTAGATTGGAAAGAAGCCAGTACGAAAACTGAGAAAATTAGGCTTATTTTTTCATTTATTTCTATGGCCATAAAAAAAAATACAATTATTTTTGTATTACTTCATATATGCCCTCTAAATTTTTTTTTAATTGAAATGGTCTTTATTTCTCTCAATTTTTATATACCAGATTTTGAGTGAGCCCTGGTTCTCCTACCAGATTAGAAATCTGTATCATAAAAGCCAGTGCATTCCCTTACACGGGTTTAAATTAATTGTTATTTTTTGTAATTGGTCTATTGATATTGAAATAATATTTAAGGTATTGTGATTGGATAATTGGACGGATAGGCAAAATAAAAATGTAGACATAAAAATGATTGGCAGTGACATTGGTTATATAAATATACTTAATAGATATTAAGTACGAACATTTCTTAGGTGCGGTCAGTGACAGCGCCATCAAAAGGACACTTTATACCGCGAATACGGAAGTTGTAGAATGAACTGCCAGCCGAGGTTTTTTCATTACGCTATGGTATAGAGCTCTTCAAGAGAGCCGTGCGTGAACAGAATTCTACAAGGTCGGCAGCACACCCGCAAGCCCCCCGGTGATGCAGGTGTCCTTGGGCGTCGGTGACCATCATGTAGCCCGCCTGCTCGTCTGCCATCTATTCTATAAAAAAGTCCTCTTTTTGTTAAAAATTATTAGTGGGCCAATAACGGCCCAATCTAGTAAATGACGGGGAGATATCGGGCCATATTCCACCACGAGGGCCCCATGTGGATTAGTTACATATAGTTACAAGATTTTATCCTTCACCGTGCATCTAGTGATTTTTTAAATCTGTACTTAAGTAGAATACTGTCTGTGATACGGGCCGGGGGATTTGGGGATTTGAACTCACGACCTCCTAGAAAAAAAAAGTGTTGTATTTCAAACAATCCAAAAAATTTAACTTCTCCGAAAATATGCGAAAGTTTTCTCATTTTATAATAAAATTTTCATTTGCGACTTCCTAGAAAGGGTTCGGCGTGAGAATCTAAACAATCTGAATTCTCGTAACTATTAATAGCTAGATAATACGAAAATATGCTTCAATAATACGAAAGATAATATTCGAGATCTACGCATTTGAGTTAAATATAAGTGATAAATCAAAGCTCTTATTGCTCGTTAAGGTGAAATAAAAAGTTTCTAATGCTCCTAATGGGCGGTACTAATGGTACTTCTGAGTATGATTATTGAACGATACACTTGCATATTGATGTCAGCATATTTTTAGAAACACCTTTTTAAATTAATAAAAATGTGTTACAATGTTATTTATATAAACCGCATTCAAACTTTTTTCTTTTTGGGCCACATAGGTATATAATAATATGTCCACATTATTTCATATTATATTTATTATCTGACATTGTCTCTATTGTCATCATCACACCCATACTATTTTGGAATTTAACAATTTAAAACTCGTTCAATGTTAAAAGTGACGAAAAAAGTAGCATGACGTGACCTTGACTTAAACTTAATGTTAATCAATACAATTACCTTATTTTTTTAAAATACAGATTGAAAATACAAGTATTATTTCGCTATTAAAAATGAAGAAAATGAAACTTTGTTAATTTGCTAGATATTAAAAAACTTTTTGTAAAATAAAGATCTGCATCGATTATTTTTTATATAGTGGTACCAAATGGGTCGACGACGGCTCAATAGATGGTCACCACCGCTTGTGGATACGTGCAACACCAAAGGAAACGTGTGCGCTGCAGACCTATTCACAGTTTTCTTGAAGAGTTTCATGTTAGTGAAAAAACCCCAGCAGGCAGTACTATCCACAAATATTGGGTTGAAAATTATATTTGTCATTTATTAATCAAATTAGTTTTTGGATAATTAATTTCACTTAAAATATTTCACTGCGCGACTGATTTTTACAAAATCAAAAACAATTGTCTAATATTTACTATTTTCTTGATATTTGTTCAAAGAACACTTGCGACGTTAAATACAGTTTAGTGAAAACACAAAAAAAAATCAAAACAAAGAAACGCCGGGAAATTTCGTATGAAATAGGTGAGATAGTCGTAAAAGGTCGCTATTATATCTGAAGGAAAGGCAAAGGCAATTCCGACAATATTGAGAGGTATGCCACGAAATAAAATGTTTGCGTAGGGCCGTGTTACCAAAATCAGTACATTCCTATTCAAATGATTATTGTGTAGCCCTCGATTACATTTATTTCGGCTATCTTTGCCGGGATATCGTTTGTAGGATGTTCGATCGAGTTTTGCCATTGGATTTTGCATAATGTAGCCGTACTAGACCGGGTGTTGCCTTTTTAGGCTGAATTTTGTGAATAGGGTATTGGGATGTTTCTAGTTATCCATTTATAGAGCCGCACGTGTTCTTAGGTGGCGGACACATGGAATCGTTGGTTAGGACCGGTCACGTGGTCGCACTGGCTCGTCGACAAATCGTGTGAGCTCGCGATCTACTGCAACCGATCCATAACGTCTGTAGCATGTCTTCACGCGCGAAACAATTTAACATTCTTTCCGCGGATATTGTATGTGGGTAGATCAATAAATAATATCGAACTAATCAAGACTAGTCTTATCGCATGTTGGTGGAGCGTAACCACAGATAAACGATAAACGTCATTATCGTTAGAGCCACGGACGAGTGCGGACGTGTGCTTGCACCACGCGTGCATTGCCAAACCCCTTAGTCGCACCGCTTAGGTACACTCTCACCGATTTACGTAGATATGTATTTAATAGTAGCGGTTCGAATAGCAGATGTATATGGAATGAAGTGTGCAGCGTTGCTGTTTGTACCAGCGTGTAGTGAGGTACAGAGTAATAAAGTCAAAGAATGCATTGAAAAAAAATTTGGAGGGAAAATATCAAGTCAGAAAAAAGTCGCAGAATAGTTTTAATGATAGGATATAAGTGTTGAGAGCGCGTAGATATTTTGTATTTAAATCTGTAAAACTCCTTCTGTCGAGCGTTGGTCCCGTGACCAGACGATACGTGTGTCCAACGCCTTAGATTATTCCAAGACGTGAAAGCTTATCCGAATTTGTGGGATAACAGGTTTAGCCCTACTTACGGTTTTTATTAAAATAATAAAGAATCCCCTATTATTCTGAATAAACAATCTTTATTTGTTTGTCTGAGGTAAATTCCGAAACTGCTGAATCAATTTTAACGAAACTTTCTTACCAACTAATCAACCAATTTTCTTACTTATTTATTTAACCTTTACTCACAAATACAATGCAAACAAGCCATTTGTGATGTGATCTCCTATAACTGCAAGCCCTTATTACTGTCCCATGTATATATATCCATTAACGATATATTCAACTTTGTTAAGATGAATGTAAATTTATTTATCACAAGAAAAGATTTATTTTTAAATATTAAAGTACGAGTAAGATTGCCTGAGAAATTAATACTACCAAATATAAAAACAGACACGTGTCGCAAAAACGGTTATTGTATGTCAGGTAATGTTTATAACATTTTACCTGAAAGAATTAAAACTTTGCCTATTAATAAATTTACATACAATTTGCGCAAGTAGTTAGTTGACACATGTTTTTATTCAATTCAAGAATAATTCAATATTGAGCATGTGTAGCTAGTGGATATTGTGACCGTAAATATCTTATATTTAAATTGAAACCTTTTGACTTAAGGGTGTAGATCGTGAAAATCACCGAAAAGAGTGTTACGATTTTTCATATTTAACCTATTTACATATGATTGATATCAATGATAATTTGTATATATTACAATCAAAGACCAATAAGTATGTTCATGCTTATATTAAACTCTTAAACCTAATAGTTGTTATATAATAAACGTCAACAAACGCACAAAATTGAGTAAAAATGCAAAAACATGACTTCGTATTTTTCAGATTTAACCCCATAAATCAACACAAATTGATAAAAAGAAACACTTTTTGAACACTGAAGAAACCAATAAGTATAGCTGTATACTTCTTTTTATACCTTTACAAACAAAGACTTCCTCTTTTAAAGCCCTAAAATCTAGATATATTTTAAGGTAAATTTTTCATACACAAATGTATGGGATAAAACGTTCGTTTCATTCGTGCAATCTCGGTGGTCTGCAGCGGCAGTTCCTTTCTGTAAGTGAACGCGACACCACGCTTGTCGGCTGCAGACAGCAGAATTACGTATTGTGAATTTGTGTTTTTTGTAAAAAACTGTAAGTATAACATTTTTATAATTAATTTATTTTCAGTTAGTAGAAAGTATCGATATAATGAATGTCTGAAAGAAAACCATGATGGAACTAGATATAAATCGTAAAAAATACAATATCTACACTAATAGGTATTATAAAGAGGAAAGATTTGGATTTTTGTATGTAACGAATAAACTCAAAAAGTACTGGACTGATTTTAATAATTCTTTTATCATTCGAAAGCTACATTATCACTGAGTAACATAGGCTATTTTTTTCGCAGGACTGATTGAATTTGAGTGGCATGCCAGGGAAAAGAAAGTTTTGTACGCATTATAAAAATATGAAAGCCAAAAGATCTCAGAATAAAATGTAAGTTCCTCCCTACTTATTTATTATCGCATTTGAACAGGGTACATTACAAAGCTAATACAATATGTCATATGATTTAGATCGCCCGATTCAGACATATACCTACAATAACATGTAAATATTGGTTTGTATTATCTATATCTATACTGATAAATAAAATTGAAGTATCTGTATGTAATATCAAAATAATAGGATTTTTAAAAAAAAAAAAGGCGATACGGAGTTCGCCGGGTCGGCTAGTATTGTCTAAATATCAAATTGTGGAAGTAGGTAGGCGACAGCGCAACTTTGTCGACATACCTATACCGCCAAACAGACGCGAGGCGCCTAGCGTCTGGCTTAGGGTTGTACAAAATAAATAAAAAGTGGATAATATTGATGAATAATATTTCCAGTATTGAAAATAAAGAAAACCTTGGGGCCGAGACTCTGAGCAACAATGCTACGCGCTGTATAGAGGTAAGTTGTTATACGTAATTCTTGTAGACTTGTTACATAAATAAACAAACTACTTAGTTAGTGATGGGCGAAGACAAAATCTCAATACCTACCTATAGATTTTTCTTGCAATATTTATTATTTTCATCGAGAGACAAACACCTTAGTACCGAAATACTTCTCAATTACTTTCTCAAAAGAAAATTTACGTTCAAATAGGTGACGTCATAAAAAAACAATACCTAATGCGTAAAGAAATTATAATTTCTATTCATCAGGAACCTAATATTGTATTAATTCTTTTGCATTTTTTTAAATTTTTAATTATTTTTTATAAAAAAAATCAAGCCATTATCTTTCTTTACAGGAACTAGTTATTGAAAACGACCAAGAGGGAAAGGTGGATGAAATGGAAGTTGGGCGTAGAGTTGTAGACGTTTCTTTTTTTTTTAAAGCTCTTCAGGCCATAGGGGACCACGGTCCAATGGATTGTAAGTTAAGTTACCTCAGTATAATAGGTGAAGTAAAAGTTGGTCTGGACTCAAAACTCATCATGAAATGTAGTATGTGTAGTATGAAATTTACTGTGTGTTTGATTGAAAAGAAAGAAGATAGAATGGAAGTGAATCATCAAATTGTATCTGGTATCATATCATCTGGTGGGAGCTACTATCAGTTAAAAACATTAACTGCCGCAGTAGCCCTACCAATCATGTCACCTTCATTATACAATGAAATTAATAATACGGTTTGCGATTGGTGGGAAAAGACAGCAGCACATTCCATGGCAGAAGCTGTCAAGGAAGAAGCGGAGTACGCAGTGTCTATAGGTAGTGTTGATAAAAATGGTACACCATTAATATCTGTTGCTGTTGACGGTTGTTGGAGCAAGAGATCTTATGGTAAGAATTTTTCCGCCTTGTCCGGCGCAGCTGCGATAATTGGCATTAAAACTAATAAAGTATTGTTTTTTGGAGTTAAAAATAAATACTGCGTAGTTTGTGCACGAGCCGCAAAGAACGACAGTCAGCCCTCGGAACACCGTTGTTTCAAGAATTATTCGGGATCATCTACCGGTATGGAATCGACCATAATAGTTGAGGGGTTTAAACGTTCCATTGTTGATCACGGTGTAATTTATAATAAATTTGTAGCAGACGGCGATTCCAGTACTTATAAAAAAATATTAGATTCGCGACCGTACGGTAATTTAACAGTAGAGAAAATTGAATGCAAAAATCATCTTTTACGAAACTACTGCAATAGCTTGGAGAAACTGTCGAAAGACACTAAGTATCCTTGCGAATTGCGGAAATTCCTAAAAGAAAGGTATTTGCGTTTAAGAACGGGTGTAAAATGCGCTATTAAATATTGGGGCGATCAAAATCAGTCACTCGAAGAAAAAATAAAAAATCTTAGTGAAGATATCCTAAATGGTCCACAACACGTATTTGGTAATCACCAATATTGCAAGGAGTATTTCTGTAGACCTGATACTCGTCGAATAGAACCTGTTGGGTTGCTTCCAGCAATTGTTGGATGCGGATTAATGGACGCGGTACACATTTTAAGTAAAAGACTGTCATATCATTCTAGAAGTTTAATTCATAATTGTACAAGTAATATAGTTGAAAGTTTTAACGCAGTGATTGCCAAATTAGTAGGGGGTAAGCGTGTAAATTATTCTTCCCGTGGTTCTTATGCGGGCCGATGCGCAGCTGCTGTTGTGTCTTTTAATACAGGATCGATTCATAGTAAAACTCATGAAGTAATATTTAAATCTAGTCCTAATCCTTTGATCGCGAAAGTGGAAAATTGTAATCGTAGAATCCGTTTAATTGCTAAACCTAAATTAAGATTGAAAAAGAGCCACAGCGCTGTATCGAAAGACGCTCACTATGGACCAAACTGCGAAAAACCTGATCTGAGTCCAGAATTATATGAGAAAGCCAAGTCATCTTTTTTAGCCGATTTAAAGTTGTCTTGTGCTGAAAGAGAGGAGCTTGAAAGGTCGACCCATTTGCAAAGAAGTAGTTCTGAGTGGATGAGTACAAGGAGAAAATTACTAACCTCATCATCGTTCGGGGAAGTTTGTAAAAAACGAGAGAGCACAAGTTGTGCTGTTCTTGTTCGTAAAATCGTTTATGGTAGTAATATCTCCAGTTTGCCTGCTGTACGGTACGGTATCGAAAACGAAGAAACCGCAATTAAACAGTTAGAAATTCAAGAGAATATTAGTATACAAGGTTGCGGTTTGTTCGTCGACGATCAATATGAATTTCTTGGTACTACACCAGATGGCATTTATGCAAACGGTTTAATTGAAATTAAGTGCCCACATTCTTTAGCTGGCATGACTCTTGATGAAGCAATGGCCAAACATACCTTTTGGGTTAAGGACAAGGCTTCCAAGGGTTATGTCATAAATAAAAATCATAACTGGTATTTCCAAATTCAGGGACAGGTACATATTACTAAAAGAAACGTTTGCATGCTTGGCATCTGGTTTGGTGCTACTGTACCTATGAAAGTTTATATTATAGAAAAGGACGACAAATTTTGGGAGGAGAAAATGGAGATGAAATTAGTTAGGTTTTATTACGATTGCCTACTTCCAGAATTAGTTGATCCTCGGCAGTCACGAAGCATGCCCATTCGTGACGCGCCCAGTATCATAGAGGCTATGAAAGAGAGGAAAGAAAGAGCTTTACGTGTTATGAAAGAGAAGAACGCCTAATGATTTTGAAAGATACAGGTAACTTAACTACCCAGCCAGTCGATTCACGTAAACACGCCAGTCCAAAAGTCGTTTTAACTTAGGAACTTAGAAATCGCCTTTTGGTTTTCTGTTTTAAAGGCACTTACTTATCTAGTCTTGGATTGTCATAAATCTTCCAATAGCTCAATTACTATACAATTTCTGAGTTACCTGGTGTAAAGAATCATAAAAATTGGTTCAAAAATACAGCGAATTGAGAATTCTCCTTTTTTTAAGTCGGTTAAAAGGGCTAAATTTGCAAAAAACGAAGTGACGTCACTGCGCTACGGTTTTTATTACTTACGTGAATCGGGCAGCTGGTAACGTTTTCATTCTGATAGGTTTTGTGATAGCCATTGATTTTATCATCAAATTAGCAGAAATCAGAACTTGATCCGTAATCGAATGAAAAACCATTAGAATTTTGAACTCATATTTCGTTATTGTTTAATTACATACTTTTAATTAGTATATTAATAATTTACAAACTTCTGTTAAAATTAGTAAATAAATGAATTATTTACTAATTTTTGTACAACCCTAGCACGCTTTTGAGATAGCGAGTAATGGCGACTCATATTTGTTATTGTGTAGTAAATAAATCATTTTTATACTTGTGTTTCATTTATTGACATTTTTTTTAAAACCCTAGGATTTTTTTTTATATATCGACGAGGTGATCGTAAACAAAAAGTAAGTATTTGAGTTTACGCAATAGGCACATTTCCTTGCGTAGAGATAAACACACTTCCTACTGAATTTGCAATTATTTTATTGAATGAATATTTTACGAATTAGAATGAATTTTGGTAGTGAAATTACAAATAAATAAATAGTTGGAATTTTAGGTAAGTAGAATACAAAAATGTCAGATGTCAAATGATAGAAAAACATAAAAATTGTGTCTCAACTACTCTTATTAATCTATTAAAAAGAATCAACAGCTAGTTTCCAAAAATTCAACGTTATTGTTATGCTGTAAATATTCAAGTTCAATAACAATTTCTCAACGTGGAACGTTTGTTGCAAAACATTTTGAAAATCGCGCTCTCTAGGTCATTCATCCGCCCCGTCGGATGTTACATTAAACTTTGGCGCTGCGGTCGCTCGAAATCGAGATCTCAGGCCAACAATCTACACCCTTAACCTAAATGACATTCCATAGTAATTATTAATTTGACATTCTAATTACCTATGGTATTATAATAATTTTTCTAATTAGTTATGCTGCTTTTTTCTCTAATAATTATTGTCTTTTGTTACCAAATATTTTGCACGCCAGAAACTGCGATTGACCACGTTGCCCCTATCGCACAGTAGACTCGGTAGTCTACTGTGAGATAGGGACAACGTGGTCAATCGAGTGCACCCAGTTCCTGGGGGATCACAGTCTGCAGAAAATGGGGAGGGAAAGGATGGAGTGGGAATGGGTTTTGGCATATCTCACTCACTGCCGTAACACGTACGTACATTGGAGAAATAAAATACTCCTCGGCGAGAGAGGGATAAGTCGAGTGCGCCCAGTGGCTGTGGGATTGCAAAGTGTACCCTAATCCAAAAGTCAATCAAGGACAGATGAACAAAAATATTCTAATATACCTACACCGCTTTAAATAATATTCTGATAAAGAGGTGATCGAAATTAAGTAATTTAACGAAGTTAAACGAATTATGTTGGCGGCAGAAGGAACATTTCTATTGACTAATCAACATAATATAATACAATTATATTCTAACGGTAAACCGCTATCACACGCCAAACTGAAAGATATTGAATCTATAATGCAACTGATACCAAAATATACTCCCCAGTTTTGTACCAATAATTATGATGGAAACTAGTGGATCCTAATGAATATAATAATTAAAACTTTTTGGTCTCAGGGATACATAGACTAATAATTACTTTAATGTTAAACAAAATTTCATTTTCATATTTGTATTTTTTTTGAATACGTAATATTTTAAAAGTTTATAATCATAATAAGAACTTAACTGTAACTTAAAAGTTTAAAAAAAATGCTTTTGAAACAATTAATTATTTAAATACCATAATCTTATTAATTCATTGAATTATTATTTTATATCAATATAAGTACCTTTCTTTAATGTTGTGGGTAAATTTGTATTAAAAGCATCCCTCTAACCCTCTAAAAAGGTCTGTATCTCTTATGGTTTTCCATGTTAACGTTTGCTGATTTAATACAAAAGAGATCAGTGTGTTAATAATAAAGAATTAATAAAAATAAATTCTTTTCATGAAGAAAGACATTCACGCGACGACATTTTGCAAAACTCAAACTACATAATTGTGGTTTGGACCCCTTAAAGTCGATCACTGTAAAAAATATACGAGTACCAATTTGAAATATAATTCTTATCGGTACCTCGACACTTCCTTCCTTCTTTGTGAACTTTGTTTCTTTAGGGCAAAGCGGGGTCTGACTGCTAGATAGGTTATACAAAATTGAAACTACAGTTCTCCACTCAATTTTCTACATCGTGAAGACCCCATAATGTACTATAACGCAAAAAACTACCCATAATATTATTGTATCCCGTTTTCAGCAAAATAAAGGTAAAAGCAGCATCCAGTTATATTTGCCCCGAGTTTTATTCCCACAGCTACAATAACGTCATGACCTTTTAGAATGAAGACACAATATGCGGAAAAACAGTAGCCACCCTTAATATTTTCAGCTACATCGGCTATATTTTTTCACAGATGTTCGATACTGGATAGTGTAATAAAATATAGGTTACTATGAATTGTAATATCGTATATTTTACTTACTTCACATACGAGTATTATGTTTATGAAAAATAAAAAAGGAAAATCACGTTGATCGAAAATTTGCATTCTTAGATTTATAGTTATTTTTACGTGAATGTAACATAATGAGAAAAATCATTTTAACATATTCGAAATTTATGATGGTAGTTTTAAATATATGTCGACGCAAAACAGTCAACATCTTTTATTTTAGATTTTAAGTTTGATTACATAAAGTCTATTTAAGAATGATAATTAATTTTAACCTATTTTATTACCAATGAAATAGGTAAGCTTCATTTTTAACCTAAATCAAATAATTTTTAAAATGAGTTTGTTAACATTTGTATTTACTTCCTTAGAAGTTACGAACATTCAAAAAGTTAACTTTAAATTAATAAGTTTAGCTCAAAATTAATTATAAATCAAATCTTTAATTTACAAAACACATTCACAATTTAATCATTAATAATTCTTTAAATTGATTTTTAATAGTTGCTTTTTGAATGTTTGTTGGAGATTGTTTTGAACGATGAGTGATTAAAACCACGTGTGATTTTATGAAATTATTTGCGTTTATAAGTGTTTAAATAATGTTTTAAAGTTATTTCACGAATAACTATAACGAAATATTCGTATTAAAACCATTGTTTAAAAATGATTGTAAAGAAGCAACATGGTGGGAGGCCACCATGTTGTTGGCTCACTTTTCAAGTGGCAGCTGCTGAGAACGGTAGTTTGGTGAGTGCTTTTTGAAATATTGCTATTCGAATCATTTTTACTTTTGTATAGTGAATCTATAAGTTAAGAAAAGTATTGATTATAAAACGATTGTAACAAAGAGTTTATTTCAAGTGTATAGTTGTTTTATTTTCGTTATCTGTTGAATATGAGTGACGCGAATAATGGTGACGTCAGCAATGCTGACGTCACGCTTTCTAAAAACTTGCACGATAATAACTCTCCGTTATCAGAAGTGGGATCAGATCCCCCTTCTGCCGGTCATTCTGATGTGTTAGATAATTCTTCTGTAAACGGTGTGCCGACCCAGTTTTTCGCTCGTATGATGCAGATGATGGAACAGATGACGGATCGTATGTCGGTTTAGGTTTCTCAAATTAAAATTAATGACGTGTTTTTGCCATCCTACGATCCTGATTCTAATATAGGAATACGTGAGTGGTGTAAGCATGTGACCACTGCAGTTGAAACTTACAACTTGAGCGATTATGATGTGAGAATGAAAGTGGGTAGCTTATTAAAAGGACGCGCTAAGTTGTGGGTTGATAGCTGACTGGTATCTACGAAATCATGGGAGGAATTGCGTGATATTTTGATAACAACTTTTGAACCTGAAAATAGGTACTCACGCGATATAGTTCGTTTTAGGGAACACGTTTATGACAGTAGCAAAGATATATCGCAATTCCTCTCCGAGGCATGGATATTATGGCAACGTGTCACTAAGGATAAATTGTCGAACGATGACGCGGTCGAGGCTGTTATAGGTTGTATCGGTGATGAAAGATTGCGTATAGAATTACTAAATGCGCGTGCCAAATCGGTGCCGGAATTAATTTCCATCGCGTCGTCAATAAGGCGGGTAAAACGCCCACCGCCTAGTAATGTAAATTCACAGGGGCCTAGTAAACGCTCAAGGTTTCCGGATAAACCTTCTCTATTTTGTAGAATATGTAAGAGAACTAGTCATGACACGCGTGAGTGTCGCTTTAGTACTAATAAGATCGATACAGTTCAGCCTCGTCAAGATCAACAAAACCCACCTGCGGCTACCGTCAAACCGACATGCACATTTTGCTCCAGAGTAGGTCACACATATGAGACCTGTTTTAAGCGCGAACGCGCAGTAGTTTCAAACATAAATTGTGTAGGTACGCTACTCTTACCAGTCATGATTGGTAACATGAAAATATTTGCCTTATTTGATAGTGGAGCAGAGTGTTCCGTGATACGTGAGTCGGTGGCTGCTAAACTTCCGGGTAGAAGGTTTAATGAGGTTCAGTATCTGAAGGGTATTGGCCAATTTACTGTGGTATCATTAACGACGATATTAACGGTGTGTGTTATCGATGAGTTACACGTAGAACTTAAGTTTCATGTAGTGTCAGACTATGAAATACATACGGATCTATTAATCGGCATTGACCTTGTCGATAACACAAACCTTAGCGTACTGGTAACCTCTCGGGGTGTTAAAATAATTCACCAACCATTTGTTTGCCACATGCGATCTCATAACGAAAAATTTGATAATCTAGATTGTGATTTAACTAATGATCAACAAATAAATGAGTTAAAAATCCTTTTAAATAAGTACGAACATTTATTCATTCGGGGGTATCCACTCACTCGAGTTAATACTGGGTCTCTCGAAATACGACTTAAAGATAATAATAAATATGTAGAGCGAAGGCCGTACAGACTCAGCCCTGTAGAGCGTGAGAAAGTACGAGGCATTGTTAATGAATTATTAGATCATAAAATTATCAGGGAGAGCAAATCACCATTTTCTAGCCCCATAATTTTAGTAAAAAAGAAAAATGGTAAAGATCGCATGTGCGTTGACTATCGCGAACTTAATAGAAATACCTTGAGAGACCACTATCCATTGCCAATCATTTCAGACCAAATTGACCAATTAGCAGGGGGTCTCTACTACTCTACATTTGACATGGCCGCGGGATTTCATCAGATTCCCATCACAGAGAGCTCAATAGAGAAAACAGCGTTTATTACACCTGATGGACTCTATGAATACCTCGCCATGCCATTTGGGCTAAGTAATGCATGCTCAGTGTATCAACGCTGCATAAATAGAGCGTTGGGACCTTTATCAAACACGGTAGAGCAAGTTTGTCAAGTTTATGACGATGATGTTCTTTCAAAATGTAGAGAATTTTCACAGGGACTTTCCCACATTGAGCGAATACTCATCGCTCTTCAAAACGCTGGGTTTTCGATTAATGTGGAGAAAACATCTTTCTTTAAGCGCTCTATTGAATATTTGGGCAACATTATATCTGACGGTAAAGTAAGTCCCAGCCCAAGAAAGGTAGAGGCTTTGACAAAAGCTCCTGTACCTACCACTGTAAAGCAAGTGAGACAATTTAACGGTCTTGCTAGCTATTTTCGGCGATTCATTCCCAATTTTTCACGTGTCATGGTTCCTCTATATGAATTAACCAAGAAAGATGCGAAGTGGGAATGGAACGCACGACATGAAGAAGCTAGGAATCATATTGTTCAATATTTGTCTACTGCGCCTACTCTTGCACTTTTCCAGGAAATTCGTGGACAATTGCATCGTGTGCAAGACATCAAGGGGGCCATCGGGAGCCACACAAGTTCAACTCCATCCCATTCAAAAACCTACCGCCGCATTCCAAGTAATTCATATGGATATAACGGGAAAACTCGGTACAAGAAACCAAGAAAGTCTTGATGAATATGTAATTGTTACCATAGACTCTTTCACAAAGTATCTGCTACTGAGCTATTCAAATGATAAGAGTCAAAGCAGCAGCCTAGCAGCACTAAAACGTACTGTACACTTGTTTGGTACGCCTATTCAAGTTGTCGTCGATGGTGGCAGAGAGTTCCTGGGAGAATTTAAAAACTACTGTGACAGCTTCAACATCAATATACATGCAATATCGCCAGGAGTCAGCCGAGCTAATGGCCAAGTAGAGCGTGTTATGGCTACGTTAAAGAATGCGCTAACTATGATCAAAAACTATAACACCGAAAATTGGCAAACTGCATTAGAGGCACTACAACTGGCATTCAACTGTACTCCGCACCGCGTGACTGGAGTAGCACCCCTTACACTCCTTACACGTCGTTAACACTGTGTTCCGCCGGAACTCCTGAAATTAGTGAATATTGATGAAGAGACTGTCGACTTTGATCTACTAGAACAACAAGTACATCAAAAAATGGCGGCTGCGGCCGAATACGAGAAACAACGTTTTGACAAAAACAAAGCCAAGATTCAGTCATTCCAAAGAGGTGATTACGTTCTGATTAAGAATAATCCTCGAAATCAGACGTGCCTTGATCTTAAATATAGCGAGCCATACGAAATTCAACGAGTCGTCGATAATGACCGGTACATCGTGAAGCGAGTTACTGGCAGGGGAAGACCGCGCAAGGTAGCTCATGACCAGCTGCGCCGAGCACCGCAACCAGGCGAACAGATGACCATGTCGACGGACGACACCGACGAGCCACAGCCATCCACGTCTCATGCTGCAATGCCATCACAATCTGGAACAAACGGTGAGTTCCTTCCATATTAAACTAATGTTTTATTTTGGCAGTAGGATTTCTCTTACTGCTTTGATGCAGATAATAACTAAGCTTCAATCAAAGCAAACCATTCTAGGTGACCTTTGCCACTGAATCCGATAATGAAATATCTGCGCTGTAATATTGAATCGATATAAATTAAAAATATGTTTAGAATCCTTTCCCCATCCTATCATTTTCAGAGCCTCTGTGGACCACGGTCTAAAAGGCCTAGGCCACAGCATCGTCCTTCCCATATCCTTTAGAGCCCCTGTGGACCACGGCGTACGAGACCGCCCAGCACCACAGCAACATTCCTGTCTACGAGTACATAAATAAAATGCAAGGATGCGTGGAGCATTTGCATTCCATAATAAAAGTTCAATATATGTGAAGTGCGTGGAGCATAAGCACGAATAACAAACGAACGCTCAATTTCCTTTATTCACTTATTTTACAACAAGCTTATGATATTCATTATTCATTTGACGAAACAAACAAAATTAAATTAATGTGCGAGTGCGTGGAGCATAAGCACAAATAACAGACAAACAATTGCCTTCTACAAATAAGCCTACAATATTTCTTACGTTAAGAGATAGTCTCCTAAATAAGTAAAACCGTATATGGTCGACTGGAGTATCTATGTACACAGATACCTAGTCAAAAATGTTTTCTTATTTCCAGAAATTGAAACATAATAATAAAGGAAACCGAGGCTGGTGCAGAGCGCGCACCGCCCCGCAGAATGGCCGTGTCGACGCAAAACAGTCAACATCTTTTATTTTAGATTTTAAGTTTGATTACATAAAGTCTATTTAAGAATGATAATTAATTTTAACCTATTTTATTACCAATGAAATAGGTAAGCTTCATTTTTAACCTAAATCAAATAATTTTTAAAATGAGTTTGTTAACATTTGTATTTACTTCCTTAGAAGTTACGAACATTCAAAAAGTTAACTTTAAATTAATAAGTTTAGCTCAAAATTAATTATAAATCAAATCTTTAATTTACAAAACACATTCACAATTTAATCATTAATAATTCTTTAAATTGATTTTTAATAGTTGCTTTTTGAATGTTCGTTGGAGATTGTTTTGAACGATGAGTGATTAAAACCACGTGTGATTTTATGAAATTATTTGCGTTTATAAGTGTTTAAATAATGTTTTAAAATTATTTCACGAATAACTATAACGAAATATTCGTATTAAAACCATTGTTTAAAAATGATTGTAAAGAAGCAACATGGTGGGAGGCCACCATGTTGTTGGCTCACTTTTCAAGTGGCAGCTGCTGAGAACGGTAGTTTGGTGAGTGCTTTTTGAAATATTGCTATTCGAATCATTTTTACTTTTGTATAGTGAATCTATAAGTTAAGAAAAGTATTGATTATAAAACGATTGTAACAAAGAGTTTATTTCAAGTGTATAGTTGTTTTATTTTCGTTATCTGTTGAATATGAGTGACGCGAATAATGGTGACGTCAGCAATGCTGACGTCACGCTTTCTAAAAACTTGCACGATAATAACTCTCCGTTATATATAATATTAATAAATCTTTATTATTATATCTGACTCTTTCTTATTTTTCTAGCAATTAGAAGAGGTTTATCTGTCGCAAGATCGATAATCGAAGGGGGAGACTAATCCTTGAATCGTGACGACTTGCAAGAAAATTGCCTGTTAAAAGCAGGATGAGAAGCGCAGATCATGGGCCTTCCCATATCCACCAGTGGATAGACATAGGCGGCACAGTATGGTATGTTGCCTTGTCTGCTATTTGTCAGCAATTTGTATCTTAGCAATAGCAATAGTCTTATCGCGAGACTTGCCGCTCAAGTGTAAATATATTCGTTTATGAACAGTATTAATACATTCGCGTCTATTTTTCTCTGCTAATCAACCAGCACCTCTGGATATAAAAACAGCTGACATGTACACAATAGTCGGGATTGCAAACGATAAAACCTTTAACTAGAGTATGTGAAGTGTAAATATTTTACACATTTATAGAAAGTTCCATACTATTCCTTATTTGTATTGTGGCAAAGAGGTTTCTACAGAAGTTACCCCACATATGAATATGATGTCTTTAAATTTGCACAACCTCGAATTACTTTAGGGCACGTATGAGTATTGAAGAAAGTGGTTCATCCAGTGATACCTTCAATAATGATTTTATTCCGCTGGGACGTTAAAGCAGCAGATTGTAACTGAACCTTGGTGCGAAATTTTAAAGCGCCTTGAGATCCTACCGTGCAATGTATGCATGAATCTAAAATTCATTGAATGAACACGCCAGGAAATAAGCATGCTAAAACCCTGATAAAGAGATACAAGTCGAAATTATCCCGTGAGTTGTAAGCAGGAACGACGTTTGCACTGTTACTAGGGCAAGTACGGGGCACTGCAGTCTGAATGAACATATGTTTAATTTGCGAGTAAATGTTTGTGAAACCAGTTGAAAAAATCAAAATATATGTGCACTATACCAATCTGGACGTATTAAGCCTGTATCAAAATAAATTAATAAAGACTAAAGCTCCTAGAAACTTATTATATTTTCAAGCTAATAGAGGTCACGTGATTTGGTTGGCACAGTATCAAAATTTCAAAACTGGAGGCCCAGGTTGGCTGTCGTGCTATTTCTTATTGTCTAGGCTTTAATAACAAAACTGTATTTGTTTTGTAGTTATACGAACTGTTCATCCATACACAATATTATCATAGTTAATAGAAAACGAGTCCTGTTTACTTGAAATGATTTCTGGATAAAAAGTGAATTTGAAAATTATTTTAATGGCAGGTTATTTAAATTTTCTTTATAGACAAATACGAGTTCATATCATATACACATACGAGAGAAACCGAAGAATACCGGTTGTTATTCAGAATCTCCGAATAAAATAAAATCGAAAAAAACTTCTATTCATTGTGGTTGCTGTGATCTCGGTAACCGTATGTGAATATTGAGGGACACAATTCAAATCGTTATAATTTCTTTATTTCCCTTTACAAAATCCAAAATTGCTTTTCGGATTTTTTTTTACAACTTATACATATAATGACATCCTTTACAAATTCCCTCAATCGATATGGTCCTCAATAGAAACCGCACATTAATGTTGTCGATTTAAATTAATTGTTATTAACTAAGTCCTCTCTTTAGAACAAAACTAGGTATCTTTCTGTGCGTAACAACACATTGTTAACGTTCTTATTTGCCGTCTAAACCCGACCTCAACCTTACTTTTCTATTATGTACAGAAAAGCTGAGCCCATTTTGTTCTAAGTATTTGTGTAGGTCCTCTAAACACACCTGCTACTAGTTTGTGTGAACTAGTTAACGCCTGCCGCGTTACTTGGAAGATTCTCAATTAACAATAAATACTGTCCTGAAATAATAAGTACAAACGGTGCTGTAGTATAGTGTGTAATACTCGATATAACAGTGCAGAAATAAATTGAGTGAAACCCAGTTTGGCCCAGTAGAACCGTTAATACAAAAGATAACATTTGAAAGTCAAAGGTCAGATTTTGCCAGAATTGCACCTAATATGACCTAAACGCAGCAGATACTCGTATGCGCTGCTTCAGTTTGATAAACTCCTTTAAATGGATCTCCACACTGCATTAGGTATTAACTAAAACTTAAATATAAAAACTACGTTATTTTTAATGGAATATATCTAATATATTATTTGCCCACATTTAAGTCGAAACAAACGGACGGGACAACATTCCGTTTTGTATATATTTATAGAAAATAGGTACTGAGCAAATGTTGGTCGCCTAAGTAAATAGGGGAATTTTGCAATAGCAATTGTTAGACTTACAATAGCCTTAGGAGAATTGGATGATAGTATTGTGAGAACGCGTCGCCCTTTGTGCTTGTATTGTATTCCATGTGCTCGTAATTCGAATCCTTCTAGGTTGACTTTTCAGTTTTTACCTAGAAAGGGGAAATGACCCAAAAGTAGAAACTTTAATTTTTTTAAAGGAAATTATTGGACGAGCATATTTTTTATCCATTTATTTAAACTTCATTGCACAATTGTACTCGTAGGAAAACTTGGATACTTGAATACAATCTGACACAAATTCCACATAGAATATGATATGTATATAGGTACATATATAACGTTATCTATGTATAACATACATGCATATATGCGTCATAGCGGGTTTCAGTTATAAAACATCTACATAATGAGATAATGAATTGTAATGTAGGTAAGAGTTAATGGGAAATTATGTAATGAAAAACGGTAACTTCTTCAATTTTCATGTGTTCGTTAATTAAGAAATACCACTATAAAATATTGTTTTAATTTAAATCTCTGATAAAAACATAATCAAAGGTTATATGTAATACCTCTTATATCTGTAGAGACAAAAACAGGTTATTTTTTTTATGAACAAAGCCAGCAGACATAGACATCGCCCATAGACATCCGTGATACATGCCAACATTAGTCCAATATGACAAACGTTGTCATGCCCCCGGATGCGCTACCTATCTTTGGAGATATAGAAATAGATATGGAGAAAGAGTTGGGAAAACGGGGAGGGATAGAATGAGAATGGGCTCTGGCACATCTCAATCACTATCGAAACACGTACGTACATTAGGTAAATAGGATAAAGTGGGAAATGCAGTACATTTCAAGGTAGTCGAGTGCGCCCAGCGGCTGTGGGAATGCAACATACACTCTCTCCCTACAACGTCTTGACGTTCTATTGCAATTGAATGACAAACAACGACTATGAAATGTAAATCTTAGCTTCATGTCGTAGTGTCGCCCTCTAGTAATCCATGTGCGTACCCAAGTCATCATGAGTGAAGATCGAACTATTATACTTGTAATTAATAGTACTTGTCGAATTATTGAATATATAGTAATACGACTTCTCTAACTACTGAATGTATAAGGTCCTAAGAGTATAAAGTATATAAGGAATAAAATTTTGATCTTTTCTTGTCGCGTACATTAAAAAGATAAATACGTATGTGACTAGAAAAATAATATGATAACTCTTCTCTGCCTCTAAAATTATCATGTAATATATTAATTATCCCCAATCTAGTCCTAAAACTATAAATATTAACTATACCAACCGGCGTAACGCACACAATCTTTAACCAACCTCTCAACTAAGTACAAGAGGCTTGCAGCTGTCACTTGACAGGTTCTCTTAACCATCTCTTTCATAATCTCCTCTCCTCTTTATTTGAGCCTCGTAGATTATCTTTTACCTATCTGCATTATTCAAAGAGGATTTCAATAATGAATTTAAAATGAAACTGTCTGGTGCATTCATAACTTTATAAAGGTTTCATAATATAAAGAAAGAAGCCATGATAACTACGTTAGATGTTCATATAATTCAGTTTATGAATAATTTGAATGTTTAGTTAAATCAAAATACTGCATATGGCAAACGCGTCGGAAATGAACACGCAGAAAAATAACTTATTAGTAAAGAAATAATAATTATGACGTGATTAATTTCAGCTTACACCGTCTCATTAAAGGGCACAAACTTTATGTCAGTGCCAGTCTAGATTAGATTGATGAAGAAGCAACTGTTTTTCCTAATTATAAGGCAGACGGGTTCCTAGCGGGTTCTTTATAGTCAAGAACTGTTCACTGAAGAATCTGTACAGTAGACGTCACTACGGGGCGAGGTTCGGTTTTGCGATTTCACTTTACCATACATAAATCAACTATTATTAATTGACCCAATTGACAATTGATTCCAATTATTATTGTTGACATATTAAAATGCTATTTTTATAATTATGTTAGCGAGAAACTAATCTGAAATAAAGAAATGCTAGTGTGCTTTTCCACTAAATGGTAAAGACTTTATCGGTTTTTATCTTATGGCTTTGTCTTAGATGATAAAGACTTTATCGGTTTTAATCATAAGGCTTTGCCTTAAATTATAAAGACTTTATCAATCGATTAATATAATTATGACATATAATATCGACATATAATTCACCAATTATATGTATGAAAGTATAATTTATAGGTACATACCTTTTGGTTGGCTGAAACTGTCTTCTATTTAGGAATATACAAACGAATAAATACGGGTACTTTTTTTTATTCACGAATACGAGGTTTGCGCAACAAGAAATTACAAGCAACACCTATGAAAGCAAGAAACTACATTCATATTTTCTTGTTTGTGAATGCTACAGTGAAGTGAAGTTGATGTTCAGACGTATATGTTCTTCTGAGCATTTCTTGCCGTATAGACGGCAGAACAGGCATCGGGCCGCAACTGGACTTTGAAAAGTTGTAAAATGTCTGTTGTGGACAGCCAACAGTCGGACAGTCGTCACCCGCCGCAACAAGCACTAGCGCGTCTTCCGCTCGTATACGACCGGGCGGCCCGCTGAACCATTAGTGCGCCGGTCGTCAACAATGTCTCTGAGAGCGGCACCGTTGAGAATATGTCTCTGACTGGACAAATACACAGGTATAGAGAAACCTTACTATTAATTTAAATAATAGGGGTTAGGTATGAAATTGCCGTTTTATAGTAATAGATACTTTGAATTGACATAAAACCTTCATGGTGTTAGATTTTGAGTGAAACTTTTTTCACATGATACCTATGAGGTTCTTGTTTTAAAAAATGTGCAATATTCGATTTTCGACTTTCAATTGTTTTTTTTTATTCAGCTTAGACGGGAAAGATGGATACTTCGAAAATCCGAGTAATCTTTGAATACGAGTTCCGACGCGGAACTAACGCGGCAGAAACGGCTCGCAATATCAATGCTGCGTTTGGAGAGGAGACTGCTAATGAACGAACCGTGCGTTTTTGGTTTAAACGCTTTCGTAATGGAAACTTCGACTTGAAGAACGAACCACGTGGAAGACCGCCCACACAGGTGAATAACGCTGAATTGAAGGAGATGGTGGAAGCCGATCCGAGTCAAATTACCCAGGAATTAGCGGCATGGTTTAACGTTATCTTACCTACAATATTGACTCATTTGCATCAAATCAATAAGATAAAAAAATATGAAAAATGGGTGCCTCATGATTTGACTGATCTGCAGAAAGAAACGCGTGTTGAAACTTGCGTTGCCTTGTTGAATCGGTACAGAAATGAAGGAATATTGGATCGAATTGTGACATGTGACGAAAAGTGGATTCTTTACATAACCGAAAGCGACAAATGCAATGGCTGACCCCAGGTCAAACGCCGCAACAGTGCCCTAAGGCAAAGCTTACCAATAAAAAGGTAATGGTAACTTTTTGGTGGTCTATTCATGGTGTTATTCACTATAGCTTTCTCAGGTCTGGTCAAGCAATAACAGCAGATGTTTACTGTGCCGAACTTCGAACAATGATGGCGAAACTAGCAGTGAAACAGCCCCGACTCGTGAATCGATCTTCACCATTATTGCTCCATGATAACGCAAGACCTCACACTGCACGAGAAACCGTTGTAACTCTACAGGAGCTGCAGTTAGAAACCATACGTCATCCTCCGTACTCGCCAGACCTTGCTCCAACGGACTACCATTTTTTTCGTGATTTGGATAATTTTCTACGTGGTAAAAAATTTTCTTCCCCGAGGCAATACAAAATGCTTTCACACAATTTGCCGAATCTACATCCCCAGAGTTCTATCGCAAAGGCATAAATGAACTTCCGATTAGATGGCAACAATGTATAGATAATGAGCGTAAATATTTTGATTAAATAAATATGTTACATTTTAGAAAAAAAACGACTTTTAATTTTTCAGTACAAATCGGCAATTTCATACTTTAACCCCTAATAATATATTTAAAAATCTTTCTAAACCATTATGTATAATTATGTATATATGTAGGATTAAAATTTTGCATAAAGTAACTAACATAAAATAACTTGTTTCTGAACGAAGGTATGTGTGAGCGAGAAGAGAGAGAGAGAGAGAAAAAAAAAGAATATGGCCGCTAGGTGGTCAGAGTAGTGGTTGCATATAACTGTATTAAATTGTTAAAAATTAAAAGAAGTAAATATAAGTGATGATAGTTGTCCCACTCCTTTCATTTTCGTTTTCTCCAAGGATAATTGAATCCTATATATATCATGTATATATAATGAAATATTATTTGTGTATGTTATTATTTCAACTATACTATATAATTAAAATAACTAAATAGTACCCACGTTCTTATTTCTGTTTGATCTGGTGGTTGACTGGTAGAAAATGCCATATGGCATTGAGTCTGTTATTTGTTTACCTAGATTACTTGTGCAATGAAGTTTAAATAAATAAAAGGTAAGTATTTGTGCTGCAGTTCTGCAGTTACTTTTCATCATATTCTGTATCGCAATGTTTCCTTTGCGCCATAGTCGCTTCGATGATTAAGTCAGAATTTGTAGAAATAACCATTTGGGAAATTCAATTTTAGGTTCAGTCTTCCCCCGGTAGCTTTTCCAAAGCTTGCAACGCCAATATTCTTTGTAGAATTTCGTTCAATTTCAGCTTTCGCTATTCTCAAAAGAGTACAAATATTTTTGTTCCAATTTTCGTTTTGCGATAACACCAGCTGCGTCTGTATATTCCTATTGACAAACAAAATATTTAAAGAATATGTTACATAGAATGCGGTTTGCATTCTGCTTTGGACAAGACATAGTTACGAACAGAAAACTAATTGATTTTCGTTCAATTTTATATAATTCCTCTGGGATGAATGGGCACGCACAATGGTCGCTGAGCTGTAATAAGTAGGGAAACTCGACTAGGATTAAGATGATGATGTTCAGTTGTTGAGTCAGATGAGAAGTTATGATCTAACCCTGCGGACAAGAATAGCATCCAGTTAGTTTAACTCACGCTTTCATGCTTTGACAGCGAAGCACACATAATTGTTTTTGTGTATGAGCGGGGCGGGAGGGGGGGGGGGGGGGGATATTAAAACACCACGCTGGCGAGTCCACTATTTCAGAGGTGGCATAGTTCCTCGGGGTTTGTGGTGGCGACTTTGTTATCCTTCCGTCACCTTTTACTACACCCACGGAAAGAGATGAGATGGTGGTATTTTAAAGCCGGCCAACACCACAGGTCTGAGTCAGGCAGCTTTCTGATCGCCAAGACACTCATTTGCATGTAAATTAATAACTTAAAATTTATACAATTTGGAACTTTTGTGTTGTAACACAAAATGTGTTATTACACTTTTCTTTATTTTTCTTTTTTTTTTAGTCTTTTTAGCTTATAGTTTAAAGCCTTTGATAAGCAATTAGTAACAGCTCTAAATCTTACGGTACTTGTCGTCTCTCCTGCGAATCAAGAGGAAAATAACAACACCCGCTACCGCGTCAAGCCTAGCGGAGTTCTCAAGGAGAGTACGAGAGCTATAGAAGTGGTACAGAAGTACTATAGCAGTACTCTCAAGGCTGTAGGTCGACGGTGTTTACTCTAATTGCTAGAGACAGCGCTGCCACTCATTGTCTCGAATTAAAGTGATGTTACAATTTGAATTAGATTTTGGGTACAGCAAAAGAACAGACGAAAATAATTTTGGGAAAAAATAAACCAATTATTTTTTAAAAAGAAAGAAAATAAATATTTCATATTCAATTGTGTACAAATAATATTACAAGTGTTTATTAATAATAATATCGTAAAGAGGATGTGACAAAATGTTTTTTTAATAAGTTCATTAAAATATTTCAATGACCTTACGAGTATATGCTGTGCAAAATTAAGTTCGATTTCTGGTCTTCTTAACGGTAATAATTTGGTTATTCGCAATATTAGACTAACACCTCCATGGTTAATTAAATTACAACATAATAACTCTTCAAGTTACCGCCTCCCTTTACAATTCGTGTACAATCGCTTTGAATCCACCAGCGATCCTCAAAAGGGTTAATCATATTACATTTGGCTTTTCGCGGGGAACACATGAAATTTAGTTCAAGTGTGTTCTAAGTTTCGGTAAGCTAAAGCGTTTTCGATTTGCTTAAGTGCACTTAATTAAGAAAAGGTGGATCTCCTTTACTGAATGGTTCAAGAGATTCCGTTTGGAATGCTGAGTGATGAAAATCAATTTGAAGTTTTATTACAAATAGTGATATTGATTTGGAAGGTGTCCTAAATATTTAATCTAAATTAAAAACCTAACACCTTAGTTAAATTAAATATTTTGATTTTATAAATTATTAAGCTAAAATAATAATGAAAGTTTTCTCTACTTAACAAATAGCTGTTTGCACTAAAGTTGTATACATTTACTCAGTTGGTTCAACAGACCAAAGCGGATCTTGGCCTCTGCAACCAAAAGACGCTTTATATACTGCACCTAGTTCTTTCACCCAGGTGATCAGAGTTAACGCAGGTCTTTTTAGGTTTCGTTTTCCAGCGATATGTAGAGCGACCGACACCGGTCTACGACCGACTGGTCGCCCCGAGTACTCTCGTTTCACAGCACGACCCTCGACCCTTTCCCATTCTTTTCATGTGTCCAATTCAGTGGAGTTGGACAGATTTTATTTCGCCTACAATATTTGGGTCGGACGCTAGTTGCTTATTCTTATACAAATACTTATATTTTTTTCTGTCGCTTATTAAATGTATATTCATTATAAAATGTGTATAAGTTGGCCGTGTTATTAATATATTTTTATTATTTACTTTTATGTTACTTTTTTTTTCTCTTTATTTTATTTAGGGGCTTTTACACTATTGTCTATGTCAGCCCCATCGTACCCTCTAACTCGCATTGTGACTAGTGTTGTCGCAGAAAAGGAGGTTTTAGAAAAGGTTCTTTAAGTTATACCAGTTTTATCGGGTAAACACAGATAGCATCGTCAACATCGAAGAAAGAAAGTTGTCTGAGTACAGAATTAAATCTAGGACATACGAACATGAAACGAAACTAGTACAGGAGACTCTCCTTAATAATCTAGTAATTCAATTACCACTTTGGGTACTCAAGCAGAAGTTTGCAACATTAACAGAACAATCTTAGCAAACTACATTCGTGTATCGCGTACGAGCTCCAGTAACTCGGAGATTGCGCAAAATGTCTTCGAGAAAGTTTTCCGATTCATTACAACTTTTCGCTTCACCGTTAAGATATGTTCTCACTTCGGTTGAAGTGGACTTGTTAGAATATATTACACAATACACGAGTGTTGCAACGTTGGATCAGTAGGTGACCTTCATAAAGAAACCTAACATTCTTAATTAAAGACACCAGTAAAGTCTTTCTACAAACTTTATTAGTTTCAAGGGGTTGACATAGTCCACCAGGCTGGCCCAGCGGGGATTAACAGATGGACATGTACCTGTATTTATAGATTCTTTTTTAATTTTCGGAAATGCATTTATCCCCACGATGTTCACCACGGAATAAAGGTTTGTGCAGGTACTGCACATTCGTATATAAACTAATTACTAAAATATAAATTGCTGGTTTGTTACTGGATCTTATATCTAAACCTATAGTATTGTACAGTTGTATATATTTTGTTTTCATTATGCGTCAATAATGAATTCAATTCACGCAACATATCAGACACCGGTTACTCAAGGTCGTCGATACAGGCTGCTCCAACTTACTTACTTCCAAATTAATTAATCAGAACTCAAGAATAAATATCTGCTCTAATTATACTATAACATAATCCACATTTATTGCATAAAAAATCTTTTAACAGTTTTTATCGGCTTGAGAACATTGTTTTCTTTATTTCAAGTGTTCATACGGTAGGTATTAGATTCCTAACGGCGGCGGTCATTTACCTCGGTTTCATTTGAATGTTACAGATTAAACGGTTTTTTGTTAGCTCCACGTAATTGTTTCAGCCAACGTAGGTGGCATATCGTAGGTGGTATACCTTCTGATATTGCGTTTTTAATAGAACAAAATCTCGTGGTATAATGTTTGCCTGATAAATGGTTAGCTCGTATAAATGGTTAATTTATAAGATGTTCCTTATGCACACAAAACAAGGAAATAATAATAATTGTATGTATTGTATGTATGTACGAGGGGAGGTCCAAAAGTTTCCGGCCTGACAAAGAACACTGAATTTCAAAACTATTTTTATTTTTCAATATAGTTTCCGTCTATTTGAACACACTTTTCCGATTGTTTAATTAGCATCCTATGCTAGTATAAAAATAGACAGAAGTTTTGTCTTCAAAATGGGCGAAAACCGCAGCGGTCACTTCATCATCAGTGGAAAATCTTCTAACCCTCAAGTCCGCCTTGAGTTTTCAGAATAAATAGTAATCACTCCCAGTGATTACTATTTCCGATTACTACTAGTGATATATACTGATGAGCCAAGTCAGTACAGTAAGTAGCGTGGGTGGCGAATTTCCGTGAAGCCACACTTTGAAACACCAGCTTTCGCAACTGCGGCAGCGTAGACGGGTGCATTGTTATGCAGAAGCCGCACACCTTTGCTTAGTTTTCTGCTTGATTGCTTTAAGTAATTGCTCTATAAGGTTAGCATAATAGCTTCCAGTTACCATAGTATTGCGTTCTTATATGTCTATAAGCAATATTCGTTGACAATCCCAGAATATCAAAGACGTAATCTTTTTGGTGGACTGAGTCACCTTTGCCTTTCTAGGCGGTGCTTCACCAGAGCTCTTCCTTCACTTCACTAAACGCCACTCCTTTTGGACTCCCCTTTGAAAACGGGTTTATAGTAAAGCACCATAGTTTCATGGCCAGTTACAATTGACTCCAAAAAATCGTATCCATTTCTCTCCAAAAGTTCTTTGGAGCACGCTAGTCGTTCACTTCGCTTCACACTTGAAAGAAGTTTTGGCACCCACCTCCCACTAAATTTATACATATGAAGATGTTCATGAAGAATCCTAAGGATTATTTTTTTAATTGCCCTGTCCTTGCTGCTATTTCTTTCGTGTTTAGCCGTCGGTCGCTCAGAACTTCTTCTTCCACTAATTTGATGTTATATTTTCTTAGGTTTTCGCGATTACTATACATAGCAATTAAACAACTTTGAACGGTTTAAATCGCGTATATTTGACATTATTTATATCCCGACGTTTCGAACACTTTGCAGTGGACGTTTTGAACTACCGTCAGACAAAAAAAAAATTTCAGACGGTAGCCCAAATAATTTCTTAATAACTCAAGTGACAAATAAAATCAATTAGTCACCCCGTGACCACGTCCACTGCAAAGTGTTTGAAACGTCGGGATATAAATAATGTCAAATATACGCGATTTAAACCGTTCAAAGTTGTTTAATTGCTAATTTGATGTTGTTTGGAGTGAGTGCCTTAACGAGTCGGCCGGAGCAAGGTTCGTCGTCGACACCAATCTTTAACGGTGGATAATGATGGAGAAGAATAGTGATGGATCTTGGGGAACTTACAGGTCATAACTTGGAGGAACTTTTATAGAATAGACAGCAGACGAGTGGGCAGGCCACATGACAGTAAGTGGTCACCGCCGCCCATGGACACCTGCAAGACCAGGGAGCATGCGGATGCGCTCCTGACCTTGCAGAATCCCATTCACAGCTTTCTTAAAGAGCTTCATATCGTAGTATAACGGAAAAATCACACCTCAACTGCCTGGTGAGATTTTTCACACAACTTTCGGGTTCGCGGTATAAAGTGTCATTTTGTCCGCATTTAGTTATCTTTACACTGTTACTTTTTAATGTTTTAGAATACAGTACAATGCAATATCTATCTATCGATCTATCCATCAAAGAGGGCTTTTACGTAATACAGATATTAACATGAAATCAATGTCTATTTCCTCTTATATGCTGTGAGAGCGTACTGGGAATTCCAAATTGAACGCTTGATGGATTGAAAGCCTGATAGGCAGAGAATATTATTGAAATCCGATTAATAATGCACTATTGTAAAGCCTCTTTATTACTTAGTTCATATAAATTACGGAATTACATTATGAAAGCCCAATACGTATGCAATTTTTTTTGTATCAGCTTATAACGTCCCACTGCAGGGCATAGGCCTCCCTTAGCAAATCACTGCGGGGTTTCGGGTCGTAATCCACCACGCGCACCTAATGCGGATTGGTGGATCATATACTCCAGATTTTTTATTTCTGGAGCGCATGCTTTCCTCCACGATGTTTTCCTTTTTTAAAAAAATTTTAAAAAATCATTCTTAAGTAGTAACTCAGTGTTTCGGGTATGTTGAGTATAGATATCCCTAGGCTATCTTTGCTCTTTACCTGAGTAGGCTTTACAGTGTTGCCTACCAGTTCGCCTACTCAGGACCCCCTTTCAAATGTATAAACAGACAGACAATGATTAAATGTAATTACTAAAGAATACCTACTGCCTGCGAAATGCTTGTAAGGTGCAGTGGAACAAGTGAAATTCCAGCTTCCGTAATTTGTTGAGTAGGCGCAGAAGCCGCGGGAGAGGACCGTAAATACAAAAAAATAGAAGGCTATAGAAAAGGCGACTAAGGGATAACAAAGCCCTGAGGAACTACATCACGTCTAAAAGAGTGGACTTGGCAACCCGCTTAGCCAGCGTGTGGTGGTTAAAGACCTTACATCTCTCATGCGCAAGACAATAACCAACAGTAAATACTGAAAGAACTTGCTGCATTGAATTGCATGTTTACTAGGTATTTTGTAGTCATTATCAAATACAGGTTCAATATATAGTGGTAGGAATATACAAGACATATGTAATTAGTGATATGTAAGAACAGTATTAAACAGACAGTCAACTGGTACACTCGTGAATCATTTTAGTTTAATCTCACCTCGCTTCTCACACCTCAGATGTTTCCAAAAGTTCAACAATATTTTTACTACCGTTACATATACAGAGCATGCGAGAGAGAATATAAACCGAAGCATGTTAAACGAGAAAGAGTTAGCAGGAATTGTCAAATGAGACACGATTTCAGTGACTGTAAGAGGTCAACGACTCGTCAAACAGAGTGGTCCAATTATTTTGAATATTTTTGTGCTCATTTCGTAGTATACAGGGAGAATCCTGGAAAATTCATGTGCTGTTTACGATTGGAAAGCAACAGGATGTAACAATCCAAATTAATTCACTTTTCACAGGTAAATGTAAAATACGTGAAATAAGTATTTATTTTATAAATAAATACGTGGAAATTGCGCTTTATTTAGATACACGAGTGTAAACAATGTAAAATTACACTTTGTTTAACCGTTCACAATTATTATCGATAAAAAAGGTCTCGGTGTATAATTGGAGTAATGCACTTTGAATGTGTATGAGCGTACCACTTCTGTTTTTGATATTTATTTATTTACACCGTAAAATATGAATCTTTATCATTTATTTTAGATTTTCAATTAATCCAGTATTGCGAATGTCATTCTATACATGTAATGAGAAATGTCGTAACTGTGACTCGCCGAGCCGAATCGAAATCGCTGAAGCTAGAACATGAAATTTGAACAGTGGCTCCGTTTTATGATATAAATATTTACTTAGACGAAATTTCTCGAAATTCAACCCCTAAAAATTGAATCAACGTTATGTTGAAAATTGAATGAACGAATGTAATTAATATGGAATATTAATCTGGGTTTAATTCAATTGTAAGGAGCTCTGTAATAAAAATTCGATGAAAACAAAAAAGATCGATGATCACGTGATTTCTTAAATTACAGTAAGTTTTAATGTTAAATAAATTTAGTTTTAATGATACCAAAAAGTACGTACCTAACGAAAAATATACGCATATGTGTTTATGTGATTTCTTGTACTGTAGATAGTCATAGTCTCATACAGTTATTTTCATAAAGCAACAAGTTAATTTGTGACAGTTTCTACGGTTTAAAGAGAATTCTAAGCAGTAATTACTCAATACTTGTCTAGCTTAATTACAGCTCAATAATTACTCAATTACTCAATGTCTAGCTTACTTAATTACAGTTAAATATCTATACTTATTTTATTAAATAAATTGTAATGAAGACCATTTAATCTGTGACAGATCTTATAGATTTAATAGAATTCTAAATAATAATTAATCAGATATTGTGTCCAATTTTAATGATTGCTAAATATCTATTAAAGAAATTATATGGAAATACGTTTTTAATGTTAAACCAGCATTTATATAATTCATAGATTTAGCTTTTGAATTTTTTTGTTATAAAAATATAGCTCACATTAATTTTATCTCCGACTATATACGAAGGAAATATGTTTGTAGGGGTGAAACGTCATCGCATTTTATCCCCGGTGAGAACATACACGAAAATTATTATTGTTCTAGACTATTTTATTCTAGAAAAAGGCAGCAGACGAGCATGCAGTTCACCTGATGGTATGTTGATACTGTTGTCCATAGACATACGTGATATATGCCAACATCAGTCCAGAATGACAAACGTTGGCACGCCCCCGGATGCACTGCCTACGTTTGCTAATTAAGGAAAGAATTGGGAGTACGGGTTGGGACAATGAGGAGGGATAGGATAGGATGGGGTGGGAATGGGCTCTGGCATATCTCACTCACTACCGAAACACGTACGTACATTGGGGAAATACGATAAAGTAGTAAATGCACTCCATTTCAAGGTAGTCTTCTGTGAGAGAGTGGTAACGTGGCCAGTCGAGTGCGCCCAGCTGCTGTGGGAATGCAGCATGCACTCTCTCCCTACCATAATGTTCATTTAGTAATTCAGTTTAAATTTATACCAAATAATAATAACACGTTTTATTTTGTCGTTCCTAACAACAATGTCATTTATCGATATCAAAGTTTGTCGGATATTTTATTTATGTACCCCATTTCTAAACAAACATTACGACAAAATACACACACACACACACACACACTAGAATATAAGATTTTTTGTATCGTGGTGACAGTTAACATTGTACGTGTAGTAGGTAAGTTTATGGTTTCTATATAAGTTATACAAACTTATTATATGTTTTATTCCCTATCCCGTCGCATCCCAAAGCTCCCAAGAAAAATGGAATGTGGAACACACTTCATCCTACAACTACAAAATCTTCAAATGTAGGTAGCGCAACTGGGAGTGTGGAGTGCAGGAACTTAAAATGGTCGACTTGTTGAGATAGATGAATTTAACATAATAAAGAATAAATGCACAAATAACTACAAATAAATGCAATTTTGATAATATAAATCTAACGCAATTACTAATTATGCAATTTTTATATAACAAGAGTACTTTTATTTTTAACCAGAAGTCTGATTCTCCTTAATATAACCAAATTATGGTTACCAGATGTAAGATTTTGGTTAGCTTTTGTTTTCTTAATTGACATTGGCACGTAACGCGGATGTCCATTTGCGACAGTATCCACTTACCATTAAATGGAAAAAGAATGAAAAATCAGTCACAGTCTGCTACTTACGTATTCTATATTTTATAAAATAGCCTAGCTACAAGAATAGCCGTGTGATTAAGCTTTCAATAAACAATGTTTTCTATGAAAAGTTTTTGTTATTAACCCTTTGACAAGAATTGTTGAAGTGATCTTGTTTACCTCTAATGGATTTTGTTGATCTTCTAGCAACACCCTTAAAGGAAACTTTTACTTCCAAAGAACCTTCATACAAAAAGTCACTCTACTCCTATTTCCTAAGTTTTTGTTCAATTACAATATCATTAACATCTTTCACTCGGTTTTTACTGTGTCTTAAGGCATCAATCTTCAGCAAAATAGTAAAATCATTTGGCCGCAGTCCAAGGAAAAATAAAACTGATGCCGTTGGGCGAATAAAAAGATGAATCGATAATTCACTTAGGCGGTTTGCTTTGATAAAACCTTTAAAAGCAGTATCGTATCTTTCGGTGTTAATCTTTAGATATTTAAGATGCTATATTTTTTTTAATATGTCGATGTTAAACGATATTAAGTTGCTGGCGGTCAACACTGTTGATACATTTGTTACAAAATTAAAAATTCATTAGACCATTGAGTTAAAACTTGAGAATATATGAGATGGTACTCCGGAGCACTCTGCCACTCACGCGAGGATGTAATTTCACTACTATGTTAGTGACGATATAAACACAGTAGCTCGGTCCTTTTCTCATCTGTGACTTGTGACATTTTGATTTCACGGATCGATTTCTAATATTTTAATTATATGATTATTACAAAAGAATTAAATACCCTTTATAGTATCTGAATGACATTCAATTATCAATCGTTTGCATTTGATAAACTTGTACGAGTAAGTAAGCCATATGTACTGGTTAGTGTCAAATTTGTCATCTATCGTTCATTATCCTTGTAATATTCGGATTTAATGGTTGCACCGTAACGTCGCGTAACTCACTGCTACGACACACGTATGTCCAGATACATAACCAAAACATTGGCCATTGGCTAATCTGGAAACACCCGAATACGTCATCCAAGTCTATGCAATGAAGTAATAAAGTATGCAATAAAGTATCTCGTAATAAAGTACGCAATTAGAGGTACGGTAATTCATAGACGTCGATAACGCTTGCGGGTGTTTCCGGATTAGTCGATGGCTAATATATTCGTAATGTATCTGTACTCGTATGTCGACTTAGCATTTAACGTTATTTTAAATATGATGTAAGTAGGTTAAATATGTATTTCCAAATCGGTAAGTTTAAGATGTGATCGTATCTTTCTCTAAACATCATCTGCACAGGAGCTCTACCGATACATCTTACAGAGTCACCCTACATCGTTGCGTGCCATTTCTTCAAACAAAAGGTGCAATGGAATGTTTGACATACAGCCAGTCACAATGGAGTGCTTCGAAATTTAAAAAGTAAAATAACATATCGAAGCTGCGATATTAATGGTTGGCACAATTCTGGTTTCACCGAATTCGCACCCAATACGAATCTACGATATAAGTCGATCTACGTAACATCTACCACATAACGGATCACTATATGCTACTACATTTAATGTCCCGAAGTCAAGCCAGTTATTCCTTTGTTATTGAGGGACTAATACAATTTCTCGGTTGAGCGGTGACCGCAGTCCCCTGGTCTCAGAACAATTAGTACGGACAATTTTTGCGTCACTCTTTTGTCCTCCAGTGTAATGCGACGTCGAGCGTTTTTTTAGTCTCCTTCAACCCTAGGACAGTTCTCCCAGCGGCGCATTTAATATTTAATGTATCCTTTTTGCTCAGGAAAAAGGTAAACATTTTTTAAGGTTGACGTTGTTCCATATAAATGTGATTCGTGTCGAAATGTTTACAAAATATAAGGGTACTGGAAAGTATTGTCGTCTTTCATGGTATAGAACCAAATTAATGAAAGAAGTCGACAGACGAGCGTATATTCTATCTGGTGGTAAGCAGATACTGTCGCCCATGGACATCTGCGATACATACCAACATCAGTCCAGAATGATGTAAGTTTGTACGCCCATAAAGGCGCTGTCTACCTTTGGGGAGGGGGGAAATGGAGAGGGATATGATAGTATAAGATGGGAATGGGCTCTGGCATATCTCACTTACTACCTAAACATACATGCATTTGGGAGAATAGGATAAAATGGAAAATGCAGTACAATTTAGGTTCTGTGATTCTGTGAGAGAGGGCTAACGGGGCCAGTCGAGTGCGCTCAGCGTCAGTGGGATTTGCACTTACCATCTATCAGGAAAAATTAAATATTCGTGACTGCTTGAAGAAAAATGTTGTGAGTCATTTTAAGGATCTTGCTTTTTTTTAATGTTCCAGAAATAAATTTTGAAGTTTGCTTGGTCTACCACATCCTTCCGTACCTACCTACCACACTAGGAATTTCGGCCGTTTTGGCAGGAACTCCAGAAGTGAAGTTGAGTTTCTGTTCGATTATTATAAAAAATGTGTATTGTGTTTTGTGATTTAATAGTGATAGTTTATTAAACTTCAAAGTGTTCTTGTGATAATCAAATAAAAGATTAAGACTGCGTTTCTCGTGTGCTAAAAAGGACTGCTCTTCTGTCCTCAGTAAACCTACTATCTCTTTACTGAGAGACTTCTGACTTACTTCGATGGGACTGGACATTAACAGGATACGTTTTAGACTTTGAAATTGTTCATTGCGAAGAAAACTTGACACCGGCAGAAAGTGCTAATTGCACCATTGCCATATATGAAAAGAAAAAAGACAGGAATATTATAAAAAGTGTATCAGTAGTTATATTGTACTTAGAGATGATCAAAGAAAACATTACAAAAATTACACGTACGAAGTTTCAAGGGAAATTATGTTAACTTTTCTTGAGACTTTCAGGACGCATCCATCGATCAAACACTGAGCCCGCGATCCACGTTAGTGTCCAAAACTTAGCGGTAACTTTTTAAGTGAAATTGTTTCTACATTTGTTATTGTCTTGTTTTATTCAATTTGTCCAGTCGAACGGGATATTTTGAACAACAAATATATATATATATACCGATGGGGAGACGAGTCCTCTAATGGAGACCACGTATCGGGGGGGAACGTAGCGTGGGACTCTCTCCGACCAGGTGGACTGACGACTCGAAGAAAGTCGCCGGTAGTGGCTGGATGAGAGGAGCTGAAGACCATGTGCGGTGGTGGTCCTTGGGAGAGGCCTACATCCAGCAGTGGAGAGACACAGGAGAGAAATAACTCAAAAGCTGAATATAGATTACAATGGATTTTGTTTCCATGATTTATAGTGTGATTTTAGTATATTTATACTAGGCGAGTTGCTCGAGCCGCGAGCGCACGCCCTCGCCGCGCCCTGACTAATGAATGAGCGCTACGAACGTTTTGGACAGGATATCAAAACCTTACATGTTTGTAACTTTTGATTTGTTACTTAAAATAATTTTATTTTTCGCTAGAACGACCATATGTATTTTAAATTGGTTGACATGTTGAGGTCTCACAGAAGACTACCTTGAAATGTATTGCATTTCCCACTTCACACTTTTCCCTGTACGTACGTACGTACGTGTTTCAGTAGTGAGTGTGATATGCCAGAATCCATTCGCATCCCATTCCGGAAATTAGGAATTAGGATAGGAATCCCTCCCCAATTTCCCAATTCTTTATAGTGGAGTGTAGGCTTTCTCGGCCGGTGTCCATATTAATTGAATCTTCCGGGCTACTTGGCCGAGGTCTTCTGGAATCTCTTCCCCTTCTTCCAAACGTTTCGTCAACAACTGCGGTTGACATCTTCAGTGGCGACTGTGTTCACTTTCGGAGAGATGTTATCTCTTAGGCTTCTTGAGCGCAACTGACTCGACGATTGTGGCGCACCGATATTTATAGTGGGCGAGGGTAGTTGTGAGGGTAGTGTGAGGTAGGGTAGTGTGTACCGTCGTTGCGTCGGTACACACACAATCACAACTACCCTCGCCCATTATAAATACCGGTGCGCCACAATCGTCGAGTCAGTTCGGCGGTCTCTGGCCTCGGCAGCCACCTTAAGGATTTAATCCAAAGCTCTTCCAGGCGAGTCCCAGCGGCGAACGATCGCCGCTGGGAATTGCCTGAGGACATAAGGAAGCTGATAAGAGACAAGAACGCAGCCATCCGTGCTTATGACTCCTTCCCCTGTGACGAGAATAGGCGTAGAATGCGAGCCTTACAAAGGGACGTAAAGCATCGCATCGCTGAATTCAAAAATCACAGTTGGGAAGCCCTGTTGTCAGAGATTTCGCCATCACACACTGCCTACTGGCGGATGGCGAAGTCTATGAAAACAGACAATACAGCCTCGTTTCCCCCACTGACATTGACGTTCCCCACGTTCCCCAGCATTTGACGATGCAGAGAAGGCCGAATGCCTAGCCGACAGCTTGGAGGCCCAGTGCTCCCTTAGCCGTCAGCCGGTGGACGAATCCCACGTCGACTCGGTTGACGGAGAGGTAGGGCGTCGAGCCTCCATCCCCCCCTCAGACTCCCTTCTACCGGTTACGGTAACAGAAGTCGAGGAGATTATCCAAAAACTCAAAATCAAAAAATCTCCTGGAATCGACGGAAATCCCAATAAGGTGTTCAAAAGCCTCCCGATCCATCTGATCGCTCTCCTCGTGGCCATCCTCAATGCTGCCATGAGAAATCATCTCTTTCCAGTCGCCTGGAAAGAAGCCGTCGTTATCGGCATCCCGAAACCGGGCAAACATCGCTCGGACCCCTCAAGTTACAGACCCATTAGCCTATTGAATACAATTTCTAAAATCTACGAAAAAGTCCTCCATTCTCGCCTGCTGAGTCACATTAACTCAAAAAGGCTTCTCATTGACGAGCAGTTCGGCTTTAGAGCCAAGCACTCGTGCGTCCAACAGGTGCACCGAATAACGGAGCACATACTCCCGCGTCTAAATCAAAATAAACCCTTCCGAACCCTAGCTGTCTTCTTCGACGTAGCGAAGGCCTTCGACAAGGTGTGGCACAACGGTTTAATCTATAAACTGTACCAATTGGAGGTGCCAGAAAGTCTCATTCTCATCATCAGAGACTTCCTTACCGATCGCACTTTTCGCTACAGAGTCGAAGGCACTCTGTCCAGCCCCCGCCCAATCAGAGCTGGAGTCCCACAAGGTTCCGTTCTAGCACCCAAGCTCTATTCCCTCTACACTAACGACATCCCCCTCACCCCAGGAATAGAGCTCGCCCTTTTCGCGGATGGCACCGCCCTCTACGCCTCAGATAGGAACCTACGTATGGTCTCTCTACGCCTCCAGCGCGCAGTCACCGCCCTAGGTGAGTGGTTTGCGAGGTGGAGGATAGAGATAAACCCGACGAAAAGTGCAGCCATGTGCTTCCCTTTTCCCAGGGCTAACTCTCGTAGGCCTAAGCTGTCCCCTCTCCCGATAACCCTTTTCGGTCAAATAATTCCTCTCGTCAGGAAGACCAAGTATCTCGGAGTCACTCTAGACCATAGACTGACCTTCCGAGAACACATCAAAACTGTCCGGAACCCAGCCGCCTTTGTGCTCGGTCGCCTCAACCCCCTTATAGGCGGGAGAAGTAAAATGTCGCTTAGAAATAAGTTGACATTATACAAAACTCTCGTCCGTCCCATTATGACCTATGCTAGCGTTGTGTTCGCACACGCAGCTCCCTCCATCATTGTATGGTTATATATGTATAACTGCTGTAACACTTTATTTCTATCTTATAGTACTTCTTTCGCCTTTCCAAAACTTTGTAAGGTCCAGCATAAGGTGGTTCCAGCGATTTTTGAGTATGACCCTGTCGCAAGAACACATGAGACGAGTCAGCGAGGTCTCTAGGTATGTAGAATGGACCTGTTCTGTGCCATGAGGTAGGTTTCGGGTTAAGTTTGGCCATGTACATTCGTAGGCGTGTAGCGAAGTCTGTCACATCAGCGGCAGTGTAGTCGTCGGTTGGAGACAAGAATTGACGAGGTAAGCGTAGAGCTTCTCCGTATACCAACTCTGCTGCGGATGCTTGGATAGCTGATTGGAGTCTGTTGTGGTGCTCGCTACCTGAGGCGTCGCTGGTGCGATCTCGTGTACTCTGTCAGCTAAATCAGCCAAATTATCCAAAGGCATATCATCCTGAGAGGCTATAACCGTCTGAATATTCTGAGGCAAACGGCTTGACCACAAAGTTCTAAGAAAATCTTTGGGTACCGAGGGGCCAGCTAGGTGTTGCAAATGCCTAAGAAATTGGGATGGCTTCCTGTCTCCCAGTTCTTCGTGCATCAGAAGTTGTTTCACTTTTTTTTCTCGTGATGCTGATAGTCGTTTAATTAATTCGCTTTTGAGTTTTTCATACCTGTCGCTTTCCGGTGGAGATGTGATGACATCTTTTACCTCCGCTGCATACTGGTGATCCAACTGTGCCGTGACATAATAAAACTTTGTGATGTCGCTTGTTATATTTGACAATAAAAATTGGCCTTCCACTTGGGCAAACCACAACTCAGGCTCTTCCGGCCAAAATGGCGGAATGCGCACGCCCACTCTGAACAGGTTCGCGTCACTAGCGGCGTTGGCATCACGCGTGTTCTGAGGTCTTTCCATTGTATTCTCAATCACGTCGGTAGTCACCACTATGGTTATATATGTATAACTGCTGTAAGACTTTATCCACACACCAATAATTTCTCAACTTAGATCGTTTACGATTCTCGATGCAGTTATGGCTAACAGTTATAAATCGAGCGTGCTCTCGCCGTCGTATCGTGGCGCAGACTGGTGCGGCGGCGAGCTGCGCGGCGGCGCGTGCGCTTGCCCCTTGCTTATCGATTTAATACTGCTGCCGTTAAATGCAAAGGACGTGGCAATACAACACGCTACAATTGCAATCCTCCAAAGACTGCAAAATAGATTCATGCGCAAGGCCGTGGCCGCACCATGGTACTTGCGCACCGTTGACCTCCACAAGGACTTGGAACTTCCCTCCATCGTCAAATACATAAAAGACACCGCCCGACGCTACTCTGACGCTATCCCACACCATCCCAATCCCCTGATTGTCTCTTCCCTCACCTACATCCCGGACAGGAGTGCCCCTCCGCGCTATCGTCGCCCGCGGCACATCCTGGACGATCCCGACGACCCGATCACCGCTGCCAATGCGGTTCCCACTCTGCACCCAAACACAGCACACAGACACCGTCCCCGCCGGCTGAGACGTGGACGTCCCCCTCGTTACACTGTTAACACACACCGGCCCTCAGCCAACACTTTCACTAGGCATCGACACGTGCCTGGGCGCTTCTCGCCGACACGCGATCCCGCGGTATCCCCCCAATACAACGCCCTAAGCCGAGATCCGTTCCTTCCGCCGGTTTACCGGCGCGGGAGCCCTTAGGCTCGTTGCAACACACACTTTTCTCCTGGCTGAGCGCCTTCTGCGCTCGCCCTACATCAACGCGACCGGTGACTCTTGAAAGGCCACTAGGGCCACAAGAACTTAGACATACACGATGTTGAGGCAATCAAGGTTTTTTAGCCGGTAGGAGTCCGGCACTACCTGGTACCACCTAGACTAGCCTAGCTAGACTAGATGGTACCAGGTGACCATGCAGGGTTTTCCTTGATTGTCTCTCCTAACAAAAAAAAAAAAAAAAAACGTTGAGTCAGTTGCGCTCGAGAAGCCGAAGAGATAACATCTCTCCGAAAGTGAACCTCGGCCAAGTAGCCCGGAAGATTCAATTAATATCCCAATCCTTTCCCCAAATCCATTTCTTCATCTCGTAAACTAGGCAACAAACCCGGGGGCGTTCTAGACTGAAATTGCCATTTAACACCAGTTGTACTGTAAGTTCGTCTGCCGCCTTTATCCTATAAAAATAAAGTTTGACATTATTTCCGTGATATATGTATATAACCAGCCCGTTTTATCGTCCACTGGTGGACGTGGGCCTCCACATGCACATTGTCTTGTATATGAGGGATGTATGACCTCGAAACGCAATGTTGGCTAAGCGTTTTCAACTCTTCTTAAGCTCATATTTATTTTGGTACGAATTGAAGAAATGTTTTAACTTGGGTTTATTTTTTGCCTTAATTACAGACTATACAAAAGTACCTATACATGTACTATACATGGTGTGGTGTGGATTTGGAATACCACCACCCAAACTCTTCCCGTGGGTGCACATAAAAGATGACTAAGGGATAACAAAGCTGGTACCACAAGCCTTAAGAACCTATCCTCTAAAGAGTGGACTCGCCAACCAGTTTGCCCAGTGTGGCGTTTTAAGGATATCCCACGTCCACTGGTGGATGTTAAAAGAACTGATTACGGTAACGCTTTACTTATACTAATTTTAGAATCTGTGAACTATCCTTTGGGCATAATGGATCAAAGTCTAAAACTCTAACGCAATTATTAAAAGGGCGTCTAAACACTCCAACGGGACATAGCAATTGAACAACTTTAACGGTTTAAATCGCGTATATTTGACATTATTTATATCCCGACGTTTCGAACACTTTGCAGTGGACGTGGTCACGGGGTGACTAATTGATTTTATTTGTCACTTGAGTTATTAAGAAATTATTTGGACTACCGTCTGAAATTTTTTGAACTACCGTCTGGATTTTTTAATCATAACATTCCCTATGCACGCAGTATTCATTCACGGTGTCCAGAGGTCTTGCAGTATTGCATTGGCCTTGGGATTTAATTAATTTAATGACTGGATGAGTTGAGCGACAACCTGCCATCTTACCATACATCAAGGGCATCACTGACAAAATTGGCAATATCTTAAGATGAGCTTCAATTAAAACTTACTTCAAGCCGCACAAGAAGATTAGCCAATTTTTAAGACCGGTCAAGAGCAATATCCCCCTACAAGATGCAGGTGTTTACAAGCTTGATTGTGAATGCGGGTTATCATACATTGGGCAAACAAAGAGGAGCATTGGTATCCGGATAAAAGAACACATAGCTGACATGAAGAACAGACGCTCGACCAAGTCTGCAGTTTGTGAACATGCTCTGGACAAACCCAACCATTACATTCGATTTGATAATCCACAAATCCTCGCTAGAGAGACCCGATTCATGCCAAGAATGTTACGCGAGGCTATTGAAATCAAGAAACACCCAAATTTCAATAGAGAAGATGGTTGGCAAGTACCACCGGCTTGGGATCCAGTCATTAAATTAATTAAATCCCAAGGCCAACGCAATACTGCAAGACCTCTGGACACCGTGAGTGAATACTGCGTGCATAGGGAATGTTATGATTAAAAAATCCAGACGGTAGTTCAAAAAAAAATTTCAGACGGTAGTCCAAATAATTTCTTAATAACTCAAGTGACAAATAAAATCAATTAGTCACCCCGTGACCACGTCCACTGCAAAGTGTTCGAAACGTCGGGATATAAATAATGTCAAATATACGCGATTTAAACCGTTAAAGTCGTTTAATTGCTATGTACAGTAATCGCGAAAACCTAAGAAAATATTACTCCAACGGGACCTTATAATGGACAACTAAATGAAACTTCATTTTGTTACTCGTATGCTGTAAATAGTAGGCAATTCATTTTTTTATAATAAGAACGCGGGAGACGAGCATACAATCCATCCGGTGGTAAGTGGATACTTTAGCCCATAAACATCCGCGATACATGCCATCATCAGTCCAGAATGACAAACGCCGCCACGCTCCATGATGGTTTGCCTACCTTTTCAGATGTAGGAAATGATTCGGAGAAAGGGTTGAGAAAATGGAGAGGGGTAGGATTGGATACACACAAAACTGTACACATTTCAATTATCCCGAATCCCCGTCCAACGGTCGGCACTAATTAAGAAAGCGATGTTTGTTTGCTATGAGAGGACTAGTCTACTGAAATTTTATTATGCGACCCAATGATTACGTTATACAGAATGGATCCATAATTATCAAACCTGACCTTTCTCTGAGGACAGCTCTAAATTTAATTAGTTATTTGCTTCGAACTTATGGTAAGGGACGTATAGTTTGTAGACACAGTGGAAACAGCATCAAAGTAAACTTAATGAAATAAATATTGATAAAATTAACGAAATGCGCTCGAATTTAATTTAATTCATTAACTTACACAACCTTTCGTATATTAGCATAGGTATATTTTTTTATTTTTTTAATACTAATAAATTATTCAATGAGTGGCTATAGTCCGCGAGTGACTATAGTCCCCGAGTGGCTATAGTCTCCGAGTGGCTATAGTCTTCGAGTGGCTCTAGTATGCATGGTTATGGAACTCACAAGCATTTCTTTATATAGCGTGATCTTTATAGAGTTCTTTGTGTTGTATGCTGAAAAATACAGCAATAACTAAAGAAGAAGAAAATGCCAATTTGTTTATTTTTCCAAAAATAAAGAATTTGACATTTGATCTATGAAAAACGAATACTGTTGCGGAAAAGAGAAGTAATAATAATAAATATTCATTTTAGATTTTAAAATATCCATTGTAATAATTGTAATGAAACAAGAACTTTATTACACACTAGCTGTTGCCCGCGACTTCGTCCGCGTGGACTTTAGTTTATAAAGGAGTGTAGGGTTTCTCGGGCGGTGTCCATATTAATTGAATCTTCCGGGCTACTTGGCCGAGGTCTTCTGGAATCTCTTCTCTTTCTTCCAAACGTTTCGTCAACAACTGCGGTTAACATCTTCAGTGCGACTACGTTCACTTTCGGAGAAATGTTATCTCTTCGGCTTCTCGAGCGCAACTGATCAGGAACTGAACAGCCTTCAGGAATTCATATTTATAATAAATAATAAAATAATTCCTTTAGTTAAAGTATTTAATTTATAATTAAAAATAATAATAAATTAAAGGTCATATTACAACAAAACGTATGTGCCTCGTGAGGAGACAAAGACCGAAGAAATAATCAATATATTGACAAAAACAAGAATTCCGGCACGAAGTTGACAAAGTGTCAATTACTTCTCTGATATTCAGTGTCGGTACATAGAACAAGTGACGAGCCATGTCTTACACAATGTTTATTTAAAAAAAAACTCTGACATTGCTCACTGCTTTTTTATTTTAACTGTGAGTAAAATGTAGCCAATCCAATTTCAATTGTTTTTAATTAACGTATTTTGGTCATGCTGAAATTGAATCCTATTGAAAGCAAGTTGATTAAAAATTCAATTGTTAGAGTTAATGAAAGTTCTGACATGTTAGAATTATCGAGGAATATTGAGCTGAATTTCTTTTACAAAATTGTTAATGACGCTTGTAAAGTTGCTTAGATTTTTCTGCACACCTATAATGCCCGTTCCAAAAACTAGTAGTTATACTTCTTTCACAATTCGATTGCTTCATTCAATAATAGGATATTGAGATCTAAAGAACGAAAAAGAACGAAAAAGATTACATACGAGTAATTACTTGCAAAAGTTAGTGAAATGATTACATTGCTGGTCTATTTATTTGTTTTTCTTTTCATGTATAACAGTGATGCAATTAGCACATTCTTCCAGTGTCAAGTTTTCTTCGTAAAAACAATTTCAAAGTCTAAAACGTATCCTGTCAATGTCCAGCCCTGTCGAAGTAAGTCAGGAGTTGCTCAGTAAAGCGATAGTAGGTTTACTGAGCACAGAAGAGGAATTCTTGGAAGCACACAAAAATCGCACTCCCACGCTTTCATTTGATTATGACAAACACCACCCACATAAAACACTTTAAAGTTTAATAAACTATCAGTATTAAACCACAAAACGCCTAATATGCAATTTTTACAATAATCAAAGAAAAATTTAACTTCACTACTCGTTCATATATTATATTTTTAATATGTATATTCGACATCGAGACTCATTATAAATATTTTACGACCATAATACTCATTTACTATTTAAACATAAAGCCTATATGCAAAACATATTTATAAGCTAAAACATTTTGCGACTCCCCAAAAATGACAAAGTTGCCATATTTGACGGTAGTTAAAATGATCTCTTATGCTACTACAAAGCGCATAATATGCTATCCAGTTCATTGTGCAAAAATTGTTCATAAGTTCCTAGTTTTTAACAGCGTTCTGTTAAAGCAACGTCAGATAATTTAATTCTAGGCTGTAAAGATGACGTAATTTTCCACGTCTAGGAGCGCCGTGATGGAGAAAGTCGCTAACTCGTGTTTAACGCTCCCTGATCGTGCACGGCCTCTAGAAAATATTAAAATTGAAGCATTTTTAGGGGATTTTTATTTTCCCTGTTTGGCGAAACCCATAAATTATCTCATGGTTAATTTATTTTTCCAGTAAATTTACGACACTTAAATTATTTTGGAAAGAAAATCTTTGGAGAGTATTAATGGCGCTAACTCGAGGAAATAGTGTCTGCAGAATCCGCTATAATTTATTTATTTTATTTTTAAATAATTCGATAATGATTTGTACGAACGCTCGATACAAAATACACCTATCACAGTGCCAGTACATTAAAGTTATATAAAAAATAGCTGCGCCCTCTTAACACTGAATTTCTACCCTTTAAATTAACTTTTGTTCTTAACTAGATATTTTCCCCCGAAAAGGTATATTGTTACTCTGTACTACTCATTATATTCTATAACGAACGGCAACGGCGCACACCACCACATTCATAAACAGCTGCTAAAGCGCGCGCCACTAGCAGGACCTCATGTCAATGATCGAAAGGCTTCCTGCTGGTGGTGCGCACTTTAATCGAGCTCCGCTACTATTAGATATCTATATCTAAGTAAATCGGTGCGAGTACATATCAATGCGAACCGTCGTATGTGTGAAAAAGGAATTGCTGAATTTAAAAAAAAAACCTGGAACTAAAGTTAGTTTTCACAAAAGAAAATCAGTGTGAAGAGGGCGTATCTAGCGGCAGCAAAAAAATCTACATCTCTGGGTTGTACCCTTTAGATTAATTGTTCCATATTCGTCCGCATTATTGTAAACACGACTTAAGTAATCAAACTGTACAATTTCATTGTTAAAGCAATAAAATACATATTACTCGTAGAAACGACTATTAGAAAATCCAAGTGTGTTATAAAATAACTGATTTATGAGGAAATTTTTCCAATATTCAATACAAAGTATTAGCACTAAAAGAATATTGTTACGTGATTTAGTTTTGTTTGTACTTTTAATAACCGTTACTATTTTATGTTAAGGGCTCATTTATAGTTTACGACATGCTTACGATATGATGTATTTTATGGGATGTAAAAATATATACTATACTATAGGTAGATAGATTTAATCTATAGGTAGATAGGTAGGTAGATAGATTTAATATCCTATAGGCAGTTCTTTCATCTCACGAAGGCGGGTTACGCTTAGTAGTGAGTGTGCTTGCACATGTACATTGTTGTAGTGTGCGCCGTGGCTTCAAGAATTCAACTGAGCGTAACAAGCGTAACCCGCGTAACTACTATTAAACGTAACCCGCCTTCGTGAGATGAAAGAACTATACTATAATATCCCAATTCAGAGGATAGGCGCCGTATATAGCAGGGGCGCGCATCTCAAATAAGCACAGTGTTGCACACTTGATGACTTCTTTTGCGTTGCAGTTAAACCACTTTTTCTGTTTATATCTTCTATATTTCGTACCAAAATATTTAATAATATATTCATTAATTTACGTATACTTTGTAAGTATTATACTTATTCTTATGTATGTGTGTAGGTTTGTATGTATGTATATGCAGTAATTATTAGTTTTACCACGCGATCTAAATTGTTTCGTTCATACGCTCAACCTTAATTGTACAAGTTAATTGTACGTAGTTAAATTGTACCTCTCTGATCAACCTAAAGGTTAGGTGATAGAAAATGCCTTATTATAAGACATTAAGCTCGTCTTTTGTACGATATTTTGCAATGAAGTGTATAAATAAAGAAATGACTTAATTAATAAACACTCGCAATTACACAACCGTTTGTCGCTATTGACCACAGAGTGAAGCGTTTTATTGACATAACAATTTTATGTTTTTTTGGAATAATTATATTTTTTTTTTAAATTTGGATGTATTATTATGAATACTAGGCATATCTGCCACAGGGCCGACAACCAATGAGGCAGACGAGTCCCTGAATGAAGCGGATAATGCCGCCGATGAATGCTAATATTAAACTAAAAGTATTTTTTTCTCTTGTAAACAAAATATATTACGATTGTTGGCATAGAGGATAATTAATATATGATATAGCATCAGTATTGAGTATTTGTTGAGTAATATTCCTTCATTGCATAGCGGTATGGCATGAAAAACATAACGCTATTTGTAATGTGTTACTTATTTTTATTCCATTTAAAAAAATAACATTAATTACAAACTAATTGCACTAAAATAAACATATAAACTTTTGCAGGGCAACTAATGCTATCGAGATACAATTCTATTTGACAGCAGTTGAAACAACCGACGGTGACTACACAATAATGTCGGTGGTATTAATGTGAATTATATTGTAATGTCAACTGAATCCTAGTCACTATATTTCAGACCTACGTCATTATATTTTGCCGAACGTCTGAATTATAATGACGCCGAATAGTTTTGAGCATACGCGGCGGATTAATCAAATTATACGAGCATTACTGCAGTAGGCTGTGGTGTTGGTTCTGCTTCTAATATTGAAACACCCGCATAAATGTTTTAATGGACTTTATTTTTTTATTATAATTATCACAAGGGCGATGACAACACTCATCGCGGCTTGTCATAGACAAAAAAAAGAGTCAGTTTGAAACGTTGGCCAGCTTAAAAAATAAATTGAGGCAAAGACAATGACTTTAAACTCTATGTACAAAGTACAGGTATAATTACTAGTAATAAAGTCAGACATGTAATTCCGCCGACTTTTTGTCACAGCCTTTTTATTTGTCACGAGAACTTTTTGTCTACAATTTCGTCTACGAATGTTTGTCTGTCTGTGACAGACAGACAAACAGACGGAAAAGCATTTACACATTTGAACCCTTCGTCTACGATATCCCAAAGTAAAATAGCAGAGTTGAAAGGTGCTGTAATTTTTCCGTTAAACTTGTAGCGAGAAAAAGAAAAAATGCTTCCCCTCCGCACAGAAAGAGATCAAAGACCTATTTAAATAATATAAAAAACAACGCGCCAGAACCAAACGCTGCAATTTTTTACACGGGCAATGTAATGTAACACATTTACTTGATAAATTATTCGCGGGCATCTTCTTCCTCATTCAATTTCGCGATTATATACCACAGTGTAAATATGAACAGTACTCTACTCTACTGGCTCAGTATAAAAATTGGTATATACAAGTATCACGCTCGAATATAAATTATATTCATGTAATTATTCTTATAAAAAATAAATTGTCCAAAAAACGCAAGTGGTAGGTGCCAGTCAGATAGGAAGCGTTTTAAATAGTTTTAGAAAAAAAAAATTAGAACAGATTGTAGAGTTTCCAGAGCCCTAAACAACGATTGCCAGATACCAAATTGTCACAATTGTCTTATGTAAGTACATAATATAATGTACTTAAATAAGTTATTTACGAAAATGTCACTACATTATAGGTGATACTTTCAATCAGACGCTACACGTTTTTTGTATTTAAAAGGAATATTAAACCCTGGATATACGTGCTAAAATGACGTATCATTCTTTACAAAGAATGTCATTACCCAAGTATCTTACCAAGTACCTTCTTTACCAAGTTGCTCATTTAATTAATAAATTGCCAAGTAACATCAAAAATTTACTTGTAAAAATATTTAAAGGTAAAATAATAAAATTACTATCTTCTCAAGGTCCTCTTTAAGACTGTAGACATTAGTCTACCGTCTGAGGGAGTACTTAGACTGTGCGTGGTAGATTTTTGTGTTAGACTTTTGTAACTAGAGTTTTACTTGCTTTGTACAGACGAAACAAGAGTACTTCAGATGAATGAATAAATAAAAGAAAATAAAAACATACTAACACTTACCTACGTAGAATAAATAGTTACGCAATAGAAATATTTAACTAAAGACACTTACACACTTATAATCTGATACATTTCGTGCTAATGTATAAACCTGATGTAACAGCACAAAATGTCAGAACGATTAATACGTAGGTTTATCAAGTAGTGAATGTCAATATATTTATTTTAATATTAAAAATGTCACATATTCATAGATCAAGTAGCAAATATCAAATATAATTATTTTAATATTTGGTATTTTAGTACCAAAAATGTAAAATCATATTTAAATTAATAACAATGTCACTTTAGTCCTAAAATCCCAACATTTGACTATTCAGTCCAATTATAGTTTATTTATTTGTATTTTGTGTTGTTACAACTAGTGAGTTGATACCATTTATAGACCGTAATTAACGTGATCGACAGTTATAGTTAATCAACAATTGCCGTGTAAGTACTTATACACACAGCTTATCAAGCTTATCCGGGATAAGCGTTTAACAAAAGTAAAACAATAATTACTCTTACACTTATTACTTTTGTGTCAATGTAACTCTTGCGAATATGTGTCGTCTGGGTTCCTCGCTACGTCTGTAGATTTTTACATCCATGTATGTGTGTCACATCATGCATTTGTCTGAAGTTAACATCGCGTTCTGCTGTTAGAGTATCTGTGCAGAATGTATGTCAGAGGAGTTTCAAGAAATATCTACCTTTTCGCACTTTATCGAATGTGTTGGGACCTTTAGAATTGTGCGAATAATCCGCACCTCAAATTATTCATTGGATACCAATTTTTGTGGAGAATTGTTGATGTCCTAAAATTGAATTATTCATTTAATGTTGTTTACGTCAGCGGCTAGCTAGCGGCCTGTTAATGGATTTACATGACCTTATTTTTTTAGATGTTTACTAAGAAAAATATTATGTTATTATTGACAAAACATTTTTGCTTTTTTATTTTGATGGTAATCAATATCTAACTGGCTGTATAATTTAAAAGAAATGTTTTAATCCGTCAATTCATATCAAAACCTATATATTTTTAATTTATTTTCGTTTTCCATAATCAAATATATTATTACCCGATGAGAAGTTTTTCTCATGCCATTACACTTCCTATTCTTCCCTGGGTGTGAAGGATATAAAATCATGTAGTTATTTTTTATCCCATTAAGTATATTTTGTAGATGGGATTGGATGTGTTGGAATGGAAAATAGGGAATATATAATATAATATAATGGGATTATGCATGAGACTAAATAAATAAGTCTCTTTCCCAGATAAAGTCACATATAGACCCATTCTCGTTTAAGTTGTATATATATACCTTGTATATGTATGGCATCTCCCAATATATTTCTTTAATATCATGCAATGTATATCATCTACCTATTTTATTCTTGTGTTTGCATGCATCTCCCGTGCCAAGGTTGCCTGGAAGATATCGCTTTAGCCATAAGGCCACCTTTTCTATACCTGTTTATTTAAACTTTGTGTCGCTTTCACTGTATTCTTTGGTGTGTAATAAAGTATAATTACTTTTTCTTTTTTTATAGAAAAAAAGCGACAGACTAGCATACAGTCCACCTGATGGTAAGTGGATACTGTCGTCCATAAACATTTGCAAATTAAGGAGGGATAGGACCGGATGGAATGAGAATGGGCTCTGGCATAGTTCACTCACTACCGAAACACGTACGGAAACACGATTCATTCGTCTAAACCAAGATTTAAAGCACTAGCGATACTCTTCTTTAGCGAGATCCTCAACAGCTGCCATAAAAGCATTCCGAGCGTCCTCAAATTCTCAATTCTTGGATCTCTGTGGTCTTCAAAAATTCTTGGGTAAGTCTTGCTTTTTGTGATGATGCATTGTCATGATGCAAGAAAAGTCCTCTCAAACCTAGTCTAGGACTTTTAGATTTAAGACATGTAATACAGTTGATAAACACACTTCAGTGTACCATTGGGCATTAAGAATTTTTTTAACGTCTAAAGAAATTGTCGCTAAATGGCGGAGAAGAATGTTGCCACCATTTTTTTGCCCACACTGCGCCCACGTTTGACCTTCCTGGAAGGCTCTACGTCTGGAAACACCCAAACCGTTGACTAATTAGTGGATAATACTGATAGATCCAACTCTCATCTTCAATAATGATATTAAATATATTCCGTCCCTCTCCATTTCCGAATTTTACAATCATTTCCCTGCACCTTGTCACGCGAGCTTGTTTTTGTTCAGCAGTCAGTTAATAAGGAACCCAACGCGAAAAAAGCTTCTTGACTGTAAAATTGGTGTTGGTGTAAAATTTCATGAATGACCCGCGATGAAATCTTAGGAGTCGCCTCTATCTGTTTGTACGTATTTTTTAAGTCTTCGTGCAACATTTTCTTTACCGCCTCGATGTTTTCATTTGTTAAGTCGCAGGACGGCCACTTCTTTACACTCACTTTCGCAAAGAAAAGCGCGTGAAATTCAATAAAAAAGTGAATTTTTTTTTCGTTTTGACTAAATGGCTTTCGGAATTCGAATTTCAAATAAATGATGTTTTAACAACGGTACCGCTCGAATGAGTTCTTCTCTACCTGAAATTTGAGTATTTCAAAATTTACCCAGTCACCCTATGTACATTGGGAAATAGAATAAATTAGGTAATGTAGTACATTTCAAGGTATAAGTCTTCTATGAAGGAGGGGGAAACATGGTCAATTGAGTGCATCCAGCGGCTTTGGGAATACAGCGTTCACTCTTGCCTTATTTACTTACTTACACTTTATTTAACTCAAAGGTTAGTGGGTACAGAATGAGTAGCTACTCGTAGTAACTTAATGCTTAAACTCGCCTTTTGTAAGATAACCTGAAACAATTATATAAATATAAAATACAATAAAAATTTAGACAACAGTTAATTGAGTTTAGTGTGTATACCACAGGATGCCCTGACTGTACCACATACGAGATGTTACATAGTTGTTGCTCTTAAATTAGCTAAGCTGTGGGACCCCTAGAACAATTCCAATTACATACCAAGCAAAACCGGGCACGGGCGAAATTGTTTTTGGAATCTGGAAACTTTGCCCGATCTTTAATTAATACTGGAATAGCAATGCCGATTAAATCTCTAAACCCTAAAGTAACCGCATTCGAGCTTATTATACAATTATACATTAAAAGTTATAGATATAACTCTTATAACTCTTTATTATATAATTGTTATATTATGACAATATTAAGGAACAATATTATAAGAAGAGATTACAACCAGGCGGTATTATTGCTTTCTAGAAACTTTTCAGACAATCTTGAGAAAGAGAGTTGTGACTGAGGCGAGGTAATAACGGAGGTATACATACTCAAATTAAGTAATATAATTATAAATATATTAATAAGTATTATCAATATTAATATTTAATTATAAATACTACATATAATTATAGTAGGTAAAATATATGTCTGTATATGCTGCGTTCCTACAGCTGCTGGGCGCGCTCGACTGACCCAGGTCGACTCGATCGACGTTCGCCCTATCTCACAGAAGACTACCTTGAAATGTACTGATTTTCCTAATTTCTATTTTATCGTATTTCCCTTATGTACCTACGTACGTGTTTCGGATAGTGAGTGAGATACGCCAGAGCCCATTCTCATCAGATCCTGTCCCATTCCTCCTCATTTTTCCAACCCTTTCCCCAGTCTATTCCTTAATCTCAAAAAGTAGGCAGCGCATCCGCAACGTTTGTCATTTTGGACTGATGTTGGCATGTATCGCGGATGTCTAAGGAATTGAAATATAAATATAAATATCAGTTGAATTATTTATTTTTCCACTAGTTCCAGTAGTCATTTTATTACCTACGTTTAAAATAGTCGCCTATCTTAACTAGTGCAAATAAATTCGTATATTATTCTATTAGCTTATAGTACGTACCACGTACGCCTGTACTAACCAATGTCTCACTTTCATAAGTCTGCTGGAAGAGATCTCTAGAGGAGATAAGCTTACCTTATGCACATCTCTAATATTTCACAAAGTATAGTCTGGCCATAAATACCGTTACAATAAAGACAAAAAAAAATCATTTGAAATTGGAATCTGTCATTCTCACGTGAAAAATATATGAGTTTTCTCAATTTGGCGTCAATCATTATTAGATATTGTTCTAATGTTAAAATGGAGTGGATTATACAAAGTAGGCATGGAGCCAAATGCAATTTTTAAAACTCTCCATCCACTTGCTATTAGCTGAATGTTTGTATACCGGGCTATTAGTAGGTACTTTGCAACGTCCTCTGTTTGTGATAGAAAAATGTCTGGCCGTCCACGCACTATTCGTACTAAACAGACGATTACAGCTATGAAAGAGAGAATCCGAAGAAATCCTGTCCGGAAGCAAAAGATTTTAGATTTGACCGACCGATTGGCGCAGTTGGTAGTGACCCTACCTGCTGTGCAAAAAGTCTCGGGTTCGATTCCCGCTCGAACATACATATGTTACAAAAAAAGAATGTTCAGGTTGGGTGTATTTACAGTTATCTTTGCATGTGTCTCTGGATCCACGACATCTGGACCCACGACACAGGGAATCTTAGTGTGGGCCATTGAGTGTGGCGTTATTTATTTATTTATCCAGAGAGATGAATATAGCACTCAGAACCATGTCACGTATTACAAAAGATGATTTAGAACTTGCTGCTTACAAAAGACTTACTGGTCATATCTTAACTGACAATTTAAAGAAAAATAGGGTTGACAAGTCAAAACAACTTCTTCTGGGTTACGCCAAAGGGGCTCATAGACAAATCTTATTTACGGATGAGAAAATGTTCACCATTGAGGAATGTTTTACTAAGCAGAATGATCGAGTTTATGCTCATAAGTCTAGAGAAGCTATAATATTTTCTTAGGTTTTCGCGATTACTATACATAGCAATTAAACAACTTTGAACGGTTTAAATCGCGTATATTTGACATTATTTATATCCCGACGTTTCGAACACTTTGCAGTGGACGCGGTCACGGGGTGACTAATTGATTTTATTTGTCACTTGAGTTATTAAGAAATTTTTTGAACTACCGTTGGGATTTTATTAAAAAATACAGACGGTAGTTCAAAAAATTTCAGACGGTAGTCCAAATAATTTCTTAATAACTCAAGTGACAAATAAAATCAATTAGTCACCCCGTGACCACGTCCACTGCAAATTGCTATCTAGAGAAGCTACTCAAAAAGGTATTAAAAAGTCGGCTCAAGTGTATCAAGATACGATTCTTGAACAAAGCGTAAAGTCCCTTAACATTACCCTGTTTCATAACCAAGAATAGTTCTTTCAGCAAGACTTAGCACCAGGTCATAAGGCTCGCTCATCACAAGCGTGGCTAGAAAGGAATAATCCGGACTTCATTAGAGCTGAATATTAGCCGTCATCTAGTCCCGATCGTAAACCGTTCGATTATGATTTATGGTCTGTTTTAGAGTGCATAGCATGCTCTAAAAGCGATGATAATATTGAATCCCTAAAATATTCCATAAAGGTGGCAGTTGAGTTCTTGAAAGGAAAGCAGCTGCTGGGCGCGCTCGACTGGCCACGTTACCCCTCTCTCACAGAAGACTACCTTGAAATGTACTACTTTTCCCACTTTATCTTATTTCCCTAATGTACGTACGTGTTTCGGTAGTGAGTGAGATGTGCCAGAGCCCATTTCCCATCCTATCCCTCCCCATTTTCCCAACCCTTTCTCCAAATCCATTCCTATAATTGATCCTATATTGATTGAAATCCATACGATATAATTGATATACATGTACTCACATTCATCTTAATTATCTTTAAGTACTCTATTTCCCAATATAGAGGATAAGTATACTTCTCTCACGTAATTTATTTCGGTGGGGAACTACTTGCAATCAGCTTCGTATGAATCTTTAATGATTCGTTTGACCAACTTGGTACGCTCACTCTATTGCCTATTTTCATCTAACACTCGGCCAAAATAACTATAGTTTAATACACTCCTAAGTATATTATATTATGTAGTCTGCTTTTCTACAGAAAGGAGGTGGCGAACCGCTAAACAATTCACCCATAGTGGGAAGTAGTGGGATGTGAATAGTGTTGCCGATGGACATCCGCGAATATGCCAACATCATTGGAGAATGTTAAACTTTGGCACTCCCCTGGATAATATGCTGTCTGATTGTCGAGATTTAGAATAATAATAATTTGACTCCATCCATTGACGTGCTGTTCGAACTGTCGACGATCCCACTCTCACGGGCGGTTTAAATCCCCTCAGCGCAGCGTTCGGAAAGACGATGCGTCTCTCTGTGTGTTCTATCGCCTGTATAATGGGGAATGCTCTCAAGAATTATTGAACATAATTCCCACCTCGGGTCTCTAAAACCGCACCTCCGGTCAGAGAAGTTCGGTGCATCCGCATTTCCCCGATACGGAAGTGTCGCATGCCGTTCGGTCCAAAAAAGATTTTATACCGTAAACCCGTAGGCTGTGGAACAAACTGCCTCAAAGAGATCTTTCCATTACGCTTCGATATGGGGTTCTTCAAGAAAGCTGTGAATAGGATTTTGCAATGTCGACGGCATACTCGCATACCTCCCGGTGTTGCAGGTGTCCGTGGGCGGCGGACTTACCATCACGTAGGACCGCTTGCTCGTCCGCGTACTTCCCTATAAAAAACCCGTATAACTTGAAGTATATACATAGATATAAACATATATCAATCATCTATACTAATATAATAAAGAGGTAAAATTGTGTGTTTGTAGGTATGTTGGGGGTAATCTCTGGAACTACGGAACCGAATTCAAAAATTCTTTCACAAATAGGAAGCTACATTATCCGTGTCTAATATAGACTATATTTTATTTTAAAATTTTGAAAAATAAAACATATAAACCGAAGCGAAGCGAGAGCGGGTCGCTAGTTTTTAATAACTGCATAATGGCATGGGGAAACGCTGCAGTCTTTTTGATTTTTTTTGCAAAGTACAAAGTTTGAAAGAGCGCAGCGATCGGTTCTCAAAGTTATGTTCCGTAAACCCTTTCTCTATCCTACCCACAGGCTCATTGAGGAAGCACAGCTCCTAATAGTCCGACAGTTGTACCTGTTGAAGGTCACTCTTACTTACCAAAAGCAATTCTGAATAAGATCTCCCAATTACAACTCACTTATCCAGAGCAGACGTGACAATTTATCGAGACCTAAAGTGAAATCTGTTTTCGAGCGGCGTTTCACCGCTTTTTTTCTTCCCTTCATATACGACCAAGTTAACAAACATTACGACATAAAATATCTGACAGTTCATCAAGTGAAGCACACTGTTACAAGATGGCTTTTAACACTTGAATATACAGCTACATAATTTATACTTGATAAACAGCAGTAACGTGCCAAGTCCATATTTCATAAAATACATAATTTGTTCAAATATTTTATCACTTTATTGAATATTTATTAATAAAATAACGATTGTAATAACCAACCTACGATCAATATTTGAAACCGTTTGTGTAATTCGTATCCTGGGCGCCCGCGATACATGTTATCCTAGTGCTGGTCCGAATAGCAACTCTGTGCACCTAGTATATAAGGATTTTTAGCAAATAAAATATTTTTATTTGTATAATAACTACCCACAAGTAAGGGGGGCAGTGGTATTATAAACACGCAAGTTTTATGACACCAATAAATATATCTTTATTTTCGTAGCCCGATACGTTGGTGTGACCAAATCTTCACCATTCTCACCATTCGCCACCAACATCCACGATGCCATGAATACCGCCAAGGACAGAAACAGATGATGCAATATCGTGCAAGAAAAAGGAATTCGTAAACGTGGTCACGACTCACAGCAGTGAGGCATCGACGCAAGCAGGAGGGATTTATAAATATTAATTAACAAATAAAATAACTAGGGTATATCCCTTAATTTTAAACTGGTCAAAGATATTTATTTGTCTATCCAATTCATAGCAATGACAGCACTGATACTCGTATCACATGACATATCCAGGGCAAAATACCTTTCTATGTCCCATTTTATTTCATATCAACAACAAAACCTGCGCACGAAAAATGCAACAGCAGCTTTGTTCGAAAGAATTGAATTAAAAATGGCGACTGAAATTTTCTCTGTTTTTCCCGCGGCACGCGCCAATGCCCGCAAATGGACAATTAGCCGCTTTCGTGGAACAATAAAAGCAACTCGAATTTTAGTAGAAACGTTGTAATTTCTGAAGCCATAAGCCAATTGGTTTGTGATCGGGCTAATATGGGACCAGGGTTGGTAGATTTGGTGTTTCGCTTTCATATTGTTTTTGATTCTATTTCATTTTCAATCTCTTTGGCGATAATACGAAAGAGAACGATAAAAGGAGAAAGGGTTCGCCCCCTGATGATATGTTGGGATAATCACATATAGGGTACGGTACTATTCAACTATTAGGAGCGGTGATAGCCCGGGGGTATCTGTACTCGATTCACATTCGTGTCATGAGTTTATACAGTAAGTATTGATTAAAAAAAATTCACTAGATCGCCGTTGAGGGAAATATCGCGAGAAAACCCGCATGTTCCAGTAATAAAAAAAAATCTGATGTACGTGATCCACCAATCCGCACTGGGCCCGTGTGGTGGATTATGGCCTGAAACCCTCCAGTGATTTACTAGGGTAGGCCTGTGCACTGCAGTGGGACGTTATAGGCTGATACAAGTACAAGTACTATTCAATAGAAAGACGTGGGCCGTATCCACAGACAGTAATTAGTGAATTTATTTCTTTCTTTAATTGAATAGGTCGCCAACGAAGTAAATACTGGTAATTATAATAAATACAATTCTTAAAGGAATGTAAAGCTAAGTGTTGTCACCTCACTTATAGACAACTTCAACACAAGCTTAAGTGGCAGAATCGGCAAACTTAAGCGACATACTGTATTTATCACAAAAACGACTACAACTAGGTATTTGGAAACTATTTACTAGGAAACGTTATATGGAACGTCCTCCGTTCAGATGGGTGGATGATTTGTAAAAAGTTGAAGGTAGTGAGAAGTGAGAAGTGACTAAGTGAGAAAGCAGAAGATAGTGTGTGATGACAAATCGTGGAAGAAATCTATATAGAGAGAAAATATCTTTCTCATTCACATGGCTAATTTTGGGAACTATTTTATTAGTTTTGAACTGTTTTATTAGTTTTGAACTATTTTATTAGTTTTGAACTATTTTATTAGTTTTGAACTATTTTACTAGTTTTGAACTATTTTATTAATGCTTTATATATATTTATGTTATGCATTTGTTATATTATGAATTTACCAGTGAGCTTCTAAATACAGTACATCAATGGAATTTACTATTGCATCAATGCTATCTTTCACTATGACTAAAATTTGCTATTATAAATATAGTGTTTAGGACAAAAGCCCCGAAATAAAAAGATCACAAAAAAAGTGTTGTGCTTATTTTACCCTAAAATTATCCACACACCGTGTTTATTCGAAAAAGGTTCTTATTGCTATATAAATAAGACTGTTTTCTGAAAAACCTTATATAAAATAACTGATTTTAATCCTGGTTATTTCCAGAATTCATAATACTCTAACGGGTGACAATATACAATTCACTGAAAATCAAAATAATTTCCCCGGCGAACATTCCAGTATTACATTCTGATAAATGTTATTAGAAGGAAATTATTAAATTTAATATACGGGAAGCAATTATTATATTTTTTTCAAATAATTCTTCAACTCGTCTACAGAGTCTTTCTTTTTTTCGGAATGACTAAATACCTATGACTAAACTCAGTAGCCTTTCAAGAGTCAGCGGACATATTTAGATAGGGCCAATGCAGAAGGCGGTCCGTCATAAAAAAGTGTGTGATGCAACGGGCCTAAGTGCTCCCACCCTGGCTAACACGCGGAAAGAATGGACACCTCAACTTAGGGCGTTGCTTTGGAAGATCAGCTCGAAATCACGACTCGGTGAAAAGCGCCCGGGCATGAGCCGGTATCTGGTAAGTGAAAGCCGTTGTAACTTTGTCCCCGTTGCGAAGACGGTGGACGTGTGTAGTCTGAGCAATGTAGTTATCCGAGAGAACAATGTAGTTTCTCCGACGTGAACATGAATCTAGATCATATGAATATCATCTAGAAAAAAAGTGACATACCTTCAATTTAGGCACTTTTATTATATTTGGAAGTAGCAAAACGGTCCATTTGTGGAAATAAAAATATTTAATTTATTAATTATTTTTTTAAGTTGCATAATGGCCGAAACATTTTGGGAATAAACGATCAGTAATACCCCCTCCAAGGAATCGTGATGGAAAATGGAGATACTTGGAGAATAAAAATGGTCGACAAACATGCGGAAGGAAACTGCTAGTCTTGGAGAACTGTTTCACTTGACTAGCGAGGATTCACGTTCGTTAATTATCAGTATTATCACAAACCACATAAAACGGAAGTGAAACATTTTTGATGGTAGTTCGTGTATATTAATTACGAAATTGAGTTAATCCTTTATTCTTAGTAAATTAGAAAAAAATGTTCTTAGATTTTTTTTTTAAATAGGTTCTCCATTCTTATCTAACAAATCATGGAATATTTTGAAAAGTTTAAACCATCGTAAATCGTATTTTAGTTTAGGTAGTGTACTCACTTCATATAATTATATTCTTCGTTATATTCTATAGATTACTCTCCGATTTCTCTTCACACTCCGATCTCCAACTCTCCACCGTACTACTTTCCCGCCCATTTTAGTTAAGACTCAAGACATGACTGGTATAACTTTTTTATCATTTAAGAGTGTTAAAATGCTGCCGCCTTTATGTGACATCTAACGAACTGAGGAAAAACGTTGAGCGACGCTCAGGCAAATAAATCTCTTTAGCATACTTACAAGTAAAGTTTCTCTAGTTTTAATTTCGCCAACGTTCCTTTTGTGTGTTTTTGCTAAACTAAATATAGGTATACAAAACCCTTAATAAAAAGGTGCTGAAAGAGGAATATTGAGGAAAAAAAAGAATTATCTTTTAAACTAATTTTGTTTACAGTACAGTCACAATGTTTAATTGTTCAGTCACTATTCTATATGCTCATTTTGGCAATTTTTTTTATTGAATATATGGCAGACACGCGGGTGGGCCACATGATGGTAAGTAGTCACCGCCGCCCATGGATACCTGCAACACCAGGGGGCTTGCGGGTGCGTTGTCGATCTTGCAGACTCCTGTTCACAGCTCGCTTGAGGAGCCCCATATCGTAGCGTAATGGAAAAATCTCGGCTGGCAGTTCATTCTACAACTTCCGGGTTGTGGAATTAAACAAACATCGACATCACAGTCATATGGATCAATAAAACACTTATTACACGACAAAATTAAGAATAAAGGAATAATAAAGGAACAATTATTTCTTGCGACCGTACATTGTAATATTACAACTATTCAATTGAAGTATTGATTAACTTTGAAATTATTTAAAAATAACTGCAGCTCGTTATGGACTTATTCAATAGGCGACTGCATAAATACTAGCTGCAAAAACAGCATTGTAGTACAATCTTAAACTTTCCACTTTGAGCACTAAATAAATATAAATGTCAATCTTCAAAGAAAAGTGGTTAATAACCGCAAAAAACACGTGGTATTCGAGATTCTATTTGCTTTATTTTCATTTGTATTCGTCGGTATTTAGCATGACAAAGTGACACATGACAGCGAGTCACAGTACGACACAATTCAGAGGTTCCAACGATGTACGATATCCCGCCTCAACGTCTTGTCAGACGTACGCACGTGCGTCATAAGTTGATTAGTGATTATACATTACATTCGGTAAAGATCGATTTGACGAGGTTAGCCGATGGCACCTCTGAGTTGTGTCGGTACTGCACTCACGCATGCACGCAGAAATACGATATAAGATTTTAAACTTTTTTTTATCGTGGTTGAACATAATAATTGTTATGTAAACGGGTTACTCACGCTTTACTATTCATTCGTGGCAGGTGAATCAAAAATGGAACCGCCGGAGGGTAGACAGATTTGTCTGTCAATAGTAACAACACCATCACCCGCCTCCGCAGTCTCGTCGCGACCCCGGTTCACGTAACTGGCCCGAAATATCGGCCATAACTAATCGTAAGTCACCCGTTTACATAACAATTATTATAAAATACGATATGTCACAGACACACACAGAATTACACAGAAATATCATATTTGTCGTACACAGATATAATTTATTTACGTATATTGTCGTGCGTATTTGTATTTCTTTACAATTTGAAACCTCACAAGCCAATTCGAGAAGGCAAGTTCATTTTTTGGGGCTCTCTAGGCCTTAAGGCTTGTGGCAGCCGCCGTAGCAAGTCATGGGGTCTAATTACCACAGTCTGACACTCTGTACTGTGTTGTTATCACGGACATGTGTAGAGTAACATTTACCAGCTTTTCATCGTGCTGACAGTAGTTGATTCATTATTATTAATAACGATAATACGTTAGATAACATTGAAGAGTCAATTATTTAAGACAATGAAGGACATAATAAAGGCAATTTCTTAAAGAGCAAATTATTACAACATCAATTAATAAGATATTTGCCAAATATTGAGCCAAAATAAACGCCTAAAATAACACTTAACAAAACAATTCAAACTGAGCTGGTGTATCAGAAAATTGCCCTTCAATGTTCAACGAGAAACATAATTAGTGGGCTCAAAGTAAGCGAATGGAAGTGGAGAGATGAAGTTAGTCGAAAATAAGTAATTGATTATTAGACAAGTGTCGTAATTAAATGGGCTTCCTATCATTAATTTATAAACTATAGAGAGGATATTTATTCTAAAGGCTCAATTACACAAGGAGAGCTTTTCGAACGCATGCAGAAATAAAAGTAAAGTATTTCTTCTAGATGTGTGTTTTAATATACAAGCTTTACTTTTTAGAGTATCAATAATATTTTTATCTATCTCTCTTTTTCTTTTTTTCCTTCTTTTTTTTTCTTTCTCTAAGGGCATAAAATAAAATCTTAGCAGTCCCAATGGTATATCATTTTCTATCAGAATAAATGCTTGAGATAAAGATAATAAATATTTGCATAAAAACACGTGATCGCTACAAAGAATTATTCTTTGTAACATAATAGTTCGTTGCTACAATAATTTGTTGCAGCTTTCATTACCCCTTCATAAGCATGACAATAGCCATTCTACTATTTTTAACATCCCTGGCTCCTTATGAATATCAACGGAATATCGAGTATCATTTTTACAATATCTTCATGGCATTAGAATATGACAGATATCAATAAAGATATGAAAAGGGTCGGGCACGCGCCCCACTTATGTCATAGGATTGATATTACTACAGAGTACAGATATTGCTATTCAAAAAGAAATCGAGTTGCGATATGGATTTAAACATAATATGAATTTACATACATTTTTTATATGCTTTATATTGTGTATAATGTACATTATACAGGATGTAAGGATATATAGGTTTATTGCCTATCCAAACAAAATAAGGCAGAACTGAGAATGTAAATACGAGTACATTAAAATTGTATAAAAGACGGTGCTGTGTAAGTCGTCGTACGCCTAAATCTAATGTTGGTATGAATTCCATTTTTAAAAGTGATTCTTTTTTATATTTTCCTACTCTGGGTTATTTAAAAATATCCGAACTCCTTGCTGGTCCTTGCCTGATCGTATACTATTTTCAAATGACAACCTTTTGGGACTTTTTGTGAGGACTTTGTTTGATTCAATTCATTTATTTTGCAAGATTATTGTAAAAGTTGTGTATTGAGGTATAATTGTGATATGTATTTGCTTCAAAATGCGTAGTGTTTGTGCATAATGTTTGTGATAATCAAATAAAAACACAAGTCAAGGAGTTGAACTCTTCTGTCATCAGTAAACCTACTATCACTTTACATGTATATACTTTACATGTCACTTTACATTTGACATTGACAAGTTGTATTTTGAATTTCTTTGACTTTAAAATTATTAATTACGAAGAAAACTCGTCATTCGCGGAACGCTAATTGTGACATTGCTATATAAAAATAGAAAAACTTGACACTGGCATAATGTGCTAATTGCGCTATTGCCATGTATGAAAAAAATGAGGAGATTTTTTAAATTCCTTGAGTGTTTAGAAAATACAAACAAATAAAACATTTCAATGACGTTCCAATGAAAATAATATTCTATAACCCGTATAATCGTGTAATGTAATAAAGAAACATTATTATGAGTTGCGAAAAAACACATTTAAAACCCTTGTATTCTTATACAAAACATGCTGAACGTAATGGAGCGGAGCAAGGTATGTTGAAAGCCTCCACCAGTGTAGCGGGGAATGGCAGGGCTTTTGAGGCATCGGTATTTCGAGGCACGTTTGTCCTCTGTGTCCAAGTAAAAATAAGAACAGTAAGACAACTTCATACAAACGCTATACATAAATTCAAATCACACACACTTTCCTTTACGACTCCGACTTCTTTTGTCCGCAGTTTACTAACTATATTATTGTGTTAAATTTGTGTTGTATTTATAATACATAGTCTTTCATTTACATAGTATTATTTTATATAGTATATAATATGTATTATTATTTGAAATTTATTTCTTGGTTTATTGGTATATAGAATGTGTATAAATATGTAATACATATATTTATATATGTGCTCCACCACCTATTATTCTTGTGTTCGCATATATCATTTTCCCCTCCATAAGGCCTACCTTTTGTACATCTATTTATTTAAACCCCTTTGTCACTATCACTCTATTTTTTGGTGTACCGTAAAGTATAGATATTCACTTACACGTACACAAAAAGAATTCGGCAAGGCGGCACATCGACGCGCTATGTAGTATTTATTGTACAATCAGCAACACGCTATGTACCCAAACCGTTCGATTCTAGTCCTTATTACAAACGTGTTAAGATACTGATGAGTATACATTACCATGTTGCGGACTGTACCTATGGAAGCGTACTTTCCTCCTAGTAGTAGTCTGCGGCGAAACGAATGTTTACGAATAGCTGTAAGATATACTTCTGTTTATATTTTCTACTGTGCCTGTATCGCATAATGATGTTCTACTGCTAATGCGCCTGTTGAAAGAAATGTCAAGTTGTGAATTTCAAAGGGTCTATCATTTTATTACGTTTCCATTGTCCCCGACAATGGATATTGTTATGGAAATTTGATAAGAGTTCCAAAAGGAAATTAAGGTGCTTTTCTTCAATATGTATGTAGAAAATTCAATTTAGAAAACGAAGTAAGTGGTATTGCATACTGCAGACGTTTAGACCCTTATCACTGGAGAATAATCATTACAAATCAGTCGTAATACCTACTTGTAACGGTAGTGGCCTGTGCTTTCTTGATCTAAAAATGCCTATCCCACGAAATAATTTCTTGATAGAAAAAAAATGCTTAAGTTAATCCGTGTCAGTAGCCGATATAGAACTGAGTGAAAGTTCCATTAAAACTCAACTATTAAGTTTTGTGCGTGAACATACGGACAAAAATTCTGCATACTGGCCTCTACTTCTAACGATAGTTACTGATATTGATAGTTACCGTCTATTACAGAAGATTAGTGTAAAATGTATTGCATGTTTCACTTTATCCTATTACCCAATGTACGTAGGTGTTTCGGTGGTGAGTGATCACACTATCGAACTACAAGCTTGAGCCTATTGCCATCACATCCTAACCGGGTAGGGTTAGGATCTTCCCCGCACTTTGTTCGAATATATTCCTAAACCTGTAAAATTAGGCAGCGCATCCGAGGGCGTGCTAACGTTTGTCACTCTGAACTGATGTTGGCATGTATCATCAATGTCCATGGGACTTCGTTCATAATTGTTCATGTTGTTCATGTTCATTGACATGGATATATTAAGAATCTTATATTTTTTGTAGGTATTTACTATCTTGTTCATACAAATTTGCTAAATACGGAGGTATTGACCTTAATATACGTGAAGGTATTGATTAATATTTTTACAAAACATATAAATAATTTTATTCATTTTCGAAACTTGTGTCTAGTCTAACATTTTAGATCATAAATTCATAATATACTATTGTACTATGTCAACCAAGTGTTAAACTCAGAAGCGAACGGAGCAAAATCAAACATAATCAGTACCATAACAATAATTTATTACATAATTACCCTAAATTATCACATTAAATTATAGAAGCTACTTACACTAGTACTCGCTCGACGGACAATGGCCGACCGCCTTCTATTTTTTTGATGTTTCGTTTTACATCTACCTGACGCTGTCAATATTCAAGTTTTACACTGACGTTGGACAAGTGTTGTTAGCGGATTAACTAATATTCGATGACTAATCAAATATTAGTTATAATGTGGCAATTTAATTAGATTATTATTTAATGTATTGAGTGATGCGTGTTACACAAGATACAATGATATTGCCCATTGGCAATTGAAGATTGAAGGGTCACACATGGAACCATAAAACTTTCAAGGGTCATCTATGAATATCAAGGGTCCAAAGTATCCTAAGTCCACAATACACTGTAAACAAATGCGAAACAATAAAATTCAAGTCATTGTTTTGATGTTAAGAGTTAGTTATCAACAAAAAATTCTTAGGTACGAATAAAATGACTCCTCATCATCCGGTGCAAGGTTACGCGCTAAATGTACAAATAAATAGCAATTAGCCCATATATTGGAAAACTATTACCTACCAATGTCCAATATACGAGTATACATGATACGTCTTGTTAATGAATTTTATTCATTATAACCGTAACCAGGCTTGTTATCGCCCACTCCAGGATGTGGGCCTTCCCGTGCACATTATCTTGTGAGTACATAAGGGGATGTATGGTATTAAAACGGCACGCTGCACTGGCTAAGCAGGTTGGCGAGTCCACTCTTTCAGAGGCGTAGTTCCTTAGGGCTTGTGGTAGCGGCTTTGTTATCCTTTTAATTGCCTTTTGCGACACCCACAGGAAAAGAAGGGGGGGGGGTACGCTAAATATTCTAAAGTCGGCTGACACCACACAGCCAATAAACTTGTATAAATCTGAGAGAAATCTGGCTATTTTGACATTATGAGAATATCAATAAAAAAAAATTAGCCGCTATATTCCCGCTATATTAGTTTCAAATATATATATTTTTTTCGAAGATAAAAGTGCAATTGACGTTTCACGGACCATTAATGAAGAAAAAAAAATATTCCTGTTTCCTTATCTGCACACGTCAAATTCATTTAACTGCTGTCTCAATTTCGAAACCCAATAATATATTTCGACGACCTCGTTAAAAGCCCCAGTAATCGGCGCATTAATCCGATTTTTCGTAAAATCTTGTTCAAACAAATCCTGATTGAGGTTCAATCTGTTTTTATGTACCCACCTTTAAAAATCTGATGGAATCGGTAGGCAAAGAATCGGTTTATTTGTAAAACTCTCAAAACTTTAGTCGGAGCATTGAAACGGACGACTTTTTTACTTGGACGGTTCAAACGCGTCTGCCCGCAGAGAGTAAAAGTAGGTAGAGTGACTTAAGTGCATTTATTTTGTGTGATTGAATTCCTAAGTAACGTAAGTAAGTAAGTAAGTTGTTCTACGTTTTTCGGTGAATGACTTCGTAAATTAATAAATAGTAATAATACTCTTTTATTTTTTTATGATAAAGTGTGGATTATTATTGCGAATTAAAAATGAGCTTAATCCAAAGTATATTCATGCTAGGATATCTTTAAAGCGAGATGGGATTTTTCCTTGGTAATTAGCACGATCCGTCACATTATTATGCAGTATACACATGTTATTGAAAACTGAACCCGTGATTGAGATTTAACTCAATAATTAAAATAAAAAAGACTTTCATGTCAAGAATTAAAAACGGAATCAATAATTTCAGTTTTGGGACTATATCTATTACACCCAGTATTATATTATGTACATACACGCAATATGTAATAACTCGTTGTAATGATCTCTTAGGTACTTACCTGACATTTACAATAACAACATAGTAGTAGCGGGTAAAAGTACGCTCGGTCTGGCATAACACAAGTACCACAAACACACTCTACACAAACTTATTCCCTGTGTACACCGTGCTCTACTGTTTCCATAACTATTAAATATATAGATTATTTTACAAGCGAACTCTCATCCTTATAAAGCGGTTTAAATATTATTGCATAAAATTCTTTGTACTGCGTTACGGTGCGAAGAAATTCTAGATACAGTACTCTCTATAAAGAACTCCGTTATGACGACAACCTCCCTCATCATCATCATCATCATCATCTCAGCCCTTAGACGTCCACTGCTGGACATAGGCCTCCCCCATTGTCCGCCATTTACCGCCATTTATTACATATACTAGCATTACAGTACAGTATACAGCTAGTATACAGTACATATACTAGCAGCCATTTAGTACATATACATATACTACATATACTATGTACATATACTTATATAAATGTACATACACATTTAGTACAACCTCCCTATAACGTAGATATTACTTTTGCTTGGTTGGTTTATCTAATATATAGGGGTAATGTATGGGGTAATGGTAATGTATCTAATGTATGGGTACATTGATACTCGCTCTTTATCGTGACAACTATCTCTATAACGAAACAATATGTCATTACTTTGACTTTTTTTTTCGAAATTCTTCTTTCCCTAATTGCCTTTCACGAGTCACTAGACATGTATGGTTTAGGACGAGCGCAGAAGGCGCTCAGCCAGAGCAAAGAGTGTGTGTAGCAACGAGCCTAAGAGCTCCCCCGCCGCGCCGGTAGACTGGTGGAAGTATTGGGATTATGGTTTCTAAATTAATAAAAGTTCTAAACGTGAGATATTCTTATTTTATTCGCAAGTACTAAAACGTCTCTGCTGTTACACACAGTAAAACAGAAGGGGCTAAGTGGTGCCATCTAGTGTTATACAATTTCAAACCTCAACACTCCCACTAAATTTTATAACATGTATGCTACTTTATTTTACATAATAATATGCCACAAAATGAATGTAACATTTTGCTATCACAACCCTGAACTAGGTGCTACAAAAATTAATACAATAGTTGATCTCTAATATGTTCAAACAATTTTGCTGACAATGGTTTAGTTAGAATGTCTGCCAATTGATTGGCACTTTGAACATATTTAATATCTATTACACCTTGTTCTACATTTTCTCTAATAAAATTATACTTAATATCAACATGTTTTGTTCTCTTATGATAAACAGGGTTGTGAATCAATTTAATTGTACTCTGGTTATCGATATACAATGGTATACAATTCTGAGGCTCTTTTATATCTGATAAAAATTGTTTTAACCATAAAATTTCCTTAGCTGCTTCACATGCAGCCATGAACTCTGCTTCTGTAGTTGATAATGCTATGGTCTTTTGTTTCTGAGTCGACCAAGTTACAGGTCCCCCATTCATCAAGAAAATGTAACCAGTTGTAGATTTTCTAGTATCTACATCCCCTGCAAAATCTGAATCTGAATATCCAATTAAATTATCATAATGACCACTTCTATACATTATGCAATATTCTTTAGTTTTAATTAAATATTTAATTACATGTTTCAAAGCATTCACATGTTCTGCGCTAGGATTGTTCACATATCTACTTAAAACATTTACTGCATAAGCAATATCTGGCCGAGAAACACAACACAAAAACAACAATGAACCAATGGCCTCTCTGTATGGAAAGTTTAAAATATTATCACTGGTATTCTTAGACATCATTACATTTATATCAGTTGGGGTACTACATGGATGTGCATTACACATATTGAATTTCTTAATTAACTGATCAATATAAAACTTTTGGGAAATAGAAATATATTCACTATTTTTACTTATTTCCATTCCAACAAAATAACTTAAACTTAATTCTTTAATTTGAAACCCCTTTTTCAAATAATCTAATATTTGAGATAAAAGCTGCTTACAAGAAGATATTATAAGAGCATCATCAACATATATTAATAAAATAGCTTTTGTATTGTCAAATTCACCAATAAATACACAATAATCTGCCTGAGATTGAACAAAACCAAATTGTTTTAAGAAGTTTACAAATTTTGTATTCCAGCATCTCGAGGCCTGTTTAAGTCCATAAAGGGATTTATTTAGTTTACATACCTTATCACAAGGCGCTTCCACCCCTTTTGGAACTTCAGTATAAATGTCCTCCTCCAGATCTCCGTTCAAAAAAGCTGATTTCACAAACTGTATTATTTCTAGATTATATTTGGCAGCAATACTTAAAAGAATTCGAATAGAGTCATATCTGGTTGTAGGAGAAAATGTTTCTTCATAATCTATACCTTTTATTTGATTAAAGCCCCGAGCAACGAGACGAGCTTTATATCTGGTAATTCTACCATCCTGATCCCTTTTTATGTCGAAAACCCATTTCGTAGTAATAGTTCTTTTATTTTCTCTATCAACCAAACTCCATGTACTGTTCTCTTCGTGCGCTGAGAGTTCTTCTTTTATAGCTTTTGACCATTCCTGACTTTCCTTGCTTTTCATGGCTTCTTCGTAGGTGGATGGCATGATCATTTCAACAAGATTTAATTCATAATGTCTATTTCTCCTGGGTCGGAGGTTGACATTTTTAGTTACAATATCATCTTCTATCTCTCTTGATGGTTTATATGTAGTATCACTACTGTCGCAGCTTCTTATAGTCTCATCAGTAGACTCTATCAATCTTGGTGATGATACAGCGGAAGCTGACTTACTGGATTCACATTTTACATCTTCATCATTATTATTTAAATATATTTTTGAAATATTCTTTCTTATTTCAGGAATTCTTGACTCATCAAATATTGTTTTAACATTTAGTTCACATAAATTATTAATTTGTAATTTTGCACTTATTACTATTTCATTGTCTTTGTAAATTAATGCAATATTGTTCTTTTTCACAATATTATAACCTTTACGCATTACTACACCTTCTGAGAACAAGTTTCTTCGCAACTTAGGTACATACAATACATCTTCTAAATATGAAGTTTCCCACTGTCCATTTATATACCTTTCTATGATAACTGTCCCTTTTCCTTGCACTTCAAGGGAGTCTTGGTTGCCTAAACTTAAATACCGTTTTTCTTTATCATATTCTTGAAATTCACTAAATAATTCACGCCTGAAAGTCATGTGTGCTGAGGCACCGCTATCCATTATCCATGTATCAGCTTCTGAACCACTATGCACACAGTGTTCTATATTGAATGCCAATGTTGTACCTTCTTTGCGAGGTTTTCTTGCATACTTCTTTGGGGCTTTGCATTGGTTAGCAAAGTGACCCCTTTTGTTACAATTGTAACAGATAAATCGGTGACGTGTGCTCCCACTGTTACTTGTATCTTCTTGAATCTCATTGTTTTTGTGATAGGAGTATTTTGGCTTATTATTCACTTCCTTTTTGACAACAACTAAGGCAGTCTCAGCCTCTTCCTCACAGGTGATACTGGCTTCTTCATCCAACAAACGAGCAGTTAAATTATTTATGGTTTGTTGTTTTGGATCTAAAGACATCCATGCTTGACGAAGAGATCTATACTTTGAAGGCAGCGTTCCTAATATTTTTGTCATTATAGCAATTTCACTAACGATTTCGCCACTTTCTTTTAATTGTTTTCCTAAATTTTCAACCTTTGAGATGTGTTGAGCAACACTGTCAGATGGTGACATTTTATATTGATAAAATTTCTCCTGTATTAACATTTTGCTTAACTCACTCTTTTGCTCATAAACAGCTTCAAGTTTTGCCATGATTTCTTGAGCAGTTTCACAGTTCTCAATCAATGTAATTTGTTTCAAGTCCATTGATGACGTAATAATGTACATCGCCATTCCGTCATTTTTCAACCACTGAGTAGAATGTTCCTCTGGTTTAGGTTTCGTAATATCAAGTCCCTTGGCTTTTAAAGCACATTTGATTTGAAATTTCCATTGTCGAAAGTTATTTCCATTAAATCTCTCGACAAACATTGACGACGAACTGTCCATTTTGAGGTTACCCGGTTGACGGCGCGTGGCGTGTATTTCTCAAACGAATAAATCTTCACTATTTTGAGTTTTCTTCTATTCTTCACTGTTCAGAGTTTCCTGGGCCCATAACCTATTGGGATTATGGTTTCTAAATTAATAAAAGTTCTAAACGTGAGATATTCTTATTTTATTCGCAAGTACTAAAACGTCTCTGCTGTTACACACAGTAAAACAGAAGGGGCTAAGTGGTGCCATCTAGTGTTATACAATTTCAAACCTCAACAGGAAGGAACGGACTTCGACTTGGGCGTTGCTTTGGGAGGGTACCGCGGGATCGCGAGTCAGTGAGAAGCGCCCAAGCACGTGCCGAAGCCTGGTAAAAGTGTTGGCTGAAGGCCGGTGTGTGTTCACGGTGTAGCGAGGGTGACGTCCTCGTCTCAGCCGGCGGGGACGGTGTATATGTGTAGTCTGTGAGTGTAGTATAAGAACCGCATTGGCATCAGTAACTGGGTCGTCGGGATCATCTAAGACGTGCCGAGGACCACGACGACGGCAACGGAGAGGGTCATTCTTATTGGGGACATAGGTTACGCTGTCAACTACTACGGGGGTTGGGATGGTGAGGGACTCTGTCGTAGTAGCATCGTCAGGCGGAGATCATTGCTTTGACGTTAATAAACATTTATTATCGGTTTACAAAAGGTTCCGACAGTATCTTAAAGGCGCCCAAATTATTATGGGGGTTTTATTATAATTTATGGGGATTTTTGACTCACTCTTACGAGGAAAATAATTTCGATGTTGGTGACCCGCAAATTGGGGTACCTACGCTTCGAGTACGCAAGTCTTTTATCGTGGCCACACGCGATGCAATCGTTGTCTGATTGATTAATAGCGCACGTGTTCCATGATGTTGTAGTATTCCATTTCATAAACAACTAATAAATATTACAACTACCACAATTCTTCAGCAAAAAGACCAACCAAACTTAAGTTTAAGCAGTGCAAGAAACAGTGAAGAATGCCCAGCCCAAGGAACAAAGTACGGCCAGTGCGGAATGAATTTTAAATGAGACCATGGACCAACTTGCAGTAGACAATTGAAACTCTGCATTATGCATGAAGCTCGATGCGAGTCGCCGCTAAATATTTTGTTGAGAAACGTCACGTTGTAAGCAATGTTAAGGGATTATTCCAATACCTTTGGAAGCGTATTTTGAATTGGATTCAGAAATATTGATGTGGCTTGTTATAGTTTAATCCGTTCGTACGTCGAGAGCATACGATGCTTAGGATATTTTTTGTTTTGCTTTTTATATAAGGTATGAAAGACATTCGGAATTTTAATAAAGTTTCAAAAAAAAATGAATTAGATTTCGAAGGATTCATTAAGTTGTGCACGTATTTAAATATTTCGTTATTCAGAAGACATCTTTTTTTTTATAGAGAAGAGGGCGGACGGTCAAGCGGTCCCACGTGATGGTAAGTGCTACCGCCGCCCATGGACACCTGCAAGACCAGGGGATATGCGGGCGCGCCGCCGACCTTGCAAAATCCTATTCACAGCTTTCTTGAAAAATCCCAAGTCGTAGCTTAATGGGAAGACCTCTTGAGGCAGTTCGTTCCACAGCCTACGGGTTCGCGATATAAAATATTTTTTGGATCGAACAGTACGCGACACCTCCGTATCTAGGAAATGCGGATGGACCGCACTTCTATGACAGGAGGTGCGGTTGGAGAAACCCCGAGGTGGGAATTATATTGAACAATTCTTCAGAGCATTCCCCATTGTACAGGCGGTAGAACACACAGAGAGATGCAACGTCTCTCCGAACGCTGAGGGGTTCCAAACCGCCCGTGAGAGTAGGATCGTCGACAATACGAACAGCACGTCGTCGTTGGATGGAGTCAAATGGGTCTAATTGGTATTTCGGTGCGCCGGCCCAGAGATGTGAGCAATACTCCATATGGGGTCTCACCTGAACTTTGTAAAGCATTAGGAGTTGCCCAGGGGTGAAGTACCGCTTCGCTCTGTTCAGCACACCGATATCACTTGGATATCAGCCTATATTGTCCCACTTTAGGGCACAGCCCTCCCCTAGCACCATTTCTAGGGGTTTCGGGGTATAATTCACCACGCGAGCCCAGCGTATCGGTCGATACACATGCTACAGTTTTTTTTTTAATTCTTGGGTTTTCCCTCACGATGTTTTCCTTCACTGCTGAATTAGTGATAATTTTTAATTTTCTTAAGTACTTAAGTGGAAGCCCAGTGGCACGGGCTATTACATTTTAGTTGCATTTATTTTACAGAATTATTAATTTTATCTTTACGATACATAAATATTGTCTTAAGTATAGTTTAAAATCATCGATCGACCTTGTCGAAGGGTATCTCAAACTACTTTTCTTCGTACTCGGTTTCTATTCTATGCACGGGGAGTTACCGAGTGTTTTTCTCTCCATTAGCTTTACGTTAATATTATCTTCACTTAAAACTGGTGTAATTTATGTTCACAGTACTCTATAATACTGATACAGTTCCCTTTACTGTTTATTAACGAATTTCCAACTTACCATATTTGTCGAGAAAATTGGTATAAAAACTGCACAACACTTGAGTTCGCCAAACTCAATCTAACTTTAAAATAGTTTCACCAAATGAAACAAGTCAGTTTCATACTGTCAGGAAAAATACATTTAAATACTGGTATGTTTTAATTGCATTTTACAACATAAAAAACATATATCTATAAACTTCTTTAATTTCTGTTTCTCTGGACTCACGGTAATCTTAGTGTGGACCGTTCCTTTCGTTTTTTTAACGGTCTAATCTCTTTGCTTCTTATAATAGAACTATCATTGGATGACTTTTTTGATAAGTACTAAGAATGTGTACAGAACATAAGTCCAATTTAATCCGACATGGCAGCCATGACAAAGAAAAAATTAATACTGTAACAACAAGGGTTCGTTATCCAGTAAGAACAGCATTTATTTACACAAGTCATAAGCTTATAGCGTGTATCTGTAGTCAGTACTAGTCTTGGTAATAATTGTCTAGTACATGTGTACGGCCGTGCAGTGTCGCCTGACTTTAGAATAGATCCTCCCAATTTCTTCTCGTGGATGTTGTAAAAGGTGACTAGGGGTTAATAAAGTCCCTAACCACAAGCTACACCACCTACATGCTTTACCAGGGCGATGTTTTAAGGCCAGACATGTCTCATACGCAAGAAAATAAAGAACTTTCACATATTAATATTGAAAAAAAAAAAGGATTACAATAGTCAATTATTATTTAAACAACTTTTATAATTAATTACGGTTGCTTACCTCCTTACAATTCGCTCTGTTTTCGCTACCAGACATAAGACTGTCCATATTTAAAAATTAGGAAATGTAGGTCGATTAGCTTTTAGGTACATTTTTGCAAATTATAATTCTTTCTTGTAATGACCGTTTTTTCCAAAAAAAAGAATGTGCGCCAGAAGGCTCATACACAGTAGTGGACCATAAAAAAATTGGCTATGGTATTATTAGACGAATATGATATAGTTTGCTGAATATGATGACGAATAATGGGCGGCGGTAACCACTTACCATCTCGTGAGACATCCACCCGCCCGTCCGTCAACTTCGATTGAATTGCCGACTCGTTTGCCAACGCAAAAACAAATTTCTAATAGCGTACTAAAATAATCTAATAAGAGCGACTGTGAAACTAAATGTCTACCCACTCCCCTCTTATAATTTACGCCAAATCACTAAAGGGAGCAAGACGCACTAAAGGCGAGACACGTCACCGCTCTAATGGAAAACATCATGAAGTTTGACGTCGGGACTTCCCACGAGACAAGAGTTGTTATCCACAAAATTATATGATAAAACACGAAATGGATACACTCAATGTGGGACTAATGGTTTCCTAGGGCGACGTGGTAGAAATAAAAGTTTCTCCAATGATATATTGGGATAATTTCATTTCGGAAATGAAGCTTTGATGGCGTTGTTCGGACATATTGAATATATTATTTTGGTATTTTTAATGGAAAAATTAATGATTTTTTTTAACAGAATTTGTTTTTTATTTATTTATAGAAATAAAAGATTTGAAAATAACAGACAATAAAAATAGTATAATTTATATTCTACTTAAATTGCAAATATATGGGTAGAGCCAGCGCCCGGATGCGCAATATACCTTCGGTGATTTAGGAATGGATCTGGACAAAGAATTTAAAAAAAGGAGACGGATAGGATAGAATGGGATGGCATTGAGCTCTGGTATATCTAACTCACTATCGAAACACGTACATACACTGGGGAAATAGTTTTACATTGCATTACATTGAATTGCAGTACATTTTACGGTGGTCATCACTGAGAGAGGGTAAATTAGCCAGTCGACTGCGTCTTTATAATATGTTTTTCTAGTCTCAGGGAAAAAAATATTGTAAAAACTGATAAAATCGATTCTACTCTCGATACTGAATAGTCCATTTTCAGTCTTTGCGTTATTTCAGTGAAACATTGCATATAGTTTTACTCTTGAAGTGTCTGTCTTGATTATTAAGTTACAATGTTGTCAAAAGCGTTCACTAGTGAATAGAATCAAAGCAGATATATTGACATTTAAGCACTTGTCTTCAATAGAGGTAGACGCATCCATTCATCGCAGATTCGATAAAACGTTAATCTCAATCTCTTTGGAAATTCCCAGCGAAATGAAAATAAAATACGAGTAGGTACTATTCACATTAACCACAGGAGGAATGAACAAGCAGTAAGTAATCTTCCTATTACTTTGTAAATAATCAGTCAAACACCTATAAACTTATACTAACAAGACACCGTGTCAAGCGGTTAGACGTGATAGAAATACACACCGTTATTATCTAGTTCGACGTAAACATAACTGTCATGGCGTGAGCATCGGTTGCTAAATGTGCCGTGAGGATTCTATTAACCTGCACGGCGCCACAAATGGAAATGGGTCAGACATGGAATGCACAGAGACCAAATAATGTCTTTTCTTTTCCAAATGTCAAGAACGCAATTTTTTCGATTTAAAAATAAGAATCATTTCGAAAACTACAGCGAAAATATGCAATAAACACAGGTTTTTAAAATTTTAATAAAGATCACTAGATCACTAGTTCAAAATGATTTTTGAACAAATTATAAGCAGCAAGTCTGTGTGCAAAACGAGTGTTTCTGTGTTCAATATTAAGGTACCATACTGTTACAACTTTGTAACAGTATGTTAGCGACGAGGCGTCCTTTGATAGTCTTTCACTTGAAGTTTATAGAATATACTATATTTTTTTTTATAAACGCTGTATGATAAATATAGTGATATTTAGTGATATATAGTAATATTTGATATTTTTTTTATTTTTCTGTTAAACCTTTAACGCACTTTTAAAGTATTCAGAGCGCTCAGAGATGGTTTTAACACTAGCTAGAACTAGCAAATACCATATGCCACTTGATAATTGGTTCTGACTCTTTGCTCACGATCATCATTCTAAATTCGAATTCTTGATCACATACTTTGTTACTTCATCTCATTAGTAAAACATTATCTGGTATTTTTTTTAAAAAGAAAAAAGACTAGACGAGCGTACTGTCCACCTGATGGGAAGTGAATACTTTTGTCCATAGATATTCGCGATACATGACAACATTAGTCCAGAATAACAAACGTTGGCACGCCCCCAGATGCGCTGCCTACCTTTGCAGATTAAGAAATGGATTGGGAGAAAGGGTTGGGAAAATGGGGAGGGATAGGATAGAACAGAATTGGAATGGGCTCTGGCATATCTGTCACTATCGAAACTAGTACGTACATTGGGGAAATACGATAAAGTAGGAAATGGAGTACATTTCAAGGTAGTCTTCTGTGAGAGAGGGGCAACGTGGCCAGTCGAGTGTGCCCAGCGGCTGTGGGAATGCAGCATGCACTCTCCCCCTACAAACTGGTCACGTGACAGTGGCGTCGCGCTTCTGAAATAGAGTTACCAAAGAAATTCTAGACGCGATCTTATATTGTCGCGAGATTCACACATTACCTTATTTTGACAGAAATGTATATTAAAGGATTTATCAAAATATAAAAGTGTTAGTCTTAAGTTTTAAAAAGGCTAAGTCTATTTACGACTTAGTGTTTTTTATAGTCCAAGACAAATACATTTTCAGTCTGAAGTCAGACCGGGAAACGAACCGGATCTTAACACAGCAGGCAAGGGCAGTTTAGAACCCCTCAGCGTTCGGAGGGACGTTGCGTCTCTCTGTGTGTTCTACCGCCTGTATAATGGGGAATGCTCTGAAGAATTGTTCAATATAATTCCCACCTCGGGTTTCTACAACCGCACCTCCCGTCACAAAAGTGAGGTCCATCCGCATTTCCTAGATTCGGAGGTGTCGCGTACTGTTCGGTCCAAAAATTATTTTATATCGCGAACCCGTAGGCTGTGGAATGAACTGCCTCAAGAGGTCTTCCCATTAAACTACGATATGGGGTTCTTCAAGAGAGCTGTGAATAGGATTTTGCAAGTTGGGCGGCGCGCCCGCATACCCCCTGGTGTTGCAGGTGTCCATGGGCGGCGGTAACACTTACCATCACGTGAGACCGCTTTCTCATCCGCCCTCTTCTCTAAAAAAAAAAAAAAACAAAACTGAGCCAATCGGCATTACATTACGAGTACCGCAAGTAACGACATCTTTAATGATTCTTTGGCAAGTTTTAAACGCAAAATTTCACGTAAATTGTAGTCGGGCACTTTTGGTTTTGTATTTTTTTCATTTGTTTAATTAAATAATATAGTAAATTGTAATTTAACCTTATTTAATCGGATTTATGTACATCCACATTTATATTTATTTTTTTTTGGATCATACTCGCATGCCTCTGCGTCGAATTTGTATGCACCTATTAAAGTATTGCACGCGGTATTTTGAATTTATAATTTTTTATCATTTGTATTTTTTCGTGTAAATGCTGTTGGTGTATCTTGCAAATAAATAAATAAATAAAGTAACGTCCCTACATTCCTCACAGTTCCACCACGTACCACATACGTCACTACGGAATACGGCCCCTACATCCCCACGAAATTGTATTCATTCATATTTATATTACGGATTCATGGATATATCAAACTCAAATACGTATCAAAATACGTATGATTCTAAATTTCAATAAATCTACAATACCACCACTTTGCAAGAACTTGTCCAAACAAATTCACAACCGTCACCTGAAACGTTTCAGACGGATAATTTGTGTAAATATATAAGGAGCCCACCTTTCGTGTAAAATTGCAAATGTATAATGTACGACATAGTGTACACCCACTGAATATAAGTATGCTTTTAGAATATTGGTATTCGGGATCACGTAGCGATGGTGCCTTAGTGAGCCACTTATTCTGCATATAACTGGTTGTTTTCTTATTATTATGAGTCTTATAATGGTTCAAGTGGAGATGCGCAGTGAAATTGTAAATGCAACGGAATTCAAGTGGTTTGTACATTTGTGAGAAGCATTTTAATATAAGTAAGTATTTTTATTATGTACCACAGATAAAGATGCAGCGTAACACAAAAAGGTTAAATAAAAGCTTGTAAAAAGGCGATCTTATCACTAATAGCGATCTCTTCCAGACAACCTTTGAATTGGAGAGTTGTTGAGAAATAACTGTCAATATACCAATATGCCAATGTAACATAGCGGTGATAGCCTAGGGGTACCTATACTCAACGCACATTCGTGTGATCGTGAGTTCCCTCGGCCCGTACCATTGAGTTTCTACTTAAGTACGGATTTTTTTTTAAATATCACTAAGCCCGGTGGTGAAGGAAAACATCGTGAGGAAATCCATATGGTCAAAATATAAACTGGAGTATGTGTAATGTTTATCCACCAATCCATACTGGGCCCGCGCGGTGAATTATGGACCGAAAGTGGCCAGGGATTCTACCAGTCAAGGGGGACGTTATAGGCTGATATCGTTCAATCAATCAATATACCTATTAGAATTATAATACTAGCTGTGCCTGCTACTTCGTACGCGTGTAATTTTAGTTTTAAACTCTAAATTGATATATCTTTTTCGAAGCGCCAAGCTAAGCTTAATTAACCCGTGGAAACCCCATGAAAATCCGTTCAGTAGTTTTGGAGATTAACGTGTTCGAACAGACAGACAGACAGACACAAAAATTTTGAAAATCGTCCTTTGTTTTCTGATACTCTTCCTTCATCGCCCCCTATCAGTTTTTGGTAAATATATTTAAAGTACAGACAAGCTGGTTCCACAGTTTTATTATATGTAATAGATTTATATCATACTAGCAAAACCCCGCAGACGTTGACCTGCCATAGAAGTTGATGTACTGCAGCGCCATCTAGTGGCGAGTTGTAACAAGGTCAATAGCTTGAACATATTCTCTGTGCTCAAATACCTATGTATATCAATTTTCATGGCGATTGGTTGAACGGTATAGAAGTTGATGTGCTGCAGCGCCATCTAGTGGCGAGTTATAATAAAGTCGATAGCATAAAAATCTTCTCCACGAAAAAATACATATATGTGCTAACTTTCATAGTAATCGGTCAAACGGTGTAGAAGTCTATTAATATCAGATATACCAACATCAATTTTTATATAATATATATATAGATATATATGAATTATAAATATTATCTTATTCATATGTATGGTATATAATAATTATATATTTGATGGTATAAGTAAATTATCAATGTTACAATTATATCATTCATTAGTATTTATAGAGATTAATTAAGCTTTACTGTTTAATTTACTCTGCCCCTGCTTTAATTTATCACATTTAACCAGGTTTTACAACGCGCGGTCGATTGTTACAGAATGCCTTAAGGCATTAAGTCCGCCTCTGTACAATATAGTCCAAAAAGAATAAATATAATATACTTTATACGGCTTGCTTACGTCTATAAGCAAATCCTAACGAAGATTTCACCGAAGGGCGGTTTATCTGCTATTTCTTTACAAAGAGCATTTATGTATGGTATTGTCCACCTTAATTTGCACTCAAGACACTTTACGCCTTAATACACAAATATATATTATACAAAAATTACTAAAATAAAAAAAGTATATTGTACAATATAATACACTAATACACAAATATATTACAACTTGCCTAACACAATCTATAAAAATGACACTGAAGCTTGTTCGTTATATTGTATGAATTGATTTCGATCTAGGAGAATGTGGATTATTAACAATTTTACTATAAATATTGTAATATTCCGAAATTGTAACCTTTCTGAGACATTTTTACAATAAAATTAAGTAACCACGAAAAATATTATGACAATTACAATAAATATACGCGGGCGATTAGGTAAATTTTGAGATACAAAAAAAAATATTGGAGTTACAACACAATTTTTTATTACAACTTCTCAAAATACTTTCCATTAGTCTCTATACAGCAATTCATTGGTCTAAACAGGATTTAAAGCAGTAGCGATAATCTTCTTTAACGAGGTCCTCAACAGCTGTCATAAAAGCATTCCGAGCGTCCTCAGGGCTGTCGATAAGAATGCCACGGAGTCCAAGCTTCACTTTTGGAAAGAGAACCAAGTCGCATGGAGCTAAATTGGGGCTATAAAGTGGCTGCACCCACCTTTAGGATGTTTTTGATTTAACACATCGAATACAGTTGGTAAACACACTTCATTGTACACTTGGCATTAACAGTTATTGAGAGTCTAAACAAATTGTCGCTAAATCGTCAGCCGCAGAGAAGAATGTTGCCACCGTTTTTTTGTCCACACTACGCCCACGTTTGACCTTCCTGGGAGGCTCTTCGTCTGGGAACACCAAACCGTTGATTACCGCTTAGTGGGTCATACTGATAGATCCCACTCTCATCTCCAGTAATAAATAATATTAATTATATTCCGTCCCTCTCCATTTCCGAATTTTACAATCATTTCCCTGCACCTTGTCACGTGAACTTGTTTTTGTTCAGCAGTCAGTGAATTAGGAACACAACGCAAACAAAGAACAAAATTTCGATGAAATCTTAAGAGTCTCCTCTCGATAGAGACCCAAAAACTCAAAAAAAAAACCACGAAGATATGTCTTCCCAAGACCCAAAAACTTCGAACATCTGTTCGTAGGTAGTTTTTCGGTCTTCGTGCAACATTTTCTTTACCGACTCGGATGTTTTCATTCGTTACAGAAGTCGCAGGACGATCACTTCTCTCATCATTTTTCAAGGAAAATTTTCCTTATTTAAATTGAGAAAACCATCTAAACTTTGTTACACGGGACGGTGCGAGGTCCCCAATAGCTGATGTTAATCTATATTTACACTAAGTTTCATTTAAACTAACTAAAATCGTATAAAACATCATTACACGAAAATGTTCTCGTTCAAATTTCATTGTTGCAAAGAAAAGCGTGCGTAATGCAATAAAAAAGTGACTACCAAATTTTTTTTCTCGTTCTGAGGAAATGGCTTTCGGAATTCGAATTTCAAATAAACGATGTTTTAAAAACGGTACCCCGCTCGAATGAGTTCTCTTTCTGAAATTTGAGTATCTCAAAATTTACCTAGTCACCCTATCTATGTATAGCCGGTGATGGTCGTATTTCTTTACTCTAATTTTTATTTTGACTAAAGTTGGCTTTTCAAAAGAGTTTTCTTGAAATTATACGACTCTATTGTCAGTGTGAAAAAGTTTCGCAGCTTTTAGAAAAAACCGGAACAAGTTGTTTGAAAAAGCTCTGTCGTTGCGGCGTGTATCAAAAAGAAATACTTTGGAAGTTGCTACATATGTTCGTTTGTGTATTTTTCGTTTTTGTTTTTAAATGTTTCTAGTGGTTGTGTAGTAGTGGATTTTAAAAAATCTGAACGTACAACAAAATAGTAACGGTTTGTACGTAAAATGGTAAATAAGACTTTTTGGCTGGAACTCGAGAAGTGAATTTGAGTTTTTGTTTGTGTTTACTATAAAAGTTGTGTATTGCGCATTTTGTGATTTAACAGTGATAGATAAATAATTAAACTTTTTGTGCATAATGTTTGTGATACTCAAATAAAAGCATGGGACTGCATACCACTTATCGCGCATTTAAATACCTATCAAACAACTTGACGAAATTTAATTTTTTAATCAACCGACTCTTAAGAACGGATTTTTCAATTATGATTATCTCGAGGGTGAAGATAAACATCATGAAGAAATAAAACTTCATGAGGAAGCCCGTACGTTCAAGAATAAAAAATATCTATCATATGTGTATTATGCGCGAATCCGCACTGGAATCGCGTGAGGGTTTATAGCCTGAAATATATTTGGCATTGCAAGGGATGGCCTTAGTGGCACTTTTCCTGCAGTGGGACCTTATAGTCTAAAATACCGATAGCTCGATTTTCGTACCGAATGCTAGAGTAAACCTGCCTGAGGGTTTTATTTTTATAACCTTTTATTTTATAATTTCTAGCATGTCATTTTAATGAAATTACACGGTTATTAATTAAACGGTAATTAAATTACAGCATCACAGTCCGGCTGGACAGGTGAAATATGTATATGAAAAATTAATAAGGAGTAGATGTTGTCTTTTTTAGCTCATTTTGTTAATTCGTTTAGTATGAATGCGATGGAAAATTGGATTTTGATATTTTAGCAATAATCATAATTTTTAAAAGATCATTGCAATTATCAATGATAGCTTTATAGCCTGATGGTATCACAAGTATCTATTAGTTCGTTACGTGTGAAATTGCTGTTTTATATGAAAAGAACTCATATAACTTGTTTTGTATGAAAATTATATGTTTAATTAATCAATACATTATCAATTATTATTTATCAATGCACTTTTGGCATTTTAACAGAAGTTAATTGATGTGTCTGCTATAGAACTCCTGGGGACGGGAAATACGGGAATCGATGAATTCTCTGTAAGTGTTTTTCAATGCCTCATTGGAGTTGAATTTTTCCCTCTCTAAAAAGTTGTCAAATTCCGAAAAAAAATGATATTAGTTGGGGTAAGGTCTGGGTGACGGGGTTTTCAGTCGAAGCTCCTGTAACCCTGAGACGGTCTGTCGTGCAGTGTGTGGGCGAGCGTTATCGTGGAGCCATTTAGGACATTGTTTAACCGAACGTTTACAATTATCATTACATAGATTACCTCGTCACGCAGTAGATGTAGATTACGTTTATAGGTTCCATTTCTCATCACAAGTGACAATACAACTCAGAATCGATTAATTTTTGTGCCGGTTCAAAGAAGTAAGGTAAGCTTCGACGCGTGTTTGCAGCTGACTTTCATTAAACTCATACCGTACCCACTTTCCGTGTTTCTTCACTTTCCCGATTTGACACAAATGAATCAATATCGTATTGTCACTTACGTCGAAGGCTGGTGCCAACTCAGACGTGGTTTGAGATGAATCCGCTTTCATTATTGCCTTCAATTCGTCAGTATACTTTATACTTATACTTTAGTCTCCGGTCGTCCACGGGACTTGTCCTTGAGGTCGAAATTTCCAGAATAGAAACGATCAAACCAAAAGCTCATCGTGCGTTCGTTTGCGGTGATTGGTCCGTACTCATCGTTGATATTGCGTGCCGTCTGTGCTGCGTCACTGCCAGGACAGAACTCATATTCGAAAATAACGCAAATTTTTATTTTTTTTATGGTCGCAAACACACGATATCTAAGTAAAAAGTTGTTAGACGGAAATACAAACGAATAACTGATTTTGAAAAAGAATGTCATAATTTTAAATTGAAATTAATCTGCATTTGGAATTCCAAGCCAAACGCTAAGATAACTAAGTTGAAAGTGGACATTATAAACAAACTGCGATTTCATAGTTAAGGCCCTTATATTTGTACTTACGAATACAGAATGCATTCTAATCCTTTCCTAAGCCTGAAGACATATTCTGCGTTCAAGATTGTAAGTTCATTGACATAAAAAATAACGAAATATAAGTTCCATTTTGGAAAAAAAATATTGCTTTCAGTTTTTACCTAATTCTTCATAAAGATTTGCTAAGCCCTAAAATTGATATTCAGATCAATGATAATCAGTTAGAAGTGGGGGAGGAGGACGTCCCCTGGCCAGGTCGACCGACGCGACGATTTAAAGTTCGCCGAGGTGGTTTAGAAGAGCCGAAGGTGACGAGCCTTGGGAGAGGTCAGTGGAGAGACACAGGCTGGTGATTTGATGTGATATGTTGTTACATGTCAATTAACTCAGAATAATGAAGAGAATGGTTAGCTTCGGACCTTGATAAAGGTTAGGGACATTGCCTGTATAAAAAGAATACCTACTGTACTTATTATTAAAATTGCCTAACAAACAAATCCTAGAATAACCTAATAGAGAGTGGAGTGACGAATGTTTCAGGTCTGGGTAGTATGTATGCAAGTGTTCTTGTATGTGTGCATTTTTGTATTTGTACTTGGATATATCCTTGGATCCATGACACAAAGAATCATAATATGGTGGTCATTGATTTTGGTGTGCTATTAATAGTTCTTCGTTCGTCGTTTAACCTCATGGAAACTTTGATCGTAGGTAAACGGTTTCAAAATCATTTAAATAACTTCTCAATTTTTCTATATATATATATATAAATATATATATATATAACATTATTTATATGATTTATATTGGGTTTCTTTCGTCAAATCACTGAATAATAAGTACACTATATCTGTGTACCAACCACAAAGATGTACACATGAAACCCGGGCCACGGTCCCGACTAATGGAGTACCTAACATACTACATAATTGATTACTCCGACTATATTATATAACAATGTGATATAATATAACATAGCTTCAAGCGCAATACTACACTACCTTTTAAATCCACCACATCTTTTTACCGTCCCACAAGGAACTGAAGTCTTTTAATTTCAGAGCGATAAGGCAGATTTTTGCTTGGATATTGAATTATATATTGGTACTATAGCTTGGTCTTCTTATAAATGGTGTCCTGAATGACTTCCGAGAGGACAATGGTGACGGCGGGACAATAAGATGCTACACACGAATGGCATCTGTAAAGGTCGGCGTACAGGATGGTGTCATTTGTCAAAGGTCAGTAGTATTTATTTTTTGTAAGCGATGACATAATTCTTCTTATAAAAATCACAATATTTTTATGATACCCAAGAATGTGTATGTTTATATATTTTTGTTTACTTGTTTATATTACTGTATCCAGGGATTCGTCCGCGTTGAGTTAGGATAATAAGTTATATTATGTTTTAATATATTCTATCTTTACGTAAGCCAAATTCGATAGAAATACCTTGACTTGTTGCAGTTTCTAGATTTTTTTATAGAAAATATTCGGCAACCGAACAGATAGTTCACCTTGTGGCAAGTGGATACGGCCTTCGACATCCGCGATACATATTAAGTAATTAAAACTATGTAATTAATTTAATTTACAAGTATGTGATTAATCTAAAAGTTATCTAAAATAATAATGAATTTAGACAAAATTGCATATAATGTGGCGTCTTTATGTTACTCATTTTAACAAAAATCACTACTGTTATATAATCTTAACTAGACGCCGTGATTGAACAAAAAGGTCATTAATTATTATCACCGATGATTTTAAATGAAAAACTAAGGTGCACTTGCAAATTCTAGTTTATTTCGACATAAATAACTAAATCTCTTTAATGTGTTTTATCACCAGTTTCAAACTAGAATTCAAATATTAAGTTATAATAAAGATTTTAATGATAGATATATATGGAAACAAAAAATAGCAATTATCAACTTTATAACCGTGTCATAAGTTCCAAATGAAGAATGTAAAAAATGTAAAAACTTATTACAATACTTAGTGACTTTGTGCCGTTCATGATTTAATGCTGTAAGCCGACGATATTATGGTACGTCCACAGTCCCTTAGAATAACGAAAATTAATTTAATAACACCTTATATTAAAAATATAAAATTAATAGTAATATAAATTAAAGTATAGGTACTACTTTTTAATAATAAACTGAACACCTTATATTAACAGCCATGGATAAGTAATAATTTGAATAGCATGATAATACGTAGGGATGAATTATTTCGAAAATGGAAAGCTAGTCCTATGAATTCAACTTACAGATTAGATTACACTAGATTTAGAAATGTAACGAATAAATGTATATATTTGGCGAAGCAAAACTATAAGCAAAACGAAATTAAGAATTGTGAGAGTGATTTAAGAAAACTTTGGGCTACAATTAATAATTGGCTTGGAAACGACAAACCAAATATAGACAATGTTATAAAAAAATATTTATGTAAAAATAGCTGTATAGAGACGGTGTGCACAAATTTTGCCAAAACTTTTACTCTGGAAATTCAAAAAATAAAACACGAATGCAGTGAAAAATTCCTAAATCGAGAGAACTATGTTAAATACTGTGATGTGTCATTCAGGTACCAAAAAGTGTCACATAAGGATATAGAGAAAATTATAGATACTTTAATTTGTAGAAAAGCTCCGGGACTAGATGGCATAAGAAGTACCGATTTAAAGCATATAAAAACAAGCATAAGTCCCATTTTGGCAAAATTTGTGAATAACTGTGCGACATTTGGTGTATATCCGGATCTATTAAAAAAGTCAATAATTCGACCTATATACAAACAGGGGAATCACTTAGACTACACAAACTATAGGCCAATAGCTATACTATCGGTAGTCAATAAAATAGTCGAAAAGGTAATTGTGACACAAATAAGCAAATTCTTGGACCAAAACAATATAATAACGGACGCTCAGCATGGTTTTCGGCGTATGCGCAGCACCTCGACCGCACTGACGCAGTTCACAGATGAGATTAACGAACACCTAAATAATAAAAAGTATGTCGTTACCTTATACATTGATTTTAAAAAAGCATTCGATACGCTGGACCACGGACAGCTGATTCTCGCGATGCAAGAGTGTGGCATCCGTGGTCCGGTGATCAAGTGGTTCAAACAATACCTAAGTAACAGGACTTTAACCACTGTGATCGACGGCAGAAGCGGTGAGGAGGCTAAGGTTATCTATGGCGTTCCGACCGGCTCTGTATACGGACCCGTAGGTTATATAATGCACGTTAATAGCATGAGTAACGTTGTCCAACATTGCTCAACATATATGTATGCTGATGACACATGTATTCTGTATGCGGACGAAGATATCAAAACTGTGGAAAGAAATATACAGGCAGATTTTGTAAACATAATTAAATGGTCTCACGATAATGGCATTATACTAAATACTGAAAAAACAAAATGTATGTTAATTAAATCACCGTACCTTCGGGAGCCACGTGAAAGTATTAATATTATAGGACACACATATAACTGCCTACATAACAATCACCAAGATTGTAATTGTTGTGGCATTCAGTTTGTGGATAAATATAAGTATCTAGGGCTAACTATAGATACTAAGTTTAGCTGGAGTATCCACATAGATATAGTATGTAATAAATTACGATTAATAATGTCAAAACTAATTAGTCTAAAAAATATTATAAACAGAAAAATAATGTATACCTTATACCATTCGCTAGCCGAGTCAATAATTAGCTATGGTTTAGTTGCATATGGACGTACTTTTAGAACTTATCTTGATAAAATATGTAACATCCAGATTCGAATAATAAAAAACGTATTAGTAGATAAAAAAACCAGGATAAGTTGTAACAAAAATTATAAGTTGTTGTATAATAAGTTAAAGATATTACCTGTTCACGAAAAAGTAAAATACTTAATGTATATTGATGATTATGGCCAGGATAGCATTAAAACATGTAGAATACCGATACGCAACCTTAGAGAAAACTCGCAAAGAAGATATGTAGAATATAATATGAACAATTACTTTGGCAAAAGAACTCGTAAATACATGATTCCTAAATTATTTAACCAAATTAGTCCAACTGTGGAACAGTGCAGTGGTAAACAGGTATTTAAAAAAAGGCTAAAAGCGATACTGTTAAATAAATTAAATATAGATACCTAGAAGTGTACTTACTGTTTCATGTAGTACTCATGGATTGTACATATATATACTTGTTCACATCGTAGACAAGTTGTTAATTAGTTAAGCTAACCTAAGTGGGTAAGACACGGAAAGTTAAAAGTTGAGAGCGCACTATTCGCCAACAAACTGTCATCAGTTTGGCGGAAATATATGTATACCTACTATTTAAGTTTCTTTTGAATAAATAAATAAAAAAAAAAAAAAATATAAAATTAATAGTAATATAAATTAAAGTATAAGTACTACTTTTTAATAATAAACTGAACACCTTATATTAAAAATATAAAATTAATAGTAATATAAATTACAGTATAAGTACTACTTTTTAATAATAAACTGAACACCTTATATTAAAAATATAAAATTAATAGTAATATAAATTAAAGTATAGGTACTACTTTTTAATAATAAACTGAACACCTTATATTAAAAATATAAAATTAATAGTAATATAAATTACAGTATAAGTACTACTTTTTAATAATAAACTGAACACCTTATATTCCGTATTCCGTATTCCGTATTCCGTATTTTATTATTATTATTATTATTATTATTATTATTATACTATATAAAGCTCGATTACCACTCACTCACTCACTGACATCTCGTTCTCCCGGTTCCCACCACCCAGGTGAGAAACTTTGAATGAGGAAGTACGCCGATGGGTCCTGTGACCTCGAGAAAAATCCGACTTCTTCGAGTTGACCATACCTGATGAAAAATTAGAACGGCCAGACCCAACGGTAACAGCTGCGCGGGGGGTGCTCGACCGAATGTCATAGGGAACCGCCGGCAGATGCCAGCGGGCGTCGCGAAAATTTGAATTTCGAACGTCCAGCGTCGCCTCCATACAAAATGTTTTAGTTCGTAGCTCGGAAACGGTAAGAGGTAAGTGAGGGGTGCTCGACCAAATGTCATTCGGGCCGGGGTGGGTCTTCTCCTGGTCAAAGAATTTTTTCAAAATGGCCGATTCAAGATGGCGGCCGATTTTCAAGTTGGTCCGAGGGGGGTGGAAATCGGCATCCGGGGGGTCGCGGGGGCCCAGATTGCGAATTTCGGGTCGGTTTCTCGATCCCGCCGTTTCCAAGATGGCGGGCGTCAATTGAAATTTTAAATTTCGATCGGCCATAACTCCCGCGAGGCCGGAGGCCGAGCGGCGCGGGCGAGGCCGCAGGCCGAGCTCGCCCGGGAGCTGCACCGGGAGCGGGCCCGTCCGCATCCGGTGGACCTTCAGCTCGACGGTCGACGGCCCGCCTCAACGGTGAGAGATAGTCACGTGGTGCTCGACCGAATGTCATAGAGAACCGCCGGCACTTTGACGAGAGCGCGATGAAAATTCAAAATGGCCGATTCAAGATGGCCGCCATACAAATTTATTTCGACCGTCGCTCCCGAACGGTCGGAGATATCGGATCGGGGCTCGAACTAATGTGGTGGGGCGAGTCGATGTCCTTCCACTGGACCAATTTTTTTTTCCAAGATGGCGAATCCAAGATGGCGGCCATTTTTAAAATTCCTCCGATCGGGATGAAATTTCATACCCGGGGAGTTCAGGGGACCCCGATTCGGGATTTTGGAACATTTTTTTAATTCCGCCATTTTTCAAGATGGCTGCCATACAAAGTGGAAATTTCGATTTTGGGGTCCGAGGGCATTTCCGAGGCGGTAGCTCGAATCGGGCGAGGGACGCGAGGTGGAATTTCCCCTCGTTGGAAACTCTGGTCTATGGGGAAATTAGGCGGAAAAAAAAATCCAAGATGGCGGACACCAAATGGCGGAAATTTAAAAAAAAACTTGGGAAATTTAGAAATTTCTGAGCGAATGTGTTTCGAGGTGGAAAATCGAGGAGGAAATTTGAGGATTTAGGGTAGGTGCCGAAATTTTCCAAGATGGCCGCCATACGAAATTCTCTCAGCGACGGCTCCGAAACGGTTAGAGATATCGGGTTGGTGCTCAAACTAATATTGTTTATCATGACGATTTCATTCCACTGAGGGGAAAATTTTTTTTCAAGATGGCGGCTATTTTTCCAAATTCATCCGATTCGGATAAAAATCGATATCTGGGGGGTTTAGGGGATCCTGACTAAGGATTTGGAATTATTATTTATATTCAACCCTTTTTGAAGATGGCGGCTATACAGCGAGGCCGCAGGCCGAGCTCCGCGTAGGGCGAAGCCCGGAGCGTCCGAATTCGATCACTGTGTAACTTACGCGAGGCCGAAGGCCGAGCTGCGTCTGACGAGGCCGCAGGCCGAGATCCGCGTAGGGCGAAGCCCGGAGCGACCGGACTACGGCACCACCAGCCACCGCGCACGATGTGTAACTTACGCGAGGCCGTAGGCCGAGCTGCGTCTAACGAGGCCGCAGGCCGAGATCCGCGTAGAGCGAAGCTCGGAGCGACCGGACTACCGCACCACCAGCCGCGTACTCTGTGTAACTTACGCGAGGCCGTAGGCCGAGCTGCGTCTGACGAGGCCGCAGGCCGAGATCCGCGTAGAGCGAAGCTCGGAGCGACCGGACTACCGCACCACCAGCCGCGTACTCTGTGTAACTTACGCGAGGCCGAAGGCCGAGCTGCGTCTAACGAGGCCGCAGGCCGAGATCCGCGTAGGGCGAAGCCCGGAGCGACCGGACTACCGCACCACCAAAATTTCAAGTTGTCCGATCCGGATGAAAATTGATATCTGGGGGGTTCAGGGGAGCCTGATTAAGGATTTATGGTTATTTCCAAGATGGCCGCCACACAAAATTCTTCGGAAGACATCTCCGAAACGGGTAGACATATCGGATCGGTGCTCAAACTAATATTGTTTATCATGACGATCGTTTTCTATTCAGGTAAAAATTTTTTTAAGATCGCGAATCCAAGATGGCGGCCATTTTTCGAATTCATCCGATCCGGATGAAAATTGATATCCGGGGGGTTCGGGGGAGGCTGGTTAGGGATTTGGAATTCTTATGCAGATCCCGCACAACATCAACTACAGCGATCTCTCTCAGTGTGTAATTTAAGCGAGGCCGAAGGTCGAGCTCCGCGCAGGGCGAAGCCCGGAGCGTCCCCCGCCATTAGGGGGAGGCCGGCGCCCGGGGGGCGCCGCCGAAACCTAGTTTCCGTATATATATAAAGCTCGATTACCACTCACTCACTGACTGACTGACATAATTGTTCTCCCAGTTGCCGCCTGGTGGGTGAGAAACTTTGAATGAGAAAGTAAACCCTCGGGGTCGGTGAGCACCAGAAAAATCCGACTTCTTCGAGTTGCCCAAACCTGATGAAAAATTTCAACGGCCAGCACAAACGGTAACAGATGCGCGGGGTGTGCTCGACCGAATGTCATAGGGAACCGCCGGCAGATGCCAGAGCGCGTGGCGAAAATTTGAATTTCGAACGTCCAGCGTCGCCTCCATACAAAATGAAATCGCTCGTAGCTCGGAAACGGTGAGAGGTAAGTCGGGGGTGCTCGACCAAATGTCATTCGGGAAGGTGTAAGCTTTATCGTGGATACAAAATTTTTTCAAAATGGCCGATTCAAGATGGCGGCCGATTTTCAAGTTTGTCCGAGGGGGGTGGAAATCGGCACCCGGGGGGTCGTGGGGGCCCTGATTGAGAATTTCGGGTCGGTTTTTCGATCCCGCTATTTCCAAGATGGCGGCCGTCAATTGAAATTTGAAATTTCGATCGGCCATAACTCCCGCGAGGCCGGAGGCCGAGCGGCACGGGCGAGGCCGCGGGCCGAGCTCGCCCGGGAGCTGCATCCCGAGCGGGCCCGTCCGCATCCGGTGGACCTTCAGCTCGACGGTCGACGGCCTGCCTGAACGGTGAGAGATAGTCCCATGGTGCTCGACCGAATGTCATAGAGAACTGCCGGCACTATGACGAGAGCGCGATGAAAATTCAAAATGGCGGATTCAAGATGGCCGCCATACAAATTTATTTTGACCGTCGCTCCCGAACGGTTGGAGATATCGGATCGGGGCTCAAACTAATGTGGTGGGGCAAGTCGATGTCCTTCCAATGGACCAATTTTTTTTTCCAAGATGGCGAAGCCAAGATGGCGGCCCTTTTTAAAATTCCTCCGATCGGGATGAAATTTAATACCTGGGGAGTTCAGGGGACCCTGATTTGGGATTTTGAAACTTTTTTTTTATTCCGCCATTTTTCAAGATGGCTGCCATACAAAGTGGAAATTTCGATTTTGGGGTCCGAGGGCATTTCCGAGGCCGTAGCTCGAATTGGGCAAGGGGCGCGGGGTGGAATTCCCCCTCGTTGGAAACTCTGGTCTATGGGGAAATTAGGCGGAAAAAAAAATCCAAGATGGCGGACTCAGAATGGCTGAAATTTAAAAAAAACTTTGGGAAATTTAAAAATTTCTGAGTGAATGTGTTTCGAGGTGGAAAATCGAGGAGGAAATTGGCTTTCGGAGGGTTCCGATTGAGGATTTAGGATAGGTGCCGAAATTTTCCAAGATGGCCGCCATACGAAATTCTTTGGGCGACAGCTCCGAAACGGTTAGAGATATCGGATTGGTGCTCAAACTAATATAGTTTATCATGACGATTTCTTTCTGCTGAGGGGAAATTTCTTTTCAAGATGGCGAATCCAAGATGGCGGCCTTTTTCCAAATTCATCCGATTCGGATAAAAATTGATATCTGGGGGGTTTAGGGGATCCTGACTAAGGATTTGGAATTATTATTTATATTCAACCCTTTTTGAAGATGGCGGCTATACAGCGAGGCCGTAGGCCAAGCTCCGCGTAGGGCGAAGCCCGGAGCGTCCGAATTCGATGACTGTGTAACTTACGCGAGGCCGAAGGCCGAGCTGCGTGTAACGAGGCCGCAGGCCGAGATCCTCGTAGGGCGAAGCCCGGAGCGACCGGACTACGGCACCACCAGCCGCCGCGCACGATGTGTAACTTACGCGAGGCCGAAGGCCGAACTGCGTCTAACGAGGCCGCAGGCCGAGATCCGCGTAGGGCGAAGCCCGGAGCGACCGGACTACTGCACCACCAGCCGCGTACTCTGTGTAACTTACGCGAGGCCGAAGGCCGAGCTGTGTCTAACGAGGCTGCAGGCCGAGATCCGCGTAGGGCGAAGCCCGGAGCGACCGGACTACGGCACCACCAGCCGCCGCGCACGATGTGTAACTTACGCAAGGCCGAAGGCCAAGCTGCGTGTAACGAGGCTGCAGGCCGAGATCCGCGTAGGGCGAAGCCCGGAGCGACCGGACTACGGCACCACCAGCCGCCGCGCACGATGTGTAACTTACGCGAGGCCGAAGGCCGAGCTGCGTCTAACGAGGCCGCAGGCCGAGATCCGCGTAGGGCGAAGCCCGGAGCGACCGGACTACTGCACCACCAGCCGCGTAGTCTGTGTAACTTACGCGAGGCCGAAGGCCGAGCTGTGTCTAACGAGGCTGCAGGCCGAGATCCGCGTAGGGCGAAGCCCGGAGCGACCGGACTACGGCACCACCAGCCGCCGCGCACGATGTGTAACTTACGCGAGGCCGAAGGCCGAGCTGCGTGTAACGAGGCCGCAGGCCGAGATCCGCGTAGGGCGAAGCCCGGAGCGACCGGACTACGGCACCGCCAGCCGCGTACTCTGTGTAACTTACGCGAGGCCGAAAGCCGAGCTGTGTCTAACGAGGCTGCAGGCCGAGATCCGCGTAGGGCGAAGCCCGGAGCGACCGGACTACGGCACCACCAGCCGCCGCGCACGATGTGTAACTTACGCGAGGCCGAAGGCCGAGCTGCGTGTAACGAGGCCGCAGGCCGAGATCCGCGTAGGGCGAAGCCCGGAGCGACCGGACTACGGCACCACCAGCCGCCGCGCACGATGTGTAACTTACGCGAGGCCGAAGGCCGAGCTGCGTCTAACGAGGCCGCAGGCCGAGATCCGCGTAGGGCGAAGCCCGGAGCGACCGGACTACTGCACCACCAGCCGCGTACTCTGTGTAACTTACGCGAGACCGAAGGCCGAGCTGCGTCTAACGAGGCCGCAGGCCGAGATCCGCGTAGGGCGAAGCCCGGAGCGACCGGACTACGGCACCACCAAAGTTTCAAGTTGTCCGATCTGGATGAAAATTGATATCTGACGGGTTCAGGGGACCCTGATTAAGGATTTGTGGTTATTTTTTTTAGGTACTGATGTAAAAATTTTTTTCAAGATGGCGAATTCAAGATGGCGGCAATTTTTCGAATTTATCCGATCCGGATGAAAATTGATATCTGGGGAGTTCGGGGGAGGCTGGTTAGGGATTTGGAATTCTCATTTCGATTCCACCGTTTTTGAAGATGGCTGCCATGTAGGTTCCGCACAACATCAACTACAGCGATCTCTCTTAGTGTGTAATTTACGCGAGGCCGCAGGCCGAGCTCCGCGCAGGGCGAAGCCCGGAGCGTCCCCCTCATTAGGGGGAGGCCGGCGCCCAGGGGGCGCCGCCGAAACCTAGTTAAAAATATAAAATTAATAGTAATATAAATTAAAGTATAGGTACTACTTTTTAATAATAAACTGAACACCTTATATTAAAAATATAAAATTAATAGTAATATATATTAAAGCATAAGTACTACTTTTTAATAATAAACTGAACACCTTATATTAAAAATATAAAATTAATAGTAATATAAATTAAAGTATAAGTACTACTTTTTAATAATAAACTGAACACCTTATATTAAAAATATAAAATTAATAGTAATATAAATTAAAGTATAAGTACTACTTTTTAATAATAAACTGAACACCTTATATTAAAAATATTAAATTAATAGTAATATAAATTAAAGTATAAGTACTACTTTTTAATAATAAACTGAAATTAAGTTACCCGTTTTCATTATCGTTTAGTATACGTCTCGCTTAGATCCCTTGTTAACAAAACCGTGTATTTTGCAAATGATTAATGAGATAGGTGGGTAGTTATGAAGTCGTGGCAGCTCGACAAACTAATGTTGACTACCTACCAAACTATTTTTATACACTCCTAGTTTCCGGTACATTATGAAGCAGTTTTCACATGAATCGATCTCATGTACAGTACAACTAGCTCTTGCTAGCGGCTTTGTTCGCGTGGAATTGTGATTAAAAACCCTGATGGATAGCGCCAGTGGTAAGGGAGATTTCGATATTTTCCAAACAAAAATCTAGGTTTTAATATAACGGCTGATTTAAGTTAACCTGTGGGCGGTCTGTTTTTCTATTCCTGACCTTTTCTTTATGATGTACGATTTATAAGACGGTTGTGATTTAGTATACTTATATATCTTACTGTAGCGTTATTATTACTCTAAAAATTCCGGACGATTCGAGACCTAAGATTAACGGCGGATAATACGCCCAGCAAAATATCTTCTAGCGAAGTGATTAGATCAGCCTAACCTAGTTTTGGTCTCAACTTCTGTTTGATATCTTTCACGAAAAATGAGTTTTTCTTTTTATAGATAGGTATTATGGTGTCTATCAAGGAAAATAAATGTGTAAGAATTTCAACTTTTTGTTATAAATTTTATGTAAGCACCCTATTTGCTGCCTCCATTAAGTTAATTGGTTAGAAAATAAAGTGCCCTTTGTAAACGAAAATTTTAAGGTTACATTTTTCCAAGACTTAAAGGGTATTCCTAAATAAATTCAATATTATCTAAAAATTTCGTTCATGAGTAAGTAAATGTTGAAAGTAAAACGTAAACGAAGTAAAGTTTTAGTTTAACGAAAAAGTTTCTAATTCAATTAGGTTGTGAATTTTAAAATAAAACGAACCTTTTACGTCTTCATTAAATATTTTGTAAAAAAAATGAAATGTGAGCAAGAGTAATAATCTCTTTGGTTTTTATTTGTGCAACTGTTTAAGGGTATATTTATACAGTCCAACAGCCGCTGGAAGTGGTCGACTGGCCACGTTACCACTTTCTCACAGAAAACTACCTTGAAATATACTGCATTTCCCACTTTATCCTATTTCCCGAATGTGCGTACGTGTTTCGGTAGTAAGTGAGATATATCAGAGCCTATTCCCATCCCATCCTTTTGTACTCCTCCCCATTTTGCCAATCCTTTCTCCCAATAAAGTCCTTAATCTGTAAAGATAGGCAGCGCATCCAGTGGCGTGCCAACGTATGTATGTCATTCTGAACTGATGTTAGCATGTATCGCGGATGACGACAGGATCCACATACCAGCAGGTGGACTGTACGCTCGTCTGCCGCCTTTGTTCTATAAAAAAATCTAACTGTTGATAAACGAGTACTGACACTTATTCAAGTGAATGAAAATACAATAAACAACTGTTACAATTATCGACTAGCATCGTTCCTTGCCACTTGTTCACTATACTACCTGTTTATTCGAACTTATTCACTTCACATTTCGATATAACGAGAAAACACGGCTTATTTCAAAACCCTCACAGCTAGGTGGTCCTTAAATTTCCACCTATAGTTCTAAATGAAAATTCCAATTAGTTCCAACGGAGGCGTCCGGTTGTCTGATGCAGTACGCCGTACATCAAAATCCTCGGTGGCGTTGGACCAAGCTTTTTCTGAAATTCAATTTTCGATGCCATCGTCCACTAAAATTTAACGCCTCCGCATATTCCGAAGGCTCTGTCAGCTCGGCTATTCGCTAATTGAAGTTGGAGATATGATGTTTCTATAGGTTATTGATATGTCCGAATTGTTTTACTCAGAACTCTAAGAGTTTGATCATACGATAAGAGTTCTGAAATAATGCGTGGGGACCGTGCGGCCCCCACGCATTATGTTTTTAAGATTTTCTAAGAATCTATGCATCGTGCGTAGCCGCCATTTTAAGTAATCTCATTACGTCGCGACTCGCGGTGGTAGCCGGACCTTCTCCACTGCAGTACTTACCAGGGCGGAGGTACGCACGTGCTGGGGGCCGCCCGGCCCCCACGATACCACTTACGTAAGTTTTTTTGCATATCATTTTTTATTTGTTTCTCATTTTTTACATTTATTTTGCCAAGATGGCGCGACCTTTAAGTGATAAAGCGATAGAAGAGATATTAAACGTAGTAACTAAGTAAGAAGAATTGACAAGAAGTAAATAAAAACTAGTTGATTACATAAAACAAGTCTATTATTTATCATTTATGAACATTTATCCAGTCATATTGTTGAAACTTTCTTGCTAGAAGCAAACTTTGTTTGGGGGCCGCGCGGCCCCTACGATACCAGTTACGTATGTCAAATTTACGATACCAGTTAAGGGTTAAAACGAAATATATATTAAATTAGTAAAATATCAATACATACTTATCTATGAAATAAAACTGCCTTCCTTGTTCTGTTTTTGAGAATAGTTCTTATAGTGTTTAACAACACAAGATGCCATTTTGAAAAATATATTACGTAACACACACGTGACGAATAAAATATACGACGCTTTGTTTCACACTGATTCGAATTTCTATTTGCTTTTGAATATGTATTCCCCGCACTCCTGTGTTCCGTGGCGTGGCATCTGCCCTTTTCTTTTAATCTGAGATTATATGTATATGTCGAAGCAGGGGTCATAACACCGTTTTTAAAAACTGTGACTGCAATGCTGCCGACGTCACGATTTATTCTATTAGGATTAATATTACTCATAATTAAAATTATGATACACTATAGTAAAACACGAGATGGTATTACTTAGATTTGTACTCATTCTGCTTGAAGTCACAATACAGTCTGTGCCGTGGCACGCTCATTCCGACAAGACTGGGCGATCACGTGGTACGGTGCGCTCTGGTTGGCTGTTGCGTGGCATGTAATTCCCGCGTCTAGCTAGCAGGAACGTTACAAAACTAGACTAATCGAAGTAGGAAATAATAATTGATTGATAATATTTATTAAATATATGTTTCAATAATTTTACAAACCCAAATAAATAAATCAATGTAACAATTATTATTAGATTATTACAAGATTAACTAATGTAGTAAAAGTAATACATGTTATTGTTTTTATAAGGACCCTGGCACGCCGTTGCGCCGATATGTAAATATAATATTGAAGTATATAATATCATACAACATTTAAGATTCAACGTTCAAACTACAAAGTATGACAAAATTACAAGTTTTATAATTTAATCTGTCTACACCTACCTACCTGAAGTTGCAAAAATTTGCAGAAAAGTCATGAATTTCGATATAAAAAGAAAAGTGAAGACAATTACAATAATGCTGACACTTTATGTTTGAAGAGAGGCAAGGAGTCGCTAAAGATGTCATTTATCACAAATATTTAAAAAAAAGAATCCAAATTCGAAGAAGCCAATCAACGATCAGCGTCAAACCCAACGTTGACGCTCCAAAAACGCCACAAAAGCCAGCCAATTTCAGTTCGTGTTAGCCAGAATATGTAGATGGATCGCGGTAAACGATTTTCGATTATATCATGCGGGCGACCGTATCTCACATACGTCTGGGAGAGGAAGATAGATGGCGTATTCCCCGTTTATCTCCCGCACCCGGTTTTGACGGCAGTGCCTTTAAAAATCCGCCAGTTTTCTTTCATTTAATTTCTTTTTCGGACGAGTTATGATTTTAGGATGCTCACGACACGGCAATGTGAAAGGAAACTTACAATGGTGAGCGTAACTAAGAGAAGTTATTGAGAAAAGTTTTAGACGATGTCGACAATGTATTATTATTAAATATCGTTTGACAATATTGACTAATAAATAAGTTAGTTATTTATTAGTCAATATTAATAAGTTATTTTTAATTGATTTGGTATAGTTTGTTAAGAATAATTAACCGCATTGGTATAAGTAAGGATTCGGTTTTATTAACATCAATAACTATTAAATAAACATTGAGTTTAAAGTATAAATTTACAATGAATTTTCCTATTCTTAAATTTTCCGTAAATACCTATGCATTAAATAGATAATAAACAACAATAGTTATAATAGTAAGGCAAATACGACCTTATCTTATTTTCATTACGGACAGTTTATAATAAAAAATGTTTGAATATAAATGAAGTAATGGCGGTATTTATTATTATAATTAAAATCCTCAATCATACCTCATACATTGGACTTTTTGGCGGGAACTCGAGAAGTGTAGTTGAGTTTTTGTTTGATTATTGTAAAAATTGTGTATTAGGCCTTGTGTGCTTTAATAGTGATAGTTTATTGAACTTCAAAGTGTTTTTTGTCCTTAATGTTTGTGATAATCAAATAAAAGCGTGAGACTGCGTTTTTCGTGTCCTTCCAAGGAGTCCTCTTCTGTTCTCAGTAAACCTACTGTCGTTTACTGACCGACGCCCGACTTACATCGACGGGACTGGACTTTGATAGGATATATTTTGGACTATGAAATTGTTTATTGCGCAGAAAACTTGACACTGGCAGAATGTGCGAATTGAACTACTATATATGAATATGAACACTATATATGAAGGAAAAAACCCTCAGTCACTCTAAGGGGCTACCTTAGAATGATTGAGGGTAATTTTATAGCACCTTACTCTTATAAAAATACTTTGTCAAACTTAATTATCCTTGGTTAATAGTTTGTAATTCTGCAAACTAAACGTTAGGTCTTTTTCTTCGCAATCATATATCCCTTTTTAGTCAATCGATATCAGTATATAACATCCCACAGCAGGTCACAGGCCTCTTGCCATTACGAGAGGTTTTTGGGTCATAATCCATCACGCTGGTCCAGTGCGGATTGGTGGATATTACAGTTGCCCTAGATTATTTATTTCTCAGGCATACTTAACTCGATTATACAGGTCGAATACGAGTATATAGGCATCACCGAATATATTTAAAAAAATATAAAATATACACAGTATAAAGTCGTCTACTTGTGACTTGTGAATATTGAGACGTCTACACGCTTCAGATACTATTAAGATTGGAACCTTTTTGGAATTACGTACCTTCCAACCTTACGCCATTAAAATTGGTGTGGCCGTGCCGGTTGTTTCCTTGTCTCGGCAACCACCCGGGGTCAGGAGATTATGGGCATTAATATACGTCACAAAACAGTAGAATAAATTAATGTGCTGGCTTGTTACCTGTCTGCGTATCGGGTGGGTGCTGTTCTCTATTCCAGCTGCCCCTCTCGCCGGACTGATCTGATAGCACGCTATGCTGGCGGGCTGGAATGGCAATGCTCCTTCTAAGATGGGCTTGTGCATTCACCTGACCACAATTGTTTGTCATTGACCACATTGTCCAGATAATGTCGTGAGGTATTCCATAAAACGTCCAAACCGGCGGAGAACAGTAGTTTTCCATGTAATTTATGTCATTGAACGGAGCGTGCGGGCGGCCAAAACGTCACTATTAGACAAAGTCAACGGGGTTCTCAAGATGCGTGTACGAGCGAGAGGTCCGATTTGAACCGGACCGACCATCGAGAATATTCAAACAGGAGCAAACCACCAAATACAATAACTAATGATTAACGCCAATGATTCCTTCAAACAACGCTTAACGTTGTTTAAAGGAAGGGATTATTTTTTTTTTTTTTTTTTTTTTATCATAGTAAAGGGCTTTGTCGCACATGCGATTATGCCGCCCTGGTTAAGTAAACAATCAACTTAGGATGATCCTAGCATAGCTAGTTTGTAAAGAGTTCTAGCTGTGCTTGATAGAGGCTCAGCTAGAACACTGTTACAGTGACCTACATCCATAGACCTACTTACAGGAAGGGATTAAATGCGTATTAATAACAAGAAATAAATAAATATTTCCTATTGGTGCAACCAACAAGATGAAAGAAAAATGTGAAATGACGTCACATGTTCAATTCCAACCTCTACCTTGGTCACGTTATCGCACCTCCACTGACATAAAACTATTTACGAATTTCAACTAATGCATTTAGAAGGAAAACTTTAAAACGAGTTTATTCTACAGTTTGGCGACACTATAAATATTTTACGTTGTCATAAAACTTCTATATTAGGTACAGATCGTGCCCAAAATGATAGGACAAATAAATATTAAAGTATTATTTAATAAAGGTTATTAGATTATTATAAAGCGTGTCTCAACAAGAACTTGAAATATGATTTTTTTTTTTTTTTATAGAGAAGAAGGCGGGGGCGAGCAAGCGGTCTCACGCGATGGTAAGCCGCCGCCCATGGACACCTGCAACACCAGGGGGTATGCGGGCGCGCAGCCGACCTTGCAAAATCCTATTCACAGCGTTGAATGCTGTTCATATGTGAGCGTTGAAATCACCGAAGACCACCACTTCCGCGCAAGGGAACTGCTCGAGCACGCTGTCAGTCGTCTCTTGTAGACGCTCAAAAAACCGAGTCGTCTCCGTATCACCGCTGTGGGACCTGTAAAGGCAAGCGTAGACTTTAGTGGAACATCCGTAGTCAATACACGCCCAGAGAATCGACAGGTCCCCGTCTTCAAAATGGCTGAGGCGGGGGCAACAAACATCCTCCCGGACGTACATGCATACCCCAGCACGTCGCACAAAACAGTGCTCCAGTTTGTAGCCGGGGTAATGAAGATATGATGTATCGGCCGGGCAGGATATCTGTGTCTCCGTCAAGAAAAGCAAGGCCGGCTTTGCCGTCTCAAGGTGGTAGTGGACGGCTTCGATGTTACTATGTATCCCTCTGATGTTGCAAAAGTCCACTTGTAGTGTGAAACTTACGGGATGGGCCGCTGAGTGAACCTTGTACATTTTCTTTTTCTTAGCCATCGAATATAAGTGTGAATAGGGAGGAAATGAAAAAGGGGACGGAGAGAGAGATGGTTGCATGCGGATCAAAGGACAAAGCACGGAGCAGAGAAAAAACAAGGTCACAAAGGTTGTGTGACTTGCTGGCACGGGGTACGGAAGGGCCCCCGGTCCCCCCCCGGGGGCAGCAGTCGGGTTCCACTCCGGTATCCTCCGGCACAACTGCTACCCCAAGGGATTTTTCGACTGCGGCGGGGCAGCCTCCTGGGGTGGAGATTAAAGTAAGATCCCCGGGCTCGGGCCCCCAACAACCCGCGGGCGGTCAGCGGACAACCGTTTCACTGGGTCTCCCTGATCCCCGCGCCACCATGTCACGCCCATGCGCGTCTGTAATTCCCCGCAACCGCTGGTCCTCCCCTCCACACGCAACAATCTCTCTCTCGGGACGGCTTCTTCCGCTCACCGCCGGAACACGATGCGGGCCTCGCGGCTAATAGGGCATCATTATGGCGGCGGACTCCGACGGAAGGGTAGTAGCTATGCCGACGGAGTAACCCTCCCACCGCAAAAAGGGAACGTCATTGCCTCGTCAGTTAACAGCAGGGTGCACCACTAGCAGGTGAGGTTGGCTTAGGCTCCAAAGATGGTAGGTGAGCCTCTTACACCCCAATGAAACACCCCTCCCTCTTGATGTTGAAGTCAATTGTTCTGTCAGCCATATTTCGTACTTTTTTAAATCAAACATTGAGATTTTTGTAAATGCCGCGTTACAATTTGTAAGAACTTTTATTCGTAGTGAAAACAGATTACAATAATGGAGAAAATTTTACAGTGATTTTTTTTTTCGCAAGTTACGTGATCATTTTTGTGTGCATAATCGACCGTCGGAGCCGGCTGTTGTAAATTTAGTTTGGAAATTCGAGCGGACTATTTCATTGAAAGATGAGAGAGCCATGGCCCGAAAAGCACACCTGATAACATCGCAGCTGTGAGTGTCAGTGTCGCCGAACAATCAAACGCTTCCATCCGGCATCGCTCCTTGGATTTAGACCTCCATCGCAGCACTGTCCAACGAAATTTAACTAAAGATCGTGCTATAAGATCCAGTTTACTCAAGAACTGAAGCCTACAGACCATAGACAGCGTTGAACCTTTATCAACTGGACCTTTAGTCACCTTTAGTGACGAGGCTTACTTCCACCTCAACGGCTTCCTTAACAAGCAGAAGTCCCGGATCTGGGGATCAGTAAATCATTATGCTTTGCATGAGCTTCCGATGCATCCTCAAAAGTAACAGTTTTGTGTGCCATGTGGGCGGGAGGGATCATCGGGCCATACTTTTTTGAAAATGAGGAAGGAGTAGTCTGCGATCGCTATCGTACCATGTTAACAATTATTTTTTGGCAAAACTTGGATGAAATGATAATGAACATAACTGACATGTGGTTTCAGCAGTATGGTGGATGTGGCACACTGAGCGCGAAACAATGGCGTTGTCTTAAACCAAGTTCCCAGTTCGTGTTATCTCTCGTTCTGAAGACCAAAACTGGTCACCAAGAAGTCGTGATTTAACTTGCTTAGAATTCTTCCGGTGAGGTTTTGTGAAAAGCAAGGTCTATAAAAACCACCCTGAGACGATTGACGAATTCAAAGACGAAATTGAACGCCAAATTAACGAAATCCCGCGGTCCTTAGTCGTAAAATTATTCCGCAATTTCGTCGAAAGAGTCCAACGAAGTCGCGGCGGTCATTTGACCTAAATTTTATTTCCCGTGTAATGTCAATAATTGATCTGTTTATGTAAATAAAAAAAATACTGTGAAATTCATTAAAATATGCTGTTTTTACACTTATTCAAAATTCAAATTCTTGTTCAGACACCCTTTAGTTAGGTTATATAGGCAAAAGGTTTATTAGGTTACTAGACAAAAGGCCGCAGTTTTACTACTTTGATATTCTTAACGTTGACAACACCGTTACATTGTAAATATTGCAGTTATTGTAAGAAGGTAAACAATCATTAAAACGTTCTTGGTACTTTTTGCCGCCAAATGACAGTAGGTAAATTTGATCACCTTGAGGCGCCTTGTAAATGCCTCACTTTTAGAGCCGTAATCTATACATCTCTGTACTTTAGTTGATCGATGGTATCACTACGAATGTCCTAAAAATGTCTACAGTGAACAATTACTCTCTAGTCAAAATGTAGATTTGAACACCAATCGATTATCTGAATTCGATGAATATTCGATTTTTCGCCCCTCTCCTAACTCGATTTTGCAATTATTTCATCCATAAACAAAAGAAGGGAGTAAATTTAATTATTCAAATTGGCTTGTAGGAGTCGTTAAAATTAAAACAGTGATTTAATTTGTCTGCCCGTCTTAACGACGGAACTTTGAATGAGAAAAAAAAAATGTTTTCTAAATTTTGAGTGGCTTGTAAATTAGAAACTGAAAGGGCAAGCTTGGGATAGATTTATTTATAAGGAAAATTATTCAACCAGCCTTATTTCCTGGCATAAAAAAAATCTTAGTTGATTATCATAATTTGCATGACATTTACCGGTTAGCGCCTACCTAAGGCAAATGCCATTTTATAAGGCGCAATATGAGAGGACTCTCGCTTTCTGAAGACATGTTTATTCTATTTATTTGTATATTTATGCTAACAATAACTAAATTAAAATATGTTACTTGACAGTTGTTAATGGGGGCCGATTCTACTAAAATAAAATTTACTGAACGTAAGGTGAACCGAAGCAAAAACTGTTTCGTTTTCCACTTACAACTCGTACAAGGATTCAGTTTCGATTCAGTCGAAAAACTCTATACAAAATGACACTGATGACAAATATTTTGACTACCTATTTCTATTTAATACAAAAGAGGGATATAGAATGATTTGTATTATGATTTGAATTTTCGCTCGTATGCTTTATGATGATCCTTGCAGTTAGCAAAAATATTTTAAACAGATTATGCACAAATCAGAAACAGGTCAGAACATACTCATCTGTGTTTTAATCCCCTTGTTTAGTACTGCACATAGTACCTTTTTAGGGCTTACTATTTTACTACTACTTATTACGATAAACCTACGCTAACGTGGATGAAGTCCCAGGTGATCGTTAGTCTTGTTATTGTGCTTGACATTTTCCCGTCGATCTGAAATCAAAGTCTATATAGTCCCCTGCTACAATTGTTTACTTAGTTTCAAAACACATTAGTTTCAACATATTGCTGTGAAATGAATTAGCGTATAAATTACAAGTATAAATTGAACAACTGCGAATCCAACACTAATAACTATGTTAAAAAATAAAAACTACTTTCAAGCATCTTAGGTCATAGAGTTATGCATAACTTATTTATTTGATATACAAAATCTAAAACGCTTAGGATGAAAATTATATATAAATTTAATATGCTTAAACTTATGGCCAATTATGGATTTAATTTATATAAACCAAACCATCAAATCTTAACAGAACAGAAGCTTAAAGAACAGAATAAAAGCAGAACAAAATAAATAGCAGTATTTACACAGGAAAAACAATAATCTATGATAATCAATCTATTATGATAAATCTACGATATGAAGTTGAGAATAAAAATATGGTAAAACCAAAAAAGAAAGAAAAGTTAGCATGACTCACTTGTGAACACAATTTAGTGTATGCGTGTGTATATGCGTGTGTGCGTGCGTACGTGCGTGAGGGCGAGTGAGTATGTGTTTCTTCTGGATAATTCCGGAGAAACTTTGCCTTTGGTCTGACACACACAGCTGGCGGCGTTGCATTAGAAAAATGAGGAAGAAACAGAATAGTTAAAGTGAACTGATCCGAGACAAATGCGAAACTGTTTGGCACTCGGGCTTTTTGGGTAAGCACGCCTAGAAAGTATCTAGCGTGAAATAAAAAAGACTTCATGTGTATAAAAATGCACAATCACTACAACACATGTACATAGTTTGCACAATAAACATAAGGACAGTAACGAATCTGAGCGTGTAACTCATAACCTAACGTTGCGATGCCTACTTGTTTTTGTTGGCATAGCATTGGCAGTGGCAAGTATTATTGGTAGCATTTATATGCTTCACTTTGAAACATCATAGTACTGCAATCAACCCCAAAAAGCCGTTTAAAGATAATTAGGTCACCAAGACGAGATGGCAACTTGTTTTTTGTGGAAATCATAGATGGAGGAACAATATGTGTTTTTCAATTCAAGTTGGGGACAGGATAAATCACCCCTTCTAAACTGTGTGATAAATGTGTGTGATAAATCGGCTCGAAACTGAGGTCCAGTGCGTTTAAGTAATCTAAAAACAATCCAATCCAAAAATCTACTGGAATTCATTTTCAATCCGATTTATTGCACATAAAAAAGAAAACAAAAGTGAATAGTTTTTAGGGGGTGATTTAAACTTTCATAAAAAGGTAAAACGAATAACATGAATAAAAAAAACTCATGTCATTCCTTCATCAACAAAGCAAAAGCTATCATTTCCACAGAAATACAAGTTGCCACTTTGTTGTGGTCATATAGTCGTCTTTTGACGGCTTTTTGGGGGTTGATTGCAGTACTATTAAAACAAGAATGATATACCTTATGCGTTACCTTACATTTTACCTTTCTGAAAACTATTTCATACAGAACTTTTATTGAGAACATACCTAGACCCAATATAGAACGATTATCTCGTGCAAACCAAAATACGGACATTTAACTACCTCGCCTATAACATTAATATTATTCACGAATCACTGGCGAGCTTATATACATATAAGCTATTCGGTGGTTATTAACTAAAGAATTTTTAAGCAATTTTAGCTGTAGCGTGATTATCTAAAATTTTTCAAAGGTTCAATTTTAACTGTAGCAATAGATTAATTAAAGAACTGCAATAGTTGTAATAAAAATCTGTAAAATTATGTTTACAATGAAGATAGAACAACAATGAATGTTGTTCTATTCACGTAAAAACTAAGGTAAATATATATTTATTATTGGGTCATCAAATAAGTAGATAGATAATATTAAGCTATCAAGGGTACGTTAATATTAATCATTTTATACATGCGATTTAGATTATTTAGCTCATATTATATATGCGGTTTACATAGAGATCCTAATCTCGCTTCTATATTTTTGAGATTGGCTGACATTCAGCTAAAAGAAAATGACCTTTGCGATTCATATTGTATCGATACGTATACTTATTTAATTATAACACACTTAACATCGCTGTAGCCCGTATATAGACTGTATCCCTGTATCCTCCGTAAAGTCGTGTGCGTAACACATAATTTAAATGTTTCTCAATAGATGCTACACTGTTGTTTGTCCTCATTGCGGTGCCTATGTGAACGGGGTACGCAGCGACATTGACGTTGATTGATGGCCGAGCAGAATTGACTGCTCGGAAATAAACACTATGAGACCCGACAAAAACACTTTACAGACCATTCTCAGGAAATAGCTTGCCGAAATTGAGTATTATCGACCATTGAAATTACTTTCAGGGGAATTTCGAAGAAATCTACCTATTGTTGAGATCACGATTTTAGAATTTCGGAAAAAAATCACTATATTTCCTATAAGTAGAGTAAAATACCTGGCCATGTGATGTCGGCCAGCTTTAGAATAGCACCATCCCATCTCTTCCCTTAGGTATCTTAAAAGGCAATTAAGGCCTACGTAGCCGCTGCCATAAGTCCTGAGGAACTGCACAAGTCAGCGTCGCGTTTTAAGGCCATACATTCCTCACGCAGAAGTAATGTGCACGAGGAGGCCCATATACAGTAGTGGATGAACAAAGTGCTGGTTACAGTTTCAAGCCTTTTTACGATCAAATCCTTACTTTCTTCAATAGAGACAACAAAGTATGTGTTTACATGCTAGTATAAAAAGGTTAATTCTAACCGCAACAAGTTAACTAAGATTTATTAGCCGTAACGATCCTTGTAAAATACGCCACATAAATCTGTACTCGGTTTACGGTATTCGCTTTCGCTTCGCGTCCCCCTGTTCCTATATACTCGTAGGTGCTTAAGGAAACGATAAATTTTGTAAAAGTAAAAAGTTCGCATCTAAATGCTTAAGGGAATATATGGGAATAAACATTCTGCATACTCTTTAATCGACGATTTGATTTACACATCTAAAGAAACGAAATGCTGCCTAAATATTAAATTATACTTTGTAACACAGTTCTACCATGATTTATCGATTTAAAGCTCACGACTTAGACACATATCTCCAAAAGTTATAATATTATGTTGTAATAAAATCACTATCAAAGGCATATATGTGGTTCGATGGACAATATAGGTAATTTTTTATTCTAGTCAATGCCGACAAAACCACGAGCGAGAAATAGTGGAGATACAAACTTAGTACAATTATTATGAAAGACCACACAAATGACACAAGCAAGCTACGCAAGCACACAGAAGAGACCGTAAGTAACTCTCAATGAAGAATATTCGTTGCCTCTCACACATACACCCTTGTTATTCACACAACATCACGATAAGTTGTAAGGGATTATTTTTATAATCTCTACACGTGATTAGTAACTACATATTTATAATGCCATGAGTACACATTACGGTCATAAACACACTGCACTGATTGGCGCGGCCACTGGAGATTTGTTACTCGCTAATACCCCGTCGTCGTCGTGTGACGTTCAATGAGATGAGCGTTCAATACATTTAGACGCCCCCTAATATTCTTGCACCAGAAAAAGTTCATCAACAACTACGAATGTAGGTATATGAAAGAAAACGTCTCTTGAGATAATTCTGATATATGAATGATCATTATACACGGTTTATAATCAAGTTTCCTATATGCTGTTTTTTTTTTTTATAGAGACGAGGGCGGACGAGCAATATTTCGAAAATAGCGGAACGATAACTTACTGTTCCTTCTCCGTACCTTGACTGTATTTCCAAACTTTGACGAAGTTTCAGACACGTTCAGCAAAACGGCACTAGATTTAACAACTCATCCTATTTATTATAGCTAACTTTGTGTTTATAATTCAAAATACATGATTAGCTGGAGTTCTAACTAGAGTTCTATTTGATGAACTGAAATTTTACTAATTTCTGTAGCATAATAGACTAGTTCGAAGCGTTTAAAATGAAAATCCTTGTAGATGTATAGAAAAAGTAAGTAGGTAGAATTCGGTTTAAGTGCAACTAGTTCCACTTGTATTGCTACTTTTGGAAGCGGTAATCGCCTAGGAGCGATATAGTATATCCGTACGGTGTCGGCAGTCTTTAGAACAGCACAATCCCATCTCAGTAACAAGAGCAGAATCGATAAATAATAATTTTAGTTTTCGCTGGAACGGTTTTATATATTTCAAACTAGCTGACGTGTTTCAGATTTGGCGTGATTTCATTGACATATATAATATTGGTTAACTTAGAACAATAGCGACGGTTAAATAGTTCCAAAGTTAAAGTTAAGTTATAGTTTCCATAGTTTAAATAAATTAAAAAAAATGACAGCTATACATACAAACTATATATAAGGTATATATACAAACTATATATATAATATACTGTATATATATTAACTATATATACAAACTATAGGGTTCGTAAATCTGCACAACTTTTGTCTAAACACTATTTTCTTAAACGTACGGAAAATAGCGATGTCTCCCTTGCAACTGGTGCCGAAATCAATCTTCTTTCATTTAAGCGTGTATCACGAAAAGTAAACAAGAAATAATGTAAATATAATGTATTTGTGTATGTATTTATATGTATACCCATATTTGTATTTACGTTTATATTTATGTGTAGATGTACACATATATGTGCTGTTTTTTGTTATATGTTGTACATTATTTTTATTTTAATGAAATAACTCCTCTCGATTATTCTATAGTTGACTGGAAGAGATTCCTTCTAGGAATAAGTCCGTCTTTGTACTTATGGTAACACTGTAATGTCTTATTGTAACAACTCATTTTAAGTACAATAAAGAGCAACAACAACAATAACTTATGTTGTAATTATTATTTATGCATTTGTCTGATCGACCACAAACAGCGAATGGGAGCATGCGGTTGTTGTGGTTTTATCTCCAAAAATGCGGTGAAATCATTACGGCGGCGTCTGGTTCAATATTTGACGATCAAGCAGCGATGACGTGACCAAAACGGAACAGTAAATTGTTGAAATTGTCATATTTTTAATCATTTAATTGAAAGGAATATAGAGTATTATATTATATAATATATATATATATATATATATATATATATATATATATATATATATATATATATATATATATATATATATACAGTATACTTATATAGCACATAGTGAATTAAATTATGAGGTAGAATTCGAAGAAATGTACTTAATAATTTAAAAAATCTGAAGTATGTGTATCTGGAAATCCACACTGGGCCCACGTGGTGAATTATGGCGTGAAACCCCCTAGTGATTTATTAGGGGAGACCTGAGTCCTGCAAGTGGGCTGTTATAAAAAGTTCGCATCTAAATGCTTAAGGGAATATATGGGAATAAACATTCTGCATACTCTTTAATCGACGATTTGATTTACACATCTAAAGAAACGAAATGCTGCCTAAATATTAAATTATACTTTGTAACACAGTTCTACCATGATTTATCGATTTAAAGCTCACGACTTAGACACATATCTCCAAAAGTTATAATATTATGTTGTAATAAAATCACTATCAAAGGCATATATGTGGTTCGATGGACAATATAGGTAATTTTTTATTCTAGTCAATGCCGACAAAACCACGAGCGAGAAATAGTGGAGATACAAACTTAGTACAATTATTATGAAAGACCACACAAATGACACAAGCAAGCTACGCAAGCACACAGAAGAGACCGTAAGTAACTCTCAATGAAGAATATTCGTTGCCTCTCACACATACACCCTTGTTATTCACACAACATCACGATAAGTTGTAAGGGATTATTTTTATAATCTCTACACGTGATTAGTAACTACATATTTATAATGCCATGAGTACACATTACGGTCATAAACACACTGCACTGATTGGCGCGGCCACTGGAGATTTGTTACTCGCTAATACCCCGTCGTCGTCGTGTGACGTTCAATGAGATGAGCGTTCAATACATTTAGACGCCCCCTAATATTCTTGCACCAGAAAAAGTTCATCAACAACTACGAATGTAGGTATATGAAAGAAAACGTCTCTTGAGATAATTCTGATATATGAATGATCATTATACACGGTTTATAATCAAGTTTCCTATATGCTGTTTTTTTTTTTTATAGAGACGAGGGCGGACGAGCAATATTTCGAAAATAGCGGAACGATAACTTACTGTTCCTTCTCCGTACCTTGACTGTATTTCCAAACTTTGACGAAGTTTCAGACACGTTCAGCAAAACGGCACTAGATTTAACAACTCATCCTATTTATTATAGCTAACTTTGTGTTTATAATTCAAAATACATGATTAGCTGGAGTTCTAACTAGAGTTCTATTTGATGAACTGAAATTTTACTAATTTCTGTAGCATAATAGACTAGTTCGAAGCGTTTAAAATGAAAATCCTTGTAGATGTATAGAAAAAGTAAGTAGGTAGAATTCGGTTTAAGTGCAACTAGTTCCACTTGTATTGCTACTTTTGGAAGCGGTAATCGCCTAGGAGCGATATAGTATATCCGTACGGTGTCGGCAGTCTTTAGAACAGCACAATCCCATCTCAGTAACAAGAGCAGAATCGATAAATAATAATTTTAGTTTTCGCTGGAACGGTTTTATATATTTCAAACTAGCTGACGTGTTTCAGATTTGGCGTGATTTCATTGACATATATAATATTGGTTAACTTAGAACAATAGCGACGGTTAAATAGTTCCAAAGTTAAAGTTAAGTTATAGTTTCCATAGTTTAAATAAATTAAAAAAAATGACAGCTATACATACAAACTATATATAAGGTATATATACAAACTATATATATAATATACTGTATATATATTAACTATATATACAAACTATAGGGTTCGTAAATCTGCACAACTTTTGTCTAAACACTATTTTCTTAAACGTACGGAAAATAGCGATGTCTCCCTTGCAACTGGTGCCGAAATCAATCTTCTTTCATTTAAGCGTGTATCACGAAAAGTAAACAAGAAATAATGTAAATATAATGTATTTGTGTATGTATTTATATGTATACCCATATTTGTATTTACGTTTATATTTATGTGTAGATGTACACATATATGTGCTGTTTTTTGTTATATGTTGTACATTATTTTTATTTTAATGAAATAACTCCTCTCGATTATTCTATAGTTGACTGGAAGAGATTCCTTCTAGGAATAAGTCCGTCTTTGTACTTATGGTAACACTGTAATGTCTTATTGTAACAACTCATTTTAAGTACAATAAAGAGCAACAACAACAATAACTTATGTTGTAATTATTATTTATGCATTTGTCTGATCGACCACAAACAGCGAATGGGAGCATGCGGTTGTTGTGGTTTTATCTCCAAAAATGCGGTGAAATCATTACGGCGGCGTCTGGTTCAATATTTGACGATCAAGCAGCGATGACGTGACCAAAACGGAACAGTAAATTGTTGAAATTGTCATATTTTTAATCATTTAATTGAAAGGAATATAGAGTATTATATTATATAATATATATATATATATATATATATATATATATATATATATATATATATATATATATATACAGTATACTTATATAGCACATAGTGAATTAAATTATGAGGTAGAATTCGAAGAAATGTACTTAATAATTTAAAAAATCTGAAGTATGTGTATCTGGAAATCCACACTGGGCCCACGTGGTGAATTATGGCGTGAAACCCCCTAGTGATTTATTAGGGGAGACCTGAGTCCTGCAAGTGGGCTGTTATCGAATCTCACTACATATTGCAGACCTCATGTATAAAGGAACTTTCAGACAAACTGAAAGGTGAACAGAGATAATTTGGATTTAAGTAGTAGGGCACACGAGGCCGCTGGTTGTAACGATGTTTTCCTTCACCGCTAAGCCATTGTTTTTTTTAAATCCATTCTTAAGTTGAAACTCTGTGGTATGGGTCGAGGATTTGAATATGCGATGAATATTTGAATATTTGAATATAGTCTATCACCACTCTATGTCACAATATAACGGTTGAGTTATTCAAAATCTTTAAATATTGAAACTCACAATTTAAAAGCATTACCGTATACTTAAAATTAATGAAAGTCCGCTCTGAAAGCTTACTTTCATTACGCTGCATGAAATACCTTACATCTACACAGGTGTATAACACACGCTCGTACAGATGTGTAATAGTCTGAGCTACACGGAATCCCTGTTCCGCGAGTATAAAATAATTGTCATCCGACGACTTGAGCCGTAAAATAAATGTGGTCTCATTACTACCGTCCTTGATAAACACAGAGTAGCGTAGTTCGTCACTTCACTGGCTTAGTTTCTCTGCAGGTGGGAAAGGGTATTTTGTATGAAATTAATCTGTGTAATTTGTAAGTGACGTCTATGGTACTTCCGCCATATATCTATCTGTTTTCATAAAACATAATGAAACACATAAAACACTTGTAGAATTAAAAAAAAACAATTGAAGACATATATATATATATATGTGTATATTTTCCTCATCTCCTGCATTTTCCTCTCGCTCGATTACGCACTCGCGCGTACCTACATACATACACACAGGCACACACGCACGTTGGCACGCTTGCACGCAAGCACGCACGAAACTCACGCACATACGCGATATATTTTCAGGTAATTAATGTTGCATTTTGTTAACTATAAAAGTATTGTAAACATAGCACGTATTGTCTGTTTTGATTGTAAAACTAATGTGTACAGACTGTGTCCGAAACTTTCCCCGAAACCTGAAATCATTGATTCCATGTATGATTTTGAGTTCATTGACATGAAAACTTCAGGAATTTTATTTTCTGCAAAAAAAAAAACCTGAGTTTCAGTTTTGTTTAAATATAAATCCAAAAGTTGGCACACGGGCGGGCAGCACACCAAATGGTAAATGGCCAATACCGCGCGGCGCCAGTGGACACCTGCAACATCAGGGGGTATACGAATGCGCTGCCAACTTTGCAGAATCACAGCTTAGTAGAAAAACCGCAGTCAGTTGATTCCACAACTGTCATGTCCGCAATATAAGTACGCAGTAGATCGCTGGTAAGGAAGTGCATTTGATAGAAACCCGAAATTGATATCAATACGAACAGCTCTTCAGTACATTTCCCATTATAAAGATCAGAGAAATTCTGTAATTTTCTGTTATTTATGTATCTACCGCATCGTGTATTCATTTGTACCATTAACATCAACTAGAGTCCCAGAGATGTTGCAAAAGCGTACTGTTACAGAGCCTATTCTAAGGTCGCAATATACGTGTTTACGACGCCTCTGCGGGTGAGCGACATCAAAAACCGCTTAGCGAGTCCCAGAATACCACCTTGGGAGACGAACTGTGCACTTTACGTGGTCGCAATTGTAAAACGTTGATGCTCTAGACTTATTTAATGTTCGGGAAAATGTTGGTAACGTTTTTGTGGAAAATTTGATGTTAGTTTTATATATATAAATGCCGTAAACTTATTATTTAATTAAATTACGACAGGTACATAATACAGGAACATCGGCATCAACTAAGTACACCTGTTTTCATTCGTTGTGCATTTGGCGGGCCTGATGTAAAGGGTCTGTCTGTACATTAGGCCCGAGGAGTCCTAATGTACAGAATCTTTATGAAGCGCGGGAGATCCAAGACGCAGTAACTACATGGCTGAGCAACATAGCTATTCAATTGCCACATCCCAAGGACTACCTATATAAATAAGTAAGAAAATAGTGTTTATTGTAGGTACACAAAGGGTGACCTTGTCGCTAAAGCAATCTCTTCCAGTCAACCTTTGGTTGGGAGAAGTATTTCTGTAATAAAAGATAACTAATATTAGGTTTAATAAAGTAACACCGCCACAGCATTTCCGCAGCCGCTGGGCGCGCTCGACTGGCCACATTACCCCTCTCTCACAGAAGACTACCTTGAAATGTACTTACTGCTTTTCCTACTTTATCGTATTTCCCCAATGTACGTACGTGTTTCGGTAGTGAGTGGGATATGCCAGTGCCCATTCCCATCCCATCCTATTCGTCACCATTTTCCCAACCCTTTCTCCCAAATCATTCCTTAATTTGTAACGGTAGGCAGCGCAACGTTAGTCATTCTGTCTGCTGGATGAAATCTCTGCAGCAGATTCTTGTGCAGGAGATGAAGCTTACCTTTTGTACATTTTTCTTCTTCTTCCTTTTTTATTTATTTCGTGTTATGGATGTACAAGGAATTATTAAAAAACAAAATTAATAGCTTTCTGGTAATTTGAGTATTCATATATCGATTTCTGGTAGTTGAATGATTGACAGTGACTTTCACATTATTTTGTCCCTACCGTTATATCTTACGGCCACCATAACATCAACTTATATCTATCTACCTACCATAAGACCTTAGCTTAAGAAAACTGCAAAATTTTCAAAAATAAGACAACAGGCCATTAATGCCACAAGAGTGATGAAATGGAGTCAATTAAGACGAGTTCCCGAATAAATCTGTTCACATTAATAAATTTATCCAAAACTATTAATGAAGATCCTAACTGAGATTATATAATGGCATATATAAATCGAAAACGTGTTTTATTTCATCCACAAACTCAATAAGCGACAATAAAACGCGGTAACTACGTTAAAGGAGGGAACTGCAAACATCCCCCAGTAAATTAATAGAGAATTGATCAGATTTCCGAATGCGACGGAGCGTAAAGTCCATCGCAATGCCAATCAGTGACTCGATCACGACACGCCTCGCTCACTTGTAATTTGTTTCTGGACATCGATGAAAATAAAAAAAATGGTCTTTATAATACATAATAAATAATCGACGTAGCACTCGTCAAATCCGAAAATAAAATTGTGTTAACATATTGTTTTGAATTGTGATCCTTTGTGGGTTTTGGGATTAATGAAAACTGACTGATTTTATAACGTTCTGCCTGCAAATGGACAATACCAAAATTATATCTAAAACGCTTTATTGCACACGAAAACAAAAAAGACAGTAACAGATATTGTAGCACACGAAAATCGCAAAAGACGGTCTTATCACTAATAGCGATCTCTGCCAGACACCCTTTGGGTAGAGAGGAAATTGATATTTTAATCACAGGTATATGGTGTACAGTATACATAATTATATATATATATATATATCAATCTGCATACATACTATATACAATATATATAAAGAAGGTAATTAAGTATAGGTTATAGAATAGAATAGGTAAGAGGATAAAATTGTAGGATTGTAGGGGGGAAGTGCACGCTGCATTCCCACAACCCCTATGCGCACTCGACTGGCCACGTTACCCCTCATTCATAGTACCACCTTGAAATGTACTGCATTTCCCACTTTATCGTATTTCCGCAATTTACGTACATTTTTATGTAGTGAGGGAGATATGCCAGTCCCATCGTGTCCTTTCCCTCCCCATTTTCCCAACCCTTTCTCCCAATCCATTCCTTAATCTGCTAAGGAAGGCAGCGCATCCGGTGGCCTGCCAAAGTTTGTCATTGTGGACTAAAGTTGGCATGTACCGTTTATGTCAATGGGCGACATGGGTGAACTGTATGCTCGTCTGCCGTCTTCTTCCAATAAAAATATGTAAAACATATATAAACATAGTTATCAATAACTTAAAACACATCAACAATGTAGCACAAATTTCTTACCTGTTCTCTGTTTACAGCGGTGTATGCGTGCTTGTAACCAAGATATTTGGAGTCATACAAACATACGTCAAATGCAAGCTGGCACGGGTGACTCGACACGGCTCGTTCGGGCCATTAAAAGTTTCGGCTCAAAATAAAAGCGGGCAGCGAATATTATTTGACTCGTTTTAGATAATTTTAAAAGATGTAATGGGTAATTGAATGGGAATCAAAGCCGTACAATTATATATTATTATAACGGTACTATGTCAGAAATAGCAATAGCTCCCCTCTTCAAATATTTTGAAGTTCATATTGTAATTTTTTTTTAACCATGGTTTAGTTTCTTCTCTATTTATCTAATAAAACATAGCGATTTAAAGTACAATCAACTGCACTAGTACAATATAACGACAGTAATTTATTTGTTAAAATAATAACTTAACTATTATAATAAATATTATGAAAACGCAAATACTTGAAAATACGATTGTTTATACATTTATAAATGTAAATTGAGCGCAGTGTGCGGCGGTGTAATGGGCACATCGCGTTCTTTATAGGGTTTTTATACCTTTATGCACCATAATTATTGTTTTACAAAAAATCTTTTATAATTTTTGATAATTCTTGTGACCCTAGTGGCCTTTCAAGAGTCACTACACGTTCATATCTTAGGACGAGTACATAAAGCGCTCAACCAGGAAAAAGAGTGTACTGCTTTTATGTATATCATATATATTATCTATGTATATATGTATGCCATTGCTATGTATTGTATTGATATTATGTAAAATTGCACCATCTACCTTTTATTTGCTGTTTTCTCCTCACCACCCAAACCTTACAGGCAACCTGTAAGACATCGCTTTGGCGATACGGCCGCATTTTCATGTTGCTTACTTAAACTGTCCGCTTGTAACATATTATATTGGTGTACAATAAAGAGTTTATCTATTTATCTTAATTCCGTTCCTTGCGCTCAGATAGCCGGTCGGAAGGACCGGACTTCGGTGCGTTGGGAGGGCAGCGAGGATCTTATGTCGATGAGAGCGGTCGAGTATATTGAGTCCCTCTCATCGTACTCCGCGCGCGATCTCCGAGGCCTCAGCGCATGATAAGCGGAGCTTGCCCCGTATCACCCGTAACCGCGGTGTTGCGGTTATGACTTCTTCTTGTTTCCAAAAATTAAGAATCAATTACGCAGTCAACGATTTTCATCGCCAAAAGAGGCTGTCGGAGAGTATGAAAAACATGTTTCCAAAGTCACCACGGAGGAGTGGAATAAATTTTATGGTATTTGGTTTATTCGTATGAAAAAGTGTATTAACTCTCACGGAGAATATTTTGAGAAACAATAAATTGATTTTTGGCCATTCATTGTAATTTTTTCTTATTCATTCCGGTAACTTTCAGTGTGGCCCTCATATTAAGTGAATCCATTTTTGTATAACTTGCACCACTCTACAAGTTTTACGAACCAAGGTCTGTCGTAAACTCAGCGGCGGGCTCACAACGGCGTCGACTCGGACGTGATATGTCACATTCATGGTAGGTGATGGATTTACGTCGTGGAATGGTCGCTCTGATGTCTTTGTTGCGTTCGTGATCCGTTTCCACGACTTGTGGTAAATATTTATGGATGGATGTATTAGCTTCAAAGGCGGATCATTGGACAATTTAAGAATGTTAAGTATTTACAATATATACCTACTTATATTTTTTTCTGGAAATAAGGTGGCAGGAGAGCAGACAGTCTACCTGGTGGTAAGTGGATATTGTCGTCCATGGATATACCCGATACATGTCAACAGCAGTCCAGAATGACAAACATTGGCACGTCCCCGGATGCACCGCCACCTACCTTTGAAGATTCAGGAGTGTATTTGGAAAAAGTATTGGGGAAGATAGGAAATAGGAAGTATTTTCTCATTCCATTACACTTTCGATCTTTCTTTTGGGGGATAGGACAGAAAGTGGGGTCGGGCATATCTCACTCGATTCCCAAAACCTTTAAGGCCTTGTCAAAGAGACAGCGAACCGAAAGTGTAGCAAAAGCGAGCCGATGCGTGAGCGATGCGGAGTCGTCACAACTTCATTCACGGTGAAAGAGAATTGACGCCAAAGTGAACTTGCTAAATTTATTGTAAAAATGTGGAGTGAAACGGATTCAGACGACGATATTTTATGACTATTTTATTAATAAAAATAAGAAAAAACGGCAAAGAATTTGGGTACACAACATAAATAAAAAACGGGAAGAACGTGGTGAGTATCCTTAGAGTAGGCTCTGTAAGAATTCGAATCTCATGAAGACCGATGTAGACTTACTTTCGTATGTCTAAAGAATAAGTTGAAATAAGAGAAAACGTAATTGTTTCTTTCATTTCTCTGGCAATAAATTCCCGTTTCTGCTTTTTTTCAAGGCATTTTTATAGTCCTTTTGACTTGTGTCATACAATGTACGATATTTTTTAACGCACTGAATACATTTTTCAGTGTCCATCTTGCCCAAATGTTGAATAACTTGTAAACAAACACAACCGGCACGGTTCGTTCTCGCTTCGTTCTCTATCTGACATCGTACACAAGAAGTCATGTAATACTACTATCGCGCTCACGTATCGCTTCGCTGTCTCGCCGAGTGTTTGTCATAGCGTGTGGTTCGCCGCGCATTTATGTGTGACAAGACTCAAATCACTCCGCATATTACAAATTAAAAACGCCTCGCCACGCCTTCGAATGCTGTCTGTTTGACAAGGCCTTTACTGCATTTTGCGGCAGTCTTTTTTTAGACTGCCGTACGATAAGAATGCCAATTTGGTAGGTACTACTAGATTGCTACGAGACCAAAATTTCCCGATATTTTGTGTAAAGATTTTCTTGATAGATGTTATTTTCATACTTAACAAATAATATGCAAGGATATCCATTACAAACACTATGTTTAGAGCTCGTCCACACCCAAAAAGTTAGTTCATATAATGGATATAGTTTTATATAACCCACCTTAGAATAGTCTACTAGTGACGTCATACATCACAACTTCAAGGCCAGAATCCCTGTCTGTCAACAAAGTGGGGATCCGCAAAACTTTGAGCAAACACTCCAAAAAGCGGCGAGGAAATTACTGTTTATCGCAAAATGTCGTCATTTTATGCCGTATTTTTATAGGCACGTAAAATTGATAATCCTCTTTGCATTGTAAAGTTCCTTTTACCTTCTTTTTAAACATAATCATAATTTAGCCATAGGTTATTCAAACGTTATGTGCAATTACGTTTGTGCAATAATGTTATGTGTGACCGAACATTGGAGAACCAGACTTTGTTTAGTTAGCTACATCTGAGCATCATTCAAAAAGTAAGGTTGTTGAAAGACATCATCATCATCCAATCGCTAAAATTATTCAGTCATTTATTCAGTTGTGTTTTATACATTTAAACAGATCCCATTGAAACAATTGAAGGCTTACTAGAGACCCGTGGATGTTGATGTTTGCTACATTGTCACTCGTCAATATAATAATATGTATTGTAAATGGTTTCACGAAAGAACAACGAATTTATTCTGTGCTGACAGTTTCACTAAGCTTGCTTGCCTCGAACGATATAGCGGTGTACGGGACGGTTTCATCCTATCCTATGCATTCGTTTAAAAATATGCACAATCGACGTGGACCTAGTATTTTATTTCCCTGGGCCATACCAGCGACACTGAGATACACTTCTAGCCACCTTCCTTTCAGTGAACCACCATTTTAGTCCACCTGAACTACGAAGAATTGTCATTATTTCCATTTTTGATCTTGAAGCTACATATTGGTCTTTCGACTTCTGTATTGCTTCAGCCACGATTAATAACCATACGAATTAATTAATAAGAACTATAGTAACTTTTTTTAATCATTTACGACAAACAATAAAATATCAATTGCTTTTAGGAAAATTCACAATTTATAATGACACTCGGTTCCTAAGCTGTACTGCTGGGTTACAGGTTAGGAAATAGTTCCTCTGGTGTTTCTCCTTTCCAGCGGTACCTGTGGTTATTGACCGGTCTACGATTGTCTGGTTGCTCCTTATATGTTTGTTTTACGGTATAATCTTCCATTCCTTTCACGTATCCAACCCAGCGGAATCGGGCAGTTGGAAAGACATTGTGCTGCACAGAAAACCGTGATGTCTTCTGGTTACAAAGATTAAGATCCACTTTGGGTCGCTGAAAATGCGGAGCAAATAATTTAGGTAATCGATATCAGTCTATGACGTCCCAACGTAATATTCAGGTCCTCCCCTGCAATCAATAACAGCTTATGTTAGAATTACTTGGAATATTAGCTTAGTAAAGCTGAAAATAGTTTAGGGTACGATTATATCTTTTGCATGATACTGTATTGTGAGTGTTAGGAAACGTACTTTAGCATGTCTTAAGGATATCGTAAATGTTAAAGGTATCTTCCAGGCCTGCTTTATCTCAACGTCCAGTCCCTTCTAAGCATACAATCTTATTGGATCGGGCCTTAGCTAATGTTTAATGTTTGTTCGGCCCAGCAAAATTGCTGAGAACCAATTTTGCGTTCCATTCTCTTTGGTTAAGTAACCAAAATCGGTAAGCTGCTTACTATTGTACTTTAAAATACTAGACCGAAGTACAAAATGTAATGTTGAATTTCAGAAACCCTAGAAATATAGAATGCTTTCTATTTATACAATTGCTTTAAGACAAATAATATTTACAGAAGAAATTAAAACCAAGGCGTTTTGTCGCTTTAGAGCTCTCAAAGTCAGCGGCAATGAATCTTAAGAAACTTATCCTTAACCGTTTTAGACTCGAGTTTTTAACCTCGAGGATAAGACCATCAAACGTTAAGAACTTGGACTATAACGCTAAGGCAGGACCCTCACGTGCGTTTAATGCTCGAATCTTGAAGGTTCATTTGCGCTCACTAAGGCTCGAGCATCGAGCGCTCATTGTTAATTTTTACTATGTATGTACTAACACTACTATGTATGTACATAATACACCTATGTACACTTCCCAGCGTTTGTGTACCATACTTATTGCAAATAAATAAAATTTTAATCCATTACGTGCCATAGATAATATATCATCGGGAACTAATAAAAGTACAAAAAAGTATAACATTATACCTATAACAGTATAATGTTATAGGTATAATGTTTAATGTAAATATATAATGTAATGTATAATGTAAATAAAGTGTCAAACACTTGTGCACATACATCACGTCACGCGAGACGCGTTATACAAGAAAGGAGTATGTGATAATTTCGCAAATATAACTCGTTTTAAACATCGACGTGAAACTTATTTATATTTTATTGTATTAGATTCGCCCTCGACACATCGTACATTGTATACAAACATGATATAAACAGATACCCACATAAAGTCGTCTTTATTAGTACACATCATTCAAATTGTAACATGTTAAGAAATCTAAATACAACCGGAGAAGGCGGAGAACAATTATTTAATTTTGCATTTTAATAAGTTTAAGATAAAAGTTAAGGCAATCAAGCTAAAAAATAAAGCCAATACATCAAAGTAAACCAATAAAAAAGAAAACGTTTTCAAAACTACCACGAAAACGATATATTTGTATAAAGCCTTATAATTAATAGCGAAATACCTCATTAAATATAATGACAATGAATTGCATTCTGATTCGTTCGCAAATTTTCGCATACTTTTGAATATTCGCGTTCCCAAAATCTAATAATAATAACAATAATAATTTTCAGTCCAATAATAATAATAACTAATAGAAATAACAATAATTCAGTCCAGAAAACTCCATAGGTAGGTAGTTAGCAACAATTATTTCGCTTATAACCATTGTTAGTATTATTAGAATCTCAGTTTACTTAGGTGTTCACTTATATTATTGACAGAGTAGTGATTAATAAACAGCCTATGCTACACCCATTACTAGTGCTGGATAGGGCAGTTACCTTGCTGCAATGGAGAAGTTCACCATTTTTTTATTTCTTATCTAAAAGACGGTATGAAAAATTACGAAAAACGTCAGGATTTTTTTTTACGATACATTTAAAAATGACGAAGTTATTGTCTTTCAAAGTAGAATATAGACCGAGCAGCGTCCCGATTTACATTTACATACAAATTCACTATTTTTTTTGTGTTTTGTAACAACGACGAGCAGCGCTTGAAGTTGGAGCTTAGCGCGAACTTCGGCCACGCAGCGACTGACAGCTTGCGTTATCTATATCCCTCTATAGCTGTGCATTTTACATATTTGATTAGACTATTTTATTCTTGTGGTTGACCAGTAGTCTTAAGGCGTTAAGCCCATCTTTTATACAGATCACTTGTCACCATTTACACTTTACTTGGTTATATGTACATGTGTATAATCTTTACAACATGCCGAAGCAGTCTTGCATATACCCACATTTCTCACACAACTGTAGAACAAACGGGGCAATGTAATTGTATAATTACACAGGATGTGAAGTAAACGGTCCATCTGATAGGTGACGTTTCGCATGGCGCGCAATCAAACTAATGGGTCTTATTGGAGCGATTCAATGCTCTTTGGCACTTGATTGTGTTCTGACTCTGTTGTTGTACAGTGGAGAGAAAAAACAGTGAGGTAACTTAACGGTAATTATCGAAGTTGGATTATACCGCCGGTAGCACACAATGCGCTATTCAGTACAGATGTAATTTATGCCTTTTTCACTGCAATAAATTGGTTCAACGATATCGGAGTGTTGCATACGCCGGTATCTGTCCTTCTATCTTCTATTGTTTTTACTTTGTATTTTCAATTTTTATGAGGAAATACAAATTACAACGTCCGGTTCCTGACCTAATTTAGGTAAGGTAAGGTACTAAGGTAAGAGAGTTATGGAACTCAAATGGCATTGGACAGATCACCCAGCTAAACGATATGATGGCAGATGGAGTAAGATCTTAACAGAGTGGTGGCCGAGGGAACGTAAACGAAAGGTTGGTCGTCCTCAGTCGCGGATTAACCTAGGGCCTAGGGTGGGCCCCGGGCCCCGCATGTCGAAGTGGCCCCGCCTTTTATATACAAATATGTATATTTTAATAGCTTTTTCCAAATATTTTTAACTTTTATAGTCGTTGGTCCCGGGCCCCGTAAGATCTTAGTCCGCCACTGGTTATCCGACTACAAGGTGGGTCGATGACGCTCAGAGAGGTGCGGGAGAGATATGGGAGAGACAGCACAAGGGGTGGCACAAACTAAAGGAGACTTATACCCAGCAGTGGGTGGAAACAAGCTATGAATGATGATGGTGATGAGGAATAATAGATCCTACTGTACGTTGTTAACTGTTCTGTACCACTATCTACAACTATACCTACTGTGTAACAGCTTCTGTAAGGAAGGTACACATTTCAAGAGTTTGCATGAAAATCACATACTGTTCTTTATCTATACTGTTTGACGTTCCAATCAAAGGATAATTGATTACATATTTTTGCCAAAGACAGGAAGACTTTCGCCGCCTATTTCGAAGTTCTTGTAACGACATCGTTGTCTATTTGTGACACGAAATAAGGGTGCAGGTGAGTGAAACCTTATCGAATTTAGGTGGAGACAAGGAAAATGTGTCGCGAAATAAAATATTCTGTACGAGATCTTGCAAGAGAACTATCGGGGAATATATTATAGCATCTGTGTATGTTGTATTGAAATTCAAATATCATATACTCACGTTGATATTCTTCCTTACGTGCCGATACTGCGAACTTTTAGTTATTTTTTGTATTGCTCTGAAAGAAACTATAAAATCGGTTTAAAACTAAACTGACCTTCAAATAGTGTCATCAAAAAATGGAGAGCACGTTGAGTTAAACTCAGTCCGTCCAACTATTTCTCCTTCTATATGATATCTTGTTTAGCGTGTTTTTTCCTTTATTATTTTCGTGTTCTGGTGTCTACTATCTTTATTATAACTCCAATATAATAATTATTCTCGGATGAGGTATAGGGTATACCAATGTGGGAAGTACATATTATAGGGGTGTAGGAAAAATCCCTCTCGATAAGATTGGATGGGATAGAAATAACAACACAGTTTTAAATTTTACTTACCGTGACGGTACCGTAAAAATTAAATAAAGGTTTTTACTTAAACGATCAGAAAAAATACTAAATCATCATCAATATTTTTTGTATCATCACCTATTTTTGAAATAACTGTTATAAGTTTTAATCAAATCAAATTAATTAAATCAAATCAATTATATGCAATGTGAGTAGTAACGGATGGTAGAAGCACATAAAGCACGTCATATTTTCCAAAATTTTGTATCGAACAATATATTTTTTTTTATTCTTTATCAAATATATTGTTCTATACAAAATTTTGTTAAACAACAATGTCACTAAGTTTTAAGCAAATTACTATCAATAAATTATTATTAAAATATTTCCATGAAAAAATAATAATAGACTCGCTACACAATTGAATAAAACATACTTAAGCTTTCACTGTGTCAACATTATCATTAACTATTATGTCTACATATAAGTTTAGCTGCTCCATTTTTTACTGGATTTCTTCCAATCAATATTGGACAGATAAATTATTCGCATTTAAATGGATGAAAATTTCAATGGGCCTAATTAATGGGTTTCCAAAAATAGTCGTGAAATTCATTTTGTCAATAAGCAACCTTTTTAGGTTAGTAAATATCGGAACTATCAATGTCACGTATCAGTTTTGCCAGTTTATTGTAGATGTGTGGACCCATGCAAAACACATTTTTTCTTTAAAAGCAGATGTTCGGGAGGCTAATAAGCTCATATTGTCCCTGTAGCGACTACTTTTTACAAATTCTAATACTAATAATGTCATCACCAACGAGGCGCAATCCCGCTTCACGTCCAATATCTTTATTGTCACCAGAAAAATTAAATTAAACCCAAGTTTTGAATTTGCTACTCATTGCTCTGAGTATTTTTTTGAAAGAAAAGAAAGAAAGTAAGAAAGAAATTTATTAGTGCCTGGTAACACTACGCACTATTGTTAATAACACTTATACTATATAACGTACTTAACACAGTGGTGTGTATTGCTACCGGTGCATGGGAGCAGGCCACAACTTAGCATGTGCTGCAACAAAAACTGTAGCGCTGATTATTGCTGTTCATTAAATTGGGTACTTCTGGAAAAAAAGAATTGCAGGCAATCACTTGTTCTGTTAATGAAACGCCCACGCTCCATTTCGCGTTATAACACACAACCATCTACATCTAACAATGTACATTATACTAAGTTCGGAAACAATTTCCAAGTTTTATCGATTCGTAACAATAAGAATCGAGTTTCATAACTTTAATTATGCCGGCCCGTGCCAAAATCCGCCCCTGTCGATATCCCGACCGAATTGTTTTCGAAGATCTTCCGTGGAATTTCTAATTATATTCGTTATTAGCCTGTTTATACGATGTAAGTATGTGATATATATCGAGAGATATCAAATACCTACATAAATTGTTGATAGCTACCTGTATCGTGACGTTTGGTGTCGGCCGGCTATACAATAGAATAGAATTTCCATAGGTATCGTAAAAGGCGACCCTAAAGGATAACAAAGAGGCTACCACAAGCCCTGAGAAACTACATCGCCTCTAAAGGAGTGAACCCGCCAACCCGCGTGGCGTTTTATGACCATATATCCCTCTCGCACACGACAATGTGTATGAGGTGCCCATGTCCAGTAATGGATACTGAACCGGCTGGTTGCATTGTTGATACATAGAAGTTAACTTGTGTAAGTACTAGAACTAATCTGGCCAATCACTACCTTTTCCACAATTCTATTAATGACCGACAGTATAGCAATAGAGCTGGGCGGTAATTTGTATAGTCAAAGCGCAAGCTTGCGCGTGCGACTGATTTAAATTTACCATACTATAATATTTTGCATTTGTGGCATAAAGTTTTGCGACAAGTAAACACTAAGTCTTTTCCATTAGCCACTGTTCGCGAGAAAGGAGAAAGAAAAAGAATTTTGTACACTTCAAACAGTTAAGTTCGCTTCCCCGTCACTGGATGACGTTGTACCTACACTAGATGTTCATCACGCTATTAAGATTGGTTTCTGTTTACCGTGTTTGCCTACGTATTTTCGATGATTTTTGGAATTGATTTTTTTGTATTAGAGTTTAGTTCGAGAGTTGTCAGTCGTTGAGTTACTAGCACATTTTATTTTTCAGGTTTCAATACAGTTTCAGCACAGTAAGTTTCGGTAAGGTTTAAATACAGTTTGTTATTGTAGTAGTCAAAGAGTGCTACTAGTTTAAGGTACCTACTCGTGGTACCAATTCGAACAGTCGCCTATTAATGACAAAATGAACTACCTACATAAATAGTTATCTGATAACAAATTATTTTTCAGTATGAGAATGCAATTACAACTTCCGTCCGTTCAAAATTACCACCAATTTTCGCTAATACTACTATTTTTAAAACATTCGCACTAGCCAATCTTAAATTTGCAATCCAAGACGGTGCCTAACGATCCGTGCAACCAACCGGCAAGTGCAAATTGTTCCATACATTTTCTTCGCATTATTTTTTCATATTCAGTTTCAAAGCCATGCAAATGGAGTCTGAGCGAGATCCCGCTGCCAAATGGCAAGAGTTAATGTGCAAGAGGACTCTGGCAAAACGTGGCATGATAAATGGATACCCTCCTCCGTTTTTATTTAGTCATAATATTAGGGGAATTTTGGACTGACATCAAGAGTACAGTCGGTGAAAGAAATTAAGCTTAGATCTTTACATGTTCTAATACACTTTTTTTTGTATAATTTCCCTAATTGAATTTCTGTAGTTATCATTCTTTTGTTTTTCTGCTATAGTTTACAGTTCTTAAATTACGTTCTTTCCTTAATAGTTTTAAAGTTTCATCTTTTTCTTACAATTCCTATTGTATTTTGTATGCCGCGTATGTTTCAATCAATGTCGCCTCAATAGTTTGTCTGTGCTGCACAAAATAATACATATTAGATAACAGTTTAAAACTCATTGCACCATATAAGTCTGCAGAGTCTTCCATAAATAAAGATCTCCTCTTACAATCTTGGCTTTGTGTTATAAATCTGCTTCAATGCAGTTTTTGAGGAAAGCGGATCCTAATAGCACATGTCCTACCTAGTGTTATGATCAGCGACCTTCACCGCTCTATTTGCACTCTATACAAACCATGTATTAGATGTAATATAAGTTGTCTTCTCACTCATATTTCAACATAAGAAGACAGTAAGAATTGTAAGAAAAAAATATTTTTTTTTGGTTGTTGTCTGCATTCACGAAATGGCAGAATATTTTAAACACAAACATTCTAATCAAATGTTGTGTAAATTAATGCAGAAAATGACACATTGTTACACCAATCCTTTAACATTTTCAACAATTTACAACGTTTCATAACACTTCCAAAATAATAATTTAATTTACAGAACCGTCTCCTTGTTTCATTGTGTGCTCTGCCCCCAAATAATTATGTATTTAGAGGTTGACTGTACCAGCCCCTTTTGTTTGCCCGTAATTTTCCATTTGACAAAGGCCTTTTCAGAATCACCATATCTACACAATGAAGAGAATGTCATTTAGTATGAACCGCCACATGTGTGAGATGCGTTTGTATGCAACTACTTATAAGGCAATGAATAGCAGTAGTTAATGAAAACATACATTACCACTAGTTCAATTGATCAGTTCAATCACTATTTTTCAACTATTTTTTGTATACAATGCAACTAGCGCTTTCAGTATCCACTGTTGGACATGAGCCTCCTCATGCACATTGTCTTGCGTATGGGGGATGTATGGCCTTAAAACGTCACGCTGGTCAAGCGGGTTGGCGAGTCCACTCTTTTAAAGGTGGTGTAGTTACTCAGGGCTTCTGGTAGCCGCTTTGTTGAACTTAGTCGGCATTTATGAGACCTACGTGAAGAAATGGGGTGGGCTATTTTATAGCCAACCACTCGGCACTAAGAGCCGACCGTCACCACACGGCACTATTTTTAGTCATAATTTTTTATTGTTTTTTTTTTAAATTGCCACGCTTTTCCAGTCTCAACTTTCATTTGTCACATCTTACTCTTTATACACTAAATTGTATACGAATTAAATGAATTCATTGTTAATACTTAAATGAAAACAGAAAAAAGACAATGCCGTCAACAATACTTGTTGGCTATTGGAAATATAATCTTATCCATACGGAAATCTCCACATAATTAATTAATTGTAAGTAAATATTTACATAAAATAAACATAATAATTATTAACAGTTTTACTGGGCCGTAGTGTTTTTAATTAATGGGGTTGAACCAGCAAAATTAATGAGTGTCCACGATATGCCAGCTCTTCACCGGCTTTATCTTATTGCTCTTTTAGAGATCCGTTTAACATTTGTTCCAATGTTACATAGTGAACCTTTTATAATCATATACTTTACTTATTATCCTCATCAGGTAAATCACTTATACTTCGCCGTGAAACTAACTTGTTAACCTTGTATTTCACTTATTTATCATTATAATTTACTTGTATTTCATTATTTAATTGTATTTTTTATGTTTTCTAAGTATTAACCGACTTTTGCTGCAAGATCTCTCAAACGTATTACTTATCTTTTCTTTATAATTAAATAAATAAATGAATACTGACCCAAAACAACAGCTCTAAAAATCTGGAAATTAAAAAAGAGAAATCTCCACTAACGACAACAAAAGGCGGATGTAACGCTTTGAAGCATTATCTCCCAGTCAACCTTTGGCCTATGCAGGGATGGTTCAGTAAGTGCAATGACATTAAAAAATAAAGAAAAATACTAAAATTACAATGCTAAATAACGAGAACATAATAGTTAAACGTACCTAATTCCATAATACATATAGGTATAAATAAATACATACATACATACACTCATACAAATGCCCACTTTAGTCAGTTTATTCCAAATTCCAGTTTCCATTTTAAGTAAACGTTCTTTAAGACTTTTCTTAAAAGTACACGTGATCTGATATTGACGGGCAGAGCGTTCCAGAGCCGGGCAGCTTGTACGGTGAAGGAATAAAAAAAAAAACAGTGTGGTGGGTGGGGACCTGCAGTAGCAGATTATCGCTTGAACGGAGATTTCTTTGATGATTGTCATCTAGAAAGTTGAAAAACTTTGTAAATATTCAGGAGTAGTAGGCTCCATTAGGATTGAGAACCGGAAATGAGCATGGTTGGAGTAATCGTATCGAGCCCTTTTTTCATCCGCTGCTGGACATGGCTTCCTTGTCTTGTGCATGAGGGATGTATGGACTTAAGATGTCACACTGACCAGGCGGCTTAAAGAGTCTTTTAGAGATGACTTTTAGAGATCCTCTGGACTTGTTGTAGCCGCTTTGTTTTCCTTAGTCGCATTTTACGACACCAGTTTCAAGAGAGCTAAGTGATTACTGAAGATAAAATTAGTAATAAGTTAAAATACATAATAAGTACCTTAGCAATTGTAAGATAGGTATAAATATGTAACTACAGTATAATTTATACGTGGAATGAAGGCGAATATGTGTGAAACAATGTGAAAATGTTAAAAAGTGAGGCTTTTGACTATCGACATCCGTAACTCTCGATATTGTGTTTTTCTTATTTTTCAATCTATTATGCTTAAATTGTTTATTCTTACTTTTGCTGTATGTTTTTGTGTTGGAATAACACTTTATTCCAACACAAAAAAATGTCTATGCCTAATAGTCTAATATCATTGATGGAACCCAGAGAATTTATACAAACATACGCTTAGCAAACTTTTTAATTTATACGATGAACAGTTCACAAAATAGAGAACGTAAAGCTTCAAAAAGGTACGCTGGTGTAAAAACTAGTAAAAATCTGCAATATTTCTGTTAGCAAAATGGATGGTACAAATGTTTGTCTATATACATATTGCAATCGGATTTTTTATGTTTTTTGCTAGATGATTTTAATAAAAGAATCCAATAGAAATGGACTATCTAATTTTTGTGTCATTGCCTGATGGCGGGTATTTTATTTTTAATTTTATTTAATTTGCGTTTACTTATTCATATACAGAGTTTAGATGTTTTTTTTGTATTTCAAAACAAACTTACAAAACTATTTAGAATTTTGAAATTCAGTGTACTTGCATAAGTAAGATGGCGCGCGTATTGATGATTCGTAGTGATTCGTTATTCGTGATGAACAATGATTCGTTTAACGTTAGTTGTGGACTATAATGAGATGATATGAGGTAATAATATAGGTGATATACGTTACATAGGCGTATTGGTTTGTTTCCATTGTGCGACAAACATTGCTGCCTCCTCTCTGTCTGCTTGTGTTCTTTCTGTTTCCATTTACTACTCAGTCTATTAACACAGTAATAATTTGTGTATTTTTCTATTTTGTATAATTGCGCGTAGAATAAAATATATACTAGAAATTATCAGGAAGTTATGAAAAAAACCTAGGTGTTCTAAAAACTGGTGGTTTCGCTTCTCCTCTCGATACTGAAGTACCTATTGTCGGCTTTTTCGTTATTCCAATGACACGTTGTATATTGTTGTGTTCTAACGTGTATTTTTTCCACGCCAAATTGTGTAACAGCTCTCTAGGATTGTCAATTTCGATATCTACAACGGAGATCGTGGAGCCATTTATCATGGAGGCGAGACGGCCACGTCAAATCTTTCAGGAATATTTATTATAGTGAAAGATTTTTTCTGTTTGTTTTAGTAATACTCTATCCATCATTTAACTGCGTTGAGGGAATTTAAATATGGGTTTTAGATTAGATCCAACATTTTTATTCAAAGTTTTTTTTTTTATTATTTTCAAACAAACATTTAAGAGCAACCAACCTAGATTGAGTATGTTATATAAATTTGGTCCCTGTGAGAGAGTATTCAACATCATGGCGGCATTACCTCGCTCGATTGCGAGTCTAATGCTTGATTATAATTAAAACAAAATAGCATTCAAAATGACATACACATTAAAATTAATCAATATCAATAATTAATACATTGATACTTTTAGTATTACTTATTTCAATAAAAAAATGAAAATAATGTAATCTTTGAAATTATTTTACATATCTGATATACAATACTGCTTTAAAAATGTTTTACAACATTGAACAGAGATTGAATTGATCGAACGGTGGAAGATTGAAAAGAACTGGGCATTATTTCAGCGAATCAATCATAAAAGGCTTTTCAGCCTTTCCAGATAATAGCCTTTTCAATACCCAATGGGAAGTCCTTTGTGCTTAATCCAACTCAAATTAGAGTTTTGTTATTCCCATCTTGTGCGCGTTGGCAACTTTCTAGAGCGGGGGGTTAGCGTAAACAAACGGCTTAAAATATTTCATACGGACAGGGTTCGGTACACCTAATCTGTTGGGTTGAGCTCAACAAACATGTTCATGTCGTAATCAATAAAAACCCAAACAAAATATTAAACAAAAGGAATATCTCTGCTGATGTATGTTTTTGTTTTTTATAGAATCAAGGCGGCAGACGAGCTTATAATCCAACTGGTGGTAAGTGGATACTGTCGCTCATGGACACCCGCAGTGCATGCCAATAGTTCCCAATGAAAAATGTGGACACGCCCCCGGATCCGCTGCGTACCTTTCGAGATGTAGGAATGGATTTGGAGAAAGGGTTGGAAAAATGTGGAGGGATAGGATAAGATGGGATAGGAATGGGCTCCGGCATATTTCACTCACTACCGAAACACGTACGTACATTGGAGAATAGAATAAAGTGAGAAATGCAGTACATTTCAAGATAGTTTTTCCATGGGTCAAGTAGGCCTCTCCCAAAAGATCACGGCTACACACGATGTTCCACTCTTCTCATCTCAACTCATTATCCCAATACCGGCGATTTCTTTTTTGTAAAAGAATGCCCACATTAATTAAGGATTGCCACATCATACCATCAGATTTTATATCCCCACTGCTGGATATAGCCTCTCCCAAAAACCACCACCACACACGATCTTGCGTTATTCTCATCCAGCCATTGTCGGTGACTTTTTCAAGTCGTCAATCCACCTGGCCAAAGGCCGTCTCACGCTACGTTTCCTGGTACGTGGTCTTCATTCGAGGACTCGTCTCCCTCATCTGATATCGGTCCTGCAACATATATGGCATACCTTTAGTCGGTCCTCATAACTCCGTCCTTTATCCAGCAAGGTAGTCTGCCTACAGAAGGAAATACCTTAGATTCCGTGAGATAATGAATTGAACGCCATACAGCCTTTATTTGTATCCAAACAGATATACAATACGTTTCACATAGGTTTTCGTCTATCCACCGAACCCCAAGGAAAAAATTCTTTAGGAAGTTGTTATGAGAAGGAATCCAATAAAATGGTAAAGGAAATTCGACATTTCCTTAGTACAAGCTATTTACTGTTACACAATTCGAGGCGTCCAATTGTCCAACAAAACTTTGATTGTGAAGGCAATAAAAGTTGCCACCACATTCCGGTTTGAATTGGTTTCATCCGGGCATGTAAAAGTTTTTGTTTCAATTTATTTTTCGGATGTCCCGTAGAAAAGTTTTCAATCTTTCGTGAAATCTTATTGATCATCGTTCGGTGACTTGTTTAGAAAGTTATTTTGCGCTGATTCACGTTACTACTTTTCGATACACTTGTAAAGGCTCATACACACCAAAGTATAAGTCGCAATACATGTCGATTTATATTTAGCCACGTTGACGCCGCGCATAAGTTACATCATATCATACCTTGTCGATTCGCGAGCCTTACAAGTGTCACCGATAATAAAATTATTTGTAATTTGATACTATGAACTCATTAAGTCATTACAAACAACCAAACAATTAACCAAGCAGTAGTTTTTTTTCGGAATGATTAAATTCTAGTGGCTCTAATGGCCTTCCAAGAATCACCGGATGACCAAGCAGAGGACTCTGAATATCATAATATGAAATACAACATGACACATTATAGCTGTAGACTGACTTTCTTGGAAATTGGAAGGTTCTTTTGAAAATTTCTTAAATTCCATCCCCAGGTGGCGCGATTTGAATAATAATGCCAAGTTTATGACACCAAATAATACAACGATTTATGGAATCAGTCTTATTTTATGAAAAGGTATTATACAATAATAAAAGGTGCGTTAGAAAGAATAAAGAAAAAAAGGAACAAAAGCCATTTATTGTCACTCTATCGTTACAAAAAAAGAAACACAACTCAACTCCCTAATGAACAAAGGAAAAAAAATATTAGTGGCAATAGGAAGAGCTCAGTTGATTATAATTATCTATCTATCTACCTACCTAACTAAGGTCGTTATCTACCTATCTAGCGAAAGATTAAGCAATGTAAAGTATCTTTCATTATTACATAACACAATAACCCGGATAAATCTCGACATGCATCGCGACTAGTACCCTGGTGTGTACGAGGTTTAAAAGAAATTGAAAACTCGTAGAATGTTTATTGAGTGTGCTACAGACGGACTCCATTTCTATTGAGACAGAGAATTTCTTTGACATTTTTACTCAAAATGCTTTTCTTTGTTTATTCTACAGAAAACGACTATTGATAAAGAAGAAGCGAATTTCTTTTCTAGGTGTAATCCAAAAAGGACAATAATATCTCTTATAGAATTATTACATCTTTGTGAAGAACTGTGATAACAGTTTCATATTCTAAAACTCATTCTCTAACTCTCTAATTATTTGAAGTTGAAAGTGTTCAATCAGTGCGCCCAGTTAGTTATGTCAGACGGTGCCGAAACATGGGTTCTAACTGCAAGCTCAATCCATAAGTTCAAAGTCGTTCAGCGCGGTATGGAGAGAACAATGCGCGGTGATACCCTATTGGTTATTTTTCTTTATGGTACTGTTGTCCATGGACGGATGGTTGGCAATACATGCCAACATCAGGCTAAAATGACAAATGTCGGCATGCCCCTGAATGCGCTGCTTACCTTTGGGCATATAGGAATGTATTTGGACAATGGGTTGGGAAAATGGGGAGGGACAGGATAAAATGGAATGGGAGTGGGCTCTGGCATATCTCACTCACTACTGAAACAGATACGAACATTGGGAAAATAGGATAAAACTAGAAACTAAAAGATTTCCCAAAGAAAAAAGGAAGATGCAGGTTCATAGAATCAGCATGATGAAGACCAATAACCAAGTCATATTTGCTGCAGGACTAACAACCGATGGAGTGGACGAGTCCTCGAATGGAATCCACGTACTGGGAATCGCAGAGTGGAACGCCATCTGGGAAGATGGAGCGACGACTTGATGATCGCGTGTGGTACAGAGCATTAGAAAAGATCTATTTCCAGCAATAGAGAAATATAGATAATGGTACAGAAAAATTTATTGTGACTTAATTAATAACAAAAAAAAATAATAAAAAAATATAATGGTGACATCGCAAGTCCTCTTTATATAAATAGTGCGCCATTAAGTATGTATAATTAATTTATACTAATCACCGTGATCGCGATAGCAAAGAGCGTAACATAACCATAGTAATACGAGTAAGAAATCGGTAAAGAAACTTTGTGTTGTTGGAAAACGTTTCCAGCCGGTCAAAATACCCATACCATTGTCATCCAGCTATCTCTTCACTGCTGGAAAACGGTTTCTCCCAAGAACTACCACTACACTACCGGCGACTACTGAAATATATAATAAGTAGATCATAATTTAGTAAGTAAACATTCTACTTTGATAACTAAATAATTCTTCTTATAACTTTTCACTGCAGAGTGCAAATCTTTTCTTGCAATCATATAGGTGTCCAGGGCAATATTATCTATATGTATTGTATAAAAATAGTGGCGACTGCCATAGGGTATTTACTCTTGAGTCACATTCGTGAGGTTGTGAGTTGGAATCTCGGCCCATTACACCAAGTTTACATCATTTTTTTTTCTTTTGATCAGCCCGGCTTGTCTTGTTAGTCTTATCAGAGGAAAACTTTTGTGAACCCGTACACTCAACGATAGATCTCGCACACAGATCGCCATAAAACCTACGTACTTTGGGAGTGACTGAATTATGCCAGAGCCCATTCCTTATCACATCCCATCCTGTCCTCTCCTGTCCCAAAGAGTAAAAGAATGAAGAAAACTCCTCGTTCCGTTATACTATTCTTTTCGTTCCGTTCTTATTCTCCATCCGTTCGAATATTTATACAAAATGCACTCCTAAACCTCCAAGGATGAATTATGGATCGAAACTCCCTTGTGGGCCCGACAAGAGAAGACCCGGCAGTGGAGTGTTGTAGTCTGTTATTGCTGTCTTATCAGTAACCGTGTATACTGTTCTTAAATGTATGGTGGCGTATCGCTCAAGGATTACCTCCAAAGGGGATCAGCACCGCAATTTGGAGCTTTAAGCACATTAATTACGTACTTAAAATACCTAATGCTCTTTAGTTGAGCGGTTCTCATTAGGGAATTAAAAATTGAATTAGCTAACACAACCTAACAACCCTCTCTTAAGTAGTTGTGTTAAAATACATTATTCACCGTAACAGTCGCCAGCTTTTTTTCGTACACTGCTGACCATGGGCTCTCTCATGCACATTATTTTGTGCCTGACGGATGTATGGCCTTAAACGCCACGCTTAACAAATGAGTTGGCGAGTCCACTCTTTTACGGGTAATGTAGTTTCTCAGAGCTTATAGTGGCGACTTTAGACAATTCGGTTTTGAAAATAAAGAAATAATAATGATCTGAAACACAATAACAGTTTTGTTCTTCAGGAAGATGTGGAAATTGGGCTTTGGGTAAAAAGGTAAAGATTTAAATCTTTTTGCTGTTAAAGTTCTACTTTTTTATTCGCTTAATTAATATTACAAATGCTTTGTAATATTAATATTCCAATCCATGTTAAGCTATACATACATACACATTACACATAATTAGGATTAATTACAATTTTGTTCGCCATACTGCTAAAAGATTGTATTTTAACGTCATATTAGTCCGAAGTTATTGTTTTTTTAAAATAACAAGAAAATATGTAATTTTGATCAAAAGATTCCATCAATCTATATAATACATATTTTTATCATCAACCAACCCGTAATTTCACTAATTAATAAAATACGGTAAGAGACGAGGCACTGACCTTTGGAAGGTCGAGCGGGCTTCACACTTTTCATTTTTACCAACAAGGGGCTGTAATTTAAAAATATTAAAACACGTGCGTCATAAAATAAGATTATTTTAAAATAAACGGCCCCAAAGAATTAAATCATTTTGCGTAGCTACCTAACATTTTTTGTCAACTACTACGCATCTTCTGCTACGCATAATATGGTACATTGCTACGGAGCTACGCATACTATGCTACATTGTTATGATGCTACGCATATGCTACTCGTATATTGCTACGATGCTACGCACGTGCTATGACCAAAATATGAAACTAGTTTTTTTAACCGGTTAGAAAGTTTTATTTCGGTTTCACTCATATATAACTGAGGTTTAACCCGTTTTCTCATTATTTTTAATATTGACTTCTCCACTGACGTTTCAGATGAATATTTGTTTAATTGTGATTACCTTCATAATCCATTTTTATATTTCATTATGATTTAATCGGTTTGATTATAGTCGGGGGGGGGGGGGGGGTACACGCTGCAATTCCTTAACCATTGGTTGTACTCACTTTACTCCGTTACTTTGATTGTACTAAGTTACTCCTTTCCCACAGAAGGTTACCGTAAAATGTACTGTATTTCTCATTTCCTATTCTCCCAATGTAAGGTACGTGTTTCGTTAGTGAGTGAGATAATGCCAGAGCCCATTCTATCCTTTTCTATCCATCGCCATTTTCCCAACCCATTCTCCAAATCCATTCCTTTTAATCTCCAAGGGTAAAAGTCGCGGCCGAACGCGTGCCATAATTTTTGTAGTTCTAGTCTAATGTTGGCATATATAAAAAAATATATATATAGACACAATAAAAAATAGATTTGGAAATCGATTCCTAAAAGGGCGAGGCCACGTGCATATGCTAGGTATAAATAAAATAATATCCATAACCTATTATATGTTATTATTATTAACACAGTATCCATGCAAACTTATATGGAAATGCCTCATAATTTCCAAACTTCATAGGGAAACCATAACATGAAATAAATACGAACTTTTCCAATTATGGACAAAAAGTATACTAATTTGTACCAAAAAAGTAAAATGGCGTCACTCATTACACTATGCAAACGGAAGGAATTCCTCGCCACAAATGGCCTATTCGCCGCTATTTGGCAAATATAATTGGCGAACGGAGGCCTGTAATGGGCCTTTTTGCCGGGCGAGCTGTAATTTGGAAGATTAATTCAGAAATAGGCTCATGAGATTATGAACGTTGGCATGTAAACAATAACTGAGCTGTGCATATTCAGCGCCCGCGATTCTGTTTTTATGTTGTCAAACATTTAATACAAGTGTAAGTTACCCATTATTTTTTCACTGTAAAACAACGAGTGTAATACTTGTACCCTTATTGCGCGTGTGGTGTCGGCCGGCTTTCCAATAGCACTACACCATCTCTTCCTCGTGGACGTCGTAAATGGCGAGTAAAGGATAAATAAAATCCTGAGGAACTACACCACTAACCGAGTGGACTCTCCAACCCGCTTGGCCAGCGTGGCTTTTAACATCCCTCATGCACAAGACAATTTATCCGGTAATTTACCCTCCTTATTAATTATTAATTCTTATATGATCTCTTATATTACTTTTATTAAATAAGTGACAAGGTCTTAACACTCAATTATTATCTATTATAATTTACAATAGAATTTTCATTCCTAACGGTGATAGCCCAGAGGGGTGTCTATACATGCTTGATTTACATTCGTGTGATCGTCAGTTAAAATCCTCAGCGCGTACCACTGAGTATCTGCAGTGGGACATTAAAGTCTGATATAAGTACAATACACCACTAAATCTTAAAACATATGCGGCATGGCGTGCCAATGTCTGGCATTCTTAAGTGATTTTGGCCTGTATTGAGACTATTCATGACTGACAGTATACATTTACCGTCAAACAAGTCAAACAACTTAGTTGCACAAACAATCACAATCACTAAACAGCTGCCATATATATTTTTTTTTATAGAGAAGAGGGCGGACGAGCAAGCGGTCCCACGTGATGGTAAGTGTTACCGCGATTGTGCGATTGTGCCATACCCGGTCAAAAGCTTTCGCAATGTCTAGGCTTACAGTCAGAGTCTCGCCTCTACTCTCAATGGAGTCAGCTCAGCGGTGTGTTAAATACGCTAAAAGATCACCAGCCGAGCGATTATGCCGAAATCCATATTGACGGTTGCCAATCAGCTGGTGATCCTCTAGGTACCCAAGGAGCTGTGTGTTTATAACACTCTCCATCACTTTGGAGAGGAGGGAGGTGATCGCTATTGGCCTGTAGTTGGCCGGGTCGGTGCGGTCACCCTTTTTAGGCAAAGGGTGAACATGAGCTACCTTCCATGCTGACGGGAAGCTTTTTGTGGAATATGAGAGCCTAAAGAGTCGCGTAAGCACCGGAGATAACTCAGGAGCGCAAAATTGGAGCACCACTGCAGGAATACCATCTGGCCCACTCGACTTTCGGATATCAAAAGATGCTAGAGCTCGCCGGACTTCACGCTGGGTGAAACAAATTTCTGGCATGGAGCTTGTGCACCTCGAAGTAGACGGTGGTGAGGCACCTCCATCGTACAGAGTCGAGTTTGAGGCGAAGAGACTGCCCAGGAGATCGGCTTTCTCCTTCGCCTCATGGGCCAGTGAGCCATCGAGTTTCCACAGTGGTGGGAGTGACGACTGACAGAAGTTACCCTCAGCAGCCTTAGCGAGCGACCAGAAAGCCCGACTTCCAGAAGGATAGCTAGTCGATAGCTAGTCGCTGCTAGTCGATCGCCAATTCTGCGGATGTGCTCATTCCTTCCTCTGACAGAGATCCTCTTACTGCACCTCGAGGCAGCGTTAAATTACTTCCTCAAGTCGGTGGTATTCGGATCTTCAGACACCTGCGCTTTGGCCCAGGCCCTGTATGCAGCCCGCATATTACGGCGGGCCTCTCTACAGGACTAATTAAACCAAGGTTGGCTCCGTCCGCCTACGGGTATTACGGAACAAGGAATATAACATTCCATGCCCTGCAACACCACGTCGGCAACGGAGTCTGCACAGGTATCCGGATCTCCCGACGAGAAACAGAGCTGCCCCCAGGGATAAGAAGCGTAAAATTTGCGCAACCCATCCCAATCTGCAGTTCGGGACCCCAACCACTCTTCGTGGTGAGCGTTGAAATCACCGAGGACCACCACTTCCGCGCAGGGTAATTGCTCGAGCGAAAGTCGATATTAAAGCGAAAGCGATATTAAAGTCGTGTCGCAAAGACATGAATATGAATACATTTTCATGGAGCATGGAGTACATTTTCATTGCAATTTCTACTGAAGGTAACATTTGGAATGTTCAATTCATCATACTAGTAAACCATAGCGTATGGAGTACTAGTAGGATTGGGTAGTTTACTAGTGAAGTACCGCACTTGCTTCATTCATTCACCACTCATTCACCATGGACATACAATAGATGAAATATTGATGTAACCAAGACTATTGAATTCTAGGTACTAGACCTAGAATTCAATAGTCTTGGTAGTGGTACTCTTGGTATAAAGTGTGTTTTAAAACTTGTAGCACACTGTACGTAATCTTTTAAATAAATGCCAATGTAAAAAATATTGATGGTGCTCAGAAAATAAACTGAATAATTCTCCATAATTTAATTACTTTTTTCTCGCATTTTATCAATTTCATTACTTTCGTAACTGACAACTCCCAACACAGGGATCTATAATTATTCTTCGTATTTTATCAAAGGCATTTATTACTTCCCATTTCTCTTTTAGAAAATATCTCGCGAGGCACTCGTATAATGATAATTAAGTCTTTACTCTTCTGAAAGTTGACAGCACTAGCGCAAAGTTTATGAGTTCACTGCTATATGGAGTGTGGGAGATTAAAACCGTTATTAAGCTGCATAGAACCTCTAGCGGTTAAGTTTGCATGGATTGGGTACTTTTGCGAATATGACATATTATATTCACTAGCTAGCGAAGTCTCTATATATTTCTAAGAAATACTACTACCCGTTGCACAATTTCAATTTTGGAAACGAAATAATTAGGTAGGTAAAAATAATAATAATTTTGTAATTACCACTTTTCACAAGATTCTTTAACCGACTGAAATGACACTTAACACAAAAGTTTTCAGATTCAGTAAAGCAAGTTCAGTAACACCAAAATTTAAATAAAATATACAAATGGTAGAACTTATCGCAAAGGCTTCCAGGGAACGTTTGGGTGGGAGATGTATCCGAATAATAATTGATGCATAATAATTTTATACATTGATAGAATAATAATTGATTAAGAACACAAGATGATGCATATAGTATAATTATTAAAAACAACTATGTAATAAATATATTTATATACATTTTATATCACAGCTTTTTATGTCACACTGCAGGGCACCAGCATTTCATGGTATATCACTGCGGGGTTTCGAGCCCACCACCCGGGTCCAGTACGGGTTGGTGGATATTTATATACATTTTTTTTTTATGGACGAAGGTGGCAGACGAGCATACATTCCACCTGATGGTAAGTGGATACTGTAGCCCATAGACATCCGTGATACATGCCAACATTAGTCATTCCACATAATGGTAAGTTAATACTGTAGCCCATAGACATCCGTGATACATGCCAACATTAGTCCAAAATGACAAACGTTGGCATGCCCCCGGATGCGCTGCCTACCTTTGGATATACGAATGGATTTGGAGAAAGGGTTGGGGAAATGGGGAGGGATAGGATGGGAATGGGCTCTGGCACATCTCACTCACTACCGAAACACGTACGTACATTAGGGAAATAAGATAAAGTGGGAAATGTACTGCATTTCAAGGTAGTCTTCTGTGAGAGAGGGGTAACGTGGCCAGTCGAGTGCGCCCAGCAGCTGTTGGATTGCAGAGTGCACTCTCCCCCTCAATACATACAATACATACTATATACTAATAAACCAAGAAATGATGTCCTGTTATGGAATTCTATAAGAGCGGTGATAGTCTAGAGGTATCTATACTCGACTCACATTCGTGCGATCGTGAGTCGCGTACCACGACGTTTCTAATTAAGTACGGATTTTTAAAAATTGTCACTAGTTTGGCGCGAGGGTAAACATCGCGAGGGAACCCGCATGATCCAGAAATAAAAAAATCTGGAGTATGGGATCCACCAACGCGTGGTGGATTACCGCCCGGAATCCCTTTTTACTGATTTACTTATGCCCTACATTGGGACGTTATAGGTTAATATATTTTTCTTTAACTTGGTGTTGTTTTTTTGTTTATTATAATAACGTCTTTTATATATACTCGTACTTACTTAAATGCATATTTAAGATTAGAGATTTATATTGGAGGACTATAAATATTGGAGATTTTAAACTTCAACAATATTTTTAACACGTCTGTAATCTTCCTTAAAAAATAATAAGTAAAATAAAATAAAAAATTAACATATTTCATATACTCGTATTGATAATAATTCAGATTCCTTTATTTCGTGGAATATACATAGGTACAGAACAGGCGCGATCAATATAAAATTATGCTTGGCTATATCTCGCTCTGTGGGCAATGAAATTAATATAATATTTATTTATATAATATAATATTCTTGGAGGGGGAGAGTGCACGCTGTAATCCAACAGCCGCTAGACGCGTTCGACTGGCCTCGTCACCCCTCTCTCACAGAATACTACCTTGAAATGTACTGCATTTCCCACTTTATCATATTCCAGAATGCATGTACTTACTTGTTTCGGTAGTGAGTGAGATATTCCAGAGCCCATTCACATCCTGTCCTTTCCCACATCCCAAACCGTTACTCCAAATCCATTCTTTCATCAACAAAGGTAGGCAGCGCATCCGGGGGCGTGCCAAAGTTTGCCATTTTGGACTAATGTTGACATGTATCGCGGATGTCTTAGGGCGACAGCATCCACTTACCACCAGGTGGACTGTATGCTCGTGCGCCACCTTCTGTCTATATAAAAAAAAAATTCATGCGATCAACAAAAAAAGAAAAATATGTCTTAACTACAACATCCAATTATCCAATTAGGATCCAAAGAATTATCAGCATATCAAATAACCTAGGTGTTTACGATGCGCACACTAGGCGCGCACCTGCCTCGCGTTACGCGAAAGCAGCCCGAGGAATGTGCACTCGGGCCCAAAAGTAGTAAACTTACTCAATATATCCACCAAAATGGTGGGTAAGCACAATGAACAACAAAAGGCCTCACTTACCCCAAGGTGGCTTTGCCCACGCACAAATCTGGAAAGTGTTCCTACGCTAGTCCCTACTAGACGTGACCTATCTTAGTGTGATTGAATATATACATACATTCCCAATAAATATTTGTGTAGTAATCCAAGTCTCGTCCTGTGGTGAGCCGGTGGCCGCTATCGTTCGGCAACTCACACACGGCAGCAAATCACCTCGAGATATCACTTCCAATAAGCACAATCACAGCAAATCCAACCAAAACACTCGCGTGGCACAGGATATCCGCGGTCAAGACCTATTTATTACTAGGCGCGAATAACAAATATCGACTGTCCTAGGCCGCGGTGTGAGTTTATCTCCAAATCTAACTCTGCTCGCCGCCGAGCGCGTGTTACTACTCAAAAAATATCAAATTCTCAAACCGCTTTCAATATGGCGGGGACAAAAAAATGTTGCTTCAAATAATCAATGTATGCGGGTATGCAAAGATGCTCGCGCCAATTCCAAACACTAGGTGAGACTAGATCAAACAAGTATACATAAATGTGTATCATAACAATCATCAATGGATAATTATTCAATTTTTGATATGATAATCTTTGGATTTAATCATTATTTTAATGTATCTGGTTTTAACCAACTGTCGACTGATAAAGAATAGTGTCTATCCTAATGGCTCATTTACACACGGAGCGTTTTTAAATCCTAGATTCTCGGACATCCGTTAGAAGCTAGTATACACAACTGTCAACATGCTCTGATCACTGTTCTCCGTGTTATCATCGAGTTTTTATCATCATTTGAACAATTGTAGGCGAGAATTGTATGAAGTTTTATGTAAGAAGTCGAATTGTCGCCCCAACCGTTTGAAAAACTCTCCTTGTGTAAACGAGCCTTAAGTGGAAGCGAAAAGATCGCAGACGAACCAACAATCTTCTCTTCATCTAATTCTCTATTAAAAAACACCTTTTTATAAGGTAATTTAGTAGAAGTATAGTATCAAACGCAGCTTTTGCATGATCACAGAGAGTAATTTAGTATCTGAAGTAAACCCCCAAGGTAATACCGAATGCGCTACGAGCGTGAAATTAGCCAAGCCTCAGATAGCTTCAATAATGTAAAGAGGAAACTCTATAGTTGGATTCCAAATAAGGGTAGTATTTACAGATAGTCAATGGACACTTTCACTGTTTTAAACGATTGTCAATATTGACTGAGCACTTCTGGGAACGTTTTATCTTGAACTGTGTAGAAATATACCATCATTCCACTGCTGGATATAGACCTCTCCCAAGGCTCACCACCACATACAATCTTCGGCTCTTCTCATGCAACTTCCTTAAGTCGTTGGTCCACCTGACCAGATTGCGCCAAACACTGCACTTCCTTTCGAGAACTGGTCCACCCCGTCTATTCCTCATCTACTGGTTTACATCTATCATTCGTCGGTCCTGCAGCAATTATTACTTGCCTATTGGTGCCTCAGGCCATGACCATTGTATGGCAATGCTAATTTAAAAATGTATTATGATACTTAATATACATATAAGAGTGAAAAAACGTGTGTGGTGGTCAGCTCTGGGAGAGGCTTATCTCCAGCAGTGTAGAGACATAGACCGATGGTATGGTATGGTGTTGTAGTATGATAATAAGCAATTTATTCAGTTAGATTTGGAAGTGCTGTCCTTAAATGAAAACATACAATAACATGAGTATAAATAAAGTTGTAATTTTATTCAGAACCCGCCTTTCATGTTTCACGTAACCCGTGCACGTAATGTGGCGTGTGGTGTCGGCCAGCTATAGAATATCCACCATCCCATAGAATATCCACCATCCCATAGAATATCCACCATCCCATAAAATATCCACCATCCCATCTGTTCCCGTGGGTGTCGTAAAAGGCGACTATAGGATAAAAAAGCGGCTACCACAAGCCCTGAGGAACTACACCACCTCTAAAAGAATGGACTTGCCAACCCGCTTGGTCAGCGTGACGTTTTATGTTTATTCATCCCATATGCACAAGACGATGTGCATAAGGAGGCCCATGTCCATGTCCAGCAGTGGATAGTGAAATAATGTGGATACTGGATGCAGTGGAATGGGATACTGGTTGGATAGCATTGCAATTAAAAAAATAAAAATATAGACACACGTTATACTCCTAACTCCAAATATGTTTTAAATCGATTTTGATAAAAATGTCATTTGTGCCCCTTTTTTATGACGATAGGATAATAAGTATCCTATTTCGTTATATTTGGAAGTAGTGTCCTTAACGAACATAAATAAAATTGATTCAGAAATGCGTGTTTTTGTGACATGTCAAAAACAAAAACACCTACTTATTCCAGACCTCCCAATAAAAATATTAGGCAAGCCTTTTAATCAAATACTTTTGGAGTGTTTAAATCTTTCGACTTGCAAAAGTTTATTTATTTTCATAACATTTGATTTTATTGCATTTCAAAATTACTTAGGAGTAAGTTGGTACACAACATTAGCATAACATTTGTTACATTTACTAATTCCCATGTTCTGCACAGCCCAACGGTTGACTGGGAGATAATGCTGTAAGGCATTAACCTCGCCCTCTGTAACAGTTTACAAAAAAAAAGAGTAAATATATATACATATATAACTTCTGCCAGTATATTATACCTTCTACTTGGTTAGAGCCGCATGTCAGTTTCTCGTATATACACTAAGACCAAACTACACACATCAGAAGAGTTATCCATCTCTCAGTTGAAACATAAACATGTGGATAGGTAGACAACAAAGACTTGTGTAATCCTCAAAAAGCCTTTGCTTGGTAAATCAACTGTATAGAGGCATCTTATTGCGGTCGAGGTTCGGATATTACATGTATAATAGATACTAGCATTCTGCCTGCAACTTCGCCTGCGTAGAATTAGAATTAAAAATTATCCTTTGTCAAAGGAAATACCAAAGTTCGCGTTTGTCTTGGACGACTTAATTTTAATAATTTTTAGTTCTAAATTAAACTATCCGATTAACTACACGTGTGTATAGTTTGGTACAAAGTACAATGGGCGGGCTTAATGCTACATGCATTGTTTTCCAGCCAACCTCCCAGAGAGTTTATAATAATGATACTTTGTAGAGATGTTAACTAAAACCAATTTTCGCATTTATAGTAATTTTATCATTTATAATTACGTTTATACTTTTATTATTTGTAGCATTTATAGTCGCAATAAAATGTATGTTTTACGGAAAAAAATGGCATTGGTTCTCTTGGTATCTATTCAGATTCAGATTCTTCATTTATTTGCTGAGGTATGGGTTACAAAAGATGTCATATATAATATTAATTGATCAAGTCCAATGGATACTCTGCCTCATAGGTATGCAAATTCTTATATTATAATAGTACTATCTATATATCTTTAGATTATACATTTATTATTTATTAACGGCTCAAATTGTCAATCACATACAATACAAACATCACGAACGGTTCATTAAATGTACAATGTCAAATATTGTCATAAGTAGCATTATCAATTATCAAATTAATAGAAAATACATGTCAAATAATATTCAATCAATCACAATTAATGTCAATAGATACAATTATGTAAAGTCAAATGTTATAGGTAAAAGTAATAATGTCGTTTTATATATATATGTACTCGAATTTATAAATGGAGGGCAAAAGATTAATAATATAATAGCAGTACATTAAATGTCGAAATCATTGCTATTAATTGTAAACAATTGTAATGAGTCAGTAAAAAATTCGTCAATAGCATAATGACATTTTTGCATATGAAAGTAAGAAAGCTGTCTTTAAAATATTATACATTTAATTTATTGTTTTTAAATTGTCAGACAACTTATTATATATATTCTTATTTTATTATATAAACGTATTTATAGTAGTATCAGCCTTAATATCCTATTTCAGGTTTCAGGGCTTTTCTTTTTCTTATATACCTATAAGAGGTGGCAGATGGGTGGGCGGTCCACGTGACGGTAAGTGGTCACCGTCAACCATGGACAGTTGTAGCCACGAGGAACTCATTATCTCTGAAATAGTAGACTCGCCAACACACTTGACCAGCGTGGAGTTGTAAGGTCATTCCTTCATGCACAAAACAATATGCACGTGAAGGGCCATGTCCAGCAGTGAGCAATAAAAGGGCTGAGTAAGGTTACGGTTTATCATCTATACCATCAACCGTCCACTGCTAGATATAAACCCTCGACAACACATGATCTTTGGCTCTTCTCATCCATGTCACTGTCATGTCTCGTTATGATAATTAATATTTCTTACAAACTTGAGACCCCACGTTGACAGCTTCGTTGTATACAAGTTATTTGCAAGGATTACACGGGTTTCACTGGGATTAAGAACATTATGATTAAATTTAACATTGCTGCTTACCAAGAGTATGAGAACGTTGAAATTATATGTTGTGAAATAGTAGATGCTTTATAATATACTAGCAAAATGCCGGCAGACGTTATCCTGCCTGTGTATATTCATTTACCTCTGTATATAAAATCACAAATTATTCTTTTTTGCCGTCGATATCACTTTTGCGATCGGTTGAACGGTATAGAAGTTGATGTGCTGCAGCACCATCCAGTTGCGAGTTACAACAAAGTCGATAGCTCGAATATATTCTCCGTGCTCAAATACCAATTTTCATGGCGATCGGTTGAATGGTATAGAAGTTGATGTGCTGCAGCGCCATCTAGTGGCAAGTTACAACAAATTAGATAGCATAGAAACCTTCTCCATGAAATAGTACGTATACGTGCCCAACCTTTATGGTGATCGGTTAAACGGTGTCGAAGTTTATTAATCTCAGACAGATATACTAACATCCATTTTTATATATATAGATTATAGACTATGCACGTGCCACTGTTTTCGATGACGAAGTCTCAGCTATACAAATTAAAAACCCAATAACAAAGGCCGCTAAAGTAAGTACCTAAGTATTTTTTTTATATATGTCAATGGCGCAATTAGCACATTCTGCCAATGTCAAGTTATCCTCATAATTAACAATTTCAAAGTCTAAAACGTGTCCTGTCAATGTCCAGTCCCGTCAGGAGCTGCTCAGTAAAGTGATAGTAGGTTTACTGAGGACAGTAGAGGACTCCTTGGAAGCACACGATAAAGGTAGTCCTATGTTTTTATTTGATTATCACAAACATTAAAGACAAAAAACACTTTGAAGTTTAATAAACTATCACTGTTAAACCATAAAACGGGTACACAATCGTTACAATTAATTAAACAACAACTCAACTTCACTTTGCGAGTTCCCGCTCAACCAAAATACAGAGATGTACCTAACATTTAGGGTCGTGGGGCATAAAACGCAAGAGTTGAAATAGGTTGTTCAGTATCGAGAGTAGAATCGGTTCTATCAGTTTCTTCAGTAGTTTTGTTTTTAACTTATTTGTTCATCTCTTGCATATTTTTATTTTACGCGCAGTTACGCGCGTCAATGCGCGCGCTATGCTGAGCCGCCTGAGTAATGTAATATAAAAAAGTTACAAACATATAGGTTTTATTATACTACAAGAACCTTACATGTTTGTACAGTACGACACAACTCAGAGGAGCCATTGGCTAACCTCGTCAAACCGAATTTACGGAATCTAATGTGTAATCAACGTATGACGCAAGTGCGATCGTCTGACGCGCTCTACGCGCTCTGTGTGACATCGAATGAGGCGGGAAATAAATCGATTTCCATTGGTCCAGGGATTAGGTATATCGTTGGCACTTCTAAGTTATGACGTACTGTGTAACATTTAATTTATACCATAATTTTTTTTATTATTCGCTAGAAGCGTTTTAGATTAATTGACGTGTTTCTGTTTTTGCATTATTTCGATGACACATTGCATATGCACCAGTAAACTCTTGCACAATAAGCGACAAATACGATTCGTGTAAATCATCGTGGCACATTTCACTTCACTAGCGTTTTTATTTGTTAGCAAACTATCAGCGATAATGCCAAAGGGGTCTTAAGTTTCTTTGTTAATAACAGCCCTTTATAAGTTAAATTTCCTTCCTAGCCTAGAAACAAAAAACGGCAACTAATTTCATAAATGCCAAATTAATATTTCGCAAACAATGAGCCATTTGAGTCAACAGGTATTGCATAATATCTACTTAATTTGATATCCCAAATAATTGCATCACAGTGTGTGGTTAAAACGTTTATTGATATAAAATTTATTTTAAGCGATTTCATGCTAATTGAAATTTGTATTTGAAATGGACCACGAAATCTTTTCATTTCTATAATTACTGCATGTGTATATAATTATATATATAGACGTGATGGCTCATCCATGGCGACGTGATGGCTCCACTGAAAAGCAGCGCTGTGGTTCACTGGAACTTATACTGAATTGGAGTTCATTTCCGACATGGCAATACACATCGGCACGATTGTACTTCCCACTTATTCTGTGTATACTATATTTCTATCTTGTTTTCTCTTTATTTTTGATGTTACAAATTCTCGTGTGTTTTGTTGTCCAGAATAAAGTGTTTGTCTACTGTCTATATTAGGAATAAAGTGTGTCCATACTACGCCATACCATCAGCATATGACTCTTCGCTGTTGGATATAGGCCTCGCCCAAGGCTCGCTATCATGCACGATCTTCGACTCTTCTCATGCAGCCACCAGTGACGGACACCTTCAAGTCGTCATAGAAGAGAACACGAGGTAGGCCGCGAAAGAAATAGAGCAGAAGAAGGCCAAAGATAGCATCAAATTGGGGAGGATCAATATGATTAATGCTGCCCTCGTTATAAAAAAAGACACAAGTGTATTTTGCCGACATTCATTAATTAAATTAAAATCAAGCTAAAATCTTGGAGTTTTGGATAAAACAAAAAGAATAACGATGTTCATTCTCTTTGTTTATTTTTAATTTCCGAATATAATGTTACTTACATTTTCGTTAAAAATGCCTTTTCTTTTTTTTTATACAAAAAAAGGCGGCAGACTGCCGTCCATAGACATCCGCAATACATGTCAATATCAGCCCAGAATGACTAACGTTTGCAAACGGTTGCACTTCCTACCTTTACGGATTAAGGAATGGTTTGAGAGAAAGGGTTGGGAAAATGGGGAGGAATGGGATAAGATGGGATGGGAATGGTCACTGGTATATCTCACTCACTACCGACACACATACTCGTACGTACGTTGAGGCAGTACGTTAAAGTAGGAAATGCAGTACATTTCGAGGTAGTCTTCTGTTAGAGAGAGGTAACGTAGCCAGTCTAGTGCGCCCAGCGGTTGTGGGAATGCAGCATGCACTCTCCCCCCTTTTCTTCTGAAGAGGACAGAATAGGGTTGTACCGTTGACGAAAGTGAAAATAAGATTCAAACGGACTGTCTCTATAGGTCTTAATAGTCAAAGAAAATACCTGTAAACAATACATGTTGTAAACATACGCATCGCCAGGTAAGATATTTAGTAATTTTCAGCTCTGCTTCTCATTACGTACGTGAATTAAATTCAAGCTTCAAATAGCTACACACGATTACTAAGATCTACAAATGGAATTTCGACGTTAGATATTGGGAGAACTAACTATTTCTCTAGAAGGGAATCATTTCTTCGGGTTGATACATAGTCGGTCATTGATTATTCAAAATTGAGTTACAGTTTGACGTTTCTGAAAAATAAGGACTATTTTCGCTTGCAAGTGTCACTCGTCAATTGGACGAGTCGTCGGTCGTTATATTTGGAACTTTATCATTGCTTGTACTTTCAAACGAATCAAACGCGAAATTACTCATTTCCATGGACCCACCGTACATTTGCGATCAGTTTCTAACCGTTCGCTTCCAGTAGCCGACGTACATTTATAGATGCCACTGTCTTGATTCTGTTTCCATTAGCAGCAAGACAACATATAGAACTCATTCATATTCCCAATATTCGAATAGAAACGACGCTGTTATTTTGTGAAAACATCGTAAAAGTCAAAGATATTCAGTTGTCTCCCAAATTTAGATTTCTTTTACAATATTTTAATAAAAAATGTTTTAGCATTGGATAAAAATATTGAAATTTTTGAAATTTCTTTTTACTTAAACTGAGAGTACCTCTTCGAGAAAAAAAATGTTTATAAACTGAGCCTTAAAACTAGTTCTGAATGGAAACAAAATCATAGCAAATATTGTTGACAATAATAAGGTCTCTAATAAGGTGTTTTTAATAAATAGTGTTTATTGTATTTTTAATGACAATGTATCAATTTATTATTACTTCTTGATCTTCGCCGAAATCAAACCTCCATGGACTGCTGTATTACGAGTCCGTTCGATTACCACCAATCAGGTTTAGATGTTGATTGATCTAGACAGATGTTATGTAGAACCTAGATATAAAAACGACAAATATAGGCCGCTCCCAAAGCGCGATATCATACATGAACTTCTCTAAGACTTTAAATCGTTAATCCACCTGGGCATTCCCCGATAAGTGGCCTCCATTCGAGGACGCATCTACCTCATCAGTTATCGGTCCTATAGCAAATGTAGCCTGCCCATTGCCACTTCAGCGAGCTGATTCTATGAGATATATCAGTGATAACAGTTTTGTTCTGTGGCGATTATATTTGTTTCGGATGTTATTATACTCCACGTGTAGCTCTCTCTAAGGCTTTACGGTTCACGAATAGCCTAAAAATGTAGTCAGTCAAATATCTATTATAGCTTACCAAACACAAAAACTGTGTGTCTCAGTACGAGACTTAATCCCAGTGTTCTACACAACTGACTTTATTCAGTCAGCGCCTCCGAGATAACACTCAGATTTACACCATAAATCGTTAAACCAACGCTACTGTGCATTTATAAATTGTCGTGTTTTTGTTCCTATATATATGTATATTTGACCAACCAAAGTTTTTAAAAGAATTGATTAAAGAATTGAGCATTGTTCCTACGTGTACCTAATCTAGCGAAGTTTTCGCAGAATATCACTATTATTTTTATATCTTCTTTTCCGTGGCGTGGGCAGGTTAATTAAGTAAGTATATAAATTTAATGCCAACAGGGGAAAAACGCGAAAATCTCAAACGTTATACTTACGTGTACAATTAAATATTGTGTTGTAACTTTATTTATCTATCGTATTGTAAATAATAAACTTTTTTTTTCATACTATTCATCTTATTTCTTTCTTCATTTCACTTTCTCTCTCTCTTTGTTCTAACTTTCTCTCTTTAAAGACTCACAAAGTAAAGGAAAGAAGAAGTAAAAGATTTTGTCCATCAGGAATATTTAAGGCCTATAAGGAAAAATATACTCACATAGTTAATATACTTAATATACACACATTTAATATATAGTACTTTCCTAATTTTAAAATATGAATATTTCAGCTTATAACTTCATAACGGGTAACAGTAGATAGAGATGTCTCACTATAAGTGCTAAGTGTGAGGTGATGTATGTACGTGATGAAATGAAAGGCCCGAAGTCCAGAAATATCAAAATATTGATTTTATTTCTTTACATACAACTCAGAAAATACATTTCCGATACTTTATCTTGTATCAGCCTATAACGTGTGGGACGTTGGCATTGGCCTTCCCTCTTCTCTTCTCAGCCCTTGGACGTCCACTGCTGGACATAGGCCTCCCCCATTGTCCGGCATTTAGACCTATCGGCAGCGACCTGCATCCAGCGGGTGCCCGCAACCTTTATGAGGTCGTCTGTCCATCTAGCAGATGGACGTCCTCGGCTTCGTCCACCGGTACGTGGTCTCCATTCGAGAACCCTTCTGCCCCATCGGCCATCGGTTCTTCGAGCTATGTGCCCTGCCCACTGCCACTTCAGCTTGCTAACCCGAGAGGCTATGTCGGTGACATTAGTTCGTCTACGGATCTCCTCATTCCTGATTCGATCACGTAGGGAAACCCCGAGCATAGCCCTCTCCATAGCTCGCTGTGCGACAGTGAGCTTATTTATGAGGCCCATAGTCAGAGACCACGTCTCGGTGCCGTAGGTCATCACTGGCTACACACACTGGTCGAAGACCTTCGTCTTCAAGCACTGAGGTATTTTGGACGAGAAGACGCTGCGTAGCTTCCCGAACGCTGCCCAGCCGAGTTGGATTCGTCGATTGACCTCTTTCTCGAAGTTGGACCGTTTGGCCTAGGTAGACGTACTCCTCAACAACTTCGAGAATCGAGCTCCCGACTGAAACTGGGGTGGGCACGACATGGACATTCGACATGATTTTTGTCTTGTCCATGTTCATTTTAAGGCCCACCTGTTGGGAAACTCGATTGAGGTCTCCGAGCATTGTGCTAAGATCCTCCAGCGATTCTGCCATGACCACGATATCGTCGGCAAATCGAAGGTGAGTGATGCATTCGCCATCAACGTTGATGCCGAGTCCTTTCCATTCCAGGAGCTTGAAAGCGTCTTCCATCGCATTGGTGAAGAGCTTCGGAGAGATGACATCTCCTTGTCTCACACCCCTCTGCAATGGAATCGGCTCCGTGCTCCCTTCCTGTACTCGGACTGACATGGTGGCGTTGTTATACAAACACTTCAACACTTCGATATACCGATAGTCAATATGGCACCGCTGGAGGGACTGTAGCACTGCCCAAGTCTCGATCGAATCAAAGGCTTTCTCATAGTCCACAAACGCTAAGCATAATGGCAAGTTATACTCCTCGGTTTTCTGTATAACTTGCCGCAGCGTATGGATGTGGTCTATGGTACCGGAAACCGGCTTGTTCGGGAGGCTGGAAGTTATCAAACCTGCGCTCGAGACGATTCGTGATAACCCTCGAAAACAGCTTATAAACATGGCTCAGAAGCGAGATGGGCCTATAGTTCTTCAACAAGGTCTTGTCGCCTTTCTTGAAGAAGAGCACCACCACGCTTCTGTTCCATGCCTCCGGCGTAATACCTTCGAGCAAGACGGAATTAAAGAGCTTCTGAAGGACTTTCAGTACCGGTGTTCCACCCGCTTTCAGAAGCTCTGAAGTGATTCCGTCTTCACCCGGCGCCTTGTTCTTTCTAAGCTGTTTGAGGGCCATCCTAATCTCGTACAGGCTGATGTCCGGAATGTCTTCTGTATAGTGTCGGGTCAACTTGGCTCTTGGGTCTTTGGCCAAGTTGCCAACAGGTTTAGCGACCGAGGTATACAACTGTCCATAGAACTTCTCGATCTCCCTCAGTACCTCTTGTTTGTCGGAAGTGACACTGCCGTCCTCCCTCTTCAGCTTCGTCAACTGGCTCTGCCCAATAGATAAGTCTCTTGCGAACACTTTGGAGCCTTTATTCCGCTCTATCGTCTCCTTAATACGATTAGTATTAAAGAGACGGATGTCGTGTCGCAAGGACTGGTGAATCCGTCTATTGAGCTGCCGATATGCTTCCGCGTCATCAGGAGTCTGCAGTGTCATCGAACGTCGTTCTGCCAAGAGGTCGAGGGTGTGGTCGGTGAGCTTTTGGGGTCCATCTCTTCGACGATGTCTGAAGAATTTAGACCCCACCGTATGGACGGTTTCTACCAACCTGTTGTTGATATCGTCCACTGCAACGCAATCCTCTAGGCAATCGAAGCGATTTGACAATTCAAGCTGAAAGCTTCCGGGGTTTTGTATGTGGGCAGCAGTAGGTCGGAGCGTAGACTTCATCAGGCGGGACCTTTCCAACTTGACGTTTATATTCAATGTGCCTCTAACCATTCGGTGATCACTACCGGTTTTCACCCTGTGGATCACGGAGACATCATTGAATATTTGTCTCTTTGTGGCCATAATGAAGTCTATCTCATTTTTAACGGAACCGTCGGGGCTCATCCAGGTCCACTTCCTATGAGGCGGCTTCTTGAAGAAAGAGTTCATCATAAAGAGTCCCTCTTTCTCAAGAAAGTCGGCCAGCCTCTGGCCCCTCTGGTTCCGGTGCCCACATCCAAATTGCCCCACTCTCAACTCATCGTCGCCTCTTTTGCCCAGTTTCGCGTTGAAATCCCCCATAATAATATTGTAGTGTGTTTTCGAAGCATGTATGGCTCTACTAATGTCCTCATACATTGCTTCCACTTCGTAATCCGGGTGTGCCGAGGTCGGTGCGTAGACCTGTATGACCTTCAACGAATATCTCTTGGATATTCTGAGTATAAGGTACGCGACCCTGCTCGACACACTCGTGATGGCTACAACATTTTTTAAGAGGGACTTGTGGACGATAAACCCGACACCACCTTGGGACTGCTGGCCGCCCTCCCGGTAATAGCACAAGTTGCCGGACTTCAGGGTTATCGTGTCCTCCCCCTCTCTTCGGATTTCTGATAACCTTAATATATCCCAGTGCAACTTGCCTATCTCCTCTTCCAGCTCAGTGATCTTCTCGTCTGTCCTCAAAGTGCGCGTGTTGTAAGTCACCAGTGACAACCTACGTCGGTAATCCGTTTTGAAAGCCCTGGTCGTTCGACGGTGGAATCCCGCCCGGAGATTCTTGGCACCCCTGGCTCCAGCGCTCGACCAGCGCCCGTCGTCCACGCCGGTGTTGCGACTGGAGCCGCCGGGAACTTGGGGCCGTTTTACTTTTTCTGCCATTTGGGGGCACCGTAACCCGCCGCGCTGGTCCAGTGCGTGGTGGCGGGTCGCCAGAGCCTCGTTCGTTGGTCGGCAGGGTGCACCACGAGCCGGTGAGGTTGGCTTGGGTCCCAGAGATGTAGGTTGGGACCCCTTACACCCCCTAGTAAAATATATTTTATATATTAAATAATATGTTAATATATTTAATTAGTTAATATATTTAATATATAGTACTTTCCTAATTTTAAAATATGAATATTTCAGCTTATAACTTCATAACGGGTAACAGTAGATAGAGATGTCTCACTATAAGTGCTAAGTGTGAGGTGATGTATGTACGTGATGAAATGAAAGGCCCGAAGTCCAGAAATATCAAAATATTGATTTTATTTCTTTACATACAACTCAGAAAATACATTTCCTGATACTTTATCTTGTATCAGCCCATAACGTCCCACTACACGGCATTGGCCTTCCCTAGTAAATCCCCAGGGCATTTTCCCCCACGCCGTAACCCACCGAGTCCGGTGTGGATTCGCCTAATATTTTCTATCGAAATAAAATAGAATTTTCTTTATTTATTCACATTTAACCCATAAATCAATATATCAACCAAATTTCAAAAAAAAACAGTTACTTTTTCAATTGAAACATGGAAGTATTTAATAGGAAAACAGAATTTTAAATGCATTAACCCGATTACCGCTGGAAGCGGCATATTCGTTGAAACATTTACGAATAATCAACAAACAATGTGCATAAATAATACACGGTAGGTTTTTATTGTAAAGTTACCGCTCCAATTGAAAAAAAAGTCTATTGAATCAACTGCGGGTAGATTTCCCTCGAGTCTGACCACTGACCGATGGTTTACTGAGTGGAATAGAAAAATATAGTAAATAGCATGTATTTTTATTTAAGAATTGTAGGTAGTTATTAGTAATGATGCAAGTTTCTTATTTATGCAATGATTCAATGTCAGTTTATCCACAGGCAACCCCCGCTAGCCCCCTGGTGTTGCTAGCCGCTAGTAATCATCGCCTCCCATGGACACCCGTCCATGGGAGGCGATGATTACTTACCACTAAGTAGCCGGCCCACTCGTCTACCATCTATTCTAAAGGGTGTCTCAACAAGAACTCGAATTTTGAATAAATGGAAAAACACCATATTTGAATGAATTTCGTGGAAATTTTTATTTACTTAAAACAGATCCATTATAGACATTACACTTGAAATAGAATGTCGGTCAAATGACCACCGCGACTTCGTTGGCAGGCATGGGCTCTTTAGACGAAATATCGGAATACTTTCGGAATATCGGAACTATCTGGTATTCCGCGCACGCACACATGCATCCACCACGCACATATGCATGGCGCCGAGCGCACTTACAACACCAGAACTTCTTTGTCCCTTCTGTTCTTTTTTATACATTTGATTCTGTAACCTCACTGCTTATTTCACATACTGTTAGCTTTGAAACTTTTGCTAATGTATTTGTACACAACGGATGCCTACGATTTTCCTTTCTTATTTTATCGATGTATATTCATTACTCTTGTTGAATATGTTTGGGGATTTAAGAATATCAAGTAGGTATATGTCTATTTAAATAATGGTCTAAGTCTTCTTCATATAGGAGCCAGTTTTTTACTGCGGCTTTGTTTGATTAAAACCAGATTTTTATTTAAATTGCATTTCGTGAATTTCTTTAAGAATCTTCTGTTTCTTGTTTTGATTGTCTTTTTTGACAAATTACACTTAATTTGCAAATTTGAAACGCGTCATCGTTACAAATTGATACTACACAATGTTAAATGAATTCACCAGTCCATATTATATAGCAATCGTTTTGTTTTTGCTAATATTCCAAATTCAATTAAAAAAACTTATTTTGACATTATTTAAAAGACGACTGTTGGAATGCAACCTAGTACTTACTGCAACCTTCAAAAGTATATCACTGGATCTAAAATACATAAATGGTCCTAGATTATAATTACACTGATTTTAATAATTACAACACCAAAGATTAGTACATACATGTTTATAAGATTTAATGTAAAATCCGATAAATGAATAACAGATGTGTGTGCTCGTAAATTATTCAATTATAACGAATTAGTTGACAGGATTATGGAATTATTACCGACCGCCAACAATGGAATTTAATAGATTAGTAACAAATATGGTATTTGAAATACCCATAATATCTGCTGAAATATGCATATCGGAACAGTTACACTTATGATCCCTTGAGAACACGAACCGATGCGGTTAATTTTGAAAATCACCGGGAAGCGCAGTGTATGTCACCCTCCGGCCAAGTGGACTAACGATTTGAAGAAGTTCGCCGGTGGTTGCTGGATTGGAACAACGCAAGATCGTGCGTGGTCCATCTTAATCCGTTCGTTAATCCAATCTGGACCATTTTTTTAAAGAAGTTTGCCGTTGGTGGCTGAATGATGAGAGCGGAAAACCGTGTGTGGTAAGGGACCTTGCGTGAGGATATTGGTATCCAACAATGGATAGACAAACAGGCTGATGTATGAATGTAGTCTGTATGGACTATTTTCTTATTAATATTTGTTTATTATTAATTAATTGTTAGTTCATTATTGATCAATTATTCATTACTTGTCAATTATTTTTTAAATAATTATCAAACATGTAATTGCATTTTAATTTCTTCAAATACTTGTTGTATTATTCCGTAATTTTATCAAATACCTCTCTCCAATAGAAAATGGGGTATGTAGTGACTTAAAAAAAATCTCCCCATTCCTTTATACTACCCGTTACCCATCCTTCCCAATTCTTTTTCTTAATAAACTGCTAAATCTCCAAACGTCGGCGGCGGATCCGGAATTGTGCCAATTAACATTATTGTCATTATTGTTTGTCATTATTGAGTGAGGTTAGCATATAGTATATGCCTGATATCTCTTGGTGGATAGAAAATAACAAGCAAATCATGGTTCGTAAAAATCCGATATTTATAATAAATATAATAATATAAAATATTTATAATGCCTTTAGTGTGTCAATATTGTTAAATGAAACTTTAAGTTTCATTAATATAGACTTATTTATTATAAAACAAAACAAAAATTAAGAGTAGAACTAGAGTAACAAAAAATTTGAGTCTGAGATTAATAATTAATCGTCTTAATCAACATTTAATTAAATTATAATTATAATAATTAGTGTTGGATCATTGGCAGTAGCAGTGATCACAAATTTTATTTATGTCAGTATAATCAATTTAAATCCTCAGAGTGAGGTCTCAGGCTCAGGTCTATAAGAGGGACATCATCTTCTGGCTCCCAGTCCAGTTGACTTTCGGACTCTACTCTCTCAAGCTCATCTGTTTCTTCTATGTCCACATTGAAATTGGAATCCCAAACCCCGTCCATATTGCATGTTGAAGTACCATAAATTCTTTTTTGGGACTGGTTCAAAGTCTTGAAGATATGGAACCTTATGGTATGGATATAAGGTTTGAATTTCAATAAAAAGCTAACCGTATACATACGTAATATGGTGAATCCCCAAAGATTCTATAAAAGTAATTAAAATTGTAGTTTTTGTCAAGTGTAAGCGTAGGATCTGCCATATTCTAGTTTTGACGATAAATATCAATTGATATATATATATATATATATATATATATCGTGATATATATCAGCGAACCCTGAAGCAGATACTCGACTTGGTGGTAAGTGGATATACGACTAAGTTTTTTTTTTTTTTTATAGACCATTGGGCGGACGGGCAAGCGGTCCCACGTGATGGTAAGTGTTACCGCCGCCCATGGACACCTGCAACACCAGGGGGTATGCGGGCGCGCCGCCGACCTTGCAAAATCCTATATCACTAAATATATTGTAGAATTTGTATTGTACAGTCTTTGAGCACTCACTGACATCAAAATTTGATCCAACCAAGTTATCACCTGTCTAGTTTTGTTGACATAACGTATTATAATAATAATTTTAGACTTAATTATATCAATTATAATATCTTCTAATTTAAAAAAATAAAGCCCAATATTTACAATACCTATCGACGTAATATGATCCTACGTTCTGAGTAAATAGTAAAAAACATTTGCTACGCCATATATTGAAACTTATACGGAGGAACAGATTCAGTTTTTAAACTTCGAAAACATCACATAACAATGAACTAATTCAGCTGCACACTGGATTTTTTTTTGTTGGGCGATATTAATATATGAGAATGATACAGTAATAAATGATATCTAATTAAAATAAGTAACGAGGAGATTCGACTAAGAACTAAGGTTGCCGACGTGGCTCAAAGGATCAACAAGCCGAAGTGGCAGTGCGCGGGCCATATGTGTCGCTGGGCCATATGTATCGGTCAGATAACCGATGGGGGAGGCGACTCTTCGAATGGACACCGCGTACCGGGAAAAGCAGCGTGGAACGCCCCTGGGGCCACGTGGACTTGAAGAAAGTCGCCTGTAGTGGCTACATGAGAAGAACTGAAGAGCTGTGGCGGTGTTCTTTAGGAGAGGTCTATATCTAGCAGTGCAGAGAATGATACTGAATGAATGATCCGCTACTCTATCTTTGTTTATAGTAAGAAGGCGGCAGACGAGCATACAGTCCACCCAGTGGTAAGTGGATACAGTCGCCTATGGACATCCGCGATACATGCCAACATCCGTCCAGAATGACAAACGTTGACACGCTCCCGGATGCGCTGCCTGGGATGTAAATGAGGAGGCATAGGATAGGATAGGATGGGAATGGGCTCAGGCATATCTTACTCACTACCGAAACACGTAGGGACATTGGGGAAATTCGATACCTATTAGTAGGAAATGCAGTAATTTCAAGGTAGTTTTCTGTAAGAGAGGGGTAACGTGGCTAGTCGAGTGCGCCCAGCGGCAGCGTGCACTCTCCCCCTACATTTTTTTTTAGTTATGTTGGAAGCGAGGTTCTTTTACAGATTTCTCTGCTTTGGATCACGGTGTAACGTAAGTTTAATAAATAGTATAGGCTTGCATAACAATATCCCCAAGTACGTGCAGTATAGTATTATAAGTTGGTAGGTATATACTGATATGTGCTTACCACTTAGTCACAACAAATCTTTATAAACTGATTAATGAAGTCGTTCAAACTATCAATGAATGCAAAAGTTACCCGTATGCGGCAGATCTTAAAGATAGGTAGTCTAAAGTATTTGGCTGCCTGCCAGCCATGCAAATGTGAATAAAGTGATACTGTCCCAAAGCACTAAGGGACTTAAACTATTTGAAGCAATGTCTTGTCTACATTAGCTGGAATTTTTCCTCCGTTTTTTCTTCTACACAAAAGATAGAGGCAACAAAAAGGCGAAAATGTCGCAAGTTAGATTAAACAAGTTTTTGCTACGAGAATTGTCACGTTTATGTTACAAGTTCGGTTGCACTATTTTTTGTTTTTGGCTCCGTGTTCGTTAAATAGGATGTCTTTTTTACACGACTACAATAAGGATAGTACTGTATTAACCCGCAGTTATCTTCGTATATTATTTGGTATTTATTCAGACGTGTGTTGGCGGCTAGCTTTAGAATAACGTTTCATCTCTTCCCGAGGGTGTCATAAAAGGCGACTAAAGGTTAATAAAGCCGCTGCCACAAACTCTGAGAAACTGCTCATACACCACATCTAAAAGTATGGAGTCGCCACTCTGGCCAGCCCCCAGTGGCCAGCGCGGCGTTTTATAGTCTTTTATATCCTCCGATGATATACTCCATTACATCAACAATATTCTATGAAACTATCTAAAATGGAAATATTCGAATCATAATTGTACTGCACATTGCAATTAGATACCTAAAAAAACTAATAATAAAAACCTTGGTGGGAATTCTTAAGATTTTTCCCATAAATCCCGGTTAATATTTGGGGTTATGTGGAAGAAAAAATAAACATTCCCACCAGTGGGCATCTGTTAGTGGGTATTTGAGGAATAATTCAATTAAAAAATGTATGTTTGAATGGGGTGTGAAAAGACTTAGAAAAAAAACGAAAGCCCCTCATTCTTTGACATGACATGTATTGTTCCGTTGCTGGGACAATAATAATTCGTTCCAAGTTTCGGCACAGAGCTCCTATAGAGGCGACTAGACAAATAAATTTAAATTAAAGTGTCCTTTGACAGTGTAACAATGCTTGTTGAGTGGATTTAATCGTTGTCGGGAATCCAAAACGTTTTCTGGCCGGTTTTTATCTCGTTGCCAACGTATTAATAAGTTTAAAACTCGTTCAACAATTACAATTAGTGGAGTCAAAGTAAAAATATATTGTTGTAATTGCGACGAATGAGCAACATTTGGAAAAATGCGTAGGCTCTTCTCTTCGCTATACCAAAATGCTTAAAGTCAAAGACTTCAATCGGTGCTTCCTGCCGGTTGTGACATAGGTGCCGAAACATGGCCTCTGACGGTCGCCCTGATCCATAAAATGAAATCCATGGCCTGATTGAAAGTTGCTCAGCGAGCTATGAAGAGAGCTATCCTCGGACTTTCTTTGCGGCATAAGATCCGAAACTAGGAAAGTCGCTAAATTACTAAAGTCATCCACATAGTTCGTAGAATTAGCATACTGAAGTGGCAATAGGCAGAATATATTTGCCGCAAGACTGATAATTAACGGATGGAGTAGACGAGTCTTGGAACAGAGGCCACGTACCGGGATATGCAATGTGGGTGCAGGGTCGGCCTCCGGCCAAGTGGGCCGACGACTTGAACAAGTTCCGGTGGTGACTGGATGAGAAGAACCGAAGATTGTGTGTGATGGCGAGCCTTGGGAGAGGCCTATATCCAACAGTAGCGAAACATAAGCGCCTACCATGGGAATCCCTCTTGATTTTGTCAACCCATACTTAAGACAGATACCGAGGTGGACTCTTATTTGTATAATAACACTTTGTATTTTGACCTTTTAAAGCAAAGCAGATTTTAAAACTATTGACTATTGACCAAAGACAAACCAAGTAGAAGTCCATTACTTAATTGAATCTCATAATGGGAATCAAAACAAATAGTTTAAGCTCTAAATTGCCTTGCTTATAAATTGGATGATTTATCATTAGTTCATTCCCTGTCAGGACTTGGGGTACACTATTAATTAAGCAATTGAACCGTCAATCATATAAGAATCACAAGTATTATAGCACCATACGCCGAAAGGTTAGATTATAATGTTTGTGAAAGAAATCAACGTAATGTTCCGTGAGTAATACGATCCATGCCTCTTACATTTGCCGATAAACATTATTTTTGGATTAAGTTACTTAGACGATTGATCAGTTTAGGTCAGTTTCCACGTAATAAATGACGTTATAATAAACAAATCAAAATTTCATAAATCAACTTAAATCAATCAGTCCTTTAGGCATCCACTGCTGGACATGGGCTTCTTCGTGCACATTGTCTTGTGCATGAGGGTATGTATGGCCTTAAAACACTACGCTGGCCAAACCGGTTGGCGAGTCCTCTCTTTTAGAGGTGGTTTAGTTCCTCAGGGCGTGTGGTAACCGCTTGGCTATTCCTTAGTTGCCTTTAACGACACCGACGGGAAGGGGTGGATTGTATGGCACACCACATGGCACATGAATTTACTTAATACTGACTTTCAATTTCCAATAGACTATTTAAATAATGTAATGTACATTGTCAAATAAAATGAACCTTAAAATAATTTATGGTTTCCTATATGTACAAATATGTATATATTAAATAATAAAATAGCTAAGAACTTGAAATAGGATAGGGACCGAAAGCTGCAAAGATGACTGCACAAAATCTATATAAATAAAAATGTAAACGTTCGTTTGTTCAAAATCTTAAATCTCCGAAAGTTCTTCACCGATTGCTTTGAAATTTAGATACAACGTTGCATGCGAATACGCTCGTGTTTTTATATACGTATCACAGGGTAAAAATACATATGTTTTTTACCCAAAAACAGATAAAAACAGGATGAGCGCCATCTGTTGGGCAGCCACAGCAACGCGTGGCCGGGTACAGCTAGTTAATAATAATAATAAATTACGCCAGTCTATGATTACATATCGAACATTTATTATATGTTTCCCTTTACGCCAAATTCAGAGATATACCAAGACGAAAACAAAACACCCAGATCAGGTTTAAAAACTTTATTTCAATAACAATAACGGATATAACATAATTCACTTAATTGAAATATACAATATATGTATATTTATACTGATATTTTAAGTAGTTTTGATATGTTATTTAAGTCTAGACAATATTTTTTTAAGTATGAGTTACAGTACAGGTATGTAACATAATTTGTTAATTAGGTAATTTGTTAATTCCTTTGATAACTCTTGTACAGATCCCGAATTAATACATTTTTTTATAACAAATGTTTTTTCTGCTGGGTATCGAAAATAACATGAATAATATTTGTGTTTAAATTCATACAATTTCAAATGTATACATATCACATATGTATAGTTCACACATATCATATTAATTCATATAATTTACCATCCAGCTATACGTATGTTCCTGATTTAATGCGTCGTACAAGACAAAAATTTGCTCAAAGGATAAAATTGCACAACCGAAATTTAATTCTGAGGAAGCATCTTCGAGAAACATTTAAGAAACCTACATTATGAAGCATTAATAGCCAGTAATACAGCTGAAAACAAAGCGGTATTAAAAAGGGGTATTTCGTTAGTTACCGAGCTCCATTCAGGGACAAGATGTTCGTGGAAGCGCAATGAAGAGCCTGTTGTGTAAAGCATTGTTGGTCCCCTATTGTTCTAAAGGCTAAGGAGGAATGAAAGGGCTGTGCCTTTTACACAAACCGTCAAGTGCCGCTGAGCCTACTTCTAATAAATTCACTTGTCTGCAAGTGAAATGAAAGGACGTTAAATTTTTTCGCTGTCGACTGTACGGTTCATAGCGTGGTTTGCTTTAATTAAGATTTATTAGTGATCCAACAACAAATATTAAACGTTAAGGCAAGTTTTCATTCTGAGCAATAATCTAAGTCGAAAGAGGATTACGCAATTCTCAGTAAAGTTATATCTGTGCAAATAACGTGATGGTCTTAAAACGTCACGCTGGTCTAACTGGTTTGTGGGTACACTTTTTTAGAGGTGGTGTAATTCCATAGGGCTTGCCGTGAAAAGCAACTAAATGATCACTAAACCGCTACTACAAGCCATGAGACCAGTACTAAGTGGCATTGTAAAGTCATACAACATTCGTGCACATTGTCATGTGCATGAGGGATGTCGCTCGAGGCCCATGTTCAGCAATGAACGAGAAGGAGGGTCTACTCTGAATTTATGCTTCTGAAGTTTCGGGCCTGACCGAATTTCGAATGAACGAAGTGTTGTAACCTTACTTTCTTTCGTTCGGAGCTGTATATCCTGTATCTCCTATTATTTAAAAGGTGCGATATTGTTATCGTAAAATTTAACATTTCATCTCCAAGTACGAGTATCTCTTGTCAAAATCTAGATATTGATCATTGTATCGTGCTATGGGAGTAGTTTCAAATGTCAAATGAACTTCGATCGGACCGATATATCGTAGTGAACGTTTACGTGGTACGAATCTACCCAAATATAGGCCGAAACTTCGTTTTTCGTGTTCTCTGAGTAGACCGCCTGGTTATGGTTTACGGTAAAATACTAAATTATATAAAAAGTAAAGTTGAAGAGAAGTCCGCAACAATAAGGTTGAAATTTGTACAGCTCCCAATTTTGCAGTCGATTCATTTCGGCCACTTGGAATTCCCGGTCGACGTCCAGTGATGTTGGTCATTAATCAATGTCTCTGTCCAGGGTCGCCCTCAAAAATTCGACGTCCCATAGCATTGTCCAGTGTTGCCTGTCAATGTGGTCGAGTCATGCTGTCGGCTATTTATAAAAAATACCGGATGCTGTTTTGGTGGAAATTACATTGGAAAGGAAAGATCGGGTTTTTTTCTATATTGGCGAGAAAATTGAGAAAAATTATTAGTTTGTTTCATTTATTTATGAAAGAAGGTTATGAATGTCATTATGAATTCATGAATTCATTCATATGTCATTTATGAAAGAAGGAAAGAAGGTGGCAGACGAGCTGACAGTTCACCTGATGGTAAGTGGATACTGTTGCGCATGAACATCTGCGATACATGCCAACATCAATCCCCCGGATGCGCTGCTTACCTTTGGAGATTTAGAGGGATGGATTTGGAGAAAGGGTTGGAAAAATAGGATGAGATAGGATGGAATGGAACAGGAATGGGCTCTCGCATATCTCACTCACTACCGAAACACGTACATACATTTCGAAAGTTGGTTAAAGTGCGAAATGAGGTACATTTAGAAGTTATTGATATAAACATTAAAAACCCTGATAACAAGCGCTCGTCAAAAAGGTAGATTTTAAAGTAAATCAAATTATTTTAAATCAAAAAGGTAGGTCTATTTTCCTGTAGGTTTTAGAAAATGTGTTCAGACAAAAGTTGTACCAGCGCTATCCGACAACATAGGTAAGTATCGGTTAAGTACGAGTATGTTGCTTTTGAAGCATTAATCGAATATTTTATAAAGTTTAGATCAGGCATTCTCAAAGTGGTCGATATCGACCGCCTGAGGTTGATGTGAACTCTCTAGGGGTCGATAATTTCAATAAAAAATAATTTAAGGGTCGACGACAGCTAAAAAGAGACCCATTACCAATGCTATTTGTTTGTTAGTGTAAAATATCTATGATTCCAATAGGTACCTAATTAAGAAGATATTTTTTTTTTATCTCTATGTACACAGCGAAAAGAGTACACACGTAAGAATGCGTGAAATAACACGTGGCACAAACCTGTCTCTCATCGAACGTAGCAAAGCTAGTGCGGGCATGAAAAACAGTTGCTCATAAGTTACATGTCAGTGTGAGTACGTAAAGTAAATTACTTTGGGTTTAACGGTTTTAATGTTTTTGGGTAAGGGGCCTGCGACCGAAAAAAGTTGGGAACCCCTGGTTAACATCATCTTTATTTTGGAACTACTGAGCCCATCAACGAATACTTTTACAAAACATAAAATCATGTTACTTTTATTAGAAATGTTATTAGCAAATAACATAACTTTTCCAAAATTCAAAAAAAAAATTGGAAAGAAATATAACGGCAAATAAAATAGGTATCTAGAGTTGACACACCGGTAGATATTATTTTTATTAATTTTTGCCCACGTAGGTTTCCTTGCAATGAGGCTTCTTTAACGCCCAGCTGAAAACTCAATGCAAGTATGGGTCGGCTGAGCACGTGTAAGTCGTCTGAGGATGATTATCCCTTCGTTTTCACTGTTTTTATGTAATTGAAATCCTATTTAATAAGTTGTTAATTGAATTAACTAAAGCAATTTATCAATAAGGTTAAATATGCAGAGTTATATAACTTATAAAAAGATTTTTTGGCGGGTAACCGAAAAGCGAAATGGAATTTTTCTTTGATTATTATAATAATTGCGTATTGTGAGTTTTATAGTTCAATAATGATGGACAATTAAGCTTCAAATTGTCTAATGTTTGCAATAATCAAATAAAAGCATACGCTTGCGTTTTCCGTGTGTTTCCAAGGAGGCCAACTCTTCCTACTATCACTTTACTGAGCGACTCTTAATTTACTGCGATGGAACTGGACATTGACGAGTTGTAACTTTGAAGAAAACTTGACACTGGCACAATAAGCTAATTGCGCTATTTCCATTTAAAAAAAAAGAAGAACTTGTAAAAATAAAGGAAAGGTTAAACCTAAAAAGAATATACGAACAGATAAAAACTAATAGCTCAAAATTCTAAAAATAATTCATACGACAAAGACATAACCGGATTGAGGAAAAGTTACGATTCAAACTTGAATTAGAGTTAATCCCCTCATTTACCGTTCGGAAGTCGATTCTTCAAGACAATAGCGTGAGGCATAAAAGATTTACTCTGAGTCACTCTTATACTTACTAATCTCTATATGTGAAAGATTAAAGGCAACGTCTCTGTGTCTATTTCTACAAGTCCGGGTTTTATGGGAATTTTATCATAACTTATGGCAAATATTCGTATTTTAGAAAATTTTAATATATTTTCTTTTAACTAGACTAACTTTCTTTGATTGTACGAAGTTTTAAGGTTAATTGTACTTGTAATAGTGTTTAAAACATTATTGTACCTGACGAAAACCTATGATTTTAAGTTAATGATTTTTTCATAAAGCGTTAACTTAAATTATTCTTTAAAATTAACTTTAAGTAAAATTTTATTTAGAAAGATATTTCAGTTCATATTTATTTATTTAAAAAATTATTGTACACACGACATGAAATATATACAAATGTAAGGATTAGAAATAATAATAAAAACAAAAATAAACTATATGTTCCTCCACATATGTTGCGTGGCTATTAAAATATATAATAAGTTGCGAGATGTCTTTAAAGAAATTAATACAAATTAATATAAATTTATTGACACGGAGACTATTTAAATTTTTAAGTGACAATGGTTGTTATAATATTTAACTACATATTTGAATAAAAATGAAATACTTATACATTCGTGAAATAATAATTTAGTGATATCCATCGGTTTTTTGTGTGTTTATTTTTTTAGTTTTAACATATTGATATATTTGACACTTTATTTTGAATTGTATGTTTATATTTTATTGAATTGATAAACGTAATATCGGTGTAATCTTTAAACATTTGCACATCAGTCATATGGCGAATGTGTAAAGATTTGTTTATTCACTTAGCATAAGACCAATATCTACCCGCATTCTTAAGCAAATAAATAAATTTATTATTATTATTATTAATAATAAATAAACAGGAAGAAAAAGAAAAGGTGTACAAACGGCAAGCTTTAACCTTTAATTAATTATTGCTTAACATATTTCAAAGAGAATATAAATATGAAATCTATATACTGTTAGCTATACGAACTTCCTGGCTTTCGATATCAGATAAGCTGTTATAGTAAATCACCTGGAAGTTTCTGGCCATGATCCACCACGCGAGCCCGTGCAAATTGGAGGATACTCATGATCCAGAATTTTATTAATTCTGGAGCACGTGGTTTTCCTCACAATGTTTTTCTTCATCGCCGAGCTAATGATAATTTTTAGAAGATCCATATTTAAGTAGAAACCTATTTTAACAGGTTCAGGCCAAGGATTTGAACTCACTATTTTACGAATGAGTGTCTAGTATAGCGTATATCTAGGCTATCACCGCTCACATGCTAAGTAACGGTGTTTAAAATCTCTGGTGAATTAGGTACTGGTGATTCGACTCTCCGGTGAAAAAAAAGATATTATCCAAACTTTCCTCCGGTGCAAAGAACTATTTCATTTCATTTCTTAAATGAATAGATGTACAATAAAAATGTATTAAAAATTAAAATATCACGAGTAAAATTGAGCGAAGTCGGGGTCATTTGCTTTCTATATGGAGCGTTAGATTGTGACATAATTCCAGAAGGGGGCGGTCGAATCCCCATGGAAGCCCTGTTTTGTTCAAGACCATCGTTATTCTTGATGAAGTCTATTGTTTCGAGCAAAGTGCGGAGGCAAATGGAAAGGATTATTCATTTCACTTCGGCATCAAAAGGCGGCTTTTAAAGTTCCGCAAGTTTCCATCTGATGACTCTTAATAAATTCGCATTTGAATGGCTTCAAAGATTAATGCCAACGCCCTGGTTTCGCATGGGGAATAAACAAAGTGTTGTAATAGCGTAGTTGGATTGATTCTAAAACTGAGGATAATACTCGTAAGTTCAATTTCCTCATCATAGAGAAAATTTTGAAAATTATTTTTATATAATTTTATATTTATTGATATAATAAAAAAAATATTAAAAATTATATCAATTAGTTTTATATATATGTAATTATTAACAGTTTAATCGGTTCTCCATACATCTTAAGTAAACTCTCATTCCGATAAAACGAATTCAGAACAAAGTCAAAAAATTTTTTACTATTCCACTATGTAAGACCAACTACGCTAAAAACCGCTGTGTTGTGGGAGTACGAGTCTGCGCTCTCACTCAACAGGTCAACGTATACCTGTCGGTACGTTAATTAGCTAATAATAAATATTAGAATCGAATGGTTTTGGGCACATGAGCATGTTGCTGGTACATCGAGGTGTACGAATATCCATGTTCCATTATGACTTTTCGAAGTATATACGACGAACTGTCTAAAAATTTCTTGTTGTGGTTGTTATTTAAATATTTTTCACTGTGTTATTAACATTTATAAACCTTTTTTTCTTTGTGTAGTACCTATATTTGTGGAAACTTAATAGACTTTATAGTACCTATGTTACCAAGTTTGTAATAAAACTAAGCGATATGTATTAAGTTATGAATTAAGTTGCCAGAATAGGCAAATAAGAAATAAATATATTCCCGTTATTCTAATGGTTATGAGCTCCCTTTGCAAAGGTAATGTCCGAGTGAAACGTGAAAAACGTGACCGTGACCTAGTATGTACGATTTTTATTTAATTTAATACGAATTTCTACAAGAAGCAAAATCATTAGATAATTTAGGGGGCTAAAACACGAATAGCGAAAAAGTTTCATCTTATTTTCAATTTATCACTAGCACTTTTATAAAGGTGGGGACAGACATGAGCTGAAACTACTGTTTATACACCCGATACCAATTTTTCAATTTGACGATAGTTCTACAACCTGCAATTAAATCGTAAATGGTGAAAACGTTAATCTTTTCAATCCAAGAGAAGAGTAGACCAAAAATATTTTAAATGAGAAATTAAGTTTTTCTTATAAGATTTTAAACTTTTGTTATTGTGATTGAACATAATAATTGATCAGTACACGGGTTACTCACGATTTATTATTTATTTATTATATATTTCGGTTCTGTTACGTGAACCGTGTACCGACAACACGACACGACGAACGAACACGACAGATTTGTCTGTCAATAGCAACAACACCTTCGCTGTTTACTTAACAATTATTGAGTTATTGTAGAAGAATTTTAAAAAGAGAGCTCCTGAAGAGCTTCATGAAATGAATTTTTCCTTAGACATTTTCGTCGTTTAATTGAAGTAGTTCAATGCTATTTGAAAGCGATAATTGTTTGAATCCGTTGTGTAATCATAATTTTTGTACGATGTATTATTTATTGATTGATGGATTGAGGTAACTAATATAACTTTGGTGTTACTTATCTATTAAAAAACTCTCTATAAAGTACATTTCTATATTTCTCGAGGATATCGGACCAATTGTAATGTTTTCGTCTGCGTTTTTCGTTCTACGTTTTTAGTGGAGAGACATAGTCTAATGGACCTACTATTATCAAATACTGAGTAGGTACGCAGCCGTCGCCTAAACTTTTTAAATTTATTTCTCCGCTAGTCATCTAGCCCTCACTGCAACCATACACAAACGAGCAGGTTAATAGCTTCCAACAGTCTTTTGATCGAAACCTCATATCTAAAATTCCGCAAAGTACCGCATATTTAGAGACGTGTCACGAACATAAAATATAGATTTCAATTAAGATAGCACGATTTGATCGTGGACTGAATATCAAAGGCTTAAGAATTTGAACACGAAAGAAATTGAAGTTGCTTTAAATATTCTCAAGGTGAGTATTATGCCAATTCCAGTGAATTTTTCGTCGATTTGGAATTATAATTTTATTACCTTATCGCCGATGCCAATAAATTACTTTTGACTGTAATTCGGCTTAACTGCCTAGTTACAAATTTTGAATTTTGAAAATAATTATGTACCTTATTTTATTAAATATATAAATGTATATGAAAATATTTTATTTAATGTTCAGCCGTATTGTACCGCTGTAATATCGGTCGTGGTCACGAGCTAAAATTACACAAAATACACATTGCGCCGTTCAAAAATGATGACACAGAAAGGGCGCCATTTATAATGTCGTCTGTCGTACTCATATTCTGTATTCATGTTTAAGAATGAACCTAATTGTTCTGTTGTTAAGGTCGAAAATTTAATGTGTGGTAAGGTTTAAAATTAATGTTTTATATAAAAAAATTGGTAATTATGTGAATCTGTTTTTCTTTTATCATTGACTACGATACGTTATTTTTAAAAGAAGAGTAAATTACCTTTCATCTCCAAGAAAATATATCGGAGGAAAGAAAAATATTTCACTTTGAAATTTGACACAAATATAAAAGGAAGTAAAATTGAGACAAAGAGATCAGAAACATTCAGATAATTTCAGAGTCAACTCTATTTACATACAGGAAACAATGGGTGGCCTCATTGTTTCCTGTATGTAACCTGTATGTTTCCTGCAAAGAAAGTTCACAACAATAACCTGCAACGTATAACGACATTCGCGGAGCTCATTATGAAAACAGAGGTAGACAACATTCGGCACGCGGTCCGTATCCACGGCTAATAAAAAATACAGTAGTTTATCTTCTTACAAAAAATATTACACATCATGCACACATACGTGTACACTGCCCACGCGACGCACACCTCACCCAATACAGAGAGCCCACGAGGCAGCGTTCATAGTATTCTTGATAATTGTATAATAAATACTTTCGAGCTGGTCACCAGACTGAAAGTTATTACTTTTATCAAAAGTAGTATTTGCGTTTTTTTGGCATAATTAACTTCTCATGAAAAAGAGGAAAAGTTTTTTATTATAACTTATACTTCTTATATGCCAGTACATAATCCATAAACTTTATTTTCTTTTTTAGTTTTTGTACTTCTAATTCGGTATTTGATAATCATGTGCTTTCATACTTTCACAATTACAAACATAAATTCTAACTTAAGGCCATCTTTCACTTCACTGTATACCATACTATACCATCAGCCTCTATGTCGCTTGACTGATAGATATAGGCCTCTCATATGGCTCACTGCCACACTCTATAAGTATTCGAATTTTCTTATCCAGCCCCTACTGCCTAACGTTCAAGAAGTTATAGTCATATAGTCATTTAACTTGACTGGAGGGCGTCCCACACGGTTCCCGCTTCATTCGGGAACTCTTCTTTCTATAACCTGCCCATTGTCACTTCAGCACGCTGATTCCATGAAAGACTGATTCATATTGATTCTTGATTCTCTTGACCACAAGATTAAAATAAAATTATTTGTACCAGTGACGCCTACTTGAGTACTTTACCTGGACGAGAATGTACAAAGATGTATTTAAAAAAAATAGATTTGAGTTATTATACTGTTTCTCTAATTTACTGCTGTATTTCGTATTCTAGTGCCTGTGTAGGGACAATGCTCAAGTGCGACCGCCTCAAATGTCTTTATTGCGCCTACACGGACTGTTTACGAGCTCTGCCCATTCCATACAAGGCTACGTGGTTGGTTGATTATTTTATGACCGGCAAAAATGTAGACGTTCTTTATTTAGGTTTTAGTATGAAGAGTTTATACCTTCTCTCTGTTTCTACCCTTGCTGTGAAAAAAAAAACATGTTCTTTATATAAATTTTTAAACTGTTTCGAAATAAACTTTGATTTTTTGTACATAAATGACTAGAAATTAACTTCCGTATTTGTTTAATTAATGTGATTTTAATTTTATAAGTGATTTTAAATTAATAATAATATGTATAACATCGAATAATTATTAGTGACTGAAATCTATAAATTATCTTCCAATTAATTGCTAATAATTAATGCTAATCAAATATTCGGAAATAGGTACACAGTTCACTTCAAAAATAAACACTATGTTTTACATTACATATAAGATACATACTCGTATATTATACAACTAATTTAATTTCTAGCTTTTATATTTTTTTGGATAGAATCGTCAAGCGTCAAGCCAGGTTAAGTAAACTACAAATAGATATTTGTAGAACAGTAACTTTACGAGATTTTGAATGCATCAGTACAGTACAGCTGTCAGTACAGGTTGTTGTACAGTCGTCGATACAGTCATAAATATTACCTAATGGGTAATAGTCGCGCAAAAATTACAGACTATCTTACGAGAATCACATAAATTTGCACTCTATACCTCTACGTCATAGGCCTATACAGTAAACAATAATATCTACCCACAAATTCACAAACACATAAACGCTCTCTGGTCCTGGGGCCGCTAATATCTTTATTGCGCTATACCAAAGGTTTACGACCCCTGACCCCGCTGATTGTGCCCGAGCACGCCACAAAACTATAGTTCTCTCAATAGTGTCGACTTACTCCTTAGGCGACGTTTATTTTTTATTATTGCTTGGCTTATAAAAGACCGAATAACTATAATAATAAGCTTGAATCATTTTTTGTATTAAGCAATAAAACAAGTAAAATTGGAGATTAACTATCGTGTAACGACATACATGTCAACTATTTGTAAACATAGGTATATTCGACTATAGACTATATTATATGCCCTAGTCTCTATATATATCGGTTAAGTTCGTACTCGTAGATAGGCCAAATCGGATCAGTACTTACTAAATTATAACTTAGTATCTTCTTTTCGAAAATTCAGATTTAAATTTGGGGGTATCCTAAATATGTTATGAGGACTAGTTTAATTATGCTCTTATAGTTTTGAGATCATATATATATATATATATTTACAAGAGATATTAGAATTAATTTAATTTATCAAGCTTATGACCTTAATAAAATTAATAAGCTTATAAATAAAATGTTACTGAACCGTAGTGAGATAGATGTTTTCTTCTCAAATTAGCGGGTTCTGAGCAGATATGCTGTGGAATTCTTAGAGAAACCGTAATAAAGAATGTACTGTTTAAAGAATGTACCATACGCATTGGTTTTTATAACTGTAATGTACCTTCTGTTATTTTTAAATAAACACAAAAGTGGGAATAGACTAGATAGAAGAAATCTGATTGGCAAGTTCTAGGAGGGGTGGGGGCGAAGCAGATGAGGAGGGGTTCATTAAAAAGTCAAATTTGAAACGTCATAAGAATGTTCCATTTTCAAAACATATAATAAAATTAAATAATTCGAGAGCTACTGAACATCGAACACTATTAGACTCTAACGTGCCTGCCCTTGAGTGTTTGTATTTACAACATAGTATGTATTCTCAAATCGATGCTTTCGAGCTTCAATTGAGTGTGGTTGCTGGCTTTGGCAGAGAGGGTTTGATATACAAAATTTTCCACTCAACATGTTTTATGTAAGAACCTCTATATATGCGTGGACGAGATGATGACGATTTTTTTTATACGAAGAAGGCTGCAGATGAGCATTCAGTCCACTTGGTGGTAAGTGGATACTGTCCCCCTGCGACGTACGAGGTACATGCCAACATCAAAACAAAACTTGTCACGGCTCCGGATGAGCTGTCTACATTTGGAGATTTAGGAAAGAATTTAGAAATGTAAATGGGGAGGTATAGGATAGGATGGGACGTAAATGGACTCTGGCATATTTCACTCACTACCGATACACGTACGTACGGACAGAAATACACTATCATACCCAAAACCGTTCGATTCTAGCTCTTATAAGCTTGTATTAAGACACCGATGGGTATGGGTTGACATGTTGCTGTCTTTACATTGGGGGAATAGGATAAAGTGGGAAATGCATACTATAGTTTTCTATGGAAGAGGAATAAAGTGGCCATTCGAATGCCCCCAGCGGCTACAGCGTGTACCGTATTCCTCCCAAGATTATAAATTTTTAAACTACCCACATTTAAACCGTAATATTTTTAAGGATTCCAATAATATAAAAATATTAATTTATTTGGATTAGCATAGACTCGTATATAAGCAATAAAACTATGTACAAGTGTATATGACACCGATCACTGTTAATCCAGTAATTTTCTTTTGACATAAAACATTAACGTTACACCCAGAAACACTTTTATATTTACGGAACGTAATATATGGAGGTCACCGTCACTCAGATCCAAACTGTCGACTCGACGAAAAAATGTGTCAAAATATGGAACACCAAAAGATATATTGGACCCTCGTCAAAGGGCGAGGACCAAATGACGTTACTTTGAAGCAAATAAAGTAAATTTACATAATACTATTGCAAAAGTTGCATTTTATGTTTCCAAAATTAAATTCCATTCTGACACATTTTCAGATTCCATCAAACGAGGTGTCATTATTTGTTTAGACTATTATAGAATAAAAAGAAATTCTTTTTATTAGGCTTTCATTAAAGCAGAACTTGCTTTGAAATGCAGAGTCAACGAGATGTAAACTTCTTTACGTGTAATAAATCTTATTTATTAAGATAATATTCTATAGTTACATAAAACCTTTTTATTACATTTTGTTGTGTAATATGTTTTTATAAAATTAACCGTGACCATTAATTTGTCGACTGCTGGACACGGGGAGTTTGCAATTTGCATGGGGAGGCCCATGCAAATTGCTCATTCATGAAGGATGTATGGCCTAAAAAGATCACGCTGGACAAGCGAGTCCACTCGTGTAGCCATTTGTTATCCCTTACTCGTCTCTTATAACACCTACGGGAAGAAATGGGGTGGTATAATTCTAAAGCCGGCAAACACCACACTTCCGATTTATAAAACTATAATTTTTAAAGTGGAGTGTAGGCTTTCTCGGCCGGTGTCCATATTAATTTTGAATCTTCCGGGCTACTTGGCCGAGGTCTTCTGGAATCTCTTCTTTTTCTACCAAACGTTTCGTCAACAACTGCGGTTGACATCTTCAGTGGCGACTGCGTTAATATAATTTTTAATTATTATTAAATTAACGTTGACATGTTGCACGTAATTTAATCACTTTTTGTTACTATACAGAATGTATCAAATTTTAAACTGCAGCCTGAAACCGGGAATTTGTGATTCTGAGTATTCTGTTCGCTCATGATTTTGAAAATTTTACATTATACAAAAGGTTGAATCATTCTGTTTATCAAAATTTTCATACATCTTTTACTAAATGCAAAACGTAGTAACGGATATTATTACATGGAAAAAAAAATATCCGTCAGGAATTAATCGGTTACAACGGTTTTACAGCCAAAATAATTGATCACCACCTTCTTTCTAGATATGATATCCAAAGCGAACAAACCATTATTCAAAAGGCAATTAAATTAATATTTAAATTAATAACCGTATTGACTTTGACAAATTGTCGGTCTTCACTCAAAGCAATTTAAAGTAAGCCAATTGAAATCAAAGGGAAGCCTCGACAAAGCCGAAAACCAACCAATTGGTGACATCAAATGCTGAAATAGAAATTGTAAAATTTGGAAGGGTTAAACTCTTTATAGGCCGTAAGTTGGAAGATGGAATTTATTTTCACTTAGACGAGGAGTGGCCTGGTGTCAGCGACAGGCGTCTATTGTTTGATATTGAAAAATTAATTAAGTTCATAATCATGTTTTGATTATCAGGTTAAGTGGGAGATAATTAAATCTAAAATAATAGTGATTTTTTTTATAGAAAAAAGGCGGTAGACGAGCATACAGTCCACCTGATGGTAAGTGGATACTGTCGTACATTAATATCCGCGATACATGCCAACATCAGTCCAGAATGACAAACGTTGGCACGCCCCCGGATGCGCTGCCTACCTTTGATGATGAAAGAATGGATTTGGAGAAAGGGTTGGGGACGTGGGAAGGGATAGGATGGGAATGGGCTCTGGCATATCTCACTCACTACCGAAACACGTACTCGTACATACATTGGGGAATCGGATAAAGTGGGAAATGCAGTACATTTCAAGGTAGTATTCTGTGAGAGGCCAGTCGAGTGCGCCCAGTGGCTGTTGGATTGCATCGTGCTCTTCCCCCCCCCCCCCATGCTTTATTTGGAGATAACCGAAGCTGTAACCCATTTCTTTTGATCGTCCACTGCTAAAAATGGGTCTCCTCATGCATATTGCCTCGTTCATGAGGGATGTATGGCCATATGTCCAAGCGGATTGGCGAGTCCACTCTGAGAGGTGGTGTAGTATCTCGAGGCTTGCGGTGGCGGTATCGTTATCCCTTTGTCGCCCTTTACAAAACCCACGGTAAGAGATTTACTCGTAAAAAATATACTAGTACTAACGAAAAAACTTAATAACTACCGCTCCTCTCTCCCACTGGAACCACACACACAAACGGCGTACCACTGAGATAATAAAATTTAAAAGGGCAAACTTGGTCGGTACGGGATGGAATGAAAAGTGATTTGCCTAATCCACTTCTCAATTTTCCAGCCCACTGGGCTTTCGGATTTTAAGTCACTATCGACTCTCTTTCCTAGTTGCATGTACTTTGTTCTTCGTTTTGAAACCATAATTTAACTCGATGGATATTATCACTGTGCATAATATTAAAATTAAAACATAGGTTTTATTGTTTTAAAAATTCTGTAATAATACCATACCTTACCATCAGTGTATATAGGCCTCTCCCAAGATTCGCCACCATACATGATCTTAGGCTCTTCTCACCCAGACACTAACTGATGTAGTAGAAGACTCCTGGAAACTATGTACCGAGAAACGTTGCATGGGACGCCCTCCAGCCACTGAACTGACGACTTAAAGAAAATCGCCGGTAATGCATGGATGAGAATAGCAAACAACTTTGTGTGGTTGCACTCCTTGGGAGAGGCCTATATCCGGCAGTGGAGAGGCACAGGATAATGGTATGGTATGTTATATGGTATGGTCGCCTTAGGTGCCCAGATACCCTTAGTTGAGATGTATCAATATTTTTCAGAAATTAAAAAGTCAACATCTTTACAAAAGGTTTATTTCTTGGAATACCTTGCCCTCCCTCTATAGATTGTCGACAAGTAATCTCTAACTCGGGCCTATAGAGATAAGAGAGTTGCTTTTAGAAACGTAAAAAGAAAAGAAATATCCAACCCAAACTGCGCAATAACTTTTTGCTAATCTGCTGAAATAATTCCCTCCTCCATTTCTAAAAATAGTTGACGCCTTCAATCGTCCTTAACTAATTAGTTTGTTGTGCTTCTTTTATTTCTGTAAATGGTATTTGAAAATAAACATCGATCAACCAAAGTAGAGAGATTATGGCCCTAAGAAGGTGGCATGTGCAATTCAGATAAATTAACCTACTGTTAATTTAGCTAGATAGATACATGAAATCTTTAGGTGGCATGTGCAATTCAGTCAAATTTACCTACTGTTAATTTAGATAGATAGATACATGAAATCTTTAGGTGGCATGTGCAATTCAGTCAAATTTACCTACTGTTAATTTAGATAGATAGATACATGAAATCTATATTCTGCACTAATTGATACATGTTGTAAAAAAACGATTTAAGTAAGGAACACGAAAAATACAATAGGCGGCCTTATCGCCAAAGCGATCTCTCCCAGGTAACCTTTAGGTAATAAGGTTAATTTACTGTTAATTTAGTATGTCATTTGGCGGCAAAAAACTACCAACAATGTAACGTTGATACTTTACCTTTTTTACAATGACTGCAATATTTTTGACGTAGCTGTGTTGTCAATTTAAAAAAATATAAGGAAATATAGAAATAATTGAACAACAAAACTTATTCTATATAAACCGAAATATATTAATGAAGTAATATTTCGCGGTAAATATATTTACGTAACTGATTTTAAATAGAAAAATAAAGCAAAGACTCATTGAAAAATAATTAATACTACATACTAGTTTATTTTATTAGTAACATTTTATTTATAGCACTGGTATGATTTATGTACACAGTTTTGTTACGAAGAATTATCTATCTATGTATTTTGGTTAATCGATGAAAATTGACAAACACTAACAAATGTTATTTTGATTGGATGCTCCACTTTTGAGGGGGAGAGTGCACGCTGCAATCCAACAGCTGCTGAGCGCCCTCGACTGGCCACGTTACTCCTCTCTCACAGAAGACTACCTTGAAATATACTGCATTTCCCACTTTATCGTACTTCTCTAATATACGTACGTATTTCGGTAGTGAATGAGATGTGCCAGAGCCCATTCCCATCCCATCCCTCCCCATTTTCCCAACCCTTTCTCCAAATCCATTCCTATATCTCCAAAGGTAGGCATCGCATCCGGGAGCGTGCCAACAACGTTTGTTGTTTTAGACTAATGTTGGCATGTATCGCGGATGTCTATGGGTGACAGTATCCACTTACCATCAGGTGGACTGTATCGTCGTCTGTCGCCTTCGTTCATAAAAAAAAACGAAAGCACGTACGTTTTGCCATTACATTACACAATTTACCTTTCGTTCATCCCCATTTCTTCCCGTGGGTGCCTTCTCGTGCCATTCTTAGTTGGCTTGTACGACACAAGCCAACTAAGGGCTAACAAAACTCGCTACCACAAGCTCTGTGGAACTTCATCACCTCTAAAAGAATGGACTCGCCAACCCGCGCTTGAATAACGTGGAGCCTTAAGGCCATACATTCCTCATGCACAGACAATATGCATGAGAGGCATATTGGAGGCCTCCAGCAGTGGAAGACCAAAGGGCTGCTTACGGCTACGGTTATTTCCAAATAAAGCATTATTAAAGTCATTATTATTTCTAAGTTCTTTCAGAGTTCAGAACATTTTCTTCAAACGTGACATGACATTTCGTGAACAACATTTCGTTTCTAAAGCGTTGTCGGAGGCGCACGTCCTACATAATATCAAAGCGATCTGATAATAAATAATGAGAATCTTCCAGACGAAACTTTTCGTCTGAATCAGCGTAGATTTCCTTCCATTACCCTCGACCCGTATTGTCATTACAATCTTCATATTAATTACCAACATAAAAATGATTAACGATAGTCATCTCGAAACAATGCCCCGGATCCGGTATTTATTGGACGGGCTACGTATTTGTCATCAAGATAAATAGCCGGATGTCCGGTACTAAGATTTTTAATGTCTCTTCCTAATTTGGAGGTCATCTGTTCCTTTCAGAGGTCGCTGTTTATTTGGAGCGAGAGATTGATGCAGCACTTAGTATTCATGTAAATTCCTTTTGTCGCGAATTTACAATAATTTATGTAGGAGTATTTTTAGAAAAGTTCTTTTAGGGTTTTTCAATTTCAATTTAAACATATTTAGGTATATGTATAAATACTACTAAAGTATATTTAAAGCGGTTAAATTTAGGTCTATTAAAGGGACCATTATTAAAAAACTGCGATGTGGCGAGGCGAAAACAATTCTGTTGGAAATATTCAACTATTACAATAACGTTTCACTTAATCCACAAGTTATACGAACTCCTCGCGATTATGGCAATACTGGGAGCTCGCTATTGCTTTTAATGCACAAAGTTTCATCTTTATGGTAATGATTATTGGTATTTTATTTGCAACGCAATTTGTTGCTGAAACTATAGGTTTTAAGTGGTTTTATTTTTGGTATAACAGCCGGTTCTTGGCGTGGTCGTAAAAGAACTTTGTGGCAGTTAAATTTTTTGTTCCTATATTGTCTGCAATTTCGGAAATAAATTGATGAACATTTGTTATAATATTACTACCCACCTTTACTGCCCACGGCAACAGTTATTCTTTTAATAGCTGTTGAATAATATAATATGAACTAAACTACAAACATTACAGCACAATCAAAACCGCGTCAAATTAAAAAAAATATTTCAAACGTATTATACTTACAAGACTTAAACTTAAGCGACTTAACTTAAACGTAAAAAACACAATACAACAAGTTTATGTTTAACTAATAAGCAATAAACGTTTCGTTTCCATACCACAACATCAGTCTATGTCTCTCTACTGCTGGATATAGGCCTCTCCCGCAGCTCGCCACCACACTCGATCCTCGGCTCTTCTCATCCACCGGCGAATTTCTTTAAGTCGTCCGTCCACATTGCTCAACATTATTCCCACGTTGCTTTATTCAATTTGGGCAATGCATAAAGTTATTTATGCATTTCGTTAAAACCTATTTACCTTATTGAAAAGGAAAAAATTATTGTATTTTAAATCTTTTGATTTATAAAATAGATTTCACTTTCATTTATACCACAGCCCTTTTATCGTCCACTTCTGGATTTTGGCCTCCTTATCTTGTGCATGAGATATGTATGTCTTGTGCATGGCCAAGCGGGTTTGCAAGTCCACTCTTTTAGAGGTAGTGTAGTTCCTCAGGGCTTTGTTAGTGGCTTTGTTATCTCTCAGTCGCCTTTCACGGCACCCCCCGGAAGAAATTAGGTGGTGTTATTATAACATACCACCGGCCTGTTTACCACATAACATAACCGGCCAACACTACAGAGCTAACTCTAATACCACTCTAACTACACCAAACATACATTAAAACCACTCTAACTACACGAAACATACATTAAAACCACTCTAACTACACGAAGCGCACATCAAAACTACTCTAACTACACGAAACATACATTAAAACCACTCTAACTACACTAAACATACATTAAAACCACTCTATCTACACTAAACATACATTAAAACCACTCTAACTACACAAAATATACATTAAAACCACTCTAACTACACGAAACATACATCAAAACCACTATAACTACGCGAAACATACATTAAAACCACTCTAACTACACGAAACATACATGAGAATTACTCTAACTACACGACACGTACATTAAAACCACTTTAACTACACGACACATACATTAAAACCACTCTAACTACACGACATATACATTAAAACCACTCTTACTACACGAAACATACATTAAAACCACTCTAACTACACTAACTACATTTAAATACATTACATGTATTTAATGTATTTAAATTACATTAGGTACACGTAATATTACGCCAATAGGTTTGTAAATATGGAATGTATTTCCCTGATCTCCGAAAACCATAACGACGTCATTAATTCGTAAATAAACTGACTTCAAAAGGAGGCAAAAATAAATGATTAATGATGAACAGTCACAATAATTTAATACAGTCTCTCTCCGCATACAAAAATACGCTATTAGTGGCCCGACAATAAAAACAGATTATCGCCACTCCTGACGACAATACCTAAGTTGGGACACACAATCATTGAAAAAGGACAACACTTTATTAAAACATCTTTTACTCAAAATGAATCCAGAATCAAAAACCTTAACTAAAATGGAGTCTGCGATTATTTTACAATTATACCTGCCAACGGTTGGTAAAAAAATTCCAGTTCTCTGGAGTAACACGTTTCTGGAAGTAACAAAAACGCCTTGTCAAAAGAAACAAACAAGAAATCTCCGTTTTGATGACTTTATGAAGATTGTATATTTTGATTTAACTACATAATTATAACCATCTCGGTTTAATATACTTACTGTATAATTATTGTATTTTCTATACGAAGAATTTTGCTATGTCAATACGTATGATACATAAATGACAATACCAAACGGACTGTCTAGAAGACCCGCGTATTACAGCGACTATTTCGCTAACGAAACGTAAGGCCGCGAGAGTTACGTGTCGGGAATCATCTCGCCGCACGATAGTGGGCCGCATAATACACGGCACAGTCAGAACTCGTAGGTCGCAGCATTCGGACCACGAGCGACATTACCACTTATTGAAATTACTGATGGTCAACTTATAAAACAAATACAGGGGGAAATATGTAAAATGGAAATGTCATTTTGTTGCTTTATGTAGTCTTGAAAAGGAACAAGTGAAAGAATAAAATCTTTAGAAATGGTTGGGACTAGTTCACCCCCATCTCCCACATCTATCTGTTTACGCGCCTCAGTGTTAGACCTAGTTTTTACGCGGGCTAGTTGCCACCTAAGCTGAGCGAGCAGTGGTCAAACAGAGGTGGTTTACCCGAGTTAGTCATAATCTCTAGTTATGTCCCTTCTCCCCATTAGATCATTTCAAAATCTTCTGAAACACTTCATTAATTTCCTTATTTCTCCTTATCACATCCCTTCCTCCCAAATGAAGGACATTCGTAGGCGTGCCAACGTTTGGTTGGTTATTGTAAACATTGTGTATTAGCCGTTTTGTGGTTTAATAGTGATAGTTTATTAAACTTCAAAGTGATTTTCGTACGTGCTGTTTATGATAATCAAATAAAAGCCTGTGACCGCATTTATCGTGTGCTTCCAAGGAGTCCTCCTCTGTCCTCAGTAAACTTACTATCGCTTTATTGAGCCACTTCTGACTTAGTTCGAAGGGACTACACATTGATTGATCGGACCTTGAAATTGTTTATTACGAAGAAAACTTGACACTGGCAGAATGTACTAATTACGCCATTGCCTTATATAAAGAAAAAAATAACTATATATTTTATAATTGAGACATTAGTTCTACATCCACTCCGACTGTATAACACTCTACTAACTTCCGAGATAAACACTCTCGCATTCGAAATACATCTTCTGGAAGGGAACAAATGCCGTAAGGAGATAAGCTTACATAGCCATAGCCAAGGAGCTTGGGGACAATATGGAGAATAAATATTTCTATAGAAGTTGGAAACGGCTGTGTATAGAATTAAATTGACTTCTAGAGCAGAAAGAAATTTCTGTAATTTTTCGTCTTAACTTTCGTGAAATAATGTTTTGTTTTTAAATTACCTTCTCAGTGCAACCACTTATTGGTTAATATTATTTTTATAATAATAATAATAATTATATTTATTTGCTCAAGAATGCGGGTACATACAGGTCTTATGGGTAAGTTATACAAACCTTACACATTCTGCCAGGTAACGTCGTGCAAATGTTTACATTACAAAGTTACATTAAAAACAAGTTTACATTAAAAGGACTACATCAACGAGGATATATAAAAAATAAATAATTTAAATAAATACACCAATAATTGTCAAATTATATCTAGTGTCAATGTGAAACGAAAAAATTGATGAATGTCATTATATTATTATTTCTATGTCATTGTCATTAGTCATTATACCACTATTATATATTTCACTGTTATTTAAATAATCTTCAATGTCAATAACTATTATTAGTTAGAATAGATAAAAGCACCCTTAACGCGCGCGCTATTTTCCAGAAAATATTGTAAAACTAAAGATAAGCTTACAAACAGTATTTATTTACCTACTTCAACATTCAGTTTACGCAGTTCACAACTAGATGGCGCCACTAGAAAAGATAGAACGCGCTATCGATGCGTGTCGGTGCATTAGATATAAAGTTTAACAATATTTAATTAAAGTGGTGTTTTCTAAATCAAGGATTAACTTTCATTATTCAATGTACAATTATATTTAATTTATGTACTTGTTTACAACGTAAACTTAGTCATAATTTTGTCATAATGTGAGTGACATTTAGCGCTAGACTAGAGGTTGCTACTAATGACACAAGTGACTCGCGTGAGACACGTGTGGCAGGACTCCCGCCCTCTCTGATATATGTATTATGCTACTTAATAGTTGATTCTGACTCTCACTGCCTTATAGTGAATGTGCTAGAGTTTAAATTTGCTCGTACCGTTTGATATTTTATACACTAAAAGGACAATAATACATCGCTCAAGCACAAGACAACAAACATCATTACATCATAAACATCGTGTCTGGCAGTTGATGAAAGAAGAGCTCGTTACTATTCCGTATCAATAACCTATGGCTTTTTGGGCAACCGTTTACATTAAAAAAACGTTACTAAGATATTAAATTGATGCAATTCAGTGTTGGATAACTAAATAACTATTGACTACATCTTTATATTTTATCGATCTGCCTACATACTACAACATCTATACATATACTTCTGTAGTTATTAACAGGGAAGAGATTTTTCTGTACGTTAATAGTATTTATTAACTACGAATAACGCTCTGTCCGTCAATATCAGAATAAGCCCCATTACATGCTAGTATTAAGTACTTGACTAAAGTAGGTATTTGTATGTATTTATTAACCATGTATGTACGTCTTTATTTATCTATGTGTGTATGCACTCGTATTTATGTATTTATTTATATTTATTGTGGAATTAGATTTAACTATTATGTTCGCGTTATTTAGCATTGTAATTTTAGTACCTACTTTTCTTTATTTTTGACTGTCATTGCACCTACCCAACCATCTCTGCATAACCCAAAGGTTGACTAGGAGATAATGCTTGAAAGCAATAAGTTCGCCTTTTGACATTCTGTACAATAATGAATAAATAAATGAAAAATCGTAGGATTAACGTTTTTGTTTTGATATAAGGAATTTAGTGTCGACATTTTTACATGTTTTTTCCAGTAACTTTGTGTAATACCTAGGGTACCTGAAAACATTTCAAAAGTATTTTCACCTTTTAATCATAACGTCGATCAAACAACAAAGAAACAAACAATTGGACGCAGCTATTCGCAAAAACAAAAAGAAACAAATGAGTACTCCGCAGTGATTTATTTTAAGCGGCCGCCAAATTAACTCCAGAGATGTTATTCGTTCCCTTTTTTTTATTATTTTACACGGGAACCTTGTTTTTCACGGACAAAGCCTGGCTTAAGTGAGAATAAAATTTGTGACCTCACCTCGCGAGACTCGCAAAGATTTTTTACTTTTAAACGAAAGAGTAAACATTTACATTCTAGTATAAAATAACAGGATACACATAGTATATATACTAGGTGAGATAACTTTGTTGGCGAAAGGGCATTTTCCATTTGCGAGAAAATCTTGGTACAGATACAGAAAATGTTCCCTAGTTCTCTATGTTTTAGTTTCACAAGTACATAATAAATAACCATTTAACTTATTGTGCAAAAAAACAACAATTTGAAGATCCCAATAGTGGGAATTTCCAATATTAGTTTTAGTTTCAACAAATAAAAAAGTTTAAAGTGAAATATATAAAAAAAATCAGATGCAGAGATAACATTCCAACGATCATTTATTTAATTATTTGTTTTATATATATTATATATTTAAACATTAATGAACAAAGAAATATTGAACAGTTTGTATTAACTAAAAAGAAAAATATCGTATTCTCGCTGGCCTTGCTAATCTTGCAATTAGAAAAAAATCTAAAATCTATCTAAAGTTTTTCCATCTTTTCTTTATTTCTAATTACAGTGTAAGTTATCTGCTAAATATTAATTAACATTTGATAGAAATAATTTACATTTCTCAGAGGTATACAAACGTTATCTTTTTCCCTCTTTATGTTCTTTTTATGGATGCATTAAATTCATTCCCTTTTTACTGCGAGGAATTATTTTTGAGCAATTAAAATTTCAGAAGCGCGCCCGTAAACTCGGAGGTTTGGGGTACGCTGTTTTGCTATCGTAGTATTTCAAGATACTTCATTAATAAAATAGCTCTTAAGGAATATCACAAAATTATGTTTGATCACGGATTAACCTAGTGGGAAGAGCCCGTGCCTGTATAATAGATCTCGAATTCAACTTGAACAAACATACGTCATACCATACCAGCTGTTTCTCTCCACTGCTGAATATAGGACTCTCACAAGGCTCGCCACAATACACGCTCTTCTCATCCAACCACCACTGGTGATCTTCTTCAAGTACCTAGTCGGACCACGTGACCGGAGGACGTCCCACAGTGCGCTTCCCGGTACGTGGGCATCAATCGAAGAATCCTCTACTTAATCGGTCCTACGGCAAATATGACCCGCCTATTACTATTTTAACTTCGCAGTTCTACGAGTTATGTCAGTGATTTTAGTTCATTGGCGCAGACATCTTCGCTTCGGATCCAATCCCGCAAAGATCCTCCTTGTATAGCTTTCTGAATAGCTCGCTGGGTGACTTTGAACACATGGATCTGGCCTAACGTTAGGGGCTACGTTATGTCACAGTACGTTATAACTGGCAGACCGCACTGATTGAAGATTTGACACGTTTGTGGACGATTTCTATTTCTTTTATAAACATTTGTTTAACAAACATTTGTTTAAAAGCAAGACAGACTTATTTATTTATCTTCTATAATTGAGTTAATGTCTGATCAATATTGTATCTTAAAAATTGACGATTGTGGGATTGCATCATGAAATTGCACCTCCCTGCATAACAGTTCCGAACAAAAAAGTCCAAGTTTTCTGAACATCAGGTGCTTATAGTTATTTCAAAGGCAACTGCTCACTTTCTACTTAGCAGTTATAAAGTTAATGAAAACACTGAGCGCTAATGCACCGAAGTACGGAAACAAAATCCGGCCAAGTGAGATACGGGCTATCACGTTGCGGATTATTATCTATACAATTTGATAATTTTAAAACAACCTTGAAATAATTTAATATAACTGCAATAAAATAAAATTAATAAAATAAAACTAAAATTGAAGTAATAATCAAAATCAGAATCAAAATTATTAGAATTCAAGTGTATGTCAATTAAAATTAATTAAGCGAAATTAAAGTTACTTGAAGCTGAATTAAAAATAACATAAATTAAGGTGAAATTGAAATTAGAATTAACAATGGTTAAATATTAGTCAAACAAATATTTGTTTTTAAACAAATGAATATTCGAAAGGGAATGGAACCCGGGACTTTTTACACATCAGGCTGAGGCATTACCACCTGTGTTAATCGGTAGTCACATTAAGTCATAAAAATATAATTAATGTTATATTTTTAAAGCCTTAAATCATGTACCAATGCTATCAATTCTGAATTAATCAACGTGAAACTTTTACGAACTAAGAAAATAAAGTACCTACCCCCTTCGTCAATTTTTATATAACTCTAGAAGAGATGGCAGATAGTAAGTGGTCACAACCGTCCATAGACATCTGCAACACCAGGAGACATGCGGGTGAGCTGCCGACCTTACAGGACCCTACACAACCTTCTTGAACAGCTGAAAAGCCTACTGAGTGTGGGACGAACGTTCCACAACGTCCGGGTTCACGATATAGGTAAAGTGTCTTAAAAAACTGCGCAGTACCGCACTAAGGAACTAACGAACCCTAAAAAAATACGGTTCTGTAGCTACAACTCTGAAAATTCCAAACAACAATAAACGTTTAACTCTCGATAAAAATTTTAAAAACATTCCCACGAAACGTTTGTGGAGAGAAAATATTTCAAAGGAAACTCTGGCTTCCCAGGTGTTGAATTATTGATTTGTTTTGTCTTAAGAGCTTGTGGCGACCACTTTATCTTGCCCCCTTCCAGTCCTTTGACCTTACTTTCTTGTTATATAAATTAAACATGGCTTGGACGTTGAGATATCAAGCTTAATAATAACATGGAACAGCTGGTACTCATAGTACGAGTACAAAATATTGTTAAAGTATTATAATATCTATAGTTCAGGATTCTGAATTTTCTGTTCGCAAGATTACTGTTCCCATTTAACTTAATGAAATGTTATTAATTTATTTATAGGCCCATCTCGCTTGTGAGCCATGTTTATAAGCTGTTTTCGAGGGTTATCACGAATCGTCTCGAGCGCAGGTTTGATGACTTCCAGCCTCCCGAACAAGCCGGTTTCCGAAAAGGCTATAGTACCATAGACCACATCCATACGCTGCGGCAAGTTATACAGAAGACCGAGGAGTATAACTTGCCATTATGCTTAGCGTTTGTGGACTATGAGAAAGCCTTTGATTCGATCGAGACTTGGGCAGTGCTACAGTCCCTCCAGCGGTGCCATATTGACTATCGGTATATCGAAGTGTTGAAGTGTTTGTATAACAACGCCACCATGTCAGTCCGAGTACAGGAAGGGAGCACGGAGCCGATTCCATTGCAGAGGGGTGTGAGACAAGGAGATGTCATCTCTCGGAAGCTCTTCACCAATGCGATGGAAGACGCTTTCAAGCTCCTGGAATGGAAAGGACTCGGCATCAACGTTGATGGCGAATACATCACTCACCTTCGATTTGCCGACGATATCGTGGTCATGGCAGAATCGCTGGAGGATCTTAGCACAATGCTCGGAGACCTCAATCGAGTTTCCCAACAGGTGGGCCTTAAAATGAACATGGACAAGACGAAAATCATGTCGAATGTCCATGTCGTGCCCACCCCAGTTTCAGTCGGGAGCTCGATTCTCGAAGTTGTTGACGAGTACGTCTACCTAGGCCAAACGGTCCAACTAGGTAGGTCCAACTTCGAGAAAGAGGTCAATCGACGAATCCAACTCGGCTGGGCAGCGTTCGGGAAGCTACGCAGCGTCTTCTCGTCCAAAATACCTCAGTGCTTGAAGACGAAGGTCTTCGACCAGTGTGTGTTGCCGGTGATGACCTACGGCCTATGCTCGGGGTTTCCCTACGTGATCGAATCAGGAATGAGGAGATCCGTAGACGAACTAAAGTCATTGATATAGCCTCTCGGGTTAGCAAGCTGAAGTGGCAGTGGGCAGGGCACATAGCTCGAAGAACCGATGGCCGATGGGGCAGAAGGGTTCTCGAATGGAGACCACGTACCGGCGGACGAAGCCGAGGACGTCCATCTGCTAGATGGACAGACGACCTCATAAAGGTTGCGGGCACCCGCTGGATGCAGGTCGCTGCCGATAGGTCTAAATGGCGGACAATGGGGGAGGCCTATGTCCAGCAGTGGACGTCCAAGGGCTGAGAAGAAGAAGAAGAAGAAGAAGTCTAAATTGTGCAAAATGTACTTTGTACTGTGTTTGTTTTTCCATTTTATAGCCACGCAAATGAAGAACACGCTTTTCGTTGTACAATAACTTCAAATAAATTCTTTTAGAAATGTAATTCACCACAAACATTAGTTAAATGTACCAATTGAAATTGTGTAAAGGTTACTTCCCAAACTAAAACTAATTTCAAATAATTTAAAAAGAATTGCGAGCATTTGTACATAAAATCATTCGGTTTGCTCGCACTAATCGCGCGGTCGTTTGATTCAATTTTCTGTTGTTCTATGGGGAGATTTTTTTGAGTATTCTCAATAAATACGACATTTTTTGTAACCTTGCATTATTGGGATTTTAAGCGCGAAACCACGGGAAAAATTAGATTTTAAACGAGCCAAGGAATAAATATAACAAATTAGGCTATTAAATAATGCTTTTGATAACTGTTTCACGAGTATTAATACATGACTAAAGAGCCTGTCCTTAAACTTTTTAGACATGGCATAGCTGGTTTTAGCCGAGTTCGCATTAGGCTAATAGTTTGCAGCTAATTAATTAATATACAAATATTCATTTTAGTTGCTTAGATACAGTCTATGCAAATATTCATACAGTCTATGCAGTTTGCTTAAATGCCGCGTATTCAGTATTTAGCAAATGAGTGCTTACTTAATTAAATTAGTCGCTCAGACACAGATGTCAGCGTTCGTGCGTTCCTTAATTGATCAGTCAGCACAACGATGCGCATTGGCCGAATTTCTTCAAAACTAAATTTTTTATGCCCATTTAACCATCGAATATGAGGTATATCTTAAAGGTCAAGAAACCTAGACAGGACATTCCTTAAGTATACTTAATGCCAAGCCAACTGGTCCAAAATGTAAACAAACATGGCGACTTGAGGCGCCATGTTTAACGCGGCCTTAAATCAACTAGTGAAGTGATAATTGTTTACATATCCATAATTGATTCATTGAGATTACAAGTTTACCCTAAATTCAAAGCTAAATGTTGAGATATTTCACTGATAAGGTTTTGCATTCGGCAAATGGAATTGGAACGGATTATATATGTAGTACTTATCGTGTCTACTTATAACTTTTTAATTTATCGCTATGTACACATTTTAAATTCTAAATCGGGTCTGAACACGTATAACAAAGGTATTTGTTTATCTTTTATTCCTACTGGACGTTTCGGCACGGGTTTCACCAGCCGTGGTCATGAGTTGATTGAAGAGGCGGGTACTCCAGGATGGAAGCTGCGAGCAGTTTTATCAACTACGTACATTTGATCACATTCGGAAAGAGTACGACACACTGCAATGTCAAACACTGCAATGTTTTATAAACAATGTCCGCGGACGTATTGGACGGTAAATCGCAAAGTGTAAATTTGTTAATCACTGGATTCCACATCGACAACAGTTTCTATCCATCTTCCCGATTTTCCATTTCAATAAGAAATTACGTACAATCTTAGGATAATAGTGACGTTCAGTGGATAGAATTTTGAGAGTGCAGAGTTCTATCCAGTGATTAATTCCAGCGTTAAGAATGTGTTCGGCTGTTGCTGTTTTACTTGTTTGGCGGTTTCATAACAGCTGCGATGTGTTCCTCGATCCTTTCCGCAACTGTACGCTTAGTTTGGCCTATATAGGAACTACCACAGCTGCAGTCTATCTTATAGACACCTGGCATCTGGTAAGGTATAACATCCTTGGGTGTGCGTAGATTTTCCGTTAGTTTGGAGGACTCCATATACATACATGGAAACGGAGTGTCTTAATGGAGTATTTTCTCAATACTGTTCCAACTTTTTCGGTCACTCCTTATATGTATGCCATAAATGCGGGCTATCTGTTAGCCTCAGGATGTTTCTCTTTCTTCAAAGTGTTCCAGTCAGATATTCGCAATTACTAGTGCTACAAGTCTACCCATAGCGACGCCACCTATCTGGAGATAGTGTTGACCTTGATATAGGAAGTAAAGTAATTGCCTTGCAGACAGTGTTCCAGTAAAGCAATATAATCAGTTGACAAGTCAGTCTATCTTTTATGACGTCTAGACACTCCTTAAGAGGAACATTGGTACACAACGAATAAACAGTTTTATTTCGTCAATATTTTTTATAATTTTATTATACGCGTACAGACCTAAAATCCACCTGTGTCCAAATGATTAAAAAAGACCTTTTTTAAATTGTATTCTAAAAATAATTACAAAAATCTTCCCACTCTTATTAATTATAGGGTATCGGATGAGTAATGATAGGTAGAAACAACAGCATTCGTGTTTACCGTTCGAGCGGTCATCTGTCACCATAATTCTAGGCATTTCTGGAACTCGCAGTGGGCGACGTGGACCGAGCCATTTGTCATTCCTCTACGTTCATTTATTTTATTGTAACGATTCGAATAAGACTTAGTTTTTGGTGTCGTTTACAAAGGCCCGTAATAAGAATTGATGAATGAATGTTGCGTGTGAGCTCAATGTGGCCACTAATGTAAATATAATAGACTTATAAACAAATAATCAATATTAAGTAATATAAATAAGTATTTTATCAACTATATTAATCAATTGAGAAGTATGAGTTTTGACAATAAAGTCTACAGTTAATCATAATTTATTAAAAATATATCTGAACTAATTAATGTACATATTTTATTATTTTCTGTCTGTTCATTATTATTTTATCAATTGTAGTGTTAAATAATATAACTGTCGGTGTTAAGTACCTTTAGAGATTATTAGGGGTAAGTGTTTTCGAGAAATGTTTTCGGAAAATAAACACTTTATTCGAAACACATCCCGGTATTGAAACTGGTTTCTCAGCCCTTGTGGTAGCTGCTTTGTTCTACCTTAGTCGCCCTTTTACGACATCCTCGACAAGAGATGGGGTGGTACCCTTACGCATCACACGGTACTTATACTGGAATCAGCCTATAACGTCCCACTGCAGGGCACAGGCCTCCCCTAGTAAATCACTGTGGGGTTTCAGGCCTTAATTCACCTAGCGGGCCCGGTGCAAATTGGTGGATCACATACTCCTTTTTTTTAATTTCTGAAACATTCGGGTTTCCTCGCGATATTTTCCCTCACCGCCGAGCTAGTGACAATTTTTAAAAATCCCTACTTAAGTAGAAACTCAGTGCTACGGGCCGAGGATTTCAACTTACGATCACACGAATGTGATTTATTTTCTGGGAAGATATAACAGTGGGTGGGTTATTCTATTCTAAGCACACATAAGTAGAAAATTTACAAAGAACACACACTACTGAACTAGAATCCTCAGAAATAATTTTTCACATTTGACATTATGTGCGGCGATTTTCAGACAAAAATTACTGGCTGTTATTCTTATCCACTCGAAAAGTAATTCGAAGCGTGTGTGACGTTAATAACAGTCGAAGAATAAAGTTATAATTATCTACCTTCTAATGATGTAGCTCATAAATTGTAAATTATTACATATTCAACGTAACAAATAGTTTTTACCTTAGTGTCAAAAACAGATTACATCCAATCTATTCATGAACTCAATGCACGCTTCTGGAGGGGAAGGGTGCACGTTGAAACCCACAGCCGCAGTGCGCACTCGATTAACCTCGTCACCCCTCTCTCACAGAAGACTACTGTAAAATGCACGCATTTCCCACTTCATCCAATTTCCTCAGTGTACGTACGCGTTTCGATAGTGAGTGAGATATGCCACAGTCTTATTCCCATCCAATCCTATCCCTTCCCATTTTCCTAACCCTTATTCCAAATACATTTATAAATCCCCAAAGGTATGCGGATGCGCTGCATACAACGTGTCAGGCGTGTAGGCGTGTCAACATTTGTCATTCTGGACTAATATTAGCATATATCGCAGATATCCACAGGAGAGTCTCCGATTACCATCAGGTGGTCTTTCTGCTCAACTGCCGTCTTCATTCTATATACATCTTCGAAACGCAAATAATGAAAATAAATTGTTCAGTGTCGAGAGTACAATCTATCTATCAGTTTTTACAATAGGTATTTTTTTCATAGCTTATTGTCCATTTCAATCTTTTATTCTACGCAGACTGTTGACGCCCATTCAACGTCAAAGCCCAAGAAGTTTTGCGAGGACTATACACAATAACCCGCGTTAGCACCACTTAGACAGCCGGTCCCGAGCGCTAGGAACATTTTAGATAAAACAACAAAACTGTACATATTTGTAACGTTTGATTTATTCTTTAAAATAATTTTGTTTTTCGTAAGCACGGTTTTATATCTTTTAAATTAATTGACGTGTTTCAGATTTTGCGTTTTTTCTGTGATAAATTGTCCCTATATACTTTCAATGTTGCGCCCATAAAGCAAATAACGACGTCACACAGGAAATGTTCCAATATTGTTTTCTAATTGTGTCTAATTGTCCAATTTCTTGTTCTAATTGTTTCTATTGTTATTTACCTACGTGTATTGCTATCTACGTGGGCAAATTTTTTTGTAAGTATAAACAATAAAGTTTATTATTATTATATAATTGTTGTGCTTGACATGGTGTCGTGGGAAGAGCATGGATTTTTCTTTCTACCAAGGAATAATAAGTGAAAATTCTCCTCTGTACCTATTTTTATTTTACTGTAAATCTTTGTTTCTTAACTTTTATATGTAGAAAAAATTTTAGCTCAATAATAATTTTAATATCTATTAACATTTTTTGACTTCATATAACGCCTGTTCGTGTACATGTCAAATGTTGCGCATGAATTGACGATTATGTTAATTTATACGTTGCAGATGTCAAGTCATTAGTGTCGTGATCCATTGCCACGTAAACAACTAACGCGCGAACCTTGAGACTAGAGTTGCAAACCGTCCTGCGAGAGGTGGGTCGTCCCGTTTCTAGGCCCCTGGAGGACGCGTCCGGCACAAAATGGCCGCGAGACATTAGTTAACCCGTTATAGGAGAATTCATGCTTTGAATTTCAAAAATTAAATACGTAAATAGATACTCGTCCTCGTCCTTTGGTAACTATCTGAATAACTTTATTTATTTTGTAACCACTTTCATTCTCCGAAATAAAAAACGTGTTGTGTATCACTGAACTTATAGTGTAACAACAAATTAGACCGCTGATTGTACGCCCAGCGCGTATATCTTTAGCAGTTATATCTACTCAAACAAACCTTTCACTACTGCCGATTCTACAAGGTGCATGGTATGGTTATTGCATGCATGGTATGGCTATCTAGGACGGCAAAATTTCTTTGGATCACCCTTTATTTAGTAGCCCTGTCCCACATTTCATTTGTCGATTTCATACAAATGAATGTCTCAAAGCTAGCTACTTAGGTAGGGGTACTTAGGACAGAGGAAATTAAACAAGCAATCCCGTCATAAAAACCATCAATATATTTACACTTGTAATATTTTACATATTTACACAATTTCAAATGTTGTGATTACATTAATAATTGATTAATTCCTATTTACAAATCCACTGTAGGTTTAATACCTCAAATAAACAACAATTTCACTTAAAACAAAGTTTAAGATATGTAGTTTAAACTCTATACGAAGTAAACACAGCTAAATTAATTTCTCTATAACATTAAATAGACATGAAGATAACAAGCGAAGATTTTGGGTCCCATAAAAATAGTGCTACACTGGTCCATCTGTAGCTTTTGACACCAGCAGAGAAGAATCGAGTGAGTAGTAACCTATAATGCAACGTATAAGCGCAGCGTAGGCGTTTGTTGAACGAATGGACAGCGTTTATGCAACGCATACGCAGCGTGAATGCTACATATACGACATACGCCGGCATGACATTGCGTTAGCGTCACTCATATGTTCTTTATTATGTATTCTATACAGTACGATATAATCACTCTCCCAAAAATATCGACTCCACAATGGATCTACACAAAGACATAGTCTTTTGTTTTTAGTTATCTTCGTTGTTACATTTGAGTATTTACGCGAACGTCACACCGCCGTGCAACGCGCCTTCGTGCTACGTATGCGTTGCAAATACGCGGTTTATACGTTCCACAAACGCCTACGCTAACGCTTACGCCGCCGGTGCCGTGGTGTGCTATCGCCATTAACACAAGCATAAACGCTGTCAGACTCGTCTTGAGACATGCCGTCTTGAAACTATGCGGTTTTAGCTAAACAATCATTCAAATATTTACAAACTCCGTTGCAGATCATTACCAAAATATTCAACAGGCGGTTAAATGCCGTTAACCGTAAATACAACGTCGTAGAAAAGCAACGAAGATAAGTTTTAACTCACCGTAATAACTCTTTTACGGGCGGCTCGTTTCGAAGCCGCCTCTAAAGCTGCTCGCAAACTTAAACATCTAAACCGCATTTAGATGTAACAGAATATTCAGACTTCTTTAATTTAAACAGTTTGTCGAAGTGAGCACGGAGAATAAAACCTCTACTAGTCTATACGATGTTCCGTTGTATAATTCACTGAAACGACTTCTATTTAACATGGTTGCTGAGATCTCGGTAAACCTCCATTACGATTGAAGGCCACCTCTCAAATCGTTATAATTTCCTTTTGCAAATTTTGAGGATTACTTTTACAATTTTTTTTCAGCCTTTACTAAAATCTTGATACCATTAGAGTATAAATTCCCAGGCATGGCCCTCAATCGAAACGCACATACGTTTTATTACATAGTCAATCAAACCTATACTTGTAATATAACATTCTGATAGAGTCCATTAAAATCTACCCGTGTATATATACATTATGAAAACATTGGCAATCGGCTAATACGGAAACACCCGAACGCATCATCCACGTCTATGCAATAAAGTATCTCGTAATAAAGTATGCAATTAGAGGTACGGCAATTCATAGACGTAGATGACGTGTTCGGGTGTTTCCGGATTAGCCGATGGCCTATGTTTTCGTAATGTATCTGTACATGTCTCTTTACGTATCTCCCATTCTTATCATCGTTACATCGTTTACTTCTAGCGTTGAAGTATAACAATTGTCCTAATAACCTCACAAACGTTTAACATTTACTTACTGTTATTATAGGAATTTCGGTAGAAAATTATATTACACGGTAATTTCCACTATTAAATTGTAACGTATTATTCAGTGAAACGTTATATTATACAGAAATGGTCATGTATGTACGCGACTTAATTGATTTCTAGCTTATAATTCTCTTCAGACGAGAGGCAGTTAACAGATTTATTTTGAATCGAGAAACATAATCGCGTGCAATTCAATACATCCAATTATCATATTCTATGCTATGGGTATGAAAGACCTCTATTATATAAGTACAATTATACTTGATGGAATGGGATGAGTGGAGTTACCCAGATCTTAAACCTCGCCATCGAGGGCATCCAGCAGCTGTAGAATAGCATACAAGCATACAGCGCATATCTCGAAGATTTCCGGTTCTCATGCGCGACGAAATATAACTAACGACTTAAAAAAAATCTCCAGTAGCAGCTGGATGAGAAAAGCAGCAGATTGTGTGTAATAGCTAAACTTGAAAAGGGGCTATCTATAACCGGCCGTAGAGAGACATAAGGCTGATGCTATATAGGTGTTATCTTTTTCAGTTAACAAAATATATGGTTATAACTAATATAACATAATATAACTAATTTTAACCGCTCGATAGTTACGTCCACAGCCACCTCTATTCCTATATACTTACCCACAAATTTCATTCATTTTAAGAAGTCCGATATAGAAACTTTTCTCAATAGGAAAATTTAACCGTTAATCTGATTTTCCTGTTTCCTTCTGATGCACAGAATCGCTTACGAATTGCGTCGGTTCCATGTAATTGGTTCACACAAGTTACTTCAAAAGTTTAAGAGATTAATTGTAACGATTCGTCTCCCCGTCTGTGGATGGCTTAAGGTCGAACAATACATTCGACAAATACTGTGTGAAAATACAAATGTTCCTTTTTCAGAGGAATGTCACTCCACTTTTTCGGAGAAAACAAAATGAATTTTAAAACGGAACGAATTTTTCCATGTAACTCGATTTTTGTGGAAAAGTCGAAATGATTGATATTTTTTACTCATATTTTATTACCTAGAATATGGTCTATTTTTGGCCATCGATTGTAATATCTTTGCCTTTGTTATTTATATATAAATACCTGCAAAAATAGTGTCAACATTTTAACATGTCACTCAGTACACTAAAACTGTTGGTACACTAAATATCCAACTAAAAATTAAAATGCTTTCATGATTTTTTTATTACATTAAAAATAAATAAATAATTGGTGATTAATAATAAATTATTAACGTTACGTTACGAGTTCATACCTACGCTACGTATACTTATATCACAAGAGGGCGCGTTCAAAGGTCAAAGACCGAAGCCAGCGAGTATAGATAGTGTTATGCACATAGGAGTAAATTAATCACCACTTTTTATTTTTTTTATGTAAAAAACAACATGAAAACAAGTTAATTTTTAATTACACTTTACACTACAGCCAAAAATATTTTACACTATTATTGTAGAACCTTATACTTCTGTCTGCGGGTGAATTCATATGGAACCTTTTTATTTTCGAAATGGCGAATGGTGAGAAGCGTCCAGGCACCTGCCGATACCTGGTAAAAGTGTTGGCTGAAGGCCTGTGTGTGTTCACGGTGTAGCAAGGGGCCTCCCCTCGTCTCGGCCGGCGGGAACGGTGTATATGTGTCGTCTGTTAGTGTAGTGTAAGAACCGCATTGGCAGCAGTAATTGGGTCGTCGGAGACGTCTAAGACATGCCGAGGACGACGAGGACGACGGCAAGAAAGTTTCAGACATTAACTGTATATAACAGCTTTTTATGCCTTGACCAACATACTTTACGAACTTTTTTGCATTCACAAACGAGTTATTGTGGTAACTTTATTCGTTGCTCTAACTGAATAAATAGACTTGTTCTATCACCAATTGAATGGGTTAAGAATGAGCTGCAAAGGAGTTTGTATTTGACATGACGGTCAATTGAACAACACTATGAATACGATATGAGTATAGTTGACAACCTAATATCAGAGTAGATTCAAAGCGGTTCCATTAACAAAGTAAGTTAACTAAATGAAAAATAGTATTTTATAGCGTCCTTATAAAAAAAATCTGTCATATTGTTGAAGTAAAGAATTCTTGAATATAGTTAACTATTAAATATTGATAGATAACGGAGAACATTTTTATTTAACAACTGTAAATCAACTAAATAAAAATAGTCAGTATTTTAAAAAATTTCTTCGACAAAAATCTGTCATAATATTGAAGTCACAATTCTTGAATACAGTTGATGACTTAATATTGATAACTTCAATATTATAGAAGATTCTTAAATAACAAAGCAGTTCCATTAACAAAATAAATTAATTAAATGGCGGTCTTGATATTACAATATATATATGTTATAAATATTTTTTTAATACATTGAAAAACATTCAGTATATTCATACATTTCATGTATGTGTTGGTCTTTTGTAAGCGACACTTGTATTCGTATACAAAGAAAATGTTTCTCGAATTGAATTAGACAATACATATATGTTTATGTCCTGTCTAAACGATTCGTAATGATTATTTAAATATTATATTGTTTATATTGTTTATTGTATATTGTTTATGTTTAGTCTAAATTAAGAAAGTGATTCATGACGTAATGACGTAACTGACATCAGTTACGTCTTTTCACTGATTCACGTGGGGGTGCTTTTCTTGGTTAACCTCTATTAATGCCTTATTATATGTTACATTAGCGTGATGACGTCATATTTTTCTTAAATTGAACATAGTATATTGCCTGGTAATCGAAATGTGTCCCGACTAAATATTCTGGTACTGTGTATAATATTCAGAGTATGATAACAATTAGAAAATATATAATATTAAGTCCATTTTGACTGTAATTAATGTAACCGGCGGTTTTTTTTAATTTTGGGTCTTTTCTTGAGACACTTTTCGGTGGTCAAAGTATAGTATATGTATTTAAAAAAAATATTAATTATATAAAGGGACAATAGATACGGAGTTTAATCTTTTGTATAAGTTTCATATTGTATAAAGGGACAATATATAGCGTGTTTGATTATGGACTGTACAAATTTTAAGGGCAAATAGTACACTCAATTTTATCGATAAATATACCCTAAAATATGTGGAGTCACAGTCCAACCCCCTCTGAATGGCAATCATTTTTATTTTTAATTCGGCGTATTACAGGCGTGTGTTCAAACTGCAATATATTTGGAAGTTGAAGTAATATCGACGTGAAAAAATGACATTTAATAGACAAAAGTATAATAATCTATTAACTATGTAACTCAAATGCACATTCAAATGCAAATACACTATGTTGGTGTAACATTTTGAAAAAAAAATGTTAAGGTCAAATTTTAATACTAAAATTACACATTTTCACGTTATTTTTATCTTTTGTACCCGTTCCAATAATAATATATATTTTTTTGATAAACACAATCTTTGCGCTCGCGCATGGGCTATGTTCAAGCAACAATAATTTTTAAAGTAGTCGACATAAGGTCTACTACTTTAAGATGTCTTACTTACTTTATTTTATTTTTTTTATGTCGTTTTTAAGAGTAACTCAAAAACTCTTGAATGAGTAGATAAAATAAGCACCTTAACGGGTTTTTTTTACAGTACGTTAGAAAAACTTGAATAATGTCTTCATTTTAGTATTAAAATTTTACTGTATCATTTTTTCAAAATGTTACGCCGCCTAATATGTGCATTTGAGTACAATTGATTATACATTATTATAATAGATTCGACAACAGTCTATTAAATGGCATTTTTTGTGTGTTGATTGATATCAATTCCTTCAATTTCCAAAGATATTACAATTTGAACATACACACCTGTAATAAATAAAAATGGTTGCCATTCAGAGGGGGTTGGACTATGACCCTACATAATAAAATTGAATGTAGTGTTTGCCCTTTAAATTTGTACAGATCATAACCAAACACACTGTATACAAAGTTTCATCCTTTTTTATATAACGAATTGTAACAAAAAAGTAGGTATATTTATTTAATTAATACAAATACATTGAAACCTCTACTTATTCAGTCTGCAGTGTCATATTTATCCTATTTAGATTGACTTAATTCACATGGCTATGTTGGTTCTTCCAGTTCACTCATAGTTTGTTTGGAGTCATTGACTCCATTTGGCGCCATTTTCAAAACTGTCGTTGGAGACGTCAGCGGCACCAAATCTTCGTCAACTGTCGTGAGCTGAGAATACGTAGTTCTTGAGAAAAGGTTGCGACGTTTTCTTCTCTTCGATTTTAACTGCATTAAAGAAAAGATTATTAATAGAAAATGTTGACAGTTATTTATTTCTGTTTCTTCCCAAATTCGTTCCTTTGGCTTTGTGATTAGTATAATAAATTAAACGTAGCTTAAATTTTCATTTAAGCTACGTTTACATTGAAATAAACATAAAAGATGCTACGACTATATTAGTCTACTTGTTACAACTTCAGAGAACTTCTTATTGTTTGTTTTCGTGTTATTTCTTTTTTGTTATTGTTCTGCAGTCTGTGCTGAAGGCAAATTTTGCACCATACATGTATGAACAGAATATTAGAAAGACTCGAAATTATTGAAAAACAAAATATCTACATCGTGACTAAAAAACGTGTTTATAAACTAGAAGGCGCAATTTTTAACCGATTAAAATCTAGACCAAAAGTATTTTGAGAGTCCAAAAGATATAGATCTTAGTAAAGTTCGTATATGGATGAAATTTGTTTAGTGGTTCCAAAATTATTATGTTATAACCTGTCAAAAATAAAATTGATATTAATATATGCAAAATCTGTTGTTTAATAGAGATCACAGGGTTCTACAATTTCTGGTATAGGTATAAGAAATTTGGTAGATATTAAAATTGCGGATCAAATGGAATTAGATCTCGCGTTTTTCCATTTGCCCGGTTCTAGAAGCCACCAATTTCTCTTCTACTCATGAAAAAAGTAATTACCCGTATAACAATCAAGACGGCCGCAACTAAAAGAAGCGTGAAGGCGACACTCCACACCGCCAATAAATCACGGTTCCAGATACTGGCGGAATCCTTCAAGTCATCAACAAAAAACGACGCGGTTATATGAGTGCGAATGTTCTCCGCAATGCGTCGCTTCCCCGCCGATGATCCGTTCAAACATCCCCCTGGAAAAAAAGGTCCTCAAATCTGGTAAGGCTGCTATCAATCAATGGAGAAGCGCAAGAACAAAGGACGACTCGTTCAATAATGTCTATTGATGTAACTGTGTTGTGCCAAAGTGGCTATCGACATTACAGAGTTGTGTGAAGATTTGCGGTTACCGTGTTTATACCTATATAGGTAATTTAAAATATGAGTCGAATATTAACATCTAATCACGTTTTATTGTACGTATATCTGGGTCAGCATGTAATGTCTACTGTATGCGTGTGTGCGTACTAATATGTAGTTATCCACAAATCTGTAAATTTCGGTGAAATTTGCATCACGGGTTTGTACTAAAAACCAACGTTGGCTCAATGTATGGCCAGCATCTGCTGACATATAGTGCAATTGCCACAAAAAACTATACACTTATATAAAGTGTAAATGTATGTTCTGTAATATTGTGGCAATGAAGAAATTTTTTATTTATTTAATAGTGTTAGCACTGGTATCTGGGTTCGTAAAAATCCGATATTTATAATAAATATCAAAATATCCGTAACGTATATAAAAAGACGAGAACTCCATTCTGTGAGTGGTTTTAATGTGTCAAAATTGTTAAATGAAACTTTGGGTTTGATTAATGGACTTATTTATTATAAAACAAAACAAAAAATAAGAGTAAAATTAGAGTAACAGGAAATTATAATTGAGATTTGAAATTATAATTGAGATTTGGAAATTATAATGTCTTTGAGATTTATAAAATCAGTCAACTTAATCAACATTCAACTAAATTATAATTATAATCTTTAGTGTTGGATCATAAATTTTATTTATGTCAGTATAACAACTTAAGCGTGGGATTTGCCAAAATTCTAGTTTTGAGGATAAATATCAATTGATATAGGTCGGGGAGAAAGTCTTTTCTTATTTTGTATGTATGAAGTTGTGATCCAATGTCTTTGATTGAACTGTTTGTACCTGGCTGGTTATGATACCAATAAAAAGGTAACATTTAAAAAAAAGAAATAAAAAACTGTATCCCGCCATTTTTCAATTGTTTTTCTGTCCAAGAAAATGAGTGAATCTAACGAAGAAATTCGATACATTTTAAAGTTTTATTACAAAAAAGGGAAAATGCGACACAAGCCGCGAAAAAAAAATGTGCCGTTTATGGACCTAAAAAATCCCAAAATTTCTACAGCAACGGGATCATGTCACTACCTACAAGATGGCAACAAGTTATAGAACAAAACAGCACATACATATTATAATTAAATGTAATTGCACTTTTAAAAAAAAGTCTTGAATTTGTATATAAAATACGAAAAACTTTTCCCCGACCTTATATATGAATATAAATGTCAATTTACACATATCGTGATATATATCTGCTGATATACCTATATCAACGAACCCCGATTGGTATACATATAAGCTAGAAGCTCTAGTTGGTCTTTTATGGGAAAAATGAGTCCTTAAAAAAGACCTTCATCGGACCGGTTGTTAGTAAGAAAAATAATGTAATTTAGTAATATTTATTATATATTTTCGGCATTACAACAAACAGCATTAAATCAAATTTGTATAAGAGAAGTCCTGATTTTTAAAAAAAAAGATAACTGAAAACCTGTAGCAGGAAAATAATTTGTCAACTTGTAAATAAGGAAACAAAGTGAAGTTAATAACCTAGTAGTTAGATGCTAATCTAATCTATTTTGTACAATTCGTTTTAAATGATTGATTATTTAGAACATTTAACAAGTTCTAACCTATTACATAATATTCGAATGAAGTTTATTTCAATTTTTTAAGAAAATTTCAAGTATATCTCGCTTGACCTAACATAGAACGTGTGAAGTCGAATCTATCGACAGAATTTCAGTTAAGAAAAATGAAAATTAAATAAATTTTTAGGTGGGCACTTGTTGGCGGGAACTCGATAAGTGAAGTTGAGTTTTTGTTTGATTATTATAAAAAAATATATATTGTGGGTTTTGTAGTTTAATAGTGATAGTTTATTAATGTTTAAAGTGTTTTTTGTGCGTAATGTTTGTCATAACCAAATAGAAGCTTAAGACTGGGTTTTTCGTGTGCTTCCAAGGAGTCCAATTCTTCTGTCTTCAGTAAACCTTCCATCACATTACGGAGCTACTCTTAACTTACTTCGACGAGACTAGATATTGACGATATGCGTTTTGAATTGTTTGATTACGAAGAAAATTCGCCACTGGCATAATGTCCTAATTGCGTTATTTCCATATATTAAAAAATAGAAATTTTAGGTTCTTACCAATATCTTTATCACAATGACAGCAATCAGTCGTCTGATTGGTATTTAGGTAAAACGATACCATACTTTCTGTACAACATGGTAGACATTTGTAGTTGACTCTGTAAAAAAATTAGGATAGATAAAATCATTCGAAAACAAATTTATGTAATTCAAAGATTTACAGAGGATTATTTAAACGATACCAGTTTCGGAACAACGAAATTTTGTTCATCAATTCTTTTTCAAACTAAAGGTGCGTTCTAAAATAGATTAAATTTTCAGATAATCAATTGCTCTGTGATAAAAAGACTCTAAAAAATCCATTTTCAATTATTAAACAATTATTAGGGTTAAAAATTAACATCGCTTGGGGATTAAAAATGGACGTTTCAATAGATATAGTTATTAATGGTTAAAATTCTGGCATCAAATGTATGGACTTATCCAAACTGACAAGCGTGCGGTAAAGCATGACCGTGAAAAGAGAGCTATTCATTGAATTAACTTGGATTTTCAATTAACGATATATTCAAATAAAATGTCTGTGTTTCATACATATAAAATAAGAAGTCCTGATTAATAAATCCGAACATTCATGCATTCTGTTTTAAATCTTTTACTCACCTGTCCAGACGAAGCGGATGGGCACATGTCACACAACTAGTAGGTCCGGGCCCAGAGCAAGATCTGCAGGAATCATGACACGGTCGACATGTCCTCGTCCTTGGCTCGTAGTACTGGGAACTAAGGCACTCCACACACAAACCGGCTTCCAGCGAGAAATGAGCGGGACAGGAGGTGCATCGCTGCGGACCGGCCCCATGACAGTCCTGACAGTAGTGGTGGCACCGACGGCAACTCTCTTCCCAAGGGAAGAAGTTCTGGGGGCATTCTGGTCTGCACTCTCCAGCTGCCAGTCTCCATCCCGGCGGACAAGACGCGCACTGATCTCGTCTAGGACCAGTACAAGTCTCACAGGATAAATAACACTTCGAACACGTCCCTTCATCAGGATAATATCCAGGAGCACATGTAACTCGACAAGTCCCAGATTGTAGTCTTAAGGCACCAGCACAAGATGTACAGTTCAATCTTGACACACACGTAGTACAAGTGTGCGGACATTTCGAGCACCTGCCAGCTATCTGATAATACCCTTGTCCGCACTCAGCCACGCATCTAAAATTAAACTTTTGATGTAGACCCAGTCCCTCCACACAAAATAAGGAAGCCTTAATAAAGTGTTCTTACCTAGATCCTTGCAATAACAATGGGCTCGAACAAGACAAACAGTCCCACTCATTTGGTCCGCTACATTTCTCACAAGTCGAGTGGCAGTTTTTACAACGACCGCTCTCGTGATATTCGTCTGTAAATAAAAAATATAATTAGGGCTCCAGTAGAAAACAACCAAATTAAATTACCGTTTTTGGAAGATTACTTACTAGTGTCGCATTTATCATTGCCTTCCGGGAGACAGTTTCCGGCTTTGGTGAGAATCCATTTACTTTGGCAAACAGAGCAAATGGCGTTGGTACAAATTGAACAGCCGATCGAACACCTAAAAAGATAATAGTTTCTCATTGGAAAAGAGACTAAAACGTATAAAATAACGAATTTTATCCATTTACAGCAGGTACTCACGATAAACATTCCCTCCTTTGACTGTCCGAGTAATATCCTAAAGGACATTTTGTGAGGCATCGACCTTTGAGAGCGTATTCACCAATCCGACATGAAACGCATTCCGTTTCACTAGATCCACTACAGGACTCGCATGTTTCATGACATGACAGGCACCCGTAGTCGTCCTTTTGATAAGTGCCGGGCGGGCAGGCGGCTAAACAAGAGCCGTTGTAGAGTACGTAGCTGTGAGCACACGATGAGCACATATCGGCTTTCTCAGAACAAGTTTCACAATGCTCCACACATGGAAAACAAGCGTTTGCATCGGGATCTTCGTAGTATCCGTCCGGACATTGTTGAAAGCACACTGCTAAGTCGATTACTAAAAGATGTGCCGGAGCGCATGTTAAACAGGAATCTTGACCTGCACCTGCACAGGTCTCGCAAGACTCGTGACAAGGCCAGCAAACACCCCCTTGATTAACAAAACTTCGCGGAGGACACCGTGATACGCAGGAATTATCTAATCGATAATGTTTACAAGCTACGCACTGAGTCGGACCTTTGCCATAACACCCCTGCGAATCACATTCCGGATCGCACAATCTTTGTACCTGTTTATCGTTGGCATCTGCCAAGACATTTTTTCGCTGGGCTGACGGAATGTTTTTTGGGTTGCTATGTCTGTCCGAAATTCCGAGCTCTATTTCGTTGAGGAATTGCGAGTATTCCGACGCGTCATAAACGTCGTTTATGTGATAGGCCTTTTCGTCTTGGTACGCATTGTTGGAGTTAAAATAGCTCTTATTACGTAATCGTATAGGGTTTGTAGCTGTGCCGTAAAAAATTAACTGCCATTTTTTCAGTACACCCGGTTGAGTCACGTGATTGTTACCCGCGTTTATTATTTGAAGGGCCCATCGTCCCTCCGCATTTTCGCCCCAGAAATGGATACTTAAAAACGGCCAATCGTCAAAGTTGGAACTGGTTGCGTCATGTGTTCTCTCAAATAAGAGTGTAGATGTCGTTCCCATCGGCGATGTAAGCAGCACTCGTAAATTTCCTCGCGGGAAAAAGCTCAGTGAGATTTTACATTGAACATGTTCCAAAAACCTGACCTCGTTTACCGTACCGCTACAACCGTTTACATCCATATGCACCGATATCGTATACCCAAAGGAAGTTTCGATCGATTTGTCCTCATTTATTTCTTGCGACTTACAAATATGTTGTGGAGGCACGCTTGTCCATTGTTCAGCTAATGTGACCATTTGGGCCGCGTCCATTAACCCATAGCCAAATTTGTGACTTACTTTTCTTTTCACACCATTGACTATCCACCCTTCCTCTTTTTCAAGTGGTTGCGACCTTGAAGTCATGACTACTAGATGTTGCATGTCCCTCCACGTTAATAACGAGTTCGCTTCTAAAGCTAAAGCGCATATTCCCGCGGCCAAAGGGGCTGAGGCGGAAGTTCCTGTATGGTCAACTGTACATATATGATCGGGCCTTAGTTGGACGTCCATATCTACTGTGGCGACGCTTTTATCCCGTCCAGGAGTCCCCGAACTGTATGTGGAGGCTAGAGTTGAAGAGCACTCCTCCAAATACCAGGGCTTATACCCACCCTGTGTGGCACTCGATATCGAAATCGTAAATATACTGTTAGCGTACCCGTCGCAATTACAGGAGTCCGTGTGCCTCCCGCCGTTTCCCGACGCCCATATGAAGATGGAGCCTTTGCCCCCTCTGCCATTAGTAACTCCATTTATAAAAGCTCTGAAACAAAATGCATTTTAATGAGCTTGCCGCTGGGTATATCTTTGAATCAAATACAACAAAACAATACCTTCTAGCTAGAGGGCCTGGACCGTCGACGGTTTTTCCGTCGTCCTCTGGTCCCCATGAAGCGCTGTATATATCTATATGATGTGGGTTGAAAGCGAGTGCCTGTGCTTCCACTGCGTCATTAACAAGGCCGTCTAACATCCTGACGCCTCCAATGCTAGCGTTGTACGCTATGCCTACCCCGCAATATCTATTGTAGGCGACCGCAGCGACCTCGCCGGCGCACCGGGTGCCATGTTTATTATCGCCATTGTCCTGGGGCGTTGGGTCTGTGTCGTTCCCATTTATGTCTGTCGATGCGGCCGGATCCTGAAATATAGGGTATTTTATTCAATATAATTCTATTACAGCTAGAGAGCGGCAACGGTCCCAATCCTAATAAAATATTTATTGATGAAATTATTTAATTCATTTAAAAACAAATTATAAATATTTGATGAAAGTCAATTTGGTAATACTATGTTAATTAAATTCAGTGTAAAGACATTTCTATGAAATGATCAAAATTTCAACTTAAATTACATAGTTTTGAGACAAATCCGGATGATTAGGCTGTATTCCGTCATCTAAGATTGTGATGACAACACCCTTCCCCGTGTAGCCTTTCCTCCAGGCATATCCGACGTTCATATCCAGGCCATCGGCTGCACCACCATTCTGAAAAAAAGTCTATGTTATTCAGAGATCCACACTGTACAAACCTACATAACATATACGGGTATTCAAAGACATTATACACGTATATTTTATACCCATACATATAATTTTATTCGATTATTCGATCGTGGTGACGAGCTAACTCTTACATGTGAGTGTAATTATAGCCAAGGGCCCTGAATGATATGCGAACTCGCTTTTCATTTGATCTATTTTAGAATAATTCTTTTTATAAAAAAAAAAATAATGTTCTTGTAAAATGAAAATGAAATTTCATATTTATGAATGTTACAGTGGATTTTCGCTTCTGTTATCTATATATATAATTCTATGCTATACATTATTATAACATTTATTATAATAAAACAGTAAAAAGATCGAGTCTGTACATTGTTTTATTTTTTTTAAAAAAGGGTATCGTCTCATTTTGAATAGTAATACAAACAAGTAATTTTTGCCGGCCATTTTGCTTGCCTTTCACCTTAGTATTTTTTCTGGAAAATTTCCCAACCTCTGCATTTTATTTCTTTCTACGTACCGTAACGATACGTGTACAACGGTTCGAAGACAATGTCACAATACGATACCCCGCCAGACATACCAATCTCTTATAGGAAGAGGCTGGTAAAAGACATGGAATGCTGCTCTCATTTAGAAACTTAGTTTAAAACCTATTAGCATCCGAAAAGACTGCGTTTCTCCGCCTGTTCTACTAGATATACAACGCGATTGCTGTACAGAACTATTCTTTACGACACCCATCTTAGGTTTTTAATAACCGTAGGTATCAAAGTGCAATGTACTGGCACTTCTTTCACAAGGAGTCATCACGTACGATGAGGTATACAAATCGATCTATATCACGTAACCAAAGGTTGTGGACCCCCTGCGGTTTTCCTCTACGCTACGACTTGGACATCTTCAAGAATTACATTTTTCTGAAATGAGCATGGACAACTTTTGTAAGATATCTGAACCATAAAATATATCTGATTACATGGAATTTAGTATTTATTAAAACTGACGAGGAGGAACAGCATTTGACCCCCATAATTTTGGGGATTTTGATATATCCCCAGGAGGTAATATCTAGTTTGAAAGCGATCGCATCCGTGAAATCCATCATGTCGCTGCCTTTATGAGTGTTAAAAATCTTTTACAGCTGCTTAGTCCATGCGAGCGAGCCGCGGATAGAAGCTAGTACAATTGTCGGTTGTAGTTTTACAAATATAGTAAAATCTTTAAAAAAAAAACATTTTACTACTTCATCTTAAAAATCAGGTGTTACAGCATTATTCTATTTAAACGGAATCTTTAAACAACGAAATACTAAGTTGGAAAATCTTAACTAAATTTCATACCGATAATAAATATCCTTTGCTTAAATTCATGCTTAGCGAGAATAAACCTTTAAAAGTTTAATGTCTGTGTGTCACTGAACATCGAGATATCACTTTAATTCTGACATCAATTTCTCTGAAACTATTTATTTTTATTTTAAATTCAAAGTGACACTATACGCTAGAACTTGTTATTTAAAACTACGACTTCAAAGCATGAGCTTTGGGGTGATTCCCGTGGGATCTCTATAATCGATCTGGACAAGTACCCTAAATGTAATCCCGGCACATGAACATATGTGATCCCATGCTACTCTATTATAGTATATACCATATTACCCATGCTAAGTTGAAACTTAAAATTCGTCCAGTAGTTCTTACGTGATGTATGTACATTTAGACAGATGGACGGACAAAAGTTGTTGTTTTGGACTCTGTATCATTCGTATTTTATATTGCAATCACTTTTTTCAAATAATATTTCAAGTTAAAATCTAAAATCATAACACTGCTGTGATACGATTTTAGATTTTAAGAGTATTTTATATCTTGAATTATCGAATTATTCCTGCTTTGCACAGAAATAATGTCACATTAAATATTCAGCAATACTATATTTTGATTTTTATGGCTAACAAATGTATGCGGTCTGCCGAATAACAACCGTTAACCGAATTCGACACTCACACTCATAACTAACAGGGTGCACACACACCGCGACGATTTATGACACGATACATCAAATTTATATGTCGTATATTACGTTTTAGGAAGTTATTTAGCACGGCGCTTTTAAAGTGCTGCTAAACGATAGTACAAGAACTGAGATTTGTGGCATTTCGATCTCCGCAATATCCGGTATTGTCCCGGTATTTATTTCTGTGTCCCGTGTCATGGAATTTAGGCATAGAAATTATGACAATTCTAATTTTTAATTGCAATCACACAAAATTATTGACGCTTAAGTCGAATTTTCTGTGCGTCGCTATATCCCAAATGGGATATAGCGCCGAGTTCTATGGATGAGTGCAATACCGAATGGATCAGCAACTACTGAACGGATTTTAATGTGGTTTTAATGTATCGATGAAACAGCATTATTGGGATCTCAGACTTATAAGCAACCCATTTCCAATACTTGATATAAAAATTAAGTATATAATAAAATGATTGTTTATAATATAATCTAAAATTAACAGTGGCAACTAAAAATACACGTGTATCGAGACGACCTTTCCAACTAAATAGTTGTGGTCATTTGAGAGACAGTTGGTTTTGCCCCATTCTCGCTTATGGTCAATTATGTGATTGATACTGAATGCTACAGTTTGATTGCTCAATAAATTGATTTTTGCGTCAGCGAATAACATAATTGTGACTCTGATTCTGTCAGGAAATAAAATCTGTTTAGTTCTACGGCTATTGTACTCATATGAATAGAACACAACCATTGAGTTCTACTATTTGCGCGTAAATGAAATGACTAAATGGTGAATTGTCGGTTCCTCTTTGCATGGAAAGTTTTTACGTAAGTTAGATAATCTTTTTATTTCCATTTTGTTTAATATTTCGTTAAACAATAATAAAATATCGTTTGAGTTGTTACCACAGACTAACTTTATTTTCTTAAATCTTACCCCACCCTAACCATAGATAGAAGGCTCCAGCAGTACGTAATATTGATAAGTATCGACAAATAAAAAGAACACAGTTTTAGTCACATACAAATAAAAATATAGTTTCACCTATTTTGTTCACTTTATTCTGTTTCATATTTTGTGGTCAGAATCGATTCTAATAACCTTCAAATTTCCTGCCAATTATTATGCGTTGTTCCTCTTGTATCCTACTTTCATACTTATTAGTGGCGATAGAATATTCAAAAGATTAATATTCAGAGTAAATACATATTTGTCTTTAAATAGCATTTAAACAAATAATAAAACATAAAAACAAAAGACATTTCTCCAAAAATGCCTATCAAAAATGCCTGTTCAGGAGCGGGATTAGAACCAAAATGTTGTAATAGAAAAAAAATTTGGTACTTACCAAATACCACTGCTCCTTGAATAGTGGATCTGGGAATGATGGAGCGCTGGATTGCCTCATTACGTGTCTGGGCCACTGATGGTCCCTCTTCGTTCTCCTCAACTCCCGCTGTTGCATCACCCATCTCACCTGCCATGGGAAATGTACATTTGTATTTGACTAGTGAAGCGTGGCTTGAATCAATGGGGCCAAGATGCCAAGATTCATATAGCTTTATAGGCAAAAATAAATAAAAAAGAGTGCATCTATACAAATAAAAATTAAATGCTGTTCGTTGGTAAGTGCATCACTTGAGAACAGCTGGGCCGATTTGGCTATTTTTTTTTAAATGTTCGTAATAGTCCGAATAAGGTTTTTAGGAAAAGAAAAATTATAAACGTTGCCCGGAAAATTCGGGAAAAATTGAGTATTTTTTTTATAGGATTTTTGTATGAACTAAAGACCATAACTCACGATTCGAACGATGGATATGCGTAATTCTTTTTTTGTTTTGATCGTTATGGTCCTGGAAAAGTTTTCAGGAAAAAAGAAATATCTATTGGAATTTGAAATTATTGAAATTTGGACAGGATAACGTCTGTCGGGTCAGCTAGTTTTTTCTAAAGAAAAGTTTCATAGGGCATTAACGTTTTCATATGAGAGATCTAGAGAGTCGGTACCCTCGAACCCTTCTAACTAAATAGGACGTATTTTGGCGTAGAAAATTTGTTAAGGCAAAGAAAACTAAAAATAGAAAAAATCCCTCGGCCCATGCCACCGAGCTTCAACTTCAATAAGGATTTTTTTAAAAAAGGAATCATGACGACACCACATATTCTGTAATTTAAAAAAAAATGTAGAGCATGCCGTAGAGCACCAATCCCCATAGGGTCTGCGCTATGGATTATGGATTATTATCTAGTGATTTATCTGGGGGAGGCCTGTGACCTGCAGTGGGACATTTAAAAGACTGATATTGAGTAATAACTTTTTTTATAACAAAGGCATAACACGAAGTCGACACTCGAATATTCAGTGACGCTAATCCATTACCACTCGATGCAAAATATCATGTATCAATAACGTATCACGTATCTACTGAAGCGGTGGAAACATAATATTCTATCGACCGTGAGTTTGCGTTAGGCAGTTGTCTCACTGCCAGCGAGAAGCGAAATAATGATTAACTAAGTAAGAAGTCAACGAATAGCTGAAAATAAATATGTAGTTGGGGATTTTCTCTCTATATACGAGTATATATTATAGTGTAACAGGTGGACGAGTAAGCGGTCCTACGTGATGGTAAGTGTTCCCGTCACCCTGCAACACCAGGGGGTATGTGAGGGGTAACGCCGACCTTGTAAAATCCAGTAGCCCAATATCCCGGTATCCAGTAATATTACGTTTACAATGATACCGGTAAATTTAATTACACTTTATATATTTCTTTCTATTTATATACTCGATGCCATCCATATCTCAGTCTTTTGATAGGTACTAAGATATTCACATTAATACTTTTCATGGCAGTTTTCCATGAGAGTAGGGTAGGTAACTAGGCCACTAGTAGTGGGATACAGTATGTAACCTCGCTTTTAAAATAATAATTAATAAGCCTTTATTAAGCCTTTCGGAAAATAATAATTACGTCGAATAATTACGAGAATAGATAAGACATTTATTTCATTGAAAGAAGGCGGCAGATAAGTATATCCATTCTGATGGTAAGTGGATACAGTATCCACTTACCGTAAATATTCGCGATACATGCCAACATCAGTACAGAATGACAAACATTGGCACACCCTAGGATTTGGGAGGCTGGGGTTGGGGAGGGTTGGGGGGGCGGGGAGGGATGTGATGGGATAAGATGTAATGCGAATGGGCTCTGACATATTTCACTCACTACCGAAACACGCACATTTCAAGGTAGTCTTCTATGAGAGAGGTAATGAGGCTGTGGGATTGCAGCATACACCCCCAGCCCCCCTCAAATAGTTCAAATCTCCTGTTTTATCGCCGACAATGAGACAAGTGCTTTACTCCCGGACGCGTCGTGTTTGTTCCTACAAAGAGCATCCCGATGTTCAGTATATATATTTAGTGTTTCAAACGTGTTGTCTATAGAGAGCACGATCGACAAATCGCTTAATAAACAATACTCTAACCTACATTTGATAGTAGTTCACGTATCACATCACTACAGTATCGATTGTTTTATTGTCGATTAGGAAACACGAGATATCAGTTTCACGGTAGCTACAGGAGATGGAGATATTTTGGTTAACACACTAGGTATCTTTCAATGAATCCTTCCAATGAAGGCCAATCTGAAACTATTTTTCGCTATGATCCGTACGTTTTAGAAAAAAATATTTAAACAAAAGCAGTCCTTTAAAAAGAACTTGTGTAGGGGAGTGCACGCTGCATTGCCACAGCCGCTGGACTCACTCGACCGGCCACATTACTCCTCTCTCACTGAAGACTACATTGAAGTGAACTGCATTTCCTAATTTATCGTATTTTCCCAATGTACGTACGTGTTTCTGTAGTGAGTGAGATATGTCATAGCCTATTTCCATCCCATCCTATCTTATACCTCCCCATATTGCGGATATCTATGGACGACGTATCCACTTTCCATCGAGGAGAGTTTATGCTCGTCTGCCGCTTTTTTCTATATAACAAGGGAATCCTGCTGTTTGTATATACCGTGACCAGCCCCTTTTTCCATCCACTGCTGGGACATGAGCCTCATTGTCTTGTGCATGAGGGATATAAGACACGTTAGCCAAAGGGATCGGGAAGTCCACTCTTTTAGAAGAGATGTAATTTCCTCAGGACTTGTGGTAGTAGTTATATTTAGTTGGCGTTTACGTTTAAAGGTTATTCTAAAGGCGAAACTACTGCTTGTTTATTCCTTTTTTTTAATATACGAGTATATTTTGAATTCAGTTGGTCGAAACTTTCATAGGTAACAGTATCCACTTACCAGCAGGTGGTAAAAAAAATACTTGCGTCTAATATAATTTTAATGACCGTTATGCCCCACTTTTTTAGGCAAGTAGGTACGGTTTCCTAGTTCAGGTATAAGCTTATTTATTCTAAAAAAAAGTAAAACCAAACTCGTTTTAATCAGACCCTATAGAAACTTGTTGCATATTAACCTTCAATATGGCCAAACCTGATATCAATTGCTCTTTACGCTAAATTATTCAGAATAACCCAAAAGTTGGGATCACTGCTCTAGTAACTTACGGGCTGTTCCACTGAATAATTTGTTGAGCGATTAATGTCAAATCCTTTTGCATATTTAGTTTAAAACGTGGTTTATTAACAATGGGTCATTTTAAAAAGGCTTAAATTTAGAAAAACTAACAGCCGCTTAGCCGCTTTTTTATATTATATGTGGCAGACGGGCAGACGGCCAACTTGTTGTTAAGTGGTTACCGTCGCTGGCAATACCAGGAGGATTACAGACTACCCTGCAAATATATATTTACAGCTTCTTAAAGAACTCCATGTCGTAACGCAGCGTAAAGACCTCGGGAGGTAGGTCGTACCATAATACTCAGGTTCGCGGTATGGTAATGGTAATGGTAAAGTGTATGGTAATGCGAACAGAACGCGACTGCCCCCGAAAAAGTGCGGATTTACTGCGTTTCGATAACGGGAGATGCGGTGACAAAAACCCGAGGAAGGCATCACATTCATTATGCACCAATCTGTACATACATATACAAGGTTAAATAAAATATACCTCCACGTTTTAAAATTCAGCCCATTTTGTGACACAGACCACTTACTTACTCGCAATGTAGGTACACTCGCTTCGATTTACACAGATATAGATCTAATAATATCGGTTCGATTAGCAGCTGCTTATTCGTAAACAGCTGTTTATGAATCGTATGTGTGGCGTTACGGTTCGGAGCGTATACTGAATGATACAGAGTAACAAAGCCAGAGACTTAATTTACAAAAAACATAACTTTTGTGGGAAACGTATCAAATTCAGAAAAAAAGTCTCATAATAAAAATTGTTCGTGTTTAATGACATTAACTCCGTAGTAAGAGAGCATACCTGCTGTATTTTTTAATTCACTGTGAATAAATATACCCCCTCTTATACCCCGAATGCACGATAGCTATAATTAATTCCTTATGAACAAAAGTCAGGGATATGGATTGTTTGACGACAATGGAACGTGCAATAGAAAAAATCTGTAAGCATGACGTCATTTCATCAAATTTTTCACTTTTATTTTATAATTCTTTACTTCGTAATTTGTATGTCTGTAAATCTATACATATAATAAAATCGTAACAGAATTAATGAAGTATTTTTTTGAAAAGGTGATTGTAGTATAAAATACAAATGATATAGAGCCCAAAATATTTTTTGGAATTTTAGTTTATCTATATGTCTGTCTGTGCCGTATTAACATTTATGGTACTTTTTATCCAGATCAATTATAGAGTTACCACGGAAATCACAAGTTCACGCGAACGAGCACCGCTAGTATAATTGTAAGCTGAGTATGTATACCCATAAATATACTCAACTCATAAATACCTATAAGTGAATAACTGTTCACTACATCTACATCTAATCTCTTCACTACATCTTTACTTTTTTACTTCTCTCAGTAGTGTTTGTTTGTGTGTACTTTTTTTAAAACCAACTAATGAATAAATAAACGTTCTACGTTTAAAAGAGTTACGTTACGTTTCAAGAGAAGTAGGTATGACAAACATACGGACGGGCAGGATTCTTTTATGCACGAAGGCGACAGACGACGATTGAGTCCACCTGATGGTAAGTGGATACTGTCGCCCATAGACATTCGCGATACATGCAACATTAGTCCAAAATGACAAACGTTGACACGCCTCCGGATGCGCTGCCTACTTTTGGAGATATAGGAATGGATTTGCAAAAAAGGGTTGGGAAAATGGGGAGGGGTAGGATGGGAATGGGCTCTAGCACTCACTCACTACCAAAACACATACCTATGTACATTAGGGAAATAAGATAAAGTGGGAATTGCAGTACATTTCAGGGTAGTCTTCTGTGAGAGAGGGGTAACGTGGCCAGTCGAGCGCGCCCAGCGGCTGTTAGATTGCAGCGTGCACTCTCCCCCGCAAAAATACATATGCACAAACATGCACAAAAATCAACCAAGAAAAATTATCAATGTTTAAAGAAAGCGGAAATAAAAAAAATAGAGAACATTACTCGCAGAAGATTACCTGTTTAAGATTAGAAGTAACATTTTTAAGTTACCTTAATTTTTTAAAAGTAACTTTTTTAAAAAAGTCAAAGAAATATCAACTAAAGATTCGATTATTTCAAATGTAATTTACTTGTGCTTGTAATTTTCTTGTTTTTTTTTTACTTGTTAATTTGATACTGCGAAGACAGTTACCATTCATTCATTGTTTATTCGTAAACTAATGAGGGCAATTATACTAGACTAGACAATTTATAAATCTATTAACAAACGAACAACTTCAATATGGGTTTTCACTTTTCATTAAGAAAGTTATTAATTGAGAGAGACTTGAGACGAAATTGTTGACGATGAAATATTATAGGTCGTTAAATATTCTAGGCCAATGTTGTGGTACTGTGAAGGGTGACACAAACATAGGGATGCCTATACTCAGCAGTGAACGCACGTTCGTAAAATTGTATGGAAACAACGTGTGTCACTTATTCTGTATCTACGACTACGTCACGATGATTTGCACTAAATATGGCCCCACATATAAAAATAGTGCTATAATAATATATAAATATAGTATCTCCCCCCCCCCCCCCACTAAATAAATTAATTTAAAATACTTATGTAATCTTTAAAATTGCATAAGAATTTCATAAATTAATCTAATATATAAAAAAATATGTTTGTATGTTTGTTCATCTTCTATACGTTCTTAAACCATTCATCCGTTTTCGATGAAACTTTGGTGAGTTGTAGTGCGCGCGCCCGGAAAGGTTTCTGACAAAAAAAAACATTGCAACACATGCCGGGTACAGCTGGTAATTGAATAAAAAACTTTAGAAACTAGTTACATGAGAGTGTTAAAATAAAGAACTAGAATAATTTTATGACATTTGTCACCACTGGGATCAAAGGTGATTTTTTTCCCCAATCGTCCCTACTGGGTACGGGAGCGGTGAATGTGTCAAACGAAAACAAACAGATAGATCGACAATTACCTTTAAATATTTATATATTACCTGTGGATCATTTTTCAGTCTATTCTCGTAACTAGAGCTAGCATTAGGCGATCGTTTACTGACGTGAGGGTGTGATAGTAGGAAGAAGTTCCTCAGGCTTCCGATCTGTGGACAACGAAAAAATATATGAATCATCAAAATATATTTATCATATAAATATAAAAACAAGAGCAGATTGGGCAGACCAAAATAGCATCAATCTAGTGGAGAATGTCACACGGTGCACTTCCCGAGAAGTCGGTCCTGCCGCAAATATGACCTGAGCATTACTACTTCAACTTGCTAATTCCTATGAAGTATGTCATTGACTTTAGTTATTTCCCAATATTAAAATTACCCATTGGTAAAAATCTAACCTACGGTAAAAACGTTGTTAAACAATGTGATGCCCACGTCGGGTTTTTACCATAGTACTGTCGACATCGTCATCGTCGTGCGGTTCATCCGCACTTCCTTGACACAAAGTCCCTGCGTCCAGTGCGGTCAAAAAGACACATTATACCGCGAACCCGAAGGTTGTAGAATGAACTACCAGCTGAGGTATTTTCGTTACGCTATGATATGGTGTTCTTCGAAAAAGCTGTGGACAGGATTCTGCAAGGTCGGCAGCGCACCCGCAACCCTCATGGTGTTGCAGGTGTCCATGGGTGGCGGTGATCACTTATCATGCTGTAGCCTCCCCGCTCGTCTGCCATCTATTCCATAAAAAAAAAACTTTAATTTGAAATTTATGACGCAAAGAAACTTCTAAAAATAGTAAAATGTCGAACCCGAAATTTTAGCAGTTAAAAAGCCTAACAATAAAAGAACAAAAAACTAATCGACCTATCACTTGTTCGATTTGGCACGTTCGACGCTGCCGATGAAAAGTGTAGCCTTTAGTAGCAAAAGTATTGAGTGGTTTCGCCAAATCGATGCCAAATCGAATGCTGAGTCGAACGAATTTAAAAAATGCTCACATATTCCTCGAGTTTCAGGTAATTTTATACAGAACATTTTGCCCCGGTTATTGTTTTTGTGAGAGAAACACAAAAAGGTTCAATAAGGTCGTATACAAAATTATTATTTTTATTTCGGTCACGTCATGCAAACTAATCATTCGACTAATCATGCAAGGTAAAATCCAATAAACCCAAAGACAAATAATTAATGGATTGGTTTACAAAATAAATGTGGGTATTTGTCATATTGTGTAAATAAAAAAAAAAACTAAAAAACATGACTTAAAAGTTCCTCATAAAAGGTCATTTAATATTAATAACTCGTATTTATTAGCGAATAAAAATTAGAATTACTACGTGCGTCATCGTATTAAGTGTAGAAATATTTCTTTTCACAAATTCTTTTTATCAAATACTTCCTTTGACGATTTTAAATCACCAGGAAGTCCGCTAATTTACAGGGACTCGATATTATAATCAAATTACAGATTGTCCTGTTTTGATGAAGATCAAACACACAATTTATTCAGAGGACATGGTCGCTTTTTATTAGTAATCATATTTTTTATAAAAGTATGTAATATATCAAATAATGTCTTCGAAATTCAAATTAACTTCGAGCGACTGCTCCGTCTCACCTCGTCTCACCTCTGTCGCATGTGGCGCGGGCTAAAGCACATAAACAAATCTAGATACCTATATAGAAATGTGGTTAGTACTCGATTCTTATCGACGGCACTCTAAACAGTCAAAAATGCATGAATTCTATTGTTAGTAGCATGAAATTAAAATTAAATTAATAATAATTACGGGGCGAGCGAGATAAAGTCGAACATAATTTTATGTAGATTACACCTGTTCTGTACCTATTGTAACATCTGTTCCAATAGCTCATCCTTTATAACTTCTGTATTTGTTCATAACCTCTGTATTTGTTCATAACCTCTGCATTTATTCCCTCTGTATTTGTTCCGAACCTCTGTATTTGTTCATGACCTCTGTATTTGTTCATAACTTCTGTATTTGTTTATAACCTCTGTATTCTGTATATCACAGCTGTTTGAATTCTCTCATTATATTAACGTTTGTATTTCACTATTTAATAATATTAATCGGCGTTTCTTACAAGATCCCTCAAACGACTTATCTTTTTACTCAAACACATTAACTTATCTTCTTGACATGTATAAATATCACTGGCCGAAAACAATTATTATAGATGCTGGTTGAAAACAACTTTACGTCATAAAAGTTGAAAATTGTAAAGAGGAACCGATCGTATTCTGACAAGACGTCAAGAAATATCTAAAGGGCCACCCGTATCTTAATTTATGTGGGTGATACGAGACAATGATCCACGAAATAAAAAATCAGAATGTGAAATTCTGTCAAATGCATGAAATCAGGTCTACATTGGCAATTATAATATTCCTACTGTGCTATTACTGTGTAGCTTCTGGATACCATATATCTGATGAAATGCGGTGGTTTACCTTTAAGTACTGTGAAATAATAATTAAGGGGTACAAGGGGTTGCTAATAATTATTAGCAATAAAAATGAATTTAACATGGATATTAAAAATAAGTCGTCGGCTTGTAATTTTACCATTGATATTTTAATAATATTGCTTATAAAATCCATTTCTTTTACCATATATAATATTAGTCCTTTGGAAACTCACAACTGTAAAATATCTCAATCTCAAAAACTATATTTACTCTCCAATTTTCATCTATTTATTCTTGTTGTAAATTCAACTATACTTAAATTCATGTAAATAAAACATTATTCTTTAACAAAATATTTCTCCCCACATTAAACTTGGGAAGAAACGAAAGAAAAACTGGAAATCCTTCGGTTTTCCTCGGCGACAGGAAAAGGCGAGGTATAATAATGAAATAACAAATATTTATGTGAAGTATGGGCGGGTGACTTTTACACAATAAGGTAAAAACATAGGTTTGTCTCACTATTTATAGAGATATGAAATACAGGCTGTGTGCGGAACTTTATCCAAACCGGAAACCATGCATTCTGAAGGCTGAAGGCTTTCGCGGAGTGAAACAGTACATTTTTCATTAACGATATGAACCAGAAGTATAACTTATTAATCTTTCGCGTTATCTACACATTTTATATTGTAAAATCGGGTCTAAACGCGTTGAGACTCGTCACGAGATGACTGGACTTGTTACCACGGCTGGTGTAGCCCGTGCCGAAACTTACAGTAAACAAAAACGAACAAAAAACAAAACAATAAAATAACTAAAAAGACATTTTTTTTTAATAACAAGATATAACAGAAAAGGTAAACAAAAGCCTTTAATTATACGCGTTTAGACCCGATTTACGAGTACAATATAAAATAAACCGAAGGGCCAATTTAATGTTTGGAGCAAATTTCGAAATTTAGAAAAAACTTTAAAAAGTAGATACTCGTAAGAAATTAAATTACAGAAACGTGTTTCGAAGATGGCATCAATGACAATAAGTAACAGACAATAAGACAAATTAATAACTAGACAACAGTATGTCCAATATTATTAGACTTAAATTTAAAAAATATTGTATTGACTGATTTCACAGTTTTGACGAGAATATTGAAAATACGTGAAAAATTAATTACTACTGGCAAATATGACGATCACAATTCTGCAACAAGGCCAATTTCTAAATTAATATTTTATCCTTTTTTAATCAAATAATAATTAAACAAATGTATAGTATATTAAAACAATTTTCCGCTTGTTAGCAGCTCTATAAAAGCCGAAGGTAGAAAGCAGACAGTCTCTTTACGAACGGATCGCCATCAAGTTAACATGATACCATCATTAGTCGTGAAAAAAGTGTCCTGTGTGTACCTATAACTAATTACTGTGAGTTATTATATCACGTCATTGAAATTACTGATCTATAGTGTCCCGTGTAATGATAATTTGATAAAGATTATACTTACAACGAAGCTTCTTGATTGTACTAACTATTAACATCTTTAGACTTGAGGAGGAACGGCCCGGTCAACAAGGGGCAATGTGGAGGTTGGCCCGGAGACCGCAAGGTCTCCGTCTAAATTCTTTGCTAGAAATGTGTTTGCTAAATACCGATCGAACAATCTAACTAGTAACTAACAATCTAATAGTTAAAATAAACTAGTGAGAACTACATCTTTGTTTTCCCATCTTTGACATAATATCGGTATCAGTTAAAATTTACACATACAGTATTAATTATAGTTATTTACTTTTTTTATCGTCTCATTTTGTTCCATGCAATTGTGCGCGTGCGGAGCAGCACCAACGGCATTCTGAGCACCTTAACGGATAATTTGGACTGTCCTATATTGAGGAATTGGGTTGGGGTACGTGTACGCTAACTCAATGTCTCACTATGGGACTATGTTATTATTTTAAAATTATTCTTTACCTATACAAAGGTCTCTTGCACTAGTGCAAGATACCTTGAAACCTAGCCAACGCGATCACAAAATCGCTCAGTACGAGTTAGTACGAAATGACAGTTTGACAAGCCGTGGAGGCGGCACGCTCATTTAACTACAAAAGGTTCTCGCACTGCATTACCATACTCACGCCCCCACTAATATGCAGGCCTCGGTCTGCCGCTTAGCTGTGACAGGTCATCCACTTGCCCCTCTGGCATCTGTCTATTTGCCCCCCGATAGAGAACTGCTCAGGACTGATCTCGAGTCACTCCTCGATTTCGGTAACTCAAGTCATCCTGGCAGGTGATCTCAACTCCAATCACCCTGGTTTCAATAGCCACACGCCCAATAGAATAGTAAACGCCTTGACAGATTCATTAACCAACTCGACTTTGACGTTATAGCTCCAATGCCACCAACCCTCATAATGTTACACACCGATCCGACGTACTAGACGTTGCCCTTTTCAAAAATATAGCCTTACATCTAAACTCGATAGAAACTCTGTGCAAGTTAGACTCCGACCACCGTCCCGTAATAATGAAATTAGGACGGCAGACCGACCCACCTCCCCAAGACAAGACTATTATTAACTGGAGCAAGCTTGAGGAAGCCCTTAAGGCTTCTAGTTCCCCCCACCCAGATTCTCTATCCCAAACTACCAGTGCGGATGACACAAACACGGCGGTCTCTGGATTCAATAGCTACCTTAGGGATATAATCCAAAGCTCCTCTAGGCAGGCTCCAGCGCCGAATGATCGCCGATAAGAGTTGCCCGAGGACCTAAGGGAACTGATAAGAGCCAAGAAAGCAGCCATCAGTGCTTACGACTCCTTCCCTTGTGAAGAGAATAGGCGCAGGATGCGAACTTTACAGAGGGACGTAACGAATTTACGTAAGATCTAGTCAGTGGGGGCATGGGAGCTGTATTGTCTGTTTTCATAGATCTCGCCAACCGCCAGTAGGCTGTGGGCCTGCTTCGTGCGGGACGGTGATGTCTACTAAAAACACCCCAGACCGTGTCCGGTCCATCAACACGATGTCAATTTGCTAACAACTATTATTATTATTAGTTTTATATTTATAGGTCCAAAAAATGAGAATCTAAAAAAATATTTGAAAAACTAAATCAAGAAAAACAAACTAAAGACTAATCGGATTGAAAAAGTTAATCGTAATCAAGATTGGTTAAACATTAATCAATTGACACAATTAGTTACTCGTAATTGAAAATGATTGAGAGAAATACGTCCCAAAAATAAATCGCCTATTTCAAATGATTAACGATTTTATTTGATTTTTAGATTTTCAATTCTGGAAACGTAATTGTGCCGACTTTTCGTTTCAATCTGTTTGATTATGTTTATCAATATTTTTTTTGGATTCAAAGTTAACTTATTAAATCAATTAAGATACCATAACAAAAAAAACCTCAAACCTTAAAATAAAAGGCACGCACTAAATGTGGTGAAAATTCAGATACTCATGGCCTACGAATTAACTTCGAAGCCCAATGTTTTCTAATTCAGGCAGAACTAGACTACACAAGATTCCCTAAGGCAAATTAACAAGCAAACTAACAAATTTTCGCGTCCCCACATACATATTTATAGGGATAGCCTACATTAATTATGCTCCGGAACAAATCGAGTTACAAGAAGTCCCAAATTAATATTCCCTTAAGAATATAATCGAAGGCAGAAAAACTTGTACTAAAATACACTATTGACGCAAAACATTTACCAAATTTAATTACGTATGTCCACTGCGTGTCGTGAACGCCATTTGTTCTCATGTTTTTGTTGTGGCAGGTCGATGAATAGCGAAGTTGTTAACAATCTCAACGATATATCGAATGGGTGTACCGCTGTGGTCCAGTTTCAGGGACTTGCCCAAAACTTGTATGGATGGAAGTTAGTAAAATCAATTTGGGAGAGCGACTCGCTTGAAACAACTTTTCTGAGTGATGTATTATATAAAATTGTGGTGTTCTCCCGATACATCGGGTTATCGTATTGGGTTGACGAATTTGAAATTGATAATTAAATACCTGGCCGTGTGGTGTCGGCACACACCCCAAGGGATAACAAAGCCGCTACCACAAGCCCTGAGGTACTACACCACCTCTAAAAGAGTGGACTCGCCTACCCGCCTGACCTAGTGGCTGGTTGGGAGAAACGGTGGGTTGGCGAGAACAAGGGCAGAGAGCTGTTTAGATTCTTCCCAGACATAGCGGTTCGACTCAAATCGCGTTGGATCGAGCCGGACTATGAAACATCTCAGATACTCACTGGGCATGGCTGTTTCCGAAAGCGACTTCATGATGTGAAGTTGAGTGAGGTTAGTTTGTGTGAATGCGGCATGGCAGATGAGGACTTGCGCCATGTTCTATGGTCCTGTCCTCTATACGAGAAGGATTGATATAGAATGCTAAAGGGGATTACACGGCAGGAGGAGAGACCGGTATATTACTGCGACCTCGTCTCCTCAGAAGCGAACTTCCGCAGGCTGAGAGAGTTTGCACACCGCTGGCACAGGAAAAAGAGCCCAAAAGAGCTGTTCGGCGCTGAAGGCACGTAATGTGGAGTAGAACAACCCCAGAAAGGGGAGAATGGCTAAGGGAAACGGGAAAAGAAATTACTTGTAGGGAGGCAGAGCAGATACGCGCCGGAACACAACCCTTAGCAGGCGAGTACGGCGCGTACCTCCCGATGATTCGGTCCGTATAACCAAAAGGTTGGTAGGACCATGGGTGGAAGTGGGTTACCCGCCTGACCAGCGTGACGTTTTAAGGTCATACGTCCCTCATGTACAAGATAATATGCATGAGAAGGCCCATGTCTAGCAGTGGAGGATAAGAGAGCTGATGATGTGACAAAAACGAATTGAATTCCAACAATCAATAATTGTTAAAAATCAGTTATCGAAGTAATCGACTGTAATAAATTGATATACTTAATTATGCTTAAGTATATGTCTAATAAAACTGATATATGTCTAAAATGTGTTCAAAATCTGCATATTTTTTTCATTTATTCTATAGTTTCGGTTGTAAAATAAATAACATTTATATACGCTATGTCATAGCCTAAGTGTTATTAGTTTTACAATTTCCTGTTACTCAATTTCTATTGAAAAACAAAATAATGGATACATTCATTTTTTATGTCAAGAAAGACACAATCATCTTCGAAGAATTCAAACTTACGATTAACAATAAACAAAATGACTCATCAAATTGTGATCCCAAACGAAACGATCAACATTTCGTAACCAGCCCTATCGTTCACTGGTGGACACGAGCCTCGTCATGCACAGAACATTGAAGTATGGGCGAGTCCACACTTTTAGAGGTGGTCTTGTTAAGGCTTTTTAAAACATCCACGGGAATAGATGGGTACAAATTACAATTTATATATATAATTTTGACGACCAACTGGCACAGTTGGTAGTGACCCCACCTGCTGTGCAAAAGGTCCCGGGTTCGATTCCAAATCGGACGTTCATTTGTTTAAAGACAAATGTTCGTTCGGATCTGAGTGTATGTTTATCTTTGTCTTTGTGCGTATCTCTGGACCCACAACACAAGGAATCCTAGCATGGGTCCACTGAGTGTGGCTTTATAAAAAAGAAACAAATAATAATTACAAATTATATTTACGTAAATTTCAAAAACAACATACGTAAATTATAAAACATGTGAGAACAATTTAACAACTCCCGCGTGAAATAGTTGAATTAAAACATGTGTAAATTGAAATTCTTCACACACAATGCTATTAAAATATGTTATTAGTAGCACGCCTAAATTATATCCACAAAAGCCTTATTTATCAGTCTGTAGTTATTTTAAGTAATTATCTATACTTTGTTAAACGTTAAAGTACCCGTTTATTATTATTTACTTTATTTCGGAAACATATACGGAACGCAATTATTGTTTGCGTCTGCGTCAATAGAGAGAGAGGCGAGGGGGAGGGAGTTGCACTTCCTCGCGTGCATATAATATAAGGGCCACACACGTCGCGGAGCACATTATTATCATCCTAAATTACTCAACGCTATATATCATAAAGTACTATTCGTAGATTTGATATAGATATAAGATTTGTATTCAAAGTCAAATAAACGTTGTTGACTTGCCAAATTTATCGTAGATTTATTTATGAAAATTTAGACCCAAATACCAAACGATTATTATAATAGAAAGTATGAATAGATAATACGACTAACATATTCCAATATATAACAAATCAAATTTTATAATTTAACACATAAATATGTGTAAAAAATGCGATCTTAAATGTTATGTGTTTTAAGTAAATCCACATACGCCGCATACGGTGGAGGAAGGAGACATCGGGTAAAGATCGTTTGTGGTGACGACTCTTAAGAGTCCTAAATGTATCCAATAATGGAGAGGTATAGGCTGATGGTATTTTTTTTCTTTTTATATATGGCAATGGTGTAATTACCACATTCTGCCAATGTCAAGTTTTCTTCGTAATTAACAATTTCAAAGTCTAAAGTGTATCTTATCAACTTCAAGTCCTGAGTAAGTTGAAGTAAATCAGGAGCCGCTCAGTAAATTGATAGTAGGTTTACTGGGGACTGAAGAGGACTCCTTGGAAACACACTAAAAACGCAGTCCCATGCTTTTATTTGATTATCACAAACATTACGCACAAAAACACTTTGAATTCGAATAAACTATCATTATTAAACCACAAAATGTGTAATACACAATTTTTACAGTTAATCAAACAAAAACTCAATTTCACTCCTCGAGTTCCCGTCAAAAAGTCCCCGATGGTAACTTTTTTTTAACTCTAATATTTATTTAGAGAATAGTTTATAAACTAATTTTAAATAATAATTTTAAAGCTCTTACATAACATAACTGATGTGCCTTCACGCGACTCTCTTGTCTTATTTTTTTTTCTTCTTTCCTGTCGGAATGTCTGCCGTATACAGTCGTACATCAAAGTTTTACTTTTGAACCTATGTAATAAGAATGACTCGCCTTCTACATATAAACGTTGACACGGTATAAAAATTTAAACTACATATTAACGACACGGTTTTCCTACGGTGCGGCGAGTTCGCCGCGCGGTAGAGAAACCGTTGTTCACGACATGTTTTTCCATGGCGGACATGTTTCCATGGCGGCATGGCTAGCGTATGTTAGGTGCGGACTTCCTGTGTCATTTTTATTTAATTATATTTATTTAGGCACGGTAACGTCATACCTACAAAACAATTATAAAACTAAAGTCCAGTATGGATAGAAACTTATCCAGACTAAACTTTACAGGGAAATTAAAGATATTTTTTTTTGAGAGCTAAGCTATGAAAAAATAATTAAATTAACACAAAACTCGATTCAGCACAGCTAAGAGATCACGCAACCGTGAAAACTTCCGGTGTCGTTAACTCCCAAAGACTGTCATAAAACACTGTTCGATATATCGCCGTCAGTTTTCACAGTTTTCTGCCGCTACGTGGCATCTCCGTATCTGTTAATAAGCTTGGCTTGTTAACAGATACGGCGACAATACTGACTGACAACCGTACGTTTTCACGGCGGAGAACCGTAGGTTTTGACGGCGCAAAACCGTGTCGATAACAAACGGCCGGGGTTTCCGTAGGTGACTATACAGTAGTAAGAAAAACTGTCAGTTTAAACCGTAATTTTAACCACTCTTATCCGTATGAAACTCCGAATAAACACCGTAATTGCGATGTCGGAGCCATGAGTGTAGCCGCTTTCATTTTGCTCACTGACTTGAGCAAATTGTGGAAACTTGCAGGAATAGCTTAAATTAAATTCCGAGTGTAAAATACACGTGAAACAGCTTGCATCTTTATAGAAATTTCCAATGCGGGAGATTGATAAATCTGTGTCATTTCATTAGAGAAAAATTGACGACTAATATTTTATTTACTTCTTAAAGACACACCAGATCATGTTCACAATGCCTTGTAGATACATAATCTACTACATACATACATAATAATCCTACATACAGCTCAAGATCATATGAGCACGTCAATAATAGGCGTAACAATAACATTCACATATTGTATATTGTTAAAATATCTACGTTCATAATTATTACAGTTTATAAATGTTAATTGTAATCTCGATCTATTTAGTAAACTATTATAGGATGCAATTTTCTAAAATTAAATTTGAATGAGACGTAAAAAGGCATTAAAATTATTCTAAACAAACTAGATATCAACAGAGATTAGATACTCCAAGATCCTTTGCGTTAATATTCAAACTGTAAAACTATGTAATGTGTGTATTTACTTTTCGGCTATTAACGAACTAAACAATCTTGTTATGAAGGCCCATCTACAACATATTTGCCTAATAGGAGTCGTGACTGATGGAGCCCCTTACTTATGAAGATCCGTTGGAAATATATACAGGTATATATACATGGAAATATATACATCTTTGCAGCTCGTCTCAAGAAAGTCTCAATGCATTTTTGACCGGGTTTGACAAGTCAACTACCGGCCGGCCACAAGTCTTCAAAAGAAATATGTTTGACCCAATAAACTTTAGCGCAGTGACGTCGCCTTTATTAGTACAATAAAAATCACAACGATAATTCCTCTTCGTCTCAGTCTCAGTCCTCAGACAGTTACCATTTTGAAGTTATGCTCACGCACAACCACAACTACAGTTTAGTTCTTATGTGGTTCGAAAATGATGTGTCTGATTTTGACCCTTAAGACAAAAATCTACCGCAATAATTTCCAGATTATACAGGTATTTTCTTTTTTTTATAGATTAGTGGGCAGACGAGCAAGCGGTCCCACGTGATGGTAAGTGTTACCGCCGCCCATGGACACCTGCAACACCAGGGGGTATGCGGGCACGCTGCCGACCTTGCAAAATCCTATTCACAGCTCTCTTGAAGAACCCCATATCGTAGCTTAATGGAAAGACCTCTTCAGGCAGTTCGTTCCACAGCCTACGGGTTCGCGGTATAAAATATTTTTTGGACCGAACAGTGCGCGTCACCTTCGTATCGAGGAAATGCGGATGGACCGCACTTCTGTGACGGGAGGTGTGGTTGTAGAAACCCGACGTGGGAATTATATTAAACAGTTCTTCAGAGGATTCCCCATTGTACAGGCGGTAGAACACACAGAGAGACGCAACGTCTCTCCGAATGCTGAGGGATTCTAAACCGCTCCTGAGAGTGGGACCGTCGACAATACGAACAGCACGTCGTTGGATGGAGTCAAGTGGGTCCAATTGGTATTTCGGTGCGCCGGCCCAGAGATGAGAGCAATACTCCATATGGGGCCTCACCTGAGCTTTGTAAAGCATTAGGAGTTGCATTATTGAATATATGTTATTTTAAGGCTACTGGTACATACAATAAAAAGTTTCGCTATATCACTCGATATATACCTTGTAATTTTGCGCAACGCTCTATGAGATATTTTTGAGCGGCGCTGTAGGTTTTATTTTTAAATGAATTGTCGCTTAAACAAAAATTCAACAAGATTTTCAAATATTTTTTTCTAATTAAAGTTACCAGGAAACAATACCTCTGAGAATTAATTAAATTTTCCACAAATGAATGAAAATATTCAGAGAGTGGCGTGAACATGACGACAATGGATGAGTAATATCACGGTAGATATAATACAGTGAGAGATCTTTGAATTATACACAAAATAATTACTAATACGATTGTCATTCGTCGGATAAAAAAATGCTGTTGGCATTATCAAAGGGAATCAAATTGTTTAATTTTCAAAAACAGGTAACGGGGGTTTTATTACAATCTAAACTCCTAACTTCATGTTATGAATGTATAACGAGTTAATTCTTAATTATCTTACGTCATAATTAAGACTTATATGCTCATCATAAGTCTTAATAATGGCGATAATAATCATACATTTTATCGATCTATATATACATCATAATGATAATAATAATGTCACAAATGTATTAAATTGGGCAGTGCACGCTGCAATCCTACAGCGGCTCTGGGTGCACTCGATTGATCAAGTTAGCTTTATCTAACAGAAGATTACCGTAAAAGTACTGCATTTTCCATTCCTACAATGTATGTTCCGGCAGTGAGTGAACATACAAACTCTTCCTTAACCTACATACACTCCTCAACTCCAAATACATTCCTAAACTGCAAAGGAAAACCTAGCATCGAGAATGTCCATGGGTGACAGTATTCACTTACCATCAGATGGACTGAACTAATGGCTATGGATTATCATGACCAAAATTTATTCCTTTAGTCAACATTAAAAACATATTCTGGAGCTAAAACGTTATTGAAATGTAACAATAAATATAGAAAGATACTACGACGATCCTGTATTTACAGTACCACGACGTAACTCTTTGTCGAAAGTATATTTGTGTGCGTGACGCGACTTTAGTGCTTTCTATGAAGTGATCATTCTGTCTTTTATGTGTGTGGTGTGGTAGGTAATATGCCATAGAACAAAAGCTTTATATAATTGAAAGCTCCCCACTTGAAAGCTCTCCATGGCGTCTGAATTAAAGCGAGCGTCTTCGGATTGCAAGATTAAATTATAATTATACTTAGAGGTAATTAGCTGAACCAACTAGTGTGCCCAAAATTTCGTGAGTTTACTCATTGAATAATGGCTGCAAAGTGGAAAGTGAAAAAGTGGAAGCTAAATGTTAGAGGTTCTGACAAGGGAGGGAAATACTGTAAGTTGTCACTACAACTACTACTACACTATTCGACTGAATAAAAAAAAAATAAGATTGTATATTTTGTAATTGTAATTAAAGACTGACTGTTCGATGAAATATCCATGCTGCAAGGGTGCAACTGACCGACTTACATACCCGTATTTCATATGAAAACTGCCTTGAATTCATATTGCGGGAGTGAGTGAAACTTGCCAAAATTCGTTTCTCTGTCCATCTCTTATCCTGCCCTATGCTATTTATTTCCACTGTTTTCAATTCCGTACTATCTGTTTAGTTTAATGAAATATTCACAAGGATAGCTACAAGGAAAACTATTATTCAGTTTCACATTGATATAACCCAAGTTCCACGCAAGCCGAAAGTCATTCGATATATATCGTGTTCAGAGACAATATTATGTATGTGAAGATCTTTGTAAGTGATACGGCAACCAATAGCAGTTGAATGTAGGTAGGATGAATAGATATACGAGATATATTGCTCAAGTTTAAAGACAGGTGCGGTTTATTGTTGTATACATTGTGTTCTTGGGACGAATGAACCAGTAGGATATCTTTGGAGATATTTAAAATTTACCTATTGCAGACACAAACTTGCTACCCTCTAAAAGAGATTAGGTATTATTATTTTCCCAACCCATTCTCCAAATCACAAATCCGGAATCACAAAAAACGTAGTTTCGGCCTATATTTCTGGGGATTCCTACCACGTAAACGTTCACGCAGATCTATCGCCAAGAACGAAGTTCATTTATGTCAAAACTCTATTCCGATAACACGTGAGAACAATCGCATTATAGATTTTAACGATAGATACTTCTGGATCAAGCGCCAAATTTCACGATAATAAGGGTACCTTTTAAATACTCGGAGATAGCCAATATATTCGTATAGAGCTCCGATTGAACGAAATTCAGACTTGGGTTCTAGCATTTCGTTCGTTAGAACTTCAGTCGGGACGGAATTTTCGAAAGTGTAAAATCAGAGTAGATCCCTGGGGTGTGCCAACGTTTGTCATTCTGATCTGATGTTCGCAGATGTTTATCGACGACAGTGTCCACTTACCACCAAGTTAAATGTCCGCTCATTTGCATTATTTCTAGAAAAAAAACATTGATACCACCTACAAACTGAAGTAATCCATTATCAAACTAATCACAGAGAGTCACAGAGACGGTAGTGAGGCGACATTGTTTCAGGGATCTAATTTTATCAGCATCTGGCGACCGACGATCGTAAGTACACTTCGATGCGGAAAATTCAAATGTAATGTGCTTCCGTGGCACAGTTTTTCCCATAATTAAGTACCATTATATTAACATTTTCCAAAAGGCGATACAACTGTGCATGGCCGAGGTAAATAATTAAGAGTATATTTCCGTGCACGGCAGGAATAATTTGAAATATATAAATACTAATGAAAAAAAAAAATACTAAATCACAATCAACCAAGCAAAGTGTATTTTTGAATAGCTGAAATAAATAATTTTAAATTACAGAGAATGCCATAACAAAGTCGACGGAACTCCGCTACTCGTATTTATTTTTGTAACCAGAGAACGTAACCAACCTTTAAATTTGTTTCAATCGATTTGCTGCCCATTCCGTATTTTCTGGTGGTTATTTAATTATTTCTCATATATACAAGTTTAAATAAGAACTTCGAACAAGTTCTAACTACCAACTCTGTCTTGTATCTTACGGTACTATATTGCATTGGTAGTGTCTTACTGTAACGAATTCTTTAATAGTCATTATACGTAGTGATAGTTGTATATCATTTTAGACAGCATATATATTAGAAAAAAAAAAAAAATATTTTGTAGACTTTGTATTTGTATTGTATTTGTAAATATATATATTAGAAAAAAAAGAAAGGTCAGTAGATCTAACGCATTATCTTCTGCAGCTGCTTACATTGGCTTCCAGCTGATTATGATAATAGTGGGACTGATGTTTGACTTTATTAGACAATTTTATAGGTAACTCAATTTCATAGGCAACTCAATTTTATAGGTAACTCATTTCTTGCTTCCACCTCGTGGGACAAGTAGCGGGTTCATCTTATAACGAGAGCAATATCGACCATTTATATTTATATAACAATGTCGAGAGCACTTTGACTCCACAATATTTGAAGGAGCGTTTTGAATTATTTGCTTCAGAAGGCCAAGTACTTACGTTCTTCTGAAAATTTACTTCTTAAATTTCCTATCCACTCTTCAAATTTCTTTACTAACTCTCTCACTGTGCAGACCGTTATGCTTTGGAATTCCTTACCAGTTGTCATTGGACGTGCTCAGTCGCTGTCTAGATTTAAAAGGCAAGTTTGGTTGTCTATTTTCTTTACCAAATGATTTCCTCTCGCTACCATTTTGTTTCTAACCTGTTCTATTTCATCCCCTGGAGACCTCAAATCTCTTTTATTTTTCTATTCTTGTCAACTTTGATTCTTATTTGCGAAATAATATTGGGTGCAGTGTAGATATAGATATGTATGTATATATGTAAATATTATTAAGTTATTTATTATTATTCTATGTTTATTATCGATATAGTCGGTAGGTTGAGCATAATTCATTCTGTGGATTTCGGCCATTTTGCATTACCTTGCCTGGTTGCCTGAAAGAGGTCGCCTTAGCGATAAGGTCGCCTATTGAATTCTGTCATTCATTATTTGTGCACATGTAATAACTATTTAAACAACTTTGACGGTTTAAACGGTTTAAATCGCGTATATTTAACATTATTTATATCCCGACGTTTCGAACACTTTGCAGTGGACGTGGTCACGGGGTGACTAATTGATTTTATTTGTCACTTGAGTTATTAAGAAATTATTTGAACTACCGTCTGAATTTTTTTTTAATCATAACATTCCCTATGCACGCAGTATTCGCTCACGGTGTCCAGAGGTCTTGCAGTATTGCGTTGGCCTTGGGATTTAATTAATTTAATGACTGGATCCCAAGCCGGTGGTACTTGCCAACCATCTTCTCTATTGAAATTTGGGTGTTTCTTGATTTCAATAGCCTCGCGTAACATTCTTGGCATGAACCGGGTCTCTCTAGCGAGGATTTGTGGATTATCAAATCGAATGTAATGGTTGGGTTTGTCCAGAGCATGTTCACAAACTGCAGACTTGGTCGAGCGTCTGTTCTTCATGTCAGCTATGTGTTGTTTTATCCGGATACCGATGCATCGGTATCCAACAAAGAGGAGCATTGGTATCCGGATAAAAGAACACATAGCTGACATGAAGAACAGATGGAAATATTTTTTTTAAAAACATTGAATAGAAAAATCTTACTGATACATTGATGCTGAGAAATTTAAACTTACTTGTACCTACCTCTCGAAATTTGTAACCCGACACTAGGATAAAACATCAAAAGCCATAGATATTGCAGAGAATAATTATTTCTATAATATTTTCTAAACGTGCCGAGCTAACACGTTTACGGAACAATTAGGTATTAATTAATTTAAATATACAAGAACTCTTCAATTTAAACTCCCCTTATTTATTATTAAAGTCTAAAATTGAATTGTTAAAATAAATTTACAAATGGATAGATGAGATATTATTTGTTGTATAAAATAAAAATAAAACAAAATACAGAAAGAAATATAAAAATGCGGTCTCACTGTTTTATAGCAATTTCTTCCAAACAACTTTGAGAAAGGGAGTTGCAACTGTAAATACAACATACCTAACTATTGTAAATTTTAATAGAGATATTGCCTGGACACTACTTATAACTTTTTTCTCAATTATTTAATCAATCAATAAATAAACATAAAATAATGTATTTAGTTTATTAAAACTATGTATATCGATATTAGTGTATACATTCCCATTGCAGGCCATAATCGACTTAGAAGTAATACATTTTTTTTAGATTAGATTTAAACTGGGTCACGTTACAAAGGAATTTCGTTCAATTAACCGCTTATTCAATACGATACATTACATATTTCATCTCACGAAATCTTCAAAGTAAAACATTTAGCATATTTGCATAAGTACATTTCGAGTGCAACGCATGGTCGCCATTTTGCAGCTATCGTTGGTGGAAAATGCAGTCATCAAGACTGCAATTTGCGAACATTTTGTGCCGGCAAATGCAGAATGCGTTCAGCGAGATTATTATATAAGAGTAATATATGCTCATACGAGTGTCTGGTCGCAATTTCAAGAACTACGATAATGGAATTAAAGTTACAGTACGATTTTGCAAAGTCGGCGACGCACCCTGGTGTTGCTGGTGTCCATGGACGACGGTAACACTTACCATCATGTGGGACGGCTTGCTCGTCCGCCCACTTCCCTAGAAAAAAAGTAAACGAATGAAATTAAATAATATAGTACTTATGGAAGATTTAAAACCACTTAATATGAAGTTCCAGACAGGTAAGCGGTAGTAATGGCTAAATAAATAGAAGAAAAAAACCCTAAATAGTCGCTGGAAGAAAACCGTAACGAAGAAATTCGAAAATAAACTAAAATTTCCAATATAATTCAAAGGATCATAAAACTGAAGTGGCAGTGGCCAGGCGGTATGTGTCGCAGAACCGATCGCAGGGGTGAAGGAAGAGTCCTCCAATGGAGATCGCTTACCAGTGAACGTAGCGTGGGACGCCCAGCAAGGGGCACTGAAGACTTGAAGAAAGTCGCCGGTAGTGGAAGAGAAGAGCTAAAGACCGTGTTTGGCGGCGGTAATTGCGAGAATCCTATATGCTGCAGTGTACAGACACAGGCTATTAAGTATATAGTATGATGATAATAAAAGACATAAAGATATCACATTAAAAATTTCAAACGCAATATTAAAAAGCTAGAAAACATGGAGTCCTATAAACAGATGATTTTCTACTTAAGATTTTAAACTTTTATAGTGGAGTGTAGGCTTTCTCGGCCGGTGTCCATATTAATTGAAACTTCCGGGCTACTTGGCCGAGGTCTTCTGGAATCTCTTCTCTTTCTTCCAAACGTTTCGTCAACAACTGCGGTTGACATCTTCAGTGGCGACTGCGTTCACTTTCGGAGAGATGCTGTCTCTTCGGCTTCTCGAGCGCAACTGACACGACGTTTTTTTTTTTTTTCGGAATGTCTATATTCTTGTGGCCCTAATGGCCTTTCGAGAGTCATCGGTCGTGAACTGACTCGACGATTGTTGGCGCACCGGTATTTATAGTGGGCGAATATTTATATATGTATTTATATATTGTATTTATATGCACTGGTATTTATGTTTGTGTGGTGTGTATCGAGTCTGTTTTTGTCCCCCCCCCCCCTCTCTTCTCTTTTCCCCGTGAGCTTGATGTCTTCGGAGTGCTGGATACCAGATATTACGGAGTCTTAGATTCGACAAATCTAAGACTCGATACACACCACACAAACATATAAATACCGGTGCATATAAATACAATATATAAATACTCGCCCACTATAAATACCGGTGCGCCACAATCGTCGAGTCAGTTGCGCTCGAGAAGCCGAAGAGACAACATCTCTCCGAAAGTGAACGCAGTCGCCACTGAAGATGTCAACCGCAGTTGTCGACGAAACGTTTGGAATAAACAGAAGAGATTCCAGAAGACCTCGGCCAAGTAGCCCGGAAGATTCAATTAATATTTTAAACTTTTGTTATCGTGGTTGAACATAATAATTGTTATGTAAACAAAGTTACTCACGATCTATTATAGTCGATATTTCGGTCTACCCTCTGTCTGTTATTACTCGTAGCAACAACACCTTCACCCGGGATCGCGGTGTCGCCGCGACCGCGGTTCATGTAACTGGTAACTGGACCAAAATATCGGCTATAATAAATCTTGATTAACCCCTTTACTACTTAACGTCAAACTTTGTCCTCGACACTGTTAACTCCTATTCTACAACTGTAATAAAAATTAATTAAAAAATTAAAAGGATAATATTACTTGTTTTAAGTAAACAATGTAAAAATAAATGAAACAAATCATGATTGAAATTGAATGATTTGAGAGCTGGAGGCAAAGTCTGGACGGCTATATAAGGGAATAGCCAAGTTTCCATTTTAAGAATCCACCTGAAAAAGAAGATCTTTGCCCTACATCGAGATATTTAAAGGGTTACAGCGCACCAGTAATGTTTTGTTTTAGATCTCACTTAATTAATTATTTTCTCAACGTGCACCTTCTAATGAGTATCGTGATTCGACAAATGCTTTGGTTTCCAATTCCACTAATTCCATTTAATTGTTAAATTAATTAGTACAGACAGCCGCTGGAGACGATTACTTCTGTAAATTAATTAGTACAATCAGCCGCTGGAGACGATTACTTCTGTAAATTAATTAGTACAGACAGCCGCTGGAGACGATTACTTCTGTAAATTAATTAGTACAGACAGCAGCTGGAGACAATTACTTCTGTAAATTAATTAGTACAGACAGCCACTGGAGACGATTACTTCTGTAAATTAATTAGTACAGACAGCAGCTGGAGACGATTACTTCTGTAAATTAATTAGTACAGACAGCCGCTGGAGACGATTACTTCTGTAAATTAATTAGTACAGACAGCCGCTGGAGACGATTACTTCTGTAAATTAATTAGTACAATCAGCTGCTGGAGACAATTACTTCTGTATATTAATTAGTACAGACAGCCGGAGACGATTACTTCTGTAAATTTAGGGATTTTCGGAAACCTATAACTTTGAAATACAACTAATTTATTTGATTTGCTCAGTGGCTATCTTTTAAATGAAAACTAGTCAATATACAAGTAGACAGGAGACTTTTTGTCAAAAATATAGTGAAATAATTCTCAGTAGCGTAAGCGACGTTTATATATAGGACATACATACATAATATATGGTTTACGTATCTATACGGGCAGTACTTTTATTAGGGCATACATCCGCTATAGTAAATGGGAGTATACATTGGCTGACGAAGCATATTAAAAATTCAGAAGCATTAATTATAAATTAAAATTACATAGTTAAATAATTACCCGTGTGGTGTCGGTCGGCATTATAATAGCACCACTGCACCGTATCGCTTCCCGTGGGTATAGGTATGAGTAAAAGGCGACTAATTGCTGAAAAACCGCTACCACAGACTGAGGAACAACACGACCTCAAAAAGAGTTGACTCGTGAACACGCTTGGTCAGTGTAGCATTTTGAGGCCATACATCTCTCATGCACACGATAATGTGCATGATGAGGCCCATGGCAGTGGATGAAAAAAGAGCTCGCGCACATTACAGCCGCGTCGCAGTGCAAAACTGCGACAACGCACATTACTTAAGTCATAGTTTAGTAATTTAATCAGTTAGTGACATTCAATCCTTCACGTTATCACACAGCGAAAACTCTCGAAATACGTCCGTTAATTGCGCAGTTTAAACGCACATCGAGGCGGGCCGCGTTGCGGCGCATAGCATCGGCGCATAAATACGGCTGGCAAGCGATCCAGAAGTGCGCTGCGCCGCAGCCCGCCTGAGGTGTGCGATGGTTTATACAAAATGTTTGAAAATGATACAGGAGGATTTTTTGAATGTTACACTCTGCGGTGCGGCCCGCCGTAATATGCGCGAGACTTGTCCAGAGTTGGAAAAAGAAATGCACACCCGATGACATAGTTGCAACAAGACCTTAATGGGACTAGTGTATAAAACAGAGAGTTGACTTTTTGGCGGGAACTCGAGAAGTGAAGTTGAGTTTTTGTTTGATTATTATAAAAATTTTGTATTGCGCATATTGTGGTTTAAATAGTGATAGTTTATTAAACTTCAAAGTGTTTTTTGACGCTAATGTTTATGATAATCGAATAAAAACATAGGACTGCGTTTTTCGTGTGCTTCCAAGGAGTCCTCTTCTGTCCTCAGTAAACCTACTATCACTTTACTGAGCGACTCCTGACTTACCTCGACGGGACTGGAGATAGACGGGATTTAGAATTTAAAATTGTTTAACTATACACTTGTCAAGTCAAGAAAGTAAAATCAAGTCAAGTAAAATTGTCAAGAAAACTTGACACTGGCAGAATGTGCTAATTACACCATTGCCATATATCGATAGAAAAAAAAGACAGAGAGCGTGAAAGAGAGGAGGCTTATTACAATGGGCAGAATAGAAAACATTGACAATGATGATGAATTCATGAACATTATCCAATGATAATACAATCATTAGTTACGTAGTAACAACTTAACCACACAATAAAATAAAATACTTTGACAGTATTTTATTTCCGAGAAAAAGTCCTTTATGTTCGCTACTTTTGTTTCAATTGGTGAAGCCAATTGACCGTTTGGTCGCACAATAAAAACCTTTTCGTTCTCAAATTGTTTTTGGCTTCGTACGTCCCAACTAGCACTTGTATACATACGACTTCGCTCGATAGAATTCCGATATTGGGCAGCTTGTTTTTTATAACTTTTTAAACTTTCACGTTTTGGGGTCCCAAAGCGTATAGAGATATTTGTTTACCTTTTATTCCTACTCGACGTGTCGGCGCCGGCGCATGGGTTACACCAGCCGTGGTCACACTTAGAATATAGCTAAGATTTTTTAAATTTAAACACTGGTGTTTTAACAAACCAGTTGTATGATATTCATTTGCCTCAAATTATAGGAATAAAACTATCAAGGAGCAATTATTCATACTAAATTATAGATTCAGCAATAATTTCTGATTACAATCTGTAATAAAATCTACACATTAATTTATTTAGTAGCTGCAGCACCCCTCCCCCAAAACAGTAGTTATAAAAAAAAATGTCTTAATGTTTGTCTGTTTGTTTGAGCATCACGTAAAACCTACTGAACGGATATTGATCGGGTTTTCACTAATGTATAGGCTAAGTATCCAGAAGGAAAGCTGGTATATGTCACCTTCACAAGGAAGTTGAGTTATAGAGGAAAATAAAAAAAATCTTTTAAGAGAATAACTCAATAAATTCTGGATGAATTTCATGCGTGATATACTCGTACATCATGTCGGTGCTTTTTCAAGCGTTAAAAATCTTTTACAGCTGCTTAGTCCACGCGAGCGAAGCCGCAGGCAGAAGCTAGTAATAACAACTAGTCGTGACAAAGCCGTGTTTGTACATTTCTTTTTTGTTTTTAAATGTCGTTTCAGTGTAAAATACGAGCGACACATAGACCAAAACTTTTTTCTTATAATTCTTGTCTATTTGTTTAAACGCGCATCACGCAATAATCAATAGATGAATTTTAATGAAATTTGGCATATACCGGGTATATAATTTATGATACTTTTTAACCAAATCAAAGAGTTACCAGGGGAATTAAGCTAACCAAACATACTCTAAGGTCTACTTTAAGGTCTACACGAAGTCGCGAGTATCAGCTAATCTACACTAACATGTATTATAAAGAGGTAAAGTTTGGATGTAGGAGGTAATTTCCAAAACTACTAATCCGATTTCCAAAATTCTTTCACCATTTGAAAGGTACATTATTCCACATGCACATAGGCTATATAATAGGGGTCAAAGTATGAAATTGCCGTTTTATAGTAATAGATACTTTGAATTGACATAAAACCTTCACGGTATGAGATTTTCGAGTGAAACTTTTTTCACATGATATTAGGGGTTAAAGTATGAAATTGCCGATTTGTATGGAAAAATTAAAACTCGATTTTTTCTAAAATGTAACATATTTATTTAATAAAAATATTTACCCTCATTATCTATACATTGTTGCCATCTAATCGGAAGTTCATTTATGCCTCTGCGATAGAGATAGAACTCTTGGGATGTACTCGTAGATTCGACAAACTGTGTGAAAGCATTTTGTACTGCCTCTTGGGAAGAAAATTTTTTACCACGTAGAAAATTGTCCAAATCACGAAAAAAATGGTAGTCCGTTGGAGCAAGGTCTGGCGAGTACGGAGGATGACGTATGGTTTCTAACTGCAGCTCCTGTAGAGTTACAACGATTTATCGTGCAGTGTGAGGTCTTGCGTTATCATGGAGCAATAATGGTGAAGATCGATTCACGAGTCGGGGCTGTTTCACTGCTAGTTTCACCATCATTGTTCGAAGTTCGGCACAGTAAACATCTGCTGTTATTGCTTGACCAGACCTGAGAAAGCTATAGTGAATAACACCATGAATAGACCACCAAACAGTTACCATTACCTTTTTATTGGTAAGCTTTGCCTTAGGGCACTGTTGCGACGTTTGACCTGGGGTCAGCCATTGCATTTTTCGCTTTCGGTTATCGTAAAGAATCCACTTTTCGTCACATGTCATAATTCGATCCAATATTCCTTCATTTCTGTACCGATTCAACAAGGCAACGCAAGTTTCAACACGCGTTTCTTTCTGCAGCTCATGAGTCAAATCATGAGGCACTCATTTTTCATATTTTTTTATCTTATTGATTTGATGCAAATGAGTCAATATTGTAGGTAAGGTAACGTTAAACCATGCCGCTAATTCCTGGGTAATTTGACTCGGATCGGCTTCCACCATCTCCTTCAATTCAGCGTTATTCACCTGTGTGGGCGGTCTTCCACGTGGTTCGTTCTTCAAGTCGAAGTTTCCATTACGAAAGCGTTTAAACCAAAAACGCACGTTCGTTCATTAGCAGTCTCCTCTCCAAACGCAGCATTGATATTGCGAGCCGTTTCTGTCGCGTTAGTTCCGCGTCGGAACTCGTATTTAAAGATTACTCGGATTTTCGAAGTATCCATCTTTCCCGTCTAAGCTGAATAAAGAAAACAATTGAAAGTCGAAAATCAAATGTTGCACATTTTTTAAAACAAGAACCTCATTTCATACTTTAATGCTCACAACACACGTCAGCCGCAAAGGTACAAACACTTCTTTCATTTAAGAAAAAAAAAAAATTCGGACTAAATTTGTAGACACATCGCTTGCATATATCGGCATTGATTTTTTTTTTGAATTTGACGTAACACATGCTCAAACTACCAAAGGTTAGCTGGAAGAAATCGCGTTAACGATAAGGCCGCCGGTTGTACTTCTAATTACTTGTATATTTGTGTTTCTCTTCAGTATGTTTTAGTATTTGTACTGTATGTCTACTTTAGTACCAAATTTCATTGAAGCAAATCAGTTACGAAATGCGCTCTCTAGTTTGTTCACAAATTTCATTATATCCTATAATGTACTTCTAAATACATGATGATTTTCTAAAAGTGATTCATAAATCACTGACTTCATTACCCCTATTACCTCACTGAAAAATACGGAATATTCAAATGTTTGTGTGTTATGATTAAATCAGTCGCGGTGTAACTAAAATAAGTACGTGAATCTCCCTTGATGTACTGACTAGATATTTATAAAATTATGTACATGTAGAATGATTAGTAAATTCTGTAGTGTTCTTAATGTAACGTGCCTGCTCTAGAGTGCTTGTATAACATATATAGTATGTATTCTCAAATCGATGTTAGAAATATAAACTTTGAAACTGACAGTTGTATTGAATTAAGATAGTCACTACCAACTACGCCAAATAAACTCTGCAATGAGTAGGTAAGTCTTTCAAATCTCCTAGAAAGTGTGTATCATACACCATACTTAGACCCGTATTGCAGTACGGGTTCAAACCCCCAAGGGATTACAAGAAACCAGCAGCGGGTTGTTAAAGCTGATATCGAAACTTTGATTACCGTTAGAAATGATTAAACTTTGGTATGCGGCGTCCTTTGAGTAAGTACCATATGTAAATGAACTTCCATGTAAACATATCCACAAACGATACATTTGACAAGTGATATACGACGTATATCCGATATTGGATCTGTTTAATTAGTTTATTACTAATCGGTGTAACATTAATTAATTACGAGCTGTTACACTTGCCGTATGATTATTCATACTTTTATGTTGATAAAAGTTAATTGAATCTATTTTCATTACGGTATACTCATAGACATATATATATATATGTGTGTGTTACTACGTTAAATCTATGTGTATACTAATATAATTGTAACCAGCTCTTCTTTCGTTTTCGTCCAGTGCTAGACATGTGCCTCACAAGACAATGTCCATGAAGGATGTATGGCTTTAAAACGGCACGCTAGCCAAGCGGATTGGCAAGTCCACTCCATTAGAGGTAATGCAGTTCCTCAGGGCTTTTCTGACACTCACCGGGAGATGGAGTAGTGTTATTCTAAAGCTGGACAACACCATACAACTATATACTGCTGATATCAAATTTACAAAAGCACTACAAAAGAACGACATCACTGTTCTATACATGTGTGTTAGAAGCCAATATATTTTCAAGATATATTGATTCTGATTTCAAGATATATTTCAAGATTTCAAGATTCAAGATATATTGATCGATTCTGATTTTTCAAATTGATTTCTAGTATCAACATTATTGACCTTCAATTGTTCTCTATTGTATTAGTGGCCCTATTGGACGAATCTGCGCTGGACTGGTCAAGTGATTATAAAAGTTTCAATATTATTATCAATTGAGTATTTGACAATATTTTGCAAATATCAAACTTAGAAAGGAATACCTTAGGTATTAATTTTTATTTATATTGGTTTTCATTATCTTACCTCTTTTTTTTATTATTTTAATCGTATTTTTATTATACCTCTCAATGCAATACATCCCTAGAAGTGGATGACGCGTTCGAGTGTTTCCCGATTAGCCGATTGCCAAAGTTTTCGTAATGTATCTGTACTTATGTTGACCCACTACCATTGGAATTTAATAAGAGTATTCCTGCGCCCGGAGAACAAAGGGCAATACGAAAAAAGACGAGCTATATGAAATTTAAGTTACACTAATGTTTGTGATTCATTTAATAATATAAAAAGTATAATACAAATTCTAAACGAGAGCTAATTATTTGTTTCTATGGTGCTTTCTGCATTCAAGATAGTTCGAATCAGATAAATGATTCAAAATAATTCAAATGATTCTGTAATCAGTCCAGGAAACAAATAAAAAGTAAAAATTTGTTGATCATTGTTATTTACTTATTCTTACACTATATTTTACAGAGGCGGACTTATTGACTATTGAGTTATGATTAATAAAATCTATAAATAATAATCTATTATTTAAATGTGATATACCGCTTGGTAACACAAAATATATACATATAAATAACGTAATTTTACCTTCATATTAAAAATTAAAAACTCAGTAATGTTCGTGAGGTAGAAATGGGACAAAGTAAATTGGCTTTACATGTCATATTGCGTTCGAATTATACTTTGTGACGCTCGAGATGTCTCGTCGCGTTTCCAGGAATATTGTTTCTGTCGCGTGGTTTTTTACTTCTTTATTACTTCATATACAATATTTATTGTTTCAAAATTTCGTAACAGGAACTCGATAAAAGTTGTTTTCTCAATTATTTTCAATGTATACATTTATGTATGTTATAGTAATGATTTTAGACAGATTTCTAAAAACCTCTTGTAGTTTTCGTATGTTTGAAAAGTTTAATTACTCGTATTTTATTTTATTAACGTTATTATTATTTAACTTAGCGGCCGAAGAGCGTCCCACAGTACGCACCTCTTGGACCAACGTACCACTAGGCATTCCCACTGATGGGTAGGTTACTACCGATTAGGGGTAACCCACCTACCAAGCAGTGGGTAGGTTACAACGCCTTATGTGTTGGACGCAACAAATATATCCTAATCATTGCCAATAACAATCTACATTTTTGTGTTATTTTCTTTTGGTCAAAAATAAAGTTGACATTGTATAGATGGGTATTTCGTTGTGGCCTACATCCAGCAGTCCACAAACACAGACCGATAATAAGGGACAGGCAGATACTGCAAATGGACCGATTTTTTATTATTTGGTCCACAAGCAGTGCACCAATACATTCTTCAATAATAATACAAGAATAAATTTAATAATCGTACATTATACAAATACACTTAACTAAACACACAACGTAATAAGTGAACACCGCATGCAGTGATGGAATATGGGTACACTACATTATTTGTCTTAAATAACTCAAAAGTTAAGAAAGTTAACAATTATATAGGCTTATACTTAACAATTTAAAGGGTTGTTTTTTAAATACAGACACTTAAGTTTCCTCAGAGTGGTTTTTGTTCATCGTTGAGCTAATGACAAATATTTAAAAATCTTTAGTTAAATAAAAAATCATTGATGTGTGGGATTCGAATTTACGACCTCATTAATGTAAGTCAAAAAAAGATACCCCCAAGCTACCACCCGCTTTGAATGGGAAATCTCCACTCGTAACAAATATAGGTATAACACAACCTAACTAAATTCCAACTTCTTTGATACAAAGGCATTTCGACTGATAACTTCCACGAGATCGTATCTCAAAGTAGGATGAGTTTTGGGAAACTGGAACAGTCGCGCTAAATAGGACATTTTGCTTATAGGCATATTTTATACTTATTTTTCTTTTTTATTTATTGAAATATACTGTGTACAAAAGATAACAGAGGTTCTTAAAATTAGTTTCAAAAGTTTTAGCCATTCATGGCGTGCAATGTTTATTGGCGTCACTGTCAACACCACCGGATCTTTTGTTATCCAATACTGGACATTTGGCTGCTCGTGCACACTGCATGATTGCATTTGCATGAGAGATGCACGGCCTTGACCGTCACGCTGGCCAAGAAGAATTACACCTCCGTTAAGAGAGTGGTGCTACTACACCCACGTTAAGAGAGTGGTGCTACTACATCCACGTTAAGAGAGTGGTGCTATTACATCCACGTTAAGAGAGTGGTGCTACTACACCCACGTTAAGAGAGTGGTGCCACTACATCCACGTTAAGAGAGTGGTGCTACTACACCCACGTTAAGAGAGTGGTGCTACTACACCCACGTTAAGAGCATGGTGCTACTATATCCACTTTAAGAGAGTGGTGCCACTACATCCACGTTAAGAGAGTGGTGCTACTACACCCACGTTAAGAGAGTGGTGCTACTACACCCACGTTAAGAGAGTGGTGCTACTACACCCACGTTAAGAGAGTGGTGCTACTAGACCCACGTTAAGAGAGTGGTGCTATTCTAAAACCGACCGACGTCACACAGCAATGATCTCCATACATGTCAGCAATATTTGTGTTATAAATCACACATTCAGAATGAAATAAACCATAATTTACATACATAAAGGGAAAAATAAAGAAGACTAAAAAAACATATCAATGCGAGTTCCAACACAGCCCAATTTGTTTACCGAGAATTTTCGCAAATTCGAATGTAAGTTTAATTGGCTGAATGACAAAATAAACCGAATCAATGAATCATATAAACTAGGCCCTTTAATGTTTCCTTTATTTTCAATACTATTACAATAGATAGTACTTTGTCAGAAAAGTCAAAGATATTTTTGGAAAATTTAGTAGAACACGCAATTATATATGTACAATCTGTCAAAAAAACATCAGTAAAGTCAAAACTAACAAGTTTTATTATATCTCTTGAACGCGAGGGCTTATTATCTAATGATCACTTTGCATAGGGTATTGGGACAGCCGAATAGTACGATTTTAAATTACGCATGAGTAACAGAGGTAGCACCCCCCTGGTGTTGCAGGAGTCCATGGAAGGCGGTAGCCACTTACCATCATTTGGTCCGCTTACCCGTCTGCGTCCGCTAATATAAAAAAATATATATGTTCAGTATGAATTTATTTTTTTCTTCAGTTGCTGAATAAGCCAAAAAATATATCAATTTCAAGTGCAATCAAATATCCCATTGGATACATTTTCAAAACAACTATTGTATTCACAAATGGCCATCTCTTGTTTATAAAAAGTACTTTCACATTGATACGCCAGTGGATGGATTCTTAGTATTAATCATCTTAGGAACGGAAAATAATTATCACATTGTTTATTACGTAATTAGTAATTACTTCTATCGCCTGCAAAATAGATAATAATTACGCAAAAAAAAAATTGGTTCAATAACACTGTAAATATGTCCATTTCATTAAAAAGGTGTTTTTTCAGTGAGTGTCAATACAAAGTAGATATATTGATATAGGCCCTGTGACTCTAAGTTACATGAGTTTCTTAAATGTTTATTTTTTAGAAGATCCATTTTTCATTTAAAAATGTGCCATATTCCTATTCAATACCGGGTACTGTATAAAAAGTGTACTTGTGATAAAAGAAAATAAAATATAGCGAAATTGTAAACGAGTCGAGTTTGTGAATCGAATTAATTGGGACCTGTTTGTAGCTTTCAAATTTTATCAAATACTATTAGATTTTTTATTTACTTTCTCGTTTCCAATTTGTGTATTTTGTATTTGTTTGTGTAAACAAATACTTATTTAACGTAGACATTCGAAAATCTTCTTCGAAAAGGGATTGTTTGAACGTTTGAATGAATTAATAGGCAATCGGGTAGCAGTTGGTAGCGTCTCTACACACTGTGTAAGTCCTGGATTCAATTCCCGCTTAGACAAAATTTAAACAGAGATGTTTGGTCACACAATGTATTTTAGTAGAGCCTATTTCAGTTATATAAAAACATTGTGACTTTAGTTAAATCCTAAAACATAACATATTTTTGGGGATCTGTCTCTTCAAGGCAAGCCAGTTCTGGCTAAGCTCGTGCGTGAAAATTTGTCACTCGTCAAAACCAATATCGTACCGTGTGGTGTCTGGTCTGGCTATGAAATAACACTAACCCATCTCTGCTCGTGGTTTCGACTAAGATATAAGAAGGTCGCTACCACAAGCGTTGGGGTTGTGGTAGCTACCACAGCAACTGCACCACTTTTAAAAGAGTGGACTCGCAAACCCGCTTGTTCAGTGTGGCGTTTTCATCCGTCATGCACAAGAGGAAGCTCATATCCAGCAGTGGATACGGAAAGCGCTGGTTGAAAAAAACAATACCAAAGGTTGTTTCTGATTACAAATTCTCAACTTGGTTGAAGTAAAACCAATAGACAGGGTGGGTGATTGAGATTAAATATAATCAGTTCCGTTCAACATACTCGTATTTTTATTGTTTCATCTTCAAAATTGTATGTTGAACATTTTCTTAATTTTCGTGACTCAATCCCATTTACATGCTACCACAGAATTGTAACTGAACGTACCAAAGTCGTTAAATAAATTTGTAATTTTATTAGGTCCCTGTTCAATCCAATTTTGTACATTCGATTTTCAGTAATGAAACTTTTCTCAATAATGTTCCTTTCTGATTTTCAATATTTTTTTATGCAGTTAGAGGGCAAACAATTTAGTCACTCAATCTATTTAGCAAATAATTATAAATATTTAGCTCATATTTTTTTTTTTAAAATGCAAGAAAAAAGAAGAAAGTGCACAAAGTATTTTATATGATATCACTAATTAGAGTGTTTAAAATCCATCAAAAGGGTTTCCTCACGATGTTTTCTTTCACCGACGAGTTCGTAGTTATGTACATTAGAAAATAAGTGGTATGGGCCGAGATTTAAACTCACGAGCTGACGAGTGAGAGTCAAGAATAAATACCCGAAGGCTATTAATATACGTATTTAATATAATTTATTCTGAAACTTTTTTATTATCATCTATCGCAAAGAAACGAGACAGATACAAAAATTGATAATATTCTACTGATAATGAAATAGTACATTGTTACCCTAGGGGTTAAGTGACTTATTTCAGTCCCGAGACTGGGTTTGGTGCCCGAGCGCAGCGAGGGCGCCAATAGGTCGAGGGACTAAATAAGTCCTGAACCCCTAGGTAAACACTGTGCTTTTCATTACGAATACAAGGAAAGTAATTTAAAAATATACTCTTTAATTAATGGGTGCGTTTCTTTATGTTATTTCAATTTTACATCGCGCTGTAATGGAGTGGCTGTATAGGAAGTTAGATCATGGTTACATAGAAATGTGAAAATAGCTCTTTTTTTACTTAATTTTTCAGTTGTCTGTCAGTTGAAAACGCTCACCCTAGGGTGTATTGGGCTATTTTCACTTCGCTCCACAGGCAACTTCGGACCTACTTTCAGAGTATGAGTAATGAAAAATATATATTTACTGCCTTTCAATATGAGCAGAGCAGATTTGGTGTCTAGTCTGTTAAAAATGTCCATGATTATATCCGAATATATAAAATGAATAATTAAAATCTTTAAGGCTAGCAAATTTTTGTTGACATAAATAATATTGTTATGAAGCACCACTCCTGAAGTAGAAACATATGTATCATAGGAGCTAGGGTCCTCCCCAATCATATGACCATAGTGTGTGTTTAACCAATAAGTACAACATACTGATATATTTACATTTTAAAGGTACAATGCACAATAATTGAAAAAAATATGTCTAATATATACATACATGTATCCACCAATCTGCACTTGGATGGCTTGGTAAATTACAACCCGAATCCCTTGTGATTGCAAAACGCGACCAATGTGATGTTCAAAGCTGATGTTGAAAATCTTAATCACCGACTTGTCTTTTAAATTGATACAATTAATACATATCTACGAGCTGAACTAGAAAATATTTGCATCGCCCACACCACATCCACATATTAATTTAGGTTTTTAGGTACTACTTTTTAGGTACTATATATCCAGTATCTAGTGTCGTGTTATTGTCGATTTTAAATATCGTAGTTATAGGTATATATTTTTTACATTTTATCTTTTTTATATAGATATTTTTAGCGTTCGCTTAAATGAAAAAAATATTTTGTAAAATACATCGCTATATGTACGTCGGATTATACTCATACTCAAATATTTGTACGCGAGATATGATAGATCTTAAAGATTTTTCTTATACGCAATAAAATTAAATAAAATTCATTTCATTTCTTTTGTACTATATCGGGATACAGAATGAGTGAAAAAAATAAAACCATGTATCATACAACCATATAACTACATTTACGAAATAATCTTCTCCAATACAACAAAATTATACGCATTAATTATAAATATAAGTAACTAGATGTTATTATAATTACTATAAATCTACAACATTAACTTATGTGTTTACTCGTTTCTCAATGTCGTCTTGGTTTTGATTCTGAGTAAGCAATAACCATTTGCGTTTAAAATATGTTACGTTTACTCAACCCATTCAAAGAACGTATCCTTTATTTCCTCATCCTTGTTTGAAACCATAACAATGTCTTTTGTTTCCCGTAATGTTCCATGTTTATGAGGTGGAAATGTAAATGCGACGAAATTGTTTACGCCAATGAAAAACGACTCGCTTGATTAAGAATAAACTGAAGAAAAAGAACAAAAAAAAATTTATTAATAGAAGACTATGGAATTATATATACAATTTTTTGTAAGAAAAACAGTTGGGTTTTTCCTCAATCTCCTTTCACATTCGCACATAATCTCGCAACGATATCACTCTAAATCAATTTCCTGATACGAAGCCTCCGCTATAGTAATTTCCTCCGAAAAATAGACTGCGAACAAATGAAGTGAATTACGTGAACTGAATTGCCTTTCTTATTGAATTGTTTACCTGGCCGTGGTTGATAAAACCGTGCCTATGAGCGAGATCATCAGCATCCTTATGGCCGCCTGGTATATGAACAGCGAACTGGTGAAGGTATAATGGAACACACGTCTTCAACACTGTCAGTAGCACGAACACGCCGAGCGCGACCATCACGCACGTCGCGCATTGCACGATCACTACCTACACCCCGAAGTCATCAAGTCGGAACAAATACGTTTTTAATTTTACGTTCCCAAATTCACTAATGTAATTTTAATGGATTACGTAGATGTACGCGTTCACGTTCCAGGCTGGGGGTGAGCGTACGTTAGCCGTGGAGTAATCACGAAGACTGAACCCGCGTGACTGGTGGTGATCCTCGTATAGGTTTACGACGCATGCGTGGAACTTGGCGCCCTTTCTTCAACCCAACCAAACGTATTGTGTGCATGGCATCAATTGACTCGCATACTTAATTGGATCGAGGCTGACTGATGTTTTAGTAGGTATTGTTGTTCCATATAAGGGCCCCGCTGTTGTGAATTTTAAAAACGCAATCAGGTTGGAGGCCTTTCAACGTCCGTGGAGCGTAACCTTTGACCTTAATACAGATCCGTTTGGCGTAGCGGTTAGCGATGCTTCGCAATTTTAAGGACTCTATTCCGAAATAATTTTCCAAGACACTTCTGAGGAGGAATCAAAGAATAGCTTAGCTTAATGCTCCTGGGTCAACGCGGCTTCCTTAATAGATTTGATTCACTTATGTGACATTTAAGAGATGACTTCTTAAGGTGTGATTCAGTTTTTCTAGGTTGTACTGCATAATAATGTACTTAAATAATCCTTAAAGTGTACTGCATTTTCCACTTTAACCTATTACACCAGTGTACGTATGTGTTTTGGTAGTGAGTGAGATATGCCAGAGCTACATCTCATCCTATTCTATCCCTTCTCATTTTACAAACCCTTTCTCCAAACGTATTGCTGAATTCTCCAAACGTAGGCAGCGAAACCGCGCACGTGCCAATTGCCATTCTGAATTCATGTTGGCATGTATCGCGGATGTCAATGAGCGACAGTAATTATAAAAAAATATATTATAAAAAGTATTCTATTAGGTGCTCACCTATGAAAGGACCGATTTTATTACTGGCCACTTTGAGTTTCCATATCTTCTGTTCTAATACTAATTTCAAAATAAAACAAAATGCATTTAATAGCTACAATGTTCTTATTTCAAAATTAGTATTTTGTTTGTTTTTCTGTACCTAAATTTTGTACATGTGATCGTCTTGAAAATAAAATGGATAAATTATAAATTCGTGTACTTTTTGAATATGAGTTTCGTCGCCGCACCAACGCAAGTCAGTCAGCTCACAATATCAATAGTGTGTATGGGACAGATACCACAAACGATCGCAGCGTGCGTCGATGGTTTGAACGCTTCCGTTCTGGAAATTTCGATCTTAAGCATGCGCCTCACGGACGAGCTACGACCACGGTTAATAACGATGAATTAAAGGCTATAGTGGAAGCAGATCCATCTCAAAGTACAGTTGAATTAGCAGCAGGGTTTGATGTTAGTGATAAAACAATGTTGGTTCATCTGCGTCAAATTGGCAAAATAAAGAAGCTCAAAAGTGTGTACCGTATGAACTGAACGAACGTCAGCAACAACAACGCGTCGAAGTGTGCACTGTGTTATTGAACCGTCACAAATACGAAGGAATTTTGAATCGCATCGTAACTTGTGATAAGAAATGGATTCTGTACGATAACCGCAAACATTCGCATCAGTGGCTGGATCCAGGAGTAGCAGCCCAACAATGTCCAAAACGCGAGAAAACTAAGAAACAGCTACTGGTATCAGTTTGGTGGTCCTGTGCCGGTGTAATCCACTACAGTCAAAAAATTGATGCAAACATGAATTGAAAGGAGCTGCAGACGATGATGGAAAAGCTGGCCACAAATCAACCAAGTTTGGTCAATCGCTCATCTCCACTTCTTCTTCATGACAATGCCCGCCCTCACGCGTCTCATACGATTGTTATAAAACTCCAAGAGCTGGAACTTTACACTCTCCCTCACTCACTATACTCACCGGACCTTGCCCCGACAGATTTCCATTTCTCTCGAAATTTGGACAACTTATTGCAAGGAAAAAAAATTTGATTCTGAGTAGCTATTATAAGGGCTTTTGAAGAATTCATTGATACCTGTCCACTAGACTTTTAAATGAGTGGCATCAATAAACTGCCCGGTAAATATTTCGACTAACATAATAAATAATTTCATAACAAAAAAAAGAACAGTTTCTCATACAAATCGGTCATCTCATAGGTACGCACCTAACATACAAAAAAGTCACTCTAGTTCTGAATTGCGTTTAATAGTAAACTTCCTTCTCATCGTATAACAATACTCTTTCGAGTATTGTCCTTTACGGAACTTCTTGCTACCAAATACCTGACAACTGTCCGCTAAATTCAAACTGCTAAATGCTAAATGCTTCAAATGCTAAATGAAAACCTAAATTCAAATTCGCTCCAATCTCTTTAATTCGGTTGCTCTTTGATTCATTCTACTATTCATTTTTCGATCTGTAAGGTCGTGCCTACTACGCTACAGTAAAGACTTTCATATCAGTGCTGATTATGTTTCTGAATGTCAATTCGCAGGTGCTGAGCAAGACGCTCACTAGGCAAGAGCGTCAAGCAAAGTTTTCATCAGTAGCCAGTTCTTGTGAATTCAGTGGCAGGAAATTCGGTAAATGTCAATATTCGAAAGAGTATTGTTACAATCGACATTTTTATACTTATAAAGTAATAATAGATCTCACCGTAAGCAACAACTTTTTTTTAATTCCCACGGCGAATAACTAAGTTTGTTATAATATAACAACTCAATCATTAGAATGTGCAGACGATACAACGACATTTATACAACGAGATATTTGTAGCTGTTGCTATGTATTATACTTAAAATGAGTTGTACCGATGGAACATTATAGTAATACCATAAGTACAAAAGACGGACTTATTCCTAGAAGCAATCTCTTCTAGTCAACATTAGAGTAACCGAGAGGAGTTATGTCAAAAGTGGACAACAACATATAACAAAAAACAGCAGATATATTTGTACATATACACATAAATATAAACGTAAATGTATATACGCATATACATACATACACGCAGCCATACATATCTATACATACTTACATATTGATAGTTAAGTTAAAGCACCGGGATTGGAGCATAAAGATTTATACAGATTAGACTTGAAAGAAGCCATAGATGGGGATTTTCTAATTTTTACAGAGAGCTTGTTCGACAGTTTTACGGCATGAACCGCAAAGGATTTCGAGTACTTACATCATTTGATTTGTTGATTTGTCATCAACAATTAAGCTCATTTAAAGTCAGTGTAGTGTAGCTGACTGTAGCTACTTATACACAACACAACACTTATACTTAAGTGTACACACACTTACATGTTACAATTTTAAGTTACTACCTACTCAATTATAACATTACTTTCATACCCATATCAATTTAACTATTGCATTTTTTCACTATACGAATGATGTGCAAATTTATCATTGTTTTTTTATGTAGGGAAATAATTTGTTCATCGTTACTGTGCCTAATAAAATAAAATACTTAATAAAAACTATTTCTACTGGTCAGAAGAATCTTACAACCTATTGTACACGCCTATTGTCAGCTTTAAAATTTGTGAATGTTCACGGAGTAAAAGTTACGGCATTACAAAATTTAAGCCGTGTGGATACCACTTATTGCAAATGTAAATCCTTTCTCACGAACTTTTTCCTCAATATTACTTCCAAATTTCCAACTTTATATTATTATTCTAAATTTTATAGAGCTTTTTATCCAATGCAAACGGAGTCACAGTTCTTTAGACGGTAAACTCTGTAAAACTATAGGTTTACTTATTCTCAACGGCCAGTTCAACTCCAAGTTCATAGTGTGAGTTTAGAAGTTCGTTTTAGAACAAATAAGGCATCTGAATTTCACGGCTCCTTTGAATTGAGACAAAGTTGATGCGGTGGAGTTTGAGAAACGTTTTTGGATATGCATTTTCCGTACGGAGGAATTAAAGAGTTTTGAAGGCCTGGAATTGTTTTGTTTACATTAGATATACAGAAGGAATAGTAGAATTAGTTTAGAGCCACACAACACCTACAATAATTGTACTATCGTAGAAAGAGGAAAATAATTATAAATTATATACTCACCATGGGATGACAAAATTTCTATGAACTATGATAAACCTTTCAAAGCACCTATCTAACAGAATACATACTGCAATGTTGACAGCCGCACCTCGCCTGGTGTTGCAAGTATCTATTTGTGACGGTAACCACTTGCCACCACATGGTGCTGGCAGCCTGTCTGCCACCTCTTCTGTAAAAAATGAATACGAACAGCCTTGCAATCTATTGAGGTTATGCCTCTAATAAAGGAGACCACGAACCAAGAAACGCAAGTACGGGACATCTTCCAACCAGGCGAACGAACGGCATGAAGAAGTTTGTTGGTACTGACTGAATGAGAGGAGCTTAAGATCGTGTGTGGTGACAAGCGTTGGGAGTGGACTATATCCAGTCACCGACTCGCGATCCCGCGGTATCCCCCTAATGGAACGCTCTAAGCCGAGGTCCGTTCCTTCCGCCGGTTTACCGGCGGGGGAGCCCTTAGTCTCGTTGCAACACACATTTTGTTCCTGACTGAGCGCTTTCTGCGCTCGCCCTAAATTAAACAAGTCCGGTTACTCTTGAAAGGCCACTAGGGCCACAAAAATTTAGCCATTCAGAAAAAAGAAAGCTATATCCAGCATTGTAGATATATAGGCTGATGATATGTTGTGATTCATATTTATATATAAACAGCAAATTATTACAATTTGGGGTCGCAAGCTAATTTCTCCACTTAAATAACCAACATTAAATTAATCATTGTACTGTCACAGTCGGTGGGCGGACTACGCACACAATTATCAAATTTATTAGTTTATTACGTGCCTCGCGGTGTTATTAACGACTATTGCTATGTTGTCTTCGGAATTGACTCGTAAATTAACTGCGAGATAACATGAATAAATATGAAGGAAATTCAGTATGATGAAATAAAATCGTTTTTAATTATCTTTTATGTATAATGACGATGAACCACCAGTTGGATCACTCCGTGATAAGCTAATAAATGAATAAATATCCATCTGAACATCGAGATCTTTGAGAACGACAAATGTTGATACGCCCTCGGTGATCTTCTCACAGCTCTTTTTGCTCCCCGAACACTGATCTGTATCATGGCATATTTTATAAAATTTTGGTTCCAGAAAATCTGATGCTTAATGTCATCAATACTGTGTCTTGTACAATAAATAGTATTAACTCGACTATAATTTCAATCTTACATTCTCAATGATCACTATATACTTGAGAACTCATCATCAATCTTAAGTCGGTTATTGGTCTTAAGACATATATACTCGTAGCTCACCAAATAACACTCTTACTACAGCTTGTTGATGTTTTAAGCTATGTCCAACTTAACCAAGTATCGGTCAAGTGGACTGACAACTTAAAAACTTGGTGAATGTTGAATGGTGAAGGTGAATGTTGGTGAACTTGGTGATTAGTTGCGAAGAGCGGAAGATCGCGGGTGGTCTCGAGCCTTGGGAGACGCATAGGCCTAAGCATATCCGACAGTCTACGTTTCCCCACTATCGTAGGCTGTCGGTTTATTCCTTTTAATTTGTGATGTTTTTAGATTTCATTTCGTTATTTTATTTGTAACATAAAACAATTATACAATAGATGCAATTACATAGTATTACAACAGAGTTTTCCTTTTTGTATAATCAACACCGATGTTCACGTATAGGTAAACCTAAATTCGCCCGCTCACCTAAATTACCACTAGGTAATTTAGGTGAACCAACTTAACGCAATCATCGTATGTTGTTCAAAAAGTAAAATGTTTATATACAGTACATTACCTACATACAATTTAGTACTTTAGTTATTAAATAATAAATTGAATACTTCTCGTTTAAATCTGCCAGCAGAGAGGTTAGGTATATCAATAGTAACAAAATAAAAATATGAGAATATATATGAACATATACGAGTATATATGCAGCAGATGAGGGCGCACCCCGTGCAACGGTAAGCGGAGCACATGGCATCCACAGTGGAATGAAATCGAATTTATTTTGACAAATTCCATGTAAAGTCATAAATCCGAAAAAGAGACATCTAGATTGAAACGAAATCATTTTGTATTTAGTCAACAACTGAAAATAAGAAAGCTGAGCCCGAAGATATTCGAAGTGGAAGTTACGCATATTTATTTCTGAATAGTTTAGAATTCATTATTATATTTTTTTATAGAAAGGGTTCCAAATGACAGCTGCATTTTGTGAGGTGTATAGATGTACAATAAAGAAATTGGGGAACCTTGAAGTCTTTGCTAGATCTTATAACGAATCAGTACATTTTTAAAGCCTTGACAAATTATGTTATGAACATTCCTGTCAAAATGTAGTGAGAAATCGAAGGTGATGCCAAGATCGCAAATTGTGGAAACAGACGTTAATATAGATTAACCTAGGTTGTTGGGGCTAAGGTATAGCTAACCTGATAGAGTTGAAGGATTAAAGTTACTAAGCTTATTTAAACGGCATTATAATCCATACTGAGGTTACCATTATAAGCGAGCTGACGGACTCCCAGTTTGGGAATTGAAATACCAGGAAATTTTACACAATATGTTCTGTTACCCGTTACCCGTTACCCGTGTTATTAATATGCATGTTTATGTTATATTTTCGTTGGTTTGTAAAACAAAACGGTCTCGAACTACGATCTAACTTTGCTGAGATTCACTATTATAATAATATGAAGAATATCAAAATATTGTTATTAATATAACAGGCTTCACAGAATATCATATCGCTATTCAAATATATGTAATTTAAAATGAATATATGGAGAATGGAATTAAGAGGAATTTTATAAATGTTTTTGGAAGCGAATGTTTAGTTAAAGATAATGTACTTTTTTATGAGTTATACTCATGTTATGTTGTATGATCATGAAGGACTCTCTAGACATCATAAGTGCAATTTCGTAACTATCCGAGTATCTCTAATCTTACACCCTCTACCGTGTTGTAGAATGTAAGTTTAGGGTACGATGTAACTGACATGTGCCACGGCATAAAAGTTCCTTAAAAATAAAAATAAAAAAAATAACACCCTCTACCTCTAATGATGTATCTTGAGGATAATCTTTATCTACAAACAGCTATTCATATTTTTTGTAAAATCATAATAGAGCCATGTCTGTACATGAAATATTTAAAAAAAAAATGATTTCAATATGAAGTACGAATGATATAACGCGCAAAACATAAATTTATGGAATTTTTGTCTGTCTGTCTGTCTGTCTGCATTACGCAGAAACCGCCTGGATAGATTTTAATGAATTTTAATCAATGATCCAGATTAATTATGAAGTTCCCACGGGAATCACAGGTTCACGCTAACGAAGTCGCTGGCACCGCTACTGTTTATATACTCGTAATAATTCGTTTACAAAATTGTGTTAAACCTTACATTGTTGCGTTTACTAATTATACTACGAGTAATTATTCCGTACGAATAATAAGCGAATTAAAAAGAACATTCATCTAAGCACTCGCCTATAGATAAGTGCGGCTCGTAATTTACTCAGGTAATTAGCTATGTACGTATTCAACGGCATCCTTCCGCGGTTATGCTAACAAGCGAGCGCAACCACTCAAGAATATGTTAATGAAGCAGCTACCTCGCCAATTTTGCGATAACTAGATGATGTATAATGAATTTGACAAATGAAACAATTTGGTTGGACTGAAATAGCCGTTTCTACTGAATTGGATACGCCTGGACATATAACTATCTTGCTGGTGGTATTATTTTATTTATAGTATATATATACTTATTTCATTATACCTGAGTAGGTTTTTACAGTGTACAGTGAGTTTTATGTGAAGGGGGATAGTGTACGTTGCAATCCAGCAGCCGCTGGACACACTCGACTGGTCTCGTTATCCCTCTCTCACAGAATACTATCTTGAAATGTACTGCATTTCCCACTTTATCATACTCCCCAATGTACGTACGTGTTTCGGTAGTGAGTGAGATATGCCAGAGCCCATTCCCATCCCATCCTATCCCTCCCCATTTTCTCAATCCATTCCTTAATCTGCAAAGGTGGGCAGCGTACTCGGGGGCATGCCAAAGTTTGTCCTTTTGGTCTAATGTTGGCATGTATCGCGGATATCTGTGGGCTACAGTATCCACTTACCACCAGGTGGACTGTATGCTCTTCTGCCACCTTCCTATAAAAAAAAACCTACCAATTTCTCTACTCATAGTACTTTGCAATTTTGTTCTCCTCATGTACCGCTGGTCAAACGGTCGGGCGGCTGCGCTCTTTTAGAGTATCTAGTTCCTCAGAGTTTTTGGTAGGGGTTTTCTTATCTCTTAATCGCCTTTTACAACACCCACGGAAGGAAATAGGGCTATTCTAAAGCCAGTCGATACCGCACTGCCAATTAGTTATATAACTATAACATATTCTCACCAATTCTGCCTCAAGAGGTCTTCCCATTAAACTACGACATGGGGTTCTTCAAGAGAGCTGTGAATAGGATTATGCAAGGTCGGCGGCGCGCCCGCATACCCCCTGGTGTTGCAGGTGTCCATGGGCGGCGGTAACACTTACCATCACGTGAGACCGCTTGCCCTCTCCTCTATAAAAAAAAAAAAATCCACACTGGGCCCGTGGAGTGAATTATAGCCCGGAAGCCCCTAAAGATTTCCAAGGGGAGGTCTGTGCCCTCCACTGCTGGATACAGGCCTCTGCCAGGGACCGCCACCACACATGGTCTTCAGCTCTTCTCATCCACCCACTACCAGCGACTTTCTTCAAGTCGTCAGTCCACTTGGCCGAAGGGCGTCCCACAATATACACATAATAAAATAAAATCTATAAAAATGTTATTCACCGATCCTTTGAAAGTAATTTAGTATAAAAGGAGTCTTACTATAACTTTGAGAACTACGCTTATTATTTATTCAACTTATTTATCTTTTACTTAAGTTAGGTACTTTTTATTAAGCAATAAAAGTTTAACCGTGTAACTTCTTATTAAACATACAAATAGAACATCCAAAAAATGTTTTTTTTTATATATAAAGTTATGTAATTTACCAGTGTTACCATGTTTTACCAGTATTTACCATGTTGAAGGTAAAAATGAAGTGGAAGTGCAATATATGTGAATTGTATATTTTTTTTTATAGTTAATGGCGACGTACGAACATACAGTCCATCTGATGGTAAATAGATACTGTCGTCCATAGACATCCGCGATACATGCCAACATCAATCTAGAATGACAAACGTTGGCATGCCACCAGATACGCGCCTGCCTTTGTAGATTAAGTCGTTATGAGTAAGTAACACGAAAAGTAAAACAGGCGGCCTCATCGCCAAAGCGATATATTTCAAACACCATTCTTTATAAAGAGTGTTTGTACTTTTCTTTAATTTTTTTTTAAATCTTTTACTTCATATATTAGTACTTTTATATGCGCCATTTTTACGTCAGTGGGAACAAAGCTTAATGCGAAAAATTTTCTTGCGTCAACTTCCCACACTTAAGCAACGTACACATAGACACAAAAGCGAATTGAAAAATAAACCACTATAATCGTACGTACCCGATTCGAGTGCGACTGAGTCCCATGACAAGTATCACTTGACTTAAGTAAATGAAGCTATTATGATGCTCCTCTTTCACAATAGAAAATATTTGAATGGTATTTTAATGAGTAATTGTTATAAAGCCCTGCTCATTTCTCTCTAAGAAATTCTGAAAGCACCTACGTCTTGAATAGAGGGACTTCAGAGATCCGGGGAGATTGTGTTCCTTCTCAATGGGAGTCATTACTGAGTGAGATATCTACTGTGGAGTCATATTCAAAAGCTTTTATATTGAGCTTTCATCGTCGATGGTCGTTAAGCCCATTGTTATTTACATCTTAGCCTTTATTCAGTTACTTGGTGCTTGATTTTTGGAAATAAGTAAGTATGGTCCTTGAGTATATTATGGGTATGAAATGCCTACACAAGTTGACAATGAAGCGATTAATAAGGCGACTAACAATTTAAGTTTACTTTAAAAGGTACTCTTTTCGCAACAACAACGGTATTGAACTAACCTCAAATATTTCTTGCACAGTCATAAATGCTACGAAATGCCTACGTGATGCCTACACACTTTGCTACACGCGACGGTTCTACGAACTCCTGTGCTACGAACTTGCTATCCCATATCGATGTAACGATATGTAAACGTATCAATAGAATATACAACATTAATAAATACGTTAAACATACGTCACTGTATCAACGTAAACAAGTAAAACAAAACATTGCAATACACCCGTAACCCCATTCGATTAAATGAGGTAAGATCGACTTTCAGGATAAGATTAAGTAGGATGACCTTGAATGAAATTGTATGAAATAGAATGGGATTGTATGGATTGTAACTGATGGGCAGATCATATTTGCCTGAGGACTGAGAACCGATGTGGTACCGTGGACTTGAAAAAGTTCACCAGTATTAGCTGGATGAAAGGAGCCGAAGATCGTATGTGGAATTGAGCCTTGGAAGCGGCTTCTATCTGCTGTGGAGAGACATAGACTGATGCTATAGTATATTACTATATCATTACTATATATTTATAAGCCTATGTCCCTAAGCTGTGGATATACATATATCTAATTATTTATTTGTAACTGTTGCGCGCTGCGCGTCACGTTATTTCGCCTCCGTACATAGACTTGTCTTCTCCATCGGCTCTCGGTCCTACGGCAAACATGACCTGTCCATTGCTACTTCAACATGATACTAATAAATAAGAAATTTTAATTAGAAGATAATGTTAATTAAATCCGCACTGACTCCTTCCAAGTAGTTTTGTTCAAACGACGACAAACATTACAAAAGTATTTCCCTCGTCTGCATTCCTCTATAGACTTAACCCCTGAGCGATTAATATAATTTCCATAGTACATTTATAACACAGTAGTGCATCTTCAGTGAATTATCACAAAAAGCCCGCAGAGAGCATCAGAGATTTGTCATCTACAACTTTGTAGTTATGACTATGTTATCAAACGATGTATTCAAACGAGCTGAAAATAAATTCTATACGGGCAGCAAATCCTGATCAATAAAACAATTTTTGAATACCAAGTCGCTTCGCGGGACTTCTATTTATTAACGGTGAGGGTCACCGGGGTTTGTAGGGGAGAAAATAAAGAAAACTCAACTAATTCTATACAACTCCCGGATGCAGGGGTAGCGGCAATCAGCAACGAACTCACATTCGGGCAGACGTTCCGCCTACCAATCACTTTACATACTGATTAGGCGAGAGTTCAAGTCGGACTATGATGGGAGGGTCAGTCTTCCCATATAGATATAAGAGTGTGTTGCCAGGCGATCCCCCCGTTCCCCGTGCACACATAGGAACACGAAAACAAGAAGTAAGTACATGTTCGTGTGCATATTACACTATAAAACAATTTTGTTTTTCTCGATTTACTGCTTACACCTCCTCCCGCGGCGTTCTCATTAACATAATATGTTGTTGGGATACATAAATTAAACTAAGAAAAATATCCCGATTATAAAAATAGCTGTTTAAGTAAGTGCACTTATTGTACACTAGAGAATACAGCGAAAGTGACACACACATTTAAATAAATAGATATATAAAATGTAGAACTTATCGCCAATGTATGCATAATGCTAACAAGAATAATAGAAATAATACATACCTTATACTACCTAGTACTACTATACTAGGTAAAACAAGAAGATACAATAAATACAACACAAATTAAACACATGGGCATTTGAAGAGTCAGTAAACTGTGGATAAAAGAAATAGGAATGGTAAAGGAGAGATGCGCAGTATTCATTGTATGGTATACTGTTTATTCTTTGTATGGTATAACACGTAAGACGAATTCCCGCTGGTACCAGAATGGCCGAATTTCTCACTCCGTCATAATAGCCAGTAATAAAATGGGGCCTGATGGCCATTCTCGCGTTTCGTCAGCACTTTGATTTATGCTGTGAATGTGTTGTATTTATTACATTCTGCCTAGACAATTTCGCTACTTGGTAAATTGTACCATATTTAAATGTTTATTGATATGTATAGGTTGACTTGGTATGGTACTTGGTTACTTATCTTTCTTGACCTATTTTTGAATATCATTGACGCATAAAGGCTCATTTACACAAGGAGGCTTTCGCGAACACGTTGTAGGAGAGAGAATTGATCAATACAACATGCTAGCCTAGTATAAACAACTGTTAGAATCGTGTAACCACTGGTATCATCGTTTATTAGCATACAAAGAGAACTCATTTTATTAAATGGCAATTGGGTCCAAAAAGCCGGTTGGTTTGTATTGTAGACCCAGATTCAACGGTTTACACAATTCTATTGTTTTAAACATTTAAAAACATTGTAAAACATAATAACTAGATTTATGTTTGCTTAAACATTATTTAACATAAATAATATGCAAGCTAACATTTTTATCGGCATATTTAAGTGGGTAACTTTCCGTGACGATATATTCCTTAGTGTGCATAGAATGCTCCAAATTTTACGTATATATATATGTGTGCGTGTGTGTGTAATTCTTCCATTAAAGCTCTGTAGAGTATAAGATATATTTTCCTTGTTAACTTTATTTTTGAAATCGTCTTTAAATTTATTAATAAGGGCAGGTATTAAATATCTCGATGTTCGTTAAAATTAAATATTTCGAGGTTGAGTGAGTGGACATGAGTGGACCAAAACATCGTGCGTTAGCAGTGGAATGAAAAAGGCTCCTTGTATAGTTTGATGATATGACTTGATGCAAAAAGCAGTTTTAGTTTTACTTCAACAAAAATCAGTTTTAACCTAGTCATAAAATTTAAATTGGAAATAACTTAATAGAACCCGCCAAAAGCGGATTGAAATCTTATACATCCAAAAATTCTAAACGAGACAGATCGAATAAACCAGAAAATGAATTGCGAACATGCGAACAGCACAGAAGAATTTTTTTATTATTATTATTTTTCAAGCTATATTTTCCCCGCGCGTACATATATTGTTGTTTAAGTATAACAACTGGGTCCCGGTAGAGGCGCACTGGGGTATAGTCGGAAATTCGTGATAGCATTCAGAATTATGCCACCCGAGGGGTACTTTCAATTAGCGAACGAAGCTACGATTGGCGGTTCCCGTTTATTAGTCATTATGAAATTGATTTTGGTTAATTTGAGAGTTCTTGCTTGCTTTTTATTGTTAATTAATTGGTTCAGCATTTTTCCTGTTAATTTTCGAAGAAACGACCATTACAAGAAATTATAATTTGTGATATTGTATTCAAGAAATAATATACTTACATATTCTAACTATAAATATGAACTATCCTTATTTGAACACGTAATTACTCACATGTAATGTTAGTAATCTTTAATGTTGTTTAAGTGAATTTTTAATAACACATTAATTCGACACGCAATCAAAATCAGCCTAGAGCATTCCACTGTAGGCTTTTCTTAGTAAGTATGAGTAGGTTTTGGATCATAATCTAGCACGCAGGTTCGGATTGGTGGATATTAAATTTTTGTGATAATTAACAATTCCATAACACAAGCTCAAAGATATGTGGGTGGGGTACGAATTCTAGACGTCATGAGTGTGACTGGACTAAATACTCTTAGAACACCTCTCACACTTTATAAAAGCGATCGATCTTGTACAAATGAATATTTTCTATTGTGGAACAATACAAAGAAATCTACGAGTACTTTGATAACGGACTAAGTGTATTGACCATATACAAGGGGCTCTAGGGAATGACTTACACAAAAGAGAACAATGGTCGTTAGTCAAACGTCATAGGTTAAATATGGATTTGCTAAAATCTGTTATAATTAAACTTAGACATGGAATACATAATGAATTAGACATTGGATAACTGGTAGACGTGGGCAGGCCATATATGCCTCAGGACCGATAACGTATGGGGGGAGACGAGTCCTCAAATGAAGATCAAATACCTACCGAAAAACGTAGCGTGGAACGCCCTCGTGCCAGGTAGACTGACCACTTGAAGAACGTCGCCGGTAGTGGCTGGATGAGAAGAATAGAAGATCGAGTATGGTGACGGTCTTTGAGAATTGCCTATGTCCAGAAGTGGAGAGACAAAGACTAGTGCATACTACATTTCCACAGCCGTTGGGAGCACTCGACTGGCCACGTTACCCCTCTCTCACAGAAGACTACCTTGAAATGAATTGCATTTCCTACTTTATCGTATTTCCACAATGTACGTACGTGTTTCGGCAGTGAGTGAGATATGCCAGTGCCCATTCCCATCCTATCCCTCCCCACTCTATTCCTTAATCTACAAAGGTAGGCAGCGCATCTGAGGGCGTGCCAACGTTTGTCATTCTGGACTGATGTTGGCATGTATCGCGGATATCTATGGACGACAGTATCCACTTACCATCAGGTGGACTGCATGCTCGTCTGCCGCCTATTTCTATAATAAAGAAATATATAGTATAGTATTAGATACACTTAGATAAATATCTTTCTGAAGTCATCCACGTAAAAACGTTGCTATAATATTTTATTTCACTTCTATAATCCCCGAAACCATGAACAAAACCGCTCTTAAGTAAGTATGTTCAACAAAACATGGTACTGGTAATTAATTCTATTTATACTCAGACAAAATAACTTGATACTTCTCTGATTAAATATTTCAAAATTCCAAAAAATTGGCTTGTTAACTCCGATATACACTCGGAACGAATTGCACTGGATATGTTATAGTTACTAAAATATTCAACTTTGACATTTTTTTTTCATTATTATTCACAGCCCTTTTATCATCCACCGTTTGACATTGGTCTCCACGTGCACATTCTTGCGTGCACGAGGGACGTTTGGTCTTAAAACGCCGCTCCAAACGGGTTGGCGAGTCTACTCTTTCAGAGGTGCTATACTCGTAGTTCCTCGGGGCTTGTGGTAGCGGCTCTCTTATTCCTTAGTCAACTTTTACTACACCCACGGTAAGAGATGCTAAAGTCTAAAGTCGGACACCACACGGCCCATTCTCATTCGTTAAACAATAATTCTATAATTTATACTTAGTAACTTTTAAAATTTTCGCATTTTTCACGCATATTTATCTATTGAACGGTCCGGTCCTATATGCCGTATTGTGTGTTTTTTTTATTTCTCACCAAATTTACAAAGAAAAAGTATAAAGCTACCATAATTGTATCTAATAAACCATACAGATTTGTCTAAGATACAAGTACTGCTATATCAGTAGTCGAGACATACAACAAACGTGACCATACAAATTTAGACATTTATTATGCGTTTGCGTTTACAAACCCACATGATCAATAAATGCAAAAGAAACAACAAGTAAATTATCTAACCTTGTAAAAACGCATTAGCTTGCACGATTCGAATTAGTCCCTCTTTTCCTATATTAAAAAACGATTGAAAGGGCATTATCTTTCACCATCTATCAGCACTGTCTCAATGTATCGATTGGCATATACATGTATATATTTATAGAATGTATTTAAAATAAATATTTTATTGTACATTATTTTGTTGACACAACAAATTCGGAAACTGGGATGTAAATTAGAGTACTGATATAGAAATATAGATAGACATACTTTATTGTACACCAAAAACATACTAAAGCTATTTCTTTCAGGCAGCTAGTTAATATTATCAAGGAAATAATATTTTTAGGCGCTTAATGTTCTTCACTTACTTAGAAGTTAATTTCACCTACATTACAGTTCATAAAAACCAATACGTACATTCTTTATCACGATTCCTCTAAGAATTTCACAGCATCAGTCCCCGCTCACTGAGAAGATTTAATTTTATGCTATAATTATTATTAATTACCTTATTGATTACCACCGCCCACTTTTTATTTCATTCTATATATAGATTTGTATCATGAGTCTACTAAATAAACTTGACTAAAACAACGTAGTCACATAATTAAAGAGTTTTCCATTTTATTAGAACTTAAGGTTAACGACGACGCTCCGAAGGAAGTTTATTGGGTAATAAACTGGCTCATAAATCCTTTTATTAAACCGACAGACTTATTTTAAATTAACTGAAAAAAATCTGGCACTAATGTACCTACTAATGTGACCACGGCTGGTGTAACCCGTGCCGAAGCGACGAGTAGGAATAAAATGTTAACAAATTACCTTTATTAAACGTGTTCAGACCCGATTAAGAATATAAAAGGTCTCGTAAAGCTTTACAACTTTGTCTAAACACAATTTTCCAGCTGGCACTGTCATTAGCATTCTTTTTGAAACTGTATAGTGAATGGGCCGTGTGGTGTTGGCCTGCTTTAAAATAGTTCCGCTCCATCTCTTCCCGTGGGGGTCATAAAAGATAACAAAGCTGCTATCTCAAGTCTTGAGAAACTACATCATCTCTAAAGAAGTGGACTCACTAACACACTTGGCCAGAGTGGCGTTTTTTAAGGTCATACATCCTCCATGCACAATACAATCTGCATGAGGAAGCCCATGTCCGGCAGTAGGTATGGTATAACAACAGTATAACAATATACCTGGTATTTAAAACTGTTATTTATATTGTATATAACTGTTATTTAAAACCGTATACACATTTATGTGTATACGTATTTTTATGTGTGTATTTATGTGTATACCCTTTTAAGGGTCAACATTAAATATTTCCACTGAATTTTATCTCATCACAAATTTGATTGAAAATTAAAAGTTCTGTAAAATAATATCCCTTTGTAACAAGTTGGGGGATTATACCCCAATACAATATTTTTAACCCTTGTTTGGTCAGTCGCTCACGTAGCAAAAATTCTCATGGTCTTAATTTGTTTTTTATCACTACGGAATATAGTTGAATAATGTAACCATCCAACGTCGTACTCGTACTTGTATCAGTCTATAAAGTACCACTGCAGGGCACGGACCTCTCCTAGTAAATCACTGGCGGTTTCGGATCGGAATCATCACGCGGGCCCAGGGCGTGTTGGTGGATCACATACTTTAGTATTTTTTTTATTAGAGGAGCATGCGGGTTATCTCGTGATGTTTCCCTCACCGCTGAGCAAGTGACAAATTCTTAAAAGTCCATATCAACTTAAGTAGAATCTCAATGGTACTGGCCGAGGATTTGAACTCACGATCACACGTGAGTCTAATAAAGATATCCTAGGCTATCAGGCTGCCAAAGTCGTACGTAATAAATGAAAGTAAAGAATGATCGAATGTAAAAGAATGATGAATGATTGTATTTACAGCCACGTTGGCGGATTGCAGCATTTGTAGCATTCAACAACTGTAGATTGTATACAACACTAATTTACTTTTTTACTGTAACCTTTCGAAAGGCCTTTTAATTGTATAGAAAATTTTTAAGTTTTAAGAAGAGTTTTTAAGTGTTTTTCAGAAAAGAGTTTTTACAAAATCGGTCTAAAAATGTCCCAGACGATGAATAATTGAATATCCTTAAAATTATAATTAGATGTTTCACGGTTTATTCGACTACAAATTACATATGTATTAAAAATAAACCACATGAAAAATATTTTTCCTGTTGAAAAAAAATGGCCTGTATTTAAACAAGGTTTGTAGGCGGAGAGTGCACGTTGCATTCACACAGTCGCTCGGCGCACTCGACGGGTCACGTTTCCCCTCTCTCACACAAGACTCTTCAAATGTACTGCATTTCCTATTTTATCGTATTTCCCCAATGTACGTGCGTATTTCGGTGGTGAGTGAGATGTGCCGGAGCCGATTCCCATCCTGTCCCTCCCCATTTTCCAAACCCTTTCTCCCAATCCATTCCTTAATCTGCAAAGATGGGCAGCGCATCTGGGGGCGTGCCAACGTTTGTTGTCATTCTGTACTGATATTGACATGTATCGCGGATGTCTATGAACAACAGTTTTAGAATAACTGAAATAAACAATTTTTAATTAATAGGAATGTCAACAGAAAGTCGACGGACACATCGCAGGTAGGGTTGCCAGATATAAAAATTAAAAACGATATTAGTATGTTTTTATGCCTAAAAAGGGGGATTTTTTTATAAAAAAGGAGAACTATAAAATAAAACACAAAAATGAAATTGATATAGGTATTTTCAGCAATTCCAATCAATATTTATATTTTTAGAACTCTTTTTAGAAGTATTTTTTAATTGCAATTAAACAACTTTTAACGGTTTAAATCGCGTATATTTGACATGATTTATATCCCGACGTTTCGAACACTTTGCAGTGGACGTGGTCACGGGGTGACTAATTGATTGACTAAATGAGGTGACATTTAAAGTATATTTTCCGCGGCTCGAGCATTATCTTTCACCAAAATATTCCTCACCATCATCACCTATGTTAGACTTAAGGAATGAAATCAGGTTGCAAAATTGATTGTTTAATCTGGTGTTTAAAAACTTAAAACGTAAGTTATCATATTTTATCTTTTTATACTCTTTCAGAATCGTCCACTCCAAACATTTAAAAACTTAACATATTAATAAATAATCTTTAATTCAAATTCCTCTGAAATCATTTCACTTTCTTCATTATCACGAAGCAATTGCTTTACTTTCAAAGGCATGAATTTGTCTTCGCTTCAGCTTCGTAATATTCGAAGAATTGCTATTTGTGATTTCTAAAACTGAAATATTTTTTCTTCCAGCTTCTCCAGATTTGCTTGAAAGATTTACATGAGGGAAATGTGTGAACCATAAATAAGCTTCTAAATTGGACCTTTCGAAAAATTACTTAAGATTGAATTCAATGTGATAAAAAGGATACCATCTGGCAACCCTATTCGCGGGACTCCTATATCTTTATTGTCATCAGAGAACACCTACCTACCTACCCTTAGGATTACTTTAAATTTGCTACCACGTTCAGTATTTTTGCGGTTCATATAATTATTTCCCAAGAAACAAATGTAGACATCAGCTTAATAATATCTGAGATGGGTACAGGGTGGGGTTCTATTGCTATCTCTGTTATTCCTGTGTGCTTGTATGATGTCATGAGAAAAAGGGCGTCATTCTTTCACATTGCAGTCCTTGTGTTAACTTGTGACTTATAAAACTTTAATCGCAGTAATTTGTCAGGATATTTTGAAAACAATAATTAAATTCTAAATTCTTGTAAATTATTTAACTGTATTTTTTTTTTAAGTACTAAATTCAATCTTTAAGCGTCACTTTTATCTATACGTATATAATAAAATTGTAACCGTGCCGTGTCTGTACACGAAAAATGTGTTGAAAGAAAATCGCTGCAATGTACTCCACGAACGATACACAACCCAAAACAGCCATTTTTAGATTTTTTCTCTGTCTGTCTGTCTGCCTGAATGTGCATCACGCAAAATCTACGGGACAGATTTTAATGAAATTTAGTATAGTTACAGCTTATGTGCCGAGTTAACATTTAGGGTATCTGATTTATATCTAGATCGATCAAAGAGTACCCACGGGAATCACAAGAATCACAACGAAGTCGCAGACACTCTAGTTACCAATACAGCATATAGTTTTATAATTTTTCTGAACAAAATGATATTTTAAAAAAAGTCCTCTAATGTCTAGTGACAAAAAATCTATTGAACTTTTCAGAGTCACATCAAAATACTAATCGATATTAAAACTTATTTACATTTAAATTAGACTAAGCTTTCAAATATGGCGATAAATCTAACCAACGAAATATGCCTACACGTTATCCCAACCACATACCGTGCAAATTTTAAGCACTCCCCCATTTCTCGGCCCATTACACCCCCATTCCCCTCCAGGCAATGAGAAATATTAGCCACACCGTGAAACGTCATCACGCAAGCGAGATCTAGTTAGTTCCAAATTTGAATATCGGCCAATCAACGTGCGACGCTACGAGACGGGACGACCCCATACGATTGAATTACTTGCCATTTTTACCTTTCCATTGCTATAGGTGAGGTGTTATTCGATGTACTATATTTTTGCGCAAGGAGTTAATCTGAATTTATCTGACATACAAATATGTCGATATTAGGATTAAAAGTTAGCACTTATCTTCTTCTATATTCTATATTACATTATATTACATATAATAAAAATGTAACTGATCGCTGTCTGTACATGGAAGATATATGAGAAAAACTATTATTGGGGGCCTTTATCAACGCAATAGAACCCAAAACAATGATTGTTAGAATTTTTGTCTGTTTATCTGTTTGTCTGTGCGTTTGTGCGCGCTAATCTTAGAAACGGCTTAACCGATTTGGGTGCGGTTATCACTAATGTATTGTGGTAAGCTTCAATTAAAATTTAGAGTTTGTTTTATTTCAATCAGTTCATAAATAAAAAAGTTATATCAATTTAAAGAATCACGTCGAATAAAGACGGTGTTTATAAACTAAAGTCCACACGGACGAAGTCGCGAGCAGCAGCTAGTTCTTAAATATGCGGGTAAAAACCTGCATACCTGAGATTTATATAAATCTCGGAGACTTGTAATCGACCAATCCACACTGGGCGAGGGGAAATCTATGTGTCATGCAGGTTGTTATAGAGATTATAGATTGTTATAGAATCTGCTGCAAAATGCACCATAGGTCCATGAAATAACTGCTCATTTGAATTCATATAAATATTTTACGATATTAAGCAGCATATACATAGTCTAGCATAGAATCACGGAATTCAAATATTGATCCTATTAAAGTTGATCCTTAGAGGCCCCCGAGATGATCAATTACATTGTATTGTACAATTAGGGAGCGTATTGAAACTCGTTTGGGTGCAATGTACAATCAACAATATTGAAAGAAAGAAAGAAATGAAAGAAAGAAAATAGATTTATTCCTTATCACGATACCACAATTACGTATGTATGTACAGTGATATATTAAATAAAGATATAAAATGACAATTTGTACAATATATTGTACAATTTTATTATAAGTCTAGGGGCCACTGTAAAGCAGTCTATCACAAACTACTCTATCACAAATAACAAATTACTCTATCACAAAAATATACTATATGTGACTATAGAATGTGACGTAGTTAGTATATTTTTTTTTTCATATATGGCACTTAGCACATTCTGCCAGCGTCAAGTTTTCGTCGTAATAATCAATTTCAAAGTTTTTTTTATACTAAAAAGGCGGCAGACGAGCATACAGTCCACATGATGGTAAATGGATACTGTTGTCCATAGACATCCGCGATACATGCCAACATCAGTCCAGAATGACAAACATTGCCACGCCCCCGGAACGCTGCCTACCCTTGCAGATTAAGGAATGGATTGGGAAAATGGGGAGGGAGAGGACGAGATGGGAATGGGCTCTGACATATCTCACTCACTACCGAAACACCTACGTACATTGGGGAAATTCGAGTGCCCCCAGCGGCAGTGGAAATGCAGCATGCACTCTCCCCTACCATATTCAAAGTCAGAAACGTATGCTGTCAATGTCCAGTCCCGTCGAAGTAAGTTAGGAGTCGCTCAGTAAATCAATAGTAGGTTTACTGAGGACAGAAGAGGACTCCTTGGAAACACACAAAAAACGCAGTCCGACGCTTTTATTTGACTATCACAAACATCACACTTAAGAACATTAATAAACTATCGCTTCTAGACCACAAACCACATTAATTTTTACAATAATCAAACAAAAACTCAACTTCACATCTCAAGATACCCTAAAAATTCTGACGTAGTCAGTTGAAATATTTTACGTATTTGTATTAAGAACGACTTAAAGTACAATTATTCTTTTTACGACTTCGAATTTATCAATGAAAAAAGTCCACGTTTAAATTCCGTACATGTACATAATTATTTCCAAAATACCAATGCATCGCGCTACTTTTCCTCCAATATATTAAGACTTTATTTTTCAGTTCTTGTAAAAGCCAATCAAACGAAACGGGGCCCTTGAGCAAATGTCAATAGGGCTTATAACGCGAGATACGTATCGGAGGGAGACTCGAAATGTGTTTTTTATTTACAAAAGCTTCCGATTCGCCTAGTGAATGTGAAGATTAAAAATGTGTCGGATTAAACGCGTGATTTTTTGTATTTGAAACTTGAACGTGTGATTTTCTCCTTTTTTCGAGTATTGAGAGAACGGGAAACAAAAGAGTTCAATTCTACAAAACAAATCTGATCAGTGACGATCGATCTTCGACATTAATGATGCCCACAGCTGAAGCATGGACGTGTGGTGTCGGCCGGCTTTAGGTACTACCGCATCTCTTCCCCTGGGTGTCGTAAAGGCGATTAAGGGACAACAAAGCCCTGAAGAACTACATCATATTAAAAAAAAGTGGACGCGCCAACCTGTTTGGCCAGCATGCCGTTTTAAGGCCATAAATCCCTCATACACAAGACAATGTGCTTGAGGAGGCCCGTATCCCAGCGTTGTATGATAAACGGGCTGGTTACGTTTCTGTTTTAGCCGTTGAGCAATTTTATGATAGAGCTAAACGTGTTAATTACTAGAATATGCTATAGTTTTCATTTATACTACATATTAAGTAGTATGTATACTACATCCACACACATATAGCTGTCAATATTTGACATTCAAGAGTTGTGTTCGCCAGTCGCCATTCAATCGCGTCGAGAGCCCCACTAGAGTATAATTACTTTGTGCCGCGAACCGAACATTTGAATAAATAGATTTCAACGTGGCGTAAAACTTTGTAATTTACTTGTATTTACATTCAAGCACGTTAGTTACAGAGCCGCGATAACCTCATATTTATATATTTACCGAGCTATATGTCAGCAGCTTGACCATGTTTGGTACTATAATAATTATATATTGAAATGAAATATACAAACATATACATTCATATCGTTGGATAGCTCTTCTACAGAGCTTGTTAACTGTATAAACAGACAAACTGAAAGTCTAAAAATGTCTGCATTGCCTATAGGTTACACATTCATACTCAATTTCAAATCAATTTATTTTTATTATTCAATCAATTATATTATGCTGTATTGTCCTTCACGTCTGAACAACACTGAGTTTCACCTGAAAAACAGCGCTGTAAAATCAGCTAAAGCTGAGCTGGACGCCAGTTTGTCGCCATTGCGACACACAGGTAGCAATAAAAATTCTATCAACACCATTCTAATGTTTCATATTTTTATCTATACCTATTACTTGTACCCTATGCCTCTGTTTATTCATAACTATGTTGTGTTGTAATTGCAGTCGAATAAAGGCTTATCTTTCTTGCTTTATTTCTGCAATTCGAAAAAAATATCGAAATCTGTCGACGCTGCCGCTGCCATCAGCTTTTTTTTTTAATTATTGCTAGCTCAGCCTGAATAGAAAACAAAGGAAAATCGGGATTTAAAAAAATCTGAGTTATTGTGTGACATTCATTAATCCCCATGGGTCTGCTAAAGCAGGCGCCACGAGCCGGAAGAATTTCGGTCAATAATATTAAGGTTCAATAATATGAGGGGTCTAGTAAAATTGTCAGCATGCGACGATTTCATACAAATCTCTATGCGTTCAGTCTTGGCTGACCTCATGTCAAAGATCCAAATTCTTATTGCTCGTGGCACTTATTCTTATTATGACCACAAAACACTGTGTTATTATTATATAAAGGAAGCTCATGCTCTGCATTGGAATCTTATAGCACCATACCCAATGTTCGAACATAGTCAAAATTTGTCAATGGATTAATATTACTTTACTGAAAAAAAATGACGAGCAAGTAGCTTCGACATGTTTAGAAAAGAACGAGTAAAATTCTTAGTTTTACCGAAACTTCTCTAACGTTGTATGAAAGTCTGGACATATATTTGATTTCCTACTTTTTATTACCCACGACGCACATGGTATATGAATTTAAGATAAGAGAATGTGTGATTGTTTTTGTACTTCTCTGTTACCACTTTTCACAGAAACGGTTGGACCGATTTTCATTCTGCTTTTATTCAATGTGAACTTCAGTGCCCGGATTTCTGTTTAGACTGTTTAGATTTGCGTGACATTCACGAAAGATCTGACATGTGGTTTATAGTTAGGTAGTAATTTGATGTTTGGGAGATATTAAAGTATATTCACAAAATCTTATAGTCAACAAAAAAGTGAAAACAATAAGTTTTGTGTGTATTATATCTAGCAACATCATTCAAGCGAAATTACAAATGTGACTGGTTAATATAAACGTCAAAATATGCGTGTTTTTCCATAGCTACAGTTTTAAACCTCTAAACACATTTTTCGCGAGATTCTTTCTCTCGAAATAAAATGTTCCTACTTCTTTCCTGAATATCTGTTTCCGCAGTCAACGTCTATTTTCTTTGAAAAGTTGTCTCGAAGTTTGTTCCAAGTGTGACAGGTGGATGTAGGCGGGTAATAACAACAAGATACCTTTGGCTTTATACAGAGCAGAAAATCAATGGTTTCTGAAATCTGACACGTCAGCAATACAATCTGAGATACTATTAGCTCGGATCTTTTAACTAGTGGTTATAGGCCTCTCAAAAGCCTCGATCTTCTACATTCGATCTTCTGCGTTTCTCAACCAGCCACTATCGGCAAATTTCTTTAAGTCATCGGTCTACCTAGCTATTGTGCGTCCTATACTACATTTCTCGATACGCTGTCTGCTCCCGACAACACGTTTGATTCATCAGTTGTCAGTCCTGCGTTATCTGGCCATGGAGTTACCTACTACCTACAGATAAGGCATAAGGCAAGATAAGGCAATAGTGACTTCTTTCTTTTGGTGGGAGGACTTAATCCATCAGGAACCACCGGTGTCTGCTACCATATTAATCATATAAGCCACTCACCGCCAAAATATATGCTGTGTTCCGACGATTTAGGCGTAACAGCCATCTCAAAGAAGAGACGGTTATATGTGGAAAATAAAAATAAGCGATTAATGAAGGTTATTAATCGATTAATATTAATCGTAAATGTAAACTGATTCGAGACTATATTGTCGATATTGTCTTTCTTATGGTGGAAATGCCACGGTAAGACGACCCTTAACTTTGCCGATTGATCAAACGACAAACTATCCGATATAAAGTGCTCCAACTTTTATATCGATATTGGAATGCATATTGAAACACTTTTAGCTACGCCACGGGATAAAGTTACGTCACTAGCTTCTTTATAAAGCGTCGGTTATAAAAGTGAACTCAAAAATAACGATGTCTTTGACTCACTCTTTATCTTACGCCCTTTGATGTCCGCTTGTTACAACTTTGCCTCCACTTGTTAACCGTAACGCTCGTAAGGGTAGGGCTACGCTGCTCGAGCAGTGGCGACTAAGCAGGGCAAAAAATAGCGTTCATAAGAACAAAACTACGCCAATACTGTTAATGCTACGTTCATACTCTCGGGTTTCGGCGAAGGTTCGCGCTGTCGCGATAGAAAGTTGTGTGGCCACAACTTTCATCACATGTCCCGAAGTATACAAATACGAAGTAATATCGCGATATCACGCCACGAATGTTCGCCCGAGTGTGGCCGTAGAATTAAGGTAACACTGCTTGATCTCCAAATACACACACACATTGATACATATCAAAGGTTAAAAGAGACAAAATTGTTCATAAACTGGAGAATGGATTTACACCTCACGAGTGTTCACGAGAGGAGTGCTGGACATGTGCAAGGTTAGCGGTTCTATTTTTAAAAGCTACTGATTAAACGTTTGCGTATACAACTGCGGAAAGCATTGACTAACCAAAGGTTCACATGATCACAAACTTGAGTTCGTAAATGAGTTGTTATATTGATTTTAACGTTCGTTGCAATTAAACAACTTTGAACGGTTTAAATCGCGTATATTTGACATTATTTATATCCCGACGTTTCGAACACTTTGCAGTGGACGTGGTCACGGGGTGACTAATTGATTTTATTTGTCACTTGAGTTATTAAGAAATTATTTGGACTACCGTCTGAAATTTTTTGAACTACCGTCGTTGCTGTAACTGAAAGTACTAGTTTGTTTTTACACATTATCGTTCTACAACGATGTATTTGCGGTCTGCGCTAAATAGTCACCTATTAAATAAGTTGATATTGACCCGTATAGTTCATTTGTTCGAATGATCGTTTGGCTAATACTATAATGGTCTATGTCTTATAAGTATATGTCACTGAACCAAAAGTTAATACACGCGCTTTTTAAAATCACCGGGCCTAGACTCAGACGAACTCAGAAGTATCAACGGCCTGGCTCTAGTCTGTTTTAAAACTTGGCGGAAACAAACATGCAATTACCAATGAGGACAGAGTTAAAAAACCGTTTCCGTCAGACGTGTACGTTAATTTACATTGATGACCACATGCCCGCTCCGCTACCAGCCCCGCTGTCGTCACCCTAACCACGCTTACATTGCAGCCCTAACGAAACTCCCAGGAACTGTTGAGCAACGGTTTTGCCCGGCATTGTTTCATCCTTTACGCTGTAGTTCTAATGCTTCCTTGTTTGTAATCTGTTGAACTCGATACGGTTGCGTATCAAATGCCTGCTTCTAACGATCAAAAGGGTGGAGATGCCTACTAAAATAATTACTACTAAAGAATCATCTTTACATACTATATACTATTACGTAATATATACTCATCAGAGTATATAGCGTTGTGTTTAATTAAGTATTGTAAAAACCTTTGAGGAAAAGTTCTATAGAAAAACGTATCGTTGTGACTACTAGTGTTGACTACGTGTGATTACTCGCTGAGCCATTTACGGCAGTGTGAATTTCCTAAGATATCCGTGTTTAATATTTATGCCTGAAATACACCCTATTATGTTACCAATATTCATCACGGGCACTCAAAAAGCAACTCTATTACCCTAACGAATGATTTATAATACAGAAATACGCGTTTTTCATCCAAATTCGATTAGTAGGCGGTTATACAAGATAGGAAACTTAAAAAATATTCATTGCTTACTTTATGAATTGCCATTTTTTTCCAATCAAATAGTGACCGCTTACAGCAATTTACAGCAGACGGTGATAACTAAAGTTATCTATTGAATGGAATCCCGGCCCGTACTACAAATTTAAATACATATATTTACTTGTCTTCACGATGCTTGTACATTAAATCTATGATCTCACATTCCATAACCGAAAAATGGTATGCAACTTAGATAATGAAATTTCACTTATCACTAGCTCGGCGTTGAAACAAAATTCATAAAAAAATTGCGTGTATTATTTACTTACTCGTTATGAAAGCCTTTGCTTTCGTAACGAATAAACATTTCATACTCTTTAGTAACATGGACTCTTTAGTAAAAAATAGTATGGACTATTCAATTTCGCTTCTCTCATTCAATGAAAGCGGGATGGTGTATTACGAGTTGGACTCGGTTCCGTGCCGTCAGATCTCGTCTCTATCGTTCAATGGGGCTAAAGTGACATACCACTTATATTAGTGACATACCTACCTCATAAGGTTGGATATTGATTCTTAAATCCTTAAAGATGATACTTTGGAGAGATGGATACTGATTGTTCTATCTTACTATTTAGTTTCGAATATTTTACTATATTGTTGAATATTTTTCGATGGTAATATTTTACTATGATATTATCGTAACGCTAAGCAGCCCTTTTGTCGTCATCTGCTGCATATGGGTTTCCTCGTGGACATTGTCCCGTGCATGAGGGATCTATGCAATGAAAACGGCACGCTCGCGCTGGCCAAGCGGTTTGGCGAGTGCACTATTTTAGGTGTAGTGCGAGTATTAGGTGTAGTGACTCAGTGCAAGTGATTTGATTTGTTTTTTTCTTTTTGCAAAATTTTTTTTTAAATTCCTGTAGTTTTGTTTTTTATGGAAAAAAGGCGGCAGACGAGCATACAATCCACGCGATGGAAAGTAGATACTGTCGTGACAGCCACGATACATGCCAACATCAGTCCAGAATGAGAAACACTGGCATGCCCCCGGATGCGCTGCCTACCTTTGCAGACTAAGGAATGGATTGTGAGAAACGGTTGGGAAAATGGAGAGAGATAGGATGGGATATGAATGGGCTCTGGCATATCCCACTCACTATCGAAATACGTACGTGCATTGGGAAAATACGATAAAGTAGGAAATGCAATACATTCCAAGGTATTCTTCTGTGAGAGATTGGGCAATGTGGCCAGTCGAGTGCGTCCAGCGGCTCTGTGGGAATGCAGCATGCACTCTCCATCTATAAAATCCCTTATTATTATTAACCCTAAGCCGCCTTTTACGACATCCACGTAAAGAACTGTATTCGTGCTCTTTACGTCCGACACAAACCGGCCGACACAACACAGCCATCTCTGTATTATAACAAAGTAATTTAAAACAAACAGCAAATCCAGTCATTGAAAGTAAAACCTTATGTAAGTAATGTCTTCTCAATGGTTATAAATAAAAATATTTATACAAAAATTTTAGATAAATAAACCGAGATATAAGAAGAGCATAAAAACAAAGATAAAGCCGCCTTAATCCCAAACGGAGGTTGTAAATTGTCCCACCGATGGGAGTCTTAGATAAATCAAGTTCAGTATAATCTCGAATCGGAAAGATATGGAATCGATTCTTTTACCCACTGAGCCAGAAGGAGGGCTCAGCGGTTGTATTTTGTTTAACATTTTATTTTATAAGACATTTGGTTCCCGTAGATGTATAAAAATGTAAACAGCAAATTGTTACTTGCAAAAGAGCGGGTTTTTAGTTCAATTTGATGCCCGATAAATTTAATACAAATCGTTACTTGAATTTGAACTTCTTATTACAAGTATTTTGGATATGATCATTGCGCCCCAAAAGGAACCGCCGGAGGATTGCAGGTTAGTGATTTATACTTAACATTTTATAATTAGTACTGAAATTCCTCTATAGTTAATCTTTATTAACCGTTGTTACTAAACCGGTTACAAGTCTTATCTCAGAAGCAAATACAGCAAAGAAACGTAACACGAGTAATTTATGTCGTGAGACATACTCGTACGTCTAGTCACATTGCTTCCCCTTCGTTGCATATCTGGATATAGGGAATTGGGATTCGGTTTACTGTTTCATATAGGATTTTGTTAATATTATTATATTTAGGATATTTGTTCTCAAATAACATAGTCATTTGAAATAAAGGAACTGATTTCTTTAAAATTGACATATGAATTAATTATTCATATGTCAATTACAATTTTTTTTGTCATTCTAATATTTATTGTCACCTACTCCTTTACAGACTACAACTACGAACTGTTTCATGTAAATCTTTTTATTTATTGATAGCAATATAATTCTTAAATACTATTATACAATAATGTTACAAATCTTTATTATAAAGATTTTTTGGAGCTCACTTAAAATCTGATATGTAAAAAAAATAGAGAAATAAAGACAATATCACTTTTAAATATTTTCCCAATCTTATGTATACTTTAGCTTATGGCATCCCTTTCATAAAAAAACATCCTAAGTGACCCTTTAGACTACATTATTTAGATGAATAAAAGGAAGGTGTATTAAAAGTTTCCGTCGCCTCCTTCAATCATATTCACGGGGCTGTGACACTTACGTTGGGAGTATAAAGTTTATACTAGGGACTAATTAAATGATGTAAAATTTAATAAATAAACTAGATTCACTCTTAAATTAAATATTCAATACTTTCAGTAAATAATTTAAGTATAAAAATATTGTAAATTACAACTAAATTAATGCCTCTTAAGTTATGAAATTCTTAGTTTATTATTTGGTTGATACTGAATAAAACAAATGAAATTTTTAATTTGACATATGAATAAAATAAGCACTCGAGTGTGAGGAATAAGTAAAAACAAAAAGAGTAAACGTTCCAATTTAAAGAGTCGTTATACAACATGACATCTATTCTCTAACAACTTCTCTGTAATATTCAAATGATTTCCAATAGTGTGTAAACCCGACATTTCGACTTGTTTATCGGAACAACAGTCAATTTAGTAATCGTTTAAAACTGAAAGGTCGACCGTTGGGAGGGCAAATAGCCTCAAGGGTCGCCCTTTTACAGATATGTTCAAATAAAATAGAGTGAGACTTGAGGAATAAAAGGAATAAGTACCTACGTTTTATTCAGTTACTGAGAGATCGTATAAAAGCGTCTCACTGACTGCTATGAGTCACAATTCCGCCCAGACTGATGGCACAATTGCATAACATACACACAAGGAGTTGCCATACATAATAATTTCTAAATATAACAAACCTTAAATAGCAGTCAACGGCTCCACGATCCTCGGCTCTTCTCATCGAACCACCAGTGGTGAATTTCATTGAGTCGTCGGTCCACCTGGCCGGAGTGCATCCCACACTGCGCTTTCCGGTGCATGGCCTCCATTCGAGGACTCGTCCACCCCATCGGTTATCGATCCTGAGGCAAACATGACCTGCCCATTGCGACTTCAACATAGCGATTCTACGAGCTATGTCGGTGATTTTAGTTGAAGACAGCATAAGAATTTAAAAAAGTAAGGAAACTTCGCGATCCCATGTGTGAGGAAAAAGCATCCGCCGAAATACAAGCTGCAATACCAAATATAGGGCACACAGAGCTGATAAGTGTTTTAAATTAACTTCCGACCATTGTACGGATAATCACTGTCCGTTTAATCATGTTTCAGCCATTATCATGTCACGTTACCATAACAACAGCCTACGTCTCTCCACTGCTGAATATAGGCTTCACGTAAGGCTCGCCGCTAAACACAATCTTCAGCTCTTCTTATCTAGGACCACTGACGAATTTCATTAAGAGGTCGGTATATCTGGTCTACGAGGTCTCCATGCGAGGACTTGTCTATCCGATCAACGTCAACATGTTGATGAGCTACGTTCTTTGGCTAATCTCTTCATTTCGAATCTTATTCCGCAAATAAATTCCGAACATAATAGATCTCTTCGTAGTTCGTTGAATGACTTTGAAGCCTACTGTCAGAGGGCATTCAGCATCGTACGTCTAATGATCGTACTGGCAGGATGCACTGATTGAAGACTTTCGTCTACAAACATTGTGGTATAGGCAACGAGAAGAATAATAAAATGAAGCAATAAACAAAATTCGTCAATTATTCATCTGTATACCAACAATTCAGAGGCTTGTATGACAGAACCAATCAACTAATCCACTGACATGGATTTAATAATTAATATAATTGTTGACGTATCGGCTGGGACGCGGTGTCGATCAAACAACGACGCGGATGGAATCCGGATGAATATATTAATAATAACCTCGGGTTATAGCTGGTAAATGTCACTCGAGCATAACATGGCCTATAAATAAATTTGATGAAATTTGGAGGGTGAAAGGCAATAGCTCCTAAGGGTTTCTTGTCCGTCAAAAAATGCAAAAATATTTCAGACAACTTCTATCTTTCTATACCGGTTTAAATAAAAAAAATACCTGTACTCTCTTAACATTGAATTTCTTTCGTGAAAACTAACAAGTGTTGTTGTAAGACTTTTTAAAATTCAACACTTTTTTACACAAGCCACACGCACACTTGAACCGCGTAGGTACACTCGTACCGATTTACATAATCATTTAATCATTTCTTTATTCATTGTGATAATTACAGGTGAAGAGATGTTACAAGTACAATGGTATGCTCCTCAGTAATATATATACCCTATTGGCGAATAATGATTTGTCATTAATAATGATGTAACTTATAATAAAATTACAATTATAAAATATATAGCAAAATATTAAAATTAATTTTAAAATTACAATTTTAATAATAATGTGACTACACAATATTATATGATATCATTATAACTATACGATTCTTTAATTAATTAATATCTAGTGAATAAGGGCTTCTTTTTATTAATGTAAGTAAAATGTATATCAAATTGTTTCTATTTAGATTACCACATAAATTTCTTCCATATGTTAATATGTATATGTCAATATGTATTATGTATATGTCAATATGTATTATGTATATGTCAATATGTATTATGTATATGTCAATATGTATTATCTATATGTCAATATTGCATTAATTAAGTAATGTGCAATACTAATGCACGCATGAATCAATTTTTGTTTCAACGTTTACAGACTTTATAGTGTTACTAAACTCAATAGTTTATCTTCGCAGTGCACATTCGTTTTATTAATCAAGTAGTTATTATAAAGAAATCGTCAATCGTGTACTGTTGAATTGCAGCATGCACTCACCCTCTCAAAAACTTCCTTCAACGCAACTCGTGACCGCGGCTGATAAAATGAAAGGAAAACAACAACCTTTAATTTTATGCGTTCGGACTGATAAAAAAATTGTACAAAAGGCGAAAGTTTAAAAACTTATACTTCCTTGGACGCCGCAACCCTGTATGAGTTTTGGACTCCTCCACAATATCTGCATTTATTTCTATTTCTGGAAGCGTAAAAAGTTTTCATTCCTTTGAGGTGTTTAGTGATAAATACCCTTATTCCATCGTATACACGTCGCCTTTTCTGTTGGTGGGTTCAGCTGTAAACTTCAATGGCTTTCACATGCATAACTTCTAAGATTCACAGAATCTTTTAGTTACTTTAATTTTTATTATAGTGTATAGGATATATTAGTACATACACTTTTACAGGAGTTATCCAACGTAAAATTCAATAACTATATAGAGTAGATACATGGTTACTGGAAAAATACAAGCATATGAATATTATATTAACATTTTTATTGGAAAAAAAGGTGGCACCCCTCAGCCACCGGGTAGACTGGTGACAAAGGGATACTGTCGTTTATAGACGTGTCAAGAATCGTCAGTCAAAAATGACTAATGTTGGCATATTCCCATATATTATAAAAGCAGATTTATAAAAATGATTGGAAAGAATGGGAAATAACACTATATAACAGGGAATTTTCTTTATCCCATTGCATTACCCATGTCTCTTCGGAGGAGGGGATGGAATGGAAATAGAACCAATATCTATATAGCCTACACCAAAAGCCTATAATACTCTATGTATTCACATATTATATTTTCTAGAAGTATCGATGCAAAAATTAAATATATAAAAAACTCTTCGACTTAAAATAACGTATTAGCATTAGCAACACTTACTGTAATGAACAGATATCCAAAAGTACACGACGAAATCGAAACACACGACTCGAGAGAGAGGTCGTAAAGTTAGAAAATTTACGCTTCCATTTTATGTAAAAGTCAACTCGATTAAGCGTCCAATTGAGGAAGCCACCCAATTACACGTCACTCACGTTGTAACCCCAACGTATTCTAACGGTTGGGTTGGCGCTACTTATTGGCGCTGTTACGTCGTATAATCCGGTGAAATACGCGCGCCACCGCGAACTCGTTGTTAGTATGCAATTTGCATAATAGCCAATCAGGAGGCAGTACTACGATTTGCCCCCTCTGTTGATGATATTTCCATAAAGTGGTTACAATCTTCGATACAGCAAAGTGGTCGTTCCTTTCTTATTATAATTAGTTTGTTTACCTTAAAATTTGAGAGAACTACAAGTTAAAATAAGTGTAAGGTAAAAATAATACAAGATAAAACAAGATAAAAATAATACAATACAAGGTAATACAAGATAATAAAAATAATACAAGGTAAAATAATGTTATAGTGTAGAGAATCCGTACGTCGTATCATTGACAGGAATATGTTTTGATACAGCAATTATTATCTAAGATAATAATTTCATTGGAAGTAACCCACCCTCATTCGTAAGTATCTTATCCTGGTTTCGCGTCAATGACGTAGAAATGTACCATCGATAATGGACTAATGACATTCTGTCAGCTTTATCTAAATTTGAACCGCCACCAAAAAAATAGAAACAGTTGCAAATCTATTACAGACGTTAAAAATAAGTCTTATTAGGTACACACTGGGTCAAATAATAAGTAGGTACCTACTGAGAAAAAAAAATATGTTTTAATACTTGTAATTTTTTTTTTTTTATTTTAGACATACCTGTTGAATTTGTTTGGACTTTGAATTTTGAATTTTAAACTTCGAATTAAAATTTTTAATGATTTAGAAAGTTTTGATTTTTTAATTTTTGTATGTATTTTTATGTATATGGGCACACGCCCATTGTATATATATAAAAATACATGAATAAATTATAATTTACATATAAATATAGAATATATTCTATCAGGAACATCACTCCACATACTGTCATAACTTCTCACATACTCTGTTACTGTCCAGCATTAGCGAACAAAAGAAATTATTTTCCGGGACGTCACATTATGATCTTCTAACCGTCCCTTAGTTATAATTCAGAAACCTGTTATAGTTATAATTCACCTGGCTAGATTTGCACTATAAATAGAAAAATTGGTGTAACTATAAAAGTAAGCTACGAGTATATGGTAGGTTTGATCACTTTAGTGATTAACCTTCGACTATTCTCTTTTGTTTTAGTAGCTTGATTGACCACTAACAATGCTTAATAAATTAACATGCGATGGGACAGGCATGTCTTTTAAAATCAAAGTCCCAATGTAGATCTTCTAGCTCACGTCGACGTTCCTCATGATCATTTAGGGCCCAAAAACCCTCTTTTATTATGATAATAGTAACAATAATTTATGTGTGAAGACTCTATACTGCTCTTTGAAGCATACTGCGACACTACGTCAATTCGCCAATAAATCCGACCACCTACTGAATAACTTTGTTACAAAGGACTGTTGTGGGAGTCCCCCAACGACATTTTCCATTGTTTCTTTATTATCTGGTTTGTTTGCGAACAATCTTCTTATCGTTAACTTATCATGAATATTTAGTAGCATTACTATTCGATTTTCAATAATAAATTTCTCAACAAATCTGTTCTAGTATTATTTAAAACTTAAAACATTACCATTAATTAAGGAAAACAGTTGGTTTTCTTTCTTTCTTTATCTTTCTATCGGAACTGGACTAACCAACGGGACCTGTTATTTTTGCAGCTAATCGATTCGGTTCTATAATTATGTGGACCGAATCAATTATCCAGGTGAATTAAAAATCCCAAAATTTGTGATCAATATCAAACCAGCACTCATTTCCTCAATACAAGTTACTGTTCGTAGAACCTTAAACTACCACCTTAAGGGTCATTTACACAAGAATAGTTTCACAAACGCGTGCAGGATAGATAATTGGTGAAGAATACGCATGCCTAGTGTAAACAACTATTATCATCATGTGGTCACTGTTATTATAAAGTTTTTATCAGCATGTGAACAGTTGTAAGCGAGAATTATATGAAGTTAGGTTGCATACGAGAATCGTTTCGAATATTCTCGCCCGAACCGTTCGAGAAATTCTCCTTGTGTAAATTTGCCTTTAGTGTACCTATTTTATATACCCTCTTCTCCTTTTAATTGACATGACATTTGGTAATTGTTTACTCGACCTACCTACTAAATGTTCTTGTGTTAGTGTTTAACTGTTTAATTCCGATGTTAGTGAAGCCCGTTTAGTGCCTCGTAATTCTTCGGATTGCGTAAGGTACACTTTCCATACGGACTAAAAATTTTCTTTTGCCCAATACTTTAAACATCATAATTTCGCTTTGTCCGCACAGTAACTATAATTACAGTAGTAAAATTTAATCTAAATGTTATACCTAAGTTATAATTAAACTATAGTATACCTTTTAACGGCGCAGTCCATCTCTCCAACTCGTACATAATTAACATAATACAAACAACTTCACAATTACACAGTGGGTAATCTAAACAGACGTTATGGCTCTCGTATGGCCATACATCACTATAACAGTGCTAGTGGGTGATTCTTAGAACGAGTTAGTAAATCACTAAAGAGAGAATTCGCGATGCAATTGAATATTTCATCAATTTTAGAAAATCATTTAAATCTTACAAAATATAATAGAAACCAATTCATGGTCAAAGTCAGACTATCTTATAAATTTATATTAAAATACAGGACTTAGTTGAAAATCAAAGGTTTGATTTGACTTGTGATCCTTTCAAATCACAAGCTAAAAGGATGAAGATTATAATCACGCATGAAACTCAAAGTTTCGTTCTCAAAATCACTTTCTCAAAGTTAGCAACATCTCCGCAAATATATTCAACATTTTTTTTTATTTGCAAGTTTGTTTCCATCTATATCATCGAATAAGGTATAAAACATAACACATGTTTACGAACAGTGACTATACTAAAAATTGTAATTGGAGAATATTTATGTAAATAAATAAACGTCGTTGTCAAACTGACATTTCAGATACAATGATCATTTTTTAAATGTGACCTATTTCTTACAAAACCTCAATAAACAAACGTAAGCTCAACAATAATACAACGCAAATAGAGCAATGGACGCATTTGAGCACTCAGGACTGATGTCAGAAGCCGAATGGCAAAATGGCGGCCGGCAGCGTGGTGTTTGTTCGACACTACGCTGACGGGACCCGACGTGACCTTGAATTATTTCAATATTTTTATCGGTCTTGATTCAAATAAACTTTGCGCTGGCTAATAATTAATTAGAATTTAATTATATTATTTAAAAAAAGGGACCAATGTTATACACATCTGAAGTGTTGCTAGGCTAGTGTCATGGAAAACCAAATTACCATAAAACCGTTTGGTAGAAATAATTCTAGTTATGACAGTTATTTGCACCAAGTTACCGTTTTAAAGTGTTTATTTAATTCAGATTTAACAAGGGCCAAAAAAATTGTAACTGTTTTTTTTTGTCACAAATCGGTAAGTTACTATTTGACATATATTTTTTTGTAATGCAAACCTTTGTTTACATAAATATTCTCCGATTAAAAATTTTAGTTTAGAACTGATCAGAAAATATAATATAAACTGCTTAAATTTCTAATATTATGCACAAGATAATATGCATGAAGAAGCCCATATCCAGCTGGAAAATAAAAGAGCCGATTACAGTTTACAGTACATGGGTAGGTACATGGAATTATAAATATCAATTGATTTGACGGAAAAAAATAATAATTTTACACTTAAACCACAAATTTAATGCAAACTTAATAAGTTATTGTACTCCATGTACTTATCTATCCTCATATCAAGAAAGAGGTGGTGAGGTACCTACTCAGCATGCTGGCGACATTACCTCACTGGATTGCTATGCCAATGCGTTGTGCAAAATAGTAGCCAACTCTAAGGTCACCAGTGCTGTCGACCAGACTCTTTGAAAATCCAAGAATAAATGCACTTTATTTGAAGTTATTTGCAAAATAGTTCACAGTTAATTTATTTACTGGAGAGATTTGTAACTCACAACGGAGAATTACCCCGGTGTTAGTGATATTAATCAGTATAATAGTGCTATGCATCTCACCTGAAGTACTGTTAAGTTATAAAGTAGGTACATAATTTTAAGCAGCCATTTTGGGTTTATATTGCTCTATAAAGTTCGTAAGTTGTTACGGTCAGTGTGATTAATTGGACGATTTTAATAATTGCCAGTTATTACCTAGGTATGTAATTGTAGCTTTTGAGCGTGACTTCGCGTGTATGGGACATTGTATTTTTTGGGCTTGTGTGATAGCGAATTCACAAACAATACACGTTTTTTTATAAAATTATCGTATAACATTTAGGATATTTTTAGTATTGAACGTATCTTATAATTGGACACACCATCTTTATTTATTTACACATTTTTTACAAACAAACAAACATTTACAATAGATTTAGTTACAAAGTCACGATTTTACAATCAAATAACAATAAAATTACTATACAATAAAAAGTAGATCATATGTAAGGAAACTGGAAAGCTTTACAAGATTACTTTTAAATTATTGTTTTTCGGAATTTCAGAGGATTATAATTCATTCAATAAACGGCAATATTTTGGTAGATTGTTCACTTTTGGCCGCTTCCCTGAATTTTGGAAATATTTATATTGTACACAAAAAAATTATCCGATTAAGAGACTCCGAGCATAGCTCATTCTATCGCTCGCCGATCGACATGTATAAACCGGAATTCATGTCAACCGGTATGTTTCGGCACCATACGTCATAACGGCTAATTCCACAGCTCGAACGAAATACTGAACTTTAAAATAAATATTATTTGAAATTTAAAATTAATATTAATTTCATTTAATAAAACGTCCCAAAAGCAAATTGTTAGTTAAAAAAATATCTATAATTTATCTAATTTCATTATCAAAAATATAATTAAACGTAATATTTATTGGTAGTTTCTTAACAATCTACTACAAGCAAAGATTGGAAATCTAATAGGCAAGGACACTATTTGTTTATAAGGCAAAATGGGCAAGAGACTTTGATTAAAAACTTTCTTTTCCAAACATTGTAATATAGGCGACGATAAGAGGTAGAGCAATTCAAATCTATTAAGTCACTTTATGTCGCGTATATCACTTCATTAAGTGATGTAAAGTAACTGAGAATAACAGTTCATAATAGGCCCCCTACATCTTTTTCTAACCTGTCATGTCGTCTCCTCAAGCAATTCAATTATTGTAACAGTGTCTCGGGAACAATTTTTCATATTCATGTTGCGACTAAAGCATTTTAATTTTGTATATAGCCACTTAGGAAGAATGCTGGTTACTTTTGTTTAGTTTACAAAGGATTCAAGGAAGCTTACTCGGGATTCTGTTGTTGCATCCAATTTGTAAAGTGAAGTTTTCAAAGTAATTAGAATACAAATGTTTGTCGCTTGAGCTATTTGTTTAAAATGTTACTGTATTAAAATAGCTGACAACACAAGATCAATGGAAACGTAGCGATTAAGTAGCGTAGAACCGCTACGACGAACTATACTGCTACGAAGTGTAGCACATATGGGTTACCGAGCAAAAAGGAACAGCTAATTTCCGAGGTATTAGCATACTTAGTGTGGTAAAAAATAATTATTTTATAATTTCATTGCATTTAAATATTATATACCACGAACGAATGACGTTTTTTCAATGTGGCTACAATTTTAGCGTATCCGAAAGCGTATCAATGTCTGTCATTTTAGACTGATGTTGACATGTATGGGGGATGTCCATGAGTGACACTTACCTTATCCACTTGCCACTATCAAGTGGACTACACGCTCTTTTGCCGCTCAAAACGCGAAAACTTAGTTTTTTTTTCATAAATAGAAGAGATGACAGACGAGTCGGCGACCCACGAGAAAATACGTGGCCACCGCTATCCGTGGACAACTGCAACACCCAGGAGAATGCGGGTACGCTGCCGACTTTTCAGAATCCTATTCACAGCCCTTTTAAAAAGTCTCATGTCGTAACTAAGTGGAAAAAGTGTTGCTCATCTGAGCAGTCGACTATCTAGTCGACTTCTCATTGTGATGGCGTATTCCGCTATGTCAAAATCTTGTAGACACAAAGAGTTTGAATCTTTTTGCACCTTCATAGTAAATGAAAGTTTGAAACAGCCAAGTACAAGTAAATATTACATTAAAACAGAACAGGTACATTAAAACAGAATAAAAGACGACCAGCAAAAGAACTGGAGCAAACGTAAAAACAACAATAAAAGAGACGGCAACAATAAAAGAAAGAGACATGAAAACTGACCTCGGAAATGTTGAACTTTTATTGAACAACTATACAAAGCCTACGTCAATCTCGTTTCAAATTTAAATCGAGTACGTGTTTTACAATTCAAATATCGCTAACCGGGGAACTTGGACGCTACGGAAAGGTGAAAAGTGTAATAAAATATACCGAACTTGATCTCTTTCGGGGCTACTTTTAATGCCTTTTAAATTAGAAAACCACGTTTTCTTTGTAAAGGAATTTTAGTAGCCGAATACGGTTGCTCGAAATAAAAAATATGCGTGTAATTATAGAAATTTTGAAACTATATGTTATATAACTGTTAGATTTAGATTGACTGTCAGCCAGTTTTAGAATTGCATCACCAAATCTCTGACTGTAGGTTTTTCTTATGGAAAAAAGGCGGCAGACGAGCATGCAGTCCACCCGACGGTAAGTGGATACTGTCGTCCATAGATATCCGCGATACATGCCAAAGTCAGTCCAGAATGACAAAACCTTGACACGCCTCCGTTTGCGCTCCTTCCTATAGAGATGTAGCGGTGGATTTGGAGAGAGAAATTGGGAAATGATGAGGGACAGGCTAAGGTGGAGTGGAAATGTGCTCTGGCATATCTCAGTCACTACCGAAACACATACGAACAAAGTAACAAAGGATAAAGTGGGAAATGCAGTATATTTAACTTAATCTCAACATAATCTTTCGTGAGTCTCCCGACCGGATGTCGCAAAAGGCGACTTAAGGTACAATTCCGAACTCGACCGCAGACCGCAGTCTGCAGCTGCAAACCGCAAGCGACAATAATTGTTTCTGAAGTTTTCTATGAACCGTATTCGGATCTCAGAGTTACTGTTGATTGTCGCCTGCAGTTTGCTGCTGCCATCTGCAGTCTGCGATCGAGCTCGGAATTATACCTGCGATAACAAAGCCGATATCATGAACCCTGAGGATATACCCAACTTTTAAAAAAGTGGACTCATCAACCCGCCTGCTCATCCTGGCTATTGAAGGCCATGTACGAAAAAACAGTAGACGAAAAGAAATTATAGTTACGGTTTATATTTTTACGACTTTGTTTTAGCTCAATGTTATAGAGTGTCATGGCATACTCCTACGTAACCATTAATTACTTTGTTATAACTTACATGAATTAGTTTCATCGCGTACAAAAGCGTCCTAGAATACTAAAGTAATAACCGGTGGTATTTTTAGTTAAGAAAGAAGACAAGTTCGGAATAAGTTTAAGCAAAGTAAATAAGTTAAGGAAGAAATCATATTTTGTAATTTTGCACTCTTGTACGAGTGAGGGCCGATTCTCTGAACTTTACCGATAATTAACATGATCTACTCAATGATGACGTTTCGATATTTCCCCTTATATATATATATATATATATATATATATATACTCATTTTATTATCTTGATAGCCCAGTCATTTGAGGCAAGAAATCAAGCCATCTTCTCAAAAACTCCCAGTTAGTTGTATTTAGACTGAATTATGAAATATGCAAATATGTAAATAATTGTATATCCCTTACGCTCTACGATGAAAACGGTTGGTTAAAAAAATGTATAGAATCTTTTTGGAAGAAATTTTTCTGATCTATAATTCTGTAATAACCTCCATTGACCTCTGAGCTTTAGAAAGCAAGATTTTCGCGATAAACTGTATTTCGCGACCTTGATTATCTTGAAACGCACACGCACTATCAATGTCGATATTTTATATGTTTAGAACACTGTTAGAAAGATGTGTGCCAAAATTCAGTTAACTGGGATTTTTTTGAGAAGATGAAACCTAAAATGACTGGGTTATGAACAATGGAGGCAAATATCGTGTACCACTAGGAAATTTTATCTATTGTTATTAGAGACGATACCTTTTTATTGTAATGGAGAAAGTTATTGTAACGGAACAATAACTTTTTCCATAGCTCGCTGAGGAAGTTTTTATATTTGGACTTTAAGTTTTCCTACCTATCAAGCTTATGACCTTTGACCTATGCCCAATAGCTTATGCTCAACAGGGCGCGCTTGAGTGGCCAAATTCCTGTAAGTAATATGCCTTAAGTAATGAAAAGGCCCAGATAATCTTGGAAAGCTGGAAAGTAAAGGAAACAGACCAAGACGGTTATGCAACGGGCTGACTAACTATCCAGTACTCTGAATATTCTGGTGAATAATGCGCTCCACGACGACGCCAAAGATCGCAACAAATGAAAGGCCATCGTTGACAGATTTCGTCGGTAGAGTCACGATCATCAACATTGAGTTTCTGTAACTTTTCTATTACTCGAACACAACAGTCAATATTCCACGGTTCTTTTGGGACACGTACGGCTGAACGACACATTCAAGCCAAATTATCGCCAAGCGGTCGGTTAATATTGTAGCAGAGTACGTGACGAGTTAGACAACTTTATTGGGGAGGGATTGAACTATTTATAAACTATATTGAACTACAATATGACCATATCGGTAAAAGAGTTTGTGAACAATTTTTTTTTAACTATTTGTTTTCCACTAGATATAGTAGAATTAATTATTGTAAAAATACCCCAATATCTATTTTGGTTAAATATAAAGAAATACTTCATAAATGTGTGATAGTTCTTTTCTCTATATTTATAAAACGCAATATTTATCTGTCCTGTCTGTCTGTTTGCTTATACCTTGAGTTCATCGATCAACCAAATTGAATTCTACTGGATGGAATTTGGTGCGGTATCATGTATTTATTTCGGAATGTTTTAGTATATACGACATAGAATATACGTAGGTATATACAAGGACTAATTGCTAATAAAATGGGACTATTCAAAAAAATCAATAAAGTCAGTTGTTTACCTAAATGTAGCGAGGACAAGAACATTTTTTTTTTCCAACTTGATCCCATTTTCATCTCAATTATATATCATTAACCAGAACCATAACCAACCCTCTTATATTCCACTCCCAGACATGAACCTCCTTTACCACACTGTCTTAAAACGCCACACGGGCGAGTCCACTCTTTTGTAAGTTTATTTTGGTTCCTTAAGGTTTGTGGTAGTCGCTTCGCTACCCCAGTCGCCTTTTATGACACCCACGGAAAGAGATGGGTTGCTGCTATTCTAAAGCTGGCCAGTTCTTTCATCACAACTATTCATATTTATTTATTTTTTATTTTATTTTATTTGTTTGTGAATATGAATCTACAGTAAAACAGAGCAATAAGGAACTGAAATAGATATCATACTTATCATACGTATTGTCAATAATAGATTCTACTACGTAGTTATTACACATATTAATTTTAAAATTTAGGGTAGTTGTACGCGAGCTCTGATCTTGCTGTGTGCGTGTGTGAAAGGGAGGGCATGAAGCGAGTACGAACGTCTATGACTGAAAAACTAAATGTGAAAAATGTGTGTGTGTGTTTGTACCTATGTGTGTAGGATAAGCCTAATCACATTCCCCAAAACATTGTTTTTCATTTCAGAAGGTTCAAAACCAATATTCCAAACTCCATTTCATTTTCATGCGTCAATAATAATGATATAAATTCAATATTTGTCAACCCTAGTCGATCTGACGAAGGTCTGATGACCCGTCGTATCGTTTTACAGCCGAAAATAAAATATTTACACCACTTGAGTGTATCCAGACAGCGTATGTCAAAATTTACTTGCAACGAGACAACAGTATATAGAAAGATTACAGAAGATATACAACATGCCACTGGAATAAAGCAAAAGATGAAAATAGGTTGTTCATTAGAATCAATTCTACGTTTGTGACAAGTCCGACTTGGCAAGTTCTTAGTGAAGGGACAGTAAGAATTGGAGTTATCGATATGTAATAATTAAAAAAAAAAATGTAAAAATGTATATTAACATTATAATTTGTTTGATACCACTATATTTGTAGCGCTTGAACTCTTGCGCTTCCAACTCACAATTCTGTAAAACTTTTCTAGCTAATTCCCGTACTTAACTGTAATAAACAGTCGTTTTTTCACGGTCGAGGAATCTGTATTTGATCCAGTCGGAGAAGTTATTGACGCGATAAAAGTACAGAAAGGTTATCGATCGGTATTGGCGTGAGCGCGATGCGTACAACACTGAAAGCAGGGCAGCGCAGGCGCCGGCCGCACGGGTGGCATGTGGGGCATGCCCCCTCCACATGACCCAAGCGTACCCCGACTGTCAAGTCGACCTGTCGCGAACAATCATACTTATCTTTCAATAGGTTTTTTTTTCATAATTTATTGTTCATTTCTAGTATGTTTTCTATACATTCCAGGCGCGACAGCTGCGCTGTGCCGCCCCGGCGGACGCCCGGTCATTACCCTGTACTGTAAAATTAACCCTACACGCATTCTAGATAGACCAACAAAACTTTACTTGTTTATAACTTTTGACTTTTCGTTTTATCTATTTTAAATTAGCTGACGTGTGTCAGATATTGCATTATTTCAGTGTCACAGTCCAGATGACAAGTACAGAATATTTTATTATATCCGAATTCACATCACACACATTAATTCAATGTGAGAGATATACTATAATACACAGCTGATAACAATTTTGTTACTATAACTTGTTTTGTTTTTTCAAAATTAGTTCGCGGCAATTTTTGCTTTTGGACATCGTTAATATCTCATTCTAGCGATAATTAAAGTCTAATTAATAAAAAACAATATATTTAAAATTTTAAATTAAACTCAAAAGTAAGGCCTATATTTTTTATTTATTTCTGACTGCGTGTATGTAACACACACACAATATTCCACGAATATCAATAATGTATTTTTAGAAATGTTGCATTTTGATAAGTCAAAAAACATATAAATGTTAAAATTCAAACATTTTTTAATTTTAAATTTCGTTACTTGGAAGTGTGATTTTTGGTCATCCAATGCTTTTTAGAGTGACAGGGCATTCAAAATTCACTCTCTGTTGAGATTGTAAAATGTACCTATATTCTATATTTTTTTAATTATAAATATCATAAAATCTATTAAACAATTTTGTCGCGTAGCTAGGACGGGACTACTTATCGGCTTTTTATTTTTCTTTATAGAAAAAAGGTGGCAGACTAGCATACAGTTCACCTGATGGTAAGTGGATACTGTCGTCCATAGACATCATCAGAATGACAAATGTTGGCATGCCCCGGATGGCGTGGCTACCTACCTTCGGAGATATAGGAATGAATTTAGAGAATGGGTTGGGAAATGGGGAGGGATAGGATAGAAGGGGATGGAAATGGATTCTGGTATATCTCGCTCACTACCGAAACACGTACATACATTGGGAAAATTGGATAAAGTACATTTCAAGGTATCTAGTTTTCTATGATTACCCCAACTTAACCGTGTCAGTCGAGTGCGCCCAGGGTCTGAAAGTGCGCCAGCGGCATGTGTATCGAGTAAGCATTTGTGTGCGTATACTGCAATTATTCTTTTATATTAAGATTCCCCACTATACTAATCTACATACATTGTGGTTGAATGCACGAGAGAAACATTTTTACCACACTAAAATTTTCATGTACCAATAAAACCAAGACAGTCTTCGCTCGTCAAAAATATAATTTTCCGAAATAAAAGTCTTTCGAAGTGATATCGTAAACATACTTTTACGTAAAAATAACACTGTCGCGATTATATGTCGAGTGTTGCGTAAGTTGATTGTTAATGTCTTATTACTTAGAAGATCTCGACAATAAACGTAAATAGAAACAGAAATAGTAATATATATTTCATCAGAAATATCTATTACTATATATAGAATACTCGATATTTCAGAAATAGAAATCTAAAATGATGTAAGAAGAAATTTAATTAGAAATTCTTTATCCTGTCATTCCGAGGCGTAGGTATCGATTTTTTTGCGTGACAAAATTGTTTTTGCATCTGTAGACGCATATATGCCTTTTAAGTTCTTTATTCCATACTAATTACGAACTTTATGGATTGGGCAAGATTTATTTTATATACTGAAGTAATCTATATATATATATATATATATATATATATATATATATATATATATAATATATAATAAACCAGTAAAAGGGTCATCTACTTTTTATCTTTTTTATGATATAATAATAATATTCACAGAGTTCTTGAAGAGCCCCGTCTATACTTAATACTTATACTTACTTAATACTTAAGTAATACTTAGTAGACATCTTCTAATTCTACTTCAGCTTCTTTACCAACTACGGCTACGACTATAGATAACTACGGCTCTGCTGAACCACAATGAACAAGAAAAGAAACAGTCTGGTTGCATAGAAATGTACCTAAGCTTGCTAAGTGTACAACAAGATATTTTTTAGAAATAGCACTAGCCAGAATTCATTGCTTTCTGTTTACTTTCTTGGGGATGGTTGAAAAAAAACGTTTCACCAGCAAAAATATTTGAATAAGCCATGAATAGCACTAAATGTACATACCTACTTACGACTGAGACAGATCAGTATCTTATAGGAATAAGCTGTTCTGGATCGGTATATCAGAATATCTGTTAATCCATTTGACACCATCTGTAGACGCGCAGTTGAAATATTCGACCACTCCACCTCACAAGCAGCTTAGGACCCACTAGCATCAAGAGACACTTTGCGTTTCTTCGCGTGTTCTAATATATGAGGACCCCAGAGGTCAAGGGGTCTAAGTGACATTTTCGAAAGAATTGAGTTAGATGCAGTAACAGACTGTTAAAATACTATTCTTTTTAGTGGTGAGGAGATCCAAGTGATTTCCCTGACAGGTGCTGCTACCTAGTGTGTTGCCCCTTCAACACTAGTAATGCATGCTAACACTGCTCCACAGGTAACACGTAACACAGGTGAAAATGTAACGTAAAATACGTAACGTGTTACGTAAAATGTAACACAGATGATTTTAATAATCTATTGTTAGTACTAATTAGAAGCAAATGGCCAAAGTGTTGGCCTAAAATGGTCAAAACAAAAAAAAAATAACTTTCCCTGTTACAAAATTATGTTGACTTTTGGTTCAATTATCTCAAAACATAAATTTTGTCACTTAGACCCCTTTACCTCTGGGGTCCTCATATATACTCGTACAACGCAATTGCTGAACAGAATTATACGATGATGTGCACAAATCAATCTATATCACGAAACCGAATGTTGTGGAAAAACAACTACCTGCTGTTTTCCGCTACACTACAACTTGGAGAAAACATAATCTTCAAGAATTATGCTTTTCTGAATCAGTAACGAGAATGAACAACTTTTGGAATGATATCCGATAGTGCTATGAAAGCTAGCGTGGATTACACGGACATCAGTTTTTCTGAAAACAGTTTCAAGGAGGAACAGCATTTGATATGTAAATAGGTACCCCGGGCGGTCATGATTAAATACGAGAAAAGACAATATCTAGGCAGAAAGCGAGCACATCCGTGAAATCTATCATCTAGGTGCTTTTACAGGTATTATTTTTATTTACAGGTGCTTAGTGCCGCGGGTAGAGGCTAGTAAATAATAAAATCATTATATTATGTTTAAATATTTAAGATTTTTTTAGTCTTCATGCGTATTTTAAAACTATTCCCAAGCCGATAACTAAACTGTAAATTGCCTTAGTTATTTCAATTTTTATTCATCATTACGAACTGTCACTGAAATTGTGAAATTGTACCTCCGACTCTTCATTAAATATAGCTCTACTATTTATGTCTTTCTGGGAAGAAGACATTTTGAAGTCATAAAAATGTCGTTTTCGAATTGCTCGTTAGCGAAAAAATTAATATAAGCCTATTCCTTTAAAAGGAAATTTAAATTAATATTAATTATTTTTACAATGAAAAGTAGATGGGTAAAATATCCCAAAAAAACTAACACACTTGAGATATGCCTCAAATGAAAGCTAGAGATATTAATAGATATTGATATCAAGGCAGTCTAAACCTTTAAACCATGGGCGAACAGTGATATAAACCGGTTTTCTACATTAATAGATTTTTTTTTATTAATTAACATCTTTTTCATATATTTTTATTTAAAAAAAACCTCATTGCGGCATTAGCTTATAACTTATAACGATTATGGTACCATAACAAATACATTAGGGAGAATTGATTTAACAATTGACCTGATGGGTGGGGACGGACGACATCCATACATTTTTCCCGATCGTCCTTTATAATTACCAGAAATCGACTGATATCAGTTTATCATTTCCCACTGCAAGACACAAATCTTCCCTTCCAATCACGAGGAAGATTCGAAAACCATTTGAACCCACTGCGAATTGGTGATTACCTATTACGAATGCCCCAATTTTTTTTTCAATCTGAGAGACGCGGAATATGGGACTCCCTCCGACTAGGTGGATTGAGGACTTGAAGAAGTTCGCTAGTAGTGGCTGAATGAGATGAGCAGAAAACTGTGTGTTGTGGGGTGGTCTGAGAGAAGCCTAAGTTCAACAGTGGAGATATATAGGCTGTTGGATGGTGTGGGGTACGCGGATTCCATCGCGATATTTTTCCTTTATCGTCAAGCTAGTCTATTCAACGTTTAATACAACGATAGAATTATTACTAAATAAAAACATCTTTCATCTTTTACAAACAATAAATATTTTTTATCTAAAAACAGCGGATTAGGTATAAAGTTTAAAGTGCATTTTCAAATTGTTTCAATTGTACCGTGCGACAATTCCGCCGAATGTGTCCAGGATTTAGTTTCAGCCGGGAGAGCAAGAATCAATCACAGTACACGAAATAAACAGTAACACAACTGTATTAGGTAGGTATACAGTACGAGCTTTCCAAGTAAATGTCTAGGGATTCTGTCGGAATCAGAGCAATGATATTTTATTAGCGAACTTTTGAACCGTTCCTATATTTTTGTGCCTTTAGACCATGATCTTATCACAACGATCGTGATCCAGAGGTATGAACTATATTAGTATTAGGTCTTTACCTCTACCTAATAAGTTTTATATGGAAAGATTCAAATATTTCTTTTGTATGAAAATTATGTATTTAATTAATCGAAGTATTGTCCATGATTATTAGTGCACTTTTTCCATTTTAATGGATGTTGTTTGATGCCTCTGCTATCGAACTCCAGGTGACAGGAATCGATGGATTCTCTGAAGGCGTTTTTCACTGCCTCGTGGGAGTTGAATTTTTTCCTCTGTAAAAGTTATCCAAATTATCCAAATCCAAAATAAATCACAACTATTGTTTAGTGGCCGCTTTCCATGACGGGCCGCGTCTACGTACAATAATGACGCATCCTCTATGCGTGACGCGCATTTCCAGTGTTTCGTCAAGATCAACTACTGTTTCTCTTAGTACTCTGGATGAACTGAAGCAGAATCCTCTCGTGTACGATCGATGGGATTTTCACCGGCAGCCCCACGGTGTTACCGTTATCAATACCTTCGCCGAAAAGTGTTTTCGTTCTAAAATCCCTTGCTCCCCTTTTTGCTGGATTGATTTTTTATTTGAAATTAATTTTCACTTTGTAACTGTTGAATTAACGAAACAGCAAAATTTTAATTATTTTATTACCGGCGCACTCTAGCTTCCCAGTTTGCCATTTTGAAATTTGTACTTTTGGTCTACGACTTTATTCTAATCGAAAATCTATACGTATAATAATAAAACCGTAACAAGACTTTTTGGAAATCGTAATGGGAACTCGAGAAGTGCAGTTGAGTTTTTGTTTGATTATTGTAAAAATTGGGTATTTGGTGTTTTGTGGTTCAATAGTGATAGTTTATTAATCTTCAAAGTGTTTTTGATGCGTGGTGATTGTGATAATCAAATAAAAGCGTGGTACTGCGCTTTTCGTATTTTCCAAGGAGTCCTCTTCTGTCCTCATTATCGCTATCGTATCGCTTTACTGAGCGACTCTTGACTTACTTCGACGGGACGGGAATGGACAGAATACGTCATAGACTTTGAAATTGTTTATTACAAAGAAAACTTGACACTGGCAGAATGTGCTAATTGCTTCATTGCCACACATGAAGAAACAAAAAGCACCTATGCTGTAATAAAAGTATTCATTTGACACTCTCGTATAGTTTTAATAAATAAATATGAGGATTTCGCCGAGAGAGACTCGCTCGTGTAGTTGGCGCCTTAAGGACAACGACATCACAGCATAACATAATTTATTGAGGGGTAATTCCACACGTTATATAGCCGATACATAGTCAATATATGTCGGTGCTCATGTCTATCAGAATTATAGGGTTGCCAAATGCCGTGTTAATTACGTCATTAATTAACACGCGATTATAGGCTAGGGCGGTCGTCGCAGACGAGTTTAGTTCCCAACCTTATGCATGTAATGCGCTTGTTTTGTGACAATTAATTTATATTCAACGAGTTAAGGTGGGAAATAGATTAATAAATTCAAGAAATATAACTTAATTAGGTTTTGGAAAAAAAAAAATTATCAATTTTTTTATGTATTTTAAAACTTTATCATAAATTATATTAATAATCGATGCGAAATACTCTTAAAAAATGTTTATTTAATTTATTATAAACAATTTAAAATTGATAAAATTTTAAAAAGAATCACGTGACTACAAACGCGCTACGATTTTCGCCATGTTTGTGACGTCATAATGTTAAAAGGATTTCTCGATAGTACAGTATCACAGGCTTCTACATGTAAATTGACGACAAATATCCGACATTTAGTTTAAAAAATTGTTTATATTAACTACTTTTATTTAGTTATGTGTGATAAAGGATTTATAAAGGCTAATTCCGATAATATACCTGATGTGGATATATTTATGATAACAGATTTTCTTAAAAATGATATTCGGTTTAATTCAGCTGAAGTTCGAGGTGCTAAAGCATCAAGGTAAGTTTATAAAAAAATAATATTGTAAATTAAAATATTAAATGATTTATTCGTCATTAAATATAATTTGATGTTGTTTTAGAATTAGGTCGTTGCACTGCTTGGAACCATTTATTTCGACGTTTAACATTTTGTGGAACATTTAAAAACATTTTTTCAGGAGTTGTTTTTGTAGTATTCGTACATAATGGTACGAAGCAAGCACGATAACTTTTAAGGTTAGACATTTTCGATATATTTATTAATATATTGACGATAATAACAAGATTTAATCGATTAATAGTCAAAATACTGTATCAGCTGTGTGTTACAATGAGTAGAAATTAACATGGTGACGTCACACGCGCTCGGGTTTGTTCGGGAACTGTCCGCGTGTTTTCGGTACTGGATTCAAAAATTTATTTGTAATTAAATATAACTTATTAATTAAAGCGAAAAAAAAAAACTAAAAATTGTTTTGTTATAAAATGTGTACTCGTATATGATCTTTCCATTAATGATAAAAATTTTTTTTTTTCAAAAACCCAATTATAACTATTCTAGTGTGAGTGGATAGAAATCCTCGAGAGTTGCATTAATGACTTGTAAAAACTGGTGGAACTTCATAATATGTACATATATTTTTTTTTATAGACTAGTGGGCGGACGAGTAAGAGGTCCCACGTGATGGTAAGTGTTACCGCCGCCCATGGACACCTGCAACACCAGAGTGTATGCGGGCGCGCCGCCGACCTTGCAAATTCCTATTCACAGCTCTCTTGAAATGAAATTAAATAAATTAAAAATAAATTAAACCGTCAAGTTCACTAATATTGACACGATATATTTTCATTAAGTAAGAAAAAATTAAAAACGGAAATCATAAAAAAGCATCAAAATCATTATAACGTCTCCTAAAACCCATTTCCCCACAAATATTTTAAAGCTTATCTTAAATAAATACACACACACATGCTCACCCTCATAATGGTGCACACACCCACAAACAACACACACAAAAACACAAATCAACATGTATTATTAATAAAAAAATCACCTATTACTTGCCCACAATCTATTAAATACTAGACGGATAGACGGATAGGCGGACGGGCGGATAGATAGATCACCTTTTTTTCTAAAAAAAACCTCGCATGGTTAATAGAGACTTCAAAAAACGACAAATGAAAAGAGAAACCCGAAAGAGTTCCGAAAAGTAGTTTTCAACAAACGTCCAAACGAATTTTGTAATTAGCATAGCTATTAGTGAATTCGAATTAAAATTCGTTTAGTCAGCAAACGTACTGGAAACCGCAAGAGGTCCCTCGCCTCTAGAGTGGCACTGAGAACAAATGAAAATGGCACTTTGGAACTTTTAAGTATTTAAATAAAATATAAAGAATCCAATTTTATTAGAAAGGATTTTTACTAATCATTTTTTTAAAAAAAGACAGTTCTGTCCGAGTATTTTATCAGTAATGCTGTCGCAATATGGGTGTGAACAGATTCATAAAGACATGAAAATTTATACACTTTTCGTCAATAGAACTTTAAAACACTAAACAATTCGGCAGATATTTAATAAAATAATAGATTTAATTCAATATTTTACCGTTAAATACAGTTAACGACACCGAAACAAACTAAACCATTTTTGTTCGCCAACTGATGAGATTATGGAATAATATTGACTAAACTGTTTGTTTACATTGTATGAAACTTCTGTTAGTCAGAATTTTATATGTGTTATTGACATTAACTCTCTTATACCCAAACGCGCCTCGAGTAGTGCGGCAACTCTTCTTGTCCCTTTCACTCATTGCCATTGTATTCACAGATTTTAAGGATAAACTACAATACAATTCATAAACACTTAATAACGCTCTAATTGACCTCTGACAATAGATTCTTCCGTTAGTTATTGACACGAGCGTGAAGTTCATAATCAACTATTCCTCTGAAAAGACTTCCAATTGCAGTTGATTTTAATTAAAGAATTTTAATTGTAGATGAATGTAAATTGTGACTTTAAACGATCTAGTTTTACTCATTCATTTTTAGTTTGTTCGTTTCTTCATCAGTTCATACTCTTGTAACCCTTTCCGTTCTTACTATTTATTATACGAATATTGTGACGACAGCCTTAAATTGATTTTTCAACTCAATAATTGAGTTGTGAGAAATTGTGTAAATTCAAGTCAATTCAAATTATTTATCTCAGACCTTTATGGTCCATATAATTGTTAGTATAAAAACTTAAAACTATGTTAGTAACAATAATAATATATAGTTATTTTATTTATGATTTATATTATAATCTCTGGCTGTCCTAAAGAATAAAAAAATACTAGCCAAGGTTCAAACACTTACAATTCTATACTTGTGTGCAGTTCGTGTCTCAGGTGGTATAGAACGTTTAGAGTCCCCGGGCGCTGTGGTTCTCTTCCAAACAGAGGGTCCATTAGTACAAGTGCAGCAAAAACCCGGCATTGTAATGGAAATGTCGTGTTCCACAACCCGGTGGGAGGTACCGAACTGTTTCGGAAGTTGCGTGCCAGTTATAAAGTAAAGTTAGTCACTTCGAAAGTGGGTTAACGCACGGAACTTTAATTTTTGGTAATTCTTATGTGTAAGTCCTACACTTTTTTATTGTAAGGTCGAACTCTTAACCTAGACACAAGAAATTATGATTTTTATTGTTGTATTGCATGGTGTCTCTCTTCATTCCTGACGACGCGAGTTCAAATCCTATGTCCGTTCCACTAAGTTTCTACTTAAGTACAGATTTACACAAAAAAAGTTCACTAGCTCAACGGTGAAGGAAAACATAGTGAGGAAATTAAAAAATCTAGAGCATCCACTACCACTGGGATCGCGTGGCGAATTATGGCACGAAACCCCTAGTTAATTAGTAGACGTGTACTCTACAGTGTAACGTCATAGGCTAATATCGAATATTACAGTATATTTTTATACTATTCCTGTATGAGAAAAAAAAGTACATTTAAAACTGTGACCTAGTTTAATGGAAAAAAAACCTTATCGTTTCTTCTTGCAAACGTAAATATCGAACAAAATCTATCGTTCCTTAAGAAAAGCCTACAAAATAAAGGTTAGAAACAATACCCGAGATAAAAGGAGCACAGACAGGAATGTTTTTTCGTTGAAACAATTGTATATTTCTATAAGGAATATTCTCGAAAACATTTTGTGTGGTCACCAACGGTGAACACCAGAGAATTACATTCCGTAACATCATACGTTAAACAGCGGGGGTACTGTACTGTCGTAAGATAGTGTATGGGGTCTATGTTTCATATCTCCCAAGTGCGAGTTGTTAGGACCCCCACTGAGACAACTTAAGTGGTTTCCCGAAAAATGGTGAAGAAAGATGTAGACTGCGGAATAAAGATTTGAACAGAAATAAGACGGACCTTATGCTTTTCGTAATTATCCCCATTCACTGACACATTGTATAGTATGTATATATAATAACACTACTCTATTAATACTATGTTTATTTACTCTTTTTGCGCTATATTGTACAGAGGCGGACTTAATGCCTTAAGACCCTAATTTGCCAGTCGACCTTATAATCTACTTATATAACAACATATGTATGTAACATGTATGTATTACATGTAATTATATTGTATACTATCTATCTGTGATAAAAATATTTATTTCCTCTTTACTCAAATTATGTTTATTTCTTCTGCCTTCTGTGCATGTCATGTGTTTATAACGTCTGTTACTATCTTATTTTGTTTTGGTGTGCAATTAAGAGTTTTGTCTTTTTATGCCTTATCGGAAAATCGAAAGTAATGTATTATATTTATTTAACTTTGAAAATCGTTTAAGCAACGCGTCAGTCATAAAATACTCGTCTACCCGCAAAAGTGCCTTGTTACAGTAATTTAATGTGACAACCAAAATTGCTGTAAAATTGACCGTAACCAGTCCTTTTATTGACCATTTCTAGTCACGGGCCTTCTCATATACATTGTCTTGTACATTTTTTTTATATAAATAAGGTGGCAAACGAACTGCCCACTTGGTGATAATATCCATATACTGCCGCCCATAGACATCCACGGTACATGCCAATATTCCAAATTGTTGTTGGAATCAAAGTTGTCCAAAAGGACAAACTTTGGCACGTCCCCGGATGCGCTGCCTACCTTTGTTACCACCAATGTGCTCTGGCATATCTCGAAACACTCTGAATTTACACTCTGCGAGACACTCTGCATAGCTCACTACTGAAACACGTACGTACATTGGTGAATATGATAAAGTGGAAATGCAGTACATTTCAAGGTAGCATTTCAAGAGGGCTAACGAGGCCATTCGAGGGCGCCCAGCGGCTGTTGGATTGCAGCGTGCACTCTCCCCATCCGAAAAGTTTGAGCATGAAGAACTACGGCCCCAAAATGGCACTCTGGAGGAGCGGGTTGGCAGGTCAACTCTTTTAAAGGTGGTTTAGTTCCTCAGGGCTTGTGGTGGCGGGTTTGTTATTCTTTAGTAGCCTTTGACAGGAAGTGATAAGTCGGTGCTATTGTAAAACCAGCCCACCCACCATAATTGACCAGTATAATTAACCAGTATAATTGACCAGTATAATTGACCAGTATAATTGACCAGTATAATTGACCAGTATAATTGACCAGTATAATTGACCAGTATAATTGACCAGTATAATTGACCAGTATAATTGACCAGTATAATTGACCAGTATAATTGACCAGTATAATTGACCAGTATAATTGACCAGTATAATTGACCAGTATAATTGACCAGTATAATTGACCAGTATAATTGACCAGTATAATTGACCAGTATAATTGACCAGTATAATTGACCAGTATAATTGACCAGTATAATTGATCAGTATAATTGTCCAGTATAATTGACCAGTATAAATGACCAGTATAAATGACCAGTATAATTGGCCAGTATAAATGTAAGCAGTAACCAAGAGGTATTAAAGATAATGACACTATTTGGAAGGGTGGGCTCTATGTCATACATTTCATGACTAAACTGACTAGGTATTATATTGACGTGACAAAGTTAGCCCATTCAATATAGGACATAGATACGGTATTGGTATTGGCCAATCAGGAATTAAAACAAATAAAAACTCGTTTGCAAAAAAACACCGAAATAACTCTTTTGCGAATGTATAGAAGTTTGTAACTGTGCAAACCATTGGCTTTAACTACAAGTCAATAATGAAAAGCAGAATCTAAAATGTTTGTCTAATATAATAATATGATTAATATAATTTAATGAACATGAAAGCTCGTGAATGTTATTTAAAGTTCTAGGTAAAGCCCTTTGGAAACTGATGCGACTTCTCGCATTTTGGGTGAGAATTGTTCATGCAACAATGTTCATGTACAATACTTAAATTGGTTTATAGAACTAGTATTAGAACTTATTTTTTCCCTATTGTCGATTTCTTAGAGTTTATAAGGCCTATGAATTGTATAAGAACTTTATACAATATAAAACTTTGATTACAAACAAGGAAACAATTTGAAAGAAAGAAAGATAACATTTACTGCCACTCTTATTGTTAAAAATAAATACAAAACGTTTAATGCTTAAAAGAAGAAAAAAATTAAAACGATTTACTAAAGGAAGAGAAAAAAATGGTTGCCGCACTTGCTAGCTCTGGCTTGTGTATGTGTGTGCATGTGCGTGTACGTGTGTGTGTTGTAGGTGCGCGTATCAGAATAGTTATTATTAGTATTGTATCGTCGATCAGTAATTGTTGATTCCATCTATGTCTGTTGTCTTATTGTGTTAAACATATGAAATAATTAAAAGTGATTTAATAAAATTGCAATACCTCAAAGAGCTTACAAAATAAACGAACCAATAGAAATGTAGGCACATCAGGACTTACTATATGTATATTTAGGCAAGCAAGTCTCTCGCAGCGATATCCGCCGTGTGTAGTAAACGCGCTAGGCGATAGCCATTTATAAAGGGTGTCACAACAAGAAATTGAATTTTGAATAAATGGAAAAACACCATATTTGAATGAATTGCGTAGAACTTTTTATTTATATAAACAAATCAATTATTCGCATTACACGTGAAATAAAATGTCGGTCAAATGACCACCACGACTTCGTTGGACTCTTTCGACGAAATTTTTGAAATACTTTTTTGAGTAAGGACCGCGGGAGTTCGTTAATTTGGCGTTCAATTTCGTTTTGAGTTCTTCAATCGTCTCAGGGTGGTTTGTATAGACCTTGCTTTTCAAAATACCCCACAAAAAGAAATCTAAGCAAGTTAAGAGGAATGCATTCATACGAGGTGATCGGAATTTTTTAAATGTGTTGTTACAACGAGAGTTTTCACGTGACACATTTTTATATGGCGTGACAGGCAATGAACAATGTGTGGTCGTATAGAATTTTTTCCGTAGATTAAGAATCAATCAGACATTCATGTCGAAATTGTTTAAAAAATAGACAAAGTTGCAAAATAACGATTTTCCCTTGTAACTTTTTTTTATAGGATTAAGGCGGCAGATAGCATAGGACACTGTAGTCCATAGACATCCGAGATACATACCGACATCAATTCAGAATAACAAACGTTGGTTCGACCCCGAATGCGCTTTTACATTTGCAAATGTAGGAATCGAGTTGGATTTGGTGATTTGCATAATCGAAAACTGTTAATTTTATAACAATATTCCAATGAGAGAAGTTTTAGATAAAAAAATCCTACAAAATGGGGGGGTCGAACGATCAATTTATATAATTAGTGATGAGATACGAGGAGAGGAGAGATTCATGAAACTGAAAAATAAAAATAGTTCAATGAATCTCTTTCATGAAATTCATTCTGAATTCTCTGAAATTTCATGAATGTGTACGAGGATACTTCTCCATCATTTTCCACCGTTTGTCAATTACTCAACCTTTGTTTGATATCGGTCGGGCTAACACCTTCCTTTGTAAGGAACTTAATCACGGAACGATATTAAAGTTTAAAACACTTTAAAGATTTTGAGACCTCCTTTTGTTCTAAGAGTCGAGGAATCAAAACTAACGAGGGTTGAACTCTAAAATTTATACATGAATATGCGGGATAAATGAAAATTACAGTGACGTATAATTTGTTATTAGACATCTAGAAATAAGCCAGGCCAGAAACTTTTGGACCTCACTGGTAACACTTGAAAATCCCAGTAAAATGAGCCCTCACTTGACACTGAATAAGTAGTTTTCGAGTTATTATTTTTAAACAAATAATGACAATTTTATGCAAAGTAATTTACAGCTTAACCAGTGAACTTATAGAAACGAATCAAACGAATTTGGAAAATTTGTTATGTGAAAATCGTTTATTGTTATGTGTTAAAATGTGTGTTTATTGTTAAAATTGTTATGTGTTATGTGATCCTTGTGAAAATCGCGATAAATAAGAACTTTTATTGCATTTTTTTGTATTTTCAACTTCATATCCATGCTTACTGACACCATTTCTCATAATTTAAAAAAAGGATAAAAAATCAGTCAAGAATGCGTATTGTAGTGCCATTTTAATCCCCACCGTGTCCAAATCGTAACCGGCTCACGTCTTGTCTGTCGAAGCCTTTATTGTACCCGTCACTGGTAAAAATCAAGCCAAATTGCGTGCATAATTACTGCCGTTAAGCAGTGTTATAACCGTTGATGAAACTGTTAATGAGTTTAACTTTTAAACGCCGCCATGAGTACAAGCTGTTTCTCAATTTCAGTAATTTGGCACAATTTTTGAGAGGACCGATTTCAAACGCGCGGCAGATATTTTTGTTTAATGTGAGGAGATAAAACTGCTCGCCGCAAGGAAGTTTTGCTGAGCTAATTAATAATTGTGCAATTTTGTTTAGTTCTGGTCATAGATATAGTGAGACAATGCAAGTTCGTGAATCGTATCCGCAAAGTGACACGCTTATCCCGTCTCATGACTAAATTTTAGTAATCTAAATCCACTCACCGAATAAACGAAACATTTGCTTTAACTCAGTTCGCCTTAAAATTTCCCAATCAGACAGTAGCCAATTCATAGTATTGGCATATTACACATCTTACAGATTTTGAATTCGGATTTGGATTTAAGCTTTAGGGAATGTAACTCAGATTCAAAGGAAGACGGATGCAATTCACGTCAATTTACGAATAGATCAGAATATCAGTAAGTCAGATGTTTGTTCAGTGGTTATTAATTATTTATTTTTTTTGCAAAAGAAAATTTTTCATTAATTTATTATCAGTTTCTAATATGAAAAACAAAAACATTATTCGCACAAAAAGAAACACTCAAACATAATAACTAATTTAGAAGAATACTTTCTTCATACGAAACAAATAAAGTTTCTCGTTATTTTAGAAGTAACTTTTCTAAATCGAATGTATTATTTCCTGAATTGTTCCTTATTGCTGCCGGTATGAAAAATAGTTAACGTTGCCAATTGTACAAATATGTACCTGACCCACTGAAAATCTGACCTAATTGGAATCTGACCTAGCAAATTGACGTCCATTGAAACTGTCTCCCTTAGAATCTGACATAAATGTCGGAATGCGATTTTTGCTGTAGTATGTCAACGGTGCATTTGCAGTTTCATTAGTTTAGCTTCAACAATTTTCAAGTTACAATTCAAAAATTCAACAATTGAAAGTGAAACAATTTTTCAAAATTGCCTCAGTTGTTTCTGAATGTAAATATAACTCGATGCATAACCCGATTAAGTTGGTAATGTTCTTTCAAAATATCCAAAAAAGATCCAAGTAAAATGTGGGCGGGCGCAGTGCGCCGTGAAACTACTTAATAGGTGCGTCGTAAGACCTGGAACGAAAGACCTGCGGGGTGCGAAATAATTGGGGGAAACAAAACAAAATGAAAATTATTATAGTGAATGTCAAAACTTCCCTCCAGACTCCAGGCGCAGCACATCTAGTACAGCCGGCCAAGACGCAGCCGCTGTCTCCGCAAACACTTCTCAAGGGCCGCGACACGATTATTATTGGTTTTGATCGACTATTTGCACTGGAGTTTGTGGTGCCGTCGATGGCAATCCAACGATTTTTTGCGGCGCGATGAAGAGCGATTTTAATTCCGTAGTTTGATTTTAATACTGATATTTGTCAGTCGTCGTGGATCATGGGTTAAAAGGTCGCGTTCAATAACGTACCCTAAACAATAGGCGGCGCGAACATAGATGAAAAAATATTATTGTCGTTCATGGACACCTCCATTTCAAATGCGGAATTTCGTTGTAGAAATTATAAACTAAAAAAACACCTGAAGAAAAGTACTGAAACTGTAAGGTAGCTGTAATTGTAATTGAAAAACCATATCTTTCGTGAATTTGCAGTTCGTTCCAAAATCTAAATTGGTGTGTGTTAAACGTACGACTCAAGGAGTCCGACATTACTGTGAGCCATTGATTGTAGCTTTATGACATTATTTATTCATTACTTCTGCCATACGAGGACTTCCGTATTTGTATACTCGTACATAGATAAAAGTTATACCAACTCTACCGAAATAAATACCAATTGAAACTCGAAGTGTGTTCATTAATCATTAAGAAATCCTATAAAGGCCTCACTCAAAAGTTAAATTTCGTATTTGATAAGCCGAGGCAACAAAAGCTTCTCAAACTTTTATTCGATGATCAATCACTCCCGCCTTAAATTATTTGATTTAGGCCACTTATTCAATAGTAAACATGTTTCAGGTATATATTTCAACGTGTTGAGAAACATTAAACATTTTTTTTAAAAAGGGAATTCTCACATTTATTTAATTTCACGCTTGTAGATAACTGCATAACACTAAAATCTAATGAAACGGGATAACATGTTTTCCACTCTCCATTTGCATTTACATAATTAACATAACAATTATCTGCATAAAACTCGGTACAAGATTCAGACGTTATTAAATAATTACATCTTCTCTGATTTGAGATAGGGTGATTTGAGATTTTTATGAGAAAGGTTAATCTCTTCACTTGATACTGTACGAATACGAGACATTCGTTCGATTAAGTTGCAGGAAACATGATATTGTTCATTAGTGTTCACTATTAGGTACCTACCGAAAGCTTGAAGGAAATGATAAAATTTACATCACACATACTCCAAAAACACCTATTCTTAAAGAATACAGATAAATAGAGTGATGAGCGGTCAGTATATATACACACACACACACACACACACACACACATATATATATATATACATATACATATATATGTAAGCATATTGTATGTATTCATCATGTATATTTATTTATTGATAAATTATATATCCTGTTTGTCGTTTGAGTCATATATGTATACCTCTCATCGCACCTACCAATGTATCTCTCTGAATCTGTGATCAACCCAAAGGTTAGCTGGTAAAGAAGACATTAAGCTCGACTTTTGTACCATAATGTGCAATAAAGCTTTTTAAATAAAAACTAAATATATATCCCCACTCCAGAGTTATACCGATGAGGGCCGTTTATGAAACACGATACCAAATGTTCGCCAGCGGCCTTAAGTATCGTCTGAGGACTCGACAAATATCCATCGGTTCCGAGTTGAGTCGAAACGAAGAAGTTTCGAAGAGATTGTATTGGCTACCTCCCAAGTTTTCAAGACTGAATCAAACCATCAAGAGGGTTACTTTTGCTACCGAAATAGGAAGGGAAAGGAAAATAATCATATTGTTTTCACACTAAGAAAGATTATACTGTAAAAATTTCTATATTACAGCGTAGACGGATTCATTCGTGATTGACTTGTTGTCTATTTATTGATGGTGTATGGTGAAACACAATAAACGTTGAGATTATTGAATCGACGTTATTGTTGATACGATTGGAACCTTTTTTCACGATGTCCGCGACTTCTAGAGTAGTCACTTGTGACGTTAGTTTGATCCTCTTGAGAACTCTATAATTTATCTGGATAAAAAGTACCTTAAATAGTTACCTAACGCACAGATGCAGTTTGTTAAGAATTCATTAGGTACGAGTATAATATGCATGTACAGAATTTTTGTTTTATATATTTTATTGTACAAACTTGAATGATTCCGAAAATGATATTTAAAAACAGAACACGTATCCAAATCTAAACCAGGCAAACATGAACGCGATTGTTATTTTCTGATTGCACTAAAACCTTGCTCTTGTTCACACAGGACTCATGTATTCACTAACAAAGACAAATCTAGATGCCCTCGTCAATGTAACATATTTATATTAACTTCTGCGTACTTACATTATAACTGGTCTTGTGCGTGCTTACGACTAGAAATATAAAATACTCCTTGTCTGTGGTTCCTATTGGACTGATATAACTAGGTAATGTCAGTCTCGTTCGTCTCGAACTAACCTACTCATTAAGCATTCCCAAAGTTGGTTACTTACTCCCTAGTAGAGGTAACCCATCCAGCGAACAGTGGATAAGTTACAACACCAAGGACGGAATTTAGTTAAGTTCAGTACTCGATGTGTTTCGGTTAAAAATGAATAATATTACATATTTTCAAATGGTTGAGTTGTTATTTTATAATTATTTCTTAAAGATTGACTTAATAGTTATTTAACAAAATTAATTTAAATATTTCACAGATTGGTTACGTCCAACACATAATTGTAATTTACCTGTTGTAATTTACCTACTGTTTGGTAGATGGGTTACCCTTAATTGGGAGTAACCTTCCCATTAGTGAGAATGCCTAGTGGGCAGATTGATTCGAGACGGTCACTTTCATAACTGCTCATAATTGATTGCGAATGACATAGGCCAGGCCACTTGCAAAACATGGGTCGTGTACCTTTAGACCGTACCTTATTTATAAAAATATTCAATATTACTTTATATATCTACACATTGTTTCATCGACGTAAATTCACCGCTTTGCTGAATCCATTCGTGTTTCTGACGCAACGCTGACGTGAGTGACAGGCTACAGAGAAACAAAAAAATATGTACACTTTTTGTGTATTTTTTTTATTTTGCGATTGGCAACACAACCTTTCAACTTTTAACACACGGATTTGACACGCTTATTTTGCTTTTAACTAAAATTGGATTTATAAAAAAATGTTTTAAAACAATATTTGAATTGAACACTACAAATAACAATAACAGGTTAAAATATCGTGTATTCTAAGTACTACCTACGTAAATTATAAATCAACAAATGTTGCCAAATAATCAACTACATACATAATGAGATAGGACACACTTTAGCGTTCGACATTAATCGCTATATACAAATATTCCCTATTTTAATTCTTCGTTTTAAAAATATGTGAAATAGTATATAATTTTAAGTAACGGATCACTTCAAATTTCGTATGTGTGTAGTTCCTGGGACGAGTTAACTCACAGTGTCTTTTGTAGTCCAAATTCCTTGCGAGCGTAATTTTGCTAGGACAAACGAGTCACTCGACAAAACGAAATGTATAATTGTTGGTGAGGCAAGTCGGTGCAATGCGTTCGCGGCTGTGATGATCACGAACTCAAAACTTAGTCGGCAGACTGCCATTCGTATGATTTTTTGTAGCATACCCGGTGTTTTCAGCCACACTACAGCGTGGTGATATAATAATATACGAATTATAGTTACCTGCAATTCGTATATTAACAATTATATCACACATAACTGGTCTAAATGACATAACAGGCCTTAAATAGCAAAAATAATGAGAAATACCTGGGTCTAACACTTGATAGCTTTTTAACATGGAATGTTCACATTGATCATGTTAAAAGCAAGCTCTCGCGTCTCATAGGTTCACTTCGAAATACTGTTCGATGTGTTCCCGTCGAGTTCGTCTAACCATTTACAATTCGCTAGTTAAACCACATCTCATTGAAATACGGGGCGCGCGCCTCCAAAACAAAATTACAAGAATTGCAGGTTACACAGAATAACATAATCAAAATGCTATTTCACTATCGCTACGTAACATCGACAGAAAAAGTATATAAACTAAGTTAATGAATATTAAGCATGTACACGGGTAATGTACATGCATACTTAATTACACAAGTTTAAATATAAAAATACATTCAAAAATATAAATAAGGTGTATATAGTGTATTGATTATATAGTGATTATACATCAGAAATGATTATTTTTCTTATAAGGTTCTTATTATCTAATATATAAAGCATACCATATCATTGGCCTATGTCTCTCCACTGCTGGGATATAGGCTCCATCCAAGGCTCACCCACATACGATCCCCGACTCTTCTAAATCTACCGCCACCGCCGAACTTCACATGGCCGGTACGCGTCTCACAATGCACTTCCCGGTAAGGTAAGGTAGATAGGTAAATTGGACCCTTTCTTGCCCACTACAACATCACTGCGACAAGATCAATTCCGAAATGTGATCCCCCGATTTTATAACTTACCCCCAACCCCGTAACTTAATAACTTGATTGATAAGTAGTTCTCATCAAAGGTATATCTGTGCGATAGCTTGCATTCATTGCGTATCAACTGTTAACTAATGTATGTTACGATCATATTACTTCATCAAAATTTCATACAATACCCCAATACACTGTAACCTCTCATTCTCGATACATGATTTCGGGCGTTGTCTATAAAACGATTTGCATTGAAGGCCCCTGGGAACTCATTCTTATCACAGAGTGGTTAAAGCGCAGTAGTGAAACAGGCAACTCACATTAATATTTACGAATATTAGGGTTAAAACGAATCATTAAGTTATCTATCAGTCCACATTAAATCTATTGATATTGACAATAATAAAAATAAAATAAAACATATAATAAAATTGTAGAACCAGCGTGTCTGTACATTCAATATATTTACCAAAAACTGATTGGGGACGATGAAGGAAGAGTATTGGAATACATAAAGACGATTTGAAATTTATTGTCTGTCTGTCTGTTTGCCTGTTCGAACACGCTAATCTCCAAAACTACTGAACGGATTTGCATGGGGTTTCCACAGGTTAATTAAGCTTAGCTTGGTGCTTCGTTTCATCGAAATTGGCTGACGGGAAGAAGAGATATCCCAATTTAGAGTTTAGAAACTAAAATTTCACGCGTACGAAGTCGCGGACACAGCTAGTTGTTTTTAAAGTTAGATGACTTTTATATATTTTAATACTTTTTGTGTTTAGAGACTAAAATTTTAAATTTAATGAAAATTAAATAGATAAGATGAAATAAATCCCTTTATTGCACACCAAAACAAAACAAGACTAATAGACATTGTAACATTTGTAATGTACATTGTAGCGATCTCTGCCAGATAATCTTTTGGTAGAAAGGAAATAAATATTTTAATCGCGGATTGATAATTTAATGTAGAGTATACATAAATTACATAGAATTCATAGATATATACATACACACTATATTCAATATTTACAAAGTATAAAAGTTAAGTATAAGTAATAAAATGATTAGAATAAGAGAAAATATATTGACAGATGAATGAATGACAAATTTAACAAAGATATAATACATTTATAAATAAAGGAGGCAATAGCTAAAAACCTAAATAATAAGAGAAATACGACTAGAACATATTATTATGTCAGTAACTTAATAAAAGATAGAGTTATGACTTATAAAACTGAATAAAGATTGAGCACTTGAGAAAGACCCGCTTGCACAGTAAAAGAGTAAGAATATGAAGTAGAATGGTGAAGTAGAAAGGAATACTAAAGGGAAAATTAATTATTGATATTGTACTAAATGTTAATTTTAAATGAATTTAAAATTATCGAAATTTCGTTTCACCTATGTTTTTTTTTACGGAAGAGACGGGCGGCCGGGCTACATGATAGTAAGTGGTCAGTACCAGAAGACAGCCGAACTTGCAGAATCCTGTTCACAACTCAGTCTGTCTCAGTTTGTCTGACAACCACAAGACAAATTATTTTTAATACCAGTATATTTTCAAAAATACAAACGTATTTCGAAAACATTTCCAAGGGAGTTATTATCGCCCGCTTCCCTCCTCCGTTATAAATTTACTGTCCTCTCTACCAATTGATTTATATAGTACAATTTCTTCCGATCAGGTGGACTGCCGACTTGAGGAAAGTCGCCGATAGTGGTTGGATTAGAAGAGCAAACGTTCGTGTGTGGTGTTCGTCCTTGGAAAAGCCCTATATTCAGCAGTGGAGAAACACAGGTAGTAGTAGTAATTTCAGAAAATGCCTAATATCATTCACATGACGACAGCTTATATTAACTCTTATCTGAAAATAGTAAAATGCTTGAGTAACGATAGAACCCTGGTGTTATGAGTTGCCTATTTAGATATATCTTCCTTTCTACTATAAATTCTTTTGTCAAAATCATTTCTCAAATTAATAACAGAAGTAATTTTGTAAAAATACAAAATGTTATTTTGTATTTTGTAAAAAAAATAAAAATAAACTGGGGTTATCCCCAGTTTATATTTTGTTAGTTACAGTAATGCATCTTGATACGCTTGAGCTTGATTCCTCCACAACACCCCACATCGCCACGTAAGTTGTTCTTCTGTGTGCGTAAGACGTATACTGCTCCTTATCTATTCAATGTTCCTACCAAGTCATGCCACAACCAATCCTCTTAGTAACAAACTAGGGAAATTTATTCATAGTTTCCTTCGCTCTTGTAAATGCGTCTCTGGCTGTGTACTGAGAATTTTGTTTTGAATTTAAACTCGTCTATTCGCGATTTACCAACAACGACATTCTAACGACATTCTAACAACGACAGCCTTTTGCATTCTAAAAATTTAATATAAAAAAGAAGTTTTTTATTCGGGTAACTTACGCGTTTAATGAGAATCGGGTTACTTACGGGCATATAATTGGTGCAAGTAATGTTCGAAGTCCGGTGGGCCGTGTGAATTACACACTCAAGCTCACTTTTCACACGCAAGTCACCTGTGCAAGTTGCGCAGGAGATTGTACTTGTGCTATTTTTCGTCATTCATGGATGTTGTAGCCTCAAGTGGATTGTTCACTATATAACTAGACAATGGTGAAATAGTGAAAAATCCCTTTCGAATCTATAGCTATGCTACAGATGACCAAACCACGTTGGTTTGGTTATATATACATGACCAAACCACCGCCGTCAGCACCTACAGTCACAAATATAACTTTGTTCAAGTGTAACAAACATATTACCTTGTAAGTACCCGAGACTAGGTCAACAAGGTTACCGCGTTACCGCGCAAAAATATTTTTTCATTCCCACAGTTAAAAAAGGAGTGACTGTAATTATTCAAAAAGAAGGATGCTGTTTAAGATAAAATTCATCTCACGTAACGTTTTATCTTTTTGACAAATTGCTACTGGCGGGCGGTGTTACTCAAGTATCTTAATGAAGTACTTAATAAAGTTTAGCCGGTAGATAGCGGGACATCTTAAGACTATTTGACATATTTAAAGTAGAACTTTCTGTAGAGTTTATTCTGTAGAGTCAATTATGGCTTAGGTTTCGGGAACTTTTAATAATAATAATCTGTATTGCCGACAACTGTTAACACAATGTGCATGTCGAAGAGAAACGACGAAATGAGGGATTTTTCGTAATCCTTAGTCCGCCGCGACCGCCAATGGTTGTTGTTGGGAAACGTTTCAATACATTGGGCAAACAAAGAGGAGCATCGGTATCCGGATAAAAGAACACATAGCTGACATGAAGAACAGACGCTCGACCAAGTCTGCAGTTTGTGAACATGCTCTGGACAAACCCAACCATTACATTCGATTTGATAATCCACAAATCCTCGCTAGAGAGACCCGATTCATGCCAAGAATGTTACGCGAGGCTATTGAAATCAAGAAACACCCAAATTTCAATAGAGAAGATGGTTGGCAAGTACCACCGGCTTGGGATCCAGTCATTAAATTAATTAAATCCCAAGGCCAACGCAATACTGCAAGACCTCTGGACACCGTGAGTGAATACTGCGTGCATAGGGAATGTTATGATTAAAAAATCCAGACGGTAGTTCAAAAAATTTCAGACGGTAGTCCAAATAATTTCTTAATAACTCAAGTGACAAATAAAATCAATTAGTCACCCCGTGACCTCGTCCACTGCAAAGTGTTCGAAACGTCGGGATAAAAATAATGTCAAATATACGCGATTTAAACCGTTAAAAAGTTGTTTAATTGCAACGTTTTAATAGCATACTATAATAAATATTTAAACTTCATTGCACAAGTATTAGACATGTACAAAAGACGGACTTAATACCTAACGGCATTCTCTACCACCATATTAATAATTAACGAGATTCAGAATGAATATTAATAGTGAGAATAGCCAGACACAACCTGTATATCAGAAAAACAGACATAGACAGAGAGATAATAAAAACGTGAAACGTTTATGTTTAGTTGAAACCATAGAAAAACTTAGATGCTTGACTAGATATTAATTTTCAAAAAAAATGTATACAACTACATTTTGTATCTTTTCACTGACACAAATTGTGCTGAATAATAAAACCTTCAAAAATCTAATTACAAAAAATGTAACACAGGCCATAAAACTGGGGTAAGTGCGTTATTATTCAAAACCTTTTGATATTAAATTGTTCGGCGCTTATAAATATTTAATGCAATCTCATTGTAACCAGTGAGAGGTAATTCATCCTCTCAACTCGTATATAAAATTTGTATAAATAATAAAACTTTTTTGTTTGTGTTCCTCTTTAACTTAGAACAATGTATCTCGTGGATCACTTGATCCACAACTTCAAAGTCACTCAGCGAGAGATGTAAAAGCTATGTAGAGTTTCTTTGATGGACACGATTGAAAACACATAAATTCGTAAAGATCCAATGTTACCAACATTACTCAAAATTCAGTGGTAAATTGGCTGAAGGGGCAACGAACGGGTCACATTTTTCGCAGGACCGATAACCAATAATAGACGAGACCACAAACCTCGTGGAGACCACATACCGGACAACGTGGCTTGCGACGGCCCTTTGGTCAGGTGGACCGACCAATTAAAAAACTAGGTAAATGAGAAGACAGAGTATGCTTACGTGCCTAGGGAAAGGTCTATCAACATAATTCTGTAAAAGTGTTGCTAATCCTGACGACTATTATATTCGGCTGACAAAAGAGATAAGATTCGGTAGGGCGGCTAGTATTGGCGCTGGCACTGCCGTGCCTCCTGATATCCAGCAGTGAATATCACAGGCTATGATAGTAGTAGTAGTAAGTAGCGTGATAGTGTTTCTTAAAACCGAAACCGTTTAAAAGAACACTATTTATCAATTTCCTAAATACTTCGTATTGTATATAATAAATATTAAATATATTAATATATTGTACCTACGTGTATTTTATATCTTATATATTCATTATTTAGGTATATGTATATAAATATATATTTATGTATTTTGCGAATATTATTGTACTACTACATTATTATATATACAATTTTTATGTACGCACTAGGCTTGCCTTTCTGTCATGACCTATATTTCACTTTCCCAGGTCTGCTGGAAGAAACCTCCGCAGGAGATAAGGTTGCCTTTTGTACATCTTTTCTTTTTCTTCCTTTTTATTTGTTTCATATTAAGTGTGTACACCAAATTGTTAAATAAAAATAAATAGCAATGATAATTAACACACATTCAAAAGAGTTTTTAAAATTCATTAGAAAGTCGGCAGATTTCAGTTTGAGAATATTTGACGTGGGAACGTGGTGAAGTTCTATTGCTTTGTTACTCGTGTTATTGTAATGGCAACATAAAATGACGTCATTGTTCTGTACTTAGGTCTTTTACTCAACTAACTGTAACTTGTAAGCTCTATATCTTAGTCATTTTTAGATTTAAATTAGATTTTGTATGACTGATTACAATTACACATAAGCTCCTACCACCACCTCCCAGTCTCAAATATTTTAAGATGTATGTATAAATATTTCAAACATTTAAGAAAATTATATTTAAAATGTTGTTTCGTTTTTACCTGTAGTCGTAGATTAAAGTGCCTGGCACAGGTCTTCCCTAGTGGGTTTCGGACCATAATCCACCATGCAGCCCAGCACAGATTGATGGATACACATGCTTCCGATTATTTCCCGGATAGTTTCGATAACCTAATAGTATTAACATTAACTTAAGTGTCGGCGCAGACCTGGCGAAGCGCAACGCGTTTTTCATTAATATATAGGTAACAATCAACTTTGTCGACATTTGTATTTGTTGACATTGGAATAAGACGCCACTGCGCGAGCGTTCACGCTACTTAGCGAGCCACCGCTGTCGGCCGCCGACATGTGCGCAACGGGCATTTTGTAATACTTCCAAGAGGGAGTCGCACATACGTGCATTCTCGCGTAAAGAGTAGCGTGGCCAGGTTCGCCTTGTATGCGCGGCGACTAGGAGCCTACGCAAGCACGCGCGACTAGTTTATTTATACAAATATAACACCCAGACTCAGTCCTAATACCATAGCGACCACATATATTTATTCATATAAACTTCATTCCACAAGTACTTTGTACAAATGTCGTACTTAATGTCATAAGGCATTTTCCACCAATCAACCATCAGATCAAATAATAACATAGGTACACAAATAATATTTTATTTTATACGTATACATTTCTACACATTATCCGTAAATCTTTCTGAATTCAGAACAAAAGCAGTTTTAACACAAATCTTTAACGAGTTCTCTAGCGGGGAATCGAACAGAGATATTGCTGTATTTATTCTGGTCTGTGTGGGTGCATCGATTGAGCCGCGTGCCGCGACTCCTAATGTAAGGATTGCGCTGCCAACGTCTCAATATTATTAGCCGCGCATCCACTGGTAAAAAATATTATGTAACATTAATTGAGTAAATATTACCGCGCTGTAGTTATTAAGAAGCAAATAAACATAATGTAACAATAGAATACATTTTGAGGATACAATGTGAGACAAGACTTTTATTTTCTGGTGATAGCATTCGAGCAAGATTTTAAACCTGCGAAAGTGGAACATTAGTCAGAAGAGAACAAGCGCGCATACTGCCTACAATAAAATAATAGAATATTTAATACATAGATATTTTGTAAATAATTTAACAATGAATACACAATAATAATACTATCAAAATATGCATAGAGAACATACTATACATAAATGAAACTATATATATACATAAATACACATGTTGTATACAATAATTCAGACTCAACACGTAGACTAATGTGGAAAATAAAACGTTACCCATCCTAATACTATAATTGTTTTGTAACAAGTATTTTTGCTAATTATACTTGAGCATTACAACCACATATATACACATTCCTTCTCATTCTTCCCAGTTTTTCCTAACACTCCAGAGGTAGGCAGGAGCGTGCCAACCTTTGTCATTCTTTACTAATATTGGTAAGTATCGTGGATGTCCATGGACGACTTACCACTCGTGTAAAAGGTATAAGTGGATGGAATACTACACACTCGAATGAAAGACAACGCGAGTATTCGAACCAGTGGCCGTGAAATAGCTTGTATAGTGCAATTGTGCTCACGCTATATTTGATGAACATCTGCACTGCCACATTACTTCAGATTTTGTGGAAGAACTATTTTTTGTATTTCTCTGATTTGATTTAGTATTTTTATTTGTTATAATTAAAAAATATACATTTAAATTACTAAGTAATGTGCAATAAAAGACGACAAATTAGTTTGTTTTCTTTAATTAAAGTTAAAGGGCTTTCCTTTTCGTTTTTATATCCATCATTGTTTGTCTTAGGAATAGTTGGATCGGCGAACATCGACGTAACTTTTCTCTTACAATGTTTTTAAGGAAACTTTTGAGGGACAACTCTCATTGCCGTTGTTGTGGAGTGGTGTGTCGCTGTTAGTCCCGGGTCGGTACATGAGCGTACGCGCTCATCGCTTACTGGAAGGGGTTCCATCTCACACTAAACACCAACGTAATGTCACGTCCTGTACATTGCGTTGACAGAATGTTAGGGCGAATAAGGCAAAATTCTTGGAGAAATTATTGTAAGTGACGTACGCATTGCTATAATGTACCTTCTGATCTGTTTAAACAAATCAATTCAATAAACTTATTCCTTTTGTTTTTAACAAACAAGTAACATATAATACCAGCTGTAATACTTACAGTAAAAAATGGATAATTACAAAAGAAGCATCAAAATCTGGATTAATCTAGAATATTCCTCGTCGTGGTTACATGACGATAACACCCAATTCATGAGATCGGTTTCAAGTAACTCAGATGCATGAACAATTTCGGCTGATTTTATTTATTATATTTTGTTTTTTATTTATTTACGATATACACAAGCAACAATATATATGTAAAGAAAAATATAATTTTCTTTATTTTTAATTTTCTGCGTTACAAAGCGCCTTCATGGTGGACCGCGAACATAGATTTATATTTTTGTAAACTATGATTGACGTTTATACTTTGACGTTTAACGTGAACAAATTATTAAAACTGATATTAATATTGTAATATTAGAAATAAGAATCAACATTGCGATTAATAACATTAAATGTCGTTTCTTTTATTTACAGGTAAAGTTTAGTTATAAGGTATGTTAACATATTGTAATTATAAAAAATATATGTAACGTAATAAATTCTTTTATTTACAGAGAAACTCAATTGTGTTTTGATTATCAGTGTCGATCCAAGTAATTAGAAAATATCATTACATATATATATATATATAATATATATATCTTATCCTAAAATATATAATGAAATATAACATTTAACAATTATTTATCATGATTAGGGATTTCTTTATATGATTTCACTTCCCTAAAACTTTGGAACACTACCCCCTCAACCCATAAGTATGAACTTATGGGCTGTTCATAAGTAGTATAACATAAGTAGGAACAGCTGTTCTGTAGGGAGACAGTGCATGCTGCATTCCCACAGCCGTTGGGCGCACTCCACTGGCCATGTTACCCCTCTCTCACAGAAGACTGCCTTGAAATGTACTGCATTTCCTACTTTATCGTATTTCCCCAATGTACGTACGTGTTTCGGTAGTGAGTGAGATATGCCAGAGCCCATCCCATCCTATCCCTCCTCATTTTCACAATCCATTCCTTAATCTGCATAGGTAGGCAGCGCATCCGTGGGCGTGTCAATGTTTGTCATTCTGGACTGATGTTGGCATGTATCGCGGATGCCTATGGGTAGCGTTATAATAACATTTCACCATTTAGAAACTATTTTAGGGTAATCATGCTTACAGAAAGTATCTAGAAAGACCTAGAACATTCTATGGGGTAACTACGTGACCGCAACGCCCGATTAATCAAAGTCCCAGCTGACTCAGGCGCTGGAACAAACGCCCGCTGATTGCAATTTTGACTTTAACACCCAGAAGCCGCATAGCCACGAACATGTTACAAATCATTCTATTATGGGGATTATATTTTTACAGAATTATTTATATATAGTACAAGAACCCGTAAGCCTTCCTCGATCTCTTTAAAACTATTGCGAATAATTAGAACGCCTTTTCCTCAAAACCGTTACAATAAAAAAAGGTTTTAATAAGTACATATGTGTCTAGTTTTGTAGGCACAATATGACGCACAAAAGGGCACAAGCAAAACATCGTGTTGTCGTGTGTCGAACATTGTGTCCTTACAGTTTCAACAATATTAGTTTTTATATCGAAAATATATTTTTGTTATTAATATAGCTTAAAATTTCGTATATTTAAGAAATTATTAAACCACAATAAAAAGAAAAATGGAGTATGTGATCCACCAATCCTCAGTGGGCCCGCGTGGTGGATTACGGCCCGAAACCCTCAGTGACTTACTAGGGGAGGCCAGTGCCCTGCAGTGGGGTCGTTATAGGCTGATACAGGCACAAATAAGCCATATTTTCACAACATAAAGCACACGAAATATTTCATTTACTGTAAAATATAATCTCAAAACATTCGATTTCGCTCCCGATCGCCCTAGCGATCGGACGTCTCCTGCTCCGCTGCGCTTGCCGTAGCCGCCCCGTCGTAGCTGCCCTCGCGTAGCCGCCGTCGTAGCTGCCGCCGTAGCGCCGTAGCGCCGAAGCCCGCGATTAGAAATCAAAAGTTGCCTTTCTCAAGGCGGCGGCTGATTCCGTCAAAACCACTGCAGTTCCGCAACTGCAGTTTTGCCCCTTCTGGGAAAATCCACAGTTTCGTGGTCCTCGGTGGTAACCTAACGGTGCCAACGATCCGAGCGGGGTGTTGACCCAACTACACCCGCCGAGCCCCTTCAGGGTGAGGCAGTCAATTGGACGGGAGCTAGCAAACCGGCCTTGGGGGGTCTCCTAGTCGGCCTAGTCTCTGTTTTCCTTCCACAGCTTGCACCTAGTGTCGGTCGGGTGTGTCTACACCCTTCGCACTAGACCCCATAGGGCTCCGTCGCACAATAAGATTGGCGACGGATTACAAGCTTAGGGCTCACCTTAGGCACTCACCTCCCTGCTTCACCCGCAGGGAGGGTTACACAACCCCGGGCGCACCTACCCGGGAAGACAGAGATAGCGAAAGTTCGCTCATCTATATCTCACTCTCTCTCTCCCCCTACCCCAGTCAACTATGGCGCCGCTCACTAACGACGACATAGTTGCAAGATTAAAGGCTTCCCATCCGGAACTCTACAAAGCTATTTGCCATCGCTTGGTCACTGTCCATTCTAAACCCGCACCCGCGGCTCCGCTTGAGAGCCCTGTGTCCCCCGCCCCCGTCCTCTCGCAGTACGAAACCTGCGAAACCTCACAGGAGGACATGGACATAGTCCAGCCCTCCTCAGACTCCGACTCCGCACCTGAGGCGGAATTTTCCCCCCCCGAATCCTCCGACTGCGAGTCCCAACCCGACAACGAGTCTCAGCACCACAATGGCTTCACCATTGTAAGCAGAAGGAAGAGGCCTATTAAGACCTCCTCCCCTATCCCCTCCGCACCACCTAAGGCTGCAAAACCAACCCCCGTAGCCCAGCCCGGCACGGCCTCCTGCTCCCGCCAGAGCACCCCCCCCGCCCGCGGTCCCCCGCACCGAGAAGCCCCCTCCCCCTGTCTTCATTCAAGACAAGGCCCGTTGGGGACACATCCGCGCCACTATGGAGACGCAAAAGATCTCCTTCACAAAGGCTACCAACTCCCCGGTGGCCATCAAAGTCCAAGTCTCCTCTTCAAGGGACTTTAGATCCCTCACCTTATTTCTCCGTAAGGAAAAAATCGACTTTCACACGTACGCCACTGAAGAGGAGCGTCGTCTCCGCGTTGTGGTCCGTGGCCTCCCTCCCCAACTGGGAGAAGACGAGATCCTAGAGGATCTCAAATCCCTCGATCTCCCGGTGCTGGAAGTGCACCGTCTCTATAAGGGGCGTGATAGAACCCCTTTCAACCTAGTATTGGTTGTCCTTCCCCTCACCTCCGAGGGGAAGAAAATCTTCGACACCCGCACTATCTGCGGGCTCTCCGGCCTCTCCTTTGAGGCCCCCCATAGGCGTGGCGGCATCGGGCAATGCCACAATTGCCAACATTATGGCCACGCAGCTCGTAACTGTTACGCGCGACCCCGCTGCGTAAAGTGCCTGGGCAACCACGGCACCAGCAGCTGCACCCGTCCCAAGGGCGCCGAGGACCCCCCTGGCTGTATCCTCTGCGGACAACTGGGGCATCCTGCGAATTATCGCGGATGCCCCAAAGCGCCGCGGAGGTGCAACAGGAGGGCCCCTGCTATGCCCCCACCCCCCGCCAAGCGCTCTCCTACACAGGCGCTACTGGCCCCCCTCATGTCGGTGCAAGTGAAAGCACCAGTACCCGTGCCTTCTGCACAACCCACCCCAGCCGCAGTGCTCACACCCGCGAGCTTCCCCTCGCTTCCACCCAAACCTGCGCCGCAATCTTGGCGCAGGATCACCCCAGCCGCCCCCGAGCCGCAATCTTGGCGGAGGACCACTCCAGCCACAACTGCGCCGGCCCCCAATCCCGCCCCTAAGGCTACCTCCTCCCAAAGCCAGGCCAGTCCTGGTATAATGGAGGATCTGGCCCTAGTCAGAAACTTCCTGGGAGTCATAAACCCCCAGGAAATCAAAGACCTGGCCCAAGCCCTAAGGACCACTGACGGTAACCCTTTGGCCCGTCTGGACCTTATAATCAAGTACGAGTCCGTACTTAGCGCCCTTGGCCTCTTCAAGGCGTCCCCCTAAACTCAAACACAGCACACAGACACCGTCCCCGCCGGCGGAGACGTGGACGTCCCCATCGTTACACCGAAAACACACTGGCCCTCAGCCAACACCTTCACTAGGCATTGACACATGCCTGGCGCTTCCCGCCGACACGCGATCCCGCGGTATCCCCCAATGCAACGCCCTAAGCCGAGGTTCGTTCCTTCCGCCGGTTTACCGGCGGGGGAGCCCTTAGGCTGTTGCAACGCACACTTTTCTCCTGGCTGAGCGCCTTCTGCGCTCGCCCTACATCAACGCGACCGGTGACTCTTAAAAGGCCGCGCGGCCACAAGAATTAGTCAAAAAACACGATGTTGAGACAATCAGGTTTTTTAGTCGGTAGGAGTCCGACACTACCTGGTACCACCTAGGCTGGCCCAGCCAGGCTAGATGGTACCAGGTGTCCCATGCAGGATTTTTCCTGATTGTCTCTCCTAACAAAAAAAAAAAAAAAAAAAAAAAAAAAACTCAAAACATTCGGAGACGATGATGAATTCATTAAACAGGTGACTAACAGATATACAAGTTGTTTGCCTGATTTGAAATATTCTTGCCTTGCCTTGGTGGTTACATTGAATTGATGCAAGCAATGCAATGCGAGCGGCCCTTTCTGCTGAAACTGCAGCTGACCTCATCATACACATTGTCGTATTATTGTGAAAATATTCACAATAATATTATTGTGTTGCACGAAATATTTAGAGGAATAAAATGATATTTAAATTGGATGTATTAAATGTGTAATTAAAATTACCTAAAAATATCACGATAACCTTGAATAATGTACAAAAAATACTGCGTAACTTTTATGCTCAAATTGAGCCGATTTTAGGTTCAAATTATAAATTTTGTGCAAATGTGAAATTATAATAAAAATGTACTAGTACTAAATTTTCTTTTATATAAGTGATGAGAGATGAGCGGTCGGACCACCTGATTGACAGTGTTCACCGCTGGACACCATGGACACCTGCAACACTAGTGAGCATGCGGATGCGCTGCCGGCCTTGCAGAAGCCTATTCACAACCAACAGGACTAAAAGATCACTTTTAGAGAGCCATATGTCGTAACTCAGAGGAAAGACGTCAGCTAGTAGTTCATTCCATAACTCTCGGGTTCGCGGTTTAATGTCTTGAAGACCGCACTTTTTGTCAAGGAGATGCGGATAAACCACACCTCGATGACGGGAGGCAAAAACACGATATTGGTCCCAATTTACTCTTCAGATCATTTCCAATTATAAATCATTATTTAGACATAAATCATTTAATTATACTTACTTTAAAGTTTTCTATTGTTTATTTAAGAGCATTTTATTATATACTACAGATAATAAAAGTTGAATTTAATGCAATCTTATAATTGTCGTAACTACGGGAAAACGTTACGTTTATTGAATGCAAACTTTATTATAAAATTTTTAATATACGAGTAATTATAAATATTCTTTGATTTCCATAACTATTTAATAATTTCATTTCATAAATAGATATGATATACGAAAACAAGCAATATTCTTAAAAACCCGTCCAAGTATTTTTATGTGAAAAAAGAAAGCAAAAAAATGGAAAAATATGCTCGAAAAAAATTGAGGTTTAAACCGGGCTTTAGAGTTTGTGAGCGCTAATGATAATTACTTCCAAATGTTTATTTAAAGAGACTCGTTTGATGTCAAAAAACAACCCCTTTTTAAACAATTCGGCCAGAAAAGCATTATTAAGATGCCGTTATTAATTAGACTTCATAAAGACGTGTTTTTTTTTTTAAAAAAAAAGGCGGAAGACGAGCATACAGTCCACCTCATGGTAAGTGGATACTGTCGCCTATTGACATCCGCGATACATGCCAACATCAGTTCAGAATGACAAAAGTTGGCACGCCTCCAGATACGCTGCCTACCTTTGCAGATTGAGGAATAGATTGAAATAATGGGGAGGGATAGGATGGAATGGGAATGGGCTCTGGCATAACTCACTCACTACCGAAACACGTACGTACATTGGGGAAATACGATATAGTAGGAAATGCAGTACATTTCAAGGTAGTCTTCTGTGAGAGAGGGGTAACGTGGCCAGTCGAGTGCGCCCAGCGGCTGTGAGAATGCAGCATGCACTCTCCCCCTTACACGTGTTTTCCATTAGGCCATAAATTTCAATGAAATTTGAAAAATGTAATTAAATATATAAAGAAGAGGGGTAAAGAGAGATCTCTAGATACGTCGCGGGTAAACGGATTGTACCAGTGAGTTTGTCTGGGTTCATCCTTGGGGCTAGATTCATCAGTCTCCAGCAACCTACAGAAGGCGAAATAACAACATAGTCACGTTCAAGATAGCGTATTCAATTACGCGAGATGCGTTCAAGATACGCGAGTTGCAGACAGATTCAAACGTCACGCGGTAACTTTACAGAGAATGGCGCACAACCGACCGGCACAGTGTCCAAGCCAAGTCTTTGCCAAGTTCTTCCACCAACTCACTCTTAAAAAAAATGATACTAGCGGTTACGCGCGCCCTGACTCGTCACCCAAGTGACCGTTACCTAAATAACGTTCAATATTTTTTAAATCAAATCAAACAAAGTCTAGTATACGCGACATTACATTATTATTATTTATGTAGTCGGTAGTGCCATGGCCAAGTTCTCAACTTTTTAGCGGACACTGTACACATGACTGTAATTAGACACATTACTTTTTTTGATATAATTATTTTTTACCATCTATTTCTTACATATTACATAGCACTCGTTTTTAGTCGAATATAGAAACTGAGATCTTTTGTATCATTTTGAAAGAGAAATTACCTACTCATTAGTGCAAAATAATGAGCGCTGGGCTTTCGCGCGCTGAGTGAGAGCTGATGAACCGCTAAAACTCGAGTTTAAAATTGTTAAAGTTAAGGTTTATAAGACTTAACTTAGCGCTCAAACACTACGTGCTTATTTATAATTTTAATTAATTATTTTTACTTTAATTACTTATTTTTACAAGACTAGTGAAAAATTAATCCAAACCTCTCCAGTGATTCGTCCAATCGATAAACAAAAATGACATCATTATACATAGAGACACGGCGTATAGCAAGCAGTATTTACCATAAATGACGATATTATTATTTAAATCTCACTTACATTTCTAAATAAAAGAAACATTCATGAAATGTTTTTTTAAGCTTCATATTGCTTATCGGAGTGAATTGACTGTTCCAATTTTATTAAAATCTTCACCAGTCTGTTTGCTGATATTTCAACGTAAGTTTTACACTATTTGCTTTCGAGTTTCGCGTAAATCAAACCGAATCGACACTCAGTCGTGTTAATTAAAGTTTTCATATAAATCTAGGTACGTTTCGTTTCGCATGATCAATAGTTTGTGTTACATTGGTCCACAAAAATAGCGGAATTTTAGTATATTTATATTTAAGGGATTACCCACACAACACGGCACTAAATTATAACGGTAACACTATAAGTGTAACGCGCTTCTAACTTCTGCGTGCCGTGGCAATTCCTAATTTACTTATTTAAGAAATGCATACTATTTATTGTTAGAATAAATTAGGTTAACACAAGTCTTAATAACTAAAAAAAAAATCTCCATTATTTAGCCATGTATGTGCCCAAATAGTAAAGTAATACGGTATAGTTTAGTTTCTTCTTCTTCTTCTTCTCAGCCCTTGGACGTCCACTGCTGGACATAGGCCTCCCCCATTGTCCGCCATTTAGACCTATCGGCAGCGACCTGCATCCAGCGGGTGCCCGCAACCTTTATGAGGTCGTCTGTCTTTATGAGGTCAGATAGTTTAGTTTAGCAAGTAATAATCCACAAATTAATAAATACCGATCTAGAAGGAAGTTTACAGCAATTCCCAAATGAGACCCAATCCACATTCTTAAAGCTTTATAATAAAAATGTGGATTAAAACAATGTTATACAACATTTTGAATACAATTACATTAAATAAAAGGTATTGACCACATCCAGAGTTATTGACTGTTATTAACTAAGTTATTAATAAAGTGGTATTAATTAAAAGCGGTGATCATTTCTGAAGTCGTGAATTCAAATCCTCGGCACGTATCACCGACTTTCTAAATAAGTAGGGATTTTTAAAATTCTCACTAACTAGGCGGTGAGGGAACATCGGGACGAAATTCGCATGCTGGAGAATTATATAAAATAAATAGGTAAATGTATGTCCACCAATCCACACTGGACTCACGTGGTGGATTAGGGCCCAAAACCTCCCAGTAATTTACTAGGGGACGCCTGTGCGACGTTATGGGCTATAATTATCTGTCTAATTCATGTTTATACATAAAAAATTTCTACACTATATAACTTGCGTACTTTTAACAATGATATAAAGTTACTTTTTATTTATCTCGTAACACAAGCATAGTGTTCAAAACTTTAAAATTCGGCTGTCCTATTTACAGCAAAGCCCTCTGCGGAGTGTTCCCTACCGATTCTGTCATCTAGCGAGGATGATTCCCTCTGAGGACGAGATTTATTTCCCACACGCCACCACATGTCCGAGGCTAGGGAGAGTTGGACAAGGGGGTAGGCATGGAATATGAAACAAACAGTAGGTGAAGTCGACACTACCCCGATAATACATAGGGTGACTAGGAAAATACTGAGAAAGTAAAATTTCAGAAAGAGAACTGTTTTGAATTGTACCGTTTTTAAAACATCATTTATTTAAAATTTGAGATCCAACAATTGCGTTACCCTCCTTCTAGCCCTGATTGGGCTCCATGCAACTTCTTTCTCTTTCCAAAAGGGAAGCTTGGACTCCATAGCATTCTTTTCGACAGCCCTGACGGCACTCGGAATGCTTTTATGGCAGCTGTTGCGGAACTCGCTAAAGAAGAGCATCGCCAGTGCTTTAAATCTTGGTTTAGACGAATGAAGCGCTGTATAGAGATTAATGGAGAGTATTTTTGAGAAATTGTAATAAAAATTTGTGTTGTAACCCAAATATTTTTCGTATCTCAAAATTTACCAAGTCACTCACCCACGTATTGACTGCATAACTGTTATGTAAAAGTGGTCACTTGTTTGACGCGTCAGTACACAACATCGATCGATATAAAATAAACTAGTTGACTCATCATACGTTCTTATCAAAGAAATCTGGTTGGCAACTTCTAGGGTGGATGAAGCAGGGTTCATTAAAAAGTCAAATTTGATACTTAAGTACTACGAAATAAGAATGTTCTTGCTCTCGAGCGCTTATATAATATATAAGCTAGTATGTATTCTCAAATCGATGGTAATCAAGAAATACGACATGGTAAAAATCGTTTCTCTAAACCCTTATTTATTCATATTCATCAATTTGAACGTGTCACCGAAAAAACGTAAAAACCATGTCCACTAATTTGAAATATTCAAAATCATTCTAGCGAAAAATAAAATTAATTTATACAATAAATAAAAAATTACAAACGTGTAAACTTTTGTTGTTCTATCTAAAACGTTAATAGCCCTCATTACTCGGTACGGGATAATGACCGAGCGCTTAGGCAGCGTAGCGTCACGCCTGGTTCTGACAATGAGTGTATTTGTGTATTGTAACTGCGCGTAGAATAAAAGATATAGGTACTACAAATGAAGATGACACAGTTATGAAACAAAACCTATTGTAAAAACTGATAGAATCGATTTTAATCTAGATACTGAACAAGCTATTATCAGTTTCTGCGTTCTTCCAGTGACACGTTATATATATGTATTTGTACATTATGTTGTAAATAATTTTATTTTACTGTATATAAAGCAGTCTTTAAATGACTTTTGTACAAAGTGTGTCTACTTTGTATCTATGTACTGTGTGGGGTGTTACTGTCCACCCAACCCGCTGGGAACAGTTGATAAGTATTTCTACACCTTGGTAATTATCCTTTCACTGGCTTTTGGACTGAGAACCGCGCTCTGCTTTTGTCTTACTTGCGTTTCTACATATATTTTATATCCTTTCTCATTTAGGATTTCTATTTATTTTTATAAATATACTAGCTTTTTGGCCGCGGCTTCGCCTGCGAGGATTTTATTTTTAAAGTACCACCTGGAAAAAATAGTGCATGTGCTTTTCTGGATTTCAGACATCCGAATTATCAAAATTTCTTTGAAATAGGGGCACTAATTTAGACAGACAAACAAACAAACACACTCTCGGATTTATAATATAATACACCCCGTTTCACCCTTTGAAGGTTGAATTTCAAGATAAATGAGAAGTCTACATACCAAATTTGAAGTCCCCAACTTCAATATTTTTTGAGATACTCATAGATTTTGCCTCTCCGCTAAAGAAGAGAGAAAATAATAAGAATAGAGAATAGAGATAATTTAAAGAAAAATAGAGTTAACAAATCAAAACAACTTCTTCGGCGGTACGCAAAGGGAGCTCACAGACAAATCTTATTTACGGACGAGAAAATGTTGATGAATATTTTCACAAGCAAGATAATAGTATTTATGCTTATAACTCTAAAGAGGGATGATAACTCTCCAATTATCGTAGCCATAACGCGGCGTGGTCAAAATCCAGGTCAAAAGGCTCGCTGAACACACGCGTGGCTAGAAAGGAATATTCTCGACTTCATTAGAACTGAAGACTGGGCGTCATCTAGTCCCGATATTAATCCGCTCGATTATGATTTATGGTCTGTTTTAAAGAGCACGGCATGCCCTAAACGCCATGATAATATTGAAATCCCTAAAACATTCCATAATGGTGGCAGTTGCCGATTTTCCCATAGAAAGGAAGCGTGTTTCAATCGAAACTGAAAACGTTTGAAAGATTGTATAAATGAAAATGGTGACCATTCCGAATAAACGTTACATTTTAAAAATGCTTACCTATTCATTTATAAAATAACACAAATTCATCTAATAAAATGATAATGTAAAATTAAAAATATTTATATTTCTTTGTAACAATATATATGGTTAGACTATAGTGACCATTTGTAAGCAATAAAGAGTGTCGCGGCCCAACCTCGCCGCTTCAATACAGGGACGCCTCCCAAATGGCAGGAGAAAGATACCAATTTTTGTTGTCACTACCGTCACTAAAAAAGTGACAATCTACCGTGTTTTTTTTTCTTTCAATCCATACGCAATGGCATTGTAACTAATAATTTAAGAAAATGGAAGTAAACCGATACAAGCAACCTTTCGGGCTTTATTTCCACAAATAGTATAATTGGCAGTGTTTCCAAGCGCAGACAAAGAGTATGTTTTATTATTATGTACTAGTAGTAATGGATGCTTTACTTTACTCACGGTGTACGTTGATTATATTTGCAAAAAAACCCCTTCAGTCTAGATTTTCAATGCATCTTAACAAGAGGCGTAGAATATTAGTTTTAAATAAAAACATAAGAGAGCAAATAGAAACATTATAAATACTTATAATGTTTTTATTTGCGCTCTAGCTTTGTGCAGGTGCACTGAATAACGTTCAAAAGGGGCTCATAATGGAAATAAATGTTTTTCAAATACTTTTCTCCATTGTTTTCCGAGTCCGAGTATTGTTAGTGTGTATACAAGAAAAGTAGGAATCGGGTATTTACCTATAATAATATATGTTCCATTTAAAATGAACGGGTTTGTATTTCAGCCATTGTTTGTTTCTAGAAAAAATGCATTCAGAAATATAATATTTCATTCACTCGTTAGTGGGTGGCATGTTCAAAAATGCAACCAGACATTTCAATATCCACTGCTGGACATGGGCCTCTACATGCACATTGTCTTATGCATGAGGGATGTATGGCCATAAAACACCAAGCTGGCCAAGCTGGTGGACGAGTCCAGTCTTTTAGAGGTGGTGTAATTTAAAAATACATCAAATCAATTACTTTCAGAAATATACTTTGTCTAGAGTTGTGATCGGATAAACATTGTTACTGACAGACAAAATATACATATTTAGTTTATTTAAAAACGATATTTTGCTGCAGAAATATGAAGATTCTGTTTTTATTTTACTATTTTGTGGAATATATGTTGTTTTCTTTATTTGTTTGTTTTGCACATTTTGAACTCTTAGCTCTTATCTGGTCAGCAACAAAAAATGTTACCTACTCTTTCTGCAACGTTTTTCTAAATGATTTTTTTTACATGACTCCATACAAATTAATTGTTTTAAGTCTGATCAACCGTGGCCGTAGCCACGGTGAGGTCGGGTGTGGCGCTTGCCCCCCTGACCAATCTGTGCTCAACTATCATCAAATTATTAATTATTCTTTCGACCTACGTTTACAATTAAAAATAACTTAAGCAAAAGAAAACAAATGATACATTTATTTTTCTATTCAAAAATTTATAAACAAAAGAATCTTTCTCTATAGAGCGGGATCACTAAACGAATGCTCAGTTACGGGCCAAGTGATAAAACGTTTATGTTAAAGGCCCACCAGAGAACCGACCTTGTCAGATAAACTCGAATAATATTATTTACCGTTTAACTTCAGTTATGAGAATATTTGATTATATCTGAATCCACAGTTATACAAATATCACTCGCAAACGAATGAAAGAAGTACGGACAGAATAATATTTACTCGTATTAATCATAGTTTTGTTTCGGTGTTAATAATAGGTCGGGGAGAAAGTCTTTTCGTATTTTGCATGTATGAAGTTGTGATCCAATATCTTTGATTGAACTGTTTGTACCTGGCTGGTTATGTATGATACCATTAAAAAGTTAACATTTAAAAAAAAGAAATAAACTAAAAACTGATTCCCGCCATTTTTCAATTGTTTTTCTGACCAAGAAAATGAGTGAATCTAATGAAGAAATTCGATACATTTTAAAGTTTTATTACAAAAAAGGGAAAAATGCGACACAAGCTGCGAAAACAATTTGTGCCGTTTATGGACCTAATGCAGTGTCAGTAAGAGTAGCACAAAGTTGGTTTAAGCGTTTTCAGTTAGGAAATTTTAATGTTAAAGATGCAGTTCGCCCCGGTCGCCCTGTTACTGATAAAGTTAATGCCATTTGTGAAAAGGTGCAGCAAGATCGGCATATAAGTAGTTACGACATTGACCACAAAACAGTTTTGACCCATTTGAAAAAGTCTGGATTGACAAAAAAGCTCGATATTTGGGTACCACACGAGCTCACTGAAAGAAACCTAATGAACCGTGTAGGGGAAGAGTGGCATGAAAGAGCTAAGTTTTGAAAGAGCCACTATCATTTACGCGGTTGTTTTCGAACGAATGATGCACGAATTATAATTTTGAGATAGCAACACTGGCTATCTGTCACCCACAAACATTTTACAGTTCACCGAAAATAAACGTCGCCGTTGTAACGTATTGAAGATTTCGTCGTTATAAAGTAAATTTTTGAGTTCATTTTATTTGTTTTCTGACGTCTACACGTACAAAATTAACAGCAATATGATTATACTATAATTTTATGGATATATTAGGCCTTCCAATAACATAAAAATTTTGCAGGCAAAGCTTTAATTTCGTTCTAATTTTCGAGGTTATGTTTCTTGGGAGAATATGTTTTGAAAGAGCTGGGCTACGGTGTAATGAAAAAGCCGGCTCTTTCAAGACCAATATTATAAATATTATTATTATTTATACAATATTATAATACTATGATTTTCATTGCACACTACACAATTATCCTGTCCTCTTCCTCTTATAATAATAATAATATAATATAATATATAATAATAATATTTATATTATTGGTCTTGAAAGAGCCGGCTTTTGGTACCAGTGCAAAATTTGTTCCGGTTGGGCACATGAATCCTGTGGTGTAAAAGGGAGATTGCATTATTATTGCCAAAAATGTTTTTAAGTTGAATTCTTTATTTTTGTTATTAATTTTGAATTCTTTATTTTTGTTTTTAAATAACTTTATATGTTCTATACCTAGTTAGTTTGCAATGATTGATCTCAAACGGATGGTTAAGTGAGAATTTCTTAGATTTAAGTAAATACTTTATTCAGAGTTTGCGTTATATAAAACATTTTATATAATAATAAATATTGTCGATAATATCTTCGTTAATTTACAGTTCAAGTCCTGTAATAATAACTTGGCTCTTTCAAAACTTTTGTTGGCTCTTTCAATGCCTATGTGTTATGAAAGAGCCGAGATCTCATTCTTTTTATAAATGGTTAGAAGTCTAAGAATATTGTTGCTTTTGGAAAATGTTTCATGACATTATGTACATAAAGAAATGAACAATAACTTATGATATAAGTTTTATTGTTTATTTATTTCCTTTTGTATTATTTGCTCCATTTTTCAAAACTGGCTTTTTCATGCCACTCTTCCCCTACTCGTTTGCGATTCTCTATTAAAACACAATAAACCCGAACCATTTTTGAAAATATTGATCGCTGGTGATGAGAAGTGGATCACTTACGACAAGAACGTGCGGAAAAGATCATGGTCTAAGTGCGGCCAAGCTCCACAGACTGTGGCGAAACCCGGATTAACGCGCAATAAGGTGATGTTGTGTGAATGGTGGGATTGGAAGAACATCGTTCATTATGAACTTTTACCGCCGGGCAAAACCATCAATTCGGATCTCTACTACCAACAGCTCATGAGATTAAAGCAAGAAATTGAGAAAAAACGTCCGGAATTGATCAACAAAAAGAGTGTAGTCTTTCATCATTGGCAACTTCTATGGGGATGAAACAGATGAAAAGGTCTAACGTGTCTGCCCTAGAGTGCTTGTATAACAGATCTAGTATGTATTCTCAAATCAATGATTGGTTACAAAGAGCTAATTAGTTCATGCATATTTATGAACTTTAAAATTGTCTATATGAAATATTATGTATAAGTAAATACCCATGGTAAATATACTCAATACATACGGAGTCCACTTATTACGTTGCAACTTAAGGAACTTAAGAATGAATAAATATAACAACTTAAGAATGTAACAACAACGCGTGGACGAAATAACAAAATAAAACAAATAAAAAAAAACTAAAATATGATAAGTTTAGAATCAAGATTAACATTCACGATGTAAATAAAGTTACGCACGTTATTATCCTTTTAGATTTATGTATGGCAATTACACAGCTAAGCGATTTTTATATATTCCGTAGTCAATTATTTATTCCAATAGATAACTTAGATAAGAGAAACAAATTCTGAAGATATCGACTCCGCAATATCGTTCTTGAGTCACTCATTATGTCGTGAGATCGAATCTTAACCAGTAACAAGAAATTTCTGCTTAGTATATACGTATGTTTCAATTATAACTAGCTCGGCAGTAAGTAAAGACATTTCGAGGAAACCAGCGCTTATTTTCCATTAATCCGCATTGGGCCTACGTCCTGGATTATCATCCGAAATACTCACATAATTGTAAGAGGTGGGGGGAGGCTGTGCTGTATTACAGGCTATCGATCCACGTCAGCTTATAACGTCCCACTGAAAGATACAAGCCTCACCTAGTAATTACGAAGGAGTTTCGGACCATAATCCACCACGCAGATACATTGCGGATTGGTGGATACATATGCCTGAGGTATTTTTCAATTCCTAGGCTAGCTAGCTTGCAGGTTTCCTAACGATGTTTTTCTTTATCGCCGATGTGGTCATAATTAAATTATCCGTCCATAAGGGCCGAGGTTTGGACCTACGGCCTCAGTCTCGCTTCTATATGTAGGTATATTTGCTTTTGTTTTAAAATATTTTTAGCTATATTTAATATTATTTTTAACGGAATACCGTTTTTTCCGTTCATAATTGTGGTGGAGCATCGTTCATTATAATGGCAACACTAACAAAATAATAAGAGATCAGTGTGGCCGAAAAGAAGCTATTGTGACATTGTTATTTAGTTATTAGTGTGACAAGCTATTGTTATTTAGTGAGAATGAGTGATGGGAGATCGATATACCGATAGGCAATTTAACTCGAACATATATTTTGGAAAATCTATAACTTCCGATCCTCTATAAAGTTACTTTTAGCTAAGAGCATCAGATTTTACTGGTTCATTATTAATAATCTAGTTAGTTAATGAAATATCTAACGGTAAGGGAAACTTTAATTCTTATTACAACAACTGATTGGAGAACTTCTCGAGAATAATAATAATAATACGTGCACATACAGATATTGGAAGTGTCTTCATAAAAATGGTTAAAAGTTCAGAAATTAAACATTAATTTCAAATGCTTAACCACAAGTTTTTTCCTTTGTTGCCGGCAAACATTTATGACTTCATTCTTTTTATTCCATAGTTCCATAGAGTTACTTCCATAGTTCCATTTTGATATTATTAAAAAAATGTTGAAGGCTTACAAAAGTACAATGTTAATTATACCACTTTTCTGTAAGAATACTTGATGTTACTGAAACAGGTAATTTTTACCCCATGCGAGTAGCTTTGTACCTTTAAAAATACATTTAACACATTTTACTGATGTATTTTTTATTTTACTTACTACTTAATAGCTAACTTTACACTTGAAATTCAAATTTATATTCAAATTAATTGATTTATGTATTTGCCAGAAGACAGATAGTCAAATACATATTTACATTGCCTAATATGTTTTACCTTAAACGGCGTGCAAAAAATGTTTTCGTTATACTTAAAAAAAAATATAATTACTAATACGAGTATTACAGAACATGGCATATGTCAAGACATTATACCGTAGATTAATTCCGGCCTAAGTCATGATGAATTCAATCATAATTAAATATATCATCAATTGTATAAAATCCTTTTTTAATGACCAATCTTTCAATTTTATGTTAAATGTTTTTTTTCTGGGAGTTCTTTTATTTTCTTCGGTAGCGCGTTATACACCTAGCATCGCAATATGAAAAAGTCTAATTTTATATACTTTTTCTATAACTAATCTGTCCGTTTGTCTTAGCTTCATGTGGTGTATATCTTTGTTCTCGTGAATATATTTAAATGTATTCTTACAAATGTAGCTAAGTCAAAAATATACATGCAGGGAAGTGTTAGTATATAAAGTATTTGAACAATGGTTTGCAGGAATCGACACAAATATTTATTTAATATTTAGAACATTTAAGTGTGTTTAGACACATATTTCTCAAGGTGTTTAAAACGTACATGTGTTTACATTTTTAATAAACCTGACCGACGGTCTCTTATACTTTTGAATGCCGACCACACAAAAACTTGGCTCTGAGCTAGTGCTCCGGTAGTCCGTGTACCTAAGGTACAAGATTACGAGGTACTTACTATATTCCATTCCAATTAATTTTGTTCAAAATGTAACCAAAGATGGCGGCCTAAAGTAACTGACACAACCTTAAATTGAGGTGATAATTGTTTTCATACCTATCCTTAAATTGATTCAGGGAGACTGTAAATTTGCCCTGAATTTAATAAAAGCTAAAATATGTTGAGTTATTTCATTGAATTGGTTTTCTTTTCGGCAAATTGGATTAGACTTTAGACAAGTAATATAAATTATTTTCCATGCGGCCTCATACACATGTAATAAGTGTTATCTAATGTACATCGATCACATTTTCGTCAAAAAAAAACGGATATCAGGGGAACAGTGTTCTCTTCCAGTAACATAAGATCCCTGTCACCAGGTATCCGATACAATCTCATATGGAGTTGAGGGAAACTTTGCAATAACGATTACTGGCATCCATCTCGCGCCCGCTTTTCTTAATAAATCATTGGGGAATGTTATTAAGCAACGTGTCTTGTTTAATATCTCGCGTGGTTATCCTATTCCGTCTAGGGAATATTGTGGAAAGATTATAGAGATATATTCTAGAAGGCTTCTAGGAAATATGTTTTGCAAATATTTGCATGATATGCATTTTATATGATATGCAAAAATAATTTGCAAAATCGGTGTTTAGTAAAATACGAGTATGTCTCTACCAATAGATACCATACCACACGATGCCTTCCAAGAACAAAGTCAAGTTTGTTCCCAATCATTTTGCCTTCGTTTTTATGTACTTTTAATCACTGGTTTATTTATAGTTAAATTTTATGTTCAAATGTCTATCATGCTATCGTCACAGCATTGAGATGTCAATTAAAGATTAAATAGATCTCTATACTTAATTAAATTATGTACTGTTATGTTGATATCTTGCTTTGTGTTGCAAAATAAATAAATAAATACCATAAACCTATGTCTCTCCACTGCTGTATGTGGAGTAGGCATCTTCCAAGGCTCGCCACTGCTCTTTACATCCAATCACTGCCAGCAAAATTATTTTTCAAGTCAGTTTAGCTGGACGGGACCCACACTGGACGCCACCGATACTTGATCACCATGCAAGGATTTGATTACCCACCCCATCGTCATACAAATGCTCCTACTGGAAGAAATAACTTTCAATATATATGTTTTAATTCTATGTGAAAAAAGTCAAGTTTCTAAAGACACTGGAGCTAAGACGTTCTAAGACAGTTCTAAGACGGCTTCGTAATTTGTTAGCGCAGGCCACCAAGTTTGTGTTAGCACAAGGTTTACTTCTTATCGCCATACTTGACTATGGCGATGTTTGCTACTTGGATTTTACAGAATCACAACTTAATAAACTTGAGAGTCTTCAGAATTTCAGCATATGGTTCGTATTTAGACTGCACAAATATGACCATATTACTGAAATTCGCCAGCAGCTCAAGTGGCTTCCAATTCGTCGTTTTGAGGGGGAGAGTGCACGCTGCAATCCAACAGCCGCTGGGCGCACTCGACTGGCTACGTTACCCCTCTCTCACAGAAGACTACCTTGAAATGTACTGCATTTTCCACTTTATCTTATTTCCCGAATGTACGTAGGTACGTGTTTCGATAGTGAGTGAGATGTGCCAGAGCCCATTCCCATCCTATCCCTTCGCATTACCCAACCCTTTCTCCAAATCCATTCCTATATCTCCAAAGGTAAACAGCGCATTCGGGAGCGTGCCAACGTTTGTCATTTTGGACTAATATTGGCGTGTATCGCGGATGTCTATGGGCGACAGTATTCACTTACCATCAGGTGGACTGTATGCTCGCCTGCCCCCTATATACATAAAAAATGTTTTTAGTGTAGGTAAAATAAAGTAAAGTAACAATAAAGTGTATCTATCTATCTATCTGTCGAGACATATGAAAAATGGCCTTATCCAATTACTAAAGAAAAAAAAGTATCTACAAAGAAATGTTTAAGTCTTTCTATTATGTACAGTTATTCTAGTCCCTATTATCAGCTCTGTAAGGTGCCAATGAATATAAGTTCACTTATTACATAGCCCACAAAATTACAACATTACAGTTTCCGACCTGTTAAAAACAACATGCCCTTTTAAACGATTTAATAAAATTGAATGCAAAGTATTTAATTGTCTGATAAATTGAACTTATCATTAGCTGTGAAGGAAGACATCGTGAGGAAACCCGCACATCCAAGAGTAAAGAAATGAGGCATATGTACCTATATATACCAATTCGTACTATGCCCTACACTTCCCATTTCCCCCTCACGGGCTGATGTCGTTGGCCTGGTTGGCCAATAATTTTATATACATGCAGAGAAATTCATGTGCAAAAGTCAATATAAATGAAATCACGATCAAACAAACCCTTTCACCTAAAGGATTCAAACACGCGTGTGGAATACAAAGTAAAACTTAATGTCAAATATAAATCATAGAACAGAAGGTACATAGTGGTTTGTGTCTTACATGTGTGCGCGAAGTGAGTATGGGACGGAAAAGCTCAAATACAAATGCTGGTGACTGTAGCTGTCACCAGCATTTTTATAATCCACTGCTGGACATGCACATTATCTAGTGTATGAGGTATGTATGGCCTTAATACGTCACGCTTAAAAAGCGGTATGGCGAGTCCATTTTTGCGTTTCTATTTAAATGTCGTTAAAGTATTTGTAGATTTTTTTACAGAAAGAAAGTAACATACGCACTGGGCCTCTTTTTATAGAACTAACAGATAGGACGTTGAACAATTGACTAGTATGACTACTGCATGGACAGATGCCATATCCTGGTTGAATACATTGCTGAGCTCGCGGAATCCTATTCACAGCTTTTTAGAGTCCCGTATACTTGTCTCATAATAGCCAAATCTCAGTAGCCAATTTCTTAGACAACTTTCAGGTTATCGCCACAGCCTAGCGGTAAGTGGATATTGTCGGCCGTGGACATCCGCGATATATGCCAACCCGATATTTTTCGAATCCTCCCCCGGGATGGGAAGCTTTCATTGATGAGACGATATGGATGGCATCGGATAAGGGTAGGGAGTATAAAGGAATGAAAGGTTTCATTTATTTAAATCATTATACTCCCTATTGTAGGAGATGCCAGATAGAACATGAAATGGACTCTGGAATATCTTATACACTTTCGAAGCACGTTAGTACTCGTACATCCTATGGTAGGCATTCTTGTTTGAGAAAGAGCCAGGCAACACACCCACTAGCTGTATGATACAGCATGCGAGCTCTTCCTCCAGTATGGAATAGAATATTGCCAGCCATCGATAGGAAGGCATTTGCGCGCTTTTTAAGACCACCAGCCTCAAATACTGTTAGTATCACGAGCAAGTCTACTATAAACGACTAAATAATTTCAACGGTCTTTCACGCGGAGCACTGTAAATGTAGTCATGAGTTGTTTAAGGAATAGAGATAAGAAATAAGAATTCGTAAGAATGTCGCGCGAAACTCGAAAATCGTTGCGACGTGACGGGAATCCGTATGAACCGGCTTAACTACGCCTTCCGAACGCGTACGGCGGAATTCTTACTGTCTGCCAGAAATGCGTACCTGAATTTTGATGTATTGATGCGATTCGTGATGTGTGTTGTTAATATACACATAGTATAGTTACGGTAACCCAAGTTTGCGAACACCGTGGAAATATACATATGTATTATGTATGTATACATAGTGTATCCGATACACTATACTTGGTTGGTTGAGCAGTATTTGATGAAAATCCGTTCGGTTCATCGCCCGTACTACGGTAACCGTAAAACTGTAGCTATCACCAGCGTTTTTATAGGCCTCTGTTGGACATGGGCCTCTTCATATACATTATCTAGTGCACGAGGGACGTACGGCGTTAATACGCCACGCTGAAAAAGCGGGTTGGCGAGTCCGCTCCTTTTAAAGACGGTGTAGATCTACAAGGCTTTTGGTAGGGATTTTGTTATCCCTTAGTCACATTTTATGACACCCACGGGAAAAGATGGAGTGGTGCTATTCTAAAGCCAGCAGACACCACACGACAGTACCGTAATGCAAATGCTTGAGTCGAAAGACTTGCAATGTGTCCTGTGGACAGTGGGCCTGATCCACAAGTCCCTCAGCGAGCTATGGAGATGCGTGATGTTTATGTGACACGATTTGAAAAACATAAACGTCACTAACAGAACTCATAAGTTTAGCAAGCTGAATGACATGGTCAAGCCGTATCCACCGCAGGACTGAATGGTATAAATAAAGCCTTGGATAGAGACCACGTACAGGTTGTATGACACAACCTATATAGGGAATCTCTATTCACCGGTTTCCAGACAGAATTAAAATCAGATTAAAATTTCAGATTAAATTCAGTTCAGATTAAAATGGATCCATCTTATTGATTGGACAGGGCTTAGAGGCTTGTTACATTCGGAAACCGGTTTCAGATATTATTATTTAGTTATTTATTTTTATTTTATTTTCATTATTTATTTATAGGAAAAAATTCAGAGAAAGTTTACTCGTTTCATGTTCTTTAAATTCAAATACTTACTTCAAATAAATGCTTAATATGATCCACGCTTTGCTCGGCTTCACTTGCTACCGCTCAGCGTGCCGATATACTCATATTGCCGATATTACTTTCCTAAAGATTGCGAATATCCTTAACTATATCCCATATTGCATACTACCGGACTAGTTTTACAATCAGAACTAACGCTGCATTCAATCTCATATGTGATGACTCACGGACTATGTGATGGGTATAAAATGATTTAATAAAAAAAAAGTAATCGCATTACACAAATCAGGCTTATTTAATAAACAAGGGAATACGGACAGCCGGCATATGTGGCTCAACAATGAAATATTGTATTGTATTTGAATACGAGTACATAGGATAAGTGTACCTATTATTACCTATTATTATTATTATTATTACCTAGTCTGTTACACAACGGAATACAGATTCGTTTTATCTTACCTCATGATTATACCTTCAAAAACACACGCCTATCAACTTCAAAAACGCTTTGTGCGGTGCCGACTTCAAAATTCCGGGCGCTTAACAAATTACATCACAGTCGAATTATTTTACACGTGTGCACAATTTAATAATCGCACCTAAAATATTAGGAGTAATTATCCATAAGGGGGCTTAAGGAGGCGATGGTGTGTTATGAAAATTTTCAATTAACATCTGTTGTTCATTTACTTCAAAGGCATAATTTTGCGTCACTTTATTGTTACGTTTGAGCTAAATTAATGCATTTTCACTGTTCTGAAGGACTCATTATTTCGCGTCAAATTACAAATGCTACCTTTAATATGAGAACATTTCAGTTTTGAAGAGAAATCGTTTAGAGTAGGCTATGATATAATGACATTGACGAAGTTGATGCTGTGTGTTTATGAACTAGAAATCTGAGCGTCGCATTCGTAGCATGGAGCTAATAAGCTAGTTTTGGGAATTTCACACCCAACATATTAAGACTTTGAATATTACTATTAGAGAGTTAGAGTGATATCCAAAATAGTAATGCCCTATTCGCGCTGCGGCTAGCCAGCCACGCCATGAAGAAAATGCTATATGATCAAGCCATGAAGCGGACCCCGTCCAATTTTGCCGGCCACATTTTTGTGCAAATTTTTGTGTTTATTCTTTTGGCCAATTAGTAGTTTTAGTTAGTAGCCAACAATTAGTTTTAGTAATTTTTTGTGCGTACACTCTATTGAATACTATTTTGTTACTTCGTTTCGTAGAATTTAGTAGCGTAGAATTTTACTCCTTAGGATTAATTAAGGAGATAAGATCTAAAAATCTGATGAAGTAAATCTAAATAATATAAGAATTTACATCATCACCAATTATGCCATTTGACACCCATAAAAAAGCATCTGCCCTAAAAGAGCTGTGAATAGGATTTTGCAAGGTCGGCGGCGCACCCGCATACCCCCTGGTGTTGCAGGTGTCCATGGGCGACGGTAACACTTACCATCACGTGGGATCGCTTGCTCGTCCGCCCACTAGCCTATAAAAAAAAATACTTACCTAATATGCCATTTTGACAGACCTACTAAATGCATGTTCAATTAGAACATTCACCTCTCTCTCTACCACCAAACAAACAAACAAACAAAATGTCCCAAGTGTAATGGGAATAAGTTCGTCCCACAGCATTTCGGTATCAGATAAAACCACCTATTGTGATCACATTAAGGTCGTTCAGGCATCGGTGGCTGAATTTAAAAAAAATCCCCGACACATAGTCAATCCCGCGCCGGAAGCGACGGCCGGCGGGGGCAGCCAGGATTATGGAAAGGGTGTGAACATCCATCATATTCACTTTGACACGCACATGTGTTCTCCGGATTGAACAGTTTCTCTTCCCTGGGAGACGTGGCGCGTTGGTGCATGACATGAAAACTTTGTACGTAATACGTGCGCCAAGAGACTTTCAATGTGACATATTTAACAAACCTATAGAAGCTGAAGATGTTTAAACATGGGTGTCGAAACCCTGGGTCTATGTAGTCCTAGTGTCACTCCTCATTGAAGGATCTTTCGAAGCGCCTTTTTGACACCATAAGCAACCCTAAGGCCGGCAACACATTAGTCTGGATCGTCACCGACATAATGCAGCCAGCTCTTGGTAGGTACCTTGCTACAATGACCAAATCTGTACTAATTTTACTGCTAAAAAATATAACGTTATAATTGTTTAGCAGTAAAGTGCTTAAAAATAGGCATTATTATAAATCCTAAGTAATAGTTATTAGAAGTCTTGTGTAGTGGTAGCAGTTAGAGAAGCTTTGGTTTGTTTTTTTCTGTCACCAATCAATTGGATGTCCACCCGTCTAGATATTAACTTAAATTATCTATAGTTTCCTATTTCAACCATTGTATTATTGCATTTTTGAATTGCAATAGAGTTACCGTCTCTTATGTAAAACTCTACCGCTATCTCTCATCACTCAATCCACAGAGAGCTGTCGGGATTGGTTTGCTGGCAATCTTTCATATATGTGACGGGTTCTGGACTTTAAATATGGACCCCTTTATTTTGTTTGTTTTCCCGCAACTCGTTGACAAATGCGCTGTTAACACATTATATCATTTATGCATACCACCAAAGCTTGGCCGGGAAAAATTTCAAACTTGTTTCATAGAAGTTTGAAATTTTTTATTTCATACAAGTTTTGATTTTGGTTTCAGTGCATAATGTAAGACACAAAGCTCAATACATAGCTCGTAGAATTAGCACGTTAAAGAGACAATAGGCCTGCCCTGTCTTATTTGCCGCGGGACAGATGGGGTAGACGAATCTTCGATTGGACACCCGTCGCCGGTGGTGGTTGAATGCGAAGAGCCGAAGATCGTGTAGTGACGAGCCTTGGGAGAGGCCTGTATCCAGTAGTGGAAAGACAGACTGATGTCATGGTATGCTATGGTACATAATATAAATGTGTAATCACGTTGTTTTCATGTGTAATTACTTCGAATAGATTGTAAACATCTGGGTCATGCGTAATATCTGCCAATCCGCACGGGGCCTACCAGGAGCCCACAACCGTTACAAGGGGAGGCTTATGTCCTCCCGAAAGGCTTGTAAAACAATATCAGTAGCGTTTCACCGTTAACTCGATAATAATTTCTTTGTTTGTAACGTCTTTACGATCCCTGTGTCGCGTAGCGTCTTACGAGACCCTCGAGAAGAGATGGGATGGCGATATTCAATAGCTGGCCGACCCCACACTTAAATATACAATTTTAATATACACCACACTTTAAATATACAAGTAACAATGTCGTGAAACATGTCCAAAGATACGAACACTAAAAACGAGTTAAGAGATTTTAACGCGGTGGAATTCAGCATTGAAAAATTTAACTGTCAGATAAAGAACCGTTGTAAAAGTTGACATTTCTTGACACAATATATTTTTTATTGCGATGATCATAAGAAATGTTATGACAAGTGGAGGGGGGGGGGCAAAAATATGGTTAGCATAAGAGATAAAGATAAGGAAGTGATCTGGTACTTTGAAATAGAAATAACTGTATAGTTCTTTTTTCTCACGAAGGCGGGTTACGCGTAGTTGTGGTTGAGCTCGTACATGTACATGTGGTAGTGTGCGCCGCGGCCTCGGGAACCCAACTAACCCAACCAGATTAAGCTACGATATGAGGTTCTCCAATAAAGCTGTAAACAGGATTTTGCAAGGTCGGCGGCGCTCCCGCATGCCCTTTGGTGTTGCAGGTGTTCATGGGCGGCGGCAACACTTACCATCACGTGGGACCGCTTGCTCGTCCGCCCACTACTCTGTATAAAAAAAAAGAAAATCTCAACACCTTTCTTACATATATTCTTAAAATAATTATTGTCTAGTAACACAACAGTTTTGGCAACGAAGTGCAATGAGTGTAAAAACAGTGATAGCCTAGGTATAGGTATCTATTTCTCGACTCTCATTCGTGACAGTTGAGAATCAAGATGCGTTCAAATTCTCATCTAATAGCTCTACCTACGTACGGATTTTTAACAATATAAAATGTATATATAAAAAAAAGTGTTCTCACGTTTACGCACACTAAAACAATGTACTGGTACATGAACGAGCACAACCTTTAATAAGGGTAACCCGCCTTCGTGAGATGCGAGACCTATACCGATATTGATAACCTAGACTTTGTGCTACCCTTACCAATACCGCATTTGATCCATAAACGACACATTTTTGTTGCGACATGTGTTGCATTTTGCCTTTTCTTAAAATTTCAAAATGTAGCGAATTTCTTCGTTACTTTCACCCATTTTCACAAACTGGAAAACAATGGAAAAATGGTGGAAAATATTTTCTTTTCATATTTTATTTTTTTAGATCCTTTCACTCTAGGTTTGTTGGGTTCCACAGGTGGAGACCCGGCATCGGACTTTGGCTATGAGAGACCAAGGAGAGACTTGACGGCGGGGCGTCAAGGGCATCCTAGGTGAGCGAGCAACAGCTGACCACCCAACAACTGTATTTGCTTCGAACCGAGGAAGGGTAGAATTAAGACAGCTCTTACCCTCGTCACTGTTTAACTGTGTAGAAACGGACTCCCCGATTTTTTTTTTTTTCACTCTGGTTTCCCTTCAAAACGTACAAATCTTTCGCCTATTTTTTTAGAATGTCTACTTTTAATGGTATTACAACCAGCCAGGTACAAATAGTACAAAAAAAGAGATTTATTTGATTATAACTGCATACGTACAAAATACGAAAAGACCTTCTCTCCGACCTATTATGTGTGAAAAACGCCAAAATCTTAAGAGTAGTCTAAAGATTGTACTCTGGTTAGTTTGTTTACCGTGGTCATGTTCTTTGTGGAGAAACCGACATTCGTATGGCATTCACCCTCTGGAAGTTAATTAAGAAATAACTCTGCAAGAGCGAGCGGTGCAGTCTTTGTGCAAGCATTTGTACTTATTAACAAGCTAAATAAAAAACATTTAAAAAAAACTTGTAAGAAACATTAAAAATGTTCCAAATAGTAATTAATCAAAAAACACCAAAGATGTCGTAAACAAACAATATATGATTTCAATTATGATTAAAAATATTCAGGGAGAGAGCATGATCATTTTAATAAGTTTTGAGTAGGTAAATAATTTTCATCGACATTATAAGTAGCACTAGCAAATTATAAATCAACAACAAACGTCGTTTCGGTTTTATTGCGTTATTGCAACCGATGTTCTAATATATGTATCTTTATTATCACTATTTTGTGATACATTGCTTATCTTATTATAGTATTTTGAATGTAAATTTAGTATCTACCTTAGTATTTTCCTAGTTCGTTACGAATATTTACTAGAAGATAGATTGACGTGCGCTCAAGAATTGCAAGATTCTATTTAGACCTTTCATCTCATTCCACCCTCTTCCCATCTTTGTTATACATTATTTTTAAAAACAATTCAATTTGCCATGTTGTGGACCACCATCCCGTCTGCCACTTCTTCCATAAAAAAAATACCTTATCATTCACTATTGCTAAACTGTTAGATACAATAGTCACCCAACTCCAATATATTTAAAAGTAATATCTAAACATCAAACACTGGCAAATTGAGTGTATTAACACGCAATCTTTTTGCGAATTAGTCTGACTGAAAATTAAGTAAACATAAGTGTCATTACAGCCTCTGGAGTAAAGTTTTATTGTGTTTAATATCCAAAACCTTTGCCGGCATAAATAATTTATTTTAAGACGGCTCCTAGATTTACAATGAAATTGTAAAATAATGTCATTTCACTGCAACGTGCCTTGCACCCAAACGAGCTTCAATACACTCCCTAAACGATCCCAAAAAATTGAGAAATCCATAAAATTGCTTATAATATAAATTGATCATCTAGGGAGCCTTTTAAAATAGTAAATGTTTCAGTCGGTAAAAGTTAGGTTAGAGTTAAGTGTATACTAAACATATACCAAAGTATAAGACGTATGTATGTATATTTATTATGATTATTAAACTGATCCCAAACGCATATCTTTTTATTTTACCATAATTTTTATTTATTTATTTTAATTTCATTGTATAAGTATTTGACGTGTACAAATGACGGACTAAATGCCCTATAGACTACTATATGTCTAATGTATGTTTTATATTTTTTATGCTTATATTTTTAAATTGCGTGCACAATGTTATTTATGCCGTGTGGTTTTATTTATGCCGATTATATACCGATTACACCACCCTCATTTCTTCTCGCGGATATCGTAAGAGGCGACTGAGTGATAACAAAGTCGCTACCACAAGGGTTGAGGAGCTACCCCACCTCTGAAAGAGTGGACTCGCAAACCCGTTTAGCCAGCGCAAGTGGCGAGTTAAGACCATATATCAAGACAAAGTTATTGGAAACAATGCATTGCACACAATGTCATTGGAAACAATGCATTGCACACAATGTTATTGGAAACAATGCATTGCACACAATGTTATTTATTGCACACAATGTTATTGCACACAATGCATTTAACACAATGTTATTGCACACAATGTTATTTAAAAGTGGTCTTAACGTTTTTAGTATTTTATCTATTTAGTTTTTAACTATCTTTAGTTAACAACTACAAACCCAATTATTTCTATATCATCTTTGATATAAAAATAATTAAATTTGTTGTTATTATAATGTTAATTATAATAACGCAGTGTCACTATTGGCATTACGCACCACAATATGTCTGGATGTACTAAACGAGTACTGTCGATAAGGGAATCGGCACTTGCTCATGCGCAGCTAAGTAAATAATTATACACTGTTGCAACCTTCGATACATCCTTTGCCACGTGATTGCCACACATGCCTAAAACGATGAATAAAAACTTTGGCCTGTTTGAGGACCTGCTTCTCTTCGATAGCTTCTCACTTGATTAACTTGTTGTAACCATGTTACTTCAGGTGTCATGGTTACAATGTTACTTCATGTGAGTAACATGTTTCATATCTGCCGATTCGGAATCCTTATAGTCGTTAATTAAAAGAATCCAATGCAAGCGTCCGTCAAACAAGTATTTTAATTTAGTTTACGTATGTAAAGTAACTTCTCCAGTGTAATAACAATCTTAAAGGACGCGGCTACATCGATTTCCAACGTCAGTAATTGAATGAAGCCGGTGCAAGCGCTCTAACACCGGGCAGTTATGCTGCTCGCTTTAATTTAGTTTATCGGTGTCGAGATAGTACTGGCTTCATGGAGTCTGGAAAGGCAGAGGTGAATGATCTCTGTGGAACTTAGCTAAAGGGCTTTTGTCATTCAATGTTTAATTTAACGACACCAAATTTGAACAACATGGTCTCTCATTGTATTTTCATTGTACAGCGAACTGAGCTACGGAAGCTATGAGAGCTGTCAGTAAAATTTTGTTACACGAATGTTCACCGAATAGTGAAGTAGTTAGCGTTTTATCTATCAATGTATGTCTGTTTTATTATTGTAAGTAATGAATAAAGCCAGTTGCCTGCAAATATTTTGCTGTGTGAACAATAAATACTTTTGAGTTTGTTTGGGTTTTTGTTAATAACCAAACCTATTATAGATTCAAAGATATTGTAAAAATTATATTCTGAGAACATTTTCAAATTCATTTTTTTATATAATGATAAAAGTTGAAAAAGGAATAATTAGTTCCAAAAGGAATTAAAGAATATTGTTTTGAAATTAAATGTATTGGGTTATAAAGTTTGGAGTTATATTAAAAGCTTTACTCGTTACTTTTACTCATTTCTTTGATAAATTTAGGTTCGCCCTGGAAGAATGATCTGAACTTCCCTATAAAAAAATCAGTCAATGACTTTCTTCAAATCATCAGTCTACCTTCCTGGAGGACGTAACTTGTAATCATAATTATAGTTTCTAATTTATATACTGCCATTTACGAGGTGTACGTAGATAGCAAAACAAATTAAATGGTAAGACATTAGGTAACCTCCCCAAATCTAGTATGGCGTGTAAGGTATTTACTTGAAGGTATTTACAGACTGACCGCAGCCACTGGTTGCCTCTCCGGAGACAGTAATTAGACACGAACAGTTATCCAATTTGACACTTCAAGTATTTGGAAAATGTCAAGAGGTTAGAAGTAGATTATTTATCGTCACAGGTAAACCTATTTAGTGACAACATTTCACAAATTTGCCGTGTGATGTCGGCAGGCATCCCGTCTCTTCCGGTAGTTCTCGTAAAAGGCGACTAAAAGGTTACAAAGCTGCTACCACAAGCCCTGAGGAACTACACCAGCTCTAAGAGTGGACTCACCAACCTGGCCATACATCCATCATGCACGAGTCTATGTGCACGAGGAGGCCCTTTTCCAGCAGTGGATTACACAGAGCCCGGTTGCTAAATAAAATATTCCCTGCTACTGTCACTGTAATGTTTAATAATTCGATATAGCGAATCAGCCATACTTGAGAAGCCGCCTACAATGGAATAGGCACGCTACGATGACTACTGTTCGGTGATGAGAGCCTAATTTCATTTGACATTGATTTACGCTAGGCCAAATAACACTACATATGCTTTGTAACATACATAATGTTCGATTTTCAGCATCACTACGTTCTCTGTGTTGTTGTTCTCTGTAATCTAAGCTTTATAGATATAAATTTTTTATAGGTTTTTATAGACGAGTAAAGAGTCCACCTGGTGGTAAGAGGATACTACTATCATGACAACTTACCACCATCAGAATAAAATTTTAGAAATCGATGTTTTTTAAATAATGCTGTTGTATTTTAAACTACTCCAAGTGTAAATATTGAGCTTCGCTAACTGGTTTATCTTGAGGATACTGAAAAATAAAAACAATTGAGTATTATAATCAAGTATAAAAATAAATTATAAAGATACATTACGAAAACATAGCCCATCGGCTAATCCGGAAACACCCGAACTCGTTATTCACGTCTATGCAGTAAAGTAATAAAGTATGCAATTACTTAGGTATTCATAGACGTAGATGACGCGTTCGGGTGTTTCCGGATTAGCCGATGGCCAATGTTTTCGTAAAGTATCTATCTGTACTCGTTATTAACCAAAAACCCATCTAAAATTTAAATAAGAGGGAATCCTTAACATTTTACACGGAGCGATATTTTATAACTAAATAATTTAACGTAATCCTTTTTTCTACGTAACATTTTGGAGATAGTTTTTTGCATGGTACATATTGTAAACAGTATGATATCTTTGTACATACTCTTAAAACGCAACTCACGCACATTTGCATACGAGTACATCACGCCTAGCTCCATCGGCGCTTAGCCCTTTTCTCTCTTTAATATATTCGTAAAACCATCAACCTATGTCCCACTACTGCCGGTTATAAGTCCTCTCCTTCGGGAGACGCGATCTTCGGCTCATCTCTTTTAAAGCCTTCAAACTTCTCATCCTAAAACACTATCTATACTACAATAGTACCAATTCTATAATGCCGGTCGACTATCTTCGTATTCCACAATACTTTCCGTATAATCAACAGTAGCAGGTACAGACGGTACTCGTATAATAGTGTAATTATTGCTACTAAATGAGTGTATTTTTCGTCACTATTATATTTTTCTTCAATTCTGTGTTTCATTTTTGGAAATGCTGTATTCAGTGCACCAAAATTCAATAAATATTTAAAAAAGCATATATGTTCAATGATGTATACAAAAATATAAAATCATATATATTTAATGATGTATACAAATATAAAAAATATTTTTAATTGATTATGTTTCATTCACAAATCACAATTCCACAATACATTTTTAATAATCATACCGTGTTCAGTGTAAAAGTAGAATGAATGCATTGTACAATGCATGTGGATGAGAAATAAAAGAGCTTTAATATTATTACTATGTATGACATTTCTAGCGTTTATATGAAGACTCCCTACTGCTTCTAATTATATACTACGATCCAGAGGTTCTCTGAAAAATAGATTGCAACATAGATGAATGAGAGCGGAGGGATTGCATGATAAATATTTAAAATGCATTGTGCGCTGCACATAGAAGCTTTCAATTCGACACATCAGATAAAATCCTGCACGCTATACCAAAATGTATTTTTTTAATCCTTTATAACTAACTAATTTTTAAGCTTCTGGTTTTTCATGTAAAAGAATTAAAATAAATTCAAATTCAAATGTGTTCATAACTTTCAGTCTTTCGCGTTTTGTACACATTTTATGGTCTAAATCGGGTCTGAATGCGTATAATAAAGGTATTTGTTTACCTTTTATTCCTACTCGACGTCTCAGCACGGGATACACCAGCCGTGGTCACGAGTTGATTGAAGAGGCGGAGGGTCGTCCAGTTTAAAACCTCTAAAAAAAGAGGACTCACTAATTCGCTTTGCCAGCGTGGTATTTTAAAGTCATGCATGCACAAGACACGGTCATGACGGAGCCCATGTCCAGCAACGAATGATAAAAGGGCTGGTTTCGGTTACGACCCGTTCGCCGTGGTACAACTGAGTGAATTCATAGAAGGTATGAATAACATAAAAAATTAAAAAGTATATAATGGCATATGTATTTATTATTTACTTAACACAAACATGTCTATTACCTTAAAAAAGACTTGAACTTTTCCTTAAATAGCGACATTTTTTGACAAATTAAACCTCTCCACTAAGCTATTATTAAGCAAACAGTTGTACTAATGGACACGTCTCCATAGTACAACGGGAAAATTGTACCACTGGGAAATAAAATTCCTCATGGTACAATTAGTTGGACATAGCAATTGTACACGGAGAACGGGTCTCGGTTACTACTGCACCATGTAAGTCGTTTGGTTATGTTTTATCAAATTAGAATGTATAAAAAAAACTATATATATTATAATTAAAAATTATTAGTCGTATATTTTTTTTAATCTATGTTTTCCTAAAGCCAACCAAAATTCTACAACCAAAAACTTCTCATAATTACTCGTACATGTTTATTTAAAAGACTATATTTTCGTCATAATTTTAAACCTCTCATCGCGTCGTCGTAAATACTTTTGAAACCCCTTTTTTATACAAAATCCATCCAATTATGGTTCGCTTTGACATCAGATATTCTTCAGAGATACAATATTATTTTATAATGAACACATCAAGGGATGCGCTATTTGATCACGTGGGTATCATTAGACGGGAGTGCCTTAAGAATTTAATAAAAGTTTATTAAATAAAAGGTCTTATGTTGGCTTAGCCAATTATTTTATTTGTGAAAAATATTTACAGACTAAGTGCCAAGATATACTGAAGACAAGGCGACGATGAATAAAATTTGTATTTAGTTTTAATACTGATACGATGCGCACAGCTAACAAAGAAACGTTACAATGCGTCGCGTCTTTGCAATCGACAGGCCCCGTCAACAGTAGCGTGTCAACCAGTAGCGATGCTTTTCGGCGTAGTCGTGCTTTACTAATCGCTAAGACACGTGACTACGTGACCTACCGAGACCGATCTATAAAACCATAAAGCAATCTATCGTACTGTCATACGTCAACATTTCAAGACTGTCGTCTGCAGGCCGCGACTCGTCGCTCTGTCACACGACCAATACTGTAAACTTTATCGTTTGTAAACACAACTACCGCATCTGTATCAAGTGTTTTCTCTATAGAGAATCAAGCACATCTCTAGCGAACAGATTGAGGAACTTAAAATATTTATACAAAAGTATACAAAACATAACTACGCAGTGTGAATACTTCAAAAGATACGACAATTTTGGTCGACCTGGTCGCATGGTCGTCGCGGTGAAGCGACTCTGTGTGCCCGACGTCTTAGGAATAAAACATTCTTATGTAGTATTAAGGCACACGCACATTAAAGTCGCGTCACACCGCAGCTCAAGCAATAATTTAAGTCAGTTAGTTGTTGACATTCAATTCTTCACGACGTCGCATAGCCAATACTTCTCGAATTACGTTCGTTATCTACGCACGTTCAACGCACATTGAGGCGGGCCGTGTCGCAGGGCATAACATCGGCGCATAAATACAACTGGCAAGCGATCCGGCAGTGCGCTGCGCTGCGGCGCGATGCGGCCCACCTGAAGTGTGCGATGGCTTATACAAAATGTATGAAAATGATTCAGGAGGACTTTTGCAATGTTATATGCTGAGGTGCGGCCCGCCGTAATATGCGCGAGCTTTAAATCTGTCGCACTAACTACATACATTTATGTGCTAAATTTGGTAGTAAATGTTCCAAGCGAATTTTAACATTTAAAATATTCGGCAATTTTATTTAGAATCATTAAAAGAATTTACGAATTTGTATTTCTAAACAATAAATAGAAAATTGATGAAAAAAGTTTTTTCGCGGTTTGTTTTCGTATTTCTGTCTGATTTGATTAGTTTGATTTATTTCATTTGTTGCAAATCGTATTAGTATATCTTACATTATTAGTAAGAAACATTTATTTCATAAGCAACACACAATGACACACGTGGGTGTGTCATTGTATACAAACGTACACAATAAGAAAATAAATACAGGTCTGCCGGTGGAAGTGATCTCCACAGGAGTTAAGCTTGCCTTTTGTACATCTTCTCTCATTTAATCATATATAGCAATATTGTTTTGCACACACAATAAAATTGTATCATATATACAATAAAATATATAAATGAAATAAATAGAAGACAGAAATAGTGATTGACTTTTGACACTAAGGCGTTGGGCACACCGTGTCGCGGGTAGCACTCGTCCAAGTGGCCGAAGGGCGTCACTCACTACGTCTCCCTACACATGGTTTACATACGAAGACTTGTATAATCCATCAATTATCAGTCCTGTTACATTCTTGCTATAAAACATAAATAGCATATTGATAAAAAGTCTGGTTTTATATTTACTTTATGTTGACAACCAAACAAACAACAAACCTTTTTAAAATATCGCTCAAGATTACAGTTCCTTTATGCAAATCGTTGACTGCCGACGTAATCTACCGGACGGAGGAAGACCGTAATCCGCAAAATTTAATTCAAATTAGCACCGACTCCTCAGACCCCGACTCTCTTATCTGACATTACTTCTGAGACAACCTCTTTGCAAGCGAATTGTTCCCGCGGCGCGAACTGGCGTTCAGTACTTATTTATAACGGTTAGATTACTTTTGGTGCGTCAAAGTAAGGAGGAGTAAAAGGAACTTTATATGAAACTCTGATATGAAGAAATATCGTTAACCCCAAATTCGATTCTGGAAGAAAACTTTTTAAATATTTCTTCTTGGGTTAGTTTACTTTTCTTTGTACAGCGTTTAAAACAAACTCATTTAGTATATAATATACCATACATCAGGGGTGCACAAGCGGTCGAGACACGTACGCGCGATCAGTTGTGCGAGTATGTGTACTCCTTGTAAATATTGTGTACCAACAACAGCATATAAAAATATGAAAAAAGAAATCGCACCTTTAAAGAATAAGGCCCTGAAACCCGAAGATATATATAGCGTTCGATACGACATCAATCTTAAAATCGGTCGAGCTCAATGCAGTGAGATGTTAAATTATTTTCCTTGCTCGTAGCTCGGGAACATGTGTGCTTGTCAGGAGATGATGGATGTTTGGATAAAGCCCTAATAAATATCTTGGGATAATAGAGAACAGACATACACGACGTAACGTATACATTGTTTTTAACAATTTCGCTTGAAAACGATTTGATTTTTTGAAAGAGCGAACAAGAGAGTGATCTTGCGTGTACACTACATCCTATCTATTGGATTCTAACTCATCAATCAACCAAAATCCATTGATTTGAGTTATAACTATCATCATCATAGTCAGCTCGCTGCAGTCCACTACTGAACTAAGGCGCTAAGGGTGGAAGGGAAATGGGCTCTGACATATTTCACTCACTACCGAAACTTGCACGAGCATTGAGTAAGTAGGATAAAGTGTAAATGCCGTACGTTTCATGGTAGTCTTCCACTGTGGGATTGCAGCGTGCACTCTTTCCCTCAATAACCTGTGTACTCTACCCTACTCTGTTGGTAGCTTCCTACATCCACCTCGTTACTACCGCTCTGACGACAGCGTCACGCCAACCAGTCTGGCCAGTGGTACCAGCAGCTTACGGCTCCAACGCCCGACTTCTCTACGACATACGTGACCTGCCTCATTCCATTTAAGCTCTAGACTTACAACTGTACTAAATACGAATAATATCTAATCTCTACTTTTTATTCGTGAGGTCGTGAGTTCAAATCCTCGGTTCGTACCACTGAGTTTCTACTTAGGTACGGACTTTTTTACCGATTAAAATTATTAGTGGCTTGGTGGTGAAGGAAAACATTATAAGGAAACCCGCATGCCAGGATATTAAACAAATCTGGACACTGCTTTGTGTGGGAGATTACGAAACCTCCACCAGTAGAGGCCTGTGCCCGTGGGACGTTATGGACTATTATCAAATGTATGTTTATAAGTTAAATACTTTTAGTATTATATGTATATTTTTATGACGTTTATATGTATTTCTTCATATACAGGCTAAAATAAAAAATACCTACACAATCGTTTCAATCGTTAAAACTAATAACAACTTTTGTTCTAGGACTTTCCTGAACTTGATATTTACACCAAACAGAATATTTTTTATAAATGAAGTAGCAGACATCGGTATTCTGTACCATTCTACAACACTACACGCTACTAAGAACGACAACGTTACACACTCGATTCATAAACAGCTGTTAACCAAACCGCTCCTATTAAGTATCTATATGCTATATCTACATAAATCGGTGCGGTATTTTTAATCGGTATTTTCCTGTAATCCTGTATGTAATGTTTAGTCTATTTAATCCTGTATGTAATGTTTAGTCTATTTACCCTGTATATAATGTTTAGTCTATTTAACCCTGTATGTAATATTTAGTCTATTTAATCCTGTATGTAATGTTTAGTCTATTTACCCTGTGTGTAATGTTTAGTCTATTTACCCTGTGTGTAATGTTCAGTCTATTTAACCCTGTATGTAATGTTTAGTCTATTTAATGCTGTATGTAATGTTTAGTCTATTTACCCTGTATGTAATGTTTAGTCTATTTAATCCTGTATGTAATGTTTAGTCTATTTAATCCTATTTGTAATGTTTAGTCTATTTACCCTGTATGTAATGTTTAGTCTATTTAACCCTGTACGTAATATTTATTCTATTTAATGCTGTATGTAATATTTAGTCTATTTAATGCTGTATGTAATGTTTAGTCTATTTAATCCTGTATGTAATGTTTAGTCTATTTAATCCTGTTTGTAATGTTTAGTCTATTTAATCCCGTATGTAATGTTTAGTCTATTTAATCCCGTATGTAATGTTTAGTCTATTTAATCCTGTATGTAATGTTCAGTCTATTTAATTCTGTTTGTAATGTTTAGTCTATTTACCCTGTATGTAATGTTTAGTCTATTTAACCCTGTATGTAATATTTAGTCTATTTAATGCTGTATGTAATATTTAGTCTATTTAATGCTGTATGTAATATTTAGTCTATTTAATGCTGTATGTAATGTTTAGTCTATTTAACCCTGTATGTAATATTTAGTCTATTTAATGCTGTATGTAATATTTAGTCTATTTAATGCTGTATGTAATGTTTAGTCTATTTAACCCTGTATGTAATATTTGGTCAATATTTAGTCTATTATCAAAATATTACTTTTACCACTGTATTCTTAAGCTTGAGCTTAAGCTTAACCGTGGGTAGGAGAATGACTGACGAGATAATGTCATAAAGTTTTAAGACCGCCTTTGTATCATGTAAACAATATTATATACACTTTCTAATATTTATACTTTTAGTTTTTGAAGTATGGAACTCAAAAATAATTTCTATTCTGGTGAGAATTAACAAACAATATAAATTAATTACCTGTTAATTAAAATTACTGCAAATCTGATATTAGATCAATTTGTTTACACTGTATGTAATATTTGGTCAATATTTAGTCTATTATCAAAATATTACTTTTACCACTGTATTCTTAAGCTTGAGCTTAAGCTTAACCGTGGGTAGGAGAATGACTGACGAGATAATGTCATAAAGTTTTAAGACCGCCTTTGTATCATGTAAACAATATTATATACACTTTCTAATATTTATACTTTTAGTTTTTGAAGTATGGAACTCAAAAATAATTTCTATTCTGGTGAGAATTAACAAACAATATAAATTAATTACCTGTTAATTAAAATTACTGCAAATCTGATATTAGATCAATTTGTTTACACCTTAAGAACACACCTTAGTTTAATATTTTCTTAGGTTTTCACACCTTAGTTTGTTCACATCTTAATTTGCTTGTTAAGTTATGCATATTCATCACGCTGACTAAAATACTTACAAGGTCACGACAAAAGCCACTGGTAGTATTGATGTAATAGTACGATGACATAAAAACAGGATGACAGGAGTGAAGTGGATCAACAAATACAATATACCACCAGCCTATGTCTCTCCACTGCTACACATAGGCCTCTTCCAAGGCTTGCCATCACACCCAATCTTCGGTTCTTCTCACCCAGCCATCACCGACGAACTTCTTTTAGTCAGGTTCAGGTCATATTTATCGTATTACCGATAGCCGATGGGTTAAACGAGTCCACGAAAGGAGGTCACATGCAGGGAAGTGCAGTGTGGGACACCCTTCGGCCACATAGACAACTTGAAATACTTTTACCATCGCTCCAAATTAAAACATCTGGAAAATGCTTATATCCAGCAGTAGATACAAAAAGACCGTTAATGATAACTGCTTATTCGTCATACCTTTAATATTCTTAGATGAAACGGTGACACTGATGACACATTAGAGAAATGAATGTCCTAAAATTATATGACAGACAATACTCGTAAGCCTTACGAAGGAGCCTTATTATAAATTGCAAACGTTATGAACAATTAACAACAATGACAATCTTCACACATTTGGTACAACGTTTTCACAATGTATAGAGGAAACAATATGCGAACTCTATACGCCCCTCATAAATGCTTATTAGGTACACAAACCTGATTCACTCCGCACTTGAATTCTTGGAAAAAAGAAAAATTCTTAGCAACTTTTAGGTACTAAGTAACAAATATCGACTTCAGTCGTAGTTCAAAAAACAGTCGGTCTCGCGAGCTCCAAGCGACGCATGCGTTGGCAACTTTTCGCTATAATATGAACTCCTCCCTTTCGATTTTATATTTAATTTAACTTGTGCGGAACGGTGATTCGTTTTGGTAGGCATACTTTTGTAGGTGGAGGTTTTATTATTCGCTATGATAGTAGCCCAAGTGGTCGAGAGAAGCTTGTGTGACGCTGACGAGTAATGCGCCGCATTTCGAAAGTTTGTGAAGATTTTACACCGTTTCTTGTATAAACTGTTGATTACCATATCATACCATCAACCTACGTCTCTCCATTGCTGGATATACGCCTCTCTCAAGGTTCTCCACCATACACGATCTCATCTAGCCACCACCGACGAACTTCTTCAAGTCGCGTCGGTGCACGTGACCACAGGACATTCCATCATCTATGTGCGACGAATTTCGAAAGTTTATGAAGATTTCAATAAACTATCACTATTAAACCACAAAACGTCTAAAACACGATGTTTACAATAATCAAACAAAACTTCACTTCTCACGTTCCCGCCAAAAACTCGACTCTGGTTCTTAATGCTCTAGTGAATGCATCTTGAGCGCTGACTTGCACTCAAGCAATCGAGCGCTCAGCTCATCTTTTTACAACTCTAAAGGAGAAATATGTCCTCGAATATCAACAAATATGGGACACGTACATCCACCAATCCGTTCTGGGTCCGTGTGGTGAATCGTGACCCAATATAAGCAGTATTCTTATCCGTATAGTGATATATATAGTGCTATATAATGATTCTCAACGTGCGTTCGTGAAGTCATGAGTTCAAATCCTCGGCCCATGCCACTAAATTCCTACTTAAATACGGATATTTAAAATTGTTACTAGCTCGGCGGTGAAGGAAAACATCGTGAAGAAACCCAAATGCTTGAAAATTTTAAAAATCTGGATCAGCACCAATCCATATTTGACCCGTGTGGTGGATTATAGCCCGAAACCTTCAAGCGACTTGATTACCCCTAATAATGCCCGTGTATATCTTCATTATAGAGCATTATAGGAATATTGTGTTCACCTCATTAACACCTATTTAATTATGTACACAATTATACAATTGAATACTTTAGATTTTAGATCAATCACCGACATATCCGTATAATTCCATTAAATGCTCCCATTCTATTTTCAATTCTAGACGAATAATAATAAAGCCCATTTTAGTTAACACGACAGTATGGTTGTGCATTGTCATAGTGCGACGATTACTATAAGCGGTATGTTGATGTGTATTTATAATACGTATTTAATATTTTATATTAGTGTTCAATTCAAAAATTTGTTACAATTATGAAATTGCCAATTACAGTTATAATAAAATTAACATATTTTTTCTAAGGAATTTAAAATAAATAATACATTTAGTTCACTTACTTAATTTAGTTAATCACGACACAGTCTACTGATTTATATGTAACAAACAACAAAAAAAAAAATAGGTATATCTATTCAGTGAGCAATCAAAGCCAGTGATTTATGGACCACTATAGAAAATAACTCACCCACGCGATATGCCATATCACCTTACGAAAAAAAAATGCAAAAAAAATCATCCTTACCATATGCAAAGCTATGTCAATACGCTAAAAAGAAAACACGTTGCCTTGTAACTAAATGGAAATAAAGGGAATATTCCTGTATATATTACTTTCTTCATCAAACGGCAGCAAACGTGACACTCGTGTGATGTGACGATGTAAACAAGACGGCACCATTCATATATGTGAGATTTTTCAAACAGAACGACTGAACGAACTCGTATAAATTATGAATTTGCGGAACATAATATACTACCATTTACCCGTGGCTTGGCCCAGTTAAAATGCGATTTCCAAATTAGTTTGTCTGCCTGAATAGATTGGATTTTAATCTATCTAGATAATTTTAAAACCATTAGATTGATTTGGATGAAAATTACCCACCGTATAATATTTGATAAAACTCTGTTATACTTTGTTTAAATTCTATTTTTTCCCATATTGTGTATATACAGTATATATGTATATCGGAGGTGGAGAGTGTATCTCGGAGGGGGAGAGTGCACACTGCAATCCAACAGCCGCTGGGCGCACTCGACTGGCCTCGTTACCCCCCTCTCTCACAGAATACTACCTTGAAACGTACTGCATTTCCCACTTTATCATATTCCCCAATGTATGTACGTGTTACGGTAGTGAGTGAGATATCCCAAAGCCCATTCCCATCCTATCCCTTCGCACGTCCCCAATCCTTTCTCCAAATCCATTCTTTCTTCAACAAAGGTAGGCAGCGCATCTGGGGGCGTGCCAAAGTTTGTCATTTTGGACTAATGTTAACATGTATCGCGGATGTATCGCGGGCGACAATATCCACTTACCACCAGGTGGACATACAGCATACAGCTCGTTTGCCATCTTCATTCTATAAAAAAAAAATGTATTTTTATTATTTTTATACATCTATACATACTTATGTATTGTATTGTATGCATCTAATTTATTTCAGTTATATTATGTTGATTATCTAAAATTGCAGTTTGATATTGTTATCCGTTCTCCTTACCATTCAAAAGTAGCCTGGAAGAGATCGTTTAGGCGATAAGGCCGCCTGTAGTATTTTTCGTGTTACTTTCTATATTGTCTTTTGCAAGATATGTTGATGTACAATAAAGAGTTTATCTATCTAATCTATCGGGATAAACACACTACAAAAAAGCCTATACAGACGGATAGCCAGCCAGCTGCAAAAGTGCAGTTTGAATGGGGTTTCTATGGCGTAAGCTATCAATCATCACAAATGTATCATAACTGCCAACTGCTTCAGCAGTGCGCTTACAGTTCTAACGACTGCACGTTAGCTGCACAAGCAGTTCGGATGCAGTCCTAATGCAGTTGGGCCGACTGCAATAGAACTGCCTGTGCAGCTAGCGTGAAGCCAGCATGCAGTCGTTATAACTTGAAGCGGAATGTCCAAGCAGTCGGCAGTTATGATGCAGTTGTGTCGACTACTGGCTAACTGCACAGAAACTGCATTCAAACTGCGCTTTTCCAGTTTTACTAGCAGTCCTGCTGCAATCAGTCTGTATAGACTTCAAAAGTAAAAACAGTAATACAAGTTAGCCCAGTTGGTTGAGAGTTTAGAGTGAAAGACATACAGACATACATACTTATGCTACGGTATGGAGTTCTTCAAGAAAGCTGTAAATAGGATTCTACAAGGCCGGCAGCGTACCCGCATTCCCTTGATCTTGCAGTTGTCCACGGACGGCGATAGCCACTTACCATCACGTGGACCGCTTGCCCGTGTGCCTTCTTTAATATAAAAAAATACAGACATACAGACAGACGTCATTTACTTGTATATATGTATGCTGAGAAATCACAATATGTTTTATTGGAATCTGTATTGTACTCGACAGTTAAAATTAGCAATTTTCTTCTAAAATCAGCCCGATAATCACCCTAAAATCACCTTTCAATCGTATCGTGTTTTCATCTAAAACTTATAAGAACCTGTTACCTTTCTAACAATGTATAAAGGGACTTTTGGTGTCTAGACCTTAGGTCCGTGAAGTCTTAGTAGGCATTTATTTTTTAACGATCTATAAAAGCGAACTTGCAACAAGTAAGATTGTACAAACATGTCCAACATATGCATAGTTGAATTATAAACGTTTGTTACATTTTTATTACTATTATTTAAATTAGCTTTATACGGGATTAAATAAAACATACCTGCCCCTTCTATCATTTTTTCTTTTTATAGTAAGAAGACGGCAAATGAGCCAAGTGGTAAGTGGATTCTGTTGCCCATGGACATCCGCGGTACATGCCAACTGCAGTCCAGAATGACAAACGTGCTCTCAGATGCGCTGTTTACCTTTGGAGATGTAAGAATGGACTTGGGAATGGGCTCTGGCATATCTCACTCACTACCGAAACACGTACGTCCATTGGGGAATATAGTACATTTCAAAGTAGTCTTCTGTGAGAGGGTAATGAAGCCAGACAACAAGTAACAATTTACAACTAAAAAGAACTGAATTTTCAAAAGTCGTGGAACTAACGTGAGTTTTCACGAAAGCAATTCGATTGAAGATATTTTTATTTAACGAGAATATTGTAAGTTTTTAAAATAATATACTATATATAATTGTCCATTATTTTTTTGTCTCAAAGTCTTGACTTTGTGCTATTTTTAATGCGTACTTAATTAATTATTACTTATTAATAAAGAAGGTTATAGTTTAAACAGGATTAATTCAAAAATAAATTAATTATTTAAAAACCAAAAAAGTTGATTGCGTCCAACTCCTATAAGAGTATGTTTGTATGTTTACTACAAACACTAATTGGTTTGTTTATTTGTTTTATGAACGACTGCACTGTTTTGACAATTCAGTAACAGACTTACAGCACTCGGGATCATGTTTCTTTGTTTTGTAATATGGTCCTTACAATATATCCCTTTTTTGCTCGCCAGAGTCGGATAAAATGACTTGAAAGTAACTTAAAAAGAACTTCTACAACACACCCCAACACTTGAAGAAAATTTTATTATAAATTACACTAAAAGATACCTTGGACCCAGACATTCTATTACTGCTTAAGAACCTACGTTTGCTTTTTCCATGTTTTTAATTGCCAACTTAAAAATGCATTTTCTAAAATCGCCTTTGAACCTTATTTCGTAACGACTAAGAGTAACATATTGTTGAGAAATAAAGTTGTGGTTGGCATTTCCTCGTGAACATTTCCATTGAGGCAGAATCCGTTCGCTGCGTAATCCTCTTGGATTCGCTTGCAATTTTCCACATTGTATGTACCTTGTATTCGGCTTGAATATAAAAGAGAGGTGGAATTTATTAAGAATGCCACAAAGAAAATTATAGTTCGTTTAATATAAAAATCTGTATATTATATTGTTTCATATTTTATCATGCAATATAAGGAGCAGTGGTAGCCTAATTGTCGCTCGATTCACATTCACGGGGTATTAAGTTCAAATGCCGGCCCATACCTCGAGATGAGTTGTATAGTGTCGTGTGGTCTTTTCGTGATTGTAGTGAAAGGCGACTACGGGATAATGAAGGCTCTACCACTAAGTCTGAGATACTACACTACCTCTAAAAGAATGTAATCATCAACCCACTTGGCCAGCAAGACCATACATCCCTCGCGTACAAGACAATATGCACGAGGAGGCCTCGTATGTCCGCTAGTGGATGAAAAAGGACTGGTCAGGTAAAAGAGTTGTATGGACTCCCAAGAAAGTATTTGCTCGACACCGCTTTACCATGTACCCAATGCCTCGATTGTTGGTCCTGCAACAAATATGCAACCGCAAATATTCTAAAAAAACTTTGTATAAAAGTTTTAATTGAATAATATTATATTATTTAATTAACTAACGACACTAATACAAAACTTTCCGCTAGTAAATAACAATAAACATTTCAATGTCTCGGAACGCGCCGAGTTATGCCTGTAATTGCGTTAAAAAGCTATTAAAAGCATCTGGATTCTATTCCGGAGTCAAAACTGCGAGAAGTTGCCATTTATTAACGATGCCTAAGGGAGTTTCGTAGCTAACGACTGATTAAAACTAAATGTAACTTTGAAATATGACAGTGTTACTTTCGCTACAGTGTAATACTGTGTTGTGAGGATTACGTAATCTTTGAATGATATGCGATTGTGGCTCTTATGTTAGCTACCTAACACAATATCCACAGCGCAGAAGTAGAGGTTTATTATTTTATTTATTTGATATACAAAATCCACAGCGCTTAGGATAAAAATTATACATAGATTTAATATGATTAAGCTTATGGCCAATTATGAGTTTACTTTATACAAACCATAATATAAAGTTAACATCTTTAGAAACAGAACGGAATAAATACCTAACAGTAATTATGAGAGTGTGTGCATGCATTTGTGTGAGGGTGTTTTTGTGTGGGTGCGCGTGTGTTGTGTGTGAGTGTGTGTATGCGAATGTACGTTTATGTGTTGTACATGGTATATTCATTTTTTTTATTCAATAAATCAATAACATATCTTCTGAACGTAGTCTGATACATGCAGAAGGGATCGACACTCGAAAATGTGGTATTGTAGGACAATTGTACTCTGAGGTTTGATACATTTATGAAGCATTGCATTTTCTGCATTGTATTCTTTACTACAATTGAAACCTAAGCTATAGTAACCTACCTAAGTGATTAGCTGCTATACTGTATGATTAGTTGTATTAGTTGTATGATTAGTAATTAGAGAAAGCTACACGAAAGCATAAAGTATTCTACATTAGACTCTGGGCTCAATCCCATCTCCACGGAACCTGCGAGAAGACTAGCGCAAAGATAGAAGAAGCAGAGAAAAATAAGACAATTAAATACAGGGATATCTGCCCTGAATAACTTTTTATTGCATTTGGAGTCGGCCATGGGGTTCTAGTTTGAATTTATTCTTTAAAAACCTCCCAAATTGCCAGGTTGTCAGTACTGGCTGGCCATTATCTTATACGAAGTATCCGCCTAAAAATCCCGCGCCTAATGCCACAGAGAACTTTGTACAACGTGCTTTGGTACATTCAGCATGATACAACTTAAATATCGATTAGGTATATTTTAATTTCTAGATTTAAGGCGTTTTAGTATACATTGCATATTTTGTTTTTCATTCATAAATGTTATTATGGTATTTTCAAGGTTCCTTAGTGAAGTTTAAATTATATTTTATATTAATTTCATACGTCCACAGGACGGGACATAGCCGAGCATAATTGCACATTGATTGCACCTGTCTGTATCTATGATCCACGAAATAAATAAATCTAAATCAGAATCTCAGTTTTCAGTATTATAAAATTTCGTGATTACCTCAAAAAATCAATGGTTTATTTTCAAAAACATGTTTTAATGTGATCATAATCAAGTTGGTGAATAATTAATTTTGCATAAACAATTTAAACTCGATTTCCATTAAGCGATTTCAACTTTATAGGTACAATAGGTTGTTAAATTTAATAATTACGGTCAACGTTGAGTTTTATCTATGGTACAATATTAATGGAATACGTGTTAATAGCAGTACACTCGTAACCGCTACTATTGTTTTACTTGATTATGGAATTGAGGAATTAAAAATTTAAATGCTAAAAAAAAATTATGAGGGCTCAATGCGTTAGTAAGTTATCTACACAAACTAGAATCACTAGCATACAAAATAAAACACTGGAGGTAGTTAAAGACGCCCAAGAACATTTACTAAGCAGATAGTAGTATGTGTTACATGGCTTTTTCCTTTCTCCGGTCCTCATCCTTCCTGTACCTTCTTTCCTAATCCTAATTCCATTCTTAATATATTCCCAAATATTGGTCGTATTCTCTTAGGTAGCTAAGTAACTAGGGACAAAGCAACTCGAACAACGTTACGCTGCCATCGTTAACCCCTACTCGCGTACCTCACACGTGAGTTGAAGATGTACCGATACCAGGTGTACATAAATAAATATGAGAATTATTGATGGTTCTTTAAAAACAATCAGGGTCTGTAAAAAACGGTGCAGCTCTTGATGTTTTCTGTTTTCCTAGTCTTTACCGGAATCAACGCCTTTAGGTATTTATAAAAGCTTTCAAAAAGGTAGAAGACAAGAAAACAATTTTTAGAGTAAGATTTCGTCGGTGGTACCACGGGTGACTAAAAATATTAATTTTGGTGGTACTACTGGATAAGTACCGTTGATGATGTCTATCACATATTGATGGAGTGTGTCTGCAACGATGGGTTTAGAAGTAGATCAGTAGGTAGGTCTATGGATGTAGGTCACTGTAATAGTGTTCTAGCTGAGCCTCTATCAAGCACAGCTAGAACTCTTTACAAACTAGCTATGCTAAGATCATCCTAAGTTGATTGTTTACCTAACCAGGGCGGCATAATCGCATGTGCGACAAAGCCCTTTACTATGATAAAAAAAAAAAAAAAATACTTGATAAGTGGTACCATGGGAAGTACGCGGGTCCGGTTCGTCGTCTAAATAGTTCGTTTAGCACGAAACCTATACTAACTGTGTACATAGGGGTATTTTAGCGATCTAGCTGGCCAAAAGTCAATTCCAAAGAATTCAAAGCAGGTAGAAAAAAAAGGTTATTAATGAAGTTAAATAAACAGACTACAATAGGTAACCCTTCCCCGCCTCTCAATGGCGCGCAGGTAGCTTTAGTTGGAACTTGACCGTTCGCGTCTACCGTCCGTTTCGAAGACTACAAGTGCACGTATCTTTTTCGGCTTTCTAAGTGTAAACGTCTTAGTTAAAAAGTAAAAATTTAATGTTCAGTGTTATTCTTCAAAAATACAGTTATGGATCTAGAACAAGCAGGTAAGAACACATACTTTTGAAGTATGTAGTTATTGTTTTATTTGTTAATGTAATAATAATATTTTGGCTGTTTGAAAAAAGGCTTTAGTGTTTTTAAATTTTAAACCACATTTTAGCGCATTGAAATGGTTTTGTTGTACTTCAGGGTGCGTCCCGGTTATAATTTTTATTGTAATTGTAATGAAGATAGGAAAACTCCTGCAAACGCACAATATAATCATTATCAAATGAGCCGCACTTATCCGCATTTTCTCGACTTATGGGTCAACAATCATGATAGTGAAAAAATGACAGATATTAAATTAATTATTTATTATTAATTTAGATTATGTTAACGTGGTATTTATTTTGTTTCAGGGCCATCTGGTAGCTCAGGCGTAGGGGTGGTGACCCGCAGATCGCTGTACGATAAAATGTAAGAGCAAAACTTTCCCAATTTTGAAGAAAAGTTAAAATATTTGGAAACTTACCTTTTGTCTTGCGAAGACTATTCGGATGATGAAATAAACCAAAAGTTTTCGTATATTAAATCTGAATTCAAACAGAGGTGGAAGAAAGCAGCTAAAGTAGAAAAAAGATTCCTTCAAAATAGTGACGAATGGCTGCAGAAAACATTTGAAATATTTCACATCAAAATCATCAAAATCATTCACAGAATTGAGCGAAAGAAATAAAAGAAGAAAAACAGTCGAGCTTCGTAGTGCGGTAGATGATGACGACGTGTTAATGCATGCTACGCAGACGAAATTACAAACTTCTGGAAAAAGAGATGCTTCGAATATACTGAAACAAATTATTAGTTCTCCAAAGCGAGCTACGAAGTTAAAGAAAGCGTACGAAAAGGGTCAAGAAGACAATGAAAAACAATTAGCGCCGTTATTAGCTCTTCCAATGTTCGTGGAAGCTGATCTTTCTCGGCGGCAATATGAGATAACTAGAAGCGTCAGTAAAAAGTTATATCCCAGTTATAGCTCGATACAAAAAGCGAAAAGTGACGGTAAAGAAAGAATCTTATGAAGTTACTGAAACATGCGCTGAAGTAAATCTACAAGATTTGCTAAACCATACTGTTATAAGATTATTAACGTGTTTGAAGGAGGTTATTTACAACTTAAGTCCAGAAGAACGTAACACATTAGAGCTGATTTGCAAGTGGGGTTGTGATGGATCACAACAGGCGCAATTTAAACAGAAGATGTAAAATGATGCCACTGATGGCAATATTTTTCAAAGTAGCTTTGTGCCCCTTCAATTAGTTTGTGGTACAAATAAAATGAAAGTAATATGGCAGAACCCAACCCCATCTTCACCGCGATATTTTCGTCCTATCAGAATCAGATTTATAAAAGAAACTGTGGATACTACCCAACAAGAAATAGAACACGTAGAAAACGTCATCAATTCCTTACAAAATACCAAATTTACATTGGAAGACAAGTCGTATTCTGTAAAACATATAATGACCTTTACTATGGTAGATGCGAAAGCCGCCACACAAACAACATCAACCATGAAGTGCTATATTTGTGGCGCAACCTCTAAAGAATTTAACCATTTAACCATCAAAAAAGATGTTGATGTAGATGCACTTTCGTTTGGTTTGTCCATTTTGCACGCCCGGATTCGTCTGTTCGAAAGCATATTGCACCTTTCATATAAACTCCCTGTGAAAAAATGGCAGTTAAGAACAGAAGCTGACAAAGCCATAGTTAACGAAACTAAAACTGAAATACAGGAAAAATTCAGACGAGAAACGGGTTTGATAGTGGATGTACCAAAAGCTGGATTTGGTAACACCAGTGATGGTAATACCGGCAGAAGATTTTTCACCAATCCAGAACTAGCTGCGGAAATCACTGGCGTTGATTTTAATTTGATATACCATTATAATGTTATTTTAATTTGACATATGGCCACAAGATCCATTTACAGAAGTTTGCAGATTATTGTATTGAAACTGAAAAACATTATATACGTCTGTATCCATGGCACCCTATGACGCCCACGATGCACAAGATCCTTGTTCACGGTGCAACTGTGGTAGAAAAGGCATTATTGCCAATTGGATTGCTCTCCGAAGAAACCGCCGAGGCACGGAATAAACATTTCAGGTTGTACAGGCAGAACTTTGCAAAAAAAATTTCAAGAGAGTTATGCAACCTTGATATAATAAACAGGTTATTACTAAGCTTAGACTTAGTACTACTTAGTACCCCTTATTACTAGATTGAGATGAACCCCCAAAAAGAAGACGATGGCTTTCACAAAAGATGCAATTGAGTTGTTAATTCCAGCTAAACCTCACTCTGACAACGATGACTCCGATTCAGATGAGATTTCAGAAGACGAAGAGAGTGAACAGGATGATGTAGAACCGTGGCACTCATCATCATCATAGTTTTATAAAACATGTTTAAGTTTAGCTTTAAAGAAAATAAAAATTTGGAATTCAAATCATAGTTTTATAATGTTATATTTTTCGGAAATTAAAATTTTGAGTTAAATATGATAGTTTTTTTTAAATATATATGTCTCAAAACACTTTCTATAGCTTAAGTCAATTAGAGAACCTATTTAGAATAATAAAATAAAAAATAAATAATTTTGGCCGCCTAGATTGGCAAAATACCCTAACGGTGCGGTGTGACAAATACAAATCTTTACAAATTTCTTTATGATTATCTGTTGTAAGGCGATGAAAGTAATCTACAATCTTTCGCAAACTGTTTTATAACATTATTCACTTACCAATAAGCTTATCAATCGTCTGCTCGATTACCTACTACTGCTACCTACTATTAGGTTAAAAAAATACACTATAATTAGATCAACGCCATCGCCTGTGACAGCATTTATTTATCTATTTAATTTAATTATTTTGTATTTTATTATACACACAAACAATATATTTATAAATGATTAAATAAGGGAACAACGCAACGTACTAAAGGTAAGCTTATCTTCTGTGGAGATCTCTTCCAGCAGACCTGTCAAATAGAAACATTGTTCGGACCATGTACCCTGAGCACGTATATACGAGTATATCTTTCATCAGTATAATTCATTTTAATTAAGTTTTAGTACAGTATCCGCTCACTATACCAAGTGGACTGTATGCTCGACTTTTTCCTAAAAATGTTTAATTTATTAATTAATTTTCAAGTGCAATTTAATTTTAATTCATTCAAACGGAGCATCTACTTCTTCTAGCCACAAACAATTGTTCTGACTTACAACCCGGCTAAAACCGTTTAGACAAGTGCAAACAAATAAATCCGAAAATAAAAGGTAAGGGATAACGCAGCACACAAATTGTTTACGTGTTGTTATTAATTGTCGTATTTCGTGCGGCTTATCGCGCCCTATCTCGAAGAGGTGAACAAACACATAATAAATTTCATTTGTCACGACTTACCATGTTGAGTTATTCACTCGTGAGGTGAAAAGTGAAAAAAATATGAGGCAGGTAACTCTTTGCCTCGTTTCTTAGAGTTCTGTCAAGACGCAATTTGTATTAGCGAAGCTAAAATAAGTAATATCAAGTACGTGTGTTTAATAACTGTCATGTGAACAGGTTACTCGTACTTTTTAAGTATTTTATTGTCGATATTTCGGTCTATTTACTTAAACAATGGTCACGGCGAGACTACCCACCAAGTTTACCATCCCTAATAATAGCCAACCGATCGCTTCCCGTGAATGCTGTAAAAGGCGACTAAGAGATAACAAAGCCCCGAGGAATTACACCAGCTCTAAAAGAATGAACTCATCAGCCCACTTGGCCAGCGTTGGACGTTAAGTTAAGGTTACATTCGTGCATCAATGTTACACAATTACATATCAGCTTTGTAGGTCATGCAATTATTTACCAATTACTTTCCACCTTAAATATCTTAACAATTGTTTACGTGTCTCATTGAAACCCTATATTTTACCAGTTTTGATGACATGCAGTTGCTGACTAATTTCAATATCACCCAATTTCACCACTTCTTTATGTAAGTAGACAGGTAAGGAAGGAAGTATTCGTAGATAAAGATACAATGTAACACAAAACAGTATACAAATGGCGGTCTTATCGCTAACATCGATCTAGTCCAGACAAGCTTTGGTTAAGAGAGTCGTTGAGAAATAACTGCCAGGTAACTAACTGCAGTTGAGGCGGAACTCGTGAATTACTCCAAACCAAAAATGAGTTGTTTCCTCGTCCTCATTTAAAAACCAAATAACCCCAATACGTGTTTACATTCGCAATCATGCATCGTATGTATCTTCCCTTTGATACTAAATTCTGTATTTTTACTACACTATTGTTTATTCGCTTTTATTCGTGATTGATTTTTCTGTTTGTTGGATGTTCGTTAATTAAAATGGCAGCAATACCACCTGTGACGTTTTATATTGCGTACTATAATAATATAGATAAGTTATAATAACGTAGGCGTATTTATTCTCTTTTGCATATTGGTATTTCGTCTCCTCCGTGGCAAAACCGATAAAACATCATGATTTTGAGAAAACTCGATTTGAAAGTTTAGCGACTAGAACAAGCCGGTACCGTACAGAAACTACTTTTTGTCGCTATCAATCAGTTTGAATAATATTTTTTGTACATCTTTTCAAGATATATTGCGAAACGTACCTACATTTGTTTGTGCAGAAATATATTCACTCTGGACAAACCTCAGTATATTCTATGTTAAAAGCGGCTTAAAAGGTCTTACTTTTCAATCTTTTAAAAGGGAGATAGGATTTAGAAAAAATCTTGCGACAAATTTACAATGTTTCATAACACTTTTCAACGATATATCGTTTTTATGTTAGTTTGTAGCACTATACAAACTACGCACACACGTCACACGCACACTATGTATACAGTGCACGTGTATACAGTGCACGTGTACACAGTGCACGTGTATACAGTGCACGTGTATACAGTGCACGTGTATACAGTGCACGTGTATACAGTGCACGTGTATACAGTGCACGTGTATACAGTGCACGTGTATACAGTGCACGTGTATACAGTGCACGTGTATACAGTGCACGTGTATACAGTGCACGTGTATACAGTGCACGTGTATACAGTGCACGTGTATACAGTGCACGTGTATACAGTGCACGTGTATATAGTGCACGTGTATACAGTGCACGTGTACACAGACAGTGCACGTGTAAGCAGCGTCACACGCTGTACGATCAACATCTAACTTTGAAAGGCACTATATTACGATAACTCCGTCATCGTAATTAAATTTTCACGAGATTTTTAGAAAATTTTCATATTTTTTTCAGTTAAATATAAAAAATGGTGAACTTCCCCGTTATATTGTTCAATTTGTATAACCGACCTGATGCATAAATATGATTTTCGTTCATAATTTATATTCTTACTGTGTGCGATCGCGGGACCTACCGCGTCACTGGCACATCACTGCCCACGTTACTGGTCGCCGCGAGCTGTCTATGTTCGTAGCGAACCGCCGTATCACTAGTGTTGTTAAAACTAGCGCTTAACGCTTCAGCGCTCGAACGCTGCATCATTAAGCGCTCGACCTTAACCGTTAATCTTAATTAACCTTTTCGTTAACCTTAACCGTTTTAGACACGAGTTTTGAACTACAAGGGTTTAAGACCATCAAACATTAAAAAATTGGACTATAATGCTCAATAAGCTTTAACGCTAGTTTTAAAAGTTCATTAGTACTCACTCACTCAGCGCTCGAGCGTCATTTGCTCAACGCTCGTGTTTACAACATTAGAGTCACGTCGCTAGTCATCGCGAACAGCCGTGTCGCTGTTCACCGCCGCTGTATTTGACGCCTTGTAAGATGTTGGACAACGTTTGTCGGGCAAAACAAGTGGTGAATTATACCTTTCACCACTTGTTTTGTTATTCGAGCCTTGACAAATGCCCGCTATCATTACTAACTAGTCGTGTTATCGTGTTACATCGATCAGTTTATGTCCATGACGCACGCGGTAGTTAATTGAGTCTATTTATTATGGATCATGATTCACGATTAAAGTCTAAACTTGGGTCAGTCAATTGGATTAATAATACCTAAGCAGTATATTATGCCTTTTATAATAAATGTCAGTTATGTTTATGAAAAATAAATGCGCGTCCATATAAATTGTATAAAATAAAAATATTTTCCTATATTACGAAAATAATGAATTTTATTATACTCTTATTATACAATGTTATGTCAGTGGATGCCAAATATACTAAGCAAATACAGTGGCCCATGGACGGATGTGCATGGGCAATACATGCCAATAACAGCAAAGACTGGATTTAAAGAATGATAAAAGTTGACACCCCGGTTGTGCCGCCTACATTTGAAGAATTAAGAATGTGTTTGGAAAAAAGATTGGAAAGGGTGGGGAAGTACAACGGTATAAATTTTCCTCCCTTCGGTAACGTTCGCTATAGTCTTCAGACTTCTGTGAGAGAGAGGTAGCTCGGGCAGTCGGATGAGCCCAGCACCCCCTCAAAATATCGAAAGGTTAGAGCACATATGTATCTAAAATATGGAGTCGATAAAATTACACTTACATTACAAGACAAATATCACTTTGAAATAGGCAAGCTCCGTGTAGCATGACGGTATCGTACCTCCCCTGTACGATGTGCGTTCTGGACGTAATGAAATTGTAACGAAAATTCTACTAACACAATCATTACCGGCTTCAAAACTTCTATTTAATTGCTGTTAATATGGTTAATATTGATAAGATTGCTGTGATTTCGCAAATCCTCTATGATCCCCTATCCTCGTTATATATTTTTAATTATCTATTACAAAATTTCAGAATTGTTTTTACATTTTTTACAACTACATGATATCTATCGTTTTATCGATTCTCGGGCATGGCTAACTGAAATGTAGGTACATCCCTCCTCGCACCCCAAGCTACCCGCACGCTACTTAACAAATTACTTTAACATTATCACCACCTTAAAAATTCAAAGGAGAATCATAAGTATATGCCACATTATAATCATATAGCAAAGCCCCACATTACACACATATCGATAACGTGTACGCGAGCGATCCCTGTTTGATCTGTAATGGAAAACCGACTCAATGCATTAATGTGTCATCGCCCATAAAAAATTCAATTACCAAACGTCAAGATTCATGAACACCCACGTTCGGTACAAGATATTATGTATGTCGTAGGAATATTATGAAATCGGTAAGAAAAAAAAAAGTAGGGAAAAAAATCTTTGTCTTTTAATTATATTTTATCTTATTCCTTATACTTATTCCTATATTTAACTTCCATTTCATATTTTTGTTTTGCAATATTGTTGATTTATCAGGGTGGTATTATTGTGAAGCTCGTGTTGATTGGTCGCTAACAGAAGCGAAGGAAGGGAATATCATATATTTTACTCACAAAGTATAGCTTTTTTTTCGGTACATTCAAAATAGGCGAGAGAGGAGTAACGAGGTCAGACGAGTACGCTCAGTGGGCTAAGGGATTGCAGCAGGGAAAATATCAAGTTTAGAAAAATGTCGTAGAACAAAAGTTGTTAGTTTTAATGATAAAATTGAGCATTAAGAGGGTGTTATTTTATTTATTTAGTGTTATTTTTATTGAAGCCTGTATTTTCGTCGCGTCTTACTAAAGACGGGGGAATCATAGTGCAATGATATTACGTTATCAGAATAACTCATAATTGACAATTATCTAGAATTTATGATTGTATGCAAAGAAAAATTATAATCCACGGATTTCCTAATATTCCTGCAACTACATATATCTCGTGCCACATATATACCTCCGACTTTTGTTCGGAACCTTTTTTCACGTATGTATATATGTAAATAAATTCAATAACTTGGCTCCCTGGACAGAACGCTGTCAAACGACGTCGGTCCCGGAGACCGATAATTCAATTTATATATCCGGGCTGCCGTATCCCACGGGATTGGTAAACTACTCGTGGTAAACAAAAGATATCAAAAGAACAATATCTTAGGATATATGTTGTATGATATATCAGAATATATGTTAGTAGCAACGTGTGAATTGGTATTCTGGTCTTATTAGAAAATATATATTTTTTGCGCTTGAATATTTCCGCAAGCTTTCGTAACTACTTCGAGTAGTCTCCTAGAAATGAGCATTATTATGGAGAAAGCACAAGGTAGTTATATATATTCCGCAAAATAATAAATTTTATAATAATGTTGTCTTTGGACAACAGTATCCACTTACCATCAGGTGGACTGTATGCTCGTTTGCCGCCTTTTTCTATACAAAAAGAAAAAAAAAACACCACACTCAATGGCCCACAATGGGATTCCCTGTGTCGTGGGTCCCGAGACACATACACAGACGAACACAACACGTGCAACACCTGTCTTTAAACAAATGTTTGTTATAATTACAAAGATCAGGGATGTAATCGATATTGCTGTTTCGCAATGTGCGAGAGTTTCGCTTTCATTTATTTCATTGTAAGTTCGTTTGTAGGGAATATTTTCATGTGATTGATAATACAATAATAATGATTTTATTTAGCTCAGTGTTTCACACCAGCGACACTAAATACGTAGAGATTCTGTTACGTAGCAGTCACGTAGCTCGCTTCGTAGAGGTTACGTAGCACCGCTACGTCTTAGGATATCGTTGAAAACATTTTACTCGTATTACATTACAGGGCGTAAAAAAAATTCCTAACACCTTTTAGGTGATTCGGTATTATACACATCGTTCCGTTTAAAAAAAAGACATTTATTTAAACTTTTTAACGTGGTCGTAATTAAACGATGTGTAGGTGTCGCGCCCGCAACTACGGCTTACTACGTTCAAAGTATAGTATTATTATCAATTAAATATTTATTGATAATAATTGGATGTTATTGAGGAAAAGAGGCTCCGTGAGTCAATAAAGTCTGGTATCAATTGCTGATGGCCTGCAGATATCACAGGACTATTCCAGCAGCGAGTTGTTGGATCCTTTCCGTTATAGTAAGTGAACGCCCGTATACGTATATCTTTTGTATATCAAAGGGGTCATATTCACAAAGCAGGTGCAGTGGTGTTGTTAGTATTGGAATATTCAGAATGTACTTTATATACATTCTGAATAAAAAACCAATATAAATAACTAAATGTCGCTCAATCGGTAGCCCACACTAGGATAGCCTATGTCGTATGTCGTGGGTCCAGAGATATACAAAAACGAATACACCACCCAGATCTGAACAAACATTTGGGGTCAATACTGGACAACGGTTTGTCTTGGCACGATCATATTAATGAAGTAAGCAGAAAAGTCCACTTCTCTTTTCATTCTCCGAAGCGCCTTCAAAACTTCCTTCCCTTCAGAACTAAGGTAACTCTTGCCCAATCCCTTCTTCCTCTCATCTGTCTGTCTTGTCTGTTTTCTCGATGCCACTGATTATCTCTTGAACAAATTGGAGCGAGTTCAGAATTTGTATATCCATTTTACTATATATATGGTGTGCGCAAATTTGACCACGTCTTTAATACAGGAAAGATCGTAAGTGGCTCCCTATCCGTCTTTGTCGTATCTTTCATGTACTTTCTCTTGTAATTATCATTCCTAATAATTCATCATCGGCTACTCACCTTCGCAAGCTATTTCCCTTCCTCTTTCCTAGAACAAAACCAGTTAGAGCTAACACTTTTTCCGCCTTGGAAATTAATTGTCTCTCACAATTGCAAAAAGTATTACGGGAATTCTTTTACGGTTAAAGCTTCTCGACTTTGGAATTCTCTTCCCGCCCTGATACGAAACAGTCCATCTATCGCTGTCTTCAAGTTCTGCCTAAAACAGCACTATCTATCACTCTTATATGAATGAGCACACGAGCTCATTCTCATACGTATATATTTATAATATATATATATATATAATCTAGTTATAGCATAAGTATGTATATGTATGTGTGTATTCATATAATAATATATTATCATTATATAATGATAATAATCGTATTACAAAAATAGTGTTTTAACAGTTCATTTAGATACGCACTCTGTCTGTCCATTTCATTGTTCACCGATTGCTCTCCCAGGTTTGCTGGCAGAAATCTCCCGGCACGCCTTTTGTATGCATTATCTGTTGTAACTATTTTTATCATTTGTGTGTACAATAAAGTATATAAATAAATGGCATTTGTCTTTAAAACAAATGAACGTCCGACTGGGAATTAAAACCAAGACCACTTGCGTGGTGAGCAAAGGTACTATCAACAGGACTAATCGATTATAAGAACCTTAAGCAGTCCGTTTAGTATCCACTGCTGGACATGGGCCTTCCCGTGAACACTGTCTTGTGTATGAGAGATGTATGGTTTTAAAACGGCACGCTGAACAAGCGGGTTGGCGTGTCCATTCTTTTAGAGGTGGTGTAGTTGCCTCATCCTCGGCGCTTGCAGCGCTTGCGGTGGCCGCTTTGCTATCCCTCACTCACCTCTTACGTCATCCACGAGAACAGACGGGTTACTCTTATTCTGAAACCAGCTGACATCACACAGCGTATACATATAATTTTTATACTTAATTTCGCCTAAATATGATATAGATGCAATATATACTTGAAATAGATTCCTCAACATGTTCTAGAAACACTAGCATGCGCCGTTCCATCTTCGGTCTCCGTTCCACGCCATTCGAGCCTGATAACATCAATCCATCTTAATTTGGGGCTTCCTATCCGTTTAGCCGGGGAAAGGTCAGATGAGCGATACATTATCGATGGTTTGGACTTGATATCCTTATATAGCAGAGAAATAGGAAAGATGTGCCTAGGTTTAAAAGAATCAATATACTATACTTGTACATTTATACTCGTATTTTGACAGATACAGTTTTCTTGCAATTTCTTATTCTTGAACTTTGATCTCACTGGGATTATTCCAGAAATGCCCATAGGAAGATCTCCACTAATAGGAAAAAATAGACTGAAAAACAAATATTATCCAGAACTGCCCCCAAGCCTCACGGCCTATTTCATTGAGGAAAAATTATATAAAGTATTAGTTCCAGAAATAGTCTATAATCAAAGTAAATTCGGCCTAAGGCATGTAAGGCATTAAGTCCGCCTTTTGTAATAATTTACAAAAAAGAGAAGAACAAAAAAGAAAAAAAAGGAATATAAACTTTTTGGGACTTTTGTGAACTTTAGAAAACTTTTTTTTGGAGATTTGCAAAAAAACCTTTTAAAAGCTTCATTTGTATTCGTTAACACGAAAAAGATTATATTATTTGGTAATATTTAAAAAAGAAGTGTACTCACCCTAGATTTGGTGTATAATATAGTAAATTTGATTTTTCATGATTTGGTATGTTAGAATACTAATTGAACATTATCCAAATATAACAACTGAATGTTACTTAAATATGAAAATTGATTGTTAGCTAATTATGACTTAAATGTTACATAATTATGCGATTATAACTCGCCATTGTGCAATTATAACTCGCAATTGTGCAATTATGATAAAAAAACAATCCGTGTTAGTACGTGCACGAACTACACATATGCCTTATGGTAGCAATTCATTAATTTCTTTCAGTTATTAGGTAACAATTAAACAAAGAAACTATCGCGCTTAATATATTTTTAATATTCTCGGAAAGACAAATCGAAAGTAATTCGTCTTCACACGGAGTATCAGCACATACGAGTACATATATTTCGCCCATTTCCTAACACAAAATTATAAATTTCGAGTTATTCGGCCCAATTTATTCGCCTAATTAAACTTTGTCGAAAACAGTGTAATCCTTCGGTGTTAATTTAAAATATCCTCCAAATATACATAGAACGTAGGTACACGCGCCGCGCACCGCAGCGGTCAGAGGTCCAACAAAAAAGCTTTAATTTATCTTTGACCCCCGTAGGTACACAAAAAAGAAAGGTAAAATTTGGTTAAGGTTTTTTTTCGGGCCCTGTCTATATGTTAATGTGGTCGTGGATCAAAATTCTATGTTAATGAGGCGATCGTATTGGACTTGCATACAAATTGAGGGGCTAAATTGAAATAACAAGGGTTTGGCTAGTCGTCTCGGGGAATTAAGATGGATATGGAGTTAAAGGGTTACTTAAACATGGTGTCTACCCCTATTTATTGTCGCTGTCCCCGCACAAGAACGTATCTCCAAACATTGCTTGTTATAATATCTCTTTTGACGGTACTCTTGGTTTTGAACTGCTTTACAAATGCGTTTTTGTTGAACTGTCCATATTTTAGGAAACCTATTAATTATTAGCAAAACTATTAAAGTTACACATACATTATTTACATACTATTAAAGTTACATGAATTATTCTGTGGTGGAGTAATATATAAAATACTTATCTTACAAGGTAGAATCGCTCGGCGCTCATGTGCGCCGTGCGCCGGCCGGCTCGATGCGCAGGAGTTCTGCGCATGCGCCGCGAAAACCGCGGCAGTCGAGAGTCCTTCCCTAACGGTTGCGCATACTTACGTTCTGCGTCATTATTGATACTTCAATACAAGTTCCGTCGTCCTTACATATTAAATGTATAACAAACCGTCCGTGGATTGTATAATGTGTAATACGTGATAATTAAACACATAACATTAAAACTCTGTGAAGTGATTTCCTTCAAAACACCTCGGCATACCCCCATAATTCGCATGATTCTGAGTTCATCGACATGTTTTTATTCCAAAAATAACTACAATAGTTTCTGAGCTTTATATTTGACAAATTTGTGTGAAACTGAGTAAAAACACTAAATAAATGAATTCAAAATCATGGAAAGAATTCATGGCTTCAAGCTTCGGAAATAGACCGGACGCACCCAGTATATATATATGTGTACAAATGTTTGACGACCTAATTATTACTTATATTTTTACATTTATGTAGAAAGTTAAAAGTAGCAAAATTTTCATCATTTTCTAATGCAATAAAGCACTAGCTAGCTGTAAATGTTAAAATAAATCAGGCTTCCACTGTGCCAAACGGAGCGATAACAACAGTTTTCATGTCGTTTCCTTATAGAAATTTATGGTTCGCTGGCCAGCCGAAAACTGACATCTTAATATAAGAGGGACGCTTACAATGTTGTTCCTGTAGTGCTAACTACGCTATTAGTTTTCGAACCCTACTTAAAGAAATGATATCATACAAATACTTATAATAGCTACCATATGTGTAAGAAAGAAATGAAAGAGAAATAATTAAATGAGCAGCAAAAAAGTACACACACATCGGCCGCAAATCGATCGTAGAAAATTTAAAGGTGAGATAGATTTAGATTATCTGGTGACAATAGAGAAACAAGTCTCATCTCGCGCATCTCGTAAAATACAATTAAATTCGTAAATGTATTTTTTGAATTATTTACTTCAATTGTTCAAAAATAAGTTGTTAGATTTGCTGCCCACTTAGTATATTTTTAAATACAAGCCAAATTAAAAGGAATGCGAATGTATTAATCATGTGTAATAAGTGTATTATAACAGCTTGTCTTCCAAGTACTTGACTACTGCACGGTGTTAACTTGTTTTATTTCAGAACAACAACACAACAGAACGGAGCAATAACAACAAGACAAACAAGTTTTTAACACCGTGCAGTGGTCAAGTACTTGAAGACAAGTTATAGCCGCTGACCTTCCTGCCGGCTACTGGTATGTTCGAAATATATTATTTAGATAGAGCCTTGGATAGAGCTTCAAGCCTCACTCGAAGGGGCGCCCCCAAATGTCCAGACTATTACTAAAGACGGTTTTCTTGTTTAGAATAATCGTATACACAACCGATTGGAAAGTGGTTTGTGTCTTTTATTTCATAAGATGGGTTCGCGGCACATTATCGTTGCGGCCATATTTTTTAAAATGCTTATTTTAGGGAATATATAGTTAGCATCAATCTTGAAAAAGATGGTCTGATATCCATGGGTCTTACCTTATACGTATAAGGCATCTAAAGACCTGTGCTCGGTGTTCTTGTTAGAATCATCATCAACCAGCGGATAGTTTACGATGTTTATGAAATTAAACCAAATTTTGTGTTCTAAATTCCAATTTTGTAAATCCATCGACACACAGTCGATGGATGCTTGCTTAAGCCAACATAGCTTTATTAATGTTTAACAACATTTTTTTGTAACTTTGTCTTGTGTCAAATAAAAAAAATACTTCCTTCTTACTTTTCATTTATATATCGATCCAATGATATATTCAATCTGTATTCATGTTGTCCATCGATTGAACCCTCGGACAACATTTTAGGTATTGTCCTAAAGCAACATTGTATTCTTTGATTCTATCAAAATAGCAAAATAATTTTGGGCATCGGCCGTAGTCTAAATGTTAATGCGGCTGTCGTGGACAATACTATGCTAATAACATCCATGCATCAATGTGCACAACAACATACAAAACATTAGTAGTGGATCTTCTTTTAAACAAACTGAAGCAGATAGACATGATAGAAAACAAATATCACGTCTGTGTACGTTAAAAAAATGTCGCAGGTTTTTAAACAACGCTTATACTTCAGGAGAGAATGTACGCAGATTTTTATTTTCTGAAATTCCAAAATTTGGTAGAACAATATTTGATGGTATTATTGAATAAAAACATTATTCGAATGGCCTATTTCACGATCTCTGAGTAAGCTAACCAACAATTAAAGTGACCGGTAATTGTAGTATCACATTTCACCAAGTTCGAGTATCGCTAATCAGTAAAATAGATACCGGCCGTTGGGATGCCATTAGTGATTATAACTGTTAAGTAACAAATCTTAACTTTACTCGAGTCGTGAAATAGGCCCTTAGAATAATAAATGTTGTTATTTAATAATACGATCAAGTATTGTCCTACCAAATTTTGGAATTTCAGGAAAAAAGAAACAGTTTCTCCGTACATTCTCCACACGGTAATCAATATTTTTGTTTTGCTATTTTGTTGACGAAATTATATAACGAATTTTTAAAAGCTGTACCTAGCTCACGAAAGTGATTTTAATGAATTAATATCTAAATCACTTTATCCCTTCTGCATTTACCATTTTCTGTGATACTGCTGTATAATTTTGTTACATCTTGTACACATGCCTTACTGTTTACAGTTATATTGGTTACATAATGTATGCGAGTTCGGATAGCGTCCCTTCGATCCCAGCCGCTAATACCGGCTCCGCCTCAACGATTCCAGTGTTTTCTTTGTCCAGAACCGAAAACAGGAGTCTTATTACTCTGGCCAAGGAAAAGCGGCAAGAAAAACGGTATATTTTTGGCAATATTTTTAAAGATTAATTTGAGTCGTAAACTCAAATTGTACCTTTCGAATAAAACAACTTTATTGACAAATATTTTCTTTTTATTACAAATATTAATTGCACATAAGAACATTTCATACAAAAATATATTCTTAATTAAAAATATTCCCATTAAAACAAACTATAAAACTGCAATAGAAGTACAGTCATTAGAAAATATTAAAATTTTTGATACAAACTAAAACTTTCAAAATCCAATTAGAATGTTAAAATAAATTCATAAACGCAGGATGTCAAGAGGTTTTCCATGTAACATTTGTTTGGAAAATAATTAAATACATAATATAAATATTATTATTTATCAATACATTATACGCCAAATTTACCTTTTGACAAAATTGTATTTTATCAACAGTTTAATTTAATAGTATTTTATTTTAATAGTTTTAATAGTATTTTATCAACAGACTTGTTGACAATGATTAATTGTATAAACAGTTAACAACCTATCTAAGGTTTGTATTTACATTTGTGATGACATGGTAACATTATATCTTTGACTTGAATTACTTTAGATCAAAATTTTTATTATTTATACATTTTTATCACATTGTTAATGAGTTGTGACTCTATACAAATCGTAGTGATACTGATAACGAAATTGTGACATTTTTTTAATACAAAACCTACTAACTCTAAAATCTTTATTAAAATCCAATTCGAACAAAATGATTACAAATTCACTAAAATTAAAAACTACATTATAACTTTTCTACTTAAAAATAAAATTGAAAATATGACAAGGCATTATTTTATTATAAAAATATTTGTCTAAAACATTGAATATTGCTGAACCTGAACGCGTTCGTGTTTTATTATTGTACAATTTATTAACTATGGTAACATTGGGCCTATCAGCTAATTACAATTAAACTATTGAATACTAAACGAAATTGTGACGTAGTTCCGAACAGAGCCCAATCAATAGATGCTAAAATCGAGTGTAATGTGGCATCGTCTATGGCGTGGTTATTAATTACAGTGACTTTAGAAAAATGATGTTTACTGTTGCCTTTTTCTCACTAAAAGTACTAAAAATGTCACAAAAAGAGTTTATCGATGGGGGACTGAAATTACATTATTTAATAGACGTAATACAGCTTTGAGGTAATCGGCGAGGTCGTATACAAAAATAATCGCTTTATCGATAACCACAATTCAATTATAAAACCTACCAGTTTGGATTATTTTATTTAATAATGGCAACACAGATTCTAATTCCGAAACCAAACAGCGTTTACAATGACAATTTGAAACGATATCCAATAAGAATAGTGGAACGGAACACTAAGTAAATATTAGCATAGGAAAACAAGATTTGAAAGATCAACATCTTTGAAGACGCGGTTAACAAACAGTGTCGACTTTTGGGCTAAGGGAACTTCCAATAAATTAGACTATGGCAATAAGGTGAAGCAAGAGATGTGTATGGTTGACTCTTTCGCACTTAGGGGTTTAATTTTGCTAAGTGTTAGGGTTGAAAACAGGGTTTAGCAAGTTCGGCGACACCGACTTGTGAGACACCTGAAGCAATATCGATCTGCTCAAAGTATTCCTAAGTAAATTAAAGAGAAGGTAACGCTAAACTATCTATTGGAGCGTTGTGTGAAGGAAACTATTGGAAGATTCTAAATGGTACCCTGACGGGAAAATTGTAAGAGTAATAATACTCGCATTAATATTATTAGGTGTTTTGTGTTTATTAGTCAAGTATTGTTGGATGAGTTCAAAATTAATGATATTCTTGTTAAAAACAATTTTATTTCATCTCAAAGTAATTGATATTATATTTTTTACAATTTAGATAGAAAATATAAATACTAAAACTTTATTTTAGTAAAATGTTGTATTTTTTTCGTTTATATCAGATCTTATTCAGTATTCGATTCTTATCCAGCAGGAAAATATGAGTAACCTAAGAACCAGATAAATCGACTTTTCTTGATTTTAATTAATCATGTTGCAGTGTGTTGCATCTTATGCAGTTAACATTGAATTTAATTTCCAACCACTCGATCTAAGACAGAACTGTCTTAAAATCATCTATTTATCCGCACTAAGTCGCGACCAAATTCTGCCTTAATCTTTTACAAATTACACTTTCAGATCTATCGCCTTGTGGACAAGCTATAAAAAGTAACTATTATTATCTTTTATCTTGTTTACTCTTAAGGCATTTTCATATAATTTACTGTTTTTAGGTAAACAGGCAACAGAAAACACTGGTCACTCAATATTAGAACTAAGCGAATTATCACAACATACGGCTCCGGGGTCACTGACCCCGCCGCCACTCGAACATTTTTGTTCTAATTATTTTATATCTATCTATATTATATACATACATAGAGATACGTTATATGAATACGCAATGCTTAACTAGTGTTAAACTGTACAGAGATAGGAGGGTAACACTTTTTACTAGATACCCGCCTTTAAAATGAAAATATATTTTATATAGTTTTTAACTGGATTATATAGTTATCCAATTAGTCGATTTTTGGTTCATCGGATTGGAATATACTCGTATGTGACAATTGTTGTGACATGTAAATTGAATTGAAATAAAATATTTATAAACATAATTATTTTTAAAATAAAGTGTTACTCCCCTAAACAAAAATATCTACCAAACGTCAAACCATAATTGAAATATACAAAACTCGACCACAAAAATAGAACCTTTTAAATGTTAATGAAAGGTAACGAGAAATGAATTTGGAATGAGATAAAAAATATTTCGGAGATTCTGTAGAGAAAATACTGAAAAATGTCGAGATTTAACTTTTACTTTTTCACATTTCTAGTTGAGTTTTATACTTAGAAAAATATTAAAAAAATGGTCCTTTATCAACAGCACATTGAAATTTTTATTTAATTAGGAAGATGCGACCGAATTACTATCTATATTCTGTTCCAAACCAATTTGTCCGAAATGTATCGTAAACAAAGATGGCCGCCTGAGGTAACTGACCCGGCCTTAAATGAAATAGTGAGGTGATAATTGTTTACACATATAATGCATCGAGAGACTGCAAGTTTGCCGTAGTTTTAAAGCTAAATGTTGAGATATTTCTTTGATTTAAAGCCTTACCAGTTACGTCAGATACATGGCGGAATGTTGGTTTACATTTTGGTCAAATTGGAATCTACACACTGTTATCGAACCGAAATCACATTACACACGTAGTATTTATTATACATAGTAAAAACAGTCGAGCACTTCAAGTTTGACTACAAGATCACAGAAATAATATAAATTATACAAAAATCATTATTATTTTATTGCTCAAAAATAAATATTTGAATGCGCGCCCTTTTTTCTCCTTTTTCCTTTATTTAATTTTTGCTGAATTATTTCTTGTATTTCTTTATTTTCTATTTAAAAATGTTATTAAAGAAAAAAATAACAGACCATCAGAGTCTATCTGTTCGTAAGACGTAAGTGGATATTATCCCCCATAGACATAGTACGCTCTCAATGCGCTGCCTGTCTTTGGAGATTTGGGAATGAATTTTGAAAAATAAGTGAGAACAATGGGGAATAGAGAGTTAGGATGCGATGCACAGTAAACAGTATAATGGATCAAGGATTTCTTTTATCACATTACACTATACGATGAGATGGAATTGGTAGTAAGTAGCGAATATCATGGGACTAAAGAATTCTCTCATTCCACCGGATCGGATGTCGGAATGTCCATACAGCACAATTCGTCTAATTCGAACAGCGTCTATTTAGAAATCGTCCAAATCGCTGAAAATCCAAATATGCAGAATGTCCTAAAAAACAAATATCATTCTGCATACTTGGACTTTGAGCGATTTGGACGTTGTGCGAATAGATTGGCTAAATAGACGTTGGGTGGATTATACGATTTTGCAACATAGGCATTCTGATCGTAACACCCATCATGCTCCCCATTCGATGGCTTTGGATGGATGGGATGGGATTGGGATTAGTGTAATTTGCGATCATTACGCAGCTTGAACAGTCAAGCCCGGCTTAGCCCAATACGGCCAAAACAGAAGGTCATATAGCTCGACAGGTTAATAAAGAATGAATTGGTGAACCTAAATGCGGTAATAACAAAGAGAAAATTCTACAGTTTAGTAAAACTTGATGTGCTTACTGTATTACAAATTATAGATGATAGCGTTGGACCAATTTTAGTTTTTTAGGAACATCCACAAACAATGTAATGATACTCGTAGCTTTAAATTTTTCGAAAAAAAAACTCAACTTCATTAAAAATTATGAAAAATAAAACTTTGTTTCTCTAAAATTATAAAATATTTTTGGCATGAGGAAATTTAAACTCGTCTGTGTTTTGCATGTTCTGACGTGCTTTTTAAAAATTCTACGATCTATTATCGTTTTATAGTATTTTTTCTTGGGAACTGTAGTGTATACCATCGCAGATAATTACCACAACGTTCATATAAAGAGGCTACTCTTATAAGTATCTAGATTATTCTGTTATCTCCTTTATAGTTATACCAAACAGAAACGTCACACGCTTAAAACTCGACTTCGAAATCAATTTGTAGTGTTATTGTGTCTTGTCGTTGGCGTCAGTACTAGTGGCCAGTAAACGTGCAGTGGAATATTGTCTACGTATACCGACGTAAATATAGACTATTTTAGATCTGTCTCCATCAATATTTACCTGGCGAAATAATTTATATATATATATTTCGAAATGATCGTCTAAATAGGTACAATTACATTTTTATTAATGACTTCTACGCGACCGACAACTATTGAACGTTTTAGATAAAAATATTAGTATTTTTTATCATTGTTATTACCTAATTACCTTTTTTTATGGTGATTAACAATAACAACTTCTATAGAAAAAAATACCAAAAGATTTTTATCAAAACCGGTTCAGTTAAAATACCGTATAAAATGTTCCTGGGATAAACTACACGAAAATGAAAAGCACAGCAAAATCGGTCCAGTGGAACGTGAGATAAACACAACAAACAAACAGACAAACAACCTGTTTGCCTAAAGAGAGTTGAATAAATGATCAGAATACCTAATTTGTGGATGTCCCAATTAAACACATTACAAGGACACTTGCTACATTATCACAGCGCGCGCTACGTGAAATGTTCCAACAAGGGCTCGTGTTCGTGCGTGTGTTGTTTTAGCGTGGTGCGTAATGCCAGCACAGTAACGTTGCTAAATTTCATTTCTATTCGTTGCTAAATATGATAAAAGTATCAAATTTGTGGATGCCCCAATTAAACTTTACAAGATCACTTACTAGGTATCACAGCGCGCGCTACGTGCATTGTTCCAACAGGGGCTCGTTTTCGTGCGGCGGGTGTTGCTTCAACGCGGTGCGTGAAGTCAGTACTGCGACTTCGTCGTCGGCGACGGCTAAGGGAGAGTACACGGCGCCGCGGGAGCGAACCGGCTCGCGACGGTTGCTCACCTAGCGACAAAATAGTACACAATTTGATTAAACGTTTACTTTGTAACTTTTTTCTTCTTCAATTAACTATACTTACTATCTAGTATCTAGATTTGTATCTCAAGTGTTCTTCCTGAAAGCAAAGCTAAAACTGAAAATAGATTGTTCAGTAGCGAACGCGCGTCGGCCGAGCCGTGCTCGCGCGCACCGCTAGGCACCCGGTCTGATTAATAAGAACTACGAACGTTTTAGACAGGACAACATTTATTTATTCCTTAAAATAATTTCATTTTTCGCTAGAACAATTTTAAATATTTTAAATTGGTTGACATGTTTCAGATTGTGTCAGGTTTTAAGTCATTTCGGTGATACGTTGTATATGTGAACTTTCTTTTAGCTTTAAGAGAAGCAATATGTTGTATTTGATATTAAGTTTTTAGCTACGAGTACAAGTTCTCCTGAAAACTAATAAATAAAATAAATACATAATTATACAGGACACAACGAGGCAAGTTGGAAAAACAGTGAGTGGGTCTAGTGATAGTTAATTTTCGGAATTTTTTCCAAACCTTGATAATTTTAAGAAAAATAAACTCTTTGTTCCTTGGAAAGTAGTTGGCAGACGAGCAAACAGTCCACCTGGTGGCAAGTGGATGCTGTCGCCATGCGACATGCGACGTTTGGAGAATGGATTTGGAGAACGGGTTGGGAAATCGGGGAGAGGATAGAATAGGATGGGATCAGAATGAGTTATGGGATATCTCACTCACCACCGAAACACGTACCTACATTGGGGAAATAGAATAATAAGACGGTAGTCTTCTGTGAGAGAGAAGTAACGTGGTCAATCGAGTGCGCCCAGCGGCTGTGGGATTGCAACGTGCATCCCCGTTAAATTAGGTAGTTAAAATAACGGTTAAATATTTTATTTATTAGCACGACATTAATCCTTCAACTCCTTTTAACCACTATAGATGGTTACATAAAGGTCCATTCACACTGAGATATACTGGGCTCATTCAACTCCAAATTTAAACTGCACTCTGCGTTTCAAAATAAAGTTGCATGGAAGTGACATGTTGATAGACGGACAGGATGCTTTTACTCGAAATGTACCTAATGAGAGATAAATTTTTGGTGGTAAAAATAAGAATGAAACTCAATTTTAAACGAATGTATGTCAACGTCATGGCGCTAATTTATACGATAGAACAGACAGAAATGTGTTCATTTTTAACTACTGCTCCACTGATAGTTATTATAGTAGATAATTATTTATTAAACAGGTTACTTGAAAAATAAAATAAAAATGTTAAAAAAATATACAAGATAAGAGCAGCAAATATAAAAATTAGAGAGTATTTTTTATACTATTTAGAATATAATATACAAGGTGTTGTCAAAATAACGCGAAATCTGAAATACGTCGAACAATTAAAAATATATAGAACCGTTCTAGCGAAAAATGAAATTAGTTTAGGGAATAAATCAAAAGTAATAAACATGTAAATTCGTTCGTAGCGCTAATTACACAGTACATAGCAGTGACCCCGCGCGCGCAACTGCGCATAGAGTAAAAGATATACTAGAAATGAACAAAACCTATTGTTACAAGTGTTAGAATCTTTTCTACTCTCGATACTGAACAAACCTTTTTCAGCTTGTGCGTTGCTTCAGCAACACTTTGTATACAATATGTATGATCTTTGATTATTTATTTTTGTTTTGATCTTGCCGTATGGTGACTTTAGAATAGCACCATCCCATCTCTTCCCGTGGGTTTTTTTTTATAGAAAAAAAGGCGGCAGACGAACATACAGTCCTGATGGTAAGTGGATACTGTCGTGCCAACAAGACCGCAACAACCGCGATACATGCCAACATCAGTCCAGAATGACAAACGTTGGTACGCCCCAAAATGCGCTGCCTACCTTTGCAGATTAAGGAATGGATTGGGAAAATGGGGTGGGAGAGAATGGGATGGGAATGGGCTCTGGCATATATCACTCACTACCTAAACACGTACGTACATTTAGGAAATACGATAAAGTGGGAAATGCAGCCAAGACGCCCAGCGGCTGTGGAAATGCAGCATGCACTCTCCCCCTGCCAAAAAGTCATAAAAGTACCGTAAAAGGCGACTAAGGGATAACATAGCGACTACCACGAGCCCTGAGGAACTATACCATCTCTAGTAGAATGTACTCGCCAATCCGCTTGGTCAGTGTGACGTTTTAGGGTCAAACATACCTCATACACAACACAACGCGAATGACCCGTGTCTAGCAGTGGATGATAAAAATAATTTTATTCTAAAATATTGTAATGTTAAGTTTCTAAACATTAAATCATTTAAGTAGAAAATAAATAGTACATTGTTACCCTAGGGGTGAAAGTGACTTATTTCAGTCCCGAGACTGGGTTTGGTGCCCGAGCGCAGCGAGGGCGCCAATAGGTCGAGGGACTAAATAAGTCCTGAACCCCTAGGTAAACACTGTGCTTTTCATTACGAATACAAGGAAAGTAATTTAAAAATATACTCTTTAATTAATGGGTGCGTTTCTTTATGTTATTTCAATTTTACATCGCGCTGTAATGGAGTGGCTGTATAGGAAGTTGATCATGGTTACATAGAAATGTGAAAATAGCTCTTTTTTTTTTCTTAATTTTTCAGTTGTCTGTCAGTTGAAAACGCTCACCCTAGGGTGTATTGGGCTATTTTCACTTCGCTCCACAGGCAACTTCGGACCTACTTTCAGAGTATGAGTAATGAAAAGAAATAAAATGTGTACAAAACGCGAAAGTTTAAAAAGTTATATTAATTATTTAATTTATTTGTCTGGCGGCAATATTTGGCCCTTTACCCTTTCAACAACACTTGTATAACACTTAACACTTGTTTGCTGTACAAATAATATAATAAAATTGGAAAAAAACATTAAACGCATATTACCTATTTCAATCAATATTTAACACAGGTATTTTCACACGTCCCCCAATCTTTTAAACTAACTCTATAATTAACTATATTTACCTGTAGCACAAGCAAAACAGCAAGGAACAAGACTGTGGCCGCCGCGCACACTGCAAGCGCGACGGACGCGGCGCTCGGGACGCTCCGCGCGCTCGCGTCGGTGTGAAGCGCACCGTACTCCGCGATGCGACGCTTACCGGCCACGGATGAATTTATGCATTCACCTGGTACGAGATATTATTTTATTAGTATTTGATTTGCCTGAAATTTAACTCTAGGGAGGCCCCCTACACGATCAATAATTGTATTGTGCAATTTTACAGACTGCCCAATGATTTTTTTATCGTTTTAGGCGCGATTCAATAATATTGTACAAATAAATTATTGTGTAATTATATCGAGGTTTAGGAGCCGTCTAAAAACAAAAGTACAGCAACGGAATCAGTACAATTTCAATACAGCTTCATTAAAATCTGAAAGTATTGGGGTGTAAGAGGCTCATCTACCATCTTTCGAGCCTAAGCCAACCTCACCTGCTAGTGGTGCACCCTGCTGTTAACTAACGAGGCAATGGCGTTCCCTTTTTGCGGTGGGAGGGTTACTCCGTCGGCAAAGCTACCACCCTTCCGTCGAAGTACGCCGCCATAATGGTGCCTTATAAGCCGCGAGGCCCGCATCGTGTTCCGGCGGTGAGCGGAAGAAGCCGTCCCGAGAGAGAGATTGTTGCATGTGGAAAGGAGGATCAGCGGTTGCGGGGAATTACAGACGCGCATGGGCGTGACATGGTGGCGCGGGGATCAGGGAGGGAGACCTGGTGAAACGGTTGTCCGCTGGCCGCCCGCGGGTTGTTAGGGGGCCCGAACCCGGGGATCTCTCTATAATCTCCACCCCTGGAGGCTACCCCGCCACACGCGAAAAATCGACTTGTAGTTATAAATATTATATAAATAGTTATAATAATGTTTGGTAGCTGTTTTCTTATTAGTTGTTAAAACGATCTTTATTTCAATGAATTTATATTAATTATAATAATAAATTTAATTAATATTAAGCTTAAATTGTCATTAATTGATGTATTAAATTGACTAATGGAACTGTTACCATTTAAAACGTAATGATCTATAATAAATTTTATATAAATTTTGAACGTCAATTCTGGAAAACGTGACGAGCTGTTGTAATTGATTACCATCTGTCCTTGATCGATTTGATAAATACATGTTTCACTAACCTGTTTCGGGGTGACAATAGCAGCATTCGTTGCCCGAAGTGTTGGTACCTCGTTCCGGACAACAAGGTACACATTGATTGTTTAACCTGAAATAAGACAATAGATTGTAGTTTTTTTAGTTAACCTTAACCGGTCATTTTATCGTCCACTGGTGGACATGGGCCTCCTCGTGTACATTGCATCGTACACGAGGGATGTATGGCCTTAAAACGGTACGCTAGCCCATCGATTTAAGAATACATACTAGATGTATTGTATTATACAAGCACTCTAAGGACAGGCACGTTACAGTCTAATAGTTAATCTAACAATCTAATCTAATTTGACTTTTTAATGAACCCCTCCTCATATGCTCAACCCCCCCCCCCCCCCCCTAGAAGTTAACAACCAGGTTTCTTTGATAAGAACGTATGATGTGTCATCTAGTCTTTTCCCATATCAATGCGCTAGTCAAACAGGTTGGTGAATCCACTCTTCTAGAGATTGACGGCTATCTGAAATGTTTACCATATAACGAAATGTTTACCATATAACGAAATGTTTACCATATTACTAAATGTTTACCATATAACGAAAAATTATCCTGTATAATTCTTTCATTACTTCATTTACATAATTTAATACGAAACAGCTATCGTTAGCTATTATTATTAGTTTTTTAGTAAAGACTATGAAAATAATTTGGCTGCCTCGTCGTAGCTACCTCTAACACCAAATACTATTGAACTTTCTACGCCTGGAGCAACTTGCAAGAGCATTGCAAGATCCACAAGTTACAGCACTCTATCAGATAGAGCAACAGTTTGATTCAGAATAAATACTCTAAAGGTAAAATATAATAGATAAATCGATAGATATAGTTTATTGTAAGTACACCAAAAAATAGAGAGGAGAAATACAAAAATACAAGTAATTAGAAGTGAAATCGGCGGCCTTATCGCTAAAGCGATTTCTTCCAGACAACCTTTGGGTAGTAAGGAAAAGTCTGTAGATGAATATAATAGAGGTAAAGAAATAATGTCTCCGTATAAATACATAGATACATTCAGGTATACAGACAGAAAAAACTGAGAAACTAAAAAAGATAAAGGAAAGGATACTTATCGTAAGAGAATTGTTAATCTACGAGATAGTACTCTTTTAAAACATGCCAGAAGTTGAGCGCGTTTTATAGTTAATGGTAATGCATTTCATAAGCGAATCGTTTTGACAGTGAAGGATCGTAAATAGAAAGTAGAAGAATTGTCAGTGATTTTTCTGAAGATCGAAGAGTAAAGAAATTAAGATAGCTAAGATGAGAAGGAAGGATTTAAAGTTGTAATCAACCTGTCAAGTCGTAACGGTCTCGAACAGCCAGTACAACTGAACTGTCCAGGTCCGGAGCAAGATCGACAACTTGCGTCGCAAGTTTTACACGTTCCATTGCTCTGTTCGTAGTACTGCGAACCGAGACACTCCATGCAAAGGCCGCCGTCGAGCATGAAGCGGGGAGGGCAAGATTTGCAGTGTAGTGGTCCTGAGCCGTCGCATTCGCGGCAGTAGTGATGGCAGTGACGGCAACCGTCTGTGCTTTGGTAGAAGCCTGCCAACAAAAATATATGACACATCAATCTCATACACACATTGATTTCAATATGCCTTGTCCTTCGTATTTCTATTTAACTATTCTTCTGTTTCCGCTTATATTCGATATCTATTAAAATTTATAATAAACCTAATAAAGATAAATAAACTTCAGTCTGATATAACAGAAGGAAAAAAACTATTTAAAATTTATTAAAAAGCAATTCTTTTTTTAGTCGAAAAATGTTATTATGAAATGATACTAAAAAAATCTTATTATATAAAAAATAATTTAAAAGGATAATATATCCTATTATGATAATGAGTTATGATAATAATTATTATTAAATGAAACAAATTATAAATTAATAATAATGTTTATATAGTTTATATTGTAATCAAATGTGGAGATTTAATTAACAGCATTTGTTAAGTATTATAACATTTTTTTTTCGTTGTACCTAGATTAATATTTCAAATGGCTGTAAATCTTCCACAAAAATAAATAAATAATACTTAATAATTACTAATGAAATTATCAATTCATTAATTTACTATTTAAAATAAAAGTAAATGTTTAAAATTCAGCATCTTATTTAATCTTATTTTACCTATACATTTAAACATCGGCCTGTGTACATTCCATTGCCACGCCTTACGGGGTCGTGCGAGTAATGTAATACCATATATTATTGTAAAGTATCTTTATTATAATCACATGAAAGTCATAAATGTATTATTGAGTATAACTTTTTTGTATACGAGAGGTGGTAGACGGACGGGTCGCCTACAAGATGGTAAGTGATCACGGCCGCCAATGGACACCCGCAACACCTAGGGGGATGCGGATGCGCTGCTGACCTTGCACAAACCTATTCACAGCCCTTTTGAAGAACTCCATGTCGTAACTAAGTGGCAATACCTCACCTGACAGTTCGTCCCACAACTTTCGGGTTCACAGCATAATGTGTCTTAAGGACCGCACTGTACGCAGTAACTCTTGGTAAAGAAAGTGCGGATAAGCCGCCCTTCTGTGCGAGAGGTGCGGATGATAATAATACGATGATAAAAATTTATGTCTGTTTGTCTGAACCGCAAAAACGTAAAAACCGCTGGACAGAATTTAATGAAACTTGGTATAATTATAGCTGACAACCTGGGTTAAGAATTGGGGTACATTTTATCCCGATCCGCTAAAGAGTTCCCACGGGAATCACTAAAGTTCATGCGAACAAGTAGCTGGCACCGCTAGTCCTTTATAAAGGTAAAAAATGCAGAGATTTTTATTTTATTTTCATAGGAAAACATACGGACAGTTACAAATTTATTAGATTACATGACCACTGAGGGCATTACAAGTTTTCACATACAGCAACTGCACGACCATTTAATAAGTCATCCAAAGCAAGCAGATGTCTATAATTACAAAAATATGGAAAATCATGTAACAATGGAAGAGAAGTGATTACAATACTTTGTGTTAAGTGAATTTACACTATTACAAAAGGAATCAAAATCATTACGACTAATTCTATTAAATGGCCCTTACATGCACGCAAAAAGAAGGAAGTTTGCCAATATCTATTATTGGCCAATGGTACACTAAGCAGATGTAGATTTCTACGAATGCTCGGTGATTCTGAACCGTCTGTGGGAGTGGGATCGTTGACAATTTGGACAGGATGCCGTTGGATTGGGTCAAGTATTTCTAGTATTGCGGAGTCAATTAGTATTGTGGGTGACACAAGACTCAATACGCTCGTGATAGTGGTGATAATAGTTCAAAGTCAATCAGCGAGCTATGGACTATGGTTGCAGTTTCTTTATAGGATTCGAAACGAAGACATTCGCTAAAGAACTAAAATCACCGACATAGCTTGTACAATCAGCACGTTAAAGTGGCAATGGGCAGGTCACCAATAACCTATGGGCTAGATGAGTCCTCAAATGGTGGCCATGTACCGGGAAGCGCGGTGTGGAACGCCCTACCGCCACGTGGATCGACGACTCGAAGAAGTTCGCCGGTAATGGCTCCATGGGAAGGGCCGAAGATTGTAACATTTGTTGCAATAGCTCAATTTCGTACTCTGCATTTATACTATGTAATTTGATATCTGTATTCTGATTCAATATTTATAACGTCTATAACAAATTACCCATCTACACGAAGAATAGCACTGACTGGAAACTTTACGAGATGATAAAAATCTGAAATTCAAAAAAGGGATAAATCTAAGAATTCTGTCAAAGAAAAACAAGAGTGAAAATCTAAGGCGCTGCATGCAATGGCGCGCTAATGATAGTTTTTGTTTGGAGAGCGACCAGTGAAGACGTTTTAGAAAAAGTCACACGCCTGTTCCGGGGGACTGAGCTATCCTGGACATCACATCTGGGCCACTACTCTGGGCGCTGGTGCTCTAGCTGGGCGCCGCTTCTTGCGCCTGGCCGCCATCGCCCCGTCCGACCGCTGTTTCCAGTCGGCGGCAGTGCCGCTCTGCATCACTCTGGGCGTGTGCCCTGTTAAGCGCCGCCTCTCCTACACCGTCCGTGAGTTTTTAGTGCTCGTGATTTTGGTAACAGACATTTACAGACTCTAAGTATCGTACTAGTTTTCCTTTTTAATTTTATAATAGGTTTTCTTTAAATTATAAAGAGCTATTGAAAGAAACCTTACCTCTTTACACTGTATTAGAAGTTGATTACCCTCTTTTAATTAGATCTACTAGGGTAACACGACAAGATCGTGTGTGGTGGCGAGACTCGGGAGAGGCCTATATCCAGCAGTGGAAAGACATAGGGTGAGGGTATGGTGTGAGTGTTGGTGACAGTACTCGTACATACCTTGAGGACATTCTGGGTGACACTCGCCGGCCGCTAGCCGCCAGCCAGCCGGGCACGACGCGCACTGATCGCGGCGCGGACCGATGCATGTGCGACACGACAAGTAACACTTCGAACAAGTGCCACGATCAGCATAGTATCTAAGACACAAAAAATAAATAAATATAAATAAAATAAGAAAACATACAAGTAGAAAAAACTAAATACCTACACTTGGGAGCAAATGATCGAGCTTCTTGGAATTTACAGTTAAATATCTTCACATTTATACATAATAGCGATAAAAGAAATACCTCCATTGTAAGGACTTAATATTAAACTAAATTTAAGTAAACTGAAACTAAAGGCTTATTTATTACACAAGGAGTTTCGTGAACGGTTCGAGCGAGAGTATTGCGACTAAACTACATGCAATTCTCGCCGATATTCGAGAAACTCGCGTTGGAGGAATTCTCCTTGTCTATATGAGCCATTATTCATTACAGCGTAGATTTGTGGAAAAGAAGATAACAATGAAAGATAACATTAGAACAACGGTACCTACTTACGAAAAGCATTTTAATTTTTAATAAGTTTTTTAATGTTTCCTCCGCGTGCCTTGACGCACGCTAGCATTCGATTATTCATCGATCGGTAGGTACCTATTTATTATTTAGTTGATTCATCATCGACATCCGTTTTAAGAGTAAAATTTTTCGTAATTCGTAATTTTCGTAAAAGTTTAGACAACAAATTTTGTCGATAAATAACAATAACAATAAACCCTTTTTGTGTGATATTTAATATCGACCAGTTAAAAAATGCGCCCGTCTGTCTGGTCTGTCCAAAAATTTCACTATCTTTGAAACCTTTGAAAGTCTAGAAATAATGACGTTTTTTCCGCAATAAGCAGATTTTTTTTAAATCTCCCGAATATATTTTGTTCTCTAAAGTCATAAGACATACCCATCCGCACAAGATGTCCTGCAAGCGCCGGATTGAAGCCTCAGCGAGCCAACGCAAGTAGTACAATTCAACCTCGATATACAAGAACCACACCCGTGCACGCAACGAGCGCACCGACCCGCTTCCGCATAGTAACCAGCCCCGCACTCCGCGACACACCTGGATACAAGAAAAAGATATATTTGAATAACGTTATAAATAAGATGGAAGAACGGCGAAAAAAATAAATAAATTATTTTATCTAATATAGGGATTTCTTGGAAATTTAATTGATTTAATATTTGCTAAGAAATGTCTGGCCTGACTTCGTTGATTTTTTGTACCTTTACACAAGATTTGAAAAATACATAAATATTTAATAAAGATTCAGCATTTAATTCAGACAACCACAACTAGAGATGGGTTTGCAGTAGTTTTCACTCAACTCACTCTTGAGTCAATTTTGATATGCCTAAATTATTGGTCTTTTTAACATACCATACAATTATGCTTACCTTTCGTTTACTTAGCACTTTGGGTAAGAAAATATGCCTGCGTATGTCAACCTCGACGGCCGCACCTCTGTACGACGGAATACATAAATCTAAGGTATAGAAGATCTAGTCACTAGTAAAATGCTAAACAGTGTGGCGTACTCAAAGTATTATTATGGACGCTAATTTTATAATAATTTTATCTCACTCGAAACAGTGGCTCATTTTGATAAGCATATACATATTTGGAAGTGCTTGCGCCTTTTACTAGGAGCCTTTTACATTCTGTACGTTACTGTTCTTAACTATTCTTCGGCTTTATTAGATAAATAATATATTGTACATTTACGCTGCAGTATTCTAAAGTGACGATTCATTTCTAATCACAGCCGTAACGTAAATTGTGGAATGAACTGCCAGCTGAGGTACTTCCGTTACACTACGACATGGGGCTCTTCAAGAGATCTGTGAACAGGATTCTGCAAGGCGCACCCGCTAACCCCCTGATGTTGCAAGTGTCCGTGGGCGGCGGTGACAAATTACCGTCATGTGGCCCGCCCGCTCGTCTGCTATCTATTCTATAAAAAAACCAGCCGTTTTAATATCCATTGTTGGACGTGGGCCTCCTCACGCACATTGTCCTGTGCACGAGGGATGTATGGCCTTAAAACGGCACTATGGTAAAGCGGATTGGCGAGTCCACTTTTAGTGGTGGTGTAGTGGTCATGGAGTGGTCATTTAGTGGTCATGGATTGTGGTAGTGGCTTTGTTATCCCTTAGTTGCCTAGAATTAGCCATACGTCCCCTTCTGTCTATTATCTATCCAATAAAAACTGTCTATTATCTATCCAATAAAAACAGGCTAACTCACTTATTATCTTGCAACAAATTAGGCGATGGGCACGTCAGACATTTCCCCTCTTCCGCTCCGAAGCAACTGTCGCATGTCGTGTGACAGCCCCGACAAGTGTCGCTGTCAATGTATTCGCTGTGAGAACACCTCTCTACACCAATCGGGACGCATTTCCCCTTTTTGTTTAGCTCCCAATTTTCCTCGCACGACAGACAGAACACACTGGTGCATGTTTCACAACCGATCGGACACCTGCAAAAAATAGGCGTTGAAATTCACCATACATTCCTAGTTTAAAAATCAGAAGTGTGATGATGAAGTGTGATTAGATAAACGTGTTAGAATCGGTTCAAAATATTTTCATATTTTTCACAAAAAGTTTTAGAAGTACGGCATGAATCTAATCACAAAAGATTAAAATAGCCTTTATTGTGAGTAACCTAAATGTGGTTCCGTCGCCAGAAGGGCGGGGGAAGTACATCATATCACGCGAACCGATAACCGATGAAATGAGGGGAGAATGAAAGCGTGTGACTCAGTGGTTATTGCAGTGCGATAAGGGCTACCTTTACCTAGAAATATGTATAACTATGCTCAAGGTATATTTAAGTAGTTTCTATTGAAATTTCATGTGACTACTCAAGTTAATAGGGAACCATAAAAACTGGTACAATAAGTTCAAAATTAGATTGCAATGGATAAAATGTACGGAATTAAAACGTTCGATTCCTTAAAACAACATCATTATCATTTGCATGTTAAAAGAAATGTACAAGCTAGTAATTAAACACTAGGAAATACGAAAGTGTATAAAAACTAATTCATTCACCACTTACTTCATGCATTCCTTCCTTTTCTTATCAGCATAATGTCCAGTAGGGCAGGCCGCGAGGCAACGACCGCGTAGTGCGTAACTTGAAGCGTGACACGTCACGCACTGAGTTTCCCCTGGACCTTGGCAAGTATCGCACGAGGAATGACACTTAGCACAGGTATAGTCCTCCGTCTCGAAATAACCAGGTGGACATGAGGCCATACAAGTGCCTTCGTGCAGGAGTAAGTGATGTTCGCAAGAAGTACACGCGTCAGATCGTTCCGAGCAAGTGCCACAATGAGCCGCGCACGGTCGACAAGTGGATGCTTCCGTATCTTCCCAGTACCCATCTGGACATTGCTGGAGGCATACGGCTAAATCGGCAACTAATAAATGAGCAGGAGCACACGTCAAACAAGAATCCTGCCCAGAACCCACACATGTCTCACACGACTCGTGACACGGCCAGCATTCTCCAACTTGATCAGCGTAACTCCTCGGAGGACAGCGAGAAACGCAAGCGTCATCAAGCCTATAATTCTTGCATGCTATACATTGAGTCGGTCCTCTTCCATAACAGCCTTGAGCATCACATTCGGGATCACATTCGTGTATGACACGCTTGTCGTTACTATCAGCGAGCACGTTCTCCCCATGCGGCGAAGGGATGTTGTGTCCATCAAGACGAGCTACAGCCTTCTCTGGATCGGACCCAGCAGCGAATAAAGTGGGATAATTTTGGTAATTGGCGAAAGCGTCTGCGTTATAAAAAGAATCACCGATCGTGTCATAACCATCAGCAGCGGTCGGGAAGGCGAACGGAGGAGCCAACTGCGAAGGTCTTTTCGATCGCAGTCTCACGGGATCAATGGAGGTGCCGTAGAATATTAATTGCCATTTCTTTAGAATGCCTGGTTGATTCACATGTCTGTTCCCTGCGTTTACTATCTGCAACTTCCATCTCCCTTCTGCATGTTCGCCCCAGAAGTGAACGCTGAGAAATGGCCAGTCATCAAAGTTTGAACTAATGACGTCACGAGGTCTTTCAAATAACAGTGTAGACGCTGTTCCCATAGGGGAAGTCAATAGTATACGGAGATTACCGCGAGGAAAGAACCTTAAAGATATCTTACACTGAACGTGTTCAAGATAACGCACTTCGTTTACTGTTCCACTACATCCGTTGACGTCCATATGAACGCTTAAAGTATAACCAAATGTTGACTCAATTGGTTTGTCTTCGTTAATTTCTTGTGACTTACAAATATGCTGAGGTGGGACTGAGATCCATTGTTCGGCCCAATTGACCATCTCTGACGCATCCATTAGGCCGTATCCAAATTTGTGACTAACTTTCTTTTTTACACCATTAACGACCCACCCGGTTTCTTTTTCTAAAGGTTGTGGGCGCGATGTCAATACTACTAAATATTGCATATCTCTCCATGTGAGTTCAGGGTTTGCTTCTAAAGCTAAAGCACAGATGCCTGCCGCCAATGGAGCCGAGGCTGATGTTCCTGTGTGTTCTACTGTACAAATATGATCCGGTCTTAACCTTCCGTCCATATCTACTGTTGCGACACTCTTATCGTGTCCTGGAGTTCCAGAGCTGTATGTGGTAGCTAAAGTGGATGAACATTCCTCTAAATACCAAGGCTTGTATCCGCCTTGTGTAGCACTAGATATAGAAAGCGTAAAAATACTGTTAGTGTAACCGTCACAGTTACAGGAGTCTGTGTGTCTTCCGCCATTTCCTGATGCCCATACAAAAATTGAACCTTTACCACGACGACCGCTTGTGACGCCATAGATAAAAGCCCTGGGAAGAAAAGGAAACAAATTAAAAAAGTGATAAATGACAATGACTAAAAGTAAAGTTTTTGTATTTCCAATTACAATCACATTGAAAAAGTATAGACCTAGTCGTTCAAGAAAAGAATTGATCTAAGTAAACATTTAAATTCTTATATTGAAATATTTTTATTGAAAGAAAATATGTCACGACCGAAGGAGTGCTAATTTTATTTCTAACAATAATGGAGCCTGGTAAGCGATACACAAAAATAGTATTATCTTTAACATCGTAAAATATTGAGCACTTCGAAGTGCTCAACATTATCATTAGTTGATGTACCATGTATCATGTACTTGTCTTATAGGATGATTATAGGCCTCTCCTAAGACTTCAGGTCACTACAAGATCGTGATCTTTCGCTCTTCTCACAGAACATTTTAACAATATAGAGTTCAGCACATTTGATTTATTATAGATAAATTAGAAATGTAACAGAAAAAATCACTTACCTTCTCGCTAACGGCCCTGGACCATCAACCGTCTTTCCGTCATCCTCTGGTCCCCATGAGGCGCTGTATATGTCTATATGATCCGGGTTAAGACCTAGGGCTCTAGCTTCCACTGCATCATTGACTACTCCGTCTAACATCCTAACTCCACCAACACTGGCGTTGTAAGCTATTCCGACACCACAATACTGATTGTAGGCAACTGCGGCGACTTCTCCCGCACATCTTGTGCCGTGTTTATTGTCGCCATTGTCTTGAGGCATGGGATCATCATCATTACCATTGATGTCTGTTGACGCATTGGGGTCCTAAAACAAAACGAAAATTTTATTAAGATTTGTATCTTTTATATTTCAACAGAACTTTAAAAAAAATGAGAATAAAACCCTTAATTTATCCTTAATTTTCCCTTGTCACAGCGTCATAAATTAGCTTTTACGTAATGTTCTTTTTTACGTAATAATCAGAAATTTATACGATACTTTTCACTGGGATTAACGAGTTCATAAACATGTTAAATATATTTTATGTTAATTCAATAGTTCTGCCTAGTAATGCATTCTGCATATATCGATTCTATGCATGCTTGCTCATTTGCAAAAGTTGGTTAATTTTGTATTCCTTATTTTTACTACGCTACTCGTATATATACATATGAACAAGACAACATAATTTCTCGAATGCCTGAATTCAGCGCGTGAAGTTTTAAACAACATTTACACCGTCAATGTCATTCAATGACACCCACATACCCATACTACATCCAGTTTCACATTATTTCACATGTTAATAATAGATTCTATAGTTAGTCAATGTATAATTCCAAAATGCTTTTCATACAGGTTTCATATTAAGCTTATTAAAAAAAATACCAGAAGTCTGTCAACATTAAATTTATGACTTCAAAAAAGTGAAGTTATATCCTAGAGTTGCAATAATTTCAATAGCAACTTTCAAACTTTTGTAAACAAAAATCGTTGTGAGGTATCGTAGAACAAAATTTTTTGACGTTAGAAAATGTTAGGTTGCCGGCATTGTCCCAATAATTCTACATATACTGCATAGGTAGATGTAGTGTGTTACAAAACCGAAAGACATTGTAAGATTTAATTTCACACAAGTTAACATTTGCTTGCGGCACGGACCATACGGGCGGCTTATCTGCAATCCTATTGCGCCAGTTAAAGTGGAGACCGCAGATATCCAGTAGTCTAAGCGTCGCTATCGCTAGCCCCATGGTAACATAACCTAGATTCAATGGTATCTGTAGTATTTCCTATTGGATACTTGCTTACTTATTTAGATTCTACGAAATAAATTCAACAATTTGTATTGTAGTGCAATTGAATAGTTTTAAGTTACATACTCGTATTGGCAATATTCAGAGTTAATAATCCCCATTTCTCTTATTTTTGTTTGTTCTATGTTTTAGTTTTCCCTTATGTAGACCACAGAATTTGTTGACCCGTTTTCATGGAAAATCCCTTAATTGTTAAAAGTTAAAATTACTTTGCCGACTCACAAGGTTTCTTTGATCGGCTAACCAAAAAATAATAATAAAACAAGGCATGATATATATTGAGAAGATTATAATTATTTAGTGCTGCTTAATAACTTAAACAAATCAACGAATCGCTACCAGATCTGACACATATATACATAGTTTATGGGACGGATTCACACATAGGATAGTTTATAGTATAATACACAAAAAACATCACTTGACTGCGTCACTTTCTAAAGAAAACTGTCTTTGGGGCAAAGAAACTTATTGTTTTAGAATATCTCAATTTGAATCTACCAAATTCAGTGCATCTAGTAAAATGTGTTGTATATTTAAACCATAACTATACCCTTGCTCTACTCTGTGTATTTAACCTGATTGAGTGAAAGAATTAAGTCCGCTTCTATCACTTACTTGCACAATTAAGTTTAAATAAATATAAAGTGAGTTTGTTGTTGCCTAAAACCAGAAAGTCTACCTGCCAAGTTTATTCCTGTGGTTTATGTCGAATAAATGTAGACTCAAATTCCAATTTCGTTATGGAAATTTTCTGTTAGTATCCTTTGTTTTGGCCTCCACGGTAAGAATAATAATAAGTTATACTTTCTATATTTTTTTAAAACGACTTCCGGTCAAACTTATCGAGTAGATATGTGCATTCTTGAAGTGCATAACATGTAGTTACATATATCAATTAAATAACTAATCAAGTTATAGTAGTAAGTAAATAGTAGACAGTCCCACTTAAATTTTGTTTTCTTTATTTATTGACATAAACTTATATGCAACATTAATTACAATTATCTTGGTATCCAAAAACCAAAATTGGTTTGTACGAATTCTGTAAATTCTTCTATTATGGTTACTGTGCACGACATAATAATTACTGCATGAACAAGTAACAGTATCATATGTAAAATGTGTATATAAAATAATGTACTGAGGGAAATGGACTATAAACTGCAATAAACAAGTATCGTAGTATCAAATAAGTGTCCATAGTGTGTACTAGCGTCCCAAATCTCGCAGAGAAAGGAGTTGTTTGAATGAGGTTGCGCAAGGAGTAAATAGCGTCGGAAGGACTTGTGAGCCTGCGCAGTAGTACCATATAACAAGGTTAGAACCTCTTTTCTCCGAGATTATGTGGTGTTATGTGTACTTTAGAATGCCCCGAGTACTTTATTTGAAATATTAAATTAATACTTACTTGTTATGAATATAGAAAATAAATTAAAATTCTCGATTCGTAAAAGATAAATAAACGTTTGTTATTATTTAAATATTTTCTTTTTTTGCTATCTCATCTAGTAGATGTTTATACCAGGACCTCAAAGTAGGTAAAATCACAGGAATAAATTTAAAAAAAATAAATATTTTTGGTTTTCACCAAAAACTGAAAAAAGGACTTTTTTCGACATATCGTGAGAATATTTTTCATTTCAATTTTCAGCAACCCTTAAAACTAAAATACGTAAAATTTGAGCACAATATCTTTGAAATTCACTGAGATATTCAGATATTCACTGAGATATTTTGAATTCACGGTTTCTCTTTATTTCCCATAAAAAAGTGTATTGTTTGAACTATTAAAAAACAATGATCGTACAGCTTTTTCAATTCAAGGACAGGGGATTTATTTCGAAATAATGCATTTTTCCGTTAAGCCGGGCTTCCACTGCGAAAGGGTAATGAGCAAGTAATAGCTGAGCGGAACGGAGTCCAACTAGCTAAAATAGGTTTTAACTTCCACTAACAAAGAGTTTTGACAATTTATTATTTTTCCCTTCCACTGCAAAAGAGAAATGAAAGCGAGGAATGACAGGAGTCAGCTAAACGGAAAATGAGAAATGTAGTTAAATTCCATTGCGAGCGAGTCTAGTTGGAGTTTGTATTTGGTGAAGATATCTTGTGTATTTTGTGATGTCTAGTACCAATTCAAGTGAAGACGATTCTGACTATGTGCATACAAAGAAGAAAAGTTTAATATTATATGCTTACAAAAAAAGCGCGCTAAACCAAGGTTTTGGTTAAGCAATCATATCAAAGAGAAACCGCTGATAGGTGAATATAGACTATTCTATGATTTACACGATGAACAATTCAAGAATTATTTCAGAGTTAGCAGAGAAAAATTTCAAGAACTTTTGTCATTTATAGAGGCCGATATTTTAAAAGAAAATACCAACTTTAGGAAAGCTATTTCACCTCAAGAAAGCGGCAGGCGGCAGCACGGGGGGGTGGCGAGGGAGCGCGGGCGGCCGGGGCGTGCGGAGTCCGTTACAAACTCGTCAGCGGCACCGTGTCGCAGCGAACTCTTTCCTAGCTATTTTAACTCGTTTGGTCCGTTCCGCTTACCCCTTCGCCGGTGGAACCGCTACTATGTAATTTTAGGTTGCTAGTCGAACTGAGTCCGTACGGACACCGCTCCGTTTGCTTAAGCGGAACGAGCTCGTTTTAAACTATTTTTATTCGCTCAGTCCTTTCCGCTAGACTCTTCGTTGGTGGAAGCACTTCTATGAAGTTTACCGTTGCGAGTTAAACGGAGTCCGTACGGAGCCCGCTCCGCTCGCAGTGGAAGCCCGGCTTTACTCACGGTTACTTTACTCCACTATTAATAGTGTTATTACTGTAATTTTTATACAACCGAATGTAATGATGACGTCGAATAATTATAATACACATAATAATATCGAAACATCTTACAGAATTTCCTTTTTTAATTCACTCCTTCAGGTAAGGCAAAGGAATATCAATTCATACAGACTTATACTTTCATGTATGTCAAATTCACTCCATAAAAGAAAACAACAAAATATCAATTCCAAGAGCCTAATACTCCATAGATAATAAATTATCTTCATTTGCAATATGAAAGTCTTTGGATTTTCTCTACTTACATAATTCTGTGAGAGGTCAGGGTGATTGGTCTGTATACCGTCGTCAAGGATGGACACCACGACGCCCTTGCCGGTGTAGCCCTTCTGCCAGGCGGTGGCTACATTCATATCCAGACCGTCTTTTGCTCCTCCGTTCTGTTAAAAAAGGTCGATTGTCAACAAATTTTATATTGTACAACTCTTTTTATATTGTAATCGGTTTTGAACGCGTATAATTAAAGGTTTTTGTTTACCTTTTAGTAATTTTTATTTTTATTTATTTTTTTATAGAATAGATGGCAGACGAGCAGGCGGATCAGATGATGGTAAATGATCCCTGCCGCGCATGTACACCTGCAACACCAGAGGGCTTGCGGGTGCACGGGCGACCTTGCAGAATCCTGTTCACAGCTCTCTTGAAGAACTCCAAGTCGTAACGCAACGGAAATACCTCAGTTCATTCCACAACTTTCGGGTTCGCGGTATAAAATGTCTTTAAATAAATACAATACAATAATAAATAAAATACAAGTAAAATAGAAATAAAATCTAAACAAAAACCTTTAGTTTTACGCGTTCGATTACCCTAGTTTAATCCATTTATAATATAAAAGTTAAATTCAAAAAAGTTCAATATATTCCGTAACCATAACATGCCCCTTTTCCGTCTAATGCTGGACATGGGACTCCTGATGCACAATGTCCTGTGCATGAGGGACGACCTTACTCCACACTGACCGAGTTAGTTGGCGAGTTCACTCTTTCACAAATGGTGTAGTTCCTCAGGGCTTGTGGTAGCGGTTTGGTTATCCTTTAGTCGGCTTTTACGGCACCCACGGGAAGAGCTGGAGTGGTGCTATTCTAAAGGCGACCTTCACCACGCAGCCAAAACATCACTGTTAAAATAGTATTTAACCAATACGTTGTTACACTATTTCAGTTCGATCCGCTCCTTTGATAAGATTTCATTTACTGTTCTATTATCCCATCCTTCCCATTTTCTCAACTCTTTCTCCAAATCCATTCCTATATCTCCAAAGGTAGGCAGCGCATCCGGGGTCGTGCCAACGTTTGTCATTATGAACTAATGTTAGCATGTATCGCGGATGTCTATGGACGACAGTATCCACGTACCATCAGGTGGACTGTATGCTCCTCTGCCGCCTTCGTCCATAAAAAAAAGATAAACTGAGAAAGAGTGGTCTTACATTACTGATTAAATACTTGGTGCATTAGAAGATTATATTATGGATACTAACAAGATACCACTGCTCCTTGAATAGCGGGTCCGGGAAGAACAGTGGTGAGGTGATGGCACGCGTGCGGTGTGGCGGCAATCGTCGGGACAGCTGCGACCAAAGAGCACCATCATAAGGAGGGGAGTAGTCACGTTTCACTCGCCGCCGCTCGAGCTGTTGCTGCACCCATCGAACCTGAGAGAAAAAATGATCATTTGCATTAAAACCTTATAACGTATAACGATAATCAGCCTATAACGTCTCATTGCCGGGCCTCTAGGCCTCCTCTAGCAAATCATTGGGGGATTCCGGGCCATAATATACCACGTGAGCCCAGTGCGGATTAGTGGATCACATACTCCGGTATTTTTTATTTCTAGAGTATGCGGGCGGGTTTCCTCGCGATATTTTCCCTCACCACTGAGCTAGTGACAATTTTTACGCTAGGTATGGGCCGCGGATTTGATCTGACGATCACACGAATGTAAGTAAAGTATAGATACCTGCAGGCTATCACCGCTGAAATTCAGACAGTGTTCATCTTACTATCGATGTTCATTTTTAATACACTGTTCGGCCCGGATAATGAAAATCCATAATAAACAGTTAAGTTGTTTATTTATTTATTTTTACACTGCATTGCACAATATCATACAAAAGGCGAGCTTAATGCCTTAAGGCCTTTGCTAGCCAACCTTTGGGTTGATCAGAGAAGTTCAATTAGGAGGCACATGAAAGACACAATTTAGATAGTGCGGTAAAATAAATATAATACATGATTATTTATTACATATCCATAAATACAAACTTATACACATACATATATACATACAGTTAATTCTTACAAATGCGCTGTGGATTAATTATTATTGTAAATAAAGAAATAAGTGTGAATTATAATATTTTCTTAGGTTTTCGCGATTACTATACATAACAATTAAGGGTGTAGATTGTTGGCCTGAGATCTCGATTTCGAGCGACCGCAGCGCCAAAGTTTAATGTAACATCCGACGGGGCGGATGAATGACCTAGAGAGCGCGATTTTCAAAATGTTTTGCAACAAACGTTCCACGTTGAGAAATTGTTATTGAACTTGAATATTTACAGCATAACAATAACGTTGAATTTTTGGAAACTAGCTGTTGATTCTTTTTAATAGATTAATAAGAGTAGTTGAGACACAATTTTTATGTTTTTCTATCATTTGACATCTGACATTTTTGTATTCTACTTACCTAAAATTCCAACTATTTATTTATTTGTAATTTCACTACCAAAATTTATTCTAATTCGTAAAATATTCATTCAATAAAATAATTGCAAATTCAGTAGGAAGTGTGTTTATCTCTACGCAAGGAAATGTGCCTATTGCGTAAACTCAAATACTTACTTTTTGTTTACGATCACCTCGTCGATATCTAAAAAAAATCCTAGGGTTTTAAAAAAAATGTCAATAAATGAAACACAAGTATAAAAATGATTTATTTACTACACAATAACAAATATGAGTCGCCATTACTCGCTATCTCAAAAGCGTGCTAGGGTTGTACAAAAATTAGTAAATAATTCATTTATTTACTAATTTTAACAGAAGTTTGTAAATTATTAATATACTAATTAAAAGTATGTAATTAAACAATAACGAAATATGAGTTCAAAATTCTAATGGTTTTTCATTCGATTACGGATCAAGTTCTGATTTCTGCTAATTTGATGATAAAATCAATGTCTATCACAAAACCTATCAGAATGAAAACGTTACCAGCTGCCCGATTCACGTAAGTAATAAAAACCGTAGCGCAGTGACGTCACTTCGTTTTTTGCAAATTTAGCCCTTTTAACCGACTTAAAAAAAGGAGAATTCTCAATTCGCTGTATTTTTGAACCAATTTTTATGATTCTTTACACCAGGTAACTCAGAAATTGTATAGTAATTGAGCTATTGGAAGATTTATGACAATCCAAGACTAGATAAGTAAGTGCGTTTAAAACAGAAAACCAAAAGGCGATTTCTAAGTTCCTAAGTTAAAACGACTTTTGGACTGGCGTGTTTACGTGAATCGACTGGCTGGGTAGTTAAGTTACCTGTATCTTTCAAAATCATTAGGCGTTCTTCTCTTTCATAACACGTAAAGCTCTTTCTTTCCTCTCTTTCATAGCCTCTATGATACTGGGCGCGTCACGAATGGGCATGCTTCGTGACTGCCGAGGATCAACTAATTCTGGAAGTAGGCAATCGTAATAAAACCTAACTAATTTCATCTCCATTTTCTCCTCCCAAAATTTGTCGTCCTTTTCTATAATATAAACTTTCATAGGTACAGTAGCACCAAACCAGATGCCAAGCATGCAAACGTTTCTTTTAGTAATATGTACCTGTCCCTGAATTTGGAAATACCAGTTATGATTTTTATTTATGACATAACCCTTGGAAGCCTTGTCCTTAACCCAAAAGGTATGTTTGGCCATTGCTTCATCAAGAGTCATGCCAGCTAAAGAATGTGGGCACTTAATTTCAATTAAACCGTTTGCATAAATTCCATCTGGTGTAGTACCAAGAAATTCATATTGATCGTCGACGAACAAACCGCAACCTTGTATACTAATATTCTCTTGAATTTCTAACTGTTTAATTGCGGTTTCTTCGTTTTCGATACCGTACCGTACAGCAGGCAAACTGGAGATATTACTACCATAAACGATTTTACGAACAAGAACAGCACAACTTGTGCTCTCTCGTTTTTTACAAACTTCCCCGAACGATGATGAGGTTAGTAATTTTCTCCTTGTACTCATCCACTCAGAACTACTTCTTTGCAAATGGGTCGACCTTTCAAGCTCCTCTCTTTCAGCACAAGACAACTTTAAATCGGCTAAAAAAGATGACTTGGCTTTCTCATATAATTCTGGACTCAGATCAGGTTTTTCGCAGTTTGGTCCATAGTGAGCGTCTTTCGATACAGCGCTGTGGCTCTTTTTCAATCTTAATTTAGGTTTAGCAATTAAACGGATTCTACGATTACAATTTTCCACTTTCGCGATCAAAGGATTAGGACTAGATTTAAATATTACTTCATGAGTTTTACTATGAATCGATCCTGTATTAAAAGACACAACAGCAGCTGCGCATCGGCCCGCATAAGAACCACGGGAAGAATAATTTACACGCTTACCCCCTACTAATTTGGCAATCACTGCGTTAAAACTTTCAACTATATTACTTGTACAATTATGAATTAAACTTCTAGAATGATATGACAGTCTTTTACTTAAAATGTGTACCGCGTCCATTAATCCGCATCCAACAATTGCTGGAAGCAACCCAACAGGTTCTATTCGACGAGTATCAGGTCTACAGAAATACTCCTTGCAATATTGGTGATTACCAAATACGTGTTGTGGACCATTTAGGATATCTTCACTAAGATTTTTTATTTTTTCTTCGAGTGACTGATTTTGATCGCCCCAATATTTAATAGCGCATTTTACACCCGTTCTTAAACGCAAATACCTTTCTTTTAGGAATTTCCGCAATTCGCAAGGATACTTAGTGTCTTTCGACAGTTTCTCCAAGCTATTGCAGTAGTTTCGTAAAAGATGATTTTTGCATTCAATTTTCTCTACTGTTAAATTACCGTACGGTCGCGAATCTAATATTTTTTTATAAGTACTGGAATCGCCGTCTGCTACAAATTTATTATAAATTACACCGTGATCAACAATGGAACGTTTAAACCCCTCAACTATTATGGTCGATTCCATACCGGTAGATGATCCCGAATAATTCTTGAAACAACGGTGTTCCGAGGGCTGACTGTCGTTCTTTGCGGCTCGTGCACAAACTACGCAGTATTTATTTTTAACTCCAAAAAACAATACTTTATTAGTTTTAATGCCAATTATCGCAGCTGCGCCGGACAAGGCGGAAAAATTCTTACCATAAGATCTCTTGCTCCAACAACCGTCAACAGCAACAGATATTAATGGTGTACCATTTTTATCAACACTACCTATAGACACTGCGTACTCCGCTTCTTCCTTGACAGCTTCTGCCATGGAATGTGCTGCTGTCTTTTCCCACCAATCGCAAACCGTATTATTAATTTCATTGTATAATGAAGGTGACATGATTGGTAGGGCTACTGCGGCAGTTAATGTTTTTAACTGATAGTAGCTCCCACCAGATGATATGATACCAGATACAATTTGATGATTCACTTCCATTCTATCTTCTTTCTTTTCAATCAAACACACAGTAAATTTCATACTACACATACTACATTTCATGATGAGTTTTGAGTCCAGACCAACTTTTACTTCACCTATTATACTGAGGTAACTTAACTTACAATCCATTGGACCGTGGTCCCCTATGGCCTGAAGAGCTTTAAAAAAAAAAGAAACGTCTACAACTCTACGCCCAACTTCCATTTCATCCACCTTTCCCTCTTGGTCGTTTTCAATAACTAGTTCCTGTAAAGAAAGATAATGGCTTGATTTTTTTTATAAAAAATAATTAAAAATTTAAAAAAATGCAAAAGAATTAATACAATATTAGGTTCCTGATGAATAGAAATTATAATTTCTTTACGCATTAGGTATTGTTTTTTTATGACGTCACCTATTTGAACGTAAATTTTCTTTTGAGAAAGTAATTGAGAAGTATTTCGGTACTAAGGTGTTTGTCTCTCGATGAAAATAATAAATATTGCAAGAAAAATCTATAGGTAGGTATTGAGATTTTGTCTTCGCCCATCACTAACTAAGTAGTTTGTTTATTTATGTAACAAGTCTACAAGAATTACGTATAACAACTTACCTCTATACAGCGCGTAGCATTGTTGCTCAGAGTCTCGGCCCCAAGGTTTTCTTTATTTTCAATACTGGAAATATTATTCATCAATATTATCCACTTTTTATTTATTTTGTACAACCCTAAGCCAGACGCTAGGCGCCTCGCGTCTGTTTGGCGGTATAGGTATGTCGACAAAGTTGCGCTGTCGCCTACCTACTTCCACAATTTGATATTTAGACAATACTAGCCGACCCGGCGAACTCCGTATCGCCTTTTTTTTTTTTTTAAAAATCCTATTATTTTGATATTACATACAGATACTTCAATTTTATTTATCAGTATAGATATAGATAATACAAACCAATATTTACATGTTATTGTAGGTATATGTCTGAATCGGGCGATCTAAATCATATGACATATTGTATTAGCTTTGTAATGTACCCTGTTCAAATGCGATAATAAATAAGTAGGGAGGAACTTACATTTTATTCCGAGATCTTTTGGCTTTCATATTTTTATAATGCGTACAAAACTTTCTTTTCCCTGGCATGCCACTCAAATTCAATCAGTCCTGCGAAAAAAATAGCCTATGTTACTCAGTGATAATGTAGCTTTCGAATGATAAAAGAATTATTAAAATCAGTCCAGTACTTTTTGAGTTTATTCGTTACATACAAAAATCCAAATCTTTCCTCTTTATAATACCTATTAGTGTAGATATTGTATTTTTTACGATTTATATCTAGTTCCATCATGGTTTTCTTTCAGACATTCATTATATCGATACTTTCTACTAACTGAAAATAAATTAATTATAAAAATGTTATACTTACAGTTTTTTACAAAAAACACAAATTCACAATACGTAATTCTGCTGTCTGCAGCCGACAAGCGTGGTGTCGCGTTCACTTACAGAAAGGAACTGCCGCTGCAGACCACCGAGATTGCACGAATGAAACGAACGTTTTATCCCATACATTTGTGTATGAAAAATTTACCTTAAAATATATCTAGATTTTAGGGCTTTAAAAGAGGAAGTCTTTGTTTGTAAAGGTATAAAAAGAAGTATACAGCTATACTTATTGGTTTCTTCAGTGTTCAAAAAGTGTTACTTTTTATCAATTTGTGTTGATTTATAGGGTTAAATCTGAAAAATACGAAGTCATGTTTTTGCATTTTTACTCAATTTTGTGCGTTTGTTGACGTTTATTATATAACAACTATTAGGTTTAAGAGTTTAATATAAGCATGAACATACTTATTGGTCTTTGATTGTAATATATACAAATTATCATTGATATCAATCATATGTAAATAGGTTAAATATGAAAAATCGTAACACTCTTTTCGGTGATTTTCACGATCTACACCCTTAAACAACTTTGAACGGTTTAAATCGCGTATATTTAACATTATTTATATTCCGACGTTTCGAACACTTTGCAGTGGACGTGGTCACGGGGTGACTAATTGATTTTATTTGTCACCCGAGTTATTAAGAAATTATTTGAACTACCGTCTGAATTTTTTTTATTAATCATAACATTCCCTATGCACGCAGTATTCGCTCACAGTGTCCAGAGGTCCTGCAGTATTGCGTTAGCCTTGGGATTTAATTAATTTAATGACTGGATCCCAAGCCGGTGGTACTTGCCAACCATCTTCTCTATTGAAATTTGGGTGTTTCTTGTTTTCAATAGCCTCGCGTAACATTCTTGGCATGAACCGGGTCACTCTAGCGAGGATTTGTGGATTATCGAATCGAATGTAATGGTTGGGTTTATCCAGAACATGTTCACAAACTGCAGACTTGGTCGAGCGTCTGTTTTTCATGTCAGCTATGTGTTCTTTTATCCGGACAAATATTGGGCAAACAAAGAGGAGCATCGTATCGGTATTAATTAAATCCCAAGGCCAACGCAATACTGCAAGACCTCTGGACACCGTGAGCGAATACTGCGTGTATAGGGAATGTTATTATTAAAAAAAAATTCAGACGGTAGTTCAAATAATTTCTTAATAACTCAAGTGACAAATAAAATCAATTAGTCACCCCGTGACCATGTCCACAGCAAAGTGTTCGAAACGTCGGGATATAAATAATGTTAAATATACGCGATTTAAACCGTTCAAAGTTGTTTAATTGTTAAGTGTGAATTATGTTAGAGATTTTTGTATACCCGTAACACATGATATTATTTTCAGATTTGGTTCTTTAAAACAGGCAGCCTTCCGGTACTTTAACCGAGCGAGACGGACTAAAATCCCAAATACGAACAGAGTTAGTTTATTATTAGTATATATGTATACACGTCCTGGTTGCTTAATACAAATAAAAACCATTGGCACCTTTTTGTCTCTTTTCTGTTTCTCCTACCTAATCCTTTCACGAGGGACACTAAAGAATCTCTAGGAGCCTAAATTATAATACTTATAAAGAAATTCCTTCACATGAATAGTCCTAATTCCCACCACTACAAATGTAGAAGAAAAATTACAACGAATTTACCACTTATTTTTAAACATAGCAGTAGTTTCACATTTTAAAATCAGACAAAACCGTGCGGTGTCACATCGTAAATACACGAGATTGTAAAGCGAATCCCCTTTATTTTCCTGGTACAAACAAGACACTCAAATTTAGCGTTCAGAAGGTGCAATTTCACAGTTGTTGGGAACGCAACAGACAGCCCCGGAGTGAAAATCTAGAACGAGAACATTGTATTAGCATGAGAAAGGGTCCGCGGCACGCCCTACTGTTCCCGCTTTTTCACAAAACTACGCAATTCAGACTAAAACTAAAAATTCCACATAAAATATAATTTAAAACCCGCAGCGGTAAATTGCGCTAAGCCTTGGCAGTGCTCTAATTTCATTAACAACAATGGCAAGTAAAAATATGGTTGCGGTCCCCTGATGTCACACTTGTTTTATTGGCGCGGTCGCCGGGAGCATATGAACGACCAAGGAGCAAGAGGACACTGTTTGTCTCAGTCCGGGCTTAATTTAATATAAAAGTCCACCACGTTCCTCTCCACTGCACCCTATTCGCAAACGTAGAACAATTCATACATTAGAAGGCGCACGAAGCGAATAAAATTTAATAAAACACAGACACTGAAAGAAAGTTGGGCAAAAATCATCTTTATTTGAACAAGAATATTTACCTTAGGCTTGTTATGCGTGCATTCAGCTGTATAAATAGAAGCGTAACTAAACATAGTTATACTGGCGGGCGGCAAAAAGCGTGTAAAGTATACAGCCTGATTACGAGGAGCGTGGATGAGGTCCTACAAAGTTGCTGCTTACATACCGCGACGAATGGAAGCCCCCCTAAACTAATAAAACTTGACACACTGTGCAAAGAAACCAGTACAGAATCTTTCCAAAAATAAACCAGACACAGCAGATGCAACAACGTTGACAAACGCGATGCGACTCACATTTCTACCGTGTTCCACAATATTTACCATTTTTTTATATGTGACCCACGTGATAGTAAATGGCTACCGCCGCCCACGGACTCCTGAAACACCCCCTGGTGGTATGCGGGTGCGCGTCGACCTTGCAAAATCCTATTCACAGCTTTTTTGAAGAACGGATTTCCAAAGTTCGCGGTATAACGTGTCTTGATACTGTCTGTACGCTGCGACTCTTTATCAAGGAAATATGAATGAACCGCACCATGATGATGGGCGGTGCCATGGTAAAACTGGCATCTAATTGAACAGCTCTTCAAAATATTTCGCATTATAAAGGCGGTAGAAAACGTAAACACGCAATATTACTGTCTATATAGTATGAGTATATTCCACACTGGATCTTCGGTACACTATGATTGAGAGGTTACCACGAGCTCTGTGAACCGCGTGTCTCCAAACAGATTTTTGCAAAAAAGTCACACGCTCCCAGTTAACCCTTGTCTTTTGTTCTCCAACCCAACAACCCAATTCACGCTCCGTTGCGCGTATTTGTTTTGAATGTAATTAGAATTTTCCTTACATTGTTCATTATAAACAAGCTATTATGGGTGTTAAAAAGGACGTTTATTATGGGATAGAATAGATTGTGGAAGCAGTGAGCGATCACCTTATCAGCATGAGAAAGGACCGGGCCGTTCCCGGAACGCCCCACAATTTTATTAACCTTCTACAATGTCCAAGTGGAGAGGAACTTCACCACGGGCTAAACTAAATTGTCATGGTACGTTAATAGCTAAAACTTATTTGTAAAATACAACTGCTAAACTTTTTCCTGTTTATGTGAGTGAGTATTTTATTTTTATTGCTTTGCTTGTTTGCTCATTCGAACCAATTAATTGAACAAAATTAACAACGTTTCACAAGATTTTCGATAATGTTACGTAAACGTAGTTATAAAGACAGTGTCATCAATAGCGATGTGTAAAAATCGACCACTCAATATCCGTGAATGATAAACTTATTAAATAATATCCATTTTACGATAAACGTTTAAAATATCCATTTTAAATTGATGAAAGAAACATTACCACTATATTTAATGACGATGTTAATTTCATAGATATCAGCTCATAACATCCCTCTGTAGGACACAGGCCTCTCCTATGTAATCACAAGGGGATTTTAAACAATAATTTATCATGCGGTCACACTGTTGATTTGGATAATCACGGCCCAGATTTTTTCTTTCTCGGATGTTCGAGATTCCTCACATTGTTGTTTTTCCATGGACTCGTGTTAAATAATATAGTGTATGTACACAAATATAACGCAACAATCCACGGCACATGCAACGACCTATAACGTATGATGTACAAAAATCATTCGTGCGACGAGAGGTTGACGAGAGCCTTGCCCCGCGTCAATGCGTAAGAGACTGCGGCCACAGTAATAAATGCTTTATTTAGCAGTTGCCTAGGTTCTACAACATTTCGGTATTTACAAAAAGGAACAATTTCATTTCGATCAAAGAAAAATCCACTTTACCTTTCTTCGCTATACTGCTATACAGTTGTTGAGTTACGTGTTTGTTAGAAGACTTAAAATTTGTGTTTGATCCATAAACAACAACGGCACACCATTAGTGAACAATAACAGATTAACATAGCAGTCCCCGGTAGTAGCTGGATGAGTGGAAAAGCGAGTGTAGTAGCGTACCTTGAGGGAATAATACAGCAACAGAGAGATACAGACTTACAGAGAGAGGTATGCTAACCGAGTATTTCCACTAGCCGATTAACATTGTCTCCAATATTGTCTGTTTTGATTCCGTTTCCATTTACAACTATGTATGTAGTTTTCCAGTCAGAAAATATCCAGATTTAGATGCTGGATAGGTAAAACTAATCCATTTATTACCTAACAATGTTTGTCAGCTAATAGAAATTCGAAGTAAAATCACTACGAATCCCTACGGCTTAGACGATGCAGAATGCGGATGGCATATAATAAGGTGATGTTCAATTGGATCATCCGGAAAGCGTTTAATAGATAATCTCCGAAAAAAAATCTTGGATATTTATAACGCATAATATACGGGGGGTTTGATCAGTCTATTTTCTTCTACTTCCGCTTCTCGCTCCGCCTATCACTATAGCCGTAGACATATTGCAGATATTAAAAACTATACAGGTCGACATCTAGCAACACATTTTAGCCCGCATTGAAGTGGGTGATTACTGGCGTACGGTTCACACACATTTTCCACACATGTTTACACAAAAACCTTGGTTTACAATTCGTCTTTCTTCCAACGCTTGTTGTAAGCTTGACTGACACGCTTGATTCGCATTTCAAAACACATTGACGGTTTCTATTAAAATAATAATAATAATTAATAAATATTACGTCAACTCTAGAACAATTTTATCACTAGCTCGAAGGAAGGTCTACATCAGAAAAAAATCCTAACTCATATATTCATTTAAAAATGAAACGATGTCTGTTTGTTTGTTTAAATGCTTTAACGCATCAACGGATGGACAAATGGAGCTGAACTTTTGTATGAACCTTCTTAGCGACTACGAAAAGGACAGGCTACAAAGTTAAGGTTTCCGTGGAATAGTGAGCACGCGACCAAATCCGCCGGCAAAGGGTAGTATTGATAAAATTCTATATGTGGTAACTAAATGGTCAAATGCCACATAGATATGAACTTTGTAGTTATAATAGTAAAATCTACCGTTATTGGCAGACTAAAAGCGACCGGTCTAAATGGCATTATAGAGAGTAGCTAGTCAAATGATTCTGTCCTATCATTACGCAATTTGCAAGATGAATTCCACGCCCACCCATATTAACACAAGAATGTATGCGTATATACGGCATATATAAATAGATAGATAAATAGATATTTTTATTCATACACACAAGTGATCGCATTATATAACAATTTCTTATACTTACTAAAAATTCATTAAAAATTTATATAAGCAAACAAAAAATATAAATTAAACAAGACGATAAAACTGCGCGGTCCCATGTGTATCGAACAGGGTGTGTCGGTACGTTTGACAAAGCCTGAATTCAGCCTGTCGTAAAAATATAAATTTTTTGGACTTTTTATTTAACCAATTTATATGAAAAACATAAGTAGGTAGGTACTCAAAAAATAGATTATTTCGCAATAAATTATTCGTGAAATGTCCATGTCAATATACTCAGAATCGTGAACGGAATCAGACACATCCTGTATGTGAAATAAATAAATAAATATATATATATATATATATATATATATATTATTTCAATTTCAATTCTATTGCATATAGAGCACAATCAGTCTCTATGGATTCTGTGCTATGGGGTTCTGGCTTCCATCGCACTTAACACAAGAAAACATAATTAAATATACCAAGGCTGATACAGATACATAATTTAAAAGAAAGTAAATGTAAGAAATAAATTGGAATGCACATAAAGAAATGTATGTATAATAGATAATTATACTTTATTGTACACTAAAATATACAAAAGAGAAACACAAAATAAATGTTATTCGAAGTACAATCGGCCGCCCTATCGTTAAAGTCGTTACTTCCAAGCAGCTTTAGGGTGGTAGACGGTAGAAGAACTTTGGTGGTAGAAGAAGTATGTAAACGAATAGAGATATACGGTGCAATAAAGAAACCACGTCTTTATATAGATACATACACAGATATATACACCGATACTTACATATATGCGGTATATAATAAAGAAACTGGCATCATAAAAGCTACCTATTTGGTACTACTACGAACAATAAAATAAAAGAAAGCTGAAAACAGTTCCGCCAATAACAATAAAAACCCTCCGATGAAACCGAAACGATTGCATTTACCCGTAAAGGGATACGACGATAATTTCGGAGAATATACTTATCCTACTTTTTTGTACCTTTAAAATAGTTTTTTTTTTATTTACTAAATATCTACTTCTTTACTTCTACTTAAATATCCAACACAAAGCGATAATAGTCTAGGGGTATATCGATAAGTCCTATGTAAAAGGACCAGAGTTTCAATCTGGCACTTTTCTTATATTCAGTTCAAGTGGTATATTAGTTCAAATGGTATATAGTTCAAGTGGTATATAGTTCAAATGCTGTTTATTATGTTTATTTGATAATTCAGGGTTTTTTAATACGTATAAAGGCTTATATTTTGACTATTTGATATACATTTTTCTGTCAAAAAAATTAACAAGAGCTGATAATCAATTAATGAATTAACCTTTAAGGAATGTGCACGGAAATGTTCTTTTTCATTTACCACAATTATTTTCAATAAATTATTGGCATTCAATTATATGTATAAGTATTTTAAACAAACAATGCCATAGAAAGAAATCCTCCAATTTACATAGGCCTCGTATAATATTTTTGTACAGAAATAACAATACCTACCAGTTTTTATTGAATATTTTCCCGGCTAAAGCTCAAATTCCTGTGGCAAATCCTGTGGATTCCCGAGGGAGTCAATTCTATGAATATCTCGCCAGGCTAATCAATTAGAGATTATAGACGTTTGTAGATGCGAAAATATTTATCAGACGGTTTGTGAGTATTACCTGGTTTAAGAAAAATATTTTATAATAAAACTTGTTTAATACCGACTTATTTAATATTACCTAACCTTTTAATATTACGTATATTATATTTGCTGTCTTAAATGTCAATGAGTCGATGAGTCAATGAATCGCTCGACGTCTGAAGACATGTCGCATTTCTCTGGGCTTTTTACCGCCCGTATATCGGGGAATGTTCTGAAGAGTATTTCAATTTGAAATCAAATTCGTTTGAAAATGAAAATAAAATTATGAAAATTGGATAATATTCGTATTTTGCGACGCGCGCCTGTGTGAGAGAGTCACGGCTCCCAAGGCCGCCGAAGCCCACATTTTGGGAACCACTGGACTAGACGAGCAATGCCACGAATTGATTAGCTTGCGAACTATGTAAACGCACTTAGTAAAAAAATCCAGGATGAACTTTCGAGTTTCTAAGGGGCGAAGTCACGAGCAAAACCTGGTACTGCATAATTTTACCGATGTTACCATACTCTATTTACATTACGTTGTGGTTGTATGTAAAATATTAACATGCTTCCGTACGCGTAGCTTCGGGCGAAATACTACGCCGTTGATAAACTAACATTAAATTTCTGAACGTACGAGGCGAATTTCCGTTCGAATTATCTCATTATTTAAGACTATTCATAATAATAATCCATAGAGGATTTACGTACAAGATATGATGTTGGAATGCTCCTCTATTACTGTGTGATTTGTAAATCAAGAAAATTGGATAAAACCATGTCAAATCATTGTAATCAGCGAATCAAGGTCACAGATATCGGCAAACGTATTGTGAGACTAAAGAGGAGAGGTAAACCACGTGATCAGGCTTGAGGACAACAGATGATCGAAGACTGTAACAGAGTAGTGACCTCAGGCCAGACGAACGGCCCGGCCGTGGTCCATGAGCTTCCCTCGTGGATTGAAAGAGGTCGGTTTGAGTTCTGTTGGATCGCGTGAGAAAGAAGAGGCCCACTGCTGGATATAGATTCATCTGTGAGCGAATACGGGCTGGGAATGATGATGACTTCTAATTATAAAATATACATTTCTTGTCCTTGTAAAAGGGGCTTAACGAACCACGGTTTATGGTCTGGTAGCGAACCATATACACGACACTCAGCTCATGCAACTCTCAAAGGTAATGATTAAGTTATATCCAACTATGACAAGACATAGGCTGATGGCATTATATGTTATTAAAATTATTCTCGATAAAAATAACAATATGTATTCCTTGCTTTCATTTAATTAAGAGTACAACTAACTCAACCTTATAACTTCCAATTTCCTCGGCCCTTTGGTACTGTAAACATAGAAAAATATTACGGTGATTACGTTTTCCTAAGTAAAATATCACTTAATTTCACAGGGGAGAGGCACAAAATTAAAACAAAATCCTTTTAATTTAAGGTCTAAATCTCGTATAATCCCTATTAACTGTTTTTTTTTTCGCTAGTTATTAGTTTCATTTTAGTAAGTAGAAGCCTTTACGATACCTTTTTACATCAAAGCGTAGTATACGAATATATATTTTAGTTACGATATTCACAGTCAGAAATAAAATTGAATGTGAGTTGCTGAAAATATAAAACGAATATAACAGTAATGAGTGCGCGACATTATACTATGTCAAGGTAACTTATGACACTCAACAATATTAAAACTGAAGTTGCCGTTAACCCTATCAGAGAGCGTACAGAGACATATTTAGGATGTAAATATTTACACAAGTACAAATGTCGCGAGGGCACCCAATTTTCCCTCGCATATTCCGCCCGACCACAATGAAGGTAAAAATAACAGTAGGTACATAATCCTAAAAATGTCAACTTACGCACACAGACACGTTGTTTACACGGCATCTAGTGAAATCGTTTTGTATTGGTAAATCGAGCATTTAAAAAATATAAACTCCTTTACAGCTGATTATCATCATATTCAAAAGGCGGTCAAGTCACGCCAACCGCAAATACAATGTTGTAGAACAGATCTGTTATTTTTTCAGTCAAAGTTATGACTATAAACGTTGAAGTCACTATAACAACATATATACGACGTCAAACTTTATATTTGTACGACCGCTTGATTAGGCAGTATATTATAGGCAAACAAACCGTTCTCTGTAATGAACGATTACGTTTCGATACACATGAATACAAGTAGAAAAGAAGCCATCTTATCAATCGTCACTGTCACCGGCCCTTTTATCATCCACTGAACATGGGGAGGCCCATGTCCAGTGGATGATAAAATCATGCACACGTCATCAGCATGAGAATGTGTGGCCTCAAAATGCCATGCTGGCCAAGCGGGTTGGCGAGTTCATTTTTATAGAGGTGGTGAAATTCCTAATGGCTTCGCTATACCTAGTCGCCTTTTACGACACACACAGGAACCCGACACCACGCGGCCATCTTATCAATATTTATTCGGAATACGAGTGATATCAGTTCTTTGATCGAACCAATCAGAACACGTGTTCAAGTTCGTCAATGACACCGAGATTTTAACCATGATCACATACTGTTAGCGTTCATCTCTACCGTGTCCCTCCAATGTCAAACTCCGGGCTCTAATCCGCGACCTTACTTAATCTTTTTGTCGCACGATGTATGGCTTGCGTGTATGGACCTTACTTTATCTCCTTTTTTACGCCCCACAATGTATGGAGTCCCGTTTCCGTGTTAAAAATCACCCCAACTTCACGCGAGACTTGCAATCTAATTTTGTTTACTTGAGGAAGGGTTGCTCGGGACGTATATGTATGAGTTTGTTAAAGTATTCAGTTTGGTAAGACAATTTGTGAGGTTGGGTGTATGTAATGCTGGCTAAACTTCCTCCACGAAAAGCCTGCATATACTTGTATATTACTAGGTTAGTGTAGTCAACCGTATTATCTTTATGTTCAATTTATTGTGTTAAATTTTATTCAAAATAAATTGGGTAGTACAGGTACAACTTTCATACGAATATATATCACTTGCTTCCTATCGGATGTTAACTAGCAATGTGGCAATCTTAACTCTGGAAACTGCTGCTCAGAAAAGGAATATGATGCTCATCCATACAAACCTATATTAGTCCTCGCCTCGCGGGCACTGCTAGTCTTAATTAATTCCCGTAGATTTTTCAAACAAGAATTTCAATCTTTCTGGTACAGCTTTTCCTTCCTTGGATTTCTCTTGCACGATTAGTTGATCAGGTGATATACTAACGTGTCTTTTATTCTTCATAGTTTTATAATGTCTAGTTCTTTATTTAATATTTCAATTATTGTTTCATTCCTTATATCTGTCTCTCCACGATATCCATAATCATGTTTAATCAATATACGCTTAAATATGATTTGGGTTTCATGATTCGACTCCTTTCAAAAGAATAAAAATATTCGAGATGTAATTTCATTAAGGATCGAGTAACGCATATCAAATATCATTTTTGATAGTATAATAACGCCCTCAGTGCTATAAATGGAAGGAAATTGACAAGTCATGAATTTTTAAGTTCATTAAATATAAACAGTATTAAACAAAGTAAAAATAGAGTCATTCCTAGCCAGATCTCAGATTATCTCGGTCACCGAAAAAGACTAATAGAAGACAAGGCAATTCCATTTAAAGATAAGGAATGGTCAATGAAAAATCAGTGGTACGGACTACTGATTTTCTACTTACGGATTATTAATTTATCAATAGCTCGGCGGTGATTGATTGAGTGATTTTTTTTTAATAATTATAATTACCTACTAAAGTATAAAAATAATTATATGTAATTACGTTTAAATAATAATAATTACCTGTGGCTCATTGTTTAACTTGCGATGGTGCTCGTGGCTCGGCTCCGTCGATCGTTTGTGGATCTCATGGTGGGACAGTAAATAGTAGCCTTTTAGTGAACCAATCTGTAACAAAACAAAAATTTACATTATCACCAAATAGTTAAAATTATATTGCCCTCTCTCCCATTCCATCCCATTCAATCCGTTCATCAGGCAGAGTATATGGGATTAAGAATTTTATGGTTTGACTAGGTTGACAAAGGTTGACTAGCAGAGAATGCCAATAGACATTGTAGTAAATAGGCTTTTTTTGTTTCCGTGTAACAGGTAGGAAAATTCAAAAATCACTAGACATTTCTTTTCACTTTTAGGTAGCTAAACAAATGCAGATGATCATTTTTTTCGGAAAGGCTAACCGATTCCGGAAAGCTAAATTGAATCGCGTTGCGCTCGAGAAGCCGAAGAGATAACATCTCTCCGAAAGTGAACGCAGTCGCCACTTAAGATGTCAACCGCAGTTGTTGACGAAACGTTTGGAAGAAAGAGAAGAGATTCCAGAAGACCTCGGCCAAGTAGCCCGGAAGATTCAATTAATATAAAATTGTAATTATTATTATAGAACGTGCTACTGGAATAACACAAAAGCTACGATTTTATATGGTTTAAATTAGTTGACCTGTTTCAGGTTTTGCGGTACTTCAATAACACTTTGAATAACAACCCTCTATACCAGGTACTATTATTCACCTACGATCAATAACACTATTCTCAGAGTTCATGACCGGTACTGTTTAAAAATAAGGCAATTACTTCTTTTATTTCGTCAAAGGGTTATTTTATTACAACGGACTTGAGTCAGAGTTTCACAACTATTACTGGTAGAAATAAATCTACTTGCGTTTATAAAGTAGGGATGTAACGAAAGTACTTATAGCGATAACAAAAGAAATATCTACACGAAAGTGAAGGATATCTTTTTTATTTTATAACAATCTTACGACAATTACAAATAAAATACTAGTATTACGTGATACCGTGGTATTACGTAATACCGTGGTATTACGTAGTACCGAGGTATTACGTCAGTAATAAAAATAAATAATTAATTTGTGACATTATCTATGTAAAGGGACCTTATTGTCAATATAAACTTAATGCATTTGGTTAAGATTAATTGTAACTGTTTTTTTATAGGAAAAAGGCGGCAGACGAGCATACAGTCCACCTGGTGGTAAATGGATACTGTCGTCCATAGACATGACAAACGTCCATAGACATGACAGCCCATGGGTATCCGCGATACATGCCAACTTTAGTCCAGAATGACAGAAGTTGGCACACTCTCAGATCTGCTGCCTACCTTTCGAGATGAAGGAATGGATTTGGAGAGGAGAGGAATGGTCGAATGCGCCCAGCGGCTGTTGGAATGCAGCGTGTACCCTCCGCCTCAAAAACATTTAACCTGTAACATTTGCCTCCACATGTACATTGTACTAACCAAACAGGTTGGCGAGTCCACTCGTTTAGACATGGTGTAGCTCCTCAAGGGTTGTGGTAGTGGCTTTGTTATCATTTAGTCACCTTTTACGACACCCGCGGGAAGGGGTGGGTTGTTGTTATTCTAAACCCGGCCGCCACCACAGAACCAAGAAGAGTTAGAACTAATTACAATTATTAAAGTTTCGTTGTTGCAAGATTCTGCTTGGAAACATGTTCTAACAAGTGATATTTAAGATAAGACACTAAAAATGTTCTAACCTATGGTGCACAAACATGGTCACTGACTGAAACTCAAAAGTCCAAAGTTAAGATTTGCCAACGGGCGATGGAGCGTAGCGTACTGGGTATAAAAAGGACCGACCATATCAAGAACACCGATGTGCGCTCTAACTCCTGTATTACTGATGTTGGTGCTAAGAGCGCTAAGCTGAAATGGTACTGGGCTGGACACGTCCGTCGCATGCATCCAGAAAGGTGGGTGAAAATTTTTACCGAGTGGATGCTACAGAATGGACACCGATGAAGAGGCAGACAGAGGAGGAGATGGTGGGACGGGACACACCCAACACCCAAGACTGGGACACAAATATAGGCTAATTAAAAAAAAATCACTGAAGTGTCAATATATAGAGTAAAAATTTCCCATGAAAATAACCAAAGTGAATCCGAATGCGAAAATTTTTATTCTGCGAATCTTTCGCATGTTATAAAAGCGTAGTATGCATTTATGTATACATGTTTGTATTGCTATGCATATATATATTATGTAGGTTACATTACTAATCTATTTAAACTAAAATTGCACCCGCGTTTTATTTTCTGTTTGATCTGGTGGTTGACTGGCAGAGAATGCTGTAAGGCATTACGAGTATAAGTCCCCCATTTGTACAGTCAAACGTTTGTGCAATAAATATAAATAACGCCACACTCTATGGTCCACACTAGGATTCCGTAGTGGGTACAGAGACGCACTCAAAGACAAATACACACTCAGACCTGAAGAAACATTTGTCTTTAAACAATGTCCGACCGGGATTCGAACCCGAGACATTTTGCACAGCAAGTACCCACTGCGCCAATCAGTCGCCAATGAAGTTTATATAGATTACAAAAAAGCAAAAGCGAATATTCGTCCCATCCCTAATATAAAGTGCTATACCCACTGAGATTAGCTTTCAATAGCTGCTAATAAATGTGAGGGTGAAAGGACTCACGCAATCTGACTATCGCTGGCACGATCTCAAGGTTTAATGACGGTAGACTTCCTACAACATTATAATAAATAAATATCTACAGAGAATTACGTCGATGTTAACGTTACGTGAAGGGAACTGTATTATACTTATACTTAATACTCGTATTTACACACGGGCTGTCCACATTAGAGAGACAGGTAACAGATTGTTCATCGCCGTTATTCTAAAATCGGCCATCACCACACGGCCAAAAAATGTAACAATCTATCATTAATACTTTTGGAACATTCGTAGATTTATAACTGTTCATCATAAGTAAGACAGTAGAAATTAGACGACCACAGCGCTAGCTATCCGCATTTTTCATAACCGCCGATAAATTTGTGGCTGGCAACCTCGCCAGAAATATAGCGGTGGGATTAAATTATTTCGCGGCTCACGTCCGGGTGGTTTTACGAGGGCCGCGTGGGCCTAGGGCGCTGCGTTTAACGTCCCTGCTATTAACTAACACCACCACCCCTGGCACTACCCCCTAAAGTGCCTCTATGCACGGATAGTCTTTGCGTTTTTTACAGATTTTTCGGTAATGCACCATTAGCACATCGGTAGACAATAAGCAATTTCTCTGGTGCCAATGGATTCGTCTACATCGTTGTCGATCCTGTCAGCAGATATGGCCTGACCATTGCCACTTCAGCTTACTAATTCTGTCTTATGTTGGAGGCTTTAACTCTATGTGGAATTTCTTAGAATAAAATTACAAGTTTACGCTTGTAATGCTGTCGGCAGTAGGTATATACTTAGTTTCTGAATTTTATCTTTTGAAATACGAAGAGACATGTCAGTCAGGTCCATCACCTTACTGATAGTAACCGACTGATTCATATACGCCTTCCTATCGGAACTTATAGAATGTATAAACTTGTAACTTGATGTATAAAAAAATACATCTATAAAACCGGAAGAGGTTCAAAAACTCGCCGCTAAATTATTCTGCGATATATGCAGGCAATACACATTGGCAGCGACCTATAAAAAGGTCAGATTAGATCAGCAATGGCCGCAGTGATACGAGACTTCTTGACTCGCAGAGCCCCTAATCCTCAATACTAATAATAGGAACCTATAGTGAGTAGGTCTTCTAATAATCTACGGAACTTTCCTATAGACCTATCGAGGTCTAATCGTATACTGGAACCGATATTACGATAAAAGACGGATATTTAACGTTACAGATTTGAATTACAGACTCATCTCCAAGACCAAGGCAGCTTCAAGATAGCGAGCAATTTACAGAGAAAGAAAATTCAAGTAATAATACGAGTCTTTCTTCTGATTAGAGTGTCCATAAGTGAGTTACAGGCATAGAAAAGTTTATTGGCAGTGTTTATATACTCTTTTCCCATTTTATCTCTGAATACCATTACAAATTTTTAGTCGCGCGACGAACCTGCTAAATAGTCCCGCTGTGAGTGGCAGCCCTTACTCCTAGTTTAGGGGCGCGATGAATAGCATTAACCTCACTCGGTTACTGTTATAGTGTTCGCACTGGGATTTCTCGCGTGAGAGGAACTACCGCCTCTATTACCTTTATTGGTCGTATAAAGTTTCCGTTTTACGCGTACTCCACTGTAGTTTTTTGTCAGATCGCAATGAATTTGCATAGGCTTGGCGGCCGAGGTGTCGGGATTATTTTACTGTTGTTTTATGCAAATTGCGGAATTAAGAGCTTGGTATCGGTGTCGTGGTTAATTGTGCAGATACTCTTTAGCTTTCTTTTGATTTTTTAAAATTTCCATTCTATGCATTAATTATTTTCCCATCCAAAAAATAATTGAAAATAAATTGGCTTACGTACATTCGTATAAATAGCAATAGATTATTTGAGAATGTTCGATTAACGTCCAACTCGAAGCTCCCTGAAAGGTATTGATAAGTTCGTCATCGCATCACTATCAGTGACTGTTTTAAAAACAGATTAAGAACTTTTATCAACGTAGAATTAGGTTAAACAAATGCAGTGAATAAAAATACAGAAGTAGCAGCGAATGCTGCGAAATTATTAACCAGTAATAATAATAATGTTAATTAATTATATAAATACATAATATGTATTCAAATGATTTCTAAAACTACGATATACATATATAATTATAATGCATTTTTATTTCATGTTGATGATTTATGTTGATGTTTATGTTATGTTATTTTCTTTAGATGTTAGGAAGCAAACTAACAGAAAGTGTACCTGGCGGTAAGTGGATACTGTCGCCATTCGTCATACATGTCATTAATTATTATCAGCCAAGATTGACGAAAGTCGGCACGCCCCTAGATAAGCTACCTAATTTCGTACTTTAAATTTAGGACTGCATTTTAAAAGAGTTGGTAAGAATGGGAGAATAGGGAGAGAGTATAACATGAAAGAAGTATTCCCCTCCCTATCCCATTACCCATCACATTAAGCGAAAACAACTATTCTAGATTGGTAAGTTAAATATTTTTAGGTGGATATCTACAAAAAAGGCTTTCAACTTTTACTATTGCATTTCCATTGTAATAAATATAAGAGCAGCCTTTTATGACAGGTCCGAGTCATGGAGGCGTATTTTTACCGCCCGATTGGGCCGACATGGGAGCTCAGAGATATGATATTGACGGTGCGATGTGTGGGGCGTAAATTCTTACTGAGGGAGGATGAAGTTACTGCACGTACGATAGGTACGCTTATGAAAGTATTATTTTCACATATTCCGATCATTTTATGTAGGTATACATGTGACGCGCCTTTAAAAAGACCTACATTTGGCAGTAGTATATCGGGATTGTTGCATTAACAGATTTAATTTAACAGCTTATCTGATTGATTCTGGCAACCATTTATTGAACAGTTCAGCATTTTAGTTTATTATTTATCGACAATTACATTTTACAGTTTATTTAACTATGTAGGAATCACAAAAAATTATGTGCTTTTTTTTTATTATATTTCTAGTATTATTATTTGAGAGTTTATATTTGGATAAACACATCACAAAACCGAATGTCTGCCGAATCTAGAATACGGTTTGTCTGCGATGCAGTTAAAAATATTTTATTTTACGTTAATTTTGTGTATACAATTAATAATAGTTAAGGTAACATTGCTTACAATTCACTACATTACATCGCTTATTATAATATAACTATGGGTATGAAAACAACACAAAAATGCGGGGGCTCGACGCGGGAGCGGCGGTACCGGTTTCGTTTCACGAGTGCATCGAGTGAGCATGTAAGCATCGTATACAGGTGGCTTTTTTATAATTTGTCTATTAAATATTTTTTTTGCTTTCTTTCTATATTTTTAGGGATTAGTGTTTGTCCTAGGTCAGTCGGTAGTTCGTTTATCAGAACTGCGATCATCTATTCAGCTGTACGTTTTCCATAAAAAAAATGTCATTTTATAGTATCAGTTTTTTGTTGTAACATTGCATGTAATGGGATGAGGTACTAAAGTTTGAAAGCTTTCCTTGAAAAATTGTTTATGTTATATCATGTATTTTACTTTATCAAGTATGGGAAGAATTTTACAATATTTAAATAGGCCAGATTTGTCATTATTATTATTGTATTATTATTATTATTGTATTATTATTGTCATTATTATTTAGTGATATTTTGTAACGATCACTAACGAATACACAGAGCGGTGTTAGTGGCGGATAGCGAAGCAAAATGTTCCTGAAATTGAGATGTTTCGACAATTAGATGAAAACAAGTTCATATTAAATTTTACAAATTTATATAAAAATGTTAGATATGAGCTCGAGATTATTTGAGAAACGGAACAAGGTAGGAAGTTACTGTCACCGTCATTCGTGCATTCTTTTCCAACATATTCTGATTATGATTTCGGGTATTTCATAAATTACAATTAATTAATTAATTTAATGAATTAATTTAATTAATTGTATAATATTCTAACAAAAGAGATATACCCAATTGGTGTCTAGTCTCCACATTTCGCGTTGCATGATTTTGACGTACTTTTCGTTTTAATATTTATTTCTTCTTCCTAGTAAGATTATGGTGTACATAAATCAATTGCAAAAGATTTCTTTTTATATAAATATCACGTAGTAATTTTGGAAAATTCAATATAATTACTTTGAAAAATGATAATGGATCATAGTGAAATGCTTTTCACATATTTCGATCATTATTACACCAACAATATCTGATCGTTTTACAAATACTGCAGAAATTCTTTCATCGTTTCGCATTGGGTCCATGTGCATTGTTAAGGCCCAAAACCCCCTTGTACATGAGGAGGTCTGTACAGTCTATAAGTACGTTATACTGATGTACAATAAACAGTCTATAAATAAAAAAGTACAGTCTAAACGCAACGTTAATCCTTATCTATACATAAAAAGTTCTAAAAAAAGTTTAATTAACTCGTATATCGAGCACAAAAGGCGTGATAGCATTAATACGTTCCGTTTTAAGCAGATAATAACTTAATCCGACGTCATATATTCGTGGCAAGGTTTTCGGGCGGGCACATGAATTGCGGGTGATTTGAAAAATAAGGCAGACACGGTGCTCGAGGCGTACCGAATATATGATCTTAAATTATACAGGTTCACTGTAATGCAGAGGTTTTTCTAGTGCGTCTCACAGGGAAAGGTTGCATAGTGTATCCCACAGCTAGTAAACGTGCTCGACTGATAAAGTTACCTCGATCGAGTTATTGTATTTTCTCGTACTCATTCGCGATGTACTCGTACAATCAGCAACAGATAAACGTATACAATCGCTAGTAATGAAGACTACAATCGAATGGTACATTAGCATGTTGCTGACTGTATTTAGAATATACATAGCTGGGGATTGTATACAGGTTTAAATAAAATAACTAACATTCTCTTAACACTGAACTTATTTGGTGAAAACCATCAACATCAGTTCTAGGAATTTAAAAAATTCAGTACTTCTTTTTCACACAAACCACTGGCTCACTCGCAGCGTGTAATATCTAATAACGGGTCCGATAAGTCAGTCAGTCAGTCCGGGTGTTCCGCAGCTTCGCCTTGAGCAGCGCGCTAGCGCAGGTACGAGCACGAGGCAGCCCTCGTGCTAGAGCATTGTCTCAGGAGGCAACGGCTCCCCCGGTCTAGGTTACCGTCCTGGACGGGACAGAAGGGATCGGATACTCTTGCCTGTACAAGTAGGGCGCTAATAGTCCGGCTGGTCCGCGCGCACCCGCGGTCACCAGATAGGCTCCGGCGCATGCGCGAGGAACTTCGCCATGGCACCGATCAGCACTGCAACCGGGTCCTGTGGCGGCTCTCCAGTTGTTACGGTGGCAGGTGGATGGTTTGCATGTCTGAACGCCTGTCTCGGCGCTGAGGTGATCGCCGGCAACGTTGGTACCGACGCCGGCGTAGACATCACCGTCGGCGCCTCCTACGACATTTATTTCCGGTGCAGCTATTTGGTGCATGGCCAGAACAATATTGGGTGGGACCATTAGACGGCGGGGCCGCTGTAATGGACGGGGCGGGGCTTCTGTAGTAGGTGGGGTGCTGTCAATGGCGTAGTTGAGGGTGTTGTCATTGGTGTAGGGTCGGGCGCTCTGCACTTGCGGAATGCGGCCACCGCGTCGCCTTCGTCTGACACAGATGCCGCGCTCGATGAGTCCGTTCGCCGGGGCGGCTAGAGTGGCCGCCCCAAGCGTTGCAGCCACATAAGTTTGCGCCAGAGCTTGGTGCTGATTGATTCGTCGTCTTTCATGAAATGGCGCCATGTTATTTATAGCGCCAAATTTGTGGGCCACACGACGAAATACATTCGATATTTGGTCGTTAAGCGACGGTCGTTCGCCGTGCGTGCTTTCTTGCAGTTGGCGCAGGTGGCGGACGATCCGATAAGCAACTGCTGTGTATGAATGGAGTGTGCAGCGTTACCGTATAGTGAGTAAGAAGTACAGAATAACAGAGACTTTTTCGGGGAAATATCAAGTTCAGATAAAAGTCGTAGAACATAAGTTGTGATTCGAAGTTGTTGATAAAAAATATGTATTAGTTAAGAGGGTAGGTGTTTTTATTTAATCCTATATAACTCGAACTTTTGCCTGGAACTGTTCACACGAGGGTTATAACTTTTATTATGGCAGCAAGAGTTTGACTTCGATCGTATGCTTCGTGCTTTATTTTCACTGAAACTTATAGAACTTGAATGGTGAACAATAGGTAACTGAAATAGTTCACTTTTCAATATAAACTTTGGGGCTACAGTTATCTTTTGGATGTTAATTTAAAACGATAACAGCCTAATAAAGAGCGATGATAAGATATGCATTTTCTACACTTATTCATAAGGTCGCGATGTTGAGTCCTCTAAGGTCGCAAAGAGTTTCTACTTACATACGGATTTTTCATTTAGCACTAAATCAATAAAGAAAGCCCGTATGTTCGAGAAAATAAGACTGGAGCACAATGTACCCGCTGTTCCTAGAATTTTTTAGCAGTATTTATCCCTGACTGTGCGCACGACCGACCTAGGATGAAATTGGTCACTAAACCGACATTCCGTGGGCACCTGTGATCGTGAAATGTAAACTGTTTTATTCCCGATTAATTCTGTGATGGTGATAATTGCTTGCTGTGCCGGAATTCATCGAATTGATTGCGTAAGTACACCTTCCGTATAGACTACTTCATTTGTGAATTACCATCAGATAGACTCATAGTCTGAGCTAATGAATTAATCAATCAAATTAGACTATAGACGTTAGTCTAATCTGATTGCTGTAATCTGTCAGATTTAAATGAATATATTATACGTTATATTATATAATATATTATCATATAGAAGCTAGGGGTATATCCCTATATACCTATATAGAAGTTATATACAGGGTATAAACGAACCTTTCCCGAAGCCTGGAACCGCTCATGATTCTGAGTTTATTGTCATGAAAACTTTTCTAATCTATTTTGTTTTAAGTTTTTGAGTTCTTGGCAATATTTTTATATAAATTCTAAAACAAAGTCCAAGTAAATTGATATTTTTGCATAAAAATATGTAATACCTATGTATATTATTTCAATTATGTACAGAATGGACGTCTTCACGTTCCGAGAAAGGTTCAATTAAATATAGGTATATATATAATTAAATTATATATTATATAAGTATATAGGTTGAAACTAAGGGCAGGTTATGTCTATGGCTATATTGAAGAAAGATCCTTTACAAATTGAGTGATATCTACTAGCATTTTCACTCAGGCAATACCAAGACCGCTATAGAACAATATGAACAGCAATATTCGAGTTTCCCGAACAAGTTCGTGTTCCGTCTCCATCGATACAAAGACCGACAGTGGCAGCTCGTCCTTATTCTAAACTTCCTCAATTAATTAAAAGCAGCAAGAAACACTGCGCAGTTGGGAAGTTGTCTGGTCTCTGTTACAAACCCGACGGCTTCAACATTACAACCACTCCAAAATAATTATCTACAAATAAAATTAAATGTTTATCTGTAAATATAAGTATAGACATTTCAATTAAATATTCAATTAAATGAGTGTTACTAGTCACTAAACATTGCAATCGACATAGTGGGATTATGTCCCAAAGTCACCTTGTGATTACAAAAGAAGGCTACGCCAGTATCTGTCAGTGGAATATTGTAGGCCGATATAGTATCTCTTGGCGAGCTCATTTGATTTTTATAAAAAAATGATGTGGTTTCGGCCGGATTTAGAATAGCACCCCCCTCCGCCCCCATCTGTTCCCGTGGGTGTAGTAAATGGCGACTAAAGGGTAACAAAGCCGCTACCACAAGCCCTGAGGAACTACGCCACCTCTAAATGAGTGAACCCGCATGACTAGCATAGCGTTGTAAGGGCATATACTCACGTACAAGTATACCCACGTACGCACAAGACGGCGGATGAGGAGGTCCGTGTCCAGCAGTGGACGTTAAAAGGGCTGGTTGCGGATATAAGACCTCTTGGCGAGCTCTTTTTTATAGAGAAATGGCGGCAGACGGGCATACAGTTCAAATGATGGTAAGTGAATACTGTCCTAGACATCCGCGATACATTCCAACATCAGTCCAGAATGACAAACTTTGGCACGCCCCCAGATGCGCTGCCCACCTTTGCAGATTAAGGAATGGATTGGGAGAAAGGGTTGGGAAAATGGGGAGGGATAGGATGGGATGGGAATGGGCTCTGGCATATCTCCCTCACTACCGAAACACGTACGCACATTGAGGAAAATAGGAATGCAGTACATTTCAGTGTATTCTTCTGTGAGAGAGGGTAACGTGGCCAATCGAATGCGTCCAGCGGCTGTGGGAATGAAGCGTGTACTCTCGCCTTCCTAAATTTGGTAATTATGAAAATATCTATAGGGATTTTTATCGACGGCTGAACAAAGATAGTATATTTATTGAGTAAGAGTGCGTATGTATGTTTGTGTACTCTATTGTTACCACTTTTCTTTGAAACTCCACTTTTATTGTAGAGCCGATTTTGAAGTGTATTTTGTAAACGTTTACTCGTAGTTTAGAGCGTATTTCTGAATGCGTTATGGTTCTAACTCAACCAGAGCTCGCTGCGATACTTGTTCCTTTAGTTGTTTTATTGAGACTTCAAATAAATTCAGTGTTCCTAAACCAGCCATAATAATAAAGCAGATATTACGGACGTGAGCTAATCCATATTTTTTCAAATCTTCCAAACCGTACACTGGGTATTTTTGTTTTGGGAAATAATTATTTGGGATATACCCCGAAAAGGTTAACCAGATCTAATCTTTACAAAAGTACCTACTTGAAGTCACAATCTGTCCCTTATTCTATATTTCGACGAGTTTATTTGAGAACAGACTGTTACCACGTGAAATTTGTAAACGATCTCTGGTTGCTAACGTAATAAAATCATTGCCCTTATAATAAAATCGTAGTAAATCCGTGGCTGTGCATAAATTATTTAAAAAAAAAATGCAATATAAAGTACAAATAATATAGTCCAAAACAATATTTTTTGGAATTTTAGGCTGTCCGTCTGTCTGAGCGCGTATCCCGCAAATATTACTGGACCGATTTTAATTAAACTTGACACAGTTACAGCCCATGTGCCGCGTTAATATCTAGGGTACTTTTTATCCAAATCCACTATAGAATTTCCAAGGGAATCACTCTAAAATTCACGTGAACGAAGTCGCGGGCACCACTACTACCTAAACCATTAAGTTTCTAGAAGATTCCAGAAAGTTATCAGTGCGACAATAATGCCAATTTGTGATATGTATTAATTTCGCACTTTGATGTTAACTTGGCGGTGATTTCAAACTCGATTACAGTTTGGAGAATTTAATATCAATTATTTATTGGAAAACCAGTATGCGCTCATGTCTGCTGTTTTACTGTTTTCAATGATATTTCAAAGACTCATGGGGTGAAAATAAAGAATAGGATGGGATGGGATGGGAATGAGCTCTGGCATATGGCATTCACTACCGAAACATGCAGTTCATTTCACGGTAGTCTTCTGTGAGCGATGATGAGTTCATCAACCCATTAGACTCTCCATTCTTCCTTGGGTGGCGGAATGGGATGGGGAGTAAAGAGTATAATGGGATAAGTAGTTTCCGTTATCCCATTATACTTTCTAACGGGTAAATATGGGATTGGATGGAAAGCAACTCGAACTCGATTAATAAGCAAAATGGACTAAAGCGTTACGATCGAACTATTTCTTCATCATGTTTTTTAATCATGACCACTTTTTTTTAATGGGGCTCCCTAAATATATATTGATCACGTTTTGTTGATAATAAATAGGCACACGACGTATATAGTGTTCGTACAATTATGGAATTCAATGTATTTTGATAATAGAATGTGTATTTACGTAATATAAAATTCTAGCAGCTCAAATATGTACGCACATGTGTAATTTAAGTGTTTACACTAGTAGTTGTCATGTAGATTAAACATAATGAAAATTACATTGACGTACGTCGTAATTACAACAAACATGACTAAACAGATTTTATTTTCATCAAGCAAACATATAAAGACGTGTTTATATGTTTATATATACAAACAGCGTTTTGATGGCTGTAACTGCCGAATATTACTGCCCTATTCTGAAGCATCGGGTGGATGTCATATTGGGCAGAATTAGATATCCATAATAATATTTTTTAATTTACTCAGATTTGAATAGGTCCGCGTAAAAATTCAAAACACAAAGAAAAAATAAATTGACAGTCAGCTTGTCGGCATGAGGAATGTATGCCTTAAAACGTCACGCTGATTAAGCGGGTTGGCGATATCTGGACTTGTGGTACCACCGGCTTTGTTATCACTTAGTCGCCGATGGTGCTAGTGTAACTCTAAAGCCAATAGATATCACACGGTCAATTAATAAATTAGTAATCTATGTTAATGATAATGTTAGACACTGTTTATTTTTTAATAGTATTTAATGGAACATAATTATGTCACCTGAGCGAAATTATGGTCGGTCGCAAGCCATTAATATAGATTACTTCAAAGTTCTTACATTATCATTACTTTCTTACAAAGTTTATCGAAGTCATCGCCACCAGGTTATCAGTATTAAGTTACCCATCTGCAGCTCATTCAATATAACAATCTATTGGCAGACACCGCGTGTCGCAGCCAGGGGACAATTTAGAAATTATTACTCGCTTGTCTAACAAATTATCTAGGCCCGGTGGCCTGCTGGTAACTCGGTTACACGAACTCGTGCCGGTTAATTTAGAGCGCCCTCTATAAATTAATATCTCTGATTTGGACCCTTGTCAGCGTGTGAGGCCAACAACGAGCACCTAACGGGCTTCGCAGAGACGTAAAGAGCAAGACTATGGCGATAAATGACATTCAATAAACACTAGAACCTTTTATTTTCTACGTTTTTTACAACTCAATGAGTTTTCTCTTTCATTTAAAGATAAATGTCTATAAAGCTTATAGACGAGACGTAAGATAACGAAAAGATTCCTTATATACGATACTTCTTTACAGTTCTATAACTTTTATCTTTCATATAAAAACAAATTTCTAAAAAGCTTCCTTACAGATGCGCATGAACCAAGGGCGTAAAGTTTAAAATATTGTCTATATTTTGAAAACTAAGACGTGATGTATCAACCATAAAAATTACTGAGTTTCTATCTACACAGTAGCGGCACAGTCGAAGACATGACAATATAAATTCGAATTTAACTTAATATAAAACCCCAAAGTCCGTCACCATACACACTTTCGTGCTCTTCTCAGCAGTCACTACTGACACTTTCTTTAAGTAATCTGCCTCAGACAGTATCTCCAGTTTTATCTCTCCCTTCGATATAATTCTAAAACGTCTCACTGTGGGGCATAGAAGGACTCAGTTTCGGGTCATAATCTACCATAGGGAACTAGCGCGCATTAATCAATACACACGTTTCAGATTTGTTTATATTTCTCGAGCTTGCGGGTTTCCTTATGATGTTTCGCTTCACCAGTGAGCTAGTGATAATTGAAAAAACTGTATGAAAGAAATAGATACGCTTAGTTAGACCATGACACTGCTCTCTATAGCTCTATCCCTTATTTATTATTTTGCACAACAGAGATCTTTCTCCCTTGTGAAGTTGTTGGGGAGGTAAGAAACGTACATAATACACAATTCAATAACGATATCAGAGTATCACGTAAATCCGGTGACTATTTATGATTCTATTGTGAACGTTTCTAGAATATTCCAAATACGAGTATATTGCAGATATAATTGGACCCAGGTGTACGACTCGATATATTATCCGTTAATAGGTAAGAGTAAGCAGTTTGAAGATAAATATAACTCTATTCGGTTTTAATAATGAACCTTATCTTAATTTTTTTTGATTTCATTATTTAAGAAACAAACAAGATTAGTATTAATACAGACAATAGATAAAATAAACACTTTTCCACTTGAATCCTAGACATATTAGTTATTTAATTGAAGTAATGATGTGGTAACAAAATATGGAAAAAGAAAATAAAAATAAAATAAGATTAGTAAAAAAGGAATGAGAACTCTACCCCTGGAGGTTTTAAAAAGTTTCTCTTATAAAAATAATATTATGAAATTAAGTTTTGTAAAATTAAATATTAAACCTAACGTCCTAAGCAGTCATTTGTTTTTCCTTTGAATTGAACCAAAGAACTCTAGTTCTTGTAGTTATTGTATATGCGATAAAATAGTAACAAGTTCATTAAGTAGATTTAACTTACGAATTTTTTTATACAAACAAGGCGGCAGACGGGCAGACAGTCCAGCTGGTGATAAGTGGATACTGTCGCCCACGGACATCCGCAATACGTGCCAACATTAGTCCAGAATATCAAATGTTGGCACGCCCACGGATGCGCTGCCTGCCTTTGGAGATTTAGGATTGGATTTGGAAAAAGGGTTGGAAAAATGGGAAGGAATGGGAAAAGAATAGCAAAAGACCGGGGCGGTCCTAGGGAGAGGCCTATATCTAGCAGTAGAGAGATATAGGCTGATGGTATGTTAGAGATATATGTTAAAGTCATTATCTTTTCGCTATCTTAGCTATATGTAAGTCTGAGGCTAGATAGTTGTACGTTTCCAACTTGGACCTACATTTCGCAAGCATGCCGCGCAGTAAGGTACGAGTGACGACAATATTAATCTCAGCTGGCTTGTTCTAGATTTAATATCGAGCCGGCACCCTCGCCGCTAACTCACAACTCACAACAAACAGCACAGATACAAGTTCGCTACCAAAATAGAAGTTTCCGGAATACAGAATATGTAGGAAATTGTTCGAAGCGTCAATATTATCTTTTACTTTACTAAATCAATGATAAGAAGCTATTTATAGGTCGGAGGACAGGCTTGTTGTTTGTAAATATTGTAATATTGTAATTTACTGAGAAGCGCCCTCCAGACCATAAATTATATTATGTAATTATACAGATTTGTATAATTGCACAATATAATGTTTTTGATCGTTTACACAGTGAATTGAAACTCATTTAGGTGCAAGGCGCTATTTTATTAAAGATTTAGGGGCGGACTTAAATGTAATTTCAGCGCAATACTTCGTTTAGCAATGATTATTATCAATCTTATTTTATTAGGTTAGCTGACGACACACCAAATTGTAAAATAGTACCTATTTATCTGTAAAATATAAGAATTAATCAAAAACATTTACACTAAAACGCTTACATTTTACAAATTGCAATGAAACCGTAAACCGTTTAGCGACAAACTGGGTCACTAAACACGCATGCACATACTATACATTGAATTGAAAAAAGTATAACAAGCATCGGTGGTTCAGTGGTAGAATGCTCGCCTGCCACGCGGGCGGCCCGGGTTCGATTCCCGGCCGATGCAATTTCCTTTTTCTTTTATTTTAATGTTGTTTTTTATGTTTTTCTTTAATTTCAATGTTGTTTTTATGTTTTACTTTAATTTTAGTAAATAAATTGTAGTAAAAATACAAACGGAACATGCTTGTTTCTAAAAATATTTTTTGTTCAAGCAAAATTGTATCTAGACTACGGTGACTACAGAATATCAAAGCTATTTTTCTGAAAACTTCGATATACAGTTTCCATTTCGACACGTTTAGTTTTAACGGGCGAAGTGTGCAATGTAAGTGATGCAACGAGCAGGTACAAATAAACCGCCGCCGTGCAACATCAGATAAAATCAATGTGTAGGACGCAATTTACTGTAGGGTTACCAACTTCACTACCAGTATAATATTGTAAATACGAGGGCGGAGTGATAAGTCTGGTAAAAATGAAACAAGGAGTCAACTTTATTTAAAAATTATGATTTATTTTTCAACGTAGTTTCCTTCTAACTCAATGCACTTCATCCAGCGTTTCTCTAGCTTTTTGATCCCTTCCATAAAATACGACTTAGGCAACCCTTCGAAATAGGCATTGGATTCGTGCATGATCTCCTCGTTGGAGCTAAATCTTCTCCCACCGAGCCATTTTTTTAAATTCGGAAACAGAAAATAGTCGCAAGGGGCTAAATCTGGCGAATATGGTGGGTTAGATAGCAACTCATATCGCAACTCATGGATTTTGGCCATGGCAATCGCGCAGGTGTGCACTCGTGCGTTGTCTTGGTGGAAGAGGATTTTCTTCTTAGCCAAATGCGGTCGTTTGTCAGGTAAAATTTTGTTAAATTGGTCCCATAAATTGGCATAATATTCGCCATTAATCGTTTTACCCTTCTCTAGGTAGTCAATATGGATTACCCCACATGCATCTCAAAATACTGTAGCCATCACTTTATTGGCCGATAAAACTGCTTTGGCCTTCTTCGGAGCTGGTTCACCCGTAGCAATCCACTGTTTCGATTGTTGCTTGGTTTCTGGTGTATGGTGGTGGATCCATGTTTCGTCTACCGTTATAAAACGATGCAAAAATTCAGTTTTATCCCGTTGAAACAACGCCAAACCTGCCTTCGAAGTGGTAACTCGCATGCGTTTTTGATCAACAGTCAGTAAACGCGGCACCCATCGCGCGGAGAGCTTCTTCATATTTAAATGTTGGTGTAAGATATTGCGCACACGTTCGTCTGAGATGCCTACTATCTCGACTATCTCGCTCACTTTTACTCTTCGGTCGTTCAACACTATGTCATGGATTTTAGCGATCATCTCTGAAGTAGTGACCTCAACTGGGCGTCCTGGGAGTTCAGCATCAATTGTGCTTGTACGACCACACCGAAAATCCGTAAACCATTTATGAATCATTTTAATCGACGGAGCAGAGTCCCCATAATATTTATCAAGTCTTTGTTTCGTTTCCGTAATAGTTTTTTTGCGCAAAAAATAATGTTTAATCAACACACGAAATTCACTTTTCTCCATCTTTGCGAAAATGCGTTTAATTGTTTTTATTTAATGGCTGTCAAAAAAAAACTAACGGGCGGTACTGGCTGAAAATTTTAATTTAGTCCTTCAAAAGAGTTGTGAACAAGGAGGTTTCATGCAATTTGCGATAATTTTATTCCAAAATAGATTTTTACCAGACTTATCACTCCGCCCTCGTAAATTATAGGCTATACTGTCGAAAAATTATATAGAATGTGCATCTAATATATTCAAGAAGAACAAATATATTGATACTGTTCATGATTCTGAGTTAATCAACATGAATTGTTATGTCCTTTTGTATAAAATATCAACTATTATACTTTTTACTTTTACATTATACTTTATATTTAGTAAATGTGTGTAAAAATGCAGCCTTCATAAAATCCTTGGTAGCTGAATTTCTCTAATAAATCGACAACCTTAATTTCAACCTACAACGACACGGTTACACACAGAGTTCAGGGCACCTGATATTTCCCTTTTATTGAATAGTGCCTCTGATAACAATAATACTCGTACATTGAGCTGCAAATGCAAACATGATTTTATTGACAACACTTTTCCGTTTTCCGTTAGTTTGCTTTTAGTAGAATTTCTGTTTAGTGTTGCATTTAAAAAGGATCTTGTTGCTGTAATTTTACAAAATCATCTATGATGCAAAGCATTCGTCAACCGAGCGTTCGCACAATTACAAATTAAGCGATATAAAAGTTCATTTTCGTTGCTCTAATTGAATGAAGAGATTTGTTATATTTGCGGTTGGCGTTACATAATCACTTATCGATTAAGTTGATAATGAGGAGCAGAAAGGGTTTAACGCCTGATTGGGCAATACTATCATTAACATACATAGGTCACACATGACATAAAGACATAGGTCATGAAGATACTTTTAAAACAAAATTTAATTTTTTTGCATTTCATGGCAAAATGTTGTTTCTGAATCTTGTTATATAGGACACAATAAAGTTTTAAAATTTTACATATTTTTTTGTTGTAGTTGTCACTTTTGGTTTGTTTGGTTATCAAAAATATAATACATCTATTATTGAAGCCATTTTATTATTTACAAAAGATACGAGAATTTTTATCGATCTTTAAAGTAGTTCACTTCAATTATACTATCACACGATTTCAAAATATGCAAATCTTAATTAAGACTGATGATGAGAGTCAGCAAATTTAAAAGCGCTATATATCATAAAGGCTATATATTCATAAAGATTCTTCTACGGACACATGTATAATTGAAAAACATTGTCTATTTGTTAAACAGGGACGTAACGAAAACCCATAAAACTGTTTTCCACGAAGACAATTTCATGAGTGGTTCCCTCTCGATGCACCTGGTCCATGCGACAGCTGCGATATTATGCAAAAGGGAATCACATGAATTTTTTTATAGTACAACGGCCAGATGGAATTAGGGCATCGTAATAAAGGCTGTCCCAGATTGAACGCCGGATGTAATTTAGAAAAAAAAAGTCATTGTTTCTCCGGCTGTGTGACATGTGGCATCGTCCTGTTGGAACCACAGTTGATCGAGGTCGATATCCTCCAATTGGTGTTAAAACAAAACTCCTGTAGTATGCTCCGATACCTCTCTATGCCTACCTAAATATCGATACCTAAAAAAATGGACCTATGGTCCCGCCAAATTAAAAGCCGCACCAAACTGTAACTCTTTGAGGATGCATCCGTTTTTTCATGAATCTCATGAGTATTTTCCAAGCCCCAGATACGACAATTTTGCTTATTGAGGTATCCGTCGAGGTGGAAATGGACCTCGTCACTAAAGATGATTTTTTCGCCAAAATGATGGTCCACTTCATACTACTCTAAAATTAATACTGCGTTGCTCTTTCGTGTAGCGTTCCATGTTACTAATTATAACTGTCATATGTGACATATATAAACTAACCAGAGTTGCCAACCGCCAAAAAAAATGGCGCGAAATTTAAATCCCGTGCTCAATCTGGGACGACCTATATAACCTACAAAATAGCATACCGTTACAAGTAGGAATAAATAATTCACACTAACGATAATTTACAACTAACTAACGATTTAATTGTTTTTTTCTATAGTAAGAAGACGGCAGACGAGCATACAGTCCACCTGGTGGTAAATGGATACTGTCGTCCATAGACATCCGCGGTACATACCAACTTCAGTCCAGAGTGACAAACGTTGGCACTTCCCCGGATGCGCTGTCTTCCTTTAGAGATGTATGGGAACGGGCTCTAGCATATCTCACTCACCGCCGAAACACGTACGTACATTGGGAAATAAAATAAAGTGGGAAATGCAGTACATTTCAACGTAGTCTTCTGTGAGAGAGGGGTAACGTGGCTAGTCGAATGTTAGTTCAGCTAGTCTAATCCAGTTAGGCTAGTCCAGCAACTGTTGGATTGCAGAATACACCCACCTCAAAATGTGAAGCAATTACCTAAATTCTTTCTAAGGTTTATTTTTAATGGTAGCAATAGATGGTAGGACGCGCAGTGTGGATCACCTACGCCCAGATGGACCGACGCGACGCGACGACTTGAAGAAGTTTGCCAGCAGTGGCTGATCATAAAAATATAAGATGGTGTGCAGTGGCGGGCCTTAATCTGTGTTGGCGGTCAAAAGATTAATGAAGTAATTAATTAACATGTCTTTCTTTGTCTCATCATATTTTAGAAAATGCAAATAATGAAAAATTAATTTTATTTTAAAATTAATTTATTTCTAATATTAATATTTGACATTCTATATTTGGATGATCACATCAGAAAACAGAATGTCGATATGTCGTCTGCCATGTAGTTATTGTATGTAGTTAAAAGTATTTTGAAATTGTTAACTTATTTAAATTTCATTGAAAAAATAAGATTTACGTCGTAGGAAAAACTATGAAGTGTGGTGTGACTGACTGTAGTATTTACAAACAACAACTCTTATTCTTCTATATCAATCGTCCTTATTTTTGTATATTCTTGTAGGTACATCGGCGTTGATAAATAAATACATCGGTAAATAGGAACTTACATTCTAAAGATTTTGCCAAATTCAACGCTTACAATAAACTCAGTGACGTGAAGTGATGAACAATACATTAAAAGAATTTAAAATATCTCGAACAAACATGAATATGGAAGCCATTATAATTTGTATTTTTTACTGGCAAAAGGTCACGGAACGTTTTCAAAGGCGTTTTAGTGAGAAGTGCACTCAGCATTAGCTACCAATGAATAACTGAAGCCATGTCATGAAACTTTTCACTTTGAGGGAGAAATTGGAGAAAATGTTGCAGAATAGAGAAACCCGATTGGTGTTGAGTGCGGGCTGAAATAAATTCCTTGAAAATAGAAATAAAGACGTTTTATTTATTTAAATAACGGAATATATTTAAAAGCACCTTAAAATGAACGTAAATTTTATTTTTGCTTTTATTCGATGAAAGAATATTTATTTGTACGTTAGTAAATTGTAAATTTTAACAACAGCCTTGTTTCACAAATGACCTCAATTATTCGATGAGCAATAATTATCGTAACTAGCAGGTATTAGAAGTGTACTCATACATTAATTTCAAATTAATTAAGGCAAGCATCGGTGGTTCAGTGGTAGAATGCTCGCCTGCCACGCGGGCGGCCCGGGTTCGATTCCCGGCCGATGCAAAACATTTCTTTTAATATTTATATTTTTTATTTATTTAAACTTCATTGCATATATGACGTATACAAAAGGCAGATTTACTCAATTATAGTATTATCAAAAAGTCGACCACCACTAGATCAAACGCTAGTTTAAACTGTTAATGTTTAGTTTTTGCTATAAATACTTTTAATCAAAAAGTGAAATAGACAACAGAAATTATAAATTAAAAAAGTTTTGTTCCACACTTCTACTAACTATACATTTAATAAAGTAAACAAGAATGTCAAAACAACAAAATAATTAATTTACTTTAGATATTTTTAAAGTATGTACTTAAATACGGAAAACTTTTTAATCCTCCACATCCAGAAAACGTTTTTGTTTTTTATTAGTTTAGTTAAAAACAAGATGTAACCAAGAAATATTATATTTACAAAAGTAAACTAACAAACAAAAGTGCTTAGGGAGTTCGGATCTGCACCGATTATCCGTTAATACCCACCTGGTAGTTACGGCGCGACTAGTCGAACAGTTCGACTTTAAGGCTTTGCCCAGATAATCCCGGCTTAATGTAGCGGGCATTAGTGGAGCGCCGGGGACGTCGCCGGCAAATTGCTAACACGACCCCGGATAGGCGAACACGTGTTTGAAGACACTAGCTAGATCTGTGTGGACAGTACAAAATCTAGAATATCACCCTAGACTATTTAATAGATTTAATAGAAAAATAAATATTTTTACCTATGTACATACATACATGTTACAGGTTAATGTGTACATATTATAACTTTTTAAATTTTCACGTTTTGTACACATTTTATATTGTTCGAGTTTGAACGCGTAAGTCAGGGGTGCTCAAACTTGAACTGCTGGCGATCTGTGAATATCTTCTGAATATTGAACTGAACTGATATTGTGGCGATCTTGAACTGAATATTGTGAGACTACGATCGATCGACTCTGAGAGGCTACAAGTATGTGTGATGCAGGATTGTCGTCTAGGTAGGGGGTATCGTGGCATAGATATTAGTTTTCCGCACAATATGCATTTTTTTAGTCAAGGTAAGTCGGTCGATCGCGATCGACCGTTTGAGCACCCCTGGCGTAAGCGGTGTAACACGTGCGAAACGGCGAGCAGAAATAAAAGAGGAACAAAAACCTTTAATTTTACACGTTCAGACCCGATTTACAATAATATATAAAACATGTGCTCATTAAAGCGAAGAGTAGCAAAGCACGGGAAAGATGACAATATCTGTCGGGTTACATGTTGATGTTCGTTTCTGTACATAGTACAAAGTAAAGGAAAAATGCAATATCCTTTGTTACAAATTGCGATAAGTTCTATTAGAATTTGGTAATTTAGTACAGCTAATGCAACCACGTATTTGTAGCAATTATTACGGGAAGTACATTGTAGTAACCGCGTAAGTGCAATAACTATTTAGTTGGTACCGCGTGACTGCCACTAATGGTAATGCAGTGGGAACTATAACAACACAAAATGTCTAGATTGGTTTCCTTAACGGAATACAGAAAAGTTAATCAGTAACATGAACTAGCAGTGGCAGACCACAACTGCCGAAAGACCGATAACGTTGTTAACAAGTCCTTAAGTGAAGACGGTGTACTGAGAAAAAATATCTATTATTCATATTTAAGTGTATTTTACTCTACCTGTCGACGGTACTTACAGATTGTCTGTTATTTACTGATGACATTTATGAGTTATCTTACTAATAATAACACCGACCATTTTACTGACTGGAGTCAGTTCGTGACTATGTCGAGTAAAATAAAAGTTACACATTTAAGCCTCATTTGACCTACCTATAATATAAAGGTATATCAAAATATATACAAGACGTGAAAATATTATAGCGTATATAATGACGTTAATTTCGTATAAAATTTTGATAGCGTTAATATTTTCGTATATACCATTCCACTAGCCTCTATCTCTCTACTGGTCGATATAGGTCTCTCCCAAGGCTCGCCACCACACACGATCCTCGGCTCTTCTTATTCAATCATCACCGATTATTAAGTTAAATTTCTTTAAGACGTCGGTCCTCCTGGCCGGAGGGCGTCCCACACTACGCTTCCCGGTACTTGAGCTCCATTCGAGGACTCATCTATTGATTTTAATTCCACCTTCACATTGGGTTAAAAGGAAAATGAAATATTGCATTTCCATTTTAAACGATATGGATGATTTATGGATGATTTAATTAGGCGCAAGTAACCGCCCACTTGCGTCAAAACTATGTATATATATATGCCAATGTTTATCACAATTACTGGACACATTGGACGTCAATATAATGTTAAAATTCACCGGACATTGTTCACGGGAATGAATTTAAAAACAATCGTTGACGGATTACCCAATTTTATTTCATAAAAATGGTTTAGCAGCCTTTTGTCTCACAGGCAACGCGATTTAAAACCAAAACGCCTACGAGCTTTCATAAAGGATACATTCCGAACAATAAGCTAACGCGGTTACATTATGTCTGTCCGTGTTTCCCCTACGTGACACTGTAGGATATTAAATATCTCTTCGTGTGCCGCACAATGGCCGCCTGAACAATGCCTTGTATTTTAATTACGGATTACAATTTGGTATGTTAATATTTCGCATGTAGGCGCTGATTGTTTTATTTCAATTTTACGGTAAATTACAGAATGGGAATGAATACGTTGAATAATGCTGTCACGATCAGTGGTAACTAGTAATTTTCACGAGATAATTTCCAGTGAAAGAGTCCAGATGTACAGAATGAAATATTCTCTTCAAGGGAATACAATAGGAAGTCTGCAGAGAAATAACTGCGAAGTACATCAATCATCCACCTTCAATGTTAACAATAAGGCATTCAGACATAAACGAGTGGCATACATCACCGACTCGCATTACATCAACATTCGTAAATATTTCCACACGTCTGACACGTCTTTATAATAAAAACATCATCCGAGTCTCGTCTCAGAGAAAAATAACGCAACATTAGGCGCGATAAGTTCCCAACTGCGTACTATTCGCTCACAATATACATAAAATGAGTATAATAAATATAAGGCGGAGAAGGAGCAGGTGTGTCGAACTGGAGGTCCGCGGCCGACGAAAACGTGAAAAACTCATTCGTAAACAACAAAAGGAGAACCGACGTTATAACTCACGCCCGGGGGCGGCCAGGTGCTGAGTTAAGATAAAGTACTGACGTTACGCTCTATCCCGTGATTTAGATATGACCTTCTGAACGCAATCTGCATTAGTAACCACCTTGGGGGCTGCGAGCGCTCCTGTTATTATTAGACCTTAAGCGTGCCTTTATAATAAATGAATAAGCAGCAGTAATTTAGCAAGCAGCGCTTTAGCAGTCCTAACAAGCTGGACGGTAACAGCGAAACGCCCCAACGCGCAAAAGTCCGTGTTAGTCAAGGCCAAAACAACACGCGATGCGATCTTTTTCAACTTAAGCGTGCCTACACATTAGGCGACTAAGCAACGCTCTCCATAGTTCTTGCGACCTCATATCATTTCTAGCAGCGCGACAAGAGAGTCTTGGCCCATTTTTCAAGAAAATCTAGAATAATGACGCGACCGTTCGAATATAAGTAAGTACCTACTTTAAGTAATGTGCCACGAAACATATTTTTCATCATACTTTATATTATAAAGTGTGTAAATAATTATTAGCGTGCCTTATATATGTACTCGATAATTCTCGAGCCCGTGTTCTGCGCTACAATCGCTAGCGAATGCCGTACGCCTAAGCAAGCAGTATTCCTGCCACGCTGCTTAGCCACCTAATGTGAAAACAACTTAAGAAAACAATAACGACCCGACTCAGCAAATCAACTAGAGCGCGTCATAATGCACGTGTCGCATTGCAGATTTTGTCACGAACGGGGTGGCTAAACGACGATGCTAATTCAACTAATACGAGTATGTCAAGGCCCTAAATACCTAATGCGTGATGCGAAAGTGAAACAAGAAAAACGCGTGCATTTTAGTCGCCACACGTCTCGGCAGTAAGTAAAGTTTTAATAGCGATTTTCAGGCTCTCGGGCAGTAAGCGATTACTCTCGCATCGACGGAGCCCGCACCGAATGGACGTCGCCTAGAAATAAGTTTTAATGGTTGCTGGCACTTACTGGGCCGCAAAGTTACGTGGAATTAAAGTCCTCGCATGCGGGCCCTACAATTCCAAGCGAATCTAGAGTTTTTATGCGGTAATGTGGGCTGTAATATACATACAAGTATATACACCAACCATTTTACAAGTCAAAATGTTGGCACCTACGTTTAAATCAAATTGTTTTGCGAATACGAATCAATACCCCTATGCATATAAAAAACAGTACTTACCAAAGCAATGTCTGTACACTTAATATTTTTTTAAAAATGTTGGTGAAGTACGAGTGATACAGAGTCCAAAACAACAGTTTTTACAATTTCTATCTGTCTGTCGATTTGTATAAATGCAAAAATCACTAGATAGATTTTAATTAATCTTAAATAAGTTACAACTATGTGCCGGGTTAAAATTTAAAGGACTTTTTATGCAAATGAATTACAATGTTTACACAGGAATCAAGTTAACCACGTCTACGTCTATGCACACGAAGTCGCGAGCACAGCATGTTTGGAATAAATTTGTGCGTTAAAATCTGAAAGAATAAATTTTAATTCACGTGAAATCGTACAGTGGGTAGACTCGACTTCGATAATCAATGATCGGGCCCACATGTGGCACACCGCGGCGTTCGGTAGATTATCTTAATGGCAGCGTTGGCATCGGCGCACAATTATGTATTCGTGGGACACAATCGGCCCAAATGAGAGGCCAATCAGCCGCCATCCGCGCCCGTGTAAACGACTCTCTGACAGACGTGACGCCAAACCGAATCTATAATTTGCACGTACGCTCTGTATGGTCGTGATGGTCGTATAACTATTCAGGCGATGGGAAACCGAAACAAACCTTTCATTTCCTACTTATTGCCTATAATAAATAATCGAAGTGCCAGCATCGAGTTTTTGTCATCGTACCTCTCGTCACCGAAGAACGGTTCATCCGCTGTTTCATGACAAAGAGCTATAATACCTATTACTGAGAACGCGAAAGTTGTGGAAAGGACTGCCTACTGAGGCATCCATATCCCCCCTGATGTTAAAGTTGCCCATGGACGTCAGATATATCACCTTTTCTATAAAAAAAAATCTTTAGATATACTTTGGATGTTTTAGAGAGACCAATTCTGTTTAGATATCACCGTATAATGTCCCACAGCAGAGCGCAGGCCATCCTTGTAATTACGAGGATTTCGAAGATCACATCCCAGCACGCAGATCCAGTGCAGATGGTGGATTTTGAACACGTAATTGATTTTTATTTAATTTTCTGTCACGCGAGTTTATTTTATAATGTTTTCATTAACTACCGAGCTAGTGGCAACAAATATTTCAAAAAGTCCGGTTAATAAATACAATGTTTATTAAAAAAGATAGTGCAAGTAACAATGATGAGAATATATAACACAAAAATAACAATCCACCTAATGTTATATATATAAACTACTATTTTTTTTTAATAAAAAGAGCTATTACAAGTAAAAGTAATAAGAACCAAATTGAAAATAAAAATAAATTAGGAAAATTCCTAACAACCACTTGGGGTACAATATTTTTATTCACCTAACATCCAACTGTTGGGCAAATTGAAAAATAAAAGGAAAATAATTTACCTAACTCAACAAAGTTAAATAAAAATCCGAATTTCGGAACTGGCGCGCGTGGGTAGGATGCAAATTTATCGGTCTCCCTACACCGGATAACTGAGTTCTTGTTTAACTTTGTTTTAAGTTAACTTTGAACAGAGTCGTGTTTGTCTGGAGTCATAGTATGTGAAGCAACCCCACTCATTGTAAATATCTATCTGATCTATACATATAATAAATTTGTAGCAAAGACGGTCTGCAGTGTAAAGTGCGAGTGATACAGAAACCAAAAAAACAATTTTTACAACTCTACTCGTGGAGCTTATTCTGTTCGTACCATACTACTTGTATACTAGTAATATTACCTTAGCTTATTGTAGTTGACTATTATATCAGGTTTCAGTAGCGGCTGCGGTCACAGAATACCTAATAGTGCTCCACGGTTGCCAAGAAGCCACAAAACTGTGTAACGAGCACGATATTGAAGCTACTTTCTGCTACTTTTATGTTGCGTTGCCACAGTGTAAAGTTGGTTAGCTCTACATAGATAGCTTCACATATATATACGGGCACAGATGCACAAATAAATCATGGTTGCCACTTTTTAATACGTCTACCATACTATACCATGAGCCCGTGTCTCTCCACTGCTGAATACAAGCTTCATCGCCAACACACATGGTATTCTGATCTTCGGTGACTTTCTTCGTTGTCAGGCCACCTGGCTGAAGGCCCGCGCTCAACTATTAATACGACTATATTATTTTATTTATAAAACCAGAAAAAACTTTACAACGTAATCTGACCGTCTCGTTTAGCGATAGTAGAATCGCCATTTTACAAAAATCTATCTCTCTTTCACACACTGTTATTTCTTTCTCACTCGTATCTTTTCATGTTTCAGTCTACCAATTATCCATTTTCACACGTTTACAAACTACATACCATATTATTAGCCTGTGTTTTCACTGCTGGATATAGGCCTCTCGTAGACACTACGGTCTACCACCACATACGGTCTTTTGTTCTTCTCATCCAGCCACCACCGACAACTTTCTTCAAGTCGTCAGCCCATCTGGATGGAGGACATAACGCGAAATAAAGATATTTAAATTAATTTTAAATTACCTGGATTTCTAAAAGAATATCCGCTTCGTCTGAAATCTGACCCAATATGAGTAAGGTAGCATTTACCAAACTGTATAGGATCGGTTAATCACAAAATGTATGTACGACCATCATGTAATTTAATGTACTTTATAGCTCAATTCCGCGTCGATAAGGGCTGTTACGCAACGAAGTGTAAATTTAAATTTTACGCCCTGTAAACGGCTCACTTCCTTCAACGTTTCCTTTATGTACTTATTATGTTTTATAGTTTATTTTATAACTTTAGTACAGTATAACCGAAATCGGTAGCTTAATAAAAGACGCTCTTAAAGATACAAAAAATTTAATTGTACACACTGAAAATCTTAAAATTTTCTAGTGTAAAAGTAATAGTTCATTTTTATCTTTTGTGATCATTTATACGTAGAAAGAAAGATTTATCTACCTATAGAAAAGACAACATTCACCTGTCTTCTTATTAATGGAAACGTATGGTTAGATGAATGATCTGTCCTACTACAGCAGTAATATAAAGCAAATGTTTAAACAAAAAACAATATAGCTACAAATTACATCTTACGTGGAACGTAACAAGGAAAAGCTTCCACTATTTTTAATGTAATAAAAGATTTATCCCGGCGTTTCCTCGCCTTTCCATTTTAATTTCTATGTGACAGAAATTACTTAAGTCTCTCCGGGGATACCATGCGGATACCATGGGAGGAAGTGGATTTCCTTATTCCGCAAACCGGGAAAACAATTTTAAAGTCTCTGGCGGATAGATACGAAAGAAAGCACTCTACTTGTGGCTCTATTGATGTAAAAAAAACGTTCGCAAAAAATTAACGCTTGTTTTTTCATTCGCTTGTATGCTATTTTTAGCACTTGTTTTTTCATTAATTAAATTTATTGCATTTTTCTAGAAAGTAGGTAGCAAGATAGACAGTCCAGCTGGTGTAAAGTGGATACTGACGCCATCGATTAAGAATGACGTTGGCATCGAACAAGCCGTTTTATTTTTATTTTAGAGGCTTTGGAGCGAATTGGTAAAAATAATTGGAAATAAAGAGGAATAGGAAGTTTAATGGGAAGAAATATTTCTCTCATTCCATTCTTTCTTTTTCCGAATCCATTCCTACATCTCCAAAGGAAGGCAGCGCATCCGGGAGTGTGCCAACGTTTGTCATTCAGGACTGATGTTGCCATGTATCGCGGATGTCCATGGACGACAGTATCCACTGACCATCAGGTGGACTGTATGCTGGTCTACCGCCTTTTTTTATTAAAAAAAAATTAAATTCATTAATTAAATTCGGCAACCCAGTTTTTGACTGTGGCATATGATAGAGCACTTTCACCAGAAAACATTTTTTAACTCGTCAAAAATTGTTGATCCCTTTAAACCCTTCATATGAAGAAACATTATCACTGCTCTTTGTTCAATTTTATCCATTTTGTGAAAAATTCAACCCAAGATTTTCTAAAATGTCAGATTATTAAAAAGTATTGGAGCCGTCGATTTCAAATTTAGAATATGGATAGCTAGAAATCTCTTTTGTAAAATGAGATATTTTTTTAAATATATGTTCTTTTTAAATAGTTTAGGCCAGATACTTATCATCCCGCCTACGTATCAATGTCTAATTCATACATAAAGTAGGTATTTATGGCATAGATGGTACAAAAGTAAAACGACTTCTACGTTACACGTCAGGTAAAACCTTCTAATTTCTATATAGACTCTTCTTATATCCCATTGCCTACTGATAGAAATGAATTGGATAATAATATTCCCGAATCTCAATTCGATACTCGATCATCAATAATAGAAGGTGATACTTTAAAGAAATCCCAGAAAAATATCCAAAACAATATACACAAACAACTTGTGTTTATGCATCTTTTAAACATATACAAATATTACTGACGTAAAAAAAAGTACATGCAAATCAAAAGAATCAAGCTTAGTTGTTCCGGGAATTGCAGACGCACTGGTCGGCGGTAAAGTGATATTATTTTTCGGCAATCCAGCAAACAATAGGCATGTTAGTCTTCTATCTCGAGAGGAATGTTTCCAATTCCCGGTAGACGTACTATACAAACAAATGGCGGATCTACATATGTAACAGGTGCAGGCCATCGACGTATTTTCAATAAAAATATATTTTATTTTTAAATTGTAGAGTTAAAATAGAATATAAGTAAACTCTAGATGATACCAAAATATTGTAGAAAACCGGTAAAAGTAATGTGCTAAAGTTGCTCGGTTTTAGACTCGTAGTCGTTTCGCCTGTTTATGGGCATGTGGTATAGTAGTTACGAAATCAGCTGATATGACGAGGTGGCCGAGAGGTTAAGGCGTTGGACTGCTAATCCAATGTGCTCTGCACGCGTGGGTTCGAATCCCATCCTCGTCGATTCAGATTTAATAAAGTTATACAAATTTTATATTTTTCTTAATTTTGTCATTTTACTTAATCAAAGTCATGTCGTAGACAACCTTTTTGTAAAATTATAATAAAAGGTGTGTAAAAGAAGATAAAAAGATTGCATTTATTCACTATATTGCTAACAAAATGTTATTACATATTTTTATTATGCTGTAAATAACAAGTGTAACATTTGTAAAACAAATGTAAAAAGATGTGAAAACATTTTCAAATAAATAACAGGTCGAATAAACATCATATTACCTGTTTCTATAAATTAACCCTTCTCTTTATACAAAGACTTTCTTTGCATTGTTCAGTATTTAAGATTTAAGTGTATTTGCTCTTCTAAGGAGTTAGTTAGATCGTAATCTCACTCCAACCTATCAGATAACTACGTGTTTCGAAATTAACCTTTCACGACAACTTGTAAAGACCTCGTAAGATTGAAATTTAGATCAAACATGGTTTCAAAGTAAGTCTTAATATCTTAAATATCTCTTAAAGTCTAAGTCTCTGACTTTAGGCCTTTGTAGAAAATGAAGTAACTTATATGACAGTAATTCACTTTGATTTATTTTCTTATAATCAAAATTATGCTATTTAATCATTTATGTTTGATTAACAAAAATACTTTTGAAACGTCATCTTACAAGCTGTTTTAATAAGTTTAAATATATAATAGGTCGGGAGAAAGTCTTTTCGTATTTTGTATGTATGAAGTTGTGATCCAATATCTTTGATTGAACTGTTTGTACTTGGCTGGTTATGATACCATTAAAAAGGTAACATTTAAAAAAAAGAAATGAAAAACTGTTTCCCCCCATTTTTCAATTGTTTTTCTGTCCAAGAAAATGAGTGAATCTAACGAAGAAATTCGATACATTTTAAAGTTTTATTACAAAAAAAGGGAAAAATGCTACACAAGCCGCGAAAATAATTTTGCCGTTTATGGACCTAATGCAGTGTCAGTAAGTGTAGCACAAAGTTGGTATAAGCGGTTTCAGTTAGGAAATTTTAATGTTAAAGATGCAGTTCGCCCCGGTCGCCCTGTTACCGATAAAGTTAATGCCATTTGTGAAAAGGTGCAGCAAGATTGGCATATAAGTAGTTACGACATTGACCACAAAACAGTTTTGACTCATTTGAAAAAGTCTGGATTGACAAAAAAGCTCGATATTTGGGTACCACACGAGCTCACTAAAAGAAACCTAATGAACCGTGTACTCGTTTGCGATTCTCTATTAAAACGCAATGAAACCGAACCATTTTTGAAAAGATTGATCACTGGTGATGAGAAGTGGATCACTTACGACAAGAACGTGCGGAAAAGATCCATAGTCTAAGTGCGGCCAAGCTCCACAGACTGTGGCGAAACCCGAATTAACGCGCAATAAGGTGATATTGTGTGTATGGTGGGATTGGAAGAGCATCGTTCATTATGAGCTTTTACCGCCGGGTAAAACCATCGATTCGGATCTCTACTGCCAACAGCTGATGAGACTAAAGCAAGAAATTGAGAAAAAACGCCCGCAATTGATCAACAGAAAGGGTGTAGTCTTTCATCATGATAACGCCAGTCCACACACATCTTTGGCCACTCAGCAAAAATTGAGAGAGCTTGGTTGGGAAGTGTTGATGCACCCACTATACAGCCCTGACCTTGCACCCTCAGATGTCCACTTATTTCGGTATCTTCAGAATTCTTTAGGTAGTGCTTACACTACATTAGTGTTAACATTAAGTTATTATGTTAACCTTAGTTAACATTAAGAGAGGACTGTCAAAACTACTTGTCGCAATTTTTTGACCAAAAATCCCAAAATCTCTACAGCAACGGGATCATGTCACAACCTACAAGATGGCAACAAGTTATAGAACAAAACGGCACAATATATATTATAATTAAATATAATTAAACTTTAAAAAAAACATGTCTTGAATTTGTATATAAAATACGAAGAAACTTTTACCCCGATCTTATATGTTACTCTACCTTCTTATTTCGTCGTTACAATACTTCAAATTTTTGTCAACTGTGTAAATAATAAATAGTACAATTATTAACTTATTACGTATTAACCACCTATAATTTCAACTGCTACAACGTTTCAAATTACGTAAATTATAGATGTATAATAATGGTGATTTATTATTATTTATTAATATAAGGTATATAATATTATTTATTAATTTTTTAAATCTTATTGTGAATTTGTGACATACCAAGAAATTTTATTGTTTACTTTATACATTGCAATTTAGGTGCAATTAGGTTTTAGGTGGGAAAATTTGTAAAAGCATTATTTTATTCAAATTTTCGGACTATAACTTCCGAGTGGTTAATGAGATAGGGATATCATGATAGATGGAGATTAGAAAAATAATTTCACCCAAGTCAGGCCCAATTTTACCTTAAAAACCCAATGAATTCCACAGTATCTTGAAGCTCACGCTAAGATATCCGAAAACGTTATCTCCCCATCTAAATGTTTGACCAGTAGCACAAAACAATTACACCTGATCCAAAGTCCAATAACAGCATATCTACATTGAAATTTAAAACAAATTCAAATAAGAAAATTGTAAATAAGTTTATGCCATATAAATAGAGTGTCATATTCCTTTTGTCGTAGCATTAACGGTTCGTCCAATTTTCTGTTAATATGACGGGGCTCACGTCATCACCGCATATAGTGTGAGAGCACGCGACGCTAGAAAAGAAAGTACGATAATTTCAAAGGCTCTACACAAGACGAGGTGGCCGAGAGGTTAAGGCGTTGGACTGCTAATCCAATGTGCTCTGCACGCGTGGGTTCGAATCCCATCCTCGTCGTCGGTAGGTTTTTATAAAATTTGTAATATTTAAAATACTTTCAGGTCTTTAAATAAAAACCTGTTGCATACGACGACTTATCACGACATCGACTACTTAAAAATATCCCTAAATGTTGTGATTGTTTTATTTTTGTATGAACATATGAATTAAACATTTTCATATTAATGACTATTTATCGAAAAATCTATAGTAGAAATTAGAATAAAAAATGTAAATAAGAGAACAAAATACGTCGGCTAACGATTTATTGTTTTAAAAATATTTGAATGGCGAACGTAGCAAATTGCTTCAGAGCGATATGCCCTTTCTTTGTTCAAAATTAGATAAATTATCCACACAAAGATTCCTCACAAAGCCGCGCCGGTAGAATGGGAAGCAATAAACATTGCGCGCGTCAAATTCACTCCGAATGCTAAATCGACGAGTCTCAGACGCCACTTTCCATGGCACCGGGAAGACACAGACGGGCGGTAAAAAACGCTTTATAAAAGTAGGTAACGTAAAAAATTTAAAAAAATATATATTTATTTTTGTAAGAAAACATTTAAAAAATACTTTTATTTTAATATATATGGCGAGAATCCATTTTTTATACAATCGGTAGTTGAGGTGAGAATTAACAATTAAATCAGAAAAAAAATATAAAAAAATCATCCATAATTAAATGTAATAAATAATTAATTATAGATACTATAATATAATCAAATTAAAAAAAACATGTTTTGCAAACTATTTACGACAGATTACAATATTATGAAACAGTGAAGCTTTGGTAATGCTTCGTATTAAAATTACCATGTACCTATTCATTATTAGAACATTACATAATTAAAAAATGTTCAGAAAGAGATATTGCGCTTAGGCAAAAAAAATGCCAGATTGTTACACAATCTTACTCTTACACAATCTTATAAATAAATTTAATAATAATCTATATATTTAAAAAAAAACTACGATCGACAAAGAATACAAAATAACCATTTTTAGAATTTTTGTCTGTCTGAACGTGCATCACGCAAAAGCCACTGAACAGAAATTAATGAAACTTGGTATAATCATAGCTTATGACCTGGGTTGACATTTAAAGTAGGTACATTTTATCCCGATCTGTTATAAAGTTCCTGAGGGAATTATCATGAACACACGTACAATATCAGCAGTTACATAAAAACCACTGAATGTATTTTATTGAAACGAATACAATAATAGTTTATGTCTTGCTTCAACTCATAAGATACTTTTTATCCCGATCTTATAAGATATCTCGGAAATCATTGTTGTGATGCGCGCCTGATAAAAGCTAATAGCAATATGTTGTATAAAGAGGAATTATAAATATAACAGGCGTCGTTGAGGTTTTAATTTTGGATCATTAGAATTCAAATACAAAGGTGGGAGGGCCCCAATTAATTAAGCAACTGAATATACCCTATACAGCAGGATATAATAATATAAAAATAAAATAATACATTGTAGTAACAACAAAACAATACAACTACGAGAGTAATGCCCTTATCACAACTAACATTTCCACCCTACCAATATTAATACTCTGATGTATGTGTGTGTCATCGCTGTTACTGTCCTGTCAGTCAGGTATGCATCTTATTAGAGCTACATACAAAACTTAGGCTACCAGCTAATAGTCGTACTTTAGGTTTTCCGTGTTTCAGAAAATTGTTATAACGCCTGTGAATACTTAAGAATCCAGGGACTGTGTATCCAGGGAATAAAGAGACGGGATGCGTCTATCAAATGTGAGTACCGTGTTTCCTATCATCACCCGTATTTCTCTTTCTTTAAGAGTAGGGCAACTCGGCCAGGCCGACTAGCTTACACAGATTTATTGATCTAACTAAGTTTATTAGTTAGATCAATCATACATTAAAGTCCAAAAGTCCACGTGAGCGAAGTCACGGGCACAACTAGTTATTAAGTAATTATAGTAATATAATAACTAATTTAATAGCTTATAATCAATTTAATAACTCCGATGCACCAATATAAATAATACAGGGTATTAGATGTATTCCCGAAGACAGAAACCATGGATTCTGCTCATGATTTTGAATTGATTCATGGCTAATTTAATAGCTTAATATCAATTTTAATAACTCTTATGCATCAATATAAAAAAATACAGGGTGTTATATGTATCCCCCGAAGAAAGGAACCATGGATTCTGCTCATGATTTTGAGTTGATTCATGGTTTCAGTCTGGGAATACAACTGACACACAAGTATATTAGGCGATCGAATACAGATATCTAAGGTCTGTATTTGATAACTAAATTATTAATAAGTATCTATTAAATTTAATTTTCAATAACAAACAAAATTAATCACATTAAATTATAGAGAACGATAAATTGCTTTTATATTATATCAATGAAAATTTTAAAAGCCGCTTACATGTCGAGTCCATTAAAACGAAGGCCACTTAATAAAATAACATGAAATTTGTGTCGTATTGTCGGCTTAATGAGCGGATTAAATCGAACGAGTGAGGATCAAATAGCCTCCGAAACCACGGTTGTAAATTATCGAAATGTACCGAGACAAAGTGTGTTAAGTAGACCCATAGAGTGATAAAATTAAGTATAAAATATCTTAAACTGGCTAAAATAATTACATTTGTCTTTAAATACTTCTTACTTTAAAACCTGAAATAAAACAAGAATTAATTTAAAAGAGTTAAGTTTAACGCTAATATAGAACTTCAATCAACATAATACAGCTTTAATCAACAATTACATGGCAACACTTAAATACTCGGAATGATTAATACTCGAAAGATATTACAACAAAAAGATATGACACCATAATTACTGTGACGAAATAACTGCTTGTCGTGATATGATACAACAAGAAGTTTTGTATATGATATGATATACAACAAGAATGATATGATATATCACAAGATTATAGCGTTAAAGAAACGCTCGTCTGTCACATCCAGAACATCACCCTCACGGAAATGGCTTTGTTTCCTCCAAGCAAGATACAGACGCGCGCCCATCCGGCGGGAAATAAAATAAATGAATATCACATTATAGAAGCTTGAGAAACAGAGGAGGGGGGGGGGGGGGTTAAAAAATAACCCCCCACTCGTTACAAAATACCACGACGCAGAGATGTCTCGAACGAAAATTAAGTTATGGATAATTTTATTCTTTTCTTTTTGGGAGGACGACAAGCGATAAAGAATTAGGGCATCTTTTTTTCAGTATAATATCTCTTAACTCTGGAGACAACACGATGACTACGATATAACTATGAAACACAAAAGAAAATAAAAAACAAATGATTACTAAGACGTGGCGAATCATTATATGCGCACAACCTACTTTTGTAATACAATCGTTGTCACTACTGAATATGGACCTCCTCCATCGCATTGTCTTATGCATGAGGGATGTGTGGCCTTAAAACGCTATGCTGCCCAAGTGGGTCGGTGAGGCCACTCTTTTAGAAGTGGTGAGTTCCTCGGGGTTTGTGGTAGGATTTTCTTCATCACTTAATCGCTTTTTACGACACCCACGGACAGAGGCGGGGTAGTGATATTCTATAGCCGACCGACATCACAGGACCAGCTAGATAAATAAAATTCTTTATTGCATAACAAAAAAAAAATAAGAGTAACATATCGTAGCACATGAAATGCACAAAAGGCGATCTTATCGTTAATAACCATCTCTGCCAGACTACATTTGGGTGGAGAGGAAAAATATTTTTAACACAGCCAGCCGATACCACACAGCCATCGATTAGAGATATTCCCATATCGATGCACACGGCTAATAATAACAATAATTAATATAAACAAGATTAAATTAATTGCATAATAAAATATTTTGTTGGTAATTTTTTACGGAGAAATTTGTAGAATTTGTAAACTAAAAAACGTGGTAGCATTTATTCAATTTTTGTATTGTTCGCTCACATATTTCTATTAATAAGTATTAGTACGTACATACATTGTAACAAGGGAGAAACGTACGCTTCTACCGTATGAGGAGGTCACTCAATGTAATTTAGTATCAACTAATTGAGTCAACCCTCCTCAACTTTCATTTGAGTAAACAGCTCCATAACATACCATAGCTGACGCCTACCTCATTACAACCTTATTTATTTATAAGTGTGTAAACGTATGCCTGTACCGAGAGAGCGGGTTGAGTATTATGATACCCATAACTCGGTTATATATCGCTTAGCTACGGCTAATGTTATTAGTCTGGCGCGGGACTAACAGTGACAGATTGTGCGCAATAGTATTCCAAATTTATACGCACGAGTATAAACGTTGGAATAATAAGTATTAGAGTGGGTCAGTCGCATGCAAGTTTTAGGAAAAAAGTGCTGGTTTGTAGGATATTAAACGTATATTGTAGTTATGTATGCATACATATGCATGGCATGTTTATTGATATTGTGGTATTTAATTAATATGCGTCACAATTCACTATAGTTATACTTAATTTTAACTGTTTTTTTTATAGAAAAAAGGCGGCAGACGAGCATACAGTCCGCCTGATGGTACGTGGATACTGTCGTCTATAGACATCCGCGATACATGCCAACGTCAATCCAAAATGACAAACGTTGGCACGCCCCCAGATGCACTGCCCACATTTGCAGATTAAGGAATGGGAGAAAGGGGGAGGGATCGGATGGAATGGGAATGGTCTCCGGCATAGCTCACTCACTACCGAAACACGTATGTTCATTGGAGAAATACAATAAAGTGGGAAATGCAGTACATTTAAAAGGGAGTCTTCTGTGAGAGAGGGGTAACATAGCCAGTCGAGTGCGTCCAGCGGCTGTGGGAATTTAGCGTGCACCAACTGCGCTTACAAAAACTTACAAAAACCAACTGCGCCATCTCTGCATAACCCAAAGGTTGACTGGGAGTTAATGCTTCTAAATATTAAATCCGCTTTTTGTTACTTAGTGCAATAAAAACTCAATGAATAATGTATCTTATCTATGATGGTGTCATGTATTTTTAATAATTAATCAACATCTCTAAACCCTCTAACCAGCGACGCATATCAATGTGTGAGGCATACGTATAATAGACTTAATAAATGCTAGTGTTAGCATGTTACATTGAAGACACGTGACATGGGTACGATACTAATCAAACCAATAATAGAATAATTTGAACAAGCAACTACTAAATATCTTGTGTTTCATCTAACATTTACATGAAAGGTTCAGATTCTCCTCGAACTGTTTCTTCGTATATTTATTTAATTCCACAATTGCATCGCATGAAGTTATTAGTTATAGAGTTATTAGTATCATATTTCTTTGAGTAAATTCATTACTCCGTGCCCCCCCCCCCCCCCACCTGCTCTGAGAATTTGCTCAGCACCACCTCATGCATTTCTCTTTCACCCAAGGTTAAATGGCAGAGAATGTCACTAGGCAATTAAACCCGTAGGTTATATTTTTTATGGACGAAAGCTGCAGACGAGCAGACGGATACTGTAGCCCATGGACTTCCGCGTCACATGCCGATATTAGTCCAAAATGACAAACGTTGGCACGCCCCCGGATGCGGTGCCTACTTTTGGAAATGTATGAGTGTATTTGGATAAATGGTTGGGAAAAAAGGAGGGATAGGATGCGATGGAAATGGGCTCTGGCATTTCTCACTCACTGCCGAAACACGTACGTACATTGGGGAGGTAGGATAAAGAGGGAAATGCAGTACATTTCAAGGTGGTCTTCTGTAAGAGAAGGGTAACGTGGCCCGTCGAGCGCACACAGCGGCTGTTAGATTGGAGCGTGAACTCTCCCCCTATGAAATTCTGTGCAGTAAAGTATAAACAAACATTTATGGACGACAGCATCCGCTTTCTGACTAACAATTTCACATTTTTAATTTACAAAATTCAATAGAGCGATCATTTCCCACCTGACTTGTTACTCCACTACCACTAATTGCGCGCCAAAATTTATTTTTCAGCGCAAACAGATCAATCAATGTTTAATATTCTGAATATTCATTGGGGCTGCACGTATCAACAATTCCGCGTGCGAGCAATATAAACAGTAAACAATGATAAAAATACGGGTATACTTTTACCGGTGAAAAAACACGACTGACTACACCCCATCGGGAATGAGTGCTGCCTCTCAATACATTGATTACGTTTTATGTACGCTTCGGCAAACTTGAATCGGCAACATATGGGAGTTTAATTAAGGAAAATAAGATATAGATATACTTACGGGTAGTCAATTAAAAGGCATACGAACAGTTTTTAATTGTCGAATGTTTCCTTGTTTTAGTATGAATATAAAAATCATTGAAACGGTTTTTTAAAAAGGAAATATTTAAATGAGCAGCAGAAATACTGAATGAGCAGCAAATCGATGGCAGCAAATTTGAAGGTAGGTTAGGTTTAGTTCCTCTGGTGACAATAAAGACACAGGAGTCCGTGTTGACATTCTTAGTAATTAAAAATTGCTTATTTCAGTTATTCAAAAACGTCGCGATTTTTCGTCTGACACTACTTCTGATATTGTGAGTATTGTGTGCCGCAACTTTCCGGAATATGAAGACCAAATGCGGGTAGTTGATGAAACTGCTCGCAACTCTCGACGTGGACTACCCGATTTCAGTCAACTCGTGACCTGGTTGGTGCAACACAACAAAAACGTCGAGTAAAATAAATAAGGTAAATATTCGCATTAAGACCCGGTTAAATAGATAAATATATTCAAAAATAGTTTGTTTCTGATCATGATTTGTTGCCCGTTTAGTATTTTTTTGCTGCTCGCTTAAATACAAGCCTTTTTGATACCAACTGAAGTTTTTATACAAAGCTACGACATGGTGTTCTTCAAAAAAAAGCTGTGAATAAGATTCTGCAAAGTCAGCAGCGCATTCATATCCTCTCTGGTGTTGCGGCTGTCCATGAATAACAATTATCATTACCATTCTATTAGAAACTTTGTCACTGTCTGTTTTGATTGTTTTTACTTACGACTAATTTTATCAACATCAACAAGTGATGGGTAACTCCGGATTCAATGAATCAAAAGAGCAGAAACCGCGAGCGGCGCGGAAACCCTTAATTGTTCCACCGAATTGTAGTTACTCTGACTCCGGTGAGGTGTGATCGCGCATCGGCACTTGTCGTACGCCCAAGCAAAAGCGAGATGCAACGATGGCATGACCTTTTTTTCTCTTTTTTTTGCTTATGCAACAAGCGCTCTCGGAAGGTGAATAAGTAGGTGAATCAAAAGAGTTAAGGAATAACTAAGAAGAGTCGGATCCGCAAGCGGAGCAGGATTAAGTGAGCTGAAACACTCCGAGAAGTCGTGATTGCCCACTACTAATGAAGACCATCTAGCGACTGCGACAACTTTTGTAAAGGAAGCGACGACAAGGAAAGACGACGTAGCGTAGGACGCCTTCCGGCGGTGGACTGACGACTTGATGAAAGTCGGCGGTAGTGGCTGGATGATAAGAGCTGAAGACCGTGTGTGGTTGGGAGAGGCCTGTATCCAACATTGGAGAGTCACAGGCCGATGGTATGAAATGCTCGGTTACGTATACTAGGTATACATTTCTCACACAGCATTATCTCAAGGGTGAAAATGTGCTATTAAAAGGCTCTCGAAGCAATTGGCCGACGGAACAACGACAGGAACAACAGAAAGCAAAGACAGTTAAGCGAGTGCTATTTACAATAATGTATAGATTTGCTTGCCTAAAAACAGATTGTAGTCTAGTGCCACAATATTGTATTAATAAACCATCAAACGTCAAATAAAAATATAGTATAGGAATTTAATTACCACAACATCTTGAAAACAATTCATGATTTAGGCTTCAGGAAAGATTTTTTTATAGAAATAACGCGGCAGACGAGCATACAGTTCATCTGATGGTAAGTGGATACTGTCGTTTATAGACATCCGGGATACATGCCAATATCAGTCCAGAATGACCAATGTTGTCACGACCCCGGATGCACTACCTATCTTTGGAGATATAGGAATGAATTTAGAGAAGGGGTTGGGAAAATGGGGAAGGATAAGATAGGGTGGAATGGGTTCTGGCATATCCTCACTCACTACCGAAATGCGGTCGTTGGAGAAATAGAATAAAATGGGAAATGCAGTACATTTCCAGGTAGTCTGTCAAAGATTCTGTCAAATATGTATTTCAAGATTCGGTTACAACCTATATATAACTTTTCCCAGTTTAATAAAATGAATATATACTTCCGAACAATCAAATTGGCTTAAATGCCCCTCAACGAAACAAACAAAAAACGCTAAAAAAAGAAAAGACTTATTTGCATAGGATTGAGAACAAATAAAAGTCTACACATTTGTTCCACTCGGCACGTTCAAACATTACAGATCAGCGGAATAATAGATAGTCGGAAAAATTCGCGGCCTTTTTGAACGTATGACTTTACCGTGCTATATTTTTTTTTATAGACTAGTGGGCGGACGGGCATGCGGTCCCACGTGATGGTAAGTGTTACCGCCGCCCATGGGGACACCTGCAACACCAGGGGGCACGCGGGTGCGCCGCCGACCTTACAAAATCCTATTCACAGCTTCACATATTTCTGGCAACACTGATCACTGGCAGGAAAGTGATATACCATTTGACAGGTGACTTTTTTATAATAGCGGCAAATTGAAATTACAAGTTAAAAGTTTCATCTTTTTATATTTTTCAACAATTTTAAAATGGAAATTAATAAGGAGAAAATTAGATATGTTTTACAATTTTTTTTGGACAACGGTATGTATGCTTTTAGTGCTCGACAAGAGATGTGTGGTATTTACGGAGAAGATGCTTTATGAACTACTACAAAAAAATCGTTCAGTCGATACAGATGTGGTAATTTTGATGTGAATGATGTTCCTCGCTGTGGTCGTCCTATTAAGGTAAATGTTGATGTTGTCATCATTGAGAAAATTGAAGCAGATGGACACATAAGCAGACATCAAATTGCGGAAGAGCTTAGCATTCACCACTCAACAGCTTTGGATCACCTGCATAAACTGAATTTTGTAAAAAGCTAGATGTTTGAGTGCCGCATGATTTAAATGACAGAATCTTGGTAAATGGTAAATGGAGATTGGTAACAGCCGATGAGAAGTGGATCACTTACGATAAAAATACTGTCAGCCTACTGTCAGCAGTTAGTAAAATTAAAACAAGCACTTGAAGAAAAACGCCCAGATTTAATTAATAGAAAAGATGTAGTTTTCCATCACGGCAATGCTCGACCTTAATAGACCTTGGATGGGAAGTTTTTAGCATACAGAGTATACAGTCCAGACATACAAGTAGCACCTTCGGATTATTATTTATGCCGCTCTTTACAAAATTCTCTATATGGAGTAAAATTAAATTCAAGAGAAGCCTGTATAAACCATTTAAATCAGTTTTTCGCTCAGAAATCCCAAAAATTACGTTCCGTTCCCACAACGTGATAAAAATTATGACAACATTCCGTTCAGTAAATATTTATGTAATACAAAAAAAATCTTTATTATTATCACTATAAAAAGGCGGCGAACTTATCCGACTACCTAATATAAACATGTAGCTACTAAAACCTGGCAAAATGGTAACAGTTTAGGCTTTAGAAATTACGAAAATTTTCAAATTTACGTGCAAAATCCATATTCAAAGACATATGCAAAAATTCCTACGAATATATTTTTTTAATTGTAGTAAAGTGTAACAATGCTATCTATACGTACGAATATGTGCAAATATTTAAAACTAGGCGTTTTAATTACAAGTACTGAATGAATATTCGAAACTGTACTGTTTACCTTTGTAGATAATTATAAAATTCATATCATGAATAAAAATCAATCTATAATATTTATTTTTAAACGCAAACGCTTTATGTGTAATTAAGAACGGCATGTCGATGATTATTGTCACGGAAGTATCATTACCAACACGCGAGTGCTACTGGGAATTAAATATAATAAAACAATGATGTTGTATAGTTACCATTAACAATCAATGGAACGGTATGTGAACGGTAAATTAAACTACACGGTAATTTCATCGATATTCAACACATATTTTTGTGAAGTCCAATGTACTCGTATCAGCAGACTTTTCATCGTTCACTGCTGGACACGGGCTTCCCAGGCATACCGTCTTGTGCAAAGCCGTAGTGTCCGACCGAAGCTTTGACTTCGGCTTCGGCCACCTTCGGCCAAAAAAACACCTTCGGCCGCACCTTCGGCTTCGGCCAAAAATCAGCCGAAAGTTTGGCCGAAGCCGAACTTTTCTACCAGCCGCCGAAAACGGACGAACTTGTACGAGCGCGTGCGAATTGCATGGCGAGGACGGTGGTAGCGGGTAGCGGGGGAATTGGTTCGGTAAGCGTCTTCGGCGATGCGTGTCGGCCGGCAAGCGAGCAACTCAAACAAAACAAAACAAGTTGTACACGCATGTACATTCGTATTTGTGCAGATTACTTTGAATAAAGGGTTTTGTCATATTTTTGGTGTAAAGAAGAAGCAAAGAAAAGAAATTGTGAGGGAGATATTATACGTGAGTAAGATTTGTCTTGACGAGATCTTTACGTTTGACTAAAAGTTTAAAATAAATATGTAGTTTAAGAACCAAATAACACGCTTTACCTACTAAATAGTTAAAAAATAATGTTTATAGGGCTTGAGCTATGTAAAAAAATACTAAAAGCATTAGCTCAACTAAGCGTGTTTCTTACTCTTTTTTAGAGTTTATACTACTCAAAATTAAATTAAATCCTTCAAAAAACAAACTTCCAAGTTTAAGTTAAAGTTTTTTTTTATTTCATGATATTATTGTTGTTTTTTATGGCTGTAATATTTTATAACTTACTTAAATTGCATTGCTTAAACAGTTAAACCTGGTTTTTGTGTTAGATACTGTTATCTTCTTTCATTTCAATAAAGAAATAAATATATAAATCTAAAATACTTAGTACTTCTTTTATTACTACTACATCATGCATAATACCAAATAATTACTACAAAATTTGCATCGACATTATGATGGTTTATAGCCAGTATCATAGAATTCCTTACTAAAGTGAAACCTTCGGCTTCGGCTTCGGCCGAAGGTTACGGCTAGGGCCGAACAATCGGCTTCGGCTTCGGCCAAAATCTCACCTTCGGTCGGACACTACAAAGCCGCTGTCACAAGTCCTGAAGATCTACACCACCTCTAAAAGAGTGGACGCGCCACCCCGCTTAACCAGCGTGGCGTTTTAAGGCCATATATCCATCTGAAGAAAAGGACTGATTACGGTATTGTATAGTACTTCACTACCTTCTTTGATAAATAAACAAGCAATTTGATTCTATTCATAAAGAGTATTCAACGTGTTACTATACCTCGTTTCGAACTCCGTTAAAAATAACTTCTTTTTGCTTTTGTTATGTTTTCATGAATCCTATTTAAAGGCCTTAAACTCAAAATTACAGGTACGGAGCTCGGCACGTCGATGATGCGAAAGTGTATTGCTCATAAAAAAACAGGTTAATAGAGCGCTTTTCTTCCATTATAGCATTTTAATAAGTATTTTACAGAAGGGGTATGTATAATAATCAAGGCGTGAGGTATAAATAGGGTTGCCACACGTATAATAATACAATTATTTATTTATATGTCTAAGTAGGCTTTACAGCGTTCCCACCAATTTATTGTTTATTGTTCAATTCTGAATTTTAGCCTAATATACTATAGAATGTCCAGTAATCAACACTGGGTCTTCGTGATTTCAGTTGGACATTAGAAGCTATAATTACGTTAAAATATTTTATATCGTAAGCAAAAATACTATATCTCTGACATGAAATTAAAGTTCTATTATTTTTATTAAATATTGACCTTCAAGATAAAAGAGCTATCATTTCAACAACCTTTTACTCGCGATATACAAAACGTGGGCGAGTTTACGTACATGGGCCATTACCTGATATTCGCATTTCGAATGCGCATTTCGTGCATATTCGAATGTGGCCTGAACTGCATGCCGAATTTCCAATATATTAAAAAAATAGTCTCTCTTCATGCATATTTTCTTTAAATGTGTTTTGGACATTTTCGTTGGTAAAATATCTTCCCCAAAAGTTGCCAACCCTAAGTATAGACCACTATTGTTAGGTTGGTTACCTATATGGGGTGAACGCGTGCTTTCGTTTTACTATTCGATTGGCCATGTGTCCGTTCACACGATTCTCCACCGCACGTGTAGGTTTGAATTAATAACGATTCTCTCATGTACGCTATAAGTGTACAAGCAATGATTTCATTTATGGGGGAAGGAAATGACAAAATACTAAATATTGAGTTGAATATTGTCAGTAATGTCAATGTACTCAGTAAATAAATATAGGTCAATCCTTATGTTTTGATGTATGTATATTGGCCAACACACATGTTGGCCAACCGAGCGTTTGCGCTATTACAAACTTCTTTTGCGTTCATAAACGAATTATTCTGGTGATCTTAAAGTTAATTAATATTCGATGCTCTAACTGAATGAATGACTTTGTTCTACAAGGTTACATTTGCGGTTGGCGATACCTAACCCTTTATTGAACAAGTTGACAGTGATCTGTAAAGTAGCTTGTATTTGTGCGTACATTAAAGTAGCGTCAATCAGTATTGACGCACAGAACACAACTTATTTTTTATGTTCTGTGGATTGACCGATACTTTATACAGATATGTTCTGCTGAGTTCATTGATATGAACATTTTACGAAACTTGTTAACGAAAAATGTTTTATTTTCGTTTTATCAAATTTTCGTATAGACTTGCTAAATACAAATAAAAAAAAAACTACAATTGTACGAAAAAATACACTATGTCAATTTTATTTCAATCATGAGCAGAATTCATTGCCTCGGTAATGAATTGGTTACATTAGATCCTATATAATATATAGGATCTAATGTAATGTATATACAATATATATTATACATAGATTTAGATTCTGACCTAATTATCTGTATTAAAACAGAATTTTCAATTTTGTTAAATACCTAGAAGATAATTTCATTTATGAATAACCTGCGTAGAATAATAAGGACTTCAAGAAATTACTAGAATATCTCAAAGAAACGAGTTCATAAAACATCTACTTCAGTAAAAAAATCAAACTATGATAAAATGGGATTGCGCTAAAAATATTTTGCATTAAAAGGTGTTCAAGAGTGGACGGTAAAGTTTTTACTTTTACCCTTTGTCTGAAAAAAAATAGGCGTATGGTTAGATTAATTCCCATGGGAACTCGTAAAATTGATCAGGATAAAAAGTACCCTACTTGTAACGCGGCACATAAGTTATAATTATGCCAAGTTTCATTAAAACCCGTCCAGTGACTTTTGCGTGCATCACGCATTCATCGGATAAACAGTCGGACAAAAATTCTAAAAATTGTGATATCGGTCTCTGTATCATTCATTCGCGCTTTACACTACGATTTCTTTTCTTTTTTTTTCATAAAATATTTTCTGATAGATAAATAAGACTGCGAAAAAAATGGCGTTAGGTCAATTTAATCTCAGGTAAACCGTGAACTGAAGATTGCTTTACGAGCCTGTTGCACGCATTTAACCCTGCGATTGTGTTCGCAGGTAAACGCATTGGGGCGTTGGGATGGAGAATGGATAGCGTTTTTCCTGCTAGATATAAAACCAAGAAGTAAAAAGAGCTGCGTTCAATTCATTTATGCACAAATTTTGTGACTGATTTCCACTTACCAATCAATCTCACATTAAGGATTCGACATTTAGACAATTACAGAACAGATAAAATTTGTGAACAATTTTTGCCCAATAAACTAATAATAATAAGTGGCGCAATGGTGTCGGCCGGTTTTAGTATAACACCACCTCATCACTTACTGTGGGTGTCGTAAAAAGCGACTAAGGTATAACAAAGCCGCTATACCACAAGCCCTGAGGAACTACATCACCTCTAAAAGACCCGTCAACCCACATGGACAAGTGGCGTTTAAAGGCCATACATCCCTCATGCACAAAACCATGTGTATGCGAAGGCCTACGTCCAGCAGTGGATGATAAAAAGGCTGCTGACGAATAATAATGTCTGTAATAATAATAATAATAAACCGCTTACCGCCGGAACAACTTTTTTGCAGATAGTATGACTTATTCGAGTTAGACCACCAAACATTATTTTATAAACCAAAAGAAAAGTTTGCAAAATTGTTTTGCGCTTTGCTTTGAATTAGGCACAAAATTGCAGGCCGCTAAACCGATTAAATTCTCGAGCCTAATTCACGAGCATTAATAGCTTCCAACTTTACCAAAATTTTGTTTGCACTAATTTTAGTCAACTTGAAATGTGATATACATATAAGTTAGTGATATATGAGTAGGCCTTACAATCATGTTATTTTTTTTTTTCGTACTCAAATCTTGTTTATGGATATTTCGCCTTTTTAAAATTTAATGCGATAAATTGAGACGAATAGCGCCTTCATCGCGATATCATTCTTCAAAAGCGATATCAACAAGAAGTGTAGTGCCCAACCTCAATCACAAACTCCAGTCTATAAAAGCCTTCAAGCTTTGTAGTTAAACGTAATCTAAACAAACACATCCCCCCGACGGCTCTTTATGACTCGGCAAACATGTTACGAACGCGCGGCGCGTCGCATCGTTACAAAGCCCCGTGAATATTTACCTAATTTAAAACGAACTCTTTTTATGTACTCGAACAAGGCAACGTTTAATTCGGGGTAGCTTTACCGTATTCCGACATCGCCGGTCCCCACCCAGGCTACAGGAAAGGTCGAAGTTTCCTTCCGTCCCGCCGGGACCGCCTTTATTATGACTTTATTACATACAATGAAAATCATATTTACGTAGATAGAAGGAGACATAATAAACACATGCGTTTGAAAAATGGCGAACGCGGCCCCCCTATATGAAATTTCAAGAGTGTCATCCGCGAGCATCTGGCATATTTTCTGCTTATTACGAACACAAAGAATCTCAAAACTCTATTCGTGTCGCCGCGTCTATTGCTACGAGACACATTCTTGCATTATGTAATTCTGTAGAGAGTGGCGCATTTTTCATAGTGAGATTTCTGGAGTGTGCTCGACACACCTGTCACAGTCCTCCCCACTGAAAGCAACATTACATTATGTCTGAATACGGCCTGCCTTCGCGACGTCGCTCGCAAACGAGGCTGGCAGTGGGCTGTCGGCTCCGTTGGCAGAGTTTGTCGCTAAGTGTGCCGTCGCTTAGCTCGCTGATTGTCATATTATACAGGTAATGATGCAGTTTGTAATCCATTATGCAAACGTTACAATGCATTATGTTAGTATTTCATTACGCTGACAACGTTTACTGTGGTGTTAGACGGCTTAATTGTGTTAACACGAAATGCATGTGTTTGCTTTATGAGGCAAATTAAATAACATCTGATACGATCTGATTAATTACGAGTTGACTACTGTAGAAGATCCTGTTTCACGCCCTAGATTAAATTTCAGATAATTAAACGGTGTAAATAAATTTGTGTAGCGCTCTGGTTTAAATTTATTTTCTACAAACGAAAAATTCAAAAAACACGGGTTAAAGACACGTAAAAGTATTTACAAACACGATAATTTTGGAACGTATTTTGAAAGTGATATCCGGATGTCTAGTTTATTTCCTAAGATCAAAAATTAAAACTATAAAAACACAAGGACAGGACAAGTCAAGGACAGGAAAATATCTACAAACACGACAATTTTGGAACGTATTTTGAGAGTGATGTTCATAAGACACAGAATCTATGCTCACTAACGTATTAGTAAGCCATTGCAGCTTCTATAGATGCACTGTGAAGATATTTTTAAGCACAAGTCATTAGAGGTCAGGTTTATCGCGATATAGTCGTTTTTTTTATCTTTAACATACTATATTTTAATGTATCTACATATTAACGTATCTCATCTAACGTAAATTTATCGCCACAATTTGCTCAAAAAATAAACGAAAGCCACGCAATAGACGCTATCCACACACTAGTAGACACACACTACACACACAATAGACACACACTAGTTATAAACGTAAAAGGGTTTTCATAAAGTTTTTTTTCCTTTCAAACAGCCAGGCCGGCCCCAAGCTATAATTACAGAGAAAATAGCCGTCGCTAAAAGTGGGTAAACGCAACAATAATTAACCCTGCGCCCTTTCTTTATGACCTTATAATAGTTAGTTTCACACTAGCGTATGTTTTTAAAAGCAGTTAAGTTTTCAGTGAATTGTGGAAGAATTATGGATTCAGTATATAAATGGGTGTTGTGGAATAGTATTATTTTTCAGTTAGTGGAGTTTGACCCCGTTGAACCATTTCAAAGAAAGGTCGGGCTTTATAAGTCAATTCAACATCACTTCTGAAACAGAATTTTCAAAATACATATATTTGTACACGGTAGTGGCGAGACTAGGCCGGAATTATATTGCTGTTGTGTGGTTGTGTAGGCTGATATCTATATGGTGTGGCGACACATGATAATAGTATAATCCTGTCTATATAATTACTCGTACATAAAATGACATAACAACACAATTACAACACAATAATATAATTTTGTCTGTAGAAGAACTAAAGATAATGTCATTTGGTGGCGAACCTTCGAAGAAGATTATATTCAGCTGTGAAGATAACGTAGAGAGAGATAGTATATTGTGGTATGCTATACAGGGGGGGGGGGGGGTCCTATGAAATAGAAAGGCAACAAGTCATTTTTTATTTAAAAAAAGATATGTCAGAATAGCGGTTACCAAGTTAATTTTACATTACGTAAAATAAAAATTCTCTTCGTAAAATTCGTAAAGCTCACCCACACAACGTCCACTCCATCCACTATAGCAATTACATACTCGTAACATAAGAAGATGTTATGTTTCTCAGATGCTTACAAAAGTAGTATCACTTAACTTTTTTCAATAAGAAAACCTATTTAGTAACCATAGACTAAATCTTTTTACTAACTTTTATGGATGTAAATTGGCTTGTTATTCCTTTGAATTGACTTTTATTTTCACACACACGTGCTTGTCTAGCGGTTACGCCTGCTCCAATTGACATACAAAAACACACTTAAACTTGTAAGGCTTTGGCGAGTAAACAGCCCATTGAGGGGCAATAACTCTACGTAGTTTGCTTAGAGTATTGAATAGTTATATAAACGGATGGGGAGAGCGGGCCTTCGTCGAGAGCCTTCGAGGACGGGTGGTACGTGAGGCGAAACGCAAAACGTAACGCGCGACGTTAGCGCTTACTAGCAACTTGGCAGTTGTGGTCCAATGATAAACGCGTAGGATGTTAACTTATTTTATTTTTAATTAACATATCCATCAACACAACCACTGATCTTCAATTGCTTTCTTTTGGTCCAAGCCGCGCCTTACTGGTAAAAAAAAATATTGCACTTGAATATAGATGAGTATATGAATATAGAAAATGAGAGCTTAATAATGCCTTGAGGTTATTCTACCTAAAAGTTGGCTGGTAGAGTATCATGAACGTATTGAAATATATTAAAAAGTTATTAAGATTCTTAAGCGTATTTGACACATCAATCGATAACAAAAAAAATACAATACAAATGAGATTTTTAAAAGGAACCTGAATACAACATATTTTATTTTCGTATCTTACCGGAAAATGTAACATAGGACTTTCTTTAAGTTGTCGGTAGTAAGTGGATAAAAAAATAGAACATAACACCAAGTATGGTATAATATTTTGGATTTTTCTATTCGGTTACTAGACATAATATTTGTTAAAAATATATTTATTTGATTTCCTTTCACTTGGACCTTTGCGCTACATAATAGCTTTACGAGTTAAACCTCATGTGACCTAACCTTCAACCGAAAGTCGCCACATAAAAAGGAGAAAATTGCCATTTGTCTCTCCAATTTCACAGTCACATTTCACTTTATCTTTAAAATAAGTCTCGGTTCTACTTCTAATAAATTCGTTTAAGGTGATTAATCTTAACACATCTCGAGCTTGTTTAATTGAGGCGAGGCACTCAAATATGCCATCAAAGCGTTTCTAATAATCTGGCAGCTCGGTCGGTGACGTCACTTGGCCATTCTCCAACAAGGCAGTCACGCGGCAGTTTGTATAACAATCGCTGGGTTTAACCACGGGCGCCCAGCGTGGCGTTACACGGTGTCAGGTGGAAAACCCGTACGACAAGTGAGCACTTCTGGGACGATATCCTGAAGCACGTCAAACACAGCGGCTCACGGCGTCTCGCGTAGTGTTTAACGACACTCTCTCGACAATGGCTGCCGTTAGTAAGTGTTTGTACAAACCCGCCCTGCGTAAGTACTAGTTTGCTTACCTACGCACGCCTCTCAAGATTTATTCACACTAAACGGGTGTTATAGGGGAATTTAATACGCTGCAGGCTATTGAAAGAGGATTAGGCCCAGCACCGCAACGTAAGACCTTGTTAGATAATGTCTGCTTTTACTGCTTGAGTGTTGGCAAGACCCTCGCCGTTATATTTACGTTGTAAGCTTTTATTACCTTTTGGCTTTAGATGCGTATCCATATCGGCAAATCACCTCTATTGACGATTGGCGCGACGCCTTCTCATGTTGTATTTACATTGATACAACAACATATATAATGGTATATTTTTGTCTGGAAATTGCTTTGACGAGAAATCCTTACAATCGGTGCACTATTTTAGAAATCGGTATTTCCGCAATGAAAAAGACAATAAACACGATACAGTGATGTTGAAAGTTGAAAGAGTTTTACTTCTATAAAAACGAGAAACTAAAAATGCTAACGTATTTTTAGCTATGTTTCTCTAACTTCGCTACAATTTAATGAATTGAAGAATGAGTAGGTAATTTATAGACCTTAATTCCATTAATTAATTAAATTATATTTAACACTGAATCGTACTTCGCCGTTTGAAAGTGATAAAGTATTAAAACTGACGTCTCGTCGTCGTCGCCAATTGAAACTTGAAACTTCTGAATTAGGGAATTGTAAAAGAAACAAGTCTACAACTGTAATAATCTTAATACTTACAACTTCATTATATTAAAACTGTTAAGAGAAACCTCGTTATTACTTATACCGGGCCTTTACGGTCAGATTTAATTTTATTTATTTTTTATTCCCTGTATTTTTAACTTTATTTATGTAAGAAAATTAAATTCTTGTTTGTGGTGAACACCGGAATATTATGAAATATCATGTTTCTATATAGTAAAGACCAGTGTTTCCCAACTTTTCTTTACCTGCGATGCGAAATACTTCAAACTAGATTCTTGACACAAGAAATTTCAGACCAAACAAATACAAAATTCACACATATTTTATATATTAACATGATAGTTTTAAGACGTGCGTTATGATTTTGAAGCGAAATGAACACATTCTCATTGGCTAATTATGGTTAGCCAATAAGACCTATAAATTAATAAGAAACGCGCATTAAATCTTTGTGTTGCTGTTTACGGTTATTGTAACTTTTTTAAATATTCCATCACTGGAGTGACTGCGAAATTAAGACCTCGTTTATGAATTTTCCCTTCTGACGGAACCTCCAACTTTACGAAAGGGAACAATAACGAAAAAAAGTAGCTAAATTTTCTCGCAAGTAATATTTATTTACTGTGTAACCTGCAGCATGGGTAATATATCATCAAGACGTAACAAAAAGGGGTTAAAGTAAGGGTGTCCACGGATTGGTTAATAACAGTAGTTTAGTTCTTCGCGTGGCTGTCTGTCTGAGCCGTCCAATTAAGTTTTCCACGTGATTAATGGGACCGCTACATCTAACACCAAACTGGCTGCTTTGTGTACCGCCTTTCCGTAGTCATTTATTTTGTATTAATTCATTATAGTAAAAGTTACCCAATTACTTAAGTTACCTAAGAGATGGAACAAGGGCGGTGAATATACTCGTACCATAATAACGTTGATTTAAATATCAATATACGCAAGAGCAAACCATTACTATTTAGAACTAGGAAAAATTACAATTAGAATCACAACAAATTTCCATAATAAGAAATAATAATCATGCGTATGTCTCAGTCTAATTACATCCCGCTTTATTGCCATATATTTATTACTCGAAACATATCTATGAATCACTACAGACAGCAGAAAGTTGTTCATAGAAAATTCTCGGTAACGAACTAATTCAGTGTTATTGGTTGGATCTTAAGCACCTGAATATTAAAATAATAGCGTCAATAGGTGGATACTGAATAAATTAGAGAACATTTCCTATAAAAATAATTTTAGCTCGTTTTGTTTATTTATAAATTTATAGAATTCCGTTAAATAGTAGGTAAATACAATTGGAAATGTTTAAAATGAGACGAATAGATTGATCATTATTACGGATTACATCTGATGAAGTTGACGTTGAAAATTTGCTTACGTACTCTGGCTCAACGCCACGTAGGTTTTGGGCTCCGAAACTAAATTGCTATTTAGAATTAGCCTATAGCTTTTTGGCATGTGATGACACACAGAGCTAAATGCAAATAAAATCTATTCATCAATATTATAAAAGTATAGATATTAAAAATAATAGATATTAAAAAGGTATTCCAAAATATACATGTAAAATTATATATTTCTTACCTGTCCATGGTTGACGAAACCATGCCTCCTTGCGATGTCATCCACATGTTTCGCGCCCGCGGGCACATGCACAGCGAACTGGTTGTGGTACAGCTGCTCCGGGAGCGCCTCGCACACGTACAGCGCCGCCAGCAGAGCCAGCCCGCGCCATGACCACACCATGACAATGACTCTAGCCCTAACACGTGCGCATCTACCAATACTATAGAATACTTCACACGCGCGACACTAGCGAGCTCATATCACTACGCAATCGCACTGATTCTCGTCCACCACTGTGTCATTCCACCCGTACCTGAAAACAAACACTTCAATTAAACTCCCAAAAAAGACTCAATTAAAAAGCACTCTAATTATAATCACAGGAACCCTCAAAAAGAGGGCAGATATTAAATTTTAAAAAAGAGTAATTCCCATTGCTTTACTTCGCTTTATTTTTAACGTTCGAGCGGGCTCCATAAATATAAAAGGGGAATTTGGGCTACGATAAACATATTTGCAGGCGCGGGAGGCGCGGCAAATCACGCGCCAGATAAAACGCAATAAGCGAGCGAACAAACGCGAACAAGTTAAAAGAATCCCGGGAAATCCCGAGATAATCCAGATAAGCCACGCGGGCAAAGTATGAAAAGCCTGACCGTGAATATATCAAAAATATTTATGAAATTTTATTTGGAAATTTATCTGACGTCCGCGAGTGAAAGTAAAACCTTTGAGCAAATTTCTTTGTGTCCTCGTTCGGTTTTCCTTTGAGACGTTTCCTTCGGATACACCTACGAATGTTTAAAAGAGCGCTTGGAGATAAATCGGGTCGGTTAACCTCTTGACATTTGTCGCCTGACCAACTAAATACAGTTTTTTCTCTGCGCCACGTCACGTTTCAGAACGATATTCATATACTACAAATACTGAAATTCAGAAATCGGATGGAAATCCAATTGGTATTATACTCGTAATACTCCGTAAAGTCCGTAAGGTAGCCCAAGCAGCGGCAAGTTTGCATCTCATAAACCATATCGAAATATTGCAGAGAACGGCGCAGTGCAGATTCTGTAAGACAGCGTTTTACGGTTATGTCACATACCTCTTAGCAGCGCCGTTGCGAAGATATGAAGATATGATTCCACGATTTTAGTGCAATAACAGGGAATCCTTTAGAGACTTTCGTGCTTAATATGCAACGAAGTTCGCATGCAGTAAACGCACAAAATTTATCATCAACATATACGTCCATCTAGATGCACGGAATTTATGTAATATTGATTATAATACAATATTACGTCAGAGAAGTACGGTATATATAAAGTCGCTACATACAAAGGGATTAAATTAAATGAACATACATAAGATATTCAACATAATCGACATACACACAATCATATGTGTTATACAAATTTGTAGATAGATAATGGCGTAATTCTAAGAAAAGAAACTAATCCTAAATTGAGAATAACATCCTTATTGAATGAATAGGTTTTTTCGCAACAAAACGTTAATGTTAACTTTCACCTGGCTTTCTTACATATAAAAACTCAGAAACTATTCAAAGTGTGAAGTAAAAACATCTTAGTCACTTTTGAATATTAATCAAATATTTTCTGACAGATTTAATTATCGCTGTAATTAGTAATAAACATTTTGCTTTGTCATGTTAATGTTTTATTGAATACTGAACAGAATAATGAATGTTAATTAGTTGTATGTAAATGATTTCATTGTTACAACACTAATCGTATGCCGATGGAAAGTAAATTGATTATTATGGGTATAATAACATTAATTAACACATTTTAATATATTTTCAAAACAGAACAAGTTAACGAATACGCGATGACGATTCGATAATACTATTGTGATTTACAGTTACTGTGTAAAATTAATGTATTAACTATAGTAAATAAAATGTTACAAAGAATCACACATTATTCCTACCATATATATTCCATCAGTCTATGTCTCTCCACAGCTAGATATAGTTATTTTCATTAAACAATTTCCTGCAAACTTCTTCACGTCATCGTTCACTACCAAAAGTTGGTGGTGGCTGAAAGGCACCCGACACTACACTTCCAGAATTAGCAATTAAATGTTATTTGAAATTAAGAACAATAAACGCTGCTTTTAGTTGCTATGGAAACCTTTTCATTTCTTAGCAATGAAGAATATTAAAATTTTCTAGCATACAATTTTTGTGAAGCTGCCGCTTACTGGAAATGTTTATCAAAAGATTTTATTGTTTGCCGTAATAAATTAAAGTGGCTCGAAGGTACGGGCACAAAGAGCAGCACAAGGGCAATATTTGTATTTTGAACGCAGCGCCTCACCGCCCATGGGACAACAAAATTTAAAAGGTCTCCGCGTTCAAATTAATTCGGAACCATCGCAGGGATAATTCCATTAGCCCCTGAGACCACGAGACACAGTAGATCAAATAAGCAAAACGGTACACAATCTTTAGCTAGAATTAAATCAAGGTATCAAGGTATCTGGTGACATTTAATCTACATCGTTTAATCATTTTGTACTGACACTGTTACATTGATTACGTGTATTCTGGTGCGACCACTTGATTGTAATTCCTGCGTGTCGTCCAGTATGGTGTCGGCCAGCCTTAGAATAGCACCATCTCATCTCTTCGCGCGGGTGTCGTAAAGGGCGACTAAAGATAACAAAGAGGCTATCACAAGCCCTGAAGAACTACTGCGTCTCTAAAAAAGTGGACTCGCCCACCCGTTTATCCAGTGGCGTTTTACGAGCACACATCGCCGTCCCGACGCCGATGTGCAGTAGTGGATGTTAAAAGGGCTAGTTATAGTTACAGTAATTCCGACTATAATGTTTTAGTTTGTATGGTATTATAGTTATACATAGTAAATCATTTCAATAAAAATATCACTAAAGAATTATATTACTGGCAGGATTTTGTCGTGAAAGGTAAAAAAATTACTTAAAATTAAAGTGGATACGATTTCAAGATTATTTTTCAACTAGAATTAGAATCTTTAAGAATAATTTATTAAAATATACAGCGAAGTTAGAAATACAGTAGTCTTTATTTATACTAAACTACATTACTTATGTACATTACTACATTACTTAATATATCAATTAATCGTCAGACTTGTATGTGACATCGACAATGGAACACGCATTTTCTTAACAGTTTTTTTCTATTCAACGGAAATTTATTTTTTATTATGGGAAGTAGTATCAGTAAGCACGAATACGCAGTTAAAAAATACAACATTGCAAAAAAAAATATGGTTTTTCGCGATTCTAAACATACCGTTCTAATAACATTTTTCAAAGGTTTAATGTAAAACTTTATACCCCAAATAAATGAAGATTTTTAATAGTCCTCTAGTTTCCAAATCCGATTGATTCATTACTTTGCAAAATATTGTCTATAATTGTTATTGAAAACAAATTATTTTTCAGTCAAATGAAGGATAATTTTATAGGCATTTCAAGGGCTATCTCATCACTAATTTCTATTGCAATCCAATGACTAATTTCAAACATAATTGTTTATTGCAAATTTGACAATTTTTAATGGTTTTTGCATTTTTCGGAGCAGCAAATAATCGAATTTCAACGTTTTGTAGGTTTTTTTAATTACCTACAACATCTTTCGTTGAAGTATTATCATAAAATTATTAATTTTTGGGTTATAAGGAAAAACCATCATTTTGCAACTTTGACCATTATTTAAACTGTTTTTAACATGAATGCCATGCCATTGTCGAACTAATGAAATTCTTAATCAACTATAGGATAATCTAAAAAAAATTCTATAGGACCACATTGTTCATTGCCTGTGGTATAATTGTGTCACGTAAAAACCCTACCTGTTTACCCGTTGACTGGCCTACCTGTGTAACGACATGTAAGTGTGGGTAAAGCGGTTTTTGGAAGTTACATACTTTGAAGACTGTGTACTGTTTTATTCCTACTGTGACCGAGACCCAGATATCGAGGAAATGCGGCAGCAGAAATATTTACAATTTTACAAGCTAATAACGAAACGATTTATTCTAAACACGATAATGTTACAATTGGGAGTTTTTTCGCGGGTCTCGCTTTGATCTTTTTCGTTGATTAAAACAAAGGGTGTTCGTGAAGTACGCAGATAGTGTAATGCATTTCTCTTTGTTAATAATCCATAGCAATGATATGAGAATGACATAATGTGACAATAATAATATTAGATAATTATAATGAGCTGATGATATACTGGTAACCGTGTGGTGGCGGCCGGCTTTGGACTAGCACAGCCTCATCTGTTCCCGTGGATGTCGTAAATGGCGACTAAAGGATAACAAAGCCACTACCACATCCCCCGAGGAACTACACTAACTCTATAAGAGTAGTCTCGCAAAACCGCTTGGCCAACGTAGAAGACCCTACATTCTTCGTGTACAAGCAAATGAATGTTATATATTAGAAAAGGATCGCATTACTGTATTGATAACGTCACTAACACAGTAGTATCATTACAGTTACGAGTGAATGACAGAGAGGGCAAAATCCGAAACTGGGCTTATTCGCAGACGGTTTGCTGACTTTTAAAAACAAAGTCAAACGCTGACAACAGGGCGTCATAATTACGTCTCCCTTTGTTTTTTTCTCACTCATTTTAGTTTCTTTTTTAACCACTACCTTATTTACAATTTAATTGATTGCTAAAATTTCAATCGTGCTGTCGTGAAATTATTGAAATGTCAATTAGAGTTAACACTTCTGTATACACTATATTAAATTGTGCTTTGATATGTAGATATCTTGCTTTGTGATGCAAAAAAAAATAAATCGGTGCCAACCTCAAATATACGCAAGCTTACATATATCATAATTTTACAATGAATTTAAAAATGAACATAACATTTTCATCTCTAGTTATACATAACCTAGTTATACCAAGTTATACATAACTAAAGTCGGATTTTTTATTCGAGTCAGGGATATGACATATAAAACTGTCAAATAGAGTGAAATCTGTGCGGAGATGACACTTTATTGACAATTCTACATGTCATATCCCTGACTCGAATAAAAAATCCGATCATACATACAATTGATCATACAATCAAAATATTATATGTAAATAATATTGAACAAAAAAACTTACGTATTGGTCTCACAACATTGACGTGCGTGTGCTCGGGTTAATGATACTTAAATACGTGTAAAGTTTAATCACTGCTGATGTAATTTAAACCAAATATGCTCATCGGAAAAACCGGCCACTTCCCGCAACAAAAGATCGGGTTTTGCACTTGATAAGGATAACGTTTACTACTAAAATGAATATCAATTATTAAAAATTTGCATAACAATATGCATTTATGACATTATATAGGAAAAGGGACTTGTCGTAAGGCTGTTGGGTTAGAATATTGGGTTAGGTTAGAAATATTGAGAATAGAGAAATCTTTAAAAAAAACATTTGTATTGCATCATCTTAAAAATATTTAAACAGAATCTTGAAATAACTAAACTAACTAAGTTCAAGTCCATTTTTAAGTCCATATCGACAATAACGTTCCTTTACACATTTGTTATAAGTATATTTGTGTACAGTTATAATAAAACAATATATTATCTTTTTCTCTCTGATACTATGTACAATAATGCACATATAGAGTTATTACATTAGTGTCAGAGGAAAAGAGAGAGCATATTTTTTTCAGTACTATTGACGACAAAGTTAAATTAAAATTCAAAACGATGATCTGTTATAACAAGTGCCCTTATAGTGATATCGTTATAATGAACCAGTCAGCATGTGTATAGTAATAGTCTAGGGGTACCTATGCATTATCGACACACATTCGTGAAGTCCTGAGAAACTTTCACACTGAACTTCTACTTCAATACGGATTTTTTGGTGATTGCTAACTCGACAGAGAATAAAATCGCGTGTCCGAGACGTATACACGCAAAGGCACGTTGTGATGCGAAGAGTTATTAAATGATACAGGGACGACACATTAAACAATTTATTCATGCCTAAATTCTATGATACATTGACGACCCGTGGTCCCACCACTTTGACCCACGCACCGGTGGAACTACTCATAGATTAGCTACAAGATCAACACACAGATACGTCAAATTGGATTTTTGTAATTTAAGCAACTAAGTGCAGAATCTGTGTGATAGACTATGGCTCGAACCTCTTTTGTTATTGCTAATTGAGGAGGAGAGTGCACGCTGCAATCCAACAGCCGCTGGGTGCACTCCAGTGGCCACGTTAACCCTCTCATAGAAGACTTCACTATACTGCGTTTCTCACTTTATTGTATTTCCACAATGTACGTACTTGTTTCGGTAGTGAGTGAGATATGTTAGAGCCCAATCTCATCCCATCCTATTCCTCCTAATTTTCACAACCCTTTCTCCAAATCCATTCCCGTATCTCCAAAGGTAGGCAGCGTACCCGGGGACGTGCCAATGTTTGTAATATTGGACTGTTGTTGGCATGTATCGCTGATGACCATGGACTACTGTATTCACTTACCATCAGGTGGACTGTATGATCGTCTGCTGCAATCGTCCATAAAAAAATACATATGCCCTAAACAAAATAATACATATACGTATAGTGAATAATCTCAGTTTACGTTAAGTAATGTCAACACGTTATACAAAGAAAACAACCAACAGCGTAAAATTTATATTTAGATTATTATCCAATCAAAACCCTTTCGTCTCTGTTTTGTTCAATCAATCTTCAAATAATAATTAGGGCAGATTATTGGGGCAGTCCTTATTAGGAGTACCATCAATTCCGCCTCGCCAGGTTTGTTTATTCAAAGAAAATTATCCCTACCTTCCAGTATTAACTTGACAAGTAAAATGGCACCTTCTTAACATGCGACGTCGAAAGCTCCACCGGGCGCCCAAATCTGGACGGCTAACACCTACAATTAGTCGGTTATTCGTGGCAGTCGAGCATCACGGCATGAATAAAACATTGCTCACCAATCACAAGTACATTCTAAACCACCAGGTTCCAGTGACCCTTCCTGCCTCTTAACCTTGTAACATATTACGCCAAGGAGACGTCGGCTGAAAGACTGCGAGAGATCAAAGTATTTTGGTTTCCGTTTGTAGGGCATTCGAACACTACAGAACACAAACAAATAGCGACATGGGTACACAAAATCTATTAATAGAATTAATGACACGTTTCGTAACTAATGTATTTCTAGTTATTTCTACGAAAAACTAAAACTTGTAAGTACAGGCTTATTATGTAATTAGATATTCATTTAAACTTAATCTCATTATCTATACATTGTTGCCATCTAATCGGAAGTTCATTTATGCCTTTGCGATAGAACTCTGGGGATGTAGATTCGACAAACTGTGTGAAAACATTTTGTACTGCCTCTTGGGAAGAAAAGTTTTTTACCACTTAGAAAATTGTCCAAATCACAAAAAATAAATACGCCCAGGCTATAATTATATTATTAACAGATATAAATTCAGACATGTAATGTAATTAATCAACATACTCTTAATTACAGTACCTATTCATTACTACAAACTTCGAGTCAGAGCGAAACAAGCAGCTAATTATTATAAAATAAACCTTTAATACACTAAAGTAGCAAAATTCCGCCTCAGAGCATCTGAATAGCCCCGTAGTGTATTAAAAACAATGATGGTTTATTATGCCGAGGCACGTGGCAAGCGTGCGGTCGATGTCGTAGCATTGTGCTACGGACTACGAACAGCTACGTTCTACACAGTCGTAGCTGTGACTCGCTCTACGAAATTCTGGTTCGCTGTATGAGTATGAGTATGAGTATGAGGGACAGTATGAGGGAAACAATAATTTTAAAACAATTTATTAAAATTTATTAAATTAAATTTTGAAAGATATTTAAAAGATAGTATTAACTTAAATACTTTTTAAAATTGAATTTTGTAATTTAAAGGAGGTTGTATTTTGACGAATGAAGTATGAATACGATTGATTTTGCGATTTGTACAGCGTACAAAGTCTGGCAAGAACGTGGTGCAACAAAAGAGCGGCAAAAAAGAAGTCTTAAGCGGTTAACACATAGTTTTAATCAGAAAAATAGAACACGATACTGCCCTAAACTTAAGTCGATAGTTATATCTAAATCTTATGACATGGCTATTTTTTGCCCGTATCTGAAGCCAATTAAAGGTATTTTAAAAGTTTATTTATACTTTCTAAAGCTATCTCCTATAATTCAGATCATATAAAATCCAATTATTATAACTTAATTCCAACAAATTCAACATTTATTATACGATCCGTGCTTTTGCAAACCTATACAGACATTAGATATAAGAGAAACAACAAGTATCAAGATATTTATGGTACACCATAATTATTTATTTAATAAAATAGGTCGCCAACGAAGTAAGCACTGCTATAAAATATATTAATATAAGAGTTACAATTCTAGGGATGTACAACTAAGTGTCAACTCAATTATAGGCAATATCAAAATGCAAATACAAAGCATAAAGATCGAAAAGCTAAATAAATAGTTTTATACCTGTCATTTTTAAAATTAAGTAAAAATAGTTAATCTAAACAGTTTGATCTAAACTTAAGAACTATATAACCAAAAATAATATAAAAATTGAATTTTGGAATCCTGTCAGAAAATAAATCAATATTATTAGATTTAGACAAAACATTAATACTGTCTTACAATTCTGTCAAGCGGTGAATGGTGGGTGGCCCAGGTTCGTTCTTGATGCTTTTGTATTAAAAAGCACGTATTTACCTGGACGTGGCAATGTAAATGGAAAATTAAAATTAATTTTAGATTGTAACGGGGGCGAATCTAGACATCCACGCAGCAATTTGTAAAAGAACTCGCTAGCCAACATATGCCTTCGATCTCTGAGAGACTTAATTTTAAAGTGTTTAAATCTATCAGAATAACTATGTAATTTCTTTGCTAAATTGTTACTGTAAGACAGATGCAGTAAAAACCTTTTTTGAACTCTTTCCAATCTCTGTATATATACTTCATAGCGTGGATTCCATATTATACTAATTCAATCAAATTGAGTTGGGAGCGAACAAGAACATTATAGGGTTGATATCAATGACTCCCGGTACCGGTACGAGTATATGAGTAATATGGCCAATCGAACATTCATACAAATATAAACTCCTTTCTAGTTCATTTACATCTTCAGTAGGCGAAAAGAGAGCGCCAACTGCAAACAGCATTATAGAACAAACCTACTCTTTCAGTTAGAAGAGCTAATTTGAACGTCAAAATCGCTATAATATCTCGTACACGAACGCAAAAGAAGTGGCAATCATGCGCTCGGTTAGCCAATGCTTCAAATATCTGAAAGCATTGTATTCGTACGGATTATGGATAGGGACCTGATCATATGCGCATCGTCGCTCCATCTCCTGCAGCCACTTGTATATGAGTGGATCAAGTGGATTTCCTCACCAGAGGTCAACAATGCCGGTCGTTGACGGCAGTATCACAGTAGAGTGAAAAAATCAGTAAGTATTCTGAGTACTATATTAGAAAAAAATACAAAAATCCGAGCAAAACATAGGGGACAAACACTCATTCAAATATAGATAGATAAAACCTTTATTCACGTTACAGTTGCGCACTATGTATAGTTGCAAAAGAAGAAGATAAACACACAAACATATTTAAACATATAATAACAAGACATATTTAAGACGTTGAAATATAGATGAGACGAAGGGGAAGTCTACAAAGTCAACTGCTAGTGTCCTATAACTGTAGTTGGATGGGCGTCCAGTTTAGCTTTGTATGTCCGCGAGCACACACATCGCTGATACGGGTAACCATAAGATTAATAGAGACCTTATTCATAATTCTTATTTTATTCATAACATCACTTTCCTATGTTACTGTTCAGTTGCAAGCAAGATTTGCACGTATTCGTACATGTCATAACGCTAAGGAATAAAACTGGTATGGTTGTTAATCTAACAGCCGCGGCTTGAAAATTGCGTAAATATGATCCTCAAAATGTCCCCAAATGACGCACGAGTACCGCGTATGTGTACGTCAGTAAAATCTTAGGCGTATAAATTATGATTACATACCGTCTCTTGTCTGTACTATAGTAGTTATATATATGGCTATTGACTATCGATTGAGAGATAACAACCAGTCGGAGGAGTCTGGAGTTTCAGCTTTATATAATGTGGTATTCTATTCACCCAGCGGCGTGATAGATAATATGTGACGTTGTCTCAGCAAAGGGGCCTTATTTTCGCTATTAGGACTTGTTGACTTTGGTTAAGATTCTCTGACTTACATCACACAGTTACACACTCACTAGTAGTCCATTATCATCATCATCTCAGCCTTTGGACGTCCACTGCTGGACATAGGCCTCCCCCATTGTCCGCCATTTAGACCTATCGGCAGCGACCTGCATCCAGCGGGTGCCCGCAACCTTTATGAGGTCGTCTGTCCATCTAGCAGATGGACGTCCTCGGCTTCGTCCGCCGGTACGTGGTCTCCATTCGAGAACCCTTCTGCCCCATCGGCCATCGGTTCTTCGAGCTGTGCCCTGCCCACTGCCACTTCAGCTTGCTAACCCGAGAGGCTATGTCGGTGACTTTAGTTCGTCTACGGATCTCCTCATTCCTGATTCGATCACGTAGGGAAACCCCGAGCTTGGCTAAACCTGTTGGCAACTTGGCCAAAGACCCAAGAGCCAAGTTGACCCGACACTATACCGAAGACATCCCGGACATCAGCCTGTACGAGATTAGGATGGCCCTCAAACAGCTTAGAAACAACAAGGCGCCGGGTGAGGACGGAATCACTTCAGAGCTTCTGAAAGCGGGTGGAATACCGGTACTGAAAGTCCTTCAGAAGCTCTTTAATTCCGTCTTGCTCGAAGGTATTACGCCGGAGGCATGGAACAGAAGCGTGGTGGTGCTCTTCTTCAAGAAAGGCGACAAGACCTTGTTGAAGAACTATAGGCCCATCTCGCTTCTGAGCCATGTTTATAAGCTGTTTTCGAGGGTTATCACGAATCGTCTCGAGCGCAGGTTTGATGACTTCCAGCCTCCCGAACAAGCCGGTTTCCGAAAAGGCTATAGTACCATAGACCACATCCATACGCTGCGGCAAGTTATACAGAAGACCGAGGAGTATAACTTGCCATTATGCTTAGCGTTTGTGGACTATGAGAAAGCCTTTGATTCGATCGAGACTTGGCAGTGCTACAGTCCCTCCAGCGGTGCCATATTGACTATCGGTATATCGAAGTGTTGAAGTGTTTGTATAACAACGCCACCATGTCAGTCCGAGTACAGGAAGGGAGCACGGAGCCGATTCCATTGCAGAGGCGTGTGAGATAAGGAGATGTCATCTCTCAGAAGCTCTTCACCAATGCGATGGAAGACGCTTTCAAGCTCCTGGAATGGAAAGGACTCGGCATCAACGTTAATGGCGAATGCATCACTCACCTTCGATTTGCCGACGATATCGTGGTCATGGCAGAATCGCTGGAGGATCTTAGCACAATGCTCGGAGACCTCAATCGAGTTTCCCAACAGGTGGGCCTTAAAATGAACATGGACAAGACGAAAATCATGTCGAATGTCCATGTCGTGCCCACCCCAGTTTCAGTTGGGAGCTCGATTCTCGAAGTTGTTGACGAGTACGTCTACCTAGGCCAAAGGGTCCAACTAGGTAGGTCCAACTTCGAGAAAGAGGTCAATCGACGAATCCAACTCGGCTGGGCAGCGTTCGGGAAGCTACGCAGCGTCTTCTCGTCCAAAATACCTCAGTGCTTGAAGACGAAGGTCTTCGACCAGTGTGTGTTGCCAGTAATGACCTACGGCACCGAGACGTGATCTCTGAGTCCATTATACAGTTTGGAAAAAAATACTGAAAGTGCCGAGCGAACAAAAGTAATGCTATATTCTGTTAGAACTAGTTAGTTTAGACATGTATGAGTGTGATATCAAAGCTATATGGTAATTATGTTGTTATTTGAAATGGAAAAATCTGAATTTTCATACATTTGCAATGAAAATAAATGTGTGAACTAACAAAAACAAATGACAAATATACGTTGCAAATGGTTAATGTCAGGTTTTCTGTACTCAAATAACAACACAATTACCCGACAGTTTTGGTATCATAGTAATAAATGTTTAGACTAACTAGTTCTAACATAATACGGCATTACTTTTGTTTGGGCAGCACTTTCAGTTTTTTGTCCAACAAATGTATGAAAAGAAACTGATGTCCTTTCCTTGTTTCTAACATTGGATTTTTAAAATAAAGTAATAAAAAGTATCTTATTTTAACCAACAACAATCCCCTTTCACACATAATGTCATACAAATTTTATCTAACAATTTCAAAGTCGTAACAAGAGAGGTGTAGGCTCGGTAGAAGCTAGTATATTAACATTGAATGATTGTTGTGACACTTTACCCTTCACATAACTTCAAGACGCAAAGGTTAATTGGAATATCTCGAAGTGTGTAACGTCTTAATAACATATTTCTACAAAATCGTAATATATTGTTCAGTAATTCAAGATACAAAACCAAACTACTCTTACACTGTGTATCTTGTGGCGACTACATAAAGGAGGAAACAGCACAAAACTATTACGCTTTGTTTTTTAAAAATTGTAGTGACAATTGGCTTGGCGGTGGGGGAAAACATCGTGAGGAAACCCGCCTGCTCAATAAATAAAAAAAAACTTTGGAGTATGTATTACAGCCCAAAATCCACCAGTGATTTAGTAGGAGAGGCCTGTGGCCTGCAGTGGGACGTTATAGGCTGATACAGTATGTTTTTAATTTTTGGAATGGCTAAAGTTCTTTTGGCCCTAGTGGCCTTTCAAAATTCACCAGATATGTTACTTTAGGGCGAGCGCATGCCTTATGCGCTCGCCCTAAAGTAACATATCTGGCTTTGCAAAAAAAAGATGTAGGATGACATGAATTTAGGCTCCCACGCCGGCTAACCGGCGGAGGGAAGGGACCTCAGATTAGGACATTGTTTTGACCTAATAATATACTAATATAAATCCGCATAATTAGCCGTTCGAATTACACCTATGTCAAAGGTAGCGGGGATTCACGGATTTGTATTAAAACCTAAATGCGTATTAAAACTTTACGATTACGACAATATTGGCAATGAAGGAAAAGATTATAAGAAAATTCACGACCGACAATATTATTAAAAAATGGAAGATTTTTGTAATGTACATATGATACATAACAGACATGGGTTTATGGGATGTAAGACCCTATGGAAGTCCGGTTCAAAAATCCTGCGCTAAAGGCTGTGCTCTGCAGCAGAATAGATGTATTACAAAATAAAAAAAAAATATGAATCCACCAAATGATATTTGCGATATATATTCTGATACGCGTGACCGCCCTTCTAACTTCTAAATAGAAATTTAATTGAAATACATCGTAGAGTGTGTAACGTGTAATTTCACAAAGCAAGTAATTATTCGACAAAATCTTTTAATTAAAACTTTAATTACATTAATTCAAATTAAGTCCACATATTAAATTTAGGAACAGAAAAGCGTTGGCATTGAGGCGCGAAACCAAAAGATTGTCGACGGTTTACGTACAATTTTACGAATGAAAGAATTTTTTAGACATTTTAGATTTTCTTGTTATTACCTTATACTATTACGAGTATACCATTTAACAACTTTAATTTCCTTAATATTCAATTGAAAATAGCATAACAATTTGTTTGTTAGTCTGTTCTGAAGAGAAAATGTAAAGTATTTATACAGACATATAGTTACGAGTATACCGAACGACTAAGAGCAGCTACGAGTATGTCCAATTTTTTTCTTACAGTCCACCCGGTGGTAAGTGGATACCGTCGCCCATGGATGGATATCCCATGGAGCGACACATGCCAACATCAGTCCAGAAAGGCAAACGTTAGCACGCCCGCGGGTGTGCACCTTTTTAAGATTTACAGTAATGGATTTGGAGAAACCGTGAATTAAAAAAGTAAAATTTGAGTTTAAATTGTCAGTTCCCCGTCACTCTATACATAGAAACTCACGTTAATAGTACACAAAAAAATCGAGAAGAAACGAATTTATTTCAAATAAATAAATCTATTTCGCCTTGCACAGCATATCATATAATGCATAACAATTGAAAATTGCACTAAATAAACGTTTATACGCTTATTCAGCTGAATCCGGAAGCTCTTATTTGTATGCAAGAAAATTGGCAATCATACAAACAATCTACGTAGTTTTCATGCCAATGGAAAATACACCCGAATACCTAAGCCAAATTTTACTACTTTATTCATGCCTGCGTTTTGAATTATTATTACAATTCGCCTATGACTGTTTCTATATTTAATTCTTTTCAGACCAATGCATATATTTGCGTAAAATTTTAAACCTCTGTTGTCTTAATTAAAAATAATAATACGAGTAGTTATGAAAAATTACAATATACTATTTATTTATTGTTTACTGCACAGAGTGACAAAAGGTGGCCTTAATGCTTTGAAGCATTAACTACCGGTCAAACTTTGGTCGATGCAGAGATAGTGCAGTGGATGCAATAGCAGTAAAAATTAAGAAAAATTATAATACTAAATGACGTGAACATTTAAATAAATTAAAATAATATGTAATTATTATTAAAATTATAATTACATATTATAACGAATATCTGAATTATTATATGAACATATTATCTGAAGCTATAACGTATATTGGAACCAAAATGTACAAATAGGCAGTGTTATTTTAGGGTAAGAGTGCCTTGCAACATATAGCTCGATGCGCCTATGGTGACAGAGGTGTATCGATAGCTTATGACAGTTTACCGAAATTTATTAATTTAGACATAACCGTATGAAGCTGTTATTGCTGTGGGTTCCAGCACACATTGGTCTGAAAGTTAATGAGGAGGCTGACAAATCTGCGAAGCGAGGATTTGCAGAAGTTATAGAGATCCGTATTAAACATTGTTATTCGGAAATACGGATAACATATAAAAAGAAGTGGCGCGAGTTTTGTAAGGACCACTTTAATAAAAGATCGCCAGAGACTTTCTCTACAGGCTCTACTCTATAGGAATATGATACAAAACTATTCAGACTGAGCCTCCTCATATACCTTGGTTTACAGAATCCAAGCTTTGTAGAAAGTTCATAGTTATAGCGTGTAGATTGAAATCCGGACATATGCCACTTAACAGGTTGGGATTACTCATGGAGAAAATTAATTCTAAAGTTGCGGAACGCTCGAAGATATCCATTACTTGTTGGTGGAATGTGCCCGGAACCAAGGAGAAACAGGAGTGCTAGTGAGGACTCTTAAACTGAACATAATAGATAGGTGAATTTAACAGAATTTTAGCAGAACCAAATTCAAAAGCTGCCCAATTACTGTGCAGGTTTGTGAGTCTTTATTAGTAGCTAATTTTTCTTTAAATTATTCACCTTTTTCTTTTGAGGTTGTGTAGTTTAAGTTACAATGGGGCTGATATGAAGCATATGCATCAAAGCCTCCAAATAAAGTAGACAAAAATAATAATATATAGATACATACTTATATAGATACATATAAATAAATATGTACAAAAATACACGTATGGTATATATTTAAAATTATATATAATAATAATTCAGTGTGGGCAACATAATTAAAATCTAACAACAAGAGGAGAGTAGAGAGATTAATTTGTCGACAACAACAACACCTTCACCAACCACCACAGGCACGCCATGACCATTTTTCATGTAACTGGAACGAAATATCAGCTAAAAGAAAAAAACAGGAGTAAGCCGTTCATATAACCATTATTATATAACCATAATTAAACAAAAATATGCTAAAAACAGGTGCGGCTATTTCAAGGAACTCAAAAACATTTATTAATTACATTCCTTTACCGAGAAACCTAGATTATACGTTCACAGAACCGCCATTGAGGTTGGTTAAAATTAATTAAGTGGAAAAAGTGTGTCGCAGCTAGAAACACTGTTAAGTCGGTAATGTCTACAAAATGATGCTCGTAAAAGGTGGATCACAGAACTGTCTGCGCGTTCTTTTCACAAATTTTACAGATTATGCCTCCAAGCCTCGGATCTTCGTCTTAATTTGTCCGAGGGTCTATATAAAACGGCGCTTGACAAAAGATTAATGCTCTGACGGCAAATAATCTATATCGGGAGCTGAGAGCGGGCACCTTTGGGCGTCTTACAAGCTTCTACACCATTAAACCGGGCGATAAATTCAAAATTATCTCTATAATACACTTATTTATCATTTAAGATAATTTTTGTAGCGGATTTTGTACATTTTAATGTTATCAAACGTTTGTTTACGAACAATACACGGGCAAAGGTCATTGCTTGATTGGTTAAGTATTTCAAATTTTGGATAGAAGTTACAGGAGAGAGTTTATCTTTAATTATTCAAAAACTATAACTAATGAAATTACTCATGTTTATATACTGAAACCTTTTCACAAACACTAGAAAATGAGTAAACACTTTCTACGAAAAACCATATCTTAGAAAATATTTAACAATAATAAGCGCTTCTAAGAAATGATCTGTCTTAATTATAAGTCTTGAGAAAAACGTTATTTACGATCGCATTTTAAAATGTGAATTTAATTTTTATATTACCTACATTTTTGTCAGCTCATGTCGAATCTGGAGTCTTGAAGAACATTAGAATTTCGTCGAATCAAGTCTCAAATGACTTCAATACCATTTTATTCATATTTTACGGATAGTTTGACATTTTTATGACCATTTTATATTTAACCCATACATGACGACTTAAAGACGACATATTCAGATGACGGAAGCTTAGACCGGCCCCCCGTCACGACCGGTTTACCGTGTAGCTACGGACCCTCCTACGGACCCTACATATTGAGGTTCAATTTAGAAAAAATACAAACAAATATATAACTCTAATTGAATCATGTATAAATGAGTCGTGTATCATGTGTATGTGTAATATAAAATATTATAAATAAATATAAATACGTATAATTCCATATCCGTATATCCGAAATATGGGGTTCTTCAAGAAAGCTGTGAATAGGATTTTGCATGGTCGGTGGCGTACCCGCATACTTCCTGGTATTACAGGTGTCCATGGGCGGCGGTAACACTTACCATCACGTGGGCCGCTTGCTCGTCCGCCTACTTCCCTATAAAAAAATTCGATCTCACAACGAATCACTTACAAACGTCAAGTCAGTCTCTTTAATACTGAAATGAAGGTCAACAGATCGTCTTAAATTATATAATCTCCTCTATATAATTTCTACTCGTATTCTAGCTTTGAATCTATATCACATGTTCGATCTGCAATCCCGTACCAAATAGAACTCCAATTGGCCCTATCTAAGTCTATAACGGATCAAAGGCTGGGACCGTTGTGCTGCCAGGCATTTAATTCGCCCGATGGCACATGCTAATGCATCGACGACGGCGCGTGAGCGGTGATCTGATTAGTACAGTTAGTTAGGTGTAGATACAGTCCACCGCCTATAAATGGCATTGGGAATTAAGTGGTAAAACTGCGGGGTAGCGCTGTGCAAAGATGGCTTGGAATGTTTTTACACAACGGTGCCCTGTCTGTACATGCACAACTTTAAACAAATATTTAAAAAGAAAGTAAATTATGCAAAATATGATTAGTAATCACACACTAGTATTGTATTGATTACACTTTAAAAGAATATTTTTAAAGGACAGGATTGTAATCTAATAATAAATAAATCTGAATTTCAAAACGAATCCATCTTACAGTGGAATTTATTATAATGCAACTTGTATGCAATAAATTTAAATAGTTTCGACTTTTAAACCATTAAGAGTTAATGGTGTTAAATGTTTTTATTTACAAGGAATCTACATCAGCTTATAAACAACTGTGACAACGACATTATAAAATACCTTTCCAATCAGTAAGTAACAACGAAATTGTAAAACATTTTCTGACACTTGAAACAATTTCATTTCAGAATTCGATTACTCAAGAAAAGAACCCGAACTAATTATAGGAAACATATTTTAAATAAACGCATCCCATTAAACTAAAATAAGCAGTCCTTCCAATGAAAAAATACCCTCGTTAAAATGTTAAGGAAAACGCTTTCAAAAATGCGGGTACTTTCACACGCCCCTTGAAGCGAAATGTTCTCGAGGTCATCAAGGAAAATCATTGTACAAACTAAGGAAAATAATGTTACTCAAAATCTAGAATAATGGAGAGGAAATAGGAGAGATCACTGACAATCCTATTTACTTCGGTTACGTACAGAAAATGGAGGAAAATTCTTCGCAAATTGGACACTGCAAAAGTTGTTACTTACCTCACACCAAGAACTCTTTACACTGAAGCCAATTTTCTTCTTGGCGTTAAACTTGGAATTAAATTTTTAATCAAGTTATAAACGTTATGCTGGTAATGTTACAGCGTGACACGTCGCAGTAAAAGCTTCGTGTTTAGAAGTAATATTGTAGTTAAACTCTTGCGGAGAAACGCGTTCGTGTATCGATGCACTTAATGTATGCAAAAGGAGCTAATAGAAGCGAGTTGGCAGCGCAGTAAATTCTGTAACAGTTGACATTTATCCAAAGTTACATCCGTTACAATAACAGTCGCAGTTACGATATCCGAGCGCGCGCTGTACACCATTTGTTCTAGTTGGGGAGCCGTGCTGCGCCCGGCAGACTAGCTCACTAATGTAATGGCAAACTTTACACAAACACGTTTCGAAGCTCCCAGGATTAGGCGTACGGAATCGCGTTCCGCCTCCGCTTTAAAACATCATTAAAATTCACAACGCAGCTACTGTATGCACTAAGTGGTAGTTCAAAAATATGTGCCTAGTTACGAGAACTCTTGCTTATAATAATATCCCAAATTAAGCGAAAAGGATGAATGTTTTTATGTAATGGATTCCTTCTCATTTGCTTTAATTTTTTCATCATTATGGTATACACATAATCAGCTTCACAAATTAATCGATTGCATTTAAAAGCCTACATTGCGTGTGACTACTTATTGCCTAACCAATTTGGAAAACAAAATCGAATAAATAAGTTTACGGCCTGGCAAATGAAACAAAATTTTACTTTTCACAATATTAACATGGATGCTACACGTACACACTCTTTAATCAAGTTCCACTATGAGGTGTGTATGCACTAAATTATTTTAATTAAGCCTCTTTACCACCGCTATGCTATTTATTAGCAATTCTCTGTGGGCGGATGGTTGAGCTTTATACACACAAGTGGATGAATCTAACACGCGAAAACGTTGCCACGCAGTTGACGATTTTGTTCATGTGATTTTTAAAGAACAACCTTACAGTGAAATGGTCCACACGTTGTTAAGTAGCTTACAGTTGCGTATATCGCCTGTAACAGATATTAGATAATAATAATAGGGGTTAAAGTATGAAATTGCCGTTTTATAGTAATAGATACTTTGAATTGACATAAAACCTTCATGGTGTGAGATTTTCAAGTGAAACTTTTTTCACATGATACCTATGAGGTTCTTGTTTTAAAAAATGTGCAACATTCGATTTTCGACTTTCAATTGTTTTTTTTATTCAGCTTAGACGGGAAAGATGGATACTTCGAAAATCCGAGTAATCTTTGAATACGAGTTCCGACGCGGAACTAACGCGGCAGAAACGGCTCGCAATATCAATGCTGCGTTTGGAGCTGCAGTTAGAAACCATACGTCATCCTTCGTACTCGCCAGATCTTGCTCCAACGGACTACCATTTTTTTCGTGATTTGGACAATTTTCTACGTGGTAAAAAATTTTCTTCCCAAGAGGCAGTACAAAATGCTTTCACACAGTTTGTCGAATCTACATCCCCAGAGTTCTATCGCAAAGGCATAAATGAACTTCCGATTAGATGGCAACAATGTATAGATAATGAGGGTAAATATTTTGATTAAATAAATATGTTACATTTTAGAAAAAAACTAGTTTTAATTTTTCAGTAAAATCGGCAATTTCATACTTTAACCCCTAATAATATGTAAACTCTTCAAATCGATAGAAATACTATTTGGCCTGAAGCACAACAGCAGTAAATATGGGAATACGCAGCCCAGTCAAATGAGAATTCCTTATCTCGTAAATCAATATTTCTGATTGGATAACAATGTAAGATTACTGACATATTTGTATTCAAGTAGAAAAACCGACGACAAATCACCATTAGAGCCGTCTATTTCAAAAAGGCCCATTGTCGTCCTTCACAGGCCCTTTTATCGTTCACTACTGGACACGGGTCTCCCCATGCACATTGTAACTTGCATGAGGGATGTATGGCCGTCAAACGCTCTTTTAGAGGTGGTGTGGTTACTCAGAGCATATGATAGCGGCTTTGTTCATAAAAACAGTAACTGTCAAAAGCATCGTAATTCTTTTTTCCAGTATTCCGTAATGTAAAAAAGCCAGTTTTCCATAAAGGCTTAAAGAGTGTGAATAAGCAGCACATCGGCCAATTCACTAATCAACGCCTCGTTTAGAGATGAACACGATCTTACATCTCGATAGATCCACAGACGCCGCGCCACCGATATACAATTTCATTGCTCCTGAAGCGGTTTCCAGAACGTTCATCCGAATATCTCCGAGCGCCAGACATTTATTGCAACATAACAATATCACTTCAGTTTTATTTCTACCGTTTAAGCCATAAAAGTATGATAAGCATAACAATATAAGCACTATGTCAGGTGAAAGATTGATGGCTTAATTCAACGTCACACCCCGCCTTTTTTGTCGCTAGGGAGTTTTATATGCGTCGGAGTAGCGCTGCCCGGAGGAAATGAGAAAGTTATCGGTATCTAAATCCACGCCCAGGGGACCGCTGAGCGTTCTCCTAATAGATATAAAATCCGGGGGCTTCGTATAATTCAATTTCGGAATGGTAACGTTGGAGCAATTTATGTGTGGGCACGTTGCGATGGGCAGGCGACGCGTGTCGCTTCGCCGTTTGCCGCTTCTCCGGTGACGTTTGCGGTCATTTGCGGCCGGCGTATTTAGCAAACATTCACCGTGCCGTTTATAGGCGTAAATCATCCTCAGGGACGCGGGCCACATTTCAACTGTGTTATTTAACACACCCGCGTCAGGACATGGCTTATGACGTGTATTACTTTAGGACATTCTAGTTAAATAACTACTAAGTGACCGTGTGTTTCGACAAAATTGTCACCAACGCCGCCAATAATATTGCTACTGGTATAAATCAAATTGGTATTGATTAGAGTTTGTGAGATCAGGGGCTTTTGGGTTTCTATGAAAGTAGTGTCTCTGATTAATTATTTATCGTCGACACTGTGTTTTGATTCTCTTTTCATTTACGGCTATTTAATATTCACACAATATAGACATGAATGGAAATGGAAAGTTAATAAAGACAGTGCCCGCAACAATGTTTGTAAATCTAATAATAATGTTGGCTATTATCTAATAACACAATAAAACATTTTAACCTCGACTTAGTATAGTCTGTTTTCAACATAAAGGATTTTAATATGAAACTTTTTGTCTTCGATGAGTAAGTTAGTGTGATGATACGAGGGCGTAAATAACTAGAATTTCGTGACGGAATAGCGTTAACAACCTTTTATTCTTTTTTACTTTCTATTGTTTTTTTTATTACTCTGGCCCAAAAACCCGGTCCCAGAGCTCGTCAACGCCGATTCGTTTCCCGGAAACTCCCCGGAGGAACAGAATTGTTTTTCTATCCAGAAAACAACGTAACCACAAGTAAGACAACACATGGAGTGTTAGCTCACACATTTCAGTGTGGCAAATACGCTTACAAAGAGTATTGAGAACCAGTATGGAATCTTCATGCAAACGTTCTAAATGTCTCGAAATAAGAATATAATTATCTATTTCAGGCAGCGGTTTAATATATACATTTTTAACTAAAGTGTCTTATTCTTTTTTTAAAGATGCAGTTGGCAGACTGGCATGCGGTCCACGTGATGGTAAGTGGCTACCGCCGCCCATGGGCGAATTAATCGAAGTATTGTCCAATATTATCAATGTACTTTTGTAATTTTAATGAAAGTTGATTGATGCCTCTGCTATAGAACTCCTGGAGACGGGAATCAGTAAATTCTCTGAAGGCCAAGGTGACAAACCTTTGCCTTTGCCTCATAGAGGTGCTTTTTTTTCCCCTGTAAAGAGTAAGAAATAGAAATCAGTAGGGTCAAGGTCTGGCGAGTACGGTGGGTGACGAAGAGTTTCCAGACGAAGCTCCTGTAACTTTGACACTGTTTGTTGTGCAGTGTGTGGGCGAGCGTTATAATGGAGAAGCAGTGGACTACAGCGATTGACCAGACGGTTATTTGATAGCGAGTTTGTCCATCATCGTTTGCAGTTCTTCACAGTGCACATCTGCATTAATTGTTGTGCCAGATCTCAAGAAGTCCTTAACCAAATTTAAATCGTGTGCACTTTAAAATTTCATTTTTTTCCATATATGCAATCGACTGTCGTCTTTTAAATAATCAATTTGAAGGTGATCAAATAAGTATGCAATAGTGAGAGACACAGTAGGCTTCGAAAATGTGTAAGCATTGCTTGCATTGCTTTTCGAATCTTTTGACAGACTCCATACTACCATACTGTTGAATTTGCACACCATGACATTGTGTAAAAATAAAACTAATTTCGAGCTAGTATTGCCTTAGTTGAAGTGTTGATAAATCTACGACCAGACAAACGGTCTGCCGCAACTTTATTTTTGCTAACACGCATTTACATCTCTATATAGTAAAGTTGAACTGAGTTAGTTCGAAGCTGACTCGAATTTAACTCAACTAATTAAAAGACACACAATTTGTTAATTGGGAGGATAACTAGTGCAAGAAGACTTAGGTATTATAATTCGTTTTTGTTCTTCTAATAATATTACTGTTATATTGAGAATTTAAGAATTCTAATCCTATCCCATTCCGTCCCATCGATTAAAGGAGGTAAATGAGACAAGGAAGCCCTCATCCCATCATCCAATTGCATCCTATCTAATCGAATGGGTAACATAATTTAATCTGGGGGGGGGATGACTTGATGGAAATTCCCGGTAGTGGCTGTATGAAAAGAGCTAAAGACCCGAGGTGTGATGGTTGGTCTTGAGAGAGACAGTGAAGAGACAAAGAATGGTATAGAACCCGGCGATATTTAGCATTTCGTAAAATGAGGAAGAGCCTTCTCCGTCTTTCACCTATATATAAAGCCAGTTATATACGTAAAATACGTACGGTCAGTTATATACGTAAAATAATACAAGGAAACCAAAATAGTCGATCGCGACAGGTTATCTCTGTTTTCTTCATGATGTGCCATATTTACCGAGTAATGTACTAACATTCAATCCATGCAATGAACACATATTACATCACTTCTAACGTCAAATTACAACAAAATTCATGCCTTTCAACCAATTAACCGAAATTAAGGTAATCCTCGAACAATCAAATTGCATTATCAAACTTCATAAATCCTGATTGGTCGTTCATGTCAATAGAGCCCTAGTTGTCATCGTAAATAACAGATTATGGTCGTAGGTCATACCCTTAACATTAATGTTATCTAGAGCCATAAACCATCCGGGTTTGACCATTTTCATTTGTCGTAATAGTCGCCCAACGGACGTGACGGTAATGTCTGCTACATATTTATGTTGCAGATATATCAAATGTATGTTTTATAGAATCTGGAGTTAATAATCAGCGTGAGTAGAGCGTTAATATTAGGTATTTTGTGGTCGAACTACAAGCAGTGTACTTAATGTTCATATATGTTGCTAAAAAGAAATGGAAATGCGGGGTCAGTAAGACGTCAGCTACTATGAGGGGAGGTTCAAAACCTTCCGTCATGACAAAGAAAAGGGATTTTATTTTTCAATATAGTTAATCAGCATTTCTATCCCATAATAAAAATAGTCAGAAGTTTTGTCTTCAAAATGGGCGAAAACCGCAGTCGTTACTTCATCATCAGTGGAAAATCTTCGACCCCTTAAGTTCGCCTTGAATTTAGAGAACAAATAGTATAATCACTTGGAGCCACTTGACGAATTTTCGTGAAGCCACACTTTGGGTGGACGGATACATTGTTATGGGGAAGCCGCACACCTTTGCGTACTTTTCCACGACGCTTCTGCTTGATTGCGTCTCGTAATTGCTCTATAAGGTTAGCATAATATCTTCCAGTCACCATAGTATTGCGTTCTTTTATGTTTATAAGCAATATTCCTTGACAATCCCAGAACATCGAAGCCATAATCTTTTTGGTGGACTGAGTCACCTTTGCCTTTCTAGGCGATGCTTCACCAGAACGATGCCACTATATCGACTCCCTTTTGGAAAGGGGATCATAGTAAAGTACCAGTAAATTCCCAGTAACAATTGACTATAAAAATCGATTCCATTTCACTGAAAGGCCTCTAAACGTTCCTTAGAGCACGCTACTCGTGCACTTCGCTGCACACTTCAAAGAAGTTTTAGCGGGTGCCAGAACAGGGCAGTTACCTCACACTATCTTTATTCATATGAAGATGTACATGAAGAATCCTAACGACTGTAGTTTTTTAATGCCCTGTCCTTGTTGTTATTTCTTTCGTCTTTAGCCGTCAGAACTTCTTCTTCCACTATTTTATGTTATTTGGAGTGAGTACTTCAACGGGTCGAACGAAGCGAGGTTCGTCGTCGATGGATCTTCATCCTAACTAAATTGCTCACACCCATATTTGACAGTGAAAATTATGCGAGAAAAATCCCCATACACATTATCCAACCCTTGTTTGATAGCGGTTGGGCTAACACCTTCTTTTGAACTTACTTCAGGAACCTTCCTTTCATGAACTTAATCACGAAACGATATTCCAGTTTAAATATTTTAAAGATTTTGGGACTTCCTACTGTTCTCGTCGAGTCGAGGAATCTAAACTAACGAGGGTTGAACTCTAAAAAATATATAGGAATTAGCAGAAGAAATGACAATTACATTGACGTATACTTTGTTGTTTTAGACATCTAGAAATATATCAGGCCAGAAACTTTTGCACCTCACTGGTATGTAGGAAATTCTAAGCCAAGGGAAATTATTGTCCGATATAGATTTAAAAAGTAATCAGGAAAGAAATAAAAAGAAAGATTTATTGACTTTGGTTAAAATTTCGTTGTTCGAATGTTGTTTAATAAAAACATGTTCTAACATCTGATTTTTAAGATAAAAATTTTATTTTTTTAGATTTCACTTAAATCTCAATATCTGGAAAACTAAAACCGACAATGCTTTTTCTCAGAACGTTCATTGAAAAAAGGTGCCCCACAAACAGTCTATCTTGTGGTACTATCGCCCATGGACATATGCGAAACAAGTCAACATTGAAAAAAAAAAATGCAATACTGGATGTTGTTAAAAATGACTTATATTAGTCTGAAACTCATTGTATTTATATGACATGTCCAATGCGTTATGTGTGGCGTTTGCAACGTGCGCACCGTGAATATGAACCAACGCGGGATGGCATTTATCATAATAATCGCGGAAAGCTCCGAACGTGACTGTACAGAAAAATTACACCCTATAATATATCTCCATATCCGACCGGACACAAGGCAATATTTATATTTTCAATGGCACATTATTCCATCCTTGTCTCATTGTTACAATGTTTATACGTTAGTTTATTGCTGTAGGATACGCATTTATCGACTTAGCATGTCCATTCTCTCCGTATTCTGTGCTAAAGGATATATTTATGCCTTCCAATATCGCCTGTTTCCAACAATGACCACGGGTACAACGCGAGGTCGATTGTACAATCACGAGCATAAATCAGTTAACATGTATGGTTTAGTTCTGTTTTATATAGACTTGTTTTTAAAACTATTTTTAAACTTACTTGGTCGACAATATGTATGTTTTTTCTTGTTATACCATATAAATAGTACGTCTGATACTCATCGTATTAAGATATTTTCAGAAAGAAATACTTTAAGTATTCTAAAAAGACATGTTTTTTCCGAAAACTATAATAAAAATAATATACATTTTTGCTACGAATCTATCCAAAACTTAGTTTCATGGTTACTTTGCTTCCTAGACTTCTCTTTGAAGTTACTAGCAATAATAATTAAGTATAGACTATACAAGTATCATTAAGTATAAGTATAGTAGACAAGTGGAATCTAAGTAGATTCCGCTTGTCTAGGTTCTGATTTTAATGGTTGTTGCCTTAATAGAACTCTTTCTTCCTCTTCAAGTTAACTTTACTTTATCCTATATTTCCGCTGATTAACCAAATCTGACCTAGCTCATATGATCAAAGAGTGAATCCAATCCAATTCAAGTGGCTCCTAAAACATATTGAAGAACGTTAGACTTACTGTATGTATTTTATTGGATAAATGAATATTTTTTATAAATATTCCAAACACAAAACTTAGTTCACTAAATTCGGTTATTTATTATGTAACGAAACAGGTAGCAATAACTTTTTCTCAATTCACAAAGAACTTTCATATTGAGCATAAGAACCCAAGTAACTTATAAAAGAATCAATGAACACAAATGAACTGAAGTTATTCTTCCTTTAGATGTTTACTTCAGTGTGAAAAATTCTCAATAATAACAACAGAATCCTACTATTGTTCGAAATCCAATAAATGTGAAGGTATTTCACTTCAAAAATTAGAATTCAACCTTTAAATAACAACATTTTAATTCTTATTTCATATAACTTTTTTATAAAAACGTTAGCAGACAAACGGGCGGGCCACATGATGGTAAGTGGTTACCGCCGCCCATGGACACCTGGACAGACAAGCCCATGGACAACACCAAGGGACATGCGAATACGTCGCCGACCCTGCAAAGTGCTGTTCACATCTCTCTTGAAGAGTCGCATGTCGCATAACTGCGGAGATTGATTTATTTGCTCGTTACCACCTGGTAGCTCTGTTCTATTTTATTTATTCGTGGACAATTAAGTTCATTTATTTAGTTCCGAACGATGGAACTACAAATTTTGCAAAAAAAGAAATAATACATACGTAAAATAGTTATCATTAGATAAAACATGTCAAAAGTAAAGAAAATTAGTTATCAAATTTGGCATACGTGTAATTCGTTTGCCGATAGTGACTAGATGAGAAGTGCGGAAAACCGCATGATCACGGAATATAGAATGAGATAACCGCACTTCTCTGGCTGTGATAGTGAGCTTGAGAAAAAGGATAATTTTTTATATTAATCTACACCGGCGAAACCACGGATAACTAGTGATACATAAAGAACATCTGCTTGGTTTGTTTGCTCGTCTGTCTGATTTTACGCTAATCTCGGAAACTAGTGACTGTATATCGTTGCGGTTTTCAATTTTGTAGGTTATTCGCTGTATATTTATCATGTATAGGTCTTCATCTAAATAGGTAGGGTACTAGTTTTAAAAACGTAACGAGTTTTGTAAAATAACATAATTCTTAACGATTTTCCAGGCCTAATGAGTTCCTAAGCGAGCGAACCTGTAAGCAGAAGTTAATTTAAAATAAATCCTTTATATACGCTACCGCCGCGGCACCACGTTAGTTTGGATACGAGTTGCTACACCTCTACTCAGAAAAACCAGGAAATAGTTAGTGCAAAGTTTTACTTCCCTGAACACATTTTTTTTCTATTTTGCCGGTACTTAGTGAGCTCAGCGGACAGCGTCGTATGTCACAAAGAGGAAAGTATTTCTCATTTGGCGGAGTGGGTAAAAACAACAAAAATACCAGGCACGTCCCGTCCTCAATCTCCTTTGGCTCGTGGACAAAGGAATATTATTGCAATTAAGCCTTAACACGAGATGTGGACCTCTTTTGCCCTGTAACTATGTGGGTTATATTGATTTGATGGTTAACAATGTTTCAGGCTGAAGGTAACGTCCTCGTAACTAGTGGTACAAACAGACTACTCTGTAAGACAATCCTAACAAATAATAATATCTGCAGAGCCTTTAAAATGAGGAGGAAGAGTCCATAACGCACTCGTTATGCGAATGTAATAATATTGCAGAATAAGTCTGCTATGAGATAAGTCACTTATACCAGAAAACTATAGGTTACTATATACGCTTACTGGATATCTTGACACACAACGGATCCTCATTATCTTTGGAGATCAAGAGCAGACCAAAATAAGTTAGGGTACACAAAAGATCCTGATTGGATGACGAAAGATCCGAAAAGATGACCAGACCATAGGATATTTAATGGTAAGTGGTTACTACCATACATAAACTAGGACAAAAACCCAAAGAGATGTATGACCTTCGGAAAAAAAAAACATGTTGTAATGTAGAAGGAAGACCTCTGAAAGAAGTTCATTTTACAGAACGCATGTGTATGATGTAAAAAACCTATGAGACATTATAGCGACTCATTGAACTGCTTTAGACGTGCTTTTCAACGCGAAAACCTACACATGGTTATGTATAAGTATGTATGTTATGTACATACTTATACATAACAAAACAGAACGGAACGGCACGGAATAGATTAGATGTTCGCGGACTCAATATCGTACTTTCTTTGCTACCTTTATACACATAGATATCTGCATGCGTTGTCTTCTGAATAGTATCCTTTGCAAAACCGTTATTTAAACACAAAGGAAAAATAATTACCCGTAAGTAACAAAACTTAGAATATACAGTAGGTACTTTATAACTACGACTGCAAAGAACTAAACAAGACTGTTCGCGAGTGCTTATATAAAAGTCGGCAATAACTTCCATTGTAATGTCTGAACTGTTGTGCGGGTAGACACGAACTCACGATATTTCAATACTGTGCAAAACTAATGCGCAGTTACTAACTTGTATCGGGACTTGTTGTCAAACAAGACAACTTTACATATTAGTTGTAAGAAATAATTGCTATGTAAACGGATTATTCACGATTTATTATTTATTCACGGCGAGACTGCAGTGACGGTGTTGTTGCTATAGACGGACAAATCTGTCTACCCTCGGTCGTATTCGTTTTTGATTCACCTGCCCACACCGAACTGAACTAATTAATCGTGAGTAAACCGTTTACATAACAATTATTATGTTCAACCACGATAACAAAAATTTAAAATCATTATCAAAATACTCTATAGATGGCTAAGTGCTGCCAACACCAATTACAACGTTGTACAACAACTTTATATTTCAAGTTAGAGCAACGAAAATTGACGTCAAATTCACCAAAGTAACTCGTTTTTGGTCTCAAAAGAGTTTGAAAACGCTCGGTAGGCCAATAATTAATACTAAATAGTTGCAATTATCTTAACTGAAATGAAAGAAAATTAACCAGTTAGGAATCAATTAGGTTAGGTTCTATATTATTAGGTTACTAAGTTAGGTACAAATTACTAGTATACAAATTACCTAATTACTAAGTTCAATTAGGTTTTATATTATCACTAACTAGATGGTGAAGGAAAACGTTGTAAAGACATATTCTCAAGATTAAAAAAAGTTGCGGGGCACAAATATTCACCAATCCACACTGGACTCGCATAGTGGGTTTTTTTACTGTGCTCCTGCTGCTATTTCTTTTGCAGCACCTTTTTATCTTTATTGTATCTCTTCTTTTTGTAACATATGAGTTTTTTTAATACATTCTTAATATACGACTACATTTTTATTTTACATATAGCTGTACAATTTACTTTATATCTTTGTCTTTATACGAGTACACATGACAAGCATTTTCTTTGTTTATTGTCCTTATTTTTTTTTTTTGCAAATTCCAGTAATATTGGTCTGCCAGGGTCATCCTCAATTATTCTATTATAATTCTTAACTTTAATCTAATACCTAATTTTTGTTCCAGGTTGTATCTCTTAGCTCCAAATTTTGGACATTCATCGAATAAATTGATTATATTATGAGGTGTGATATCATTACAATTATATACAGGTGAGTTCTTATATGTATTTAAATTTATACAAGTGTTCGCAAAACCCACCATGTCTCGTGAATAGTTGTCCTTTTGTATCAGACATGAAATCTTGTGTCCTCAGCGAACATCTGGAAAGGAAAATTTAGCTACAGCACCTGTTTTAGATTCCTCGTATCTTTCTTGCCACTCTTCATAGTATTCTCGCATGGTGGGTTATCAATCTCCTCGTAATCATTAAGGAAGGCATGTACCCAGTAGTTGAACTTTATAGGCTAATAATAACGAACTGTAAGTAGTTGCGTGAATAGAATACGTGTTCCAACCTGTGACAATACTATTTTACAGAAGAAAGACGTACAGGTAATTTCAGACGTACGTGTAAATGTTAGACAAACTGTTGCAAGCGGTATAAGAATATCGCACCCAGAAAACAAGATTGCGGTCGCGTTATCGTACGCCTCAAAGAACACACCGTGGCTTTGTCGCGCTAAGTCTATGGAAAGAATTGCCACCCGAGGTCTAGCTTGTAAGATATGGAGCTCCTCACGGGAGCTTTATTTATAGAAAAATGGTGTCAGACGGGCATATAGCGCACTTAGTGGTAAATAAGATACAGTCTGTCACCAATAGGGAAATAGGATAAAATGGGAAATGTGAATAGAATTCTGTAAAGTGCATATCACACCCGCATAGTATTTGACATAGAGTTATTTCAGAATGAATATTTTTAACAAAAGAGAAAGGTGAGTGAATTTTCACGAATTGCCTGAACAATTGTATCTCGCAAATGACCAACTGATGTTATTAAATAATGATAGGAAAACACAAAAAGAAAGGTAAAAACAAAAAGTAGAAGTTCCACTATTCATCAATGTTAAGGCTCACTTACATTCAGTAGATACAAAGCGCACGGGGAGATCCCGCATTCCGGAAAACTTCTAATAAAACATTTGATCGTTTGAAAGTTGCTTCTATGCTCCCCGAATACGAGCTATACTGAAAAAAATCCAAATAATTGTACCTTAAAGTGTAGTCATAGTTTAAACGTTTTAAACAATAAATTGAGATAAAAGTTAAAGAGCTTCGAGCTCTATCCAACAACACATCATAGTGGTCACTTTGAACTTAGTTATCTTTCGTTTGGCTTGGAATTCCATATTCAAATTAATTTCAATTTAATGCTATGACATTCATTTTCAAAATCAGTTATTCATTTGTTGTCCCGTCAAACGACTTTTTGCTTGCATATCGTTGTTAGCGACCGTGGAAAAGTTAAAATATCGCGTTATTTTCGAATATGTGTTCGTGTCGTGGCAGCAACGCAGCACAGACGGCGCGCAATATCAAACTCCGCAAACGAACACAAGGTTTTTTGGTTTGATCGTTTCCGTTCTGAAAATTTAGACCTCGTAAAGCCCCGTGGAAAGAACAAGCCCTGTAAACGACCAGAAACTAAAGTCGATAATGACGAATTGCAAACAATAGTGCACGCGGATTCATCTCAAACCACGTCTGTGTTAGCAGCAGCCTTCAACGTAAATGATAAAACGATATTGATTCATTTGTGACAAATCGGGAAAGTGAAGAAGCTCGGAAAGTGGGTACCGTATGAGATTAATGAAAGTCAACTAGCACCAGACACCATACACACCAGACTTTGGTATTACTGATTTCCATTTTTTTTCGAAATTTCGATAACTTTTTATACGGGAAAAAATTCAACTCCGACGAGGCGGTGGAAAACGCCTTCAGAGAATTCATCAATTCGCGTCCCCAGACGTTCTATAGTAGAGGCATCACAATACACTTCCATCAAAATAGCAAAAGTGCATTGATAATAATGGACAATACTTCGATTAATTAGATACATATATAATTTTCAAATAAATATAAAATTGTTTTTTTCCATACTAAACGGCAATTTCATAGGTATAATGATATATTATAATGATATTATTGTTTGTATACATTGGTTTGTACTTTCTTTGCATCAGTGACCATTCAGTGAGGTAATGCCGCCAGGTTGGTAGCTACCTTGCCACAAGGACCAAATCTGGATGTTTTCAGTGTGTAGGATTTTGTAAGCTACATACTGAAGATGTGGCATATTTTATTTTTATTTTAGATTACCCATATTTTAGTATCCATATTATTGTTATAATATTAATAAATAAATACTACTACCGTACATACGAATTAATAAAAACTTTGAATTTGACGATAGTTTCGGACTTAAGACGTTTTTCCGTTAGACGTAGTGTATCTTTTTCCAAAATTAAAAGTAATGCTTTGCAATTGTTAGATTTCCTCGAAATTTCACTAAAACTAAATTACAAACTTTTTAAAATAGTGTTGCGTTCGTTCCGAATGAAACACACGACGACTATAACAACTAGGTTAAACGCTGGCCGCGCGCGAACTGTTAGGTGTTACAGAAATCTAACGATTAATTTAAAAAAAAAATTGATCGGGGACTAGCACACACGATTTTTACTTAATTTACCACGACAGTGTTTTACACTTGAAAGAACAAATACAAATTCCGTTGCAGTTCATTATCAATTAAATAACTTTGTACAACAAACATGTTACTTTCACTTAGAGTAATAAATAATAACATTAAAAGTAACGAATTGTACCTAATACGAATACAAATAGTACCTAAGCACTTGTAAAATTAGTAAGTAGCAATTTAGTTCCATTAAAAATCAATTTATTTGTTCAATCTAAAGTTTTTAGTAACGTAACTGATTTTCAATTTAACTTCGATTCTTGAAGCATTTTTTCTTTTTTATAGAAAACTTCTTTAACTTAAGTTGCGCTTTTACAATTCGATTAGTTTAGAAAATGGCAAATACGAGTAGGAATGCGAAAGCTTGAAAATTGGCGAGTATTCGCCAAAACGAAACAAATATTCAGAACATCCCTAAAACAGAATTATTATATACTGCAGGGCACAATGGCAACTTTGTGTATTCATACCTTAGATGGTAGGGATTTTGATAAAAGTATTTCATATTTGTACCAGTCTTTGTATTGTACTTGTGTATACGAATTGACACTGATATTGTGAATGTAATGGTATGCATTAGAATTCCTGCCAATTACTTCAAATTAAAGCCCGATTCCATTTGTTTAAACGCTACGTAGAACTAATGAATCGAATACAACCGACCACGTAAACGTTTCCACAAACGTTTCAAAATTACATTCTGAGTTCTGATTCTGAGTTTCCGTATCAGCGGGCAAACAAGTTATATAGATAGATACGTGATTTGGTGCAATTAGTCAGTATAATTGGAAATTAGAGGCCATTTTAACTAGAGCCAGTCCAATAAGCTAACCTGTATAACTATACCTACCGCGAGTCTGTATCTCTCTACTGGTAGATATAGGCCTCCCGCAGTCGCCACCACACATGGTCTTCAGTTCCTCTCACCCAGCCACTACCAGCGACATTCTTCAAATCCTTATTCCACCTGGGCGGCGGACCTCCCACACTGTTTCCCGGTACGTGATCTCCATTCAAAGACTCGTCTACCACATCGGTTACCAGTCCTGAGTCTGACATATTATTTTTTATTATTAATAATAACCATAATTTAATTCATTGCTTTATTTATTTGGATACATATTGGTCTTGTGCTTATTTAATAAACAAGCATTATTATGCCATATGATTGGCGTGCAAATGTTCAAAGATTACATCAAGATTATTATATTATATTATTAGGTTCGCCAACGATTCTCATTATATACAAACATGATAAACATTATAATACATACATATGATAGCCTCTTACAGGAGAACACAGCATGTAACAGATATACATGAATCAGCAGGCTAAAGCGGAAATGGGCAGACTATATACATATATATCGCAGCACCTGCAAATCCACCAAGTATCAAATATCCGGTTTAAGTACTATTATCGAACATTGAAAAATGTATTTATACCATTTATCCAACCGCATGAAATGATATTATTGATGTACAAAGTGTAAGAAACAGTACTACTATGGTGTTTTGTTTATGTTTGAAAAGCTTTTTATAAAGAGATTTTTTGTGCGTCCTGCACTGAGAGAGATCTCTAGTATAAAGCTCGAGACATTCTCTGAGTATGTGCTTGGCAGTCGATAGTTGTCTTCCTCCTACTAAACTAAGTAATTCAAATTAACCGAAATCATGTATACAGTCAATATAAAATCTTAGAAGTCATTTGTAGTTTAATTAAACCAACCTTCCGATTCATATAGTACAAATATACTTCATTCATATACAACATAGAAAACGCCAAATCTATCTCCTTTATAGTGGTGATCCCGATGTGTATCTCCTCTAAATATACAATAGAATGGCGCAATGTAACGCAATTCACGCTTTATTGAATACCAAAAGACGAATGGGGGAAATTTTCTGTACGATTGAATGTATTGTTTCAATACATTTCGCTGTATGTATTGAAGTATGTACAGTTCGTTGTCCTATTATATCCCAACAAGTTTATCAACGACATCAAAAACTTAAAAATATCAATGAATAATATAAATATAATACAAATAAATAATTGAAACCAGACATGTGAAAGAAATTGAAAACTTTTAATATTATACAGAGCCAATTTCCCATCATATCCCATTCCCTCCTGTCTCACTGAATAGAGAGGATAATGGGATAGAAAAAACTCATTCCATTGTATCTCATTTGTTTATTTACTCTTTCCGTACTATATTGTACAGCCTGACTTTGTTTTCTACCAGTCGACCGATGATTAATGATGTGATAAATTAAAGAGATAGTATGTCTTCACTGGCGATAGTATTCACCTCCTATTAGACGGATTGTTTGCTCTACTGCTACATTCTTATTATAAAAAAAAATCGAAAATTTTCACTCAGCTGCTTGCTTCTGATACAATCACTGTTAACTGCAAATGCAGAATGAATTTTACATGTTTTAAAACTTAAGTTTATATTTTGTAACCGAGGCGGCAAATAAATTTATTATGCTGAATTCTATAAAAGAGCAGTTTGTCTTCGCTGCAATCATAGTAAAATTATTTATGCATACTGCATTCTGCTGAGGTTTCGAAATACATTTCTGCGAAACATTCTAAGAATGTTAGCAGCTACTTTAATTTAATGTTTACGAAGTGCTAAGCCACTTAGTGCACGTCTAAACTCGGTTATGAGCTCCAGGATAAAGCTGAATTCTTCGCAATTCTACCAGCTCCAAGAATTAATTAAAAAAAACCACAAACTTCCAGCTCCACGTTGCCAACGCCCAACTTTACCTGCAAAAGAAATACAAACGCATATCGCGAATGGAGATGTAAATACGAGTGGTTGTGCACAAAACGTAAAAGTGAACATACCAGAATTATCGGAAAGTAGAACTGTGAACGGACCGACGCTGCGCGCTAATTAAGTGCACGTAATGGAGCGAAAGAAACTTTACGTCCGGTGAGAACTGAGCTGAAAACTAACGAGTAAAACAATGTAGTAGAAACATGCATCCGACTTTGCAACATCCGCTCAGTCGGTAACGGGTTCTCCGGAAATGAATAACAACCAGTCCTCACTTCAACAATTTATTTAGACGTAAATGCAATAAAAAAAACACTGTATCAATAAATAGAACTTATAAAACTGAATATTAAAAAGATAAACCCATGTGCATGTAAAACCGGTCTATTAAAAACGGGATATAATTTTAAGGCAGCAGATAAATGATCGATCATCAAAATACTGCACTCAGTTAAAATGACTAGTCAGCAAGAACATTTAATAAGCGCAAATTGTTAATCCGGTATGCCGAAAAGAAAAGCAAAAATGTATAACGAATTTCATATACGTATCACCATAATTTATATATATATATATATTATAGGTTATCAAAAATCATGACTTGGCAGCAAATACTTGTATAATATATAATAATATACTTAATATATAATATACTTAGCTGCATTATTTCTATTTATGCCTTCGATTTGGTTTCAGCACAAAATAATGTTTCTGAAAACATTTAAGAAATTTTTAAATTTACTTAGGATTCTGTAATAAATTAATAATACATGAATAAAGTTTAATTTTTTTCTCTGGATATCTTGATTTCGTGAATAAGAGTATTATGGTAGGGTGACGGATAATGCCACTCAATGAGAAATAATTACAATATGGGGTTCTTCAAGATAGCTGTGAATAGGAAATTGCAAGGTCGGCGACGCGCCCGCATACCCTGTGGTGTTGCAGGTGTCCATGGGCGGCAGTAACACTTACCATCACGTGAGACCGCTTGCTCGTCCGCCCACTAGTCTATAAAAAAAACAGAATATTCCGAATGAGCAGCAAATCTATAATAGCAAAAAAGGTGGGTTAAATTTACGTTCTCTTGTGACAATGCAGAAATAGGAGTCGGCGACTTTGTAATGTCATATGAGAGTAGAAAATAGTAGAGTCGAGTCGGGTAGATTAGAGTAATTTATTTCAGTTATTCAAAAATAGGATGTATTTTGATCGTAATTTGCTGCTCATTTAGTATTTTTTGACATCACTTCACTGCGATTAAAACTGAAATAGGTCATTATTTGCATTTACTAATTCACATTATTTGCTGGACAAAAATAGTGATCTAAACAGTAACATTATAGATGCCTATTTTTATTAAAATTGATCTTCTTAATCTGATGGCACAATATAAATTCCTACATGATTTTATGTTTAAAAATCTGCTGACATTAAAAACATTGTAAACTGATAACGATTTGCTGCCAACCTATTATTTTTTCTACCATTGGTAAATTTTATAGCTGCCTAAATTGCTATATATTTACTGATCAATTAAATACATGCCATTAAAAATTACTCGCCCTAATAAGGTGTTTTCTTATATACATATTTATAGGTATACAGACCGACTTTAGTAACATGAGCAAAAAAGCGATCTATGAACTAAATATTTACAAACGTAAGCAGTACAGAAAATTTTGGAGTGTAATAGGCACGGCCGTCCTTGCGGATCAAAAATTAGATAGCAGAGTGAATCAAAGAGCCATCAAATCAAAGAGTTTGGAGCGAATTTGAATGTAGGTCTATGAATGAGCGGCCAGTTAGGATTAGTAGAAAGAAGTTCTTGTAATGGACAATACTCGAAAGAGTATTATAGCAACTTCTCCCATTTGAAAATGGAGAACACATTGTTACAAAGAGACGATAAACAATGTGCATATGTCTAATACCGACTCGTCCACAGAATTTGATAAAATCCGGGACACGAGTCAGTCGAAACCGCAAACTTTAAATCAAAATGTTGACGTATATTCTCCAAGCAAACTTTTAATTGCGGTTCCAGCTGCACAGTTAATGTTTGTATGAAAATTCGTGTTAGAGTTTAATGAATTTGGAGCTAGAAATTTGTGTTGAACGAATGAAACGTTATGAATGTTCATAATAATGGTACTTATTTGTTTATGAGAGCACCGAATAATAACATAACTAATACCGAAGTTAGACTCAGACGTAATGAAACTGTGTTCGCAGACGTTATACTGGATGAAGACAAGACAAACTTATTAGGAGAAACTAGGTAGTTCGGACAAAACTTAAGAGAAATAAGGTGATGTTTATTTTGTGAGTGTTGAACCTTGTGCCTGCTTAAATTAATTACAACCGTAACTAGATAAAAGGAAAGAACAAATACGTGAAGAAAATGAATAGCCACAGTACACATATATGTGTATCTGTAGCTAAGACAATCTATGATCTGTTCACGTTAAGAAAACACCGACGTCATTGGTCAAATATAGCCTAAGAAAGAATTTTATCAATCAAGAAACGTCTTCTCGCGGCAATCCGCGATCCTTGATTGACCAATATCAATCAAAGAAAGACGCCTCGCGTAATTTGTGAATTGAGGAACGCCACTTTGCGTTATTGGTCGATTAATAAAATGGTGTACAATATTATTCTAACTTGCAGAATATAGTATCGTATATAATTCTGTTTATATCCATTATCACCAAAATACCCATACCTAAGTCAAACTCATTAATAAGGGGATTTTGACTTTCATTGTGTTAAACAATGCCAACGTCAACTGTCTGAATCAACTAAGCATTGTGCAGACGGATTAGAAGATAATTCACATAAGCCGTGTTTACATTTCAACATTTTCCCTTTGCACTGTCACCCACAAATTCCCCCAATCTTATCGCCATTGAATACGGGCTCCATGGCTGGCGTAACGCATGACTTATACATGATAATAGGGAATCACCAATTACGTCGGCCGCATCTGTCACATTTCGCATGCACGCTGATAACGGTGAATGTCTGGAGATCGAGATGTCATGCGGGTTGAATAACAAATCAATACCTACGTATAATAGTCACGGATACGTAGAGTAATTGTTACGTATATCTCCTAACACATAAAATACTCGTAGAAACAACATAGTCGTGTTTATAAGTAGTGTTCATAGTAGTTTATTTGGGTACGCACTGTCTGCCCATTGCATTGCTCACCTATCGCTCTCCCAGATGCTGGTAGAAAGCTCCTAAGCGGATAAACACACTTTTGTATGTATTTTCTTTTGTAATTATTTTTATCATTTGTGTGTACTATAAAGTATATAAATAAATAGTCGTTCCAGTAGAATTGGGCAGCAGGATAAGGTGCCATAAGTGTGCGCGGTTTTTGAACAATTTTGTATATACGAGTATATATCAAATAATAAAGGCTTTACATGCACTGTAAAACGTTTGTTTTAAAGACCCGTTAATTAACTTCAATAAAGTATATCTAAAATCAAAAGTCATACACGTTTTTTATTTATGATTAATTAATAACATCAATATATTTGCGCACTCTTACCATTGCTATTCCGCAAGAGTACGCACATCAGTCCGCCACAGTGCGCACGGTTCGCTAAGAGTGCGAAAGTACATTTACTGACAAAAATAACATTTATATGGACCAATTTCTATCCAGGAATTGTACTTAAATACCACCATCCCGTATAAAACTAGCATTGGATCCCATTGGCTCCGTAATTTCTTTGGTTTTCTTAGTGTACCTACTCTTTAAATAAAACTACTATACTACTGTAGAATATAAAACTACACACTGAAAAACATAATACTTTTTTAACAAAAACTGCTAAAATCAAAAATCTTACTTATTTCCTATGAATGTTATTTGTTTTTTCACAAAGTTTATCATTGGGCACTTATCCAATGACGTCCAAAAGACAACTGAAGCGAATATCAAAACTGCGTCCTCTTGCGAATCGCGCACACTTGTGGCAATTTACCCTAATTAAAATTGTGTATATGCACTTAACGTCATTAAGACGTCTTAAACTTAAAGTTTGTTTGTACGTAATGTGTATAAAGAAGATATCTAAACAGGAAAAACAATTTACTATGACGCCCGATTAACTGTGTAAAAGGTCCCAGGTTCGATTCCCGGTCACATGTTCATTTATTTAAAGACTTGGTGTGTTCTTGGTATGTCTGGGCCCACGTCTGGACCCACGTAGACCATACTAATGGCCCACTGGTGTGGGCCATTAGTATGTCGTTATTTATTTCATTATCATTGGTGTCTCTTGAATACTTCATAGTATTCATAGAATATTGAATAGAACTCGTACTCCTATTGCATAAAATATACATACATTCATTTTTACACTCTCTCCGAAACACTGTTCCTCGTACTTCCCATCAACGTGCACATAAAAAGTGTTTTTATGAAACAAAAGTCGCTCACAAACATTGGTGTTACGGTTAAAATTATTTTCACACTCGTAAGTTCACACAAAAATTCACGGTGGAAACCTTACATTTTAATATCGCATACATCCGCTCACAACTCCTTCTGGCTCTCCATTCAATGCAGTTCCTATTCATAACATTAAAGTTAGTCATGAAAGGAGGCCCCGCGGGAAGAATGAAGGCACTTGAAACCTGAAAAATTCTTGGATATAATGTAAAAAGTAAAATTAATATTTTAATGCCGTCTTGGGGAACGTTTTTTACAAACTTTGAGTCAGTTATTCTTAAGGTTTTGACAAGTTGAATAAATGGTAAGATAGAACGTGGCTGTGACATGACATCGGAGATAGAATTGTACGAACAGTTATAAAGGAAACGTTAAATTTCACATTGATTTTTATAAGACATCAATTGTAATATTGTAATAAGATATTTGATGATAATTCAGTAAAACCAACAAACCTTTCGATATTACTGTGGTCTTTGTCAAACTAGGATACTATATAAGCTATAGGACTAGGAGCCAATGGACATGGGAGAATTGTGTAATTATATATAGTATATAGAGTAGATCAAACCACGGCAGTGTTATAAAGGTGATAATCGTAGTGATAATATTTTTAAAGTCTTCATTTATTAAAAGTAGCGTGACGTCACAATAACGGCTGCATGCATAGACTTGTCACTGGTCTTCGTGTACTCTACAATCATACATGTAACAATTTTAGATAAATTAGTGGAATTTACCCGTACAAATGGAGCAGCAACATTATAATACAGGTAAAGTTAACGGTAAAGGTAAAAATATGATACAGCTGTATATATAATATGTGTCCATTTAAACAAATAGAGTATTATATACGAGTAGGTAATTATACAAGTAAAGAAAAGAAAAAAGGAAAAAAAAAGATTTTGGTTTTATTCGGCAATGAGGCATAAGTATGTCGTAAGCTCCGACCAATATAAGCTGTAGGGACAGTCACAGGCTATTTGCCTGTGACATGAGTGGTATGACAAGTTTTTTTTTATGTAGGAAGGCGGCAAACGAGCGTACAATCAATTTGATGGTAAATGGATACTGTCGCCCATAGACACCCGCGATACATGCCAACATTAGTCCAAAATGACAAACGTTGTCACGCCCCCGGATGCGCTGCCTACCATTGGAGATATAGGAATGGATTTGGAGAAAGGGTTGGAAAAATGGGGAGGGATAGGATGGGAATGGGCTCTGGCATATCTCGCTCACTACCGAAACACGTACGTACATTAGTGAAATAAGATAAAGTGGGAAATGCAGTAACATTTCAAGGTAGTCTTCTGTGAGATAGGGTTAACGTGGCCAGTCGAGCGCACCCAGCGGCTGTTAGATTACAGCGTGCACTCTCTCCTCAAAAAATTAAAAAAATGGACAATAACATTGTTTACTCGGGGCGTCTTGGAAGTGAAACTGGAATGTATAGTTCAACTATGATCCTTATTATAATACGTACCCGAAACAAAAAAAATATATCAATTTTCTTATTTTTTTAGTTAAAGAAATATTTAAAGTTTATACCTACCCATTGTTAGACTGAAAATAACCACATCCCATCATCACGATGACTCTTAAAAGTTAATTATTTATTAATTATTTTTATTATTATAAAGCATTTAAATATACTACATCGTAAAATTCAGCACACGTACGAGCACTGTAATAATACGTAACGCGAGTACTAAATGACCAATTACGATAGAGCCCCCACAATAAAGGAGTTACTCTCGTTAATATGTAATTTCTAGATGCGGAACCGATGAGAAGGGTCAATGGAAACTGGTTGAATTGCATTCTGTGTCAATACAAACGTTTTACCGTAACGATTCCGTGACATATGAGTATTGCAATTTCCGAATGCGGTGTCGTTTAAATTTACAGAACGGGAGAGCAAGCCTAGGTTCAACGCGTGAGGAAGTTAAGCGGGATTAATACTGCCCGTCAAAGATGTAAGTAATAATACCTGAACTATAAATCGTCTTCAAGATTTTCCAGTGAAACAACACGAAGATGTAATTCACGGTAAGCGTATCCCCCCCCCCCCTCTCCTCGCATTCATGTCTTCCACCTGTCAGCGTTTCGTGACCACGAGACATACATATGTATACTGTGTTCTTTGTGTTGACATAAGTACAACCCCTCGCTACACCGTAAACACACACCGGCCTTCAGCTGTGACACTTTTATCAGGTATCAGTACGTGCCTGGGCGCTTCTCACCGACTCGCGATCCCGCAGTACCCTCCCAAAGAAACGCCCTAAGCGGAAGTTCGTTCCCTCCGCCGGTCTACCGGCGGAGGAGCCCTTAGGCTCGTTGTTGCACACACTCTTTGCTGAAAGGCCATTAGAGCCACAAGAATTTAGTCATTCCGAAAAAAAAGAAACCAAAAACATTGTAAACGGTGAAAATATGTGGTCTAGAATGTGAGTTATCATTATTAAAAAAGTTTACAATGAAACGTACGTGTCAGTCGAAACTGTAGATTTGGGCTATTTTCTGAAAGTTATAGAAAAAAAGCTCAAACAAAAGTTGTGAAGTTTCACGGGTCTTATCCGCATCACAAACGATTGAATATTTTTAATATTATTGAAAGGTTATACCGTGGCAGTACGTAGATAGGCAGGCCATATGAGTACGAGTATTCTGTAAGACCGATAAACCAATGGGAAGACAAGTCCTCAAATGGAGACCACGCACCGGCAACTGAACCAGGAGCGTGGGACGCCTTCCGGCCAGGTGGACACAAGTCTTGAAGAAGTCACCTGTAGTGGCTGGATGAGAAGAGCAGTCTGTTGAGGTGGAGAGGCTTATATCCAGATGTGGAAAGACAAGGGCTGATAGTATGGTACGATATAGAGTCGTAATTTTGAAAGTAGTAACACTTTAACAAATCTACGAACTTAAAATACAAACTTTCTACGATGAGAAACGCGTGATTGCTTTACGGATACATATTAAATTACATAACCGTCTTTAACTGTCCATCTGAATTCTGGACAAAAATGAATAGTACGCTTTACAGTTTACAGCCCGTTTACCAGTATCTAATGCTTGCAGTTTGAGCACGGTCTTTCGCTCAATCCAAATAAAAAAGTCAATGAAAGTCGTTTGATTGCTCCATTTGCTTTTTGCTTACGTTGTCCAATCGCTAAATGGAACAAGTGTTAGCTGTTAGAACCACGAATCGTGCTTACACTTTAGCTATCTTTGTAAAATCTGGCAATGCTTGAACATGTCAAAATGATTCTGAGTACCGTGATAAAGCTAAAGTTAAATAAGAAATTAAAACTTATTACTTGTTCTAATTTCAAAATGCAAATAAATAATTAGATATGGCAAATGATTCGTAAATAACGAAATCCCTTTCATTTTGGAAAACAGTCGAAGTGTATTTATGTAGCGGCAGTGTACTTCCGTTACATCACAAAAGGTCACGGCCCGCCCTCGAGTCAGGCTTAGCGTAATAGCATAATCCTCAGAGGCAGATTCATTTATTTAGGATCAACGACCAAGTAGATACCATTAATAACGTAGTGAAACTTAAACTTTACTATGGTTAAGCATTTAATGCTAAAGTTATCTGTTTCAGTAAACACTACGTCTTATTTTATAGAGGCTTTTGTATAGGTATTTATATAGGTTACATAAGATTACAAACTTTTGTTATCGTACATAATAATTGTTATGTAAACGGGTTGGTTACTCACGATTTATTATAGCCGACATTTTGGTCCAGTTGCATAAACCATGGTCGCGGTGTTTAAAACTGTTTAAAACTTTTGTCAGATGCTCATAAAATACCTCACAAACTGACTGCTTCATGTCCGCCTCTATAACACCTATCGATTCGAACATGGCCAGATAACGGTATGTTTTTGTTTCGGAGAGAGTTTTTAGCCGATTGGACCCGACTTCGACTACATCGGAACGGACGACCCGTCCCCTCTCGACATGGAGGATCACATACTTATCAACCCCAACTCCATTCTGATGGAACTGCTAAAATCTTCGGTGATCTTTAGCAGTTCGAGTGGTGTGATAGAGAAGAGGCTTGTACCCTGCAGTGAGCAGAAAATAAAATCTAAGAATAAAAATAAAATTAGGAATAAAAAAAAATTAGAAGCACATTTAAACCAAGTAAATTTACAAAATCCAGCTTACTCAAGAACTTGAAGCCTACATGCCATAGACAGCGTAGGAACTTTACCAACTGGACCTTGGACTGGACTGCAAGTTGTGGATGCATTTCAGAACAAAATCATCTTTAGCGACGAAGCTCACTTCCACCTCAACGACTTCATTACCAAGCAGAATGCCCAGATCTGGGAATTAGAAAATCCTCATGCTTTGCATGAGCTTCCAATGCATCGCCAAAAAGTGACAGTTTAGCGTGCCACGTGGGCGGGAGGGATCATCGGACTATATTCTTTTGAAAATTGACAAACTTGACAAAACGTGACTGCCAATGGCGATCGCCATCTGGGTGAAATGGACATAACTAATATGTGGTTTCAGAAGGATGGTGCCAATGCGCGCAAAACAATAACGTTGTTGCCAAATTCCAAGTTCCCAGGTCGTGAAGTCCAAATCTCTCGTTTTGAAGACTAAAACTGGCCGCCAAGAAGTCGTGATTTAACTTGCTTAGATTTCTTTTCTGTATTTTTTTTGAAAGACAATGTCTATACAAACCTTGAGACGATTGAAAACCTCAAAGATGAAATTGAACGCCAAATTAACAAAATCCCGCAGTTCTTATTCGAAAAAGTATTCCGAAATTTCGTCGGAAAGACTCCATGCCTGCCAACGACGTCGTGGTGGCCATTTGACCGACATTTTATTTCACGTGTAATGTCAATGATTAATCTGTTTATGTAACTAACAAAACGCACGTAATTCATTCATATAGGGTGTCTTCCTTCTTGTTGAGGTAATTACATACATCTTTCGGACAATACTTTTCAAGCTTAGTGACACAAAAACCCTGTAACGAATTAACACAAAAAACTGGGTTGTGGTGAATTTACATATGTTTTTTTCTATGGCAAATTTATAACTATGGTGAATATACAGGAGCCTGCCCTAAATGAGTCTGCAGTCTTATTCCGGAAACACGGCGACAAGGAGATGCGACATAATTACGTGACGTTAATGCGATCGCCCGACACCGCGGCAGCTGTTACAGGGCCCTGATATCATCTCATTGTGGAAACGAATAAAAAAGGTAAGTAATAAATTAAGCTCTGATTTTACCTTTAGATAATTTTAATTACTTTAACCCTCATATTTACTAGACTGTCTCCAATTTTCTTTCCCTCTCTAAATCATAGTAAATAGTGTATACTTATAGTATAGGTACATAAGATAAATAACTTCATTTTTGTACTCAAGATATTCACAAATTAACCGATGTGTTTTCAAAATAACTGGTCTGTCACCATAAATTAATCACAATTTGATGACATAGTAGTTATTTCGAAGATAAATTATATACACCTAATTAAAAATTCGATTAATTATACCACATAAAGATTATTGAAGACGCATTTTCCTACGAGGATATCGATCTATAAAATTTATATATTTTTTCTAAGCCCTTGTAAGACAAAATCGAGAGGTTTCTTTTGATCTCTAAGGTTGAGGGGTGTTCTCTAAGTTCTCCAAATTATGAGTTTCTAAGTTTCTATAAGTTTGATTTCTCTAAATTTTGATTTTCACTAATATAAGCATTCTCTCTAGTGGTAGGTTGAACCGCTAAGCTGTGGTCATAGATCACAACACTTAAACGAGGCCGTAGAGACTCGAATTGTCAACTCGGACATGACTCAAATTATTGAAACAAAGAATTATGAATTTCATTATGTCATAAATAAGATCTATGACAGCGTCAGTGGCCTGTGTGAATTAGTGTAGGAAGAATACTTATTTTTCAAGAAAACTGAGAAAATTCGTCGATGTTTCGCTAGATTGAATTTGTTAGACTTCCCTTTCAGAATAAAATAACGGTAGTGAAACATTCTCGACTACATTATTATGTCAGGCAGTAAGGAAAAGTTTTAAAGTTAATATTGTACATGTCTTGCAACTGTTTACTTAAAAAAATGTACGTATAACCTATACCGACACTATTTATTTATTGATAGAGAATTTGTATTTAAAAGATTTCGGATCCCACTAACATGGCGATGGTTTCTAAAGTTATACTTACCTATAGTTCGTCAACTTTGTTGGCGGTAAACATCAGTTCCCGCTGGACAGCGGAGAGTGAGGAAGAAATACCTATTATTATTACAAATAGTCACTTTTTTTTGTATGTATGGCGGGAGTAAGTTAATAAGTAGAAATAACTGTTTTACAGTTCCGCAGTTTAAAATAAAGTTAAAATTTTAATTTAAGTAATAATCTGTATATTTATATTGACTGCAGAGATATTAATTTGGTACCGTAACCATTTTCCGTGACGCTATAGAATTTTATGGAACGTTATTATTTCCTTTAAATCCAAAGAGATATAATGGCCTAAAACTTATTTAAAATTCAAGGTATATCGAGGTTATCAAGTTATTCCTGTCGTACACGGATATTTAAAATGGAAAATAAAACACTACTGAACAAATTTTGAAAATTCTTTTATTTTTGGTAAACTATAAACTACATATACTAATGGACACGGGATATTTTTGTGTTCCCTGGGAAATAATAGTCATCTTAGCGAAGGTAGGGCAGGTCGCTAGCATTGGAAAAGCGTTAGTCCTAGTAGCTGTCAAGCAATGCGTCATACTTCCTCGTTCCCCGCCGCTCGTCAAACTTTAAGCACCGCCAATGAACTTGACGGACTATGAGAGTTTTTTCAAACATCTATGTGAAAAATAATCAATTGAAAATCTAATATTAAAAATACTTTTATTTAATCACAACACATAAATCTGCAGGGTCTTCATACTAAAAAATCAAGCGAGGGCGCTTCAACAAATCCGCCCTATACAAAAATAGCATAACAAAGAGCCACATACGAGTGAAGTACGGATGTTATGTTCAGTATTGTCACTGAATATACTCGCATATCAAACAACTATTGTTGAACATAAGGATCTCCTAGCATAGACGTCGAATTTATTTGAATACACCGATATATTATGAGTAATCCACATACAGAAGTAGTTAGTTTGTCTAAACCAAAGGAAATAACTGTTCCTATGGAATTGTTTAATTTAATTTAAAATATTATTGTACTTAGTCATACAAAAGGCGAGCTTAATACCTGGAGGTATTCTCATGAACGTGATTGTAAGGGATAAGGTAAAGAAGTAACGTAATCAATACAATTCTATAAAATGTGACTTCGAAGTATTTTAACAAGTTATTTTCCGAGAAATTTTCTTTTTTTTCACGAGTTTATTTCCGTATAAATTATAAAATTGTTTTTTTTTCTAAAGATTCAACTTAGGATTTCTTCACAATACGTAAACCCACTCAAACCTCAACAAGAGCAAAGTATTTGCCTCCAATACAAAAAACACAATATTTTTACAATGCTTTAAAACACTGCTTATACAAAAGGCAGTTTACTTATATTTTATATATATTGTATATATTATTCATACACATATATGTGTATATATTATATTATACTACTGTATATACAAATGTATATTTTTTTGCCTGTGTGGTACAGGTATGGATATACCTGGTCATATCAATATTTCGATATTAATTTCAAGCATTTTCATACTACATTAGGTAATGAACAGAAACCGTTCTCAGATACGAATGGATACATAAACAACACAATGAATCGGAGGGTCAGAAAAAAGTTTCCGTGTTAGCGATAACAGCAACACCAATAAACGAGGAAAAAGAAAGTGGAAACGAAATGAGCGGACGGTGGCAGTCGGACATTAATTACTGAGCTCTCACAAAAGAAACTTCGCTTGTCAAGGAACAACTTGGGACTCGGAAGAGATGCGAACACGCGGACTTTTCTTTTATACTAGGAGTTAGTTCACATACTTATTGTGCTGTATTGTGTTCACGCTGAATGCTGGTAAGTAACAGTAACTTGGAAATGTATTTCTAATTTTTTTCGGGGTTTAGGCATATTCATAACTATGGTAACTGAATTGTTATTACACTAGTTACAGTTTAATAATGATTAATATATAAAACAAAACATCATTGTTAGTTTACAATTATTTGAATAATGCATAGTTACTCGAATAATTCTACAGAGAGAGATAAAAGAAAGAGAGAGAGAGAGACGAGCTGCACAGGACAAGACAGAAGAACACATACCTACGTTTCGTTGCCACAATACTGCCCTTCTTAGAAAATAGGCACAAGTGCATTCTGATGACATTGAAGAAAAATGCAACAAAAAATATTAATTTAAAATCAACCTAGAGTTTCGGGTGTAACAAAAAGAATAATAATTTTTATTCTCGTTGAATATATTTTTAATTTCCCAATATAATGTTACTTATGTTTTCGTTAAAAATGTTGCTAATGCCTTTTCTTCTTAGGAAGGTGGATTGTTTTAAATCCATTAAAAAGTGTGAGAAGCACAAAAAACACTAGCGATCGCCCGCGACCTCGCCCACGCTAACGTAGGTTAGGCCGGAATTACATTATTGTGTCGGGGCGTGTCGTGACGCGCCAGAAGTATATCGAATTCATACATTTAGTATGATAAGAATTACATTAGTAAAGCGTAGCGTGTCGGGACGCGTTGTGTTGTGACGGCGATCGCTCGATTTCGATCGGCGACAGAACGGTGGTGGGGGTTATTACGCGTCAGAACACTCCACACAAGTATGTTTCTGAGAATCTTGCGCAGTACGGCGCGTTACTAGCCAGGTAGTGGATGTGTACTGTTACTCCTCCACGTGTGCGTTTATTTGCGCACGAGATGTCAGACGAACTAATTGAACTCGTTCAGAAATATGAAGTGTTGTACAATCCAAAATGTAAAGAGTACAAGGATCACCTAATAAGAACCGCCGCTTGGGAAGAAATTTCTCAAAAATTGAATGATCCAGGTAAGTTTTTAATCTTTTTAATTTGTGTAGGTACTTACATAGTTATACAATAACAAAAAATTGGTTATTCCATTCTACCCTGTCTGATGGATTCCATTTGCCATGGTACTTTTCCTTCTGGGCTAACAAAATATTCTTTATATTTCTCTCTAACATAAATAGCGTCTTGAGATGGATTTCTCGAAACAAACTCGATATTAGACAAGCCATCTGGAGAACTGTTGTTTTCATTTGGATTTAACAAACTTTCTTCATGTTCTTGTGGGTTTCGGGTACGTAAGTAGTTATGAAGGCTGCAAGCAGCTTGTACGATCTTGTCCGCCATGTCCGGTTGTACTTGCATAGGTCCTTGGAAAACTCGAAATCGTGCTCTTAAAATTCCAAACGCATTTTCCACAGTTCGTCGAGCACGTGACAAGCGATAATTAAATACTTTATTTGGATCATTATTCACCAGTTTTGCTTTACTGTAGGGTTTTAACAGGTAAGTTTTCAAAGGAAACGCTGCATCAGCGACAATTGTGTACGGCATAGGTTCTGAATTTTGGTGTATTGGTTTATTTTGTGGAACATTCAGTTGTTGCCGTTCAAACATTTTCCCCATCAATGACTTATCGTATATACCACCATCACTGTTTCGACCATAGGCACCTACGTCTATAATAATAAATCTATATTGAGCGTCAACAAGAGCAAGCAGTACGATTGAATGTTCTTGTTTATAATTATAAAAAGTTGATTCAGCATTTATTGGGCAAATTATGTTCACGTGCTTGCCATCTAATGCCCCAATGCAATTTGGAAAGTGCCAATAAGTTTCAAAATCTTTTGCAATTTCTTTCCATCTCTCTTCTGAAGGTTGAGGCATTCCAATTGGTGTAATATTTTTCCAGATCACTCCGCACACTTCTTGTACTATATTCCTAACTGTAGTAAATCCCATACGATAATTGAATCCCAGTGAACGGAAAGAGTTTCCAGTAGCCAAAAATCTGTAAACAAATATTGAATATTGTTATTTTCGTTTCAGTTGAAAAGTGTAAAGAGATCTGGACAAAATTACGAAATGCATACGCCAGCGCACTAAAACGGCGTAAAAATAAAATAAGTGGACAAGCCGCAACACAAGTGATAGCATGGAAATACGAAGAGCAAATGAATTTTTTACGTCCACACATTGAATCGAGAAACACCAAAACTAATTTGACGGCACCAGCTCCAGAATCACCTCTAGACTCGACTCCATACAGCCCTTTTGACTTTTTCAGCAATGAGTCACAAAGCAGCTCAGCATCGCACCCTCCACATACTCTAAGTTCTAGCGATGGATCTCAAAGGAGCTCAGCATCGAAACGATCGTTATCAGCGAATAACAAATCTGGCTTACAAGAAATGTATGACTTGATGAAGTCATCATATGATTTAAGACAGCAAAGACAACATTCTAAGCAGGATATGGACGAGACCGACTTTTTTTTTCTGAGAATGAGTAAGGCAGTAAAGGCGCTCCCAAAACTCGATCAAACAAAAATTAAATTGGATTTACATACAGCTATTTCTCAAGCAGAAATCCGAAAACTTACTCAAACAGAACACGTTTTAAGAACACCGCTTAACATAACATCTCAAACAATTATTTCGCCGCGTTCTTACCACCCTATCCAATCACCTACATCCATCCAGGCATACAACAGTGCACTGTCATATGATTCTTCACCCAGGACACACTACTATCAGGAATCTAACCAATCACTCACATCCATACAGCCATGCAATAGTCCACCCCCTTCTGAGTCTATACTCGGAAGTCCCGGGACACATGATTCGAGTACAATCACTGAAGAAAACTTATAAGTGTTAATTTTGAAAATGACAGTGTTTAATTGTTTTAATATTAAATAAAAATAAAAGATTACCTTAAACATACAGCAAGCCTTTCTTTTGTTCCAATGGGTCGACCAAAATTTTGTATGCACTTTTTTAAGATCATTTTCAATCATAGAATGTATTTCCTCAAATTGAATTTCTGTCATTCTGAAATATTGATGAAATCTATCTTCATCCCTCTGTAGTTCTTTCACTAGTAAATGATATTCGCTTCGTCTCCCTCTCAGTCTATTTGCTGGATGAATCCAATATCTACTCTTCTTTCTTTTCTTTTTAAGAAGACTGAACATAAGCAGACACGTAAGATTTTCTTCTACATCACTATCCGAGTCGGTGGAAAACATTGTAGACGGACGCGTGCGTATACTCCGAAGGCTACCGCTGTATTGACTCGAAATAGCGTCAGAGCGCGCCCCGACACGACAGAATAGTATGCACACTCGCCGTCACGTCAGAGCGCACCACAACAGACCACACCACAATAATGTAATTCCGGCCTTATATAACATAATGTAACGCAGATAAATATTAGTTAAATGGTAAGCTCCGCTTATTTGCTTATATGAGATGTACGACCCTAGTTTATTTTGTATTTGTATAATGAAAGCAGGAAACAACACTAAAAAAAAAAAATATTGAGAGAGAGTTAAGGTGAACGCGGAGAGAAGCAGGGCAGGAACACACCCGATTCGTGCCGCAATAAATAAACTATGATGTCAAATAAACGTAGCTTTAAAACAGCGTTGTCAAAAGCAGTTTTTTTCTAAACGTAACCTCGGTGAGTGCGGCCGCCTTAAGTTGAGCATAAACACCCTGGCTCGTCGTTGGTTCCAATTGAGACTTGCCTCAATTGGAATCAGACTCGACTCCAGACAGCCAGTCCGAGGCAGACTGGCCGTACGACCGTCACCGTCCAATGCCCTTTCATCATTCATTGCTGGACATGAGCATCCTCATGTACATGTCTAGTGCATGACGGATTGTATGACCTTAAAACGTCACGCTGGCCAAGCGGGTTGGCGAGTCCACTCTTTTAGAGGTGGTGTAGTTCCTCAGGGCTTGTCGCCTTTTACCTACGATATAATGCATATATGAGGACCCCACAGGTAAAGGGGTCTAAGTGACAAAATTTATGTTTTGAGATAATTAAACCAAAAGTCAACAAAATTTTGTAAGAGGGAAAGTTATTTTTTTTTTGTTTTGACCATTTTAGGCCAACACTTTGGGCATTTGCTTCTAATTAGTACTAACAATAGATTATTAAAATCACCTGTGTTACATTTATAGGTAATAAAAGGTAGATAATGTATACTTAGACCAAGCAGCTTAGACCTTAGCGCTCTAAGCAGTGTTAGCATGCACTACTAGTGGTGAAGGGGCAACACACTAGGTAGCAGCACCTGTCAGGGAAATCACTTGAATCGCCTCACCACTAAAAAGAATAGTATTTTAACAGTCTGTTACTGCATCTAACTCAATTCTTTCGAAAATGTCACTTAGACCCCTTGACCTCTGGGGTCCTCATATATAATTACTGCTTGTAATGTATCTACAAATATGTCGTTGAACGGGAATTTGTTAAGAAATATTCATTGTTTTTTTTAAGCATAAACACACAATAGATTATTCACAGGCATGCTGATTCATAGTGAAGTCGCCTTCCAGTCATTTGCCGTGTGCCATCACACGAACATCGCTATACAATTTCTAACGCAGTCGAAAACTAGGAAACCCCGTGCGTGGTTTTCCTACATTGTCAGTTTTGTCGTGAGCAGACCATTTGTTTTAATATTTAGTTATGTCATTATACGTGCAATTCTGCACAATTACAATGAATAGTCATCTACGAAAATACCCCAAATTACAGTATCGGCCAATTGAGCGTTCGCACAAATACAAACTCCGTTGCAACTCATTATCAACATATTCAATAAACGGATAGGTAGCACCAACCGGCAAATATAACGCTGCAGAACAATCCTATTCATTCAGATAGAGCAACGAATATGAACTTTAGTATCACAGTAATAACTCTTTTACGCACACAAAAAAAGTTTATAATCGTGCAGAATCCTGCTTAGCCAATACTATAGTCTCAAACCAATAACAATACAAAATTTGTCATCCGTATTTCGGAGTTATATGTGATATGAATTTAACAATAGAACAACTTAACAATAGATAACAAGACCTCTATAATCGATACGTATAAATATAGCTACATACATATATCAGAGATATTGCGAATCAAGACATGGAGGATAACTGCAAAGCCGCTCAAGCATTCCTCTATAGACTCTATACCCTTGACTGATCGCTGTGGTCGATTGTGGCTATTATACGTATACAGGAGCCAGTGTACTGAGAAATTAGAGACAAAGACAGATGCATTTTGAAATATTATAATATTAATACAATAAGATGTTTTGGATTTATTTACTTAGTAACAAAGAACCAACAAAGAACAGTAAGAACACACATACGAGTACATACTTAAATACATAAAAATAAGACAAGGACAAGTGTACACTTCACTTACAGGTGTACTCGCCAATATTATGCTTACAGGCACAAGTACAAATAAATTAAAAGTAACATGTACCTATAAAAATGGTATGTTTGCAGGATATATATATATATATATATATATAAGCAAATATACATATAAGCAAATAAGCAAAGCTTACCATTTAACTAATATTTATCTGCGTCACACTATATTATTAGCTACGCTAGCGTGGGCGAGGTCGCGGGCGATCGCTAGTGTTGTTTGTGCTTCTCACACTTTTCAATGGATTTAAAACAATCCACCTTCCTAAGAAGAAAAGGCATTAGCAACATTTTTAACGAAAACATAAGTAACATTATATTGGGAAATTAAAAATAGAGGTATAGGAAAATACATATACAGATTGGTGCAACTTTAGGGCACAATGAAATTATAATGCAACGGGGAATACTTTAAGCAATTCAAGAAAAGTAATTAATTATCTGTAATAAGTAATATCAATTCAAGAGCTGTGAACAGAATTCTACAAGGTCGGCAGTGCACCCGCAAGCCCCCCGGTGTTGCAGGTGTCCATGGGCGACGGTGACCACTTACCATCATGTGGCCCGCCCGCTGCTATCCCATCCATTCTATGCAAAATAAAAACTGGTTTTGGGTAGGGTTATAATTTACATAACATAATTATTCTCTTTGAATGTCTATTAAGATATAGCAAAATAGAAAATCTTTCATGTTCCCATGTACAATGTATTCGTAGTACTCGTACGAGTATAAGATAATATAATTGGGTTTTTTATTCTACTCCAAAGAGTACCTACACATTGTTTAACTACTCACAAGGAAAAAATGTCCGTTTGAGTAGCAACCAAAAAAAGTACTGATAGAGTTTTAACAAAACGTTTACGAAATTCAGCAGCTTTCAGATCAATTATTATTGATCAATGACTATTATAGTTATTATTATAAGTTTATTATTTTAAGTCGATCTGACACAAACGAATTCATGGACGATCACAGACAAAGTTCCAACTTTCGTGTTTTTTTTTTTCTATTTTCTACCCACTAGTAGAAATTTTCTACTTCTATCCAATATGGTCGTATTTTTTTTAAATTGTGACTAACTCGGTGGGGAGGGAAATCATCCCGAAAAAACCCGCATGCTCGAGAAATGAAAAATCCTGGAGTATGTAATGGATATGACTCGAAACCCCCACCGTAATGTACTAGACGATGCCCGTGCCATTGCACGAGAAAGAAGGTGGCAAACGAGCATACAGTGGTAAGTGGATACTGTCGCCCATAGACATCCGCGATACATGCCAACATTAGACTGAAATGACAAACTTTGGCACGCCCCCGGATGTATTGCCTACCTTTTTAAAGAAAGAATGGATTTGGAGAAAGGGTTGGGGACGTGGGAAGGAATAGGATGGTACATTTCAAGGTACATTCTGTGAGAGAGGGGTAATGAGGCCAGTCGAGTGCGCCCAGCGGCTGTTGGATTGCAGCGTGCACTCTCCTCCTCCCAAATAGGCTGACATCAAAAGAAGTCTGCATAGCAGCGTGGTGTAGGTGGGCTTCAGCACCACGCCATCTCTTACCATGGGTGTCTTAAAAGACGACTGGGGATAACAAAGCCGATACCACAAGCCCTAAGGAACTACACCACTTCTAAAAGTGTGGACTCGTCAACCCGCTTAGCCAACGTGGCACTGATGCATCCCTCATACACAAGACAGTGGACACTGAAAGGGCTGATTGCATATTTGTAAAAATCCATTCACGAATCAGAAATCACGCACGACTATGTTATGCAGTATTCATGTATAGTGTAGTCGACCATTGCAAAAAGTATATTTGTCTGTAAGGCTGTATTTTAGAGCGTGTGCGGATTACGTTTTTGCTGCTCTCGATGGTTTTCCGATGCAATTGCGTTTGTGTCGTTGTAAAAACCATCGAATATGGAAGTACGAGTAGTAAATATAAAGTTCTCTCCTATTCGTGTACGTGTACACAATCCAATTCATTTACGTAGATTTTTACAGCGGCGAATATTGGATACGGTGGAATTTTATAATGGTATAATATTTGCCTACTCTAATTACTTTAATTATAGTTTACTCTAATTTATATAGTATTTTTATTCAAGTAAAGGTGTCAAACATTTCCAATTAATAGTTCGAGTCCCTTTTATGTATATTAATTTTAGGGGGATTTCGAATTAAATCTACCTATTGCAGAGTTCACGACTTTCGAAAAAAAACTACATCTCGAATAAGGATTCAACGCAAAGAATAATCAATTTCGAAAGATAATGATAATGAGCTATAACGACTTTCAAGGTCAAAGACCAGAGAGCATTTTTTTTTAACGAATTGAAATTAAATTAGACAGAAAAATAGTTTTTATATACAACATTTTTCAAAATATTTCCCAATTAATTTCGACGTCTATACGTTAGGCAGAGCTTATGAAACTATTTATGTAAATATTTCGTTTTTAAAACGTACGACAAATATATATTTTCTCTCTATTTAAAGGTAGTCAGCAGGTAGAGCAGCAGAGATCGCTATTAGCGATAATAACGCCTATTGTGCAATAAAAAGTTTTATCTAGGTATGTAAATAGCGAAATTTCCTTTCTAACTAGCGCCTGCCATTCGGTCTTTATTATTATTTTTTTTAAATTTTAACATTCTTAGAAACACCTGTAGTCAACACTTCTCGAAGGACTATCTATCTTCGCAGACTTTTTTACAACAATAATTGTCTTACAATATCTTCACGAAGAAACAAGTAACAAAAAACAAGTTTATTTACTTGTTATACTTGTCCGTTAGCGCTAGTTAGATGTTAACGAGGCGAGTTTCGTATCTCACAACAAAAGTTTTCTTCCAACATTAAAAGTGGAATTAAGCAAGGATTAATATTTCCCCGTCGGAGATTGTAAAATGAAGCATAATTACTGAAATGTGAGAACGGAAGCTAATATTTAACAGAGGAATAAACATTAAACAGCCATAATAATATTAATTAGAGTTTAGTGTAAATGATTTAAAGGGGTTTAAATTTAACTTTAAATTCCGGGGAATATTGTTCTTCGGTTTTGAATATAAAATATATACGTGGGACTCTTTACGGCCACGTGGACCATTAGCTTAAACAGTCACAGGTAAGGGATGGTTGAAGAAAACGAAGGATCGTACGTAGTGGAGTGCCTGATAAGAGATCCATATCCAAGACTGGAAGGTTATTTTTATAGAAAGAAGACGGCAGACGAGCATACAGTCCACCAGGTGGTAAGTGGATATTGTCACCCATGGATATACGCAATACACGCCGACATCAGACCAGAAGGACAAACGTTGACACGCCACCGGATGCGTGACTACCTTTGTAGATTTCGGAATGGCTTCGGCGAAAGAATGAGAAGGGATGGAATGGGATGGAAATAGGCTCGGACATATGTCACTGAATACCGAAACATTGGGCAAATAGGATAAAGTGGGAACGCAGTACATTTCGCGGCAACTTGGCCAGTCCAGTGCGCCCAGCGGCTGTGGGATAACAGCGTGCATCGACCCCCTCATCATGGTAAAGAAGTACAGATCAAACTAATGACGTTTACCGATTAATATACAGTGGTACAGGAAACAATAAATCATACGTATATTAAATATATACAGATATATAGCTATGAATATTTAAAAATCTGGTTACAAAAAATACAACGTAGACGAAATAAAGGAAAATAAGAAATTAAAACATTAAACTTTCATTTCTACTGACGGAAGAAATAAAAAAAAATAAAAAACGTCACAATTGATTTAAGTAATATTATTCCCTCAACAATCCAATTATTTTTTTCAGCCAGACACTACGGAAATTAACACCAGACACAATGCTAAGTATCTTAAATATCTTATTAATTCCCAAACAAAAGGCGATGATATCTCATTTAATCCAATTTCTTTCGAACTCCCGCCCTCTGCCCTCCCCAGCGTTATCTCGAGGAAGGTCCCCCAAAATCAGCTTTTCATTAATTGTAAGGCAGCCTTATCTCGCGGCCTTAGCTTCTGTCGCTGGCTCTAATGTTACCATATTTGAACAATATAAATTAAACGGATGAGACAAACCCCACTCAGCATTTATTCAATCAATTAAATACTATCTATACATTATATTTGTTCACAGTCCATATAAAGACATTAAAGACTTTTACCATATTTGAACAATATAAATTAAACGGATGAGGCAAACCCCACTCAGCATTTATTCAATCAATTAAATACTATCTATACATTATATTTGTTCACAGTCCATATTAAAGACTTTTTTACATTAAATAAGGCAGACGAGCAAGCGGCCGGTATGATAATAATTGACTACCACCGCCCGTGGACACTTGCAAAATAACAATTACAAACTACTTTCATTATGGTATTGAGTTTTGAAAATGAAATAAGCTGTATTCTATTTTATTCTATTATGATTCGAAATCCCCTTGAAATTTCAAAGTGTAGTCTGTGCCCGAACCCCTGAGTTTCTAAGTACGGATTTTTTAATTATCATTAGCTTGGCGTTGAAGGAAAACTCACACAACCAATAATCGCAAATGTCCACCAAGCCGCACTGGGCCGGCATAGTGTATTATGGACAACTCTCCTTCTAATCGCGCGGGAGGGGGGGGGGGGGGGGGGATGGTGGGCTTTGGAACATTATTGATGTCGACGAATCTTTATTATATTTTATCACCGAATATCACCGTGCGTTCGTCCATCTAACCATTTCATATTGTACCAAGTACACCACTGACGCTGATCCGACACCAAATTAATTTATTAGCTGTTCGAGGATGGTCTTCAGGAGATTGACTTAGTTATTAGCCTCCATATTTTCCTCTATGTTTGTCTGTCACGTGATGAGGGTCCATCGATTGTTGTCCGAAACCTATTTATGTGGGGTGACGTGACGAATATTGATGTAATTGACGGAATTAATTTCGATTCTATTTTCGTGTAAATGTCAGTCAGAGAATTATTTTTTGATGAAACACAAATTCAACATTTATTTAATCACATAAAGGACGTAGATCGACGAATTGAAAAAAAAAAATGTTTAGCGTTCGGTTGATTACTTTATTTGGTTGAAAACAAATCAATCAGGTTTCAAGTCGATTATAAGAAATTCGGTGATAGCCTAGTGGTGGTATACATCCTCGACTCGCAGTCGTGAGGTCGTAAGATCAAATCTTCTACATAATTATAAACTTTTCAATGAGAACTAATTATAACAAAAGAGCAACAGAAAAATAATAAATGAGAAAATTTAAATGAGCTCATCAGAAAACGTAAACCCACGTTAGGTTTACGTTCTCTGGTGACAGACAATGAAGAAATTGCAGTCTCGCTTCGTCAACTTTGTAATGATATTCGTAGTTATTGAAAATGATTTACTTTAGTTATTCAAAAATAATTTGTTTTTTTGATCATGATTTGATGTTTTGTTGATCATGATCTGATGTCTTGTTGATCATGTTTTGATGTTTTGTTGATCATGATTTGATGTTTTGTTGATCAAGATTTAATGTTTTGGTGATAATGATTTGATGTTTTGTTGATCATGATTTAATGTCTTGTTGATCATGATTTAATGTTTTGATCATGATAAAAAATGATCAAAACATCTTTTGATCTTTGATTTGTTTGATCTTTTTGCTGCTCGTTTAAATACAAGCAGTTTTAAATTATCTTTAGCTCGGAAGGAAACTCGAGTGCATGAAAATAAAACAAAAAAAAATGTATCGTATCATATCCACCAATAACACTCCCTCCATCAATAGGGCTCCCGTGATAGCCCGAAACCGTCTTGTGGTTGCGGGGGGAAGCCTGTGCTGTGGAGTAAGACTACACACTGTTATTGCCTAACGTGGTCCTCCGGCTTGACTGGAAGTATTATTTCTAAGAATAAGTCCGCCTTTGTCCATACGTTAATACTGTAATGTCTCACTGTAACAATTCATTGGAAGTACAATAAAGTAGAGCAACAGCAAGCTGAGGGGTTTTCGGAGATTAATAGGTGATATTTTATTAATTATAAGTAATATAACAAAATAAATGTTTGAAATATCTTTGACACGATTAATTTGATAATTATAACCTTCATATTTTAATAGTTCATCATATTATGGCAGGCCTTTATTCTAGGTAAAGGTCATTCATTACACGTAGGACAATTTTATATAAAAAAAAAATTATACGCGTGCAAACCGCAGAAAAAGTCAAGGGTGAGTAATAAACGTTGTCTTCCATAATCTATTTATCCAAAGGTCCTAATCTGCCGGTATCCAAACGCACACATAAAAAAAATCAGCGTTAAACTGTTTACGGCGAACGTGATCGAATGTAATCTCGCCGGCGCTGTAGTATTTCCGCTCGATTACGTGACGTAGCGACGCACTGAATAAGGCTTTAGACGGCGGACAATTGGGGTTAATTGAGGTTTTACACAACCATCTAGAGATGAGACCAAAAATTATGTATGGATCAATGTAATAATAAATTACATGTATTTTTTGGACAAATTTTATAATCGTCAGTTCGATACCATTCTGCATACTGATCCAAACGACAAAAATGAAATTTTACGGGAAAGAAGATTGTGTTTGTACCAGATTACTTTACAAGGCGCTTGGACTACTACTAAAATATAAGTAAAAATTCAAAAACATTATAAGGCTTGTAGATTATGCTAAATTGAGTCGAAAATTGGCGCAAAAACCAAAAATATGAAATTTGGTGCTTGGACTAGTTACGAGTAGATATGCATAATTGTGTCCGGTTTTAATCTGAGATATCTACGTACTGGGTCCGCGTGTGTGGATTATGATGCAAAATTTCATCATACACTGACAAAAATTTACCTCTCGCCTTCGATAAGCTCGTCTTGTGGAGTGGCTTTCCGTTTAAATTAAAAGTATCCATATGTACAAATAAATACAATTTTGATAATACACAATAATGCAATTTTGAAAGAAGAAAACAACTTGTAATTTTAACGAGCAGTCCCATTGTTCTAAACATAATCAAATATCTAACAAATAAACAATATTTTACATTGCATATTGTATTTTATATTATTGGGTCTGAAAAACAAATAAGCAAGTTCTGGTTGCCAGATATAAGAATTGTGTTTAGGATTTATCTCTGTGTCACGGTTTGAGGCAAGGGATCGCAAGGGAGGGTCTGTGGCATACGTTATACGGTAAGGAAAAACAGACACGTAAAAGACAAATTTTGATAAGAAATATTATTGACTTAACGTATTAAGTTCTGACCTTCATTTGTTCTCCTTTGTACTAATGACCCTGTCGGGCTAATCCGTGCTTGACTGGTCAAAATACTATTATATAGTAAAATTAATGCAGTGATCATCTATAAATAGAGGAACATCTACAATGTAATTTAAAATGTTAACTTTTATATTGTACTTGTACTTGCTTCTGTTGATTGTCCTAAATAAATAAAATATAAATCTAAATATGTATATGCAATATTAATAAATAAACTGTAAGAAATCTCTTCAAATACGCATACCTAGGTATTTTCCTATTACAGTTTCCTTCGCGGTAACTTGAAGCGCTTCGTTTCATGTGAAATTCTTTTCAAAGAATGAAACATGTACCTACAACGAAGAATGGAAAAATCCTTTTTAATTCGGAACAAGCGTCGACGTTACTAGCAAAGCCTAGCAAACATCTAATATAAACAACCACACTTCTCACAAACACATCAATTCTAATTTTTCGCGCCAAAAACCCTCACGTATTTTTCAACGCCAAACTTTATTTTCCAATACAAAACTGTTTCGCCGCTCGAGTTTCGCATTTACGGCATTGTTCTATACCATTGATATATTCCGCTACAACGTCGCTAAACAATAAAGCGTGTTCAAAACAAAACAGCTATGAATCACTGCGTGCACCCTGTTTATGAGTGCAGTTGATGTCCCCCGTTGCATAAATCCTACTGAATTGTGCTGAAAACAACATGACCTCTAAGGGTGTGATCACACCCAGTTTATATTTGTTGAAATTTATAATACGATAGTAGACCGGATATAGTCGGCCGTGTGGTGTTGGCCGACTTTAAAATAGCACTACTCATTCCCTCTTTAGGGACTCCTTCCATACGTATCTGTCTGAGCTATATAGATAGCTTTACTGAAGTAGTAAGTTACAACTTGTCCGTACCACTAAATTCTAATTAATTTTTTTTTTCAATTAACAGGAATTCGGTTGCGAAGAAAAACATCGTGAAATTTGCTGTAACTTACGAGTATAACATTACTTACCTAAAAATAACATTTACAGGATATTGGATATTATATATATTGTCTCCACACCTGTTAACCACCTGTTAGTTTTTTTTATAGAGTACGGCGGCAAACGGGCATACAGTCCACCTGATGGTACGTGGATACTGTCGTCCATAGACATCCGCGATACATGCCAGCATCAGTCCAGAATGACAAACATTGGCATTGGCACGCCCCCGAATGCGCTGCCTACCTTTGGAGATATACGAATGAATTTGTAGAAAGGGTTGGGAAAATGGGGAGAGGGATAGGATATGGAATGGGCTCTGGCACATCTCACTCACTAACTTAACACGTACGTACATTGGGGAAATACGATAAAGTAGTAAATGCAGTACATTTCAAGGTAGTCTTCTGTGAGAAAGGGGTAACATGGTCAGTCGAGTGCGCCCAGCGGCTGTGGAAATACAGCGTGCACTTCCCCCTTACAATATACAAGGGTGTTCACAATATACATTTTTGTTAGTGTTTCAAAAATGCTCAAAAGTGATACAGTAGATTTTTTTTTCTACCAAGAACTCGGACGTAACTTTACTACGTACGTAACCCAATGTACTGTACTAAATATAACCAAAGCTAAATATAAGGGGTAAAATCTCATTACCATCATTGTTGAATGGTGTACTCGCTGTTCGTTCCGGACAAGTACGCGCAAGTTCGAAATCATCGCCTGCTGATAGAGCAGAGGTTTTGTCCCCTACCAACCTCCAGCACAATATGCCGGTATCGAGGGCCATTAAATATATTACATGAACTACTTAGTAACTTACTACTTACTTACTACTTAATGAGTGGTTTGGTTGTATACATATATTGTTATCTACTTAGTGACTGATTTGGTTGTATAAATTGTTATATACTTGTATATATCCGGTGAATAAACAAATAGATAAAGCATTTTTAAACAGTTTTCGGCAGAAAACTGTGGGATTAAAATTATCATTATTATCTTCTCATACGCACATGTGATCACGTCTCAACATCAAACTGCAACTAGCACTGGCCAACGTAACACTGGGAATAACATGGAACTTCATCCAACGTTCCACTACGATGTTCCGCGCCGATGGCGCGATTTGATTCGCTGATTTAAAAACAACTATTGCGAAAGTTGCCGACACATTACACATACGTGTTTGACGGGGAATCGGGGTGTTTTTGTTTGCTACAACTTTTATCGCTGACCAAGCGAGTTGAGTGCTCCCGCCGGCAAACAAGACACCTGATGGAAAACATTTTCCATCGCCTTCAAATAATACCACATACTACGATAACGTAAGCTCTAGTGTGAATGTCAGGTAATTAGATATAAATTCGAATCAAAAGTACGCCATCAATACGACTAGTTCATTGAAGATTATACAATTATGATTCCCAATTATATTCTTGTTTACAGATGGATCCTGGTAAACCGTATTGGTCTTGTATAGTCTGTAAGGTTTTAGTCTTGTATAAACCATAGATTATCAACCTTATGTGACTTACCGCTCACTTTCAGAAAAATATATAGTATATAAGCGAATGAACGGGACATAAATGTGCATCCAAAGTATCTATTACTCTCTTGAGTCATTTTAACGCTTTCAGGATTCGCTCCCTTTGGGAACTACGGTCTTAAACTGTAGATCGTTAAGGTTTCATGGACACCTTAATATCGAAGTAATAGGGAAAAGATTTGTTGTTACTGGATTGTCTGTCCGTATGGTAACTTTTTTCTACAAAATGGAAAACTTATAGTTCAAACAATTCCGACAGTCCGTTGTTATTAATAACAAGATAGAATTTATAATACCTCGTTTGAAGTGTCTCAGCTAAAAATTCGAACCGTAGTAACACAAAAGGCGTCTTACAATGAATCTAGGAGGAAAATTTCGCGGAAATTCCCGTATGCGGGCGGAGGGGAGGAAAAATGCCAAGAATGAGGAAATCCCTCATTCTCTAAGCGAGTCCGTGTCTGTCACCGCCGTCGTTGAAATAATGTTGGTATTTGTTATTCTTTGTCCTTACAACGTGTTACGACGTCACATAAGAAAATTTCGGTTAGAATTAAAGCGTGTTTTTGCCCAAGTTTGGCCAAGGTTATGAATTTGCCAGCCCATGTATGTATGTATAGATGTTGCACTACAGCTCCTAAATTGAACTGAACTGAGCAACTGAGGTAACAAACATGAATGAGATTGCGAAATCTTATCATGTTTATTATCCGAGTATAATGCGATATGTGATACGAGTATCAGCAGGTCGCTGCTGATAGGTCTAAATGGCGGACAATGGGGGAGGCCTATGTCCAGCAGTGGACGTCCAAGGGCTGAGAGAAGAAGAAGAAGAAGAATGCGATACTCCTATATATTTTTTGGAATAGATTCAAAGTGGCTATTGAATTGTAGTCATTAAAGTCGGAATTCTTTTCTTTCCCAAACATGGCGTTCTAAACATCATATTAAAAGTAATGAGAAGTAGGATTCATACATGTACTTATATATTGTTCGGTTTAAATGAAACGAATGAAGAAAAATATATATTTAGCAATTTGCGAAGATGTCTAGTACACGGTTTTAAAACTTTTACATAGTCGGGTTTTAGTTCTGAAATTTTATCGTTTATACTGTGCAATTTTAAGGATTGCGCAAGGTTTTTGATCAATTAGGAAGTGTATTAAAACTCGTTCAAGTTCAAGGCCCCATTCAATAATATTGTGCAATGACATTACATGCTTGTAATTTTATTGTAGGTGTAGGGGCTGCTTAAAAGGCGAAGGAAAATAATTAAATGCAAGAAGCATTTTATATATTTTTTTAATTGGACTGATTTTTTTAAGGACTAATCAGATCTGACTGAATGATCTTTTTAACGACATTTTCTGCTTCCCAACATCAGCAAATTTCTTTTTCAAATAGGATACGGTAATAAGATGAGTAACACGTAAGCATACATTCTTCAAAATTATCTAAAATCTGACAGAAAGTGTTGTATGTACGTACTTACGTGTAATTTTTTTAAGAATGCTGTAATTTATCCTTACCTGAAAAAAATAAAAACAAAAACATTAATTTATGATTATAAATGAGAACTTGATATGAAACAATAATATTGTACAATACTTATAGGAGACAGAAACGAAAATGTAATGAAAAAAACAAAAAGTATACATTGTAGCTTTCCAATTATTCCTTAAACTGTTTTATTTTACTAAATACACACATACATATTATGATATTCTTTCTCTTATTTTACTTTGTTGTTGCTTTTATTCTTATAAATTATACGTTGAAGCGAGAGGGTGAAGTTCAGCCTTGGATTTCGGTGTTGCGGTATTGTGTTTCGTTAGATAGAAGAATATTCCCTTCAGGTGGTAAGTTTTAACGAGGGAACTTTATAGTTAAACTAACCGGGAACTTGTAATTATTGCCGTATTATATTATGGCAACAGGATTATTTACAACGGAATTTAAGAACATAATTATTATTACAAGTCATGTTCAACAACTCTTACCTACAAAAAGGTATTTTTGAGAAGTGTGGTAAGTTTTTATTTTTCATTACTATTCGTATATCTAATAGCACTCTGTAACAATTGAAGTTACACGTTAATTTCCTTTTCCCTGTCTCTGAACGGATTTTAACCAGATATTATGTAATATGTAATATTTATGTAATATAAGAACAAAATATAACATACACTTCCAAAACATAAAAAATGGATTTACTATTATTAATTACATGTCTAAAAAAATTAATGAAAAAAGCAGCATCTGCTACGTTCTTCATTAATGTTTATTTATTTTACTTATTTATTTATTTATACTTTATTGCACACAAACGCAATACAAAAGGCGGACTTAATGCCTTATGGCATTCTCTACCAGTCAACCTTTGTACAATACTAAACATTAGTACATTACTGAATAATACCTAATATTAACGCGATATTAGATAAACAACACCATTTTTTTTGTTATCGTATTACTAAGTAATAATACAGAAAATAAGGCAAAATTTTCTTATAAAATAAGGGGTACCAATCTCGAAAAGGAAAAAAGCCGTGACACCACGAAAGCGGTCGCGCCCCTGGGGACCACGGCCATTCATAAGTAAATAAACGTTTCCCTTAAACATTATTGCCCATATTTCACGTGCCGCTTATCATCCCGCTTTTTGTGCGCGCCGCAGGTACACAGGAATCCAACTTAGTAATTTACCCCCTCCCCGTGGAAATAACCAGTCAATTGAATGGGGACGCCAGGATAGGTAAAATTAATGATGGACGGAATGAAATTTCTCCATGTCAGAAGGTTATTATGAAAAATGGAGCCTATAGTGTATAAAACTAGTAACAAAAATATAGTAATCATTTTTAGTATAGAAATTTAAATAGGCCCGTCACACAGAATAAGCCCCCCGCATGGACGTATGATAGCTATCACTATCATAATCAACAAAGCTGGTTAAAACAGGTTAAAAAAGCTGAAAGAATTTCCAACGTGTCAAAGACTGCATAGCATAACCATCTCTGCAGAGCTCAAAGGTTGACTGGGAGATAATATTTCTAAGCATTGTCTCCCTACTTTGTACAATAAAGAATAAATAAATAAAACCGAAAGGGGTTCCTTGTCCCAATTTTGACTAGTAGAGAAAGTATTAAGTTCGTTTTTTGTACATTTTAAATACTCGTGGAATGAAGTTTAAATAAATAACAATAAAATTGTATATTAACAAAAAGCACAATAGTTTTAAATAAAAATTGATTACAAACTCTACAGTACCTACATTAAACAAATTAAATTAAACGATCAAATTAAATTAAAATTACAAATTATTAAAATTAAAATTATTTAAAGTTTACAAATTAAACGATCTTACTAGGATGTACAAATTGTCTCTGTACAAAATGTTTTATGATAGCAGTTAGCTATCACATAATTTACCTTTAGATTGAAGAATTAAAAATATGTCAAAATCTGACTTCAAAAACAAATTAAAAAAACATTTATTAGCAAATATTTGAAACGCATTTAAAAAATAAATCAAAGTTTATACACAATAACATTAGTAGGTACCCAAACAAAAGTATTAACATAGTTTATAACATAATACAGCATTTGTCCTATATGCATAAATACATATAATAGATTACACTACAATTCATTTTAGCAGGGACCACTTCTGCTGCCAACCTGCTCTACAGTTTGGCAGTATGTTTGTTTTGTTGTGGTTTAAGAGAAAAAAGAAAAAAAAAGACTCATGATAAGCGATTTTCCCAAATCTTTTGTCAAACAGACGTCCCTATTAATATCAGTTAAAACATTTTTACTATCATCAATATAAAGGACATAATAAAATGTTGTGAGTACATAAGCATAAAACCCATTGCCCGGGTGGAGGCAGTACCCAGCGGCGGCGGCAGCGGCGGCGGCGGCGGCGGCGGCGGCGGCGACTTGAGCTTTTGATATCATATCCAATCGCGTTCGCCGTGCTTGATATGGGACGACATTGAGATACAAGGAACGTCGGTCGGTAAACATGCGCTGGGAACTATATCTATGTACTATTAGCTAATAATGAAATACATAGCATCTGACACTGTAAGTGTTCACACATTGGGGCAAGATATCGCGTAGCAAATAGTGACGGTCATTCAAAATGGATAAGAAATGCAATATAAATCATTTTTATACATACACTATATAATAACGGTGTATATGCTCTTTCTTATCCATTTTGTCCATTATTATTATACATACACTATTTGCTGTGTGGTGTTGGCTGGCTTTAGGACGGGGCGGCGGGAATAACAAAGCGGCTATCACAAGCCCCGAGGAGCTACACCACCACAAAAAAGTAGACCGCCAAGCCCCTTGACCAGCGTTGCGTTTTAAGGCCATACATCCTTCATGCACAAGACAATCTACATGAAGAGGCCCATGTCTGGCATTAAACTATAAGAGGGCTGATTACGGTTAAATACACCGCAGGTATTGTAATTTATTAGAATGACATCGACACTTACAATATTAAAATACAAATCACTATACAATATTCCATTTTTCCCATAACACAATTTTACTACAATCAAAATTATACAATTTATTCAAAATCGCATTTAATACACTTTGTACCGCGAACCCGAAAGTTGTGAAATGAACTGCCAGCTGAAGTATTTCCGTTAAGCTACGACATTGAGGCTTTTCAGGAGCTGTGAACAGGATTCTGCAAGGTCGGCAGCGCACCCGTAAGCCCCCTGGTTTTGCAAGTGTCCATGGCCAGCGGTGACCACCGGTAGGTGGCCCGCCCGCTCGTCTACTATCTATTCTATTAAAAAAAAATAGGTGGGTACACATGTGTGAGTTTGAAGGTATAAACCACGATTTGCACTTGGTTTACAGACTTTTTTTAAATTCCTTAAATCCGATGACACTTCACTAATCACAATTTATAATCACTAGTATCACTGCTATGAGATGTGAAAGTATCTGATCATCTAGACACCTAAAATCGTAACTAAACCTTCAATCGTAACAGGAAGGCAACAGAATAAAATATTCAGTTAATTACAAATTAATTCGGTTGAAATAAATTCAATAGCCTTTGTCTCTAATTAAGGAGCGTTAAGGCAAAAAACGGGCATTAGAGGCAGTTGCTAAGGAGGCTAATCCTTAACAAGACCTTTTTTCAATGGGTACTGAACTGTGGACATTGTTAAAACAATTTCTTTAACGATAATCACCTTTATGTTCTAACTAGTCTTTACGAAGCTTTTACACTGCGTCATTTTAAAGAGAAACCCATATGAGGATTCATGCAATCATCACAGCACTTATTTCAATTCAAAAATTCAATTCATTCATTCTTTCACAGCAATTCAAAAAACACTGTACAGTCAGCACCATAAATATGATAACACTTTTTTTACCTTGTCGCTTAAATATATTCTACATATTTGTATGGAATTTAGAAATGAAGTGACAAATAGTGAATGCGACAAGGTAACGTTTAAGCTTTTAAGATGACGTTTTAACATATTTATGATATGCAATGCAAATATATTTTAAAACAGGTTTTGCTTACTAAAATTACACATTAGCTGTTGTTTACCTCAACAAACAGACTATGTCGCGTTTCAACCTAAACTTATAAATCGCTTATAAAGGAGTACTTTTGATATTTTTACTCTTTCAATAGAGTATTACAAACATATGTTTAGTATGTGGAAAAAAAATGTTTTAATAGCCACATACCTTTGTAAATCAAGACGGTTCTAGTCCGTAAAGAAACACCGTGAAACAAGGAACAAATATGCGAGTACTCCATTACAAGGAGGGCCGCGGTCTCTGTTCGACTCAGTAAAGAGGCTAAGTCTGGAATACTCGATTTCAAGACGCTGAAGTGGGCTCCTTTTAAATGTGATATGAAGAGGTAATCTGTCTGCTATAAAAAAAAAAGAAATCTCTAGAGAAATAATATCTATGGAAATTGAGATATTTCGGCAAATGGAAAAAGTTCTGAATGTACGTTTTGATTGTAAAACTGTAACGTATATTTCTATAAATAAATAAATCATATCCTAAGATATGTTACCTGATAGCTGCGTTGAATAATATTAGTATTTTAAAGAAAATACTTATAAATAACTGAATAAGAAATACTAACATATTTATGGATATTATGGGTATGCTAGGGCGGTGATAGCCTAGGGATATCACATTCGTGTGATGGTGAATTCAAATCCTCGGCCTGTACCACTGAGTTTCGACTTAAGTACACAGTTTTAAAATTTATCACTAGCCCAGCACTGCGGGAACACATCATGAGGACTCGCATGCAGCAGAAATAATAAAAAAAATCTGGAGTATGTCTATCCACCAATCAGCACTGGGCCCTAGTAGTGAATTATGGTATGAAACCCCCTAGTACTAGGGGAGACCGGCGTCCTGAAATACGACGTTATAGGCTGATATCAAAAAAATACATATGCTATAAAATTACCCTGATACCTATTAAATCTTATCTATCTTCACAGCACACACAATCTTTGTCCACCACATGCTCTTCGGCACTTCTCATCGCTATTGCCCATTTCCACTTCAGCTTGCTGATTCTATGAGCTATGTCGTTATTTAGCATATCTCTTCGTTCTTATTCCATATAGAACACCTATATGATAGCGTATTAAGATGTATAATTAATTTCAGGTCAAGTTCTCTTAATGTATTGGCTAGGCCTTAGAAAGTGCTGCCGATAGTGCGATAGTGCTTCATTACAAAAAGAGTCGATAAAAACAACTCTTTCGACAAACGAAGGAAAAAATGGTAACAAAATCATAGTTCGGGGAGACCAAGTTGCAAAAGATTTTGCTTTGTCCCTCTCAATTTTACGATCAAAATATAAAAATCCCAAAACACACAAGGATGCGGGAGCGATGCAAATACGGAGCAAATAATAAAACATTAATAAAATCAAAAAATCCCATAGCTGCAGTGTATGGAACATGTCCTTGACATGAGTAAATCCTTCGACTTGATGGACCTAAAAGTATTGTTGAATAAATTAGCAAAATATGGTACTCGTGGCAAAGCTAATGAATGAATAAGTGGCTATTTATTGGATCGTAGGCAAAGTACCGAAATTACAAAAGTAGTACAAAACAACCACCCGTTTTATCTGTTTCTTCCTTACCAAACAAAGGTTGTCTGATACAGATCGTTTTGGTGATAAGGCCTCCTATTGCACTTTTCGTGTTACTTGTTTAAGTTGTCTTTTTGCAACATATATTGGTGTACAACAAAGAGTTTATCTATATCTATATCATTCTCGTTTCACGCTGATGACTTTGGTGTTTAATATAGATCAGTCAAACTGAAGTTACTACCTGTATTTCAAACAATTCATTCTTCGATATTAGTCTATATAGTCCCTCTGCAGGGTACAGCCCTCCCTTAACAAATCACTAGGAGGTTTCGATTCATAATCCATCACACAGGCCCAGTACATACTCCAGGATATACATACTCCTGATTATTTTTCTTCTCGAGCATGCTGGTTTCCTCTCTATGTGTTCCTTTACCGCCGAGCTAATGATAAATAATTGTAAAAATCTGTTCGGCGGTTACGGTCCTAGAACTTGAACTCGAAACTTCACGAATGAGAGTCGAGAACTAGGATATCAACGCTCTTCATTAAAAGTCAATTCATAACTGGGTAATAAATTAACAACATAATAAAATTTATTACAATTATTACTTTAATGTATTTTTTTCTATAACACTTAACGATAACTTCGACACAGCTACAATTTTATTATTATTAATTTATATATTTTATTGTACATACAAAACAATATTGCTATTACTTTACTTACAAGTATTACTTTACTTTACTTATTAAGTTATTACTTTCACTTTTTTATTTTTATTTCAATTCAATATTTTACACAAAACACAAAAGTATACAGTAGGTAGCATGTACTGGTAGCATGCACAAAGTGCATGCTCGTTACCAGTGAACACAGCATGCACTATATTTGCAACAAAGTAGCAGTCGATAAATAAACAAACATTAATCACTTTAGATGACCAAAGGTCGCTATTGATTTTCGTATTATAACTGACCTTTTAATGTATACAAGCAGTTTTGCTAGAATTGGAAAATATCAATATACAGGGGTAACCCACCAATTCTCGAAGCTCGTATGTATGGATTCCGTATATTTAACCTTTGTGAGGTATATTGGCTAATGCCTATAGGCAATAATAATTTTCTATACAAATTTGCCAAATACAAAAATGATTCGGGGAGGTTTCGTTACAACCTGTATAATCCAATATTATACTAATACGTATATTGAAACTTAAACGTCAATTTCACACGAATCAAGTCGGAATCTATCTCATGTACACGTATATAAAAATAAAATGGAGTAATACGACCTTTTGTCAATGTGCATCGTACTGTGCTGAGTAATGCCCCAGTTTAAATAAATCTTGCATATCATTACGGCTTACCCCTTATTGCAGAGGGATGATGAGTCAATTTTGTCATGCCGCACCCGACAAATTCGCCTCATCATTATGTGAAACGGTATATAGTAATAACAGCTGTGCCCGCCGAATTCTCTCAGAGTTGTGTGTCTCAGGCATCCTCTGATAATCATGAATAGATTTTGGATCATAATTGAGAATCACCCCTTTTTATCGTCCACACATCCAATAATACATCCACTGCCTGGGATGTATTAGTCTAAAAACGCCGCGCTAGCCAAGTGGTTGGCGAGTCTACTCTTTTAGAGGTGGTGCTTTGCTATCCCTTAGTCACATTTTACGACACCCACGGGAAGAGATGGGTTGGTGCGTTTCTAAAGCCGGCCGACACTATACGGCAAAAATAAACAATAAAAGTTTTTATTGTTAATCAGTTAGAAAAATTGTAAACTTATGGTAAATTCTGGTGAATAAACATATGTTTTTCTACATTTAAAGGTAAGATATGTTTATAGCAATTAAACAACTTTGAACGGTTTAAATCGCGTATATTTGAACACTTCGCAGTGGACGTGGTCACGTTATTTTGTCACGGTCACAAGAAATTATTTTGAACTGCCGTCTGAAAATTTTTAATCATAACGTTCCCTATGTACGCAGTATTCGCTCACGGTGTCCAGAGGTCTTGCAGTATTGTACGTCGGGATAAAAATAATGTTAAATGTACGCGATTTAAACCGTTCAAAGTTGTTTAATTGCTATGTATAGTAATCGCGAAAACCTAAGAAGATATGTTTATGTTTACTTGCATAAGAATTTCCAGCCTACGAAAACAAAGAGTGAACTCGCCAATCCGCTTGACCAGCGTGATGTTTTAAGGCCTTACATAGCTCACGCACAAAACAATGTGCAATGTGCATGAGGGGAGGTCCCTGTCCAACAGTGGGTACTAAAAGGATTGGTTGGTTTTAACTAAGGCTAATAACTCCAAGCCCAGTATCCGACCGGATAAAACCGACATATACCCGGAGAGACACGATACCGAAAAGCGCCGGATTGTACCTATCATTATTTGACCATCAAATATACGCTTCATCTCTCTCTTAATAATATTTATAAGAATATATGACAGAGATAATAATTAACCGATCCCAAATATATACCAGTCACGGATAAATGTACAAGCAGATGTCAAGTCGTACGTGTGAAACAACGCGCCGAAAACGTGTACTACGCCCCCTCACCCGTCATATTCAATACTGAGCATATTATAATTATTTGGTAACAAGTAACGCGTACAAGACGTCGTCACGCGATGTGCCGTGTCGTCCCAGTCACACTAATGAACGCGTAATTACTTCCACAGAAAAACATTAAAACAGTAGCTCATTTACTTTGAACGCTTGGAATTAAAACCTCATCAGGATCACACACACAGACGCAAAAAGCATAACAAGGACGTATTAAATAGTTTTAAAAATTGATATCAGACTTTAATGTCTCATTGTAGGCGTCCCATAAAAATCATGAGTGATGATTAAAGTATATGACTAACAAAAATATTTCAAAAGATATTTTACGAGTACATATATTCCTTTTTTCGCATGTGCGATTTAGATTATTTATCGAAAGCTCTGTATACTCTTTATGAGCATACGCTAGAATTATGAGACTCCTAGACTGTGAATAGAATCCTCAAAAGTCCACAGCGTACTTGCATCTGGCTTCGTGTTGCAGATGTCCATGGACAAATACTAAAGCATGTGGCGTATGCTTGTCTTTTGTGCTACAACGCCACTGAAAAGACAAAGTCGTCTTGGCGGGAAATAACACCCAGCCCCTTACAGTGTGTTTGAGGTCTTGAATCTCAGTTACACAAGGGTTAGGTACAAATTATTACGAGAATATCATTGAGTTTCGCTACCGTCTCCCCCATGTACTTGTGTTATTTCTCTCCGCTGATTGCTTGAGCCTGCCGGATACACGCACTATATTAATTTAACGGCTTCGTTGCTCCCTATTGTGCAAATGTGGCTAATTAACATTTACAAGTGTCGTGTAATTGGTGTCGATGGTGTTAAGATTCGTTATATATCGCTGATTAAGTAAGCCTGTCTGTTGTAAGACTAGATTAGGACAAATGTTCCCCATCTAGTGCTGTGGGTGTCGTGAAAGGTGACTAAGAGGTAACAAAGCCGCTTCCACAAGCCCTGAGGAAAAACACCAGCTCTGAAAGAGTGGAGACGCTAACCCGATTAGCCGGAGTGGCGTTTTAAGGTCATACATCTCTCATGCATGAGACCAATGTGCACAAGGAAGCCAATATCCAGCAGTGAATTTTAAAAGGGCTGGGCTTTTAGTAATTTATTCAAGGGAGATAATTTTTTTAGTATCAATTATGTTTACTCTAAAAACTTAATAAATAGATAAGAAAACCAAAGAAGCTCTCCACTGCCAAACTAATTGTAAAGCATATTTTAAAATTTAGTTCGGCAAGTAATAATCCACATAATAATAAATAAGTACAGATAATAATAAATTTCAATGTTAATATTTCACAGATGAAATAAACGTGTTTTAAGACAATCTTCTACATGACACTTTTATTTGATCACGAGGAAGGCGATGCTGGATGACTTAACCCACAGAAGGCGAGAAAAGTGTTAACGTGTTTGGAGATGAGTAAAAGTAGAGCCAGAGCAGCTCATTTTCCTTTACATTCCATCCTATTCTATCCCATCTTGTTATCATTAATCACTAAGCTATTTTTCTACACGCATTTGACAACATCAACAAATAGCAAGAAGTGGAAGACTGTGATACACAATTCATTTACAGATGTATGTATAAATACAACATGTGTATACAAGCCGTAACTTTTTTATATAAAAATAATCTACTAGTCTTTTTACTCTAACTTGTGTAGCAGCCACAGCAATCATGCACTGCCGCGGCCGGTTCATTATAAATGTGAGTTGAATTGTTCACTTGCGAAATTAATAAACGTGACTACTGGTTTCAATTGAATCAAACGTGGTGTAATTAATTATTGTATAATACGTTATTATTGGAGCGCGACAATTAGTTATATAATATTTGCAAATAATATATGTACATAAACAATCGAAGTCACCGCGAATAGTTGTCTACATATACTTATCTATGAACTCACTATACCTACCTATGCTCACCAGATGTAAGTATTTATCAATCTATTATATGTTCGTAAGAAATTTTAGAAAAAGATAGTAGTACCACTACTTGGTCGACAGAAAAAAAATTATTCGATCACAGTTGGCACAAAAATTAAAACAAAAGATAAGACAGGATTTTAAATGGGAGTGTTGTATTATAAGGAAGCCGTTTATAGTTATAGTTATAGTTTATAGTTATAGCCGTTTATACGGGTCCTGAGAGAACTACACCAACTTTAAATTAGTGGGACTCGCCAACCTGCTTGGCCAGCGTGGCGTTTTAAGGTCAAACATCCCTCGTGCATGAAGAAGAACATTGGGCGATAAAAGGACTAGTGACGGTTACGGTGTATCATTGCACAATGATCTACAACCTGTGTCTTTGTCACTGATCTATATCAGTTTAATTAAAGTCAATAAATTAGCTACGATAAACGAAATTATTATGTTTACTTTAATCAACGAACGTGCTCCCTGCACGGATCAGGGTTACCTGTCCACAAAATAATGGTGCTATACAGTCCCAAATAGGTATCTACACGATAATTTAGACACCGTATAAAGGCCCAGGGAAACAATAATGTTAATGTGAATGCGCAATAAAACCTAGTAAGCGTCTAACATGTTATTTCAACGAGGAAAATGCGTGCAGTTACGTCGTTGAGTCCGATTGCGTCACTCATTAAGGGCGAGAAAGAGAGCTAATCAAAAACCCTTAGATAACACCAAAATAACTTGACAAATGCAATATTCATTAAGATCATTAAGATTAAGAATCATTAAGATTGTGCATTAATAATTTAATCAGTAAAATATGTAAAAAAAAATCATTAGTTGCATTAATCACTAAAGGCGTTGTGTGTCGGCCAGCTTTAGAATAACACCACCCAATCTCTTCCGGTGTGTATCGTAAAAGACGAATAAGAGATAACAAAGTCACTACCACAAACGCTGAGCAACTACACCACATCTAAAAGAGTACACTCGTCAACCCGCTTTATCAACGTTGCGTTTTAGGGCTATACATCCCATCCTACGCACAAGATAATGAGGAGGCCCAGTGGACGAAAAAAAGGCTGGTTCCGTAACCAGCCCTTTTTTCGTATTAAGGTATTGGCCAATCGAGCGTTCGCACAAATACAAACTCCTTAACAGCTCATTGAGCTCATTATAAACGTATGTATCAAGATGAAACAACAAGTTTGAGAGGTTTAAATACAACTTAGGTACTAATTCCAAAAAAATACATTCTACAGATAAGTCACGTAGACAGATTTCTTAATACAATTTCCAAATTTCTGTAAGCAATTGGGATATTGAATGTGTTCTATAGGCAATTAGATGGTAGATGGTAACAAATCTCGCACACAGTTGAGGTCTAGCGACACGTTCCGAGCGCGTCCGGCCGAAATCCGATAAACCTCGACTAACCACGACTTCGTACACGAGCGTATCCATCTGTGTAGTACGTGTAACAGACAGTAATTATATTTATCCCTTGGATTGAGATAAAAAATATTGTAGATATTTTATGGTGTGACATTCTATAAAAATATAAAAGGCCGTGTTTATTTTTGATTAATACGGTAAGCAAAAAGAATTGTAGAAATTTTTTTCAGAAATTCGAAAATCGTAATCTTTGCAATAGGCAGATTTCTTTGAAATATTCCTAATATATCCCTAATACCCGCGTTATTAATATCTGTCTATATTTAATGAACATAGCGCTGTCTATGTTCATTAAACATTTCCGGTTTTCTATGTTATCATTTTCTTGCTTTTAAGCGAAACTCTAGCTTACTTATCTATATCTATCTATACTAATATATAAAGAGGTATTGTGTGTTTGTATGTTGGGGTTAATCACTGGAACTACTTTCACAAATAGGAAGCTACATTATCCGTGTCTAATATAGGTTATATTTTATTTTGAAATACAAAAACATTAACCGAAGCGAAGCGAGGGCGTGTCGCTAGTCATGTATACGATGAGATCCAATTAGTATTCGTTTCCACACTCCATGGGTGTCCACATATTCGTACTTTGAAGCCTTGCATGCTACTCTGCACTGTGTATAAAAGAATAGTAAACTTACAATCTGTAAGGATAAAACTAACAATAATACATTTCATAACCTACCAGCTTCCGCTTGTGGCTTCGGGAGCATGAATTTTCTTTAAAAGTGTAATTGGTTTACCTTGAAAAGCTAATCAATTTTCCGGGATAAAAAGTGTCTTACGTCATTCCCGGATTTCAGGCTACGTCTCTGCCAACAGAGATTTGAAAGGCGTTCAATAATATAGCCGTAAAAACGTATGAAACAGACAAATACATTTTCCGATTTATTATTCTACTGTAGATTTGTTGAAGGCTTAACACGCAATATATCTTCATATTATATTGATTGATAGCAATAAATATTTATGTATTAGCAAGAGCAATAAAAAAATTGTGTTAACATCGCACGTCGAAGGATTAAAAAATATGAACTAAATTCTTTTATAAAATAAATGTGCACGTAATGTTTATATCGCGTGACGAGGCTTGACTAGACGTACAAATGTGATAATTTGTAGCCTTACATAATGCCATCAATAATTATGCACATACTCGTGGAGGTCACCTGTTAATGAAGTTGGGTAGACGTACATTTTACTGATAATAATTGTATATGATTATGTTGTAGTGTATATAAAGGTGAAAATCGTATAAATATGAGAGACTACAAAGCTATTGCTTATTAAACTATACATTAATACTAATAAAATTAAACCATGACAATCTAAATACCTTATTAAGTGCAAATGTTTAAGGAAATCACTGGTTATAAAGACACAGATCTGAATCTAATTTGAAAATCAAAATTCACTCACATATAGACTTTAAATAATAAACGAAAAAAAAGCATTTATTAACTATGTTTCCTATTTAATATTAATAACCTTCTTGCTACTTTGAAATAGTACATTAACCCGCAATTTACTAGCTTATGTCTGGGAATTTATTTTCTAGCCTTTTCAAAGATTAAAAAAAAAAACATTTGTATGAAGCTTTTGTTCATATCTTGGTGAGAAATTTTCCTTGAATCAGGTTCGTGGGAAATTATCATCTAAAATTTAAGTATCTTCAATTTTACCTGTATTCTACTCTTTCTCCACAATGTAAAAAAGAAAAAATGTTTTTTTAATTGAAGGATTATTCAATTACACGTCCAGGAGTTAATTACAGCAATAAATACATAAATCAAATATCGCAAAGGTATTATTTTATAGCTCATGAATAGGGCTGCAAGCAGACAGATCATGGTGTCGAGCATGGGCACCCATGCACCATAATACCAAGAGAATGGGGATGCTGCCTAACATCAGGGATGGGAAAAAAGCAGTTTTTTATTTCGATCAAAATAAACATTTTTTTTGTTGATGACATTGTTTTTTTGTTTAAAATAGGTGTTTTTTATTTCAATAGAAAAAACATGTTTGTATCATGTTAGAAATCCACGTTAGTTACAAGCAAAGTTTATGTGGGTAACAAGTACTACCCACTTACATTAATTTATAATCTAATACATACATGGTAGCGTATGTACCTGTAGGTCGATACTCTATTGCGCCATTGATTGGTCTTTGAAAGTACCGAGTACTACTGATACCTACTTTACCTGTTTATAAAACAACGGTAGAATTGAACCTTATTTTCAGAATATTAAGTTCTTATTTCAATTATTACTTCGCATCCAGATACACAATAAATCGATCAAACTCGATGCTGATTGAGGGTGCTGATGTCGGTTATGAAAATACCCTAAGCGACTTACAAAAGTTCGATTCACGTTATAAAATGGCTATGACACCAGCACATTTTGTAGAGAATTTATTGGACCCAATGCAATGCAGTACATAGAAACTTATAAATAAAGAAACTTTATAGTAATAAAGAAGTAATGAAAGATGTAATTAAATGCAAGCCAATGTGACAGTGCCATTCCACAGCCTCTTATTTGAAGAACACGTCATCATAAACGTCAATGCCTTAGAATGGTGGCTGTCTTTAAGGGCACAAATCAACAACACAACTATAGAATTGGGTGAGCAGCTGCGTTTTGCTAAGCCGTTTGAGCGTTTGTTCCTGCGACGTCTCCGTCCGCATCTCCCAATCAGGACGGAGCAATTTGGATTTCGCAGCAACCACTCCACAACGCTCCAGCTTACGCGTGTTCTACATCACCTGGCATCAGAGAGCAACCGGGGCCGACACACGGTTGGAGTCTTCTTAGACATTGAGAAGGCCTTTGATCGTGTATGGTACGAGGGGTTGCTCTTCAAACTTTTGGATACCAGGACGCCGCCTGCAATTGTGCGGATAGTAGCATTCTTCCTCGAGGGTCGAAGTTTCTACGTCTCGGTCGAGGATGTGGCTTCCCAGCTACGCCCCATTACTGCCGGAGTACCACAAGGGAGTTGCCTTTCGCCGTGTATAGACACGGCGAAAGGCAACTCCTTTGTGGTACTCCGCATATAGATGTGGCGTTCGTTAACGACATCCCCACTCTACATGCCCAGCTGCAGGAGTGGGAGGAAGACGCTGTCTTGGCATTATATGCCGATGACAGCGCATTCTTTACATCTTCACGCAGAGCTAATATTGCTGTCAATAAAATGCAACGTGTCGTGGACCTGTTGCCAGACTGGCTGGACAAGTGGAGAATGGCCGTCAACGTTTCGAAGACGGTCGCACTGCTTACCGGCCTAAAACGTACCATGCCGCCACCGCTCAAGTTCCGAGGTCAGGACGTAGGATGGGAGTCCTCTGTCCGTTACCTCGGATGCCACATTGATCGCTCGCTGCGCATGATTCCGCAGGTGGACCAAATGATCCGCCAGGCGAAGGCTTCTCGAGCGACTCTGAGACCTGTGTTGGCATCACGACTGCCTCTCTGAACGCGACTGAGGGTCTATAAAGCCTACGTCCGCTCGCGTCTCACATATGCTGCGCCGGCATGGTACGCGCTGTGTTCCCAAACACAGCGCAAACGGCTGCAGGTCCAGCAGAACGTTGCCCTGCGTATAATCGTAGGGGCGGGGCGTTACGTACGCAATGACGTCATCGCCTGCGACGTGCAGATGCCCTCGATAGAAGAATTCGTGGTCCAATTGGCGCGGAGCCTTTACAACCGCGCCGATAATGGACCACACACTCACCTCAGAAATCTAGCGCCTCTGCACTCGCGGCCGTCGGACGGACGTCCGCTGCCTCGCGAGCTCCTGCAATCACCGCCACCCTAGGGTCAGGCAGTACAGGATGGCGATATTCAAGGCCAACATAAGCTGACACAGGTCAACAACCAACGAACAGGGGAGCTGTTGCACCCTGAGATAACGCCCGAGTACGAGGGGTTCCTCACACTCGTACCTGCGCTCGCGCGCTGAAGCGCGCAAGAGTACGGAGGACCCGGTAGGTAGCAGCTGCGTACCGCTGTGGCTTCCAGCGCAGGAATAGAAAAATTGTTCTCAACGTTTGGCTTCATACACTCTGACGTAGCCTGGAACCGACTAGGTACTGAAAAAGCTGCGAAACTTGTCGCCGTGTTTAAACATTTAAATAAGTAATAAATACGTTCTTGTCTTTTATAATTAATATTTTTATAATTCATATTATAATTATACTTTTATCTTAATATTTTTCATAATCATATAAACTTTGTTAGAATTATACCATCCCTGTTTAAGATACTTTAACCTAGCAATTAAACAACTTTCAACGGTTTGTTCTTTAACCTACTAGAATCCCAATCCAAACTGCATATGACTTGTGGTGATAATAAGCAGGCTCACCTTACTGGGTGATTAGGACTCTGTCCTCCACACCAAAACATCATGAATGGCTTGGCGAATAAACAACTTATAGTTACAACAATAACGTCATTGAACATTATAATACGTGATCAGATTATCCTCGTAGGTAAGCAACTACTACAGCGATATAGTAGGTATTGGCATTATAACGTCATGCGTGACTAAATTGCATTAACGTGTCCATCAGAGGAATGGATTGTAATAGGACAGTATTTGTGGTCAGTGTAACAAATATCGAACGCAATTAGTGATAAAGAAGATCATGCACAATTAAAATCAAGAAATGTCATTTTTTTCACCAAATTTCAAAATAATATGATTATTCGGAAACTAGAAGCTGAAATCCGGATTCTTTTGGCTTGGACGACCATATATCTCCGAAAATTTAAAATACGCTTAACATGCATGCTAAAACGCTGTATAATCTAATCACCATACTAAAGTGACAAGTGCTAAAGTAATAGCAAAAACGTGTATTTATACGAGAACGAAATTAATTTTTTAGCGTTAAACTAGATATTAATAAGCAATTTTTTGAGATAATCTGATTTGTTCTAAAGAGCGATATGTAAAGAACGCTATAGTATTCTAATTGAGGAGTTTATAAATCGGTATTTAATGAATGTATTTTTGTGAATACATTTCCTAATGTTATATTCTAAATGAGTATAGAAACAAACATGTCACTATTGTAACCACTAAAACTCTTAGAGAAATATGCATGTCGTATTTGTAGATACGACATGCATATTTCTTGCAAACTTTTAAAAATATTAAACATTCTTTCGGGAAGGAAAATACTGCGAGGTAATCTTCAAGTTCATCAGATACTTCTAAGATTAGGGAAACCACTTCACTACCTCGTATCGTAAGACATTGACGTAAATGTACATCTCATATTTCCGCTTTAAAAAATAAACATGGTGGAAAAATACGACTAAAATTGAATCAACGAGCGTATGAATTTTATATAACTGCACTTCAAGGAAGGTCACATGGCCAATTGCCTTTTCCGGGACGAATTCTAATAAGTAGTTGTAGCGACAAAAAATTAAATGTTTTATTAAACGGATTGTAAATTTTAGTTATTCTAGAGTGTGTTTTCAAATGGGACGTCACTAATTTCAATATTAACTCTAAGAGCTAATGTTATACACGGCGATACGAGTGGCAGCAAACTAGCAAAACGCTACAGACTCGCTGCAAGACGCTCCCCGCGTCTCGGCTGTCCCAAACCAAAAACATAAGAACAAATAATAATTCCGTAGAAGGGAAACTACCAAGTTAAACCTCCGATATTTGTCAATTAGCAACCTACTTCTCCCCGCCTACCGCCATCGGCCCGCGCTCACTGCGTTAAGGTTGCCACTATCATAAAATTAGATAAGTAACGTATGGTAACGAAACGCAGTTCCGGGGCTCTCTCTCTTCTCTCGCTCTCTCAGCAGACACGACCGTACGGAGCTACAATGGTTCAATAAAAAAATACCTTAGGTTAGAATAAAGACAGTGTAATTAATCAATTTACATGTCATATGTTACATGTAAGTGTATTTAATCAATATACATGTCACACGTTACGACATAATGGAATTAAAAGAAACTCCAATAAATAGGTAAGGTGGACGAGAGTATAATAGGTACCACAATATTTGGATAATTTTTGAGGGGGAGAGTGCACGCTGAAATCCCACATTACCTTACATTACCCCTCTCTCACAGAAGACTACCTTAAAATATACCGCATTTCCCACTTCATCTTATTTCCCTAGTGTACATACGTGTTTCGGTAGCGATTGAGATGTGCCAGAGCCCATTCCCATCCTATATCCCTTCCCATTTTCCCAACCATTTCTCCAAATCCATTCCTATATATCTAAAGGTATGCAGCGCATTCGGGGAGTGCCAACGTTTGTCATTTTGGACTAATGTTGGCATATATCGCAGATGTCTATGGGCGACAGTATCCACTAACCATCAGGTGGACTGTATGCTCGTCTGCCACCTTCATCCATAAAAAAACAAATTTAATATAATAATTTTTATAAGTTTTAGGGTACCATTAAAAATTCGGAAAAAAATACTTACAGTTATTATTAACCATTTTTCTTCTGCTTAAAATGTTAACAATGCACTAAAAAATAAGTTAACAATAAATTATTATTATTAAATACTTTTTTTAGAAAAATAAATAGCTGTTCAATATTTTTTGGTAACCGAGAAAAACAGATCCATATATCTTGAATTATTTTTACATCCGTGAACAGAGCAGTACGCATGTCCCATTGTAACAAATTCGAAATGGATATCAAAGAAATTTAAAAAATACTATCTACGCTTCCGTGCACTCGTCGCTGCCGATCCACGATGACGAGACAGCTAAGATGCCGTCTCAAAAAATGCGCTTCATAAATTGATTTGTTACGTTTTATTTCAACAGTTTTACAATAAGGGAAGTGTAGACGAACCTACATCTGTATTCGAAACGTGTTAAACTCAGTAGCATGCGCTGCGTGTGAATAAATGACTTTGTTGTATCAAATATGTGTATATTTTGTGTAATGAATATGTAATGGCCAACCCGATATTCAGATATTGAGGCACCCTTTAAAATTAGGTACTCTCAAATATTTTTATGACGGCTCTACAAATATGTTAAAATCCATCCCCGTTCAAATCGTGTTATATTCAGTGGCACAAATTGCATGTGATATACATAACATGTTAATACTTGACGTCTCTCTGTCTGGTTGTGTGAATATGTATGGACATGCAATCGCAGCCCGGATATACAGAACCCTTTGAAGCTTTGAACAAAGACGGAGGATGATCTCTAAGTCGGCGTAAATATTTATTGGGGCTGTCGGTGTTGAACTGTTTTAAATAGACCGTAGGCTGCTTCATTAATAAATTATTCTTAAGATAATCTCCAATCGGAAATTTTGAATATTATATGATAATGACTTGAAGTAATCATTTATTAGAATAAGTAAATCCAGTAGACCAAAAGATTCTTTTTACGAAACACCAATTTACCTCCATCACTGAGCGGCACTCAAAAACATTTTCATTGTGCCGAAGAAAGTAGAGATTTCAATTCATACATAAAATGTATGTAGATAGAACTGACGACCTAAAGAAAGGTAGTGGCTGCATGAGAAGAGCGGTAATTCGTGTGTGGTGGGAGGTGGACCGCGGGAGAAGCCTATGCAGCTATGGAGAGACACACGCTGATTGATGGTGTATTTTATTAGGTACAGCAGCACATTATAGACATGAAATACATACACATAAATAATAACACTTATGTAAGGTGCAAAAAGACACGTCTGAAATTCAATTATACACAGCATTTGTAAATAGCTTATGACTGCTCTAGTCATACAGAATCCGATCCATTGGGGCCGTCGTCAAGTCAACTACAGCACAAAATTATTAGTTTCGCAAAATTAGCTTAGATGGCGCTATAGCTTATCTAAAAGTCGCCACTAACATTTTCCGAGATAATATAAATGTGGGAGCGGATGTCCATAGATTCCATTCCGAGCTGTACAGTGATATAAGAAAACCAGAAAATAGAAGAAATATTGGCATCCTGAAGAAAAACCAGCATATACAGCAAGCGAGAACTGTACCGGCAACCACATCGTTACATACAGTCCGCTCATAGGAAGCCGGTGCGGTACATATATATTTGACATTTATGTCAAACATGTACATATATGTACCTATATAAATAACCAATAAACAGTTATTAATATATGAGTTAATTTTCTTCAATAATAACACCATTAATTATGGAGGTACATATATTTTCGGGATTACTTGCGATTTCAATTGCACAAAGTGGAGTATGGCCCGATAACAATCTCCTAGGCGTACAATATTGTTTTCCGCTATCGAAGGTGCTTGTGTGTGCACTTCTAACTTAGTTGACTTGGCGCATCTTGCATTATTAACATTCATAAAGCTGAAGGGTAAAAAGTAACAAACTCGGATTCACAAACAGAGCTCACGAGTTACATAATATTATATCGTAATTCAATCGGTAGTTAGTCTTTCCGTGATACGTTAAAAACAAAAATGACAGAAGACAATAAAACCAATATACTACAAAAGTACACACATTAGGTCATTACAGATGTGAATACCAATTTGCACCGCCCAAACAGTATTTCGTTTTATCAAAACAAGCTAATGTGTGTACACTATTAATTACCTAATACGCCGTATCATTCAGCGTAAATTAAGCACTTGGAATCGATTAACGTGACTCAATATCAATACCACAAAACATAATAAACAGTATGCAATCCTCACACAATCACTAAAACAAGACTGACATACGCATATATACGCTGACATCGTTTGGAATAAGGCAGAGCGAAAGAAAGAAAGAAATAAAAATGGAACTGAAAACATATTTAAAAACGATATAATGCACAACAGAATACAAGAGCAAGAAAGAAACAGCAGTGAGTTCATACCATTGAGACATTGTCTTAGGTTTTCGCGATTACTATACATAGCAATTAAACAACTTTGAACGGTTTAAATCGCGTATATTTAACATTATTTATATCCCGACGTTTTGAACACTTTGCAGTGGTGCAATTAGTCACCCCGCGACCACGTCCACTGCAAAGTGTTCGAAACGTCGGGATATAAATAATGTTAAATATACGCGATTTAAACCGTTCAAAGTTGTTTAATTGCTAATTGAGACATTGTATCGAAAACCATTCAGTACATTATTTTCGATGCTTATTTGGAACTGAAGCTTAGTGAAGTTTGGATGGAAGTATATGATATAAATATATAATCTTATATATATATATATAAAAGAGGATGTTGGTATATTGGTGATTAATAGACTTCGACACCGTTTGACCGATCACCATGAAAGTTGGCCCATATATGTATCTTTTCATGGAGGTTTTTATGCAATCGACTTTGTTGTAATTCGCCACTAGATGGCGCTGCAGTACATCAACTTCTATGGCAGGACAACGTCTGCCGGGTTTTGCTAGTATAATATAAATAAAATTATAGTAATAAGAATAATATTGCTCATAAACATATATATCCAATTAGATAGATTCTTAAAATACAGATCATGTTGCACATGATTGTGATCGGTTTCAGACTATGCTTACAGACGCTTCACAAGAATACAAGAAGGGCCAACCTCGACGCGACATAAGCGGTGTCTACGTTTGTAATGGCTCATTTACACATGGAAAGTTTCTCGAACATCGGTCAAAAGTTAGTATAAACAACTGTTATCATCATCTGATCACAGTTATCCCTGTTATCATAGAGTTCTTATCATTATGGTTGTAAAAAAGTTGTAACAAGTTGGCGAGAATTGCATGACGTTTGATCTCGCATACGCGAATGGTATACATACAATATTGCATAAGTCAGTGTGCGTAAGTCACAATTCGAGCGTTTTGCGAAGTTTCGCTACTATCGTACAGCAATATACTGTCCATCGCCTATCGCCTATCGAGTAAGGCTATAATGATTAGAGTCACAATAAACAAAGACTTGCGACCTAGAAACGTAGCCTGTGAACAAATGCCATAATTGTAATTATTGTATGACGTGACTATCGACAATAGCTTTGTTATTCAATATCCAAGTTTCAGTATAGGTACTTGAAGTTAATTACGGAACGTATAAGTTATAGGTGAGTTTAAGTCACAGCATCTTTGTCATATAAAATTAATGTTTTTTGAAGTGTGTTAATTGTAATAACAACTTTAGTTAGTACTGCCTTAATATTTCCTCACCCTTAATTATTATAATATAAATTGACGTGACACGATCAACTTGCACACCAGAGACATCTGGCGGCATCTATCGGAACTACTGTGCACCAAACATTCAAATCTGCGCGCGAGAATGAAGTGTCAAGTGTCAAGCGTCCAATATGGCAAGTATAGCGAATATGGCGAAAGCAACCAAAGTTTAATATTATTATAATAGGTATACAGCATAATAATATTCTGCATTCGTGTCTGGGTGATGTGTTCGTCTTGTATGTGTATCTGAACCCACGACACAGAGAACCTGAACATGGGCCATTGAGTGTGGCGTTACTTATTTATTTATAATAATTTGCTGATCATAGAGTGACGTAGGATTTCTGAGTTATTAGTAGATAAAATAAGAAAGAAACAAAAGCAAAAAAATCACTTGTGAATTTCAGGGTCCGAAAAGTATCATAGTAGAAGAGATATTTTTATTTCAATAATTTTCAAATGTTAACACAGTGGTAGTAAATCTAGCAACAAAATTATACCAATGGTAGGTTGGAGATACTGGCAACTTAGTTTCTCTCCCAGTATGAATTTACAACGACTGTGGGAGTCGTTTTCCATTAAGTTGCTATTAAGCTGGCAAGATAAAAGCTTCGCTTTAAATTATTATATATTTTTTACTTGAACCACTGTTCCACGAGTAAGTACATTAAACAATCACTTTTATCGTAACTTTATAAACATTTCTTTAATTAATGAACAAAGAGAATTAATTATGGACTTTTAATAAACTCAAGCAGGAAAGTTTATTAGGAGATTCAAATAAAAGTGACTTCTCTATGGTTAATATAATAATTTTTTTTTTTTTATGAACGGAGGTGGCAGACGAGCATACAGTCCACCTGATGGTAAGTGGATACTGTAGCCCATAGACATCCGTGATACATGCCAACATTAGTCTAAAATGACAAACGTTGGCACGCCCCCGGATGCGCTGCCTACCTTTGGATATAGGAATGGATTTGGAGAAAGGGTCGGGGAAATGGGGAGGGATAGGATGGGAATGGACTCTGGCAAATCTCACTCACTACCGAAACACGTACGTACATTAGGGAAATAAGATAAAGTGGGAAATGCAGTACATTTCAAGGTAGTCTTCTGTGAGAGAGGGGTAACGTGGCCAGTCGAGTGCGCCCAGCGGCTGTTGGATTGCAGTGTGCACTCTCCCCCTCATAAAATCAACAGTTTTTGTGATTATTTGATTATATTGATTTTTAACGCTATCCTATTTCCAAAGCGTAAAGTGACTGGCAATGGAGACTCAGAATATAATTTTTGTACTTACACACTTTTTAATCCAAATACCGTTGCCTGTTTGGGCCTTTACATTTTAAAACTTTATCTTTTTAAGCAATATCGAATGATTTTATCAAAAAACATAAAAAAATGAGAATCATCTTATTCTTTTACAATACTTTCTGTTGTTAATTAAATTCATGTAAAGCAACTCGTGGCTTTTCTTCACCTGGTTTCCGTCGTCCCAAACAACCGTTTTATATGAAACTACATCTGAAAATCGCCTTCTCCTAATGACAAAGTCGGATCTACAAAATGTCAATTATACAGAGAGCATTTGAGGTTCGAACTGATTAGACCTTAAGACTAGCAATTAGAGCTCATAATAGGCCCTATAATTTTGATAATAATTTACAGAATTAATCTATTCATTGTCGCACATTAACCTATCACGAGAATTCAAATAACACATTATTGAATTTATTTGTGCCTAATTATTTCGAAATGTTTCCTTTTTTCACACCTATAAATAATTCACGCCAAAAAGATCAAACGTACATTGCAAATGTTTAAATAGCATTTCTCTCGTCTACTTCCCTGTTCTTCCATAAATAATTCACCGATCACTATTCAAGGATTCACATTATTAATGGACAAGGAGCGAACACGTTTAAACGTATTCGATTACACGGATAAGAAAATCCCCTAATACCGCTAATGTTTGCTCCAGCGACATTGGAAAAATTCACCGAGGCAGGGCAGTAATCAGTCAGCTTTAGCTCTGCATTACGGTAATGGGTGGTACGAATGCCGCCGTCCTTAGATACACCGCCCTTGGTAATGGTTCTGTCCACACTTTTTGCCTCCGCATAATTTGGCAGTATTTCACATTTGTCTGTTGGGTTCGGGGGTTAATGTACTTGCAGTAAAATTCTAAGATCAATGACACTTTTAAGTTTTCATTTTTGCAAATGCTGCCATCGCTTTAAAATCTTCTACTTATATACTCAGAGATAGACGTAATATAGCCTCAGTGGTAGTCGTAATAAAGAGCGCTGATAGCTGAGACCAGCAGTGGTACATTTGATGCTGTCTAGGGACACTATTTGATTCGAAATTGTGAACTAGGGCGCGATAGCAAGATGCAAAAAAACTACACCATGCAAAAATTCTTACTTACTAATGGCATTTGATAAGTGATAACGAACTTACATAATAAATAGTAGGTAAACTATATTTTGCAGTTCTTAACAACTTTTTATTAGCATCGTAAAAATGAGCGATGATGTAAATTTTACGAGGATATAGTGATGTCGTAAAGACTGTCAACCGTCCGCTAATTTTTATAACTCACTAGTCGCCTTTTAGCGGGCAATTGACAGGAAAAAGAACTTTCAGATGGTTATTTTGAAAACTCGGAATTGTGAGAACAGTTTTTTTAGAAAACAAGTTTTTTCAGCAGACTATAAATAATTTCACTCGTCTAATTAATTTTCCAAAGACAATTTATTTATTTTTGAGCGAATTGTTTAGGGCGTAGGGCTCATCGATATAAAAATAACAGAAATAAGACCTGAATGTATATTTACCGTCGAAACTAATAATAAATTCAGTTAAGTAGTGATTTCCAATGGAATATAACGTACATGGGAGAAAATGTGCGTCTAATTTTACGTAGTACTTTTACAATTTTGTGTAACTACAAGGCTTGGTTTACACGATACAAATGGCGTGCCAGTAATTAAATTAGCTGCGTTCTTAACTACATTCCTCTGGGAATTGATAGTATTTATTGTTTTTCAACTAATGCCCGTAAAATATATACCTTAAACTAGAATACGTACAATATAATAAACTAAACTACTAATTGGGATTATTATTGCTCGGTCTCGCTTCCCAAAAGCGTCGGAACACTACCCCTTTCGGACAAGAGTCAGGACTGAGGAACAGCTTCTGATGAACTGCAGTAAACGGGAGCTTAAAGGTCCCACTTAAAGACGCGTTCCGGGTACGACTCTTGAGTATCCCCTGGATATTAACAAGCAGTCTATAAACTCAAAGAGTCCAACTTTGAATTTTACGAAGTACAGGCCTGAATTACTGGACTAACACCTCATTGATCAATACTTTATACTGACAATATAATCAATCAGCACATAAAACGACCATCGGACTACAATTAATACATTTGAGTAGCAATACATTTCGGTTTCAAATATAAAATTTTAAATTCAAATTTTAAAAAACATTGAATATTTTTAAGTGCGAGAGTAATCAGTTACCCTGATTACTGTGGCACTGATTTTTTTATGGAATGCAGCGTACACTCCATCCTCCATTCCATCCTCCTGCGATTGCAGTCAAACTGGGAAAAGTCCCAAAATTCATGTTCGTCAGAATTTGATTATATTAAGAACAATTAGACTTCTATCGATTTGAATGATCATAATAATGTTTATTTGTAGCAACATGTACGAGTATAGTTGTTAATTTAAACGAAAAACCTCTCAACTAGTCCAGTTCGACACAGGCACGAGGCATATTTAAAACTAGAATATTATACAAATAATATTCTGATCGCAGACAGCAGACAGAGCAAGATGTTACCATAATAATATTTAGTAATAATTCCTACAATATTTCCAAGACTACCAAGATTAGATAGGCAATGACAGTATCCATTTACTGATTTGCTAATTAACTACTCGCCCCGATTAAACCTAGACTAAACCTGGTTTTAGTTAACTCCGGCACACTATCACACCGCTGTAGGATATTACGTTAATGGAATTCCGACAGATACGCTGATCCGTGTCGATTCTATTATTAATGCAGTGTAATGTGATCAACTGATCAAACTTAGTGACAATTTACTAACGTGCTGCATTCGCAAAGGAAATAAGCATCGTATTACTTCGGCGACTTCTTGAGATCCCATTTTCACGTGTAAATATGGTATAATTCTTTATCTCGTGAAGGGGGTAACGCTCAGTAGTGGTTGTGCTCGTACACGTACATTGTTTTAGAACTATGTTAGGATAGACAAACATTTATTGGAACTATTTTTAATGGAACTTGCCACTTATGCCACTTACACTCCTGAGTGGCATAATGAAGCTTACAAAGCAGCAAATGTTCTACAAATACCGGCTTTGATCCAATCCAGTATGTACACTTGCATGATTTTAGAGTAATTCATTAAGAATAACCAATAAGAATACAACACAAGTGTAATTTAAAACACGTGTTTAACTATGCATGTCTTCAAATAAGTAATTTACACCTACGAATACGTACAAAAACTTTAATCAAGGAAGTGAAGCACTATACAAGCTGTCGGGTACTTACCTGGAAAGATAATTGTTTCATTATTAAATTTTATCTATTTTTATAAATTATGATTATTTATAAATTAATTAGTTCTTGTTACTAAGAACGCAACTATAGTTCAAAATACACAGAAATAATTTTCAAAAAAAAGTAGCATTTTCTCAGTCCCACTAGCGAAACATTTATTGGATATTGATGTGCATTTAACATAATTATTAAACACATCATAATAAGCGTTTTGGCCATATGAAATTTACTAAATTAAGTCGGTGTATCTATAAAACCATCACTTTCATCTTGTTTTCAAAACTCGGCTTTTGTATCACATAAGCAGATTAATCTAAAATAGTTAAGTTTAAAAACTTATGCTAGTTACACATGTTGTGCGATGTGAATAGCTATGAATAGAAATAAGGTATTAATACAAATACATCCGGGGATGTTACACTAAACGCTTAATTCAGAATACATCGGTCGGCCGCGGGCCAGAAGGTAACAATGCTTCAGGTGGACAGATGTCAACCCTCGTCTTTGCTTCCGATACGGTCGTACCTTCCAATGCTACTTACAGTTTAGCCATGTAAGCAAGTTACAAGCGGCGCAGTGAGCGACGTGATAAAACACTTCTATTTAAATTATTTATACACCAATTCTTAACCGAGAATTTAACAATGCATAATGTATTTACAATCTAATCCGGGATCTATTCTAGACCCATATTTATGAAATCGTGAGGTCGCAGCCAGTATCGGTGAGTTGGTACGAATTTTTTAATTATGTAGATAAAATTCAAAGTAAGTTAAGGAACATTGTGAGAAGCCCGCGTGCAATGGAATCAAAAATAATATGTCCTCCGTATAACATCCACCAATCGGCACTATGTCCTCGTGGTAGGATATGGACCCGAAACCCCTTGATAATTGTAAGAGGAAGCATGTGTTCTGTGGTAGAACATTATAGGCTGATATGATCTAAATTGTTTATAATCTAATTCTTAACTAAAACACGAAAGAGCGTTACAATTTTATTGTGCTATTAATAAGGAAAACGATATGGTAAAGTAGAATGGTAAAAAAAACCATTACGCGATTATTTACTTATTATTTACGATTATTTATTACGTATGTACTTAAATGTAAGAATTGTACGCTCGCACCGATGCCTCTTTTGTAATTATAAGCGTTCATATTTTTTGCTGCATTTAAGGCATTTGTTTATGAAGCATTGTTCTACCAAGTGTTCGCACGATTACAACAACTGATCTACAACGTTGTATGTGTCACTAGTGCCACGTAGTCGTTTACTGGAAAGTTGATACATAATAAGTTGCAAAGAAGTTTGATTTTCTTCGAACACTCGATTGGGCATACTTCATATCTCATCATGCCGTAGTTGCCGGATGTTGTACATAATTTCGATTTCCGCTTCGCTCGTCGCGCCGCTTGTGTCCATGACACGTTACATGCCCAAGCGAACTGTAATTGATGTTAGTTATTTATCACACACGAATTAACTAGGCTTTGTGTTACGTTTCGATATTAGGCCACAGATTACAAAATTGTTTGACATCGTTTCTCAACAGCATGCGAGCGAATTTGGAAATGTTTTTAGATAAATATTTTTGGCAGATAAATATCTAGAAATTGCTTCACCCACCTATCAACAATTTGTGGGACAAAACTAAACCTGTCATAATATTTTAATCTGTGTCTGTGTTTCACAGATCTAGATTACATTATGCTCATTATTATCCCGTTTATTTCTTCACGATTTAGTGTTTTGTCTGAGACAACAAAATAGCAGATGCTATATAAGTGCGGCGATGGTCTCTCTCAAAAGAGACTACCGTAAAATGTATTACTTATCCTATTTCCCTAATGTACACGTATGTGTTTCGGTAATGAGTGAGATATTATGCCAGAGCTTATTGCCATCCCACCCTATTCTTCCCATTTGTTTTTTTTTTCAAATCTATTCCTATATCTCTAAAGGTAGAGAGGTACAGCGTCCGAAGGCGTACCAACGTTTCTCATTTTGGCCCGATGTTGGCATATATCATAGATCTCCAAGGCAACTTACCACCAGGTGGAGTGGCTGCTCGTCTGTCGCCTTGTTTCCATAATAAAATAAAAACTAGGCTAGAAAAGTATTGAAAAGTATCCAAAACAAATTTAAAGAATGGCCTTTTTTTATTAATATACCTTTTGTTAATCCTTGTATTTTTTAACGTTTGTAATTCTCGTTTGTTTTTGTTCTTGCTTACATTGTTCTTTTTTCTATTGGTTATTCTTATAATCTGTATATTTCGTATGTGTTTGTGTATGTAGGAATATTTTTTTTCTATTGTCTATTTAAAACCATTTTTCTGCTAATTGTACAAGGTAGATTTGTAGTAATTAAATAACGCCACACTCAATAGCCCACACTAGGCTCCCTGTGTCGTGAGTTCAGAAACCCACATAAGGACGAAAACATCACGTGCAACAACTCAGACGTGAAAAAACACCTATCTTGAAACAAATGATTGTCCGGCCGGGAATCGAACGCGGGACCCATTGCACAGCAAATAGGCCAACATGGCCTACTGGTCGTCAAACTTGTGGCGAACATAAAATCACTTTTCAAAAACATTGCAAATTTAGAATTTGGTGAAAACTTAACTGTATGAAAAAAATGTCGTAAACCCACTTAAACATGTTTTTTTCCGCCGAGATATTCATTTCTCAAAAGATTATTTATAAAGTTACTTTAACCGCTCGCATTACTTTCAATAATTGACTTCAAACTGTTATCTTATCTTACATCCACTTCAACATCAAGAAGCGATTGTCGACGAAGATTAAAGCCCACTTTCCGATCAATTAACCTCATTCAAACTCTCGTCCAGGAATAGACGTCGCTTCATTGACGGTTTGGGAGATTCTTTGTAGCTGTGGATAAATCAGACTATTGACTGTCATCGATTCAGAATCGACCTAGAGTCTAATAAATATTGACATGCTTAATATTGTTTATATATTGTTAATATTAATATGCTTAAGCTTAATAAACATTGTGCAATAATGTATAACGTAACCATCCCCTTTTTGTCCACTGGTGGATATGGGTCTCCTCGTGCACATTGGCTTGTGCAAAACGTCACGCTAGCCAATCGGGTTGGCTAATCCACACATCCGTCTCAAGAACCATCCGACTTTTCTCCCATACAAACTTTCGTCCTTTATTTTACACCATTAGGGAATGAATTTTCAAAATTCCTTTCTCAGTGCTCATAATGAACCCCTGTGCAAAATTCCATGCTTCTAGAGCCACCGGTTTAGGCTGTGCGTTGTCTGTCAGTCAGTGATAGATTTAGTTAGTGTTAAGTAGTAGATAAAAATATCATCATTGTTTTAATTAATTTCCAAGCTCTCGCTGTGCCAACGAGTATAATGATCCTCGTGGGAACTTTGTAAGAATTTGAATAAAAAGTAACCTTTTCCTTGACCTAATATTATCCCTTACAAAATTTCCTTACAATCCATTGTTTCGTTAAGACAAACGAGAAACAAATAAACTGTCGGAAATGTTAGTATGATTCAAATAATTTGGAGATTTTGACACTACAAAGAAGAATCACCTTTGTCAACGCCCTAAAAACTAAAGAGGATGCGAGTAAGAACTCATTTCCAATAATAGACCCATTCGCGAGAAGCAAAAAAATCGCCTCCAGCCTCATGTAGGTTTTTCTGAGCAAATTTCTATCGCGTGTTATTTGTTTTTTATTAAAGATATTTATTGAATGTAATAATAGTTTAATTCAATTCGATAGTTTCAAGAATGTTGAGCTCTCAAGAAATTCACGGAATTTGTGTCCACATTCCTGAGGAATGGCAACATGACTGGAGTTGGCGTCCTGCAAAAGTTGAAAAAAGATCGTGGCATAGCTGTTAGTGATGGACAGTTAGAGAAAAACGAGCTAGCAAGTGAGTAAGTTAAAGGCGCGATTTAATTTACTTGATTGCACCTCGATTAAGACTTCGAGGAATTGAGATAAGTCCTTAATTCTCATGTTTTCCTTGTCTTCCACTTTATAAATCGTATTAGGGGTTAAATAAAGTATGAAATTGCCGATTTGTACTGAAAAATTAAAACTAGTTTTTTTCTAAAATGTAACATATTTATTTAATCAAAATATTTACCCTCATTATCTATACATTGTTGCCATCTAATCGGAAGTTCATTTATGCCTTTGCGATAGAACTCTGGGGATGTAGATTCGACAAACTGTGTGAAAGCATTTTGTACTGCCTCTTGGAAAGAAAATTTTTTACCACGTAGAAAATTGTCCAAATCACGAAAAAAATGGTAGTCCGTTGGAGCTAGGTCTGGCGAGTACGGAGGATGACGTATGGTTTCTAACTGCAGCTCCCGTAGAGTTACAACGGTTTCTCGTGCAGTGTGAGGTCTTGCGTTATCATGGAGCAATAATGGTGAAGATCGATTCACGAGTCGGGGCTGTTTCACTGCTAGTTTCGCCATCATTGTTCGAAGTGCGGCACAGTAAACATCTGCTGTTATTGCTTGACCAGACCTGAGAAAGCTATAGTGAATAACACCATGAATAGACCACCAAACAGTTACCATTACCTTTTTATTGGTAAGCTTTGCCTTAGGGCACTGTTGCGGCGTTTGACCTGGGGTCAACCATTGCATTTTTCGCTTTCGGTTATCGTAAAGAATCCACTTTTCGTCACATGACACAATTCGATCCAATATTCCTTCATTTCTGTACCGATTCAACAAGGCAACGCAAGTTTCAACACGCGTTTCTTTCTGCAGATCAGTCAAATCATGAGGCACCCATTTTTCATATTTTTTTATCTTATTGATTTCATGCAAATGAGTCAATATTGTAGGTAAGGTAACGTTAAACCATGCCGCTAATTCCTGGGTAGTTTGACTCGGATCGGCTTCCACCATCTTCTTCAATTCAGCGTTATTCACCTGTGTGGGCGGTCTTCCACGTGGTTTGTTCTTCAAGTCGAAGTTTCCATTACGAAAGCGTTTAAACCAAAAACGCACGGTTCGTTCATTAGCAGTCTCCTCTCCAAACGCAGCATTGATATTGCGAGCCGTTTCTGCCGCGTTAGTTCCGCGTCGGAACTCTTATTCAAAGATTACTCGGATTTTCGAAGTACCTATCCATCTTTCCCGTCTAAGCTGAATAAAAAAAACAATTGAAAGTCGAAAATCGAATGTTGCACATTTTTTAAAACAAGAACCTCATAGGTATCATGTGAAAAAAGTTTCACTCGAAAATCATGAAGGTTTTATGTCAATTCAAAGTATCTATTTTTTTTTTTATAGAGAAGAGGGCGGACGAGCAAGCGGTCTCACGTGATGGTAAGTGTTACCGCCGCCCATGGACACCTGCAACACCAGGGGGTATGCACGGCAATACTATAAAACGGCAATTTCATACTTTAACCCCTATTATTATCGATACCACTAATTCGATTTTAATAAAAATAGTACTTTCATGAGCTTATTTTCATACTATTTTATTAAAAATAAATAATAAGTAGCAAAGTAGAAAAACTCAGAAAACCCGCAAAAGGCTTGAGTCGACTTTTGTTTGCTCGCGAGTGTAGTTAGTAAAATTTATTTCAAACATTTATTCGCGTTTCTTTTATATTAAAAATAAAATAGTATAGATAGGAAAACAGGGCTGCAGGGGATATACTGAACAAATTCTTAGAATTGCACACATAAAGAATCGTTTACAACTTTATTTAATTAAGACGTTAACAGGAAATTGCAGTCATAACGGTAGAATGCACTTCAGCCATAGTACAGAGAGGAGACAGTAGAGTAACTCTCAATCATTCTAAGATATTTCAAATTTTGCGCGACGTATACCACAATTACCACACCGTCTGGCACTTATATACTTTTATCAGAGACAGCGAAAACGACGTTGAATACAGTGTAACAACGCAAGATTTGAGAATGAGTCAAAAATTCTACCAATCTCATAGAATCGCAGATCAATTTTCTATCTCAAATTTTATCAAGAAGTTTTAGCAAAATTATTGCAATTGTCACAATATAAAATCAATGTTAAATTTTAAAATCTTCTTTCCATCGTATATCTATCCAGTTCCTCGGTTCATTTCTATGTAACAATCTGCATGAGGCTACTGTTCTTCTGTATACTTGTAGTCCCTGCGAAGTGCTACAGGAAGTGCAGTGAGCTCTTTGAACTATGTTTCAAAGAGACGTTTGTATTTTTCTTTGGGAGGGAACACTGACCAAGTCCTTCAATATAAAGTGAGGACAATATGAAGTCTGTTCCTTTGTATGTTTACAAGAAGGAATACAGAAATATGATAGAATACTTATTTAGTATATTTACGGTTTATTAAGCATGTGTATCAAACGTAGTATTTTGAGAAATAAAATTTGAAGCATGCGTATATCAACCAATCCGCATTATAACGGCTTTATACCTACGAGTATGTCCTCTAATTGAACGTAATAGGATATTACAGTTGCAAATTAATTAATGGATTAATTTGGACATATAAGGACTTACGTGTCCAAATTTACTTGTCCGTTTTGTACCTGATCAATAATATAATTGGTGTCTACGTTGAATAGAATATTCTACAAGCGTAGACCTAATCTTGTCACAATATTTCATCAAAAAGCTCTAAGGATCTTAAGAAACATCTCCCTCGTCCATTCACGGCACAGATTATCAATTCTCATTCGTACTATGAATAGGCGTCTAAGTCTTCTTACTCCACCATAGAAAATCTCTAAGCCGAAGGCCCACGAAAACACTAATTGAAAACGTGACAGGGCCGACGTGAAAGTCTCGCAATCGGTCAAGATATTGATCTCAGTGTAATAATGTTGGCTAAGCCAGGGTCCTTGGTTATTATGAAAGCGTGTCTGTTTCCGTGACTGGACTATGTTTTGTTCGTAGCCTTTCCTTTCTACTAGATCGGATTTAGTTTTGCTCTGTTTCCTAGTGCCGTGATAATGTTACTATACGTCACTGTGCACGGCAGTGTTGTACCATATGGCCCCAGTACAAATTAGTGGATATAACACTTTATTAATAACTTTATTTACTTTATGTAAGTAGGTATTTCATTCATCTGCGATACATGTCAAAATCAGTCAATAATGATAAACGTTGCGCCTCCAATGCATCTTGTAAGGTACTTTGAAAATTTTAAGTCATGACTGGGAATAATACTATTACGTTTGTGTATTTGTACTAATAAACTTCAACCATAGTGAATGTGGGGAGGTTTAGAAGTGAATTTGAATAAACTGGTTGGGAAGAATCGAGGATGGAGAAGTTCACTGGGTTTAGAACTAGCAGTTTTTTTGCATTTACATAAAAATATACGCTAAAATAATACCCGTGGCAAAAAGAATATTTAAAATCCGTTGGATGACCGAAATTTCAAACGTGTTACACGTGATGATGACGTCACAATATATATAATCCTTAATTAAAAGGCCTTAGTTAGATCTCTAAAAGAAAGATTCAGCTATTTTCAGCTTAGAAAAAAATGTTTAGACAAACGTTATAGTTTTATAAACACTATTCAAAGATACTCGTATATCGTTTGTATGTAAATGTACCGTAACGTCATATGCTGATCGGTCATTTTTAAAGATATAATAAATGATTTTTCATGATTTTATGGAATTTTTCAATCCCTTTTAGGTAAGAAATAAAAAGAATGGTGAGCTTCTCCAATGTACCCATTTCTGTTACATAATTGATTTTCCTATCACACCTGCCAACTTCGGGTTTTTAGCATTGCACCGCTCGTCATAGTCGTGCGGTTCATCCGCACTTCCTTGACACAGAGTCCCTGCGTACAGTGCGATCAAAAAGATACTTTGTACCGCGAACACATAAGTTGTGGAATGAACAGCAAGCTGAGGTTTTTCCGCCACGCTACAACATGGGGCTCTTCAAGAGAGCTGTGAACAGGATTTTGCCGTGAACAGATCGGTAGCACACCAGCAAGCCCCCTGGTGTTACAAGTGTCCATGGGCGGCGGGCGATGACCACTTACCATCATGTGGGGCGCTCGCTCGCCTGCTTTCTGCCATAAAAAAATCTGCGGTAATTTTCTTACCAACCCAAAAATAACCGGCAAACATTACCACTTTGTTCTCAATTACAACTCAACTAGAACACCTATTAGTTCAGAACATTGTATTTATTTCTCGACCTTAATTATTTGCACGTTTAGCCCGAAACTGAAGTTTGATTAAGGTCGGACTATGAGTGCTCGTAATGACAGAACGAATTACAACTTCTGGAAATTAAGGCGGACGTGTCTCTCTTTGGTAATTATTCAAAAGGCCTTTTAGATGGCTGGATCACGGAATCCAGAAACATTAAGTTCAACTAACTCAAGTCATCTGGCGTGTTTCGCGTGTTTTATAAGTATTTTGGTGGCGTTTCTTCCGTGAATTCTAATGACGGCAGCAGCATTAAATGGAATGGAACTTTCTGGCTTTAGGCCGAATAGCTTGGAAAATTAACGAAACACATTAATGTCAAACAATAAGTAGAACATGCAGAGTCTGTTTTTGTACTTTTTATGTCAAACTAGCTGTTGTCCGCGGTTTCGCTCGCGTTAATTCAATTGCGTTTAATTGTGATTACACACAAAATTTTACAGCCTGTATTTTAGCATGCTGACAGAATTTTTTAAAACGGTAAAATTATCAATTTATTTGTAATGTAGAATATTTATACATATGTAGTGTGTATATATATATGTATAATGTATATATAAGAGCGGTAATAGCCTAGGGGTATCTATACTCGACTCATATTCGTGTGAACGTAAGTTCAAATCCTCGGCGCGTACAGTAGTATGGGTTTCTACTTACGTACGGAATTTTTAAAAATTGTCACTAGCTCGGGGGGTAATAGGTAAAAATTGCTAGGAAACCAGACGCCCTAGAAATAAAAAAAAACTGGAGTATATGTATTCACCAATCCGACCCGGGGGCGCGTGGTGGATTATGGCCCGAAACCCCCTAGTGATCTAGTGATTAACTAGGGGAGGCCTGTGGCCTGCATAGGAACATTAAAGGCTGATACAAGTACACACATGCTTAGTCTGGCCATATATATTGATAAAATAAAGAAAAACAATACTTCTTAATTTGGAATCTATCTTTCTCACGTGAAAAATAATTGTTTTTTAACATTAACATAATTTAAAAATAAATAAATCGAACTTAGCCGATGATTCAGGAACACGTTCGAGCGCCATGTGAGTGATGACCGCTCTCATTACCCGCCCGACAGCTCCCATTCCCCCGTGTTCCCCTATATGTCATGTATATGTGTATTATATTTGTACACCATCTACCTGTGATTAAATTATTTATTTCCTCTCTACACAAAGGTTGTCTGGCAGAGATCGCTATTAGCGCTAAGACCGCCTTTCGTGCCATTCGTATGTCTGTTACTATCTTGTTTTGTTTTGGTGTGCAATATAGTATCTATCTATATCTTTCTAAGTTTCAAGTTGATAGGACCGTGAATTATTGTTTCTATATAAACAAACGTCGACACCCCGTTTCATCCCTCTTGGGAAGTGTTTACGTGATAAAAACTATTTAATGTGCAAATTTCATGTTTGTAGCTTCAGTGGTTTCGACTCGACGTTGATAATTTTTCAAGACATTTCTCTTTACATGTATTTATATTGGTTTCAAAATTCAGGTTTACAAAGGTAGGTTACAGGATTGGATTGGAGATAGACTCTTATCTCAAATTTTTATTAATGTTGCTAAAGTACAGTCACTTGAATTGGTTAGTAATTTGAACTACCCATACTTGTCTGTGTAGCATCGGCAGGCTTTAGAATAGCACCATTCTGTCTCTTCCCGTGTGTTTCGTAAAGGCAACAAAGCTACCAAAAGCCCTAAGGAACTACACGACCTGTAAAAGAGTGGACTCGCCAACCAACTTGGCCAGCGTGGCGTTTTAAGGCCATACATTCCTCATAAACAAGATGATGTGCATGAGGAGGCCCGTGTCCAGTAGAAGAAAAAAGGGCTGTTACGACTAAGGTAAAATACACTAAAGTTGTTTTTTACGATGTTGGTATTCGGAACTGTTCGGATATATTCGCAGCTCCATCGAAATTTCGTGAGCCCGTTGCAGGTAAATCTGGATCTCGTTCAATCCATCATCGTGACGTCAGCAGAAACAAAACGTCGCACAGACACATGTCGTCCATCGCAACGAAACACCGTCGGGCAAAAACAAAGCCGACGCGATTAAATATGATGAACGAGGGATATAACGACCTAGCCGTTCCGCTAACGATTCCAATACGGGCCATATTTTTCATGTTTGGATATTGAATGATAAGCGTGCGTGATTGTTATCTTGATGTCTTTTGGATTTTTATCAGAAAAAGTTTTTGAACCATTTTTTATTTACCTCCATTAGTTGATATTGTTTTAATATTGATTAATCAAAATAGTTTCCCGTTCTGTTTGCTAAAGTCAGGCAGTTCAAAATATTTATAAGATTTCTACTGAAATATAAAGCAGTTAATTCTTTGCGGAAAAAGATGGATTTAAGCTACGAAAATGGCGTAGGTTCAGACATACATACATACATACATACACAGGAACACAGGTAAAGATAATTACATAGGTACAAATTTGTACTTGTTTTTAGCAGACAAAAAAATGTCAGGAGGAATATTAACACTAGCAATCACCGCGAATCGCCCACGTTGCGTAGGTGAGTAGTACCTAGATATAAATGGTAAGGTCTGCTTGTACGAAATGCACGACACATTTTCGAGTATGTACCTACCTACTATAATCTGTTTTTTTACAATGGTTTCAGTTTCATAAAAAGAAAACGAAAAATAATAACAAGTGTGTACTGAAGTAATGAGAAAACTGCGATCAAAACAAGAATCCTGTAATATAAAAGTTTCGACAAAATTCGCCGCCAACGCCGGCCCCATCAATCACTCTGTCACCTAAAGTATCAATCAGAAAAAGAATGTTAAGAAGAAGGGGCATCGAATAAACAAAAGTACGTGCAACTTGTTGAAACTGGAGCAGAACAACACAAAAGAGTGAAAATATGAAATGAATGGAAAACACTAGAACGGGAGTCTCGCGCAAAATAACTTCCTTCCTAAGTATGAACTTCTTAATGAAGTGGTGAAATAAAATTGCAACACCAGGAAGGTACCTACGCGCAACTGGTTAACATTAATTAAAAAGAGTGTACCAGTACACCGCAGTCAGGGACTACGGTCAGAAAGAAAGTATAACGTAAATAACAACACAAGGCGGAAAATATAAAATGTAAAGGGGCGGTACAAAACTTTTGGAGCTCCCTTTCATAACTTTTTCGGTGAACCTTTTTTGTACCATTATTTTATTCTGCCTCATTTGACTAAAAGAAAGTCCGAGCGACGCATCCATGTTCTGTGTCGGTCCCTTCGTTTAAAATATGTATGGAGTTCATATCCCTAACTGAACCAAAGTTGGGTCCTTTTACTGAATATAACTGTATTTTTGGTAAAATGTCTACGAGTATATTGAGGTTAAGTAAATAAAATTCCACAGTTATCGATTGTTTAAACAAACATTAATAAAACTGTTGTGTTATATAGATGCAAATTCGCAGCGCAAGAATACTTCGTCATGTCAACATCGCTGACTCCGAGTAATCCAATTACGATCAAACGTGCGTATCGAAACAAAAACCTAAGCGTACGAAGTGCAAAAAGATCTGGTTTCAAAAAATATTTCTCTTATTATTTATTTTAATTCAGTCGAAATAATAAAACATTAAATGATTAAAGTTACATTATAGATAAAAATACGTCAACTATTTGTATATTTTTATTATTCTCTATAGGTATACCGACCATTATGTTTTAATTCAGAAGAGTTGGTAGACGTCGGTCCACCCTCTAGGTAACTGGTCTACCGCCCATGGATACCTGCAACACCAGGATAGGATAGGATAGAATGGGATGGGAATGGGCTCTGACATAACTCACTCACTACCGAAACACGTATGTATAAAGTGCGAAATGCAGTACATTTCACTGTAGTCTTCTGTAAGTGAGGGATATCATTGGCCAAGTTACTTATCTCTCACATGTCCCAGCGGCTGTAAAACTGCAGCATGCTCCTTGATTCTGCATTTGCAGGATACAGGTGCGCTGCGAACTTAAAAAAATGAAAGGACTTTAAATGAAGGAGATAATGTCAGAGACAGATTTTGAAAGTAACATAATTCCATTTGTCATTTGTCAAAACCTGTCTTTTTGGTAACTATTCCCTTTATAGTACCTGTCCGTCACAAATATATTTTAACATCTTCATTTCTCCTCATTCACCATTAGCATTACAAACATTTCACCCAACTTTTCCTTTGCAGTTTCTCATCAGTTATCTGTTCGCGACAGCAAACGACAACTTAGTGATAGCTGTCTTGAGTGGCTTAGATAAAAGCTGTGAAACTTTAAGCACCGGTACATGAAGTTTAAGGTAGCCGTAAGGCTAAGGTAACGAGCGAGGCGGAATAGTCCGGTAGTGGTATTTATGTAGACTTTAATGCTATGGACTTCTTGAGTACGCGCTCTTGATGCGGTGAACAGAATAGAGAAGAGCACTAAGTAAGGTGTGTATTACGTCGTTCCTCTATATAGGTCATACAATTACAGTAATAGGTGATGTTATATGAGCAACAGAATATGAGCAGGTATGCTGTGCAATTTTTAAAGAAATCGTTATAAAGAATGTACGGTATACAGAACGTAAGCATTGTTTTTTATAACTATAATGTATCTTCTGTTATGGTTAAATAAATAAATTGTCGGTATGGACTTATTAAGATTCTCTAACTAAAAATTTCGTTGTTTCAAGATACTGTTTAAATAGAAACATAATTTAATATCATTTTTAAGATAAAACAATAAAAAATATGTTATTTCTTAACTAGAAACTAGAACCGACAATCGACTAGTCCTTCTTCTCAGATCATACCATATATTTTCATAATCAATTTAATAAGCATTAAAATCATCCAAAAGATATTTTCAAAGGAATCATAGACATGTATGTAGAAAATAATACAGCACAATGAATGCCCTCTGTAACATTAAATAAAATATTATAGCTAGATTCCTTTAGTTAAGGAAATAGACTTAAAATTTAAGCCTGCGACATATACCGCCCTCTATCGGCAGGAGATAACACTAAGCGGGCATTACGTTAGACAGTGGGCAAAGAAACTAGTCATCTTAAAAGCCCCAGGGCTGGAGTAACTCAATAGCGGTCAATTTATAAAGCTTCTTCCAAGTGGATTCAACTAATGGCCTGTGCCGGGATCTGGATAGGGGATAGTCAAAGTGTTGGGCGATAAGCGGAAAAAAAACAAATGAATTGCAATAACGATATGGGAAATTCTACCACATCCTTCCAACTCACCAGACATTGTACCCTCCAACTACTATTTATTTCGGTCACTGGAACGGTCTTTAAAGATAGTCTTTCGGTATTTTAAGAAAAAAGACCGTTAGTGATATGAACCATATTTAAATGACCTTTATACAACTTTTGTCATTTATACATTTTGTTATAATTAATATATAAATATTGATTGTTTAAAATAGTTTTAAGTCGAAAATTTAGGTGTATAACCACCTGTATTCCTTCATATAAATACTCTGATTCCGATCCTTCAAAAACCCGGGAATTTTATAAGATCAGGATACTTACTCTTCTTGGTAGATGGTGTGGTATGTAAAACATGATGAAACTATTACACAATAAAGTACAAACTTGTATATTAATTTGACTTTATTTTAAAATCAAGAAAAACGAAAAACCTTTAAGGAATCCCTAGTACAATATTACGACAAAATAACTGCTGCTGTTAGCAATGAGAGTAAGCCCCAGAATTTAACAAATTTCGAATGAAATAAAATAAACAAAAACTAATCCACTTTTTCATAAAAAAATATATTCATATGTATGTTAAGCATGTAAATCGCGATTCGCTCATACTTGGACTCAATGAAGCAGCTTATCTGGGGATGGACTAACGTCATTAACTGCTGTTTGAAGCCGGCACCTGCCTTTTATTACTTTACCTCTGACATCTTGTACCCACGTTACTTGCCGACATGACAAATGGGTAGACTAATCAATAATCGAAGGTAAATAGTTAGATAAACATTTTATTGTACACCAACACATGTTGCAAATTGACAAATTATGTAAGTAACAAGAAAAAATACAACAGGCGGTTTTATCGCCAAAGCGATTACTTCTAGGCAAACTTTAGGTGGCACGGAGAAAATAGATAAAATTAAAATTAATAAGGGTAGATGATGCAATTTTATATTATACAGATTTACAGTTAATTTGGTTAAAATCAACACATAACTAAAATATATTATTGAAATGAATACAATATGTCTTATATTAAACGAAATCATAAAGTTTAAGTATGTGAACAACTAGGCAAGATCTGAAGCAGAACGGAGGAGAAGGGGAGGTCGTGTCACTCGTGTCTGACAAACCTTGAGAGAGGCCTTTGTCCAATAGTGGAGAGATACCACTGACGAGCAGAGCTTACTATTTAACTACTAACCTACGCGAAACCAACGCTAGTTTAAGGATAAGCGAGCGATTTTTAGCTTTGTTATTGCTTCGGACACTTTCCATTGGGTTAAAAATATCATAAATAAGCACCTATCTGTTACCATTATTGCTTAGCTAGGCTTAATACCAATATACGATACTGAAACATACAAGCTAATAGTGTGGTGTAATGTATAATACTCATAAGCTATTGAGCTACAACTCTTGTTTCCGATAAGTGTTCTTACCAGTGGAACGATCAATACGAGAAACAAGTTGATAAAATTAATTTTACTCTCCTCTGTGTCAGTCTTTCAACACAATATTACTCATATAATATATTATTTTTTTATCTTAGGATATAAAAACAAGCCTTGCTTTTTATTACCTATCTCTTAAGTATTTCCTGTCGTTGACCTTTAAAAACAATACGAAAACGAATTGGTAAGTATCACGCGTAACGAAGTCCCAAACACGAGTAAAACCCCATAAATACCATAAAAACCAATTGTTTTGTAATTTAAAAGCGATCACGATATTTTTTGCGAGTCCGAAATCCAATAGCCCAAATGAAAGAATTTCACTAAGCAAGCGTCATCCTTTCACTTTCAAACAACATTCCGACAAAAGACACTCAAGAAATTGCTTCAACCAATTATCAAATTGAAGCGACGCATTTTTGGCGTACAATAGATCGTCCAAAGTCCTTAATCGATTTCCAATATAATTCGCTTGCATTTAAAACTGGAATGGATATTGTTGTGTTTTTTATAACACTTGCTGTTGCCTGTGGTTTCGCTCGCGTTGGTATAATTGCTTTTAATTGTGATTCCATAAAAAGTGTGACAAACATGTGTTTAGAGTTTAGACCCCTACTAACACACTTTTGAAAAACGGCAAAACATGTGTATTATATTATTTGTATTGTAGAATATTTATAACTTCTTTAGTTTTAACTTCGCATTTAGGAATTGAATTACGAGAAATCTCTCAGTAAGTCATCTTTACGTCATAAAAGAAAGCTACTGTCCAAATTTCGTGATTGAACCTTCAACGGATTCCACTCGACGTTGATGAGTCAGTCAATAAGTCAGGACACTTCTCTTTTTATATGTATAAATTAATGTTTACAAGCGATTATCATCTTAAAGTAGATCGCATCTAGCAATTAGACTCCACCTACACAACAGAAAATATTACGTACAAATGTCTGTAATTAATTTAAACTACTTGAAATTAAAATTGGAATGTGTATCGTTACGGGTATAGGCTACGAGTGATTAAGTGAGGAATTCGGTATCAGTCTATGACGTCCCGCGGTAGGACAAAGGCCTCCCCATAGTAAATCATTAGGGTGTTTCGGGCTGTATTCCTCTACGCATCTGGTTGTAACTGATGATTACACTCATGCAGACATCACACACCCACACACACATACATTTAGCAGAGTGTAATGCGACAGTTCATGTATAGGCCCATCGTCAATATTATCTACTTTGGATTGTATACATAGTTAAATCCGTTTCTGACAATAAGCTTTATTTGTATGTATAATAAGTTCATATCACTGTTTTGCTGTGGATTTTTTTGTTCTTTGTTTAGTTCTACAATATTAGGTTATATTTACTTTCTCTACAATACATTAGTATTGTACTTCCTCTTAGTAAGGTTGCGTGTGCAATTATTATGTAGATGATGAAAAATTACGTCAATCTTAAGCACCTTAGGGTTTCTCTTATCTGATCCGTGGCGTCACGCTATGTTGGATTTTATAGTGAATGTTTGTAATACTATGGATTTGGGATCCCTCTACATTACGAATGAATAATGTTTCAGATACGAGATATTTATGTGTAACGTACATAATAACATAGGAATTATGAATATAATTTTTCATATCGTTAAAATAACTATCATAGATTTTCGCCAGATATTTGAACTTTGGATGATGGAAAGTACCTATGTATGTCTGTATGTATGTATTTAGATATGTTTGTATGTGCATATGAACGAAGTTGTATTATCGTATTATTTATAAGTAGGTAGATATATATTGGTTATAAGTATTTGTGTAAAATATTTAATAATCATTGTTTAAGTTATATTCATATTTTTCTACGGATCTCCCAATCCAAAAATATTGGTTAGTAGAGAATGGCTCAAGGCATTAATTTCGTTTTTCGTACGACTATGTGCAATAAAGTTTTTTAAATAAACAAATAAATATTTATGGCAACACTAGTACTGTGGCATTATGCACGTGGCGATCTAATTACAGTATTATGTCGTACATTATGCTCTTAGGCTATTACACCTTCACTATTCAAGGAATGATTAATCCCGGTTCTAGATCAAATCATACCTATACATGATAAACAGGATACGCAACCTGAATCAACTATACTATAATTATACTTCTTATTACCCTATTAATAAGAACCATAATAATATTCGCATCTTTATTAAGTATTTGTTTTTGTCAAGCTTTTAACATGCTGTTTTAATTGCAATCATTACAATAAAATATCAACCTTGAATTACTTAATGTGATTTATTTAAACATTAAACCCAAAAATAAAATTAATTATAAAGACTTAATTACAAAAGTTTATTAAGGAACATTTGTAATTACTAGAAGATGTTTTCCTGTTCCGTGTCTTAGTAAATAGGAGGCTACAATGTTTCGATCAGGAAAAAATAATTACAAGGCAAGCAATTATTTCTATGTGAAATTGAAAAAGAAAATTAATTTATAACTTACTAGCAAAACCCGGCAGACGTTGTCCTGCCTGTGTATATTTATTTACCTCTGTATATAAAATCACAAATTATTCTGTTTTGCCGTTAATATGATTTTTACGATCGGTTGAACGGTATAGAAGTTGATGTGCTGCAGCGCCATCTAGTGTCGAGTTACAACAAAGTCGATAGCATAAAAACCTTCTCCACGAAAAAATACATATATGTGTCAACTTTCATGGTGATCGGTCAAACGGTGTCGAAGTCTATTAACATCAGATATACCAACATCCTCTTTTATATATATATATATATATATATATATATAACATATATATATATATATCACGGCTGGGATATATATATATATATATATATATATAGATTATACTAGTCAATGTTATTGTAAGATTGACACAAATTTAAAAATTATCGCAAAGGAGGTGATGAACGCTGCAATCACACTCACACATTCACAGAAGGCTACTATACAATGTACTACATTTTCTCACAATAGCTTTTCCAAAGTACGTACGTGTTGTGGTAGTGAGCGAAACATGCCAGAGCCCATTTCCATCCCATGCCATTCTATCCCTTCCTATCCCATTGAGTGAAGGGTATAGTGTATAGTAGAGTATAGTATAGTCTTTACCTATATTTCACTTTGCCCGGTCGGCTGGAAGAAATCTCCGCTGGAGATAAGCTTGCCTTTTGTACATCTTTTCTTTTCTTCCTTTTTATTTATTTCATATTATGTGTGTACGATATAGTATTATAAAAAAGGAACTTTACCAAAGAGGTATAAAATAAGACTACTCAGTGCGAAGGACGGAGTTCTGACGGAGCGGCAAAATACATATATCTATTAAGAGTACAAAGTGGGTTTACATTTAGTATGAGAAACAAAGCGTTGATGGCACTACGCAGTTATGCCTAATTTAAGACCTTTTAAAAAGACCTTTTTTATTAAACATCTTAAATAAATACCAATATAAACGGAGTAGTGTTTAATACGAATAAAGAATATAGTTTATACGGAGATAAGAAGACAATCGACTTATAACTTCACATAGCCAATGCTGTCTTTACCACATGACGAAATGTGGTTGTATTACGGGACGAAACGTTTTTGTTCAGTTGATCAATCACTGGCTAGCAATTACTTCTTACCAGAATTAAGAAGTCCTACCTGAATATACTTATAAAACAAGTTGACCTTTGACCTTTACTGTTTACCTTTTTTTTCATAAACTCATGGACGTTTCACGACTAAATTAGTGTCTGAGTCCCACGCCCAAGAACAACAACGTGTTTGTAATATACTCGTACATAGCAGTACAGACATCCACCCATAGACAATAGATACACAACGCAAGTTCGTAAAATTTTATGGAAAACAAGCGTGTCACGTAGGACTATGAAGTAGGAAGTGGTGCTGGTTTCATGTCTTATCAAATTAAAACTCCTGCTTCGTGTTTTTGTGGACTGTATTTAAATATTTAATAAAACAAGGCGATGGCAACGCATACCGTTCGAGCTTATCATAGACGAGAAGTGAAATAATTTTAGTGTTGGCTAGCACAAATCAAATTGAGGCAGACACTAAATTTTAACCTCCATGTACAAGTACAATCTTGTACACACGTCACGAGTACATTTAAACCTCTTTGTACAAGTACAAGTACATTTTAATGATGGGAAACCATTCACCGATGAAACGAAACATCTCCCTTGACTCAGTTCAACATTTTTGACGAATTTTTAGGCATTTCTGTGCTTTGTAACAACGACTTACTAGCAACACAACAAGAGTCGGAACAGACTGGATGAACACCGCGAGAAGTGAGAGCTTAGCGCAAACGTCGGGCACGCAAGCGATGGAGAGTTGCGTTATCTACTTTACATCTATGCATCCACCCGATATCTATCTACCACATGACAACATTGGTAGCTCAGATGTAAAAGCATTTGAGGTCAACTTTTTCAGTATATACGACGTCCAGACACGAGTAAGATCGTGAAAAACTAGGCATCTATTTAGCACAAAATGCTCTTTGCCTTTCGGGAGGTCACCGCTCCGCTCAGTCATTAATCAAGTTTGGTCATACATTAACGTAATGACATCTGAAAGTCTAATGCCTAAGATGCGCAATAAATGATACGAGATATATGTAAAAGTTTAAGGGACTACATGGGATAACGGGAGACGAATTGTCTCCCGACAGTTCCGTCTATTCTACACAAAAGACTGTCTGCCTTTCGGGAGGTCACCGCTCGACGGTCATCAATCAAGTTTAGTCTCGCATTAACGTAATGACCGCCGTCCCGGATGTCGCCTTATTTTCCTTTTTTTTCTAACGCCTCTTTCAGGCAATTTGGAGCACGATACAAATTTAACACGGACGTTTCCCGCTGATGGAAATCTATGAAGGATAGCTACTCTATTTTTTTAAAATTGCTAACAATTTCCTTTGACGCAGTGGTCAATCTTTTTGAATATTCGTAATGCGTTTGTGAACCATAATCTTTTCAACTATCACGTTTTTCTTTGTACATAAACAAAATTAGTTATTATAAGACCAATAAACAAATGGAGATTAAGTGTACTTAAGCGAACTCTGTTCCTTAATTCAGCAAACTTTGCCTATTACAACATTAGTGTAGAGATAGTGTTGAAACCAAATGAGAATTGTTCTAGTTCAGTTTTCGACTGGCCATTTCATGGACCGTATAAACGAACCACAAGTCAAGAAGCCGCCACTAAATTCCTTCGTGGAATGTGGATACCATCAGGATTGGGTCCAAGCTGTAAGCGAAAAGCGTAAGGGATGTTATTATTTGTATTTATTAAATAAAAACTACACTCCCAGACACCTGAATTCAGCCACACTGCATTTTCAGTTTTAATAGCCTGAAGCTTTAAAAAAATGTTTGATTGATGAAAAAGCTTTTATGCAATTTTGAACCTAGCATACTAACGACTATTTCAGTATGCCATTGTTCCACATTTGAATTCAGAGCACTGAAAATGAGTTCAAGTATAACAAGTCCGCCCTTCTCATGGTTTACCTAAAAAAATCGTTTATTCAGTGACTTGTATTGCCTCCAACAGCGTTTACAACGGCCATCATGCGGTTTGGCATGGAATCAATCAACGTCACTATGTCGTGTTGTGGAATGTTCTCCCATTCTTTATCCATGGCAGATTTCAGCTCCTGCAAGGTCTGCGGAGCTGGATGGTGGAGTTATGGATACTTATGTGGTTTTATATTACGTTCTTCGAGTCTCCTTCTAACAATCCGAGCGCTAACAGCCACTCCATGAAAGTCTCGAAGCTGTTTTGGATCTGTACTAAGGTCAGGTGACGATTTCGTAAGCTGGTCGTGAAGATAAACCGATCTTGTCTTTCCGTCGTCACTCGGAACCGTGGTCCTTTTGGACGACGAACGAAGCCGCCAGCCTCTAGGTATCTTTGAACAGCAGAACAGCTTAAATGAAGTTGTGCACTCACATTTCGCTGACTAAACCCAGACTGAAGAAGTGCCACAGCTTGCGCAGCTACTTCGGGCACAGTATCCATAAGTATATGGTCAAAATCGGTTCAAATCTCAGGTAAAACAATTTAACGATACTTTTATAGAAAAAGAACACCATTAAATCAAAAAAACTGCTGCAATTCAAAATTTCTGCTTCCATATTTTTTTTTTAAACAATGAATTGACTCTTACTGCTGCTCATGTTCGCTCATCTGCTGCTTTTCTTCTGTCGTTCTAATTCGTTCTAATTCAAATTTAGAACAATAGCACACCAAAATGATGTTGAATATGTCAACTTCAAAACTGCATAATATCTTTTTCTTTGACCTAATTTTTTGACTTTGACCTTTTTATCTTTATGTTTCGGGCCTTTATACATAAAAATGCAAGATGGCTCGATTCAGATGTCAGGGTGTGTATTTATACAATCTTTGAGCTAAAAAGGAAATAGCTTGTTTATGTAGATTATTTTTTATTTATCAATGTGTTTTCATTGTCATTTGTACCTATTTGTACGAATACACAAATACATCATTCATCATTTTACTTTTCATCTTTCTTTTCTACTACGAATATCAATATCCGTTTATAGCTACAACCTTATGCCCGTATATGCTCTCTCTGTTGGATCAGTCATAAAAATCTATAATTTTGAAATTTTTAAGTGATACCAATTTAAATGTAATCAGAATCTTACGTAAACAATATTATTAATATGCATCTTCTTCATTACTTATTTATGTATAACTACTAATGTATGTATTAGTACTTCATAGTATACTAATGTAGCGACAGCAGTTCTTATGTGCCTTTGTTGTCGGTGAACAGGGATTATAAAGTTAGTCACTAAAAGTCTTCTCCGCGTATGGACGCATTAATTTTTTTTTTTATTTATGGAAGTAGGTTGTCTGTACACATATTTGGTTTCCTTTAAACTCTCTCATAGGTCGCAACATGTACATTTACTTATGTTTGAATAGCCGCTTACGCTTATAACTTTCTTTTATGTAGGCTCGATCTCCCGCTGGACCTTAACCATTTTCATTCGCATCGAGTAAATTTTGACCGGGAATTCATTGCATAATTCAGTCACATTATAAATTAGGGCCAGCCTGAGACCTGCATTGCCGATAACTCGGGACCACTATATATTTAAAGCCCATTTGCACATTTAAAGTTACGACCGTGAATTACGATAATAGGCATGATGACAGTATCAAAGAATTAAAGAATAAATGATTTTAGAGAAAAAAATATGTTGAAAGAATTCTAATAAATTAACCAGTTTTAATGTAAACATTGAGATTAATAATATTTTCAATAAAATAAAAGTATAAAATACTGCATTCGGCCATGTTAACTAAAACGCCAATCAGAGCGAATGACGTCACGCCTCAGTGAACATCACCGTGTCGCTTGAACTTCGATTGATTTATCTACCTACGTTTACCTAGGTGTAACGTCACAAGCGACGCCATGACACCTGCGAGTGTTTTCGCGCATAATTCAAAGTAGATTCGCGTTAAAACTTATTTTATTGCTGAAATAATGTTATTTTCGGAAACAGTAGACGTGAATCTACATTATAGAAGCGGATTTCAAAATCCGTCATCATGCCTATTGTGCTTTTGATATATTTTTTTATGTGGTACACAAATACACATACAAATATAATATTTTTTAAAGAAAAATATTATATTTGTTCTTTTGCCCTTGACTTCATTCGCGTGGTCTTCGTGAATAACAGTCTACCTATTTGCCAAGTTTCAACGTAATCGGTTCAGCCGATTGGACTTGATTGAGTAACAAACAACCAAACTTTCGCATTTAGGTATAATATAAGTGGGATGTAACAGTAAGGCAGGCAGTACAAGATAAGTAGCTTACCACCGTCTATAGCAGGGGTGCTGAAACGGTCGATCGCGATCGACCGACTTACTTTGACTAAAAAAATGCATATTGTGCGGAAAACTAATATCTATGCCACGATACACCCTACCTAGACGACAATCCTGCATCACACATACTTGCAGCCTCTCAGAGTCGATCGATCGTAGTCTAACAATATTGAGGTAGATCGCCAGCAGTTCAAGTTTGAGCACCCCTGGTCTATAGCATCAATACGAGTCAACATTACGGTTCGGATAAATAGAAAATTCTACGTCTTAAGACTTATGGCTATTTTACACAAGGAGAATTTCTCGAACACAAGTTTCTCGAACATCAGTCAAGAGCTAGTATAAACAACGGATATCATCATCTAAAGACTTATCATCGAGTTTTAATCATGTTGTAGACGAGAATTGTATGTAATTTGATCGCATACAAGAATCGTATACAATATTCTCGCCAGAACTGCTTGTAACCATAGAGATTGACCATAGAGGCAGACTATATGAAGTCCTAGGGTTGTGAACTATCTGTCGACCCTGTGAACTATCTGTTGACCCTGTGAACTATCTGTCGATAGTATAATGGGATAAGAGTAGAGTAGTAGGATAAGAGTAGATGCTCCCCATTCCTCATATCATTATACACCTTATTCCCGATTATTCCAAATCCATCTTCCAAATATGCGCTCCCAAATGTCCAAAGATAAGCAGCACATCTACGGACATGCCAATGTTCGTCATTTGTAACCGATGTTGGCATGTATCGCCATTCGCAAATAGATTATCCGCATATCATCGAAAAAAGTGCGATTAATTAATATTTGTCAATGTAAATGTCTTAAATAAATAAATAAAAATAAATTACATTCAAATTGTAACACGTTTTACCACATTTCCACCCGACTACGGTAAAGCCAAAGGAGGGTTAAGATTTTAGCAGTCTATATTAGTATGAATGTACTCGTATGTTCATCTATTTCCTCGTAGCTCCTAAACTATTTATCACATTTTGACAAATGAGGTGTCGTTGGATTCGTTGGATGTTTCGCGTAAGATAGGCGTAACATGACGTCTCTTTAAATCCTATATGGAGGATATGAAGCACAAATATCTATGTAGCAAAAATATAAATGCAGACAAATGTATCGTGTTTGATACTAATCAAATGAAAAGTTTTAATGTGCACATTCCAAAATATATAGTTTATATATACATAAAAATGTGCTATTTACAAATGAATGTTAAAAATGACGTGAATCGTGGATGAAAATAATTACATAGTCGTAGACCCCAAAATGGAATCAAAACAAAAAAAAAAATAAACTAAAACCCGACTACTCAATTTTTTTAATAAGTTTTAGGTACTGTCAAAGCAGGCCTCTTACATATGGCGTAGTCGCACGTCTACAAACTTAACAGTATTTATAACTGACGTGCGACTACGCTATATGTAAAGGGAGACCTTTTAGTTACGGCGGGTCAGGTAACAGTCGGGTTTTAGTTTTTAAACTTATTTTTTTTAATATAATAGTTAGTAGTATATTTTTGATCACACATTGTTCTTTAATAACTATGATATGCGCATATTGTTTATTGAGGAAAATTGTTAATTCCGTGTGCATGGTTTCCTGTAACCTTGACGGAATATCTTATATACCAACACCTATCATTAGAGTACAAACAATATAGAAACTATCAAACGCTCTATCGTAGTACCGTAATTACAATAATTACGCAGCGACAAACATACAACATGAAATATGTAGCATAAGCGGAATGTATTAGTGCTATAATTATGAATTTCAGTAAAACAAATGCCAACGTATTCCGCACTAAATCCGCAATTTAACCATGAATCAAAACGGACAACAGTTCGGATTATGTTAGCAAATACAGTTTGGAGATAACGACTGACGCCTGTGTCACCACAATTTACAATGACAGGAAACGATATGGATTTATGAAAAAAGTCGATTACGTAAATGCCAAACGCGAGAGTCCGTTCCGCCAACAAAACGTTCATACAAAAAATTTAGTCGCAAATAAAAACCGTGCCAGTTGTCACACATCACATTCATTCGCAATCCACCATACTGTTGCAACGGAAAAAATGGCATGCTGAAATATACGCTCCGTTATTTCCGTAGATTTTATACAAAACCTGCTTAAACACAAGTTACGGAGCTCAATGAGTACTCTGCAACAACATGTCTTTTGTACATATTGGCGTTGAATTTTTTTGTTGGATTTTTTAAAAGTATAAAATGTAACCACTCATAAAATATAAATGTAACATTTTGAAACTACTTTCTTAAACTAAATTTTGGAATCTCTAAAAAGATTTGACCTATTTACGACCTTAACCGATATATACACGTACATCCAAATTATAAGAGGATTTTATTTGTAGCCCGCAGTTAAGAACTAGTACCGTGCCGTACAATAATCAGTACTTTTATCGTCTTCCGCTGGATACGGGACTCCTCATACATATTATCTTACTCGTGAGGAATGTATGGTCTTGAAACACCAAGCTTGGCGTTTAACCAAGGGGGTTGGTTCAGGGCTTGCGGTAGCGGCAGTTATCCCTTAGTCGCATTTTACGATACCCACGATAATAATAGTGCTATTCTAGAGCCTACCGACGCCACACAAGTGTGTACAAGATGTAATGCTTTTTCCGAAATTCGAAAGTGGTATTCTCTACCTTTCCTGTGGAAGTTTCCTTCGAAATCTACCTTAAAGGCAACATAAGAATACGCAACTATAGAAACCCGTTTTGCCGTAGCGACATGTTTTGCAAACCGGGACACATGTCTTTACGTAACTCACAAATATCATGTCCTTGTTTCAAATCGCCGAGTTAAAAGTTAAAGCAAACATACGGACGAAAAAGATAAGGTACGTTTGCATACATTAGAGAAACATTCCAAAAGGTGAATGTTTAAACGTTTAAGTTCGTCTCATTCAGACACTCGGCCATTGTCGTACTTTATGTATGCCGTTAAGCGAATGCGCTTGATTTAGCACAAGGACTTGCGCGCAACGTAATGTCCTCGCATTGTCGTTGCGCTAATTCAGATGAATTTATACCAGTGGAGCAAAGCTGAGTGCACCCACCCGTTAACTTAATGTCTTGTTGTCTAGTTAAAAATGTGCCCCGACATCGGTGCGTCGCGCCTAAAACGTTTCACTTATTCATGAAGCTTAGATTAAATGGTTTGGCGCTTGACAAATGGGTCGTTAGAAATGCCTACTGAAAACAATAGCATTTATTTTTCATCTAAACATTATGTGTCGTTATGAACGACACAGACAAAGCGAAAATTAATTGCGTAAAGGTGGGTATTAAATTTAAAACAATAGCGTATGGTATGCAAAACGTATTCGTTCACTCCAATAAACCGTTTGCATTATTCAAAAGCCAGGGCTGGATTTCGCTAGCTATGAGCCGAATTTAATTTTACTTGTAATTCACCCGCAGCGAGCCAGATCCATTGAAAAAATGAATTAATTACTTAATTTGTTGATAAACAATACCTACCTAAGTGAAATGTAAACATTAGTCGTTATTCAGGACTTGCCAAATGACGTGGGACATTGTACGTTGGGTATATTGAAATGTATACGAGCCTTGCGCAACTCGTGAATTCAATATGGCTCACTGGTTGCTCAACAGCTCTCAGCGCGTCACCAACGCATCCAGTCGTTAACATGATACCTTCGCACCGAATGCATCAAAGACGTAAATTAAAAGCCGAATGCTGGCATTGGTGCATAACAATTTATGCCTCCTATACACTCACAGGCGAGGCGTTCGAATGAGGTACTTGGCAAAGCTGAAGCTTAGCGAACCGAAACGAGATGCATCACGTAAACTACAAGTGTTGCCCCAGCAAGGTCAGTACACCCACTACACTCTCACTCCGGAAGAAGTAACTTCAGTAATAGTAGAGGTATCATTTAGAGTAGAGCCCTCTACTCTAAATGCGTTGCTAGAAAAATGGTTGTTCATTTCTTCTGAACACGGAGGTTCAATTGAAAGCGCAAGATCGTCGTAGAGCTGACATTGAGCGATCGATGCGATCTGCGGTCGCCGGAGCGTGAATTATAAACCAGGACCTTGGACATTTCGACAGGTCCGCCCGACATCCGCTGCAAGGACTTGATTGAGGTTTTTTGATGCGGACATTTTTAAGTGATCTTTTCAGTAAACTTTACTATGAATATCACACAAAAAACATTATTCTCCGTAGAATGAGGCCCATAAAAATTCAAAACGTGTTTGCGCTTATGAGGATTATGTGTAAATTAGTAATATGTAAAGTTACACATAAAGCCGAGATAGAGATCAAGGCAAATTGCGCTCCCAGCTGTCTATTTTTATACAATAGCTTCGAGGCAGACAGATGTTTTGAAAATGAATTCATGTGCTACATATTTCATTCAATGAACGTTATTGAACAACATGAATGGTACTCACGATCAATCTTTGTACGCTGTGAAGTCGTATCAACTGACTGTGACGAGGTTCATAAACTTCACATACTAATACCGACATAGGAAATAATAACACGTGCACTACAGAGAAAGGTTTGACGTAACACGCGACTTCCTTGAACTAGTCATCTGAAAGCCGTAGCAATAGTGTTTTGCTAAACTGCGGTTTCCAAGAAGCTACACTTATGTAAATTATAGGGTTGTTACATTGAAATATAATTAACCATTATTAACTTTATACCGATACAATAATACAAGTAAAGTAATATCTGACAAACTAATAAAAATAAACTATCTACTGATAGTTCTTAAGGAGAGAGCTGTATCAATATATCATGTTTGTGATAATTTCGTACTTGTATAGAAAGGAAGTAGCAGACAGTTGACCTGATGATAAGCAGTTACTGACGCCAATGGACATCTATAATATCTATATGCCAACATCAAAGACGATGATTTTAGGATCTATAGTTGGGGCCTATTTTTACAAGTCGAATCTTTGAAAATCTTGTTTTAAGTTTGATTGAGACAATACTAATAGTGTAAATATGATCAAAACTGCTGTTAAAATATTAGACTCCAAATTACCTGGCTACAGTAATTTATAAGCAAATTTAACATTCTACCGTTAAGGAACTGAAGGATTTCGAAGCACATTCTTGCCATTTAATACAAGTCACGCGCTACCTCTCATACACGTCGCTTCGTGCGCTGTTTAACATTGTTCAAATAGTTTTACAATATTATAACTATAGTTGGCCGATTCATAATATTATTGTTCGCTTTCCAAACAGTTTGTAGATACATCAATTACAATTACATTTAAAGCAATCGAAATTAAATGAGCGTATTTGAATGGAAAAAATACTTTCATTGGCCAACAAAATAACGCATAAAATTTTCCTAGTTTTGTCTAAAATTTTATTTTATCATACCATCGGCCTGTGTCTCTCCACTGTTCTCTTGTGTCTCTCCACTCAACCACACTCGGCCCTTCGCTCTTCTTATCCAGCCATTACCAGTCAAATGAACCGATGAATTATAGATAGACATCGGTTCTCCTCTCAAAGTCTACCTCTTCGAAATTATCGTTATGAAGTGGCAATCTCACACTCTGAGCATATTTTTTTCCACCGCTCGCTGAGCGACTTGTGCTTGTATCAGGGCCACTGTCCGCGTTTCCGCATCGTATGTCATAATAACGAACGGGACGCACACATTTTTGTCTAAGACTTTTGTCTTCAAACGTTAAAGACTTATTTACGTCTTTAAATACTTGTTCATTGTTTTAGTTTAATTAGATTATGTCTTTCTGTATGTCTTTCTCTGTAATTTCTTCATAAATAAACATAAGCTATAATAGGCGACGTAAATCAAAATACGCATTTTCTCAAATGCTGTACAGCCGAGCTGGATCAGCTATCTCAGTTTCGCGTCGTAAGTTGAACTTCAAAACAAAACAAACAAAACGTTTAAATTTTCTTCTCATGCTTATCAGTTAGCACATGTTCCCTTCTTAAATACTTTCGCATAGTATTTGACAAGTCTTGTCATGTGAATGTCTTGTCTTTGTGAATGTCTTGGTGTGAAGTTCAATGAACTTCACACCATGGCTGTTACTTTCTTCAAACCTGTTTGTTCATATCAATACGTCAAAATTCGTTATCCACCACAGCGAATAAATAAAACCTTGTTTCTATATTAGTTATTTATTAATTATTCCCATAGAATTTATTAGTTCTTTATTTTTATCCCATCCTATCCCTCTCCATTTTCCCAACCCATTCCCCAAATGAATTCCTACATCTCGAAAAAAGGTAGGCAGCGCATCCGGGGGCGTACCACCATTTGCCATTGTGGACTGATGTTGACATGTGTCGCGGATGTCCACGAGCGACAGTATCCATTTACCACCAGGTGGGCTGTATGCTCGTCTGCCGCCTTCTTACTATAAAAAAGTTGGTTTGGTTCAGGTGTTAGATTAAATAGAGACAATTGTTTAACAATAGCCAATTGTACTCGGTTTCATTTATATAAAAAATGAGAAAGTGAATTGTGATAAAATATCATTAATATTTAATTAATTTAACGATTTTGCACCGACCATGTTTGCATACCTGTATTAAAAACACGTATCATATAACACGAATGAAAAACATACTAACTATTTTTTCAAAAGAGTGAATATTAGGTGCTTACCAATGAAATGGCCGATTTTATTACTGGCCAATTTGAGTTTCGATATCTAATGTTCTAATTCGAATTTCAAATTAAAATAAAATACACCTATAATAGCTACGATGTTCTTATTTCAATAGCAGTATTTCATTTATTTTTCTGTACCTAAATTTTCTTCATGTAATTGTCTTGAAAATAAAATGGATAAATTGAAAAATCGTGCTATTTTTGAATAAGAGTTTCGTCGCGGCACCAACGCAAATCAGACAGTTCACAATATCAATAGTGTGTATGGACCAAACACCACAAACGATCGCATCCTGCGTCGATAGTTTGAACGTTTCCGTTCTGGAAATTTCGATCTTAAGGATGACCACGGACGACCCAAGGTTAATAACGATGAATTAAAGGCTATAGTGGAAGCAGATCCATCTCAAAGTACAGCTGAGTTAGCAGCAGGGTTTGATGTTAGTGATAAAACAATGTTGGTTCATCTGCATCAAAACGGTAAAATAAAGAAGCTGAAAAAGTGAGTACCGAATGAACTGAACGAACGTCAGCGACAACAACGCGTCGAAGTGTGTACGTTGTTATTGAATCTTGTTTTATTGGAATTTTGAATCGCATAGTGACTTGTGATGAGAAATGGATCCTCTACGATAACTGCAAACATTCGTATCAGTGGCTGGATCCAGGAGTTACAGCCCAACAATGTCCAAAACGCAAGATAACTAAGAAAAAGCTACTAGTATGTTTGGTGGTCCTGTACCGGTATTGTCCACTACAGTATATACTCATATACTGTAGTTCAGATTCATACTGGTCTTTGCCTACTAACGAAAAACGCCGCATATACATTTTTAACTGTCATCTGTATTTTACTTCAATGTGAAGCATCTATTGTTCGTACCGTGTATGTACGTTCAATTTCAAAAGTCATCAACTGTTCCATTTAAGAACGTTCCATTTCAAGTCTACCTTGTATCGTATTTTATTAATATAAATAGCACCAAAAACCGTAACGAAGGGTATGCTTTACACCACAGTAAATAGAGCCCTTTCTTTACATGGCCCCCTCTATAGGAGTAATACATTCCGCTCATTGGCACGTAAATATTCATCCTTCAAAGCAAGATGTCACACAATAGTGTCAGGTAGCTGACACCTCGTTAGAGAGGTCGTCCTTTGAATCCTACACTCATTGTGTTTGAGATGGGTCGCGTGGACACCATTCTAACCGAACTCCTCCTGGCTCACTGGGGGCAATAGTTTAAAACTATATACACATGGTCTAATAAGCTAAAATATAAGTAGTATCGTGTTAAGTTATCAATAAAGATTTAATCGTTGTTGTTTTGTTTGCAACTAAGCTATTAAGTGCATAAACTCGCATAACGTACTGTTTTTGAAAGTAACAATTTTACAATTTTACTACGACTTAGTAACTTTACAATCTTACTACGATTTAGTAATAGTAAATACTTATAGATATTTATAGCAAAACATTGAAAAAATGTTACGTAATCACATGAAATTTTTATTTTATAAATAGCGCTGTTATTACAAATGACAAGTCATTGTACATCCATCATGAGGGCATATATTACAGAGGAACATACATAGAGGAACATTGTACTTGAAACATATCTTGTATATTATGTATGTATGTTTGTATATTTTATTAATTCCAAATTTTATTATTATTTTATATAAAGCCCCAAAGTTGACTGGGAGAAAATGTTTTTTAGCATTAAGTCCTCAAAATGGCAGTCAGCAACACAGAAAAGAGCTCGTAATTTGCTTATTTGTGATGTTCTCTGAGCAAAGGCAAATTACTGTCAAAATGGACTTGTTAAGGATTTCGGTGTTCCAAAATTATGTTTAAATAGAAATATGATAAAGCAATAAAAATAAGTTTTTTTTTAAAGATTTCACTAGTCTCAATATTAGGAAAACCAGAACCGACAATGAGGTCCCTTTTCTCAGAGAATGTCACATTTTAAGTCCAACAATTAAGTTATAAAGCTAAGCAACTACGAGTAAGATAACGTTAAATAGCTCTACAGTGAAAGTGAATGGAACATTCGGACACTCGATTTCGCATAACAAAACCTTGTCGAGCAAAAACAAAGATAAAGGTGACGCGGAGGCCATAATTAAAGTCTGTGAATTTTATTACCAATCTTATAATTTCAAGTGTATGTACATAAAATATAGAAAAATATTGAAGTATGTACATAATTTATTTTTTGTGTGTATGTATGGGCCGTGGTGTCTGCCAGTTTTAAAATACCAACACCCGACTACACGTGGGTCTCGTAAAAGGCGACTAAAGGATAACAAAGCCGCTACTACAGGCGCTGAGGAACTACACTACGCTATCGTATGACATTCTACGACACATAACACGATAATGTAAGAAGGCTTAAGGCCTTTCCGTAAGTGTATTAAGGTACAGAACATGATATTATTTTAGTAAAACCTCCTGTAATTTTAAATTTGATGATTCGTATTTGCTTCTTTATCACAAAAATAAAAATTCTTAAAACAATACTGGAGAAAAATTGTATATTATCAAAGATACATTGGCCAGTGCTGAGCTGAACATTGTTTTGAAACCTTGTTTAAGAGGATAGTGATAAAAAATGTCGACCTATATGATCTAAAGAAAAACATGATCGAACACACAACACGGCAAAGTATCAGATGTCGTCGTGCAATGTCGTGCAGGGTGGCGAGGTTTTAAGAGAAAGAGAAAGTTTTAAGAGTTTTTAAGAAACAGAACCCGTAATCCGAAAGTCTGACTCGCAATTGTAGAAGAATGATAGACTGCAGATCATAGGACAAGAAAAGACCTAGTCAATGAGGTGGAAGGATGACAGGGAGTGGCGGACTGCAACTGACCAAAATAGGAATAAGTGCAGAATGACGAATGAGGCCTATAACAGGAAATGTACTATTTTGAAACAGTGTATTATTTTCAAACAAGCTGTAGAAGACTAAAGAAGACGATGATGATTGAAACATAACTAAAAATCAACATAATTGCACAGAGAATCAATTCTAAGCGAAGTAATGCAGGTGTTTGCTTTTGTTCAAATGTTTCACTTTTCGTTATACTCATCAACACGCTTGCATCAAACATTTTACTGTCGAAAAGACAGGGAATCGACTTATCAGATAAAGTTTAAAACGGTACTGTAATATGTGGCCGATTGCCGAAAAATACAATGAAAATAGGAAATGTTAAAATTATTTTATTCGCAACTTCTGACTAACAACCCTGTTCGCAGAAAGTTATAATTATTCCATCGCATTATTTCACGATGACACATGTATTTGGAACTCACATAACATGCGTAGAGTAAGGCCCCGTTCATAATTTGTTGGGATTTAAAGGTATTAATATTTCGCGAAAGTATTACGGAGTTCAAACAGCTGTAAACTGTAGCAACAAGCCTAATTAGAACATTATGTAAAGCTGCTATACAATATTTATTGCGAAACGAGAACTTTATGACGCTTTTGCACTGACCCACATTGTGATTGTGTAATTTTTCGCAATACCGGGGCGAATAAACACGTCTTTTAAAGTCGGTAAGTGGGGAAAAGAAAAGGAATATTTCGCAACAAAAGGACATTATCTGGTGGAGCATTGTTCGTTTGACAATTGGAATCCATAGAGGGACGTCTCGCAAGATTCCCAGACGGTCGAACGAGATCGGTCGGGCGTTCGACTCGGCGACTTCTTCCCAAAGAAATGACTTTCTATTTTATTGTAGTACTGCTAACGCGACATTGATGGCGGCACTTATTGCACTCCGCGAGGCTTTTTATTCGCAGTGTCCAATAGAATTGCTCACAACGAAATTGAACGACGAGCTGCGGCGGGAAATTCGATGTCGTGCCAATACTCGGTACACTCACCCTTGTAAATTTAATAGTGGCTACTAGTATTTCGATCAGTGTTGGTATGAAGTACGTACCTGCAACAAAAAGAATTTTCATTAACATTGATAAAATATTTTTTTCTATTTTATAGGGAATATTGGACATGTTCTTTATTTATTGGATACGTCCAAATCTATTACTCACCTTATATCTATTTATAAACAATATGAATCGATAAGCATTATAATTATTAATACGATCTAATAGTCGCCTTTTGACAAGTATTCATAAATACACTCCCGGACACCTGAATTTATGCACCCTGCATTTTTATGTATTAAGGCCTTAAACATAAAAATAATGTTAGGTCAAGTTTAATTGTTTTTACTGAGATTTTGACCTTAAAATTATGGATACTGCGCCTGAAGTAGCAACGCAAGCTGTAACACTTCTTCAGTCTGCGTTTAGTCATAGAAATGTGAGTGCACAACTTCATTTAAGTGGTTCTGCTGTTCAAAGAGTACCATCGATACCTAGAGACAGGCGGCTTCGTTAGCCGTCCAGGAGAACCACGATTCCGAGTGACGACGGAAAGACAAGATCGGCTAATCTTCACAACCAGCTTAGGAAATTGTCACCTGACCTCAGTACAGATCCAAGAACAGCATCGAGACTTTCATGAAGTGGCTGTTAGCGCTTGGACTGTCAGAAGGAGACTTGAACGTGATATAAAACCAAATAAGCCAGCCAATGGGCCCAAATTGACACGAGCTCACCGAATGGCACTTTTTGATTCATCAAATATATTTTTTGGCTCGATTCAGGTGTTTGAGAATGTACAAACCTACTCGTACTTTATACCTGTCATAAATAATTTATAGCTATCTTAAATACCTGTCAAATGTAATCACTAATGCTACGTTGTTGATCTTTTAATTTAATAATAAATGAATGAATAATAAAATTGCATTATTCCTTTTAGGATTATTATTAAAATAGTCATGGGATTTTTTTGTTAACCCTCCTAAAGTTCATTGTTGCTATGAGATGGTAAAAAAATAAAAGAATTTTTTTTATATAATAGATGGCAGACGAACGGGCGGGCCACACGATGGTAAGTGATCACCGCCGCCCATGGACTTGCAGCACCAGGAGGCTTGCGGGTGCGCTGCCGAGCTTGTACAATCCTGTTCACAGCTTGCTCTTGAATTTTTCCGTACTACATATGTCAATTGAAGTTTATTTACTTATTTTAATGAAGATCGAGTTTCCAGGCTGTAAGTTGCTTTTTACTTTATCGTTTTGACGATCTCAAGGGATTTATAATTGTGATTAACAATTACATTCCGTTACACTACGCCTTGGGAGAGGCCTATATCCAGCAGTGGAGAGACATGGGCTGATGATAATGGATGGTAATGGTACGCTATAAATTCCTGAACCACAATATTTATTTATTTTTTATTTATCAATTTTTATTTATTTATAGTGGTTTGTGTTCTTCATAAACTTTTTGTTTCTAAAAAAAAGGCGGCAGAAAAACATACTGTCCACTTGGCGATAAGTGGATATTGTCGTTCATGGACATCCGCGATACATGCCAGCATCATTCCAGAATGACAAACGTTGGCCCTCGGATGCGCTGCCTCTTTTGGAGATTTAGAAATGGATTTGAAGAAAGAATTGGGAAAATGAGGAGGGATTGAATTGGATGGGATAGGAATGCGCTCTGACATATTTTACTCTTATATTTACAGGTTATAATAGTTAAGGCAAATTACGTCAATAGTCATTACTACAATTTGCATGTTTATTGTCACGCAATTGGAAAAAAAAGAAAAACTATTCCATGTATATAAAAAAATATATATTGCAAGAAATTCGAAATAACAATAGCCGTCATACAGGAAAACTAGTACTACTAAATGGTGGCTAAATTCGTGCGCAAAACAAACAAGTATGGCACTTTATATTCAAATGATGGATGTAAATAGCCCTTGCATCCGGGAAGGTTCGTGAAACGGCGACTGGACGAGTTTAATCGAAAAGCAAACGGAGCACAAACTTGGTAATAAACGCGACAGACAGTCACGACCAAGTCACGAATCATGACCGTCGCTCGTTCCGTGGCGGTAGAAACATGAGGTAGAAATCTAACGCTCAGTGAACACCTTTAATGAAATCGTTGCCCCTCTCTCACAGAAGACTACCTTCAAATGTACTGCATTTCCGTGCTTTATCGTATTTCCTTAATGTATATACCTACGTGTTTCGGTAGTGAGAGATATACCAGACCCCATTCCCACCCCATCCTATCCCTCCCCATTTACCCAATCCATTCCTTAGTCTGCAAAGGTAGGCAGCGCATCCGAGGGCATGCCAACGTTTCTTATTCGGGACTGATGTCGGCATGTATGTATGTCGCCTTTCTCTATATAAAAAAAAATCGTCAGAAAGACATACAATACATTTATACCATATTATTCACCATAACATCAGTCTGTGTCTCTCACCGAGAACAGGAGACGCATTTTACCGAGTTCTGCCCGACTTATCCTATCCCTCCCCATTTTACCAACCCTTACTCCAAATTTTGAATCTCCAAAAGTGGGCAGAACAACCGGGAGTATGCCAACGTTTGTCATTCTGGGCTGATGTTGAGATGTATCGCGGATGTCCATGGGCGACAGTACCTATACACTTACCAGCAAGTGGACTGTGTGTTCGTCTGCCGCCTTATTTCCATAAAAAAGTGGACTGTCTGCGAACATGTTGTTGACCAATTAATGCTTTACGACGGTAAAGCATTGATTTTAAGATCTTAAATAAGTACTCCCAATAAAGCTTTATTGGATTGAGGCTTACTTGACAATGTGGAGTCGGACGGCTTTAGGATAACACAATCTCATCTTATCGCGAGGGTGTTGGAAAAGACGAATAACTGATAACAAAGCTGCTACCACAAGTGTTAAAGAACTACACTAAAATAATGGACTCGCCAACTTTTAACTTTTATACTTTTTACGTTTTTACTTACTTTACATGTTTTTATTTTTTACCCCTTAATAACCTATCAAAGAAAAGTATTTTTTATGACATACATCTTGTCACCCAGCTGTAAATGTCGAGTAAAATCCAATTTATACATATAATAAAACCGCAACAAAGCCTGTATATAATGTTAAACCGGGTAAAGTAAGTGTCCCAAGACCCAGGTTCCGACCACACATATAAATTCTTTTCTATAAAAAATATCGAACTAATGCTGGTAAATATAGTGTTTTATCACAAATTTTAAAACATAGTAATGACTTGTGGAGGGAGCTTCAGTTGGTATATGTGGATCGTTATCTGGGTTTAAAAAATAATTACAAAGATTATTTGATAATAAAAAAGCTGAAAAGGAGTAGGTGACAAAAACAAGTTACCCTTGTTATTGATGCTACTTTCGAGTTATTGTCTATGGTCAGTTGTTTATGGCAATTATTTAGATTTAGACTATTTTTCATAACCAACTGTGATGCAGTCCATCTGTTCTTATAAAACGCTTTTTGAATGCTGTGTTCTTCTATAAGGGAGCTGCTATATAATAACATGTTAATGTATAAGTAATTTATATTTACAACGAAAAAAAATGTATGGTAGTTTGTTGGAGAATATAATAAAATGAATAGATAATACTATTCATATTCTAACTTTCGATATTCAACAGTATTCAAATGGGCGAAGAACATCAATGTCGCGGAAAAAATTGTTTGCACACACGATTTAATTAATAATATTTAACAAGATATTATTGGAGAAATTTAGACAGGGTTTTATGCGAACAGCGGGGAAATGATGTACCAGCCTGTTTCGGGACCGAGTGAGAATTATTATCTATACATAGGATAGACATACATTTTAAGGCCATACATCCCTCATTTACAGGACAACGTGCGTCTTCACGCACGTTGTTCTGGCGTCTTTACGCACGCCCGCACCTCTCTAGGTGCGGGCGTGCCAACGTTTGTCATTCTGGACTAAAGTAGACATGTGTCACGGATCTCCATGGACGACAGTATCTACTTACCACCAGGTGCACTGAATGCCGTCTACTTCGTATAAAAAACCTACTACATCCGAGATACCTCGTCTTTGTTCATATTACTGAGCTGTAGTATTGACCATTATATGGCTATATTATAAATGTACTCGTTATACAGTCGTCAACTAATTAATTCAATTTGATAACAGCTAACCAATTGAAGAGGCCTATTGTCCAGCAGTGGACGTCCAAGGGCTGAGAAGAACCAATTGAATATTTGTCTGGAATTATCCAATTTAAAACTAAGAGAAAAGCAACAAAGCTTTGAGAAAATCTAATAACTTCTCTGACTAACAAGTAAGAAGTACAGACAAACAAATCTGACTTAATTAACTAAATAACTCCATGAATGGACTAACAGAGAATATGACAGTTACCGTCACCCCAGAAGTTTTGAATGAAACAAAATTCCCTGGAATCCTCAAACTATGTGTTAATAGAGTTACGAACTTTGACTTAATCGTTCTATATAATGGTAGTCACATTTCCGTTATGACTAGACCGTTAACTTAATCGGAAGTCATAACCAATGAAGTTGAACGACTGTCGCTCTTTCGATCTTTGACAAATTGACAAAAGCCGTGTCTGTACATTAAATTTTTTTAATTAGAAATAAAATAATTGCAGTGTACACTATGAATGACACAGAGCACAAAACAACAATTTTGTCTGTATCTCTCTGTGTGTGAAAGCACATCACAAAAAAATCACTGGACGGACTTTATTAAAACCTGGCGCAAGCATAGCTTATGTGCCATTAACATTGGGCACATTGGGTACTTTTTAACATTAGGGTACATTTTATTCGTATCCATTTTATAGTTCCCACAAGAATCTGACCACACATACTCTAACTTCTACGCGCACGTAGTCACGGCCACGACTAATAAATATTATTTAATCCCATACAAAATCCTTATTGTATATAATAATAACAGACAATTCAATTAGCGATAAAACTTTATCCTCGCTAAGACGGAAATCGCCTACTTAACAAAATTCTATTAGTACCAATCATCTTAGTCTTGTTTCTCACATCCAGGGCTCGTTTGCAGATGTCACATATGACCTTCGACCTACAATTGTTATCTGACGTATTTGAAGTGATTCACAGATATCTCTATTAATTTTTTTCTCGTCATTCTTTTCCCGACTTATTTCTCATTTTCGCAATATTTATACATACACACATCCGTGCAATAAGGGACACTATGCGGACCGGGTGGGCCGTATGGTCAGTGATGTCAGCCGGTTTTAAAATAGCACCACCCTATCTCTTCTCGTGAGTGTAGTTCCTCAGGGTTCCTCGGGACTTGGTGTTACAAGTTCTGAGGAACTACACCTCTCCTCTAAAAGAGTAGACTCGCCAACCCGCTTGACATACACTTACTCCAGCAGTATACAATTAAAGGGCTGGTGAATAACGCTGAGAAATGTTATAAGTTAATTATAAATTATAACCTAATAGCTTCTGATTCATATAAATCTCTAGATGTCTTGATTCTATATCTAAATATTTTATATACTTTATATCTAAAAAGATAAAGAAACCTTACATTTAAAATTCAAAGTATTTAAGTTCAAAGTAGTAACCCGGTATTTTGTTTTAAAATCTTGTGGATTAAAGTCTCGATTTTTTCGAAATCAAGCACAATACATTGCGTATATGCCAATCATAAATATTCCTATACACTTGAATTGTGACTAGACAATGGATATAACCTTTTAATCTGGGTAACTGGTACACAGCTCGTCGCACACGTATCAAGGTATCTTGTAATTGTTAATGCCACTTCTGGGCTGCATTGCATGTGACGGAACAGTCTGCAAACAAGATTATGTATTAATTTCAGTAAGGTGATTTGGCACAGCGACAGTGAAAAACAGTATTGCAGCTTCACACAAATGCGTCAAGCGTACTCGGTACACAGTGATTCAATTTTTTTAGAAAAATTTGAAAAACTGAATTTCGAAAATGTTTTGGGAACGATGCGGAATAGTGAGTAAAATGGAAACAAAAGTTTTCCTCATCCCGTTACACTCCCCACTCTTCCTCAGGGTAGGGGACTGGATGGGAAGTAAAGAGTATAATGAAATAATGGGCTTCCTTTATCTCATCATACCGTCTAATATGAATGTGAAGATATTTCATATCAATAATAATAATATGAACGTTAAGATATGCCAAGGGCGCCCTGAGAGAAATTTGTCTGGCCCCTGTAACAAGTTTGACTTGTTGAGTGGTTTTCCATTTAAATTAAAAATATACATGTTACTAGAAATTAATACAATTTTGATAATACAAATCGTTTTAATACAATTATTATAAATAATGCAATTTTGAAAGAACATCTTGTAATTGTAACAAGTCATCTGATTTTCCTTAATATAATCAAGTTCTGGTTGCCAGATACAAGAATTTTGGTTAGAAATTAATCTGTGTTGCATTCTGTTGTATTTGTGTGCGTGCTCAGCACTAGTATAAAGATGTCAAGCTGTATCTTCCATACACTGGGGCTACGGCAATCCAGCCGATACAATTTCCTTGCGTGCAGACCACCATAAATAATGCAACGACACGAGTGAATAGCCCTTGTTGATTTTATTAATTATTCTGCGCAAGTTTATTTGAACTACAAGACTATACTCGACATAACCTACGAATATTATATTACGAACTTAGCTGTTACCATTACATTCCCTATATGCAAAGTATCGAAACAAGCCCGATAAAAACCTACTTAAATTGATGGTGACCGGGATAGAAATATCGGCAATTTTATTGTCCTTATATTCATTTTTTCTTTATATTGACAACTCACAAACAAAAGACTCATTTATCGGCAGATATCACTAGACATGATTTGTTTAAATAAAACTGAGAATTTATTAAAAAAATAAAGATAGATAAAGTCTCTGACGACATTCACTTTGCCATGGACGGTCGTCTTATCATTATTCTGACTTTACTCGACTTCAGCAATGCCTTTAATTCAATTAACTTTGACGTCCTTATCGCTATTCTTTGTTCTCTTAACGTTTCCACTCACACAATCTGTTAGTTTAATACCTACTTTCAGGGAAGCTCTCAGTGTATATGACACAATGATATCGTAACCGACTAATGCTATCTCGTTGCTGGAGTTCCCCAAGGTCGCATCCTATCTCCTCTCCTTTTCTCTGTATTTATCAATTCCATTTCGAAAGTGATTACTTCTAATTACTATCGGCTAAGATCAAAGTGTAGTATCTGTTCTTTTCAGCTTAATCTTTATGCTGACGACTTACAGCTTTACCGACATTTTGATGTTGCAGATATTGCAAACTGTATATCTGAGCTGAACAAAGATCTGCACAGCATTAGTTTGTAGGCAAAATCATTTGGTCTTCTGGTAAGCCCTGCAAATCTAAAACTTTGATTTTTGGCAGTAAATATACATATGTATGTATAATCGTTTAGATCTTTCTATTATACCACCTATACTATACGACAATGTACAGATACAGCTTACAAACTACGCTAAGAATTTGGGTGTTATATTTGATAATAATTTGTCATGAGGCTGTCACATCAATGAGATCAGCAAAACAAATCAATATTTTATCCACTCTCTGAAACGCCTTCAGAACGTTCTCCCTATTAAAACTAAGACTAATCTTGCTCGAACTTTCCTTCTTCCAATTATCGATTATGCCGATGTATGCTTTCTAGATGCCACTGAAGAACTTCTGAATAGACTTGAGCGTCTCCAAAACTTGAGTATTCGCTTTATTTTTGGTTTACGCAAGTCTGACAATATTTCTGAGTTTAGGAAGAAGCTTCAGTGGTTACCTATTCGTTCTCTAATTATTACATTCTTACACTCCTCTATAATGTTCTTAACAAACCTTCTGCTCCTACCTACTTGCGTGATCGTTTCTCGTATATTTGTCCAAGATCTAGACTCCTTAGAACTCAAACCTTCTCCGCGTTAAAGATCCCTTCTCACAATTCTCGTAGCTGTGGAGATACATTTTCGATTTAAGCCATACATTTATAGAATGCTCTCCCTCATAAGATAGAGATAGTCCTTCTCTTACTATTTTTAAAAACCGATTAAAACATCACTATTTGTCAATTTCCTAAATAGTCCGTATGTATTAAATAATATGTACATATAATATGTATTAAATATACATACTATAATATGTATATATTTTATATGTATTTATTATTTAGGTGTTTTGTTAATATTATTGTACTATTAAATTATTATACATATTATACAAATTTTCCGTACGCACCACGCTTGCCTTTACCCATATTTAAGAAATCCCCGCAGGAAATAAGCTTGCCTTTTGTACATTTTTTTCTTATTATTTATTTCGTGTTATGTGTGTAAAATAAATTGTAAAATAAAATATAAATAGGTTTAATAAAAAAAATATAAAAAGTAAGAATAAATTAAAAACAAATAAACATCACTACATACTACATCAAGTACTACAAGTACTACATCAAACTATAACTGACGATGCCCTCTTGCCAGGTGGACTTGACGATTTAAATTTTAAAGAAAGTCGGTTGTAATGGTTGAATAAGAAGAACGGATGATCAAGTATGGTAGCAGGCCTATATCCAGCAATAGCTACATACAAGTTGGTGGTATAATATCGTTTCAAATCACGTTCAAGAGTCACGTTCTCGTCCTTAATCCTAAATTCTTTACTTCTGCTTCACAAATCAGACTTTTTAAAAAGCAATTTCCCTTAAAGATTAATTCCGAAAAATTACAAAGCCGCGCAATATCAAACGCGATCAGAACTTTAAGCATCCTGTATTTTTATCGAATTACTACGAAGTCGGTTCAAGCCTAGTATTACCAATCTCCACACATATAAAGGGCAACATCTGTCTGTTTACGCTAATTTCGAGATTTTCTGTTAGAGTTCTATTAGTTCTGTTTTGGGCCATAATCCATATCACGGGTCCAGTGCAGATTGGTGGATTCCTTCTTAATATTTTCACTATTTCTATATACAGCATATGGCAAACAGACGGATGGGTCACTTAATAGTAAGTGGTCACCGCTGCGCATGAACACCTGCAACACCGCGGGAGATGTGGGTGCGCTGACGCACTCGCAGAAACTGTTCACGACTTTCTTGAAGAGTCCCATATCATAGCTTAATGAAAGAAGGTAGGACTTACTTATTCGATTTCGTCTAAAATTAAGATAGGTACATATTTGTTTCGATTGACGATGTTGTGTAAATCGCTTCAATAAATAAATAAGGTTTATAGTCTTATATATATATAACAATCATATTCTAGCAAATAGTATATTTCTTCATCAGAATATGGGTAAATATAGAATACGCTGCAAAGCTACATAGTCTTGTATCGGTGTCTTAAATCCACATTAAGTCCTCATTAGGCAATAAGTCCGCCTCTGTACAATATAGTGAATAAATAAATAGTCCCCACATATTCCACCATTAATTATTTGAAAATCTTGAATAATAAAAATAAAATATACATTAGAATATCTAGTAAAATGACAAATAATTAAAACTAATTCCAAACAGTAAAACTATTTATCAAAAACAAAATGACAAACGTTTGACAAGGTGATTTTGTATTGTGTAAGTGTAAGTGAAGCGGTGAGCAAAAGTTAGTTCATTAATGTAAACACACGCAAAGTAAACGGGCGCCACTAGGGCACGAGCAAATCACTTAAAGTGATTTTCCTATCGATTGAACACCGTACTCGTTAAACAAGACGAATGTCGTTCGAGTGAACACGTTTTGTTTACATTTATATATATTTGAGCCTGTTCTGAAAGAACGTCGTAAGCGACAAATTAGAAATACGAATTTAATAGAAGTCGTATATATAAGGGAAGTCTCTCAACTCAATATATTCAGTACTGCGCCCACTACTGAGGCGCCCATTTCGTTTCTCTCCGAATCTACGAAAAAAGATGTTTTACAGGGTATATGTTCACCTATTCTGAAGATGAACACAGATTACAGAGTCGTTATAAGTTAGTTTAAAAATTTAATTGGATCTTCTAAACTTGAAACGTTATTCGAAAACATTTGTATAATTCCATTGTTTTCAACTGCCGTTCCATTCTGAAACTTTCCCATTTGGGTTCCGCAGAAATCGTAAAATGGAGGCGAAACTCGATGTATTAATTTTATATTGTTGAAGTATATCACGCCGCTGAGAGATAGTTTAATGGTAGGACCGACTGACGGCACTCAATCAAAGAGTCGTAATTGCGAATTGGCATAGCGTCTTTTACGACCAAATTGTGCTTGGATGCCTCCTCGTATCCATTCAGTGCGGAATCACCTTTGAGATGATGGATTGTCGTTACCTAGGAATATGTATGAACGTGTATGTAACTTAACATATACTACATAACCCCCATGGGTTACGAGGGCGCAACCCTCATAACCCATAGAATATATGACTATAGAATACATTATTTTCACAGCATTATGGCATTCATTACTAGCATTAGCTTGATGGCAACTTCGGATTTTTATCGTCGCATCTCTAGCCACCGAAGAGTGAGTCATAGTTGACATACAAAGCTGTTTTCGTATAATTAAAAAATATATTCGAAAACTTAAATAAGTACTTACTTCTTTATTAATACGGCGTTAATTACAATAACTCCCCAAGCGTATAACTTACGGAATGACGTTAACATACAATTTCAAAATACGTCGTACATATGATTGCAATTAAATACAAGTACTAACTGTATTTTACTCATTTTAGAAGTAAAAATATAAACTTAATTCGGCCAGTTCCGTCGGAACACTAAAAAAGAATAAGATAGCTTCGCCTTTTGCAACTTCCAGTTTAACTACATACTCCAGCGTAATGAGAAATGAGATAATTATAGAATAAAGTGACAGAGAAATGCAGTAACACGAAATATCCAGCTACCCAAAACCATTCCAATTTAGTACTTATCACTAACTCATTAGGGTGTCCACGATTTTGTCTATATTCATGATTCTTACAAAAATGTAAGGTAATGAAGTAATAAAGCGCATATTTAACTACCCAATTAATATTCTTAACATTTTATGACTATTTTTCATAGTAATTACTTTTCCCTTTTTCACGCAATTTCATAGCTAATATATAGCAATAATATAGCAACATAATACATAGGTCTCACTGAAAACTTCCGGAACTGGTCACTTACATAAAAAATATTTAAAAAATAATTACAATATTTGAAAATGGAACTCTTTGGCTGTAGAATAAAGTTTGTTTCATCTAACAGTCATTTGTCTTTTCATTGTGGCGTCATTTTAAAATTTGTTTCTGTATTACGATGGATTTAACTCGTGAAAATTTTCGGTGTATGATTTTCTACGATTTTAAGTGTAATTTGACAGCCCAGTAGAGCCTCGCTCGGCTTCAAACTGTTTTTGGCGATGAAGCACCAAGCAAGACGACAATTTATAGCTGGTTTGCAGTATTCGAGCACGATCGTGTCAGCGACGAATTTCGTGAAGGTCGCCCATCCACCGCTGTCAACAACACAAACATCGATGCTGTGCGCCATATGATCGAAACAGACAGGCATGTGAGCTACTATGAGATTCGGGCATCCTTAGGCATAGGCATGAGTCAGATACAATCAATTTTACACAAACATTTGGCTGTGCGAAAACTGTACTCGCAGTGGATCCCACACAATTTGACTGAGGCTTAAAAAACGGAACGCGTCACTTGGTGCACAGCTACGACCCTGAAACAAAGCAGCAATCGACCATTTGAGTCTTTCAAGATGAGCCGAACCCCACCAAAGTGGCGCGTGTGCAAAGTGCCGCGAAAACTGGACACGTGGCTTCTGTTGCTTTGGAGAATCGTCGTACCGTGAATACCGATTGGTACACGACCATTTGCTTGCCGGAAGTTATTGACGAACTCCCTAGAAACAACTGTAAACGCCGCATAATGTTGCACCATGACAATGCCAGCTCTCACACGACCAAACAGACGAACGACTTTTTGAAAGCGAGAAACGTAGAACTCATGAGCCATTCGCCATACAGTCCCGAGTTGGCACCTTCTGACTTCTTCTTGATTCGAAAAATTAAGACATAATTACGCGGTCAACGATTTTCATCGCCAAAGTATGAAGAAGAGGTCACCAGAGAGGAGTGGAATAGATGTTAAGGAAATTGGTATAATCGTATGAAAAAGTGTATTGACGCTCACAGAGAATATTTTGAGAAACAATAAATTGATTTTTGGCAATTCATTGTAATTTTTTCTTATTCATTCCGGAAACTTTCAGTGTGGTCCCCCTACGAGAATATAAAGTAGACGACAAAATACATCAGTATTTTTTCAGTGTAACATGGCGGAGGTCGTGCTAAACCAATTTTCAATCACTTTGATTTATTTATTAAAAAAGCAATTCTCACCAATACAGAAAGTAACAAAAGTGGCTTCCTTCCAAGCGTAATACGACCCCAAATTAGTAACCCGCAGACATTCTACGCTGACAATTAGTTACTTATTGTCTCCTATTTAACTTGTTCCCGCAGAGCGAATAACTCGTCAAGTGCAGTTGGTAACTTAGCTCTGAACTTGCTTAGTGTTGCAGACAGCTCCGCTTGCGTGTGCTCTATTCAACAACTTTACGCGATTACGACGCTACGGAATTATAACAGTGTCTGAGGTTTAACTAGAACTAGTTGTAGTATTTATTTGTGTACTGTACAACCCTTTTGCATATCTTGAGGTGTAGTGGAATGAGGATGTGTAGTGGGACTCTTCGTCCCGCTATAAGTACTTCTTATTTTCAACATTCAATTTTTCAAATTCATTAGTATGGGGAGGCCATAGAACTGCTGAGTGCGAGCTATGCACTGTCGTAAACACTGCATAGTCAATCGATGTATGCTTAGTTTCAAGGCCACACCCTAAATCCCAAAGGTACCATACCAAGGCAGAGCATACGGATACCATTGTGAATGCGTCAGTATTTTTTTTAAAGATGAGATGGCAGCCGAGCGATTAGGTCATATGATGGTAAGTGGTCACCGCCGCCCATGCACAGCTGCAACACCAATATGCATGCAGGTGCGCTGCCAACGCGGAGATCCCGTTAACAGCTCTCTTGTAAAGCTCATTCCACAATTTACAGCTGCGCGGTAACAATTAATTATTTATTAACCATAGTACGTTTTCTTTTATGGACGAAGGTGGCAGACGAGCATACAGTCCACCTGATGGTAAGTGAATACTGTAGCCCATGGACATCCGCGACACATACCAACATTAGTCCAAAATGACAAACGTTCGCACGCCGCCGGATGCGCTGCCTACCTTTGGGATTAGGGATAGATTTGGTAAAAGGGTTTTGAAAATGGGGAGGGATAGGATGAGATGGGAATGGGCTCCGGCATATCTCACTCACAACCGAAACACGTCCGTACATTGGGTAAATAGAATAAAATGGGAAATGCAGTACATTTCAAGGTAATCTTCTGTGAGAGAGGGATAACCAGCACGCCCAGTGGCTGTTGGATTGCAGCGTGCACTCTCCCCCTCAATACACTCAGGTAACGTTTACACTTAGGTAAATAAAAAATGGCGTTACGGAAACAACTATATAGTTGTGTTACGCACATATGTGCGTAATATAATATATGACTAAAATTGAATATAAGGACATTATTCCGAGCAATGCTCGATGTTCCAGATAACATATAGGACGGGAACCTCAATAGATCGTAACAGCAGTAATAGTGCACTCTATCATGAGGCGCAATTACACTGCGGGCCTTTGTGGCCCGGTGTATTGCACTTAGACCGTATTATTATTGGCCCCACGCTCCAATATTATGATAACAGATAATAGACTGTGCCATTGACATCCAAGCTAATATAACACGATAAGCCTATTTACATATACACAGTTCGATCTGAATTCAACTCCCAGATAGTTATTAATTATTTATAATTAAAAACAATTGAGTATAACGAGTACACTTACCTACAGAAGCCGCAAGTGGAAGTTATCAAACCCAACTCTACAAGTGAATACTCAATTATAAATTTTATTATTAGTGCATCAATAGGGACACCTGTGACCTGACAAAGTAAACACAATAAACACATTCTTAACTGATTTTAGTTTGGAGGTCTTATGGTCTCACTCCAGTCGAGATATAGTGAAGCTTTACGACAATTAAAGTCTGCTGCAATAGGTATTTTTAGAGATGTTCTTCAAAATCTCTCCAGAATTAAGATCACCATTTCGTCTTGGGACAAATCTATATTTACGCGTAGTTTAGTTATTTCAGAGATTTTATAATAGGATAAACAACGAAGAAATACATATAACCAACTCATAAAATACTACCAATATTAAAAAAAAACCTTATAGTAGAACCAACCTACCAGAGTAGCAGAGAAGCGAAAGAACGTTAACGGCCCTCAAAGCATCCGGAATGAAATAAAAAATAGATGTCGACTAGTCTACGACAGGCGTACAATGGGTGCTTCCGAGTCTGGCGATGGCGTGACGTTGACAAATGAAAGCACTTGAGACACTTGGACAGGTGATCCGTAGCGGACTGTCCATTCATTCTGCCCTAGTACTTGCTTTCGGAAGTTAGCTAAAATCTAATATTTACTCGTGATTTATGAAGGCACAGCAACGCCATTGATCGGTCGCATGCTCATATTCATAGTTTAAAATTCACTGGCTGAATAAGTGTTGGGTTAAACAGAACAAATAATAAAATCAGTGTTGAATATGTCAGTAATATTTATGGCACGTATTTTTAATCGTAATTTAAGAATCCTCTTAAGAAACTAGGAAAAACACAACCTAAAAACTAGTAACTAATTGACACCTACAAAAAAGTACTGCACGTATGTGTATGTATGCACGTAATTACCCAGTACGTATGTAAGTATTGGGTAATTACGTTTTATTTTCCATACTCAACGTTTTCTCCTAATCGGTTAGACAAAGCCCCCAATTAATTCATGTTTATTTTAGACATTCTATTATGCAACTGTTCCATCTGCAGTAAATAAAAACAAACAAATCATTCAGTTTCGACACTTTAATTACAATGTCGAGCAGATTCTCAGGCAATCGTTCCGACTGTTTTACGTAACATACACGCGGGAGAAAGTGATTCTGACTCAACCCGAGATTTCTATACTGTCAGGTTTATAACTGCTTCTGGCATTGCATCGAGAGCCTTCATGGTCGCAATTGAATGCATTATATAACTCTAAGGTCACGACTCACGTGACTGTTGTTATACTTTTAACATTAAATCGACTCACGCAATGTTGAATCTTTCTCTGATAATGAATTGTATTTTTCATTGAATAACTACTATTAAAATCTAGAAAAATATGGCTATGTTTGTGTTCCTACTCATTTTAAGCACTATTCTAACCTTTTCTTAGTTCTTAGTGGAACTGACAAAATCGAAACCGAAAATACATCTCTAAGGAGATTATTACTTCATATCAAAAGGCAATGTTATTTAAAGTAAATATTTAATCATTACATATAAATTGTTTTTCGTCTGCTCGTCATGAAGGGTATAACCTTTTTTCGGTAATCTTAACTGTATAACGCTTTCATGCGAAATTAAGTAGAATTTTGTAAGATGCTTATTTCATAGAAGTCTAATTAATAACCGTGTCTTGTTAGTCAGCTGTGTCAGGGTAAAGTGTTTTGCAACATTTTGATAAAATATAATTATGATTTAAATAGACATATTATTGCTCAAAACAAATTGAAGAGTTTTGGAGTTGAAGGCGAAAAAAGAGGTGTGGTTTCAAAAATACAAATATTTAATAAAGTGATCAGGAGTGACCTAACGAAAATGCTGTACACGTGTAAAGTGTGTTTCCCCCTATGACAAGAATATTGGCAACACTATTTAATATTCTATAAATCTGTCAGACGACTCTGTTTCGGTCCCGTTGCGGCAACTTGGAACGACGATATTTTATAAATATAAAATATCGTAAATTATAAATATAAAATTATAACGTTGTAAAATATATTATAAATGTAATATATTTTATAACGTAATTATAATATAAATTTATAAATATAAAATCCATACAAATGTATGGAGAAGCATTTTCAGCGATGCTTTTTGTATTAGTTTGAGTGTTTTCTAATGTTATCGTTAGAAAGATTACCAAGACAATGTCGGCCGATGACGGCAATCGATACTATGAGCAGCGACTCCACGAAACAGATATACCCAATATTAATAAATATATTTGGATGTTGAGTTTTTTTTTCGGTATGGCTAAATTCTTGTGGCCCTAATGGCCTTCCAAGAATCAACGGACATGTATGGTTTACGGCGAGCGCAGAAGGCGCTCAGCCAGGAGCAAAGAGTGTGTGTAGCAAACGAGCCTAAGGGCTACCCCGCCGGTAGACTGGCTTTGGGAAGGTACCGCGGGATCGCGAGTCGATGAGAAGCGCCCAGGCACGTGCCGATACCTGGTAAAAGAGTTGGCTGAAGGCCGGTGTGTGTTCACGGTGTAGGGAGGGTGACGCCCTCGTCTCCGCCGGAGGAGACGGTGTATATGTATGTGTATTCTGTGAGTGTAGTGTAAAAAGCGCATTGGCAGCAGTAAGTGGTTCGTCGGGGTCGTCTAAGACGTGCCGTAGACGACGACGACGACGACGACGGCAACGGAGAGGATCATTCCCATCGGGGACATAGGTTAGGTTGTCAACTACTAGGGGGTTGGGATGGTGAGGGACTCTGTCGTAGTAGCGTCGGCCGAAGGGATGTTGAGTCTGTTAACAGGGTGGTAAATGAAAACAATAAAGACAGTGTCGACGACAATATTGACTGGTGAAAAAGCACGGTTAGACGATCTTATTGTTCAATACTAATTCTGGTCGTGGCCAGTTTCATGACTTTTATTCACGTTTTGTTGCTTCGACTAGTAAATTATTTGATTTCAAATAGTTCACTAAGCAAGCAATAGAACGATAACCGCCACTATTGAAATTACAATTAGAATCGTGGTGTAATATTTTTTGTGAGATTTCACGTACCTGCAAGTCTATCCTTTGCGTTGACAATGTTAGATGTCCTCATACAATTTATCCTACTTACGAACTAACAATGATTTTCTTCGGTTTTCTCGAAGGAACATAGTGTTAATGAAACCTATATTGTAAATATTGAACTCAAACACGTCTTATCATTTACGAACTTGTAAGTACAATACTAGTCAAGTATTCTTTGGGTCGGAAACACCAAGAAGCACCTGATAATTGATAAAGTTCCACATGTAACGTCGGACGGCTCGTGAGGCAAATGCTTGGTCAAAAGTTGGATCAAATGCTGGTAATTCTCACCGGAGTTCGAAGTTAAACGGCTTTAATGACCCAATTCATGGATTGCTGATTATACATTGAAATTACAAATTGCTTACTGTCAGTTGAATGCGGAGAATTGCGTGTTGGTAGTTGGCAGGATGCCTGCCAAACGAGTGGTTCGATCTCTGGCCAAAACTGGTTGCGTGGGTTTTTTACTATGCGGTACAGTAGAAAGGGAGTTGGAACTTGCTGTTGTTTCGCTGTTCACGTTTGTGGAACTCTGAGTTTATTAAGTATTTTGGATAGCAGCCCAATATTTACAAGTCCAAATAACATGTCGTATAACATGTCGAATGATATAAAAATTGTTATAAGAAAAGTAAAAGAAAGAAAATTATTTTATTGACAACAACATATGAAATGAAATTGCATTTACAAAATACATAAAGAATTATTGATTGCTGTGTTAATCAGCGCCAACTTAACATATGCCGCAGTGTGAACTGCGACGCTGATTTCAGTTAGAGCCGCACCGGTGATAACGGACTGTCGACAATAGAGACCGTGACATTTAATTTATTATTTATGAGATCCGTTATTTATGCACTTTGATATAAATAACGAATGTAATAATTAAATATCTAAACAAAAAAATCCACATAAAAATAATTATCAATAAATATGAAAATGAAAATACGACAATAAATAAAGATAAGTTAGAATTAAACAAAAATAGAATTAGTATAAACTAAACGTGTGTATATTACCTAAGTATCGGGGCGCCACCAAGGCAGCAGACTTTTGAGATTCTAAAAGAAATTTATTGAATTAAGACTTAAACATTACGAGAAGCAGTGAAGCACATTAGCAATCAACTACATTAGCTGCCTTTGATTTCGTTAATAGCCTATTACAAAACCTTAATAAGAAATATCAAACAATGACAGTGTTTTTCGAGATGAGTCGAGCTTTTGATTTCGTTTCGTCGATTACGGCATGAGAGGTTGTGCATATAACTGGGTTAAAAGTTATTTAAGTAACAGAAGGCAATACGTAGAACTGACAAGCTTCGACTTTGACTTTGAGTGATTGAGTGAGTGACTTTGAGTTGCATGGTGCAAGTCTCACCACAATCACAAATTAAATATAATCGAGTGGGAGACTGGGAGTGGACCAAGGAACTATCTTGGGGCCTTTATTGTTTTTATTATACATTAACGATTTGCCACAGGTTACAAAACACCATTGCACCATCTATGCAGATGATGTCTGAGTAGTAATACCAAATAATAAAAAGGAAAGTGATAACAACACAAATAATATACATTGAGGACGTAATATGCTGGCTTCATATCAATAACCGAAGAGTGATTATTAATAAAACAAAATATATACAATTCGAAAATAAAGGTGGTCATAAAGAAAAGCTTCAAGTAAATTATAAAAACCAAGAATTAATTGAAGTAACAGATACTAATTGGCTATGTGGCTGTAACGTCAGGTATGGTATTGTACTTGGAGGCATTGTACTTAGCACAAAAACAAAGCATACGACCTATTTGTGATGTATCTCCTATAACTACAAGCCTTTATTCAAAGAACTAAATTTACAAAATATACGTCTTATATATTTACGAAAAATGCTACTTTGTTAAGATGAATCTAGATTAATTATTTTTTGTTTTTTTATAGGGAAGTAGACGGACAAGCAAGCGGTTCCACGTGATGGTACGTGTTACCGCCGCCCATGGACACCTGCAACACCTGTATGCGGGTGCGCCGCCGACCTTGCAAAAGCCTATTCATATTCCTATTCCTTCGTTTCTATTTATCAAATGAAAAGATTTTTAATTTTAATGTCAGATTTCCAGAGAAATTAATACTACCAAATATAAAAACAGACACGTGTCGCAAAAACAGTTATTGTATGTCAGGTAAAGTGTATAACCATTTACCTGAAAGAATTAAAACTTTACCTAATTATAAATTTACATACAATTTGCGTGAGTGGTTCGTTGACAAATGTTTTTATTCAATTCAAGAATACTTCAATATTAAGCATGTGTAGCTGGTGGATATTGTGATCATAAATATCTTATATCAAAATTTGAAACCTTTTGTCTTAACCTAAATGTCATTCTGTAGTAATTATTAATGACATTAAAATTACCTAAGACACTATTTTATTATTCTAATTATTATTGTTGTCTTTTTCTCTAATTATTATTGTTTTTTTGTTTCCAAATATTTTCCACGCCAGAAATGGCAAATGTGTTGACACAAACCTCATTTGTAAAATCTTCTCACGCACATTTATGCAAATGAATTGATTTGATTTAGCGAGCTTGTCCATCATTGCTTGCAGTTCTTCACAGTACACATCCGCGTTAATTGTTGTGCCAGATCACAAGAAGCTGTAGTGGATAATACCGACACAGGACCACGACACAGTCACCATGAGCTTCTTTTGACTGAGTTTACGTTTGGAACATTGTCTCCTGGATTCAACCGTTGTAACGAACGTTTACGATTTATCATACAAGATCCACTTCTCATCACAAGTGACAATACGATTCACAATCTCTTCATTTTTGTTGAGATTCCCACTCTTGCTTTCAGTTCGTCATTATCGACTTTAGTCTCCGGTCGTCCGCGAGGCTTGTTCTTGAGATCGAAATTTACAAAACGGAAACGATCAAACCAAAAACGCATCATGCATCCGTTTGCGGTGTTTGGTCCGTACACATATTGCGTGTCGTTTGTGCTGCGTTGCTGCCACGACGGAACTCATTATCGAAAATAACGCGAATTAACTTTTCCATAGTCGCAAACACAACGATATCTAAGCAAAAAGTCGTTTGACGGAAAAAAAACAATAACTGATTTTGAAAAAATTAATAAAAATGTCATAGCTTTAAATTGATATTAACTTGAATTTGGAATTCAAGCCAAATGCAAGAGTAACTAAGTTCAAAGTGGCCACTGTGAACAAACGGCAATTTTATAGGTAAGGCGCTAATATATATAAATATGGGTTGGGTACCAAGAATTTCAATCACAAAGACTTATTAAGTTAATAATTGAATTTTGTTGTTTCTTGTTAATTGAATTTCTTATTTTTAATCTGTTTATTCTGAGAGTTGAAGGAAAAAATACAAGTTAGCAGTGGAAAACTACAATTTAAATGATTTTATCACATAAACCTAAAGAGAACAATCATTTAACAAGTCATTTACAACTTACAAAAAATAAACTAAGTATTTCCAGATGCCTTAAAACACTTAATGGCCGGTATTCCCGACAACTAATGAATTGAGCAAAACATCTTCATTTTTTGAGAATAAAAACAGATCATATTGGTCATTGTGGCAATACAGAAACTGTGGTTTGGTAAATAATTGCCGTTAACTCATTGCGGAAATATTGAAACTGACTATTTTCGATAACTCAAATAATATATACTCACATAATTGCGTACTTGTCTCACTGCAGTGTTCGCTAGGAAACTTGACATAGTCTCCGCGCAATGTTGATCTATAGTGCCCCGACTAGTAAAATGTTATGAAGTGCATTATGTCACAAAAATGATTTTCGACTTTCAATTGTTTTTTTTATTCAGCTTAGACAGGAAAGATGGATACTTCGAAAATCCGAGTAATCTTTGAATACGAGTTCCGACGCGGAACTAACGCGGTAGAAACGGCTCGCAATATCAATGCTGTGTTTGGAGAGGAGACTGCTAATGAACGAACCGTGCGTTTTTGGTTTAAACGCTTTCGTAGTGGAAACTTCGACTTTAAGAACGAACCACGTGGAAGACCGCGCCCACACAGGTGAATAACGCTGAATTGAAGGAATGCTGAATGGTGGAAGCAGATCCGAGTCAAACTACCCAGGAATTAGCGGCATGGTTTAACGTTACCTTACCTACAATATTGACTCATTTGCATCAAATCAATAAGATAAAAAAATATGAAAAATGGTTGCCTCGTGATTTGACTGATCTGCAGAAAGAAACGCGTGTTGAAACTTGCGTTGCCTTGTTGAATCGGTACAGAAATGAAGGAATATTGGATCGAATTGTGACATGTGACGAAAAGTGGATTCTTTACGATAACCGAAAGCGAAAAATGCAATGGCTGACCCCAGGTCAAACGCCGCAACAGTGACCTAAGGCAAAGCTTACCAATAAAAAGGTAATGGTAACTGTTTGGTGGTCTATTCATGGTGTTATTCACTATAGCATTCTCAGGTCTGGTCAAGCAATAACAGCAGATGTTTACTGTGCTGAACTTCGAATAATGATGGCGAAACTAGCAGTGAAACAGCCCCGACTCGTGAATCGATCTTCACCATTATTGCTCCATGATAACGCAAGACCTCACACTGATATTAAATAATAAAATAAAAATAATATTAAAAAGATAACATGTGTGGATACACATGTTATTTTATCAACTGCCAAAATTATCGCGTAACTTCACGAAATGAACAAGGCCCGATAACGCTAACAAATAAATAAGTATTGCAACGAGAGCGTTTTCGTTTTATTAACGCGCTCTGTTCCTTAATTAGTCGATCAGAACGACTGTTTTGTCAAAGAGTACCGTAACCAACAGTTTCATGTCCACTGCTGGACATTGCCCTATTATGTCTCGTGCATGAGGGGCACGTATGGCCTTAAAACGTCACGCTGGACTCGACAAGAGTGGACTCGCCAATTCGCTTCGATAAGCGAATTGGCGAGTCCACTCTTAGAAGACGTGTAATTCTTCAGAACAGTAGTTTTATTAGCAATTAAACAACTTTGAACGGTTTAAATCGCGTATATTTAACATTATTTATATCCCGACGTTTCGAACACTTTGCAGTGGACGTGGTCACGGGGTGACTAATTGATTTTATTTGTCACTTGAGTTATTAAGAAATTATTTGAACTACCGTCTGAAATTTTTTGAACTACCGTCTGAAATTTTTTAATCATTTTATCAAACCCAACAGTAGTTTTATTCCTTAGTCGTTTTTTACGACACCCACGGGAACAGATGGGGTGATGCTATTCTAAAGCCGACGGACACCACAACCTCTGTCCATATTTGTTATCAAATACAGTTTGGTAATTTTCGCAGAAATACAACTAAAAATATTTACCTAATGAAAATGTATATCTGTTGAAATGAGTGATAGCCACGTATTTCCACAAACTGATTATAATATCTACTTTACTTCTAAAATTGATGGTTTCGCCGCGCAAGTTTCAATGGGGAGTGTTTGACTGATAACCAAAACCAGGCCTGGTGTTCAACAGTTTGGCATGAGAGTGTTTTTCCAGAATTGTGCATAAAGGATGAAGTGGGAAATGCAGTACATTTCACGGTAGTCTTCTTTGAGAAAAGGGTGTATTGCATTAGTGATTGTTAATTATAAAACATTTTGTATTCATTTTTTATAAATAATAACAGAACCCCGTGTCCAATAATGACAAGGTGTTTTTTGACTTAGTATTAAAAACTTTCGGAAAGAATCGTCAATATCTTATTAGTACATAAAGGAAGCTTCACATATTTTATTCGGTAACATTGTATTTTAGTACTAGCGGTGCCAACGGCTCCATTCGGGTAAACTTGTGATTCCCGTGGGAACTTCACAAATTATCTAGATAAAAAGTTACCCTAAATGATAACCCAGTATATAAGTTAAAACTATGCCAAGTTTCATTAAACGGACAGACAGACAAAAATTCCAAAAATTATTGTTTTGGACTCATCACATGTACTACACTGCAATGACATTTTCAAAAAATATTACATGTACAGACACGGCTCCGTTACGATTTTATTATATGTTTAGATATTATTTTATTTTTAATATGTATATAGGTATGTACCTCCATAACTACATAGGTATGTATACTTATATTTTTTTTTTTACAGAGAAGAGGGCGGACGAGCAAGCGGTCTCACGTGATGGCAAGTGTCACCGCCGCCCATGGACACCTGCAACGCCAGGGGGTATGCGGGCGCGCCGCCGACCTTGCAAAATGACCTTGCCTATCTATTTAAACTAAAACTACACCCGCGTTTTATTTTCTGTTTGATCTGATGGTTGACTAGCAGAGAACGCCGTAGGGCGTTAAGTCCGCCATTTGTACACATCAAATACTTGTGAAATTAAGTATTAGATAAATAATTATAATAGGACACTGCTACTAATCTATTTTAACTCACAAAAAATTTCAATATGTTCTTTTATGAACTTGTGCTAAACAAAACTCAGGAATTTATGGACCACTGTGAAAAATTACCCATGAAATAACAAACTAAAACAATACCGAAAATCGTGCAAGTGATTTATTATTAATTCTGCTCCACTTAATCTGGATCTCTGAGAGTATTCCCTTCTTATTCTGATATACTACGGAGGATACAGATTAGAATATAAATACTCCTTCAAGATTTAAGATTACTGACTTTGCCTAAATAAAAGAGGTAAACACCATTTTAAAATAACTAGCTAAATTTCTGGGAAAATAAACCGTAATTTGCGACTGGCTATTTATATGAGACATTTACACATTTTTGAATATTATGAATGTTTCTATATTGAATTTTTTGTAGGTAACATACGAATATGTAGGTACCTACGAATCTTATAATAAATTATAATAGTGATGATTGAAAAATCCGTCCTTATGTTTGAAACTCAGTTTCCGAATACGACGAACAGACGAATATAAATTGAAAATAAACACGCCTAAACTATCACCGCTCAATGAAGCAAGGTAGGCTTACATTTAAAAATTTCATAACGAATCAAGTACATATACAGGTGTCCCAAAAACCAACAACAAAACTGCGGGAGATGACGGGCCAGCTTATAACCATTCAGAATAACTAAACTTGTTCTCAGTAAGTCTCATAGTTTTCGAGAAATTAACACATTTTTTTTATTCGTGAAAATCGCTATCTTGAAATAAATACCTACAAATGTTTTTTTATGATTCTGATTTATTCTAAATATTCCTAAGGCATCAGCAAAATAGTAATAAAAGACATTTTCGTTACTATAATAGTTACTATATAGCACGGATTTGACGAAAAAAGTATTTTTTTGCTATTTTTAGCTCCTTTCAATATGTTATTGTACATTTTGGCTGATTGTGCTGTAAAATAATTGTTAGGTGCAGTACAACTGCAATTTGCGAGTTCTGACGAGTTACTGTTAAAATCCAATCTGTCACAGCAAAATGTTAGTCCGCGTGCACATAATTACGACCTTGAAACGTTTCGTGCGTTCACGCCCCAGTTAGCGCGCGTTGCACCGCCACACGTCGCATGCACGATGCGTGTACGTGACGGCATGATGTTAAAACGGTAAATAAAGTCTTTTGAGATTTCGTTACATTACCGAAATTGTAAACATTTATACCATTAAACGTTCGCAATTGGCGCGTTAAGTTCTAGTGTCAATCACGACTCTATTACTTTGAAATAATAATTATTATTAGAACTGAAATCATTCAGTCGTCTTGTCCGTAAACGGGTTAATCCTCAGCAGCCTCGAGACCAACCTGAGGCGGTTGAGCTTCCGTGGTGGGTAGCGTTCAGCGAAGATGCAAAAGGCGGTTCTGCTCGATACCGCGTGTATCGTCCGCCGATTTCTCTCTCCCGGGGGTCCTGAACTCTGGCCGACTGTGTTTCCGCCGGCGGTTATACAGTCCCTCCCTAATTTTGGCTTAACTAGGGCTTAACGAACATGAACATTAAAAGTCACTAAAATAACATGTTTACGAACGCAAAAAGTTTGTAATCGTGCTAACCCATGGTTGGCCAATGCATTACTGAGTGACGCAGAACATTAGAATTCAGTGCAGATGAAGCTGTGCGCTAATTGTTATGCTATGTATGTCAAGAGCACGGACGGGCCTTGGAGTCATCGATTTCATCAACAGTTTCAATGGCACCATAATAAGTCAATATCGACAACAAATTAAATACCTACTTAAGGTAATCTTGCCGGTATTTTAATGCAGGTTTTTATAATAAAAAAAAACTGTTTGTTGAAGTACAGAGTTCAAGACATAACTTAAAAGGATCTTGGGGAGGACGCATGCAACAACCCACAGCCCATGGATGCCCTCGACTGACAGAATTATCCGTTTCTGACAGAATAATGTCATGGAACGTACCTACTGATCTGTTCCCGGCGAGAAATTTACTAGGGCACATTTCCCATCCCATCCTGTCACATCAAGCAAAAACAACCATAAAGGGCCTTTTGTCCCTTTATATTCCTTACTCCCCTCAATTTAATCCCATCGAGTGGGAAGTGTAATAGAATAAAAATCTTTTATACCCTTATTGTCTTTATTCCCCATCCCCAAGAAGAAATGGTAAAACAGGATGAGAAATATCTGTCGTTCCTTTACACTGCTCTCTCATGTAAATCCATCCAGTACTTCTTGATACACACAGGTCGTATAATATGTTTCTCGGGAAGTACATACATCGCGAACATGCATTATAAATTTATAATCATCATCATTATACATACAGGTCGAATAACCCAGTTATTTTAAAGTCGGTTAAAAATAACAGACATGGCGCCCGTATTTTCTGATTGTACTAAACAGCAAAATGACATTATGAAATTATGCCACATGTCTGACATTTCTAGAACTTAAATAACGCAACAGCTGAACGCATAATGTATGTATGCAAGTTGAAACTCTAAAAGTTCAGCGCAAGTTCATAAAGCAAATGTTTCCCATTGAGTAAGTGTGGCCTATTGGTGACACCACGCACACCACGTTTCTAGGATATTTTATAAACAAACCGTAACAATCACACAATAAAGAGTTTTATCTACTCGTATCTATCATACCTTAATATTCATTAAGTTTTCAAAGGGATTTACCGCACTTTTATACAACTAGCCTCATCTCTTTATGAGATGAACTATACAAACTTCTTGATATTATGGCATAACATTATCCTATATGTCTCCACTGCTGAATATAGGCAGAGACCCAATGCTCGCCACCATGTGCTACCTTTCGCTCGTCTCATCCAGTTACTACCGGCAAACTCCTTCATGTAGTTAAATTCACTTGGCGGGAGGATATCTTACACCGCGTTTCCTGATACGTGATTTAAAGATGAATTTACCTCATCGGTAGTACCTTCACAACAATAGCTGTCAATTAAACTATCAAACTTTGACCTTCAATTATTCTCTTTTGTATTATACGCCCTATTTGGTCAAGCCGCACTTAACTGATCAATAGTGTTACTTCTAGTACTACTAAAATCCAAGTTAGTTATCGTTGTTAGAAAGAAGCTTGTGGTCTTAAAAACGCTAAAGAAGTATTCATGTAATATTCGGTCTAACGGAGCGACTAATTAAATGTGTGTCACCAAGTGTATACTTAGCGACACGCAAAAATATGGTATAAACAATAATACAGTTTCTCTGTTAAAGGAAATGACAAAATTAGCAAGCGTAAAACCAACGGAAACAAAACCAACAATGCAATTATAGGCTCAAGCGTACAGCAACGTACAGCAAAAACGTATAGCAATTATAAATAAGGCATAACAATCTAATTAGTTACGTGGAATTGCCTAATTTAACATTAGTACAGTTTGCGGTGACCCCAAAGTTAGATGGCGGCAAGAGAGCGTCCGGCTCTGTTGCAGATATTAATTTAGTAACATGCCGGGCCAACAATGCACCGGTAACTGGCAAAATGCCAAGTATAGCCTCCCCCAACCAAATCCTGTCGGAATAACCTGATACTTGATAAGAAACTTAGAGAAAACCTGTAGGTAACTATCGGTAGTTAATTTAAGAGAAATATGCTTGGCACAATTACAATAATTACTTCTAATGAGCTGCGCATATCAATGAACTGTAATCTATGCTACGTTTACCATATATCTTCATTTAATTCATACAGTAATTATAAATGTAGGCGGTTAGTTTTATTTTCGTATAACTTAAGATATGGCCTAACTTATAAGGCCGACTTTAGAATGGCACCACTGCCATATCTTACCGTAGGTACTGTAAAAAGCGACTAAGAGATAACAAAGCCGCTACCACAACCCCTGACAAACTGCACTATCTCTAAAAGAGTGGACTTGCCAACCCGCTTGGTCAGCGTGCCGTTTTAAAGCCATACATCCCTCATGGATAAATTTCTCCTCATTGCTCTAGACTTTAATCCTTCCAGCCGCAACTGTGATACAATTTTTACCAATATGAATTTTTAGAGATGAACTTTTCGGACCAATTTCAGATAACTTAGACTGATACAATATGCTATGGTTAATTTATATGTTAATTCTGCGCCGCACCTGCGGGTTTCAATAAGGTTTCTGCAAACTAAGATCCATGACGTCCACACATATAATTTAATAACGAACGTCTATATGGAACGTCTATATATGTATAGACTAGGTTTCGGCGGCGCCCCCTGGGCGCCGGCCTCCCCCTAATGGGGGGGACGCTCCGGGCTTCGCCCTGCGCGGAGCTCGGCCTGCGGCCTCGCGTAAATTACACACTGAGAGAGATCGCTGTAGTTGATGTTGTGCGGGTCCTGCGTGGCGGCCATCTTCAAAGATGGCGGAATCGAAATGAGAATTCCAAATCCCTAATCAGCCTCCCCCGAACCCCCCAGATATCAATTTTCATCCGGATCGGATGAATTCGAAAAATAGCCGCCATCTTGGATTCGCCATCTTGAAAAAAATTTTTACCTCAATATAAAGACATCGTCATTATAAACAATATTAGTTTGAGCACCAATCCGATATGTCTACCCGTTTCGGAGATGTCTTCCGAAGAATTTTGTGTGGCGGCCATCTTGGAAATAACCACAAATCTTTAATCAGGGTCCCCTGTACCCAGATATCAATTTTCATCCAGATCGGACAACTTGAAACTTTGGTGGTGCGGTAGTCCGGTCGCTCCGGGCTTCGCCCTACGCGGATCTCGGCCTGCGGCCTCGTTAGACGCAGCTCGGCCTACGGCCTCGCGTAAGTTACACTGCGAGCGCGGCTGGTGGTGCCGTAGTCCGGTCGCTCCGGGCTTCGCCCTACGCGGATCTCGGCCTGCGGCCTCGTTAGACGCAGCTCGGCCTTCGGCCTCGCGTAAGTTACACACCATGCGCGGCTGGTGGTGCCGTAGTCCGGTCGCTCCGGGCTTCGCCCTACGCGGATCTCGGCCTGCGGCCTCGTTAGACGCAGCTCGGCCTTCGGCCTCGCGTAAGTTACACACCATGCGCGGCTGGTTGTGCCGTAGTCCGGTCGCTCCGGGCTTCGCCCTACGCGTATCTCGGCCTGCGGCCTCGTTAGACGCAGCTCGGTCTACGGCCTCGCGTAAGTTACACTGCGAGCGCGGCTGGTGGTGCCGTAGTCCGGTCGCTCCGGGCTTCGCCCTACGCGGATCTCGGCCTGCGGCCTCGTTAGACGCAGCTCGGCCTTCGGCCTCGCGTAAGTTAAACACCATGCGCGGCTGGTTGTGCTGTAGTCCGGTCGCTCCGGGCTTTGCCCTACGCGTATCTCGGCCTGCGGCCTCGTTAAACGCAGCTCGGCCTACGGCCTCGCGTAAATTACACAGTGATCGAATTCGGACGCTCCGGGCTTCGCCCTACGCGGAGCTCGGCCTGCGGCCTCGCTGTATAGCCGCCATCTTCAGAAAGTTAAAATTCTTCAAAATTCTTAATCAGGATCTCCTAAACCCCCCAGATATCGATTTTTATCCGAATCGGATGAATTTGGAAAAAGGCCGCCATCTTGGATTCGCCATCTTGAAAAAAAATTTTCCCCTCAGTAGAATGAAATCGTCATGATAAACAATATTAGTTTGAGCACCAACCCAATATCTCTAACCGTTTCGGAGCTGTCGTCCAAAGAATTTTGTATGGCGGCCATCTTGGAAAATTTCGGCACCCACCCTAAATCCCCAATCGGAACCCTCCGGAAGCCAATTTCCTCCTCGATTTTCCACCTTGAAACACATTCATTCAGAAATTTTTAAATTTCCCAAAGTTGTTTTTAAATTTCAGTCATTTTGTGTCCGCCATCTTGGATTTTTTTTTCCGCCTAATTTCCCCATAGACCAGAGTTTCTAACGAGAGGGAATTCCACCCCGCACCCCTTGCCCAATTCGAGCTACGGCCTCGGAAATGCCCTCGGACCCCAAAATCGAAATTTCCACTTTGTATGGCAGCCATCTTGAAAAATGACGGAATTAAAAAAATGTTCCAAAATCCCGAATCAGGGTCCCTTGAACCCCCCAGGTATTAAATTTCATCCCGATCGGAGGAACTTGAAAAATGGCCGCCATCTTGGATTCGCCATCTTGGAAAAAAAAATTGGTTCAGTGGAAGGACATCGACTTGCCCCACCACATTAGTTTGAGCACCGATCCGATATCTCCAACCGTTCGGGAGAGAAGGCCAAAATAAATTTGTATGGCGGCCATCTTGAATCCGCCATTTTGAATTTTTATCGCGCTCTCGTCAGACTGCCTGCGATTCTCTATGACATTCGGTCGAGCACCATGGGAATATCTGTCACCGTTGAGGCAGGCCGTCGACCGTCGAGCTGAAGGTCCACCGGATGAAGACGGGCCCGCTCCCGGTGCAAGTCCCGGGCGAGCTCGGCCTGCGGCCTCGCCCGCGCCGCTCGGCCTCCGGCCTCGCGGGAGTTACGGTCGATCGAAATTTGAAATTTGAAATGACGGCCGCCATCTTGGAAAGGGCGGAATCGAAAAACCGACTCGAAATTCGCAATCATGGCCCCCATGACCCCCCGGATGCCGATTTCCACCCCCCTCGGACAAACTTGAAAATCGGCCGCCATCTTGAATCGGCCATTTTGAAAAAATTTTGCAACCACGAAAAAGCTTACACCTTCCTCAATGACATTTGGTCGAGCACCTCCCACTTACCTCTTACCGTTTCCGAGCTACGAGCGATTTCATTTTGTATGGAGGCGACGCTGGACGTTCGAAATTCAAATTTTCGCGACGCCCGCTGGCATCTGCCCGCAGTTCTCTATGACATTTGGTCGAGCACCCCCCGCACAGGTGTTACCGTTTGTGCTGGCCGTTGGAATTTTTCATCAGGTATGGTCAACTCGAAGATGTCGGATTTTTCTGGTGCTCACCGACCCCGAAAGTTTACTTTCTCATTCAATAATAATCTATAGTTGAATGACGAGTTGGGTAAGTCGGATTAACCTATGCGTTGAATAATTTTTACTAGAGGACATCTGTTGAATACCTTAGAAGGATGATCTCGAAGATATAGCTCTACGATATTTTTCTCTTCCCATTCTTTTCTGTAAAATTATAAATATTTTTTCCTTTTAGCACTCGTGCTGAACTTCGTTCTTCATCTCCTCACGAACTCACGACGACGACATTTTTATTTGGCAGTGGCACTTTCGATATCAATTATATCTATCAGTTTCTCTTCTAGTTCTTGAATGATGAATGAAGAAATCAATTTCTAACTCGCGTTTATACACAAGCGACTTGGCTCAGGTGAATCTCCTAATAACGTTGCGTTATACACAAAAGCATTCCCCGAAAGAAATTGGGTACATAAAAACACTGATATCATACAATCGAGGTATTTATTCCCCGAAACCCGTAACACACGAAAAGGGTGCAAACGTTTGGAAATACATATTAAAATTGGTAAAAAAAGTCGTGAAATTTTCCTTGTACTGTCAGAAATCGTGCAAAAATCGTTAGAATTCGGTAGAACACTCCCCATATCGGTAAAAATATTGGTAGGTTCGAGACCACGGCAATGATGATGCCTTGCGTTCCCTTCGTTGGCGGTTTTTTTGGGCGGACTGCAAAGGGAGGGCGTTACGAGCGGCAGGAAGTGTTTACATAATGTCCTCTCGCTTACTTCTGCTTCATAAGAAAAAGGGCGCAACTGACATTTTATTTAAAAATATATTTTCTTTATTAGTGCTAAGTTAAAAAGGTTCAATTACATAATTGTAACTTCTCGCCTTAGTATATAGTAAACAACATATTAGCAAAAAAAAATTTTAGTTGAATGGTCACATTTAGCTAATTATGCCTTTTTAACATAGGAGTTCAACATAGGCCATTTTATTCGCTAAAAATGTAATAATAAAACGTAATTTATTTATTTATTCATAATAATTATATTAATTTATTTATGCTATTATACACATTTGTCATTTGTATATCTAAGTATACCCACATGGTGGAAAAAACTTGAATATTGATGTTTTGTTATAAAACGTTAAAAAATCTTTAAAGTTGGTTTCCTTGAAATGTGTTTTGTACTAGTTGTACCCTTGTTCCTTACGGCGGCAAACTTGCCGTCTGTAGATAAGTACTTACAACGATCTATTGCGATGAATTACTATCATCCACCATAGCTTCTTGCGATGATATCTTTTTGCTATATTATTTAGGTACATATTTTTGCATCTATTTTAGTTTCGTCGTACCTCAGTGTCCTCGTATTAAAAGTAGCCTAACATGTAGTCGTTGGTGTTGGCAGCCTGACCGAACTACTGAAAAATTAACTACATAGGAAAATTTTTTACCTATTACGAATTCTTCATCACCATGAGATGATGTGATAAAGCACAAATTATATTTTCAAACAAAAATTACTTATATATTGTATTATTAATTAATACTAGCAGTGCCCGCTGCTTAATGCGTGCAGACGTTAGAATATGTTTGGTTAGCTTAATTCCAGCGGTAACTCTATAATTGATCTTTTTTTATAGACAAGTGGGCGGACAAGCAAGTGGTGGTAAGTGTTACCGCCACCCATGGACACCTGCAACACCGGGGGGTATGCGAGCACACCGCCGATCTGGTCGATCGCCTTTTAATCTGGATAAAAAGTATCCTAAATATTGACCCGGCACATAAAATATTGGTATTAATTAAAGTTTGATCAAAAATCCGTCCAGTGGGTTCTGCGTCATGTGTATTCAGACAGACAGAGACAAAACTTCGAGACATTGTTTTTTGGACTCTGTGTCACTCGTCCTTTACAACGCAACGACTTTCTTAAAAATATATTAAATGAACAGACACGGATTTCTTACGATTTTATTATATGTATAGATACGTAGATTTATACAATGAACAGGAATCCGTTCTCTATTCATAGAAAAACTATCCAATTGCCGTTGGCCACAATAAATTGCCACCTGACATAAACACGACGTTGTGCAACTAAACCGTGACCTTTGCCGACGCAAGTCAGTTAACTAGCACCTAACCTTTAGAATTGCCTTACGTAATGCAGCTTGACGTGAGCGGAGCATGAGCTAATGAATAGTTTGAAGAAAATGCGGCTTCATCTTAGAACGTATCATTTGTTTTCATCTTGTAAATAATGAGTAAGTCTAGACTGAATAAAGACTTTATATTTTTTTATGTCTATTAGTTAATCGTTGTTTTTTAATAAACATAGTATTTATTGTCTTCGTAATAACTATTTAACAACTATTTTAGAATCCAATAAAAAAATATACATATAAGAGCAACGTATCACCTTGCATTAGTATGAACGTATACGAGTACTAAAGTCTAAACCAACGACATGCGTTGTTATATGTCGTCACAGCCACTGTGTGTAATGTCGTAGCCAGTTGCCATATTTTGATATAAGTCGAAAATCATGTGGCTCACTATTCACGTTAACACTTTTAACTAATTCCTAAAGGGTTGTATACTAGCCAATAAATGTGTGACACCTCTATAATACCTTTGTTTTTTAAACTATCATGATACGTGAGATTGAAATCGATGATTAGCTATGAGTTATTAAGAGACACAAGATTTTAGTCCCTTAATGTAGAATTCGATTCTAAGTAGGCTATTACGCTGACTGTTTCATAAAACTTCAACTTTTCATAAGTGACGTATGTACTACGACATATGTACCTCAATATAATTGATTAAAACTAACATTAAAATAATGAATACGCTAAATTGTTACAATCCATGGTGTCTTTCCAATGTAGTTATTCTTTTCAGTTTTCCACTTAAAAGCTTCGAGTTAGAACAAAAATTTGATCGCGAGTCGCGTCGTCGCACACCATACAAAGTGCCAATATCAATTTAACGCGTAAAGGATGTCATCACACGACGTTGGAGTTGTGCCAAGGTGCTGCCGGAGCCAAGTCACGGATGAGGGTGGCAATAGAAAACAACCTTGTGTATACCGTACACCCCCAGTGGGTAAACAATTTCAGTGCTTACCGCTTGTTTCATTACAAGACTGTGAATGCAGCTGTGTGCACAGCCTATGTATACTCTATGTGCAATTTCGGCAAGTCTGCATGTGATTTTCATGTGACTAATTTTATAGTTTAATTGAATAATGTAACAATATGAATTATGATTATTTGTGTATGTAGTTTAGATACTCAATGGATGAATAAAAATATGCAATGTAAAGGATTATTTTAAATTTAAATTTCATATTCGAGTATATGTCCAAATTATTACTAATCTATGACTTAAATAAGTAATAAGTTATTTATGAGAATTTTTTCAGATTATTTATGAGATTTGAGTGTATCAGCATTATCCTCATCATCATTGTCTAAAAAGAATTGATTTAAAAAGTTGCCATACATTTTGCAATAATAGTCTTAAGGGAGAGGATACATATAATTTTGCTGTCTTTTCAAGTGCACGCGGTAGCTAGCTAGCTAGATAACACTACCGCTAGAAACACTAGTTTCAATAAAAACACTAGAAAACAATTGCGAACTCTTAGTTTACTCGGAACACCGACTGAACCATCAGATTCACACACAAAGAACGTGACAATGCAAAAACAATGTACGCACACAAATAAGCAACTTTATAATTCATAGTTACGTGCCGACGAATCCACTTGGCAGCTCTGCGAAAACTGAGATCCTCGGTAAATCACTGTCATAATTAGCTTGAGTAGGATCAACTTTACTCTTTCCTCTTCGCTTCATACATAACACGTTGGAAGAAAACAAGATCCTGTCGTGAAAAATTAACATAGAGACATGATTGGCATAAAGTAACGTCTCGTTACTCGATATCCAATAAGTGCATGCACCGTACAGACAGCTTCCTACGTGGTGCCACAGTGCAAAATTAAATAGTATCCAAACTCCATACAAACCCACAAAATACACCTCGTGTACACACACAGCTGACGGAGTGTGTTTCAGCGAGTGTGGCGTAATTTTTTAACGATATAAGGCATGCCATTCATTTCCATTTCCATTCGCAAAGCGATAAGGTGCAAAACCATCTTGAAGTTCATAATGCAACACAACATCCAAATATTAAGCGAATGAGAAAATAGCAATATTTGAAAAATATCAATCTGAAATTCAACCTTTCACTGAACCGCTGAAGCCGCGCACAACCATCATCAGCTAAATGTAGACACCTCAGCACTAAAAGCTCTTTGCAGAAAAAATCATTCGTAATTAATAATTTCAGTAAGAGTGCTGTTCCTCTACTACTATTCTTTCTAATACCGTGGTGGTGTCGACGTCTGCGTTCGTCAGCGGAAGCGGTCGGTGGAGGTGACAAGCGTTACCCCGCTCCATTTGCTGGCTTCAGGCTTGTGTTGTGTCAAATATGCTTCAGGCTCTTTCACTTCCTTGTTCAGGATCTAGCTCTACAGCAATGTATTTGCATTGACACCTATGTTCGTCTAACTAAACAAATGAGACTTCTTGTCTTTGTTAGGAGGTTTATCGAGTGTCGTTTAAACTAAAATATGTACTCGATAGCGTGTATGTAGCTTTCTAAAGATTAATTTGTAATGTAATAAGAAGAACGTAGTCATCTGCCACTTCATATTTTTTTTAGTAAAGTTCTCGGGAGCTTTAGAATTGACTTGTGATCTCGTAATACCACGGGGAAATATCGGCAAATCACATAACTTGAACAAGATTTTGAGTTGGACGACTAGCAAAAGTTGGATTGGATAGTAATTCGAGTTATTTTCAGCCAGCTGCAAAGATTAATGTGTTTTGTTTGAGAACAAGCGTTAATCTATCAGATATCGGTTGGAATTCGTCCAAGATGCGCCGACATAAAAAGTTGTAAACCAGTTTGAATTGATGATGGAATAGTTTTACACGAGTTTGGACGGTGGCTGGATGCATTTGCCCTTTATTTGTTGTACGTTAAATTAATGTGATTAAATTTTATAAAATAATATTCTAACAAAATTTAATATTGGATACACCATTACTGCGATCTCTTTTTTCTCTTGTTGTATAAAAAGACACCGCAATGTCATCTTTTGAGCAAATAGGTAAACAACTGAAGAACATTGTCAAGGCTCTTCTTAAGGGCCGTTTACGGATTTCGCGTATTTTTGATATATTTCACGGACAACTGTGGCAAAATAACTGCAATTATGACAATAACTGTTCTTCCTCTAGACATTCGCTTGAAAAGAAATTTCATTTGTATTTAGTAACATGAAAAACGCTTGTCTCCACAAGCGTTCACGCAAAATTCAGAATATCGTTGTTTAGGATGACTATTTTCCATTTATTTTGCACCATAGTGAGAAAAAATAGCTAGTAAGCATATCTTTATGAAATTACAAGACATTAGCTTGAAAACATTTTTTAATTCCATACAGAAATATTTTGAAAATCAATCGGAATTTTCTGTAATTTTAGCAATAACTTCACTGTGTTCTGGCCTATATTTCTCATCATTTTAATAATAAAAGCAAACAAATTATATTTTGCATGTTTCTAACTAAATTTTTAAAAAATAAATGAAAAATTATGCCCTATGTGGCAGTTTCCTGCTTTTTGGCATGATTGGCCCCTTAATTTCACCTCTGGCAGATTCAGTTGACGGTTTTATGAAGTCCGGCAGTATTTGGTAGTATTGCGCTAAAGAAAATAATTTTCCCTATTAATACGTAAACATTTATCCGCCGGCAACCCAGACATATCTAAATCTAAAAATTGTTAAACATATCTAAGTTTCTCTTATTAACTTCCATTTTAAAATTGTAAAAAATATGAAAAGATAAAATTTTTAACTTGTAATTTTAATTTGGCGCCATTACAAAAAAGTCAGCTGTCAAACGGTATATCTCTTTCGCGCCAGTAATTAGTGTAGCCAGAAATATAGCACGCCAAAGTCATACGTTCAAAAAGGCCACGAACCACTTCGACTACCCATTATTTACCTAAACTTGACATCCGCAAATTCGTGAGCGGGGCCTTATACATGCTATTCATTTCCAAAATTAGCCGTTGCAGAATTTTAACTTCTGATGTATAAGACCAAAATTGGGATGCATAAGCCTTTCAACAATCCCTAGACTAAATATGAGCATTCTGCAAGGATTCTGCAGTCTGCAGCGTAACAATATGTCCGCTGGTGTTGCAGATGCCCATGGACGGCGGTGACCACTTACCATCATATGGTCCGACCACTTGTCTGCCATCTACTCTATAAAAAATTTTGCCTCCATCCATATATTAAGTAGGTACATGTGTATGTACATGTTTATGTACATGTTTATGTACATGTGTATGTACATGTTTATGTACATGTTTATGTACATGTGTATGTGCATGTACATGTGCATGTACATGTGCATGTACATGTGTATATACATGTATATACAGCTTTGTTTGTTAATAACTACAAAGTAGTACACGGGTACGGTAAGCACATTAAGCGTAATGAGCATGAGCTCTATCGGCTGCGGTTAACTTTTCAAGGGGTTTGTATCGCCCCGTTCAACTTCGTCGATTAAACAGTTGAGCATCTCTAGCGTGCCTGCCTCGATCAGACATTATGGCTTCGGAAGTCTTCAGGCGACTATTAGGTGCAATCACAGTCTTTATTACACACGAGTACTCTAAAGCAAGACAAAACAGAACTCCTCGTGCAATTATAACATTAATACCACATGTTTCTAGCTTTAGTGGGCGTTAGAGAATGTTATAAACATGACATGACAGTTTTCTTAGAAAAGTTTCGCACGTTATTTTGCTTTACCACCGACTCAATTCCGGTGTTTGAAATGACATACCTATCGAAGTTATTTAGCAATGGTTAGACCTTCCTAACTACTAAGTTAGGTCGTCGCAACGATAATTCGTATAATATTGACTAGAAACAGTTACGTATATACAGGTAGGTAGGATGATATTTAACTTACCTGTATTGTTAAATTACATTACTATACATTACAATACAGGTATTGTTACATTACTATTGTCAGTCTGTCTTGAATACTTGATACTTCTTCCTAGCTTATACATTACTATATAACCCTTAGATCAAAGCAAAATGGGGAAGATACGGTACGTTCTTACATTGCGTCGTCTGAAAATAGTCTCGAATGCACAACCACACAAAATTTGAAATTTGAAAAAAAAAAATCAAAATTTTGAAAAAAAAAAAAATTCGTTTTTTTAATTTTGGGCTAAATACTACTTTAGCAGCTTTTGAACCACTAAATTTCACTATAATCAGCATTAATTGATAAATTTTGATAAATTTTATAACTAGCAAAATTTTGATTTTTTTTGAGTGATGGAGTTCGAAATTTGCAAATTTTGTAAAAAAACCGCCTAGATAATTTAATTCTATGAATTTAAAAAAAAATTCATCCAAATCGGTCCAGTAGTTTTTGAGTAATTGGAAAAAAGCTTTTGCCCAGTTGATAGGGCTGTCCCCATGAAGGGGGGTGGTATTTCAAAAAACTAAGAGAAATTGTTTTTCTTATTTATTCTTGCTTATTGTTTAACGAATATAAGAATCAGATCTGAAACCAACCTTTATTTTATTTACATATCTCTTAAATTCACGCTCCAGAGCCCATTCCCAAATATCAGTCACTATCTCAGCAAATAGCGAACTTTCAGACTTCAGCTTAGACCTAAGCTGTTTTATGACCATTCACCAATCAATTGCCATTATCAGGCAACTACTGACCGTGTACGGTTAGCGACGAGCTGTCAACCGTCCATTGTACAGAATGGTTCCGCTCAGCCCAGTAACGTCAGCATGGGCGATATATCCAAAGAACAATGAATAGGGGAGAAGTGCCATGTAAGTCTGTCCCCAATTCTAAGGCACGTATACACAGGCTACAATATACAAAATAAAAACTTAATTTTAAAAGTTTCAATATTAAAACTGACATACGGAATATGTATATTGTAGCCTGTGTATAGGCTACAATATACATATTCCGTATGTCAGTTTTAACATTTACAAGTAAAAGCAGTTAAGTGCGACAATGTTTATGTACATACTTGGAATAGAGATAACTACATTTTTATTTCAATTGACTATACATAATATGGCGTACGACAATGGTGTATAAAAGTGTAAAAATATAAGTTTCAGTGAAGGATCTTTTGTTTCGCAGTTGTATCTGTATATCCGACAGAATTAATTATTCTACTACGACGAAACCAGACATATTTTTTATGAAGCGTATATATACAAACGTATACATATATGGGTATCTTGTAAACTTGTATAGGGGTATCTTTACTCGACTCACATTCGTGTGAAAGTGAGTTCAAATCGTCGGCCCGTACTATAGTCACTAATTAAGTATGAAGTTTTATAAATTGTCGCTTGCTCGACGATGAGAAGCATACATCGTGAGGAAACCTGCATACTCCAGAAATAAAATGAAAATATGGAGTACGTGCATCCACCAATCCGCACAGGGCCCGCGTGGTGATTATGGTCGAAACCCCCTACTGATTTACTAGAAGCCTGTGCCCTGCAGTGGTACATTAAAGGCTGATAGAAGTACAAGTACATATATATACAACCATCCATACTAATATAATTGTTATAATTTTATTATTCATGTATGTATACGAGAGACCTATAGAGCAGTGGAGACATGAGCATCAGCCCATGTCTCTAGACTATTAGATCGTAGTACTAGTGATGTATTCCCTCATTCTTTTAATATTTTATAATGCATTTTTAACGATTGGAAGGTTGATTGGCTAAGAATGCTTAAGAGCCATTTCACATTTTAAGCGAAAAATACAAGTTTTTGAGCTCTTCTATAGGTGAAATGAAAGTAAATATTTTAAAAAGCTCATTTCTTGGTATTGACATTTAACGTAATACATTTCGAAATATTTCTTTATTTATCCTGTAGTATTGGTGTATTGGCAGCAGAGCGTGGTTACGATTCACGGACCTCCGGATTACAAGTTCAGGGGGTATTAACTAGTATTAACTAGTAGTAACTAGTACTACGAAACTAGTATTAACTGATTTTTGTTGTATTAATTGAAGAAATACGTAAATAGCCTATGGAAAACTTAAGAAATACCAACACAGTTGAGATATACCTCAAATGAAAGCTTTTATTTCATAGACCTTTTCATGACCTTTAAGGCAGTTGATGTCAGTTTTGCACACATTTATGTATAGGTATTTTGGAAAATTTCAAGCAAATTGGTTCGTAATTTCGCCACTAGATGGCGCTGACGCGAGCGCTACATCGTGATATGGTTTCGTTTTCGCGATGTCTATACAAATTTAAGCAATTTTCCAATTCTACCTAGTGTGACTCTTGAAAGGCCACTAGGGCCACAAGAACTTAGACACACGATGTTGAGGCAATCAGGTTTATTAGCCGGTAGGAGTCTGGTACCACCTAGGCTAGCCTAGCTAGACCAGATGGTACCAGGTGACCATGCAGGGTTTTCCTCGATTCTCTCCTAACATAAAAAAAAAAAAAAAAAATCTGCCTAGTATTGACTTGATGGTAGGAACCTAAGTAATTTTTTGGAGCTGTGATGGAAGTGGCGTCATGGCCCCCCTCAACACAAAGGACGATGGATAAATATCCCAAAAAAATCAACGCAATTATTTCAAATGAAAGGTTTTATTTCATCGTAGATCGTTTAGTGTTAAAGCAGTCCTCACCGTGGGCGAACCATCGTGTCAACTGGTTTTCTATTTTTATCTATTATTTATTAAAATCTTCATATTTTTTAATAACAAAACCTCATCGCTTTATTTAGTAATTACAATTGCTTTTACGTTTATTAGTGGGTAGGGACGACACATTTTACCAACGTCGTCCTTTAAAAATTAAAAATAATAATTTACAATTTCGTCAAATCTCAAAAAATCATGTATTAAAAAACTGAACACATGTTCGTGTATTTAATATATTAACATACATTACTTTATGATACGACGATTGTTCTATCGTGTCATATTTCTCACGCCTTGCTTCTCATCTATCCAACGGTAAACGTGTTAATACAATCATATTCTATCGCCTATTTACAACAACTTACGTGTACTTTCGGCAACAACATATACCTGTGGAAGCAGTTACCACACTATACCACACATGATCTTCCATTCTTCTCATCTCCTGTCTCCCTCTCATCTAGCAGTTGGCCAGTGTAAATCCAGTGGCGTGCATTGGTTATGAAATTTAATGACTTACCTGTAACAAAAAGAGATAATTTATTAGCTAATAATATTGATAAGTAAATATAGGATATAGGAAGCATTGATTTCGCGTCAAGCACTTTTGATTAGTTATAAGGTAAATATAAGTAATGAACAACAACAGCTGATCTAAAGTGTTTAGGCAACAGTCTGGCACACATAACCAGAACATATAATTTCCTTTTAAAATAACAACACAGGTCGAAATACATAAACGTTTATAAGACTGTTGTTCTATTTAAATTGGTTCGTTCGAAACTAACCTCTAAACAGACTACATAAATTCTTATAGAACACGACTCGAACTAATTCTAAGATCGAGAACGACTATAGGGTGGGGCCTCTCCAACGCCCGAGCACGCTGCAATCCTACAGCCACTGAGCGCACTCAACTGCTAACATTACCTCCTCTTTCACAAAAGACTATCATAAAATTCATTGGATTTCCCACTTTATCTTATTCTCCCCTTCTACGCACGTGTCTCGGTAGAGAGTGAAATATGCCAGAGTCCATTCCCGTCCCATTTTATCCCTTCCCATTTTCCCAATCCTGCCTCTAAATCCATTCCTAAATCTCGAAAGGTAGGCAGCGCGTCCGGGAGCGTGCCAACGTTGGACTGTGTTTGACATGTATCGCGGATGTACATGGGCGACAGTATCCGCTATACACGAGGTAGACTATATGCTCGTCTATCGTCTTATTTCAATAAAAAAAATATCCCAGCTCTTTGTGAAAACCTTATTTATGTACAGGTTATGAACAGGTTATATATGTTGTTATGAACATCCAAAACACTTCCTTTTTTTAACTAAAAGAATGAGAGTATTGCAGGCCGTATGTTAGTATTATTAAACTCATTCCCACAGTGACGTTCATCGAACGTTATGGGTCGGTAACAAAGCGACATCCATCGCAATTCGCAGTAGGAAGTCAATCATAAAGATAAAGCGGCGTAATAATGACGTCCAACAAAATAGCCTGGAGGCGACGCGCCGCCGCGCCGCTCGCGTCCCATTCTACTCGTATATACACACACGTATACACACACGCCCTGTTCGAGGCAATTTGACAACTTTATCACCCCGTAAACCGGCCGTGAGCAGTTAATTGTCGTATTTTCGTGCTAAATGCGGGAATTAATTTAATATTCATTCGCTCCGATATCGCCGATCAAAATCCGCCCACAGTTTTACGGACGCGGGTGCGAGATTCATTAATTCCGCTCGAATACGGTCCACAGACAATCGGAATGTTTTCACAACCGATTAAATTATTGGTTTTACCACATATCATTTGTACATACATTACGTAAATAAGATTACATCGGTTTCCGACCATGCTATACATACGCTAGAAATACTACATCTGCAATGTTAGGATTCTCCTCATACATATTCAATGCGATTTATGAGACACTCACCTTCGCCTACTAATATCGACATACATATATATCCAATTTCTGCTGCTACATTCAATTACATAGGATAGCTGATTTGGCAAAAAAAAATCAAATGTTTCTAGGTGGTCATAGTGTGTCATAGTATCTTATATATCTTATTTATAGTGTAACATTATAAGATAGTGTATCTGAACGATTTGAACGATCTAATAGTGAGAAAAAGAGAAGATCAACTGATAATATGCTATCTTTTTTTTTATAGAGAAGAGGGCGGACGAGCAAGCGGTCCCACGTGATGTTAAGTGTTACCGCCGCCCATGGACACCTGCAACACCAGGGGATATGGGAGCGCGCCGCCGACCTTGCAAAATCCTATTCACAGCTTTCTTAAAGAACCCCATGTCGTAGCTTAATGGGAAGACCTCTTAAGGCAGTTCGTTCCACAGCCTACGGGTTCGCGATATAAAATATTTTTTGGACCAAACAGTACGCGACACCTCCGTATCTAGGAAATGCGGATGGACCGCACTTCTGTGACGGGAGGTGCGGTTGTAGAAACCAGAGGTGGGAATTATATTGAACAATTCTTCAGAGCATTCCCCATTGTACAGGCGTTAGAACTCACCAGAGAGATGCAACGTCTCACCGATTGCTGAGGGGTTCTAAACCGCCCGTGAGATCGTCGACAATACGAACAGCACGTCGTTGGATGGAGTCAAATGGGTCTAATTGGTATTTCGGTGCGCCGACCCAGAGATGTGAGAGAGCCCAGAGTGTGTGAGATGTGAGAGATCTTGTTTTATATTTACTACTAGCGCTTACCATGACTTAGCTTAAAATGTGTTTTCATCCAGTTACAAAACTCGTTACTTCAAAACAACTGAAACTACGGACAGCAGTGAAAACAGCCATAAAATCAAGCCTATTGTTATCGAGAAAAGAACAAAGAAACAGACGAACAGAAACTTTACAAATGCAGAAATTACTTTTTAAGTTTGGGCGCATAATGGGCATTTTCGATTCCCACGAGAATATAATTTTAATTTCTATCACACTTTCTTTTGAACCCTATTGGGTTCTAGAACCCAATAGGAAGTCTTTGAACCCTAGACTCCCTATTATTATAGGGAACTGAAAATGTTAACTACTTATAAAATACCGCAAAGTTCATACACTACAACCGTCAAAACACTACAGAACAATGATAAGACACAAGTATATTTGTACGTAAACTATGTCAAAATTCGCTGTCTGGCAACGTCACTAGATTAACGATGCTCAGCCTCGGGCGAGACGTCCCTCCGTACATTAGAGTAGTTCGAGCCTGAGTAAATATTTAACATTGACCATATAAATGTAATGAATGTGTTTATGGCAGACAGGTAACATAAGTAACATACAAACACCTAAGCGAAGTCCAAAATACAGCGAACAAGTTGTAGACCTTTGGTGTAGACATTAAGCTAAACAGCAAAAATTTTAGCTGAAAAATGGGTTGTTTTCCTTCCACGCCGAAACCGCTTAATGTATATTAAAGAAAAGGAGGGATCAATTATGTTTATTTGTGAAAAGAATGCTATACGCGTGTTTACCTATTTTATTGTACTCTATTATTGTATTTACCTATTTTATTGTACCCTATTTATTGTACCTATTTTATTGTATTGTACGATTTGGCGGTGTTGCTCCAACCACGGTCACGAGCTGACTTGAGCGGGTAGTCTACGTCGAGAGCAGCGAGCATATTTTGAATTACCCACATTAGGCCATTGGTCTTTGTAATTCAAAAAGTAGTCGAGGCACACAATCACCAGATTCCACGTCGAGAACAATTTGTATCCCTCTTCCGAACTGACGTTTCTTAATTTCAATCCTGTAGTAATATGGCGATCAATAGTCAGGACCAAAATGGATAGTGTGCTAATTCCACACAAATCCTTATTACCATACAGAGGAAACATCACAGACAATTGTTTTTCTGTTGGGTAATCTAATTTAGCGCATGCAATTCGCATTGGGTTCACGTAGTAGATTATTAGAAACCTTCTAGGGATTGTGAAACGAGAACTTTGCCCTGTAGTGAGACATAGGCTGATATCGATCGATCAAATCTAATTTAACTGACGATAAAACTCAATGTAAGAACTGCAATTTGTTACAGTGTTACAAAGCCTCACATAAGGAAGCTGCAATTATATTAGTATTATATACTTTAATCCAATAATAAAACTTCAACAGAATGGAACACAATGTAGTAAATAACATAATAACTATGTAATGTAGCTAATCCGAGTTTCACATCCCTATTCTGCGACTGTTTAAACCCTCCTGTGAACGTATGACACGACCCAAGGTGCGCCCTCGAGACTCCTTTGTCTTCCGAAACGTTCTTAGCAAGATGAGGGACAGGATAAAACACATTATTGTATGCGTGAATTAGGTCGCAAGGACGGAAAATGTTTGGAGAGAAATGGCAGATACAGTAGTGTAACTGTAGATTTTACAAATGTGTACTTTTTTTATACATGTACATGATGTAGAATTAAACGAAAAAAAAATACACAAAGATCCGGTTCAGCTTGGCGAGTATTATTTATACTGGTACTGAAACAACATCGCCATTTTGGATTACAGACATTTAATTTTGTCACAAACGTGTCCATAATCAAGGCTCGTTGTATGCGCTAGTGTGGAACAAAAGTGTGGTATTATAGTGGTATGTATGGACTGTTGAATATAGTATCATAACGTTTCCCCAATGTACTATATATTTCCTATTTCCCCAATATACGTGCCTGTTTCAATAATGAGTGAGATATGCCAGAACCCATTCCTATCCCATCCTATCCTATCCTGCTCCATTTTCCCAGCCCATACGATAAATACATTCCAATACTTCCAAAGGTAGGCAGAGCATCCGGGGCGTGCCAACGTTTGTCATTTTGGACTAATGTTGACATGTATCGCGGATGTCCATGGGCTACAGTATCCACTTAACATCAGGTGGATTGTATGCTCGTCTGCCGCCTTATTCCATAAAAAAAACGTAAGCGTGTTTTGGATCGCAAGGCCCCTCCCCGGACCCCTCGCTCTCTCCTACCGACTGTCAAGGAATGGGTGTGTGCTCTTACCGATTTAATTAAAATTCACTGTTAAAAGTTAGTATTACTACGTTTCAAACGATTAAATATGTTCTCATACCTTCAACAAAAGATTTGCTTCACATATCAACTCAAATACGCTGTAGTGGAACCTTCACAAAAATACATTATAACGTTCAGTCTTCAATAGTCTCTTTTTCTAGGAATTACGAGTAGAATTCTCTAAACGGAGAGAAATTAAAAAAAAATGTTTGATGTGTTTGAGACCAGTTCCGATCAAAATTAAGTTGGGCTCGCAAATAGCAAATGGAAAACAATGAATGTCACAAGACTATTCGTGCTCGAGTGGGGAACGCCGGCACAAATAACGACACAGTGTATTAAGCAAAATATCCTGAGCTCTCTTCAAAGTGCCGCAACCTATCCACTTTATTGGGCATTTCATTTATTCCATTCGCTTATTTCCGTTGAAGGGATCCCGTTACGACCGAGTGCGTTTCGAGAATATACCTAATTCCATCTAAACAATGCGATGTTTCTTTTCAATTTAACAAATTAAAGGGTAAAATGCCTTTTGTAGGTAAAATGTTGTTATGTCGACTGTAAAGAACGGAGACCATTTAGTAAATAGGTATTCTTTTAGCTCTTAATATGTAGTTTATTAGAATATCAAGATGAAATAAAAAAAAAACAATTATTATTTATTATACTTAAATGCCTGGAATTAATTAAATCGTTTGAATAGGAAAAGAACAAAGGAATTTATATTATAAAAGAGCAACGCAATATTCCACATAAATTATGTCGGTTATCGAAGCAACATGCTTTCTAGTAGCAAGATTTTAATTAGGTAAAAACGTGATTTATAATAATAACGAACGCGTAAACAAATAAAATGTTACAACAGCACGTACAGGTTGGGGTCGCAGTTTTGCATTTCATACTATTTCTCCAAATATTTTCTAGCACTTGGGACTACTTATCTGATTTCGTTGAACATCTTTTCCAGAACATCCTGTTGTATCTTTATAACTAAATCGATTTTGACATAATATATTCCAAAACATTAAAGAATGAAATATTAATTAACACAATGTTGGAAAACGTAATAGAATTTAAGTCGTCATTCCTGAGACAAGAAACACAAGTCTGACTATTTTCGTTTACATACTCTACTATCGTGTATGCATAAAATGTTCTTTTCGGTATGAACACTATGTTTCTCAATACGTCAGCTAAGGCTTGGTTCTCTATACATAACTAACATTTGACCCCAATACGAAATAGCAAAATAAAACTTGCACTATAAGGTATCAGATTGAAATATTAAAGATTAGTATTTTCAATTATAATTACATGTTAATTATTATTGAACGATGATAATAAATTCAATACCCTTTTGCTTTTTCTTCAGTATGTTATGTATGTAAAGATTTAATATTCCCGGCGGAGTGTTTAAACAGCGTAATATTTCGGTGCGTCGCAATTTTGCGCCACATTTCCCGTGCTGCACAACGCTGTTTGAATAAAAGCCCGTGATTGCTGCACTCATTACGGAAGCCTACACGGGGCCGATAATGCATATATGTATTTTGTTACGTACACCGAAAATAGCGTTGTGACACATTAAAAATAAATTTAACAATTTATTCTGATTTACCGTGGAGATATTTTTATTGATAGTGAATAAAATAATATTGGACTAGATAAAGCGCATTACATCACTTGGCATTCCATTACAATTCTACTTGGCACCGTCCAATCGTGTTGTAATGCATTAACCAATGAAACACATAAATAAATAATCTAAAAGTAGCCTTTTAACTACTGGTACCTATTTAATTGCTTCTTATTATCTACTACTTTATACTCTACCTACAGGTACAACTGTCGGACTGTAGGAGCTGCGCTTCCTCAGTGAGCCTGTGGGTAGCATAGAGAAAAGGTTTACGGAACATAACTTTGAAAACCAATCGCTGCACTCTTTCAAACTTTGCACTTTGCAAAAAAATCAAAAAGACTTTGCAGCGCTTCCCCATGCCATTATGCAGCTATTAAAAACTAGCGACCCGCCCACGCTTCGCTTCGGTTTGTTTTAGTTTCAAAATTTCAAAATAAAATATAGCCCATATTAGACACAGATACATCATCATCATCATCATCTCAGCCTTTAGACGTCCACTGCTGGACATAGGCCTCCCCCATTGTCCGCCACTTAGACCTATCGGCAGCGACCTGCATCCAGCGGGTGCCCGCCACCTTTATGAGGTCGTCTGTCCATCTAGCAGATGGACGTCCTCGGCTTCGTCCGCCGGTACGTGGTCTCCATTCGAGAACCCTTCTGCCCCATCGGCCATCGGTTCTTCGAGCTATGTGCCCTGCCCACTGCCACTTCAGCTTGCTAACCCGAGAGGCTATGTCGGTGACTTTAGTTCGTCTACGGATCTCCTCATTCCTGATTCGATCACGTAGGGAAACCCCGAGCATAGCCCTCTCCATAGCTCGCTGTGCGACAGTGAGCTTATTTATGAGGCCCATAGTCAGAGACCACGTCTCGGTGCCGTAGGTCATCACTGGCAACACACACTGGTCGAAGACCTTCGTCTTCAAGCACTGAGGTATTTTGGACGAGAAGACGCTGCGTAGCTTCCCGAACGCTGCCCAGCCGAGTTGGATTCGTCGATTGACCTCTTTCTCGAAGTTGGACCTACCTAGTTGGACCGTTTGGCCTAGGTAGACGTACTCGTCAACAACTTCGAGAATCGAGCTCCCAACTGAAACTGGGGTGGGCACGACATGGACATTCGACATGATTTTCGTCTTGTCCATGTTCATTTTAAGGCCCACCTGTTGGGAAACTCGATAGAGGTCTCCGAGCATTGTGCTAAGATCCTCCAGCGATTCTGCCATGACCACGATATCGTCGGCAAATCGAAGGTGAGTGATGCATTCGCCATCAACGTTGATGCCGAGTCCTTTCCATTCCAGGAGCTTGAAAGCGTCTTCCATCGCAGTGGTGAAGAGCTTCGGAGAGATAACATCTCCTTGTCTCACACCCCTCTGCAATGGAATCGGCTCCGTGCTCCCTTCCTGTACTCGGACTGACATGGTGGCGTTGTTATACAAACACTTCAACACTTCGATATACCGATAGTCAATATGGCACCGCTGGAGGGACTGTAGCACTGCCCAAGTCTCGATCGAATCAAAGGCTTTCTCATAGTCCACAAACGCTAAGCATAATGGCAAGTTATACTCCTCGGTCTTCTGTATAACTTGCCGCAGCGTATGGATGTGGTCTATGGTACTATAGCCTTTTCGGAAACCGGCTTGTTCGGGAGGCTGGAAGTCATCAAACCTGCGCTCGAGACGATTCGTGATAACCCTCGAAAACAGCTTATAAACATGGCTCAGAAGCGAGATGGGCCTATAGTTCTTCAACAAGGTCTTGTCACCTTTCTTGAAGAAGAGCACCACCACGCTTCCGTTCCATGCCTCCGGCGTAATACCTTCGAGCAAGACGGAATTAAAGAGCTTCTGAAGGATTTTCAGTACCGGTGTTCCACCCGCTTTCAGAAGCTCTGAAGTGATTCCGTCCTCACCCGGCGCCTTGTTATTTCTAAGCTGTTTGAGGGCCATCCTAATCTCGTACAGGCTGATGTCCGGGATGTCTTCGGTATAGTGTCGGGTCAACTTGGCTCTTGGGTCTTTGGCCAAGTTGCCAACAGGTTTAGCGACCGAGGTATACAACTGTCCATAGAACTTCTCGATCTCCCTCAGTACCTCTTGTTTGTCGGAAGTGACACTGCCGTCCTCCCTCTTCAGCTTCGTCAACTGGCTCTGCCCAATAGATAAGTCTCTTGCGAACACTTTGGAGCCTTTATTCCGCTCTATCGTCTCCTTAATACGATTAGTATTAAAGAGACGGATGTCGTGTCGCAAGGACTGGTGAATCCGTCTATTGAGCTGCCGATATGCTTCCGCGTCATCAGGAGTCTGCAGTGTCATCGAACGTCGTTCCGCCAAGAGGTCGAGGGTGTGGTCGGTGAGCTTTTGGGGTCCATCTCTTCGACGATGTCTGAAGAATTTAGACCCCACCGTATGGACAGTTTCTACCAACCTGTTGTTGATATCGTCCACTGCAACGCAATCCTCTAGGCAATCGAAGCGATTTGACAGTTCAAGCTGAAAGCTTTCGGGATTCTGTATGTGGGCAGCAGTAGGTCGGAGCGTAGACTTCATCAGGCGGGACCTTTCTAACTTGACGTTTATATTCAATGTGCCTCTAACCATTCGGTGATCACTACCGGTTTTCACCCTGTGGATCACGGAGACATCATTGAATATTTGTCTCTTTGTGGCCATAATGAAGTCTATCTCATTTTTAACGGAACCGTCGGGGCTCATCCAGGTCCACTTCCTATGAGCCGGCTTCTTGAAGAAAGAGTTCATCATAAAGAGTCCCTCTTTCTCAAGAAAGTCGGCCAGCCTCTGGCCCCTCTGGTTCCGGTGCCCACATCCAAATTGCCCCACTCTCAACTCATCGTCGCCTCTTTTGCCCAGTTTCGCGTTGAAATCCCCCATAACAATATTGTAGTGTGTTTTCGAAGCATGTATGGCTCTACTAATGTCCTCATACATTGCTTCCACCTCGTTATCCGGGTGTGCCGAGGTCGGTGCGTAGACCTGTATGACCTTCAACGAATATCTCTTGGATATTCTGAGTATAAGGTACGCGACCCTGCTCGACACACTCGTGATGGCTACAACATTATTTACGAGGGACTTGTGGACGATAAACCCGACACCACCTTGGGACTGCTGGTCGCCCTCCCGGTAATAGAACAAGTTGCCGGATTTCAGGGTTATCGTGTCCTCCCCCTCTCTTCGGATTTCTGATAACCCCAATATATCCCAGTGCAACTTGCCTATCTCCTCTTCCAGCTCAGCGATCTTCTCGTCTGTCCTCAAAGTGCGCGTGTTGTAAGTCACCAGTGACAACCTACGTCGGTGATCCATGTCAAAAGCCCTGGTCGTTCGACGGTGGAATCCCGCCCGGAGATTCTTAGCACCCCTGGCTCCAGCGCTCGACCAGCGCCCGTCGTCCACGCCGGTGTTGCGACTGGAGCCGCCGGGAACTTGGGGCCGTTTTACTTTTTCTGCCATAGGGGGGGGGGGGTGGACCGTAACCCGCCGCGCTGGTCCAGTGCGTGGTGGCGGGTCGCCAGAGCCTCGTTCGTTGGTCGGCAGGGTGCACCACGAGCCGGTGAGGTTGGCTTGGGTCCCAGAGATGTAGGTTGGGACCCCATACACCCCATAGATACAAGACACAGATACAACATACCTACAAACACACAATTTTACCGCTTTATTATATTAGTACAGTATAGATAGACGATCATTTGTCTGTGTACAGACATCCATTAGCTGGATTCATCCATTACTGAGAAAATAATAGAACTACATCATAATATGATCAATTCTAAAGTTATAGTAGCAAAGTGGCCCGATCTGCCAAAGGAGGCAATCATCTTCGTTTCAGCACTTCGTCCTTTCTTCACTTACGTCGGCTACTCTTCGAAAGACCTACTGCGCAGATTGCCTCTTAGTTTCAGGCTCATAGCAGTAGATCCAGCTTTCATCACTTGTTACTGTTACTATATCAAAAACAGTATTTCATTGCCCATTGTTGATATTTTCAAGCATTTGGAGACACCATTCCACGAGTGTTTTTGAGCTTCGCTCAAATTGTGAGGAATTTATCTAGCACAAAGCTTCCTTACCTGTGTAAACAGTGTAAACTTGACTCATACCAATACCGAATGATGGCCGTATGTGCTGATATGTCGTTCGTTTATCTGCTTCAATCATAAGCCGCACCATTTTGACGTCTTCCTCCGTCACCGTTGTCGCAGGACGCCCTTATCATCGTCCCTGAAGTGAGTACGACCACGTTTAAATTCACTGAGCCAGTTATAAACAGTGGCAATGGATGGGACTTCATCACTAAATTCTAACTTAAGTATTTCTTTGTTTGTATGTTTCTGGTTTAGACCACAACGAAAGTCATAAAAATCATACAACGAAAATGTTCTCTTGTTAAAATCATTTTACCGCAAACACTTAATTTTCAAATTGCCGCCAGAAATAAAAAACAAACGGCAGCTTTGAAAATTTAATGGCGTTTGACAAGCAAAGAGTTCCGTTTTCAAAATTTGAATTTGTTTTTTTCTATCGCAATGGTATAGCAGCCAGTTCTAAGAACTTTTCGTTTGACCTATCGTATTTGTTAAAGGCGACGCAATACACCTCTCAATTGGCCACTTCTATTCTGATTTGGTACGAAAATTATGTATTTGGTACATTTCAAAATTGTTCACAAGACGAATACATAAAAATATACGAATAAAAAAAACTACTGAATCTAGTCTCATTGATCGGGGGTATACAACAAACAGCCTTAAACGCAGCCGAAAAAACATTAGTTTCATTGGTTGCAAATATTTTATACAGTATGCAACTGAATAATTGACATAATGTTTTACCATTGGAGTTCCTAGCAAACGCTGTTATGTGCGAAGACACCCTCTTTTATACAAATTAAGATTCAATAGTGTGTACTCTTGAAACATCGTCCCGCTTATCGCCCCGCGTAACTCAATTATTGCCTTATATTGATTACACGCTTTAATGACAGAACACTCATGAGAGTTCATTGTGCCTGAAAAATTCATATTCCACTTCGGCGGGAAGGTTACTTATGACTGCTGTTGAAGCTGTTGCTGCCTTTTTGTATACTTGCTTCTTTAGGCCCGTAGACTTCCCGAGAGAGAAGAGCACTTTATGATATTTGGTGTATTTTTAATTCATACTTTTATTATGAACCAGAAGATTTAAAACTGGATTACAGCTGCATATTGCAATGAAATGCAACTTGCACGCCTTGCCGCAATAGTCTCGAGTCTTAATCTGATAAGGGCGTTTCTCAAAATGAAAACTAAGTGCACATTGTTCTCCTCAAGAGAAAACAGTACTTAATGACATTTACATTATTCATGAACATTAAACTCCATTATCAAATCCTATTTTTTTATTTTGAATTCGAGGTTTGAAATAACTCTGTAAATTGCATTTATTCAATTTATAAATCTTGTCATAAGTTTAATCTAGAATCTTAATCTGACAAAAGCGTTCTAATGTCAATTACTAAGTGCTAATAAAATAGTAAGTACTAGAATACAGGTTGGGTAACCACCGCTTGTTAACAATCACGGTTACCTAATTTCTACTAGATAACTGACTCTGTCTCCAGCCGTAACTACCAATTAGAGCAAATTCATTAAAAGACGACAACGAAGACAACAATAAATAAATTTCAAATAAGCTCATTCATTCTGCAGAACGTTACGCAAAACTCCTTCAAATGCAAAATAATTCTTGCGTTGATTTACAAATTAAAATTTAAATAATTAAAATATGGCTTTACGACTTGTTTAACCTGTATTATTACTAGCTCAAAGAATCATCAAGCTGAAGTGGCATGTCCAGACCATATCTGTCGCAGGACCGATGACCGATGAGCTAGACTCGTCCTCGAATGGAAACCAAGTATGGTAATGGCTGCGTGAAAAGAGTAGAAAAGTGTTGTGGTGGTTATTGGCAGAGGCCTATGTCCAGTTGTGGACTGACACATGCTGATGGTATAGTATTTAATCATTATTGTTGAATAAAGAAATTACTTTGAACACCGGAATTAGAATAAAGATTATGATTAAAATGTTTATGAAATACTTGTCTCATATTACTAAATATACTGTTGTATGTATAGGATATGTATAACCCTTCCAATTTCCATTTCCAATAGCATGGTAAAAATTCGGTCAAAGAACATATGTTACTAGGTTTCTTCTGATTAGTGTACATTCCTGGCAGGTGGCGTCATCTAGCATTTTCACTATAATGCTCCATTGCCTTTTCTCTATAATACTTCAACGATTTTTTTATGTCGTCGGTTCGTCTACAATGTCTACTCATATTTTTACGTCGTTCTATTAAAACCTTTGTTCATTTGTCCTTTCCGATTGACACTTATGTTTTCATATAACAATATGCATTGTATAATGGACCTCGTAAACGGTCAATTAATTTATTACAAACAGCCAATCAATGACCGTACAAAATGAACTATCGCAAATTAATTTGTCGGCCATAGCAATAAAGTGTGGTAATTTTCATAATAAGTGCACATCGTTTATGGTATTAACAATTAACTGTGTGGTAATGAAAAAATATTAACCGATCAACCGGAGTGCTTGGTCAGTTACCAATTCCACCATGCTCCCCTATACGTCTATGAGGGAGATTTACATATTTCAGCAATGGGACATACTTATCCTCCTCCTTGCGTCGACCTCCTTATTTCTGAGGGTCGTAACTACGTCCATGGATTACTTTTTCTCGGAAGATATTGCGCCACCTGTTTCTGTCCTTGGCGTTAATCATGGCATCGTGGAATTTGGTCGTGTGGACCTCCACACCATCCAGACCACCGGGTCTGGATCGTGGAGTGGTGCGGATTTGGTCAGATCTACGTGTTGGGCCACGTCCTCGGGGTCTCTCCTTCCACCTTGCCAGTCAGAATGAGTCTCTCCCTTTCTGACAATGTTTCTGACCCTTACTAAGTACTCATGAATTCTTTGGAGGCAGGCCCTAGTGTAAATAACTATTTTACATACTACAGTGGCATACTTATATATGTTTGTACACAAATATGTTGTGTAAACCAATACAATTTTTGGATACAGCGCTATGTTCTCAACAAAGAAGAATGCATTAATTTATAAAAGCAAGCAAAATCAGAACTGATTACCAGTTTCCTAACAACTCAATTTTTAATGATCAAAACATACTTTTTAAGTAATCATCACTCACAATGGAAACAGGTATTAAAAGGGAAAGTAAAGAACAAGAATAAACAGAATAAAAATTCAGAGGGAACTGTTTTAAAACTGTTTAAAAACCGCTTCTCGACGCCGATGCTTTCAGTGAAAACGGTTAGAGCCGATAAGTTACTTACTTACCACTTCAAGTTTGCATAGCGACGGCGAAATTTTTATGGAAGTTTAAACGTTGAAAACATCAAAGTTTATTGTAGATGCTACCTTTTTGGAGAAAAAAATAATATAGTATTTATGTCGACGAGTGAATAATCAGAATCGCAATGCCCTTACCTGATGTAGTGTATGTAATGTCTAATCACACGTATAAACATTTTATATAAAGAAAGTGGCAGACGAGCGGGCAGTCCACCTGGTGGTGAGTGTATACTGTTCCTCATGTACATCTCTGATACTTGCCAGTATCGAACGTTGGCAGTCATGGATGTGCCGCATGGATACTTAATTTTGGATTTCATTAAATATTGGGAAGAATGGGTAATAACAAGTATAACAGGAGGAGTTTGCTTCATCCGATTACACCCGCCCCCATTCTTCCTCAGAGGGAAGATTAAAACGGGCAGAGTGTACAACAGGATACTGAACTACATAGTAGGATGTAGTGATATAATTAACGATGTAAGAGTGGTAATATAGGAGTTCGGTGTACAATATTCTTTACCGAAAAGATGCGAGGAGTGCCAAAGTGCACATCGAGCTCTCACTCATCATCTACATTATTGCAATATGTGTATATCTTCATCATATTATGATTAGAGATACACTGCACATAATTCAGTGTATATAGAGTATTATATGGAAGCTTCTAAATTCAACTCCCGATTGGACAAACAGCTACGTCAATTTATGCAATCATTGTCAGTTTATACTTGGCATCAGTTGAAAAAATTGAGTTTTGGCATTCACTGCTGGACACGGGCCTCCTCGCGCACAAGAGAGATGTACGGCCTTAATACGTCACACTGATCAAGCGGGTTGGTGAGTTCACCCTATTAGAGGTGGTGTACTCCCTCGGGGCTTGTAGTATTTTGTTATTCCTTAGTCGCCCTTTAAGACACCCACGTGAAGAGATGGAGTGGTGATATTCTAAAGCCGGCCAACACCGCTTGCTATGGGAGTTAAAATATTCTAAAATGGAGTAATCGTACCAGTTATATCCAATATGTTATCCTAACGAATCTCTTTAGTATCTTAACATAAATGTCGATATTATAGCTTCTCACAGGTTTACGGCCTGCCTGTTTGTCCCCGATTCCATAAATAGACATCTATAAAGCCTTACGTCACACATTACGCTCATCCGAGGAAACTTTTTACTCAACGACATTTAACGACATAATACATACTAAGTATGTAGTAAAACTGGGAAAGTGTCATTGTGTAATTTGTATGCAGGGCATCAGACTGAGACGTCGTAAAGTTAAGACACTCGGTGCATTGTAAACCGTGGAACTAGATATCGTTTTATTAGACAAGTTTCCAGAGGTTAAAGGGCACGAAGTCCTTAGTAACGAATTTAGTTTGATAACGGACTATTTTATTGGGATCCGAATAATGTCGTTTGACCGGCTTCAACTATTGAACCTAAATCAAAGTCAGCTTAGCCTCTGGAGATAGTTTTTGGAAAGGCACAAAAGTGTCTTTAAAAGGTAATTGTTACATACATTTTCTCTTATCGTATTATATCTTATCTTACTTAGGCGCAACTTTTCTATCATAATGTTTTTAATGAAACTTTTGCGGTGCAAGTTGTCATTACCGTCGTGGTTGAGTGGTGAGTCGCTTTTTATCTCAAATCGGTATATCAGTAAAGCAATAAGACCGCCTGGTTGTATTCTCTTCTTACAATATTGTTCCTTATTTTTGTCATAATGTAACAATTGTACAATAAAGAGATTTATCTATCTATCTATCGGCGCGCGTACTGATCACCTACTGGAGCAGGTTCCATCTTGTACTAACCTCCAACGTAATGCACCGGCGTCACATGCTATAAGTTATACTCGTATTAATAAAATGTTAGCGAGGCATAGTAACATAGACGTTTCCTTCTCAAATGAGCGAATTCTAAGCAGGTATGCTCTAGTATTCTTAGAGGAATCGTTATAAGGAATAAACGCATTGGTTTTAAAACTGTAATGTACCTTCTGTTATGTTTAAATAAACAAATAAATATTTTCCTAGATGCATCCTTCTTAGTTTCAGCTTGAAACGTGTGTTTCTAGGTGAACACCTTAGAAGTACTGCACAAAATACTGTTCCCATAACAGTTCAACAGTAATAACGAAAGTAACTGAAAATCCGTTGACTTTCAAGTTAGCAAAAATATTTCTACAGTTCGAGATAGGTGGCGATTCCAAGACGCCATTTTTAACCACTATTATTAATGATAATTGTAGGTAATTACGAACCGCGAAATTACAGAACAAGAAAGAAAATAAAAGACGCTTCAAAGTAAATACTACTATTAAACGTTAGCCTCGAAGCATCGAGATTCGAATAATTCGTTCATTTCGATAAAAAGAAATGTTGAAATGCCGCGGGAAACGAAACTTTTTACGAAACTGTTGCCAAAAAATGTAAGGAGCGAGTTTCAGACGAACACAATTGTTAGAACAAAATGTTTGCACTTTTGGCTTCACTTGTACTGTCCCAGTGTTACGTAATACTTGACCGTAACGTTAATAGCAATAAGCTGGATCTGCAAATGTTATGCTAGAAACAACATTTAATAAGATAAGTTAAAACAAGTTTGTTGCCTAATAATTTCCTTCTAAAAAGAAATAAAGAAAGAAAGAACATTTATTTCAGCACGGCACAGTACACACAAGAATTAGTACACAGAACAAGGACAGAGAATAACAAAACTAGTTTGACAATTGCGAGTGCCGCAGCGCCACACCGAAAGGATGTTCAGCTCAGCACATGTCTCGATTTTCGACGCTGATTTTTAGCCGAAACCCAGTGACGTTCGGGCGGAAATGACAGATAGAACTCGTGTAATAGGTACTCGTACAAGTAAAATAAAGACACAATAAAATGTTACGCAAATAGATATTGTAGGTAGTCGTAACTAAAAATCAAACAAGGTATAGGTATAATACTGAAGTATAATTTATAAATTTATATTCCATACAAATATATATATATGAAAATCTAATAATAATAATCTATTATATAAATATCTATGTATACCCATACACAAATACATATACCAAATTTATATATGTATATTATTACTTTGTAATAAAGGTCACACCACATAAGAGGTTATGTAAGTACTCGTCGGCGATCCGACACGTCCACGTGAGAGTTTCTTGACCACGTAAAAACAGCGGCGTGTCATGGTGGGTTCGTACGTGCTGAGCGTTCGAACGAGGCTGCTGGCGTTGCGAATTTCACTGTCCAACTGTTTAATGAAGTTAGTCTACACTGTGCATGCGCTTGCAGGCGGGGTGTACTAAGTAATAAATAGGTCGTGACGAATTCTGTTATGTTAAATTGCAAGTAATCCCAACCTAAGAAAATTTCCGCTTTTCTTCTATTAACAGTGGTATATAGTAGAAGGTTCGTACGTGAGAAGCATTCTAACAAGGCCGCTGGCGCCGCAAATCTCGCAGTTCAACTCTGTTTAATAAAGTTAGGTAGGTAGTCTGCACGATGCGCTTGCAGGCAGGATGTACCGAGTAATAGAATGTTGATACTTGGAGGCTGGAAATTGTTACAACAGAAGAATATCTCTAATCTACTTCTTAATAGATTTTCGATGAGCGAAAGCAATATCCTACATTCCTAGTTCTATAATGGAACCCTAACTCGATTTAAAATTCCACCTTCTATGAAATGACTTATGCTTTCTGGAATAAATAACATTTAAAAATGTGTTATGTATGCCCAATGAGAAATTAAGCCTAGTCAACACAAATGGAGTTACGGTATAATCGACCGGACTTCAGTCAAAGAACAGGCAAAATTCACAGGTTCTTCGCCGCAAAAATTACAACGCATTGCAAAAAAAAATGTATAAGAAAAATGAGCTTACGTAACTTTCTAAACTAGCATTTCGGGCCAACAGTTTTAAAATTAAAGCGAACGTAAAAATTATCTCTGACATAGTGTGCTTACAATTTACTAACCACCTTGCGGAGCGCGGCATTTTTACAGAAACACTATGAATATGCACAAGCGTAGGAGTTGTATTGCTTCCGGAATATGAACCGGTCTCGTACCGGTAGCTCCGTTATTACCGTACAATTTACAACCGTTAAACCGGCAAACAAAGGGAGGGCGTTTATTTACAAGGGAAGAAAGCCCGTACGGTCGGCTCCTCTTGGAAGGAATACATAGAAATTGTTAAGGTAAAAATACCGATGACTCGTTTTGATTTCGCGGAAGAGCGAGCACCATCGATTATCGATTGTTTATCGAGATTCAGGAACTCGATATGTGCTATCGGAACACACTTCGTTTGAATCAAATAGTCAGATATTTACTTTGCAATTGCGAAAATAAAATGTTTAGAAATGATAGACTAGAAATTGCAGCGAAAACGCAGTTTTGGTTGAACAAAACTGGTATTTAATACAATAAAATAAAAATTACTTCTTGAGATGCCGCAGTTGTTTTTAAATTTAAAGTCTTATAAATATGTAATGTACGGTCTTGCGCGCCGTCTGCCGTCTATCACGCAGCAGTCGTGAGCTATTACTGTTTTTTTCTTGCAATTTACAACTGTTAAACTGGGAAACATAACGGCGGGAGCATATTTACACGGCGCCGCCGAAGGAAGTCCAAGCGAACGGATGGCCTGCCACTAAAGGAAACAAACATAAATCACTGAATTTACGACAAACAGCCGTAGACGGGCCATTATTCGTATTTTTTTTAAATGAATGTATGCAAACAATGAGAGTAGATAGATGCTTGTTACAAGGCATTTTCGAGTATATTTACAAAACAATCTTACGTAACTCTTGTGAAAACAGTACCCTAACAACGTTGTTAATGTTTTGCCGATAAACAAATTACGCGCGTACGGAAAATCCGCCCCTAAGCTAGAATCTAAGAAGATTCCATGTGTTGACCTAGCAACTTAGGGAGTTGTGTAATCCGACAATTTGCCGTTCCTAACTCGCAAACAAAACAAAACAAGAACATATTCCTGGGGTTGAAAGGAAGTTCACTCGAAAAGGCAACTAGCTGCGGGGAACCTTATATAGTTGAATTTATGATATGCTCGCTACGTTCCAGTTTCAGAGGTCATTCGCGCCGGTGTCTCTACGATATTTCGCTGGAAATAATAACTGTGTATGTACGGGTGGATCACATAATGGGACCCCTACCTCATTGCAATTTCATACCTTTGCTCGGGTATAAGTAGCCACATACATTATAGAACAACTCCACATACGTTATATACTCGTATCTGTTAGTACCCGATTTTATCCGGGAGCCGAGACAATTTTGGTCACGTTCTCGTACAATGTTTGGAACATTCTTTATATTTCCATTTTGAAAAACTGCGAGCTGAAGTTGCAACAGCCAAATTGAATAGACGCTTTAATTTTTCGTAACATAAATACTTATGTATTTTTTAGAGTGGTGATGTTATAAGATTATCTATTCTACACTCTTATTAGCGAGAGTCGAGAGTTCAAACCTCGGTCTGTACCACACAGATTCTGCTTAAATATAAATTTCTCAATTATCACTATCTTAGCGATAAAGAAAAACATTGTGAGGCAATCCTCATGCATGAGAATTAAAGTATACATAGATGTGCGTAAACCCATACCTAGCGAAAGATAATAACCATATGATGCACCCTTTGATTATTGTACATACATGATGGATTTTATAAATAGGAAAGTGACGCCTGATTGTATAGATTAAATTATATAAAATCTCTGGGACATCAGTACTCACAAATCCTCAACGACCCGAAATTCGAAGTGATTACATTATTGAACGTTATAGGCTCCTATAGTATCGTAATTATATACGAATTTGATTAAACCATATCACTTCTCTTCCCAATTATCCTCACTGACCATGGTGTTTACCATAAAGAAACCGATGAAGTAAACGCTAGTTAGTAATACGAGTGGATATTGGAGAAGGGGAGAATGTTCTAGATAAGTGTTTATGGGTCAATTAGCGACAAACGAAACGAGGCCTATCGGGTCCGGCATAAACCTGATAATGGGGCAGATACGATCGACCGACCGGGCTGCTCCCAGTAGGGGCCAATTGAGCGCATGAACACGTCGTCTTCGGATACCAGTGATATTAGTTATAAGCGGCTAGATACTTTGTTATTGATTTGCTCTTCAATTAAAGAGAAATTAAGCGAGGCCTATCAGATCTGACGAAAAATTTATAACGGAGCAGATATGAGTGCACGCCAGATCATCTTAAGTATTAGTCATGTCCTAGAAAACAATACCATCAACAAAATCTCCCCGCTGTTTGACAGAGGCCTCTCCAAGGTCCGCCACTATAAATGTTCATCCAGTCACTACCCTTATGGGTGGGTAGTGGTAAGCAAACCGTCGGTCACTTGCTTAGTTCCTATCTATTCCAAAGGTCGCAAGGAAAATAGGAATGCAAGGTTCCTGATATTTACCAGAATATAGGGTAATATATTTTCTTTTCTTTCTTTTGTATAGTAAGAATGTGGCAAACGAATCATGTGGGCAACTCATAGACAGTGGTTAGTATCACCTATAGACATAAGTCATCAATTACCTTTAGGTGATGAATCATCTCCACCTAATAGTCAATAGTCATAGGGAAATAGTCAATATCATCACTGATGATATTGACTATTTCCCGCTACGCCTATATCTCGTAATGACTAGTTCCTAGAACGCATTTCAACGTGACCACTTTTTGAATTTTTAACTCTTTTCTATATGTACGAGTATTTGATAATAATCGCCACTTAGAATTAGTGGTACCTACTTAATTTAGTGTCGTATCCGATAAGAGTAAGGCTTTGTTTTTATTAATATATATTTAATTAAACATAGTAATTGTTTTAAACACTATGAAGTGTTTTATTTCATAGACATGTTAAGATTTTAAAGAGCAGTTAAAGTAGTACAACGGGGGAATATCAATAAAATGGTACCTAATTCTAGAATGATCAATTCCGTTCATTTTAGGAAATGATCATTTCCGGATATGGACTTGATAATAGTCATTTTGGGAAGTGGACATCAGTGGACATGCACCTAGAGGGTCAATTAGAAGTGTCGAACATCGTCACATTGTGGAATGTGACGATGGTTGTAATTACAAGGGGGGCGGGCTTGTGCTATATTGATTTTATATGTGACGTTATCTAAGCAAACAGACATTACTGTCAGTGTAGACTTCTTGATTTTCTAATTTAAAATTTCCTTGTTTCAAGATTTAAATTGAAACATACATCCTAACATGTAATATTTAAGATAAAGCAATAAAATATAGTTTTTTTAACGATGTCACTAATCGATGTAACTCAATATTTGGAGATAAGAGACTTTAAAATAGCGCCATCCAATGATTTCCCGTGGGTGTCCTAAAACACGATTAAGGGATTACAAAGCCGTTAACACAATCCCTGAAGAACTACCTACACCACCTCTAAAAGGGTGGACTCGCGAACCCGCGAAACGTGTAATTTTAAGAGCATACATCCCTCATGCAAAAGACAATGTGCATGAGGAGGCCCATGTCCAGCAGTGGACGATAAAAGTCCTGGTTACATTTTTATACGATCACGTGATATTATGTAAATCGACGCGACATAATGTTAGACAACGGTCGCGTTATTCGAAGCCATAGTAACACGGCTTATCGGTTTGATAGACTAATACGACTAAAGTAGGACGCTGATAGTACAATTTTATTCATAGTACAGTACTCGACAATATATATCACACATTATGAATGAGATATGGTCGAACATAGTGCTCAGACGACACTGCGTTAAAAGCGGCTGACAAGGATTTACTTACTCATCGGCTCATGGGTTCGGTTCATCTTGAAAGACCCAAATGGTCGATTGCTGCTATGTTTTGGGGTCGTAGCATCAGCGCACAGCATCGATGTTTTTGTTGTTGGCAGCGGTGGATGGGCGGCCTTCACGAAATTCGTCACTCAGATTGACACGACCGCGCTTGAATTCAGCAAACCAGTTATAAATTGTCGTCTTGCTTGGTGCTTTATCGCCAAAAGCAGTTTGCCAAAAGCAAATTACATTTAAAATCATAGAAAATCATACAGCGAAAATTTTCACGAGTTAAATCTATCGTAATGCAGACACGCAATTTTTAAAATGACGCCACAATGAAAAAGCAATCGACTGTTAAATGAAACAAACTATTCTGCAGCCAAACAGTTCCATTTTCAAATATTGTAACTACTTTTTAAATATTGTTTATGTAAGTGGCCTGTTCCGGAAATTTTCAGTTAGACCTGTGAATTACGTAACAAATAAATTAAATTAATTAATTAAATCTCCACATTTGACTAATAAATATATATTTAGGCATAATGAAATATCAAACACTTAAATAAATAATAAAATTTTAAATATAAATCACTTAAATAAATTAAACAATTAGATAACTAGACAGTGCAATCAAATGTTTTCGGAAAAAAGTTTCGCGCTAAGGCTCGTCTTACTAACGTTGAGCTGGTGCAGTCTTTCAAGCAGAATCAGGAAATGATAGCGTTTTCGACAATGGTGGTAGTCACGAGATACCTGCCTAGTCTTGAAATCGAGAATATGATGAAATCTTTTCTGAATACCCTCAATACGAGTTTTATTAACTTCATATTGAGGGATCCAGATTTTTCAGATATGTCATAACGAAATATTCTTTAGATGGCAACTTTCTAACTGGCAGTTGAATATAGTAGTGTACAATGTGTACTATAAAACATATTTGTACTTTCATTTTTCTTATTATTTTTTATTTATCTATTGATTTTGTAAATACATGGATCACATATGACATAATATACACGGATCATACTTTACTAGGATTTTACCCAGCCCACCCTATTGCATTTATTAAGATTGACTGCCAGAGAATGCCACTAGACATTAAGACCGCCCTCTGTACAACCTCAGTGCAGAAAAGCTATTTAAGATAAACTATTATTATTTAATAAAAACTATTTAAGACATGCCGGGTACTGTAAGTGCCTAACATATCCTAGAAATACAACATACAATGAAATCGCTATGTATAATTTACCAAGAATATTATTTACAGTGTAAATACTTCAGAAGAGATTCAAAATAAAAGCAATTTGACCGCCACAGTCATAGACGAGTAATAAGGTTGAACTATTGAAGGTTTTTCGATGATGCAATGTCTGGCAATCATTATAATTAAACATATTGAACAAGGAGGTTTTTTTAAGAAGTTATCGTATGTTTCGTTTTTATGAATAAAATATCAGGTTATTGATAGAATTGAAACACAGTCGCTTATATCGTTTTCTTGCAAATAACGCTTTTGAGAAATGACATTTGTCTACTCCACGGCAATATAAATGAAATAATTTCCAGAGACTTTCTAAATGAAAATATAATTTATAACAATTAATGTGGGTTAACAAAAATATGCAAATTTATTTAGACAATGGCTAATGAAGACTATCTTCACAGGCAATGTCTCACTCACTCACTTTCTAATGACAAAACAAATGAAAGTGAAATGTATAATGCGCCCGTATTCAAATGTTTTGGCACAACTACCAATTGGAGTATGACATTACGCAATGTGTTTTCACTAGTTTAAACTTAATGTAATTAGGTATATTTTGAAGTATTTCCTGTAGTTATCAAACTCATTTAGTCCGAGAATTGAAAATAACATGGGATGTGCATTACGCATGTAATACATATGTCCCACATAGTGTATTCACCAATCGGCACTGGGCCCGCATGTTACATTATGATCCAAAACACTCCTTGTGATTCCTTACAGTGGGACGTTATAGGCTGATATGGATCGGAAGAAAACCGCCTCATGTTCTTTTTCAAAAGTTGTTAACGAACATTGTTGAAAATTTTGAACATTTAAAACATACGCAAATGTATATAGTTCTGGGTACCTATTCTTATTTAAGTTCAATAATATTGGACACAATTATCCTCGTAACAATTTCAAAAGCGAGTTCTTAATTTCTACTTCGAGTTTTCTACTTATACAATTGATAATTTTCACTTCGAAGCGCTTTAACGACACATTTCCTTTTTAGGGTCTTGTCGAAACGGAAACCCTATTAAGGAAGCTCTTATCTAAATAAGTAACTATCACGTAATTTTGTAATCGTGCATTGGGGAGTTGTGATGATAGCAACAACTGGCTTCCATCTTTGTGTATTTCTGGTTTTTGTACTTAGCTATAAAACAGGCTAAACATACCGGATATTTCCTTTTAGAGATCGTCGCCGTGAACAGTTCCTTGCGAGTTTCTTGTGGTGCTATCACAATCAATACTATTCACACTGCGACCAATAAATCCCTCACGGCTTACAGTATGGAGACATAATGTGATGAATTAACGGTACATCTGCTATAACGTCATATAACTTTTTTTATATAAAAAAAAGCGGCAGACGTGCAGACAGTCCACCTGATGGTAAGTGGTTTCTGTCGTCCATAGACATCCGCGATACATGCCAACATCAGTCCAGAATGACAAACGTTAGCACGCTCCCGGATGCGCTGTCTACCTTTGCAGATTAAGGAATGGATTGGGAGAAATGGTTAGGTAACTGGTGAGGGATAGGATGGGATGAGAATGGGCTCTGGCATATCTCACTTACTACCGAAACACGTACCTACATTGGGGAAATGTGATAAAGTAGGAAATGCAGTACATTTCAAGGTAGTCTTCTGTGAGAGAGGGGTAACGTGGCCAGTCGAGTGCGCCCAGCGGCTGTGGAAATTCAGCATGCACTCTCCCCATACCAAAGCTACCCTACTACAAGCAGACTAGTAAAATATTCTTGTGAGTGTTGTGACAATTGCATCTTTATCCGTGGATGACTATCATACATCCTAAGCGCATTTATAATATTGAAAGATCTACTTCATTACCAAATGTAATAATATAAGGCAAATACACATAGAGTTTTACTTTATAACTAATATTGGTATTGTTATATAGCTGCTGTATTGAGTTCATCTTTCGTTAATATTTCCACGGAGACTGAGCATACCTGGATGTCATCTGACTAACTGGGGTGTTCAAACTAGTTATGTAGCAAGTAGCAATTAAATATATTCAATTAATCGAGATGAATTAAACTACACATGGCGTCCTCAGCTCGGCGGTTCCAACTAGCCAGCAAACTAGGCAAGTTGCTGCGGTTGTTTATGACCCGTTTACACCGTTCCAGTACCTACCTGGAGACTAGTGTCGAGTCACACCAAATAAGACATTACTTTCCTTGTATTTGATTCCTTTTAAGCCTCTTGCGTTAACACACGTCTGTAGACTACTTTATTAAACATTTCGTTTTAATTTTATTTACCTTCCCGTTTTGAGATATTTTCTACGATCTTACTGGGTAATACTAGAAAGTTCAAATAATAGTTAAATAAACTTAAATAAATTTAATATTTATTTAAATAAACAATAATTATTATTATTGTATTGTAATGTTAAATGAACAATAATTATAATTGTATTGTTTATTGTAAATATAATATGAAGCAATAAACAACAAAAAACATACAGATATGGACCCGTTTGCAAGTTAATCTAGGTATGCCGAAGTAAATTAGTATAGAACGGTTCATATAAGCGAAAACGAAAGGAGGGCGCGCACGAATACATTTTCGTGGTAACCTCACTGCAGTATCGATCATCGGTTTATAGCCAAGTTGCAACAAGTACTTACCGCATTGTTCGAAGTCTGATAATAATTAAGCAAGGTATTGGGGGTGGCGCTTGAAATGTTCGTAAGGTCATCGGAAGATGAGAAGCTTGTATAATGGTGAAACATCAGACTTTAGATATGTATTAGAGTAGTCACTCGATTGCGATATTTATTGTTTATCAACAACGGAGATTTATAGATGTAACGTCCCTCTGCAAGGCGTACGTGGTGGATTATAGTCCTAAATCCCTCTTTAAAATACACTTATTTACGTTTTCGGACAGGTTCTCAAAATCCGCAATTAATTAATAAGTTACAAAATCATAAGTGTAATAAATAATTTATTATAACTAAACAAATAATCAAAATTATCAATCAGACATACCCGTATACATGTCGTTTATTATTAAACAATGAGAGTAAAAAAAGAACTACAATGTGTATAAAATATAGGATAGCTAATAATTAATAATTCAACATAATAACATAGCAGCAATAGCAGCGTTCTTTTAACATTTTCGCGAGTATTAACAAGGTAACGGGGGTTTTTATGCTTTATAAGGCTTCAGTATCCCATTACCTAATTAACATCAACTCTAATTTAACATACAATTCTGCGTAGTAAATTACCAATTTTTCATGCTCATTTTAATAAATGCGTGTAAAAAATCATAAAAACAAAAATTGTACATAATAACGCCTAGTAAAAAAGGTCACTTATACAGGAGGTGAGGTTATTATTTTGCTACAAGGTTACGTTTTGCAAGACCCGTGACGAGCATTCAAATTTGTAGTTTAAGCTTAGTTCCGTGAGATAATCGCTCTGTTGCAAACAAAAATAGATTGACGTGTACACATGGCCCCGTCCACGTAATGGATGCTGGACATCTGGTATTCGATGATTACGTAAGAGAGTGTATTCGGAATTAGTTTTAAAAATGGTACAATCTTTTTTTATGGACAATTAGATATTTAGTTATTAGAACATAGATCACAGAATCAGTATGCTGAAGAGACAATGCCAACCATATTTGCCGCAGAACGGACAACCAATGGGGTAGACGAATCCTTCTATGACAGCTACGTATCTGAAAGCGCCATCCGCCCAAGTGGAACGATAACTTGAAGAAGTTCGCCGGTGGTAGCTGGATGAGATGAGTCAAAGATCATGTGTGGTATATAGGTCTATAGGTCCGAATATAGGTCTCTCCCAAGGCTCTCCCTTGGGAGCGACCTATATTCGGCAGTGAAGAGACGTTTATGGTGTGGAAAGATCTAAGTGGCAGTGTCCATTCAATGATATCGTTCATGATATGAAAATAAAGTTGCTGTATTATTATTTCGATTTCTTAATATCATTTGCGTTTGTTTGTTTTTTATGTTAACAATTAACTACTTACTTACCACATTAATTTTCTCTGTATATATATGTTAGACTCCGTTTCTTTTGGAAAGATATGATTTTGGTAGGGAAAGAAACAAAAGTGTATAAATAACAATAAAGAGTCGACTAATATCGACCAAAAACAAAATGTTCAAAGTAACCATATGTAAGTATTTATTTTAAATCTTTACATCCGGGAACACAATACAAGATTATTTTGAACCTAAAGTTAGATATTTGTCAAAATAGCAGTCTCTCTATGATACCGAATGACAGTGTAAAAACAAGCTATCTGTACATTTTGAACCAAAAAGTAATTTATTATCAGTTTAAGTTTCATACGTAGCAATTAAATATTCTGATAGACAAATATTCATTTATCATTACGAGTACTAAGTACAAACAAATCTGGTTCTTAATCTTTTGAGGTTACGCCGCTTTTTGTGCCGAGCATTAGCAGTTTTTTTACCTGATTTCGCCTTTCGAAACCAATAAATAATTTATCAAGTTTGCCTTTGACATTATTTTTCGTTTTAATCTCACGTTGTACATCTGCTGCATATACAGCGCAAGTATATAGTTTCTTCAAATATTCCTAACGACGTCCCTCATTATAACGATTCCAAAATAGTATTTCGTTTCATAATTAACCAATTCAATTATAATTATGACCCGTTCGCTGAGTTCATTTATTACTTTATTACAAATCTTAGAAATTGGGTCTCCACTCTCCAAAAATGGCGGACACACAAATAACTTTTATAGGGCAATTTGCAGCGAAGTTGTGTCATCAGAAAACCCCGTAAATCGGCGAGCTAAACGTAAATGGCCGTCGATTATACCGGCGGACAGTAAAGACACTGAGACAATAAAACCGAAATATGACAGCTAGACGATTTATCACCATTAGCCGTAATACTTACTTCAACAGGTAATTTATTATCCACTAAAGAGACGAGCAGATTTTATTCAGGAAGAAGATATTAGTCAACGTCAATATAATCCATTGATACAAAGTAAATAAGAAAGCGAACAACTGAAATATTGTACCATTACATTTGAAATTGATGTTCTTTATCAAAGTTTCTCTTTTCTCTTTTGGATCGAACTTTCTAGAGTCTAGACTATGTACGACAGTATTTTACGAATGAAAACACTAGAATAGCGCCGCGCCTACCTTGAAACGAATTCGGTAATTGTCTGGTAACACAAGGTTCCAACAAACCGTTCAGATGGAAACATGGAACTTTCACGTCTACTGCGTTTATCATTTTATTGTAAACTCTAATATTTAGTTTCTAAACTGGCCAATCTTATTTTAGACTCTGTAGTAAATTTTTTGTACTATTTTTTATTGTGAAGTTTCTTCGAGATATATCTTTAAAAATTAACAATTGTCAATGGGTTTTATAATTACTCATAAAATTATTTTACTCTCCTATATCTCCAGACTCCAGACATCCGAGGTTGTGTCAACGTTTTTCACACTTGACCCATGTTGGCATATGTCGAAAATGTCCATGAGCGACAGTATCCATTTACCACCAAGTGGATTGTCTGCTTGCCTATCACCATCTTTCTTTAAAAAAAACTACGACGTAAACATTTCCTATAAAACTCACGTCATACTTAGATAACAAATGAAATACCGATTTCTATGCCATATTCATAATAGCATGAGACAAAAGATAACCAAAGATGCAGTAGTTTTAAAACTTAATTCCTATCAGTCTCCTTAGGTTGAGCTTGCATGTTTATAGCATATATGGTAGACAGAATCTAAATAACAACTAAAGACTCAGCCTAGGCTCTAATTTAAATAAAACAAAGTGACTTCCATTAATTTTTTGTTTACCTTTTGTCTCATGTGTCAATGAATAGACTATATTACCGCATTACATGTAAAGACCCACTAATTTACTTTATATAATGGTCAGTAAGTACTCATAGTAGGTGCAGTATGTGGGTGCAACCGGTACTGCACCGGTTTCTCCCATCAATGGGATATAACATGTAACCAGGTAGGTAACTGTATAACATATTTCCGCAAATCAGTATGTAATACTTTGTTTTTATGACAAACATATATGTTAGAAAACGCCAGTTGAGATGTTACATTCTAGATGGGAAATGAAGATTTTTTGAACAGACTTTATGGACCATGGCGTATAAAGTGTATAAAGCCTTCGGTGGATGGAAAGAAATGGAGATAGGCTCATTCTTCATACACACGGTTGCAGCAAGCGATTACGAGACGAAGGCGACCAATATTCTATCGTCCGACTTCCACTGAAATTGACCGTATTATCCTGCTACCTCTCTTACGCACACACTTGTTTTAAGGCAGATCGTGTGGTTACAAAACGATGAATTATTGGAATGAACGGTGTAAAGAGCATGTTTTCGTCATCCGAAATAACGTCCAGATATATATATGTAAAGAAAATCACCTCACTCGTGTGCTTTTCACCAATTTGAATTTGCCGCGTCACCGCTTATTGGTCGACAAGAATATTGGCTATCGACAAAGATGCCACAACTGACAGTAGTGACATTTAATTTTTATAACTACTTATTGAGAGGAGAATTTTTCCGTATTTGTTAAAATATAAAGAGACCTGAATTAAAGGCATTAAATGTTGTTTCTTTTGTCTTTACAGAGAAACGCAGTTTTGTCTTTATTTTCTATTCAAAGACCATAATATCATTATATATATATATATATATATATAATACCTACCTAGTCATACTTGTAGACGCGGGCTTAGGTCACTTTTACAAACAATTCCTTTGCGATATAGACTTCTCCCGTGGTTGGCCACCTTGTACTTTCTTCCGCTCTTCGCATCTTCTGAAATGGATATTTCCGGGTGCTTTTTTTAAATCGTCAGATCAGTCAGGTGCGACGTGATAGAAATATATGATAGCATGATAGTCGTATCGCCAATAAGACAATTTGTTTGTATAAATGAAAATGCATCCTAAATTTAAACAGATTCTGGCTATTTTCAACAAAGTCACAAAGACGATGAAACAACAAGATTGTTAATTTATTTTATTTATTTATTGCGTGATGGAAGAGTGAAATCAGAGGTCGCGAGGCGACGGGGATAGTGCACGGGAAGCGCGCTAGTGAACTGACTAGTCATACCACAAACATTTCGACTTCGAGACATATTTTAACCGAATATTCGGCCGAACTCAACATTCGGCAGAATCCACATTCGGTCCATCACTAGCGTAATGTGTAATTGTGCTCTAACATTAAAACTTGAGATTTTTTTATAAAAATTCACATAAATCGGAATTTAAAAATAGTATATATATACCCAACGGTTAAAACATAACTGAACTATTATGTTAAAACATTATCATAAATTATAACTACAAAGTTATTAGTTTTTTTTTTACTTAGCGGCAGACTATCAGGAGACATGGTAACCTGCAAACAACAGTGGAGCATTATGTCAATACTGAAAAAGCCTGGCTACTATCTAATCGACTGGCTACGTAGGATTAAATTACTTTCCTAAATTCATCAATATCCACGCTGTTAATCAGTAGTTTCCCGCTCCTATGCGAGTCGGAAAGACGCTTGTCGTGATTGTAGTAAAAGGCGAGATCCGATATCGATTTTTAAGACCCAGACGACAGACTGTATCGAAGTATCATTAACCGTGTCGCCGATGTTTTCATCGTCAATGTAAAGGACGGTAAAAACGATCATTTATCGAGTCGGAACCCCAGATGCTGCTATGGTCTTAGCTTCCATTCTCAAAGAACTAAGTAATAAGACAGTCTTAGCTTCCGTTCTTAAAGAACTAAGTAACAAGACAATAACTTTCTGAAGTTACCTTATACTAGAGGTCTATCTGATCTTGGAACCTTGACATTTGTTACAAACGCTTTTACGTCAAGGGGTACACGAATCGTGTTGAAATTTTGCACTAATCCTCGTGAGGACCAAGAAAAAGAAAAATGCTACATTCCTTCCCAGAAAATAAACGGTTCCTGGGGATAAATGAAAATCCGCAGGTATCGCTACGGGGCATAGGCTAGTCTAATAATTCAGGCGCATGGGGGCTCGTGAACCGCAGTTTGACGACCACGGCCTCATAGGCCTGCGAGTAAGCCTAGGCGGCACTCAGTTAGATGGCGTCACGTGGAGCGAATGAGTCACTGCCACTTAATAAAAAAAACTGCTGACATAACTTCCGCATGCACATGAAAAAGATACGTCCAGTTATAATTAAAATTACCTAATTAGCGTCGCTGAACTGTATCACGGTAGTCTACATGGTCGTTTGAGGGAAATAATTACGCACTTTAAACTTAATAAGTATAACAATAAAGGCGATAACGACCGTCATTACAACCGATATTGAGGCGTTCAAGTTAGATCTTAACGGTAAATGGCTGCGATCCATTTGGTTGCCTAAAAATTATACTGTGTAATGAGATGCTATATAAAATGTGAGTCAGTATAATAATTCACCACTTTCAGTTGTCCCAAATGGCAACGCAATTTTTACGAGTAACTACAGAGATATTTCTAGTAATTTTATCAGAAAAAACAAGTAGCACTACATAAAATAATTACATATTTTCATGTGGACTATGTTTTATATAAATAACTCATTTTACAGATATATTAATATCAACTGCTTTATAAACCGACACAGATTTCCCTTAGAGTGCACAGTAGCATTAATGAAATTGCAATTAGTGAGTACTCGTAGTATCTAGTTTACTTAATATCACGTACTAACTTACTACGTGATACATTTATCATCCTTACAATTCCATCGATCTTTAACTAGGGCTACCGTCAAAGCTTCTCTACTTTTAATTTCATTCACGAAGTCGTGAGTTCAAATGTTGGCCGTGACTTTCGATTGTACAAATTTTCTAGTTATCATTAGCACTGCAGTAGTGTAAAATATCGTGAGGAAACCTAAGAATGAAAACTACACCATTTGTAGTCAAAAACTGCCACCTTTTCACTAGGGGGTTTCAGGGCATAATCCAACACGTGGGCCAATACGGGCATACGCTTCAGATGTTTTTAATTCTCGAGCATGCGGGTTCTCATGATTCCCTTAACCGATTCTGATTTCTCTCGCCGTCGAGCCAGTGATAATATTAAATCTCAAGTAGTCAGTGTTTTAGAACAGTTTTCAGTATACTGATAACTACTAAAAGTAGTTATAAGAACTAAGAAAAAATGTTAATGAGCGTATCTGCCATCCACTAACGAACAGCCATGCAGTTTTGTTGGCGCAAAATGTAGTAATAATTATAATTAGTGATTGACCGAATGTGTATTCTGCCGAATGTCGAGTTCGGCCGAATATTCCAAATTAAGGGATTTTTTAAAAGCTACAGAAGGAGGAACGGATTTTGATCGGGTTTCCACTAATGTGTCACTAAAGTATCGTTAAGTGTCCAGAAGGAAAACACGTGTATGTATCATCTTCATATGACACATGGAGTAGTTAAAATATCTTTTACAGCTGCTTAGTACATGCGAGCAAAGCCGTGGGTAGCAGCTAGTACTATGTAATCGTTGTAGAATACTCATTTTTAGCTGGCAGATTACAGGTTAGGTAGGTTACTAGTCTAGTCAATAATGTTAATTTATGCTACCGAATGTTCGGCACATGTACCGAACTTTCGGCACATGAATCGAAAAACGGTAAAAGCTGACGAATTGCGGCATTACCGAATTTGAAACGAATTTCGGTCCATCTCTACTAATAATTAACATACATGGCACTTTGTATGAATCATTAAAAAAAAACATGCGTACTTATTTTGGTACCTAACTTGCTTAGAAGTACGGGCTGAGGATTTGTACCCACGACCTCACAAATGATAGTAAATACATCTAAGCCATTACCGTTCAATAGGTGAATACTATACTCATACATAGTCGTATATTAAGCAGGTATTAAGTATGTTAAGCAGTATATTAAGCGCGATTTTTCAGGTCAACAAGCCCGCACTCACACTGACTTACACTGTCACCAGTGTAGTACCTACTAATTTTATTAATTATTTCATGTCACAAGTAATCTAGTTTTTACGTGTCCAATAATAAGGGGAAGTAAATCAAAGTTACTTATCGACCTTAAGATAAGGTTATAAATGTGATAAAAAGCCAAAAAAAATATTATCATAAACCTTGAGCACGAATACTTTTTAGACTAAGTATTGTTGGACTTGCAGACAGGACAAGGTCAGCCCATTCACTGCGTACTTCAAATTAAACATTTTTTACATCCGCATCTAAAGAACCGGTATAACTCTTTGCAAATCAGAGTGAGAGGTTCACGATTCCAGTAATAGTAGAAACTTTTGCGTTATCCAATGCGTTGTTACCAAACAATTTATTTTTTCTAATGAACATTGAGATTAAATTTATTCATTGACACAAGACACAAAAAGAAAATATTTTAGTATAATGTTAAATTAAAAATCACTACAATATTATACTCCTAATTTAATATTTCTTGCTAATATTATTATAAATAACTGATGAGATGATATGACGACATTAGTTTTTAGAAGTAATTATATTAACTTACACACAATTTAATTTACACATCATTTTACAATATTAATTATAATAATGACTAAAAGTGTACTAAAATGTTATTGTGACTAATGGCCAGCATTTGCTTTATCAAGTAACTAATTATATTAATTTTTATATTGAAAGAAGGTGGCAGATAAGCAAACAATCCACCTGGTGGTAAATGGATACTGTCGTGGGCGACAGTATCCATTTACCGGCATGGTATGGACATACGCGATATGTGCCATCATCAGTCCAGAATGAAAACGTTGATACGACAACGTTTGGAGATTTTAAATGAATTTGGAAACAGGAATGGTGAATAGGAAATACAATGAGACAAGGAGTTTTCCTCGTCTCATTAAAGCATCCATTCCCCCTTGGGATAGAAGGGGTGAGATGTGGAGTTAAAAGTATTAAAGCATTATTTAATTTACAAATGATCCCATCTTAGGATAAAATAGGAATCTAAGTTCAAGCTAGAGCACAACACTAGATAATGTTATATCCCAAAATATTAACTTTGTGACTTCGTCTAGTTATTTTCGAGTACTTTACACAAACCACGTTCAAATTTCCATACTCTATCTAGTCATCAAATTTCCAACTTCAATTCTAATACCTCATTCCAAAAATAACAACTCAAATAAGTATTATTTTTGTATTCCCGTAAACAACGGCACAGTAAAATAAAGAGGCCCTTTCTTTCTGTGCCCGTGGGCAAAAACTCAAGTCTTGCCGCTTGACGTAAATCGAGAACCAAAAGCGATCCTAACAAGAACAAGACTACTCGTAGTAAATTTATGTAACCATTCCGCGTTAAATACACCAGTCGTTCGTTTGATTTACATTCTAAAACGGCAACCTCAACTACATTATACGTTTATAAGGAATATAGGTTTGCAACATAATTTTTAAAATGTTTGCGTTTTACACACGTATTAATGAACGTGTGGTGTCGGCACACCATCTCTTACCACCAAATAGCACCATGTCACCACCCCCACCCCCGTGGGTGTCGTAAAAAGGGTTACTAAAAGAGTAAACTGGCCAACACTCTTGGACAGCGCGCGTGCCGTTTTAAGGTGACAGCACGCGTATGGCCAAGACATTGTACATGAGGAGGCCCATGTCTGGTTGGTTGGTGACGGCGGTGACATATATTAAACGGATCTGAATCCCTTACTTTATCTATTTTATTTTACTTGAGGTTTCGCCCGGGTTGCCAGTTACAAATTAGTTGCGGGTTTACCATCTGACATCAACCCGTGAAATTCTAAATCATCTCGTGACCATAGTTGGTTGAACACCCAGTCGAAACTTTAAGTAAAATAAAATAAGTCGTTGGGTAAACATTCACGTTTAAGTTCCTTTTAACCCATCGACTATATCGCCTTTGATCTTCAACTGTTCCCTTTTGTATTAGTCACCTGGCAAAGCCTAAATTGACTAGTCAATAATACGAGTAAATATAGAAATCATGTTCTTTCATACTTTGCTTTTTTGCTCGATTTTATTTTATTCGGAGAATCAGATTACATAACAACTGGTTTTTCTGTGTTTTCTCTAGTAATTCAAAAACCGGTACAAAGTCCTAGCAAAGGAGTTCTTTCAAGTTTTTAAGTTGCTACTTTTAACGACTTAAGTTACAAACGCATTAGTAATTGCCTATATACAAAATGCATTTAGCAATCGACGACGCTATTTGGAGTAGATAGGTAACAATTGGCATGGTTTCTAAAGCACTAAATACAGACAAGTTTTATTACAGGCTTTGACCTAGTTTAGACATCAGTTTAGTCATCTAGTTTTGCAGCGCAAATTACTTAACAACGTTAAATTCATTGTCTGCTTCTGTTGTACCTGTGAACTAAGTATCAGTACAATAAGATATGGTAGGCCACCCGACCTACTCCCCATGCCATTCCATTAATTATATAGTGTAATGGAATAAAGGAAATCCTTTATTTTATTATACACGCGCAGCCCCCTATCCTATCTCATCTTTCAGAGAAACAATGGTAAACAACAAGCGTAAAATCCATGTCTAAATTTCCAAGGTAAGCTGTGCACCCGAGAGCGTGACGAATGTAAGTAATTTTTCACTAATATTGGCATATTATCATCCGACATGGATGTCCATAAGCAACAGTATCCGCGTACTCTGGTTTTTAAACATAACTGAACTAATAAACTAAAAACTATGGGTATAAAAACAAACAAACAGGTTTTAACAAACTCCAATCTCTAGAGACCTCGTTCATTCATTCCCATTAATTCCCATACTTGGCCAAGGACGTTCACACCAATAGTCGGACCGTTCTACGTAAAGTAGAACTACCATAACTATAGTACTACTATAGTACTAGTAGAAGTACTATAAAGACGTAACCTGTTATAGTTAATTTAGCATGAGAGATTGATTCTCCACTTGATTCGACATTCGACACCGTCACGATGACGCCTGCGAGACGTTTATCGACAAACTTGAGCTATACAAGTGCAGTGGCCCGGAAAGTTCGAGGTTCTTTACGTAATGCCGCCCACATAACGCATTTTCGCGTCGATTCATTGCGCTTCAGGCTAGGGTCACCAGATATCATGATTTCGCCTGCACTGTTTTTCATAATCAACTGTTTGAATAACCAAACCAAAGTTTAATAGAGAAAGCTGGCAGAATATTCCGACAATTCAGACTTGTGTTATCGGTTTCTGTATCAACTGTATTAATTTTAATAGGCGTTACTCGAGGCATATATATGGTTACATTATAGTTTAGATACTATTATATGCAAGGGATTCCGTAGGTTCTAGAGACAGACCACTGTTTATAAAGAATCTAATATGTATTCTCCCAGTTAGTGTTCCGAGGAAACGTTAAAGAACAGCACGTTAAAGAAAAAATATTGGTCTCAAGGAAAACAATATCTTGTCAAAAGTGACATTCGAATTTTTTAATGTCAAAAGAAAAATAATTCTGTCAGTCGTCTTGTTTAAACAGTTTTTTTCAGTGAAAAGGTCTGTCATTGCTAAAAATATGTGGTAACCGTACTCAGACCGAACGAAGAAATGACCCCTTTGAAATTGTGTCGGAAGAAAAGTTTCAAGATAAAACTCAGTTACATTTAACTCTCGGTTTTATACCGGTGAAACGTGCTCTGAATGTGCTTACGTATGTTCGCATAAAAGTACGTACGTCAGTAGAGTACGACACGCATCGCGGTATGCGACACGAGATTGCTGTAACACGTTACGTTTACGTGCGTATTAAACATTAAATTACGTAATTGTACTTCCAGTGCAGTAAATAGGCAAACACAAAAATAACTAAAGAAATATTATCTCTCGATAACAACAAAATTCATCTCCACTTCAACGCAATAGCTCCAAGCTGTATTCGGCAACGGATAAAGGCTTTTAACGTCGATAAGAGCGTAATTGGCCACACAGATTCTCTTAAATCTCACCAGTACGCGGCAGATTTAATAGTCTTCTATAAAATCCCTTTTTACTGTAGAAAATCATCTTTCATTATCTGTTTAAGGCACAAGATACTAAGATGTTTACGGTGTTAAAGATACTTCTTTATTGTCCCCATTGTCTTTACTTCGTAATTTCTTTAATATTGAAACTAATGAGGGACCTTGAGAAAACACTTTATCATTCTCATGATACATTAATTTTAATGTCCTTTTTTGGTGACATTAATAGCAACTGAGATGGTCGAGAACAGTGAGTCTCTAGTCAACTTAATCTGACTAGAGCAATGACAATCTTACACGTTCTTCCCTTCTTCAAAAATAATTTGCTGAACTTTGACATTCTTATCATCAATTCAATGTAGGTATCAGATTTATCTTTTCAAAGCCGTTCTTGTAATGTCTTTTCTTTTTAAACAACGCTCAACTCTTTGACTTATTTTTAATACAGTGTGTTACGCTAGTGTGTTATATCTCTTCGAAGCCTTCCTTCTGATAATCTTTAATAAAACAGTATGCTCAAGTCATTGAAGAAACTCGTATTTTCAATCGTATGTATGTGTCAGAATATACCTCTTTAGCATCTGATTTATGATTGCCTTTAAATACAGTATGCCCAGCTTTTTGAAAAGAATCTTATTCACAATAGTTTAAAAAAGTTACATAATCTGTCTTTGATGACGTGTCGTCAATTTTTTCTAACCTTCCTTTGTTGACATATTAATATAGAGAATACGTGAACAGTGTGAATTAATGTGAGACTACAATCTCTTAAAGTGGTCTTCTTATTCTGCTTGCATTTATCATATCTAAGGTCGTACCTTTTTTCTGGAACTAACGTATTTTTTCAGTAATAACTTCCCTGTAATTAAGCAATAAGTTTCAGTAATTCGCTCTGTCATTGCATGTTAATTTCCTTATATTCTGACTTAACAATTGACGTACAAGGTAACGCACCTCTAACCTCGGGCCATTACAATTTTTTTACGTATTACTTACATACAATACACGAAATCATTTACGCAGTATTTACGTTCCCCGTTTATCGGACCATTCAATCAAGAGGCAAAGGTCAATCTGATCAATTAATAGAGTAACAATACAGTCAATATATTAACCGCTACGATGATAAAGCGGGAAGCGAAGATAAGATGCTTTGTGTCCCGTTTGTAATGAATTATTTCTGAGTACTGACCAACAATGGCATCGCACTATTTTATCGACGCCAACATCTACTTCTGCTACAATGAGTAGTATTATCGAATATACACATATTACAGAATACTTTTTGTTAGGATGTAGTTTTTTTAAATATACAATTGTGGAATTAATTGGGAAAAGGGACCTTATTTTCAGTTTTAGTTTCCCAAATAGTAAGACTTTGTTGTATTCTTTATTGTACACCACAGATAAAAACACAATATAATACAGAATCATAAAATATAAGGCGGCCCTATCGCTAACAGCGATCTCATCCAAACAACTTTTGGATTAGAGAGTTGACGAAAAATAACTGGCTGGTAGATGGTGCAATTACACACTAATACAAACGTAACTATAAACTATAAATACTAATAAATATACCCCTATACAGAAGTAAATATTTAAATGAATATAAATAGATACAAATATCGCGACAAGAAGTGAAGGATATGAGAAGTATATTAATTGAGATTTTAGTGAAATCTCTAAGAAAATCACCTTATAATATCAGTCGATGAATGATTCTATTTAATGAGAATTTTAAAGAAGGAAACTTTAAGTTAGAAAATGTTAACCAAAAGACATAGGCGTTGTATTTGAAGGTCACTGAATAATGAGATTTTCAATTGTGAAATAATTTTGTAAAATAGTATTTGAGCGTGAATCAGATCTGATTCTTATATTCGTTAAACAATAGGCAAGAATAAATAAGAAAAACAATTTCTCTTAGTTTTTTGAAATACCACCCCCCTTCATGGGGACAACCCTCCCAACTGGGCAAAAGCTTTTTTCCAATTACTCAAAAACTACTCGACCGATTTTGATGATTTTTTTTTTTAAAATACATAGAATTAAATTATCTAGGCGGGTTTTTTACAAAATTTGCAAATTTCGAACTCTATCACTCAAAAAAAATCAAAATTTTGAAAAACCTTGACCTTCATTGAGGTCAGATGCTGATTATAGTGAAATTTAGTGGTTAAAAAGCTGCTAAAGTAGTATTTAACCCAAAATTAAAAAAACTGGAAAAAATTTTTTTTTTCCAACTCTATCACTCTATCACTCAAAAAAAAAAACTCTATCACTCAAAAAAAATCAAAATTTTGAAAAACCTTGACCTTTGACCTTCATTGAGGTCAGATGCTGATTATAGTGAAATTTAGTGGTTAAAAAGCTGCTAAAGTAGTATTTAACCCAAAATTAAAAAAAACTGGAAAAAATTTTTTTTTTCAAAATTTTGATTTTTTTGAGTGATGGAGTTCGAAATTTGCAAATTTTGTAAAAAACCCGCCTAGATAATTTAATTCTATGAATTTAAAAAAAAAAAACATCCAAATAGGTCGAGTAGTTTTTGAGTAATTGGAAAAAAGCTTTTGCCCAGTTGGGAGGGTTGTCCCCATGAAGGGGGGTGGTATTTCAAAAAACTAAGAGAAATTGTTTTTCTTATTTATTCTTGCCTATTGTTTAACGAATATAAGAATCAGATCTGAAACCAACCTTTATTTTATTTACATATCTCTTAAATTCACGCTCATTTGTATTTTTATAATCATTAATCAGTAACTTACTTACTAATCAGGATTATGCCCAATGTTGCTATTGCTGTTAAAATGACCTATTATTATTACCTAATTAATATGATGAAATTCAGATTCTTTATGTAACTATATGTGAAATAACTAACTCATAAACGTTGCTTAAATTTAAACAAAGCTTAAAATTCTAGGACCCTTCTTAACCAGTTAGAAGTTCTAATTATTAGAAAAAGAAAAGAGATTTAAGCAATATTTAAATTTAAAATATAAAGTTATAATAGTACATATTGACGATAACCCATAAATCTTATTAAAATTAGTGTTTTCTGGGATATTCTTTTCAGTAGCTTATTAAATGTCCCACTGTTGGGCAAAGGTCAACTCCTCCAAGTTCTTCGGTCTGCAGCCACCTTCGATCACCCTTTATGGAAAGTACCTATCGAAATCAATGTACAAACGCAACGCTAAAAATAAGTCTTATTTATTTGGGCATATTCCATATTCTAGGGAGGATACATATACTAGTTGTTCTGTAAGTTTTCGACAGAGCTACGAAGACATTTGAGATTTTCGCGTTTTCCCACATATATTTTATCTATTTAAACGGCTAAAGACATTTGACTGAAGTGTTGTGTGCCGCAACTTTCCAGACTATGAAGATCATATGTGGGTAGTTGATGAAACTGCTCGCAACTCTCGACATAGCCTACCCGCCTCTTCGGTCAGCTCGTTACCATGGTTGGTGCAACCTAACCGAAATGTCGAGTAAAATAAATAAGGTAAACATTCGCTTTAAGACCGTTAAGCGTTAAGCTATTGAAGTTTACGATGAAAAAAGATAAAAAAGTCAACCATTATCCCGGATACATCGCATCAAAGAACAAACAAAACATATAAGTTAATTGGCTGAAGATGAGCTTGGCAGCTTGCCTGTGTGCGTGGGATAGGTACAGGGCGGGTACTAACTATCAAAGTCGAACGGATACCCAGCGGCCTTATTTTTCACAGGCTACGAATCAAATGTTTATGAAGCTAAATTCTACATGTTCTGTTGTTGAAACAGAGTAATTACAATATTGCCACTCATTTAGCGGAGTGGGAACTTATTCCGACACAACAATATGATTAGGCTTATTCCAAAAATTCCCAATAATAACTAAATTTGTAAAACATCTACATGAATTTACTTTTCAAGAAAACGCATAATACTCGCCCTACACATGTCACCTGTCTCTTCACCTCACTCGTCTCTATGACGGTTTGATGGTATATGACAGTGAATGGAAGCAAAGGTCTAATTAACAAATACCTCACAAATCACAGGTTCCATTGCCACCAACTAACAATCAATGTCACATTAATTATTATTACCAACTATGGAATCTAGTTCAATAAGAACAAAGTTTAGAAGTTACCCGGTTATGGTTGCCATTTAAAAAAATAATTTATTGAACTATTTATGAAAAATGCTTAAATATTGAAAATCATTCCATTTTTTTAATATTTAGAATGATTCTAATTTTAACTTTTACTTAAATAGATTATTATAATTTGTCTGAATTTATCATTGCTTGATTTTGTATGCCAAAATTAATAGATTAGGTAAAATTAATTTATATTAGGTAAAATTGTCAATTATAATTAATTTTAATTAAAGGTTTACATTATTAATTACAACTTACTAATCGGGAATACTGCTACTGAACATTCATGAAAGCAATGGGCAGGACAAAATTATTAAGAAAGTTACTTTAGTTATAAATTTCAACTTTCATCTGTTTGGTGGCAGATGACAAAACTCTTATAAAACCTATACTATGTATGTATACTTGCATAGCAGTATAGCAATGGTTACATATATTTTTCATGCAGCTTCGTCAGTGTAATAATTATCATGCAGGAATCTTAGTTTTGTAGCCAAGTCCTTTTCGATGTTCGCAAGAAGGACAAAATGCAAAATTTCATGTCAATTCCATCCATTTGTGAGTGAAAGTATTTTAAATAAACAAACAGGCATTGTTTCATTTTTCATATTATTTAGGATTTAAATAAGGAAGTATAGGATAGTTTGGTTTGCACTTGGTTTGTACATAGTCTTGTGTGTCTCTGGACTCACAATATATATTCCTAGCATGGACTATCAATTAATAAATATCAAATGATTTATTTTGTGTTCAATAATTTATTAACTTTTTTAAGAACTTGCTTAATGTAGACTATGTACAACAGTATGTAAAGTACAATATCAATTATGCTTCCGGCATGTATATAAATGAATATAAACGTTATTTCATTTCATGTATAGTTCAAAATCGTCTATGGAATCTACAACCTATGTATGGTTTTGTTTTTACTGGGTGTTTTGATTAGCTTGAGAACTGAATAGATCGTAAATGATAGCAACAAAGCCATTGTGTCATTGTTAAGTTCATTGATTAAGAACTGTTAGATTGTTATATTTTTATCTATTAACAACAATCACTTACAACTTTATTTGCATAGTACCTTAGGCTGTATTTCAAAATATTTTTTGGCAGTTGTATGTGAACAGAAGGTCACCATACACTTGACAAATGATGAAGATGGGATTTATTGGTCATGTCCAGTGAGTCTTGAAAGGCCGCTAGGGCCACAAGAATTTAGCCATTCTGGAAAAAAGAAACTAATTGAAGGTTTAAATAAAGTTAGTCATTGGTTTATTAGATTTAATCATAATAATAGGTATATGAGTAGGTATTTTTGGCAAGTCCTTCTCAGTGTGGTACTTATATGGCTATGTATTTTTCTACTCATTTGAATTAAGGACTACTGTTAAAAATGTTGACCATGTGGTGACGGCCAGCTTTATAATAGCACCACTCCATCTCTTCTCACGGGTGTCATAAAAAGCAACTAAGAGATAACAAACCGCTATTACAAGCCCCGAGGAACCGATATCTAAAAGAGTGAATTCATCAACCTGCTTAGCTAGTGTAGTCTTTTAAGGCCATATATCCCTCATGCACAAGACAATGTGGAGGCTCGTGTCCACCAATGGATGAAAAAACGGCTGGTTACAGTATTTATTGTAATAATAATATTATTTATAATGTCAAGAGGCGGGGACAAACTTTCATTGGCATACATCAGGAAGTAGACAAAGATTACTCATATAAATGTATATAAAATACAGTGTAAACTCTATATAATGAACTCCTATTTAATGAAAAACTACCCTAAAACTTAGAAATTACTAAGGTTTGTTTAGTTTCATTGTTACCCATACATTGAAACAGTCTATATAGCCCAACAACCCCTCTCAATAGCGAAACAATCCGCCATTATTTAGACCCCAATAAATTGCATGCTGCAAAATTATTAGAAACATTCTTTTTGTTTAACCATTTAACAAATATGATCCCACCATATCCCAAGATATGAATAAAATACAACGAAAAATACAATTAAAATACTGGCATTGTAAAAAACGTCAAACATAGTTAAGGGATTATAATTTTGTGTAAAATTTAGATGTCATGATTTGTAAGTTGTTTATAAAAATGTTGAGATGTAGATACGTAATTTAGTCAAAGTTAAAACCATGTACATAAAATTACACTGTTTTCTTCTACTCTCCATTTAATGAAAACTCTTTATAACATAATAAAATACTCGGTTCCTTCGATTTCATTATATAGAGTTTACACTGTATACAATAAAAAGTTTTTTTTTTTTCATATCAGGCAATGGTGCAATTAGCACATTCTATCAGTGTCAAGTTTCCTTCGTAATGAACAATTTCAAAGTCTAAAATATATCCTGCCAATGTCCAGTCCCGTCAAAGTAAGTCAGGAGTCACTCAGTAAAGTTATAGTAGGTTTACTGAGGATAGAAAAGGACTCCAAGGAAGTACTCGAAAAACGCAGTCCTATGCTTTTATGTGATTATCACAAACATTACACACAAAAAACACTTTTAAGTTTAATAAACTATCACCATAAAACCACATAATGCACAAATACACAATTTTTATTATAAATCAAATAAAAACTAAACTACACTTTCTAGTTCCCACCAAAAAGTAAATAAAAAGTATGAAATGGAAATGAGCTGGTCACAAGATTATGGAAGAAAACAAATGGTCCAAAGATGTCACTGAGTAGAACTGTAAAAGGAAAGATGGGAGGATGATCTGAAGACAATAGTTAATAATATGGAGAAGAAAAGCTCAATATAGGAAACTATAGAGGACTCTAGAAGAACAAACAAGACCAAGAGGCAAATTAGTTGGGATATGAACACAGATGTCGGATAGAAATACATAGTTCATGTTTCATAATATCAGTAAATAAAGACTTATCTCATCTTATACCGCAGTATATATCTTTATGTTTATACACATTCACACTATATCTAGCCAGATATATACCTTGCTTTATACAATTATACCACTTTTCTATCAACAGATATAACATTTTTAACATACCTACATCATAGGAAAGCTATTTTAATCCAAATTAACATGCAAGTATTAATAAGTAAGTGGAATATATGGCATAAATAATCCTACAAGCTATGAATAATTCATTGATTAATTTTCATTCCCATAATAAGATTTAAATATGTAGGTTTACCTTTGACCTTCAACTGAATTCCATTCATTTAAATAATATCATGCTTTATTAAGAAAAGTTATTAATAGCGTAATACTTGGTTTATATTGTATTTTAATTTAGCTTGTCTTTAGCAGTAATCACAAAATCAATTACAAATTTTATCAGGTTGTCTATGTCAAAACTAAATATTTTTTATTAATTAGTTCATGTAGTTCTATTAATAATATTATACAAATTTAAATAGACCTATGAAATAATCTACCAAAACTACTGGTTTGATCCACAGAAATTAATTTTAAATTCAAAAGAAATTTTGAAAATGAATTCAGGGTATTAAGCCATTTTAAAGAGAAATATAATAGATTAAATATGATTTGCTGGCAGATCATTTCCTTATGTTATCTGCATCAATAACCTAACCAAATGTTTTTTATGAATGTCACTACTTAAGACCACTTATATGGTACCTAAATGCATATTAGGAACCTCAAGGATGGCACCAGTTACAACAAGGTGTACCAGCAAAATACCATGTTTTTAAAAGATAAACTAATATTATAAACGGTGTGGAAAGACTAGTATACAGTTACTCTGGTGTTACTTCCTTGATATACAGAGCAAACAACTTTCCCTGCGCTGCGGCGCGCGTGGCCTTTACTTGCATATTGCAACCACCGCACGCGTCGCAACGCACCGCCAAAATATTAAATGCAATACTACATTACACGTTCTTACGCCTTACGCAAGACAAATCGGCGCCTCACTTGCATTCAGTGGTTCACTAATGAAACAACTATTCATACTCAATGTAATGCCTGAAACACTGAACTGTTTCCATTGAAATCGACTCACACACGATCATTTTAAGAGGAAATGTTCATACTCACCGATATGTTTATCGCTCCAAATCCCAAACAATATAAAAACTGTCACTCACACGAAAAGACACAACACAGATTATTCACCTCTTGACATCTGACATTGTTCATTTAAACATGCTGTGAAGACAAAATGATATTTCACCATTAAAACGTGGTAGTAAAATCGTTATCATAAAAGCAATATGTTATAACAAAATTATGAAAAACTATCGCAAAATAATAATACAAAACGTAAACAGATGCCTACTTTGACAGAAACCATCGGAGAAACTGACACTTGCGATCGGTTACCAACCCAACAACGGCAACAATTATAATATCACTTTCGCCATTACTAATGTTGCCATAATATAGGAACTTTTAACCGCAGATATGTATCTGCTTTTACGTACCTACCTATCGGTCGCGACATTCAATTATGTATACAAATAGAATAAATGAAATTTTAGTGTGATTATATTAGCTCTTATAACATTATAATATATTATTTTAATAAGACTCCACTTTTATTTTTACAATCTTGCAACATTTTAAACAAATTGTCATTTTCGTCATCATCAGCAATAATCTGTCATTGCTGTATCAATCGGTTGATTGTATATCTCTTTTTATGCTAAAAATATATGTTTTAGAGTCAGAGAAACTTTTCATTCTGCTGCGTAATATCCATTAACATAAAAAGTGGCGTAAATAAATAGTACATCATGTCGAAGTTTGAAGAAAATCCGTTTGGTGATCCAACCATAGACAATCCCTTCGCGGTTCGTATTCTTTCATGAAAATAGAAATTTGTTTTCTTATTTTTCTATTATTTTATCCTTAAATGATTCCAGGATCCTTCAGTGCAGCAAGTAGCCAGGAGTACTAACAATGCAACGCGAGGGCTAGATGACTACAATCCCTTCGATGGACAACAAAATGCCAATCTTGCAACGGTACCTTTTGTTATAATTATTAGTCATTTATTGTCCGTTCCGATAGGCCGTTATAGGGCATTGATATGTGAGGAAAGTTGTTATCAAATATATTTAAACAAAGCATATAAACCAGTTAATATTTAATTGTTTAGTCCAATGTTTACTCAAATGTAAATTACTTTGTCTTCTGCTTATACTAAATATATTTGATACTATACATACGTAAAGTTTAATAGTAAACAATGCAATTATACTGAAAGGACAATCAGGAATGGTGGTTGAATGGTTGCTGTTCCAGCCCCTGGCACCCATATCTATAAAAACAAGACATTGATTTGTTTTGTGAATCAACAGCCAAGTCATATCTCCTATTTTTTCCTACTGTTAAACCTGTTATGATTCATTATCAGTAGTGAATGAATGAAAGCAAATTCTTTATTACACCCCTGAGAATTTTTAATAAAAATGCATATACATACATACAATGCATATAATGAACATAGTATGCAAAAGGCAGCTTTGAAAATTAAAAAAAATAAGAGTAACGGTTTGGATATCAAAAACAAATCTATTAATAATTATGTATATTCATTTTTAATCCTTTAAGTTGCAGCTTTAAGTCTTTATATGATTATCTTTTAACTTCACTGGCAAACTAGTAATTGTAATATATTTTTTTAAAATCTATATCAAAAAAATTTAATCTGTACTTTGAACTTTGCAATTTTAACCCTTAACAAACCAGTATACAATTGTAACAAGGACCAGTAGTGTCCAGACACACTTATAAATCTGGGGATTTTAAAGAAAAGGAGCCAATGTATTGAACTTTATCGTAATTCTAATTTTAACATACATATTTAAATAACTGATAATTATTTTCCACCAATATATATTTTTTGAGCACACATTACAATTGTTCTCTCTGGTTGACTTGATCCTGCAGTCCCTTTTTGCTTGTTCTCTGTATATGAAAAAGATAATGACATTGTAATTTCTTTTACTTTGCTTCCCAGTCCTTAGAATGATGCATAGTAGATAAGAAAATAACATTATGATTTCTCTCTGGTACAGATTATAATACACCAGTATCATATTTTTACTTGCCATTCGATAGAGAACTGCTCAGGACTGACCTCGAGTCACTCCTCGATTTGAGTGACTCAGTCATCCTGGTAGATGATCTCGACTCCAAACACCCTAGTTTCAATAACCACATGTCCATCCAGAATGGTAAACGCCTTGACAGATTAATTAACCAACTGGACTTTGACGTTATAGCTCCAATGACATCAACCCATTACCCTTATAATGTTACACACAGACCTGACATACTAGACATTACCCTTTTCATAAATATAGCCTTACGTCTATACTCGATAGAAACCTTAGGCAAGTGAGACTCTGACTACCATCCCAGTAGTAATGAAATTATGGTGGCAAACCGATCCACCTCCCAAAGACAAGACTATTACCGACTGGAGCAAGCTTGAGGAAGCCCTTAAGGCTTCTAGCTTCCCCTACCTAGACTCTATCCCAAACATATACCTGACCAGTGCGGATGACAAATGCGGCAGCAGTCTCTAGACCCGGTAGCCACCTTAAGGATATAATCCAAAGCTCCTATAAGTGGGTCCCACTGGCGAATGATCCCTGATGGGAGTTGCTCCAGGACATAAGGGAACTGATAAGAGCCAAAATGCAGCCATCTGTGCTTACGACTTCTTCCCTTGTGAAGAGTACCAGTGTAGGATGCAAGCTTTACAGAGGGACGTAAAGAATTGCATCGCTGAATTCAAAAACAAGAGTTGGGACAATCTGTTGTCAGTGATCTCACCATCACACACAGCCTACTGGCGGTTGGCGCGATCAAGAAAGCAGACAATACTGCCTCCTTGCCCCCATTGACAAGACCGAACGGCCCTCTCGCATTTGACGATGGTGAGAAGGCTGAATGCCTGGCCGGACAGTGTTGAAGTCCAATGCTCCCCTAGCCGTCAACCGGTCGATTCGTCACACGTCGACTCGTCACACGTCGACTCGTCACACGTCGACTCGTCACACGTCGACTCGTCACACGTCGACTCGTCACACGTCGACTCGTCACACGTCGACTCGTCACACGTCGACTCGTCACACGTCGACTCGTCACACGTCGACTCGTCACACGTCGACTCGTCACACGTCGACTCGTCACACGTCGACTCGTCACACGTCGACTCGTCACACGTCGGCTCGTCACACGTCGACTCGTCACACGTCGACTCGTCACACGTCGACTTGGTCGACGGAAAGGTGGGACGTCAAGCCTCTATCCCCCCATCAGAGAAAAAATATTCTTCGATAAATACTTTATCTACCAATTATTATATTTTTTTTACTATATAAACTGTAAAAGTTTGAATATATTTTTAGAAAATTATTTGCTGAATCGTCTTCAGAAACCTAATGTAATATTATACATATATTTATATTTAAGCCTTAACTAGACCTGTTTTACTTAACTAATTAGCTTTCTAAAATAATAATTCTTCTTTATAATGTAGTTAGTAGTTAAATCAGCATTAATTTTATTTGTGTAGGAACCTCAGCAACCCACACAGCCAGCTATTATGCAGGCCATGTCGCCGCCATCTGGCCCACAATACACACGGCCCGCTGCGCCGGCACAAGCCAATGAACCACCACCCAACTTCACCACGGCTGACTTTCAGGTAATAACACTATTACAGAAAAGAGACAGATGTAAAATACATACCCTATGAATTAAATTCTTATATGCTAGAAATAGCCCATAACGCAAAGCTATCTATAATGTATTCACAAAATATATTGTTTTCTGATGTACTTGCTCACATGACAGCACAAAACAGACATTTATTTTTCACTACCCCACACTCTCTGTGGGGTATAGCCTAACAGTAATAGCCTAACTAGTGGTATCTATACTCCATTCTTGTGGTCGTGATTTCAAATTCTCGGCCCGTACCAATGAGTTTCTACTTAAGTACGAATTAGTAAACCCGCGCGAGTAAACCCGTGTGCTCATGAAATAAAAAAAAATACGAGTATGTGTGTCCACCAATCTGCACTGAACCCGCGTGGTGGATTATGATCAAAAACTCCCTAGTGATACACTAGAGGAGACCTGTGCCCCGCAGTGGGACGTTATTCGCTGATACAAGTCCATACGTAACACTACCTTATGACGTTTACTTATGTAGCTATAAACAACATAGTCTAATTCGAAAAAGCGCCCATTGCCTTTTTTAAGTAATTCAAATTTGTTAAAAAATTCCGTGATCTGATTAGGTGGTAGGGGGGAAATAGGTAGATTCGCCATAAGTAATAATATTGTGTAACTCTAAAAATTACACTTGAATAATTCTTGTACATATTCAGACTAGGCATGTTATGGAGCTTTGCAACCGGTAACCAAAACTATCGGATATCCGAAATGAAATAATATTCGAAACTAAACCCTAATCCGAAATAAAAATTTCACATGTACAAAGTACATGGACTATTACAAAGTACTTTTATATATTACAAAGGAGGAAGTACTTTTTATAAAGTATAATTTACCTTTAGTAAGAAAATATTTTAATTGATTTTATTGTTTTTCTTTTGTTTCTCAATTTTATTATAAATTGAATGTTTTTCTTTTCAAGTGTATGTTACACACAATTTCATAAATTTCTTATATTTCATATAATAAGGTTAAGTTTAAGATATAACTGTTCCTCAGTTAAATATTGATAGTTTCGTTAATTGTTATATTTCAGGAAACAATCAGGGGAATGTTATAAGTATGTTTGTTATTAGTGTATGTCTTTCTTGTTAGTTCAGTACAATTGTTTAATACAATTATTTGAGGATAGCACTCACTGATTAATATAATTCCTTAAAAGTAAAGTTGCAGTTAGTCCCTATTTTGTTTTATTTTCCTTTGATAATTTGATATCCTTAACCAAAACCGGTAAAAAGTATTGTAAATATCCACATCCGAAATATCATATCTGACCCAGTCTATTCTGACACAGGAGCCTAATTCAGAGCCATTCACACTCTGACCCTTAAATATTGAACCCATTGAATTGGGGGCAAGAAACACATGACAACTTACGAGACTATACGAGAATTCTGTGCCATATAACAATAATGTAATTTTCTATATAGAAGAAAGTTGTCCATGATGTATGTAGAACTTGTAGCTTTGTTCGGATACAAAATAATAAACAATAGATTAACACTAGATAACCCATTTGGGGCATTTACAGCTGTATACAATTAGTCATCATTAAATTAATGATATGGATTTTTAACAGATATGATTATTAAATGTATTTTTTTTTTATAGAAAAGGCGGCAGACGACCATACTGTCCACCTGATGCTAAGTGGATACTGTCGTCCATAGACATCCGCGATATATGCCAACATCAGTCCAGAATGACAACCGTTGGCACGCCCCCGGATGCGCTGCCTACCTTTACAGATTAAGGAATGGATTGAGAGAAAGGTTTGGGAAAATAGGAAGGGATAGGATGGGAATGGGCTCTGGCATATCTCACTCACTACTGAAACATGTGTACATTGATAAAATACGATAAAGTAGGAAATGCAGTACTATTCAAGGTAGTCTTCTGTGAGAGAGGAGTAACTTAGCTAGTCGAGTTATGAGCGGCTATGAGAATACAGCAGCATGCAGGAATACAGGATGTAATAATACTTCGATTAGCCTATGATTTCACTATTGCCTATAAGGGTACAAGCCCCCTAGCAAATCACTAGAAGGTATTGGGCCAGTGGGGATTGATGGATACACGTGTTCCAGTTATTAATCAATGAAACATTACTTAAAAAAATCATATCAACTGAGAATATTTTTTTGTAAATAAATTTTAAATGAATGCTCCAGATACATATAATATAATAATATTAATTTATATAAAAATTAAATGCTGTTCGTTGGTAAGCGCATCACTTGAGAACTTCTAAAAATGTTCGTAATAGTCTGAATAAGGTTTTTAGGGAAAGAAAAATAGAAAGAAAATTAGGGAAAAACTGAAAGTGCTTTTTTCTATGGGATTTTTGTATGAAGTTATTGAAATTTGGACAGGACAACGTCTCTCGAGTCAGCTAGTTAATAATAGATATAGTCACATCAACGCAAGCTTATAATAATAAAAACACAGTTTTTAACATAATAATTAGAATCTGTATAATCTATACATAAATGCTAGTTGAACAGAATTCATTACATTACAATAGTTATTTCATAATTTATGTATATATGCTAAGATGTAAGGTTTGATTCTAAGTATGTTTGTATAATACAAGTACACAATATGTGTATGTACGTCATTGCATGTCACTAACACCCATTTTGCTTTTTCCTATATTGCACACAAGGAGCTAAAGGTAACACTGTACATTGTATGTTATGCTTATTATGAGTCATTCTTAAATATTTATCATCTATCAGCTTGATATTCTTATCAACATAAACATAAGATAATACTATTATTTTTATAAACCACACATGATATAGTTGACGGCCTTATGGTCCGGTTATCATAGGAAGATCGCTGACAGTTCTATATTTAATTCATTTTATGTAAATAGCGTTTCTCTCTTAAGTCACAATAACCTAACACAATAAAATAGAAAAAAATTCTTAAAGGCCTAGCGAGTTGTAAAATGTTTTTTACTACATATTAAAGATTTATGTCAGCTGTCGGAGCTCTTCCTATAATAAACGAAACAGAATTTTTAATTTCTTGGATTTTTATAAATACTGATAATATCGATTGATTTCTTCCACCATATTCATGATATGTATACTAAAGTAGAGTCAATTTAATAGGCCACTTTTGACATTTCATTGACTTTGTGACGATATAACTTTGCATCGGTCCCATAAATCAATTTAAATTTATAAATGCATTACTGAACACTAAAAATATGTAACATTTTTAATAAAAAAATATAAACTTGTCTTTTTATATCAAATTTAATAAGTTCGAGGGTATATTTGGTTGCTAAACATCATTATCAATTTATATTTCAAGAAATTCGAACCCCACTACAAGGTTACGCCTGTATACATTTTTTGTTTTTTAATAATAGGGATGTGATCTTTATAATCGAAGTAACTTGTAGAGAGAAAGGAATATCGAAGAAAATTACCGTTACGATAAATAAACAAATTAAGAGAACAATAAAATTATTAAATAATTGACATAATTTAAATAAATACAATTATTAATTACTAAATACATTAAAAAGATATATGTAATTAAATTAATATACCTATACCTCATTTAATATATTAAAACTATATCAGAAATTAAAAAGAAAAAGGAAGAAAAGGAAAAGAATTATGCCAGTTGTCTATGTCGATAGTTTTAATGCCGATGCAATTCGCAACCACATTTATGGTTATTTATTATTGTAAAAAGAGTATCCATCTAGAAAAAAACATTTATGTTCATTAAAAAGAGCAGGCTTATTTTCTGGTGGAATATCATTTTTAATAAAAACTGCGTGTCCAAATGTTTCCAAAAATGATTGGAAGAAAGTAGTAGAAAAAATATAATGGAAGATTTTTAATGTGATTTAAGAATTGATAATATTAGCAACGATAGCAGTTTCAACGAATCTGATAGTTCCAACTAATAAATAATTGATTACATATAAACTGGTTTCATTATATTTCCCATAATTACACTTAACTTTGAGGTCATGTGGAATGTGTAGAAGGTTTTTAATACTGTGTATACTCTAAAAATATTACTGGAGAATTATTTTTTTATGAACACTAAAATCGATTCACTAATATTACGACTTATATATCGATTTATGTCTTTAATAGATAATTTCTGTTAGATTACCTCACTATGACAACCAGTTTGACACTTGTCAAAAGTGGCCTATTAAATTGACTCTACTTTAATATGCAGAATTCAACTAAACTTACCGTAGGTTAGACATAGTTCCCAAATGTAACCACGATATGTAGCATTTAAAAGGAACTACAGACTACAGAAAAAATATATTAATATATATATATGTATATATACACATATATACATTAATATTATTTTTTTGTAAAAAAATATACAACAATTTAAAATATAAATTTCACTGTATTTTTAAATTGAATAATTAATGTAAATCCATTTTTTTCATATTATAAACATTTTCTCTTAATATCTCTAATAATGTGTGAAACTTTCAGTACTCTTGGAGTATAAATAGGGATTATTTTCCCGTTATTGGAATATTTTTTTTGATTAACTTTTCAAGGGGTTTATTCGTAAACAAAACAATAGACACTCGAGTATTTTACTTTTACATTTGAAATTGCTCCGCCTACTAATCGAGTAAAGAAGAGATGGCCAAGGTTTAAGGTTGCTTTAATACACTGCAACATTATTTGTAAACAAGTCATAAACACAAACTATATTTGTTTTTTTTTTACTTCTAAATATGATTCCAACTATAATAATAAATTTCTCCTCAATTCACTCTTCACATACGTGTGTAAGTAAACATATCAGAACAGATTATGCCCCCGCTCTAGTTTTGTTTAAATTACATAAGCGTGGGTTTGGACACTTATGCCGCTTTTAGCATCTTTCCTTCATTAACTCACGTACAATAAGATTGAGATCAGTCGTGTTTTTTATTAATTTTGCTTTAATTCATTGTTGCATTCTTGTGGATCGTCACCGATGATCACGAAGTGTATTAGTGTACCATTGGCGTGTTCAAAGAAACACAGTATTGTACTAGACTAGAAATGTGATGTGATGTTTAATATTTAGTGCTCGACTAGTCTCACATATGTCGTCTACATTTTTGCATTTAAAATCAACTTGAAAGTGTTTCTCGAAACTAAGAGCAAAATCTCGAAACATGTTTTGATTTTTATACAGTACCTACTAAATATGCTTATTTACTCATTCATGGTCGTCTCATATAAACTTTTTATATCTTTTCATTTCACTAGCAAAAATCAATTCTATAAAGGGTCACATGTTTATTAAATACAGACAGGATTTGGTGCAGTTATATTGCTGTTTATATGAAAAGATAGGCGGCAAGCGAGCATACAGTCCACCTGATGGTAAGACGATCCACATTTGCGATACATGCCAACTCAGTAGAGAATGGCAAACGTTGGCACGCCTCCGGAGGCGCTGCATACCTTTGGAGATATAGGAATGGATTTGGGGAAAATGGGGAGGCATAGAATGGTATGGGAATAGGCTCTGGCATATCTCACTCACCACCGAAACACGTATGTACACTTCCCGGCCGAAAGTAATACACATCGACTATGACCGACTAGCTTCGGTTTTGTATGGCTTCGTCTCTGTTGTCACTCAGTCAGCAACGTATCGGCACACGACTGATACGACGTTCTATAAAACCGAAGCTAGCCGATCATAGTCGATGTGTATTACTTTCGGCCGGGATGTGTACATTGGAGAAATAGGATAAAGTGGGAAATGCAATACATTTCAAGGTAGTCATCCGGAGCTTGCATTTTCGCGATATAGTCATCTTATTATACGCAGTTCCATACCCATCACAATGAACAATAAGTTGATGCAATGGATATAATTTTCCTTTTTTATATAGTGCATTTCATAAATTTCATTCATAATCATAAATTAAATAAGCACCAAAAAGTACTGAATATACAGCAAAAGCAGCAGAATGGCAGGAAGTTTAAAGGTGGGATAGGTTTAGGTTCTTTAATAACAGGGACTCTTTCGAAGCAAAACTCCATCGATTTATTGATGACATTATAATTTAAAATTAATTATTTCAGTTGTTCAAATGAAGCAGTTTTGTTGCACATTTCGTATTTTTTACATTTCTCTTAGTGCTGCTCGTTTCAATACAAACCTTTCATTAATAGCATTTTGTTAGCTTGGATTAATAATAGCTTAATGTATTTGTCGCCTTTGAATATGTGTAAAGTGCCTCTATCTATGAGTAGAAACTCGTAACTTTCAAGAATATATTGGCATTTTTAAAACATGGCACTAAGTGAAATTGAACTGCAGAGGAGACAAGAGGAGCTAGAGCGTAAAGCTGAAGAGTTGGCGCGGCGTGAGGCGGAACTCCGAGCAGGGTCCGCCGGCCGGCGCAATAACTGGCCTCCATTGCCTGCCTTCTGCCCCGTCCAGCCATGCTTCTACCAGGACATTAACGTGGACATACCGCTAGAGTTCCAGAGGATCGTCCGCCATTTGTATCACTTGTGGATGTGTGAGTAACAATGTAAATGACCTTTATTAAAAACTGACAAATTCATGAAATCTTGGGTTATTAATCCCCATTATAATCAGCTGTAATGCCTATCTGAAAGGTTATTAATTATAAAAGATTTCAATTTCATAATTCTTTTTGTCTTTGTTTTTTTTGTAGTTTGTGTCTTTTAGTGTTGTACACTATACGATAGATTATGTAAAAAAAAGTACTGTACAAAGAAGGCGGCAGACGAGCATACAGTCGACCTGGTGGTAAGTGACTACTGTCGCCCATGGACATCCGCAGTGCGACTTGAGTCCAGAATGATAAACGTTGGCATGCCTCTGGATGCGCTGCCTACCTTTCTCCAGATGTAGGAATGGATTTGGAGAAAAGGTTGAGAAAATGGGGAGGGATAGGATAGGAATTGGCTCAGGCATATCTCACTCACTATCGAAACACATACATACATTGAGGAAAATGATAAAGTGGAAAATACGGTACATTTCAAGATAGTCTTCTTGATGGATTGCAGCGTGCATCCCCCCCCCCTCCCCCCTCCAAAAATGTTATATAAACTTTCACATATGCATATTTGTCACTAAAATTAATTTTCTTTTCAGTCCACGCCCTAGTCCTAGCCGTGAACATAATAGGCGCGATGTCGCTAATGTTCGTCGGGCAAGGCTTCACGATATTCGGCCTCTCGATCCTCTACTTCGTACTTCTAACACCCTTCAGTTTCATCTGCTGGTACCGACCGATATACAAAGCCTTCAGGAGCGACTCCTCGTTTAACTTCATGGTGTTCTTCTTCATATTCCTGTTTCAAATCATCATAACCGTCGTGCAGTCCATTGGATTCAGCGGTGGAGGTTCTTGGTAAGTATTATAACATTTTAATATGATGTTCTTGATATGGATTTATTTTTTGGTGATTTTCTGACTTAATTTCGTTTCAAGATTCTGTTTAAGTAGAGACGCATGTCTAACGTATGATTTTTATGGTAAAGCAATAAAAACACTCAGACAATTGACCTTTTATTGTTTTCTTTTGATACCTAATAATTTTTCTACTAAATATACTTTTATTTCAAAACTATTATTTTCTATTTATTTTACGTGTGATGGCTTATAGTCTGTGGTTGACTCGGAGAACGTCACTATTTCTACGCCCTCAACAATATAATATGACATTGTTTCGAGTACAATTCACTGTCAAGAAATACGGAACTTGATAGAAAATAAAATAGTGGACGGAGTTAAGGCGCGCGGCTTTACTCGCTGTAATAAAATAACCCACAGCTAAAGGCGCGGCTTTACTCGCTGTAATAAAATAACCCACAAAGCTAATACAGACGTGTACCGGGAACTTTGATTGTAGTTGTTTAAAATTAACATGCTAAATTGTTTTGTCTTGCAGCGGTCTGATCACAAGCATCGGCTCGTTTCAAGTGAATGTGGCCGTTGGCATCATCACGATGCTGGTCACCATCGGGTTCATCACCTGCGTCGTCGTTGACGTCCTGCTTATGGCTAAGGTAATTATTACACTCCTTTAATTCACATGAACTATAGACATGACAATTAGAAGTTATAACTTACACACTGGCAAAAAGTGGTATTTTTGTTTAATCTTTATATAATGTTTATATTTTTGTTATTGTGTTTAAATAGATATGTTTAAACATGAAAAAACATTGCACAGATCATTATTATTCAATAAACTTTTTTGTATATAAAATATAAGTTATAAATATAAGTATATAAGTTAAAATATTTTGGTGTCATTGAAATAATGATTGTGTCAATCTAATGATAACTTTTTATCCCTTTTAAATTATGCGAGAAATAGAATTCAGTATGTTTGTGTTGGAAGTTTCCTAGTTTTATAATTAAGTTTTCATCATGCTACTCCATCAGTCCGTGCCTTCTCAATGCAGGATATATTTATTTATTGTCTGTTGTACATTAAACTTACATTTACAACTATGACTATGGCATACAACATACAACACCCTGCAAGGGCACAGCAATTCAAAAATAAATTCCTTTAGCCCTTTAGAGCTTTAGCCCATTCAATCTTCCGCTCTTCTTATCCAGCCACTACCGGCGACTGTTTATATCAGGGATTCCCTTGATCCAAAAGTGTTCCACGCTACGTTTTTCGTATGTGATTCGTAGATGTCTTCACTAGAGAAGTCAACCACATCGGACTTGCCCATGGCAATGGGTCAATTCAGCTTACGAATTCATTGTACATGTTGATGACTTTGGTCTTAAAAATTTTATTCGTTTTGGCTCCTATCTATCAAAGAAGTGCCTCTTTCCTGTCCTCTTTCGAACTTGTGTATTTTTTTTACGTATAAAGTCCCACTGTGGGGTACCGGCCTCTGCTTGTGATCACAAGGAGATTCAAAGGCATTATAACTCAAACCAGTACCAAAGGTGGTTTGAGATTAATATGGAGCTCCATCCAAAACCCAATACTCGAGATGGTTGAGAAGTAACGAAAATTGTCTCTGCTCAGAACTAATTCTTCACAGCTTCAAGAAAGTTGTGAATAAGATTTTCCTAGGTCGGCGGCGCACCCGTCTACCCCTGGTGTTGCAGGTGTCCATGAGCGGCGGTAACACTTACCATCACGTGGGACCGCTTGCTCGTCCACCCACTTCACTATAAAAAAAATTCACTATCGAAGAGAATTGAAGACTAACAATTAATAGCTCTGTCTAAAACGAATACTCAAATGGTTAAGATCTGTTAATAGATAAATATTACAACTTTAATATGTTCCCTTGCAGGTGCACCGTATCTATAGATCAACGGGGGCGTCCCTCGCGAAGGCTCAAGCGGAGTTCACGACGGAGATACTACGCAATCAGCACGTGCAAACAGCCGCTTCAAGCGCTGCCGCCGCTGCCGTCAACGCGCAGATCGCCAACGCCAACCGGTACTAGAAACATTTGTGAGTACACTACATACTATAGACATGGCCATAGCTACGGTGGGACAGGGTGAACCACGGTGGGGCAGAGTAAGGCACTTGAAGTTCGTTGGCGCCTGCTATCTACATATCAATACGCGTGTCTCTTGCCAAAGCGCAGGCGGAGTTCACGACGGAGATACTACGCTAGAGTTGTTAAAACAGTAGCTGAATGCTTTAGCGCTCAAGCGCTGGCGCACTATATAGTGCTATTAAACCTTGACCTAAATCGTTTTTGACTCGAGCTTCTACCTACAGGGGTTAAATACCATCAAACATAAAAATTTTGGACTATGCTCACTAATGCTCACTAGTGAGGACTAATGCTCACTAGGCTTTAACGCTAGTCTTCAAAGTTCATTTAGGGCGCCTCACTGAGCGCTCGAACGTTCAAAGCTCGTTTTTACAACACAACTACGCAAACAGCCGCTTCAAGCGCTGCTGTCAACTCGCAAATTGTAAATGTCATCCGGTACTAAGAACATAAGTGAGTACACAACATACCATCATCAACCATATCGTCCCATGCTAGACACGGCACATGTCTTCTGTATGAGGGATAAAACCTTAAAACGCCCCAAATCTTGGGACTGCCTATGCTGCAGGAGAGACGCAAAATGTACCACAATCAGGCTCACTCTATTTACGAAATAACAACCAGAGCCCGAGCGGGCCCGAGTTAAGGCTATCAAGAATTTGTGTAACATCAAAGCCCTTCATTACAAATAGAGTGGTGGGTCAATGAGTGGACCAGATTACCTAAAGAAGTCATATCTGCAAACGCTAATCAATTCAAAAATGGACTCGACCAATATCTTAGAGCTATATACAGCTATATAAAACATATAGACGCATAAACTTGTCTATTATATACTTGTCTATACAACAATCTAATACGAGTAACGCCACATTCACAGTACATACTAAGAGTTCCTATCTCGTAATTCTGAAGACCCGATGAATACAAACCATTTAGACTAAAAACAAAAAAAAAAATTGTCCAAATGTTTGTCTGACCAGTATTCGAACTCGGGACCTTCCCCACTGAAAACAGAAGAACCTCACTCAACTCTATTTTTATTTGTTACAGGTGATTGTTTAGAGTAAACTGACCGAAAATGTACATTAACTCGTCAAAGTACTGTTAGATGCTTCTTAAATAATACATTACATAAATATTTAATTATTACTTGAACACAATTTGTGTGTGATGTATGGAATAGTTAGCGCTTTTTTATCACTACGTGTTAGTTCCTTGTCAAATTAATTGTTGTAAATGCAATTTATTAATATCCAATGTTAAAAAAGTGGGTACATTAATAACAGTTGTGGCTGACTCTATGGAGGTATCAAATAAACAGGAGCTAGTTTTAGGCCATGTCGAAAACGTATTGAAAAAAACCTTAAAGTCTTAGGAATAAAGTTCAAATTTCATTCTTTACAGCGTTTCAAAGGCACAGACCAAGGGAAAGGCTTAATCTTAGTATCTTTGACTTGTGGTCAGATAAATGAGGATCAAGGGTATTAGTTTTATCTATTTCATGTATGTGAAAAAGGATAAACCTATACTGTTCACTATATTTCTGGAATCGTTATTTACACATTTTTCCCACAATGGCGACGATTTTTCTTAATTTTTAAATTGTCCCTGAAACTTTATGGTATTATATTATTTAAATATCGACTCCTGTTTGCATTGGCTTATAAATTAGCGATTTCAACCAGCCAATACCTCATACTAGTAGATCATTCTTTCCGTCGAGCCCGAAATCCAACATACAAATTTAAAAATTACGTTAACACTATTAGATTTGTTAATGTTTGATTATCACCTATTTGTAGAGTGGTTAGTTTTTAACAGCCAAAATGACATAGGGCTGTGTATATTATTGAACTTATTTATTACTCGCAAATATTTACTAAGTTTTTAGTGTTTGGTGTTAAAAGCAAGGTCGTAGAGATTAATTTTTACTCGCTAAAAGTACATTCACACTTATGGAAATTAAAGTAGAGGTCTTTAGTAACCAGTTTATCAGTGACTCGTCAGTAAATAGCCTCTTCTAATAACGAAGTCAAATATATAAAATACAATTTTTTCAGAAGAGCCTTGATGTCTTATTATAGGTATGTAACGAATATTGGCTTTCACAACATGTGAAAGATTCGCAATCAATAAGTAAAAAAAATATATAATAAAAACTCAAATCAATCAAACGACTATAATATCAATATTATTATCGAAGGGGCGAGATGAGTATCAATATTTTTCCAAAACTTACCGAATTAATGCATGTTTAACAAGACCCTTAGTTCATTTAATGAACAAGAAAAAAGAATGACAGCTCAAATCAAAAATGCTGCCGAAGTACTGGAATCCCTTAAATCAAGTTTATGATACTTTTTATTGCGTAACACATCTGAAAAGTGAATGAGTCCACTTTGTGTTAAATCATACTTAACATGTTTCATAGGGAGGACCAAGACTTTATTAATAACTTCCTTATGACTTATTTTACCTTGGTTACTTATTTGCATTTTACAAGGATTTAATATGAAATACTTATGCCAATAAAAATAATTAATTCGTTGCTAGTAATTATTTTAAACATAACATGAGCTTACAGACGCTTTAAACTCGACTTGTTCCCAATTTATTTAAACTCGGGATTGTACTTCACAAGTAATAGATAAGAATTGCGTAATTAATTTAATATTTATTGTAATTGCCATTAAAAGATATTTTGCTATATGACTACGAAAGCATTCGCAATTATATTATTTCCCACAATTGACTAAATTTTCCTAATAAACATTCCAAGAGAATGAGTATAATTGTAAATATTCCCCTGTCCTGTAGTATGATAATTGATATGTCATTCAATGTGTGTACAGTACCCGTTAATATATCACAGTCATAAGTGAGAAAGAAACAATCAACTGCCTTTATAGAGTGCCCTTTCCATCAATTGGTCTCTCAACGCAATTTCGTTTTTGGACACCTCCATTTTAATTATATGACGTTTGTGCCACATATATCGTCAGGTACTGTACACTAGCAATTATGAAAACGTTAATAAATGCTGTCTTTTATTCAATGTCAAATGTAAGAAAATATATGTAATATTTGTAAACTTCATTAAATTAATAACAAGTTATGTTTATTTCTGGCAAAAGATAGAAACGAATCCATCGAGATGTACTATTTATTTATAAAGTTCATGTATTTTATCACCAAATACCTATATACATATATCGATCTTAGGCAAAACATCATAATACTGAAGGAAAATACAAAATAAACGATATTTATGCATTTAATTCGCTCCTAACATTACTTAAGTTTATCTTGTAGATTGTATTAGTTTTAGGTGAGGATGGATTTAGTTACAAAAAAATAATTCACAATCATGACTTGCCAAGTTGTCTGGATCGTAAACAAAACATGCAGAAACAAGAGTGATATAACGAACGTCTCTCTGTTTCAATTTCCGTAACTTAAATTGCATAATTTCCGCAAGCTATTACTCTGTTTTCGATTCCGGTTCTGAATTTTTATAGCAGCGTCACGGAACTGCAGTGGTAAATTACACCAAGGCTCCTATTTTTTTAATGTAACCTGCTATTATGACATTTTTAATAACCGTAACCAACCATTTTATCGTCCACTGCTGGAAACGAGCCTCTTTAAGCAGTTTTGAGTACGAGAGATGTATGGCCCTGAAACACCGCGCTGGTGAAACGGGTTCATGAATCCACTCTCTTTTGGACGTGGTATAATTCCCCATAAACTATAATAATTGCTGATGTTTCGCCTAAGGTTCATGTGAATTTGATTGATTTTCAGATGCACAACATATTCTAGATTTTATATGACTTTGTATCACGGCTTGAAAACAGGTTTATTTTGCAAACCGGTTTTTCATTTATTTCAGAGGAGAATTTAACGGTTCGTTCACGTAAAATGTTCGCGGCCATCGGTAAATAAGAACATTAACGAGGTTTACTTACGGCCATGAGGTTTTCGGTGGTCCTTCGCCCGCCACTGCGACATATTCTGCTAAATTCGTTCAATCATCCTGTCTTCATGAAAATATGTTCCGTCGTATGACTTATATTCCGTTATACATTATGTCAGGGAATCGACTACCGATATTTTAAGGAAATGTTATACACTTATCCGAACAAAAGCACCTTTCTAGCTATTCCTACCTCCCTTGAATGGCAGGCATCTTCATTTTTATTCGACCGGATAAAATATTATGTAATAATAAAATTACTTCGTCTTATTCAAGGGAATCCGGGGTAGGAGTAGGAAGTGTTTTGTGTAACATTTCCTTAAAATATCGGTAAAATCCCCTAACATATGAATGAATTTGCCAGCTAGAGAGCGATTTGAAATATTGTTCTAAGAAAAGCGAAATAAAACGGTTTGCAATAAAGTATCGGTTAATTAGAAACCGGTTTCAAGCCCTTTGTATAAAAATAGTATAAGTATTAGGCATATTTACTAGTCACTGGACTAAATTGCTTTGGGAACTGACAGGAATATGTAATATTTGCTTATATAACTGTCATTCCTATATATAATTGGGACAGTTCAATATTATCTGGGCCTATGTAAATTATATCGGACCGTCCTCACCCCCAGATTAAGCGAACGCAAGTGTATGTTTATTTAATACTTTTAAACTGTTTTCTAACGATAAGTCATGTTAAACTTACGATAATAAATAATAACAAATAAAATAAATATAGTTTCAGAAGGTATCTTTTATTTTGCACCCTACATTTACAAGGAGTTCATCAACTTAAACCTATAATATATTCTACCTTAAACCTATATTATTATTCTATAAAACACATTTACATAAGAATAACTTCATAATTATGGTTTTATTTAACTATCCACATTTGATGTTCCTATTCCCAATAGCTATGCGACACTATGAATTGAGTGTACCCGCTTACGTTTGAAGATTTACAATATAAAATGAGCACTCAAGTTTGACCCACTCTTAATTGCAACGGAAGCTTCCCAATTAGTAAAGTAACGTTTGCTTAAGTGCTTATTTTATTGCTCGTGAAAGAATATTGCTACATTTTTTTTATAGAAAAAAGGCAGCCGACGAGCGTACAGTCCACCTGGTGTCCGTCCTGCGACATCCGCGGTGCATGACATCAGTTCAGAATGAAAAACATTGTCACGCCCCCTAATGCGCTGTGCTTTTACAGATTTAGAAATTGATTTGGGGGAAGTGTTATAGGAGAAAATTGGGAGAGATTTTACATAGTTTGGGGTGGGAATGGGCTCTAACATATCTCACTCACTACCGAAACACGTACGTACATTGGGGGAATGAGATGAAGTAGAGAATGCAGTATAAAGTAGTCTTCTGTGATATTTGTATGTTACATAAACTTTTGTTTCTGTAATCATTTACTTTATTATTACTTAACCATGAGAAGTCTTTCATAATGGAAAAACTGCACAGCGCACAATACAAATATAATTAATCAAAATTATATTTGTATTGTGCTTGCTAATAAAATATGCTAAAAATTTAAAATGCTAATAAAAATCAAAATTATACTTGCTAATAAATCTGTAACAATTTCATCTTTATTTATTTCAAATTTTGTAAAAAGTAAGCCCTGGATAATTAGAAGTTTCTTTCCTACTAGCAAAATAACCTCTATGCAGACTGGATATGGTACAGACATAAATCGCGATTATTTTTATCATTGTTTTTATTGTGAACAACTATTCAACAATTGAGTCCACTTGCAAACAGCGCTATTTGACTTTTTACAGGATTAAGCTTACGCTGTAATTTCAATGAACGATTAAGACGCTAGAAAAGTCACTAATTTTATTTATTTTATATTGTAAATCGGGTCTGAACGCGTAAAATTAAAGGTTTTTGTACAATATAAAATGTGTACAAAACGCGAGTTTTAAAAGTTATATTTTTATTTAATTCCTGAACATATAACCATAAACTACCCTTCCAATGGTATTTTATTTCTTTATCACTCATACATATTTTTATAGCTTTTTTCCATTTTACGTAAAGTTGGATTTTGACAAACTAGCGTCTCGCAATTTTGGACATTTTGCAAATAGGAACGTTTAAGTCTGTATACATTTATCCTCGCCCTAGTACCCGTCACTGACCCCATTCCCGTTACGTCTGCGGTGCGTTCGCATGAGCATGGGCCCCCAGCCGACTGGGGTCCTGGCTGGGGTAGTGTAGACCTGCTGGAGGGGGTGCGGGTGGGGGTGGGGCCCCCCAGGGACCCCAACCGCCGTAGTGATGTAGGTTGAAGAAGTCGTTGGGTCGGGCCGGAGGTGGTGGCATCTAGGGACAAGATATTCAGATTTATTTATTTCGTGGAACATAGGTACAGAACTGGTGTAATCAATATAAAATTAAGCTCAACTATGTGTCCCGCCCTGTATACGAAATTAATTTAACACAATTTAAAATTCATGCAATTAACAATAAAATGCCTAACATGTTCTTAACTACAGGATTAAAAACTTTAGGGACAAATAACTACAAATATCTCTATAATGGGCCTACACTAGAATTAATGATTTTGGGGTGAATTAGTCAATAGTTTTGACCATCCATCCCATATATTTTGATAAAATAATGCATTAATAATTCCTAATTAAATTGGGAAATAATTAAATGCAGGAATTAACTAGGCATAAATTATTCATACTGCCTAATTTAATTCAGGATTACAAGAAAACTATATAAAAAACCACAAGCCAAATTTTGTCTCGCTATAAAATAAATATAGTTATTATAAAGTATACACCTCATACACAATACAGTGTGTGTTTAATTTTCATCACTAGGGGTAAAAGGAAACTACGTCACTGCACTTTAGCTTATTTTCTTTACCAATTGTAAGGAGACATACAAAACCATAGCGTGTTTTAGGCTAACGGTACAGCGCCATCTATTGGTGAAGCAGACCATTAATAAACTATTATATACGCTTTTATATTATATATCGTTTCGTATTAGTATGTCTCCTTACAATTGATAAAGAAAATAAACGTGTTTAGTACACGTGCAGTGACGTAGTTTCCTTTTACCCCTAGTGATAAAAATTGAACAGTGTTTGTATTTGTTGTGTATGTGTGTTTGTTTGACATACACTGATGAAATTTCCAGTTGGGCTTGCTGTGTAATCTCGAACATTTGCAGTAAGTAACTTAGATATCCACTACGCACTTTAGTATAATCTGATCTACAAAAATGTACGATACGCTCAAAAATGTTCTGTAATATGTGTGTAATAAATAAATAAAATAATATAATATAATAAAATAAATAAAATGTGTAATAAATGTATAAAAAATAAATAAAATGTATAAAATGAATGTAAATTCTATGGAAAATAAAGTTATCTTGAACATAGTTTGTTGTTTCTAATTGAATGTTAGCTACCTGAGATTTTTTTATTTTTTCTTGTCACATTTAATATGTCACACTAACATACCTGTGGGGGGAATGGATGTAAGTATGCCGGTGGTGGGGGCAGAGTACCGGGGAGGCCTGGTACCGGTTCCAATACCGGTACATCGTTCTTCTCGCCGGTGCTTTGACGACCTGCAAAATTGATGTATGGTTTATACTTGTTTTTTACAGAAAGAGACGAGCAAGCAGATATATACATGGCAAGTAGGCCTATGGACGTCAGTGATATATGTCAACATCAGTCCAGAATGACAAACATTGACACGCCCTTTTTTATTATTGTGTAACTAACGGTGCCTGCGACTTCGTTCTCGTGAACCGTGTTTTACAGTCTATTATCGGTCGAGATAAAAAGTACCCTAAATGTTAACCTGGCACATTAAAATTAGTCTCGTAGTTTCTGCATAATGCGCTTTCAGAGAGACAGGTAAAAATTCTAAAAATGGTTATTATTGGTTCTGTATTGTTCGTAGAGTACACCAGACTGCTCTGTTACGATTTTATTATATGTATAGATAGGCGAACAGCATTATTGCTGTAAGAGCGATATTCGTATCTTGTGTTAGCCAGCGTTACACGTTTAACTAGTATCTCTTATCCAGGAAAGCTTTCTGTCAAGTTTGTTGTTGTCTGTAAAGTTGAGAGAAAGAGAAAGGGTTGAGAAAATGACGAGGGATAGAATAAGATGGGAATAGGCTCTGGCGTATCTCACTCACTACCTAAACGTGTAGGTGCATTGGGGTATGTCTGGGATGTGTTCAGATGCAGGAAGTAGTGTGTTCAGATGGATGGAGGTCAGTTCATTAATTAGGATCTCAAACAGTTCCTAATTAATGAACCATCAAGAGTTGCAGATTTAAGTTGAATGCCATGGACAGGAGAAATCAAAGGAACTTGATGGAACGGCCCAGGGACCAACCTGTACCATGGAGCTGAACAATTATGAATTATAGTAAATAGTAACATTTCAGTACTCAATCTCACCTTGCGACTTGCCCCACTTGATGGTAAGCCTCTTGCCACTAATCACGAGTCTGTTAAATGTTTTCTCAGCAGCGTGTTCTGCAGCACTTCTAGTTGTGTACTGAACAAAAGCACATTGTGCTTTTGGCACTAACGTCAACGACCTGCAAAATAAAATATATAAAAACAACTATCTTACCCACTTTATTGTTTGTCTACTGTTTGCTTGCCTGCAGGAATACTCAAGGTGCCGAATTGGTTAATACATCTGGCAATTAATAACAGCCATCTTCAGTATGTCAATAGACTTCTACAAGTTCTACAAGAGGGTTCTACAAGTATGTGTAACCATGTAATAAATTAGTACATCAAACAACTATTTATGATTCAATTATTATTTTTAGTCTACTTAATATTTATTTTTCCTAAAATATAACTCTAACTTGAGTGGTAATCCGCTTATCTGCCTTCCTTAGCGTTATGATATAAAAATGTACACTATTTAATCTCTTAGAAAAAAAATAGTATCTCGGAATAACCTCAAAAATGTAAATAGGTTAAAATGCATTGAATTGGATTGCATTTTTTCTGTATAAAATTTTGTTTACATTGTTTCTATTGCATACTTGTTTACATTACATTTTGTTTCTGTACATTTGTTTTATAAAACTATTTTTTCATTAAAAATTAGAGATCTTGAGGTTTTCGGTTAGTAAATCTTAGCCAATATTAAAAAGTCCATACGACAATAAAGTCTACATAAGTTTTTGGTGGGTGATTATCATGCTACTTAAATTTTCTCCAATTCACTAACCTTATCTCTCCATACTGATAGAAATGTCCTCTCAACTCTTCCTCTGTCATATTCTCAGGCAGATTGCCAATGTAAAGTGTAGTGACTGTCCTATCTTCGGGTGGAGGTAAAGCAGGCATGGCAGCGGCACGACGCATCAACTTCTCAGCTACGGGATCGTTTACACCATAGTATCTGTGAATAGAGGTTACAAGGTTAAAGTAGTAGGTTAAATAATTGGAAGTTAAAGTTACAATCCAAATCTATTTTTTGTAGCTTGCAATCTGCATAAACTACCACTGGTTTTGATGGATTCATGGATATTTTTGACAGTGGCAATGACCCTATGGAATTTTTCCCTGAGTGACGTGAGTATAACTGATAATCATACTTTATTATCACCAGAAACAGCATATTGTGATAACACAAATTTCACCAGAGGCTAGTGTAAAGAGAAACACTAATGATAAGTGTGTAAACCAACGGACCACTATGATTACCATGAGTCAATCTCCTCAGTTGACAATAGCCCATAAGTCTAATTGTTACTAACAAATATGGATATTCTGTCTGAAATAAATTTCATTGTTATTATATACCATTTTAAATAATACATACCTATCTTTGATGTTTTGATCAGCTAATGGGTCATCAGGGTCAGTAGGCTTTTCATGACGATATGGACACTCCTCCCCACGCCTGCACTCCCCTTTCACCCAGAAAGAACACACATGGGGTCTGTTCCTCTTATAATATGGTGCTGTTCTAGCCAAGCGGAGTAATAGATCAGAAGCCCCCTTAGATTTTAGAGCAGAGTTACTCGGTTGAGTAGGGTCATTTTTTGCCAACTGGCTATCTAAATTTTGTATGTAATACTCTTTATTTACATCATTCCGAGGCAGATCATCTTGTATCTTCAGTGCTGCATCTCTCACTTGTATAGGCAATCCATATTCTAGATCCAGTAGACATGTTTGACAAACATTCTTTAGCTTTGAACAAGTCTGACATATTTCAGTTTTCTTGAAGCGCATTCTGGCGCCAGGGCACCAGCGAAACACGGTGAATGGTCGAGAACATATTTTACACTCCTTCCCATATTTTTCTTTTGTCTAAAAGGAAGAACAATTTTATTATTATGAAAACTAAAGCACAAAAGTTATAGTTTAGATTTACTGCAATACAACATTTTTAGTGTGTTAATAATATTAAAAACATTGTATAAATATGATGCCTATAGAAAAAAAAAAAACACGTTACCATTCGAATATAGGGGTTATCTCCAAGACATGTCTGACATAATATAGGAAAATCCTGAAAAAATAATATATTCAATTATTTTTTATATTATTTATTTAACGTATGGTATTTATTTCGTAAATTTTAGCAAATACTTACAGAATCTTCCCAATTTTGACGATTATAAGTGTTCGTAGATTTCGAAACAGCCATTGTTAACAATAAAATTACAGTGATATGATAAGACAATATTTTTTAATTAACATACAGTGCAATGTCATTAATTATCGTAACGTAAAATACAACAACACAGGACTATATTGAAATGTAAATTAAATCCAAATAATATCATGAGACGCATAAATATAACACAAAACTGTGGACACGAAGTAAAGAAAAAAAAGAAGAGTGAAATTTGACTTTTTTATTGTTATCTGGCAAAGGCGCAATTAGCACATTCTGCTAGTGTCAAATTTTGGTAATAAACAATTTCAAAGTCTTAAATATATCTCAATGTCCAGTCCAATAGAAGTAAATCAGACAGTATGTGGGTGTGCAAAATCTTATTCACAGCTTTCTTAAAGAACCCCATAATATAGCCTAATGGAAAGACCTCTTGAGATAGTTGCTTCCACAGCCTACGGGTTCGCGGTATAAAATGATTTTTGGGCTGAACAGTACGCTAAAAAAATATAGATATAGTATCATTTTAAATATAAATGAACATATTTAAATATAGGGGAACCCGGGGTGGAACGGGGTAGCTAAGCTTTGGTCACAATTTGTGAGAGTTTGAATGAAACAGCACCATTACTTGGCAATTTGTAGGTTTATTTACTTCTTTCTCTACAAGGAAATTAAAGCTAAACTTATCTAAATTAATGATCACTTTGAAAAAATATTGTTTGAAAAATAAAGGGAAATTTCCCATTCTGCCCCACCCCCGGGGTACAATGGGAAATGAACCCGGGGCACGATGGGGTACTAATTATTGGCATAGTTAACAGATGAGAACACTGTCATCGTCGTCACTATCTAGACCAGCACACGCCGAATGTGCCCATTTTTTACAAATGCTACAAGACCACTAGCCTTCATTGGACTTGGAGTATAAATCATGGCAATACAAGCAGATCGCGTCTTCATCTTCCGAGCTTTCTTCAGATTCAGTTCCGTTTCTTTTTGTTTCTTTCTTCTTGTTTCTTCTTTGTTTTTGTTTAAAATTTTCTACGTCTTCTGAGTGTTCTTCAGGTTTAGTTCTGATTCTTTTTTGTTTCTTTGGCTTAGCTTTCATTCCTTCAGGTATGTCTTCTTTACCTTTTAACGTCAGTCTTGTTTATTTTTTTCTACTTTCGCTTTATTGATATTTTGTGTCTTTTTAATAGATTCTTCTAATTCAGTCTTGTAAGGTGAAGCGGTCAGGATTGCCGTTTTTCCACCCTTTCTTGTAACTCTTTTCATTCCAGCTTTCACTTTTGGCAACGGGATTAGCAATGTAGACCAGGACAGGACAGTCGGCTGGTTTTTCTTATATATGAACGCACCATCTGCAGATGAAATAAAAATGTGTATTTATATGAGAAGTACAAATATTTAAGGGGCGGAACGGGGTATACCCCATTGTGCCCCACCCATTGTGCCCCGATGCACCGTTCACGTAAACACGAGTGTTATGACCGGTTATATTTATTGGACTTGAGTTATCACTAGACGTTTAGTTAGTCAAAAGTATGTTTAAACAAACATGTAATGTTAATATCCGAACAAAGAATAGTGTATAGTGTAATTACCTTGGTATTGCATAGCAAAATTTAAATTTGCAAGCTTTTTCGTCGACCTTCGATAAAATCCAAACTAAGCGCACTCTCACACTGACAGTGGCCACTCCGTATAGCGCAGCACAGCGGACCGAACGTTGTGCGCGATGGTCACGCATCTCCGTCGCCTGTAGCGAGCACAACGCCTCTTTCCCGTTCCGCCCCGGTACCCCGTTCTACCCCGGGTTCCCCTACTTACTGTTTATAATTTAATATTGTTATAGGTCTACCGGAATCTCATGGTAAATGGGGAAATAAAAATTTGTTGTGTGCAATACTGGGGGAATTGGATTAAAGGATCTTGATACTGTTTAACCCTAGAAGCCCAATCTACGTCGTTTCGACGTATGCGCTTAGGAATATTTCACCTCTCTTTCTAACGCTGAGATTTATTCTTTTACCGTTTTGAGCCAACTCAGTAGCCCTCAAGAGCCAGCGAAGGACGTCCATGTCGCACAGGTAAGTACCGCCATTTTCAAAATATCACGTGATTGTACGTCGTTCCGACGTATGTTTGGCCTTTTTGTAACTTTTATGATTTTGACATTGATTCAACGTAATGCGTTTTTTGGGTATTTTGTGTATTATTATAAATAGTGATTGTTCTTTTTAGATTACGAAATCATCATGTCGTCATCTAGGTATCTGAGTTCAAGAGAAATAGAATTAATTTTGGAAAATGATGACGATTATTTGCCAAACGATACAGACAGTGAACAAGACGATTGCGTAATGGAGGACGACGTTCAAAGTGATGTGGAAGATGAGTTGGTGGATTTTGAGCAAAGTAGAAGCCAGGAAAATTTAGAAGTTTCTGAGCAACCTCTTAAATTGGTACGACCTTCCATATCAAATAGAATAATTCAATTGCCTCAACCCACAGTACACGGCAAGAACAAACACATTTGGTCGACGACCAAGAGCAGGTCTAGTGGCAGAACATCCGCTATAAACATTGTACGAACAAACAGGGGACCAACTCGAATGTGCAGGAACATAGTGGATCCTTTGTTATGTTTTTATCTTTTTATTACTGATGAAATAATTGAAGAGATAGTAAAGTGGACCAACGTCGAAATAAAACCTAAAACCCAAAACTTGAAAGAAATAACGGCTAGTTACAAGGATACTAATGATATAGAAATTAGAGCTCTTTTAGGTATTCTTACACTGACAGCAGTAATGAAAGATAATCACCTGTCTAGCGATGAACTATTCGACAGTTCATTTTCAGGAACTCGTTATATATCAGTAATGAGCAGAGAAAGATTTGAGTTTTTGCTGCGATGCCTTAGAATGGACGACAAATCGTTAAGATCGACCCTTCGTAAAGAAGATGCGTTTGTGCCGATCAGAAAAATATGGGAGATTTTTATCAATCAGTGTCGAATAAATTATGTTCCTGGTTCAAACTTGACGATAGACGAGCAGCTGATGGGTTTTCGCGGTAGATGCCCCTTTCGGATTTACATTCCCAATAAACCGAATAAATATGGTATCAAAATCCCCATGCTGTGTGACGCTGGTACAAAATATATGGTCGATGCTATACCCTATCTGGGTAAGAGTACAAAGACTAATGGCTTGCCTTTAGGCGAGTTTTACGTCAAAGAACTGACGAAAACCGTTCATGGATCGAACAGAAATGTAACGTGTGATAATTGGTTTACCTCTGTACCATTAGCCAAAAATTTGTTGAAATCTCCATATAATTTGACAATTGTGGGTACGATCAGATCCAACAAACGAGAAATCCCAGAAGAGCTCAAGAACACACGCTCACGCCCTGTGGGTTCTTCGGTGTTCTGTTTTGACGGTCCCCTGACCCTCGTGTCGTATAAGCCAAAACCATCTAAAATGGTGTACCTATTATCATCATGTAACGAAGATTCCGTCGTCAATGACGACAATGGGAAACCAGATATGATTCTGTTCTACAATCAGACGAAAGGAGGTGTTGATACACTCGACCAAATGTGTTCCTCAATGTCTTGCAGCCGGAAGACCAATAGGTGGCCAATGGCTGTTTTTTACGGTATTATGAACATAGCATTTGTTAATGCATATATTATTTATTCCCACAACATGCTATCCAAAAACAAAAAAGCAATGAATCGAAAAGCATTTATGAAAAAACTGAGTACAGATTTGACAAAACCGTGGATGGAAAAAAGACTAGAAATACCAACATTGAAGAGATCTCTAAAAGATAAAATAACAAATGTTTTACAGAATATGTCTCAAAAATCTTCTCAAGAGATGAATGATGGTGAAGCAGAACAAAAAAAAAGACGATACTGTGGCTTCTGTTCCTATAAAAAAAGCGAATGACAAAGTCAGTGTGCTGCAAGTGCAATAAACCAGTGTGCGGTGAGCACAATATTAACGCTTGCCAAAACTGTATTTAGAATATTAAAATTAAGATAAGACTGGTTGATTATTATCTAGTGTATTGAAAAATACCTAAAAAACTGTTATGTTTAAGATATTTTTTATTTTATAAGGAGGAAAAAAAAAATCTCAGTTTGTGTTCGTTTTGAAAGTAGGCCAAAAAATTGTAATGTTTAAGTGAAGATATAATAAATATACTTTTTAATTGCATGTTTTTTGTTAGATTACCATGCTATAAGAAAAAACCTACAATAATAATAAACAATAATAGACAAATAAATAACAAACTGACGTCATTTACCTATGTACGTCGAAACGACGTATGTTTGGGCTTTAAAGCTGTTATAATATGATTGGGCTTCTAGGGTTAATTTTTATCTATGTCTTTAGTATTAATGAACATGAAGTATATTAGGTATGTGTATGAAGAATGTTGTTATACATCGGGTTCTTAACATAGGAAAATATGTCATGAAAAATAAATCAATCGTATATTACTTTATGTACTAATTTTATTATATATCATTTAAATCATACTAATAACTAAACACCAAATTCAGAACTAGAAAACGATTCCAAGAACTCCACTTGCATTTCTTCTTCTTCATCAGATGATGAAGATAAAGAGGTATTTATTATAAATCGCGCTTCTAGCATTTCAATTATTCTATCTTACTCGATGAAATCGTTTTCAATTTTCTTTACATGTTCACAACATTTTCGCCATTCCTCTGCACCAATTTGTGAGAAAGCTTTTTCTGTTAATAATTTAATGTCACTTGCAGGCCTATTTACATTTTTATCAGCAACTTTTTGCTTCATTATACCCCAAATCGTTTCTATGGGATTCCATGTGCAATGATAAGGTGGGAGCCTTAAAACTTCGTGACCGTGCGATTTTAATACTTCATCTATCTCATATAAGGGCGCAGATATGGCACACGAAGCCGTTCTTTTATATCAGCGATACGATTGGCTTGTGTGGGCGGTTTGTTCATCCGTACGGAATGATAACTAGCATTATCCATAACAATTAGTGAAGGTCTTGTCAGATTTGGAATTAGCTTCTCTGTCACCCATTTTGTAAAATTGTCCTTATTCATATCGTGGTGATAGTCAGCAGATACACTTATTGACCTGTACACCAGACAACAAATTGGTACAAAGCCATTTTCTCCACCAGCGTTTACAATGATCCACCTCGCTCCAAATGAAATACTTTTAGATGGACCTGCAATATCTTTGCTTTGCCAGGACTTGTTCACAAAACATGAACCGTGAATGTAAGTCTCATCTAAATAAATCACATCCAATTTATTATGCTCTTTAGCTTTGCGGTTTTCCTTTATACGCTTCAAAAACTTGTATCTTTGTAGTTTTATGTCATATCTCTCCATCAAAATGGTCCTTTTTGATTGGCATTTAACATATTCAAAACCAATCTCCTTAAGTATAAGTTTGTAAAAAATAATAAAATTTATCATGTTACTCAAACGATAGCTTAGTCATTCATCATCATCATCATGAGTCTATATACGCCCCACTGCAGGGCACAGGCCTCCTCTTACGAGTGAGAGTGATTATTACTTAATATTTTTCTTACCTCAAAGATTCTGTCCCTCCGTTGAAATCAATATCTTGTCGAAGAATTTGCAACAGTTTCATTACTGTTGGAATTTCCTTCCGAACTGTATAGAATTCATTTACTTTATTCCTAATCAACTCTAAATCGAAAGTGTCCAAGTTGATTTTCTTCTTCCCCCCTCTCCTCTTTTTACCAGGCGTGGAAAATACACCATCATTCGATGTGCCCTCACCTACGATTCGCCGTATAGTAGTACTGGAAACCCCTATAAAGAAGCTACAATTAAGTAAGAAAAATATAAAATAAACTAAAAGTATCAAAACAACTCAGTCCAACTTACCGGTCAACTCTACGACGCGCTTTAAAATCAAAGATTGAGTTTGATTTACGCCTTCTTCTTCCCTTATTTTACGATACACATTGAAAACAATATTTCTCGCTTGAGATCGAAGTGCCTTTTTCGACATTTTCACAAAAACAACAAATTGTCAAGAAGATATCACAAAATCTCAGCAGCTGTTGACAAATCTCATACTTTGATTTGACATGTGACAATTGACATTGCCATATGAAAATCACAATTTTTTATTTTTTTTTATGCCTTGAGATTCCGGTAGACCTATAGGTACATAGTCTTTATAAATATATTTAAAATATTATACTTTATAAATATACTTAAACAAAAGGTGTATTTACAAGGGATAGGAGACATTTAAAATTAATAGGACGAGGGATATTGGGAGGTAGGATATCATAAACGAAATACTGGAGTTTAGGACATTAAAAGAAATTATAATCAGGGGTTCCTTCGTCTATTCGACACTCACAAAGAGAGTGATCTCTCACGGTTACTTTGTCTTGAACTGGGATAATTTCATTATTAATTCTTAAATCAACTTATGGTACACTGCGCTTTTTAGTAAAGACTACAGAAACACACTTCGAGATTCACAAAGAGAGCCCATGACCATGCTCATAACCATTGACTTGAGTAATTTAAAGCGGAATTCAGACAAACGGAATCATTGTCAATGGACTTAGATGAAACATATAGAGTAAGGTCATCTGCATATTGTAGAACTTGACAAAAGTTATTTGCAGACTGTTCGAAGTCCTACGTGTAAAGGTTGTAGAGAAGGGGACTCAAAACAGAGCCTTGTGGTAGGCCCTTCTAGACAAGTCTGGAAGGAAGAAAAGAACCTTGGCATTTAATAGTAATAGACTTGTTCATTAGAATGTTGTATATGAATCGCGTCATCTTCACAGGAATATTAAGCTTGTGCTCGGGCACAAGATGCAACAACTTGTGCCTGAGCACTGGAAGAAGAACTTCATACTATATCTAAGATCGGATAACATCTAAGAACCAACATATTCTTTGTTTTTACAGGCTACACGGATTACCATAAGCAGAACAGATCCAAGACTGTCCATCGAACTTAATCCTTTCCAGAAACCAAATTGGGACTTTGCCAAAATACCTCTTTGTTCCAATAGAAAATTCAAGCCTGTTCTTGATTAAATGTTAAATGATTTTAGAAAGAACAGACGATAATGCAATGCGATTCAATAGGCCCGCGAGTTCCGGGATCTAAGGGATTTTATTCGGCTTGAGAAGAGATATAATGATTTGTTTGTGCTAGGAGTCTGGAATAATGCCGATAATGCTTATTCCAGTAATACTTTGTACAATATGTATTTTAATGAAGGAGAAGGGTCAGTTGTGATAACTGAGATTTATGAGTAAATAATTAGAATAGGAAAATGGTCACTTCTATGAGTATAAGAAATGAGTTCTCCAACAGAGCATACTGAAACATCTATCGCCATTCTTGTATTCTAAGAGGAAGAAATCCTGCACGTAGGGGAGCCATCATTGAGAATACAGAATTCTATTTCGTCAAACATCTCTAGGAGAGCAAGACCAAATGCATCACTTTGATAGCAGCCCCAAGAGTAATGTCCGTTAAAATCACCAACTATTATAACAGAAGGGGGAATGAGGAAATAACCAAAAGTAGGTCAGGGATAAGGGAGGAATCAGGGTGTGGAATTTACACAGACAGGAAAGAAACATCTGCCACACTAACTGCAGCAACATTAAATACTTGCCTCTCCGGAGGTAAGGGGATTGAAGAATAAGTGAGAGATCGCCTTACAAGTACGGCGCTATCCGTATACCCGTCATCCCTGTCATCCCGGAGGCATTAGAAACCAGATACCCGAAAACGGTAACCATGCTCCAACCATGTCTCCGAGATGGTGGTTATGCTGAGATGATATTCGTTTATCAAGTTGAATAATTCTGTGTTTGTTACATGAATCCCCAGTGTGAAGTTGTGAGCATCTAAAGCATCGGGGCTTTGAACGACATTGTGCCTATATATGTCCAAATCCGGTAGGTACACTTCTACAGGAAGAGAAGTATATTCAGAATAGGATCGGCAAATATTGACCTCTAAATATTACTGCAACGGATTGTATAGGAACTCAGTTGACAATTCCTTCCACAATTCTCTTCCTGTTCATTCTACGAGCTTTAAGGATGATATTTATATCAACTCCCCTGACAAGGCCCATTATTTAAATGTTCAATGTGGTTATTTTTGCAGTATATTTACACATCTTACTGAGATATTTACTAGGAGACTCCTGACTTACTTACTTACTGACTTACTTCGATGGGACTGGACATTGACAGGATACATTTTAGACTGGACTAAAAATTGAAATTGTTTAGGAAGAAAACTTGACACTAGCAGAATGTGCTAATTGCACCATTGCCATTAATGAAGAAAAATACCTGGCTATAACTACTGTCATAATGTCAAGAGTCAAAATGACACCCGATTCATGTTATCCAACGAAAACATGGAAATATTCCTTTGATTGGCTTAAAAATCAAGTGAATTTAAGTGTATCTTTGAAATTTTAAATTACTGCACTATCTAAGAAGTTGTTTTTGTGTATGACAACTTACAATGACTACAATATCAGAAACATCATTGGTTAATAATCCTATAGCTATATAAATATTCCCAGGCTTGTGCAATGATATCTGTTTTAACGTTTGTTTTCTTCTAGTATCAGTTGCAATTAAAAAAAGAGAACTCTCACGAAGATGGTCTCTGGTGTTGTGCATGGAGCAGAATAGGCAATCGGAAACAGAAAGAAAATGAAAAGGAAAAAAATGGAGAGAATGAAAATTCACAGTTAGTGAATATAACCTTTATTTACATATAATTCCTTTTTCTAACTATTTATAAATGAACCTATTTATAAATGTTTGGATCAGCTTTTACTGTCTTATTTACACTATTTTTATATAAAAAAAAGATTTCAGAAAAAGACGTTGATTAATTAAGCTTAATGAGCCCTATGCAACGTTGATTTTTGATGTTTGGGATTTTTGTAGGTTTAATGTAATTTTGGAACTACTAAATGGATTTGGCTCATTTACATAGCAAATATAGACCCCAAATATTTTTGTACTACCCTGTAGTATATCCACAATCTTTACTATATCTCACATTATACTATAGATTTATTGAGTGGTGTTGGTTAGCTTTACGATAACACCACCCCATCTCTTCCCATGGGTGTCATAAAAGGTGACTAAGTCATTACCAGGACTTCAGGCTTTCATTACAGTCAGGCTTTCAGGAATATTACTCACCAGCCCACTGGGCCATACATTCAAGGCCATACATTCCTCATGATCCAGACAATGTTCATGATGAGGCCTATGTCTACCAGTTGAAAGTGCTGGTTACAGTTATGGTATTATAGATATATAAATATGAAAACTTGTTTTACTTTCAGCTGGTGATAAAAATAAATGATAAAAAAGTAGCATTTATTTCCAAAAGTTGTGATCTCTGCAATAGGTAGATACCAAATAAGCTTGCTTGATTTATTTATTAGTCTGTTTATCCATTATTTATATTTCCATTTTTTTTTTAATGGATAATTGCGGCAGATGACCATACAGTCCACCTGATGGTAAGTGGATACTGGTGCTCATAGACATTGCAATACATGCCAACATTAGACCAAAATAACAAACATTGGCATGCCCCCGGATGCGCTGCCTACCTTTGAAGATATAGGAATGGATTTTGGAGAAAGGGTTGGGAAAATGGGGAGGGATAGGATGGGAATGGGCTCTGGCACATCTCACTAACTACCGAAACATGTATGTACATTGGGGAAATAAGATAAAGTGGGAAATGCAGTATATTTCAAGGTAGTGTTCTGTGAGAGAGGGGTGACATGGCCAGTCCAGCACGCTCCAACAGCTGCTGTTAGATTGCAGCATGCACTATCCCCCTCAAAAATTATTCCCCATTATTTATGCCCTTTTCCACATTGAAATTATTTTTCATAATCTACTTTCAGAGATTCAACACAATCAAAAGACAGTGTAGAAGATTTCATAATTACAGGAGGACTGGATGATATAGTCAAAGTTTGGCGATATGACAATGGGAAGTTAGAGCTTAGACACCAACTGGAGGAGGTGCATTTCCTTGGAGTTATTTCAGTCGCTGTCAGTCCTGATGGAAAAAGTAATTAAATTAATCAAATTTCATTATTTGTAATTGTAATTGATTTCACAAACATTTCTGTCTGTAAATCATAAAATATGGTTAGAAAATAATGTTAAATTTTGTATTTAATTAGTATGTGGCTAATGGAAACAAGAAGTGCAATATGAGACATCCTTCAGCCAGGTGGACCAATAATTTGAAGAAGTTTGCCAGTAGTGGCTGGATGACAAGAGCCATTGGGAGTGTATAGTGTATTGGGAATAGCAAACCTTGGGAGAGGTCTATATCCAGCAGTGGAGAGATATACGGTGATGGTTATGGCGTGGTATTTAAAGTATACTTAATATCTTAGAAATATAAAAAAAATAATAACACACTATAAAGTAAAATAAACACTACTATACCTAACTGTTTAGCTGGTAATACACTGCTAGAGTTTGATAAATGAAATGTAGCACAACAAAGTAATTTCAAATTTAAATAATTATTTGCAGACTAAGTGGTTAAAATAATGATCTTACAAGAATGCTAGGTATCTTAAATCACCTTTTACTATTGAAAATTGAGAGCAGCTTAAGTACAAATATTATTTTATATGTTCCACAATACAAAAATAATATATGTATTTTATGTTATGAAATTTTCTTATATTTTTTTAGAAAATATTAGTCATTATATATATGTATAACTTGCCGCAGCGTATGGATGTGGTCTATGGTACTATAGCCTTTTCGGAAACCGGCTTGTTCGGGAGGCTGGAAGTCATCAAACCTGCGCTCGAGACGATTCGTGATAACCCTCGAAAACAGCTTATAAACATGGCTCAGAAGCGAGATGGGCCTATAGTTCTTCAACAAGGTCTTGTCACCTTTCTTGAAGAAGAGCACCACCACGCTTCTGTTCCATGCCTCCGGCGTAATACCTTCGAGCAAGACGGAATTAAAGAGCTTCTGAAGGACTTTCAGTACCGGTGTTCCACCCGCTTTCAGAAGCTCTGAAGTGATTCCGTCCTCACCCGGCGCCTTGTTGTTTCTAAGCTGTTTGAGGGCCATCCTAATCTCGTACAGGCTGATGTCCGGGATGTCTTCAGTATAGTGTCGGGTCAACTTGGCTCTTGGGTCTTTGGCCAAGTTGCCAACAGGTTTAGCGACCGAGGTATACAACTGTCCATAGAACTTCTCGATCTCCCTCAGTACCTCTTGTTTGTCGGAAGTGACACTGCCGTCCTCCCTCTTCAGCTTCGTCAACTGGCTCTGCCCAATAGATAAGTCTCTTGCGAACACTTTGGAGCCTTTATTCCGCTCTATCGTCTCCTTAATACGATTAGTATTGAAGAGACGGATGTCGTGACGCAAGGACTGGTGAATCCGTTTATTGAGCTGCCGATATGCTTCCGCGTCATCAGGAGTCTGCAGTGTCATCGAACGTCGTTCCGCCAAGAGGTCGAGGGTGTGGTCGGTCATAAAGGTGGCGGGCACCCGCTGGATGCAGGTCGCTGCCGATAGGTCTAAATGGCGGACAATGGGGGAGGCCTATGTCCAGCAGTGGACGTCCAAGGGCTGAAATGATGATGATGATGATGATGATATATATGTTCAAAATATTCGTCAACCAATAGAAACATTTTTGAACTAAGGCCTATCTCACACGGGAGGTATTTACAAGCGACTTGAGTATTATATGCACATACTACGCGTCGCTCGTGAGTCGCCACCGTACAATTTTGCAAGGTTTCGTACGCGTCGCTCGTGGGTCGCCACCGTACAATTTCGCTAGGTTTCGTACGCGTTGGACTTCAATCGCGCGCTACTGGTCATGCTGGTCGCACGCTACTTGAGTCGCATACGCATCTCATGTCTCATTTGACAAAAACATAATTTTAATAAAAAAATTGTTTTGGAAGTGGATTAACATCCATGTTTAAATAACGCTTTTTAAAGTATGAAACTTTGTGTCGTCATTCTCGTGTAGTTCCTTGGCAGTCACAAATGCTCCACAGTTAATATTTCTTGCAATCTATGGGTGAACCCAAAATCTCCTTTTAGTTCATCTATTTTTGTAATAAATATAAAGAAGAACATACTTCATCGCTAGAGTCACTCAACATCATATAAACTCCGCGGCTACACATGAGATAATGATCAAATATAGTAATGGTTAGTGCCGTGTACGGAAACCAGCTTCTTAGAGTAGCATATCAGTAGGCGACTTGTGGTTGTGGTCGCGTAGCTTGAAAATATCCCTGTGTGAGATAGGCGTATGTATGTTTTTAGTTTTTTGTTAAATAACGATAGGGTCATTTTTTCCATCTGATGGTAATTTTATATTTTAACTGCCATATGATATGTTAATTATTTGTATTTTTAAAACAAAAAAATATCGTTTACAGCTTTGTGTATAATAATACCAAGCCAAAATAAATATATTTTGTCTTGGATTCTGACACATTTCTTTTGAATTATGAATAACTCATTTGCAATAGCTGTTAAGACAATGTGAATGTTAAGACTGTTAGGGTTAATTTTCCTGATTAAAATGAGTGAAATTAAAATACCTTTAATTTACTTCAGTTGAAATATGTAAGTCAAAGATGGACTAAAACAAAAATTGTATTTCAGCATTTGCAAGTAGCTCCCAAGATTCAACATTGGTATTATGGGACATTATGACTGGAGAGAAACTAAAGGTAATAGAAACAGGACAGTCTGATGTGTGGACTCTAGACTTCTCACCTGACGGCAAGCATGTAATATCGGGCAGTAATGCTGGAAAAGTATTGATATTCAGTGTTGAAAGTGGCCAACAAGAACAGATTTTGGACACTAGAGGGAAATTTACATTGAGTGTTGCATATGTAAGTATTATAGTTTTTGTTATTGACAACCTCGGGTCTGCCTTGCTTATTTATAGTGGTGATTATTTATACACATGATAAGAGACACAATATTCACAATAGAGCATTATATAAACACAAAAGATCCTTTTCACGTAAATGGACATTTATCTAAGCAAGGTTGATTAAGTTGTAAAAGTATAATACTTCATTTTTGAATTTTTTATAATATTGTAATTTGATAAAAGAAACTGTAACTTCGAAGTATACCTAACTAAATATTATTGACCTTAACTGTCATTTTGATAATTCATAAATATTAAATGGACAGAGCTCAGACATATCTAATTGTTATTAAATTACTCTTTAAACTCTTTGAGTATTGGTTATTAGCAGAGACAATTGTCATTACTCCTCAACCACCTTGAGTATTGGTTTTGGATAGAGTTAATTGTATTAACTTTAACATTGTTGTTAATACAAAATGTTAATCTGATTGTGGTATAAATCTCGAACCACCTTTGGTACCAGTTTTGTCCAGTCTGAGAAAAGGACCTTACTATTTATTTATTTTGCATTACAAAGCAAGATATCATCAATGCACAATTTAATCTAAACCGCGCGCCAAGAGCAGGAAGAATTTCAGTCATTGAAATGAGATCATCCAAGACTTGACGAAAAAGAAATTTGTGTGAAATCGTAGATCCACCACCATTTTACTGGACCACTCATATTATTGAACTTTAATATAAGGAGTCTAGTAAAGTGGCTCTGCTCGTGGCGCGCGCTTTAGCTTTAGAAGTATTTAATCTAATTGACATCTCAATAATCTGATGATAACATGATTGACTTTTTGACATAAAATTTTAATTATAAATAAGCTAGTGATTCAAAGTAAATAAAAAATAAAGTAAAATGAGTGAAAACAAAGCTAAGGGAGACCTAGATCATATATATTATGACGCTCTGTAGTCAGAGCGCGTATGACTTTTTTTTGAAGTCAGTAAACTCTGTGAATAAGTCCAGCTTGGGATGTTCCAAAGTTCCAAAATTTAATACCAAAGGTAATCCAATGGTAGGTTATATTTATGGTTTACTAGCAGTATCCGCCACTTCTTTCGCGTGGACTTGATTACATTCTGCTACATTTAGTGTAGCTATCTTTTTTGTAGCTTTGTTTTTGAGGGGGAGAGTGCATACTGCAATCCAACAGCCGCTGGGCGCGCTCGACTGGCCACGTTGCCCCTCTCTCATAGAAGACTACCTTGAAATGTATTGCATTTCCCACTTTATCTTATTTCCCTAATGTACGTACGTGTTTCGGTAGCGACTGAGATGTGCCAGAGCCTATTCCCATCCTATCCCTTCCCATTTTCCCAATTCTTTCTCCAAATCAATTCCTATAGCTCCAAAGGTAGGCAACACATCCGGAGGCGTGCCAACGTTTGTCATTTTGGACTGATGTTAGCATGTATCGCGGATGGCCATGGGCGACATTATCCACGTACTATCAAGTGGACTGTATGCTCGTCTGCCGCCTTCGTCCATAAAAAAATCTAAAGTCAAAATTACATTACATATTTTTATTTTACATTACAAAAATAATAAATATTCAATTGAAGAGTATTTAATACTATAAAAAGTTTGGTGTTTGAGAATAATCATTCTACCTGGTTTTTGAAAATAAAAGTAGTATCAGTCCTGCATTCTGGCATTTTCTCCAAATTTATTTAATTCACTTGGTCTTGTTGGCAGTTACAATTAGATAACTCAGCTTGTGCAGTTACCAAAGGCATTGCAGTATCTGTAAAGGATCATCTTATTTGTATACATTTCAAAAATTGTTATATGTATGACAACATAATTTTATGAAACACCCCAAAAAAAATTTAAGGTACATTGCACTTTTTTAAGTTTTAATGTTTTTAATAATGAGCAATTTTTTAGTACTGCATTGCCTGTCTAAAACGCAGAATACATAGAAGTCATTGAAATGGCCCTTTACTTTACTTGTAACTCTTTACTTGGCCCATCAGGCCCACTGCGTCACTGCGACCTGAAAGATCTATTGGGACTCCTCAGAATTACAGCTCACTCCCAAGACCCACATGTTCCATCAACTGAACAATAGTCCATCAGTCACCCCGTGACCACGTCCACTGCAAAGTGTTCGAAACGTCGGGATATAAATAATGTCAAATATACGCGATTTAAACCGTTAAAAGTTGTTTAATTGCTATGAACAATAGTCCCCCTGGGTGGGAGCACTGATATATTGATATGGCCTCCCAGACGACGGCCATTTGCATTAAAATGTTAAATTTAGTTCCCGGGACATTCGGTGGCGGCACTTCAAATCGGCACAATAAATAGCTATTATTATGTAAGGTACAGTCCAGCGTTCTAGTATAATGGAGGTCAGTGATATGAGACATGCAGCAGAACTTGATGCCAGCTATGATGAGATCTTTATTAATCAATTAATTCTAAATACAAAATGGACTGTGTAAAGCATATGTGGGCAACGTCCGGCCCGCGGGCCGGATACGGCCCGTTACAGCTTTTTATCCGGCCAGCCGAACATTCGAACCATTTGAGTCAAATTTCACTGAGAATTAGATCCTTTTACTTACTCCGCCCAAAGCGATTACATCAAGTGCAAAATAATAGGTAAGTACGCAACCAAAGCACTTGAATGGATTTCTTGGAATTTCATCGTAGCGATAAAGACGTAGGTATAGATGCCAGGCGCGCAGGATGAAAAAGAAACTGAGGGAGGCTGTGCGCGTGGGGTTGTGCCGGCCGGCCGGACATGAATGAACGTTAGGTCATTATTGTTTTTCAAGTGATTGCACTGCTTGTCACGTTGCATTGCGATAGTTTTTAGTTTTGTGACTCTTAGTTCAGAAGGCTCCTGGAAGAATATTTGGTGTTAAAAAACGAAAAGTCGACTCAGAATGTCGCCAATTTCAAGAAAAATGGACTGATGAATACTTTTTCATAATGTACAGTGGTAAGCCAATCTGCTTGTTGTGCAATGAATCTATATCAGTTTTAAAAGAATACAATATGAAACGGCATTATTCCAGTAAACATATTGCTCAGCATAAACTCGTGGGTCAGTCACGAAAAGAAAAATATCAAAAGTTAATCACTGGTTTGAACAAACAGCAACAAATGTTTCATAAACAAAGGACACAACTGGACAGTGTTGTGAAAGCTAGCTTCATAGCCAGTTCAAAAATAGTAAAGTCATCGAAGCCATTTGCTGAAGGAGAATTTGTCAAAGAGTGCCTCTTAGAAATTGCAGATATTCTATGTCCGGAGAAGAAAAAAGAGTTCGAGAAAATAAGTTTGTCAAGACGTACTGTTGTTCGACGTATTGATATGATGGCTGAAGATATCAAGAAAAGGTTGATTGATCGTGTGACAGAATTTCAAGCGTTTTCGATTGCTTTCGACGAGAGCATTGACTTGTCTGATACAGGCCAATTAGCTATTTTCCTACGAGGTGTAGATAAAGATTTTAATGTAACTGAAGAATTGCTGGCGCTACAACCGCTAAAAAGGACTACTACTGGACATTTTTGATGAGGTTCGAGCTGCTATCGATCAGTATGGTTTGCAGTGGTGTCGATTAGTTGGGGTTTGCACTGTTTGCGGCATTTCGAAACAAAAAGCAACTGAGCTGAACGTGGAAAAAGAAGATTTCATAATCCTCCATTGCATTATTTGGGGTGTAAGAGGCTCACCTACCATCTTTGGAGCCTAAGCCAACCTCACCTGCTTGTGGTGCATCCTGCTGTTAACTGACGAGGCAATGGCGTTCCCTTTTTGCGGTGGGAGAGTTACTCCGTCGGCATTGCTACCACCCTTCCGTCGGAGTCCGCCGCCATAATGATGCCTTATAAGCCGCGAGGCCCGCATCGTGTTCCGGCGGTGAGCGGAAGAAGCCGTCCCGAGAGAGGGATTGTTGCGTGTGGAAATGAGGACCGGCGGTTGCGGGGAATTACAGACGCGCATGGGCGTGACATGGTGGCGCGGGGATCAGGGAGACCCGGTGAAACGGTTGTCCGCTGACCGCCCGCGGGTTGTTGGGGGCCCGAACCCGGGGATCTTACTTTAATCTCCACCCCAGGAGGCTGCCCCGCCGCACGTGAAAAATCCCTTGGGGTAGCAGTTGTGCCGGAGGAGACCGGAGTGGAACCCGACTGCTGCCCCCGGGGGGGGACCGGGGGCCCTTCCGTACCCCGCGCCAGCAAGTCACACAACCTTTGTGACCTGATTTTTTCTCCGCCCCGTGCTTTGTCCTTTGATCCACATGCGACCATTTCTCTCTCCGTCCCCCCTCTTCTTATTTTTCCTATTCACACTCACAATGGCCAGGAACAAGAAAATGTATAATGTGCACTCAGCGGCCCATCCTGTAAGTTCCACATTTAAAGTGGACTTTTGCAACATTAGAGGGATGCATAGTAACATCGACGCCGTCCACTACCACCTTGAGACGGCAAAGCCGGCCTTACTTTTCTTGACGGAGACACAGATTTCCTGCCCGGCCGATACATCATATCTTCATTACCCCGGTTACAAACTGGAGCACTGTTTTGTGCGACGTGCCGGGGTATGCATGTACGTCCGGGAGGATGTTTGTTGCCGCCGCCTCAGCCATTTTGAAGACGGGGACCTGTCGATTCTCTGGGCGCGTATTGACTACGGACGTTCCACTAAAGTCTACGCTTGCCTTTACAGGTCCCACAGCGGTGATACGGAGACGACTCGTTTTTTTGAGCGTCTACAAGAAACGACTGACAGAGTGCTCGAGCAGTTCCCTTGCGCGGAAGTGGTGATCCTTGGTGATTTCAACGCTCACCACGAAGAGTGGTTGGGATCCCGAACTACCGACCGCGCAGGGAGAGCAGCCTATAACTTTGCACTGGCCTATGGTTTCTCGCAGTTGGTGTCCTCACCTACGAGGATACCTGATATCGAGAGCCATACTCCCTCCTTACTGGACCTCCTGCTGACTACGCGGCCGAATGACTACAATGTTGTTGTTGATGCCCCGTTAGGATCATCCGACCATTGTATCATTCGAACTGCTGTGCCAGCCAAACAATCCGTGCGGACCCATTCACAGGGAGATCCGGATACCTGTGCAGACTCCGTTACCGACGTGGTGTTGCAGGGCATGGAATGTTATATTCCTTGCACCGCGATACCGGTAGGCGGACGGAGCCAACCATGGTTCAATCAGTCCTGCAGAGAGGCCCGTCGTAATAAACGGGCCGCATACAGGGCCTGGGCCAGAGCACAGGTGTCCGAAGATCCGAATACCTCCGACTTGAGGAAGAAATTTAACGCTACCTCGAGGTGCAGTAAGAAGATCATTGTCAGAGCAAAGAATGAGCACATCCGCAGAATTGGCGACCGACTAGCTAGCTATCCTTCTGGAAGCCGGGCTTTCTGGTCGCTCGCTAAGGCTGCTGAAGGTAACTTCTGTCAGTCGTCACTCCCTCCACTGCGGAAACTCGATGAGTCACTGGCCCATGGGGCGAAGGAGAAAGCCGATCTCTTGGGCTATCTCTTTGCCTCAAACTCGACACTGGACGATAGAGGTGCCTCACCACAGTCTATCTCAAGGTGCACAAGCTCCATGCCGGAAATCTGTTTCACACAGCGTGAAGTCCGGCGAGCTCTAGCATCTCTTGATGTCCGAAAATCGAGTGGGCCTGATGGTATTCCTGCAGTGGTGCTTAAATTTTGCGCTCCAGAGTTGTCCCCGGTGCTTACGCGACTCTTTAGGCTCTCATACTCTACAAAAAGCTTCCCGTCAACATGGAAGGTAGCTCATGTTCACCCTTTACCTAAAAAGGGTGACCGCACAGACCCGGCCAACTACAGGCCAATAGCGATCACCTCCCTCCTCTCCAAGGTGATGGAGCGTGTCATAAACACATAGCTCCTTGGGTACCTAGAGGATCACCAGCTGATTAGCGACCGTCAATATGGATTTCGCCATAATCGCTCCGCTGGTGATCTTTTAGCGTATTTAACACACCGCTGGGCTGACGCCATTGAGAGTAGAGGCGAGGCTCTGGCTGTAGGCCTAGACATTGCGAAAGCTTTTGACCGGGTATGGCACAAATCGCTGCTTTCCAAGTTACCATCTTTCGGGATACCCGAGGGATTATGCGAATGGGTTGCCAGTTTCCTGACTGGACGGAGCATCAGAGTCGTTATCGATGGTAGCTGCTCCGACACCATGTCTATTAACGCTGGCGTCCCGCAAGGCTCCGTGCTGTCTCCAACTCTGTTCCTTCTGCATATCAACGACCTGTTGCAAATTGGTGACATACGTTGCTATGCAGATGACAGTACTGGAGACGCCTTGTACAAGGGCCGCGCCAACATCCCTCGGGTCGAAGTGGAAGAGAGTCGCGCCAGGCTTGTGTCTGAAATCGAAGACTCTTTAGATCTAGTCTCGATTTGGGGTTCTCTAAACCTAGTGGATTTCAACCCCAGTAAGACGCAAGTCTGTGCATTCACCGCTAAAAAAACCCCTTTTGTTGTAGCACCTCGCTTTCAGAGCATACCTCTTAAGATCTTGGAGAGTATCGGGATCCTTGGTATCGACATCTCCAGCAAAGTCGAATTCAGGGGTCATCTGGAAAATAAGGCCAAAATGGCCTCCAAAAAGCTCGGTGTGCTGAACAGAGCGAAGCGGTGCTTCAAACCTGGGCAACTCCTTATGCTTTACAAAGCTCAGGTGAGGCCCCATATGGAGTACTGCTCTCATCTCTGGGCCGGCGCACCGAAATACCAATTGGACCCATTTGACTCCATCCAACGACGTGCTGTTCGTATTGTCGACGATCCCACTCTCACGGGCGGTTTAGAATCCCTCAGCATTCGGAGAGACGTTGCGTCTGTCTGTGTGTTCTACCGCCTGTACAATGGGAAATGCTCTGAAGAATTGTTTAATATAATTCCCACCTCGGGTTTCTACAACCGCACCTCCCGTCACAGAAGTGCGGTCCATCCGCATTTCCTCGATACGGAGGTGTCGCGCACTGTTCGGTCCAAAAATTATTTTATACCGCGAACCCGTAGGTTGTGGAACGAACTGCCTCAAGAGGTCTTTCCATTGAGCTACGATATGGGGTTCTTCAAGAGAGCTGTGAATAGGATTTTGCAAGGTCGGCGGCGCACCCGCATACCCCCTGGTGTTGCAGGTGCCCATGGGCGGCGGTAACACTTATCACCACGTGGGACCGCTTGCTCGTCCGCCCACTAATCTATAAAAAAAAAAAAAAAAAAAATCCACCAACAAAACTTATGTTCCAAGTCCATCAGATTGCAAAATGTTATGAATGTGGTTGTAAAGAGCATCAATTTTATACGATCCCGTGCGCTTAACCATCGCCGGTTCTAAGCATTTTTGGATGACCTCTTTTCAGAACACGATGATGTGACTTACTATTAAGTAAGGTGCCTAAACAAAGGCAAAATGTTAAAAAGATTTTACGACCTCAGACAAGAAATAGCCGATTTTACGGAAATCAAAGAAAAACCACTGCCTGAAGTCAGTGATCCAAAATGGGTGTGTGACTTGGCATTTCTGGTGGACGTCACGGGACATTTAAACGATTTAAATTTGAAACTACAAAAACAAGGTCAGGTGGTGAACGAATTGTACAGCCATTTAAAAGCGTTCCAGAACAAAATTTGTTTGTGTTAAACACGAATGCGGTCTGGAAACTGTTACCATTTTTCAACTCTATCCCGTCATGAAAATATTGCTCATGCTCAATTTGCTGAAGAACTGATATCACTGTCGGAGCAATTTTCAAATAGATTTGCCGACTTTAAGAACATGGATAGCAGCTTTAACCTATTTGCTACTCCGACAAAATGTGACGTAGGAAAGGCCCCAGCACACCTGCAAATGGAGCTGATTGAGCTACAAGAAGACATACTATTGAAGTCGAAATTTGAAAATGTCACGCTGAGTGACTTTTACAGGGCATACCTTGTTGAAAAAAAGGTTGAAAAAATTTGAGAGCATTTGCAAGAAAACTGATTTGCGCATTTGGAAGCACATATAAATGTGAACAATTTTTTTCAGTGATGAAAACCAATAAATTGAAGTGTCGAACTAGGCTTACTGATGAAAATTTGCAAAATACTTTGCGCCTGTGTATTAGTGGGATTGATCCCGACATTAATAATCTTGTTGCTCAAGTTCAAGTACAAGCTTCCCATTAATGTTAATAATAATAAATAAATACACTATTAAGATCACATTGTAACTTTGGCTTACTAAATAAACGCATAAAATAAGATAAACGTTTTTTTTTGTATACACAACTATTACCTACGGCCCGCGATATCATGAACGTCTGACAGTTTAGCTCGCGATTTCCCAAAGGTTGCCCGCCCATGCCTGGTGTAAAGTGTATGTATCTGTGACATCAGCGGTGTGTATGATTATATACTTTTATTTTGTATGTCTCACGGCCGAACCATCACGAATGAATTACGTTACGAATGTTTACGAATTACACCATGTTTACGAATGAATTGAATTAAAAAAAGGAAATTTTTCGTAATTTCAGAGTCCAGATGGTAAATACATAGCTAGTGGTGCCCTAGATGGCATAATCAACATATTCGATGTTGCACAAGGCAAGCTTATGCACACGCTAGAGGGACATGCGATGCCCATTCGTAGCCTCTGTTTCTCACCAGACTCACAACTCCTGTTGACTGCATCTGATGATGGACACATGAAGCTTTATGATGTGTAAGTAATACAATGAATCAGAAATGAGGACAGGAAATTTGTGGACAAATTAGGGGCCAAGTTTTTAATCAATCAAAATGACATTTGACACAAAAAAGATAATCATAAGTACTTTGGGCCTATATATTAGGTAGTTTGATAAGTTCGCGGCCTTTTTATAGTGAAAATAATAAAGTTTTGTTTTTTTGTATTACATAAATATTTATTGACCGGAATATTGTCCATTTAATTCGACTATTTTTCGCCATCGCCGATAATCCCCATCGCTATAAAATTTTTGGGGTTTTATGCGCGAAAAACTGATTATGGTTTATACAAACTAACTTTTAAACTTTTCAAAAATCTCCAATAATATCTAAGGTGAATATGTATTTATAAACAATATGTTATAAAAGATCAAACCATAAAGAAAGTACGAAAAATAACTAAATGTACCTTTCCTATGGCGCAGAAATAACTATCACTTATGGTGCCTGCCATAAGTGACGTCATTAAATTATGATGAAATAAGTTAAGTCATATTAAGTTATAAAATATTTTCTCAGTTACAATTTAACGTACAGGAAGCTCGTACAAAGGTGCTATACTCGTATCTAACAGCTTAATCTATACTACGTATAATGAAACTAGAACCAGCGTGTCTATATTAGAATATATTTTCCAAAAACTGATTGAGGTCGATGAAGGAAGAGTATCAGAATACAAAAAGACGATATTAAAAATTTTTGTCTGTCTGTTTGTCTGTTCGAACACGCTAATCTCCAAGGAACGGATTTTCATGGGGGTTTCCACGGGTTAATTACTCTTAGCTTGGCGCTTCGAATAGGCTTTGTTTCATCGAAATCGGCTGACGGGAAGAAAAAATATCCCAATTTAGAGTTTAAAAACTAAAATTCTACGCGTACGAAGTCGCGGGCACAGCTAGTGTTGTATAAAATAATACAGCAAAAATATATTTTTCTAAATGATTTGGTTTATAAGAACAGAACTTGTGTACTATTTAATTTTACAAATTTTTTGACTATATAACTACTCAATATACATACGCAAATGAAAGAACGAAAAGGACAATATGGTAAGAATCTGCTAAAACTTGCTTTTTTGACAATAACAAAAATAAAAATCATATCTTATTAAGTCTTCAAACTTGTGATGTTGGCCGACTTTAAAATAGCACTGCCCCATCTTTTTCCGTGGGTGTAGTAAAAGGCGACCAAGAGATAACAAAGCCGCTACCATAAATCGTAAGGAGCCCTACACCTTTAAAGACTCGACAACTCGCCGCCCGCCGCCAGCGTGCTGTTTTAAGGCCATACATCCCTCGCGCGCGTTCATGTGTGCGTGAGCAGGCCCATTGTCCGCCATTGGTCGATAGAAGGGCTGATTACGATTTTCTACCGTTGTATTATAGATACATTCGAAATTCATTTTTATTGCAGGGTGCATGCAAATCTGTCGGGCACGTTGTCCGGACACGCATCGTGGGTGCTGTCCGTGACCTTCTCACCGGACGGCAAGAAGTTTGCATCGAGTAGTGCAGACCACACCGTCCGTGTGTGGGACCTCGACACTATGCAGTGCCAACAAGTGTTCAAAGAGCATAATGATCAGGTATAGAAGTCTTTATTACGCACGAAAACAAGACGGTAATAGACATCGTAACACATGAAATGCACAAAAGGTGGTCTCATCGCTATAGTGATCTCCGCCAGACAACTTTGGGGTAGAGAGGCAATACATATTATTATAATCACAGGTACATCTATATATATAAAAGAGGATGTTGGTATATTGCAGTTTAATAGACTTCGACACCGTTTGACCGATCACCATGAAAGTTGGCACATATATGTATCTTTTTATGGAGAAGATTTTTATGATATCGACTTTGTTGTAACTCGCCACTAGATGGCGCTGCAACACATCAACTTCTATGGCAGGACAACGTCATACATATCAATATACATACACACTATATAATATAATATACAAGTAAAATTAAGTATAAGTATGAAATCAAATAATTAAAATAGGACGATAAAAAAGACTGCAGAAGGATATAAATAAGGTATACTATAATTATAGGTTTCACGTAGAGATAAGTGGAGATAGTTTAGAATAGGTTTACTCGTAAATGAAAAATCGTGACTCACAGCAAGTTCATATATTATTACGATTTTTTTGACAGTCGCTAAATTCGTCAGTCGTCTAAACACAACAATGGCATATACAATTCCCTGTGTTGTCAGTTCAGAGACATATACAAAGGGAAACACACCACCCAGATCAAATCCGTTCAGTAAGTAGTTCTTACGTGATACTCAAACAAACAAGACATACAGGCTTAATTTTTAAAAACTATTATATTGGGTTCTGTTGCTGCTAAAGCGTGTTACGTCCGCCTGACGGCGGGTACAAATAAAAAACACAACTACAATTATTATAAAGGTATATTGTAAAATAATAAAAATTCCCATAAAATTAGATAATTAGATAGATTAGAATTAGATAATTCACGAGATAATATTTAATTTTAATAACGAGCGCTAAGTTCTCGACTACTACACCCGGGGTGTGGATTAGCGGCACAGGGAAGCCCTCCGGTCCTTAATTAAAAAACCCTATGTGCGCTGGGACTTAGCTTCGGTCTCGCGATCCCGTGACGCGTGGTGCCTCGGCGAGGAAACCTCCACCGACCCAGTGGGGAACCCGGAGGCGCACCGCAGCTCACGGCGACATCACTGAAGGCCCTCGGCCGCAGAGGCCTGCCGGAGTCGACGGGCAGAAGAGCCGCCTGCCGGTCCATGGTGCATCGGCCGGGAATCCGTACGGAGAATGTGCAGCCCTTATTTCGCAGTCCGTACGGAGAACCCCCAGTTTCCTGGAACGCGTTGGAATGACACTTGTAGCGCGAAAGATCCGATACCCAGGCACTAGGTGAGACCCGGAGTGGGTGTCGGCATCTTTCGTAAAACAATTAAAATTACACGGAATGGAATCGCGACATTTAGGTCCGGTTGAAATACAATACAAAGAAAATCGAATATTAAACTGAAATACAATTACCCAACCCAGAATCAAACCCCAACTATTTATATACCGGACGATCACCATTCCACCACGCCATGAGATACAAAAGAGAAGATTACATTTCAACTATTATACACTTGGCTTTAAAACCTAACGAAATTAAGATATGTGTCAACGCAAACATTTCAATTACATTATATGAACAATCTTGTATATAATTTTTCGGTGGCATTTTTTAATAGACTACTGGTTACAAAACTAAAAGCTTATTATTTTCAAGCATGTATCGAACTTTATCATTTACGGAATGTTAACAAATTAAATATTTTAGAATAAAAGGTTATTATCAAGATACCTACAAGCCACCGATGTTAACGACACACGCGTGGAATACACCGTGAGAATTAATTTTCGCGGCCATTACTCCCCTGGTTTCTTGTGGAAGCAGGACTAAATTAATATGATAATAGCATGTTAATGAAGAAAAATACAGCGGTGAAACATATTAAAACTTATCGGAACGATTAAATAGATAAGGTTATACTTTACTAATATTTAGGTACCCACTGTCACACTTCGTTACGATGTTAAATCACTATTAAGAAATATAAGGCCATAGCAATTTTAACATTACTAAAGGTTGAAGAAATCACTTGTTGAATAGTAATAGAATTAAACCACACACGAAAACTAGTTAACGGTAACCAAACCTAACAATATTAATTATATTCAACTTACCAAGGGGGTTGAAAAAATGATGTAATTCACTTTTAACTTTCTTCCTTATTTTACTAACGCACTGATTCTATTACTTTGTCAATTTTTTTTGACAACAAACACGGATATCAACCACTTATAGTCGTCGTGCGAACTCTCCGGCGTCGAAATTTCTTTTTCCCTTCGCCCTGCTGTGATTTCGTTTTTTATAGTCGTTTTTTTTTTATTATTCTTTTTTTTTCGGGACGGCTACTTCCTCCCTGAGGCGGCCATGCGCACTGCCCGACTTCTAGATTTTCTGTATGAGGCGAGATAGAGATATGGGAAGAACGGTTCGACCGAAGCAAGTCACGCCCTAAACTATTGTTTAAATTCTTGTGGAACTGAGATAGCAATATCGAACCGAGCGAAATGGAGGCATTCGCTATTGTATTTTTTCTCGATATTTCTATTTTTTGGGCGTTTGTTATCAGATGTTCTAGAAGGAATTTGACTTCCGGCACCAAACGAATACCTTATATGGTCGTATTGACGCTAACACTAGTCAAAGCGCGCGGTTTTCGTTCTAATATAAAAATTAGTTATTTTGTTTGTTTGTGTGTAATGATTTTTTATTTTATTTATATTTTATATTTTTAGAACCTTGTTACAACGTAACAAGAGACCCTGCATTTTTTTATTATTAAGTGAATGTACAGACTGAACCGTTTTACTGTTTTATTACATGTATAGATTTACTTAATAATACCGGTGACTAACCCCACGCAGGGATGTAGGATGGAACAGTCGACCCGGCCGCTATCATCCTCAGGATGCCGTTGTTTTTTATTTATTTATTTCGGGCGACTAACGCCCAACTTAGAATACATATAATATAATAAATTTAACTTATTTAGTTTTAAATGTCTTTTCTCTTGTTACAGGTTTGGGGCGTGAAGTTCAATCCAGATAATGACAAAATAGTCTCCGTATCGGAAGATAAGTGTATTAACATTTATGGCCTCCTGTCATAGCCAGTCACTATATGTCAAACTGGTCAATCACACGCTAAAGACGGCCTGTATTCAGAGCCATAAAATATTGTAAAAGAATTTGTCAAGAGACTGCAATTTAAAGATGACCGCCGATAGTTCCTTCATTTTTTTGATCCTTATCACACTATATTGTTTTTTTTCTTGTAACTGCCTTCATATATACTATATTGCCTTCATGAAATAATGTTCTGAATACTGGCCTCCTAAGCAAAACATTAAAAACGTTACGTTGGGAAATTCAAAATAAACGATGGGAACAAACAATGGTTATTATTTTTGTTTTATCCAAAATTCCGTGTTTGTAGCTTGATTTTGAAATGAAAATTTTACTATTTTTTTGCGTTTTTCTCTAATGGTCATCAAAATTTGCTTGTACCTTTTTTCTAAAAAGGGCAGAGTGAGCTGCCGTTTCTTTTTTGTTAAAATCACAGTTTATTGTGGCACAGCGGCACAGCTTATGTCTAAGAAAATAAAATGAAACATCAAGTCAATGGCGATTTCCTTCGCTTTTCTCCCGAGCACCATATTAGACAACTGACACTAGCAAAGATTTTTAATATTGTTTTACGTGTCCTTCATTAATAAAATTACTCAATTGGTACATTTCAAGGTAAATAACGTACATGAAATACATCTTTGGTAATGTAACAGCGATCATAGGTGACATAATTTTACAGACTGGGACAGAAAACGAGCATTTCTAAACTGTAAAATCTTTTTTTGTAATTAACAACGGCAGGTAATTACATAATAAATAGTGTACATGATTGCTGTCAAATGTGCTGTCATGTCAACGTCAAATGTTAACTTATTTTTGTGCAGGGGCACCGATTTGCGTATTATGCCAATGATAAGTAAAAAATGAGAGCAATAATAAAGCAAGAGGAAAATAGGAATTTTGTATTTGGAAAAAGATCAACTAAGGAATAGAGATAATTGGAACCAAACATTTCAATTGACAAATGGTACCTCCGGCGGATAGTTTCAAAAATATGTACATTGATTAATGGTTCCTCTAGCTAGTGGATAGTTTCAAAATTAAAATATGTACATTGATTTCGTTTTATAAATAAAGGAAATATGACTCCCGATTTTGAAAATACAAAAGAATACATCAAGCTTGAACTACCGATTGAACAAACTTTCAATAATTAATTTCACATTACATATTTTTTTACTTAATTACTAACCCACGCCGCTGTTTCAATGTACGATGGGTTGCTTATTGCACGAAATTCGCTTCAAATCCATTTCTATCAAATTCCATTGTTCAATTAGTCGAGTAAGTAATGTGTTACTTACCTATATGTTTACAAAACGCTTCATTTCCTTTGGTACAAGAAACATTTAAAAACTAGAAATGATTATATCCCATGTTAGGGTTATATATAGGGCTCACCTATACAGTTTGTGTATTTAATATAAAGTTTTTTATAAGTAACTAAAGTATTTTAATTATTTTTTTTTATTTGTAATCCGTACCCTAGTCCTTACCTGTTCCTTAGTGATTCACTATTAGACTAAATGCTCCCTGCAATGGGACGTTAAAAGGTTTGATGTCATGGTTACAAAAGACTTACGCATCTTATTTGTGTGGTCTACTGCTGCACACGGGCCTCCTCATGCACTCTTGTGTATGAGTACATTGCCTTGTGTATGGCCTTAAAACGCACGCACGTCAGGCGGGGGTCGGCCAGTCCACTCCACTTTTGTAGGTGGTGTAGTTTCTCAGGGCTTATGGTAGCAACTTTGTGATCCCTTGTAGCTTTTTACAACACTCACGTGAAGAGATGGAATGGTTGGTTCTATTGCAAAATCGATCGACCCCAAGACCATCGACAAATCAAACTAAAATTGTTCAAAACTTCAAAAGTCAACAAAGGCGATTTAATAAGAGTTTTTATAGTCGCCTGTTTTTTTTTTGTTGTAACAAGGAAATAATCGGCAGCCAATTGAAAACACTCATAACTCTTTAAAAACAAATAAAACCATCAGACGCGTTTCCAATAAATATTGCCGCACCTTAAATACTGACATACCTACTGATATTGCAAATATAAGGCAGCATTTTTAGTGAAATAAGGTGATCAAAATTAACAATTACCCTGGTGAAATCTGGTCCTAAGCGAGTGAAGCAGTAAGAAGGGTGATCGTTTTCTAACAGTCCCCTAGCGTAAGCCGGACGTTGTCGGCGCGGACTTGATTAATTTTTGGCGTAAGCGGATTGCGCGGCCAGCGTAATCGATGTTCTTAGCCAGACTTGGATTTTCATTTAACGCAGTACAATAAAACATCGTTTATTTACATATGTACCGAAAATGTTTTTGTCTATTTGGATGATTAAAAACCGCTAGACGAATTCTGTATGTTTCACCAGTAGGTATATAGGAAATCTAGCAAGCATTTAAGGTACCTTATTCGGCAGGGTCGGATAAAGGGCTGGGCGACCGCTCAGGGCGCCCAGTAATCGAAATGCGCCGCGTCGCAAGCGGAAAATTTGATTTTTCATTTGATAACAAATATATGTAGGTAGGTATATGTTACTACACAAAATACTGACACTGCAGATTTTTCGCCTACAGCCCTAGACATGCTTGATCCGGCCCTAAAGATATTCAGCATCCTATAGATCGGCAGAACATCCAGTCTTTTAGTTTCTTTAAAATATTAGTATCGCTTAATAAACTATTCAAGTTTTTGAATAATGATGACTGTGGCTTGAATACCTATGCATAAACTATCCACCGACTTGGAGTTGCGAAAAATAACTGTCACTGCAGTGTTCTTATTCATACTAATGGGTAGGTAGTAAAGATAAACCAAAATCCACGGACATAATACCTATCTTTTAATTGTAAGTCAATTACGTTCGATTAACTATCACACCACATGCCATCAGCAGCTGTCTCTCTATTGCAGGATATAGGCCTCGCCCATGGCCCGCCGATACAATCTTCGGTTCTTCACATCCAGCGATTACTTAATCGATTAATTATGATGAACCAATTACGTTCGTGAATTGTGTAAGGTGTCAGATATTATCGCCCTGCAAGAGACACGACGGTAGACCAGACGGAGGGCGGCGATCACGCTAGGAACATTGTAACCGCTTAAGTTTGTGTGGGTATTTCAGAGAGGAATGCGCATGGCATAGTTAGTGATTAGACATTTCGGTATGTGGTAAGCAAGTGAGGACATGCAGCTGTTCATGTATATTGTCTTGTGCATGAGGGTTATGTGGGCTGAAAATGCCACGTTGGCCAAGCGGATTGGCGATTTCATTTTTTTAAGAAGTGTTGTAGTTCCTCAAGGTTTGTTGTAGCCGCCTTTTACGACACCCACGGGAAGAGGTGGGGTGGTGATATACTAAAGCCGACCCCACACCACACGGCCAAGCGAGGTGGGTAGGTACTTCCTGCAAACTATGTCACAAACAACACCCTCGGCGTCAGTGCTCAACGTAGCCCCTTCGTTACATGTAACCCCTTCCGATCCGAGGGAAATTCGAATACTTCGTTGGTAAACTGGTAGTTATACCGGTAGGCAGGTAAGATGGTCTCGTACAGCGTCCAACTTATGGGCTTACCTCGCTATCGTCGAACTTAACCTTCAAACGACACGAAATCGCCTTGCTGTGCGTTTCCATTAGCCGACAAATATTGTCGCCGACACTTCCATTTAAGACGAATTTTACCGACTAATTACATCGGCATAGGGGTAGCAGGGGGAATGTACTTAAAGGAAAACCAAAATATTTTTTTAATATTTTGGTTTATATTAAAAGCATGAAAAAATAACAAAGGTTTAACTATTCAGTAATCAAAATTTTAACACAAAACGTATTTATCTGTCACTTTTAATCAGTAAAAAACTTACAAAAAAAAACAGGTTTGAGCGCCATTGCCCCTGACTATGGGTAATACCGCTCAGGCAAAGAAGCTTGTTTGTTTGAATAGAACAAGTGAGATCCATAAACTTTAATAAAAAAAGAGCAACCTTAATCAACTAAATTAAAATGTAAAATTACAACTGGGCATAAATTATATTATTATCCTTATTATAATTTTCATCTTAGGCATGAATGAATAAAACTTTATTTGACATACACAAAAGTACAGCAATGAAACATTTACGCAGAATATTAAATATACCTAATAACTGCAGTAAGCAGGCCCGGACTGGCTGTAGGGCAAATCGGGCATATGCCCGATGGGCCGTTCGCCTGGTGGGCCGGCCGGCGCCCCGTTCTGGCTTGATCGATCGGAAATCGACTTTTTTTGCTATTTTTTTTTAAATGTATTGCTTATCGATTTAATTGGACTAGCATTAAAATTTCCACTAACGTGATCTTTCACGTTTAATACTTTGCGACCCTAAAAATTATAAAAAATCGCATGAGGAGCACCTTGTCAACCGATAATCTAGATTCTTTCATGATAATGGCGATAAAAAAAGAACTGTTGATAAATTTAGATTGCGACGAAATTATTAACAAAGTAGCCGTAAGCAGTGAGCTTCTTCGGAAGTCATTGAACTTGAATTCTTAAATTATTGACAAAGTAGCCGTAAGCAGTGAGCTTCTTCGGAAGTCATTGAACTTGAATTCTTAAATTATTGACAAAGTAGCCGTAAGCAGTGAGCTTCTTCGGAAGTCATTGAACTTGAATTCTTAAATATGAAAATAAATATGTTTTTTTTTTCTAATCGTAGTTCTCCTTTCTTGTGGAGATTGGGGGGAAGCCCGGTTGTCTCTAAAATTCCCGGGCCGGTTTCAGATCTCAGTCCGGGCCTGGCAGTATGTACCTACATATAAATTGCAGTAGGTAAAATGAAATCATCAGCGCTTCGGTGTGATTTCAAATGATAGCTCCACTCAGCATTTATGTCGCAGCAGAAGGCTACGACGCTGATTTTTCCTATTTTGTTTTTCCATTTATGACAGCACCATTTTCCCGCAGCTTCTCCCGTTCAAAAACTAAATTTTGTAAATGTGTCTAGGTAGATTTTTATGTGTAGGTATGTAAATAATTACGACATGTACTATAATCTAAACGAGTACCTATCTATAACTGTATCTATAACCTATCTATAAGGATCACCTTGCCCGTTATTTTCAAAACTACTGAACCGATTTTGATAAAAAGTACCTACCTATCTTTACAAGGTAGGTATAAGCTACGGATACTTTTCGGGGTAAACACGCTACACAACAGTGTAATCAATCAGTCAGACTGCGTACGAATGACAGGTAGGTACCTATATCCTGAAATTATCACTAAACAGACCGATATCCTGATATTATCATTTATTAACTTGGTATATGTACCTAAACTGTACATTGTACAGGATGCAGGTAACCATACAAATTCCCGAACCCAGAAAATCTGGATTCAGCTCATTATTCTGACGTAGTTGACATCAAATAGGTATTACTAATTTCCTTTGAAAACATCATTATATTCAGCAAATATGTATAAAAAATTTAACAACAGCTGCAAAAATTGTATTTTTAACAAAGTAGGTTACATAAAATGTTCATGTCAATTGAGAATCAGAAAACATTTTTAAGTCGGGCTATTCTTGGCCACAATGTTGGCGGGCTAATGGAAACGCAGGGTTAAACTGTCATTGATAAGCATGCTGCAATTTGATGTGACAAGTTGCAGGTGTCAAGGTACCCAACTGTCGCTCGCACGTTGCGTGAGCCCGATGCATATTATTTTTCAGGGTACAACTATTGCTGACGTTCGTAGAAGTTACACGTGTCACCCTACACCTACGTGTCCCCGGGCGGGCAAAAATAATACGACGCCGAAAACTCTGGTTTTCCCAGGTAGCTGGCACAGAGTATGAGAACACAAATAACCCCATATGAGTTAAAACCATAGAGCGCTCGCTATTGACTACAATTAAGTACAATGCAACGTGAACTCTCTGTGCTACAGTTCAACTATAAGTATAGTCTGATACTTAGAATAATAACGTTATTATTCAAGGTCTGATATGCATCGATTGATTTACTTTTCTGCATCAATTTATCTAATATTTAATCAAGGAGAAATTCGGCTACGAAATCCTTTGCAAGGTATCTGTTGAACCATAGCTACCTGTTTATATTTACATAAAAGGAAGCATTTATCAAAAATATTTAGATTGGAATCAAGTCAATTGGTATCGGCTTAATTTGCGTGGAATTATGCGACCGGCCCACCGGGAAATCAACTTTACATTCAATTTGCCCGCAGTCCGGATAATAAAACCAATCTCACTTCATTTTTGCACAGAGTATACTAGTCGCAACGTCTGTGAATTGTATTCGTAAATGTTTGCTCAAAATAGCAAACAAATAATATCTTTTTTTTAAAATCGCTTCAATTCATTGTAGTTTGAAGATTTTTTATTATAGAATATAGGAAGACTATTGCACTACACTAGCCGATACAAAAATTCTAGAAATAATGATATAATAATTTTGGTAAAAGTTATAATTACTTCAAATTAAATTAAATATAACAGAAACATTAATTTAATAATACATAAAGCAAAGGCATTTAATAATATATAGGTTTTTATTATAGAATATAGGAAGACTATTGCACTACACTAGCCGATACAAAAATTCTAGAAATAATGATATAATAATTTTGGTAAAAGTTATAATTACTTCAAATTAAATTAAATATAACAGAAACATTAATTTAATAATACATTTAGCAAAGGCATTTAATAATATATAGGTATATTGACACGGTAAAAACTCATAGTAGGTAATTTTCATACAGAAATAAGCCCACCAATAAATAATTTAGATATGACCTTGGGAATCTATTTCTTAAACTCGACCACATCCGAAGAAATAAATAAAACAATTAGAAATCTAAGAAACACGAACAGTGAAGGTTATGATGGCATTTGCACTAAAGCAATTACAGTCTTATTCAACAGTTCTTACCGAACCTCTTTCGCATGTTAGTAACTTGTCGATTACACAAGCAGTTTTCACAGATAAACTTAAGGAATGAAGGATGAACTCTATCAGAAGGATGATAAAGAGACAGATGAAAAAAAATTATGTCACATTGCGCTTATATATATGTACATATTACATATGTAATTGCTAAGATATTCTAAGGAAGAACAAAGTGGAATCAGAAAAAATAAGTAGACATCCATAGTCGCTTTTGAGTTGATGAATAGTCTGTGCGTGCCTAAGTAATAGACAGCCTGACATGTCTATTTTTATGGACGTGACCAAGGCATTTTGACTTTGTCTGCCACGTAAGACTACTAAACAAATTATATAATTATGGGTCAAGGTGACTGTTTACGATTTCATGAGTTCATACCTAACTGACAGAAAACAATTTACTGAAATAACATACATTAATAATGAAAATAAAACTGAAATTAATGCAAAATCTATGCTACGCACCAAATAATTTGCAAATAACAAGACATTATCTAGGACCACTTCTATTCTTAATATACAGGGTGTCCCAAAAGTCAACGTCATCCCTTTGAGGGTTGATAGATCAGCTCATAACTGACTTAAATAATAAAATATGACTTAGTAAAAAAATCATTAGTTTTCGAGATAATGGTACTTTTATGAATTTTGAGAAAATCGACAGCTTACATTAGTTCCTTGTGTACCACAGCTACAAAATTGGATATACTAAAATTATAATTTATGTTACGCAGCCCTGAATAACCCCACTATTGATTACAGTCCAAAATAAAACTAATAGTAACCTTTTTAATACCTTTGTAAAACTAATAGTAACCTAATAGTAAATTTTCCCGATTCACAAGTTATTGTTTATTTATTAGCTAACTTCGACTCTTCATACTGAAAGAAAAATGTACCATGCTAACCTGGCAAGTTACTTTTAAATTGGCAAGAAAAATTGTGAAAATATTTCAATAATCAGAAACTTGAATGAAAACACTATACATAAATATACCTATACATAAAGTATAGATATTTATTTAGAATTAAATTAGTAAAAATCAAAGAATGTGTTCAAATTTTCTGCCACCAAGTCGAATGCAAGCATGGCATCTTTTTATAAAAGATCTTTTTATCTGTCTTGCACTACCAGCGACTTTTATTTGCTGTGCGCGTTCATTAATGCGGTATTTTACTATAATTCATTTAGGTTATTTACTGATTTTGCATAAACCTTCTCTTTGGAGCAACCCCAGTAAAAGAAATCTAACGTATTTAAATCTGGAGACCGGGGAGGCCATAGAACGGGACACAGATCCATCTCTGTGGATAAGCTCGATTTAAATAATTTCTTACTACTTGTGCGTAATCAGCTGTGGACAGCCATCATTTAGAAGCCACATCGCCCTGCATGTGGCAAAAGGTACACGCTCTAAAAAATTCGGCAGTAGGTACATTTCCTAAGAAATCACGAAAATTTTCCCCGTTTAAATTCGCAGGCAATTCAAAAGGGTATTTTAATTATAAAAAAGATTATCTGGGCAATTTTAAGTTTGAAGCTATAGAGAACATTTTAAAAACTCTTCTTACTTACTTACTTTATCTTACTCTTTCTGCTCATTATATTTATGAGATTTGTGTTTTTGTAAAACAAAATTTGAGGTAGGTATTCTCAAATACGTGAACATAAATAGGTAGATAGATACGTATCCCAGAATGAATAAGAATAAATATGACATTTTATCCATCCATGCCCCGGAAACTGCTCATTATAGTAAAAACATATATCTAGTAAAAGTATATTTGTGACAGCTGCTAAATTATAATTTATAATAATGGGTAATGATAATGGTATTCCCGATATAATTATTATATTGGGTATAAAATGGGTACAAAATGTTTCTCAACATCTTTTCAAACCTATAACTATGGAATAAATCACTTTTGATTTTGATATAACTTTGACTTTGAAGCACTGATAAATGTACCTATCTAATATATCATTTTATTGAGATGTGATGGCAGGTAGGTAGGTAGTGCAAACAAAGCACATTCAATTTTTTTATGATAGCAGTACCCTAGCAGGTGATTCATAAGCTTCAAGAACTTTCAGAAGCTCATATTTATCTATTTAAACGTGTCTTGACGCGAATGTTTACCTTATTTATTTTACTCGACGTTTCGGTTGGGTTGCACCAACAATGGTAACGAGTTGACTAAATAAGGTAAACATTCACGTTAAGATCCGTTTAAATAGATACCTACATATATGTGAATAACGAGAAAATCTCAAATGTTTCAGAAGCACATCGTCAAATCAAATCGTCAAATCTAGCTTGAGCATAACATCATTCCTTGCCCTAACATGGAGAATATATCCATTTTACTCTTAATATAAAGTTGCTAATACATACGTTAATAATGGATTTGACGCTTTACGCAATGTTTGTCGCACATTGATTAGTGATCGGTAGCGTTACCGATTCTGATAAATGGTAGGCTAAAGTAGTGGACAGTGGGTCTACATACGAGCGGAGGTATCCATGTCGTAATCACGGCGGCGCTGCCGGCAGCTCCATTCAATGAGATGAAATCACTATGCGGGCCTATGAATAATTCAAGTGTGGTACACCACCCAGCACCCCCGCGTGGTTCTCTCCCCGACCGGCCATCGATATTTTGAAATGCATAGATACATATCGATCTAATATAAATTTATTACTCGCTAAGCCATCGTTATGTGGCTATGTAGGTATACGATATGTCATGCCAAATAGCTTTGATATGGTAATTGTAATTCCCTCTATTTGTAATCGTTAATATCTACAATGTGTTATTAAAATAACGCAAAAGCTGACAATAGATTGTTCAATATCCAGAGTAAAATCTATTCTAAGTAAAATCGTAAAAAGTAAAATAGGTTTCATTTTTCATTATTTATAGTACATTTCTGGTACATCTTCGCGCGTCGCCCGCGAAGTACAGCGTGCGCTGCCTCGTCGCCGCGCGCCGCCCGTCTGAGTAATAAACGCTATGAAAGTTTTAGACAGGACAATAAAACCTTACGTGTCTGTAACTTTGTTTTATATATTTTAAATTAGTTGACATGTTTCAGGTTTTGCGTTGTTTCGACGACACGTTGTATAAAAATATAATGTTTGAGAAAAATAATCTTTTACATTATGTATTCACATATACATAGGAGAAATTTAGGTAGTTAACAAATTTACTGGATGAGAATACTCATACTTAGTACGGAATTGATCTACGTTATACGGTTCACAATTCTCGTAGCACAATGTTGTATTTACGGTTTATTCCACCTAACTGCCTATTGAATAAGTCACTAATGTACTATAAAGCAATTTGTATTTATTCGAACGCAATACAACAGGTACATATCATGGTTTCAGGCCACATTGTTTTATATTCGCTCTAACTGCATAAGTAGATATTTAATGTATGGAGTGGTAATGTTATCGTATTTAGGTACTCTTGGCGACCTTGACCTGACAATGAAAGTAGTTAATTAGTAGGTACAATTACAAGCCTCAGGGCGATTATCTATCACCAAGTCTTGGCTTTAGGCGACAAATTCTTGTATATAAAGTGACGTGGGTCACTGCAGTGACATAGTCAAGTTTCGATAATCAAATCAGTAACAATGGTCGCTAAAGTGAGTAACAAATTTCTTTACAATGTCTTTATATCTATTTTATCTAGGAATACGGAATAGTCACATTTTGTTTGCAGTTTGTGGTAGTTATCTCCCTGGCTGTGGCAGTATCCGCCATCCCCTTGGTGCCTGTTGCGAAGGTGGCGTACGTGGAACCCGAGGCTCCTGCGCACTACGAGTTTGAATACTCTGTGCACGATGAGCACAGCGGCGACGTGAAGCAGCAGAAGGAGGCGCGCGCCGGAGACGCCGTGCAGGGTTCCTACTCGCTGCTGCAGCCCGACGGCACCGTACGCATCGTCGACTACGTCGCAGACAAGGAACATGGGTTCAACGCCAACGTACGTTACGAGGGACACCCCACCGCCGCACCTGCTAAGATCGCGTATGCGGCCGCTCCTGTGGCTAAGATTGCCTACGCCGCTCCTCTCACGAAGGTTGCCTACGCCGCTCCTGTCGCCAGGGTCGCCTACGCCGCTCCTGTGGCTAAGGTTGCCTACGCAGCTGCCGCAGCTCCCCTCTCTCACGTCACCTTCTCCTCCCCCATCATCTCCTACCACCACTAGACTGATACTGTTATCTAATTGTTGAGAATAACTTATTTATTGGTAATAATAGTTGCAAGTAAAATCATATACTGAATTTTATGCCTTTCCTTATTAAATACCATTGCATTTATCTTATTAACTTCGATCGATATCAACCTATAATGTTCCATTACCGGGCACATGCTTTCCCTAGTAAATAACTAGGTATTTTCGGTTCACAATCCACTATGTGGGCCCAATGCGGATATGTGGCGACTTATAATGATAATAATAACATTATTTAGAACAAGAAAGGCTCATTGTTACACATACATAATAGTAATATATTATATACAATAATACTAATAAACTATAGTTGTTACTGGTTTCTAAATTATTTCTCTATAAATCTAAATTATTCTCTTATATCTATAAAATAACTATTTAATTCGGCCCAATATGACACCCACCCAATGCTTCAGTATTTGACAGTCATATTTAACAATAGCATCCCATCAGAATGCTGTTGGTGCTGCACCGCAACCTGACTTATGCACCTGATATTTTTTTATTTCGCGATCACACGGGTTTACTTATGATATTTTCCTTCACAGTCGAATTAGTGATAACTTAAAAACCCATACTTAGTGCTACGAGCCGAGGATTTGAACCCACGTCCTCATGAATGAGTATTCAGAATAGCTACCCTATGCTCCTATTAATTTATTATTGTGAAACGATATTTCTTATGAATTAAAATTATAATCATAATAAGGCAATTGTTCTTACAATAGTTATGTCATAGATTCTGCCTTTATAAAACAGGGAATCGTTACATATATTTAGAAGTAATAGCACATTCATCGGGTCAATATGGCTGTGCGTTTGTTCGTTTATTTGTTAACGTTAATACTATTAGTGACGACATATGCGTCCCCCACTCGAAAACCAGAGGTACTTGGTAAGTATTATTATACCTGTAAGTATCGGTACCTGACTAAATGAAATCAGAAAGAAAAAGTCGCATAGTCAGTAATGATATGTGATTTTAACATGATTTGATTATGGTTAATATTTTATTGGTTATGATTTTGTACTTATGTATGTCTGTAGTTGGTACCAGTGAGGCCCAAAAGTTTCTGGCCTGACATATTTCTAGATGTCTCAAAAAAACAAATTATACGTCATTGTAATTGTCATTTATCCTGCTAGAGTTTATCCCTCGCTAGTTTTGATTCCTCGCCTCTTAGAACAACAGGAAGTTGCAACAGTATACAATACAGTCTTTAGTATTCTTCATGAACATCTTCATATGAATAAAGTTAGTGCAAGGTGGGTGCCAAAACTTCTTTCAAGTGTGCAGCGCAGTGAACGAGTAGCGTGTTCTAAGAAACTTTTGGAGGCTTTTCAGAGAACGGAAACGATTTTTTGGAGTCAATTGTTACTGGGGATGAAACTATAGTTCTTTACTGTGATCATCTTTTCAAAGGGGAATCGATGGAGTGGCGTCTTTCTGGTAAAGTACCACCTAGAAAGGCAAAGGTAACTCGGTCCACCAAAAAGTCTATCAAAACAAAAAAGTCAAAAAGACTTCAATATTCTGGGATTGTCAAGAAATATTGCTTATAGACATAAGAGAACGCAATACTATGGTGACTGGAAGCTATTATGCTAACCTTATACAGCAATTATGAGAAGCAATCAAGCAGAGAACTAAGTGGAAAAACAACAACTTAGTGAAAAACTAAACAAAGTTTTGCGGCTACTCCATGATAATGCACCCGTCTACGCCGCCGCAGTTGCGAAAGCTACTGTTTCAAAGTGTGGCTTCACGGAAATTCACCACCCGTCCTAGAGTCCTGACTTGGTTCCCAGTGATTACTATTTCTTCTCAAAACTCAAGGCGGACTTAAAGGGAGACGATTTTCCACTGATGATGAAGTGACCGCTGCGGTTTTCGCCAATTTACCTTTACCAATTTTACTTCTGATTATTTTTATACTGGGATAGAAATACTAATTAAACGATCCGAAAAGTGTGTTCAAATAGACGGAGTCGAATTGAAAAATAAAAATAGTTTCATAAATATGGGGGTTCCTTTTTCTTTGCCAGGCCGGAAACTTTTGAACCTCCTCTCGTATATACGTGAGTTCATTAGTAGGTACTATTAGCGGTATTTATTTTCTTTATGGAGAAAAGGCGGCAGACGAGCTAATAGTCCACCTGGTGGTAATTGGATACTGTCTCCCGTGGACATCAGCAATACATGCCAACATCAGTCCAGAATGACTAACGTCTGCACGCCCCCCGTATACGCTGTCTGCCACCTTAGGAGATTTATAGATGTGGATTTGAAGGAAAGATTAGGAAAATGATGACGGATAGGATAAGATGAAATAGGAATGGGCTCTGGCATATACCCTCGCAGAGGCAGAATATGCCTCATTTAATTTGTCTTGATTGTCATAGACTACTACACTATCAGACTATCAAGTACTAGACTATCGACTACTAGATTTATTAAAATAAATTTAAAGAGATATGCTTTGACTGAGCTGTAAAATATAATCTGAGCTGTAAAAAAATCCAAGGCCTTTTTTTCCAATATAACTTTGGAATGTATTAATGCTATATACCCATTGTTTTCTCAGTCGATAGAGCCAGGGTAATGAAACTACTATTTACCCGGAAACGCGAAGCACTTTATTAAAATATTCTTAAACTATATATAATTTACAAATCCAAACGTTAGCATGTTTAAAAATGGGGCAGCGCCATCTAGTTTTACTTTATAAAACTATTCTAACAGTTGTACCCAAATATAATGCTTTTCAATTATACATACCGCCCGCCAAGGACTAACTAGTCCTTCAAACCACACATTTATTTAAATTATTTTAGACATACTATCATGAAGAATGAAAAAAACTTAAAGTAACAATAGTTTTCTATGAAACACTAGTCGTTAATACTTATTGCTATAATGTATTGCATATGTGGACTGTAGGTAAAATTAAAGAAAATTATGCAATACACCTCCTAAGATAAAAATTATTAAGATGAACAAAAACCATTGTTAAATATTTTTCTAAGCAATTAATGAATTAACATTCTTTACCACTAGTTTTACAAGTTTAAATAACATAAGAAACAAAAGAAAATCCTTATTAATAACATCAACCAGCTTAATAATTAACTTTAATACTGAACAACAACTCTTAGATTTACGTTAATATAACCCCCAATAACCTTAAACCTATTTAAAATAACAATTTAGGTTTCATTCACATCAATAGGCAAGAGACATAGCTTAGAAGTTGGACGTTGAATCGTTGAATTTTTATAGCGAAGTGTAACTACACGAGTGACTTTATCGCTACCCGGATGAACATCTACCACTATACCGTAAAGCCACTTAGCTGGAGGTAAATTCTCATCCTTGACTAAAACCATGTCACCCTTTTTTAATTCTGGTGTTTTAGTCTTCCATTTATATCTTTGAAAAAACTGAGTTAAATACTCTTGCGACCATCGCTTCCAAAAAATCTGAACCATGCGCTGTGTTAGTTGCCAACGTCTCAAATTACTTACTAAATTATGTTCTAAATTATGATCAGGTGCTAATACCAAGGGTTCGCTCACTAAGAAGTGGCCTGGCGTTAAAGGGACACAATCGTCAGGGTCAGAACTACCATTTGACAGTGGCCTCGAATTGAGACATGCCTCAATTTGAGCCAGTACCGTGGACAGTTCTTCATATGTAAGAGTAGAGTCACCTATTACTCTACGCATATGATGCTTTATACTTTTTATTCCTGCCTCCCATAATCCACCAAAGTTTGGAGCATGTGGAGGAATAAAATGCCATTCGGTGTTGTTAGTAGCTAGCGCCGACGCAATATCAGAGGCAAGAGTAGATTTTTCATTTGCAAATAGTTTTTTCAGTTCTCGCGAAGCCCCTACAAAATTTGTTCCGTTGTCACTCCATAAATGATTACATCGACCCCTGCGTGCTACAAAACGTTTAAATGCAGCTAAGAAGCCTTCCGTAGTTAGATTTGAAACAGCCTCGATATGAACGGCTCGGGTGGCCATACAAATGAAAAGGCAAATATAGCCTTTGTAAGACCTTTGGCCTCTACCTTTGGTGGCACGTATGTTTATAGGGCCTGCATAATCAACGCCTGCATTTGAAAACGGTTTGCTAGGAGTGACACGACATGAAGGCAATTGACCCATCAAAGGAGTCTGAAAAGTAGCAGCATGTCGAATGCATGGGGCACAATGGTGAATGTGACCTTTGACTATATTTTTTAATTTGGTCACCCAATAGCTACTTCTTACATAAGTACAAGTTAATTGTTGACCACCATGCATTGTTTTATTATGGGCATCAGCTACTATAAGCTTTGCCAAATGAGATGCGCCATCTATTATAATGGGATGCTTACTTGAATCTGATAAGTTCGACTTCTCCATACGACCCCCGACTCTCATAATTCCAAAATTGTCCAGGAATGGATTGAGCATCGACAGTCTGCTCTTTTTACTTATATTTTTAGTTCTAGTAAGACTTGCCATTTCTACTGCGAATACATCAGATTGGTGATGTCGAATGCAACAGTCAAGAGCATCCTGGATCTCTTTCGCTGTCAGGTAAGGCGAATTCTTTACTCTCATTTTGGGAGATTTGAGCCGCAGAAATCTTCGACAGACCGCGATTACGCGTATATATTTTGTTAAGGATGAAAATCGAGTCGACAAGTCCGTACTTGAGTCCGTCATCGCAGCTGCATGTACTTTAGTAGCCCTTACTTCTAGTTCAGTTCTAGTGTATATGGAAGCAGGTTTTTCATATTTAATGACATTTTTAATCAACCAGCTTGGACCGCACTTCCACAACTGATTATCCAACAATGCAGCTGGTTTGATACCCCTCGATGCATAGTCAGCGGGATTATCTTTGGTACTTACATACGACCATTGTGACGAATCTAGATGCATAAGAATTTCCGAAGTCCGATTAGCCACAAAGGTCTTCCATCGACTGGGATGATCGCTTAGCCAAGCCAAAACAATTGTCGAATCCGTCCAAGCATGTAATCTAGATTTATGAATGTTTAAGGCCTTTGCCACTTCAACCAGCAGCTTTGTGACTAGAACAGCTCCACACAATTCAAGTCTTGGTATCGAGATTTGTTTAATAGGAGCGACCTTAGTTTTTGCTGTGACGAGACGGGATTCAACTCGGCCGTCTAACTTAATACATCTGATATACACTACTGCGGCGTAAGCTACACTAGAAGCGTCGCTAAAGCCATGCAGCTCCACAATAGTGTCATTCTCCGACGTCTGAACCCATCTAGGTAAATGAAAATTTACCAACTTATTTAATTCATCTCGATAGAGTTCCCATTCATTCAAGAGGGCAATTGGTAATCGATCGTCCCAATCAAATCCCGTTAACCACATTTTTTGGATAAATATCTTCGCGGTAACAATACATGGAGCAAGCCACCCAAGAGGATCATATAAACGACTGATTTTCGATATAATTTCTCGTTTAGTTTCAGGTGCAATTTCAGAAGATAACGTAACTGTGTATTCAAATTCATCTGTAAAACGATTCCAAGTCAGACCCAAAATTTTTACAGTATTATCTTCTCTGATCTCCATATCCTTTCCGTTATCTTCTTGCCACAACTTTCTATTACTAGACCATTTCTCTAAATGAAATCCTCCCTTCTTCATTAATTCATTCATTTCTTTATATACTTTAATCGCTTCTATTTCAGTTTGACAACCTGTTATGAGGTCATCCATGTAGAAGTCCGTTCTGACTCTATCCGAAGCTAAGGGAAAATTATGACCTTCATCAATGCTAAGTTGATGCATAGCCTTTACAGCTAAGTATGGTGCGCAAGATGTACCAAAGGTTACCCTCAATAATCTGTAATCCTTGATATCTGAGTCAGTCTCTTCACGCCAAACTATTCTCTGATAGTCAACATGCTTTTCAGCTATCCTTACTTGTCTGTACATTTTTATGATATCAGCAGTAAGACAGATAGGATGCATTCGCCATCGCATTATGATATGTCGCAGTTCCGGCTGCAAAGTTGGCCCGATCATCAAAGTGTCATTTAAAGACACACCATTAGCGCTTCGATCTGAAGCGTTAAACACAACTCTTGTTTTAGTCGTACTTTTATCCGGTCTCAAAACTGCATGATGCGGTAACCATACCTTTTCCCCTGTTTCTTCTACATTTTCTTTTATTTCTTCCATATGACCTAGAGTAAAGTATTCCTTTAATACTTCTGCATAATCCCTTTTTCCTTCTAAATCTTTTGACAATCTCCTTTCCAGACTAAACAATCTCTTTACTGCGATTGTTCTTGTATCTCCATAACTATTTTTTGAATTCATCTTGGGTCGGAAAGGCAATTCGACTACATAGCGACCATCTTCGTCTCTACTTTTAGTAGCGGCAAAATGGTTTTCGCATTCTAGCTCCTCAGGAGTCAAGACTTTTCCGCGTTCCAAGTTAGGTTCGGATTCTATCTCCCAAAAACGTTTAAAGAGATCGTGATCGTCGAGTTGAATATGCATATTTACAATAACATTATGACATTTGGGTTCAATAATGTTGCCATCATTTACTAATCCTGACAATACCCATCCGAGGTAAGTATCCTGCGCAATCATAGAACCCGTAGGGTGTTTCAGTACTCCATTTTTCAGGATCTTACAATATACCTCGGCCCCTAATAAAATATCGATCCTATTGGGTGAATTGTATTGAGGATCTGCCAACCTAATCCGACCTATGTCTTCCCAGTTAGGTAAGTGAAATTTTCTCTCCGGCAACACTGAAGTTACCTTCCGTAATACATGAGCCTTTACCTCTAATCTTAATGTGGGGTCATGAAGGGACTGAATGTTTACCATAACCACATATTTTGAGGTTAAGTCACTTTGACCGCCACCTAAACCTGAAATGCAAGTCTTTGATGCTGTTTTATTTAAACATAAGTATTGAACAGCTGCTTCCGAAATAAAAGACGCTTGCGATCCCTGGTCTAACAACGCTCTCAATATCTGAGACGACCCGTTGCTGGACTCAACCTTTATCAAAGCTGTTGCTAATAAGGTTTGGCTCTGTATTCGCTCGGTCACAAAATTACTAACAATATTATTGTTAGTGGCTTCATTCGTCTTTAAAGACGATTCCGGGTTTGGCTCTTCTGAGTCATCAGTCTTCGAAGTTGCGACTGTAAGCGAACTGGCTCTACCGTGAAGAAGCGTGTGATGCTTCCTTTTGCATATACGACATGCTATTGGTACACGACACATCTTACCTGTATGATTGGTTCCCAAACAATTATAGCAAAGACCTAATGTCTTAACTATAGACTGACGGCTACCAAGATCCTGCTTGGCAAATTTACTACAGGAAAACAGTTTATGATTTTCAGCGCAATGAGGACAAATTGGTTTGGAAGTGATGTGCAACGATTTAGGCTGACAAGTAGTTTGTTTTACTGGCTTAAATTTATTTTTTGAAGACTCTACGAATTCTAAAGCACGGAAACGTTCTTCTAAAAATTGCTTAAAATTATTAAATTTAGGTAACTCTACTGATAAGCTGTTAACGTACAATTCCCATTGCTTTCTCGTTTCATCGTCCAATTTCATACTAACAATATAAATGATAATAACGTCCCAAGACTCTACCTGAATACCTAAATTAGACAATTCATGCATACAATCCGTTGTGGTATCAAGTAAATCCTTGAGAGCATTAGGCGATTCAAAAGACATAGTACGTTGAGTAAACAAACGCTTTAAAATACAATTTGACATAAACCGCTTATTACTATATCTATTTTTTAATAGTTCCCAACATTTCTGGTAATTGTCACGTGTAACTGGAATGTGCTTTATTAATTGTTCTGCTTCTCCTTTTACTTGAGTTTTTAAGTAGTGTAACCTCTGAACGTCATCTAAAGCAGCATTGTTATGTACTAACGACGTAAAGAGATCCTTAAATGAAGTCCATTCTGCATAGCTACCCCCAAACACTGGAATAGATATTTTCGGTAATCGGACGATCGAGTCTTTATTTCCGTGAGATGTAGACGGTTCCCGACTTATAGCCGACGATTTCTCTATAGAATTTAACACTGCCTTAAGCTCGCTTTTGTAAGTTAAGTAAATTTCGTAACCAGTATTAAATATATCATTCTTGACATAATAACTTTCGTCCAATTTCTCCTTTTTGTATGCACATATAATCTCTTCATGCTTCTGATTGAATTTAAGCATTGTTTCTTCCAAGCCTTCCAATCTCGCAGTGATGTATGTTTCAGTTATTCTATCTTTAGGTGATTTTTTAAAATTGTTTCTTCCTCTTTCCATTTGGTTGATAAAATCGTCCATTAGTCTAAAGTCGGCTTCCATTTTCGTTTGACTTTATATGTCTTAAAATTTTACAAGTCCAACTTCAATAACTTTAAGTAAAAATTTCCTAAGTCTGAATTAAGCCGAAATATTCTAAGTGTTTTGGACTTAGCACGGTCAAAATAAAATCGGGCATAGATTCCTCGTCTTGTCGTTTTTTCACGAATTATTCTAAGTCCTAACTAACACTTTAAAATTTTACAAGTCCACTTTCAATAATATATTTTCAAAGTTATTTTATCACTGTTATTAAAGTTCAAATTATAGCGTACTCACAGTTTGTTGCACTTTACCAATTCACCAGATTGTAAATTTGCCTCCTCCAGTTGGTTCCACTGCCTCACACTTCACAGTCTTCTTAATTTGTTTGCTTAGCACAATATCGGCTACCTTTTTATTCGTTAACTAACACTGAACTACTTTTTACTCAATTTACTAATTTAGAAGTTAGGTGTACCAATATACTTTCTCAAAAAGCGTTCCGACTCGTAAGGACCTTGTTTTCTCAGTCGATAGAGCCAGGGTAATGAAACTACTATTTACCCGGAAACGCGAAGCACTTTATTAAAATATTCTTAAACTATATATAATTTACAAATCCAAACGTTAGCATGTTTAAAAATGGGGCAGCGCCATCTAGTTTTACTTTATAAAACTATTCTAACAGTTGTACCCAAATATAATGCTTTTCAATTATACACCCATTCATTCCAAACTTCTATAACCATTAATATCAGCTCATAAGGTCCCACTGCGGGTCCTATACCCTTTATAAAAAAATATTTTTATTATAACATTACATACAATTACATGTTAAGTTGTTGAGGTTACCATAAAGGTAATTTATTTAGCTTACAATGCTACAATATTTGTATACCTACGACCATAAGGTGAATGGGTACAACGACGATCGAAGAAGTGTAGGAATATTTCTGCTATCCTAGTAGGTATGAATATGGAAGCTAATTAAGTACGATTAACAAAGTAATTAAGCACTTTTGTATTTAGATTTCAGTTTAATAAAAAGCATGAGATGAATACTGGCATCAAGCTCTGCCACTTGTCTCCAGTATATTAGTTTTAATTTTTAAAAAGTATTTTCTTGCTCCCGAAACTTGACTACGTAAGTATTATTTATTTTGCTAACAACTTATGCTACAGGTACCGCCTATATCTTGAATTTGCAGAACCATTGAAAATACTGCAATAGAAAATATCTCTATCTTCCAGATTGTAGTTTCCACGAAATATTGTACACCTGTTCCTTATTGAAATGCTATCAGACCTGTGAGCAATTGAAGGCGCAACAACCTTGTCCTTCTGTATCTGCTAAATGTCATATGCCAGCTTGTATTTGTATAGATAGTTATGTAAGAAACAACGACGGTGTGTGCATTCCAGAGGAAGAATGCTCAAACGCATGAAAGTAAACCACTTTTCATAATTAAATGTAAGATATATTTAAATATGATATCTAAAAGGCACATATCACCGTCCAACTATAATAACTATATAATCAAGAATTATATAATTAATACCGTAATAAAGATTATATTTACAATATTTCATAAAAACGCACCTAATACCGAGTTATTGTTAATTGGGCATATCGTCTTATCTTATTACTCAGTCATATAAATGTTTAAAAAAATACATTATATGACCAGGTCGTATTTTAAGATATATAATACTTGCGACCCGCCCTTGCTTCGCTTCGGTTTATAAGTTTTTTTGTTTTCAATTTTTTTTTTCATAATTTCAAAATAAAATATAGCATATATTAGACACGGATAATGTAACTTCCTATTTTAGAAAGAATTTTTGAAATCGGTTCCGTAGTTCCAGAGATTACCCCCAACATACAAACACATAATTTTACCTCTTTATTATATTATATCTGTTCCAGAACTTTATTTTCTCGATGACAGTTCTAATTTGATAGTTGTAGTGTTGTGACCAAATAAGTAATGATATCGATCGCATATATTTATTATATTTTGAACAAAGACAAATACAACAAAAACATTCAAATATATTTTTTCAAGGTGGGAACACTCAATGGCCCACCGCCATTTTGTGTTTGTTTTAATCTGTCACTCGCAACAAGACGGTCGTGCTAGTCACTACATTTCTGTTCGCTGAGTTTTTTCACATTATCCATACGTTACGTTGTGTATTTTGTGTTCCTCCGTGTTGATTGCTGCCCAGCTGTCAAATATCAAAATGCCGAAAGGATCTGTTCTGAAAAGGCAGGCGAGAGAACTGGTGATCAAGGTTCGTAATTACTTTGAAGCAGAGTATCAAAATGGTGGCCCGCTATTACCACTGTCGCAAGTGCGAGAGCGTGTTGCGGCCGCATTAGGAATTAGTGGACAACGTCGTGTGACATCGGTTGACAACTTCGACGCTGACGCTATTCGCCGTCATATATATGACTATTACTTGCGCAAAGAAATTCCAACACTTAAAAAACTTGTTGTTTCTTTACGTGAATGTGGTTTATTCCATGGCCAAAAATCGTCATTAAGCTTGGTTTTGAAAGAAATTGGATTTTGTTATAAAAAATCGGACAAACGTAAAATATTGATGGAGCGTCACGACGTTGCTATGGCTCGCTGCGAATTTTTGAGCGAAGCCAAAAAGATATCAGATTGGTCAATGTTATTTTCACTGACGAGACTTGGTTAAATGCAAACTTGGTTAAAAAGATATGTTATCGACGAAATAGCTGCCGAATGTGGTCATTGGGTTCTTCGACTTCCGCCGTATCATTGCCAGTACAATGCTATATAACTAATATGGGCACAAATCAAAGGACACGCCGCTCGAAACAATACCCATCCCCCTTTTACGGCAAACAAGATGTTAGATTTATTAAAAAATGCATGTGCGGAAGTAACTGCCGAAAACTGGGAAAAAATTGTGAGAAGAACCCAAAACATTATAGCGTCGGATTGGGAAATTCATGTGGCATTCGATAATATAGAAGTACAGGAACTTATAATAAATGTTGGGGAGAGCTCATCGAGTGAGTGACGATTCATCAGATTTTGATTAAAGTAAATAAATAAAGATTACCTGTCATTATAATTATTTCGATTCATTGTCGAGTACCTACCTATACCTACTTATTTTACAACAGCTTCGAAAATTTTAAAGAAGTTGGCATTATCAATCAAGAATTAACACGTGTAACATCTTGTAATGAAATATAATATTAGTTAATAAATTTGTACAAAAGTATCCGGCAGTAGTTTACTTTCTTACATTTTGTAAAAAAATATCGGATCTGTTATCGTGTTACGTTTATCGATAACTACATCCCTAAAATTGCTTTCTGTCTGACGTGACCTTGTTAATGAAATATGACGTCTTGGTGCCTAATTTTTGTTCGGAGTTTTAGGCGTTGACGCTAGAACAAAGTTATATCGACCGCTGTGTGTCAGCTGTCATCGAGAAATTAAAGAACTGGAACAGATATAGAATAGACATATGTTTCTGTAGACACGAGCAACCTGACCATATAAGTTACCTGACCATGTTTACCTATGAAATGACCGATTTGTATTAAAAACTGTTTTTTTTTTGTTATAAGAATATTTATTATGTTAGTCGAAATATTAACCCGTATTATCAACACACCTTCACCACCTCACGGGCAATTGATTGATGCCACTCCTGTAAAAATCTCGTAGACGGTTATCAATCAATGAATTCTTTAAAAGGCCTAATCACAGCTACTTCAGAATAAAATTCGTTTCCTTGCAAAAAGTTGACCAAATGCAAGTTGTTGTAAGTTGTGAAAGGATGTCGCGCCCAGTATAATGAGGCGTGGGCGCGCGGCGCTTGTGGGAGTGTTTTCGTAGGTGTAAGTTGGGGGGGGGGGGGGGGGAGTCCGCGCATCATCACAATCCTCCTCATCCTCGGAGGAGTCTAGTCTTGGGTGGCGAACTTTGACCGCGGCTCGTCCTGTTTCCCGCTGCACGTATTTCCCCGGGGGTGGAAGCTCAGTTCCACTTGAAGGAGTACCGGAGGCGGCGGATGCAGATGTTGGGTGCGCGCGTCAGTTGGCCTGCGCGGGCCCAGTTCGCTGGGATCTACTTAGCGGGTCCAATGAGGTCCGAAGAGATCGCGGATCACAACAGTCCGCCACGCTGACGCTCCTCTCCTACGGTTCGCCTTTTCACGGACTAGTGGTCGCTCCCTGTCCGCCATGATTTTCACTGTCTCGACTTTGTTTGTGGGACACCACTGTGAATCCTCTAGTGGACACCCAGTGAAGCGCCTAACGAGTGAGCGAACGATCCGCAGTGCCGGAATACGGGAGCAGAAACCTCGACGCAACGGGAACACTGCGTGGAACCTTTTTATGTAAAGGTCCAGCAGTGCGCACAAAACTCGACTTTAAAGTTGGGCTTTGTCTACAGCGATTCAGCTAACTTTGCCGCTAACTTCCCGTGCGAATCTACCTAACCACATATATCCTAAAGTCTACGCGCAAGAAGTCACAAATTTTATTTGTGGCACTTTGGGCACAAATTGTAGTGGTAATTAATTACAAATTGCGATTATTGAAAAACAGAATAAATAGTGTGGATTTAGAAATACGCAACATTTTTAATCAAATGGCTGCAAAGAAATTACCTACGCAACATTTTTTTATTGTACTACAGAGGTAATTGCCTAAAAGCATGTACCTAAGGCAAAAAATTAAAACAATGTTTAAAGAAGATCCATAACACAACCAGGCGGTTTTTATCTTTTTATAGCATTTTTTTCAGATAACCGAAAAAGAGTGTTGTGACTAAGATAATAATATAGGTAAAAATGAGCATAAAAATAATAAATAATATGAGTATAGGAAGGAAACTCGCGCACCGAATATGTTGAAGGTCGTGATAATAGCCTACAGTTTGGCATCGTATCATACATATCATCATCGTATCGTATCATCTTCCCGTCGGCATGGAAGGTAGCTCATGTTCACCCTTTGCCTAAAAAGGGTGACCGCACCGACCCGGCCAACTACAGGCCAATAGCGATCACCTCCCTCCTCTCCAAAGTGATGGAGCGTGTTATAAACACACAGCTCCTTGGGTACCTAGAGGATCACCAGCTGATTAGCGACCGTCAATATGGATTTCGCCATAATCGCTCGGCTGGTGATCTTATAGCGTATTTGACACATCGCTGGGCTGACGCCATTGAGAGTAGAGGCGAGGCTCTGGCTGAAAGCCTAGACATTGCGAAAGCTTTTGACCGGGTATGGCACAAATCGCTGCTTTCCAAGTTACCATTTTTCGGGATACCCGAGGGACTATGCGAATGGGTTGCCAGTTTCCTGACTGGACGGAGCATCAGAGTCGTTATCGATGGTAGCTGCTCCGACACCATGTCTATTAACGCTGGCGTCCCGCAAGGCTCCGTGCTGTCTCCAACTCTGTTCCTTCTGCATATCAACAACCTGTTACAAATTGGTGACGTACGTTGCTATGCGGATGACAGCACTGGAGACGCCTTGTACAGTTGCCGCGCCAACATCCCTCGAGTCGGAGTGGAAGAGAGTCGCGCCAGGCTTGTGTCTGAAATCGAAGACTCCCTAAATCTAGTCTCGATTTGGGGTTCCCTGAACCTAATGGATTTCAACCCCAGTAAGACGCAAGTCTGTGCATTCACCGCTAAAAAAAACCCCTTTGTCGTAGCACCTCGCTTTCAGAGCATACCTCTTAAGATCTCGGAGAGTATTGGGATCCTTGGTGTCGACATTTCCAGCAAACTCGAATTTAGGGGTCATCTGGAAAGTAAGGCCAAAATGGCCTCCAAAAAGCTCGGTGTGCTGAACAGAGCGAAGCGGTACTTCACCCCTGGGCAACTCCTAATGCTTTACAAAGCTCAGGTGAGGCCCCATATGGAGTATTGCTCACATCTCTGGGCCGGCGCACCGAAATACCAATTGGACCCATTTGACTCCATCCAACGACGTGCTGTTCGTATTGTCAACGATCCCACTCTCAGTTTAGCCCCAGTTTACTGCCCAGTTTAGAACCCCTCAGCGTTTGGAGGGACGTTGCGTCTCTCTGTGTGTTCTACCGCCTGTACAATGGGGAATGCTCTGAAGAATTGTTCAATATAATTCCCACCTCGGGTTTCTACAACCGCACCTCCCGTCACAGAAGTGCGGTCCATCCGCATTTCCTAGATACGGAGGTGTCGCGTACTGTTCGGTTCAAAAATTATTTTATATCGCGAACCCGTAGGCTGTGGAAGGAACTACCTCAAGAGGTCTTCCCATTAAACTACGACATGGGGTTCTTCAAGAGAGCTGTGAATAGGATTTTGCAAGGTCGGCGGCGCGCCCGCATATCCCCTGGTGTTGCAGGTGTCCATGGGCGGCGGTAACACTTACCATCACGTGAGACTGTTTGCTCGTCCGCCCTCTTCTCTATAAAAAAAAAAAAAAATGAGGTTCAATAATATTATCAACGATTTCATACAAATCTCTTTTCCGTCCAGTCTTGGCTGATCTCATGTCAATGACCGAAATTCTTCGTGCTCGTTAGGTGCGCTTTAGTAAAAAAAAGTTGTGTACCAACTAGTAATACATAGTAATACGATATACTGCAATATATCGCAGACAGCCAACCTGTAGTCTATAAAGGAGTGGAGTATAATAGATAGATTTTATGGACTATAATTCTAATGATACACGCCACTTGGAGATCATAAAAATAAAATTTATTACATGGGCCGCAATACACATCACAAATCCCACCGTGGCCACCCCACCCCATGCCTTTTTGAGTTCCTAATCATTTTTCCAAAAGACTATAAGAAAGTAAGCAAAAAATACCAAGTGTAACTACGTTAAATTACGATACCTACACTATTAAACTGTATTTTTTAACAATTCAAAGCTAGTCCATGCGAAAGACTGGTGAAAAAGTTAAATAAACAATTTTCTTTTACTTACCGGCCGATGAAACGTATTTTCGTTGATACGTCAGGTCTAAACCAAACTACCGTGAGCCATTTTGTGACATATGCGAAACTACCGATTTATGACACACATTAGATGTGCGGCAACATAGTATTAGGCAACAATATGAGTATTTTATTTCGAATGGTTATTCTCTTCCACCTGATAGATAAACCCTCCTGGACCGCCCCCCGCCCCCTCTCCCTCTTACATATTATAAGGGTATCTACCCTTATGCTTATGCATACAATAATGTTCTCGAGTAATAGCATAGGCTTTAAAATAATAATAACTATATTTGAGATAAATATAAACAATGGAGATATTATTACCGCCTGTTGTTTTTAGTTCTGCGATAAACCGAAAGGGGGTATATCAGGTTCACCCGAAACACCCCCTTCTCTTAGTAATGCATAGACATTTTTCCTGTTTGTATAGAATATGAAATAAAATATTTATCTCATATACAGTTATTATTATTTTAAAGTCATGTTACATAACATTTTTTTGCCCTTTTTCCAAGTCAGTTTACATTTATAACCTGTTTAATTAAATTATTGTGTTAATTTCCTTTTTCAGCTACGAGTAGGTACACATCACAAGCCGACGAAATATGGAGGATAACAAAAGTGAAGACAGACTCTCATTTTGTTAAAATGATATTTTAACAACGTTAAATATTACTAGCTAGAAGTATTTGTGTTTAAAAATTAAACAACGAATCAGTACTTCATAGTTCAATTGGCTTTTTTTGTCTTATAGTAAGTACTTATTTGTATCTTAAATTGTACTTAAACCGCAAATTCCTTATCTGCAGTTTTGACCTAATTGAATTAAATAATAATAATAATTTACTTCTTATAATTCACGCATACAGCGTTTAACACAGTAGGTACCTACATGTACACAAATTCTATAACTAAGGCAACATAGTGAAGTCCATTGGCACCCACATTAGAAGCAATCCTGTATTATGGTGTACCAATGGGAGACCATTGGTACACCATAATAGATCTGCATAATCTGCAGTATACACAGTTCCATTAGTTACATATTATGTAATAATAATATTACTTGTAGGTGTAATTTTAATCTTACTCGTAAGCTCACATCAATTTAATTTTAATTGTTTAAATTTAATGACTAAATTAAGGGACACCAAAATTTAATAAATCATTTTTATTTGCAACTAATACCAAGAAATAAGTTAGCCCTTACATTACATAACAATACTTAGTGGTGATAGGAGATAATGGGAGACGAGAAAGTGACGTGGGCGAGGGAAGCTGCGGGAGCGGCATAGGCGAGCTTAGCGACAGGAGCGGCAGCGTAGGCGACCTTGGTGACAGGAGTGGCGTATGCGACCTTGGTGACAGGAGCGGCGTAGGCGACCTTGGCGACAGGAGAGGTATAAGCGAGTTTGGTGACAGGAGCGGCGTAGGCGAGCTTGACGGGAGCGGGGTTAGGGTGTCCCTCGTAGCGTACGTTAGCGTTGAACCCGTGCTCCTTGTCGGCGACGTAGTCGACAATGCGTACGGTACCGTCGGGCTGCAGTAAGGAGTAGGAGCCCTGCACGGCGTCCCCGGCGCGCGCCTCCTTTTGCTGCTTCACGTCACCGCTGTGTTCATCGTGCACCGAATACTCGAATTCATAGTGTGCGGGCGCCTCAGATTCCACGTACGCCACTTTTGTGACCGGCACCAAGGGGATGGCAGATACCGCCACAGCCAAGGAGAGAAGTGCCACAAACTACAAGTAAATAAATAAAGATATTAAACTTTGTAATACACGAACATTGATGAAATCGTAGTTCTTACTAAAAACTTACCAATTTTCTTAGGTTTTCGCGATTACTATACATAGCAATTAAACAACTTTGAACGGTTTAAAACGGGTGACTGTCACCCCGGGACCACGTCCACTGCAAAATGTTCGAAACGTCGGGATATAAATAATGTTAAATATACGCGATTTAAACCGTTCAAAGTTGTTTAATTGCTAAACTTACCAATTTGTTTCTATAATACAAGTAGGTATATATTAAACTTTTGATTTAACACCACAAGAATATTCTGTCATGAATAATTTAAGTCAGCCAGTTAAGTATGTGGTGTATTTGCAATTTTATTGTTTTACACTATTTTTGTAGAACCCTCTACATATATTAATTGCTTTGTAGTATTTACTTGTTATGGTCTCTAAGATACAGGCCCTCACTAGTTTGGGAACTATAACCAGGCATTACAAGAAAAAAAAACATATTTATATAAGAACGTTGTCAAATATTATCTAGTTTCTTCAACAATTCTGAATGATAATTGTGCCATACAACCTTATATTTTCTTTTTACTCATATGTCAACACTTCATACAGCGCACTTGTATCAATCTACATGTTGTTTAGATTTGTGTAAATAAAGAAATATAATTATGGTTATAATTTTAAACCACTTTGGTGTTTATTAAAATCTCAATTACCTTAGCTGCCATTGTTGCTATTTGGTTGCCGATACTTGACTATGTTTTTACAGTGACCCACGCCAGTTTATATATACTAAAATGTATCGCCTACAATGACAAATAAACTCACCCCGCGGCTATTTGCAACAGTACCTTTAATTCGTTGCATTGATTGTGAGTTCAAGGTTGGGTATCGCATTCCGACATTGTATTAACGAGTATCTCGTATCTTAATTTTTGTCACATGCAATGAATGTTTTTCGAGAAATAAATGCAATGAATGATAGCCAAGAGTGCTTAATTTGGACTTGCATCCGTGAGGTCGGTAGTTTGATCCCGTGCTCGTAAGTTTAATCATTGAGATTTTAAAGAAGAACAAGAGGGTGAAGGCAAATTCACATATTAGGGGTTAAAGTATGAAATTGCCGATTTGTACTGAAAAATTAAAACTCGTTTTTTTCTAAAATGTAACATATTTATTTAATCAAAATATTTACCCTCATTATCTATACATTGTTGCCATCTAATCGGAAGTTCATTTATGCCTTTGCGATAGAACTCTGGGGATGTAGATTCGACAAACTGTGTGAAAGCATTTTGTACTGCCTCTTGGGAAGAAAATTTTTTACCACGTAGAAAATTGTCCAAATCACGAAAAAAAATGGTAGTCCGTTGGAGCAAGGTCTGGCGAGTACGGAGGATGACGTATGGTTTCTAACTGCAGCTCCTGTAGAGTTACAACGGTTTCTCGTGCAGTGTGAGGTCTTGCGTTATCATGAAACAATAATGGTGAAGATCGATTCACGAGTCGGGGCTGTTTCACTGCTAGTTTCTCCATCATTGTTCGAAGTTCGGCACAGTAAATATCTGCTGTTATTGCTTGACCAGACCTGAGAAAGTTATAGTGAATAACACCATGAATAGACCACCAAACAGTTACCATTACCTTTTTATTGGTAAGCTTTGCCTTAGGGCACTGTTGTGGCGTTTGACCTGGGGTCAGCCATTGCATTTTTCGCTTTCGGTTATCGTAAAGAATCCGCTTTTCGTCACATGTCACAATTCGATCCAATATTCCTTCATTTCTGTACCGATTCAACAAGGCAACGCAAGTTTCAAGACGCGTTTCTTTCTGCAGATCAGTCAAATCATGAGGCACCCATTTTTCACATTTTTTTATCTTATTGATTTGATGCAAATGAGTCAATATAATAAAGAAATAATAAAGTGTGAGTAACCCGTTTACATAACAATTAATTATTAAAAAAATGCCATATCCCCAATGCGATGTCGAACCTGCATGATAGTGTAACCTGAAGCCTTGTAATTACATAAAGAAAATATGCCCTACAATAACTCTGTATAAGCTGATTATCTCATTTTGTTTATTATTAACAAACAGACAGTAACAATAAAATTCGTATCAAACTAGAAAACATGACTCTTTCGTCATTTTAATGATGTACCGTAGCTTTAGTTTTGATTTGGAGATGTAATAATTATGTAGTTGCTCAGATAAATTAATAATAAATAAAAAGGACAACGTCTATCGATCGCTTTATTCGTGATAATAAATAAAAAGGACAATGACTATCGATTGCTTTATTCGTGATAATAAATAAAAAGGACAATGACTATCGATCGCTTTATTCGTGATAATAAATAAAAATTACAACGTCTATCGATCTCTTTATTCGTGATAATAAATAAAAAGGACAATGACTATCGATCGCTTTATTCGTGATAATAAATAAAAAGGACAATGACTATCGATCGCTTTATTTGTGATAATAAATAAAAAGGACAACGTCTATCTATCGCTTTATTCGCGGTAATAAATAAAACGGACAACGTCTATCGATCGCTTTATTTCGTAAGATTCGTAAGATAATTTCGTAAGTGTTAGCGACTCTTACCTGTAGTAACAAAAATCATATGAATACTTAATAATCTAAGGTTTATTATCCAAAAAACTTATACGTATAAATAAAATCAAAATCAGATTACTTTTTATGAGGTTTATGTACTAAACACATCCAAAACATTTACTAACTAAATTACAAAACAAAATCTTTCTCTATATGTGCATAAATTACATATAGGCCAACATTAATAAAAAATAAAGTGTACATTAATAAGAACGAAAACAAACAACAGCAACAAAATTTACCAAATGAAGGAAGAAAAGATTAAAAGTTACTAAATTTAAATGCAGTATCTAAAATTAAAATTGACTATTTCTACGTAATAAATGCTCTAAACCCTGAGTGATAAATACTTGATTATATTAACTTATTATACTTTCCTTTGCTTTCATACGTGACACTATTTTCATAATGTTTTCTTGCTTCAGAAAAATATGGCTGTTGTGGGAAACAGAAGGGTCATTTCTAAATGCCACCACCAAGCGAGTGAATAGTTTATCTAATAAAATAATAAACGGCTGCTGTCCCGTCTATATGGCGACCGATTGTTGCTGTGCAAAAAGTCCTGAATTCGATTTCCCGTCAGATATTCATTAAATGACTTAATATTAATTAAAAGACAAATGTTAGTTCGGGTCAGGGTGTGTTATTGTCTTTGTCTTTATATGTGTCTCTAGACCCATGACATCTAGACCCCATCCTAGTGTGAGTCATTGAGTGTGACATTATTTATAACGCCACAAAGCGATAAAGAAAGAAAAAAGAAATTTTAGTGTGCTACACTATTGATTAATAATAAAAATTGCATTGATCTAATGTGACTACTTAACATAACAGTGTTGCATTACGATACACTTAACACAACTTAACAGCATTTAGATGTAGTCAAAATGCTACATCAAGAACAATAGCACTAATTTTCAGTTATATTCGTTTGCATTGAGATTTACTACTTTGCCAAAATAAATCATTTTTGCATTGGAATCGTCACAGATTGACAAATTTATGACAAATTTGACGCCAGTCACTTATGTCACTCCACTGCCGGATAACACACTCATCTTAACAATGAGTATACAATGTACATAGAAATTTAGATAATTATTATTAATTAGATTTCTATAATTTCTGGAAATATGTGTACCTACATATAAAAAGTGTAAGGAATTGAAAAGGTTTAAAAGTTAAGAGTTCGCTCCCACGTTTGACTTTTGTTGAGCAAGTTTCTTTTCAAGTTTCAACTTTCACTTAGGTACTGGAAAAACATGTTGGCTCAATTGGTGAAATATACCTACTTTATACATTTCACCAATTGAGAATATTGGTTTGTGACATACCTATTATTTTACGTAAACATTTCATGTCATTTTCATCGATTATAACTTTTTTTTTTATATATGTACGAGTGACCACCGATTTCTACGATTTATGTAATTATCTATTAAAAATCGTCTGTCTGCCGTCGATCCAGCCCAGGAACGCACAGTAAACGCAGCATGGGGCGCCGCGTCACAAGAAAACAAGTAAGTCGCAGCTAGTGACTGGATGAGACAAGCAGAAGACCGAGTGCAACGAACTAATGACGAGAGACAGACTGATAATTACCCTCAAAACTTATTTCCTATATTTTCCAAAAGATTTATATTTGTTAGTTGTGGACTAAACGAGGGATTACCTGAACTATACTATCTACTCATTTTAAAAATACATATTTCAATTGGATGGTTTTTTTATATTTTAAATTTATTTTGACGATTTCAATGTATTCTTTCATTTCCTATTAAGTAATTATTAACACTTTATATTATTACCACGCTAGAAACCTTCATTGGAACTACAAAATTCATCTTTTTTCTCCATATAATATATATATATATTATATATATATATATATATATATATATATAATAGGTTACGTTATAATTATATTGCTTATGGTACGATAAAAGGAAGCTTTTGGCGAAATCCTTCGATATACCCATGAACATATATTTTTTTTGTTAAAATAATTTCAGTAAAACAATTAATATTTATAATTAATTTATTGCAACTATTATTACCAATAAATAAGTTATTTTCAACAATTAGATAACAGCGCCAGTCTAGTGGTGGTAGGAGATGATTGGAGAGGAATAAGCGACATGGGCGAGGGGAGCTGCGGGAGCGGCGTAGGTGAGCTTAGCCACGGGAGCACCGTATGCGACCTTGGCGATAGGAGCGGCGTAGGCGATCTTGGCGACAGGAGCCGCGGCGTAGGCGATCTTGGCAGGCGCAGGAGCGGAGTGTCCTTCGTAGCGTACGTTGGCATTGAACCCGTGTTCCTTGTCAGCGACGTAGTCGACGATGCGCACTATACCGTCGGGCTGCAGCAGCGAGTAGGAGCCCTGCACGGCGTCCCCGGCGCGCGCCTCCTTCTGCTGTTTCACGTCGCCGCTGTGCTCATCGTGCACCGAATATTCGAACTCGTAGTGTGCTGGTGCCTCGGGCTCCGCATACGCAACCTTCGCGACCGGCACAAGAGGGATGGCGGTCGCCACCACGGCCAGAAAGAGAAGCACCACAAACTGAAATCAAAATAAGATTTTACATGTGTTCCAGGATTAAACAGATATTTAATCTAGACTTAAGGTGTAAACTTTAGAATATATGCAAATATTTGAGTAGTCCACCTTAGCGACCATTATTGTTGATTTGATTGTCCAAGCTCGACTATGTCAATAGAGCGACCTGTAACACTATATATACAAAAAACTGTCGGCCACACTTAATGAACTACTTACCTTAACGCCCTCCGGCTCATTGTGTGCGTGAATTGAACTTAGATTAAATATTTGCAAGGTTAAGGTCAAGACACTTGGTGGCAGTCTGTCAATAAGATTTGATATCTAGATTAATTTCTTATGACATTGATAATTCGTTTACACCATTTTATCACTGACAGTGAAATTAGGTGGATTCTTCTGATGCCTATTCTTAGAAGGTATCCATGGATGCTAAAAGCATTTTTTTTAAATAAACTCCATTTTAGCTGCTTAATGACATTTTAAGACTAATCATCTTTCGGCGTAAGTCATTATATTAAGTTTGTAATTTGTTCACGTGTTTTTATATAATAGTGATATGATAGTTACATGTAATGACATGCTCATGGACAGGTAATGAGAGTATTGTACAGCTTTCTAATCATAAATTGTAGATAGGCACTCTTATTGGTTTCAATACCCACACCCACTTGGAATTCCAATTCCACTGGGAAATTGTGGAATTTGGACTATTCCTGTTTCACGTAGAACAGAATTTGATAATTTTCTCCTAACTAACTTGAGTAGTAACTAACAATAGTAACTAACCCTACTTATTTCAAGGGGGAGAGTGCACGCTGCACTCCCACAGCCGCTGGGCGCACTCGACTGCCCACGTTACTCCTCTCTCACAGAAGATTACCTTGAAATGTACTGCATTTCCTACTTTATCGTTTCCCCAATGTACGTACGTGTTTCGTTAGTGAGTGAGACATGTTACAGCCCATTCCCATCCCATCCTATCCCTCCCCATTTTTTCAATCCATTCCTTATCTGAAATGGTAGGCAGCGCATTTTGGGGCGTGCCAACGTTTGTCATTCTGGACTGATGTTGATATGTATCGCCGATGTCTATGAGTGACAGTCTCCACTCACCATCAGGTGGACTGTATGCTCGTCTGCTGCCTTTTTTCTATATAAAAAAGAAAAAGTTACCTTATAGGCATTATTAGGTATATGTGATATATAAAAGTAACAATATTTTGAAAATGTCTACGAAAGCAGTCAAATTATTTTTTGAATATCTCTGCATACAAAACCTGCCGTATTATAGTATCATGGATTGACTGACAATCAGTCTCATAAATAAATGTAGTTGTTTTAATTTCGTACATTTTTAAAAAATAATTAATTTATGATAAATTAACTTCACTGCAGAATATTTGCGATATTTTTTGATATAAAAGCTATATAAAAACTTGAATAACTTCGTAGATTCCCTATATTATTTTCTATTGATGTTTAGTGATATTTAACTGCATACAATATATTTATGTTCTGTAACTTTCATAAATAAAGAAAACATATCTCAAATACGTAAGAAAACATACATATTTCGTATACTCGCGAATACGTATCTCAAAATTTGAGAAACTGCCTTTATTTTAATTTTCTCAATAAACATTAAATAAATATGTGTAAAGCATACATTTTATTGATATATTTTATTATATATCTTATTTATATTTATATATTTTATTTATATATCTTCTTATTTATTTATATCTTATCTTATTTATCTTATATTTTATTGTTATTTGTGAAAAAGAATTGTAAAAGATCTCGCTAAAGTTATGAATTGACACAATAATAATAATATCCCATACAGTATGCGGTTAATACTTTCCTGATCTAATTTAAATAAATCGCTCATAAATCATCCTTGGCGAAACATCGCCCACAACAAATAACGACATGTTTTTACTTGCGAAAGTATTCAGTACATCGCAATAATAAGACTATTAGAAATATTTTATTATAACGGGTTCATTACTAACAACCATCCTATCAAGATCCCGCAATTCTAATATTTCTTTGTTAAAGACCGGTCTTGGTAATGTGGTCACTATTTGTCAGAGAAATTAAAAGTAGTTTGGTGACCAAAATGACCGAGGCCTTGACCGAAATGTGCGAGGCGTGGTCTGACTACATGTGTAACACGCACGAATATTGTACGCATTGATTGATGGAATTTCAACAAGCACGAGAAATGATCTTTAATCGAATAATCGTTTACTATTGTTAGATGATAAGAGAGTGAGTGAGTTTAGGTATGCATTCACGGCACGATTTATTTAAGATACTGTTTAAGTGAAACTAATACTATTCAATAGTTGTTGTTTAACACTTACAGGAAAGCACAGTATTACAAGCCTGCAAACCAAGAGAGCCGACGACTTGAAGAAGTTCCCTGGCGACTGGATGAGAAGAGCGAAAGATTTTGTATGGTGTGTGACTTTGGCAGAGGTCCATACGAGCAGTGGAGAAACATAGGCTGACGGTATGGTATGGTAAGCGCGCTGTGCAGCGTTTTTGGTTTGTTTTATCTATGTAAAATTTGTTACATCCCGACATCCAATGGAACAAATACCAAGGTAAGCTGAACTGTCTTGGGTAAAGTACTAAGAAGAAACAGCGGGATTGACCAATCTGTAGCATTTGGCAAATGAGGAGTATTTGTACTGTAAAAGTACTAGAACATACTATCGGTATACCTGCTCTGTATAGGTTTTTACTTTTTCCCAAGGACACACGGTCTTTTGCTCTTCTCACCCAGCTACTACGGGCATCTTTCTTCAAGTACAAGTTCAAGTTTTTATATTTCTCTCAATTAGTAATTTTTGTATTTTTTTCCTTGATTTTATTTTTGTTTTTTAGTAACTTTATTTCTCAAAACTAAACATTAAATATCAGTTTAAAACTAAAAATTATGTATATCTACTTACTATATTATCTAATGTGTGATATTATAGATATTATTTATTATTATAAATAAATAAATAATGAAAGTAAATAAAAATGGTAAAAAATGGTCACGTTTTTTATAATTATTTGTGTGTTTTACTTTTAACCGTGACATTTAAATTAAAAATATCGACTGAAACCGATATCAATCTTTCAGTAAGATCATTGTAGTACAACAGTAAAAACAAGTGACATAAAACGGTCACATTCCTCCTGCTCGCATTCAACTCGTTCCGGGACTATAGTTTGTTCACCCGGCCGGCGCGCGTCCCATGCAACGTTTCGGGATACGTTTCATGTACTGTAAAAATATTATAATTCAAGTAAAAAGACCTTTAATAAAGTAATGCTACAACCTACAACTGATTTGTCCAGACAATAGTGTCTTTTTCTCCTGTGTGGAAAACCACGGGTTCGATTTCCGGTCGATATTTAGTTCTTCTTTTTGTAAAATTTAAAGGGAAGGGCGAGTTACCCCCCTCTCTCAAAAGATTGCCGTGAAGCGTATCAACTTAGTGCGGTCATCGAGACACTTTATACCGCGAACCCGAAAGTTGTGGAATGAACCGCCACCTGAGCTACGCTGCGACATGGGATTCTTCAAGAAAACTGTGAATACGATTTTACAAGGCCGGCAATGCACCCACATACCTCCTGACGTTGCAGGTGTCCATGGTCGGCGGTAGCCACTTACCATCACGTGGGCTGCATACCCGTCTGTCACCTTCACCATAAAAAATATACCTACTTAGTTCTAACTACAAGTCCCATCGAATGTAGAGTTTAATGGAACGGAGGAAGCATTTATTCATTTTACTTTAAATTCCTATTCTATCCATCCCTCGAGCAGGAACGGAGACTATCATTGGTTGATGAAAACTCCTTAATCCGCTATCCTCCTTCCCAATCCTTTTTCTAACTCTAGAGGTACTAAAGGTTCCTAAATCTCTAAAGGTTACATTTACTCGTACATTTAGTATAACTCCTTTACATTTAGTATAAATGTATTACTCTCCAGTTGTTTCTAAATTTCTATAGGTAAGGTTCCTAATCTCTAAGGGCGTATTTGAGGACGGTTCAATGTTCGTCATTCTTGTCAGTTATTAGCATGTATCGCGTTTGTACTCGTATATGAACTAAATCGAAGTGTATTCAGTCATGTGTATTGGTTTTGAAACTAGACAAACAGTACTCACCGTGTGCAGATAGATAGATATCTAAGATTATTTTTAATCGACTACCAACTGAAGCAGCACTAACAAAACTATCGATCGCCAGTGATTTCGTCCGCGGTAGCCTAGATTTAGTGTAGATACCTACGTATTAATTTCGTTAGATAAAAGCTTCGCTTATTTGCTTATACTCGTATATAATAAAAGATGCACGCCTGTCTGTCACAGGTACAGACCGATAGAATAAATACCTATTATAATAAGCAATTTTTGGAGATGATTTCGATTTTGGAGGCTGCGATATGTATGAAAAGTTTAACGTATAAAAAAAATGTTTCTAAGAAAAAATGTAAAGGATTTCCTGTTAACGCAGAATCATAGACAGGACTCATGATTTCAGTATTCAGAAGTACATCTCACACACATAAATATAAGTATAGACGATATTAATTTGTTAAATAAACGTTTCGTATATTACTTATTAAAATTACATATGCTTACTCAAACGTAATCTTATGTGGATTATGTAAATCAATAGTTTGGCAATTTAATAACTGGAGCAATGCTCGCGAGTAATGTGTTCGGCACCAAGTGGAACTAGTTATTTACATAGCTCTCGGGTGTTTTATAGCACTTTATATGTCACGAGAAAACTATTAAAATCTGTCAATCAGTAAATAAAAACATTTGATGCTATTTGTCAATTTGTTTGTATTATTTTTTTTTGGAATAATGACAATTCGTATTTTTTCTATAAATGTAGAGGTTGCTAATCGCAAAGATCAACGCAGCGTTCAAATGTGAATTCAAAACATAATAATACGTCACCATATAGAGGAAGAGTCGGAACAAACAGTCAAATGGCACACGTTATCAACTAGTCAAAAAGGCCCGGCGGGCGTCCCGACAAGCATGTGTATTATGTATGATATTTTTGTAGGCAGTGTCACATTATGAAAAACTATTGCATGCCCTTCAATTTTTTTGCACATAATATATAGCCTATGTCAATCTGGGATAATGTACCTTTCAAATGTTGAAAGAATTTTTGAAATCGGATTATTAGTTTCGGAGATTACCTGCTACAATCCAAACTGACGAACTTTTACCTCTTTATAATATTAGTATAGATGTAATGTGGCTAAGTAAGAAAGTTTTTGTCCACGTTAATCAAAGTCCATGTCAACACTTCAACATGCACCCAATACTGAAATTAATAATGCTTTCACATCAAATTATACATTTATTTTAACTTTCAAACACACTATCAATTTATTAAGTAAGTACCAAAAAATTTAGAGAATCGCGACACTTGGAAACTATTTTTTTAATTTAAGGCAAGTCTTAAACCAGTCGTTCTATTGCTAGATTCCAATCTAGGCTTCTTTATCTCCACTTACTCTGTTTGTTTCGTTCGTTGTTATGTGATATGACTTCTCTATCAGCAATTCGTTGGGATGTTGATTAAGTAAAACAACTACTTGATCGACCTCCGAGCAAAAATGATTGAAATGACACTCACTAACATAGTTTGTAAGACTCTTTTTAGAGTATTAACAGTTTATTATGAATCGATGTTGTCGGATGAATAAATAATTAATAATAAGCAAGTTAAACCTTTATGGTGGATATAATTAAAGATTATAAAACCGATTTGGTTCATACGCTTTTGAGAAAAACCAGGTGATGGTTAGTTATTTAAATGTGTTAATATATTTAGTCGATGTTGCTCACTACGTGACAAAATAATGCTACATTTAATTAATTTGTCAATACATTTGAAGGTTTACTATAAGTAGATATCAAATCATGAGCAATTTCCGATTCAGGTAATTTATGGTTATTTTATTAGTTTATATAAGGTGTATTTCGGCACATTTATATAGTCTGTTTTATATAGAAAGAAGGTGGCCGACGAGAGACAGTTCACCGATCAGACGCAGGTAAATGGTACCAATGGACATCAGCGATATACATACCAACATCAGTCTAGAATGGCAAATGTTAGTTTGCCGCGCCGCGCCGCGCCGCGCCACGCCGCGCCGCGCCACGCCGCGCCGCGCCACGCCGCGCCGCGCCGCCCTCCGGTTTCTGTTTTGTTTTAGTTTAACCTAAGTCAGTAGTCGTGTAACAAGTACGCTACGATCTTTGAATAGGTTTAAGTATATCCTTCCGTCCAAAATGTATGTTATTTGGACCTCAAACAACAATTTTTCGATAAGCTCGAACGCCAACTTAATAAGTGTATCAAATTTATCTTCAGTCATGTCTCACATTACCCTTCCAAGCTTAAATGGCTTTCTCTTCGTAATCGTAAAGAAACACCCCCGCATGCACCGATTTGAAGAAGCAAAAATTAATTTGAAAAAAGAATTGGTAATGATGGGGAATAAGGACTCTAGTGGAATGTGAAGTATTCCTTATCTCAAACACTCCCCGATTTTATCCCCGATCGGGAATAAAATGTATCAAGAGATAATGCGGTAGTTCTCTTTATCCCATATATTTCTGCACTCTATGGAATAGGTTGGGATAGTATAATATGAGAGAAATGAGATAGGAAGAAGTAAGACTGTCCTTATCCCATTATACTCCCCGCTCAACGGGACGCGATAGGATGGCAAAAGAGTCCGGTATATCTTATAGATCATTATTATCAATAATCCTCACCTATCTCTCAAAAATAACTAAGTATCTTCGATTAACAATTTGCTTATGGAAAGTATTTATTAAGATATCAATGTAACATTTCATAATAACATGCGACGTTATCTGAGCAAAGGGATCTTAATGTCGGCATGGACTTTGGTTAATTTTCTAACTTAAAATTTAGTTGTTTCAAATATAAACCTGCTCTCACATCTGATCTTAATTTGATGTCTTACTTAATTAGCTTGTCCTGTTCACACTGATTAATGCGTGTACGTAATAGTACTTTGAAGGTAACTCTATATAGTTTACGTACCTACCTATGTACTCGTACAAATTTATATGTAATGTTAACTAAACAAAAATACCTTATTGTCGGTATTTTATTTTATTATTGTTTATTAGGTTACCAACACCTACAATACGATAGATAATAATAACAGATGACCAATATAAACTTAAGAAATTTATATTTATCACCAAAAATTTTACAATACGATACAAGTTATTAGATAAGGCCTTATTTGATATTGTTAGTGTTACCTGTTGTCCTTACCACTAAAAGTTCGCCTGGAAGAGATCGCTTGAAGAGAAAAAGACGATGCAGTGTTATAAGTACTTTAATTTGATTTAGTATGTGGTCACTTCGTGAGTAGGCGGGACGGTACAATGATAGTCAAAGTGATTAATTTGTATCATTGTACAATCTGTGTTATTAGACAATATCGTTGCAAATAAGTCTAATTATATCACGTATTAACACGAGGATATGCATATGTAATTACATACACACATGTTGTAGTGCAAATGAACAGTCGTGATACTTCTTACCCTAAGAAAAGAAACGTCATGATTAGAGTTGCCATTTGTAAAATCTTCTAATCCGGACAAAGAGGTCAAACATCCCAGGGCATTTGGGTTTGAGACCATACCATCAGCCAATGTCTCTCCATTGCTGGATGTAGGCCTCGCCACCGCACACGATCCTTGGCTCTTCTCATCCAACCACCACCGGCGAAGTTCTTCAAGTCGTTGTTACACGTGGCCCGGGGGGTGGGGGGTGGGGCCGTCGCACACTGCACCTCCCATATGGGTTTGAAACATGGACATTAAATAAAAAATACGAACCCCTCTTAAAACTGAATTTCGAATTTCTTACGTGAAAACTAACAATTTTGTTCAACGACTTTTTAAAATTCAGCACATTTTCACACAAAACACTCAATCACTATCTTATTTCCCTTATCTTTATCTTCCTCAATGTACATACGTGTTTCGGTAGTGAGTGAGATGCGCCAGAGCCCATTCTCATCCTATCCCTTCCCATTTTCCCTACCTTTTATCCAAATCCATTCCTATATCTCCAAAGGTAGCCAGTGCATAAGGGGGCATGTCAACGTTTGTCATTTTGGACTACCGTTGGCATGTATCGCGGATGTCTATGGACGGCAGTATTTACTTACCATCAGGTGGACTGTATGCTCGTCCGTCGCCTACGTCCATAAAAAAAAAATCTCTCGCAACATGTACTGATTTACATAGATATAGAAATCTAACAATAGAGGTTCGATTAGCAGTTGTTTATGAGGTGTGCAGCGTTGCCGTGTTAACATGTAGTGAGTGAGTAGTACAGAATAACAAAGTCACTTTTAACGACATTATTTTACTGTTGAAAGAGCGCAGGTTTATTTAATCATACATATCTTTACCTACAATTTAAATTTTCATGTCGTCAAATTAAAATACTAGATTCTATGACGAAATAATGACGTCATATTTAACTATATGAAACGCATTAGACTTTCGCTTTGTGTACATATTTTATATTGTGAATTCCTATCCACAATTAGACCGTTTAGATCAATCTAAACGCCTTCGGAAGCTTTAAGAATATTTGATTCAAACCAAAATCGACATGTTTTATTGAATAAACAATATTCAATACATTTTAAGTGTACCTACCTACTGTCCTGGAATAAGTTAAATACACTTAAGTTATCTCAGTTGAAAAGTCGAATTCAACAATAAATATTCTCTATGCAAAATTCAAAGAAGTAGAATATTTTTCTAGAAGTATCAAGACTGTTACAGTATTAAGTAGGTGTGAGGTTTATAGTACCGTAAAACGAATGGTATCATTTCATCGCTCGTAAACACGTTGATAAGCATCTCAATCGGATTGGCATTGTTATAGCACGCACGCTTTCCGACAATCCATTGATGTTCTTATATGTCTTATTAATAGCATTATAAAGTTCATAATCAAATGTACGAAGCGTCCTAGTTAATAGTTTGAGTGTAATACGGAGTGACACCGAATATCGTTACGTCATAAGTATTGTTATTATTTGATATTATAATTTGGATATTATTTATGTCAAGTGGATTGATTTGATTGCGAAAGTTGGCCACCTGTACAGAAAAAGAATAGATAGATACAAACAAAAAAATATATACTAAAATAAATAAACACTGATATCTTTGATCAGTATCACTGATCGATACATCAGCGGTACAGTCATATAACGATATATATGCATTACTCTCTTCCAATTCTTTCTTTAGTCAACAACATTTAAAGTAAGGAAAGAGGCTCGTCAGTAAACAATGCTAAACTACACTTTATCATGGTTACTCTTCGCTCTAAAAACTAGATAACTAGTTATAACTTATAGATAACTAGAAATTTTATTTTTAGTTTTTAGTTTAAAATGAACAATCCCATAAAACAACCAATGACATATTAAACAGTCCAATAGATCTGGGATCCCATGTGTGCTGAAAGGGCGTCTATCTCGGCACAAGCTGTATACAAAAATGCTATACAGCGCTGATTTTCAGCTGGAACAGTGGTGTACGTATTTATCTCGAAAACATTGCAGGTCCAAACGATTAGGACCGTAATGTGATGTTGATGAGTAATGAATGAATTACATAACTATTAATCCAGTTTTTAAGCGATAGCCTGCGGCGTGCTCATGTGTGGTAGTACGTCTTGGACGCGTCTGCGCAACTCAGGTAGTGGCACTATATAAGCTCTTCGTTGTCAAATAACATCACATTTATTCAGATACGTACAGACAACATGACAGCTAAAGTGAGTAGCCCAATAAGGATTTTTATAAATCATTTATTTTTTCAACCTATACCTAGTTGAATTCGGATTAAATTCAATGATGTGGAATAGCTTTTAAAGTCATTAGTAGTGACTAAATAAGAACAAGTGAAGATCTTGTGTAGTACCGAGCCTTGAGAAGCGAATATCTAGCACTGGAGGGACGGACAGAGACTGCTTTGGTAAGAGAGGAACACACGTCGAATGGATGAACGAATGCAATATCGGGTGAAACCTTTTTGAAATGTAGATATATGAAATCCAAGATTTTTACAAAAACGCAAGGATGACAAAACTGTCAATTTCCTCTCGGTTCCTTTTTATATATAAATATTTTTTGCATAATATACTTTTTATATATGATTCTTTTGTAATAATATACATATTTTTTACAGCTCATTACATTTTCCTGTCTGTTTGCCGCGGCGGCTGCGATAGCAGTGCCAGTGGAGTCTGCGAAGATTACTTACGCTGAACCCCAGGTGCAGAAGGTTGCCTACATTCAACCCCAAGTGACCTACGCTCAACCTCAACAGGTGCAAGTGACTAAACTGGCATACCCTGAACCCCAGCAAGTGCAACTGACTAAGTTTGCGTATGCCAATCCTCAGCAAGTGCAGATTGCCAAAGTTGCTTACGCCGAGCCAGAAGCGCCAGCTAACTATGAGTTCGAGTACTCTGTACAAGACCCACACAGCGGCGACGTGAAGGGACAGAAAGAGCACCGCGCTGGAGACGCTGTCCAAGGGTATTATTCTTTGCAGCAGCCTGATGGAACCACCCGTATCGTAGAATATACCGCTGATAAGGAACACGGGTTCAATGCTATTGTGCGATATGAAGGACATCCTACACCCGCTCCAGCAAAAGTCGCCTATGCAGCTCCCGTAGCCTACGCTTCAGCGCCAGCTCAAGTGGCTTATGCCCCAGCACAAACTCAAGTGGCTTACGCCCCAGCTCAAACTCAAGTGGCTTACGCCCCGGCACCGGTCCAAGTTGCCTATGCACCAGCACAAGTAGCGTACGCGGCTGCGCCCGCTGCCAAGTTAGCCTATGCCCCAGCACCCGTTGCCTATTCATCATCACCTATAACCAAAGTAGCCTACTCATCCCCCGCCGTGGCTTATCAACACTAAATATGGTACTTAATTAAGTTGTATAAGTAATTTTATTTATTCCCAATAAACCAACTCAGTAGATAAATTTTATTTGAAGCTTTTATTTTTCTAACGGTCAATGGGGAAAGAATTGAGCAAGGAGGCGTCAAAGCGGCGTATCCGATATCAAAACGTTCTAAACGAAGTTAGAAGGAAGCGTGCGGGTAGTGTCGGGGAATCAATTGAATTATGTAGCATTATGAGGCCAGGAGCTCCGGTTACGCGGCACGTCCGCACCCCGCACCCCCGGCGGGGACGCTCTGACGCATTGCTCTTGACACCTATTCATTCCGCTACTTTAGTTTGTGCACCACACAGTACCCGTCTAATTGAACCTAGTACCTTTCGCAAGAGTCCCCTTTGTCGTCCATCGAGTAACTAACAGCGGGGGGCAGGGCATCCTACCAACAACAACAACGCTACATCGTCAAAATAGCAAAACGTTCGACGCCTACATTTGATTGCAGGCAAATATAAATTGACAGGACTGATGGTGAAAGTGGTTGTTGGGATAAAACGGAGGGTTTGTAAAGCGTGTGATGTGAATATTTTATTTGTAGAGAGCACGTCAAACTGAAGGGTTGTTCGACAATATTTTATTATCAAAGGTTGGTGTAATGAAAACAGACAGAAGTTGCCTAACGGGTGTTGAGTCTGTAATTGTGCAAAGCCCAAACTACGTTGAAAACGAAAAAGTATATAGAAACACACATATTGTACTGGCAAACATGTAAGTAGGTTATTAGAATTTCCAAACCAAATTTATTTTTTGCCTGTTTTATTCGAGCATAGGTCGAATCTTTATAAATATTTGCCAATATTTACTACGTCCACGCAATATCATTTTGCGCGTGTAAATCCGGCGAGCTCGGTTTGACGATAAAATGGAATAACGAATTCACTGTGAGAATACTTAATGAGTTCAGGAATAAATAATCAGTGCGGACAAATGTTTTGTTAAGTTTTTCAATCCGCCCACAAAGGGTTGTATCGTGTTAATCCCGCTATTATGGGATAATGAACTATTACCCTTCCTCCCCGCACCGCGCCACCCGCTCGCTAGTTTACACTGATATTACACCGAATGTTGCTTATATTCCTTGGAGATTTGTAACCACCTATTTGAACACTAATTACGTTCAAAGCAAGGGTTGAATGCAGTTTGTATCATCATATAAGTATGTGCATTTGTTTACTTGACATGTCAAAGATGTATCCATCTATAGTCTTTCAATGTTCTGAAAATTGCGGCGTAGAGAAAATGGGAAAAACTCGGGCTTCAAACTTAAATAATGAATGACTTAACACTACATAAGAAATTATTTGGAGCGTAACATTTTCTTTCAAGTACTAGTACTTATATCTTAACAATTCACGATATCAACGCACATTAGCTCAAAATGAGGACTAACAAGCGTGACAACAGTATTCAACAGTATAGTTACCATTCATAAGTCCAACTTTTAACTCGACATGTCATCCAAGCGATTATAGATTTTATTATTTCTTGATTTAGACACGGAATGTCAGTGGGCTTCACTATCGTGGATGGTATCAGCAACACGCGCCGCCACGTGGCAAGAACAATGCATTTCGTTCGTTCCATTCATCCATTCGTTCATCCAGATTGCTTCCGGGTGACCCGATGCGGTGTCGCGTTGCATTTTGGGATAAATTTTGATATTGCTACGGCTTCGATATGAATAGTGATGGTGATTAATTCTTTATTGCACGCAGATCGGAGACAAATCTAGTTTTGCCTTACGCCAGTCCGGGATGACAAAGATTTCTTTCACCGTTTTGATAAATAAAGACAGGTTTCATACATCACTTACTCAAAAGCGTCAATGTCTTTACTTCTGATACAAAACATAGCGCAACTGCTTAATAACATTATTATTGACGACATTTGATGTGATCATGCATTTTGTAACCTATCATAGGTAACGAAAACTTGTATTTTACCAACTCATTATTCTCACGTCTGGACATGGGAATTTGTGAATAGACATGGGACTCTTCGAGAGAGCTAATATGAACAGGATTCTGCAAAGTCGGCAGCGCATCCGCATGTCACGCGGTGTTGCAGGTGTCTATGGGCGGCGGTGACCACTTACCATCACCTGGCCCGCTCGCCAGTCTACCATCCCTTCTATAAAAAGAAATGAACAAATATTGAAAAGTAACCGTCAAATAGGTTTTTTGTACATAAGTATATATAATCTTATCATTTTCTGAACGAATGAATGAAAAGATAGTTCTTTTCAGAATTTGGTATTAGGTACCTAATACCAAATTGAATCATGAAACATTCAATCGTATTTTTCCCTCTGTAAATACACAATACGTAAATCTGAGTATTAACCTGCATATATTTCATTGTAAAAAGCTTTCAAATGTCTCTACAAACTTACATAAGTATGTACAGATACTTTAAAGCTACCTAGATACCTTACATAATCAGTATAAATTTTTATCTATAAAGAAGTAACGCGAGGTATCTACTCACAATTGCTCTCGTCATATATTCCATATTTCTGCTATTGCCCGGAGCTCCTCCGAGGAGACAGGGCGAGGGTGGCAGGCTGAAGCGACCGTGAGAGGGGGGTCGCGGGGGGGGGGGGGGGGGGGGGGGCAGTCGGAAACAATTAGGCGGTGCGCAAGCGCGCGAGCTTCCTCCGAAACTAATTGGCGTATCTCTGCTCCGCTCGATGTATTCCGCTTATAATTGACGGGCATGTTGTTATTGTAACAATGTGTTACATTGGGTTATTGATATCTCTGAGGTTGTTTAATATCTTATACTTACAATGGTGAATAGATAGGTAGAAGGAGAAGGTAGCACTACGAAATATAAACATTCAGTACAGAGCATGTGCTCTGGATTATCTGCAGCGTTTGCTGAGCCAGTTCCATTTTGTTGTCGCGACACACAATATATTTCTATATAATATATCTTTTTTCAATGTATCACTGTAGATACTCGTACTTAAGTACATACGTAGGTAATTGTGGTGTTGTGATAACGAGTAAATCATATTTTGACTTCCTTTAAATTCTTAAATAATATTATAAGGGATAATAATATATATGTAAGTGGATGGTAACAACTTATTATACAGTTAAGTCTAAGTTTTCAGTTTTATTTTAAAGAAATGAAATAGAACGTATTATTTTTTCCTGGTTACGGTCTTTTGCCTTTGGACATATGAGGAAGTATTGGGTTAACAGAAAATATTTACTGAATCGAATTCGAATCGAAAAATTTACCCTTCACTTTTTAAGCAATACATCGCTCGCTGACCGTAATGCATTGTAAAATAAAATACAGAACTGTTTTAGGATATAAATGAAACGCCTGCAAAATATATTGAGCAAAACGTCTTTTTACAACTAAATGCTATTCAAAAAGTGATTGCCATATAGTCACAACCCTTCATTACGCCTAATGAGTCGCTAAACACCCCTACAACGTATTCCCATGACATCTGCTTTGTTGCAGACCAAAATCTATTTATTCATATCGTATTGCTAATTTTAGGATTAGCCGGCGCGTTCCGCCGGTTATTGAATTATCCATTCCGTTTGCGGGTACTCCTCTCGTCCCTTGGGGATGCTACCACGGTGAAGTCGTTTCTCTTTACCAACCCCTTGTAAAGTTGCGCGATTTGTATTTATGTCCAAGTCTATGACACAAACACGGACTCTCGTTTACAGAGAAAATACTTAGATACAATTTAATTGCACGCCAATTCTGACAAATGTGACGAGCTATTACCTATATGTAGGTAATTACCATCCGGTACTACTCAAGTTGCAAATAAATGATTTGTTTTGATGGTCAGAGACAGATGTGTTTGACTTTGACTTCAAAATATCGACTTCAAATTAATGGTCAAAATCTAAAGTGTATTACAGATGTCAGTCGTCCTGTGTATCTACCAATATTTAGATCTAGTAAAAGATGTAGGTAATCACTGCATTTTTGTACGTAGAAATAAATAACCTACCTACACAATTTTTTATGCTATTTGGTTTTTATGTCCATTATGATTCCTATTGAACACTGCGTGGTCACAAAGTGTACAAAGGAGGCCCTTAACCGTCAACATAGACCATCTATCTCTAAATTAGCAGTAGATTTAGATGCACTAGATACCATAAATCATTAGATCTAGATTTTATAAAAAATCTAAGGTGTGATATCAGTCTTTTTAAACGTCCCACTGTAAACCACAGGCCTCCCCTAGTAAAACACTAGGGGGTTTCTGGCTTTAATCCAAGACCACGCTGGCCCATGATTATCTGCTTACAATGCAACAAATTACGACTGTTTAGTATTCGGTGTGGCCAATTAAAATACACCATTCGCTAGATAAGTTTTTTTTATAGGGAAGTAGGCGGACGAACAAGCGATCCTACGTGATAGTAAGTGTTACCACCGCCTACGGACACTGGAAACAGTAGGAGGTATGCGGGTACGCCGCCGACCTTGCCATTCACATCCCATTCACACCTTTCTTCAAGAACCCCATATCATAGCGTAATGGAAAGACCTCTTAAGGCAGTTCGTTCCACAGCCTACTGGTTAGCGGTATAAAATGATTTTTGGACCGAACAGTACGCGACACCTCCGTATTGAGGAAATGCGGATACACCGCACTTCTGTGACGGGAGATGTAGTTGCAGAAATCCGAGGTACGAATTATATTGAACAATTCTTCAGAGCATTCCCCATGTTATAGGCGGTAGAACACACAGAGAGACGCAACGTCTCTCCGAACGCTGAGTGTTTCTAAAAGCAGAGGGATGAGAGTGCGATCGGTGACAATTCGAACAGCACGTCGTTGGATGGAGTCAAATGGGTCCAATTGATATTTCGGTGCGCCGGCCCAGAGATGTGAGCAGTCCGCCATATGGGGCCTAACCTGAGCTTTGTAGAGCGTTAGGAGTTGCCCAGGGGTGAAGTAGGTACCGCTTAGCTCTGTGTAGCACACCGAGTTTTTTGGAAGCCATTTTAGCTTTATTTTCCAGATGACCCCTAAATTCGACTTTGCTGTAAGTACGCGTAAACACACGAATAAGACGTTTAAGTATTTATTATATATGTTATTTAGATATTTTCATGAATTAAAAATCATGAAATGAGCTCTGGCATACCTCACTCACTATTGATACACGTACGTACATTTTAGGGTAGGTATTGTATTAATTATACTTAGATACATTTCTTCGACTTTCCTCAATTTTCGTCACTTTGAGCCACTCGCGGTCATTGTTGCTGCTCTGTCACGCGTGTCCAATGAATCTGTCATTAATTCAACGTTTAACTCATAATTGCTTTAATGGGGAGGACAATGGCTCAGTGAGGCGTGAGAGGTGAGGAGCCACTCAATTATGTGGCATTCAGGAGCGCGCTGTTTGCGCTGGTGCTCGAGTGATGTCGCGAGTGCTCTCATTGGCTACCCACCCTCGAGAGAGGGGGCTTCCCCTAGTTTGTTCACGGTAAGGTTTTGTGGACGAGCCTTTTGACATTTTTATACTTTTTCTTAAATTGTAACAAAAGAAATGCCGAATAGAAATAGATACTAGATTGTACTATACGCAACTAAAGGAATACAAGTCACTTGCTAAGGTAGGCAGTAACTTCGAATTTCAAATTCTAAATACTTATTAGGTATTAGCAGTTCTACTAATTGTCTATTTTATGGATTCTAAATTTTTATAAGTACCTAAACTAGCTAATTGTTTTATGTATGTAAAGAAATTTATATTTCTTTAATTCGTACAGCGCTCTTCTATCTGTAAACAGTGACCATGTACGGTACTCTGTAGAGGGCGATGTGAGTAATGGCGGCCCTCGCGGTTGGAAGAGCAGCTGATGTTTAGTTTTGACAGAAGTCACTCATCATTCATTATAATGTTAGATTTAAGTGTAAAAAGTGAATAAAAAGGAATTGGCAATTTAAATAATAAACTTTAAATGTCGTTTCTTTGTTTTCAGAGCAACACAATTGTTTATTAGTTTCCAATTCCTAATAAGATTAGAGGTATTGCACTATAAAACGACATTTCTAGCTAAAATCAAGAAAAATGGAAAAATTACGATTTAAATTTGTAGTATTGGGGTCAACGGACGGAAAAACAAATGTAATATGCATAACCTCTATTGAGACACCAGACGGATGTGTTTTTGGGGTCCCAGATGAGTTAAAGCCCGTAAGTAAGCACACTGCCATATTTTCTTCCGACATATTTACGAAAATCAAAAATTCGCTTAAAAAAAGGCACCAAACACGTGCAGTATGGATCCCTCTAAATACAGATTTAAGGAAAATATATCTGGATGAAGGTGACAATTTACAGTTTGGTGACCAGTATTTAGATGAGATTACAGGAGGGATAATGCCTTCACACAATAACACTAATAGCAATGCCCCAGAGAAAAAAAATATAGGAAAAACTGCTGAACGGTTTTTGATAGAAAAATTTTCAAATAAAACATCAAATGCTAACCAATGGATTAGTGAATTTGAGAGGGAATGTGAAAGATTCGAGATTCTACAGGATGAAGAGAAAATTGAAATTTTAAAACATCTCCTAAAAAAACAGAGCCTAGATTGGTATAGCAGTATGTTAATAAAATTTACAGTAAATTCCGAATGGGCAGTATGGAAGGACAACTTTTGTGAAACATATGGAAATAAAGGTTGGTCCCAAGTCAAATATGCATTTACATTTAGATTTCAAGCTGGATCGCTACTGGAATATGCCACAAAAAAGGAAAGACTGTTATTAGAGGTCAACAAGCACATCGACATGCAAACAATGATAAATCTGATTGTAATGGGACTACCAGATTATGTAATGGATAAAATTGATAAAGAAACTGTAAAATCAACTGCAAGCCTCTACAATGAAATTGAAAAACATGAATATGTAGCGAACAAAAAGAATTTCAGCAAGAATAAAAGAAATGATTATAAAGGAAAGCCTGATAAAATAAAACCATGTAAAACTTGTGAAAATTTAAACAAAGGTATTCGGTTCCATCCTGAGGAAAAGTGCTGGTTCAAACAAACAGAAGAATATAATCATAAGAGAAACAACAGTAAAACCATAAACAATTCAGTGATTGATGTTGAACTCAAATATAATGATAAAAAAAACGAATAATAACACCATTAATTAAAGTCAAACTATTATTAAATGCACAATTAGAAATATTTGGAATATATGATTCAGGCTCAAATGTTTCTATAATTAATTCCAAATTAATAAGACTGAAAGGAGAAGGAGAGGATGATTCAAAAAGTGATAATTTAATCACAATTAATGGTGTTAAAAAGACAATTGGTTTGACAACTATTAATATAAAAATTTTTGATATTGAAGAAAATGCCGATGTTTATATAATTGATGGAGAAGAATTTAAATACGATTTTCTAATTGGACTGGATACCATAAAACAATTTAGACTAGTTCAAGATGAGAATTTAAAAATCACTCCAAAAAGAGAAGAAATAAAAATAAAAGAAGAAAAGGATCCTATGAATGAGGATGACTATAAAAACAACACTTCTAAGGAAGTGAAAAATGAAACAAACTCATGTCCAATAAATTTTAATGAACACATAAAAGAAGAAGATTTCAAAATAAGTATGAGTAATTTAAATACTCAACAAAAGTCAGAAATATACAAACTGATAGACACTTACAAATCAATCTTTGCAAGGGACAAATATGACATTGGTACGGTCAGAGAATATGAAGCACGTATTGATCTACTCATGGACAAATATTGTAGTAAAAAGCCTTATAGATGTTCAGTTGAAGACAAAAAGGAAATAGAAGAACAAATAGCAAAGTTACTTGACAAAAATCTTATAGAAGAATCTTATAGTCCATTTGCGGCACCGGTAACTTTGGCTTTCAAGAAAGAAGACAACAAAAAAACAAGATTATGTATAGATTTTAGAGATCTAAACAAAATGGTGGTACCTCAAGCTCAACCATTTCCATTGATCGACGACCTAGTGATTAAGACAAGAAACTCAACATATTTCACAACACTGGACATCAATTCAGCCTTCTGGTCAATCCCGCTGAGAATTGAAGATAGGAAGAAAACTGCCTTTGTAACGCAGGAAGGACATTATCAATGGACATGTTTACCTTTTGGTTTGAAGACATCACCAGCTATTTTTCAAAGGATACTAGGTAACATCTTAAGAAAGTATAAGCTTACCGATTTTGCAGTTAACTACATAGATGATATCCTAATATTTTCTAAGACTTTTTCTGAGCACATTAACCATCTAACACAATTGTTAGAAGCTATAAAAAGGGAGGGTTTTAGACTAAAATTTACAAAATGTATATTTGCTTCAGGTTCGGTGAAATATCTCGGTCATATAATACATAATAATACAGTACGGCCAGTAAGAGATAATTTAGTTTCAATAAAAGAGTTCCCAATACCGAAAACTCAGAAAAATGTTAGACAATTTCTGGGGAAAATTAACTTCTATCATGAGTATATACCAAAAAGTGCGGTAATTTTAGAACCCCTTCATTATTTACTTAGGAAAAATCAGAAATTTATTTGGTCTGCAAATTGTCAGAAATCTTTTGAAGACATAAAAAACTTATTGTGCTCGCAACCAATCTTAGAAATATTTGATCAGAATTTGCCAATAAATATTCACACAGATGCATCTTTAGAAGGTATTGGGGCAGTGTTAAAGCAAACACAACCAAATGGAAAAGATAAGCCAGTGGCATACTTCTCAAAAAAATTAAATCAAATACAAAAGAAAAAAAAGGCAATTTATTTAGAATGTTTAGCTATTAAAGAAGCAATAAGATACTGGCAATACTGGCTAATAGGTAAGTCGTTTACAGTATACTCTGACCATAAACCATTGGAAAATTTAAATATTAAGTCTAGGACAGATGATGAACTAGGGTATTTAACATATTACTTATCACAGTATGATTTTAAAATTAAATACTCTCCGGGAAAAGAAAATATAGAAGCAGATTGTTTAAGTAGGAACCCAGTATTGGATGCAAGTGAGGATACAGATGAACAATTGAAAATTGTAAACATGATAAAATTGAATGATATAGTTACAGATCAGGAAAACAATGAGGACATACAAAATAATAAATCAAAATTAATATCAAGACATTGTGTCTACTATAAAAAGGTTAGGAAACGTGAAAAAATTATTTTATCAGAAAATTTCAGTAAAAAACTTATTAAAGATGTACATGAAAACATGTGTCATTTAGGTATAAAACAAATGCAAAACAAAATTAGTACGTTATATACAGCAAAAAATTTAACAATAAATATAAAAAAACATTGCAAAAGTTGTGAGATATGTATAAAAAATAAAACGAGAGGACAGGATAAGTATGGTCTAATGTCACATTTAGGTCCTGCCACAAAACCTTTTGAAATAGTCTCAATAGACACGATTGGAGGTTTTGGAGGCTCACGATCAACGAAAAGATATTTACACCTTCTAGTGGACCACTTTACACGACATGCTTATATTGTTACCTCAAAAACACAAAGTGCTAATGATTTTGTTAAACTAATCAATAACGTAACAGATTCTGACGCAATTGAAATGCTTCTTACCGATCAATACCCGGGAATCAATTCAAAAGAATTCAAAACATTTTTAAATGAAAAATCAATACCAGTGATCTTCACTGCAGTAAATGCCCCGTTTTCTAATGGCTTAAATGAAAGACTTAATCAAACGCTTGTAAACAAAATCAGATGTAAAATAAACGAAAAATGTAATAAAATAGCATGGACAACCATTGCTCATAACTGTGTAGATAAATATAATAATACAGAACATACAGTTACTGGCTTTGCACCAAAATACCTGTTGGATGGCACAGATGTTTCTTTTTTGCCAAAAGAACTAAAAAGAGATAAAACAGAAGTTGAATGGATTAGAGATAGAAAAATAGCATTTGAAAATTCAATAAAATCACATAACTACAATAAACAAATATTTGATAAAAATAGAACTCAAATTAATTTCAATACAGGGGATATGGTATATGTAGAAAATGGGAACAAACTAAATAGAAATAAATTAGATGAGCTGAAGATTGGTCCATTTAAAATTATTGAAAAGATATCAAATTCAGTATATAGAATTGACACAGGTCATAAAAAGTCGGAGTCAAATCTCTTTCATATCACAAAACTTATACCAATACCAACCTACAAAAAAAAATCAGAAATAAGACAGGCAAAAGTTTGTTCAGTTTAATATAATATTGTAAAATTTAGATTTAATTTTGATTACTTTAGTATAGATAAATAAAAATTTTGGTGAAATTTTTTTTTTAAGGAGGGAGATGTAAAGAAATTTATATTTCTTTAATTCGTACAGCGCTCTTCTATCTGTAAACAGTGACCATGTACGGTACTCTGTAGAGGGCGCTGTGAGTAATGGCGGCCCTCGCGGTTGGAAGAGCAGCTGATGTTTAGTTTTGACAGAAGTCACTCATCATTCATTATAATGTTAGATTTAAGTGTAAAAAGTGAATAAAAAGGAATTGGCAATTTAAATAATAAACTTTAAATGTCGTTTCTTTGTTTTCAGAGCAACACAATTGTTTATTAGTTTCCAATTCCTAATAAGATTAGAGGTATTGCACTATATGTATTTTATCAGTGTCTAAGATAATCGTCATCAGCACCACCTATGACAGCAGGACATAACGAATTTGCCCATAATTCGACTTCTTGACGTAATTGAAAATCAGCTCTTCTCCTATCCCTAAACCTTAGTGAAACAATGTTTAATGTGTCTCATCCACGCTAGTCCATCGTCATTCGGAATTCGGCCGAGTTAGCGAGGCAGCCGCCCCCGTCCGCATTAATGTTATTATTTGGCAACATTTACTAAATAATTTGCTCGTTAAACGTCCGCCGATAGCTCCCCTATTCCCTAACTAGTGTATTGTGCCCGCGATTTGCCCGCGCCTCCCATGCGTCCCCCGGGACCTAACGACCGATTCAACCAATACGACTCCAACATTAATTACTCCGTCTTTTGTACAGATATTTGTAGCAACATGCTCTTTTGTGCGATATGAAATTAATAACGTCCTGTTATTGTGCGCGCCGGATTACAAAACTATCACGCGTTGAAGTCTTATAGCTCCGTGTAATAGTTTGGGTTTAACGAGTTTCGCTTTAAGCTCCCCGCTTTACGGTAGATTATTTTGGCTGGTTCTTATATGTAGTGATTGAAATTGTGCGTTAGGAAATAACGATTAAATATAGGATTGAAAATAACAAATATTTTGTATTTTATCTCTCAGTGGGTGTTACCTACTAATTACCTAGAACGTGTTACCTAGAACTCTTACTAATTCTACTTTCACTTACTAATATGTTCCTATTATTTTTATATACTTAGATACTTGTTTAACGCGTTTTAGGTATTGATTACGTGGTAATCTGATTACTTTTTCATTTTTCTCAAACACATGAAACGTTTCATACCTATTACCAACAGCCCTATAGTAAGCTGTAGCTACAGCCATCTATAGTAAGCGCCTAAGCTTATAGGTAAGCTTCTTTACACCATATATGATTTTCTGATCTTCTCTACAGCTACTCCGGCTACCATCTCTGTGAATGCATCTCCTTATTCATTGCAGAAATCGTGCTACCCCATCTGCTGTCGATCCTATAGCAAGAATGACCGTCCCCATTGTCACTTCACAGCTACTCCGGATACCATCTCTGTGAATGCATCTACATATTCATTAAAGAAATCGTGCTACTCCATCGGCTGTCGATCTTATAGCAAGAATGACCTTCCCATTTGTCACTTCAACTTGGTAATGCTATGAGCTATGTCTGTAGCTATGTTAAAACTTTGTGGAATCTCTTACTTTCCGCAAAAGAATTTCGAACATTGCTTCCTTGATAAATTTTTGGAGGCCAATTGTTAGAGTCCACATTTCTTCACCGTACTTTATAAGTTAACTGACAGGACGGCACGTGATAACTGACATAAAATATGAACATTCCACGAAAATCTAAATGCACATTGTCCACAACTTTAACAGCAAGCATTAACACTAAAAGCCCGTAACCGTCTGTTAAAATATCCTGACAATTGGAAATAACTAGCAGTAAAATAAGTATATCTGCATTCGAGACGAGTTTACCAAGACCTGCGCTGTAGCAAAGATACCGCTGCAACGCGCCCTTGTGCGCTTCCGTCGTGTACCTACTCATATGTAAATTCTTGTAGGTAATTGTTGTACCCCCGGCATCCAGCTCCCTCGACAATTGGTTGAAGCTCTCTAAAACTACTAATCATATTCCACAGCATATTATTGTTTTCAAATCACGGCGGTTTTTATTTCACCGAATAATGACAAGAGCTTTCAAAATTTATGAATCCCGTGTTCAAAAATTAAAAAAAAAACTGTTGATCTTATGGTAGATATTTAGTTTTATCTGAGAACAAAATTAGGATCATTGCACCAATATAAAATAAAATATAATAGGTATCTATGTATCATTAAAATGTAAATAATTTTGTTGAAATTAACTCCAATTCTCCAATTTGTTTGCCCCTCGTTGTTAAAGATATGGGTTTTTGGACAAAATTATTTTTTTCCAATTATCCACACCAGTGTGGATTTTTAGTGTGAATAATTGGAATAATTCGTTTCTTTTTCCATTTATTTTACTTTTTTTTTTATTTCAGTTCCCAATTACACAGTGTTAAGCATATTAAACAGGAACATAACGTCAATATTAAGGGCCACCGTCTCTTTCTAAAATTTCCAAAACTCGTCGGAGAGGCACCACTTCATCCCGTTCAATCTATTCCACCAGATTCTGAAGGCTTTCCTTGCTGGCGAGTACTTTGCCTTTTCGCTATTCATTGCTATACACAACAGACACAAAGGGTGTTGTTCTTTCAAGTTTGTGCTTATGGTGTATTTATTAGTCCATTTAAAATATTTCTCGTACACAGTGGGATCTTCTATGGCCTTCTTTATCATGTAAGCTAAATTGTATGGGTGAATTTCACGAGCGTTTATATAAGAACCTGGCGGTAGAAACCTGCAAAAAATTATTTGTAACAATAAGTCTATAACATCTCACTGCAGGGCACAAGCCTCTACTTGCAATGAGGAGGGTAATTTGAGTCCTAATCCACCACGTGGACCCAACTTAGGGGCACGTGGGTTTTCGCAATGTTTTCCTTCACTACAGAGCTAGAAAAATCTGGGTTCCATTATCGCTCTGTAAGTACATACTTAAATATATCTACAAATATATAAATATCGATGAATCTAAATGATTTTAATGCATCATGTTTTGACCCGATAACTTTAATTAAATAGTACCAAAAATATCTACCTGCTATAATTAGCTGCACCGTACACAATAGGCACAGCGTAATTGTCGTAGCCATGCATCAGTTTGTCGGTTACATAATCTTCAGATAAAGAATTTTCGAAAGCCATGTAAAAGTAATAATCTTTCTTTATCATTTCTTCGCATTCTTTCGCAATGCCACATTTCTTGCCTGTATAACCTCCGTAAGCATCAATTTTTAAGGAATAATGATGCAGATGTTCCTGAAGTCGTGTCAAGTAGTCATTGTGGAAACAATCGTCCTTGTAGTTTGTCACAAACCAAGCTGCTGCCTTATTCTTTGCAGCCAAAACAGACTTCATTTGTGAATTTGTTGGTTCTGAAGACTGTTCCCACACAACTGAAAGACTCGAAGCCACTACTGTATCTTAATTATTCCTCACCACAAAGTTACTCCATACTATATCTGAATCAAGACGGAACGAGCTGAGGAATTGAATTTACGACTTCCCAAAAGGGACTCAAAAATTGATACACCCAGACTATCATCCCTCTAACCTTTGTGAGACCTATTTTATTAAATTAATTTTCTATATACTCTCAAGGCTCTACTTTTCACCCTATTCCATTCACACCCATCACGTATCGAGTAGAGAGTAGGCAATAGAAAAAAGAAAAGCTTTATCACATTACACTCTCTACTGTCCTTGCCATCTCATCTCTTTTACCAGGTATCGGCACATACCTGGGCGCTTCTCACTGACTCGCGACCCCCGCGGTACCTTCCCAAAGCAACGCACTAGGCCGAGGTCCGTTCCTTCCGCCGGTCTTTCGGCGTGGGAACCCTTAGGCTCGTTGCTGCAAACACTCTTTGCCTTCTGCGCTCGCCCTAAACCCTTAAAAGGCCATTAGGGCCACAAGAATTTAGCCAAATAAACAAGAAAAATAAGCACCAGGTAGACTATCTGTACCTACTATTCAGATTCTCAATCACTTCGACCCAATGGGATCTTTTGTGTACCCGTAACCATATCTTCTACTCTTGTTCGCCCTATATGATATTCATATACCTACTTCAGGTTATCTGGCAGTAGTAGAAGACTGTAATCTTATGGCACCAGTTTATGATTACCTAGAACAGTTATTTTGCATCTCGTCAGACCGTCACATTTGCGTCATGGACTTTTTCTCCTCATTACTTGTCTGTAAAAATAAACTGCATTTATTCCATTCATAAACTGTAGCGATGATTGCCTCTCGTTAACGTGTATTTACTACACTTCTGTTAGTTATAATTTAACCTGTTATTTTGATACGTCGGTTAGTAATTCTAAAATTTTAAATTCCAAATCTCCACACCGGACCGGATGTAAGATGGTAGAAAAAGATTAATAATCTCCATTATTTCGTGCGAGAGTTTGTTGCAAATAGCTTGACCATTCAGCAAGGCTATTGTGCCTCATAGGTGGTGCCGTCACTTGACGTGAGACACCTTAAGGTACCTTAACAAAGGTTTAACACATCAGTAATCCGCGATTAAGATAGTATCTGGTACAGAACACGATAAACACTTCAAATACAATTCACCTTTCATGAACAGTTAGAAGTGGTCGAGCTTGCGACAGACGGTAGGTACCTAGAATAAGATTCCGTATACTTATTTTCTTCACTTATCTTCAAAGACTCTTTTATGCAAGACCGTCCTTAAGACTAAAATCTGGGTGTTTTTATACTTAAATCAATTACCTCAATGTACTGCAATAATTTTAATTAGCCTAGAACGTATATTTATTTAGACATAACTGAATTAGGTTATCTATCAATTACGTCCATTGTCCGAGTAATACTACCTATGATTTCTGTTCTTTATTCTATTTTAAAATTGCATGTTTTTCTGTATAATTTAGAGGTGGACTGGTAACGTTATAGCATAAAGTCCGCCTTTAGTCATTACTTGTGTTTATTACTTGTACAATAAATCTTAAATATATTATATAAATAAATAAAAGTAAAATTGGTACAAATCACGCTAAGAACAACTATAATATAGGTAGTATTTTACTTTCCTACTTATTCAATTATTTACATAGGTATCAACTTACTAATATATCTCAATAATCATGACGTCTATGAGTTACACTATTCATCGACAATACCTTGTAAAATTTACGACTAAACCAACTTGGACAGTATCCTAAAAATATTGACCACTGACGGGCCATCATCGCCGTGACTCGGGCACTTTTAGCGTCTAAATACAGTTATTGTTGGCAAAATAAATGCATTGTTACATTTGTTACGATTGAAACGGTCTGAAGAAAAAACTTGCTACAATGGCGATATAATTGAATTAGGCCCACTCGGGTTTCGTCGCGACGTTTCCAAGAAAATCTAGCCGTGAGATCGATTTACTTATTGCTTGGACACACTTTACACCCAATGCAGCTGCCCAATGGTCGTAACTTCCTGTTATTATTGAATTAAATGATAATATTTTTTTGTAAAGTAAATGCAGGGTTAGAGAACTAAATATGATTTGTTGACTCGTTAGTGCGGGTAAATACCTTCGGAAAGGACGTGTCGATAGGGATTTTTGAATTTTAAGACTCCCATGTTATTCACAGGAATACATAGTATACTTTTAGTTTTAGGGTGAGACATAGCTGTATTATCTGAATTGTAAATGTAACACAGTTGTAAAACTCTGATCCACAATAAATTAATTTCTTTTGATTTTATTTCAATCGTGAAAAAATATTATTCTTGTTGAATTAATTATAAAAATCAACATTCTTAAAATTAAATGTATTGTGTTCCCGTTATCGCAATAATTTCTGAAATAAAATTCAAAAAAGATTCTGGATTGATAAATAAGAACACAAAACTAAGAGCGAATTTAACATGAAATTCATTCTCTAAACTTAACCTAGTATGTATTATATAATCTGGATTAGGATTATATAATCTGTGTCCTAGATTTTCGGAAAGCAAAACAAGAGGTAATACAGTCTCAACCGAAAGAAACCACCTCGTCAACTGTTGTAAGGTCAAAACAAGTGAGCTAGCAAAATAAAAACTCGTATCATTTCTGAAAATGTCTGAAAATTTCTGAAAATAAAAACGCTGCTTTACCGCAGGCACTGGGCGCGCTCGACTGGCCACGTTACCCCTCTCTCACAGAAGACTACCTTGAAATGTACTGCATTTCCAAATTTACCTTATTTCCCCAATGTACGTAGGTACGTGTTTTGGTAGTGAGTGAGACATATCAGAGCCCATTACAATTGCTTGCCATCTCTCCCTAGTTTCCCAACACTTTCTTCAAATCCATTCCTATATCTCCAAAGACAGGCAGCACATCCAGGAGCGTGCCAACGTTTGTCAATCTGGACTGATGTTGCCATGTATCGCGGATTTCCATGGGCGAGTATCCACTTATCATCAGGTTGACTCCGTGGACTGTATGCTCGTCTGCTGCTTTTTCCCCTAAAAAAAATTTCGCCAGAGTTAACCCATTTTAAGGTAAATGTTTATGGCGAAAATTTTTGGTGGTCGAAAAGCATTTTTACTGATCAGAACATAAAAGAAAGAGATTGGTTTAAATTTTGATTAACTCCTAACATCAATATGAGAATATACTCACATCGATGACTCCTATGAATATTTTCATTGCACTTTAAAATACAAGAAAAAAGTACACATGTTTATTGCCACTTCCTTTTTAGTATTAAGTATTTAATTATCGCCACTATAAATATTTACATGCGTATCCACTTAATTTTGGTCGTACATAGGATGTTGTTAGGATATTACTATAGATATTACAATATTACTTCAAGTACAAAGACGGGCTTATTCCTAGAAGGAATCTCTTCCAGTCAACCTTAAATAACCGAGAGGAGTTATTTAATTAAAAATGTTTTTAAAGGATGAAATTAAATTAAAGGGATAAGTAGCTTAAGTGGGTAGTGACATTTAGCAAAGGAAGCGAGCTAGAGATATTTTTCTTATATACCTAAGTTAATTTCGTAAACGTTTTATTTTAGTACCTAATATACCTACCTAACAAACAAAAATAACGAGCTTAGTCACTTTTAAATGTCAATATATTAAAATTTCATGAATTAACTCCAAAAACTAAGTATTATTTGAATTAATTGATGCTAATGCAACAAAAGAATATTTCAATGTAAAATGTTGAATCACAGCTGTATCAACTAACCGCGATCTCGTTCAACTAACAATGGTAAATAAAATACATTACCGTGCACGGGAGCCGTAAAATATTTACCAAATAAAATAAAATCCCTGACGCCGAGCGCCATCGCGTTCCGCGCGTAGTTTCATGTTTAACATTAATCCTTTTGTTTGTACAAATGAATAGTGTTTTATCGCACGCGAGGATGTTAAAAAATATACCATTTTTTATCAATGTTTAAATCTAGCTGTGTTCAATGTATTTCAGAAATGAATGAGAGTTGCCAGAAGAATGTAATATGGTAAACATGGACCAATGGGCTAGGTGATAAGCAGAGGTTAGAGAAGCCCATTACAGTATTATTTCCCGTTCCATCCCACCCATTTTTGCGCTTCTTTTTTTCATTTCTTGTACTAATAAGTCTCAAATGTAGATATGTATCTATTCAAATAATCATCAAAATATTTTCATTAAGTATTTCAAGTGTCCATTGAAAACTGACTTCAAACAGTCGGCTGAAAAGTTGGCATTTTGTAGATCTTACTTTGTTACTAGAAAGGACAGAGGGACATTTGTGTCTGTCTGTTTGCTCGCACTACCTACCGGTAGGTTATTTTAATACTGTTATCAAATATATTAATAAATTTATAATTATACATTGAATAAGTTTGATCCAAGTAACAAAGCATCAAACATGCTGACCACATAATCGAAACAGAACCGTACATTGTTTTTCAACAATAAAACTGTAAAAACAAATCGGAAATCCGCTACTCTTCACTCAACAATTCCAAAAATTTTTTGCAACAAAAAACTTTACAACAAAATGTTCCCAAGGGTTAACCTTAAGCTGTTTAAATATTTATGAACTATTTACGTATTGACAAAACAAAATGGATCGACAATGCCTTCCGCCCATTGTCCGCTCGTCCGCGAATAAATGTTTTCACTTGTGAACACTCTATTGACCATTCGAGAGCTTCCACATTTTGGAGGGAAATAAGTTGGGGGATGATTGTGGCTTTCATGGGTGGGTAACAATAAGGATCTTTCAGTAAAGTTATAGGTTTATGTTTGATTACCGATTAGGTAGTGCCTCTGTCTGCTGTGCAAAAGTACCGGGTTCAATTAGATAAACATTTGTTTAAATACAAACCGTCTTTTAGTTGACTGTACAAAATTCCAATTCATAAATATTTCTTAAACAGACACTTTTGATACAAGTAAATTTACATACTGATTTGTTGTTTAAATAACTACCATTTTGAACTTATTGGCTTGAAAAACTAAGAAAAATACATAGAGTCGCATAAAACACAAAACCGATTTCATTAATGCAAGGGGATTTATTAACAGGTTTGATGTTTTGATTTTAATGTTTGTTCGTGATCTAGGTCTTTGTAACATAATATCGTCGTTGTTTATTTAATCATTGTTAAATAGACTAAAATAAATCAAAATAAATATAAATAAAATTGAGTAAATAAAATCAAGATCTGTTTATCTTAGTCATAAAACAGGGGGAATTCTAGTGTAAGCCGTTAATGTCGTTTTGTTTGGTGAAAAACTACTCTCAATCGATTTTAAAGTATTATACATCGAAAATACAGTGCACCTGCATACTTATTATCCACATAAGACTGAAGGATATCTTTTGATTACAACTAAAGTTATAAGTTTTCAACATAATGCAGTAGAGTACGTTTCTTTAAAAAGTGTTAAATAGATTATAATGCATGTGAATTTAATTTTTCATGTTGCTGCTCTTAGTAAAGCTAAGTCCATATGAAAATGGAGAAATCTAGAAATTCTATTTCATTACCAACAGCTACTATAAGTGTGAGGGTCCTAAGCACCTAAGCGGAAGGGCATCATGCACCACATGCTGTAATCCACTTAACGTGTGTTAATCCTCGCGTTAACCGTCCATTGTATACCACTCGCGGGTGAAGTGCACTATAGCGTTATTGATTCAATCACAACAGTTGGTGTGACTGACCGGCTGTAAAAAATCTTTGGGCTTACCCTTAAATACGTTTCCTATGAATGTGCGGAAGGTAAGGACTTCCACCGGTAGTAATGACAGAACTAACACACGGGCATAAGAACAGCATATCCTGCAGCATAAAAAATTAAACCAAATGTGTAAATACTTTTTTCCGTTCATAGAATACCTTAGAATATTGTGTTAAACTTAGAATACTGTTAAGTGCGCTCATTTCGAAAACACTGGATTTGGCCAAATTAATTATTATCTAGTTTATGGTTTGGTGTGATATTGCGGTAATGAGCGTTGTACAAAAAAAAGGAGTTTCACAATTGAATTGAATTTTATAACATAGTTGAAACATAATTTGACTTATAATGAAAATTATATACTTGAATTGTCAATAGATAAGTTAATAACAGTTAAATTAAGTAATAGCAAATTGAAAAAGTGTTTAGGCGCCTGTTAAACCCTTAAAAAGACGGAAACCTAAGGCGTCTTATAAGACAACGACTTTAGAAACTTCTGAGAGTATCTAGAATAGTCTAGCAAATGCTAGACTAATATATATTAATAAGCAACTATTTAAATGATAACCTATTATTATTATTTAATTTGTCGTGCTTTTCCAGTCTCAACTTTAATTTAGAGTCTGGCTCTTACAGTTTTATACCAAAATGCCTTATTTAAACGTAAGATTGCATCTAAGTCACATCTTCCTGGTTTCACAGCAAAATTATGACGTCTCTATCTCGGCCATGTATCTCGAGCTTACAATGAATTACCCACAATGTACTCCCGCAGATAACGCAACACCCCAAAAAATATTTATTGTGTTTACACAAATAGTAGGTGGTAATCCGAGGATACGGACACTTAGTTATTCACAATATTGTTCTGAAGGGAACGTTTTTTGTTCGTCTTCAGAAGTAAGTCACGAAAAAAGTACTTAATAATATTATTGGGGTCTAATTTCGTTTGTGATTGTTAATCGAGGTTATATAAAAGTGTCAGCGGGCTCGAATGGAGGTGCCAATTTGTATAGAGTTACACTTGAATGAAAAGGCGCTTAAAGTGTTACGTTACGTTGCAGTGCCTTGACGGAGGTGAAAAAATAACAATACTCGTCCTAATAAAATAATTGAACGGGACTTGATAACTATTGTTCTGCGATTTCATTCTCGAGTTTATTCTTGGAAGATTGGCTGAAGTAGATTCGAAAAGACATTTATTGACCATATTTATGTCTATAAATGCTAATAAAATCGTTAGTAAAAAGTGTACTTACCTAGAATTTGTTTATTCAGTTGTTAAACGATGTATTGGGAAATTTATATTAAAAAAACTAAATTTGAGAGTCGTGATTAAATCTTGGACATTTCGTTTATCATAAATCCTACATCTGTAGATTAAATACTGATGTTAATACTGAAACATTTAATTTAGAAGTAAGATGTTATAAGATTCATTTTACTTTAAACTCTAGCTGCGATGTTTTTGACTTCCTTCGTCTTGTTTCAATTTCCATTTGGTTATTTAAAATAACTATAGTTAAAATTGATGTTCTACAGTTTATTAGAGAAGTATAGAAGAAAAACAAACCTTCGAGAAGTATCGACGTGAGCTTGCAAATGTTTGAGATGAAGATCTGTCGCCATCTTTGGTCTATTGTGATAACCGATAACTGACGTCATCAATACAGTAGTACAGTTGTTTTCTAACTTGTGACTTCTAAGCCCTATAACTCTCTAACTTTTCAAGACATTTTGATTTTAATCTCACAAATCAATTTCTTATATTTTTATTTATTTATACATACTTAATTATCTGTTCGCTTGCTGTCGGACGGTTTTAAAATAGCACCACCCCTTCTCTTCCCGTGGGTCTCGTAAAAGCTACTAAGGGAAAGCAAAGCCGAAACTCGATACCACAAGCCTTGAGGATCTACACCTCTAAAAGAATGAACTAGTCAACCCGCTTGGCCATCGTGGCGATATAAGGCCATACATCACTCATGCACAAGACAACGTGCACGAGGAGGCCCGTGGATACTAAAAGTTAAATACCGTATTTAAGAGTAGTGAAATAAGCCTCGGTTTTCGATAAAACGAAGTTTAAAAAACTTCGTTAACCACACTTGTTTAATGATTCCCTAGATGTTGGTCGGGTAGTCGCAACTCGGAACCTACACAGACGGGGGTTCCCCCTCCCAGGGGCTTCGTCGTAATTACCCCCTACTCTCCCCCCATACTCCCCTTTTGAACAACAGAAGCCAACAGAAAACAAGCTATTTGTACATAGTATAAAACGTTTCTCGAGATTTCGGTTGTTTTTAATTTTCATTTAATTATTCGAAAATATTATACGGTTACAAGAAAATTATGCACGACTATAAAGTGTGGTAAAAGTGAAAGACTATGAACTATGTATAGACTATAAACTATAGATTATAGACTATAAACTACAGACTATGAACTATAGACTATGAACTATAGACTACAAACTATAGACTATAAACTATATAGCCGATTATAAAGTGTGACGAAAGAAAGATTGCAGTGGTTGGCCTCAGGAGACATTTTGAATATACCTACCATAGAACTTGAACCATATTGAACCGACAACCATATTTTAAAATAATAAGTATTTTATACTTTAATATTCTGTCTGATATAGATTAGTTTAGGTGACATTAAGTATAAGACAAAATATATTTGGTAAAACATTTTTGATAATGTTTACTATGATTTATAAATTATTTTAAATGCGCTCCATAAATTTTACCCTTTTTACATTTCAAAATACAATATTAATTATTTGATATTCGTTCATTATTATTAATATATACATACCTACTATAAGCATAAAATTGTTGTAACACTTATAAAGTATGTATCAGACGAACACTCTTGTAGTAGTCATATACAAGACGAAGAAGACCTCTATTGGCGTTGTTATATAGTAGACACTTTTATAAAGACTAGTATAAAAGTACAAGATATGTATCCTTATTATAATTTACTTATAAGTATTACTTATTGTATACAATATAATGTAGAAAATCTCAAAGTGTATTTAAACGGACATTTGGCTATATGGTTCAATAAACATATTATAGGTAGGTATACATTCATACGACCTGCAGGTATAGTTTCTGTAATCTATACACAATAAAATCGTAACAAAGCCGTGTCAATACACGAAAGAATTTTTGAAAAAAATTATTGCAATATAAAGTTCGAATATTACAGAAGCCTAAACAACAACTTTTGAATTATTTGTCTGTCTGTCTGTTTGTCTGAACCACTGGCCGGAATTTATTGAAACTTAACACAGTTGTAACTTATGTGCTGAGTTAACATCTTGATCGATTAAATAGTTCCCAGGGGAATAGCCGTATATACTCGAACATGTACGCGCACTGCTAGTATCTAATGAATTCATAAAATAAATGATTTTTTTGTATTCAAAATAACATCACAGTCTATCCCACAGAAAGGGAAGCACAGTGATGTCTCGAAGCCTAGCTAATATTTCGTCGCATAGTCGAACAATCGTCTGCGGCATCCTTCGCCGAGGGTTGCGGGATTATCTTCAAATAAGCGTATTACTCTCCCGGGCCTTGCTTTGTGATCCAAATAACTACGGCTTCACCCCACACACGGTCATAGATACAACGAAACCACATATAATATCTGTACACACTGTAAAGTTTTGTATACCGCACGATTTTAACTGCAGACGAAGAATATAAGATACTCTGTGGTTGTAATGCTATACAAGTCGTTATGGATAGTATACCTAACAAACTCGTCGTTCACCAATCCCTGTGAGACCGGTCTAGTCTATAGCTACTTTATTTGCAGATTTACCGTTCTAAGGTTTCATGTACTTCATCTCGCTACCGACAAATTCGGATTTGCTCCTTTAATGTGACCAAACAAAAATTGATCCTGATTACGTATGATTGGATATGAATACCTACTCATAGTAATTATTCATATCCAATCATACATATACTACAGACTCCAGATACAGTAGACGAAAATAAGATTTAAAGTATTCTTAAATTGTTATCGTTATCTATTAACAAATTAAAGTTGTCACCATCACAGCAATATTATCTTAGGGATTATTATGTAGCTACGCCGTAGCTAGGTGCTACGACGTAGCATATCGTCTAGTTTAGCGGCGGCTTGTTGCTAGTAACTCATTAGTCATTATATCGTCTAGTTTAGCGACAGGTTGTTGCTAGTAACTCATTAGTCATTAATATAACTCGTAAATTATATTAATTTTTGAATCATAATTCAAGAATTAAGGATATAATTAATTAAGGGTCCCAAGAGCGGAATCATAAAAGAGAAGATGAAAGTTACTGAAAAATGTCATTTCAAGAAGAATATACCCAAAGAGATAACCTACTAACCCACTATAGTAATCCATTATTATTGAATATTTTGTCATTATCATATTGTATATAATATGTGTGGGTTTAAATTTGTATTTTAGTATATTCACATAGTACCTATACTTTCATATTTATGTAAACAAAATTGTGTCGCGGCGAGAACCCGACGCCGACGGCAGCGCCAGTGGCGTCGGGTGGCGCGTGGCTGATTTACATAAAATTATTACGAAGCGGCCCTCCTCCACGCTAATACCTCCTTTGTGACAGCAAAATATTTTGCGAACAGTTTACCACACAAACTCCATTGCCTCTAATTCAATATTCCAAAGGCGGCCGCCATTAAATTGGGAAAGAAAAGTTATTGCGGGCTGACTCACAAAAATAGACACGTATATGAGGAGCAGCGATGTCATTTCATAAAATTTAATAGGTTGTTATCTATTTTACTTTATATATAAGTACGTATACCTATGTACTTAGTACCTATATGTATTTCTGTAAAAGCGCAGCCAAACAGCCCTCTCCGATACGCTGTTTCTGGATGCTGAAGACGGTGGTGACTCACCATTACGTACACGATTAACTGACTAATTTTATTTTATATTTTAAAAATTAATATTTTTTTTTATATAATCGTCAATAAAAATCAAATGTAAATTCAACGAAACCTATCATTATCCTATCAACTAAAAATAAAAAATATACCTAGGTACCTACATAAAAAACAAAGCTATGTAAAAGATTCAATCTCTGTTGAATGTTATACGTAATTTGCTTACGCATATTTAATAAGTGAATCTATCTTTAATAGTACTCGTAGGGGAAAGTCCTCCAGTACCGGCCGGCATCCAGTGCCGGTCAGTTGCAATTTCCGAAATTCTATAATAGCTGGCGCTGAGACAGTTATCGTCATTTAAGTAATACGGTCTCACAAGTGTATGCCTCGCGCGGTGGCGATCTGTCGCGATCGGCTTACTGTCACTGCGAAGATTTGTGTTGCGCGCAGCGAACGTACGATACACAACTAAAGTTCCGTGGGTGATTGCTGGAGTTTAGACGACGAGCTCGAGAGAAGTCAAACTGGTATGTATTCATTATTTATATAGCTATTATAAAATATGTTTTACTTCGAACTTTATGCTTACATTCTTGTCTGTGGTCGAACATAATATTTTATTCCGTTCCCTACAGTACCGGCCACAAAATTGTCCTCCAGTACCGGCCACTGTTTAAGTTAATTTTTGTGTGGTTTTATTTGCTTATAGGTACACAAAGATGCCAGACAATAAAAGTGATGGTGAGATGAAGAAAAAGAAGGGCTCCTGGGATCCTGCCAATATGCATAAAGCCGTGGAGAAGGTGCTGAATAATGAAATGTGTTGACATTGACCAATCGGTTGATAATTTTAAAGTAATAATTACAGAATTGTCACCGGTTCCTGATGCTTCGAAAAGAAGAGCTACTGCATGACGTCATAAAGCTGAAAGAAGTGAAATCTACACAAGTTCTCCATACAAAAAGGTGCTGGAACAGAAAAGAGCAGATAAAAGAAGAGTTGAGTCAGCTAAGCGAGGTAAGAGTTTGCTTTCAGGACAAGATGTCAGCAAGAAAGGCAAGAGTTTGCTTTCAGGAAAAGATGTTAGCAAGAAAGGCAAAAAAACAAAAAGAAAACCAGAGTCCTCCCCACAGATCGATTCAGGAAGAGACAATTTGTCCTTTGTGCCTTGAATCTCATGAAGAAGATTGGATACAATGTGGAAACTGCAAGATTTGGGTCCATGAGGCTTGTGCAAACATATCAGAGCTGTTAAACCAATATATTTGCGATTATTGCCTCGTATAAATGTTCATATTTTTGCTGGCCGGTACTGGAGGCCAAATTTTTTTAGTTTGAATTTTCTTTGTTTTGGAATTTTATTAATAAAGTTGATTATTGCTAAATATATCGATATTTTATTATTTTTATTTACAGCACAAGAGTTCGTTTACTAATATCAGCAGGTATTACAAATGTAACCTAAGGGATTTTTATTTTATTCTAAATAAACCTTAGGGTGACGGTACTGCCGGACTCTCCCCTATATATTAAGTAATATGTAGCATTTTTATAGCATGCAGTAACTAAGTGTAACATTTTCGTAGCATGCAGTAACACAATAGTGACAATTTCGTAGCTCATAATACTGCAGACGCTTCTGTAGATGCTAATCTGTAGACACAGCAACTTTCGTAGTACCTACGTTGTATGTAGGACCTAGCACTTTCCTAGCATGCAGTAACTAATCCCTAGGAAACTGTACTGGCGGACAACAGCATGATTGTGACTACCTGTTCACGAACGAGGCAGGTACAGGAGGCTCCGAAAAGGTAACAAAGCTATGAATGATCCGAAAAGCTATGAATAATCAAAATACATAAAGATATATACTAGAAGCAGAAGAAATAAAGAACCATGGATTAATTTCGAAATTAGAAAATTAGCTAAGAAAAAAGATAATTTATTCTCCTTATGTATAAATGAGATAATCTGACTATCATCTTAGATTGCAATACAATAAAATGAGAAATAAGACAAGAGAAAAGTCAAGGAATAATCATTATATAAACAAAAAAATAAAAATAATAAATAAAATCTAAAAATCTATTTGTATCATCGCTTTACAAAAGTGTAAAAGATATTATGGCAAGGTGTGACAAGTAATTGCTTTCTGAGTCTGACTACGTCATTCCTACTGACAAGTCAATTCTGTTTAAAAAGACAATAAATACAAAGTACATTGGACAGTATATTATTCGGATTATTAAAGTTAAGACATCTGCTGCTTTTGATAGTATTTGATATTAAATTAAATTGATATTAAATTTGTGCATTGATATTAAAATGGTATCTATGAAATTAGCTGATAGTAAACCTATTGAATAATTGCATAAAATATAAGAAGTCTTAAAGACTTAAAGACCGGTATAGTTAGGCCAATACACAAAAAAGGTAAGACAGACGATTACGGTAACTATTGATCTATACCAATTTTGCCAGTTATTGATTATATAATAGAAAAGTATGTGTGCGAACAAATTCAAAACTTCTATCAAATAAATAACGTCATTTCTGATGACGTAAAATAAAGTAAAAAATTAAAATTATTGAAGTAAGGTAAGATTATTAACTTTTTACTAGGTCGGCGGCGCGCCCGCATACCCCCTGGTGTTGCAGGTGTCCATGGGCGGCGGTAACACTTGCCATCACCAGGGACCGCTTGCTCGTCCGCCCACTAATCCATATAAAAAAAAAAAGTAAAATTCTTGAATATTAAATAATATTCAAGAATTTTACTGATGAAGTTAATAACAATCTAGATAGAAAAAACATGTTTTACTTTTATTTATAGCCTTCAGCTAAACACTTGACATCCTTAGGCATGCTATCCTTATTCAAAAGCTTGAGAACTGTGCATCAGGAGACCGGTCCTGGAATGCTGCAAGGAGTACCTCACTAAGCAGAGATACCACGTCCTTCCGGACATGATAAAAACACTAAACGATAAAAACAAAAACTAAAATGTTACTGCCTTTATAAACTTAAAACTGCATTATCATCACAAACTGTTTACCATGCGACTATGGGAAAATAAAAATCTATTACTTACGAGGGCGGAGTGATAAGTCTGGTAAAAATGAAACAAGGAGTCAACTTTATTTAAAAATTATGATTTATTTTTCAACGTAGTTTCCTTTTAACTCAATGCACTTCATCCAGCGTTTCTCTAGCTTTTTGATCCCTTCCATAAAATACGACTTAGGCAACCCTTCGAAATAGGCATTGGATTCGTGCATGATCTCTTCGTTGGAGCTAAATCTTTTCCCAGCGAGCCATTTTTTTAAATTCGGAAACAGAAAATAGTCGCAAGGGGCTAAATCTGGCGAATATGGTGGGTGAGATAGCAACTCATATCGCAACTCGTGGATTTTGGCCATGGATATCGCGCAGGTGTGCACTCGTGCGTTGTCTTGGTGGAAGAGGATTTTCTTCTTAGCCAAATGCGGTCGTTTGTCAGGTAAAATTTTGTTAAATTGGTCCAATAAATTGGCATAATATTCGCCATTAATCGTTTTACCCTTCTCTAGGTAGTCAATATGGATTACCCCACGTGCATCCCAAAATACTGTAGCCATCACTTTATTGGCCGATAAAACTGCTTTGGCCTTCTTCGGAGCTGGTTCGCCCGTAGCAATCCACTGTTTCGATTGTTGCTTGGTTTCTAGTGTATGGTGGTGGATCCCTGTTTCGTCTACCGTTATAAAACGACGTAAAAATTCAGTTTTATCCCGTTGAAACAACGCCAAACCTGCCTCCGAAGTGGTAACTCGCATGCGTTTTTGATCAACAGTCAGTAAACGCGGCACCCATCGCGCGGAGAGCTTCTTCATATCTAAATGTTGGTGTAAGATATTGCGCACACGTTCGTCTGAGATGCCTACTATTTCGACTATCTCGCTCACTTTTACTCTTCGGTCGTTCAACACTATGTCATGGATTTTAGCGATCATCTCTGGAGTAGTGACCTCAACTGGGCGTCCTGGGAGTTCAGCATCACTTGTGCTTGTACGACCACACCGAAAATCCGTAAACCATTTATGAATCATTTTAATCGACGCAGCAGAATCCCCATAATATTTATCAAGTCTTTGTTTCGTTTCCGTAATAGTTTTTTTGCGCAAAAAATAATGTTTAATCAACACACGAAATTCACTTTTCTCCATCTTTGCGAAAATGCGTTTAATTGTTTTTATTTAATGGCTGACAAAAAAAAACTAACCGGCGGTACTGGCTGAAAATTTTAATTTAGTCCTTCAAAAGAGTTGTGAACAACGAGGTTTCATGCAATTTGCGATAATTTTATTCCAAAATAGATTTTTACCAGACTTATCACTCCGCCCTCGTATTGTTATTTTTACAATTTATTAAAAATAATTATTTTTATTATTTATTTATTATATTTTACAGTTAAGTCACTAATTGATTACAACAATCCATATTCCAACAATACAACTAATATGTAGCAGACTGTACCTAAATCTTCCTAAGAAATGCGCTTGTTTACATTGAACTGGGAAAAAAGTACAAATACCTACCTACATGTAATTTAAGAGTAGGTACCTAAATTAAGAATATTATGATAAAAATGATGTGGAATATCCACTTATATTAATTATTATGTACCTATATTTAGTTGTATGCCAATGTGCAGTGCCAAAACAAACCTCTATGATTTATACCTATGGCACGAAACAACATTATGTATTGTTATTTTATTGTATGTGTATAAATAAAAATAAAAAAACAGTTAGATTTTCATAGCATGTATTAGAATTAGCACCATAGCATAGCAGTTTAGTAGAATGGCTGAACTTAGGCCTTATGGCCTATTAGGCTGAATTCAAAACAAAACTGGTTATTAACTAGAGGAAAATTTAAACAATATCATCAAATAAATAATGTGCTTAGGTATAGTATAATATAGGCCGATTCAATCCGAGTACAGCAACACAACAACACAAACAATGCAAACATAAAATAAACTGTAGGTACGAGTACAATGCCGATGAAAATAAAATAAATTATACAAGTACCAGCGAGGTACAGCTGCGGACAAAGAGCTTTGGAGCGGTGGGCGGGACGGCCCGCCTCCGTCTTACCTCTGCCTTGGTCTCAGCAATTAGAACAACAATGAGAAACGGCAGGTAGAAATAAATCAATCTACATAAATTTGAACCCCGACTGAGTGAGAATCAAAGCCAAAAAATGTGCTGATGTCACTATTTCGCGTAACGGTACCGATGGTTATTGTTAAAGGGTTGAAGTAACAGTAAACAAACATAGCAAAAAATTATAACAGCATCTAGTAACTTAGTTACCTAAGTAGGTATCTTACCTGTCAATAGTTTTGTGATTTTTTCACCGTTCCACCTGCATGATGGGCGTTTTTTTCTTCAATTCTTTTACCAAAATCGTTATTATTCGCTTTATTTAGCGGTTTTATTTAGTTTAGCGGTTCATACAAGAAAAGCTTTTTCGTCTTGTTATGGGATAATGCAAACTGCATTAATTCAGTAGAATCAGCGATTTCAAATTTTCAACACAAGATGTAAGAAAAACATTCATTTTCCATAAATACCTACCTACCTACCTACTTTAAAAAAAATATTTGTAGAAATATATATTTAGGTTATAATTCCAGCGACTCACATTATAGATAATTATCAACCACATAGAGAGACAAACTTCATGTTATATAAAGAGGTAAAAATGGGTGTAAAAAGCCTTCCTAAAATCTGAATAACATAACATGATTTAAAACGTCTCTATGTTAATAAAAAAAACATTTGAAACATGATCTTACAGAGACTTTGGAAATTTGGGAAAAATAAAATACGTCATCTAGACCAGCAGAATTCAAAATTATCTTCAGTTACGAACTTTATATATGGGATATAAGAAAGTTTGGTGACAAATTGGACGACGCAGTCCTTAACCGATTGAACCGAGATTCACAAATAGAGAGAACAAAAATAGTTTAGGCACAAATCTCGATTAAGTTCGTTGACGGATCAATCAAATAGATTCAAAACTCTTACGGTTCAAACTTCTAAAAATTAGCAAAGAAACGATATATTGCTGCTCTATCTGTATCATAATTTGGCAGTCTATTAGGTAATAGTTTTTATTTATAATGCAAATTTATGGTAGCTTGTTGAAGAACCTAATAAAATAAATAAAGAGGACTCCTTGGAATCTACGACTTTTGTTTAAACAAAACTTATGGTAACAAAGATAATGAAAATTAGCGGCTGACTAATTTTCATGATACAACTTTCATGTGACAACTTGATAGTCACACACCATCAAGTTTTCATTTTCAAATTGTTGTATGTACGGAGTTGGAAAAAAAATGGGGAATGTTAGGTATTATTAAAAACCGTTCTTTAAAAGTGTATTTTAGGCTCGTTTATACACCTTGTATGGAGGTGACTAGTGAATTTCAGTATCAATTATTACAATGCTTTTTACACGCAATCTGATTAAAATGCATGTTTGGACGCGACCGCGGCCGGCGCACCAATTTGTTTTGCCGCGTTTGTTTAAAACTGCTCCGTTCGCACGATGAATTTTAAATAAATAGGCTTGACATATAGACGCGGTGCGGTTAGCTATCAGACGAATGACGAGTTGTTTTGTTGGACAGGAAAATATTTTGACACCAAAATTGTTTACTAATCAACCGATAGATACATACTTGTGTCCCACTGAACATGGACAAAAACTGGTAGGCAATTAGAGATTTAGGAGTAACGAAAATTAAGTACCTATCTACCTATACCATATCTGCGTTTAAGTCTTTGTATTGATGGATAAAGCCCGTCAAAATGTGGGTGTGCGGTCTTCCTCTCTTTTTATTCAGCCACTACAGGCGACTTTCTTTAACTTTCTTTAAGTCTACAAATTTTATTGTAATAAGTAAGTAGCTAAAAATTGTTTTGATACTATATTCCATCAAATAAAATTGTTTTGATACTATGTTCCATCAAATAAAATAAAAGCGGCAATTTCCGTCTAGAAAAATAATAGATACCTAGGTATTTCAGTATATGTTGGTAGGGAGTCAATTTATCTATAAGTAAACATGTCTGTCTCTACCATTATATACCTATATGTAGGCACTTGTAAGATAGGTTGTGGGTGTACCTACACTTGCCATTCATAATGTTAAAAAAAGACATTAACTCCAATCATCCAAATGGATAGGTGCTATAATTTTGACGCGACTGTTTAACTCCTTGTTTGTGGTTTCACATCGATAACGAATGGTGGGTTTTTTACGGGCATTTTTTGTTTAAAAAAGTATATTGTCGACAATATCTTTGTACATACAAACCATTGCACTACGACTTTAAGGTGCAGAGTACTTTAACCTACGTAATAATTAACACTGCCGCACTTCGAAAGAAAATTAAAATATGTGGAAGTACATTATGTTTCTAAGTAAATATTTTATGGGGTGAATTTCAAGTGAGGTGTCATTGAATAAATTTTGATCTCGCCAAATATTAAAAGTTTTATATGTTAACGGATTTGAAGTGTCATATTAACAACAATTTGTCATTAACATTTTCAAAATAAGTATTTTAATATTATCCAGTACGCTCTTGAATCCTTTAAAAACTATTCTAACAAATGTATGTGCCTAATTGTAACCCATTCTGACAGCTTGCGACAGTATCTAGCTACATAGGATGTGACACAAGAAAGCACGTAAACTCTAGTATTTACGAGTAGGTACATTGAACATTTTGTTTTTGTTTAGAATTTTTAGAATTATATTTTGTTCTGGGTTTTTTAATTTTATATTGGAATTTTAAAGTATAATATAGCTTTTACATGTAAGAAGAAAATGAAAATGGTAAATAGGTATAAGTAAAATGTGTGTAAAAATGAAATGCGGCACAAACAAATTGCGCATACGAAACAGCCACGGATAACCGTCGCGTCATTGTCTCCACGAATAGGTAAATATTTCCTGTAATTTCGTTTATCCACGGATCACTGCTTTCTGTATAAAACACAAAAGCACAAGCCGTGGAGACAGTAAACAAAATGGCGTATTTAAATGGGCGGCGACGACTTGCATTATTGAGCTCGCGTTACATTGATATCGCTTGCCTTGTCGCACTCACTGACTCTTTATTTTCATTTTCACGATCCGAATAATGTATTAAGACTTACATCTAATATACAAATTAACGCTCTACGTGTATAGTTTTACAGTTCAATTTCCTTTGTCGTAAATTAGAGCTAAACGCTATCACGGCAGTTCCAGCGCGACATATGAAACTGTTGCACGTTATTCTGTCCCTATCCCACAAAAGGGGGAGGGGTATTTTTATATCGACGTCTCGCTCTCGCTTGGCGCCTGCCTCCTGAGAAGTAATGTGTTTTTGTGTGTTGTGATATCTCTGAAATAACAGGGAAGCACTCGCTACGAAGTTGTCATTTGTAACGGTTTTCCTTTGTAGGGATAGCAGCAAAAATGTACCAAATTCTTACTCGTATAGTGTATGTTTAAATTTAACTACTTAGACTGAAAGATTAGCCTTGCTGTGTCTGTGCCAACTGGGAGTAAGACTTCCTACCGGACGAATAAATATTGTATTTAATCTTGAAATGTGTATCTGTATTGCAGGTAGGTACATAGGTAAAGTACGGGTATTTTTAGGAACGAAGTTCCTTTACGCGGCTTGCGGTAGGTGTGATTCGAGAGAAAATGTAACGTCACGTAAGATTTTTACCCCCTCCATACGTCTTTCTCTTTCTCTGTGTGTGTATGTGCGTGCGAGTATCGAGAGCGAGACTCAAGCAGAATAACAGACGTGCAGACTAGTGCGTGGCCGGTTGTATAACCTAAATTTTTGATTTGATTCCTTATTTTAAATTATTTGCATTGAAAATATTATACAAAATAAAAAAAAAAATCTATACAGATTTTATTTCGAATTACATTCGGAGTTTAAAAAAAATCTTCGTTCCTGACGGGGGTCCCCTGACCGCACGCATTTTTTTTATCTTTAAATTAATAAGAATTTCTCTTAAACGAGACGAGGACATTCCCATTTCACACTGTGTACACTTTCCATTCCCCATCGGGTGAAATGTGAAGTAAATTGTAGGTACTAGAAATAATGGAGTAAAAAGTTATTTATTGCATACTAGCTGTGCCCGTGGCTTCGCCCGCGTGGAATTCGGTTATCGCCGTAAATATCTACCCTAAGTCCGTCCCTGAAAAGAACCGTATGTCCGTCCCTGGGTTTTGATCTATATCCGTACCAAATTTTATCAAAATCAGTTTCGTGGTGAAAAGCCGTGAAAAGGTAACAGACAGAGTTACTTTTTCGCATTTACTATATAATATTAATATTATAAGTATAGATTCTCCGTTCCATGGATTATGGAGGATAGGTTTGAATAGGAAATGGATTCTGGTATATTTCACTCACTACTAAAACACGTAGGTACGTAGACGGTACATTTTACGGCAACTTTTTAGAAGAGGGGTAAATTTATCCAGCCGGACGCACACTGCAGCTATAGGATTTCAGCGTCCACCCTCTCCCTCCAAAACTATAACTACCTACCTATAAACTATTTTATAAATATTAGTAAAATGTATCTACTCGCATATAGGAATTTAAAACAAAAAATAATTTGCCACATATCTACACGTGACACCATCGTATAACATAAGTAAATCAAAGTGCATCTAACATCTGATATTTATAATCTATAGTAATGTGCTGTAATGACAGAACGCAACAAGTTTATTTTTTTTATTTTTTTCGCATTGGCTATATTCTTGTGGCCCTAGTGGCCTTTCAAGAGTCACCGGACTTGACGCATCAAGTATAATATATTTTTGACAATATTTGTTTTAATCATCTTTTCCACTTTCAAGGAAAAACTGCATTGTGTTGCCGTCAGTACCGCTAGCCTTAAGGCAGGGTGCGTGGAGACGCAAGCCGCTGGAGTGGGGAGTAGCTAAACAAAAACACGTACACAACGAACGCGCCCACGGTGATTGGCTGCAGGGAGCGCCGGCCCCCGCCTCCGAGCACGCGCCCGCCGCTCTGAGCGCCGACACCACTACGCCACACGCTCTCCGCTCGGCAACATGTGCAGCGGCGCCGAGGGCGGCCCCTGGCCTCTCGGTAAGGACGCGCCGACAGTCACAGCAGCAGCGCTCGATCACTACCGCATACAGCTTTACAACTACGCCGTCGCTGAACGTCTTCGACTGTATCCTCCCACCGTCGCACCATGTTACGCTCCATACGGACCACGGCTCGCGCTTTCCATGTCACTCCTTCAACAACGCGCCCTCCAGCCCGAAGAACCAAAACCGCAACACAGCTACATTGGTCTCATTGCAATGGCAATCCTCAGCACACCGGAACGCAAACTCGTTCTCTCAGACATTTACCAGCATATTCTGGACAACTACCCGTATTTCCGGTCGCGGGGTCCTGGCTGGCGCAACTCAATACGGCACAATTTGTCTCTTAATGACTGCTTCGTAAAAGCTGGCCGTTCTGCCAATGGCAAAGGACACTATTGGGCGATACATCCAGCGAACGTTGAGGACTTTCGAAAGGGAGATTTCAGAAGACGTAAAGCGCAGAGAAAAGTAAGGAAACATATGGGATTGGCTGTTGACGATGATGGGGAAGATTCGCCGTCGCCGCCGCCACAGTCTCCGCCGCCGACGGCATTGCCAGCGTTGCCTTTCTGGGGAGCGGGAAGGCTCCCTGGTGGAGGACAAGCAAGGAAAAGACAGTTCGATGTTGCGTCATTGTTAGCACCCGATGATGCGCCGGATAAAAGACAGCGGCGGGACAGCAGCTGTGAGGAAGAGCCAGAGGAGGATATAGATGTGGTAGCGAGTGATCAGGAAGACCGCGGAGTAGATGGCGAAGAAGAGACGCGGCCGCCGCTGGCCCCGGCAGCGCAGTATCCTCTCCTGGGAGGCTGGTGGCCAGCATTAGACCCTGCGCTGCTCCAGCAGCTGCGCAGGCACGCCGTGTCCGCCCCGCCAGCACCCGCCAGCCCCACAGACCAACAACGTCCACCGGATACTTAGATTGTGAATCTGTGAATGGACCGTGCATTGTACAAAACTGTGAATAGAACTCCGACAGATATACCTACCTATCTGGTTTATTAGTGCTTTCTTTAAACGCTATTGTATGCGTAAAAAATTCTTTATTGTGGTAAATAAATATTTAAATAAACACTATAAACTGACATGAGTTACGGAAGAAGAAAGTACGAGTATCTACGCTACGACTTTGCTACGATGGCTACGAAAAAATTGCTACTTTTCTAGAAACTATTACATTAAATCATTATTGTTTATTTGCTTAATTCTTTTATGGCAAATTTTATTTTTTACATTTACGTTTCTTTTTCCATGTCTCGATCCTATTGTTCACTGCTATATATTGTTTTATTCCGCAATTTTATACGGACACGTACTTAGGTACTGTAGCATGCTGTAGTAGCGGAGTGCTATGATTTATATTAGCATAAGAACTGTATGCGCGTTGAAGTTTTTACAAACGATGTGATAAATTATAATATTTAGTGCTTTACATTTACGAATACTTTTGTCCTTTCTGCAGCATGTAATTTGTAAATTATTGTAAATTGTATTGTAGGTACGTACTTATATTCTGAGTTATAATGTAGAAATTTAGAACATAATAACGTATAAGAATAATAATAACCTTCTAATGCTAAAGTCTGAAAACGACCAAGTGACTGTAGATAAATTCTTAGACCTATTTGTAAATATTGTAAAATGTATCTACTCATTGTTGTTATCAATAACTCCTAGACATACTGTTGTCTATTTAATAGAAATCATTAATGGATTAATAAATATGACAAGTCTATGAAAGCTCCGAATAAATAGAAAGTATAAATTAAAATATTTTTTATTAATAAATAGTACACATGTAATATACATACATTGTAAATAAATTGATGACCCAACTAAATATAATTATAACTATAACATTATGTATGCATATACATTCATTCAAAATTATTATTTGAACGTAAATTGTCACTTTGCCACGTAAATTGAACGTAATTGTCAATTGCTTCTGAGTCCATTGAAAAATATTTTTTACACAGTAGGTAATTTAGTTACAATGATTAAGTAACTTAAGAGATTACCAATTGCAAGACTTTTGTATGTACGTAACAATCAGTTCGATATTTTATTAAGATCACTTTCCAATTTCGTCATCATTTTTGTATATTACATTCATAACTAGGTATTTTGAACGACTCTAAGTTCTAATGGAATTAGTTTATTTGACTTAAAATTAAATTAAAAACACCAATAATCCTTTTAGATACACATTTCAAAATTAATCTATAAAGAAAATATGGTTTATGTGCATGGATACACATATAAAATTACTCGAGGTTTGTTGGTCGCGATGCGTGCCGTCGTCGGTCGACTTCTAATTTGTGACTTTAATAAAAAAAAAACAATATCCCAGTCAGTTTCCTATTCATTTTATTATTGTACATTTTAACTTTTACACCAACATAATTGTAAGAAATTGATGTAGATGTGGTACAATCAAACTAAATTTAAATGCTTTAAACCATGATAATAACTATAACATATAACTTAAAACAATACGTAGGTACCTAATAAATATCTTTATATTTCTTTTATTTAACTGCGTATTTTCGCAAGAGATTACATATAAAGTACTCAAAAAAATACAAGTAACAATTGTAATATTACCTACTAAAAAATAGGTAGGTAAAGACTGTATAAACATTAAAATATAAGTAGGTACGATTATGTACCTAAATCTACGAATTACCCACCATTACTGTCGTATGTATTATCCTGGTACCTACTTACTTAATGAGAAACACATTTCTTAGTTAATACAGCAGAATCACATTAAATATGACTCATACAAAAAATGAGTGCATTATATTATCGCCAAAGACGAATTCTCAAATGGAGGCCACATACCAGGAAGCGGCGCGCGGGGCGCGGGGGGGTGCTCCGGCCACGTGCACCGAGGACTTGGGCAGTCAGTGGTGATATCAGTGATATCTAGGCAGTGGAGAGACATAGGCAGATGGAATGGAATGGTACCCTAATATTCATTAGGACAACCCTTAGGTACCTACTTAATAGAAATAAATTAAAATAAAAACATTTTGAAATAAAATTTACATCGTTTAAGTACCTGCGACATCGCAGTTAAATCTTAAAGGTTTTTGTGATGCCTTTATAGCTAATAAAGTGTATATTGTATAATGTAATCATCAATAAATAAAAAAATACTGTTTCATTACCTTCATATTATTTTATCTACTTCAAAATTATAATTTTGCTAGCTGTTGCTCGCGGCTTCGCCCGATTAATGGTCGTCAAATTCGTTACTTGTTTACTCGTAATTTGGAGCTCATCTAATTCGATACTCGACAAATACGCTATTAGTACATTCAATTAAAAAACCTATTAAAAATAAAATTATTTACTAACCCTGAAGAGCGTATACCTTATGTCGGCGAATCGTCATCTTCGTCCCAACCATTCGTATTTAGCCAAGGAATAAAACTCAACTTGAGCAATTAAAATAAATTTTATGTTACAGCGACTGCAATGAATCTTAGTAGTGAATAAGTTATGATGAAATAGAAAACGATTTAAAAAAAATAAACAAGTAACAGGATTCTCCAAGGAACTTATTAATGAATGTAAATAGAATCCTTGAAAATGGTTGAAAAACTTATGGTTGAAATTTCTTGAGATTTTCACAATATTCATTTTTTTTTATTTTCCCCTAAACAAACAAAAGTTTAATTTCCAGTAAAAACTATTCTATGTCTTAATCCGTTTCATAAATTGTATGTATCCTAATTTTGTTAGCGATTTGTTGATTTGTTACAGGTAACGAACAAACCTTTCTCATTTATAATCTCGTATTAATAAGTATTTTTAAGCAGATACGTAGCTACACTTTCAGTTTTTATATACACCTAAACAAAAATTAATGTTCTCGAATTCGTGGGAAAGCTTTCGACGGTAATCTCAGACTATCTCTGTTGTTACCCTTTATGTTTTTTAGAAGTACAAAGGCTTTTATTGTAACCTTAGCAACTTTTGATGTAATCAGGATCACCGCAGCGCTTCACCTAGTGTGGTAAAGTTTATTGCGTTTTGTACCTATTGGGACATGTTATCTAAGGATAATCTCAATATTTTTCTGTCTTGGTCAGATTAGGAGCAGGTACTCGTACTTCATTCGTATCCGTAGGAAAGTATCTAAGGACAACAAATAACAAAAACATTTTTAACACAATGTTTACGAGTAATACAGATCTAACAAGTTCCTGATCTTTAGTCCTTCTAAAATTCTGTTTATAACATTGAAGGTTTTCGCATTTTAAGTACCTACACATTTTATATTGTGAATCGTGTCTAAACACGTACGCGCACAAAGTAAACAAAATCCTTAAATTGTATGCGTTTTGATCCGAATTGCCTAAAATATAAAATGTGTTTTAAAGCGTATCTACCTTTAATGGTAAAGAAAATTTAAATTATGTTAAGCATTATACTCCCGTGGATGTCGTAATGGGCGATTAAGGGACAACAAAGCCCTGAGTAACTACACCAACTCTAAAAAGTGGATTCGCCAACCCACTTGGCCAGCGCTCATACATCTCTCATTTTAGGCTCATACATCCCTCATGCCTAGGACCAATGTCCATGAGGGATGTATGTATGTCTAGCAGTGCACGATAAAAAACCTGGTTACGGCCACGGTAGCGGTACGGCCACGCCTGGTTACGTGGTATAAAAAACCACGGAATCAAACCAAATAATTGTATTTTTTTAGATACTATACCTAAGCACTAAAAATTCCACGAATTGTGCCCTCACAATACAGATTTTGTTCAATACGTTTTATATGTGATATTACGTGTACAAATAGAATACAAATGGTTGATTACATCATATCGATATCTAATTTGGTAGGGGGAGAGTGCATGCTGCAGTCCCACAGCCGCTGGGAGCACTCGACTGGCCACATTACCTCTTCCTCACGTTACTTTATCGTATTTCCCCAAAGTACGTACGTGTTTCGGTAGTGGGTGAGATATGCCAGAGCCCTTTCCCATCCCATCCTATCCCTCTCCATTTTCCCAACTCTCTCTCTAAATCTATTGCTTATTCTGCAAGGTTGGCAGCGCATCCGGAGGCGTGCCAACTTTTGTCATTCTGAACTGATCTTGGCATGTATCGCGGAAGTCTATGGACGACAATATCCACTTACCATCAGGTGGACTGTATGCACGTCTACCACCCTTTTCTATAAAAAAAAAATGCAATTAAATTCAATATTTATTAAGACCCAACATTTTTATGATTTTTAGCATTTTTTATATCTACTTTACCTCACTTTTACAATTTTTTTATGACACCTCATTGTCACGACACAAAGAACCTTTATTTAAGCGATTCCTTATCACTGGATATCACCTTGAACAATAAGCATTAGTGTAATCTTTATGAACTACAAACAGTTTGAGGCGCCTCACAGTGCGTCCCGGGAACAGCCACATGCGTCAACTTCCTGTGCCATTTCTTTATGAATGGTAGAAGTAATAACAACTACTATGGACTCTAATCCGGGATTATGAAACTAAATTATTATGCTTAGTTGGATTTTGATGCTACTGAGTTAAAAATTAAGTTGTTTGTTAGAAATATTTTATGCATTTACGTAGAATGACATGGTCCAAATGCATGTGGTATTTATTGAATTTTCCCTAATTGAATGGAGACCATGTACTTCTGACCACGCATTGTGGAACACCAATTGTCACTAGCTCAGGGGTGAGAGAAAAATATTGTGAGAACATCCGAATGCTAGAAATAAAAAAAATAAAATCTAGAGTATGTGTATATCCATAATGGGCCCACGTGGTGGATTACGGCCCGAAACGTTTCTGAAGCATTCCGAAACATTTCCGAGCCTGAACGAATCCCCTCTGCAGTGGGTCATTAAAGCCTGACATTGTGGGACACCCTTCATCTAGATGGACAGTCAGTCCACCTAGCCGGATGGTTAGGTGTTCAGTTTGAAGAAGTTCACCGGTAGTGGCTAGCTGAAAGGAATCGAACAGGAAGGAATACATGGAAGTGGTGTAGTGGAGCAACATGCTGGTACAATCTAGTCAGTATAAAATTCAAATACCTACCATGGATTTTGATTCATGAGTTTTGACTTCTGATAGTGTATTTTAAAGATTGTTATGTATTAGCTTAAAACACATGTTTTATTAGCGGGTTCACATCGTGCCTATAACGAAATAATGTTAGTTAACTGGAGTTAGGAAGGAAACGTATATAAATGTATTAGGTTTTCTGTTATGGTACGGTAACACATATGAAGCGTCCCGAGAACAGTCAGGGATTAACTCACACTATAAAAGTTTAGAAGGTATTATGTTATAATTCTGCATTATGGAACCCCATTACAAATTATAAGCCGAAGTTATTAGATTAAGACGTACCAGTATCTACTTAATATAATGGTGTTACTTCATACAAAATATAAATGTTGACGCCGTTAATTTAATTAATTTATTAACTGAATAATTAAATTAGGTATTCAACGTGTATTGTTTCAATATTTTTTGTCATTCATTAAATGTATACAAAATAATATTTACACCTATTTCTTAAAAAAAACTGCTTCCATTCCAAAAAAGTCTTTTCAAACACGCGTTGAAAGCGTCCATTAGGCGAGCATTGAGGTGAGAGTGTCCGGGATGGCCGGAGAGCGCTTCACACAAAACGGCTCTCCGCGAATTGCCCACTCCCGAATCTAAACGCTCCCAATTCCGTCAAGTGTCGACAAAGGGCGACTTTTAGCCCCAACAATGAGTGAATGAAGCAAATTACCGCTTTTCGATGCTTGAAAGCGCGCAGCGAGCCGCACCGCCTGATGCATTGTCGAGGAACAGTTTGCGCCTCGAAACAAACGATAACAATAAACAGTAAAAAGGAAAGTGTAGTATTTTGCGTGGAAGTGCGCGGGGACAAAGGTGGCAGCGGTAATAGGTGTTAATGTGTCGGAATCGGTGAGCAATCTGAATGGAGGTGGCCGAGGCGGGCGCGCGGCGCCGCCGCCCGCCCGCTGCTCCGACCCTCGCTTCTCGACTATATTTTTATAACAAATCATCATCTACATGATTGACAACATTGTGTTTTATTTTGAATTTGTGATGAATTATAACGTTCTGCAGCAGTCACCTTTAAATAATTTCAAGTCAGATTTACGTCTTTATTAATCCCTAATATAAAGATATAGATAAAGATAAAACCAAATAAAAATCTAAAAACGCTTATAAAGCAATTAAAAGCTATTATACGGGGTAAGAAATATGAAATACATACACAAATAAACGAATAACCCAATTAGTATAACTATGTTACCTGGAATCTAGTTTCATAGTTATCTAGGTACCTCTGAATAGAAAGAAATTCCAAAATATCAAGTCAAACTGTCAAAACGTTCTAACTATTCAAGCCTATGAAAACATGAATTAAATTCTCGATTCCAAGTAATCCAATATCCAACGTTAAAGGAAATAGTTGTGACATTATTGCATCAACTGTTGTGCAAACAACGCATAGGGCGCCAAGACTTGCTAGAGCTCGCAGACTTAATTTGATCAGTTCACTGACACTGTCACACGTCTTATTGATTATATAATAAAAGTTACAATCCCTCGCATAGAGTGCCCGAGTTAAAAGTTTGAGTTAGTTAGTTTAAACACCAGCAAAACAAACAGCGAAGAGTGAAGTGTGGACCGCCCGGAGATTCGCACTTCACAGGAGTGCAAGGGTTCAGGGAAACGTAAGGGCAGCTGCCTGGAGTATTTGTGATGTAAACAAAGAAGTAATAAGATTCCACTTGTAATTGGCTCTTGCTGCAATGCCAATTACATATTAAGTTTGTTTGTAAAGTGTCATTTATTATAGAAACCTCTTTTCTACATTGTTTTTACATGAAAATTTGGTAGTTTTTAATAGAAAAGAAAAATTGTATAGGTAGGATTCTAACAGAAAAGACAACACCAATTAACCACAGATAATTGATTATTATATGTAAGTACCATAATTAATAACAATATGGAAAAAGTGGAATAACTTTTTGTTAATTCTTGGGACTTGTCATTTTTAATACCTTCTCTCCCCAACTCTTAAGCGGTTATATATAAGTAAGTAGTAATTACCAATTAAAGGAGTATTATTTCTTGAAACTATTGACTTTTAACAAAAAAGGTACATCCCAATACCACTGATATAATTTTATGATCTAATTAGCGAGACATTGCATTTGATCTGTACCCACCTAACTAGGCGTTCTAAGTTGTTATTGCACACGAATGTTCCTGCAAAGTCTGTTTGTTATTCAGACAACACGTCCAGTCCGGTTTTAGATCCTGAAACTATACTTAGGTGCCACTCGATGCAGATGACGAGGATTTCGGTATACCGGAACAGAAATATCAAATACAAATCGCGGGCACGATTCCCATAAAATGTGAAAAGGTTGAATAAAATAGCGAGTGTATCGATGCGTACTTGCAAGCGTATGGCGAGCGTATTGTGAGCTGGTGACGTGGACATATTTAATTGAAGTGGGACTGGGAACGAGGCGCGCAGCCGCCGAGAATGGAACGAACATAATGTTGCTTGTGTTGAGGAAGCAGGGATATTAGTTGATTTAACATGTCGTTCCATTAAATAATATTCAGTATTTATTTACTTTAACAAAATGTATTGACCGTTTTAATAATTTATTTATTTTAACTAAATATATTGAACGTATCAATAATTTATTTATTTCAACAAAATGTATTGAACGTGTCAATAATTTATTTATTTTAACAAAATGTGGGTACTGAACGTTTCAATAATTTAATTCTTTTAACAAAATACCTATTCCTATTCCTTTTTCGAAGCTAGTTTCGAAAATATAGTATGAATGTGGGCTATAATGTGGTTCAAAATATAGTATAGTATGAAGGTATTTTATATTATATTTATTAGACGAGCATTGGTTAATTTTATGACTAATCAACGGATCAAACATCCCAGTAAAACTTATATTGGCCATCTGGGGGCGCCGGCTTTAGAATAGCACCACCCTATCTCCCCCCCCCCCCCCAAACCGCGGGTGTCATAAAAGACGACTAAAGGATAACAAAGCGGCTACCACAAGCCACAAGTCCTGAGGAACTACACCACCTCTAAAAGAGATGACTCGCCAACCCGCATGCACAGCGTGGCTTTCTCAGGCCTTACATCCCTCATGCACGAATCAATGTGCATGAGGAAGCCCAAGTCCAGCAATGGATAATAAAAAGGCTGGTGATGGTGAGGGTAAATAAAACATATTCAAGAAATAATTTAATGTCGCTTATAAAGTCAATTGAATTGCTATATGTAAGTTTTAAACTAAACCAGTAACATAAAATAACATAATAATACCTACTTACATAAGCAGTTAGATATAATGCAATGAAAAAACAAAATATAGCTACAATAAAAAGAGCGCATATTCCTGATTAAATGTCCAAGTGTTTACCAACAACAGCGGACCACCGAGACGACTTTCAATACGAAAGTACGCTTAAAATATCCATAGAGGTTTCTATGACAACATTATTATTTTGTTAAACAAAATCGCTTTTTATACGATGATCAATCCTTTCGAGTGCGCGTCGCGGGGCGATACGCCAGCGCTTACGTTCCACTTGTTTGTTTTACAACGAATATTGTCAATAAGTCTCCCACGCATCGAAATACAACCAATACTACTCAAAAGAATGGAATATTGTGTCTGTTTGTGTATATTTTAGAAATAAAGGCAATACAAACTCATATTATCCTTTCCCAACTTTGATAATGTCATCTTTTATAAATGTATAGATATAGAAATAAAAGTTGATTTGTCTAAATTCACTACACAATATTGTCAATTTGTACATACACTGTTTATTGTTTTTTTTGTTTTAGTTTTTATTTTATTTTATTTCATATATAGGTACTTGTCTGTGTTTGAAACTAATAACTACTAACCCCAGATGGATTGAAACTAATAGAACTTGTTTTTAGAGAGAATGTTTCATCTAGGATGATGAAATATTCTCGTACGAGTATCAGTCACATTAGGAGAGATGTTAGTCAGTTCTCAACTTTCATTTCTGTGACAGTGAATTTAAATCCCAACGTCAGAAGGAAAAGTCATATTCCAGTTATTGTAACAGCTATGTTTTTATAGAATAAATTATTTGATTTGATTTACATCCAGTCAGCAAAAGTCCGAGGCTAAGAGTTAGTTCGTTTTATATCTACATATGAATTCTTTGTGTGCTAAGTCACCTGCACCGTGAAGTTATGAAATGTACCCCGCACAAAGGGCTTCGGGGAAGATTTCGATTGAGTGTTGACATTGGGACGACCACAATGGAGACAAACTCGCTGACTGTTCGCGCCACGATTATTTTGAAAAGCGACCCATCCAGTGATCACGAGCGTCGAGATGACTGTGTAATATTACGAATTTTTTTGGAACTTTGTTATAAATGTGTGCTACAATTTTTTGATGTACAGAAAATAATTTGAATTAACCTAGTGTTTAGCTTCATTTGTCCTGTAGTAAGTTTTTATGTTCACATACTAAATTAACGATACTAATTACGTGCACTGAGGAATTTCATGAATAGCATGAATACACTAGCTCGGTATTTGAGATAGTGCAATGCTTTATTATCAATAAATATTTATTAATGAATTATATAGTATATCTTCTAGACTCTAGGCTAATGAATGGTGTACAGTGGGCCAATGTTAACTCTGAGCGCTTTGAAGTTGAGTTTCAATTTGACATTTCTAAAACATAATGCCGATTCTCGCTTTTACTTGTCAATATATATTTGGAACTTAATTTTATCACTGTTCTTTCAAATGCAAATTTACTCAATATATTTCCATAAATCCACCGTACATAGTATACGAGTAGATACTATTCAGTACCTATATAGTTACTATTGTACGCACTTGCAATTTTTTTTTATAGAAAACAAGGCGGCAGACGAGCATACAGTCCACCTGATGGTAAGTGGATACTGTCCTCTATAGACATCCACGATACATGCCAACATCAGATCAGACAAACGTTGGCACGCCCCCGGATGCGCTGCCTACCTTTGCAGATTAAGGAATGGATTGGAAAAATGGGGAGGGATAGGATGGGATGGGAATGGGCTCTGGCATATTTCATTCACTACCGAAACACGTACGTACATTGGGGAAATACGATAAAATGGGAAATGCAGTACATTTCAAAGTAGTCTTCTGTAAGAGAGGGCTAACGTGGCCAGTCGAGTACGCCCAGCGGCTGTGGGAATGCAGATGCACTTTCCCCCTACCTAATTAAATGATTATTAGGTAACTACACGTTGGTTAATATTTAATACAGTAGAGATTAACTGAACTAATTGCTGTTGTAGGTCATTCGGATAATCGAAAATCCGGATAATTGAATTTGTAGGAAAAAAACAACTGGTGGTAAATAATGTTACCTAATTTTACTTAAAAAGAACGAAAACAATATTCAAAATCTTAAAATAAACAAAAAAAAACAATGCATTAAATTTCTTCTAAAAGTTCATTTTTCGGTACCTACTCGTATCTTCATCGCTTTTCAATGACTACTCCCATTTTCAATATCGAATTTGCATGTATATTTCAAAAGAGAAATAACTAAATGAGCAACAAAAAATACCGAATGGGCAGTAAACCAGCAGATTTAAAGGTGGGTTAAGTTTAGGTTTAAAAAATAGGAATACAAAGGAATATAAGCCTCGCAAAGCGACTACGTCGACTTGGTGATAACATTCTTAGTAATTTATTATTCTTAGTAAAAGAAGTGAAGTTGAGTTTTTGTTTAATTATTGTAAAAATTGTGTATGAGGCGTTTTGTGATTTATTAAACTTCAAAGTGTTTTTCGTGCGTGATGTTTGTGATAATCGAATAAAAGTGTGGGGAATGCGTTTTTCGTGTGCTTCCAAGGACAAATGTTTTCGTCCTCTTCTGTCCTCAGTAAACCTACAATCGCTTTACTGAGCGACTCCTGACTACTTCGACGGTACTGGACATTGACAAGATACGTTTGAGACTTTAAAATTGTTTATTAGGAAGAAAACTTGATACTGCCAGAATGTGCTGATTACACCATTGCCATATACTTATGAAGAAAGAAAAAAATTGTAAATTATTTACTTCTGTAATTCGAAAATTATTTTGTCGAGTATCTTCTGCTGCTCAACTTCAAAATATTCGGATTAATTCGGATTCTTCGGATAAGTTCGCGGCCTTTTTATAGTGAAAATAATAAAGACTTTTTTGGTACTACATAAATATTTATTGAACAGAATATTGTCCATTTAATTAGACTATCTTTCGCCATTTTTCTGGCAGAGCCATTATCGCATCGCTATAATTTTTTGGGGGTTTCTGAGCGAAAAACTGATTTAAATGGTTTATACAGGCTTCTATTGGATGTAATTATACTTCATTTTTTAAGAGAATTTTGTAAAGAGCGGACTAAATAATAATCCGAAGGTGCTGTCTGGACTGTATGGACTACCTATTATAATCGGTGTTCTTATTGATATCTGGTATTGTAGAGGTAGGTACCTACTCCTTACTTATCGGCTAACCTACGGCCGGATTCACCTGTTTTTAAAAGATTCAATTTCGGCCGCGTTTGGCAGTCCGGATAATCGCGAATCCGTATAACTGAGATCCGAACATACTAGTCTCTCTACATCTCTACTATTAGTAGTAAGTTAGTAGTATTAGTAGTAGTTGAAAATAGTAGTAAAATAATGTTGATAATTAAATAAAGTGTAAATAGTAATAAGAATAGTAATTAAGTGTGATAAATGTCTTTTCATGTACCTAATGTTAAAAATAATACGAAAATTATTTATACAATGTTTAGATATCTTATTCGCACAAACCACCTCAAGTATTTAATTTAAATATTTACCCAAGTTTACTGTAAAATTACTCGAACATCTATCGGTCGTATTTGCTTTCCCAGCGATGTTGTTGTTGCTGCGTTCACATAAATTCCAGGTAAAATCAACTTCCAAACGGCTTGCAATAACAAATACGATGTCTAAATAACAAATATGACAGGTAAACACATTATTGTTAGGAGTTTTTTAATTACTTTCGTGAGACACGTTTTCCACTTGAGTTGTGTAAACAGAGATGGTAAAAATCTCCCATAATATCGGTAGCTTGATAGACGAAAGTTTTGATTAAATATTTGAACATTCCTCCACTATCGTAATTACTGGGAGCACAAAGACTGGTAGTTGATATAACAGAACATTTATTTATCGTGGCCGAAACAGAGGAGCTCATTAGAAACACATCAGGCAACATGTGTAAATAAATACGCATTGAGACGACTCGGCCCAAACATCTTCAGCGGTCAATGCGTGCTCTCCACTCACGAGTCGGTCGGACGTTTGTGGCGCGTGTAAGTTGGCTTTAAGTACTTTTCGGTATACTAGGTATAACAAAATTTGTAATGTAATGCCACTACAGTAATAAGTAGGTATTTTCAAACTATTAACAAGCTATTTTTTGATATCGCAACTGCAAATGATAAATGTTGAACGCATGATTAACTTTGAGACGTTTAAAGACAACCACTTGAGTTCATTTCTATTCCTTTTGAAGTTAATATGACTAATGAATTAATTGATGATTTATGTTTTATACGAATATCTAAATACGATGATATGAAATGTCGTATCATTATTCTATTAACGTTTTTTGAGGGAGGAAAGTGCACATTGCAATCCAACATCCAACGACTGGCCACGTTACCCTTCTCTCACAGGAGACCACCTTGAAATGTACTACATTTCCCACTGTATCTTATTTCCCTAATGTACAGTACGTGTTTCAGTAGGGGGTGAGATGTACTAGAGCCCATTCCCATCCTATCTTAGGTAAAAAAAAAAATATGTAAGTACTCACTGCGCACACCTCTTCTGACCAATGCAATGTTTCATTTTCACAGGTGTGCTGGAAGAAATCCACACCACAGGACTCCACAGCTTGCCTTTTGTACACCGTCTTTTTAATGTTTTATTTTATATAAACATATTTTTGTGTACAAAAAAATATTAAAATAAAAATTAATTAAAGTTAAGGTTTAGAAAGAGTTACTCCTCACAGACTCGTTACCTTTTAACAAGACGTGGGAAAGACATTTAATAATATCCATTTTCTACTAATTTTTTACCCGACTGCTACAAAGCCAAATTAAGGATTTGATTTTAGTGGTCGATGTATGTTAGTATGTGTGTTCATCTGCTCCCTCGTGGCTCCTAAATCACACGTCACTATATGATGTCACTTTAAATCCAATATGACAAAGATGAAACACGAAAATACGAGTAGCAAAACAAATGAATGCAGACAAATGTATCTTGTTTAGTATCAAATGAACGGTTCATTGCAAAAATATATAATTTGGATATAAAAAAATGTGCTATTCCCCCGTGAAAGTCCAAAAATCCTGCGAAAAGTGGTTAATACCTAAAAAAGCAAGGTTTAGGTACTCCTAAACCAGAACCAATACCAAGTGATCCAATCACTTGGTCCAATCATTGGGACGCCTCGCTCCGTGGAGCTCGGCCTACGGCACCGCGAAACGCAACTTGGCCTTCGGCTTCGCTTAAGTTACAAAGTGGGGGCGGGCTGGATTTACGCTGTTGGGACGTTCCGGGCTTCGCCCTCCGTGGAGTTCGGCCAACGGCCTCGTGAGACGCAGCTCGGTCTTCGGCCTCACTTAAGGTATAAAGTGGGGCGGGATGGAATTAGGTGCTTAGTAATTTTAAATACGAGTTTTCTGGGATTTAGAGAATTGCATAGATGTAGACCCGAAAATCGTATAAAAAAAATGAAATTAAAAAACTAAAACCCGACTGCGACTTAAATTGTGCGACTTCCATTCAAAAGTCAACCTCGTTTACAACTTTTAAACTACTCGTACTTTAACTTTAACTACTTTGTTTACTTTAAAGAACAATTTAAGTCGCAGTCAGGTTTTAGTTTTTTAACTTTATTTTTTTTATCGATGCAACGCTTTGATGTCCATTTCTTCTTTAGCTTAAAGCTGGGCTACTCATTGCGTAGGAGAGCAGTGACAACACGGCGGGTGCCGGCTCGGGTTACATCTCATATAACGCAAACAGACCGCTGCGTAGCCCTTCATGTGCGATACCCAATATGCTCTTAAACCTTGTAGATATTGATGACTAGAAATTATGTAACGATAATGTAAAATTAGAATAGAACAAAAAAAAAACAATATTAATACACAAAAATTGATGGCCAACCTTCATTTACATTAAGTTATTTTCATTAAGTTAGTAACAACCTTCATTTTTATTAATTAATAACAAACCACCATAATACTCGTACGTGACATTATCTGAGAAACCTTATTGCTGATTCAAGTTCCATGATATTGAGACTTCAGTGTTATTTTAAGAAAATACAAATTTATATTGCTTATTTACCCGCGTGGTGTGATGCGGTCTTAGGATAGCACCACCCCATCTCTTCCCGGGGAAGTCGTGTCGTGGCGACTACGGGATAACAAGGCTGCTACCACAAGCCCTGAGAAACGACACGATCTCTAAAGCAGTAGGCTCGTCAACCCGCTTGGTTACCATCGCGTTTTAAGGCCACACATCCCAAGATGCGTGGCCAAGACAATGTGCATGAGTAGACCCATGTTCAATAGTGGACGATTAAAGGGCTTGTTACGGTTTATGGTAGGTACATAATATGAACATGAGCTAAAACATAATTGCTTAAATAATATGCACACAATTTTAGATCCCTTATTAATTCATCATAACAGTCAATACTTGTAAGTACTTCAAAAACTACAAAACTATAATTTTGACATACAGGTAAGTACTTACATATAAGGTCGGGGGAAAAGTTTCTTCGTATTTTATATACAAATTGAAGACAATTTTTTTAAAAGTTTAATTACATTTAATTATAATATATATGTGCCATTTTGTTCTATAACTTGTTGCCATCTTGTAGGTAGTGACATGATCCCGTTGCTGTAGAAATTTTGGGATTTTTGATCAAAAAATTGCGACAAGTAGTTTTGTCAGTCCTCTCTTGATGTTAACCTTACACTACCTAAAGAATTCTGAAGAGACCGAAACAAGTAGAAATCTGAGGGCGCAAGGTCAGGACTATATGGTGGGTGTATCAACACTTCTCAACCAAGCTCTCTCCATTTTTGCTGAGTGGCCAAAGATGTGTGGTCTGGCGTTATCATGATGAAAAACTACACCCTTTATGTTGATCAATTCCGGGCGTTTTTTCTCAATTTCTTGCTTTAGTTTCATCAGCTGTTGGCAGTAGATAGAGATCCGAATCCATGGTTTTGCCCGGCGGGAAAAGCTCATAATGAACGATGCTCTTCCAATCCCACCATACACACAACATTACCTTATTGCGCGTTAATCCGGGTTTCGCTGCAGTCTGTGGAGCTTGGCCGCACTTAGACCATGACCTTTTCCGCACGTTCTTGTCGTAAGTGATCCACTTCTCATCACCAGTGATCAATCTTTTCAAAAATGTTTCGGTTTCATTGCGTTTTAATAGAGAATCCCAAAAGAGTACACGGTTCATTAGGTTTCCTTCAGTGAGCTCGTGTGGTACCCAAATATCGAGCTTTTTTATTAATCCAGACTTTTTCAAATGAGTCAAAACTGTTTTATGGTCAATGCCCAGTTCATCAGCAATGTCGTAACTACTTATATGCCGATCTTGCTGCACTTTTTCACAAATAGTATCAACTTTATCGGTAAACCAACTTTGTGCTACTCTTACTGACACTGCATTAGGTCCATAAACGGCACAAATTTTTTCCCGGCTTGTGTCGCATTTTTCCTTTTTTTGTAATAAAACTTTAAAATGTATCGAATTTCTTCGTTAAATTCACTCATTTTCTTGGACAGAAAAACAATTGAAAAATGGCGGGAAACAGTTTTTTATTTCTTTATTTCTTTTTTTTAAATGTTACCTTTTTAATGGTATCATAACCAGCCAGGTACAAACAGTTCAATCAAATATATTTAATCACAACTTCATACATACAAAATACGAAAAGACTTTCTCCCGACCTATTATGTCAAAAATTCATTCTTTCAAATGAAATATAATTATTGTTTTATTTCATTTCATTCGTAATTCATACGAAAAATAAATGAAGCTTATATTTGAAGTGTATAAATTTCATAACTTATTAAATCTTTTCTGAAAGACTGTGATTGTCAAACGCACCACAAACTACTTGACCGAGACGCTGATTCGAGTGCAAGGTTCATCTCGAGTTCCTCTCAAAACGGTCATCACGATCAACAATGTCTGTTTGTCTGCACGTCCGTTTGCCCGCTTGACACATGCTGTTTGCTTTTACATTCTTTTAGTTGAGAGCCTCGACTCGACCTGACCTCTCAACGGCCCACAGGCTCAAAAATATAAAACTGTGGGTTTATGTTTAAAAATATTTTGTTTTTGAGAGAGCAAGAATATTGTAAGCAACACCTAAGTATTGCAGCCTTAACAACAATATGTATTTAGTTAGTAATATTTGTGTCAAAATCATAACACAACGTAGAACATTAGCACCTAAGCCACGACATTAATTTTGCTTTCGATCGTTTTTTTTTTGTTTGTTACAATGCGTTGTAGATGATTTCTTTGAGAGAGCAATTTGAACGTGGAACCTAAAATATATATTTTCACTGCTAAAACATTGGTAAAACGAGTGTTCGCATGATTACAAACTTTCTGCCTTTTGATAGAAGTTATTATAGTCAGTTGCTTTAACTTTAAGTTGAACGAACAGATTAGTTCTACAACGTTGTACTTGCAGTTGGCACCACCTAGCCGCTTAGTGAATAAACTGAGAATGATCTGCAAAGAAGTTAGGATTTTCCTATGTACTTTTTAGGTGAAATAATTTCAATAGTTTGCGAGGCTTACATTACAGTGCATTTTTTGTGGAAGCTGTTACTGCCAAAGGATAGGTTGGATGGTAAGTATAGGTCAGTAGGTACTTATCTAATAAATAAATAACACATATATCGCCGAAATGTTTACTCGTATATACACACACATTGCTGCATATGGATATGTTTTACTCGTAGGTATATGCGGATTGCTGTCGTTCGTGCAAAGAAAAAATACTGTACAAGTGGTATCCAAATCGTTCCCAAAGTCTAGAACCACGGGTGCTGTACATGATTTTGAGTTCATTGCCATAAAATTTTTGCATAAGTTCAGTTACTTGGTTTTATGCAAAATTTTTCATACAAATTTGTTAAGTACCTACAACGATAAAAAGTGCGATTTTTACAAAAAGAAAATCAATTAAATTAATAAAATATATCATTTAAATAAGAATTAGGGGAAACCTGGGCAAAGTGAACACTATTTATCAGCAGAGTCCATTGTTTGAGGCTTCGTTCTTCGGATACAAACTGCCCTAAACTTTTAAGATAGACTCTCTACAAGTCTAAACTGGGAACTTTCTGTATATAGTTTACACTGTTTAATTATCCAACTCTCTTGATTTTATTATTCGTAAAAATATACCATTTTACCTACGTTACTGTACATAGGAACTATGACATAGGTAGATAGGTAATAAAATAAGGATTATTACCTATTAAGATAGTATTATTATAACAAATAAATTAGGATTATTATAATATAAGGTAATAATACATAAGGCTTAATTAAAACATTATTAAAAGCAATATAATTAACAAAGTCTTAAAAAATTACGGTTCCCTTTCTAAGTTATTTAGACACGCATCCTGCTTTTAATAGTCAATCCGGAAAATCTATAGGGCTAAAATAATGTACCGACAAAAAGAACGTGAAAATGGCAACAAACTATTCGAGTAATTACAATTACGCAAGTACTCATAATTACTACTTAAAGTAAGTACGTACTCGAGTAAGTAAATAGAAAACATTTGTATCAAGTATGCAAACGAAGCAGCTGCTAACTAACAGAAGTCAAGCGTTGCCGGCGGTCGAGGAGATAGACGCAACTAGCCTGCATCCGACACCACTACTACAGACGTAACTCGAAATATTGCTTGATCTATATCACTTCATTGCGATACTGGTGTAGCTAAACACCAAAAACACACTGTTATAATACACATTTGTTGTATACACATTCTACAGGTAATGTAGTAGGTAGAAACGATACAATTTTCTTAGATTTTGATAACTGAGATTCTCGAGTTGTATGATCAATGGTAGAAACTAGCTTAGCTTTTAACTCACAATCAAACCGAATAAAGCCACAATCAATAACTATTTTCCGAAATGTTAATTACTTAGTGTTTATTGGTCAATAAGTTCGCAGCACCTGCAGTAAAATCATTTCTCTGACACAAGTCCGTACTGAATATTATGTTAGTCGCTTGCAAGTAGAAACGATAGGAAAGTGTAACCTCCGACGTAGATACTAAGTAGCTTAGATGTCAACTGGCAATCTACCTGACTAATGCATTATTTACTCAAAAGCGAATAAGTCCACAGTAGTAACAATAAGAGTAGTAGCCCTCATCACGTACAAGTCCGCAATGACACCCAGTAAGTTAGCCGTGTGCAAATATGGGTGGTATGAAAATGTAAAGGCCGGCTTAAACAATAGCTTGGTTTTCAACATTGATTTAAATTGAATAAAATAGCCATCAAAAACGTTATGTCAAATGCGAATTGGTGCTTATTGGTCAATAAGTTGGCAGTACCCGCAGTAAGAGCATTCCCCCGACACGTACCACCAAGTCCGCACTGATATCCAGTAGGTTAGCCGTGTGCAAGTAGATATTGGTGGTATGAATTGTAAAGACCAGATTAAACAATAATAAAGAATAAAGTCACCATCAAAAACTGTTAACTTAAATGCGAATTAATTTGTTCTTATTGGTCAGTAAGCTCGCAACCCGCAGTAAGAGCATTCCCCTGACACGTACAAGTCCACACTGACATCCAGTATTAGGTTAGCCACTCGCAAGTGGAGGCGGTATGCAAATGTACCGCCCCGGGCGCGCTGTTTGTGCGGCGCTGTTTATGTACATGTATCCAGCTATATAAAACATCGCTATGTGTGCAGGGGGAATATATTACGAGGATTTGTTTTTTGTTTTATATTCTTGGTTGCTAGGCTGTGTAAATGGAGATGGTAAATTCAGTGCTGAAGGAGTGATTTTATTCGTATATTTTGCTACATCTATGATTAAGTACCTTTGCAGCTTGATTCGGTGTAATAGATATGTTGCGGCTGTTCTTTTGTACCTTTGTATATTCTGGTTCCAAAATGTTATGAATCCCAAACCTTTTAGCGTTCTACTGTATTTATTATGCCACTATTTTCAACTGTTACTCCTTCGAATTCGTGATTTCTAATTTTGTAATTAAATGTCTATATTTGTAAATAATCGACTCTCAATATAAAATACTTACTATAAGAAAAAATATTTATATAACGAACAATCAAACGTTAGACAAGTAAGGGGGGGGGATTTACGAAGGTAGATACAGTTTATGTATGTATAGAGATGTCTAAGTGCTGCTTTGTGCTACTATTTTAGGCGAAATTTGCATGGATGTGGAGTATGAGTGGAGTGCTTTGTATCAAACGCCTTTGCTCTCCCAACTTCCAAATTAGACTAAAGAATGCTGTAGAGACGACAATTAGTTTTTCAAGTTTAAAAATGTTAGTAAATTAAAATAAAAATTGCAAAAGCAGATTAAACAAAATAAAATACTGAGTCAAAAAGAATAGAACCAATGGATTGAGCAAATATTATTTTAAGTAAATATTATTGGAAACACTTTTTTCAATTGGGTAGCATGATTTATCATTATCTCGTATCAGAAAACAGTAATTTAATATTTTCTTAGGTTTTGGGGATTACTATACATAGCAATTAAACAACTTTGAACGGTTTAAATGGCGTATATTTAACATTATTTATATCGCGACGTTTCGAACACTTTGCAGTGGACGTGGTCACGGGGTGAATAATGTTAAATATACCCGATTTAAACCGTTCAAAGTTGTTTAATTGCTATGAACAGTAATTTAACTAAAGTCACCATACAAGTCTAGAGACACCATATACTTATGTAATTCACGATATTTCTTCTTTATTCAAATGTTTATTTTAGTCCAGCTTCGCTGAACAAATACATCGTTTGTTAGATGAGTATAATAGGAACAAGAGTGAAAGAATGTTGATATTAGAGAAACTTAATATCAGTACCCTAGATATCGGAATTTTGACCAGACCGTATTCGTGTGAAGTTAGGGCATATGGTATGTACGTACATACATAATATAGACATTGAGCATGATCTACAACAAAATATGTATTTATAATAATTTATTTTTAAGTTTAGTTTTAATGATGTCAGATGAATGACAAATGTTGGCACGCGCTGCCTACCCCCAGAGATATAGGTATGGATTTGGAGAAAGGGTTCGGAAAATGGGGAGGGATAAGATAGGAAGGGATGAGAATGGACTTTGACATATCTCACTCACTAACAAAACACATACGTAGGTACATTAGGGGAATAAAGTAAATTTGGGAAATGCAGTACATTTCAAGGTAGTCTTCTGGGAGAGAGGGGTAACGTGGCCAGTCGAGTGCACCCAGCGGCTGCGGGAATGCAGCGTGCACTCTCCTCCTACCCACCTACCAACAAAAACCCTATTATTCAAAAAAATATGTTTTCAAATGCTCTCCCAAATAATCCAACACACCCACTTTTTAAATGGCTCAAAATTGACATATCCACCCCCATATTAAATTTGCTGAAGACATCTGACCAGTACTTGAGTAAAATGTTTAAGTGGATATTTTCTTTCATGTTAAACTCAAATATGTACCTATTTCCTTTTTATTTCTTAACAAATATATCTTATGTGGTCTACTTGGTGCCCGTAAACCCAGAAGGTTTGTGCATTCGTATAAGATATTAATAAGCTATACCTAAGATATTAATTGGTGGATTGGTATTGGAACTATATAACTTATAATTAAAGCTTAAGGTATTTATGTGGTTGAAAGAGTGTAGTTAGCTTAGGTTACGACAAAACTAACAATTTCTCTATAAAAGTGATAGGACAGAAATGGGCGGACCACCCGATGCATGAGTAAATGGTAACCGCCACCCATGGGCACCTTCGAGGCATACGAGAGCGCTACCTTATAGAATCCTGTTGTCAGCTCTGAACATCTATTGAATAAGGACAAAAGTCCCATTAAGAAAACTGAGATTATAAAATGAACAAATTCAGCTTCAGCCACGGCACACTGCAGTTTCTCAACAGAGCTGTCCCCCAATCATACCGCGTGGCTTTGATTGGCGCATCTCTTTTGTTTCAACGTTTCCACAACACAGCCGCGACACCTCGCACTCTCACCTCTATTTACGCACATACAATCACAACCACTTTAACAGACCTCTGTCAAGCTCCAACAAAAGCTGGTGTAGAGGTCTGAATGTTGTCAGACTTGTCAGTTTTGTTTTGGAGGGCCATTGTTAATATGATTCGATTGAGTTCTTACCGAAAGCGATACGAGCTGCATTGTTTGGACGATTTTACATAACGAGCCGGCAAACGCGGGCCCCTTTGTGCCCGGCCCATTGTGGGGGAGGAACCAAACGCTTGAGATGTGAATTGAAAGGCGCCGCGCAATGACGAGGCGCGAGCCAAGGAACGGCTTAAGATATAAGAAATCATTTCTCTCTTAATTACTTTTTAACATTCGATTTTAAGCGCTTTAGAAAACATTTAAGAATTGACGTATTTTTTTTTATTTGTAACACACAGTCGATAAATAAACACATTACCTCGATTTGATCTACTATTCGAGGCACGTTGACAGCTGTCTAGAATGACAGCTAGCTAGATTGATCAAGCTAGATTTAAAAGACTGCAATGAACTGTTTAAAAATGCAGCAATTCAGTGTGTCAATTCATCATAAATCAATTCATCATATATTATATATTTCTCATTGATGAGGTTTAAAAACATAGGTAAAGACAATCTACCCCAACAACAATTAGGGCCTTACCTGTAAAATTGCTGTTTGTTCATAGTGGCCACTTTAAGCTTAGTTATCTTGCGTTTGGCTTGGAATTCCAAATTCAAATAAATTTGAATTTACAGCTTTGACATTCTTTTTCAAAATCAGTGATTCATTTGTTTTTCCATCAACCGATTTTTTGCTTAGATATCGTTGTGTTTGCGACCATGGAAAAGTTAAAAATCCGCGTTATTTTCGAATATGAGTTCAATCGTGGCAGCAACGCAACAGACGCAATATCACCAAGCACGCAATATTAACGATAGATAGATAGATACACTTTATTGTACAAGTTATTAGAAGTAGGTACAACTGGCGGCCTTATCGCTAAAGCGATTTCTTCCAGGCAACCTTTGGGTGGTGAAGAGAAATCAGTAGAAGAAATAGAGGTAGATGGTGCAGTAAGAAAATAATGTCTGTATATACATTCATAGATACATACATACAGTAATAAATAGATACCTTCAGGCATTAATATATACATGCATTAATACATTTACATACATAGTTATGCACACATACATACAGAAAGATAAAGGAAAATCATTTTAATTCTTTTAAAACTAGCCAGAGATTAAGCGCGCTTTATAGTTAAAAGTTTGACTGTTAAAGTTAAAGGTTAATCCATAAGCGAACCGCTTTGACTGTAACGATGTGTACTTACGAACAAAACACCGCAAACGATCACACGGTTTGATCGTTTCCGTTCTGGATTGTTCGACCTCAAGAACAAGCCACAACTGGAGACTGAAGTCGATAATGACGAATTGAAAGCGATAATGGAATCGGATTCATCTCAAACCACGCCTGAGTTAGCAGCAGCCTTGACAAAACGATATTGATTCATTTACGTCAAATCCAGAAAGTGAAAATGCTTGGAAAGTGGGTACCGTATGAGCTTAATGAAAATCAGCTGCAAACACGCGTCGAAGCTCTCCTGAATTTGCTAAACCGGCCCAAAAATGAAGGGATTCTGAATCGTATTGTCACTCGTCTGTGCAATTAAGTTTAAATATATATATATATACTATTTTTATTCTTGTAGCTCAATATCTCGTCCGCTATTGTCACCTCACTCACACCACCGCCCATCAACGTTGCGTTACACCGCGCGCTCTTTGAACTGTCCAAATGATTGTTTTATATTTGTAAAGCCGCGAACAGTGCCCCTATTCCACACGTCGCTAACGTAATGTAGCGTTTCAATTAGTCTCACAAACCTTTTTTATTTTTACAACAATAGTTATGTCGACTAACGCTGAGCGGTGATTCCTTTCTGATCGCTACAAATGAAAAAGTTATAATGAATAATTGGTATAGGGAACAGTGTTTTGTGTAATCTTTATTGAATTTGACTCAATGTCCGATCGTTCTTTAAAAAAATAAGTTTTAGGAAGTAAAGCAAAGCGAACGAAACAAAGTAAGTCTAAAGCACTTATTAGTCTATATGAATAATAAACAAAGCGCGTTAACACTATTTATTCTAACGATGATAATAATAAAAACAAACTATTTAATAGAATTTGGTTTAATGTAGAGAGACATTTTACTATGGAGAAAACTGTATTTCTCGTAGCGACGTAGATCGTAGCCCGCAGCGCGTAGCAATCGCCTACGCAAAGCGTATAATCTGCAGTTAATTTTTCTGCAATTGAGGTAAATTAGAGATTTATTACATTATACTCGTACAAAGAGATAGTACGTTACTAATAAAAACAGATTTTACTACTGGTTACTCATACCATGTCTACTAAATGAATTGAAATAGAAACACTTATTATTGATTGTATAAATGCTGAAAACATAATTTAGTTTTGACTCTATGACGTTGTACTTATACTTGTGATTAAAGTAGTCGCCGCTCGGTGTCTAGCCGATGCTCACACATCTGTTGAAGTCATGACATTATCGTTTGAAAATCATTAAGTTACAAGTATCGTTATATATTGAAAGGGGCTATCCATAAATATACTGTTAAGTAGTTAATGTTGTTATTTGTTAAGTAGGTATAAGCTAATCAATGTTGCACGCCCACAGTGGACAAAACTACTAATACTTATTTTAAAAACAAAATTGCCATAAATTAAAAATAATATTTGGATTTTTGCATGGTCTTTTTCTTAAACTGGAAAATAACTATTATTTTTAAAATTACAGCTGAATCAATGTACCAGATCCTCCAAATATAATATACATATACATACTTATGTATGTATGTATATGAGGAATTGGTTTAAATCGTGCTGTGAATACTAGCAATTGATTAGTCGTGTTAGAATGCAGCCGCCTAATTCAGTCGTTTCGAAATGGTGCATGTGTGAAAAGTTGAAAACGCAGCGGTGCATTAGTGGCTCTGTAATCATCGCGACCGCCTCTAATCACGAAGCAGCTAGCGGCGCTTTTGGACGATTCGTTACTTAGTTGTAGACGTAAGTTTATAGTGAGATACTTTCATGTATCTCGGTTTTTTCTACAGCTACTTATTTTCAATTGGTGGTAATTTGGGAAGAAGCTCTTGCAAATTTAGTAACTACGAATGAAACAAGATACAAGCTATTTTATGATTTTTCTAAAGCAAATTTTATCGGTATGGTAAGTATCATTTTCTTGAAGCATTTTAAATTTAAATAAAGATTTTCGAGCAACTAAAGTATAAGATTTTATCAGCATGACTAAATGTGTTAAAAATACAATAACAACACGACCTATTTTAAAAATTAATAAATAAAATATTATTCCATAAGCTCAAAAAAGTACCTACATCTATTATATTAAATATCATAAATAGCTTTTAAATGTTTCAAATGAACATTATGTTCGATTTTGATAAATAAAGTCAAATGCTTTACTTCTCTCACTTAGGGATCGTTAATATGATTTTTGCCCTCTGTGTCGGTGTCTAGCCGGCGCTCACACATCTGTTGAAATAATTGACACTCAACTATAAAAAAAACCGAAGACGTAAGAAAAGCAAAAAAAGTAGTTTGTCTATAGGCCGTCCATTTAAACGTTCCTTTGAAATTAATTCGTGTTTGAAATCATTTTAAGAATGATTGACATGTTTTATTTGCAAAAAAGTTTCTCACGATGATCCTTGATTGGTCTCTTATAGTGACATCGACAGTACAGATTTATCTGCTTCCACATACCTAAGTAGAGCGATAACGGCTTAGGGATTTCTATTCTCAAATCTCATTTATACCGCTAAATTACTACTTAAGTATATTTTTTCTTAAAAAAAGAACATATAACTGTCTTATAACATATAACGTTCCAGATTTAAAAAAAAGCTGGGCTGTGTTTAACCACCGATAACCACCGATAGGTTAGTTTTCAAGCACTGGGCGCGAGTGGTGAATTATGGCTCGTATGTGGTGAATTATGGTAGTTGTAGGTAAATAGGTAAATGCGTGGATTACTGGCGTCAATTTAACTGCGTTCAATTGTCGTGTTATATTAGGCACAGAAAAAAATATTTATTTGTATTATATCACGCCCCTTTCGATGCAGACAGAATAAAAAAAGTGGATTCATTTGGCTGATCAACCGATAAATATATCGGTTGAATCGCTCAGTATCCGAAGAGAAATTGCGTCTCTCTCCGCACTTCCTTGACTGTTGCTCTGCGTACAGTGCGGTCAAAAAGACACTTTACCGCGAACCCCATAAAAAGGTAAAGATAAAATAGAAGATTCCTGTCGTAAGTTATACCTACCGTGTAATTAATGCTGTCTATTTTTTATATGAAAACGTGCACTCAAACAACTAATTTCCTTTCACCGTAAAATATTTGGTATCAAATATGGACTTGGCCCCATAAAGTAAATTGGGTTATTGTAGAAAGTGTGAAATTAAGTGGTAATTTTGAGTCAAAACGCGCCAATTACGCGGCGAAATGGCTGCGTGTATTAGCCAGTTGTATAACAGAAACAACGGAGTTTCCTAAAACATTTGAAGCAAAAGTGTCAAATCATGCCTTCCATTTACGCCGTGGTGTTCAGATGTTACAAACATTTGGTTCGAAACGTCGAGTAGGAATAAAAGGTAAATAAATACCTTTATTATACGCGTTCAGACCCGATTTAGAACATAAAACATTTGGTTCATTCTTTAAAACGTATCTTTAACAATTCAAAGCAAAATGAATGTTTAACTTGGATTACTTCAACTTACAGGCCTCTTCCAAGGCTCGCCACTATACACAATCCTCAGTTCTTCTTATTCAAACCACCACCTGCGAATTTCTTGAAGTTGTTGGTCCACCCGGCCGAAGGGCGTCCCACACTGCGCTTCCCGATGCGTCGCCTCCATTTGAGGCTTGGTAAGGGCCAATATTCAGCAGTGGAGAGACATAGGTTGATGGTATGATACTCCAAGTGAACTTTTATTTTCTTTTTATTTATTTGTATGTACATGTCAGTGTATTTCATATAATATAGTACCTATATTTTGCCAAAACGATAATTCAACTAAAAATCTTCTCCAATAGAGGATGAAGGTATTGGTATTAAATTCGACAAAAGGGTTATTGCTTAAACCTTGAGGGTATTTTGATGCCTCCTTTATTGGTTTCGACAGAAAGTAGCCCATTCTAGTAGTACCTACCTACCTACCGAGCTCAAAAAACTCAGTTATATCCAAATTAAATGACGGTACAATTTTATTCTAGAGCCTAGTTTTTAGTAATTTATTGCGGACAATCAACACAAGAGATAACACATTCTTTTATGGCCTTACCTATGAAATTGCCGTTTGTATATAATGACCACTTTGAACTTAATCTTGCGTTTGGTTTGGAATTCCACATTCAAATTGATTTCAATTTAAATCTATGATATTCTTTTTCAAAATCAGATATTCATTTGTTTTTCTGTCAAACGACTTTTTGCTTAAATATCGTTGTGTTTGCGACCATGGAAAAGTTAAAAATTCGCGTTATTTTCGAATATGAGTTCCGTCGTGGCAGCGACGCAGCACAAACGAAACGCAACATCAACGATATGTAGGGGAGAGTTGGATAATTACGCGCAGTTGACAATACCGTGCCCACCCATATCCATAAACCAACAACGTTACAGGACGTCTGAGTGCGTAATATTTGTATCTCAGGACTTATTTTAAAGATAAACTTTTTTTTATCTCTAAATTTCATTTTTAATTCAATTTAAAATTATTTGTGTGATCCCATTTTCATACAAATAATTTTAAATCCAATTAGAAGCAATACAATTATTGCCCACCTCGGGGTGCCTCCACACATGTTGGGCACGGTATTATCATACAGGGTCTAATAATTTCGCGTTTTGCCAAGTTTTGCATTTTTGTTCCTATAATTTTTTATTTTTAGATTTCCATAACTTTGACAATTATAGCTTGTGGCCAAATAAATTCTCTTTTTAAGAATATTGATTTTGTATTTTATGTAAACGTGTATTAAGTTATAGGCATATTTCCTTAAGGGATCGTCAATATCCATCCAACTCTTCCCTAGAGACCAAAAACTACAAACGAACGCGCGGTGCCTTTTTGGTTTGATCGTTTCCGTTCTAGAAATTTCGACCTAAAGAACAAGCCCCGTGGGCGACCGGAGACTAAAGTCAATATTGACGAATTGAAAGCAATAGTAGAAGCGGATTCGTCTTAAACCACGTCTGAGTTAGCAGCAGCCTTCGGCATAAGTGACAAAACGATATTGATTCATTTGCGTCAAATCGGGAAGTGAAGAAGCTTGGAAAGTGAGAACCGTATGAGCCTAACGAAAGACAGCTACAAACATGCGTCGAAGCTTACTTTACTTTGCTGAAGCAGCACAAAAATGGAGGGATTCTGAATCGCATTGTCACTTGTGAATTGTATTCAAAGGGGTGTAGGAGTTGGTAGGTTGATTATGTCGACAAAAATAAGTGTACACTCCCTTAAAATATCCGTAATCGATCACCTGCCACATTGTATATTTGATGAAAATACATTTAGAATGATTTAAGATAAAATTTACTTAGTATTTTTCAAGTAAAATTGGTAAGCTAGAGGCAAATGCTATAATGTTTTTTGTTAATATTTTTTTACCACGAAAAGTTTGTGAAAATATGCTAGGCGGTGAAATGTTTGATTGTTTGCCTTGCTCTACATCACGCACAAAAGATGTGTATCTCACAATACTAATAAAACATTTGTATTTTTGATAACCCTACTTACGTATACTTACGTATTTTAACTTAGTAAATAGTTTTTATTGAATAGACAGCACCTACTAGTTATTTGTCAGTTGGTACTCACTTATGGATCACACGCCGCCCGCCTCGCCTCACCACTTGTGCTCTACGATATTATGCTGATATGCAGATGTTAGGCTACCTACATCTAGCCTCATCTTCATCTTCATATTGTTTGGATTTTAATCGATCTTGTGACCATTGTGCGTGCCAACTCCTATTATGTTATCGATTATCAGTTGTTATCGATTACACTAGCCACCCGGTTTTCTCCTGAAATACAGGATTTCTTTTAACTATCAGAATTCGTTCGCTCGGTATACTGCCACACTCTCGCATTGCAGCAGCTTATAGGTTGGTAATTCCCCACACTCTCGCATTGCAGCAGTTTATGGGTTGGTAATTCCCCACACTCTCGCATTGCAGCAGCTTATGGGTTGGTAATTCCCCACACTCTCGCATTGTAGCAGTTTATGGGTTGATAAATAATTCCCCACACTCTCGCATTGCAGCAGCTTATGGGTTGGTAATTCCCCACACTCTCGCATTGCAGCAGCTTATGGGTTGGTAATTCCCCACACTCTCGCATTGCAGCAGCTTATGGGTTGGTAATTCCCCACACTCTCGCATTGCAGCAGTTTATGGGTTGATAATTCCCCACACTCTCGCATTGCAGCAGCTTATGGGTTGGTAATTCCCCAGCCTCCATGCATGTTCTACATAGAGAACTATCAACTGTCCCTTTAATAAAAATATATGTTTTTATGGGCAGTGTGCGGTAAAAAAATTGCTGTATTTTGTTAAAAAAATTAATTTTAACCCTATTTATTAATTAGGTATCTTTACAAAGAAACCCTATAGGATTTCTAATAACATTAAAATGTCCCACTGCGAGCCCATTTTTTATAAATTCTTGAACACGCGGGTTTCACCATAAGGAAACCTGCATTTTTCTGTTTCTAATGATAACTGGAAAAATCGTATTTAGGGAGAAATTAAATGGGACGGGTTTCTGTTCTGTTATGACGGTGGTATGGATGGATTGTTTTAAAAAGGAATTGTTGTTTATTATAAATTATATTATATTATAAATTGTTGTTTTAAAATTTAACGAAAATATCGATGACTTGAAATCAAACTTTGGGATCATAATTATATGATGTTAAAAGGACTGGAGTAGGGTCTTAACTAACAATAGATTATTTGTTTGTAACACTACGGGAATCTAGTTCAGCAGTGTTTAGTGTTCGGTGGCTGCTTACATTTCTAGGCTATAATAATTCGAAGTCTGTTCGAGGGCTATAACAGTTCAAAGTCCTGCTTACATTTCAATGGTATAGCAGATACGTCTAGTAACCGATCTTAAAAGTAGGTATCTCTTTCAAAATCAGCATGTATGGGCCTTCAAAATTTCATAATATGTAAGTGAACCTTAAAACCGTTAAAACATTTTAAATACGACCACAACATTAATACACATGTAATCTGCAATTAAAGTCCGATAGTGGATAATTAACTTTTTCGCTTTCCTCCTGAATATTTATAAAGCAATTTCACTAAAAGCAACATGATTACCCGCCAGGAGAACTGAGTGCCTTCACTTCACACATGGCTATTGTCGCTAATACCTATGCACTTACGGAAACTTCAAACACATCTTAAAATTTACATAATTGTAGGAACTATTTATTGAAAGTGTTTAATTTTTTTTTATTATGACTAAAACGACAGGTGAGACGCAGTCTTATAGTAATCGTTAACATGACATCACAAGGCTTAGTGTATGACTGATTTGAGCGATTTATTCACAGCCCTTTACTTTAAAGAGCTGCATATGTATCTACTTAAAAACCCCAGAATTTTAAATGGCATCGGTAAATCGATATCACCTAATACCGTCCTACTGAATGGCATAGAGCTCCTCTTACAACACTAGAAGATTTCGAGTCAAGGTCCACCAATGTGAATCAGTTTGGTCCAGTATGAATCGGTTGTTATTACACAGGACTGGTAACGACCTAGAGAGCTACGAGCGCTAGCAGACATTAAGAATCTCTCAATTTTAATTCTTTTAGACTCGAACTTTCTACGCCTCAAGGGTTTAAGTCACTTTTAAACACCGGTTTCTTCAAGATGTTTTCTTCACCGCCGAACTAGTGACAATTGAAAATTTCATAAACAGAAATTCAGTGATACGGGGCGGGGTACGAATTCCTGACCTCTAATATGTGACTCAAGAATACTTGCAGGCTATCACTGTTACGGTGTCCTTAGCGCCAAATGGACGATACCGTTGACGTCAGTTGGCATTCCCTCTTATATTCAATTCCATTCACATTTCCCTGTTAGCCACATATACTAAAAGATGGCTACGGATGTACTACGATTTTACAGTCAATTAAAGACAAGTTCTTCCCTCATTACTTCCATATTCAAGCCGTATTAGTATTTGTGGCCAACGATATCCAGCAGTAATTTGGCGACCCGACATAACAGAGTGCACTTGCGTGCCTAGATAATAATATGAGGTCAGTAAATCTTTAACATAGGATTAAGGCATTAAGATTGATAGCCACCACGACCAACTTCGCAATTCATTCAACCTTTACATAATAAGATAGTGTCGTGTAAGAAGGCAGTGTAGTTTTAAGTGGCATGTAAAGGAAGAGGCGGCGGCGCGGCGGCCACAGCCCCTGTAATTATGAGATCCGACCTCGATAGCGCACGCTTTTATCTCGAACACTCTTCCATTAAGCAAATATACAGCTTTGTGGTCCGCTAATCATATATTACTGTATTTTCTAACTCTAAAACCAATTAAAAATATTTTGATAGACAAAAGTAAATTCTAATTACACGTTAACTCGCCTCCATCTTGTTTTGTTCTCACGTCCACTAATGGATGGTTTGTCAGAGAAGTAAATATTTTCGCTTCCTCTAATAAATGCTTTTTATGTTAGACTTGAGTTTTTTTTTAATTTATGCATGTTGCCTGTTTTAAAGGCGGAAACAATAACGCAACTGATAAAACCAGTATATAAACCAACATATTTTTGTACAATCTTATTAGATTAAACCTTATTAGATGTATTATAATTTTAAGGTTTATTAAAACGTGTTCTTCCTGCAATTATCCAAATTAATTTTAACACCCAAGCGATGGAGCGCGAAGCCAAGAGACAACTAGGAATTAAGTGAAATAGAGAGATGAAACACGTGAGCATAATGGAGTGGATAAAAGCAGCTTTGTCGGCGGCTAATTTGCGAATTAGCAGCGAGCAATGAGCGGCAAGCACTCAGGCGCAGCGTAATCGAGTTAATTACCTTTGTCGCGCGACGCGGGGTACGAACAACTTGACACTTCTCACACCCGCGCAACGTTTCAAAACTTTATTACAAGGAAAAGTTACCCTACTTTTGATTACAGACGAACAGGTTTTTGGTTAGTAGAAGTTTTATGCGGAACCTATAAATACCGATCGTCTAATTTACGCACGTAGATTGTGCATTTCGGCGCATTTGGTCGTTTGTCTCGATTTGTCATGGAAAATTAATTGTTATAAAACTAGTGCCAATTCGTCATAGGTGGAATTAATTAACAAAATTAATTCCAATTCGTCACACTTATGTGCCCACCTACCTAATTTCGGTCATTGTCGTATCTGAACAAAAAATAATATATTTTTTATATAGATAAAAGGCGGCAGACGAGCATACAGTACATCTGATGGTAAGTGGATACTGCAGCCCATGGACCTCAGCAACACATACCAACTTCAATCCACAATGACAAACGTTGGCACGCCCCAGGCTGCGCTACCCACCTTTGCGGATTATGGAATGTATTGGGAGAAAGAGTTGGGAAAATGGGAAGGGATAGGATAGGATGGGATGAGAATGGGCTCTGGCATATCTCACTCACTACCGAAACACTTACCTACATGCAAATGCATGTACATTGCATTGCATTGTACATTGCATGTACCTACCATTATGCAGTAGGTAGGTAGGTACATTTCAAGGTAGTCTTCTGGGAGAGAGGGGTAACGTGGCCAGTCGAGTGCGCCCAGCAGCTATGGGAATGCAGCGTACACTCTCCTCCTACAACACACCTACTTAGTCAACAACCTACGAACGAAAAGAACGAAAAGATAATTAATTAACGAAAGATAAACAATTAAGTAAGACAATTAACTCCATTTTAAGCATTGGCGTACTGAACACTAATTGTTAAATAACAAACTCTTCAATTCTCTGCATCATTGTATGTTCACACCAGTTTATTTAAGAAATACTTATCTGTTTATTCGGTATCGATATCATATCGGTAGGGGCCGGGCCATTGTTCCACCCACGAGTATTTCCTCACGCCGCACTATAACGTTATTTGGACGCTTCTAATGGAGTAAGAGCCTTGCGAAATGGCCTGTGCCACGGAGCTTTTAATGCAATTTCGCCTCCCTTTGTGAGTGGAATTGGCGCAATCAATCCATTTGCACTTTGTTTCCAACAGGGCCGATTCTGGAACAGTGCCGGGTACGACACGCTTTTAGCGGCAACTAAATTGCCTCACGGTTTTTCCACTAGTCCTGATGCAGGACAATTTTGTTAGACAGTATTTTTTATGTCTTTAAAATATTTTCTTTCATGAAATTTCATATTTCGTACTTAGGTCCTCACCGTTTAGTATTAATTTCGGATAATTCCTTGTTTTGGTACCTCTTTGAAATCACGAAGAATTTGGCGGACGTCCTGCAACTTTTTAAAACTATTTTCTGTGTAAAATTAGACCGCATTTGAATTAAGAAACCACTTTCATACGTTCTCATCATTCACATTCAAGCGTATCAATCCGTAGCTGGATATAGAATTATAGATTTTCCTAAGGACACCCGATGTACCTACACGAAGAAGACGTTCCGCCTGTTATCGTCTCTTATCACAATTTTACTTATCAAAAAGATACGTCAGAAAATCTCGCAATGCATTTCTGAAATGAAACCTATCTGCTATACCTATTATACCATAATATAAGGAAAAATAAAACTGACAATGCCAAACAATCTGACGTTAAGTAAGAACCCACAAACTCATGAACATGAAGTACTCAACTGGAACCAGCATAATCTCTGTGTGTTTTTATCTTTCTATCAATGTTTTTTTACTGTTTCATTCAACCTTGACATTGGCAGAATCATCGAAGTTGGCCATATAAGGGGCCATATTAAGAAATTGGAATTGGAATTGGAAGTACGCAAGGCCACAAAGAAGTCAACTTTAAGTCAAACGTGGAAAATTTCAGCAGATTATGAATAGAGCGCAGATGTATAAACGGATTAAACGTAATAACAAAATGTTTAATCATAAGTGTAACTGTATCTAAACTATAATTCGGAAAAAAAGAATCAAATCTTAATTGTTACGTAGCATAATGAATATATTACGCCACGTAGGTAGACATAGATATAGAGATCTTCGACATTAGAGCCGAAGATCGTATATGGTGGCAAGCATTGGGACAGACTTGTTTATATGCAGCAGTGGGTACACAAAGGCAGATGGTATGGTATAATAATGTAAATAAGCCAGCCAGATAGTAGACAAGATACATACATGGGTTTCATTTGAGAAAAGCATTCACTTGGGAAAGTACGTAGGTACTACGTACTATGTTAGGCACAGGAAAGGTAAAAGCGATTTCCTATCTCTATTCCTTTTTCTTTGAGTGCTTAAAGCTTTCCCTTTAATGTTAATTACTGAGTTTCGTAACATTACATATATATAGATAAAAGTATGACAAGAGCTAAGCAATTACCTAATCAGTTATTACCTACATATTAACTATTTCCAGATTCGAAACGCAAATTATCAAGACCGGACATTATTACACCGAATGTAAGCAACATTTGGTTAAGTAACGATTTAGACACGAATGGGGTAGAAATAATCCAACTGAACTCTTCGATTAATTCAGATCAGAATCCAAACTACAATGGTGATCATCCTTGGAGTTATGCCAAAAATAAAAAAAGAGAGGAAATAAACCAAGACATTAGATCAAATACCGAGAATGATCATAACTACTACTTTTGGGCCGAAAATGGTGAAATTCCCAATATAAATGGTAAAATAAATCGTCCTTGTAATCGTTTCACCATAAATAACAAACCTTCTATTTTTTCTGACACTTCGTCAGATAGCGATCAGCTTGCCGACGTTGTTAAAGAATGTCAAGAGAATGGGGGAAATCAATATAACCGTAATTATTGGGTTAATAGTGAAAACGTTTTATACAACGAAGATATTGATGTCGCTAAACAAACTATTTGCATTTATTCGTTTATAAACCAACGTCATTTGTCAGAAAACAATTTTGAATTAATAAACAGTCCTAGTCAAGACATTACTAGTTCCTCAATTTTATGTTCTGATATTGTGTCGCCAAGGGCTGCAACGCCTATACCAGTTACGAATCTTCCTAGATTCAATCTATCGCTCATTCCCACTTTACCTACTGTAACTGAAGTTACAGAGTCCAGAAAACCTTCAGCATCATTTGCAAATGAAAAATATACTGAAGAAATAATAACGCAACAACCTATAAATAGTTGGTTTGCTAACGACCACAATGATACTGCCAATAATATTAGTTACCCCAATATGTCTGCCACTGTAGACAAGTCACTACGAGAATGTGAAAATATAAAATATGAAATACAACATTATGCAGATAAATCTATAACTGTTCCAAAAATAAATTTATATTATGATGAAGAAATAGAAAACACTGACAGTGACATAGAAACAGACGAAATTGTTTCAAGAAAAGTAGAAGCGAGTACCGAGTTTATTGAAAGTAGAAAATTGGAGTCTGTTAAGGTAAATGTTGAGGGTACTTTTACAACTGAAAAAGGAACTAATAACGATAACACTTTTAAAACTGAAAAGATAGATGATTATAGAAAATCAGAAAGATTAAAGGCCCTAAGTGTAGTCAGAACATCCTGCGACTCAAATGAAAAATTTTGTGATAGGCGTACTGTTGAAAATAAGACTGTACAAGCTGTTAGATGTGATTTCAATGTACAAGAAATTTATGCCTTGCAACAAAAACAAGGGACAGATGTACAAATAAAATATAACATAGCTTGTCAGACATCTCCTAGAACAGAAAGAGATGAATATTCGCCTATAAGCAAGACACGCGCTCAACCACCTTGTGTACAAAGAACATCCTGGATCAATCGTTTTCTTTGTCAATGTTGCAAATAAATATCTATGTACATAACGTTCTATTTAGTCGTTAGCTGTGCCTACGATAACTGTGGTTAGTTGATTGTATCATTAGCATTATAAACGAACTCAGAACCCTCCCACTCTTGCAAAGCACTGTGGTGATATGTAGGTACCAACGTCTTTTAGAAGCGAGAAAAAGTTACCATGAGAATTCCCGCGGGAACGTGCAAAGGTTCGTGATAAAAATTTGTGAATTCATCCTATTTGTAAATTCAAAACAAACTGTCACTGTACCAAGTTCTATCCCTTTAGTACCAATTTTCCCACTTTCGCAAAATGTACACTTCCTAGAATGTCCACTTCCCAAAATGTCTATTTCTCAAAACGACATTATGATTCTTAAAACGTCTACTTTAGATTCCCAAAACGTCTACTTTTGATTTCCCAAAACGACGATTAATGATTTCTAAATCGTCTACCTACTTTAGATTCCCAAACGTCAACTTGTAAAATTTCCATAATGATTATTAAGATTATTATGGCTTAACATGACGTAACAGTCTATCCAGCAAATCCACGGAGGACTTGCTTAGTAAATCCATATTGTACTTACTGTGTTGTGTCCATACTTACTGTATATAAACAGTGGGTAGTTATAAAATTAACGACAATGTTAAATTTAATTCATAAATTATCCCCATTTTAGTTACGTTTTCGTAAGCATGTGAGCGTATCATCATAATACAAGAACAATACTCCGGTTATTCTGAATAGTTGGGCTTTATGGATCTAAAAGCAAAAATGAATGAAAAAATGCGGTTTTTAAGGCTTATTTTGAAAAGCAATGGAAGAAAATTTATTCCGAGAAAGTCAGTATGTTTAAAGATAAACACCTAATCAAATAGAAGGCTGGCACCGGCGCTTTATAGCCCGAATACCGCAAACTCCAATGTATTTTCTATTTCCGCATAAAGTTAGAAAAGAAAGTTAGGATGGTAGAATGAAACAAAGTATTTTTGAGTCAATCAAAAAGACCAGAAGAAATATTGAAGGACCAGACTGTGATGTCATGTAGAACCATGGAATTTGAGCTTTATAGAAAATTTTAAAGTAAAAATCTTGGGAACCAAAAGTAGACGTTTAGGGAAATCAAAAGTAATCGTTTTTGAAATTATAAAGTTGTCGTTTTGGGAAGCAGATATTTAGAGTTGGTAATTTAGGAAATGGACATTCTGGGAAGTGGACGTTTTGGCACTAAAGAGACGAATTTCCTAAAGAATTGCGTTATTGGGTATCTTAAATGTTACTAATGCAAAATGTAAACTATAACATTAAAGACGTCCAAAAATTGTTTTGGGCTCTGTATCATTTGAAATGTAACAGTAACTTTAAAATGTATGTATAATCATCAGGCTCCATATGATTTTAGTATGCCCATACATACTTATACATGTATTAAGTAGATTGACATAAAATAGAACGTGTAGTCAAGGTGAATGGATCAATAAAACCATGTTGATGTTGAAATTGGCGAATTTATTAAATTCAATCGCTATAAACTTCCAGTAATCGAAGTATACATAGACCTGCCATTATAATAATCAATTCAAAGGTACTTTGTGTAACTTCACGACACAAAATCATATAATATTTACACGGATTTGTTATCACATTGTTTCACACAAATGGCCTTCAACCTCGTGATGTATCGTGAAAAATAAAAATAAAGCTTTATAAAGATATAATTATGTCTTTATAAGTATAATAAAGACATAATTATGTTTTATCATATAATTATACGTCACAGGAATGTTAAAAAATGATGAAATAAATAAATAAAATGTTAAGTTTGTACCTCAAACATAGTTTTTATGAATATTTACGTTCAAAAGCCTTATCGTACTGTAAAATGTATTTAAGGCGGCAGATGAGCATACGGTCCACCTGATGGTAAGTGGATACTGTCGCCCATAGACATCCGCGATACATGCCAACATTAGTCCAAAATGACAAACATTGGCACGCACCCGGATACGCTGCCTACTTTTAGAGATATAGGAATGGATTTGGAGAAATGGTTGTAGATAAAGTTGTATTTGAGATGCTAGGGCTTTGAGATGCTTTCAATGCATTTGCGTGATATAAGCTCAAATGTCATACTAATAATACTTATTTAAAGGATTGTCCAACGGAGCGTTCACAATATAAACTGTTGCATTTCGTAAAAGTTCATATTTGGTGCTCTAAGCGAATGAACATGTTTGTTCCACAGCGTTGTATTTATTGCGGACTCCACAAAAACCTAGTAAATACATTCATAATGAGCTGCAAGAGTTTGTAATTTATTCAAACGCTCGATTAGCCAATATCATACTCGATTTGTCACAACAACTGTATTACACTATTTTGTTTGAGTATTTTATTTACTACATACAATACGTTTTATAAAAAAACGATACAGAAGTCGTGATTGAAGTGTATAAAATAATTTACAGCGGTCTCGTCTCGAGTACGTAACGCCTCTGAATACATGCTACACAGCAGACGTGTCTAATCCCTGAGACTACGATTTTTATCACATACAAACCGTCACATGACATTCGGACAGGTCGGACATTCGACATAAACATTGCGGCAGATGAACTGTTGAAGCTACAAACTTAGCTGAAAGAGAGTAGTGATATTAAAATCTGTATGTTTAAATCTGCATCCGCATTTCACAGAAAATTAGATCTACAAATCGAAAATACGTTTCACTTAATATTAGGGCGGGAGTCCCGCAGGAGGGACGACAAGGTACAGAGGAGCTCTCAGGACATTATAAAGGTCTTGGAAGAACTGACTCTGATAATTGAGAAGCTGCGGAAGTACCTACCCGTCAAAATACTGTATAGTCTTTTTTTGACGCTAAAAAACACAATAGGCATGAAATCAGTCTGACCAAGGTGTTGGGTACAATAATTACCGAATAGTTTCCAAAGAAAATTACAATAATTACCGAAAGCTATTTTTCTTACTTTTCTTCTAATACGAAAACAACGGAAGTACCGAACTAACACCCCAAGCGGAGTTCGATGACGTGTGAGGTGGTTCTGGACAGAGAAGGTTGCTGGAGGCTCCCGTTCTCTGCCGCCCTTAAAAGATACCTTTTTCGGGTATAGGATACCTTTAAGAGTTCCCAAGATTGATCATAGAAGGCAAGATGCCTGCAACAAGTGCACCAAGTCACCAGAAGAGATAGATGGACGACATTAAGGAATGGTCCGGCCTCACGAGTTAAAGATTACGGCGAAGGACAAATGGAAGACCAGCTGACCGCCAATAAAAGATCCATTTTGAAGATGGCACCCCATAATGGTGATGATGTGCATCGCTATCTTCTGTAATCTCCGAATCGTAATTACTCCTGTATTGTCTCCGCTCCCTCCGTCCGCTTCGTCTCAATCGCAGTCACTGTAGGTGGTACATACTGTAACGTCAACTCATCGGCGTGATTATGCAGCCACCGCTAGCCACGCAGAGCACATCTTCGAAAGGAAAGACAATTTCATGTGAATCGGTGAATCGGGCGCAACCTTCTGTTTTGATCTACTATACAGACAAGGGTACCAGAAGCACATGAGGATACCCGATACTTAATTACTTCCCCACAATATATTTTAAGTCCACAGACCAAAGGATGTAGTTCACGATTCTAGGACAAAATATATTTGTATGTCCTGTGATAAATAAATTAATAAAAATGTTAAAGAGAGTTGTGAAGAAATAAAACAACTACTAAAATAATTTTATCCATTATTTGTTGTATGCAACAAAAGCTTTAACTTAAAAATTATGTTTCGTAAAAAATTAAAACCTAACACACAAAATTGAGACCTGCTCATTCTTAAATCTAGGAATGCTAACTGCGATCATAACATCATACAGGCAAATTATTTATTGTATTAAAACTTTACATGTGATATTCAATGAGTAAATATTTAACATTTTTTGTTTTCAATAACTCACATTTATCTAACATCCTCTAATTTGGAAAGTGTAATATTTCGTATCTATAAATTTCAGTGTTTATCGTTTGTACGCTTTACAATGCAATACTCTAGATAGAGAACGTGCAACGTGTACTCCGCATCGTTTTAACCAACTGAGCTCCATAGCTCAGTTGGTTAAAACGATGCGGTTGACAGTAGCCATCGTCAACCACTACTGTGCGTGATTTTTTTTATGAAACATCGCGGTGCCATTGTCAGGCCGGAGAACTTAAACGATTGACAATAACAGAGGTGGTACGATAAGACTAAAGCTGCGGCCGGAGTGGACGCGGGGCGGGGAGCGGAACGGACAGTTGCAAGTCAGTTTGCGATTGCCGCTGTGATTTAGTGCACGTTTGTAGTTTTAATGTTTGTCGAGCGTGTCATTATATTCCACGTAAAAAAATGCACTTCTTTCAAGTAAAACTTCTTCTGACCCAAATTTTGAGTGAATACAAAATTGACCTATACAAAAAAAAATAAGTTTATAAACTAAAACCCGACTAGAGGCCTCCTTCCAAAGAACCTCCTTCTTCGTAGTTGTGTTTTAGTTTTTAAACTTATTTTTTAAACCAGTTTGGAGTCTACGACTATGAAATTATTTTCATCCACATTTCGCACGAGATTTTAACTAACCCGGGGAAATGGCACATTTTTATGTATATACGAGTGAATTGTATATCTTTGGAATGTGCACATTAAACCTTCTATTTGATACTAAACACGATACATTTGTCTGCATTTTTTTTTGTTTCGTGATGTATGTTGTGAATCTGCATGTTTCATATCTGCGTTTTTATATGTTTTCATATAAAAACAGAGACTCATCCACAGCGAGAATCGCTTTAACTGCGGACAGGTTGTTAAAACGATTGCGACGCCGGGTTTCACGCTCTCGCTTCCCGCCCCACGCCCACTTGGACAGCAGCCTAAGGCCTGATTCCCACCAACCGCACGTGACGGCAGCGGCGCGATCTGTCAAGTAGATTGTTTCTTATAATAGTGAACTTTATCCCCAACGTACAGTATATTTTCTCAAATGATGAACAAAAAGTCAAGAATTATTTCATTGAAAATTTAATTTTCTGGTGGATAAAATTATTGTGATCAGAAAAATCTCTCCTCGTGGAAACAAGCAATCGTGCGGGAAATCCAATGCGAATTAATACAATCCCTCGTGATTGCATATGATGTTCTCGGATTTCATGCCACACGTGGAATCGCGGGGATTATATTTAGTGATGGGCGATTACAAGAGGTTCTTAGCAATTATTTGAATATAAACATATTTTTAATTCAAAATGTAATTATAGGTAACCTCTCAATAAAAACCTTTTCCCAAAAACCTTTGGAATTGCTAAGATCACTAAAAACTTGAAATTTTATCTTTTTTGCCAAAAAAATAAATTTTATTTTAGGGCTTTTGATAAGCCCTAAAATAAAATTGATTTTTCATACAAGCCCAAGCCCAATATAAAGACCAAAATATATATATATGATAAAAGAAAATACGTAACGTTATATGTGAAATAACATATAACATTACGTCCTTTGGTAGTCCAACCGGTTCTAGTCGAGCAAGTGTACGTGATTGGTGGCCAGCGGTCACGTGGGCGATGTCCGCACAGATGTACAACAGACATTTTCCAGCTAATTATTTTTAAAACAAAACCCGCGCGGGGATGTTGCCAAAAACATAATCAAACACCTTTGATAGTCGACTTTAGTCGAATAATAAATGTATATGATTGGTGAGCAGCGGTCACGTGGTTATGGGGTGTGCGAGGTCCGCGCGGATGTAGAACAGTATGTATGGCTTACAGCCGGCGACGGCGGCCGCGTCCGCCGCGCGCACCGTCTGGTCGTTGAAGTGGAACCACTGCTCGGAGTTGATCGCGAACGCCGTGTAGTGGCCCGAACCGGCACTGGGGACAAATTGATACCGTTAGCACACTTTGTAAACCATAACCAATCCTTTTTTCTCATTGGAAACAGACCTTATGCACATTGTTTTGTGCATGTGGGATGTATTGGTAAGCCTTATGCGCCGTCTCGCTCCCACGTTTTATTACCTCGCACGCAGTGAGTGTTTAACATGACTATAGTAGATATTGTTAGATGGTGGCGGTGGGTAGTGTGTAGCGTGCACTCACCCGGAGCCGTGGTGCACGATGACGGCGGCAAGGTCGTAAAGCGCGCCACCGCGCGGCGACCGGCGCGTGTCGGGTGCACTCAGCACGAACCGCGACATATCCAGCGCGCGCAGCGGGAACGAGATACTCGTGTCCACCTTGGTCCTGCACAATCACAACCAATCTACTGCACCGTGGAAAATACAATCGATAATGAGAGAAGAGCGCTCCGCCGTACAGCTCTAACACTGCATCATTTCAACCACAGTATAACATACTATACCATCGACCTGTGTCTCCCGACTGCTGGATACAGGCCTCTCTCAAGGACCGCCACCACATACCGTTTCATACTCTTTTCATCCACCCACCACTGACTACTTCCTTCAAGTTATTACAGTCCACTTAGTCGGAGGGCATCCCAATGATATCTTTTTGAATAGCTCAAGCAGCTTTTTATGTCTTTCATCTCATTCGCACTCATTACACTTTCATCTCCTATCTCGCTTGCATGTTCTTCATGCATTGGTCCATTCGTTCAGAAACTTTTAACAACTTAATAAATATTTCTAATTATCTAAACGTACAATCCTACATATATTTTTATTAGTCCCGAAATTCAAACCGATTTTATTAATATTTATATGAAACTTATATCTATCTTAAAAAAGCAACATAATAAAATATAGTTAAAACTCTGAATATATTAATCCGTAAATTGGTCACATTGTTCAAGAAACAAAATGTTTCCGCAAAATAGTTAATTATTCAATAACACACAAATAACGTAATATCCAGTATTAAACATCCTAGACCTCACACTCTCCATATCATGATGTCCACTATAGCCCCGTCAATGGTATTCATAATAAGAAAAGACGTACGTTACGACAATTTTACTATAATATAAAGAAGTCACAATAAAAGATGTTCCGTAATGTACGACAATTTAAAAAAAAGAAGATTCAATATATAAATAAATTTACAACACAACAGTTATCTCACCTAAAGTAGTTGTGCCACCTAAATCTCTTCAAGTGTAAGCAGAGAACATTTGGCAGCCGCCGGATCCAGAACTGCTTAGTGGACTTTTGTTTGCACTTGCAGCTGCTGCAGAAGTAACGCTCCGTGTCTGCCAGCTCTTCGATCTGAAATAGCACAACAACCTTTTTTCTAACCTTAAACAACATTTTTTATTTTTTTATATTCTAAATTGGGTCTGAACTCGAATAATAAAGGTATTTGTTTACCTTTTATTTCTACTCGAGGTTTCGGCCCCGGCGCCGGGTTACACCCGCCGTGGTCACGTACCCGAATAATATATCTAATATTCTATCCGAAATAACACAAACCCTGAAGCATGTCAAACAATTTAAAATAACTAGGGAAAAACCGCTCTAGCGTAAAATAATATATTATTTTAAGGAAGAAGTCAAAAGTTACAAACATATAGGTTTTGTTGAACTGTCTAAAACGTTCGTAGCGGTCATTACTCACGCCGGGCGGTGGGTGATCGCGGATCGGGCGGCGCGCGTAGAATAACAGATATACTAGAATTGTACTATAAATTATAGGTAATACAAGCGTGTTCATTTTATATTGGCGTTACATCTGTTCAGAAATTTATGGCATATTTTTGTGTCTAGATATTATGAAAAACTAAAACTGTTCAGTGACTTTTGTTGTTGACTATACAATCGATTCTACTCTACTCTCGATTCTCACTAGATAGTGAACACTGTATTTTCAACTTTTGCTTTAATCAAGTGACACGTTGTATTAGGTAGTATTAAGTTAACTGCTATCTATTCTATAAAAAAAACAATAAGATAAACGTAGGTTTAGTCACGATTCTAAGATTACCTGTAACGTATAGATTAATTACACCGTTGACGGTGTATGCCGTTTTTACGGTATAGAGCTTGTGCTGACACGGATGCCCTTTCAACACACACGGGACCGCGCAGTTTTAACGCTTGTTTAATTTTAATTTTTTGTTTGCTGTCGCCTATCTATGTTTGATGGTATTTTAGAATAATAAATACGATCACTTGTGTGTATGAAATAAAAATTTCTATCTATCTATCTAATTAAAATGTTACCTGTACAAAGCTAGCGAGGCAGTCTGTGAGGGCGACGGGCGCGTCATGTCTACCCGTTTCGGGCAACTCCAGCGACAAGTCTAGAAATGGATCGAACTTCTTGCTCTCAGTGCCGCATGCGAGACATCGCACCTGCAAATGTAAAATTATAAATTATAATTATAATTTACCTATAATTATTATAAATATAATAATTATAATCGTAAAATTATAATTTACCCGGGATTCTGTCTGCATGAATTTTGTATTTTGCCCCTGAAAAACTTCTTTTTTTTTCGCGGATAGAAAGTATCATGTTTTCTTTCGGATTTCAGGTAACTTCTATGGCAATTTCATTGAAATCGGTTCAGTAGTTTAGTCAAGAACTTAAGAACTCAAGTGGTGTGGAAAACTTAGGCAACAAAAATAAAAATAAACAATGATGTAGGCACAATAAATATCCTAACCCGAGATGTACCTATACTACTAATATGTCCTATACAAATCTTGTGAATTGGACAAAATACAATTCTGGGCAGTTTTTTAGCATATGGCAGCTGCGAAGCTATTGCGTCGCCGTACCTCGCTCTGCAGCGTGCCTCCGAAGACGGCGGTGACGATGGAGGCGGGCGCGCGCGGCACGTACCCGCTCTCCACCGGCAGCAGCTGTAGCAGCTCTGTGTGCAGTCTGCAATCAACAATGTACTGCCATCGATCACCCAACATACAAAAATGTAGCATTACGCCCCTAAAATAGATATGCAAGGCGGTCAAATTTACAGACCTGTTAATTTATTATCACAAGTTGCCATTTCGCCGTGGTCACCTTTTCGTACTTTGTCTTTTTGGCTTTTTGGGGGTTGATTGTAGTACTAATTGTCTGTAATGTGAGGCAAGAAACTACCAGGAACGTATTAATACAGTTTTTTACAATATCTGCAATATATTTGACGTGCAATAAATTTAGAAATAATTGAAAAATGAAACCTTTTCTATATAATCCGAAACATTATTTATGATGTAATTACCAGACTACCAGAAAGTTTTGCGACAAAGAGTTTTTATCTATGGAACACTGGCTGGTTTTTACGTCAATTACAACTATGGCTATCTATAACATAAACACAAAACATTTCACTATATATTTTTTACGTACTGAATCAAAAATATCGGATGTTAAAAAATGTATATTCGAGGGGAAAAATTCCGAGCTATTATTTTGTATGATTTTAAGTGTTCTTTAAAACCTGACGATTGTTTTAATAGACTTTAAATGGCGTTTGCAGACAAGTGCCCTTCTAAGGCAACTATGTATCGTTGGTGCAATGAATTTACGCGTGCGTGGTTGATTAAGTTTGGCTGACGAAGATAGAAGCATTTGCCTTTTAATGACTGTTACGGTGGTAGAAAACGTGGTGGCAGTAAAAAAAAATTATTTGTAAAAACAGGCAAATTACATAAGAGGACATTCAGGAGAGAATGCAGAGTGTGTATGAAATATTACATGGGTATCTAAAAATCCGGAGGATGGTATCGCATTGGGTGCTGCACAACCTCACCGAGGCTTAAAAACAAGTTAGTGTCAAATGGTGCCTGATATGTTAACAAAATTTGAAGCTGGATCATCTCAGCGCGTTTACGACATTGTCAAAGGTGACGAATATTGGCTCTAACAGTATGATCCACAAACTAAGCGTCAATCTACTGTTTGGCTGTTTCAAACTGAGTCAACGCCTACCAAAGTGAAAAGAGCAAGAAGAGTTGGAAATTTTTAATCGCAAGTTTGTTCACTTTAACCGTTTACCTGATATCTGTATCTTTACCAAAGCAGCTTTAACGCAGATTGATACGTAGCCATGAGTTTGACAAATATTTTTACTGCGGTGAGTAACAATCGTCCAAACACAGGTCTCCGCGGACTGCTGCTGCACCACGACAGCACTTACAAGAAGGGACTTTTTGGATAGTAACCCCGGTTAAAGTTTTAGGCCATCCTCATTACAGTCCCAAATTGGCACATTGTGACTGTTTCTTATTACCAAAAAATAAATCCCAACTAATTGATTTTAAGTAAATAAATGAAGTAAAGATTCTTAAAAACGTAATTTTATTACTCGTTTATTGTGACAGAGTAACATTTTATTTATACCACTGGTATCACTTATGTAGGTATACGGTTGTGTTACAAGAAAATATTTATTAATGTGTAATATGGTTGATCGATGTATACAGCGTTTTCATATCGCCGCATAAGAACCATAAGAACATATCTATCTATACCTCATTCCATCTATACCTCTCATCTCACCCTAATCGCCTGGGGTAACTGACGTGGCCTTAAATTATACATTTTTCCTTCCACAGATTTCCTATAGACGGTGAACACGCATATACTACACAGCATATACAAGAAACTGAAAACTTAAAATTATTCAACTAGCAGTGTTGTAACGGAGTGTAAATATACTCACCGGCACGGAATCTTGGCCAAGCGCTTATCTCGCGATAAATAAAGTTTTAAGTATGTCTAATGTTTATTATAATAACGGTATGTTGAAAAAATGTTTACCTTTATTTCAAGAGGGTAATTCATTATTTTTGAGTGTACTGTGACATTTCATTTAACTTTTAGTTTAATTTGGTAATTGGAGCGACGAAGTTGAAGTCTTAAATTTGGTATTGTGATAGATTACTGCATTTTCGTGATTTTGTAATTTAAATTCAATATTCAGAGGTACCTTAAAACCAAACAAAATGCCCATAACACCAGCTTAGGTTGCACAAGCCGTAGCCATTAATCGATTAGGGCCTGACACAACGTGAAGTAGCTATCGCGCTTAATGTACCACCTTTATCAATGCAGTACGCCCTGAAACGATACCAGGAGATTGGCCATTACATCCGCAGAGCAGGATTGGAGGCATAAGATGCACATTGGACACTGCACATGCACACGCGGGGTTCACTGGACACGACCAATTCCTTTTAATGCACGCCCACACGTCGCACGTTGCGTGAATGAGTACCTTCAAGAAGTCGACATTCAGAACTTGCAGTGGCCAGCTCGTAGCCCGGACTTAAATCCAATAGAACACATGTGGGACATGCTCAAAAGAAAGATTAAGTCAAGCTCCAACCCGCCACAGACACTCAATCAGCTACGAAATGCAGTACTGGACGCTTGGGAAAATATACCGCAAGTTGATGTCAGAAACATCATCCAAAGCATGCCAGATCGAATGCAGGCGGTTATCAGGGCAGAGGAGGAAACACCCGATACTAAAACGTATAGATGATAAAGAAAATTAGCAAACTCTTCATTTTCTAGTGTTTTAAAATTGAGTGTTTAAAATTCTTTTTTAGTGTAAAAGTGCGTGGTCTTAAATAAACTTTAAATTTGTGTGGTAATCTTTCAAAAAAGTTATAAAACCATAAAAGTGACACAAAATAAAAATAAAAGCTCGATATGAGCTCACCTACACTTAATTTATAGAAGAAAATTTATTTAAATGCCAAGCTACAACATAAATCACACATGGCCAGCTTTCCGTGCCGGTGAGTCAATTAAGTATAAATGGAACTTTTTTAATAGCAATTTTGAACGCAATAAATATGAATATCGTAACATCCTATAGCTGTCATTAAATAAAAAAATAAGTATTAATACCTGTCTAGCATGTACCGCAAGAACTCGTGCGCATCCTGCTGCTGGTAGCCGCGGAAACGCGGCACCACCTTCCAGATCACGAGAAACAGGCACTCCGGCGAGATCGCGCCCTTCGACCCGCACCCGCCGCGGCTCAAGTTTATTAGTACCTGCCAAATACACAAACTTCATCTCGTAAAGATTCGCGCACATTTCAGCGCGTCGCTTTACAAAATGCGACAACGCACATTACAGACGCGGCGGGCCGCAGCTCAACGGGACAATTTAAGTCAGTTAGCTGTTGACATTCAATTCTTCACGTCGCACAGTGAATAACTTTCGAATTACTGCACCCGTTCAACGCATGTTGAGGCGGGCCACGTCGCAGCTCGTAACATCGGCGCATAAATAAGGCTGGCGATAGATTCGGCAGTGCGTTGCGGTGCAATGTGGCCCGCCTAAATTGTGCGATGGTTTATATAAAATGTATGAAAATGATTCAGGAGAATTTTTGCAATGTTGTGCGCTGTAGTGCGGCCCGCCGTAATATGCCCGAGCCTTTAGGCGCCAACTACACGAGGGAGTCTCTCGTAGCGGTATTCTCGCTTGTGCCACCAATTCATACGGCGGATATCGCGGTATCGTAGATTGGCTCGGAGATGGCTCATGTAGTTAATATTGAAATTAGTGGCACGGGTAAGAATTTCGCCGCCACAGACTCACTCGTGTAGTTGGTGCCTTGATGCTTAGACAATCATGCTTGCATGACATGCCTCACTTTATTTTTCGGAATGGCGAAATTCTTGTGGCCCTAATGGCCTTTCAAGTGTCATGTATGGCTCGGACATGTATGGTTTAGGGCGAGCGTAGAAGGCGCTCAACCAAGAGCAGTGTGCAGCAACGAACCTAAGGGCTCCCCCGCCAGCGGAAGAAACGGACTTTAAAGTAAGTAAAGGACTTTAACTAGAGCCACCTTTACAGTATGTATGTAAAGTATATTTTTTTACGGCAATAGGCACATTGTGCCAGTATCGAGATTTCTTCGTAATTAACAATTTCAAAAATTGTTAATTAAAAATATCAAGAATTCAAAACACATTATGTCAATGTTCAGTTCCATAAAGTTAGGAGTCGCTCAGTAAAGTGATAGTAGTTTTATTTATTTAACACTTTATTGTTCAAAGTACAATGGATGCCTGGGGGGGTTTAATGCTACATAAAGTAGGATTTTTTATTCGAGTCAGGGATATGACATGTAGAACTGTTCATAAAGTGTCATCTCCATACAAATTCCACTCTGTTTGATAGTTCTACATGTCATATCCCTGACTCGAATAAAAAATCCAACTTTAGTATTGTCTTCTAGCCGACCTTCAGGAGAGAAAGATAATAATAACGGAGGTGGAATCAAAGGAGAAATGGAAAAGTTTTACTGAGCATTGAAGAGTTAGACTTCTTGGAAGCACACGAAAACATACTTTAAAATAACTCTATTACAACACAAAACCCACCATAGATTTTTTTATACTAATAAAAAAACTCAACCTTCGCTTCTCGAGTTCCTACCGAAAAGTCCTAGATTATAATGATTATTATTATAGATGCAACGGATATCCAGTTACTATCCAATATTCGATCTTACCGGCCCATTTTTCGCTATCCAGTATCCGGCCCTATAGTGGTCCAGTATTGAGATAAGGCCGAATAGTTATATAAATACAGTAGAACTCCAATTATCCGAACTCAGACTATCCGAATCGCTGATTATCCGAATCGATTTCAGGAAGAAAAAAAAAAAACAACGCAAATACATAACACAACGCTAAAATAATATGTATGTATAACGCAAAATAATGATTCAGTCTACGTGCGCTATAGTCTACGTCTCACAGTCAAGCGGATGCGAGACTTGGCTGCACGAAAACGGATGAAAACATCCAAACAACTAACTTTGACTGAGATGTTCAGGAAAAAATGAATGTCATGTACATATAATGTATGTATACCATATGTATATTTCATTCAATCACTAATTAAAAATGCTTACAGTACCAAAAATAAGCTCTTTTTCATTAAAATACATATGTAATATGTACCTTTTTTCGAAAAAAACTCCAATTATCCGAATTTTTAATTATCCGAATGGGGTCCGGTCCCAATTGATTCAGATAATTGGAGTTCTACTGTAAATAAAAAAAGCCATTATTTATGTTAACATAAACTTAGTATTACAATAAAAACTTAAGGGTTAACTTAAGACTTAATTAATTAACTTCAGGGATTAAGTTTATTTTCGAAATGATGCCAGTCTCAGAATAAAGCCTTGGCATTTTTTTAAAAACAGACAGTTGACCATCAAGTGTAATAAGAATCTTCATTTTGATCAATTCAAACAACTTTTAAATAATAGTCTGTCTAACTTGCTTGGAATAGCACTTTTCTTTTTGCAATAGCTATCATGTCCCGCGTATTCCGAATATCCGGCTATCCGGTCGAAGTACAAGCCGGATATCCGGTATCCGGTCAAATCACCATCTGTTGCATCACTAATTATTATGACCATTTTATCTTAAAACTCACCTTCCTAAGCTCCTCAGCCATAACCACATCGTGCATCTCTTGTCTCGTATAACTCCTTGAATGATATACCTTCCTTCCATTGGACTTCATTTCCAGAGATGGAAGCTGATTGAAGTAACAACTAAACTCTTGAATATTACTCAGACTTTGTAAAACTGCATTCATAAAGCATGTATTCCCTAAATTTTTTAAACCTACAACCTTCCTTTCTCGTTGACTCTTTCCGTTGCATGGAGATGCTTTCTTTTCTTTTCTACTTGTCTGTAATATATTTTCAGTGGAACTGCTGTCTCCAGAGTGAGATCTTTTGCGTGAACGAGGTCTTAAACTACGCACGTGTTCTTCAGAATTCTGTAAGGTAATATGTTTAGGTCATTTCACTTATTTGTAAACATAATCAATGAGTATTACCTAAGACAAGGTATCCTATCGCCTCATTCTGACAGTGCCTCAAATTCTGCATCTTTAAGGCTTATTTATACGAGGAATTAAATTTAACATGTGCAGGAGAAAATCTGTCAAGAAAATGCTTGCCTAGTATAAACAACTCTTATCATCGCTATCATCGAGTTTTTATAATGATGTGAACAGTTGCAGGTAAGTATGAAGTTTGGTTGCATATGAGAATCATATACGATATACTCGCCCAAACCATTTAAAAAACTCTTTACGTAAATGAGCCTTTACACATCAGTAAAAAACATTAGGTACTCTCCCCTCAAACAATATAATCATTGGCCTATTATGGTTTATTTTTTGTATTGACCATTCTTGGCCCTTCTTGGTCAAGAATTTAGTCACTAGTAAACACTTAAAACTAAAGTCTGATAATAATAAAATACAGTAGAGAAGCGAACCAAGCCATAGTGAACTAGATCCACTAAACCTACCTTAATTGTTGACGATTTATTTTCACCATCTTGTGATTTATCAGCAGGTACATCACTGCATGAGGTAGTTGGTGTCTGCAATACCCCTGTATCTACATTTTCTTGTAAAAACGCTGGTTCATTCTGAGTCAATGAGGAATTCGATGTGCATCCTTCACTGCCATCCTTGCTGTTTTCCTCACTCAGTCCCATATTGCTATTTGTATCATCGTTTTCCAGTTTCCTTATTTGTAATAAACTTTGTCTTATTTTATCTATAGACTGTAATTCTGCTTCATTTGCAACAAAGTCATCACATTTGTAACTGTAATAAAGGATTCTTATCAGAATAAAGTAAAAAAAATATTAATTAGAAACGGAAAATTAAATCCGGTCTAAATTAAATTGCCAACAATCTGTATGTCAAACAAATTCAAGTTCAAAAACATTTCAAATTTATTACATTTCTTTTCTTATGGTTTTAATTATTAGGGCCTTACCTATGAAATTGCCCTTTGTTCATAGTGACCACTTTGAACTTAGTCACCTTGTCTTTGGCTTGGAATTCTAAATTCAAATTAATTTAAATTTAAAACTATGACATTCTTTTTCAAAATCAGTTATTCGTTTGCTTTTACGCTAAACGACTTTTTGCTTAGATATCGTTGCACTGGGACCATAGAAAAACTAAAAATTCGTGATGAGAAGTGGATCCTGTATGATAATTGTAAACGTTCGTCACAATGGTTGAATCCAGGTAACACAGTCAAACAATGTCCCAAATGTAAACTGAGTTAAAAGAAGCTCATGGTGACTGTATGGTGGTCTTGTGCCGGTATTATCCACTACAGCTTCTTGAGATCTGGCACAACAATTAATGCAGATGTGTACTGTGAATAACTGTAATGGTGGACAAGCTCACTATCAATCAACCATCTGATGAATCAATCTAGTTCACGCCTTTTCAGTGATAACGCTTGTGTTGGCACACCGCACAACAGATAGTCTCAAAGTTACAGGAGCTTTGACTGGAAACTCTCTGTCACCTACCTTACTCGCCAGACCTTGCCCCTACTGATTTTCATTTTTTCGTAACTTGGATAACTTGTTAAATTCAACTTTGATGAGGCAATAAAAAATGCCTTCAGAGAATTCATCTATTCCCGTCCTCAGGAGTTACAGTAGCAGAGGCATTAATCAACTTCCATTAAAATGGCAAAAGTGCATTGATAGTAATGGACAATACTTGGATGACAATTTTCATGCAAAAAAAATATTTGAATTTTGCCATATAAAACAGCAATTTCATAGGTAAGGACCTAATAAAATAAAAGCCTAAATTTTTTTTGTTTCTAACAAAATGTCCAAATGCCTCCTTCCTTATAGAAAAAATGCATTCCTTTCTTATAAAAAGTAATAATGTTCCCCAAAAAGAACATATTCTAATATAACTAATTCTAATTTAGATCTAACTTGAAAAATAAACATTACCAATAAACAGAATAAACATCACAGCTCATACAAAGTTGGTGATCAAAGGTTTCAGCATGTTGTTTTGCATGTCCATTAGCATAGCGCCCACAATTCACATCTCCACATTGCAGGCATAACCAGTTCTGTTCCTTAATTGCACATTCTAAACAAACACATTTCAATTAATATTGTATAGGAGCTATTTAATCGTATTTAGTTATTCAAAGATTGATATATCATCACCCTTATGCCAAAACCAGGAATGTGCAATTGAATAGTTTCGAGAAAAAACAATTTTAAAGTTTTCATTCCCTGTGAAAAATTGGGATTATGCCTTAGCCCAGTGATTTCTCAGAAATATTAGTTCTACACACCCTATTTATACTATGTGAGGTTCATGTTATGTGCAATATCTAATAACAAGCCCTATAAACATAGCATTATCTAAAAATCACCAAATTTGCGCATTCCTGGTTTTGGCATAAAGGTGACAATATGTTCCATTTTCTTAAATTATTATTTAGTAATGCCAGATTATTTTTTTCTTTTATAGAAAAAGGCGGTGACGAGCATACAGTCCACCCGATGGTAAGTGGATACTGTCATCCATAGACATCTGCGATACATGCCAACATCAGTCCAGAATGATAAACATTGGCACACCCCCTGATACCGCCCCGCACGCGCCTACCTTTGCAGATTAAGAAATGGTTTGGGAAAATAGCTCTAGCATATCTCTCTCACTACTGAAACACATGTGTACCTACATGAGGGAAATACGATAAAGTAGGAAATACAATACAATTCAAGATAATATTCTGAGAGGAGTAATGTGGCCAGTGGAGTACGCCCAGCAGCTGTGGGAATGCTGCATGCACTCACCCCTACAGAACTTTATCCCACTAATATTATAAATGCAAGAGTTTGATGATTTGTTACTTGATCATGTTGAAAGTGCTGAACCAATTTTGTTGAAACTTGGCAATTGGATAGATTGTAATCCAGAGTAAACACACGGACTTTACTATTCATGTAGAAACTACTATTCTGTATTATATTAATACATAAAATATTAAAAATATTACATTAAATGTATTGTAAATATATTTATAACTATTGAAAACAGCTAGTGGACCCTTTTCCTAAAAATTCTAATCTCTTTAGACTTCTAATTTTCTCTGTTTCATAGTTTAACGCAGTCTAGCTAACAAAAAGACTAAACAATACTTATTGTAGCGTGAGATTTGCAAATATGTCAATCAATAGTTAGGCCCGCATAGTGAATTATAGTCCAAAACCCGCAGGGATTTAACTACTAGTGAGAGGCCCCTGCAGTGGAAATAAAAAAAATAGTTTATCAAACATAGGGTAAACACCTGACCTACCATGTTATGCCAAATTTGGTTTTATATCAGATATTATGTTTCTACTTGTGTGTACCAATTTAAGCCTTCAATTTTTATTGATAATAATTGACACATTTTTTGTTGATAATACAGTCAAACGTTATCAATATCAGCTGATCCAGATCAAATAAAATCATGTGAAACTGATGGTCATACAAATGTAGTTCAACTGATATTCAAGTTGTACATAGCAAGTGTATGTCTCACAGAGGTTTCACATTATTGTAGTGCGCAATAGCAAATTAATTATGGTGATTTTCTTTAATGACTCATTTCGAGTGAATCTTCGAACAGAAGGTATGCAAGATAAAGTCAGGAAAGATTTACACCATTAAACCGTGAAATTTAATCATGTTTAAATGTAAATATGATATATAAATGATGTCCTGGAATATACAGTGTTTTCTGGAATTATTTAGCCATATTCTTTACGGAGGGAACGCATCAAAAATGCGACATTCTCGTCAGTCACGGTCACCCATGCGGCGCCCCCCTCCCTTACCCGTCGATAACAGCTGATTATAAGTTCGCTGTATTGATTTTTTAAACTAACCTCCCGTTATGACTATGACGTGGCGTCATTTTACAACTACTTATTTTTAAGGATTGATTATCATGTAATATGCACACTACATCCATTTATTACCTGAACAATCGAAGTTCTTTGTGATCGCCGTGTCCTCAACGATGAGATCACTATCCACCTTGACGTTACCTAACAAATGTGTACATTCCATTATTCATAATATGTATGCTCTAATAGAATTAAAATAATAGAAGCTTAATTTAGAACTCGTGAAAATAAAAGATTTTCAGCGAAACTATCAAGCTCACAAAATGAGAACGAACAAACATAACATTTGGGGTTGCCAATTTACATTATTGTTTATGAATTATGAGCCGCAGACGTCATAATGTTACCAAGTCATTGACCTTGTACATTACCTACCTACAAATGAATGCTCAAAAAAGTTTGTTTGAAAAGCAAAAATTATAAAAACTGGTTTTTGTGTCTCTTCCGAAAAGGCAAAGTCGTAGATAATCTTTACTTTAGAGGAATCATCTAAGTAGTATACATTCATAAATCGACCATGTTGCTTGATAAATAGTTGGTTCTGACTCAAAAACTACATTTCTTTTCGAAAACTCGGTAAAAAATATGTAAATTGACAAATCAAATTTGTTACGGTAACATCATCCCAAGGCTCACTGATAAAAAATAAAGTATAAAAAAAAACGGTGGTCGAGTTATCTTAACACTCGAGCGAAAAATTAATACAGGTTTCCTTTTAGGTCGAGTCTGTTAGGATTTCATCTTACTTCATTAATAGAGGTTTCCGACTTAGAATCTACATATTTCATTAGTGCTGTTTAGTACCTATAGTTTTAGGGTTCCAATCTAAAATAATTGAGGAATGACATTACACCAGCAAGTTTTTTAAAGCGGAAAGAAAGCATAATATTCAACCTTAAATAACTCGCGCGACGGCGCGGGAATACGATACTGAAAAAGGTGACAGCGACACCTGTCGTTAATGTACGGTGAGACTACTACTACATAATTATGGATAAATATGCGCGACGCTCCGTGCAATGTGTCATCGAGGATATAATGCTATGCTGTGAGGATATGATACCAAAAAGTCTGCTAAACGATGACCAAAAAACGATGAAGGGTGTCTGCTAGGATCATTCACTTCTGTTCTGGTAAAATAAGTTTTCTATTTCTATAGAATACATATAATTTGTACAAACAAATTAAAAGCTATGGAAATAATAAATAGAATGTTTATAAAAGAAAAAAAAAATAATAAAATATAGGTGTCAATAAAATAAAACAAGGAAAACTAATTTTAATTATTTATTGTTAATTACGTCTGCCACCATAGCCTCCCTGGGTGGTAGGAGTGGTCAGTTGGAGCCCATTGATATGACTGAAGTCGAGCATCTTCAACATGTCCTTGGTGTCAGGGTCAACTTCAATGATGTCATGCTCCAAGGCGGAGACTTCAGGCACGTAGTTGTCACGCCTCTCACGTTCTTCCTCCTGCAGTTTGATAGAGATACCACGGACTTGGGAGTGGCGAAGGCGCCTCATCAAGTGGGTAGCAAACCTAAAAAAACAGATGTTTTAAAGTTTTAAAACTGATCTGAAGTATAGCAACTTGAATTATAGTGGAAACTCAATTATTGATATATAGTGTATTGTAGGTTTTGTGGTTTAATAGTGATAGTTTATGACTAACTTTTAATAGTGATAACTTCAAAGTACATTATGTTTGTGATAATCAAATATAAGCAAAAGATAATATAAGCATTTCTTGTGTATTTGCAAGAAGTACAACTCTTCTGTACTCAGTAAACCTACCATCACCTACTGAGCGACTTCTAACTTACTTCAATGGAACTGGACATTGTCAATTTTTTATGAAGAAAACTTTACACTGGCATAATGAGCTAATTGCACTATTTATATATAAGCAAAAAAGTAAGTAGAGCAACTTCAAATCCATACCAATATTTCTTGCCTAACAGAATCCTTAATGGCTGGAACTAATTATTAGCAAATGAAAGCAAACTCCATATTTAAGTAGAACTCATGGTCTCATGATATAGAGTTGATAAGAGATACCCCTAAGCTATCACCACTGTACTATACAATTTTTTTGTTTACAATATGTAAAAAAATATTTGAAGATTGTTAACTTTAGAACTACTGAATTGATTCTGTACAATTATGAATGTAAGCAAAATTATTATTATTTATGTATATTGCGAAAGCTACTAAGCTTTCACTGATGTGTCTATATCAAAACACTTGTGCTTCCTTCTTTCTGTCTAAACAGTTTTGAATTTATTTACTCCTTCTGTTTCATGTAATAGATTATTTCATGAATAAAACATAAAATTAAATTATCTGCCAAATTTAATTTCAATGGAGAAAAGATGTCCATCATTTGTCTTCAATTAGCACAACAGCAATAATCACACTTGTGTTCCAAAATGAGGGATTAGTTATTTATCATTATCACTTTGTGCCTCTATTTATTATTTACTGCGGTATAGTTGCTAATTAATATTTTTACTACAAATACCTACTTGAATTATTGCTACTATGATTTTAATATAAACAAACAAGTTTTATCTAACAAATTGTAATAGATTTGAATTTTTAAGTTTATAAAGTAATATGAAGACAAAAAGGCACTATTTTTATTATGTAAAAGCTATAAAATTGAAGTCATAAACTACCACATGCAAGAACAAATTGGAAACGTTTGTGCAACATGCATAAAACAGTACATACCCAGCGATTTTATTACGGAGAGGCTTGGTCGGGATAATAGCAATTTCCTCACATATTCTCTTGTTGGTATCAAAATCGAGAGTCAATCTGGTGTAATATTTTTCAATAATAATCTTCGCTGCTTTCTTCACGGTCTTAGTCCTGACACGACCCTGAAATTAATAATTTATGTCGTAAATACGCTCACCACTGATTAGCATTTAATGTAAAAATCTAGTCCCATTAATATTTGATAACATTTCCGTGCGATTAATAGGATTTTGAACAATTTATTAAAAATAATTATTTACCATGGTTGTAAAAGACTGCAGATGTCTGACAGATAAAAGAAAAGAAAAAAAAAGACTATAATGTTGCTATACATAAATATTTCTTTATGATAGTTAAGAGTATCACGTAAGGGTAGCATGACTCAGTCAGTCAAATAGCTTTCGTCAATTGAAACTATGAAAGAAGTGCAAAAATTTAAAAAAAGTGCTCTTTACACTCATTTCAAGCAGTAAAATACGAATTTGATACTTTGTTTTCTTTTATTATAAACTGAAACAAGTGAATTCAGAAAGTTTAGAATGATATTCAGACTAAAAGTTTCTAAATAAGCCGCTCTTTTCTCGTGACACATTTCATTTGACATCAATTGACATCATTGTGCATAAAATGACTTGAGTTCATATTTTTTCTCTATGGACGAAGACGGCAGACTAGCATAAAGTCCACTTGATTGTAAGTGGATACTGTCGCCCATAGACATCAACGATACATGCCAACATTAGTCCAAAATGACAAACGTTGGCACGCCCCCAGATGCGCTACCTACCTTTGGAGATATAAGAATGGATTTGGAGAAAGGGTTGGGAAAATGGGGAGGGGTAGGATTGTACATTAGGGAAATAACATAAAGTGGGAAATGCAGTACATTTCAAGGAAGTCTTCTTTGAGAGAGGTGTAACGTGGCCAGTCAGCGCACCTAGCGGCTATTGGATTGCAGGGTATACTCGCCCCCTAAATCCATCTTTTAATCCATTTGACATAACGTGTGTATTTTTTCAACAGCACAAATCTGGATTCCGGCCTTTTTAGTCAAATGGTGCGTCGACATCGAAATGATAATGTACCAACGTTATTTACATCCATCAAATGTATATTTATTACCTTTATTTTAACCTCTATGTGCATATATATTTCTTTAATTCATTTCTTGAAAGTTTTTTGATATTAAAGCCTATTAATGTTTTCTGTTCTAATAAAAATGGCTTGGCGGAGAGCTACTTATAGGTATTTGTTACGCCTTAAAATATTTTACATTCCTTAATGTCTTCACTTCGAAATAATCAAAAATTTAAAAAATACAGTGCAAAAATTGTTGAAAAAATTGTCTATGGTTATGCCAATCACCATTTTTACCGCGCCGCTTTTATCACGTTGCTCGACTGCTGGACCATCCTTTTTATCACGAATTTTATAAAACATAAACTTCATAAAGTTTAGAGCACTTTAATAAATTTACACTGGTAGTCTTTACTTTATTTAATTTAATTAATTGCATAAAGTGCCGCTAGCAGAATGTTTTGGGGTAAGTACATTTTTCAAGTAGAGACATCACCACGTGTTCTTAGTGACTATTTTAGAAAATTTTATAATAAAACCTCTTAAAAATAGTTAACATCACATAGATTTAATATATTCTATAAAAAAAAACATTTTTATTACTAAGTGAAACGATGATAAATGGTAGGTACAAAGCCATGCATACCTCATGTCACGCAGTCGAACAAATTTTCAATCTATCTTGTAATCTAAATCTTCTACATTACTAGTTAGATACTTTTGATCACGAAGGTGCAAGGTAACGAGCGACATCTCTACGTATGTTAGACGCATTGCACTTTCAATCGATTCCTATATGTATCTACCTGCTATAAGCAATTGAAACAAAAAGCTAATGCAATTTCACTCATATTAAACCGTACAATAACAACTTAACAGAATTTCAACTTTTAGTAATGAATAGAACCGCCAAATTAACTGGGAACTTCATATAAAAAAAAAACACTTCTAAACTGCTCATTTTCCACTGCTCAAAATCAAAATTATATTCTGAGCTATTCTTTAAATGTGAATTCACTTTGTCCTCCGAAAGAAATGTTATGTATACTGTACTACAGTAAGCCCCCCATTTCAGCTAGACCAACATTCCTTGAAACAGTAATACCTCATGGGGATATATGAATACTTACTACAACTATGTACAACCTCCAACTCATGCATTAGCTCAAACTATCCCACAAACACTTATGCAACCCCATACAACTCCTCGAACTGATCGCCTGGTTGCATGTCACCATGATTGAGGACATCATGTCCCCATGCCTTGCACAACTCAAAGGATTGCAGTGCAGTAAAAAATATACTTATTTCTTGTAGACAGTTAAAGATTTGCCCCATTTGTAGAGATTTAAAATGCACTGAGAAGATTATTACCCTGTTTTCTAATTTTCCTGTACCAATCAGGCTGCCTCTCTGCTAGTGGACAGCTACCCCACTGGTTTTTTCTATGCCTTAAATTTGCAATCTTATTGATTTAAGCAGATGTTTTGGACTAATTTTTAAAGCTTCCTGGAATGAGATTTTTCGTGTAAGGGACATTAAAGGAAAAACTTAACATTGTTTAGAAAGAGGTTCTAGTCATGTCAGGTCAATTGTCGCATTTGACTTTTATCTTATTAGTGTAATTCTTTTCACAGGACTTATAATGGAGCCCAATAAACGGTACACCCAAGTGGTGGAGAAACCGTTTCACATTTCACAAGCTGCCATGGACACTTCAATGGGTGATAACGAGCCGTGCCAAGTGATGGTAGTTGTGGATGAGAAGAATTTTCTTATCTGCACATTACAGAAAGGAAAACACATACAAATGAACCTAGACTTGTATTTTAAACAAGGGGAATCCATTGCTTTCTTAACGAATGGTAAGTGACTTCTTTACAATGATACCTGTCCATTTTAGAGTCAAATAGGTGGTGTTTTAGTGAACTGGACCATACTGGTGCATCAAATGAAACTTTCAACACATTGCTTATTCCAAAACATTATTAACTTCAATATGATGAGGGTCGTCAGGGGGGGGGGGGGGGGGCGGGGGGCGGGGGCTGCATTTACTAATTAATTAATGATTTATAACTATAATCAATTTATATTAAAGATTTACTTTATTGTTAGATTTTTAGGCAGCTAAAAATATTGAGAAAGCATGGCTTTATAAAGTTGTTTAAATAAAACTTTTCCAGTGATATTTTTCCGATAAAAAATGAAACCGTGATAAAAATAGCGACTTTTTTCAGGCAAAAGCAATGTCCACTTAACTGGTTATCTGGACCCTGACTTTGAAGAGGATTTAGAAGAAGGGGAAGAGGAAGAATCGGAGGAGGAGGAGGAGGCTCCAGAGCTAGTCCCCACTAAAAACAAGAGGAAAATTGAGAATAGCATTGAAGCACCTTCTTCTAAGAAACTCAAGGTACTATTACTAATTTACCATCATGTGCATTAATTACGTAAATTACAAGTTTGTGCGTGAATATCTCAAAAAAACAATTGTCACAATTTTTTCCATTAAATGAACAACAAGAAACACTAAATGAGCAGCATATCGTGATCAACAAATTAATCATTTTTGTGTAACTGAAATAAAGAAGTTTAAATTACTAAGTTATAAAAATAAGCCATAAAACATGCAATTTTATGACCAATCAATTACTTCATTATACTTGTAAAACTAGTTTAATGCTTCATTACAGCAAGAAAAGAAACCCAAAAAGGTGGCCGTCTCTAACAGCAATGACTTAGACTCTGATGACCAGCTACAAAAACTACTGAGTGGGAAAGATGTGGATTCCGATGAAAACGATGAGTCCTTCAAACTGAATACCTCCACTGAGGCAGATAGTAGGTGAGTTGTATGCAATCTTATACATTGTTTTTTTTTTATTTCTTGCAGACAATAACAATACACTATTACTTAATAATAACTATAACTAATACTTTAAATTAGTGGTGGGTTATAATCAAGACTTCTCGGAGTGTTTTAACTCACTTAATTCTGCTCTGCTTGCGGATCCGACTCTTGGTTACTCCTCAACTCTTTTGATTCACCTACTTACGGCAGATCTCAATATTCGATCTCGATCCATTTTTTCCTACCCAAGATAGGAAATTCAATCCATTTGTTGTTTTTTTTTTTTTTTTTATTCATCTTTTTGACGAGGCTTTGAACACCCTGGGTGATCATGCCAGCCTCATGGGTACTTTCTCCTTTCCCTTATTCAAGGGAACGATCAATAAACTGGTATAAACTTACAGCTTTACTGGAAAGAGGCTCTGCTAGCCAGCAATTGATCTCTCCATTGTGCAGTGAACCTGAGCTCCCAAGAACTCTTCTTCTCATATCTGAATTCCGCACACATTCCAACACTAAATGGAAAAGGTCATCAGTCTTTTGACAGTCATCGCACAGTGGTGATGGTTTAATACCCATCATGTGGTAGAACTTATTTGTTGGGATGTGTCCGGAACGCAGTCTGAAAGCTGAGACCAACATTTTTCTTGTGAGATTGGCAGAAACAAACCAAGGTGTCCACAAGGGATTTGACTGGATAGTTCTGTACCAGATTCCAACCTCCTTAGATATGGACTGTTCACCGAAGTGATACTCCCATTTTTGTAAGCTTCTTCTTTTAATTCTAGGAATGAGTTCACTAGCAAAGGGTTTGGAATCAGAAACTGCACCATCCATTACAGCAGCTTTTGCAAGGTGATCTACCATCTCATTTCCAAGTAGCCCTACATGAGAGGGGATCCATTGAATCTTTATACACATATTTTTATGAGTTATTTCATGAATTAAATGGAGAGCTTCAAAGGCAATGGGCATTCCTCGCTGACTAGAGACACAATGAGTAAGATGTTGGAGGGCACTCTTTGAGTCTGACAAAATAACGACTGGAGGGCTGTTAGGTAGACTGTTGGCATAGTCTAAAGCCTCTTTTATAGCTAACAGTTCTGCTCTCATCACGCACGTCTCCCTGTGCAACTTCCATTTGTGTGAAATATTACACTGAGGATCAAAGAGAGCCGCTCCAACCCCTTGTACAGATTTTGATCCGTCAGTATAAATTTTATAAAACTGAGAATAACTGTCATACAACATTTTCAGAGTAGAATTCCTCAATTCCCGGTCTATTAAATTTCGTTTAGATGCGTTTATGTCATTAACTTTGTCAACAATACATGACTTAACATCAATAGATGACACCCAAGTATTTAGAGAATATAATTCTAATTTAGGACTTTTATGCACATTCAAGTCTCTCCATTCATCATAGATTTTTGCTAGCAGGGGAAAATTTCTATCACTAAAGCAACTACGTTTTAGTACAAGGTTTTGTAACATATTTACCATATGATTATTTGACCTTGAGCTTATTCTTAACAAAAACTTACAACCCAGCCAATAGCGACGAACACTCAAAGGTGGAGTGGACAGTTCACTCTCCATAGCAATAACAGGAGTACTGCGTATAAAACCCCCACACACCCGTAAAGCTCTATTTTGTAAAATATCTAGCTTCTTTAAATGGAATGAAGCACAACTTCCATAGATGAAGCTACCATATTCCAAACGACTTCTCAAGAGGGAGATATAAAGGCGGCGTAGGTGTTTAGGGTGAACTCCCCATGATTTTCCTGCCAGAACTTTCAAAATATTTATGTATTTATAAGTTTTTCCACAGGTTTCATTTACATGAAGCCCCCATCTCAAAGATGAATCGAGCCACAATCCTAAATATTTAACTTTATTAACTACCCTGAGTGGCGTGCCGTTAATTTCAATATTTACATTAATAATTTTTCTTGATCTCTTAAAAATACACAAACTCGATTTGGACTCAGATAAACACAGACCGACTTTCTCTAAGAACTTAACCATGGACTCAATAGCAGATTGAAGAAGGTTAGCGGTGTCTAAAATACATCCTTTTTCTACTGTCTTATACAATACGAAGTCATCAGCATACTGAGAAATACAAATATTATTGATACTATTACCTATTTCCATAGTGGTAATATTAAATAAAAGAGGAGATATGGGATCTCCTTGAGCTAATCCTCGATATGTGTGTCTAATTAAAGGCTCCCCTCCGCAGTACAACAACATTCTACAACGCCTGTCGGAGAGAAAATTCCATAAATATTTACATATTTTATTACCTACACCGATTTTCTGCAAAATATTAATCAATGAACTAATATTAACATTATTATATGCGTTATCAACATCAATAAAACAGGCAATAGTCGGTTTCTGTCTAGAAAATCCTAACTGTATATCAGATGTAAGTATGGCTAGATTGTCTAAACAAGTCTGAGAACGTCTAAAGCCCGTAGATGAGTCAGGAAGCAGACACCGACTCTCCACAAACCACTCAATCCTTTTCATAAGAATGAGATGTAAAATCTTACATGGACAAGACATAAGGGAAATCGGACGTAGTGAAGATGGCAAGTTGGGGTCTCTTCCCGGCTTAAGTATGGGAAGAATTTGTATATCTCTCCATTGATCAGGGACATTACCAGTATGTATTATCATGTTAAATATTTTTAAAAGCATTAATTGAGCGTTGGTTGAAAGATTATAAATCATAGAATACGAAATGCTATCAATTCCTGGGGAAGTATCCTTCTTTTTTAAACAATTTAGAAGTTCAGCTAATGAGACAGAAATTTCTAATATAGAAGGTGGTGCATACGAAAAAGGTGGTTCCGGCTCAGCAACACTGTCCGGCGTCAGCGAGTGAAGTAGATTTTTAGCGTTGTTAGGGTCCACACCGGCCCTGCTACCGCTGCCTCCCTTCACCCATCTCATCTTCCTCCACATGATAGAAGCCGAAGTTTCATGGTCGACGCTCGTACAGAACTCCTTCCATGCTTTTGAACTAGCTCTTTTTATCAGATCTTGGGCACGAGACATCTTTGCTTGCCAGCTTGAAAGATTTTCTGGAGTAGGGTTGCGTCACAGCTTAGCAAGAGCCAAACGCCTTTCTGCCACGGCTTTAGATAGTTCCTTGTTCCAGTAATGTTTGGGCCGGAACATAGATGTTGGATCATCACCAATTTTAACCCAAGGAATGTGTTTATCCGCTATAATTTGAATGTTTTCCACAAATGAATCATAAGCGGATTGAACATCAATAGGCACTGGAATGTCAAACACTATTGCTGCCTCCCTGTTGTACTCTTCCCAATTAGCTTCCTTGTAATTCCGTTTCTTAGTAAAAGACTTAGATCTCATATATCCACAGTTAATTTTAATCACTACATGGTCACTGCCTAGAGTTTCACTAGAAGTCCGCCAGCACATGTTTGTAGCAATATCAGTGGTTACGAATGAAGCATCAGGTGAAGATTTTTGCAAGCAACCGTTAACCCATTTAATTCGCGTTGGCGATCCATCGTTGAGACATACGAAATCATTTTCAAACATAGCTTTATATACAGATTCTCCTCTTCTATCAGATTTACACGACCAGAGAGTATGGTGGGCATTAATATCGCCTATTAAGAGACACTCAGATTTAAAGAGACTAAAAATATAGTCCCACTCTTGTTGGTTAGTAACCACAGAAGGGGGGCAGTATATTGAGACAATATGCTTGAGTCCCGGAATGTTAAATATTTCAACTATCATTACTTGCATTTGAGTATTATTGAAATTAAAAGGCTTCTGAGAAAATTTTATAGATCTATGTATGATAGCGCATAAACCCCCGTAAGAATCATCTCTGTCTGCTCTAACTATGTTATAGCCACTAAACTTCAGGGTGGTCTGCTCTGAAAGCCAAGTCTCACTCACAAACGCCATATGCACTTTATCTTGAAGTAACAGTAGATCAAAGTTGCGTGCTTTAGATTTTAAACTATTAGCATTCCATTGTAATATATTAATAGAATTAATTTTGATTTTGTTACTATCCATTAAGGTTCATTCCCATAAGTTTAAGCAACATCTCAATTGTACCGTAATTTTGTAAAAAACTCCTTACTTCATTCCAAATAAATTCAATAAACATCTTGATTTTAATTTTAAACTCAATTTCTAAAGATAAAATTTCTTTTATTTTGTCTAAAAATCTCTGTATTATACCCTTTCTTTCCCTTCTGCTCTTATTGGATTGTTGAGGTACTTCTGACAAAGGTAAGATATTATCTGTATCAGAATCATTTTCCGAGCTATTGTGATTCAGCCCTTTCTTCGATTTACCTCCTTTTTTGTTAGGTTTATTTTTTGTATTTGGATTGAGCGTTATTGGTCTTTCTTGTACTCCTGACTCTGTTTCTGCCCTACTTCTTCTAGCAGAGGTACCCGCACAAACATCTTTGTAAGAAGGTCTGTAAGTCTCACCAGATGAAGCGACCGATGGACTCGGGTTTGGTAATTTAGTCTCCATAATCGTCTCCCTATCCTGTTCTTTTCTAACTAAAACATCTTTAACTCTTTTCTGTTCATTGAGATTGTTCCAAGCGACTTTGTACGAGCAATTATTTTGACCCATATAAATACGTATAGATCTCTCTCTCTGGAATGCTGGACACACGCTCTTCATTAGCGATAAGTGATTCCCCTTGCAGTTAACACATTTGAAGCTCTTGGTATCACAGTTTTCGTGCTTTTCGCCACATTTTGGACATATTTGTGATTTAGATGGACAAAAGTGGTTAACATGCCCGAATCGCCAGCATTTGGAGCATTGCGTTACTGGATACCTATAAGAATCTACAGCCATACGACATCCATATGCTTTAATATAAGAAGGCAGAACCGAGCCTTGGAAACAAATACGTATAGTCTCACTTTTAATCCACTTTCCCTCTGTATCTTTTTTATTTAATCTTTTAACAGCTAGAATCTCCGTATCACATTCAAAAATCTCTTTTAGATCTTTTTCTTCGGTATCAATATCTATATCCCTCACTATACCATAGGAAAATGTAACCTCATTTGTTTTTCTACAATTCCACTCATATTTCTTTGCTATATCGCACTTTAAAAAGTTATCTGCATCACTGTTCGATTTAAATCGGATTAATATTTTGAATGGACTCTTATAGGTGACTCTTAGGACGCCTTGGACATTATATATTTTTAATTGCTTAGCAAATCCTAACTGCTTGGGGAGGGCCTCTTTGGAGGTTACAGAAATCTCATAGAAGGTGTCTTCTGTCGCATTTGGTGAACTAACAACAGTGGGCGAACCACGTAAATTCATACGCTTACGGCCAGTTACTACAGTGAAGCCATCATCCTCATCACTGCCCTCCTCCAGCGGCCTCTTGTAGCACGGCCCCGCGTTACATTCGTCGACTTGATTCTCACTCTCCATATCACCATTATCCCACTCTAAATCACGTTGTTCATTCTCGATCTGTGAGGGTGTGCCCAAAATAACCCTCCGAACTCCTCCAGGGGACATTTCAGCAACATATTCCGGCTCCACATCCACCTCCTCACACAAATCACTCATAATTAGAGTGTAGGGTATATTGAGAAAAAGTTTATTTCTTATTAAAATTTACGAAAACTCACAAGTTAATCACTTATCAATCCAGATTTCTACAAATATCAAATTATAAAAGGTCATTATATTGACGTATAACACTCTTGAGAGTATATACTAGCAAGAAACGTAAGAAAATAAGAGCCACGAAAGGTAAACAAAGAAAATACGTCTGCACGTAAACGCCGCGACGCGATCACTGCATTTGTTGTTTAAAGTGTGCCAATAAGCTATCGACGGATTGAAATTGCAATCCAAAAAAGCGATCTATCTTTGGGAGGTCCCTAGGGGTTTACGGATCGCCCTCTGTTCGGAAATGACAGTAGATGCATCCCAATATCCTGTCTTTGGTTTGGACAGATCAATATGGCGGATGACAGCAATCTTTTTTAGCAATCTTAGGAATTTCACAGATTACGTTTAGGGATTGAGATCGTTTAATTTTCTTTTAACGTTTAATTTAATTAAGAACTTTAATTTTAGAATAATGGCCACATCAATATTCTCTAGTGATAGTGACAGTGACAGTGATCTAGAAGTGTTAACTCAACTATCGGATTGGGATAGTGATGATAATATGGTTCAACATAGATAGTGTTGATGTTGGTTCTCTTCAAAACATGGGCAGGGAAAATATCAGGCGGAGAGCAGAACTAATCAATCAATACTTTAGAATGTAGTTTTTAGAACTTTAGAAGCTTTTAAGTTAAAAATATGTAATATTAATATTTTTAATGTGTATTTTATGTATTTGTTTTCATTGCTATTAATAATCGATTATTGATAATAAGCTATTGTATAATAAAATATCTTTAAACAATGTTCAAAATTATATTTTTAATTTAATTTGAAATAAGACATTTTATATAAAATTTATTTTATTTTAAAACTAAAATATTTTTACATAGAAACTAAACTAGATAATTGTTGCAGAAAAAGTTATTAATTATAATAATAAGAATGCAAGTTATTTGTAATAATAGGTACATAAATACAAAGATCTTAAGTAAATAGGATTAGTTCACTATGATTTGCTCAAATTGTGTACAAATCTTTAGTTATTGAAGTTACATATCCACTAAAATTATAAAGAACAATTAAGATAAATTATATAGAATAATTAATAACTTAAACATCTCTTTTTTTTAATTCCTTAATTTCTAACTTCAATTTTTCATTCTCTAATAAAATATTATCTAGCTTAATTTGTAAAATTTTATTTTTTGTGATATAATAATCCGCTATAGCTGCATTCCTCCTGGCAACCTGGTTCTCGTCTTTTGTTCTTTTTCGATTGAAACCTGCAAAACATTAGGATTAACATGTGGTATAAAAGAATGTTCATTCCTCGTGGTCAGAATGTGAAATCTGACCACGAGAAATCATTATTCCCCTTGGTCTGATTAAGCTGACCACAATGTGTTCGTAGTCCTATCCAAATACAGTCAATAAAACAATACCTACACAGATTTGAGAAAGGAGATTATAATGATAAGAACATAATATGATATTACGCACTCATATTTAATTTAAGGTACTTTAGTATTATGTTTGATCATCATTACTATTTATGTTTCGAACTGTAGAGAAGAGCAATCTGACCAACGAGAACTATAACTATTCATTGTGGTCAGATCAATTGGACATTCTGATCAGACCATGAACTTAAAAGAAACAAAGACCTTTTAATTACTACATATTCAACATCATATGTGGACCTGTCAAACGTGAACTCATAACGTTTTGTTTGAAATCCATACAATTTGTGCAATAAATACCATTGGTCTAGTTGGAGTTGTGATTACACACTGGTGTACCTCCATCACCTCTCCTAAGACTAAGGTTGGTCTGTTAAAATTGTATTATCTGTAGACAAAACATTGTCAACAGATAATGTCAAACTGGCATCATCAATTCCTCCACCACTACCATTCTGGAACTCTTGTGGTTCAGCATCGCCTCCGAACTCCACAACAATCATGTTGGTTGTTCATTCGTATGGCAGTACTGCGCTTCCGGGAATTCTTTTTTAAATTTTCCCACTTTAAACGTAGTTGCTGTGGAGTACGTCGACATGTTGTAACAGTGGCGTTAAATAGGTCCGCGATTCGACGGCACTCTTCATTCTTGAGTTTGTTGGTAGTGGCATTGGTAGTCTTATTATTTATGACTTTGCTAGCCTCAATAAAGGATAACAAAGCCTTCGTTTCATCTTGCCCTGAAATATAAATATAGTAAAAAAATAAATATAGTAAAATGAATAAAATAATTATTTTACAAATACTTCGAAAATAGCGCGATATGCAAGCATGCCTGTTTTTCGCACTCTCGCTGTAACATTTTACCTACGATGCATATGCAAAAATGCTAGTAAATGCATAAAAATAGAAATTACTTACGGTTTCTGAATCCATATTTATTTTAATTGTTGTTGAGTTTGTGTGACTTCTATTGTGACAGCAAATGCAATTCCGAAACCGTTTTTTAACATTAACAGTTTGCTTACAAGACGTTTCGTTACCAGCAATATATGCAGTCCCAACTGTACTACTATTTAAAAATCTTATTATTATAAGCATCGGAGAGAGTATAAAAAACAAAATTAGTTTAATTTTTAAAGAGTCGGTTATCATATAAAGTGTAATTTTACATATAAAGTTTATAAATTATGAGTAGAACTGTAACGTGTTGCAATGAAGATTACATAAAACGGAACGTTAAAGAGGGAAGAGATTGGTTGCAATCTGTAGTTACAGATAGCTTGCTTGCGTAGATCGGTAATATTGGGACGCAGATTGGAGATCGATCGCTCGTTTACGAGCAATCCAGGATTGATTCCAATCTTAGATTGCGGATAGGTTATTGGGATCCGCCGTTAGTCACCTTCCGAGAGCGTTTCATATACAAGCGTTCACATTCATATACAATATACAAGCGTTCAGCTTGTATATTACATACTTTATTATCTGCTTCAATGCAGTTTTTGAGAAATGCTGATCCTAATAGCACAAGTCCTACCTAATTTTGGAGTCAGCCGGCCTTCATCGTTGTATTTGCACCTGTATACACAAGCCAATCTAACCCGGCCTTTTTTCCTTTTCTTATTATATGGCAATAATGCAAATAGGCACATTGTACTAGTGTCGATTTATCTTTGTAATTAAAATTTTTAAAGTCAAAACAATTCAAGTCAAGTTAATTCAAACTTCGAAGTTATAACTTAAAGATATAGTCGACTTTGTGTTGACTTTCTTAGTAATTAAAAATTGTTGATTTCGGTAATTAAAAAATAGTTTGTATTGCTGATAATAATTTGCTGCCCATTTAAATACCGTTTTGAAATCCGATGCAACGCCGGCGAAAGAAAACATTGTCTTCTAATTTATGGAAGTGGATTAACCAGAATAATTTTTAAGCTGCCTTTCTACAGTGATGACGAAGGCTCTGATGATGAGGAAGATCCAGAAGAGGATGAGAGTGAAGAAGAAGAGAAAACTGAAGAAGAAGCAGAGACTACACTTGAGACCAGCAAGGTGAGACACATCACTGAACTTTAACTTTTACTTTTGGGTTATTTACTATTATTATTAAATAAAATAACTATTATTATTGTGTTTTGTTTTGGTTTCTGTTTAGTTTGAACATTGTCATGTCAGTTAAATAATTGCTCCACTGATTCGGCGGTTAGTGACCACTTCTTAAAATAACTTCTTCTGTATAGGACCACTTCTGAATTTTACTATTTCGTTATAAAGACTACTTCTGGGGAAGACCAATTTTCTTGATTTGACCACTTCCTAATATGTCCACTGTTTGTACAGTATGCAAATAAATAAAAACGCAAATTTATTTGTAGGTATAAAAATGGAAGCTTTAATTATGCAATTTATTTAATTTAAACAGAACATAAAATCTCCTCCATAGGTTAAAAAAAGAATTGAAAAAAAAAAATCAAAGATTAATCTGAGATTTTTTTTTTATTGAAGTCAATATTAGAAATCTATTCATTTTATAATTTTCCTAACAATATTGGCGTTTTCAGTTCTTTGGCGAATCTCGCATCTTTCTGTTATTTGTTTGCACACTATACAAGCAGTAGACATATTAGGAAGTGGTTAAATCCAGAAATGGTTGTCCCCAGAAGTGGTCTTTACAAGAAATGGTCAAATCCACCAGTTGTCAGGTCATATTCAGAAAGAGACATATTAAGAAGTGCTCACTGACCGCCCAATCATTTTGGGAGATTAAGAGGCTGACAGCACCCAACATTGCCGGAGTTTGGTGCCCTTTTTCAAACGTTTTCAAGCAAATTCGTGTTCTTAACGATTTAATGATAAATAAATTGATTTATTGGTAGGAGGAAACTGTAGATATATCAAAAATAAGCAAATCGAAGCGGCGAAGACTCGCCAAGAAGCTTGCCCAACAGGCCAAGGCGCAGGACAAGGGACAGCCGCAAGTGAACGGCGTTGACAAGACTAAGGTATTTTTTAAAAATATATTGACATAAATTTTAATCACTAAAACATTTACAGTGTGATTATGATGTTTGAAAATGACCAGGAAATTCTTGTCCTGTGAAAACCGATACAACTCTACTTACACTCACCGGCACGGAATCTTGGCCAAGCGCTTATCTCGCGATAAATAAAGTTTTAAAGTATTTCTAATGAATGTTTGTTATGACAGTATGTTGAAAAAATGTTTACCTTTAATTCAAGTTCAATTCATTACGTTTGAGTATAGTGTACATTTCTTTTAACTTTTAGTTGAATTTGGTAATTTGAGCAACGAAGTTGAAGTCTTAAATTTGGCATTGTGAAAAGTGTACCGTTAGATTACTGCATTTTCGTGATTTTGTAATTTAAATTCAACATTCAGAGCAGTTGCGTGAATGAGTACCTTCAAGAGGTCGGCATTCAGAACTTGCAGTGGCCAGCTCATAGCCCAGACTTAAATCCAATAGAACACATCTGGGACATGCTCAAAAGAAAG